>OX465278.1:41140000-46140000 GCA_949987645.1 Tachina grossa | reverse complement strand
ATAAGCGGCCATTGCCGCAGATGATCTAATAAAGATTTGTATGGGTGGTAGCCCAATCAAGGCCTCAATGGCTAAGGTTGGACATGACCTCATTGTGCCTGTTGCAAGAAGGCACGCCAGTCTCTGAACTTTACAGAGTTTAGTTGTCGCCACAACCTGGCGAGTCTTTTGCCACCAAACTACCAAACTACTACTACTACTACTACTATCATTGTGTAGATCCACATAACCATTTTCGGGCTCATGCCCCAGGTGCGTCCAGCACAACTCTTCACCCCCCAGATCGCCCTAGTGGCTTTCTGTGTAACGCATTCAACATGTCGGTTCCAAGTTAGCTTACTATCAAGGGTAATCCCTAAGTATTTGACATCGGTCGAATAAGGAATATTACATCCATTCAACGACACTGTCCCTAGACCAAGTTTTCTTCTAAGAGAAAAAGGTACTAGAATAGTCTTATCAGAGTTGACCGCCAGGCCATGTCTCCCACACCATGTCGTTACAGTGCACAGATGTCTGAGATGTCGTTACATTATCTCATGATGTCTGAGATAATGTTGCCGAATTTTCCAGTTGCCATCACAACTAGGTCATCAGCATACCCTATAACTTCGTGTCCTTGTTCACTAAGAATGAGGAGAAGTTCGTCAATCACCACTGACCAAAGGAGTGGTGATAAAACAACAACAACAGACTTTTTTTCAGCTTCAAATTGTTGTTGTAAGAGTATGTAAAAAGAAAATAAATGTAAATAACAACAACAGCTTTTCAAGAATAGAGTCTTGCCACACAAGTATTTTCTCATTTGTTTAAATGAAAGTTTATAACATAATAACTGTAGTTGTTCTAAGAAACTTTGGGTAAAGGTTTGGTTTGGGCGCGTAGGATCCAGCTATACCCCTCAATAATCAATTTTAATGTATTTAAAAAAAATTACTTAATAAGTAAAATAATAATTTGGGATTATTAGTGCGTTTAAAAAATTTTAAACTTACATTTTAACAATTCCCTTAAAAAAAATCACTAAAAATTGTTTTTTTTTTTTGTTACTTTTATATGCAAAGAAATGAAATTTTCCAGCTCTGGAACCTTTTTTTGATTTTTTTAATTTTCAATATCAATATTTGTTCTTCTAAAATATGAAATACTATCTAAACCCGGCAAACGTTGTTTTACACTCAATTATTTTTTTTAACTACAAATTACTTCACACATTGGTCACTTGCTGGGTCAACAAACAAAACAAAAACCTACCGGGTGTTGACCCAAACCTGTGTTCAAAATTTCAGCTCCACAGCTCTTGTAGTTCCAGAGATCATGCGTTAGGAACAAACACACACTACGATTATATATATATATATATATATATATATATATATATATATATATATATATATATATATATATATATATATATAGATGTTTATTTAATGAAGAAAAAAATTAATTTTATTTAGTTATTTTTATATACATACCAAAAAAGCTTAGATTTTCCAACCCTGGTACCGTCTTTTTGAATTTTGCTGTTTTCCAATACCAATCAATCTTTTTCTAAAATATAAAATGTGTATGATTAATTAGGAATAAATATAGTTTTAGTTAGTTACTTTTATATAACAAAAAATTTAAATATTTCCTGATTTTCAATACCAATCGTTTTCCTTCTAAAATATAAAATATGTTTAATTAATGAAGAAAAAAATTTATTCGTCTTTTTGATTTTGCTGGCTTTAAATATCAATCTTATTCCTTCTTAAATATAAAATATGGTTAATTAAAAAATAAAAAATTGTTTTATCTGGTTACTTCAATATATCTATAAAAAAAAGTTTGATTTTCCCAGTCCTGGAACCGAATTCTTGATTTTTTTTCTGGCTTTTAGTATCAATCTACTTTCGTAAATATAAAATATGTTTAACCAAATGCTTTAGTATAAGAAAGTTTAAGTTTCCATCTCTGGAACCGTCTTTTTGATTATGCTAATTATCTCTTTCTAAAATATACTTGATTAATAAAAAAAAATTGTTTTATTTAGTTGCTTTTATATGAAAAAAGTTTAAATGTTCCAGCTCTGAAACTGTCTCTTTGATTTTGCTGGCTTCCAATAACAATCTTAACAAATATAAAATATATTTAATTTAAAAAAAAAGTTTTTGTTGGTTACTTTTATATGCAAAAAAAAAATTAAATTTTCCAACTCTGGAAAAAAATTTGCTGCCTTTCAGTATCAATCTTATACTTCTTTCTAAAACATAAAATTTGTTTAATTGATAAAAATAAAGTTGTAGTTGGCCGCTTTAATATAAAACAAAGATTAAATGTTCTAGCTCTGGAAATGTATCTTTGAGTTTGCTGATTTTTAATACCAATCTATTTAGGACCAATTCTGACACATCAGTTTCAGGGCAAAGTCACTAGCTTTTCTGGAGAGTTCGGAAAATCGATTTCACGCACAGACAGACGGTCAGGTGGACAGAGGGACACGGTTTATTCGATTACCTTATTCACTAGAACCCAGAATATATAAATTTTATTAGGTCTCATATGAATATTGTGGAAATTACACACGGAGCGACATACCTAAAGGTATGTTACCATTTTTGCTGAAGGGTATAACAGACATACCCATACATACACACATGTGTTTGTGAATACACGTACACATAAATAATTATGTATGTATGTGTGTATGTAAAAATGTGTTTATATGAAAAAAAAAAACGTACAATCTTGGAAAAGTGTATTGTGTTAAACCCCCACCAGCTAAGCTACTTGCTTTCTTTTTACACACAAAAAAATAATATTCTTTTTCATTCGCTTAAATTAACGTGCGAGTTGCAAGCAGCCTACTCAATGGATAAAGGACGTTGTGTTGTGTTCGGTTGTATGGAAATGTGTCTCTTTTTATACCCCATTATAATTTTATTTAGTTTGTTGTTCTTAGTACATATACTAGTAACTGATTACCTACAACCAAATCAACACACAAAGCCATATATATATCTACGTGTGTGTGTGTTTATTAGTGTGTGTGGTTTATTAGAGTGTATTGTATGTTAAGTTGCTTGTAAAAATGGCTTTGAGACAATTTAATGTGTTTGTTATGATGTTATTGTGTGTTTATTTGCTGTTTTTGTTGCTTTTATGCATTGTTTGTCTATAGGGGGCGCTTAACTTCATATAAAGACTTAATAATACAATTGTATAGTATGTGTACAATATGTTCGTGGCAGTAAATTTAAGGAATTAAATCTTATTGGGAAAGAAAATAATTTTTTAAAGCAAATTTTCCATTTCCAAAGTTGCTAAATTGTTTTATTTTATCATTACATAGATAATTAAATTAAATTAAATTTTCTAATTGTAAACAAATATAAAGTAAATTTGGATTTAATTGAGTTGTCTATGAATAGAAAACTTTAAACGCGTTTTCTGCAAAACTAGTTTATTGAAATAAATTAGCGATATTATATTTACTAATAATAAAGTCTAATGGTGTTCTTCGGATTACTCGCCACAATTTCCCCAACAGAAGCGATATTTTCGTCATTGCAATGATGCACTGGCCTGAACACATCTGTAAAGCTTCTAATTAAATTTTTTTTAATCTTGGTAATTCTTTGCATTTTCAAAACACCACTTATGTAATAATTGTTAACTATTTTTGCGCGTTCTTCGGTTGTTCAACGATCCATATACGTAAATTGAAACCTTTCTCTAAATATATGACACTTCATATGACAGATATTTATCAGCTGACTGCCGTGCCAGAACGGAGGTTTTAAAGCACTAAATGGATATCTTGATTTTTATTTATTTACTTTGCGTTTTTTTGTATATGTAGATACATATGTATATTAAAACTTAGTTGCTTAGATCTATTCGAATTTGCTGTAAAGCTCCTCCATAAATTCTTTACATCCACCCTATCGCCCTTGGTAAAAACACTTAGTTACTCTAGCTCATTATTGAGTTAATTAATTCTCAAAACACATATGATTTATTTTTTACAGTATTATTAGGGATTTACGAAGGTGGATCATTAACTCAGTGTATTTTTTTACCCCCGACTAAAAAAAGGGGTGTTATAAGTTTGTAGTGTGTGTCTGTGTGTCTGTGTATCTGTGCATCTGTGTATCTGTCCGTGTCCACGTAAAGGCCAAACGGCTGGACCGATTTTAATTTTTTCTGTTTGAAAGATGACTTGATCGAGAGGGTTCTTAGCTATGTTTGAAGAAAATCGGTCCAGCCGTTTAGAAGATATAACATCTTTTCTGAAAAAAGGCGGGGGTTTTTTAAATTTTTAATTTTTGTTATTTAATTTCCCGCCTATTAATTGAAATGTCAACACTACTCCTGTCAAGAGACAAGTGTCAGTTGACTGCTGTCTAAATTTGAACAAGCTGTGTCATTTAGTTTGTGCTTGGCAGTCGTTGATAACAGACTACCTCTCATTTTGAGAAGAAAATGAAAAAAAGTGAATTTCGTGTGCTCATTAAAAATAATTTTTTTGGAAAAAACCATCAATCAAACCAAGAAAAATTTCGATAAATACTGTTGGTACTCTGCACCATCGATTTCAATGGTAAAAAAGTGGTTTACTGACTTTCGTTGTGGTCTGAACTGAACGTTCCACGATATGGTGTTTGACGATCGAAGAGTAGGAGAGCATGAGATTGTTGATGCCATAAGCATTTTATATGGCAGTGTGGTTTCGATTTTAAATGATCACAGCTGGGTTTAAAAAAGTTGTCTGCAAGATGGGTGCCGCGTTTGCTCTCAATTGACCATAAACGTAAACGTGTGACAACTTCAAAGGATTGTTTGGAGTTGTTTAATCGCAATCCTAATGAGTTTTTGCGGCGGTGTGAATAAAATATAGATACATTATTGTACTCAGGAGACTAAACAGCAGTCTGAACCTGCTCCGAAGAAGGCCAAGGTGAGTTTGTCGGCCAATAAGGTGATGGCAATAGTTTTTTGAGACGCACGCGGGATAATCCACATCGATTACCTTCACTGATTTAATGAGGATTTAAAAAGAAAACGACCCCATTTGGCCAAGAAAAAAGTTCTCTTTCATCAAGATAACGCACGAGTGCATACGTGTGCAGTCTCAATGTCAAAACTCTCAAACTAAATTGGGCTACGAATTGGTACCTTATACGCTATATTCTCCGGATTTAGCCCCTAGTGACTATTTTCTATTTCCAAACCTAAAGAAATGGCTCTGTGGAAAGAGATTTAGGTCCAACGATTAAATTATTGCCTATTTTAAGGACCTGGAAAAATCATATTTTTTGGGAGCGATACAAAAACTGGAGAAACTTGTGACTAAGTGTATTTCGTTAGAAGGAGATTATGTTGAAAAATAAATTTTTGTTTTGCAAAAAACAAAAAATCGTTCCATTCAAAAAGTCGCAATAGTATAGCACTACACATAAAATAAACGTTTCACTTGATATACCAGCATTTTAATACAAATAAATAAAAGAAATGGAACTTTTGAACATCCTTCAAGCGACATCTATTGTTGTTTAATGGCATAATCATTATCAGCTGCTTACGGTCATTTGAACTTGGCAGAACTGAGTTTAGCACAGCGAAAACAAGGTTAAACAAATTCAAAAATGGTTTTAAGTTGCTTGTAACAAAACCAATTTGTATGGTAAAACCAGGTTTTAACAGTTGGTTTTATCGTTTAAACTAACTTTTATGAAAACCATGTCAGTGTGAAAACATTATAATGCTTTTTACACTGTTTAATAATTAACTCCTTATAGCAACTGGCTACTTTTGATAGTTAATTTTTTGCTTTTTATTGTTTGGTGGGTAATGCAGTGTGTGCGTGTGTGTGTGTGTGTGTGTGTGTGTGTCTATGTGTGTTAACACTTTTTTCTGTTGCATTTAAAAGGACATTTTCTAAAAAGGACTTCTGAGCCTACTGAAAAACAAAAACACAGCTGAAACTTAAATATACATAAATACAATATGAGAATATGAGTGCGCGCGTGTGTGTGTGTGTGTGTGTGTGCATAAGTGTGTTATGAAATGTCTTGTTTGTTTTCCTAAATAGCCTTTTTTCATATACGTATTTCGTTACGTAAATACATTAGGAACGTATTCATATTTATTTGTGAGCATGGATGTGGGTCTGTGAGAATGACTTTAAGTGTAAATAAATACTTATAAGAGTGAGTACATGTGTGTGTATTTGTGGGTTCATGCGAGTGCTTTGGTTGCATGTAATCGTATGTATTTCATACACATTTTTATTTGTTTATGATCATAATTTTAAACAATTTGCATTGTTTCGTTTTGAATATTGTGTGTTACAATGTTATGTAATTGTATTGTTATTCTAAACAATAATATTTTATTGTATTACTTGCATTGTTGTGTCTACTTTTTTTTAGCTTTTTTTTGTACAACATAAATAGTCGTATAATATTATTATCATTTCACCTGTATGATGTTGTTACGTTTTTATTTCTTTATTTAGTAACTTTTTGTTGGTCAAGTGTGTATTATTTTCGTATTTGATTTTTGTTTGTTTTATTTTTATATCACATACAAAAATATTAAATATGTACCTAAGTAGTTTTTTTTCGTGATTTCATTTGTTGTTTTGTTTGGTTTTGCTTTTATGAGATTGCATTTTAAATATTTTATAACTTTACAAACTACAAAAAAACTTTACAAAACTAAACAATTTTTGTTTTAGAGAAGAGGCTAAACATTTTTAAGACTCTCAATGGTTTTAGTAGAGTAAAATGAGAAATAAATAATTTAAAAAAATTTTAAAGCAGCAGCATTTGGAATTGGTACACAAAAACCCGACTGCTAAAAAAAAATAATTTAGATTTCCAACACATTCAAAAAAACAAATTTCTGTACAAAATTTATTTTGTAAGCCAAAATTATTTTTTCTGAATACGGCATACGATAACTGGATCTATCGGTAACATAACTAGCGTGTATAAAGAGCGCGATCATGCATAATCAAGCATGATCATGTTTAATTTACATATTTCTCTAATTGCACATGATTTTGGGACTCAATTCTGAGAATGGCAGCCCCAAAAATAAGAACTTCTGCATGATTCGTATTGTCAAGTTGGCTGGATTAATAATTTAATAGCAATACAATTTTTTTTTGTGCAAAATGGGTGTAGATGTTCATTAATATATGAAAAATCTCATGTTGTTGTTTTAAGTTTTAATCTAAATTTTTTTGCGTTTGTTGCTCTAAATGTCTCTTTCACCCAATACAAATTTTATGCTAAATCCATTAGATACCGAGTTATTGGCCCTTTTATGAAAAGTACGTAAATTTAAAAAAAGAAAAATCTTAGCAACACGACAACACTGGTAAGATGGCACTCATCACATAATTTATCAGTGTTGCCGTGTTTTTCCTTTTTACTTTAACGTACTTTTCAGAAAAGGGCCTATAACTCGGTAACCAATGGACCGTTTAGCATAAAATTGGTATGAGGTGAAAGAGAACATTTACTAATTATTAATGCAACCAACTTGATTCACACAACGAATCATGCAAAAGTTCTTATTTTTGGGGCTACTTTCAGTGCGATTCTCAGGGTTGAGTCCTAAATCAATTTATAAAATTAACTTCGAAGTATTACTTTTTAACCCCCGACTAAAAAAAGAGGCGTTATAAGTTTGTGGTGTGTGGATGTGCATCTGTGTGTCTGTACATGTACACGTACTAGGGATGCCAATACCGAAATCCCGAATACCGAAAACCCGGGATTATTCTAAAAAACTAAATCCCGAATCCCGGGATTTTTAAGCAGAAATCCCGGGATTTCGGTAACACTAAAAATCTGAAAATTTTTTTTATTAAATGCAACTATGTTTACGTTTGTAAATAAACACGATTTGAAATTTAATCATAGTAGCCATGAATCAAATGCTTTTTACTGGTTATAAAAAGAAGTCGTAGGCGAAAAAAATATTAGTAATGAATTTTGTACCACACAAAACATTATCGTAGTGGATGATAATGGAACTGCGCACGCAAAAAGCAAATTTTGCAAAAAGGTATTAAAAACTTTAGGGAGGTTCTACCAAAGATCTTTTGACACATATTAATGTAAGTATACTTTGTCAGATAAATATATGACAGAAAATGTTTTAAATATTTTTATAGACCCATGGTATTCAGCTAGAAGGTTGTACCTCGACCAAAAATACTAAAAATTACTAACTTTATTGGCCCATAAAGAGAGGTGTCGCTTGGCGCTATCAAATAAAGCCCACGGAAATAACGGCCAAATAAGAAAATGAAATAAAGTCCAATAAAATTAAGGAATTTTTAATTGGGCTTTATTTCATTTATATTGGGTGTTATTTCATAAATTTGCTCTTGGGCCTCAATTTATTTTTGGGTTTTATTTTATTGGGACTTATTTCATTTCTTATTTGGGCGTTATTGCCTTGGGCCTTATTTCAAAGCGCAATTACAGCACCAAGCGAACGTTTTTTTTTTCGTCAGCAGCTTATATTTGAAATAAAATAAGATCTCGATTGTCGGCTGCCACCCTAGATGCATTAATTTTTTTTAAGAAGTTTCTTAAGAGATACGACAAATACATATATTACAAATATTACTTCCATATTACTTTAAATTATTCATACCAATAATACATTAAAAATGTTTTATTTGGTTCTGTAATGAATTTAACTTTCTTCATGAATTGAGAATTTTTTTTCAATACTTATACCTACATCAATAATAAATTATAATTCTAAAAGCTAATAAATGAGATTATCTAATATTTTTTATATTATAAAATCCATAAAAATCCCGATCCGTCCCGGGATCCCGTTTTTTTAAATTGAAAATCCCGAATCGCGGGTTTTAGAAAACCTAGTCCCTTTTGGCATCCCTAACACGCACAGACCAAACGGCTGGACCGATTTTGATTTAGTTTTTTATGTTTGAAATGTGACTTGATCGAGAAGGTTCTTAGCTATGTTTTAGTAAAATCGGTCCAGCCACTTAGAAGATATCACATCTTTTCTAGAAATATTCGGGGGTTTTTAAAAGTTTTTAATTTTTGTTATTTAAATGATTGGAAAAAATGCCAACATTTTCCCTTCACTCCAATATTCGTCATAATGCCAAAAGTAAACTCAGTCAAATTTGGAAATTTTTCCTAACAAGGGCGTTTTTTCTTTTGTATATTTTTTTATAATGACTTAATTATGGATGGCAACCGAATTTTATTTGCGTTGCCAGTTTCCAAAATGTTATTACGTTTGGCAAGTGGCAGCTAACAGCTGTTAATTGAAGTTGCCAAATTGTAATGATATTGGCAATAAATAAATAAATAAAAAAATCATGAATTTTTGTACGAAATTAATATTTTTTCTGTTACGTGAAATTTTTAAAGACCCCTCCCCCATCCTTAAGGATTCGTAACAAAACTCGTATCCCCACCATCACCCTCCATTGAGTATTACGTAAAATTTTAACTGTCCTTAAGAATATTTTTAATAAGTTTTTGGCAAATAAAGAAAGTTGCCATACATAATATTAATTTAAATTTCAGTTGCGTGGTCATAAGATTTTTTTTTTAATTTTTAAGAAAATTCTAAATTTGTCACAATTAACCCCAATGTGTTCTCAACTATTGAAAATAATAAAAATACATTTTTAGATTTAATTGAACTGTAGTGAATTTTAATCAGAAATAATTTCTTATTCGGGCTCAAGTTCAGTGATTTCAATTCTTATTGAAAATTTGCGTTAAATAGCTGATGTTAATAACAATCTCTATCCAAGTAAATATACTAGGGTGCTGATGAAGTGCGTGGCTGCACAGAAAAATATCGATATTTCCCTCAGTTAATAAAAAAAGTCTAGTTAAATTTTTCTTCTCTTCTTTAGAAACTCACATTAATTAATAAAAATAGTTCATTGAATAAGACTTGAAATTACTGAACTTAAGCCCGAATAAGAAATTATTTCTGATTAAAATAATAATAATATGTATTTAAAAATTAAATATATTCTTTCCGAATTATTACGTAACTATTTCTTATTATTTCGTATCGTATTTAAGTTACTTTTTTTTACTGCTAAATTATATAAAGTTTCATAACGAAATTATACTAAAAATATGCGTTGCTAAAATGAAGAAAATATTATTCATAAAAAATTCATTTTATTTCATAAGCTTATGAGGCAAAATCTTAAATAGCAAATAAATTCTATAATTCTTAATTCTTTCCCAAAAAAATAAAAAATTAAAAGGACACACTTGTTTTTAAAATCACTAAAAACGGCTGAAAAGGCAGAGAAAAAAAAACGTAGAAGAAATAACTGTTAGCAAACGAATAAGCAATATTTATTGAGTACGTGATCCTTGACAAGTCCTTATGTGACCATTTTGAATTTTTTATTACCACGTGAGTGTTTGGTGCTGAATGAAAAAAATATAAAAATGAAAAAGATATTATAGCAAAAAAAAAAATCCTTGAAAGTATGAGTGATGGTGGTAGTAACGGAATTGAAAAGAACCGTGTTAGCAAAATTTAATCTTTCACTAAAGGGTGATCGAAAATGTAATCGTACTTGTTGTATGCACGTGTTACAGTGGAGCCGATACTTAAAATGTTAGTATTAAATCTATATCTTCTAAACTACTCGTCCAACTACAAAATAGTGGAAATATAAATCGTAGTAGAGGAACCAGTTCTGTCAAAACAAAAACAAATTTTAATATTTTGTTGTTATTTCAAATGTAAGTGTGCGACAAGTCGAACGTTGTCGACATCGTGGGAATGGCCTTTATAGTTTTTGTTGTATTCTTCACCTCAAAAACTTCTTTATTTCAATATTCTCTTAATACTAATACTACTACTATAAAACTTCATTTTGTTTAATACATGTAATTTAGGAAACGTTTGGAAATATTATTAGGGTCACCATGTAACAGTTTTAAAGTTATTTGATTTGCAAACAAATTTTTGTTGTTAATTTTTTTCAAAGTTTCAAATTGAAAAATTATTAAATTTAATTTAATTATTTAACTTTTTTTTTAGATAATAAAGAAGTTATGAACGAAAGAGTAAAAAAAAGTCACGGTCTAAAAACAAACATTTGTTTTGCAAGTTAAATGTCTTCTTTGTCTTTCAACGTTGATTGCTGTACTAAAAATAAAATCAATAAGAATGGTTAATATTTACAAAATTCACAAGCTCCGAAAGAATTTCAACAACAGGAATTTACAACTTTTACACTTTTTGAAGCTACCTTGTCCTGCAAGAAAAGGTTGATTCAAATGCAATAACTTAAAAATATGACACTTCTTCTATTCAAAACAGTTGCTTTCATCGAAATCGGTCGAGTAGTTTACCACTTTTTTTTTTATTTCATGTCACAGTGCTGTTCTAAATACAAGCGTTCTGACATTCCATATTCCAGGTTGAGTCCTTCACTTAAAGCTAAAAGTTGTCAAAGGTATGCAACTTTTTTTTTTTTTTTGGTCTAATTGATGGTAATTTCTGTAATCAGGAGAGTTAGAGATGGACTGATTGTTATCGGAACTGCCACTTGAAGCACCCAAAACTCTCCTTTTGGGATCTCTGAAATTGTGCGCGGCAACCCGTGGAAGTATCTGCTAGCCTTCAGACGCATGTTTTGTATGCCTTTACATATTAGATGATACTTGACCGCCACTTGGCAGTTGCTTAATTCGTTTAATTGCCTCAAAGATTTGATCCCTAGAACAAAAATTGTCGTAAAATAAATCACGCCCTCAACTTTGATTACGTAATAAAATATCTAAACAAATTTAATTTTCTATGTATAGTGTTCTTTAAAATAGTTGCACAGGTGTTAGGATAATTACGTACAGTCCAAATATGTACCGTGAAGGAAGAAACTATCCGGACACACATGTATAACTATTATTTAATATTGTCATAAAATGAATTGCACGAATTTTAAGTTTATTTGAGGCATTTATCTGGTGTTTATTGTAATCAGTAGAAGCGAAACTTGTTATGCCGTAGTCTTAAAAATTTAAAAATACGAGTAGATGAGAGTATATGTAATTCGAAAAACAACTTATATTTCGTTCACTCTGTAAAGCAGCATGCCTGAGTAAATTTGGGGAGCATAACTATGTAAGTATGAGAATAATGTATGAATGTCACTCAATGTTCTCTGTCATTTTATAACGCTTTCGTTTTATATCAAAGGCCTGGCGTGTTCACAAAAAAAAAAAAACGATGACAACTTAATCACAAATCTTGAACTTAAAGGGAGCAGGAAGGAAGAATGCAATTCGCCTTGCTAACAATGTTTGAAGTGTTTTTGTTTCTTTGGCTCTAGAGTTGTGCAGCTCATGAATGAACTAGTTCAATTGAACGATTCACCTCACTGAACGCTGTGAGCCGGTCAATCCACTGAGCGCTTTCAGCTCAGTACTGAGTGGTTTCTTGATTTGTATCGAACTCTTTCAGTAGCTCGTTTTAGACACAAACCTATAATCAAACCCATTTAAATTACATGTAGACTTCTATCAAACTCTTTCAGCAGCACGTTTTAGACACAAACCTACGTATTTTAGGTGTGTTTGATAATAGGTTTGTGTCTAAAACGACCTAATGAAAGAGTTCGATACAAGTCTTGTGGTTTTTTGGCAATTTTCTTTTGTCGCACAAGTACATAAAAAGAATTTTTATATGTATTGTGATGATATTAAAATATCTGAAACCTTAAATAATTTTAATTTTGATTGTGCATACATATGTACATAACATAACATAACAAATTCCACTCATTAAACTATGTACTCGTATTTTAGTTTTATTTATTTTTTATACATACTTCATCTGCCTTGTTCGGTAATGTATGACCACACACACACACACACTCACTATATAAATCGGTCACTTTTTATGCTTCTGTTTTCGCTCTTTCTTTATGCTTGATAAAATGTTTCACTACAAATGAACTGAGCTACTGAGCCAACTGAATGAAATACTTCAGTAAAGTGAGCTGAGCTGAAAAGAGCGGTCACTCAAAAGAGCTGATAAGCACAACTCTATTTGGCTCTGCTGCTGGTCCCATGACACGGAATATCATACAAAATTTTCAAAAAGAAAAGCAAAAAAGAAATAAAGATAATTTAGATCTGTTTTTTTCTAACCCCTCGCTTTGTTTCCTTCCATCAAAATTTCGGTATTATTTCCCCATTTCATTTATTCTTTAATAAAAATATTTTTATTGTAATTATGCAATTACTCACACAATTATTTATTTTACCTTAAGTAGCTCCTGACTTAAGCAAATAATTTAAAATTGTATTTATTTAACAGTTTAAATGTTGAAATCTCATTTGGATTTTCATTATGCATTCTTAGTTTTTTTTTTTTTTTTGATGCCTGAAAAAAGCAAAAAGTTGATGACGACGCTCGCTGCTCGCTGTTATTTTTTTTTTCTTGTGTTAAAAGATGACGACTTTACCATGATGCCTGGAAGAGATTAATTATTAATTAATTGCTCGTAATGAAAAATGCCAAATGAATTATGGACGCTATAGAACATAGCTTGTCATTAAGACAGGAAGAGTACAGCAAGATAGAGAAGAGGTAAAAAGTAAGCAAAGGTTACATAGTGAATTGAGCACCTGTAAGAAATTGTATAATAATTTAAAAACATTTTTGTATTTTTCCAAATGAAATGTCATAGAACAAAAATTATTTTTAGTTTGGCTAGATAAGAGAAAATACAATAAGGGTTTTCATGAGAAGTCTTCAAATTGCGATTTGTGCAATTGGGCAAACTTGCGAGAGTTGTTTCATGAAGCTCCTATTGAACTTTTGCGCAAACAGTGTATGTGAATTTGAAACAAACGTCAGAAATTTTATTTAATAAAAAAATAAAATAAGAAAATTTCAATCAATTTTTAATTTAAAAATATATTTACATATTTATTTCTATAAAATTAAAATAAGTGTGTGTGTGTGTGTGTCTAAAAATGCCTAAAGAAATCCAAAAAGGCATGAAGTTGTTGCTTAGAATATGCACAACTGCACAGAAGTTTACGAGTCAAAATTATTGCGCAAATTTAGCAGGTTTGTTTAAATAAATTTCTATAAAATTTTTAAGTGTAAAAATGTACAATTGCACAGTTTGCGAGACTTTTGAACATTCTCATGAAAAGCCTTAATATTACTCTGTCTACTTAAATAATTTTTGCTTCTGTTGATTTTAAGAATTAATACAATTTTTTGTAATTGTTTAAAGAAAATATTCGTGCTTATTCTCGTTTGAGTATCGTTTTAAAACAACAGATAGATACGAACGAAAATTTTACATTGCAATTATAAAGTGTTACCCTAGCACCGTATTACCATTTTAGTATAAAATTTTGGTTTTTTGCAGTGCTGCCAGAAAAATTTTGACTCTTGTCCCCAATTTAAAAAGTCATGTCCCCAAAAATCCCCATTTCAACAGAAAAATCCTAACTTTTGTCCCCAAAAATATATCATTCATAAAATGATTATTAAGTCTTATGCGCAGGGATGCGAAATAAGATTTTCACAAAGTTACACGACAAATTGTACTTTTTTCCGTACTGATGACCCAATTCTTTATTTTTATTTTTTTAATGTTTTTATTAACTAAAAACGTTCATATAATGAGTGTGTAAAACTTAACAATTAACAAAAATGCACTTTCAAGTTTATTTATTATAAGATTATTAATTAATACTATCAATTAATATTGATATTTAATTTTAGAAGTTACATTAAACAGTATTAGTTTTTGAGATCAGAATACATTGTTTTGATTCGATTGGAGTCAGTCGAAGTAGACAATCTGAAGAAGATAATAGCAAAAAAAATAATTACCCCTATCGTGAACAGTTTTTCCCTCGAAATATTTTCCCTTTTCCCCAAATTGCAATCGTAATTTCTCTTGATTCCCCTTATCGTGAATAATATTTTTACATGCATTTTTTCACTTTTCTCTTCGTTTTGTTCACTTTATTTTTGCAGGCGAACTGAATTAATACACTGCGTAATTTCAATACTATACTTGCAATTATATATAAAAACTTATAAATAATAATTTTTAGGGCAAGATCAATAAATAATGTCCAAGATTAATAACAATAATACCTTGGAACACCTTTTTTCATTGGACATGAATCCTTTTGGTTCACATACCGTAAATTTTAAAACAATTAAAACACAACTTTACACTACATTTGAAACCCAAAATATGTGTATTTCTTATTATTAAACTTAATTTGTTTGAGTTTCAATTAATTTTGAAGCTTTACAAGTCTTCTTCACGTTTTTTACATTCACTACGCATTGATAGCGGGAACAAACGTTCCCCTGAAATTCGCGATTGCAAATTACCCTTCATGGGGAATGAAAAGTTTATGGAAACAAAAATTTCCCATTTTATTCACGATAGGGGTGAATACGAATTTATGAAGTTAGTGCATACATAAATACATTTTTGCAATCGAAATATTCTAAATAATTTCCCAATCCAAAACTTCATAGACATTAAGTTCCTCTCCGTCCTCTACAACTCCCTTTTTATCATTTCTTCAGGAAGCTCAAATTTATGGCAGCATATCTTATAAATATTTAAATGGGATTTTATCTTATTAAAGATTCTAACATTTCATATTGCAGATTATTCCTTAATTTGATTTTGGTAGTGTTCATGCATGAAAATATTCTCTCCACAAACGCATTACTTATTGGCACTATCAACAGGTTGAACACAGCAGCTGCAATTTCACAAAAGAAGTAATTTCCGGCATTATCTTCGTACTGACACTATTGCCCAAAAGCCAATGTATAACATTTTTCAAAATTCCATACACCTAATCAAATCTATGTTTTGTAATGTGCTTAAATTGCAAATTTTTAAAAAGTTTAAAGTTTTTCATATTTTCTGGGAATCACACATGCATACATAGTTTTTTTTTATGCGTGACACAATAACTAAGGTAGAACCGTACGTAGAACAATTGCACAATCAAAACTTTCAACAGTAATTTTTATTTTTCAAAAGAAAAAAATTAAATTGACAAAGAACTAGTTCTGCAGCTGCGAGCACGGTTTTTTCTATGCACATAAATGTATATGTTCGCGGTCATGGTAATGATGGTAATATCATCTTCATTATATAGTATGATTGCCAGACTACTCTAAGTGCCATTATTACAACCTAAAGATAAAGTTCCTGATAGTTAACCTTAACATTAGCTAACGTGAACGATAAAGTGACCATTAATTTTTTTCAATATTACAACTGTCCGATAAAATAAATAATACAAATGATGTATTGTGGCAACACTGGTGTAGATACCGGCTACTTTGACTGTTAAAATGCTTAAAGTTCACTTTGAAAGTTACCATGAGGATAAACCTGCTGTTAGCTTATCAGTCACTTTTATATTAATG
Source organism: Tachina grossa (assembly GCA_949987645.1). Lineage (NCBI taxonomy): Eukaryota > Metazoa > Arthropoda > Insecta > Diptera > Tachinidae > Tachina > Tachina grossa. Next base: position 46,123,527 of record OX465278.1, on the reverse strand, counting down.
TTTACTTGTAATAATCAAAATATATTTACCTGTCAGATAACATCCTAAAATTAACTATTTATAAGTTGTAATAATGGCCCTAAGAGATTTTTAAAAACTGAAATGTTACCAGTACTAAAATATTATGTCAACATCCACGATTAATTATTTTCCTGATACATGCAAATTGTTAGAGCTCAAAATGAAAAGTCCCCAAATCCCTCCCAACGAAATTCTGTCCCCAAATTAGAGACGAAATCCCCATTTTGGGGACAAATCCCCTAATCTGGTGGCACTGGTTTTTTGTGTCGTGTCAAAACGAAGGCCCGATTAATTAAATATCTTAGGAGTTGTTTGGAATGGTGTTTGCGTACATTTTAAAATTAAAAATTTCAAAATTTATGAGTTTTCACATGTGTTCAAAAGAACAACTTGCAAATTGGCTAGATATAGCCAATATGTTTAAGTACTCCCATCAGTAACATATTTTTTCTTGTTTTGAACCGCCCTGGTGGGGCGATGAATGATGATAACGAACTCTTTCTGCTTTCTACTGCTTACAAGTAGTATCTCAGTTTTGTGGTGCCTTAATGAAGCATTTGCACAAAATTTAATGGCGTTTTCTTTTCTGAGCAATATTTATTAAGCATTTATACTGCCTTTAACATTTCTTTTTGTTCTTTTCTGAAAAGTATGTATTACATATTTAAAAAATGGAACGCGTTCTTTTCTGACGATGTTACACTTAAAAAGAAGAAAAATGTTACATGTTCAACACTCATTTTCATTAAAGGGGCATGAGTGCAGCATTACATTAACAGCTGTTTTTGTTATTGTCTGTGAAAAAAATAAGTCATTTTCTAATTCGTCATGGTTTTATGACAAATCTTGTTAGAAAATTGTTCTTTTGTAAACGTAAACTTCTTAAAAATCAGGTGAGCATTTAAAAATGTTGCAAAATCACATGTAACATATATTTTACACTTTTGTTTTAGAAAAGAAAACGCCATAAGTCATAGTCATGCAGGGCATGTATGGAGGACACCTTACCGTACATTACCCACCAGTACCAACAAAAATGAAACTGGATTCCTGTGATGAAAGGAGAGGGGGGAGATGGAGATTCGTTTTAATTCACATGAGAGCGCACAAGAGGCCTATACTGACATGTGTATGCCCCTGGAAATTAGCGTAATGGCTTCTCTCGTCAACCTAACCTACACTCGTGATCCAGCTCCTAATTACAGCGATGCCAACGTTGCACACTCCTTATTTGTCGACGTGTTTATATTGCAATGTGATCTGAAATATCAATGGTCTGCGCACCAATAGAGAGCTCAAGAATCAGTGCACCATCATATATGACATTCCATAGCATTTGAACCAGCAGCGAACCTTGCGGGATTCTTGTTGATACCGCATATGGCTTTCTGCCCCAATCTGAAAGTAAAAAATAGTCTGTAATTAGCTTCGGCGCTGTACCGATGCATCTTTTGCGTTATTACCTTTCTGAATGAGTACCGATGTTTGTATTTTCCATATCTCATGAAATGTCTTCTACTTCATGCAGACATCAAACACTTCTCGAATGCAAACCAGCTACGTCACACACACACATACTCCTGAAGTTTGCATTTAAGTTATATAACTTTCAAAGCTCTTACAATTTGTTCATGTTTCTTTGCAAAGTACGCAGCCAACCTCAAAAAACATACAAAAGTATTACGAAACGGAAGATAAGGGAATTTTTCTGTTTGTCTCGTTTTCCCTCAAATTTTGTCGGCGTTTTTGTTTTGATTTTTCTTTCCAGTGCAACGCTTTATTAGCTGTGTTAATTGGTAAGTAGTAATACTCTACAGTATCAAATACACTATACTTTCCTCTTTTTTCCACGAATTTTAAGAAACCTAATTGGAGCTTTTTTAGCTGTCACTTTCTTCACTTCTATGTATTGTGTGCTAACATTGTTGTCGCCGAGATCTGATTGGCTGTTGTGCTCGGTAGGAAAGCACAAAACTTAAAAGAGCTTTTACAAAAGTAAAAGCTCGCACATTGTGCATATGGCTTGGACGTAGCTGATGTAAACCGTAAATATTGCGCTCCCACCTCTTGCGGAAAGCTTTATCATACGCAAGTGATCATTAAATATTGAAACCACTCAGCCATGTGAGTTGCCTATGGCTTCCACAATCTCTTTCACTTTCAATATCCGGTCCACCAACACTATATCGTGAAGGTTTTCAATTGCTGGGGCACTTAGAGACCTCAACTGGGCGTCCAGAACGTGCGGCAACTTGGTTTTAGTGATGGTTTTTTCCGCAAAAAGTAATGCTTAATGTGCATACGATATTCTTTCTCCCCATTTTCTTCCAAAAATCACGCCGTAGTCTGCTATCAATAGTTTTGAAACACAAAGTAATTGTCTTAGCTTGTTAAAGTGTTGACAGAAGTTAACTAACTGAGAGTTAACAAAAGCAGTATTGTGCTTTTACTTAAAATCAATTAAAGTGACTTGTGGAAATAGCTAGAATCACCTGGGACGCAGGCTCTGCGAGAAAGTTACAACTGTAGTATACTTGTTATTAATTTGTGAACAAAATAATCAAAACGAGAGAAAATTTGTATATTGTGAAATGAATAAGTGAATATTTAACAAAATTAAATTAAAGAAATTTTTGTGTTGAATTAAAAAACGGAAAGTGAAAAAGATTATTAGTATACAAAAAGTGCTTAAGGTTCGTTCTCAAATGATTCCTGATTTAACTTTAAGCATTTTCATTCAAAAATATCAAAACATTTCATATAAAAAATCGCACAGCGAATTTAGCCACAAATGAAAATTGAAAAATGAAAATAAGTTCAATTAATTCCACAACGAAGAAAGAAGCATTAAAGACGACACAGTGACTGAGTGAGCGGGACCATCTGAATACACAATCATCTTCCATCTGGTATCCTCTGTTCTTAAGAGGCGAAAATTTCGAAAAATCGCTGAATTATTAACCCGCCATTATAAATTAAACTATTTTCTTGAGCTTTCGGTCAGTTTATATTTTGAGTTTATTATTTTCAATATTTCGTTAACCTTCGGTTAACTTCTTCAGGTTTTCATTTAATAAAAACAACAACAATAATAATTGAAAATTATTAGAAGATTTAAAAAAATTTCTTTTTGTCTACGCATCAGCGCACACAGGGACGAATTGAAAAAATTATTTACTTTATATGCACTCAATTAATTTTAATAAAAATAGAAACCTCAAGGTTTTTTGAAGGTTTCGTTGATTACGAAATTGATGTCAGTTTTTAAAAATTTAAAAAGGCGGTTTTAATATGGCGGACAATTTTTGAAAAATGTATCGAATTCGCTTTAAGCGTATTAGACGGGGTGTTTTGGGGTCGCTGATTACGAATCTTATGTTAGTTTTCAAAAATTCAAAATGGCGGATCCAATATGGCGGACCATTTTAAAAAATTAATCGAATTCGCTCAAAACTTATTGCACGGGAATTAGGTGTACTACCGAAGGAAAATATGCTATATTTATTGAAAGGGGAAACTGGGGGACCAACACTTGACTTTTTTATACTTATTTGTAGTTGTGATTTTTAACTTATAAGTAAAAGTCGTGGAACTGTTTGGAACTTTTTTTAAAGCTCTAACTAAAGTAAATTTTTCAATATACACATTTCATAATAAAAATAGTATACTATACCTACACTACGTATAATTGTTGTTTTAATAATTACTGCAAATTAAATAAGAAACCTAATGTTTAAAAATATATTTAAAAAACTTTAAACTGCAAATTTACAAAAAAATGTCGAGTTTAGCAACAATAAACGCTATAGATGCTGTTGACTGGTATAAGTGCATTTAACAGATAATAATACTTTGCACGCAGCTACAGACTAATGCGATGCGTTAAAAATAAATAAATTTTTGTAGGTTTATTGCGTACTGGTACATAAAACATGTGAAGTGCAATAGTGGTTAAATTTAACAAAATAAAAAATTCCATTTTTGTCGTCCTAATTCGGTCATTAGTCCCTGTGTGCAGCGGCCGAACCTAATATTCTATTCACACATATTAAACTTATAGCATGTTCAAACGGACAGCAATTATCGAGGTTCGCTCTCTCATTCGATTTTCACGGTCGAATCTTGATTGAATCAAGGTGTTTCACCATACAAATTTTTGAGAGCGAACCAACTTGGTTCATTTTGAACCTAGTTGCGAACCATGAAGAATTTCCTATCATCGCTAGTTTTGATAATACATTATCGCTAATTTCTCTGAACTAGCTATCAAAACAAAATGAGTACACACATACACATACACATGAGTAAACAAAAAACAAACCAAAAAAATGGATACGTGTATGAATTAAAAAAAAGAACACATTTTATTCATTATTTTTTTTTGCTTAATTTGTTTATGTATATAAATGAGAACAGTGATGCCAACTCTTGATACTCAAAAAGCGTCATATATATATATATATATATAATAGAAGATATATACATATGTATGTATCTACGTTTACATAAGTATATACATATAAAATTGGTCGTTTTAAAATAAAATTTCGATTTCTCACTCTTCCTAAAACATACATTTATCTGTTTTTATCAAAGCCCAAAAAATTTGGAAGAAATAAAAGATTATTCTTCGTTTTTAAATTAATAAAGCAAACTAGCAAATTTAAATAGGTAAAAAGTCGATATTCCCAGATAAAAAAATATGTATGGAGCATATATGATAGCCCATATATGGTTCGGATCCGAGAAATGAGGGTATATGGACATATATGATAATATGTGTGGGTATTTTTTTTTTTTGAGAAATCTGGTCCAGCGCTTGGCAAGACTGATGACTGATTTGCTGGATATAGTGATTTCTTATGTGTTAGTCCATCACCCTAGAGGTCATGGGTTCAATTCACTTTACCGATTTGAAGTTGTGCCACAAATACTTGGAAGTTTGGATTTCTGAGGACCATTATTATAACTTCCCAGAGTTAGTTAGAGTTAGAACTTTATCGGAAAATTTGCAAAGGTAACTTTAACAATGTTAAGCAGTCATATTTTCTGCTGACGGAATGGTAACCTCAGATACAAAAACTACAATTATTTGACTTTAAGAACAAAATATAACACAGATGTTCTGTATAGACTTGCATCGAACTCTTTAAATAGGTTTGATCAAAGGTTTGTGTCTAAAACGAGCTACTGAAGGAGTTCGATACAAGTCTAGTTCTGTAATAGTCCGGTTGTAGCGCTAGAGCTGGATCCAACTTGTTCGAACTCATTCAGTCGTTTGTTCTAGACAAAAACCTACGACCAAACCCATGTAATTTAAATCCATGTTAAATGGATTGTGTCTAAAAGGAATGAACTAGACTTGGGTCGAACTCATATATTTTTGCCACAAACCTGTGATCAAAGCAGTTTAAATTACATGGGTTTGATCATAGGTTTGTGGCAAAAATTAACGATTGAACGAGTTGGACCCAGCTCTATCAACCGACTGAATGAGTTCGACCCATGTCTAGTTTGATCTAGACTTGGGTCGAACTCGTTCACTACTTCATTTTTTCCACAAACTAGAGATCAAACCCATTTAAATTACATGCTTTTGATCATAGGTTTGTGGCAAAAATGAACTAGTGAACGAGTTTGACCCAAGTCTAGTTTGATCATTGGTTTGCATAAAAAACGACCGACTGCAAGAGTTCGACCCAAGTCTAGAATGAACGAATTGGGCCCAGCTCTATGTAAGGCTATTCGATTCTCAGTGGACGTATATAAAGACTTGTTTGGAATGCTGGGTGATCATACGCATATCGTAACGTCTATGTTTTTTCTGACTTTTCGGTCCCATAGAGAGTAATAGTTTTAAATTTAGACAATGGTTAGGTTATCGCAATAATTGGACTGTCTCAGATAATTTAGTGCCACTAAGTGACTTCCTGAGGTTTGTGAGGTGTTTTCGGTATAACTCACAACCATAATGTCCATAGTTTCGTGTGTATGTTAAGTGTGAATAGCTTTCTGGCCATCTCAATTAAGGATATGGCCGAGTGATGCAACTTTGTATACAAGTTGTCATAACAAACTAACATATTTTTGCCTATTTACGGCCTAGACATATTTACATATACTCTTCTTTGGTTAGTCCCAGTGAAACGAAAGACAATTATTCTAAGAAATTCCTCAAATATGTATAATGAATAAGTAATGAAATGTCTTGAGTATTTGCGATCAAGTTTTGATCTGAATTTTAAACTTACTTTGAAGTTTGAACAACTAATATTTTTTTGGAGAGCCAACATTATGGCACTACCCCTTTTTCTCATACATGAATGTGTATTCCCTATATAGAATGCAAAGTTCATATTGATTCAAAAAGCGCACTGCTGTGTAATAAATTAAATTATTAAAATTATTTTTTTGCAAGATTTTGTGGAGAAAGGTTGTGTTTAATTAAACATTTGTTAGAACAAATTAATTCAAAACGAGCGAAAAGACATTTCATTCGACATTTTAAGAGAAAGTGTGAATCGATTATTAAAAAAAAAACAAAACACAATCGTACACAACATATAATTTTAAAAATCTGATTAAAAACTAATGCAACTATAAAAGAAAAAATAAACCGTTTTTATACTAACACTAGTTTGCAATATTATTTTTGGCAGTTATATGAATTTACTTTAATGGCTGCGTTATCTTTTTGATTATTTGATTTATTAAACAGACCCACAATATATAAAATCCACAAAAAAGATTTTTTTTTTGTTACACGAGTTTTTATATTTTAAACCTTGAGGCTCTACGCATATAAACTTTGCATAGGCGTATGTATTTTCTAACAGACTTCTAATTCACCAGTGATAAAAAAGATGGAAAAAGATCGAATTAATAAAATTCAAGCCTTGTTGATTGCAAATGCGATCTTATGTGAGATATTATGTATGCATACATTTTTATATGGCTCCATATATAACATCGTATTTCTATAAATGGATTCACATATGAAGAGCTTCATAATTAAATTTCCATATATGAACCCATATATTGTAATACATTTCATATATTAGTCCATATATTAATTCATATATAATAGTTTTGCCATGTTTAATCCCATATATTTCCATACATGAATTCATACATACTCATATATAGTTATATACATTCATGTATTAAAAATATATGGACCATATATAATTTTTTTAGCTGGGTTATTATATTAAAGGAAGAAAAATTGCACAAAGACTGTAACTTATATATTGGACAAAAAGTAAAAAAAGTTCTGAAAGATAATTATAAAAAGTACTAATTCACGCGTTTTTTGGGACCAAACATTTTTTTCCGCGTTTTGAGTGACTGAATTCTTGTTAAATCTTGCCCGAAAAGTGCTAATACCCATATTTTGAGTTGGTAACCAAATTGTAATTACTTTTAAGTTATATTTAAATACGAAATTGTGTTTTTGAGTGCATATATAAATAATAATTAAATTCCCAACCTTGTGTAATATAATACCACTTAAGCTTTATGAGCGTACCATATGTTTTTATGCGTGTGTGTTTATTGAAAACATACACATAAACATCATGTCACGACCACATGAAACATCATTGAAAACATCATGTGCTCGTATTAAAAAGAATTTCGTTCAAACTTCATAAATATATAGGACAATACATAGTTTCATGTCATGGAATAAATAAATAGAAAAATGTATTATGATGTTCGTTTGTTTTCATAAAATTTATATTATGCAATTATAATTTTCTGTATGTTTTGCTTATGTTTTTTGGAAAGTCAGTTCAGTTCAGTTCAGACTTGCAATTTTTGTTCCTGGAATTTCTTAAAATTTTGCTTTGAAATTGCATAAGTGTCCACATTATGAAATTCTGATTTTTCAGTTATGCATTAAAAAATTCTATTACACCACAAATTTTCCTAAAAAATAAACACTTATATTTGCTTTTTCTAATAAAGGGTGTTTTTTATTGAGGTATAGAACTTTAAGTTGGCATCACTTTTTTAACTGGCGGCCATTTTGTCAGCTGTCAAGTGATTAATATTTAGTTTGGTTTGCCATTTTATCATGAACAGGTTGACAAAAGAACAACGCTTGCAAATCGTGCAAATTTATTTCGAAAATAATGGTTCAGTTCGCGAAGTTTACCGCAAGCTCCGTCCATTTTATGGTCGGCATAATCGTCCATCAGAGCAATTAATTCGGTTTACCATGGATCGTTTTCGCACTACGTTTGCTCTATGTGATGATACGCATCCGCAGAGACGTCGAACAGTGCGCACCGAAGAAACAATTGCCGCTGTAGAGCAAAGTGTTGAAGAGGACCCGAATGAATCGATTCGCCACCGTGCACAGCAATTGGAGCCGACTAACCGACTATTTTGTTCCCGAATTGGATGGCATGAATGTGGATGAGTTGTGGTTCCAACAAGACGGCGCTACATGCCACACAGTGCACGTCACAATCGATTTATTGAAGGAAACATTCGATGAGCGCATAATTTCGCGGAATGGACCTGTCAATTGGCCACCAAGATCGTGTGATTTGACACCATTGGATTATTTTCTTTGGGAATATGTGAAGTCGCTCGTCTACGCCAACAAACCAGAAACGTTAGGGGACTTGGAAGCCAACATTCGTGGCGTTATTGCCAACATACGGCCCATATGCTCGAAAAAGTGGTTGAAAATTGGACCTGTAGAATTGGCTTTATTCGAGCCAGCCGCGGCGGCCACATGCCCAAAATCATATTTAAACATTAATGGCATAAAATTATTCTTCCAATAAAGCCAAATTGATGGACATTAAGACGATTTTCTTGTGTTTTATTTCAATTCAAAGTTCTATACCTCTTAAAAAAACACCCTATATTTTTGGTTCTCATACAACTGAAGAAATAAAATTTTAAATCACGTCAAATACAACTAGCAACTTGAAATTAACAATTACGAATTTCAAATCAAAAGGGAATTGCAGAGCACATGTAACTGTGTACCCCTCCCTAATCTTCTTACCCCTCTCACCAATAAACTCAAGAATTTCTGCAACAAAAATTGCAAGTCTGGACAGAGACAAAGCGTTCAATAGTAATGGGTGTTTTTTATTGAGGTATAGAACTTTAAGTTGGCATCACTTTTTTAACTGGCGGCCATTTTGTCAGCTGTCAAGTGATTAATATTTAGTTTGGTTTGCCATTTCATCATGAACAGGTTGACAAAAGAACAACGCTTGCAAATCGTGCAAATTTATATCGAAAATAATGGTTCAGTTCGCGAAGTTTACCGCAAGCTCCGTCCATTTTATGGTCGACATAATCGTCCATCAGAGCAATTAATTCGGTTAACCATGGATCGTTTTCGCACTACGTTTACTCTATGTGATAATACGCATCCGCAGAGACGTCGAACAGTGCGCACCGAAGAAACAATTGCCGCTGTAGTGCAAAGTGTTGAAGAGGACCCGAATGAATCGATTCGCCACCGTGCACAGCAATTGGAGCCGACTAACCGACTATTTTGTTCCCGAATTGGATGGCATGAATGTGGATGAGTTGTGGTTCCAACAAGACGGCGCTACATGCCACACAGCGCACGTCACAATCGATTTATTGAAGGAAACATTCGATGAGCGCATAATTTCGCGGAATGGACCTGTCAATTGGCCACCAAGATCGTGTAATTTGACACCATTGGATTATTTTCTTTGGGGATATGTGAAGTCGCTCGTCTACGCCAACAAACCAGAAACGTTAGGTGACTTGGAAGCCAACATTCGTAGCGTTATTGCCAACATACGGCCCCATATGCTCGAAAAAGTGGTTGAAAATTGGACCTGTAGAATTGGCTTTATTCGAGCCAGCCGCGGCGGCCACATGCCCGAAATCATATTTAAACATTAATGGCATAAAATTATCCTTCCAATAAAGCCAAATTGATGGACATTAAAACGATTTGCTTGTGTTTTATTTCAGTTCGAAGTTCTATACCTCTAAAAAAATACCCCTTATTTTGGAAATTTTCTAGTGCTGTCGTACTTTCAACGTAATTTAATAAGAACTTTAATTGACCATTGAAAAAATGAAATCGTATCTAAAAAAATTTAATTTTAAGTAAAAATTAGCTAATTATGTACTTAAATATTAAGTTAGAAACTATGGGTAGGTTGGCATCACTGCATCAAAAAGATTTGTCAAAACGAACCACGAATGTGTCGTTTGAACAGCATGGTTCGCAATCGTGGTTCAGAGAGCCAACCAAGTGGTTCATGTTGCCGTCTGAACATAGCATTACGTCAGACAGAGAAAGATTATCTAATTTTTTTTCCTCCCCTAATTTATTTTTCTAAATTAATCAACATTTGCACTGAACTAAATTTAAACAAAACACTATTGTACATTTTCGCAAGATTTGCAATGTGACAACAACAATCTCTTCCTGGTGCCGGCACATGATTCTATTTGTTTGTTCCTGTTACCAATACGCTAAAAAACCAATTTCACACTTCTTGCCTCGAAATAAACTTTTGCCGGTAAGATACCAACATACAATATACAAAAATCATGTTTATTTACTTTTGTGTTTCTATGTTTCTATTTAACGCAAAATTTATTAGTTTAAACAAAAAGTGAAATGAAAAAAAACGAAATAGAAATAAAAAGAATTAAAACTTTAAAAGTAACTTGTTTAATTTTAGTTACTCGTAAAGCAACTAAATAATCATTTTGTTTTAAACACAATTTAATACCTGCCTGGTGTAGTGGAGGACGTACAGAAAACAGGCAAACTTTAAGGCAGGAAATTAACTATTTTTTTAAGCTAGCGAAATAACAGGAATTTTTGTCACTTTAAAAACAGTTCATTCTGGTTACATTTGTTTTCTTTTTTTCTTTTGTTTTTGTCTTTTTTTTCTGCTCTCAGTTCTGTCACCTGGCCTCTTGAGATCACTTGCGAAATTAAGTTGTTTTAAGTTGCATTTTTTTCGACTTCTTTTTGGTTTTTGTCTCTTGCATATTTTGCATAAAAGTTCTGCCACATTTGTCACAATTAACAGGATTTAAAAGAAAGGGAACGAGTTATTTTTTTTTTTGGTTGCCAGTGTGCGCTGCTTGTAATTGTTTGTCCGAAAAGAAGTTAAGAAAGGGAGTAGGGGAAGAATCTGTTCATTCAGTTTTTTTTTTTTTTTTTGTTGGTGACTTCTCTGTGTTCGGTTATTGTGTGTGGTTTCTCATTGATATCATCTTGTTTAACCATTATATTTGACAACTGTTTCCCCGTACAACAAGCACACAATCACTTAAATGTATTCATGGTCTGTCTATCTTTGCATCTCTGACGCTGATGCTGATGTTGGTGATGATGTTGATGTTGACGACGACATCGAACAATTGGGAGTTCAAATCCAACCCACGTTCGTTTTTTTTTCTTCTTATTTCCTTTATGGTCTCACCTGAGGAGCTTTAAGTTGTGTGTGTTTTTTGGTTATTTTATTTTTGTGAAAAAAAAAGAAAACTCTTCTTTCCCCAATTTAAAAAGTCAGTCTTATAAAATATTCAACAATCAGTTTTTAGTCTTTGAATAAAATTTATTATATAAAGATGAAATGGGAATTTTATTGTTAAATATATGGTGAAATCCACCAACTAAGACTTCTTTTCCATAACTTGTTTTTTTTTCAAAGCACTTAAAAAAGCTACTGGTGAACAAGAAATTTAAACTTTCTGAGAAATTTTAATGTGGCAACATGTAAAAAATCGTGCTGCTGGTAACGGTGCATTTTTAGCCGTAATTTAGTGAATAATATTAAATCAAGCCATGCACAAAACCTGCATACCATGTGTTCCAAAAATTAATAGGAAATTTGTAGTTTGTAAGCTTAGATGTAAATAATATTTGGGTTAGAGTGTAAACCTGCTAAATCCACTTTTTATTACATATGACATTTTGATGTCATTTGAAAGAGAAAGAGACGCCGCTTCGACGGGCTAATTTCTTAAGCTATGCATCACTGATGGGAAATATGGCACAATTGTGCCATTTTTGGTACTATTGAATGTTGGCTGGCACTGTGGCACTATCCTCCTTTTTTTGGCACTTTGTGTCCATTAATATGGAAACTTTTCTTTTCATTTTTAAGTATTGCAAACGCATACGGGATTTACACGATGACTTTTACTCCTGCATTTTTCTTAAATTCTCTTTTATGTTGCTACACCTTTGAACGCCTTTGTACACCGTTCGTCAATAAACACAAAAAAATTACGGTAAAAAGTCATCGTGTGAATGCCGCATTAGTAGGATTTAACGACTGTTCCGTTATGATGGGGAAAAGTAACTGTCTCCAATTGATGTTTACCTAAAGCATACATATTCTATGTATATGGAGGCACGGACAATGTTACACAAATGTTTCCAAACGGAACAAAATACGCTCAAAAAATTTAAAGTGAATACAGTGGGCTCAAATTTGTCCACCACATTGCGAATAGTACTCACGGCAGGATCATTATGGCGACCGTAAAGGAAAACATTCAATTTGATTAAATAATTTTATCATTTTCAAGGGTATTGTTAAATGCTATATTCGTCCATTTGAGATTTGGCAAAACTGAATGAATAAATGACAACCGATCCGACAGCTGTAGCTTCAGCAATGTAACAGCTATCAGCTGAAAAAGTCCCTATTGGAAGATCGTTTAAAAATTAGTAAAAGAGAAATGAAATTATGAAAATTTAAAAAAAAAATGGCAAAGAAAACGATCAAGTCTTCTTGTATTTTCTAATACAAATACAAAAATATTTTCTACAGAATCTGTGTGCGACTTGCGGATGTAGATTCCGCCAAAAGTTTTTCAAGCCCCAATTATTTGGGGCTCTCGAGAACAATTTAGTTCTACTGACAATCTATTTCTGTTCCCTAAGGTCTATAAAATAGCATAAACTTGCCAACAGGAGTCAGTTGTTTTCGACAACGGGTACACAAGCCCCAATTGTTTGTTATTTTGTTTAAAGTGGCTTCGATGTCGACAACTGGAAAAAGTGTGAATGTCTGGGTACTTTGGCATACTAGACTGCTTCTGTGAAGAAAATATTTCCTTTCTAAAATAAAGCCAATAAAAATTAACAATATTTCATTGTAAGTCGAAGCTTATTTTAAACTTTTAAAAATACCCAAACGAGCCAAGAAGTAATTAAACATTTCGAACATGCTCTCTGGTATTCTTGTAGTGTTGGCTTTGCCAATGCCAACTTTTGTAATTTTATTTCCCTAATAGAATTACATTTTAAAGTGTGTGTAAGCAAGTAAGTTGATATTTTGAACGAAACATGCATTTAAGTTTTACCTGACAATTATTCAATATTTTTGTGCACTCCTCCCCATTCCCTAGACCCTTCAACTTATCGTTACATTTAGGCCGAGACGATACAAAACAATAACAATTCCAAGCAATTAAATCATTTTGATGATAATTTGGATTAATATTGTGTTGTCCATTTTGGCCATACGAACAATTAGTTTTGGCCGGCAGAAACGTATGTATATAACGGGTGTTTTTTTAGAGGTATAGAACTTCGAATTGAAATAAAACACAAGAAAATCGTTTTAATGTCCATCAATTTGGCTTTATTGGAAGGATAATTTTATGCCATTAATGTTTAAATATGATTTCGGGTATGTGGCCGCCGCGGCTGGCTCGAATAAAGCCAATTCTACAGGTCCAATTTTCAACCACTTTTTCGAGCATATGGGGCCGTATATTGGCAATAACGCCACGAATGTTGGCTTCCAAGTCCCCTAACGTTTCTGGTTTGTTGGCGTAGACGAGCGACTTCACATATCCCCAAAGAAAATAATCCAATGATGTCAAATCACACGATCTTGGTGGCCAATTGACAGGTCCATTCCGCGAAATTATGCGCTCATCGAATGTTTCCTTCAATAAATCGATTGTGACGTGCGCTGTGTGGCATGTAGCGCCGTCTTGTTGGAACCACAACTCATCCACATTCATGCCATCCAATTCGGGAACAAAATAGTCGGTTATCATGGCTCTATACCGGTCTCCATTAACGGTAACTGACTCTCCAGCATTATTTCGGAAGAAGTATGGCCCAATGACTCCACCAGCCCATAGAGCACACCAAACAGTCAGTTTTTGTGGATGTAATGGCGTCTCAAGGGTCTCATGTGGATTCTCTTCACTCCAAATGCGGCAATTTTGCTTGTTGACGTAGCCATTCAACCAAAAATGAGCCTCATCACTGAACAAAATTTTGCAATGAAAATCAGCATCGAGATCAATCTCATTTTCGGCCCATACACCAAAATCACGACGCATTGCATGGTCTCGCGGCTTTAATTCTTGCACAAGCTGGATCTTGTAAGGTCGCAAGCCAAGATCTTTGCGCAAAATCTTCCATAAAGTTGATGGACAAAGCTCCAATTGCTGTGCACGGTGGCGAATCGATTCATTCGGGTCCTCTTCAACACTTTGCTCTACAGCGGCAATTGTTTCTTCGGTGCGCACTGTTCGACGTCTCTGCGGATGCGTATTATCACATAGAGTAAACGTAGTGCGAAAACGATCCATGGTTAACCGAATTAATTGCTCTGATGGACGATTATGTCGACCATAAAATGGACGGAGCTTGCGGTAAACTTCGCGAACTGAACCATTATTTTCGAAATAAATTTGCACGATTTGCAAGCGTTGTTCTTTTGTCAACCTGTTCATGATGAAATGGCAAACCAAACTAAATATTAATCACTTGACAGCTGACAAAATGGCCGCCAGTTAAAAAAGTGATGCCAACTTAAAGTTCTATACATCAATAAAAAACACCCATTATATACAAAATAGCAACAACAAAAAATCGAACGAATTGAAAATAGAAACAAAAGGGCTTTTCAGAAAGTCTAACAACAAACACTTCAATTCCATAATATTGCAATACACTAAATGTAACTTGTTCTGTTGGGTGCGTATCTATTAGATTTTGTATCTGTTTCTACTGTTTTCAAGGGTGTGTGTGTGTTCGATTGGTATGTTTTATTTTTCGTGCAACACATACGATTAGGTAAATCTAAAATAGATTTATTAGCCAGTTGCATTGTATACGACCTGTGATAATAGTCCTTCATTTAGTGCACATAAATTGGTTGGGACTGAGAGATATTTATATCATTCAGGTATGTACAAATATAGAGATATAGTGTGACAAAAGGTGTAGAGAATTGTTGAAGAGAAGGACATGGGAATAGGCTACAGCCACTCAAAAACACACATAACTACAAGTAGTAAGTACGAGTATTTGCATGTACAGTGTAACGTTGAGGTAATTAATTTGTTAAGCATTTAACCATTTGATTATTTCACTGAAGAAGAAACTTTACGCTGAATTAATTAGCTTAAAGTTTAAATGGAGATGAATTGCTTAATATTAAAATTAATCTTAATAAATAGTTTACCTGAAGCAAAAATTTACTAGTCAGTTTTGACATTAAAAGTATGAAAAGTGGTGGTTTTTTTAACCCATTTGTGGCCGGTGTACCAGATAATGGAAATAAGTACTCAAGAAAAAAAAATGTACTCTATTATTTACTTTTAATTTTAGAAATTGTGTGGGATTTTTATGGCTATTTTTTTAAACAAAATTGAACTTCAGAATTTTTGTAATTTAGGAAAATTAGTTGGTTGAAGGAGTACTTTGAAAATATCAATCCCGTCAAAACTCGTCTGCAAGAAATTAAAACAGCTTGATTTTGATGATTTTTCTTGTATTAGTTACAGTAATTAATGAATTTTATGTTTGAATGGGAAAAATCTACTAGAAATAATTTTTGGCGATTTTATTCCTACTTTTGGCCATGTTTTGCTAAAATTGTTTACGATTATTTTATACAAATTTATATTAAAAAATATTGTTACATAAAGAAAAATTAATTATCAAATATATGTCAAGAAAAACTACATGAAATTGATTTTGGCGATTTTTAAAATCAATTTGGCGAAATAGGTCAGAAAAAATCTGACAACCCTGATTGAATGCATGTCAATCAAGACGAATAAGCGTATGTCTGTCTGTGTACGTGAAATCGGCTTTCCGAAGCTGCCAAAAAAGCTAGAAATTTCGGTCTTCAACTGGTGAGTCAGAAATGGCCCGAAATAGATTGGTACTGAAAATCAGCAAAATCGAACAGATGGTTTCAGAGCTGGAAAACTTGAACTTTATTTTGCCATATAAGAGTAGCTAAAACTAATTTCTATTATTTTTTTGTTAAATAAACTTGCATATTTTATATTTCAGTACGAATGAAATTGGTATTAAAAATCAAAATTGATAAAAAAAAATCAAAAAGACGTTTCCAGGTTTGGAAAACTTTTGCTTATTTTGTTATATAAAAGTAATCTACTTAAGCTAATTTCTCCTCTTTCTCTAAAATTTAAACATATCTAAAAAGAAACAGATTGGTGTAAGAAATCAGAAAAATCTAAAAGGATGATTCCAGGCTTGGGAAACTCATACTTTTTGTGATATATAAAAGTACCTAGTTTTAATTAATTTTTTTTTCTTTTTCTTTATAAATTATATATACGAGTATTTTATGTTTCGGAAAGATAAGTTTGGTGATGAAGATTAGAAAAATAAGAACCACAGCTCCAGAGCTGGAAACTTTGAACTGTTTTTTTTTTTGATATTAAATTAACTAAATAAAAGAAATTTTTTCTTATTTGCTCTTTTTCTTTGTTCACTTAACATGCTTTGTGTATATATTTTAAAAAGATTGGTATAAGGAATCAGAAAAATTTAAAAGCATGATTCCAGGGTTGGAAAATTTATTTATTTTTTTGTATATAAAAGTAACTAGGTCTAATTATTTTTTTCTTTTTGTTTACAAATTACATATACTTTATGTTTTAGAAGGAACTGGTTTAGCATAAAAATTAGAAAAATAAAAAACATAGCTCCAGACATGGAAAACTTAAACTTTTTCTGGTATATAAAGCTAATTAAATAAAACTAGTTATTTATTTTTCAATTAAATATATTCTTCATTTTTGAAAACAATAAATTAGTATTAAAAATAATAAAAATCAAAATTATGGTTCCAGGGTTGGATTATTAAAAAAAAATTGTTGGTAAAAATATAAGCAAAAATAATTTTTTTTACTTAAATATAACGATTTTATCGTAAGCGACATGTTACCGAAAATATACTTTTTTATTGAAATTAAAATTTTATGGACCTACCCATAGTTTAGAATTATCAAAATGCCAAAATTGTTATAACTTTTAAGATTCAAATCGATAGTCTTTCGTTGACAGCTTGTAATAGTTTTATTATATTGAAATAAAAATAAAATTTATTGCTAAAGAACAGTCATAACCAGGGACAGGGATTTCATGCAAATGCATATTTTTCCCCTCAAACCTGATAATGGCAAGAACGAAATATCTTTACGAAACATTGAATTTGGGTGAAAATGGCATCGATTTGTTAGTGCACATTTTTGCATATTATGCTGAAAATTCATATTTTTGCATAATTTGGTCATAAATGCATATTTTTGTCCCATATTTTGGTATAATTACAAGTTGTGTGTCATATTTAGTCAAAATTTCAAAAATAAAATATTTTTACATCTTTGATTAGTTGAATGTAAGTTTAAAACTTTTTTTGAACAAAAAAAATTTTTAAAATATGTGCATATTTTATTGTTTTTAGTGCATATCTTGCGTTTTTAATGTCATATTTTAGGCGCCTAAAATATGTACCTTTTTTAAATGCATGAAGTCCTTGTCCCTGGTCATAACTATGAAATAAATTAAAGAAAATGTTCTATTTCATTTTCCTGAAACCATTCATTTCTGCTGAACAAAATTAAAAAAAAAATTCTGTAGGAATAAACAGTTTACATAATGCCGCGATATGTATCATTTGCAGTGAAATGTTTAAATTGAGACACTAAACAATTTTGCAACATCAAAGATTATTAAATACGTGGGAAAAATATAAAACAATTTAGTTTATTTGGTATGGAGGTACAATACTAAGACTATTTTAGGATTATTTCAACTAAATAGTATCACGGTTTTTTATCATCACGAGAGCGAGTAAACAAGCCCCAAATTTCTTGGTATTATATGACGTGACGTCGATGTTGACAACTGGAATAAGGGTGAATGAAAAATATTTCTTAAATACAGAGTGTAGAATAAAATATTCAACTATTGCTAATATCGAAAAAAAAAATATTTGAATCAAATTCTTTAATAGAAATTCTTTAATAAAAATTACACTAGAGCGAAAAATGATAAATTTTTTCACAAAACAAATATGTATGTATCTGTATTAGGGTGGCTGTTATTTTTTTTCTTGATTTCTTCTACTCTCACCCCCCCAAATCGGTTCTGCTTTATGTAAAAAAAAATATACAAAAAAATTTCACGCCGAAAAGTTGTGTTTTATGGGGTGCGTCCGGCCCTCAAGGTTGGCCCTCAAGCCCATATATTCAATGTATTTTTTTTAGTTTTATTTTGACTATTAGTATATGTTTGAAATAATTTAATATATATAAGCTCCTATTGTACATTCTTAAAATAAAAAATTTCCAAATAAATATAATCTTGTTACATAAAATTTTTGGTATTTTGTTGGTTATTTTCCTCATTATTTTCTAAAATATTAATTTTAGCAAAAAAAAAAACTTTCTTTGAGACTAATGTTGTTGACTTGAAGAGCTAAAATATTGCCATATAACATATTCTTGTAAAATGATTTTTTAAAAAGATAGTCATATGCAAAAAATTACATTGAAAAATGGGCTTGAAGGCCAACTTTGAGGGTCGGACGCAACTCCTAAAACGCAACTTATCGTTTTGAAATTTTTTTGAATTTTTTTTTTACATAAAACTGAACCGATTTGGGGGTGAGAGTAGAAGAAACAAAAAAAAAAAGTCTCCATACAATTAACGGCCACTCTAATCTGTATACTTCCTATACGTACATCGGTGAAGGGTATATAAAATTTATCACAGCCTAATTTCTTAAGCAGGGACGAAATGCTGATAGACGTTGCTTAACCAACAACAAATAAAAATTCTTCTTATTGTTAATATCTACAGTACAGACTTACAGCCGCATTCATAAAAAATTACTTTCTATTTCAGTACCTGGATTCAGTAACTTTTATTACGATAATCTATAATAAACAAAACGAAAATTTATCGACTTTCAGGACTATTCAGGAAGATATTCTAACGATTTTCGGTGTCTGTTGGAGAAAAAAAAATTAAGTCACAAAATCAAATTTGTTGAATTTTTCTTTATTATTAATTGTGCTTTTCGCTTATTTTCTCATTTTCTATACAGAGCTACCACCTAATATTTAATTAAATGGTGAATAAGATAAAGCGGAAGACTATCGTAATAAAGATATTACATAATCACATTATCGTTATCGCAAGCGAATAAATATGTCGATAAATATTACGATTTTCGGTTCGCAAAAAGTCACTGAATCCAGGTACAGGTGTGTTTCAGTCAAAATTTTGTCTTAACATATAGTTCAAACTCTACACAGAAAAATATATACAAGATTTATGTTCAACAAAACCATGTTGTCGAATAAAATTTTTAATTTCAATAATATTTGGCATTAACTTAAATATTGTATTTATCAATACTGCGTATTTTAAAATATCATTTAAATTACTTTGTTTGTGTTGGTGTTTATTTTGCTTCACAGAGAAAAAACTGCCTCATAGAATCAATAAGATTTTCTCTATGAAACGTTTTTAGGCTAAGGGGTATCCCAGCAGAAAGAAGCGAAGATTTTTTTATAGAGATTCCTTATTGTTTTTATGTGGTAAATCTTATTAATTTTATCAAGAAGAAAACCACATAAAATCAAGAAGAAATCTTATTATTCCCAACTTTTTTTACTCAATTTCCGTTATTTTTGGCACAAAAAAAAAAACAATCCATAGAGAAAATCTTCTTGATTCTATGAGGTTTTCTTATAAATTGTAAACTATATGGATTTTTTATTGATTTTATTAGGTTGCCTTATTGATTTTTTTTAAAAAGGTTTTCTTCTTGATTTTATTAGGTTCCTATATGATTATGTGTAAAGCATCTTATTGATTTTTTTAATAACGAAATCTTCTTGATTTTATGAGGTGTCTTGTTATTTCACATCTATAAATAGACACAGACAATTTTTTTTCATGATCTTTTTCGTTTTTGTATAAGCATGTTTGCAAAATTATTTCAATGGTTATTTAGACTGCTTGTTAGCATATTGGTTAGAGTGTTTGTCTATCAGTTAGAAGTTTGCTGGTTCAATACTTGTCTCCTTTCAAAGTATATGATATAGAATTTAAATGAAAATATATAAGCAAAGCACAAAGAATAATGAAGACATAATTTTTTTTTTATTTTATGAGGTCGCTTCATAAAATCAAGAAGAAAACCTTATTAAAAAAATCAATAAGATAACCTCATAAAAACTACAAGATTTCTTCTGGATTTTTTCAAAAAGGTTTTCTCTATGAAATTAATAAGATTTCCTTATTGAAAAAAAACCATAGAGGTTTCTTATTAATTTTGTTCTATTTTATGAGGTATGTAATTATTAGGTACTGTTTTCTCTGTGTTGTTGATTGACTCAACGTGGTCATGTGCTGATGTTGTTGTTTATTTTGATTGTTGGTGTTGTATATGTGTAAATTCCGACAAGAAGCCGAAAAACGTCGTGGCTTGTTTTTTTTAATCAACAAAGTTATTTTTAGAATATATCAACGAAATGCGCCATGCAGAAGAAATATAAAAAATCATGTTTTGCGTGTATTCATTATTTGCGTATGTAACAAAGATTTGCTCTTTAGCTGAGTGGTAAGTACGTTAGTCTATTAGTCAAGAGGTTGCCGGTTCGACTCATCCCCAATGTCTTTAAATTAAAATTTAGTAAAAAACCAATTTGTAAAAAAAAAATTAAACAAACAACGAAATACAACACATTAGAATTTGAAAAACAAATTCATTAAATTTTTTTTTTTTTTGTTAACAACTCAATTGTGAATAACACAATAATTTTAATAGGAAATAATTGAGTTGATTTTGTTTTCTTATGTTATGAATGTGTGTTTGTATTTACAAAAATCGTTGTAGGTGCCTTTTTAAATAATATTTTATTTGTATTCACAAATAAATTAGTTGTATTTACAATTCTTTTTTTGCTGTGTAATTATTTTTTTTTAGAATACGTCAGTTAACGTTTAATAAATCTACTCCAGGGCCAAATTACGAAATATTTCAATAGACTTTATATGGAAATATTTTTAAATTTCGAAACGTATCGAATGCCGTAATTTGCCCCCAGTATTTTTATATTTCAATTGAAAACTTGAAATTTAAATTTTCAGCAAAACTTGCTATTTGGAGTTATTACTATGTTGCAACTAAGGAACGAGCGTTATATTCATTGAACTTTTATATTTCTAAAAAGAAATCAAAGTCGATGCACCGTGTGCCACTCTGGCACTATGTGCATATTTATGCATCTCCTTTAGCCTTAAACATTGTTAGAAATATTTTGCAACTCTAAAACCAACAAATCCTCAAAAAAAAAAAAACACAAGGGTGGGCGCAAAGGTGAAAAATCATTTTGTGTTTATAATTTTTTTCTTCTTTGAGATAAATTAAAATATACCACACACAATTTGTTGATATTTGTTTAAAGGCTTTTATCGATGTTTCTGGTCATCGTTGTGGGAGGCCGGTGTGAGTGGAGCTTTTGCTGAACCTCCAGCAGACAATGGAATTTGCCTGCGTTGTTACGAAATGTTAAAAGTGTCTATAGCATGAATGCACGTGTATATTAATTTGTTAGATAAATATTAGTTTTAGCCTAGATTAATGTGTTTTTCATTTTAACATTTATTATCAATGTTCCATAATGGATTTTCAAATTACTCCACATTTAAATGGAGATTTATTATATTGTACAGGGGCGTTTATTTAAAGTTTTTTTTTTTTAAAGCGATTCAGTGTGTGAGTGTGTTTGTGTATGTTTGGGTCTATTTAGTGTTGTGTTAAGAATTTAAAAATCCATTTAAATTAATTGAAAATTACATGAAATGAATGTAAATACACGTTAAACATAAAATCGTTCGCTTTTTTTATTTCTTGCATACTTTCATCCACATCCTCTAATAAAGATGATAAATATTCACATTAAACCAAATTATACCTTTTCCAAACAAAACTTTTATTTCTTTCTTTCATTCATATTTTTTTCTATTTTGGTTTCTGACAATTTTTATTTTTTTATATTTTAGCCTTCTGCCCGCCCGTTTTCTTTCTGTGTCTTGTTATTAAGTAAAAATGCTAAGGCAAAAAAAAATATTATGTATTGTACTTTTTTTTTATATACTTTTGACTTTTGGCCAGAAAACAAATGTTGGTGCAACAACTCTGCCGCCGTCAGGTGTTTAAGGTGGAGTGGTTTCTGAAGGACCTCTTTTACCACTGTATTTTTTTTGATTCGGCTTTTTGATTCATGCACTACTAAACGCGTGCGTGTGTGTGTGTGTGTGTTTGTAAGGATGTGCATTCTTTCACTCTTTATTCTTTAAAGGGATTTACCCTGACCCTAAATCAAGCTTATATTTTAAATAAACATATGTGTAATGGCATAAAAATATAAAAAATGGCTTAAAGCAAATCTGTCTTTTTGTCTTCCTTCTTAAATACTGTTGCATGTCTGACTCTACTAAAGTTTGAAAAAAAAAATATCATAAAGTTGAAACTAAAACGCTTCACATATATGTATTTGCTTGCAAATTCAAATTTTAAATGAGAGAAAATGTAAAAGAAACAAAAAATTGTAACTATTTATAATTTTGTTTCACATTAGCCATTTAAACAGTAAGGGTTATTCACTTCTTCTATACTTGCCTAAACTTTTTCCAAATTAATACGGTTGTAGCTGGCCGATTCTGCTAGAGAAGATACAAAAATCATATATTTGACTTGACTCTTTTTCATGGTTATGATGAATCAGCTGTAGGGTAGAGGTAGGATATTTATAATATTTACTTTAAAACTATTTTATAATTAACTATAATATACATTTTAAGTTTTATTTTTAACTTATTTTGCATTTTTTATTCTTATTCTGTAATTAGCTTTCGACGTCGCCTCAACATGATCAGAAAAATTGCTCTTGTCTACGCGTTATTAAAAACGACTGACTGCTATTGACATTTCTAGATTTTAGAGAATATGAATAGAGTGTCGAGAGCGAGTAGAGAAGTAACAACTCATTGGTATTCATCCTCATTTCACTTGTCGTCATCAACGTTGCCTTCATTTTAGTATCAACAGCTGTTTGCTTAAACGTCAACATTAGTTCAATAAAAACTTAGCATTCTATAACAAAATGGCTATGGCGTTGAGTATTTATTGTTTATGTCAACAGCAATTTCAGGTGTTTCTACTTTCATAGAAGCACAAAATTTTTTATTTGTTTCCCTCCTGTCCTCGCTAATTTCCCCCCAGGGGAGTCTGTTATGGACTACGGGTGTGGCAACCCCGGGGCCCCAGCTGGGGTGATGTGGCTTTTTCCATTGACGTACCTTTGGTACATTACCCATAGAACTTATGTGTTACTACCCGATCTCTGAACACAAACAGAGTAACGGATGTGCACATATTTATAACAAAAGGAAGACAGGTCCTGTTGATGTCAATTAGGTGCAGCGTCACCTAGAACTGCCCCTGAGTTCAAAAGACGATAGAGGTGAAGCCCTTGTGGTGGAACTTCGAGGTCTAACCAGAGGCTACTTCTGGTGCCACGGGTGCCGGTGGCCCGACAGCCGAGCTGCTTAGAGTTGAGTGCATGTAGCGGTCGTCAGTTTCCTTTGCTAAAATGCCGAGTTCGTCCTACCTCACGAGGTTAAAAGGATGATTTTGGTATGTGTGGAGTAGGCACTGGTTATTTGGCGACACGGGCATGGGTTCATCTCGGACGAGTGGTTGAGCTGTGCCGGCAATGGTTGAGGAATTCTCATGGGGACCTCGCTATGGGTGTATGCACAACACCTTGGCGTGGAAGCCGGAGAATTATCGTGGTGGCTGTGGTTGCTACCAAAATCGCTGGGAGAATAGTCTTGGCTTCCCAGTGTGAAATCAATACTAGTGGTTGGTCTGACGCGGTCAGCCAGACACTATTCTAGGTGCTGTTGCCATTCAACAGAAGCTGCTATGGGCACGGACATAGCAGCAGAGTTTAGATAGCTCAAATTACCTCAGCAAGGTAATTGAATATAGTACAGGGATAACTATATTCAAAGATTGCAACCTATGTGCCTTATGGAGTGGGTCATAGGTTCATTATAATAGGGTGCATGGGGGCGTTGGTCTGGCGTCTAACCCACACCCGGTGCTTTGGCACCCGTGAGATAAGGCCGTAATGGCAGGTGCTCATGGAAAGCTATCGCACATCTGTCCTCGCTAATTCCCCCCAGGGGAGTCTATTATAGACTACGGGTGTGGCAACCCCGGGGCCCCAGCTGGGGTGATGTGGCTTTTTCCTTTGACGTACCTTTGGTACATTACCCATAGAACTTATGTGTTACTACCCGATATCTGAACACAAACAGAGCAAAGGATATGCACATATTTATAACAGAAGGAAGACAGGTCCTGCACAGAAAAAAATAGATAAGAATTATTTTCAATAAAACCATGTTATTCAATGACATTTTTAATTTCAATAATATTTGTCATTAACTTGAATATTGTATTTATCAATTCGGCGCATTTTAAAATATCATTTAATGTCAGTGTCATTTATTTGTGTTGGTGTTTTCCTTGCTTGTTGATTGACTCAACCTGGTCATGTGCTGATGTTGTTGTTTTTTTTTATTGCTTGTGTTGTATACGTGTGAGTTTGGACAATAAGCCGAAAAACGTCGTGGCTGGTTTTTTTTTTACTAAACAAAGTTATTTTTAGATTATATCAAGACCAAACGCACATAAGAAATCATGTTTTGCTTCTATTCATTATTTGCTTATTCAATAATGATTTGCTCTTTAGCTGAGTAGTAAGTACGTTAGTTTATTAGTCAAGAGATTGCCGGTTCGACTCATCCCAAACACATTTAGTTTTAATAGCAGCCAAGCAAAAGCAAGCAAAAAGGGGTTGAAAAATGTAAAATTCATCCACACACAATAACAATTATCACTGATAATAAAATTTCAGTCAACAACTTTTTTCTTTGATTCATTAAATTTCTTTGTTGACTGAACAAAAAATATATTCAATAAACGTGCATAAAATTTTATTTATCAATTATGCAAAAATCGTCATCACATAAAAAAAAAGATATTTCGTTCTCGCCATTATCAGAGTTAAGGGGTAAAACATGCATTTGCATGAAACCCCTGTCCCTGTTAATAACTATCACTTAGTTTATGTCCGACATTGGTTGGGGCTAATAATTATACTTTAGATTAAGATTTGAATACTTATTGTTAGTTCATAATTGAAGATACAATAAATAAAAAAAACGTCTTAATAAAAAAAAAAAAAAATATGTTTCCTCTCTTTTATTTATTTTATTTTTAACCACCGACTAAAAAAAGGGGTGTTATAAGTTTGTAGTGTGTATCTGTGTATCTGTGTATCTGTCTGTCTGTCTGTCTGTCTGTGTCCACGTACAGGCCAAACGGCTGGACCGATTTTCATTTAGTTTGAAAGATGACTTGATCGAGAGGGTTTCTTAGCTATGTTTGAAAAAAATCGGTCCAGCCGTTTAGAAGATATAACAGCTTTTCTGAAAAAAGTCGGGGGTTTTTAAAATTTTTAAATTTTGTTATATTTTATTATCTTATTTTATATGAAAATGTTTTTGAATTTCTGAATTAAAAATGTATTTTCGTTGACAAATAAACCAATTTATTTTATTTTTAAGAGCATATTTTTCGAGTTTTTAGTGCATATTTGCATGTTTTTAGTACATATTGAATGCGCATAAAACACTTCTTTTAGAGCATATTTCTGTTTTACCTGGTTATCATATTAAACAGTTTCGAAAAACATTGGGTACTCTTTAACTTGACAAACTTTTGTCTGAATTGAAAGATTTTTTATCAGCATTTGGTGGTTACGCACCTTTAGTTTTGTAAAAAATTTTAATTACAAAAACAAAGTTCATACATATATTATTTGTCAACGCTTAGTGTTGCGTTTTACAAAATCATATTCCACTTCTCTGTAAAAACTATTTCAGCTAATTTTTTGTTGCCTACAATACGTACATACATATTATCCATTAGACAGTTGCTTTCCACTATGAATACCCTTAATATGTGTTATTAATTTAATACGCTATATTTTTTCATTATTGCATTTTTCTTCACTATATTTTTCTATTCCAACAAATGCCACCTTTTAAATTTGTTATTGTTGTTGTTACTATTTCAAAAGTCCATTCATGTATTTATAACAATTTTACACATACTCTTGCAAAAATAAAACAAAATTCACTCACACCATCTCAAGAATTTTTAGCAGCTTATGGGTAACGGAAGAAATAGAGAGGGAGAAAGGGCATCCGCTGTAGTTGTTCTTTCAGACGTCTCGTCATCATTTCAGTTGGAATGTACACAGTACGTCATTTAATGCAATAACATTTAATATTACATATGCCTGGTCTTATTTCTCCATATTTATTCTGAAAAAAAAACATTAATATAAATTTAATTTTATTTGTAAAAATTTTATTTTAGCATTGTTTCTTCATGCTTGGTTCTTCATTTAGTGTTGAAGTTTTTATATTTCGTAAAAGAAATGAAATGGAAATAAGAAAAAGTATTTTTTTCAAACATATTTTCTCTTCAACAAAACAACAACAAACAAATAATAATTGCATTTCCTTGAGACAATCATTAAGTTTTATATGTAGTTATGCAAAAATTGAATTTTTTTTTTTGTAAAAAAAAACTGTTTGTTGGTTGTCTTACCTTCTGACGTAAACCGTATAACAAATATAAAAAAGAATAATAATAATATTTAGTAACGAATAGTAAATAAAAATATAATCATTTACCCAGTTGGAAATTTTCTATAGTTAAAAATTTTTGTATGTAAAATATTTATTAATTTCAATCGTAAACAAGAATTGAAATTATTATTACCATGAACTTTTCTTTCCCCTCTATAGGATTAACTTAGTATCACGTTAAGTGGAAGTTAAAGTTAAAGTTTCTTTCCGCTATCAGTTCACAGTGAATAGAAAACAGCGAACAAGATTAAAAAAAGCCTAAAAGTTAATTAAGAAACAAGGAAATTTATATTTAACAATTTTGCAATTCACAAGCTCGCATTAAAGTCGTATGCGCACAACAAACAGGTTTAATTGAAAAAAAAACCAAAAATCAATTAAAAATGTATTTGATGCAATTAAAATTTTGTTTAAAATTTAATTTAATTGACTCAATAAAATTTTTAATTGATTTTTAGTTTTTTTTTGATTAAACGTATTTATGGCCGGAAAATTTTTTCTATAGAGACGAAGAAGAAGAAGCTCTCACATACCGAGTTTCAAGCCTCTAGTTTCAAGAATGTCTCAATTAAATATTTATTATTTAGTTTTTTTTTACTTTTGTACCAATTCGTTCTTCAGTATCTTTTTTACCTGTAAAATTTCTAGCGGGGTTTTTCTAATATTTTTCTTTATTAATAAATAAATGAAAAATAAAAGCAAACCAAAGAACTTTCAGCCCAGTGTCAGTCAGTAATTTTTTTGTTACTGTTGTCCTCCTTGTGAAAGTACATATTTTTTTGTAATTATTTTTTTTTTATTTTACTGTCATTTCTGTTTTTAATCGTATTATGAATTAAATGGATTTAGTTTTTAATATATGTACATAAATTTAAAGCTTAAAGTTATTTTATTTATTTTTCTACCTTCTGGCATTCTCGTAATTTTCTTTAAATTCAGTGTAAAGTTATTATTTTCGTGGCTAATTATTGTTTTTCGTTGGATTTGACTTGCTGTTTTTCGTGTAAAATTATGATTTTAATTGCTGTTTTTTGTTGCTACTAATTGTTTATATCATTTTTTGTTTTGAGTTAAGTGTAACAATTTTTAATATATTTCGTGTCAAGTTATTATTATTTATTATTGTGCAAAATTTATAAACTGAGAAAATTTGGGATAATAATTAAGAAAAAATAAAAAATAAAAGAATATGCATGGGCAACTTTTTTGTTTAAATAAAAATCAAGATGTATGTATGTGATAAAAATTTCAGTACTCTGGTATTTGAGCAAAAGGAACTCTATATACATATGTCTCTATTAAAGTCCTGCACAAGACCACTTACAAGAACCTTTGAGACATGAGGGATTTTTCAAATGCTTTACTACAGCGAAATCTTCTAAAAAAAGTTTAACAACACCGTTGGCAAAACATTTGTTTCAGTTATTGCAGGTATAGGAGTAAAGAAGAGAATACTTCGTGACGAAAGAATTTCTGATGATTGCTTCTTCTTTAATAATACGGAGCGCTATCGAACTGAAAAAACGTGATCGAATCAGCTCGTTATCGAAGGGACGATAAGAACCCTGATTGTGTCAGTACAAGGCCTTTTCACCTCAACATGTCAGGAAGCTTTCGTTGTACGACATTTAAACTGAAGTCTATGTCTACAGGATGTTTTAACTTCAAGAAAAAAAGTATGAGCAAGTTTACGCCATATTTTTATTATTATTATTTTTTTTTTTTTGAAAATTTTACATTTTTTCTGTTTTTGCTCATCTTGTATAGGCAAATATGAGTAAGAAACTTTTTGTCACTCATAAAATATTTTGCTTTGAGGGGAGGGATACTTCCCCCTGCGCATAAAAGCGAATTCCAAAAATGAATAATGAATTTGAATTTTTGCGAATGCGAAAGCGAATGCGAACATCCCTAATATAAAGACACAAGTAGTAATTTTTTTTATATTTACATAATTTTTGCAAATAATATATTTGTCACCGCCCATAAAAGGAAGCGGGACGGAAATTGTATCTTACGGTCTCCTATGTCCAAGTTTAAGGATTTAAACTTTCGCAGACGTTAAAAGTTAAATTTTTTAAACAAAAGTATAGGAATATTTAAGAAAAAAAATCATTTTTCAGAGGTAGGATTAGTGTCTCTTAGGGGACTTTTTCCCCTTTGTCAGATTTTTTTTTTTCATGGCTTAACAGCCTACGCCTATAAGGCATATTTCCGCCAAGTTTCATTGATCTAGGTGCAATCAATAGCTTTTTACAAGCAACATAAACTAAAAAACAAGTAATGGCCAGCTTTTGGCTCAAATACTACTCTGTGTGACACTTAGACCCCTGGTATAAATTTTATAATTTTATTGATTCCAAGAGAGCCTGAATTTAACGAGAATATATATTATTTTATGTTAAGAATATTTTTGATTAATCGAATAATTTTTATTCGAATAATAATAATAATTTCATTTAATAATTTTTATTCTGATAAAAATTATTCGAATATTTAATGCAAATTAACGGAATATATGTGTTGTTGTTTCAAAATTAAAAAGATAAATTTTTTTCGAAGCAAAATTATTCGAGTATTTGAGAGAAATTTATTGTATGTATTTTTCGTATTGCTGGATTAAATAATAAAATTTTATTCGAATGAAAATTATTCGAATATTTGATAGAAATGGATGGATTATTTTTTATTCCAAACTTAAAAGTAGGGATGTAACGATACGGCATTTTGCCGATCCAATGCCGATACTCAAAATGAAATATTGCCGATACCGATGCACATATTGAAATTCAACTCAAGTTAAAATTAATTCAGGTAGAGTAATTCTTTTATTATACAAAATTAAAGTGTAAGAGATTATTAATATTTAAAATTGATATTTGAATTCATTCTGAAATTAACAAAAAACAAATTATTTTTTTAACAAAATACATATCGTTAACTTAATACGAAAAGGCCCTAACTCATTTTTTAATATTTTACAGGAGGAGAAAAAAACTAAATAAAAAAAGAAACAAAATATGCAATATTGATACAAAATTTTTTTTTAACGCAATTTTTATTTAAAACACTTTACATAAGCACATAATATTGCGTTTAAAAAAATTTTGTATCAATATTGCATCTTTTTTTATTTAGTTTTTTCCTCCTCCTGTAAACTATTAAAAAATGAGTTAGGGCCTTTTCGTATTAAGTTAACGATATGTGCATTAGGGGTACAACCAATTTTTTTGCATAGTACCATGAGGTCAACCATGTCCTAGTAACCACGAAAATCATAATTTTTTGTAATTTGTCTCAAATTGTTTTTTCTAAATAGGTGTATAAAAATTTGAAAAACTTAAAGCACGGACTTGAACTAACAAAAATATTATTTTACATAACCTAAAATTATTTCGAGGCCTTCTTAATGCAATATTGAGTATTCATAATTTTATACAGTGTTTTTTATTTATTTTTTATTTTAAATAAACATATTGATAATTTTTCTTAACCAAAAAGAAAATTAAAAATTTTCAAAACTCCACAATAAATATGCGTTCCCTTATAGTTTTTTAAGCTCTATCGGACTGTGCTATGCCAATTTTTATATTTAAAGAAATTGTTAAAAAGTTATATCCCTAATGTACATGATTTAGCATTGAGAATACATTGCAAAGCTTTTAACATGACATTTCTCTTAGTTTTTATGCAAAAAAAAAAGCTTTGAAAATTGAATTGTTTGTTTAAAACAGTTCTAAAAAAATTTAAGAAGTATCGTCGTATCGACAGTAAAATATCGCCGATATCAATATCTCGGCAAATCAAAAGTATCCTTGATATATAGGAATCGGTATCGGTTACATCCCTACTTAAAACTCTTATTCATTCGGAACAAATAATCAATAATGACTCGTTTGTTCGAATAAAATTTATTCGATTGCCAAGTTTTGTCCTCAATGCGAACTGTGCTGTATCGAACCAAAATATATCCTGCCACACATTAATACAAAATTAAAAATTTTATTTAAAAAAAAATTAATTATCTATTTACATGAAGTCAAAATCATAACGAACGATTTGTGAAGTTTAATTGTATGAGTATCTTCTGGGAAATATAATTTCTACAATTTCTTGAACGCATTTTTAATCGATTTATTTTAATTGAGTTTTTTAAACTTTTTTTTCCTTTAAATAACTTTTAAACTTTTTATTTATTTTTTCATCTTTCTAAAAAAAACCATTAACAAAACAATATAATCGCTATATTAAGCGACTAAAAAAAACGATAAGACATTCATTAACATTTAGATGGGAATATAAAATAAAAAATTATTTTCTTTTGTTGTTTTATAGCAAAAAGTACCCGTACATTTTCCTACTAAAGGGGACATGACAAATTAGTTCGGTAATAAAACTTAAAAGTAACAATGTTTTATTATAACAACAAGAACAACAACAACAACAAAAATACCACAACACGTTATGTGACACACACAAACACACACACTCTCTCTTCAAACAAAAATAAACTGGCAAAAATAACCATCGAACATTGGATACAATTTACAACAAAAACAAATACGAGCAAACAATAATAATAATAAATAAAAAAAAATGAACTCGTAGAAAAATGTTGTTGTACACTTTGTAATAAGCGTTTAATTCCGATGTTTACAAGCCAAAAGTAATAAAACACGCGACAATTCCAAACCAACAACAACGTACTCACTCACTCACATACATTCACACACTCTCGTTTATAAAATACTCGTATCCACTTTAAGGATCATAAACTACACGTTGGCAATGATTTTAAACACATTTTTCTTTCCTTTTTTTGTGTGTGTGTTAATATTTTTTATTTATTTTGTTGTTGTTGTTGTTGTAGTTTCGATTGCTTGCAACTTGTTCAAAAGTCAATTGGTTGGTCTTTTATTGTAAGCTTTTGTTGTTGCAAAAATGTCGTTGTAATGAATGGATAAATGACATTAAAAAAAGAGGCAAACGCAAGTTTATGGAACATCATTCACTTACCCATTCACTCACTCATTTATCCATTCAACCATCCATGCGTCCATGTGAGCATATTGCTTGGCAAGCATTGTCAGTGTGTACGACTTAAATATATGTAGATCTTGGAAAATAATTACAGAAGGTGCGCTACACTAGGTATTTAGAGTTTTTAATAAATATTTAGATTTTTACGAAATCCGCAAGGGATAACGATATTAGTGTATGGAACTGACGCAAAAAGCATCTATAAGGTGACCTTACTAGAACAAGTGACTCTTGCTTTGTGAATAAACTAAATGTCAACTTAGCCCGGTGTAGATACAAACCTAAAAATATGCTTTTATTTCTTTGGCTCCGATTTACCAGGAAAAACTCCCTGATTTGACCGCTGTATGGTCATGTTGCTGTAAAAATTTTAGAAATCGAACTGGTGCACAGTGGGGCAAAAAAGTTCCATATCTTCACAACTACAATAGCGATGGTCACTAAATTTTATATGGGTTACTCTTAGAACAAACTGCATACATATTCCAGTATGTAGACGGGTACACACACCTCTTTTAAAGTAAATATGTATTATTTTTCCTATATCTTCAGAACCATAGTAGTGAGACACACTAAATTTGATGTCGATAACTCTTACAACAAACTGCATGTTCCAACATAATTTAAGTTGTTTAGGAAAGTGGAGACATGTATCCCCCATACAAAGTAATTATTAATTAATTAATAAACATGATATTTTTATATAAGTAATACCGAAGCAGGATCGAAGTGCATACACAGAAAATATTATTCCCAAGAAATTTTTAAACAAATATTTGTTTGAAATCAAATTTAGTTTCAGTAAATATTCTGTACTGTTCCACTAAATTAATTTGTACCAAAAAACTGTGTAGAGAAGAAACAGGCCACGACGTTTGTCGGCTACTTTTCGGCATTTACATGTATACAACACGATCAATCAAAATAAACAACAACAACCGCACAACAGCACGTTGTTCCTATCAACAAGCAGCCGAACTCTGATTAATTTAAATTTTTACAAAATTTTTATCAGAATTTACAAAATTATTTGTAGGACCGCATTCAAATAAAATATTTACTGATTCAACGAATTTGGTTACTGAAAATGAAATTTAGTTTTTTCTGTGTATGGACAGCAGAGCTGTAAATTAATTTTTTAATTAATTCGCGAATCATTCGTGCACTCAATTAGCAAATTTTAAATTAATTTTTTTTACGCGAAAAATGAATTGAATAAAATTTTAGTAAATTCAAATGAATTTGGTAAAAACGAATTTCAATTCGTTTCCAATTCAAATGAATTTGTAGAATCAATTGAAATTCGTTTCTAATTTAAATAAAGTTGTAGCATGAATTGCAATTAGTTTAAATTGAATTGATTTTGAATTCATTCAATTGAAATAGAAACAATTTTATTAATTTATTTTTCTAATTCATTTGAATGAATTCAAAATTCATTAAATAACTTCCGATACAAATTATTCAAAAATAGATAATTTTTTTTAAATAAAGAAATTTCTGAAGCTCGAGGTCGTTTTTAGTGTTCCATACACCAAAAGTGAAAAGGAACCCTATTGTTTTCGCTACGATGTCCGTCCGTCTGTCTGTCTTGAGAACAGTAAAAGTTACGGTCCTGAAATTTTCACAGAATATGTAAAACTTTGGCCGCTACAGGAACAAATACATGACAGTTAAGAATTAAAGGGTATTCTAAAGCGAGCAACAAAAAAATTTGAAATGTGCTCGTATTATACATATAATTACATATAGACAGTTGTAATTTAAAAGTTAGTGTCTTTTTATGCAGACTATACCAATTAGCACTGAAATTCAAAAAATCAAAATTAAAGGGTATTCCATCAGTTAATCTTATCTGGACTATGTAATTTTGACAACTTGCTGTATCTTGCAAACTGTAAAGCGGTCCATCCATTATATAATGTTATTCCATATGTTATTATACATATCATTGTCGTTTACTTATACTATGCAATAAATGGCACAATATTTTCAAAGAAAATTTTAACCAATTTTCCTGACAGTGAAAAAGTAAACAACATTAAACAATGTTGCCACCACATTACACAATTGTCTTGATTGTACAAAAAAAAAGTACTTGATATTTGCCAATATATTGTGTCACCTTCGAATATGACATACACATTGGCGTTATTATTGTACAATACGAAAAATTGCACAATTATATTGTGAGTGAGTGGGGCGCTTAAGAGTTAAACTCTTGAAATTAAAAAAAAAGCAAAAAATTTCTTAATTAAAAAATGCTGAAACGAAAAATCGCTTAAATGAAAAATATCACCAAAAATAATAATGAATAAATAATAATAATAAATAAAATAACAAAAACGTCGCCAAAAAATTACAAAATCGCAAAAAATCGAAAAAAGCGCCAAAACGGAAAAAAGCGATAAAAATTAAAAAAATCGCTTAAACTAAAAAAATATGTATTTTAAAAAACCAAAAAACAAAAATCGTCAAAAACTTTAAAAATTTTCTAAAAAAGATAAAAACCGCCAAAATTAAAGCGTCAATACTAAAAAAAATTGCCAAAAACCGACAAAAATCGCTAAACAAACGGAAAAAAGCCTCAAAACTAAAAGATCACCAAAAACAAAAAAAAAAAACCGGCAAAACCGAAAAAAGTGCTAAGATTAAAAAAAATCAATAAGTGTGCCTGCGCAACCCTTCGTGTGCGAGTAAAAGACGCACTTTACTGCGTTTATTATTCCCCCTTATTTTGGAACTGTCTGTCGACGTCACGTCAATACACTATCAAAAATTTTACACTTGTCTTCTAGCTCTTAAACTTAAAATGAGCTACAAAACTGGATAAATTTTTTCACACAAAGTTACATTCAGTGCCCCGTATAAAGAATTTGCATTGTAATTTTGTGTTTTTGAAATCATGTTGTGAGTGACATTTGTTTGTTGTCAATATTAAATAAAACTAGATATACCAAACGGACGTGTCGTCAGTGTGTCACTCGTCCGTATTCTAGAATCAATATGCAAATAATTTAAGATTCAAAGAAAATGTACCTATCAACCAAGCTAATTCACTTTATTCAATTCTCTTCCTTTCAGTAAAGGGTGTCCCAACACGAGCGCAAAATTTAAATTTTAAATAAAACAGATATTTAAAAAAAATCGCGAAACTTTATTATATCGTAAAGTAGACAAAATGCGGTTATGTGTGGAACAAAAAATCGGGCAGATGGCCGCCGCGGCTTTGCTTTGCACA
The DNA here is from genome assembly GCA_949987645.1 of Tachina grossa. Classification (NCBI taxonomy): domain Eukaryota; kingdom Metazoa; phylum Arthropoda; class Insecta; order Diptera; family Tachinidae; genus Tachina; species Tachina grossa. The sequence goes on along the minus strand of OX465278.1, from coordinate 46,088,143 downwards.
CACGCGATCTTTTAATGAAATTTTCAATGGGCGTTTTGCATAAATGCTGCGGTATTTCATTAATGCAGCGTCCAATTTCCTCTTTTAAGGCTTGAGTCGTCGTCGGCTTATTCGCGTAAACCATCGACTTCAAAAACTCCCAGAGAAAAAACTCTAATGGTGTTAAATCGCACGATCTAGGCGGCCAATTCTGGTCTCCAAAACACGAAACAACACGACCGGGAAATGACTGATGTAGCAATTGAATTGTTTCTCTAGCTGTATGACATGTGGCGCCGTCTTGTTGAAACCACATGCCCTCCACATTCATTTCTTCAATTCTAGGCACGAAAAAACTGGTTATCATTTCACGATACCGAACACCATTGACTGTTTGCGCTTGACCTGCGTTTGAGCGACATCATCACGTACAGCTGCGACATTTTCGGTCGATCGACCTGGTCGAAGGCGCGTTGTTGTCTTTACATCACTAACAGACCCAGTTTCGGCAAATTTATCCATTAATGTCTTTACAGTTGACTCTTTTGGAGTATTATTGTGACCCCAAATTGATCGCAAATTTGCGAACTCTAGCCGCAAAACTTTCACCATTTTGGTAAAACAATTTCACAATGAGAATGCGTTGTTCATTCGTGTAGTGTTTCATTTTTACTAACCTCGTACCTTCTACTAGCAAACAATAACAATTGTTCAAATGTCAAACAATGACACTTCGAATGGCGCCAAATTTAAATCTTGCGTTCTTGTTGGGACACCCTTTATTATGGCTTTCATACAACAACAAATAAAAGAGAAAAAAATTTTTAGATCAAGAGAAATACTACAAACACACACACACACTCATGTTTTATTTCTTTTTTACTTGTAATCTAATAAATGCGTGTGTAATATGTGCGCATGTAGTAGTAGCAACTTTAAACGCTTATAGATCCCAAAATACTAAACCGATTTCAATAAAATATAGATTCTGCACATCCTTTAAAACCATATAAATCTTTTTAAAATCGGTGTAGTGGTACCAGCGTAAAATGGATTACAAAAAACATGTTCGCCTATTAATTATATAGATATATGTATAAAATATGCCAAAAATATTACCATGTTGTAAAACTAATACATAAGTCTTGTTTACATATGGCAGCTTTGATTTTTGGGACAAAATTTTTCTCAATGAGTGAATCATGAAAAAATAAAATCACAAAAAATGGGTGAATCCACCTTTACAAACATACAAACTTTATAGACAATTAGGGATAGCAACAAAGTGTATTTTTAGTTCTATTCAAATTCGTTTATGCCGTCTATTAAAATTATTGGGACGCTTGTGGTTTTCCAATTTTTGCTACGTGAGTGTTAGTGTTTGTGTGCGAGTGTAAATTATGGCCAAAAGTTACCACAGAGTATGACAATAAAAATTGATTTGTTAATATATTATGTACAAATAAACTTAAAAAAACAAATTTATAACTTTTAAACTAACAACTTTATTAATATACACTAGCAATTGTTGGGCCCTCAACAACTTGTTCTTGTTGTTTTTTTTCGAAAACTCTTAAGAAATTTTTGCTAAATTACTCTTTTCGAAAAGTTTTATGATCTTTTTCTTTTTTCTTATTACAACACTTATTTATACTCCAATAAGATAGTTTTATGGCCAATTCATTGTAGGTAAAGAAAGTGTAATTTTATATGTTCCTTAAGTGCAATTCGTAATTATTCAAAATCATCGTTTGTAAAAAGAACAAAAAAAAAAAAAAACTCCTCAAGTCTTTTTTTTTCAACCGTAAACGAATAAAGTATGTTTATGTGATGCCAAGTAATATTTATGCGTTTTGATATACAAAAGGTTTTAATGTTTCAACGTTTTTAGTTTAAACGATATTTATGTCTCCGTAAGAGAATTGATGACATTTTCCAAAACAATTACATTCAAATTTTTTTTCCAACTCTTGGTATTAGCATTCACTTACGCATTCGTGTGTTCAGTTGAAATAAATAGTTAAACAGGCAATGAAATTTATTTAGTAGTCGTTGTAAATGAATATAAATCACACAGGCTTTAAAAGAAATATATTGAAATTAGAAGGCTGAGAGAAATGAATTGTATGAGAGTTGACAAAAGATTTGAAGGGGAAATTTATTTAGATTTTTTTCCCTCTAAGAACAATTTAAAATCACGAATTTGTTATCTGATGGTAATGAATATAAACAAAAAGTGCACATGTGTTTTCCTAGAGCAGCAGATAGTTGTTAATTACAGTCATCCCTAAGCAAGGACGGAAAGCGGAACGTTTTTTTCCGCCGAGCTTTAACGCTAAACAAAAGCGGCAACATTATGCCAAAACGATAAAAACAGTGTTATCCAAGGCGAATTCAGTTTCAGGTGACCTTATCAGTACAACAATTTCACAACACAAAAAACAACATGTAGTTTGCTATGCTACAAAACCAATCTGTCAAAAGATTTCTGAGCAAATTTTGACATTTTGGTTCAAATTGCTCAATTTTGCATCAACAGCTGATAATCAGCCGGGCTGATAAGGTCACCTGATACTGAATTCGCCTTGGTGTTATCAAACAAATAAATAAAACAACCCTGATTATTTCAACAGGCGGACAGACGACATTAATTTTTGTGATTTTGTTATTAATATTTTGTAGAAAATTGTTAACCATAAAAACAAGCCAATTTTTTGGATAAAATATTTAAAGTTTATGAAAATGAGTTATTTAGAAGATTCGAGTCGAACAAAAAAACTATTTTTTTCCAATTAAAAATCTTTTTTTTAGTGATTTTACTCAAATATATTTATTAATATGCATTGATTTTACAGAATTCAAATTCAGGAAAAATTTATTTTGTTTCAAATGAACTAAACCTAAAAGAATAGTATCAGTCAATTGACCGGACATTTGATCGGAAGTCATGCAGGATATATTGATCATTGCGTAGAGCGAAGTTTATATCACATTTTTAAGGGCAAAATTAAAAATGTGATGAAAACTTTTGTATACGTGTGATGTTGCATCTCTCTATAACTAATCTAAAAAAAAACTAATCTCTCTATAAATAATATATCCCCCACAATTGAGCAATCATGACAATAAATATAATTTTTATTTGAATTGTTTTTTATTTATTTAAAAAACTGAATTCAAAATATCCAAGTAAATAAAATATTTAAAATGAAAGATAGAAATAAGCATAAACAGAATAACCTAGGCGGTATCTAGCCCTCTTCACACCCTTTCACCACCAACGCATCTTGCTTTTTATAAATATGTAAAATTTTGAAAAGAAATATATATTAAATTAAATTTTGTAAATTTCTTTTATTCACTATTGTTTTTAACCCCCGACTAAAAAAGGGGTGTATAAGTTTGTAGTGTGTAAGTGTGCATGTGTGTATCTGTGTGTCTCTACGAGCACACGTACAGACCAAACGGCTGGACAGATTTTGATTTAGTTTTTTTCTGTTTGAGAGGTTACTTGATCGAGAGTGTTCTTAGCTATGTTTGAACAAAAAAATCGGTCCAGCAGCGTTGTCAAAATCGGATTTTCGGATCTCTCTCTCTAGTTTGAACTGATTTCAAAAATACAACTGTTTCGTTACAATTTCAGTATACATATATGTATATATTTAATGAATATCCATATAGTACAGTTTTCTTTGCAATGAATAAATTTTACAAATGTAATTTTTCTGTTACACGTATGTACCAACATCACTTTATAGAGGTAGTAAAATATAATCAGGTTTTACAAAAGGCTCAAATAATTAAAAAAGAAGAAAAGTGTCTTAGAACACCCGGTTAGAGCTATGCTAGAGCTGCAAAACTATCGATAGTACTATCGATAGTATCGATAGTTTTGTTGTAAATGAAATATCGATAGTTTTTTCCACTATCGATACTATCGAAAAAAAACAAGTAATTAAAAGAGTAAAAATAATCGAAGTCAGTAAACATTAGCCGGCAGTTTTGAAGCAAATTATCCGTCGTTGATTTAAGCTATTGTACAGCGATGCAAAGTTGGTACAATTGTATAATTTTAGCGCTATTTGAATGCCAAAAGTACCGTAGCACCGCAATGACCAATTTAGCACTACTGCCAAAAATAGCATTAAAATATATTAACCCCCTTATGCAAAAAATAATGCGTGCTTGAAGTGTACATTAAAAAACAAAATCCATAGAAAAACCGGTTTTAACGTTCACTTATTTTTTTGCACAAGGGGGTTAATCTTTAGCTCGAAGGTATTAGAAAATTATGTAAATCAAACGATGTTTTCCGGTACTTAAAGAATTGCTGGAGGAATGTTATTTATTCCAAATTCATCTGCAAATGTGGAAATTTTATTTTCGTACCAAAGGGAGAAGCCGACTATTTGCATCGACTGTGAACAATCGAATAAAAAAAAAGGTTATAAACGTAGTATATCGTAAATGTTACTTTTATATTCAGATCCCAGCAACTAATATTCTTTGTGCACCTTCTGGCGTTTTGTTAATTGATTTTTAGTTAATTAAAAAGTACAAGTATTAAAAAAATATAAATAAAGAATTTGGTACAATCGTACTGAAAAAATTAAAATTTTTTTTGAAAGTTAGTACAATTTGTAAATATGACATCGCATCCCTGCTTCTGTATACATAAGTACTTAAATACATACATATGTATGTATATGAATTTATTTATAAATCCAAGTGTTATTCGACAAATAGTAGTCACAAGTATCTTAATAAATTCAACATCGTCGACACAAAGATAAATTTTGGTGGTACTGATATCCGCGACGGCCGCCAATCGTCTCGGATTTATTTTGACATACCCTAGCTTGTTTCCCTACAAATTTTTTTTTAAATTGTACCTACATACCTACATATCCAGCCTAATCTTCGATGTAATCGTATGCGATAAAAATTAAATTTTTAGAAGAAGGTTAAAATTGTGGCTTACGATAAAACTTTACAGTTAGTGTCTTAAAAGTTATCAACAATTTTCGCGTTTTGATAATTCTAGACCATGGGTGGGCCCATAAAATTATAAGTTCAATAAAAAAGTATATTTTCGATAATGTGCCGCTTACGATAAAATCGAAAAAAAGGCTTGATATATTTTTATATACTAATGAAAATGTTGAGGACTGGATTTTTTTTCGAGCCAAATGTAGTTTATGTGGCAACTTTTATAAAACTATTCGATACTATCGATAGTATCGATAGTTTTACATAAAACTATCGAAACTATCGAGTGGAGCGACTATCGATAGTTTTGCAGCTCTAAGCTATGCTGCTTAGCTAAATAAAACAAATTTCATGTGTGAAATAGCAATGCAATAAAATTATATTATGAGGCCAATTATGAATAAAATTTCGCGAAAAATTTTTCCCGGGGAACAATTCCAACTAATAGCAAGTAATAGGGAAAACAAAAAATTCCAATTGGAAAAGGGAGACATTTTTCACGGAATTTTATTCATAATTGCCCTGTATGTGATGATATAAAATTCGCCGCAAATATTTCAAAACGTTTCCATTTATTTCCCAATATTTTTTTTTTCTAGCTGCTTACGATTAAATTATTTTATTGCTTTTTTGCCCATTGAGCAATCGTTCTCATTGTTTTTGTTTTACTCACTTAAAATAACAAAACAAAACAAAATCAAACATTGTTGTTTCGTTTATTTCCATAAAATATCAAAACAAAAATTAATTTATAACTTTGATAGTGCCGATTATTAAAACCACGTCCTAGCTCCTGTGTCGTGGCATAGAGTCTAAACAAAATGTTTGCGGTGCGGTGCGATTTATTGTTGCGGTAGAGAAAAATAAACATAATACAACGAAAGACGGCGACGGCAATACTTGTCATTGTTTGTTTAAATTTTTATTAATATTTTTGTGCATACATTTTTATAAAAAATTTACTCTTTCTGTTAATTATTTTGTAATGGCAGTAACTAAAAACAAAAAATTATTTAAATTTTATACATTCGCAGATATATTTGATAAATTTTTTAGGCTTTTATATTTTATGACAAACATATTTGAACTTCAAAATCATGTTTTTTGTTGTGAACTTCGCCAATTATTCAAAAACTATGGCAACATCAGAAAGAGAAAGAGAGTCAAAAATTGAGAGAATAAGAAAGTCTGCCGTATGAAAAACCGCACCGCAATGAATTCTCGTTACATTGTGTTCAGACTCATAAGGAGCATAGCTCTAATAAAAGTAGGAGAAAGTTTAATCAATAAGAATTTCTTCATCAATTAAAGTACATGATTCAAAACTTTGTGGAGATGAAGAGTAAACTGGCGATTAATGTACTTAAATCCCTAAGTCCTCGTCCAGGCTTGCAGTTTTATTTGCTCCAATTTTTTAAAATTCTGCTTTGCAATTGCATTATTGTCCACCTCATGAAATTCTAGTTTTAAAATTATGTATTAAGAAAATTTACTACAACACAAATTTAGCTAAAAAAATAAACAATTCCATTTAATTTCTGTTATATTTTTTGTTTTTCATACAACTGCAGAAATTGAATGAAATAAAACGTCAAATACATCTATCAACTTGAAATTAACAAGTGCGAATTTCAACACAAAAAAGAATTGCCGAGCACATGAAACTGTGCACACTTCCCCACTCTTCTCAATACTTTTACCAATAAACTCAAGAATTGCTTCAACAAAAATTGCACGTATGAGCAGGGACTAAGCGTATGAGAAGTTATTTTTAAACTAAAATACCTGATGATTTTAAATAAAATTAAAAACAAAATATATATACATAATTTTTTTTATAATGCAAACTAAAAAATGTATATTATCAGGATTATTATAAATAAAGTAGAAAACTATAATTTCTGTATAATGAATTAATTTTCTGGTCCCATACACATTCATTATAGCAAAGTTCGACTGTATTACCTTCTGTCAAAGGATTAACAAATTATCTTGAATAATCTCTTCCCGGCAATTTTCTTAAATTCTCTGCTCACCACTGTTCTATATATACGAACACATATTTTGCATTTAATGTATTTAAAAACACATAAATCATAAGTTTTCTTTTTGCTTGAAATTCATGTATATATTTATTTTGTTGCCCTGATTGGGTTCGCTCTGATTGGAAGCTTATTTACAAAAACCCAGAGAAACTAGTGAAAAATGTTTTTGCCAGTCATAAACATGTGTGTTAATATTGTCATGAATGTATGTGTATGTGTCTGTGTGTGTCCTGCTACTTGAAATGAAAATGTCAGAAGAGTCAATTATCATAAATTTGAATATATTGTAGAATATTGGATTTATAAAATGACACTTAACTATCGGGTTTTGATTGTGTAAATATCAACACGAAGAGTGTGTGAACTTGATATAACAATTGTGATTAAATAATTTTGGAAATGTGCAAGAATAACTGCTCATGAACTAGAGAGCTGCGTAAACAGTCTTGAAATGTAAAAACGTCATGATTTTTAAATCTATTCACGTTGCATGTATTATACTAAACCAATAATAAATGCTGTCGTACTACAAGGTGGCGCAAAAATAACCTTCCGATGTTATTTGGCTGTAATTTAAAAAAAAAATGAAAAACTTTGATTCTTTTTGTGGATTATTTTTATTTGGTCTTTTAATTTGTTTACATCAAGTCGAGAATATGATGTCATGTAAATGGCCGTCGCCACAGTTGATTGTCATTTGAGCCCTTTTTATGGCATTTTCCATCACTTTGGCCAAAACTTCTGGCGATAGGTCCTCACATTCTTGACGGATATTGTCTTTAAGAGCTGCAAGAGTCTGAGGCTTGTTGACATAAACCCGCGACTTCAAAAAGCCCCACAAAAAGTAGGCGTTGGACGGCCAGGAAATCTGCGACGAAATTCACGTTTTGCCAAAGTCACCGACCGATTACTGGTCAAATAAATAGTCACCAATATTCCGCGTTCTGGAGCAGTGTAGCGTAACATTGTTTATTAACGTGTACTTCGCATGTGTTTACTACACAAATGTCAAAACAGAACTGACATTAGGCGACAATCGCAAAATGTATAGCATTTTCTGATAGGAGGATTACTTTTGCGCCACCCTGTATAAGTGAAGCACGATGGATGTATTGGTGTATGTGTATATCAGTTGTAACAAGCGATGTCGCAAGACAGCTTGTTTGTAACAAACACTCAAAAGAAGTACTGTTGATTTGTGTATGCTTGTTATTTTGTCATATTGTACGTTTGAGTGTGTGTGTAATATGTAGATGGTAAGCTATTATGTGATTAACCTCATACAACTAATGTTAATTAGAGCTGTGCCAAATCGTTCTTTTCAGTGACCGGTCATTTTCGTTCAATTAGCAAAAAATTGACCCGTTCGTTCAATCGTTCACTTTTGAACGACAGTATGAAACAATGCTATTGTGTAAGAATAATAAAATCGGTTGTATATACGAGTATTTAAATAATGAGAATGAATTAATTGAAGAATTTTTAAAAAAAGTTGAATTATTTATTTAAAAAACTATATTTAAATTGATTTTATGAATAATTTCTTGTTCTTTCGACTAAAGTATTGTACATTTTATTTTGGCTTAATATTTAGTTTAATATTAAGATTAAGAAAGATACTTTTGTTTGGTTTTACTATTTATTTTTTCTTTAGAGAATTAATAAAAGCATTGTAACTCTTTTATCGTTATTTATATCAAAAGCGCATCAATGTTTGAATGTTATTTCTCAAAGTTTAAATTAAAATGTTGTCTTCAAAAATATTATACCGGAAACAAAAAAAAAAAAAATATCTCAAGCAGTACAAATTCAGTTTAGATTGAGGTAATGAATTGTATGTATAAACATATATACAGTTAAGGTCGAACATCTTTACTTTGTAAAAACACTTTATAAAAACACTAGTAAAAATACTTCTTGTGAAAAGACTGTTAAATCAAATTATAAAAAGAATGATGGTAGTGCCACAGCGATGTTAAATATAATTTAGTATATACGTACCTAAACCTTTTAAAACACAAAAACATGAACGAAAGCAAATTTGACATAAAAGACTTGAAACACAAACTGAATGAAGGAAAACATCGAGCGGTACGCTACTGATCCAAAAGCGTCCATTAAAATCACTGGATCAGTTCGTTCAATTAAGTGATTCGTTCAATTTAACCCGTTCGTTCATGAGGTACACATCTCTAATGTTAATGCATGTGTGTGCCTTTGCATGTGCGCAGAAAAATAAAAAATCATACACACATACATGCATGACGTTTGTACACGCGCTTATGCGTAGAAAGAAGCTAGTATCACAAATTCTTCCGTCACGAAGTGTTTTCTTCTTTACTCTTATACCTACAATACTCAAAAAAAATTCTTGCAAACAGTGTTGTTAACGTTTGTTTTATAAGATTTCGCTGTAGTAGAACATTTGAAAAATCCCTCATGTCTTGAAAGTTCTTATAAGATCTCTTATGCAGGAGACTATAATGACCAATCTTAATTGATTAAGAAATTAAAAGTTTTGATATTATTTGAGGTAATTTTACAACTTTATATTTTGTCTTTTTGTTTTAATGGTAGAAACAATATGTATGAAAACTATATTGGGCTCTGCCGAAACTTATATACACTTCACCTGTGACAGCGCGTCGGTGAAGGGTACATATGCCGTTTTCTTTTCTAAAAAAGTGCATCATTTTTTTTCTTTTTGTTAAGCAAAGTGCAATTTAAACTTCGTTTAAAGGAAACATTTACGCTCATAAATCATGATACAATAATTTCTAATAAGCTCTCTATATACGAATTTGCATTGAAAATTGTAATAAATGTAACATTATTTTCCAGAAAAGAAAACGCCAATAGATACTAGTACACAAGTCCATACTTACATGTTTATTTTGTAAGAAAAAATGGTTTATTTATTATTTTTTGCTCTTTTAAAATTTATAGTGAGTTACCTACGGGTATTTTTCTTGTGCCTATACACGTTCAGTGGTTATTGATATGTTCATAAAATTTTTCAAGCTTTACCGTAGCTAAAACTTTTTTCAAAATATTATTAGTAAAAAATTAAAAATCCCTGTAAGGTATTTTGAAAAAAGTGAAAAAAAAATTATTTTATTATTTTATTAGACTATTAGTTACAATATTTGTTATAATTAGTTTAGAACTGATGGCACTATTTCTTGAGGGCGCACTGATGTTCGAAATCTTTGGAGGCCCATAAAACAGACAACATACCAAACAAAATTGTTTCATATTTTAAGTTGAATATTAAAAAAATATTTATTGGCTGAATTCAAAGTTTTATTTACAATATTGCTAGTTCACTTATATCACGGTACATATTCAGCCTTATTTATCATTGATTCCACGTGTGAAAATTTCCGAATAAAACTTTTTGTTCGCATGGATTTTAATTATAATTAAAGGCTTACATAGTTCCATTTTTTCCGACAGGCAAATCTTTGTGTATATTTTTTTTTATGATTTTTCAAAATTTTTCGCAATTGTATGATGTGTTTTATTCGAACACAATACAAAAAAAACTCCTGAGTTAAGATCCTTCTAAAATATAAAATAAGTTAAATTAATGAAGAAAAAAACATTAGTTTAAGTAAGTTACCTTTTTATACCAAAATAAGAAAAAAATCAATTTTCCACAGGGACAGTAAATAACAGATCGATTTCAAAAAAATTATTTTATAACAGTTATTTTGTGAATTAAAAAATAAACCTTCAACTACACCCAGAAAAAAGATTGGTTGGAAAACGGTTAGTCCAATAAAATATCATTTGCATTAACAATATTTCAGTTCACGCTTTCAATTTTCTGTTAATCCAAAAAACAATCCATGTTCATTGCCATAAGGGCATAATTGTAACAAATATATGATTGTGACAATACTTAAATTGATTGCATCAACCGAGCGTATGCTTTTGCCATGACTAATTAACTGATTGGTTAACCCAACCGAATAAAATATTACGAATTGGATTTTACTACCAACTTTTGGTATAATCAACTAAAAAATTGTCGTTCTATATTAAAATTAAAATAAAAACTTTCAATCAGTTGCTGCAACTAACTAGAGGTTGAGTTTACTATCATAGTTTATAGCAGCAAATTAAAAAAATAACTTTTGTGACTTTCAAAGATATTATTCTCAAATGGTTTTTGAAAGTCTGTGCATAAGATAACAGGTTTGTGGCTTTTCAAAATGTGTGGTTGAAGAAATGTATATAGACATGCTTCACCATTAGGAAATAAATTTCAACTAAAAAAAAAACTTATGACAATATGTCAAATAATAAATTTCTTAAATTGTGTATTTTTATTTCAGCAAGGAAGGCCAATTTTTCTTTTACAGGTACCAATTATGATATTGTTTTAATTATATTAAACAATTTTTCGGTAGCAAAAATAACTTTTATTTCAAATTCCATACTGTCAACCAATTTTTTCTGTTGCTGCAACTATTGGGTTGAGGGTTATAATTAAAATATAGTGGTACCACAAGAAAATTTCAGTCGCCATAGCAGAATTCTATGATAGTTGCTGCAACCGCCAAAATTCAATTGGCAACAAATTCGGTTGTCACAACGAATCTGTTTTCTCTGTGTAAGACAGTTATTTTTCAATGTAAAAATAAAAGGTCGGATGAAACTCTTAAAATGAGAGTTTTATTTTTCCGTCTTAAAATAAAACTCATTTCAGGTGTTTTATTTTTCCCGTCCGAAAATAAAACTCAGTTTATTATTCAATTTATTAATTTTTTGACCAAAATCGAAGTAAAAAAAAAAAATAAGTCGCTTAAGCTATTTTTGGTGGTTATAGCACGATATTTTTTTATTTTAATTACGATTTATTCAATTGCAATGCAAGGTGATTGTATTGGGAGACAATTTACATAAACTGAGTTTTATTTTCAATCGGGAAAAATAAAACTCCTGAAATGAGTTTTATTTTATGACGGAAAAATAAAACTCTCTTTTTAAGAGTTTCATCTGATCTTTTATTTTTCTGTTGAAAAATAACTCTTAACTGTGGAGATGAGATTGTTTTTTAAGCTTCCTATAAATTCTGAAAGTGCTCGCCAATGCGAATCTATTGGTATATGACCAGCGTTGTCAACTTGGTGCGTTTCGCACCATTTCGGGTGCTTTTTGAAATTTTTTGTGCGAAAAATTCCTTAGTTGGTGCGTGGTGCGCTTTTTTTTAAATTTCGGTGCGTTTTTTAATTTTTGGTGGCACCAACGCAAATTTAACACAACAGTGGGTTAAAACCGGAAAATTCTTGTTGTGAAACTTGCTGATAATGTTAATTACCATATTAATACTAATGATGTTTACAAAATATCACAATTTGAAATAAAATCTGTTGTATGGTCCGATGATAACAATAATGATGAAAATATTGGCTTTATTTATTTGGAATAATTAATTTTTGTTCTCTTTTTAAAAAGTTTTAAACAGAATTTATAAAATTAATGTACAAAAATGTATCATCTTGTACAAGTGAATGTGCCCTTAATTATGAAAGTTGTATTAGTCATATATTTCTTTGGTCGAGATATTTAGTACATTACATTTGAACAAATCCAAAAATATTTCTGGAATTTATGCAACAGTTTAATTTATAGTTACTAGTATAACTTTATTTTACTATATCGAATCAAAAATACGTATGACTTAGACCACTTTCATAATTAAGGGCACATGTATACCATGTATGTACGAATTCGTTTAGTACATACGTATATTGTAAAAGGCTATTTCTTTTAATTGTGATATTTTTAATATAGATACATTAAACTTCTGATAAAAGAAATTTAAAAATATTTGAATAAAATGATATATACTGAACTTTTATTAGTTTTGAATGCTTACTATTTATTAATAGTTGATCTCTTTAAAAATTTTTGTACAGAATTTATGAAATGAAAAAAAATATTATCAAACAAATTTGTTTAGTTTTTTTAGGTTTTACCCTTTTAACTTTGAACTGTAAAAACCTGTTTTAGGGCCAATTTCACCAACTCTATTTAAATATCAATTCATAATTAAATGTCGATTTTCATGAATTTTTGTATGAAAAAATTACTTTTGAATATGAGTTGATATTTAAATAAGTTGGTGAAATAGGCTCTTAGTGTTAAATTTTTAATACAATAATATAACAAAAATTACAAATTTTAAAAACCCCCGAAATTTTTCAGAAAAGATGTTATATCTTCTAAACGGCTGGACCGATTTTCTTCAAACATAGCTAATAACCCTCTCGATCAAGTCATCTTTCAAACAGAAAAAACTAAATGAAAATCGGTCCAGCCATTTGGCCTGTACGTTGACACGGACAGACACACAGACACACACTACAAACTTATAACACCCCTTTTTTTAGTCGGGGGTTAAAAAATATAATATTATACTTTTTATGCAAAATCAATTCAATAAACATTTTAAACTAAAGAAATCTTGGTGCGTTTTTTTGTAAATGGCGCAATTTTTTCTCAATTTTGGTGCGTTTTGAAATTTCAAAGTTGACAACGCTGTATATGACAGTATAGGTCTCCGTTGACTCTAACACAGGGAGTTTTTGAGTTAAAATTTTTTCGATAACAGTTATTTACGGTCCCTGATTTTCCAGCACTGGAACCGTCTTAAAGATTTTGTTTATTTTCTATACCAATCAATCTTCTTTCTAAAATATAATGTATGTTTAATTTGCAAAACAAAAAAAAAAAAAAAAAATTAAAATTTAAAAACTTCCAGCTCTGGTACCGTATTTTTTATTTTTCTACAGTAGAGATGGGCGCGTGTATATTTTTCAAACACAACACGACCCGAACACGAACACCAAGATGTCCAAAACTTACGAAACACGCATGCGAAAAATGTATATTTTCAAAAAATTTTAATTAAAAGGTGTTCTATTAGTTAATGTAATTTTGACTGTATGTAATTTTAACAACTTGCTGTATCTTGGAAACCGTAAGAGGCAAAGCAAACTCTTGAAATAAAAAATCCCAAAATTATAAAATCGCCAAACCGAAAAAAATCGCCAAAAATTGAAAAAAAAAATCGCCAAAAAGAAAAAATGGCCAAAATTTAAAAAAAAGTCTAACACTAAAAAAAATCGACAAAACCGAAAAAATGGCCAAAATTAAAAAAAAAGATCTAGCACTAAAAAAATCGACAAAACCGAAAAAATCGTAAAAATTAAAAAAAAATCGACAAAATGAAAAAACGCCAAAAACCAAAAAAAATTGCCGAAACGAGCAAAAAAAAGTGTCAAAACTAAAAAAACTCGCCAAAACCGAATAAAACGAAAAGAAAACGCCAAAACTAAATAAACGCTCAAAACCGAAAAAAAACCCAAAAACGAAAAAAAACCAAAACTATAATTTATATAGGCTAAAGTTCGTATTGAATTACGTATCTAGTGCGCGGGTCAAAGCCGCACTTCACTGAATTTATTTATGCTCAAAATGATTTAGGGAATATCCCACGATGTCGACAATGTTCGACTTGTTGCACTCTTATTTTGTTTTAAGTTAAGAATTTTAAGCTCTTTTTTTTGCTGTAAAATATTAAATTTCTTTCTTTACTGGAAATTCAAGCATACATATTCAGGGCACTCATGAATAAAATTCCGCGTGAAATTTTTCCAAGCAAGTAATAGGGAAAACAAAAAATTCTGATTGGAAAAGGGAGAAATTTCACGCGGAATTTTATTCATAATAGCCCTGATTTTACACCTAAAATCGTTTCCTGGTTGCCAAGTTTGCTCAACACGATACGACCCGACCAAGCACGAAATGAAACTTTCTATCACGAAAAAAATACGAGACGTGCCCATTTCTATTCTATAGCTTTTCAGGGGATTCGGCAAATCGATTTCAAATACAGACAGACAGACAGGCGAATATCACTTATTGGACTATTCTATTTATAATAATAATAATAAATACTTTATTGGGTAGCAAATGAATATTGTGGAAATTGCAAGGGAATGATAAACAAACGAGTATACCATTTTTTGGTGTAGAGTGTAATAAAAATATTATTCATTGAATAAAATGAATTTAATTTAATTTTTTTTTTAATTTGTCGAAGCAAATCTGATCAGAAAAATGCTTCTTCTTTTAACAAATAGAAAAAGTGTCTTGCAACAAATTTTATTAACAAATCCATAAGATTTATATACCGAATTCACACCTGCTAATATCAGAAATGGGAACCTTGTACGATCAAATATCTATCATATACATTTGTTTCAATTGTTTCTTTTCTTACTTTCAGCTGATTTTAAACACATTTCCATTTCCATAGACTCAATAAAAATAGATTTACAATATCCTACTTGCAATTATTTTCACAAATTGTTTATAAATTTGCTGGTCTTTGTACAAAAAAAATAAACCTTGTCCTTTTTAAAACAAACATATTTTTTTTCCTTAAAATATTCAAGTGTTTATTTTATTGTTGTTTATCGTTAAACTTCCAAAACTCTTCGAATGTAAATTGATTTTCCTCCCACTGTTGCTGTTGTTGTCAATACTTTTTTTTGAGCTTTTAAATGTCCTTCACCAAGGAGAACAAAAAAAAAATACTCGTATATGCATAAAAAGATATTTATTGTATTCTAATGTCTCTGTTTATTTATTGTTACTACTTTTAACTTTTATTTTCAGATGGAGATCCCATCAAACTACCAGACAATTTAGAAAGCTTGCCAAGAGCTGACAGTTTCCCGTCACAACGTCATCGTTGGAATACAAATGAGGTCAGTTTTTATTTATTTCTTTTATTTTTCATTCTTTATTATAAATATTTAGAAGTTTAACATTCAAGTACTTAAATATTTTACAGTCACCATTTCAAAATACTATAAATGCCAAAAACACTTTTGCAACGAAGTAAAAGATTATTCAAAGCAAAATCATTCATCGTCGAACATGCAAACATATTCCAAGTGTTAGTTTTTTTTTTTTTTGTTTTTTTTTGGCTGCATTTAGGAAAATCTATCCATCATCTTTTTGTTTTTATTTAAATTTAATATCTGCTGTTGTTGTTGTGTTTGTTGGTGCGCTAAAGAAGTCAAGTTTTGTTTATTTTTCAAGGCAGTAAAGACGCGCGTAAAGGAGAAGAAACGGTGCACGGCTGTTGGCGAAGAAGACGAAGAAGTCATCATGAGAAATCATGAACCCAAAACGTGTTGACATTAACAAGCATTTACTTGAAAACTTAAAAAAAAGGTTTAACTGCTTTCCAAAGAAAACATTAACAACGATATGACAAAATGTCACAATGCACAGTGGCGCTGATTGCGTGATAAATAAATAACTAACGGCCAGATTTAGTTGATATCTTGCAAAATCTGTGTGGAAGTGAAGTTGGCGATTTGAATATTACCAAAAATATTTACATATACCAAAAATTATACGGGATGTTTCAGGAAGAAATATATAAAGGGTGTCCCAACAAGAACGCAAGATTTAAATTTGGCGCCATTCGAAGTATCATTGTTTGACATTTGAACAATTGTTATTGTTTGCTAGTATAAAGAAGGTACGAGGTTAGTAAAAATGAAGCGCTACACGAATGAACAACGCATTCTCATTGTGAAATTGTTTTACCAAAATGGTGAAAGTTTTGCGGCTACAGTTCGCAAATTTGCGATCAATTTGGGGTCACAATAATGCTCCAAAAGAGTCAACTGTAAAGACATTAATGGATAAATTTGCCGAAACTGGGTCTGTTAGTGATGTAAAGACAACAACGCGCCTTCGACCAGGTCGATCGACCGAAAATGTCGCAGCTGTACGTGATGATGTCGCTCAAACGCAGGTCAAACGCAAACAGTCAATGGTGTTCGGTATCGTGAAATGATAACCAGTTTTTTCGTGCCTAGAATTGAAGAAATTAATGTGGAGGACATGTGGTTTCAAGACGGCGGCACATGTCATACAGCCAGAGAAACGATTCAATTGCTACATCAGTCATTTCCCGGTCGTGTTATTTCGCGTTTTGGAGACCAGAATTGGCCGCCTAGATCGTGCGATTTAACACCATTATACTTTTTTCTTTGGGGTTTTTTGAAGTCGATGGTTTATGCGAATAAGCCGATGACGACTCAAGCCTTAAAAGAGGAAATTGGACGCTGCATTAATGAAATACCGCAGCATTTATGCAAAACAGCCATTGAAAATTTTATTAAAAGATCGCCTGTGTGCCAACAAAGCCGCGGCGGCCATCTGCCCGATTTGTTGTTCCACATATAACCTCATTTTGTCTACTTTGCGACATCAAAAAGTTTCACGATTTTTTTTTTTAATATCTGTGTTTTATTTAAAATTTAAATCGTGCGTTCTTGTTGGGACACCCTTTATAAAGCTCAAGTGAAATCATTTTCGAACTTCGAACATGTACGATCGTAAAAAATCGATTTTCATCAATAAAAATATAAAAAATATTTAAATCGACGACCCTTTGCGCGTAGAAAGTTCTGCAATATTAAAGGTTAAAATATCAAATATTCGTAAAAAAATTTTCTGCATCACTGCTCCACATAGATTACCAAGAGAGCGAGTATCCATAATTTTATTATAATTATATTATTTTTGTTACATATTTTGGCATTTCGTTGCTGTCAATCTTATATTTTGTAGTGTCAGTGTTGCCTATTTTTCAAAATATCCACCGCGAAAAATATACATATATGTAGACCCTTATTATTAGTTGCATTTGATTTTTGATCTTCGCTGGATATCGAACATCGAGTATCGAATATAAAATTCATATTATGACCTGGAAACACCATCGAAAATTTCGATGCCCTCGATGCATTAATTAATGTAAAAAAAATATTAGGTTAGGTTATGTATGAGAAGAGGGGCAGTAAAAATTTACCCAATATGTTTCGGATTACGCTTTTGTGCGCTCTTGATAAGACATATTGGGGAGATAACCAATAAAAACCATGAAAACCTATTAAACTAAGTCAGATTAGGAACACTTAGTTTCCTCAATACAGTTTCTTACGTTTTTGCAGTCTGAACCACTAAGATATTCCATATCTAATGTATTTTCCAGATGGAAGATATGTTTTCTCATATGGTTGAATTCAGGACATTGACACAAGAAGTGTTCGAGAGTTTCATCATCGTCGTCCTCTCTGTATGTCCTGTTAACAAAGTTCCAAAGTGTCGGCCTTTTTAAACTTAGAATCTCTATTGTATTTTCACTATTTGGGGTTTCCCAGAGAATTTCCGTCACTTTTCTGCCAATATCTGGCATTTTGTTCTTTAGCCCATTGTTTCAATTCGGATTAATAAGTCCGTGCCTTTTTGAACTTCCCTCGTAATTATATGAAATGCAGCACTGTTCCCATCAAGTACCACCTGTTAATAGACTATCAAATTTTGAGCAAGTGTCGTCATTTACTTTGCGTTTAACAGCTGTTCAAAACATACAACCTCGTGTATTTTACTAAAAATAGAAAAAAAAAAGGAAATTTCGAGTGCTCGTTAAACATTATTTTTTGCGAAAAAAAAGCATTAATCAAACTAAGAAAAATCTCGATAAATGCTATGGGGACTCTGCAAAAAGTGGTTCACTGACTTTTGTTGTGGTCGCACAAGTACAAATGACGCTGAACGTTCTTAATTGGCAATTGAGGTCAGTACACCCGAAAATTTCGAAAAAAAATCCACGATGTGGTGTTGGCCGATCGAAGACTAAAAGTTTGTGAGATTGTTGATGCCATAGGCATTACATATGGCAGTGTGGTTTCGATTTTAAATGATCAGCTTAAAAAAAGTTGTCAGCCTTAAAAAAGTTGTCTGCAAGATGGGTGCCGCGATTACTCTCAATTTACCATAAACGTAAACGCGTGACAACTTCAAAGGATTGTTTGAAGTTGTTTAATCGCAATCCTAATGAGTTTTTGCGGCGTTTTGTAACTGTGAATGAAATAAGGATCCATTACTGTACTCAGGAGATCAAGCAGCAGTCTAAACCTAAACTCCGAAGAAGGCCAAGGTGAGTTTGTAGTGCCAATAAGGTGATGGCAACAGTTTTTGGGATGCACGCGGGATAATCCACATCGATTACCTTCAAAAGGGAAAAACAATAAACGGCGAATATTATGCCAACTTATTAGACCGATTTAATTGGGATTTGAAAAGAAAACGACCCCATATGGCCAAAAATAAAGTTCTTTTTCATCAAGATACGAGTAATGCACGAGTGCACACGTGTGTAGTCTCAATGGCAAAACTCTATGAATTGGGCTACGAATTGGTACCCCATCCGCCATAAGCTCCAGACTTAGCCCCTAGTGACTACTTTCTATTTCCAAACGATAAAATTGTTGCCTATTTTAAGGACCTCGAAAAATCCTATTTTTTGGAAGGGATACAAAAACTGGAGAAACATTGGAAAAAGTGTATTGAGTTAAAAGGAGATTATGTTGAAAAATAAATTTTTGCTTTGTAAAAAAAACTGTGTTTCATTCAAAAAGTCACAGACTTATTGATCCGCCCTCTTATCTTTTCTATATATAAAATCGTAGTGTGTATTTGTTCCTAACGCATGATCTCTGTAACTACAAGAGCTGTGGAACTGAAATTTTAAACACAGATTCGGGTCAACACCCGGTAGGATTTCGTTTTGTTTTTGACCTAGAAAGTGCCCAATGTGTGAAGTAATTTGTGGTTAAAAAAATAATTGAGGGTAAGACAACGTTTGCCGAGCTCAGTTAATTTTTTATAAAGGCTCAGTTAGCCGACTGTAATGTAAAGTAACTGCAACAGTAGTAAACAGCTGATCGATATTGGTATGTGAAAAGTAATAAAAATGATTATAGAGATGTAATGTAACGTAACCTACTTTTCATATAAAAATATCGATCAGCTGTTTTCTACGTTACAGTTACATTACATTACAGTCGGCTAACTGAGCCTTAAGTCGGTAATGAAGACGTGCATATCAAATGCTTTTAAAACTTTTCGGATGTTAATTTTCATCACTGATCAGTGATGAGTCTGCATTTACGAAAGCGTGTAATGATCAAGGAAGGACAAACTCTTTAAACTATTTATTTTTTTTTTTTTTTTTTTTTTTTTGATGGGCGATGTAATAAAATTTCCTAAATGTTAGACATGAGAAAACCTTCTTCAACGCAGGGAATAAGGAGTATATCTCAAATGTTTTATGATCTTGCCAATTCCTGTAAGCTTTCATCTGAACAACTCCGTCGTAGTAGTATCATGGTTTTATCTTAAATTTTATTTAATTTACAAACATATTATATTACAAGAGGTTCTCAAGCAGGTTATATTTTTTTGGCATTTCAGTTTTATCTCAGCTGATGCAATATTGTGAACAATCACAGTAAGTCAAATTCACAATAGCGGCATTCTTCGCCGAATGCGCGTCATAAAATAAAAAATTCGACTACAGTCGAAGATTGAAAGTTACTCATAATAGTGGCAGAGTTTTTATATGTATACAATAGATATATTTTTTAAGAATATTAGCAAATGCTTGCTTAGAAATGTCATTAGAAAGAAACCCAACTCGTTTGATAGAGTGTAGCATGGTGTACTTTTATCAAAATGTATCGCTTTTGGTATCGTTGATAAGTTCTCTCGATTCTTATCGATCTTCCTCAGGAATATTACTGTAAGAGTTGTTAAAGATGAGTTGTCATCAAAAGAGTTCAAGGTAAATTGATGAGTACAGAAATACTCCGCACATCTCCTACTTTATTCCTTATTTTTCTTAGCAACCTTTCGTGTCAAATTTCCAATCCTATGTGGTCAGCCCTGAGTGCTGGTTCTATTCTATTTCAACCTTTTGCAGCTAATTTTAAAGAGAATATCAAAACAAAGTTAAGGCAAGCAATCCATAATGGTGAATTATGACTTACTATGCCCGTTAAAAATAAAATGCTATAAGCGGTATTCATAAAAAATAGTTTTGATTTATAAGAGGTTTGTAAAACTGCTTTCTTTCTATGTTTTATAAACTCTTTATAAAACAAAAGTATTTCCTATAGAAAAGGCCGTATATAATTTGTAATTGTGTTGGTAACATTTAATAAATAAATTAGAATATTTAGCACGTTTCGTTTTAGTGTAAAATCAGCTGTCACAAAAAAACAATGCTGCCAATTAAAAAAAAAAATCTTGCCCAATCATAATTTATATTTCGTACTAAATAAAATAAACATCTTAATTTTCTCACGTCTAAAAGCTTCCGCAAGAACAAATTTTACAAACCAAAAAACAATGAAAATATACTTTGATTTTATTAATTAAACTTTTCGTTTGCTTTTTTTGTGTGCATGTGTGTTTGCCCGTTTCCAAAGCAATAACTTTTAATATTTAACCTCTGGTTTGGTGTCCCATTTGGTGTTTTATTTTTAACTCTTTTCTTCGGTTCCTTCATACTTTATGAAATAAAAAAAAAAAAAAATTAAAACTGTTTATCTGCTGTTTAAATTTTGGAAAAATTAAAACAATGTGGTTGCCCGCACTCTTCTGGTCATATATTTTTTGTTCTGGTGTTAAACCAATTGCCGGTAAAAATGCATTCAACTCGCCTGCATACTCATACTTTTGCTTGTGTCCATGGCTCCAGCATCATTTCCGAGTACTAAAGAGACAATTTTCATAGTTTCGAGTTGTTTTGTGTTGTTTGTTTTAACTGCTTGTTGGTTGGTTGTTACACGACCAAAATAAGCGTGCGTAATTTTATTTATGTTTTGTATTTGAACAATATTACATTTATTTATACGCATCGTAGGTAAGTCGTAACCCAGCAAAATTTTAAGACATGCCAAGTCAATGCAATTCCTTGCATCAAAGGGATCAACGAATTTCAAAGTGTTTCAGGCAGAAAACTGTTTTATAATTGTTCTTTCAAATTTAGATAGATATTATGAGTCCTCTGAAAGGCTTGGGTTGTAATATTTAAACATTTCAGATGATTCATTAATAGAAATAAAACGACAACACTTTGAGGCGAAGCGAAGCAACTTTGGCTTGTCTGCATAAACACCCACAGTCTCCGGCAGGAACCGAACCTGCAATCCTCCGACTACTACATTGGTTTGATCATACTAGTAGCTTTGTGTCGAAACGAGCTACTGAAAGAGTTCGATACAAGTCTGCAATTTGCTCTAGATGAAGTCAGTGAGTGAACCATACACTGCTTTTAATAAATGATCTAATCAGTGGTTGTGAGTAAACTCGTGTCGAATTAATTTAGTCGGTAGTTTTTTACACAAATCTCTGAGCAAAGCCATGTAATTTAAATCGGTTTGATCATAGCTTTGTATCAAAAACTATCGGCTGAATGGGTTCGATTCAAGTCTAATAACTGGACTTGTATCGAACTATTTATTTATGTAGCTTGTTTTAGACACAAACCGATTTAACAGACTTGGATCGAACTCGTTCTACACTTAGATCGAACTCGGTTACTAGTTCAAACCGATGATCAAACTCATTTTAATTTCATTGGATCTTTAATCGATTTTCTAAGTTTAAAATAAATTTGCGTTCAACAGCTCTTTTTGAACTAATTCGTTCGCATTCGAATTAAAAGTGTTTCAAAACCATTTAATATACATTAACGTCTTCTACCGGTAGAGCTGGGTCCAACTCGTTCCGTCGTTCATTTTAGACAACAACCTGAGATCAAACATGTTTAAATTACATATGTTTGATCATGGGTTTGTGTCTAAAGTGAACGACTGATCGAGTTTGACGCAGCTGCTCTATTGACCGGACTTGTGTCCAACAGAACTAGACTTGGGTCGAAGTCGTTAAATGAGTTTGATCATCGGTTTGTGGAAAAAATGAAATAGTGAACTAGACTTGTATCGAACTCATTAAGTAGCTAGTTTCTGAAACAAACCAATGATCTAATCATGTAATTTAAATGGCGTGCATGTGAAAACTTTAATAAATGTTATCATCTTATTGATATTTTAGAGAGTACTGGAGTTATAAAAAAGAGAATTATTATACATTTAAATAGTTAATTCAATTTCATACATGTGTTTATTTTTTAAAATTTATGCTATTTGGCACTGATTTGAAAAAACCTTTAGTCAGTAAGGATTTAAAATCTACTGACTTAATAAATATGTGTATAAATTAATAAATAAAAATAGGTTTGTGGCAAAATTAAACGAATGAACGAGTTGCAGCCAGCTCTACTGTAGTGAATGAGTTCGACCCAAGTCTAAACAGAACGAACTAGTTCAAAAAGAGCTGTTGGACACAACTTCAGTCTAAAATGAGCTAGTGAAAGAGTTCGATCCAAGCCTAACTCATTCACTAGTTAATTTTAGACACAAACCGATGTTCAAACTCACGTAAATTAAATGAGTTTGGACAAAGGCTTGTGTCAAAAATGAACTATGAACGACTTCGAACTAAGTCTATCATTTAAATTAAATGAGTTTTAAAACTTGAACCAACTCATTCGAACTCGTTCAGTCGGTCGTATTAGACACAAACTTACGATCAAACCTATATAATTTAAATTTGATCATATGTTTGGGGCTAAAACGACAGACTGAAAGAGCTCAAACGAGTTGGACCTAGCTCTAATGGCTTTGATTAAAGAATTGTGTCTAGAAGGAGCTACTGAAAGAGTTCGATGCAAGTCAATAGGCAATTACAACACTACAAATAAGTGTTGCAAACTGTAATCGCAGTTTTAAATATGGGCATTTCCATGGAAAAGTCCAAAGAAATTAAACTGGTATTTCAGAACAATGTCACTTTATTTTTTTTTATTTTACCTAATGTAGAGCTCCTGACGGTTTACACAAATTTATAAAGAAGTAAAACAATCGTTTTTTTTAATAAGCATACTTGTTTGGTGTCGCACGTGACAAAAAGTTGACTTTAGAAATGCCTATTTGCATTATCAACATAATTAATATTCAGAACGAAAATTGCCTTTTCACAATAAGTTCAAATTGGTACCTGATGGCACGGTCTTACTAGACAAATATTTGCTGAAATAAGCGTAACCACTAAATACTAATGAAAGACTTTTTGATTCAGACACGTATGTATTCCAGACATAACTAAAGGATAATGTTATAGAAAATATTGTTGTAAAATGTTTAACCAAAGAATATAAATTGTATAGAATCCGCATCTGAGCTAAAAAATTAAACATTTTCTGCTTACGCTTTAGATGCGGGGGGAAAGTATAAAACGCAAGCAAACACACACTTAGAGCATTATATTATTTGCTCTTATCACCAGCATTGCCGTTGTGCGACTTTTAAGATTTATCTTTTTTAACAAGATTAACTTTTTTTAACAAGATTAATTTTTTTAGCAAACACAACCTGGAAAGCGATTAGCTTGTCTGCGGAAAACACCCAGGGCCTCTGGTGGGAACCGAACCTCTGGACTGAGAGGCTAGCATCACTACCACTCAGCCACAGGGGCACGCATTTTGCTACTTTTTCAACAGCAAAACATGCGACCAATTGCAAAAAAAAAAACTATGTAAAAATATCCCAGTTTTACCACAAAAATACCGATTTTCAGATGAAAGTTACTGTTGCTGAAATAAAGCTTGTTTTTAGGATGATAAGTTTCCAATTTTCTGCAGTTGTAAAGTCAGTGAATTACACCTTATTTCTTTATCTTTATAAAATATAATTTACAAAAAAAAAAAAACATAAAGTATAAACATAAATTAGCGTTACTAAACAATTATCAAATAGACTTAAAGTAGACACTTGTCAAAGATTAGATTCCAAGTGAAGAACTTATTAAGAAATACAGGATGATCAGTTAAGAACTATGCATAATGCCTTGAAAGAATAGTATAACTATATTATCCTCTACAGAATCGAACTTTGAATTTTTCTACAAAACTTTAAATGGTTTTTCCTCAAAGTAAATTTTTTGATTTATGCTGGTTTTAAGTAAATAATTGAGATGAACCATGTCCAATATACAGTCACTAATTTTTTTTTATAAGTCTTAAGTAATTGGGTAAATTACGGTACTCGATATCGAACGAAATATGCATTTAATTTAGATTGGAATTTCATTCGATATGAAATGCTGCAACTTGACCACTCTTTTTTTAGATTTCATGATTTTTTATATTTAGTAGCTTATATATGTAGGCATACATGTATACTTTAAGGCCCAAATGTTGGCTGCCAAATTTACTTCATGTGAACCTATTTTAACTTATAAACATTTTATTAAAACTTACTTACTAACTTATAAAAAGTTTTATTAAGATTAAAGATGAAGGTAAGTTAAAATACATATTTTTTTTAATTGTGATACTCCGAGAAATAATTTGCATTTGGAATCAAGGATTTAGGTGTCAGATTTTGTGCAATATTTTCACCATTTATTGGCTTTTGTATCGACCAAAACAATAAAATGATCCGACATCATCGAGCCGAATGTCGCCAACTGAACGAATAGCTCTTTTTTTAATACCTGATATGCTAAACTGTGTATATGATTGCCCTACGGCATACATTCTGTTAAAATGATACAAAGGGATAAATTGAAAAAATGGTAATAATGGTGTCATTGGCACGAAAACGAGTCAAAAGTAATACTTTAGTGTCACAACGGCAACGCTGCTCTCAGCAATGCGAGCGTAGCATACACTGCCAGTGTCGCCAGTTTAGGGGATTTGTCCCCAAATTGGGGATTTTTTTCGCGATTGGGGATGAAAATTTCGTGTTAGGGATTTGGGGATTTGTTGGGGATGATGACCAAATTTTAAGGGATTTTTTGGGATTTTTTTTATAAGTGATGGTATCATCAAGAATGGTTTTTTTAGCTGAGAAATGTGCGTCTGGCAAGTCTAAAAATGTGTGTTACTATTAAAAGTGAATTGTTTTTAATAAAGATCAAGGCAGATTAACCAATAATGAACACTACCAAAACAAAAATACGTAACAAAATGCAATATGACTTGTTGGAAGCACTTCTTAGAATAAGCACACACTTTAAAAATAATTCAATTTGTTGTGACAAATTTTATGCTTCTGCTGAAATGCTAAAGCTTTTTAATACAAGTATTTCGATTCTGTTGTTTTTGAAATGGTAAACTTTGGTTAAAAATTGTTTATACTTGTGTGTATACTTGTGTATATCAAACAATGTGTAATTTTTTCTTTACAATTTTTAAAAGTGCAAATTAAATTAATCAGCCCAATTATGAATTAAAATTTCCCCAAGGGAGAGGGAGAAAAAATCCCCGAGAAATAAGTAGGTATTCTAAATATGAGGGAGAGGGAGAACTTTGAGAGTTTTTTCCACAAACATTTTGAAGGGAACTAATGCAAAAGTTTAAAAATCAAATTAATAAATGTTATAAAAGAATGGTATATTCATTTATTTAGAAGAAAATGTTTAAATAAGCACTGGAATGGTATATTTCTCTCTTGTTTTAGGCATTTTTATCCAAGGCCTGCTCACATCAACTTCAAAAACATGAACTACTTCTGCCTTTAGAAAAAAAAAATACTTAAACAATAAAATTGCACGCCTCTTTTCACATAGTTCACATAGCAAGTAAATCGAAGATTTGTTTTCCTCTAATATCAATACCGATAAGAAAAACTATGAAATTTACAAATTCCTTTGTACATACAATCATTGGAAATTTAATTCACTCGCATCTGCACCTGGTCATTTTTAGCTCCACTTTCTCAGCATTAAGTTATCCCGCATTGTTGTATATGGTTATGCTTTTAATTTCATTTTTTATTTAAGCAAAAAAGATATTTATATTAACACACAATCTTATTGGGAATGAAAACTAAAATTTTTATTGAATTTCTATTGCTGAACTCTTGCTTTATTGCAGAATAAAATGTAAACATTAAACAGCTGACCCAGATTTTACTCTCTCCCGTATTTGCGTATTCCCCGGAATATTCCCCGGGAACAAATGATATAATGATATATATGATGAATATAAATGTTAATATAGCTATCGATACATATGAACTTTATTGAATAAATATGTTATTTTTAAAAGAAAAAATTTGAATCAAAAAAATCAATTTGGGGATTTTCGGGGATGACAAATCAAAAATTGGGGATAAGTTCTGAAAAAAAAACTGGTAACAAAGAAATGAGAGTACGTACGCTGGACGGGTAGTACTGAAAATACCCGTCATAGACAATTTTAGCTTGTATGAGATGCGCATTCTATATGATTATATATTCTTTGGTTTAACTTAATAAACATGTGTCTGAATCAAACGGTTTTTTACTAATATTTAGTGGTTACGCTTATTTCAGCAAATATTTGTGACGTGTGACCGATCGTATCTTAAAAATTGAATATTATTAGACCGTATTAATAGTGATGCCGTTTAGTTTAGGTAGCACACGTTCCTTCATTGAAATAAAAATCGTGTAATTAATTTTTACTGCTTTTTGAAGTTGAAAAATGTTGCTGGGTTGGATAAATTTCATACCAATTACAAATAAAACAAAACAAACCATCCAACTAGTTAACCAACAACCATCCAACCAAGTATTGCTCGTACATATTTAACATGTGTACAGGTTGACTTTTCCACTTAAACAATGTTTGGAATGTTGCTTTACTACGTATGGGGCATTCATTTGTTGTTTTTTTTTTATTGTGTATTTTTTTCGGTTGTAAATATAATTTTTTTTGCAGAATTTTGCGTGTTTGTTTTTTATTTTATTTTTGGTATTTTAATAAACTTTTATTTTTAATTTAGTCAACTTGTTTTATATACTTGGTAGTGCTTACATTCATATGCACCTTTGTATACGAAAATGTATTAAATACTTTTGGCAGTATTATGGTGACCAGCAACTTTCACTCTGACAATCTATAAATACTTAAAATGTAGTATTAAAATATGTATTGTATCATTTCAAAAAGCCATCATAATCAACATCATCATTCCGTAGAGTTCATTTGGCTTCTGATCAGTTGCTGCTGCTGACCGCGCCACGACCCTCAAATTCAAATAAATGCTTAAGCCAGCAGGCAGGCAGAGGACGCTTTTAAATTTTACATCTGACAAATGAATATTTGCGGTTGCTCTTAATTCACAAGTAAAACAGCTAAAATAAAATAAAAATAAAAAATAAATGAAAAGCCGTGAAAGGAAGCACAAGTTTTCCATTGTAAATAGTTGACTTTTAGCATTACGTGAGCCTTAAGGATATAATTTTATTTTATTTCATTTACAAACAAAAACTTATAGATGCTTTTTTTTTGTTTACTTTTTTCGGAGAATCCATGAGATGTTATGAAGGACAAATCAAACACACTGGCAAAAATAATAATATATTTTGGTATGCAAAACAAGAATAATTGGCAAGAGCTAAAACAAAAAGTAAAACTTTTAATAAAATAATGGAAAATTAAAATTTTACTTACTTATTTCATTAGAAAGAGCACATAAATATTTTTTGCAGCTTTTTATTGAAAGCTTACTGAACAATTATTTGATAAAACAGCAAAATACGGTGAAAATTACGGGATTCTGGCAATGAATTCTAGTAGAGGAAACAAACAAAAAAATATACTTGTGTCGGTTTTTAGAAAAATCACATCGGAATCTTATTTTAGGTGTTTAAACCCAGTAAAAAATTTCAAAAAAGGTAATCGGGTTTTCCGTGGAAGCTATTGCTTACGAGATTTCGAGTTAAATCTAACTGCTTTTTACTTGATTTCCCATACAAAACTAAATCTAGTTTGTGAGTAGATTTTCAGGCAATCTATTCAAAATCTTATATTTTTATTTTATTTTTGTACCATGTACAAAATATTTACATAAAATATGATTGAATTAGCTACGGTCTGCTAAAAAAGGGTGTGTGAATTGGCTACATTGCAGTTGTTTGCTTGTAGTTTTGGAAATTTTTCGGTTAATGGGTTTTGTTTTGGATAAAATAACTTGATAAATGTCAAAAAAAAAAACATGGTGTAGAAAAGTAAGTCATTATATGGCAAGTAATTCTGATGGTAATGTGTAATTTATTGCTGGCCTGTTCATGCAGCATATTGGTATATGCAATTATGCATTCTTTATATTCAGCAACTTTGTAGGAAATATTAAGGCAAATATTTTTGTGGAACATGTGAACCCTTTAACTCCTCCACATAATGTTAATTATTGCCTTGCTATATTTTGTTACTCGTATAATTTTAAAATTTTTAAGCCAAAATGGTTCCAATTAAATAAATTAATGCTGTTTGAAACAATTTTATAATTGTCCCAATTAAATTTTGTTGATTGAAAACAAAAAAGTTTAATGTTTGTATGGATGTTAGCAAATATGCAAACATACAGACGAATATTAAACTTTTGTACGCATTATTAAAAATTTAGCCAATTTTTTGATTGTTTGAATTAACTTTGTTTAATTAAAAAAAAAAATTTTTAGTTTGTGTTTGTGCTTGTTCATGTTTTCATGGAAGTGTGTCAGGCTGTTATTCTATAACTGCCAAGTTCGAAGCATGACAGCACTGTAAGTTAAAAAATAAAATAAGAACACACACCTACATATGTGCAATAATTGAATGACAAATAATTTGACAAGATAGCCTAGTGGATGTGTTGTAGACTTGTGCCATTTAGGTCCAAATTTACAGTCATTAGTTAATTATTAGTAAACTAAAATGATAACTATTGTTTAACTAATACTTCATATTCACAGTGCATTGTTTAACTAAAGTTCTTAATATGAGCAAAAAATGGTAACCCTATCAAACAATTAAGTTTCACTATTGGCAGCCTCTGCTATAGCATATGGTTTTTGTTTACATTTGCTATATTATTTCTTAAAGTCGTACAATATATTTAATTAGTGCTGAAATTGGTTCGGAAAAACCAAGATATAATAGAAAATAAAATAAAAAAATGTGTTACAGCTAAATACAAAGAAGATGCCTGATCATGTATGTGTAAAATGCTTATACAAATTTTCACAATGCACCAATACTAATAAAGTTTACAGCGAATCAGCTGTTGTCTAACTATTTGTTAACCAATGACATTTGGCGGTGTAACTAATGGTAAACAAATAGCTGTGAATCAAATATTATTGCTTAAACTATTGCTATTAGTTAACTAATGACTGTAAATTTGGGCCTTAGTTCATTTCAGTGACCGGTCATTTTAGTTCATTATTTGTAAACGAACTAGTTCGTTCATTTAGTTCAATCGATCTTTTTAGTTCAATGAACTAGTTAGGTCTTTTTAGTTCAATGATTTTACATCTACAATTCTACATGCATATGTATGAGTGTTGTGGTCTCTGACAATATTAAAAAACAGATTCCGTGATTAAAATGTTTTATGAAAAATAAAATTAATTAATTAAAAAATAAATTTGCTCTATAAAGGGTTTATAAAGCAAATTTTTTAAAATCTCATAAATCCAAAATATATTTTGTGAATAGGGTAGTATAACTGTTTACTTGTTTATTGCATTTGTGGTAGTAGCAAGCCATGAACAAGAACTAAATATACATACATATGGATGAGTATAGAAGATAAGCACACAAACAGTGAAAAAGTAAAGCAAAACGTTGAAAACATTTAGTTCACAGCATCTGTGTTAGTTCATTTTGTGTGTTAGTTCTTAGTTCAAAAATTGAACTAGTTCAAAAATTGAACTAGTGAGCGTAAAACAATTGAACTAGTTCACTTAGTTCAAAGCACTGAATCGTTCATTTGAACTAGTTCGTTCATGAACTACACAAGACTAATGTGTTGTGTCAGCCTGTTAGAATGGAGGTTCCATGTTCGAAGCCTGCAGCGTAAGTTACGAAATTAAACAAATAAATAAAATAAGTAAGTTAAAATAAATAAATAAAAAATTACTTTTTTTTTTAATTTTTTTACTTTTACTTTTTAAAATTGTATACAATTCAAATACTTTTATTAATTCATTCAACAAACAATTTAATTCAATATTTGTGATTTGAACGGGCTACGGTTCGTATTGCTTTTTAAGCCAAATTACATGTGATAATTATTAATGAACAAATAACAACAAAGTCTGTTGTAAATATTCTGACTAACAACACATAGTTGAACGGAACAGCCAGCCGTTTTCGAAGGCCACTAAACCTTCATCATCAGGGGCACTATGTGGTTTAGGCCACGTCAGACACATATGTCTGACACGAGTTTCATTCTCTCTAGCCATTTCACACAATAGTGGCTGAGGATAAATATGATTTTATTGCAGTAATATGATGTGTGGCCGCCCAGAAAATTTCTGTAATAATAGTTTCGGCGCAACTCAAAAATTAATTGAAAAAAAAATTATTTTTGAAAACAATGTATTTCATTTTATTATACACAGTAAGGAAAAAAGTAAAAGAAAAAATACTTTACACCTTATTTTTATAATGAAAAGATACAAATTAACACGTTAAACTTATTTATGGTGATATCCAAAGCATTATAAACACATAAAAGGCTCTTGCGGACAATTCGGGCAATACGTGTTTACTCTTTTTGCCTTCTTACTAGCGGTCTCTCCCCCTTCCATCTGTTTCATTCTGGAATTGCATAAAGTACATGTTCGACGTATTTTTGTATAACTTATTATGTGTGAAACACTTATTTGTAAAAAAAACTATTGGTTTCTAAGCAGTAAACATTACTAGTAAATTGCAATATTCACTTTTTCGAAGAGATTACGCAAAAAATACTATGGACTCCAGCATCTTGTGTCCTGAAAGTGCCTTGGCAGTCAATGTGTTAATTATTGAGATCTATATGATATTTACCATATTATTTATCTTCAAAAAAGAACAAAATATTGTCATTTAAAATTTTGATTTTTGATTCTCTAAATCACTTCATACGACACATCCTGTGCTCCTGTCAGATCTACACAGAAAGAAAAAATCCGTGCTAAATTGAAGTTTTTTCCACTTAATTTTACTACTAGTCGTAATTAAAATTTTAAGTATGAACAATACTAAAATTTGCCTAAAACAATCCGAAAATGGGATTACTTTAGCAAACCAATCCTAGAGTTTCTTAAAATGAGTGTGAAATGCTTAAATCATATAAAAAAAAATTCTAAATCATCTACATCTGTTCATAACTCTATAAAACTTTATATGTATTACATACATATATGTATGTGTATTTTTAAATTGTAATTTAAGTAATAATTAATTTTGACTAATATTATGAATTCTAACGCTTTGCTCTCAATAATTAAAAAAAAATATTATGCAATACAGTTGTTTAAAAATTAAATTAAATCCCTTTATTCAATAAATCAGATTAGGTTTTCTTAATTTTACGATTGATTCAATCTCAAGTTACCTAGATCGATTCCGTTTTTGGATTATTTTAAGAACGGATTCGGAATTAAATCAATCGTGTTTTAGATTAATTCAATTTCAGAAATTCTTAAATCAATCTCATTTTGGGAGTATTTTAATTATGGATTCGCAATTAAATCAATTTATAAATTCTTGAAACAAGTGCATTTTGAAATTGATTCAATCTTAGGTTTTGTGAAATCAATCTGTTTTTGGGATTATTTCAAGTACGGATTCGGGATTATATGTATATGAATAAAATTAAGTATTTAGCACTTGAATAATCCGTACTTGAGTCAAGCTTTCTGTACTTGATTTGAGTAAATCCGTACTTACCCTACTTATGACACCGCTTTAGATTGATTTAAGTACGAATGTATTCAATTTTCTTTTGAGTGTAGTATTTCATATTGCTGACTTCCGAAAGGTATCAAAAAGGACGCACGGATTTAGTTGAAAATGAAAATTATTACATTCGGCGTGGGCCTCTAGAAGGAATAGATGTGATTGGTATCTTAACAATAATTTACTCGTATTTAAAATGAATTTCCTATTTTCTTATACATTTAATATCAAGCCTATAAATCATGGCAATTATTAATTGTAGAACATTGTATAAAGAAGAGCTTAAACATGTGTGAAACGAATTTTAATTAAATTTTTCTCTTCACACTGACTACAAAATTAGATGATCATTATTTTAAATATTACACTCTTTTTAATGTTTAATGCATCTTTTTATTTAGTCAACGGCCTAGAAGTTAAAAACAAACCTTAGATATTCCGCCGCTCTGTATATGTACTCAAACTCCATTAATTTATTTGAGGTTTTTTATTGTACTGTTAAAGTTTATCCATTTTTAACGTGTATACACTTTCCTAGATAATATCATCTTAAAAATTTGACCATTGGCATAAAACGAGTGACCGAGAAATAAAAAAAAAATAAGAGAAAAGAAGAATGTTGCCTGCAAGCTAAAGTGCACATACTCGTACCACACACGGCACGCGGAAGGAAGTGGTTTTTCGCACCTTGTTTAATAATAATAAAAGCAGTATTGCTGCAAGTACAAGCACATACAAATATATCGCATAAACATTTCGGTAAACATAAACAATTTGCACTCCTTCTCTGAGAAAATTTAGGCTTTATTTAAGACTTAAATTTTAAGTGCATATGAGTGTGTGTGTGTTTGTAAGTGTGTGTGTGTGTGTGTGTGTTTGTGTCTGTTTGTGTGTATGTGTTGGAACAATTTTATGCCCTAATGAAAATTTGTTATAACATCCAAGTAAATATTTTTACAATTTCCCACTCTCACTCTACTTCTGCTCTTTCGGTGGATGTGCGTGTGTGTATTTGGACGTATGCATGTGTGTACTTGACTTCCTTTACTTGAAAAGAGCTTGTATGAGTGCTAAACTATGCTGGACAGGAAATGATTTAAAAATTTTTTATTAAACCGCAAGAGACAGGACCAAAAAGTAACATCCAGTACAGTGATCGGCAATGAATCGTTTTATCGCTATTCATACTGACTCATGCAACTTTGAATATAAGTGAGTAGACATCATTTAAGCTCAACTGCTCTGATTTACGCATACTCCCCAGCCAGCAATTTTTGAAATTTTCAATAAAATTCGAGTCTTTTTTGACTCCTCTGCGCGATTAAAAAGCTAGAATATGCGCTCATTTTCTGATCATAAATTATACTTTTGTCGGTAGAAAAACGTGACTACCCGCGACTCTTCTTGATAAATCATTTATGAGTCTTTTTCTATATTAGTTTAGAGTCGTTTTCGACCCCTTTTCTAGTAGTATTTAAGGTCTTTTTCGAACCGTTTTCTGATCATTTATTAATCTTATTTCGCTTCATTTTTTTACTCTTTTTCGAATTGTCTTTCAGCCATGTTTCTAATCGCTTACGAGTCATATTTGAGAAATTTATCAGTCAGTTTATGAGTTTTTTTATAGTCATTTATGGTTGTTATTTGAGTCATTTATCAGTCGCATTTCTAATCGTATTTGACTTTTCTACGAGAATTTTTTAGTCAGCTTTCTGAGTCTTACGTTTAATAGTCAAACAGATTTATGGCACAAACACATTTTTCATACAAATTGACACCAAAAGGAAGTTACAGAAAGCAGTCCAGAGACAGAATCTATTTTATTTTGACAGCGTTTTTTCTTATGCTACCACACTTTCAATAAATTTCATACATTTTGTAAAGAAAAATAAGCAGAAAGAAAATATAACATAAATCAGAGAGCAATTTAAGTTACTACCGTTGATTTTATTATGGGCTCTGTTAATTTGAAATCGATTTTTTCTGAAGCTGCAGACTTATTATGTTTCATCATTTAATTCCATATTCAATTTAACTTTTATAAATGAAAAAAAAAAATTAAGTTTTTGACATTATACGTAAAGATTACCCCGTTATACTTAAAAATAACATATCAAGTAGTGTTTAATCATCTATCTGCGTAACATATGATCATAAAATACATAATTATAATCACTTTTAAAACACCTGCAAGATTTGTTTTTGATTGAGCATTTTTCAGTCTTCCAGGTAAGCGAAATATTATAATAACAAACGGAAAAAATAGTCACATTTTACACGTCTGGATAATTAATTTGCAATTGCTATACAATTTGTTACTGTATTTTAAATCGAACTTTTTTTACCCATTAGCGCCAATCTTTTTCGAGTCCTTTTTTGATCGTGTGAGTGATTAATCAGTTTTTGATCACGAATAGTGATCTAAAAAGACTGAGCAAGGTGATTTTTCAGAAAACTATCTTCCAAATGCTAGATGGGTCACGATGACATTGATTTATAAGTATAGGTTGAAATAAATATGAATGCGACTTCGATATCATATTCATAGCACACTCACACTCATAAATCAGCTCAGTTTGATTTCTAATTTCAGGAAAATAATTATACTACTCTAATTGATTCAGATCACTCAACTCATGCGTGTATGTTTATTTACAAGTTTAGTCATTAAACAGTTTGCAAGTAGTATGGAATAGTAGTAAAAAGATTTGTTTTTCAATTCCTGCAAAAAAAAAAAACAAAACAAAAACAACAAAGAAACTCATAATCTCATAATTCGTATGCGTAGTTCGCATTGTGAATCATACTTATTTTGCACCGTCCATAGGCATTGAGTTAAGGAGAGTCGAAATCAACTACGTCATAAATGTTTCTAAGTATGAATTCGAAGTGCGCTTCAAACTTTCGAGTGAATATCATTCATAGACAACATTTCAATAACTATGAGTGTGCATAAGTACAAGAAATTATAAGTCATGTTTCAACTCTACTCACTATTTCACTACTCATTGCTGTACTCTGATCCAGTAACGGTGTAGAAAATTATTTTCCTTGACATACAAACAATGTAAATTTTGTATGTGAGTGGTTTCCATGCCAAACACTCCAACTGACCAGTGTGTGTAAGCAAGCGTGCTTGTGTGACATCACACGCTACCACAGAGGCATAAACCACAATCCTTTAATTTACAGGTGTCATATAAGGACTCTCCTCTTGTGCAAAATGTTATAAATTTTTTTTGCTGGCTTTACTCGCGAGTTATTTTTATTGTCTTTGGAATTATTTATGCAAAATGTTTAACTTGATATGCTGGAATTTTTACTTTACTACACTTGCTGTCGTAAAAATTAATCAATTAATAACAAATAAATGTCGAAAATGCTATGTATGCTTTAAATTTCATAATAAAAATAAAATAAAATGTTATTTTAATATTTATAAAAATTGCATTTTGTAAAACCGGTTAAAAAAAGTCCATTTGTACTTATCAATTTGAATAAATGATAAGGAGGCAACCTGTTCTTTTTTTTTCTTTTTTTGGTCGAGGTATCACTCTTGCTCAAAGTCGTGGTTTTTGTATTATATGAATAATTTAATTTGTTTGCTTTGCTTTTCTTTTTTGAGAATCTGACGTATGTATGCGTTTTAATCGTTTGTATTTTTTGGTATGACAAAAATAAAAGAGCTCACGACATTCATCGTCGTTTGTTTTTTCAAATGCTCTTATTTCATTTTTATTTGGTAAGCATCTGTGGTAGTTGTAGTCCATTATGTAAGCCACTTTAGAGTGACATATTGCCGCGAATTTCAAAAACACTCAAACACAACATGATATTTTTTTTCAAAGGACAGTGTATAGCAATCAAATAAATGCGTTGGAAAATGGGATATCGATATACAACTGCAAAATTGCAAAGACATGTGATCACAACGATTTTTATAACATACTCTTAAAACTGAATTCGAAGAAGGTGTGTCCACTTCCCCTAAAGAGACAGTTGTACCTAGATTCAGTAACTTTTTTTGGACCAAAAATCTTAATATTTATGGGCATATATTTGGGTTTCAAGCATTGAATTTTACCATTTTTGGCCGCCTCACAGTACTGTGGCACCCAGCTACCTCTATTTAATTTTTGAATACTGTAAAATCTCATGTACATATTCATTGATATGACATAAACTGTAAAGGATTGTAAACGTTTGATTTTTGCATGTTTGCAACACACACGCACACACTCACACACTTACACATGTATGTATGTAAGAAACCCAAAAGTCAAGAAAAGCATATAAAATACAGGGTGTCTGGTAGCAGATTTATATTTTCAAATAAAAAACTAAAATAATTGACACAAAATGTTATTAAGAGCATTGAACGATAGAATGGAAAAAAGTATTTCATCCAGATGTCTTCCGTCGAGTTTAATAGACTGTTCAAAACGGAGCCTTGTGTTATGCGCCACACGCTGCAGTAAACTTGGTTCAATTCAGCTGATTTATCGACGAATATTTTCCTTTAAGGCCTTAAGAGATCGAGGATTGTTATTATAAACCCTCTCTTTGAGGTAGCCCCATAAAAAAATCCATGGAAGTTACACCGGGCGACCTCGGTGGCCATGGGATGTCCCCAAAGAGACTGATCAGTTTTTTGGGGAAATTTTCCCGAAACACATTCATCGAAGCTGTGGCTGTGTGTGCAGTCGCTCCATCCTGTGGAAACCACGTGTGTGAAAAGTAAAATGGATGGGCTGGCAGATTTGGCAAAAAGAATTCCGTAATAATGAGTCGATAATTTTCACCGTTGACATTCGTCTCCGAGGGGTCTACTCTGTAATTCGAAACGAAAGAAAATGCTTTCGAATTTGCATGTTATAAGCATACAAATTCTAAAGCATTTTCTTTCGTTTCGAATTACAGAGTAGACCCCTGGCCTTGAGAATTTTCGAAAAAAGCAAAATTGTCCAATTACACAGTGGTACAAAATTGAATGAAATAGAAAAACCGGGACCGGATATGCATTTTTTTTAGGTCTTATAGAGTTAAAGAAGAATCCAATAGTGAAATATGCCGGACACCTCCAAAATCCGGATTTACTGTTAAAAAACCGTAACTGTAAGCCTGTAACTTTGTTGATAATGATCCCATTTTCAATTTCTTACTAGATTTGGAAAGAAGAAACTGAGATCATTCGAATGATATATAATTTATTATTATTTAGGAGGAAAACTTGATAACTTTGGGTGTTATTGTCCAGCAAACACAAATTTTGTAGATTTTACAAAAAATTTTCAACTTTGGTGACGTTTTTATACATTATTTTATTAAGAAACTATAATACTATTGAATTTATTCAAAAAGTACGTTTATTTACGATTACTATGCATATTTGTGTTTAAAAATAGATAAGCAATTGACTGAGTTATTTAACTTTTTGAAAATCGGATCATTATCAACAAAGTTACAGGCTTATAATTATGTGCGCAAAGGTAAAAAACCGGTTTTTAACCGTAAATCCGGATTTTGGAGGTGTCCGGCATATTTCACTATTGGAATTTTGTTTTACTCGACAAGCCCTACAAGAAAAATAATATGCGGTCCCAGGTTTTTTGGTCTGTCGCACCGTGTTATCTCATGCGTGGATAAGACACATCAAACAGTTACAATGTTGCAATACAATGGTTTTTGATGTTTCAATCGAGGGTTGCGGGTTCTTGGAGACCAGTAACGGCATTTTTGCTTGTTGACGTGGGCGTTTAATTTAAAATGAGCCTCGTCGCTCCAAAAAAATGGGATTTACAGAGCGAAAACGCCCCAAAATCGTTTAAAAATTTTTTTTGGGTCAATCAAAGTCAGTTTCTTTCAGTTCTTGAACGATTTGAATTTTAAAAAGATAGAACTTCTTTTTAAAATTTCATGAATAATCGCTCTCGGTAGTCCCAGTGAGGCTGCTCTTTTTCGTATTGAAAGTCCCGGATTTTCACGTAAATTTTTTTCAACCAGTTCAATGTTTTAGGGAGTCCTTGAAGATCGATTGGGCCCTGGCCGTGGGACGTTCATAGCCGAAGTAGTTGCACGGATTCTCTGTACACATGAACGAATTAAATTTACACTCGGTCAAAGTTCGGTATTCGCCGATTACTGAACTTTGAACCAAATTACTCTTAAAAAATGTCTTCATAGCGAACGCGCGATCTCACTCTACCACTGCGACATCTTGACTAACAAATCCGCACAATCGGTGATTCCAACGGTGCCACCCTCCCTCCACAACGTTTATTGATTTTCGAAATAATAATATTTAAAAATATAAATTTGCCACCAGACACCCTGTACATCTAAAAAATACACTTGTAAAACACGTTCAAAATCATTTTCCGTTTCCGTGCAATGAAGATGCAATAATCTGGTAGAGTAAAAGAAGTATTCAAGCAGTAATTCTGATTCAATCAGCGTTTCAATGATTCAGGGGCTCTTTTTTATCCAAAAGAAAGAAAAAAATAAATATATGTATTTCGTCTTATTTAAATCACACAATACTCGTATTTGTGTCGGTTCCAGTACACACACACATATGTGCATGCGGGTGTGTGTGTGTGTAGATTTTAGCAAATATTTATGATGTTTTTGCTATAACATACAGATGGTCGATATGCTCACGCACGTCCTTACCAATAAAAATTATTGCAAAAAGGCCTGCATAAAAATGTATGAAAAATTTATAAAATTCAGCATAATTTTTTTACAGAAGACATAGTAGTCAAATTTAAGATAAAGACATTAAATACAAGGTCAACGTCAAATGTTTTCTATTTATTTACTTGCAAAACAAATCGCTATATACTCGTAAAAGAAAATGTGTGTATTAATCATACACGTACATACACGTACGAGCGTATTGGAATGTAAAATTTTATTTATAAAATTCATAAACAATATTTTTCATTTTGTTTAGGAAGCAAATCTAAATAACAAAAATGTTATCATTTTTCTTAAATTTTTTTTTAAGTATTATGCTAGGAACACAACTGGGACGAACGACGAACGAATTCGTCGATAAGACGTAAATTCGTCGTGTGAAAGACAACAACGACGAATTTACTCAGCGAATTCCTGTCTTATATTTTATAAAGTTGGTTGTTGTGTATCAACGATGCCAACTTGGTGCTTTTGGCACTATTTTTAGTGCTTTTTGAAGATTCAAAACGCCAAATTTTGAACGTTAGTGCCAAACTAAAGAAAAGCACCAAGTAGTGCTTTTAAGAAATTTGTGAATTTCTTAAAATTATTTTAATAAAAACTTGGCGTATTTATTTTTTCAGTGTAAATCATACCTTTTTTGTCTGATATATTTCAATAATTAGAGAATAGCTTAGAAAATTTTAAACATTACTAAACTTCACATTAATTCACGTTATGGATCTTCACTCGATTTTCACGTAAGTGCTTTTTACGCTTTTTAGATATCAAAATTACGCTTTTTAGTGCTTTTTTTAAAATTTGATGTGCTTTTAGAGCCAAAAAAGTTGGCATAACTGTTGTGTGTACAAAGACCGAGACAGTGAGAGAGAAAATTGTTTTTTCGTCGTTCGTCGGCGTACAAAATAGAAATAACTCTCTCAGAGTTCGTCACGCACGACGAATTTCATTCAACGGCGGTGTTGTGCTCATTTTAATATGCACAAATGTGTTTTATTTTTTATGACGAAAGTTCGCGCCGAAAAATTCGGCGTTCGTCCCAGTTGTGTTCGCTATAATAACAACGTCATTAATTTGTGTAATGAATAAAACAATTTTATCTTTATTTTTATTTCATATTTAAACTTTAGAACAAATTTGTTTATTTAGTATGCTTCTTCTTTCTCGTTTTAGGAAATCGCTGCGATTCTTATCAGTTTCGATAAACACAATGAGTGGCAGTCCAAAGAAGTTAAAACCAGGTGAGTAATTTTTCAGTAACTTTTTTTTTGTATGTTCGCATTATGTATTAAAAAAATTGAGGCGGGTGAACGTACGGTACGCCTTATGATATTAGACACTCTGGGTCTTGGCTTATTTATTTATTTTATGTTTTTGCACACATTTCGCTCAAAACTTTTCACTTTTTTTTAAAAACTCGTTGTCTTAAAACAGTTTTTTTCAATAATTTTTTACACATACATACATAATAATCTAACAGAATCGAAAATCGAATTAAAAAAATCTAGAATAAAATCTACGACAGTAACTTTAAATGCTCTCCAGTTTTTGTTTTATTTTCTGTTGTGCTTTCATTTTTTTTTAATCCGACTGCGCGACGCAAAGAAGGATATACAATTAATATGTATATACATATGTATGTGTGTTCCTTTGCGGTACTATATCAACCGAACGCGTGTACCGAATTTGATGATTCTTACATCAATCGATTTGTCTTAATCCTGATATGACAGTATTCGAAATTCAATATGGTGGACAACACACGTCATTTTGTAATACGAAAACAATAAAACGTCATCGAACTAGTTATATATCAAAATGGTTATCATTCGACAGGTATTTTAAAATGATCTTCAGGATTTTGTTGTAATTTTTCATTTCGAATTACTATTTAGGATATTTAACGGCTCAAAGTTGGTGGCAGTTTTGTTTACAAAATTTATGAAATTAATTGAAAGTATGGCAGCATTATATTTGAGAGCTTAAGAAAATGTATATCGATGGCTTAATATAAAAAGGGCCTAACTCAATTTTTTTCGGGATCATGTTTTTAATGTTTTCTGGGCGACAAGGTATAATTGCATCCTCCTTGAAGATCTTAGTACGTTACAGTTCAAAATCAAGGACTTATGGCAACTTTAAAAACTATTTCTGCATGTAAATGCTTTATTTTTGTTCAGTTTTTTGCTTCTCCTGTAAAATATCGAAAATTCGAGTTAGGCCTTTTTTTATATTAAGCCATCGATATATGAGAGCATAAGAAAAAACGCTATCAAAATAAAATAGATTCTATCTCTCGACTGCTTTCTGTGACTGTCTTTTTGTTCAATTTGTATGGAAAATGTGGTCACGACGCAATTCTGTTTCATCATTTAGCTGATAGTCATAACAAAATTCAATGTTATTGAAATCTATTTTAACAAAATTTTGTAAAAGAAATTTTAAATTTTATGAATATGGGATTATTTTTTTAATTTCAGACCGAAAAGTGGTTCACTTTTATTGTATTCCCGGAAAAAAGTGCGATACCGGCGAGATGGTTACTGTTGGAAGAAACGAAAAGATGGCAAGACCACCAGAGAAGATCACATGAAACTTAAAGTACAAGGCACTGAGGTAAGACAGGGTTTCGTTTAAAGAATCGTACAGTATCATGTAACATTTCTTCCCGAACATCTTTCTATATAAAGGGCCTCAGTTCTGAGAGCTTTTTTTTTGATTTCTTGAAAACATAATAATATCCATCTTTTAATAGGATTTAGTTTATAGTTTCGTTTCATAAAGCCGCTGACGTCACCCCTCTACGTGGTGTCCCTATACAGCAGGTTTAACAGAGTTGTCCGTAAAAATTATAATAACAATAATAAATACTTCCTCAACCACAATTATCATCTAACCTCTTCCGAAAGTTTTAAACGCCTTCAAAAAAAGGAGGAGGTGATCAATTCGTCTGTATTTTTTTCACATTGAAATTTTTTAGAATTTCTGTTAGTTTTCTATTTATCAATAGAGCCATTATTTATTTTTGAAAAAGGAAAAGTTTACTCGTAATCGGTTTACAGGACTTAATCGAATATGTAAATTTTTAAGCCCGATAGTACTTAGGAAGGGTTAATTTTCAAACTAACTGTCATACTCTCCTCAATTTCGGAAATTTCTATATGATCAGTGTACTCAATATATTTATCATGAATAGATTGTCACTTTCTGTTAATTTCCAAAGTGAATCTGTAAAAATTTTCAATTAAATTTTGAGTTCATAAAGGATTTTTATACTGAAGAAATCGTAAGTTTGTCAATTAAAACTATTAATTAGCATTATAATATTGAAGTAAATTTATTCAATATTAATTTTGTAATGTATATTAACATAAAAAATTTTGATGGAAAAATAAAAATGGTTTAATTGGATAAAGATATTTGTTGTGAAGTTTTTTGTTTAAGGCTTTTTATCTTACTACGTTTATGTACGGACTAGAGAGCTGCGTAAACAGCCCTGAAATGTAAAAACGTCATGATTTTTAAATGTATTCACGTCGCATGTATTATACTAAACCAATAATAAATGCTGTCGTACTATAAGCGAATCACGATGGATGTATTGGTGTATGTATATATCAGTTGTAACAAGCGATGTCGCAAGACAGCTTGCTTGTAACAAACACTCAAAAGAAGTACTGGGGGCAAATTACGGCACTCGTTATCGAACCAAATTGCGAAATATTTCAATAAAGTTTATATGGAAATGTTTCGTAATTTCGTTCGATAACGAGTGCCGTAATTTGCCCCCTGTTGATTAGTGTATGCTTGTTATTTTTCATATTGTACGTTTGAGTGTGTGTGTAATATGTAGTTAGATGGTAGGCATGATACAATTATAACAGGTACATGCACAAGCCCAGCCTGTTGATGTATACAATGCAAATAGTTGTCAAACTTTGTTTACAAGCTGCGAAAATGTTAGTGTATGTGTGTGAATAAAATGACTACAGTGTTGCCAATGAATTTACACATCGCTGTGTCTCCAATTACACATCGAAGAAAATTACACTACACATCTTTCGTGTAGGTTAAAATTAAAACAAAAATAAATAAAAATAGAACCCAAAGTAGAATTACACACAGATTATACAAGAATTTAATTACATGGCCTACACATGTGAGTAGAAATTACACACTGTCTAACTACACACAGATTGGCAACACTGAATAACTATATTCATGTAGGAATACCGCGTCTGCAATTGTACTTTAGTTACCCTGTAATTGTTATTTTTAAAAACAAAAGGCATCTGT
Organism: Tachina grossa; assembly: GCA_949987645.1. NCBI lineage: Eukaryota > Metazoa > Arthropoda > Insecta > Diptera > Tachinidae > Tachina > Tachina grossa. The sequence continues at coordinate 46,044,418 of OX465278.1, read as the reverse complement.
TTCTGACAATTATTCGTTTGTTTATACCAACAAAATGAATGTATTTTTTGGTGTTGTAATTTTGTTGTAGTCGTGCATGTACCTAGTATAATTGTACCATGGAGACATCAAAAAAAATGTATCCCGACAAAAATTTCGTTCAGACAACATGTGTGAATCATTGTTGCCATTTTAGCATTTTTACTGCCAGATCTGGCATTTTCATTAGTTAAAAAACAGTCAACTTTTTAAAAATTCTGCTAAATGCTTTCTGGCAGAATTTGTTGACAATAAAAAATATTGGGTCTAATTATTCATTCCGTTGATGCGGTATTTTTCTCTACTTTGCTTACGCTCAAATTTTATGACGGAAAGCCTACGGAAAGAACAAAATTGTAAGGAAAATATACAAATTAGCAAAATTAAAGCTTATTTTAATTTAATTTGTTTGTTTTATTTTTATAAGAATATAAAAAAAGCAAACAGAAGCAATTATTAATTTAATTTAACTTATATTAAAATTTGTTTATTCCCACTTACTCTGTAACACTTCTTTCTATATTTTGTTGACATACATACACATGTTCATACATATGTATGTATGTATGTATTTACATATACGTGTATGTATGTATGTATGTATATATTTTAAAATGCTTTTTTAACAACAGCCGATACTACACCACGTCAAAATTAATAAAAACAGGGACTTTGAATCAATTTCACGGAAAGCGTATACCGCAGGAATAAATAATTGCAATTTGCATATCGATCGATAGTTCTTTCCGTCGAATTTTCCTTTCCATGCAGAATCAATAATATCACCCATTAATTTTTTAAAATATTCTTCTGTATATAGGATTTTTCTCATAAATATACATGCACTGCAGGGTAAAGGTTCCTCGATGATCTGCACTAGCAATAGTTAAATTCGCATAGCATCCAGAAAACACTCAATAACCAATTTCAATGTATTTTAAATAAAAAAAAATATTTTACTGAATATGTAAAATAATATTTTGAGATTATTAGTGCGTTAAAAAAATTTTTAAACGTAATTTAACATATCCAAAAATTGCCAATTATTAACTATTTATGTTTGTATGTGCTGTTAAAATATCTGTAAATACTAATAAGTTTGTATTTACATGAAATTCAGAGTTATTTCAATAATTTTCTTCATTTAAAACTGGTATTATACTTTTGCTCTGCAAAATATTTTAGCAGAATTTTTTGACCGAGTTAGCATTCTCTCATCGTCATTTTCTGGCAACACTGGTTTGAATCCACCTTAAGGCTCAATCAGACGTGACATAACCATAGCCATAGAGATAGGGTTGCCAGTTTTGAAATCGTAGAAATTAGTACATGAGAGAAAAACAATCAGTACAATTGAAAAAAAATCAGTACAGTGCATGTACCTAGTATAATTGTACCATGATGGTAAGCTATTATGTGATTAACCGCATACAACTAATGTTAATGCATGTGTGTGCCTTTGCATGTGCGCCGAAAAATAAAAGATCATACACACATACATGCATGACGTTTGCACACGCGCTCATGAGTAGAAAGAAGCAAGTATCACAAATTCTTCCGTCACGAAGTGTTTTTTTCTTTACTCTTATACCTACAATACTCAAACAAATTTCTTGCAAACAGTGTTGTTAACGTTTGTTTTATAAGATTTCGCTGTAGTAAAGCATTTGAAAAATCCCTCATGTCTTAAAAGTTCTTATAAGATATCTTGTGCAGGAGACTAGTACGGACTTCTCAAAAATATTTTGAGACCTTTTCTATAAACATACACAGTTGTTTAGCTTTTCTCAGGAATTTTTTTATGTTTAAAGCGTACTCATGAGTTACTTAAGCAGAAATGAAATGCATATAGATTTTGTTTAGCCAACAACAAACAAACATTATTCACTGTAGATAATGATATTTTGTTTTAATCTGGGTTTTTTGTATGTAGTTTTTATTTCATTTTTTGTGTTTTAAGGAATTTATAAAAATTAGTATCTCTGTGATTCAAAAGTATTTTTTAGCACCAAAAAATTATTAAAATAATTTAAATTATAACTTATATAGTTAAAGTTATGTTTTAGCATATTGTATATACACAGTAATGGACAAAAGAAATAAACACATTAGAGAATTAGGCATGTTTTACTTTGTTTTCGTCTCCATCGCTTATTTATTGAATGTAAAAAAAAAAAAAAATAATGGAAATGGAAAATGACCAACCGTATTCATTCCATTGCACTCCATTTCCTAAGTGTTTTTAAGTACCGGCAAATTAGCGTCGTTTATTAGGATTTTCTTTGGAATTAATTTACGACTTAATAAAGAATGCAATTAGAAAAAATTTCAACGAAAGAAAAAAGGTTGAGATTAGTTTCCTTTTATTTCCTCCTGAACAAACAAACATGCACGAGTATGTTTGTTTATCTTTGCATATTTTTCTTTTTACTAGATTTAAGTGTTTGTTTTATTTTTATTGTTTTCTTTGTTATTTTTTTTTTTCTACTTTAATTTTGGGGAAATGCCATGAATTATGATTTCCTAACGGAAACATACTGAATTACTAGTCGACAAAAAACACACACTTGTGATTTTTTTTTTTGCTTAAGGGTTAAATCTTTAACTAGTTTTATTTGTTTATTCGGTAAAGTTCTGCCGAATTTCCGATTCAAAAATATAGCGAAAAGAAAAATGAGAGCGCGGTGCAAATTCTGGCTGATCTATATCAGAAAGATCTAGATTTGGTAGTTCATTCAAAAGACGTTTGATGTATTTGTTGCCCCAGATAGCAATGGTGGCGCTGTCCCAGTGTAGAGAGAATGCAATGAGAGAATGTGTATTATTATATAATCTTGCTCTCCAATGAACCGGCTGAAGTAGTAGTCGTAGATTATAGCCGCGAGGCATCGGAATTTCTATTTATAAAATCTTAAAAAGCTATAGTGTTTTCTGTCGGTTGCGAGAACAAATGGTATTCAATAAATTATTCGGTTTGTTGTTCTTTTTGATGCAGATATTTCTGCCTGGATTATGCTGCGTCAGTGTTACCATATGTGAAGATTTATCTTATATTTGAAGTTTTTAGACATGTTAAAACGACAAAAAAGATTTCTTATCTAAATTTAAGATTTTTAAAAATTTTACTTTTGGTACTTTTAATATAATATTGAGGGATTTTTTGACTTAACTACTTTCAAATTTTCTGATTTGCTTCATAATGATCTAATACTATGTTTACACTTATTTTTTTAAACGTGTTTAACGCCTCATTAGTGTTTAAGAGCTTAAACAGGACGATTTTGAGATGATTTACCATACATTGACTTGTTTTGTTAAATATCTCAAATGAAGTGTTTAAGATTAAAACACTTCCTTAAACACGTAAATGGAGTATGTTCAGTCCGTTTTTTGATAACTCTGGCAACTTTGTGTTGTTGTTACACAAAGTTGAAGCGAAATATCGGATAAATTAAATAAAATTGTAAATGGATTACAAAAAGACCTATAGCTTGAATAAAATTTATATATAATATAAAAATTAATTCAAATATGTGATTCTGATACAAAATCTTCTGATCTTTTAAAAAAAACTTTAATTAAAAAATATTTTTGTGTGGCAACACTCTATTCTTAAATAGCTGTTGTTGTTATTTACATTTATTTTGTTCGCATACATCTTACAACTACAATTCGAGCTGAAAAAGTGAGAAAATAAAACCCATGTTGATTATTGAGTTCTTATTTGTTGAACTTCTCATTTGTTTAAATGAAAGTTTAAGATAATAACTCTAGTTGTTTTAGGCAATTTCGGAGTAAAAGTTCCCTGATGATCTGCATTAGCAACAGTGAAATGCGCATAGGATCCAGCTAAACCCCTCAATAATCAATTTCAATATATTTTCAATAAAAAAAATATTTTAATGAATAAGTAAAATAATAATTTGGTATTATTAGTGCGTTAACAAATGTTAAACTTAAATTGTAACAATTTCTAAAATAAAATCACTAATTAAAAAAAATATTTTTTTTATGTGCAAACCCAGAATTGAGTTCACATTAAAATTTTTCAAATGAGACGCGCGCGCTTAACTTCAGTCATTTCAATTCTTATTGCAAGAAATATTTAAAAAAAAAAAATTAAACTAGACTTTATTAGCTGGTGAAAATACCGATATTTTTCTGTGCAGCCACGCACTTCATCAGCACCCATGTCTATCTACTGGGGTAGAGATTGTTATTAACATCAGCTATTTAACGTGAACTTTGAATGAAATGGAATATGGGAAATTATTATTGTGTATACAATTATTGATTTACCTCTTGGCAAATACATTTGTAAGTATCACTATTCATTTTATGTTTTTCCGTTTTTTTCATTTTCTATTCATTCAATAAGAATTGAAAATACCGAACTTAAATTTAAATTTAATTTAAAAAAAAAAAACAAATTTTTTCTATAGGGATTTTTGGGGGACTTTTTCTTTCAACAAGGTATTTTTTGGGGAAATATTTGTTCACAATAAAAAAAAAGTATTTGCTTGTTTTTATTGCATTTTTGGTATTAAAAACACCGAATACTTATTTCTAATCCCAGTGACTGCCTAAATATTCGGCAGTCCACTTGAATTGTAACATTTTTTTTCTCTGTTAACTGAAGTAATTTCACGCCAATTTTTTTTTTGTTTGTTTGTTTTTATTTTTGGTCCTCTTTTGCTCACTTTGAGTTTTAATTTTTATGAATTTATATATTTGCCAACCCATTTTTTCTAGTTGTTATTAATTTTTTTTCTATTCTTATGAAACTTCTATCTTAAACATGTTTAAATGTGGATGTAAATAGTTATTTTTTTTGTGAACTCCGTTCTTTAAAAAGGCCAAGCCGAAAAAAAGTATCCTTAAGATTTATGTGTTGTTTGAAGACGGAAATGCTAAGACAACAACGCGTCTGTCTAATGTCTGGAATATTTTTACGCGATAAACTAATATTCATATGAAATGTAAGGAACTATATAAGAAAAAAAAAAAAAAGAACGAACGCAGATGGAGAAAAGAGATAGAGGAATGTATACCCATGCTATCAATGTAAATTGTTAAAGCTGAAGGAGTTGGTCGGTTTCGTTGTTTGGTGGGTTGGTGTCCTCGCTCAATAAATTAGATTACGAAACAGCGGTATATCAGAAATACATTCTATAAAAATTTATCATTTTAGTACAAAATTTTCTTAATTTTTTTCTGTTCATTTTTGTTGATTTTTTGCCTTTCCTGTTATTGTTACTGTTGACAAGAAAAAAAGGATTGGTATGCTGGCAACGGTTACAATTGGAGGTTGTTACTCGTACTTTTCCTTGACAATGTTTATTACTTATTCTTGTTTTTTTTTTCATTTCATTAGAAAAATCAAATCATAAAGAAAACAAATTTAATTTAGCAATATTAAATACCAAAATATTTTTCTTATTTATCTCAGTGTCTATGAAAAGCAACTGAGAATTTATTTGAATTCTTTGATTTTTACAACATTTTTATGTGTTTGTTTTTCTTTTTGTTGACTTCTTGCAGTGCATCTATGGTTGTTATGTACATTCTGCCATTTTGCCCACATTTCATCGCAGATGTTACTGGTTGTTGCAGGTACTTTCGAATACACAATAACTTATTATGTATATTTGTTTTATTCTTTGTAATAAAAACATATTTTTATTTTAATATATTTTCATTAAAATTCAGAATCCTGATATAGTTTTGGTTCATTATTTAAATGTTCCATATCCGGATGATAATAAAATGGCTGTTATAGCACCCAGCATCAGTTTGTGGGGTGATAAAAAAGAGTGGACTAAAGAGGAACTGGTTAGTCAGCTGAAACCAATGTGTAAGTATTTCAATAAATATTTTTCAATCATATTCTGCAAGGATTTTGTATGGTCTTTTAGTTATTCGTTTTCAAAGTAGTAGTAGTAGAAGGACATTAGGAAAATTTTCTCTTCATTGTATTATTTGTTCAGTACTGAAGGAACCTGAGTTTTATACCAATAAATATATATTCTTCTTGTATAACAGTCTGATACAAAAGTAGAAAAACTATGAAAAATGTCCTTCCATCAGCAAAAGTGGGGCAGTGACAAAGTAGGTGATCATCCATTTCCTCCTCTTCTACGTCACGACAACTTCAACTACAGAAGTCATTATACGGGAGATTTATTCCGTTTTCATTACATGGAAAGTCGATTTAAGTAGAAAATTTTTATGAAAAGCCCTCATTTTTTTTTGAGTGATTTTCATAAAAAATTTTTAGACTTATGTGTAGTTTCCACAGTGCAAGCAAGTGACTTGTGAAGAAAAAATATATGAAAAGCACTAAAATTTTTGACTGATTCCTATACAAACTTTCTAGACAAGTCGCTTGCCTGCATTATGGAAACTACACATTATGCCCTAATTCAGTAAGAAAATTTAGGACGTTCTTGTTTGAAAATATTTTTGAGTTCTTGTTTGAAATCTCTAAATTATTTTCTTCAAAAAAGGTTGTTGTCTTTGATAATGAAAAATAAAAATATTATTGCCATGAAATTTATTTGCTGGAGGTTGAGCGTTGTCTATATGCATTTCATTGCTACTGTAACAAATCATGAGTAGACTTCAACCACACATTTAGAACAGTCACAAACCTCTTATCTTATGCAAAGACTTTCAAAAACTATTTGAGAATTCACAAACAGTATTTTTGTATAAGTTTCTAAACCTACTATGCTTATTTTTCTTTTGTGATTTTCAAAAATATTATTTGTGTATTCTCAAATAGTTTTTGAAAGTCTTTGCATAAGATAAGAGATTTGTGACTGTTCTAAATGTGTGGTTGAAGTCTACTGATGATTTGTTACAACAGCAATGAAATGCATTTAGACAACGCTGAACCTTCAGCAAATAAATTTCAAATTAAAATAAACTTCTGACAATATGTCGAATAATAATTTTTTTAAATTTTTAATATGTTATTGCCATGTTTTTAAAACATAAAAATTAAATTAAACTATTATACAATAGTTTGGAAAATGTATGAAAAATTATGTGTTGGATATAATTTTTGGAACGAGATCATAAAGCAAAAACACGAAGCTTCTAGTATAGACAATAAATAATAATTGTTTTAAAGAAACACAACTGCGGCTTTTTTCCGTCCATAGACAAGACGATACAATCGTCGAACAGAATTATGGTCACACTTGTCAAACATTTGCCTAAAAAAGCGTAACCACTAAATGCTAAATCTTTCAATTCAGACAAAATTTTGTCAAATTAAGGAGTAGCCAATATTGTTGGATTGTGCATTAGTTGTGTTCGAAACTGTTTAATATGATAAAGAAGTGTCTGGATCAATACTTTTTTCATTAGTGTTTGTTGGTTACGCTTTTTTGGGCAAATGTTTGACAAGTGTGACCGTATCTTTAGGTTATTAAAATTTTAAATAAATAAAATAAATTTTAGTTTTATCTCCTGAAATTTACTTTAACATGGAAAAAAAAGAAGAGAATTTCCATTGCTGTATTTTGGTGTTAAAGAAAATTTGCATATAAAAAAGTTGTACAGTAATTTCCACTAAATTGATTTTTTTTTAATTCATAATTTGTCATGCAATTAATCGCATAAATCAATTATTTCAATCAATTCATTCATGCACTGATATACCTTTTGAATTAACTAACCAGTTAAATAAATCAAACAGAGATCAATTAAGCGGAAACTACTGTAACTAAAAATGCTATAATAAAATAACGTATGCACTCGCATTTAAATTTCCCTACAAATCAAATCAAAATGTAAATAAAAATAAATAAAAAGTTTGACATCTAATGTTTCGTTTTTTTTTTTTATAAAAAAAAACATTTTTAGTGTTTATATGATTTCACTTTTAAACCAAAGCAGCTGATACCACAAGCTTCACCAGTTTAAAAAAGAACTCACTCTAATTAAAGATTTTTATCTGACGTTGATATCTGACTTACAGAAGAAAAGTTTTAGACCATTTACATGGCATACATACATTTTCCATTGAGAAATTTGACAAAAGAAAAAAAACATGTCATGTGAAACTATTGAGTTTTTTTTTTGAGAGTGAATTTGGCCACCGCTTGGTTTTTTCCTTTCCTCCTATTACGAAAGACAATTGTAACATTTATTTTCTTTTGTACATTTTAGTATCTACTGTCACATCTGACGATGAATCTGATTCAGGCAATGACATAGAAATTTCGGTAAATATTTATTTAGGCATGCAAAATGGCTTTAAATATCAAAAAAATTTTTTTCTCAAATGTTTCTTAGACTGCCGAAACCGTGGAATCAATAGTCTGCCAATTAATGGAAAAACAACGTCTGTCGCGACAAGCAGCTCTTGTCAAACAGTTAGATTGTGGCTGTGGCGATGCCTCCTGTGCTGATGGTAAAACTTGTTCACATCCAGTTATGCGACGGCCAAGTCTAATCAAAGCAACCAACGAAAAACGTTTGCCAGCTACAACTGCAGTGGAACCATACAATGCCAATAATAATACACCAAATGTTGTGATAGGACCCAAGGTAATTTATCAAGAATTGACATTGAATTTTTACTTTATAGTACATTTACACCTGCATAAAATCTAGCATATTTTAATTAAAATCTTTATGAAAATCTATACTGTTTACACCATGTTTTTTTTTGACATTTATCAAGATTTTTCATCCAAAACAAAACCCATTAACCGAAAAATTTCCAAAACTACAACCAAACAACTGCAGTGTAGCCAATTCACACACCCTTTTAAAGCAGACCGTAGCTAATTCAATCATCTTTTATAGAAATATTTTGTACAGAGTAGTAAAAATAAAATAAAAATATTAGATTTTGGGTTGATTGCCTGAAAATCTACTCACAAACTAGATTTAGTTTTATATGTGAAATCAAGTTTAGCACGAAATCTCGTAAATACTGGATTTTGATATAATGTAAATGCATTATTATTTAAAATTTTTCATACAAAATTTTCTAAAGATAGATTTCAAATTCATTTGGCCCCCCCAACCCAGGCGATCGACTTTAGTAGAAAATTTATATGAAAAGCACTAACTTTTTTGAGTGATTTTCATACAAATTTTCAAGACGAGTCCACTGCATGGCAACAGAAAGTTAATTTTTCATATGAAAAATGTGCCATGTATAGCTCATTTAATTTTCTATATGAAAAATGTAATATGTATGACTAATTTAATTTTTCAATATGAAAAATGTACTATAATAATTTTTCTATATAAAAAGTGTACTAACTATTGCACATTTAATTTTTCTATAAGAAAAGTGTGCCTTATATTGACCCCTAATGTGAAAAATGTACTCTATGTGTAGCTCATTTAATTTTTCTATATGAAAATTGAATAGCTCAGCCGTATCCACAATTTACTTACGGTTTCACAAATCTTAAGTAATAACTCTATTTGTTTACCCTTTCTTGGAGTTAAAATATATTTTTAGTTTTATTTACAATTTGAAAAGTAAAGTAAGCTATAATATCAATTTATTGAACAATAGATACAATAACGATGAGATTCAATCCATGGTAATCGTGCTTAATATTAGCCTTTTACCATAATTATCCTCGTCAGACTAGTGTCAGCTATCGGTTATAATTACGATAACGGTATTTCGAGGAATTGCTACGATGATGTTTGAAATGGGTCGGTGGCACTCGTGGTTAATCTTAGCCTTTCGTTAAAGATACCATCGCACAGTGGGGGATTTTGAAAAAAAAGGTGGAAATATTTCTGCAGTTTCTAAACGACCCGACTTCCGATTGTAATGAAATTTCACACACTGCACTTAAAGAGGTGTTACCGAGCTTAAGTCTGGAATTTGGATTATATATCCTTAAGAGGGATGGAGCCACAAAGCCCCAAATGGGGCAACCTCGGGTTAAGAAAAAATTCAAACCGATGCCAAGCTGATGTTTTTGATCTGATAAAAAAGATTTTTTTTAAAGTGGATTTCTCTATCCAAGAGCTAAAAAAAAGTCTGGTACATTTATGCATTACGCTTACAGTTTAGGAAATATTAGAGAAAAAAATTTAAATTTTGAGTTTTTTTTTACCAGCCTTGGTCCACTGTTCTGCTAATGGAGAAATCAAATCTTGTTCGATTTTAAAATAGAAACTTGTTATGAGTTAAGAACAACATTTTTAACATTTGATATCAAAATCACTACTAAGTCAAAATTTATACGCAAATTAAATAAAATATTTGAAAAAGTCGATCGTTTTTCTTTTTTTGCAGAAAAAAGTGGGTTAATTATTTCGCTATTATTTAAAAATTTTGCTACGATACCAACCCCATATTTTTATTTATTCAAAAGGTAATACTACATGTCATAATACATAGTATAATAATAATATGTAATATATATATATACATATATAGGGTGTTTTTTATTGAGGTATAGAACTTTAAGTTGGCATCACTTTTTTAACTGGCGGCCATTTTGTCAGCTGTCAAGTGATTAATATTTAGTTTGGTTTGCCATTTCATCATGAACAGGTTGACAAAAGAACAACGCTTGCAAATCGTGCAAATTTATTTCGAAAATAATGGTTCAGTTCGCGAAGTTTACCGCAAGCTCCGTCCATTTTATGGTCGACATAATCGTCCATCAGAGCAATTAATTCGGTTAACCATGGATCGTTTTCGCACTACGTTTACTCTATGTGATAATACGCATCCGCAGAGACGTCGAACAGTGCGCACCAAAGAAACAATTGCCGCTGTAGAGCAAAGTGTTGAAGAGGACCCGAATGAATCGATTCGCCACCGTGCACAGCAATTGGAGCCGACTAACCGACTATTTTGTTCCCGAATTGGATGGCATGAATGTGGATGAGTTGTGGTTCCAACAAGACGGCGCTACATGCCACACAGCGCACGTCACAATCGATTTATTGAAGGAAACATTCGATGAGCGCATAATTTCGCGGAATGGACCTGTCAATTGGCCACCAAGATCGTGTGATTTGACAACATTGGATTATTTTCTTTGGGGATATGTGAAGTCGCTCGTCTACGCCAACAAACCAGAAACGTTAGGGGACTTGGAAGCCAACATTCGTGGCGTTATTGCCAACATACGGCCCCATATGCTCGAAAAAGTGGTTGAAAATTGGACCTGTAGAATTGGCTTTATTCGAGCCAGCCGCGGCGGCCACATGCCCGAAATCATATTTAAACATTAATGGCATAAAATTATCCTTCCAATAAAGCCAAATTTATGGACATTAAAACGATTTTCTTGTGTTTTATTTCAATTCAAAGTTCTATACCCCTGAAAAAAACACCCTATATATATATATATATAAACATCAAATGTAAGCCCTTTTTTTCAAATTCCAAGGCTGGAACCAAAAATTCTGTCAGTCCACCTTACTACATGATATGTTTTTAAATATATCTTAAAATATTCTCAGAACTACCAAAAAATCCCATTTTTTGGGATTTTATGAAATCTTTTTGGGAATTGCCGGGAACTCAAAAAAATTCTATGTGGTTTTACTTTTTGTGTATTTATTGCACTCTTTATAAGTTGAAAGCAGATGCAGGTAATTAGAAAAAATTAGTACAAATTTATTTTTATAGGAAAATTAATACTTATTTTTTTATTGTTGCTTGTAGCTGTATTAATTGAATATTTTGAAAAATACTTAAGAAAATACTCGCAATTATACTTATACACTAGGGTGTTCCAAAAAAAATTTTTGGGGGCTTAAGCATAATTTTAAATATTATAGGGTCAAGTATTTTTGATATTTTTTTCAGATTTTTCGGAAGAGGTTTAGCGGCCGCACAAGTCAAATTTTTGGAAAAAAAAATCGAGTTTGCCGGCCATTTTTTTGTATTTTCTTCATAACTTTAAGCATAACCACAATTTTCTTTACTTTTGAGGTTACAATTTAAAAGAAAAATGTCCAAGCTTTATTTTTCTATGCAAAACTTATAGTGTTTGCAATGAATTTCTTCGTTTAGGTAGCCTACATTACAATTTTTCGTAATTTTTCCATACATTTTGTAAATAACGCTTTATTACTTTTCTAATTCTAATAAAAATTAAAAAACTAATGATGTAGGTTAAAAACTTAATCAGCCCAATCATGAATATACCCTCGGAATTCATTTCTCACGGAAAATAATTTTCTCGAGAAAAAATTCCTCCAATCATAAATTCCTTGGGAACAAAAAAGAGTAAGACGTGGCATCACCACAGTACGAAGCTCGTTGTTTTGCTTGTTTGTTGCCATTTTGTTTCTCCCTTTTTTTTTTTTGTAGTGAGAGAGTAAACAAAATTATTAACATTTACCAACTTGTAAAAATATGTAAAAATAAGTTTATAAATGATTTATTTGGGTATTATTTGTGTTTTCCACATACAAGAACTATAAAATAGAAGTTTATGTATATAAATTCTTGTTTAATGGAGCAATTAAGTGTATTTTTATGTAGACTCCCTTCTGTTTTGCAAGTGAAAGATTTTTAGTGAAAAAAGCAAGTTCAACTGCGTTCATGATACCTACTTTTTTCGCCGGGGAGTTTTTTATTCCCACATTTGGTAAAAAGAGGGAAAAACAAATTCATAATAGGATAAAAGGGAAAAGTGAGAAAACTCGTGCGGAATTTTTGTTTATGATTGGGCTGAATTAGTTTTTAATAATTTAAAAGCAAAAACTTTTGATTTTTCTCTTACCGTTCCTGAGTGATATTCATTTTTAAGGTTTGATTTAATTTATTTTTGTTCTTGATTTAAGTTGTTTTTAAGTTAGTTTTAAGAATATTTTAGAGTAATGTATAAAACTTACTCGAAATGTGAAAGCTTTAAGAGCAGAAGCATATTAAATCTTAGTTCTCGTTGAACCTTCATAGTGAAGAGACATTAAAGCGGGTTTTTTTTACATACATACATACGAAACAAATATAAAAAACAACAAAATCAAAAATTATACAAAAAATATTCGTAATACATATTCACCTTGATAAATAAGCTTATTGGCTTTACTAATATTTTTTACATAGCAAGAAATAGCAAAAACAAAAAAAAAACCGTAAACACAAACAAAGTTCCCTTGAGGAATAATACTCTGTATGAGTACCTCAAAGGAAAAAAAATTTGAAGTGAGTTCTAACGGCATAAGTGCTTATTTTACTGTGAGTTCTGAAACTCTTAATGAAAAAATATAAATAATAAATCTGATGAAAATCTTTTTTTAACGGCAAAACCAATTTTTCGTCAGCGATCAACTTCGCTTTGTCCAATGCCAACTAGTGAATCGTTAACATTACCATTGCCTAGTACTTCTTCATTTAAGTCTGCGATATCATCCGCATCGGGCTCGCCTTCATCACTAAACCAAGTTATCACTACAGATAACAGTAGCTCAAAACCCAAGGTACAAGTGGGAATGGACAGATATATAACAGTGGTAAAGCGTGGGCGAAGCCCAAATTCTTCAAAAATTTCATCTCCCCCAAAGATGTCTAGGGATAACAGCGCATCATCTACCAATCGTCAAAATCGTTTTTCATTATTGCAAGACACCGACGACAAGCCCTCTACATCATCGCAAAAGTCTTTTAAGCCACCACCTATTTATCTGAGAGAAAAAATTCTAACGCGCTTATAAAAAAACTACTGTCGACCATTGGCGAAAATACTTTTCACATCATTCCAATTAAACGAGGTAATATTGATGAAACTTAAATCCAAATATATAATGAAAAAGATTTCCGAAAAATTGTTAGTGAATTCGAAAAAAATAAAACAAATTTTTACACATACCAACTTAAGAGTGCTAAAGGCCTACAGATAGTATTAAAGCGCATAAATTCATATGTTGAACCCGAAGAAGTAAAATGTGCACTTGTCGACCAAGGATTCAAGGTAAAAAATGTTACCAACATATTTAATAGAGAAAAGGTCCCCCAACCCCTATTTCGGGTTGAACTGGAGCCGAATGACATACAATTGAAAAAAAATGAAGCCCATCCAGTTTATAACGTAAAGTATATCTTACATCGAAAAATCACAGTTGAAGAGCCACGTAAGCGTTCAGGTCCCGTACAGTGCCATAATTGCCAAGAATATGGTCATACGAAAACTTACTGCAAGTTACCTACAGTGTGTGTTATCTGCGGTGAATTGCATGGTACTGCTAGCTGCACTAAGCCAAAAGATCAAGCAGAAAAAAATGTAGTAATTGTGGAGGTAATCACACAGCTAACTATAGAGGGTGCCCTGTATTTTCTTTCGTTAAACAGGCTATGGGTCAAAAACCCAAGCTAACTCCAGCTCTACAAGTAAACGCGAACTCCGACACTTTTGCTCAAATCAGCCAACCAGTTACTTCACGTGTATCGTATGCTGATGCTGCTAAGACTAGTTCAATTCCCACGCAAAATGTTCCACCGCCAAATAATTCAACGAATTCAAACTCAAGCTTTAACTTTAGTCGCCTTGAAGCTACTATTGAGAATCTGGTGCTAACTATAAACAACTTTACTACAAATATGACAAGTATGATGCAAGAAATGCTGCGAATGCAGAATACACTGCTTCAAGCATTAGTTAATAAACCATGAACACGTTAAAAATATGTTTCTGGAACGCAAACGGCATTCGCCAACATAAAAATGAACTTGAGCACTTCCTCATGGAAAAAAATATTGATATAATGTTAGTTTCTGAGACCCATTTGACCTCAAGAAGCTTATTTAAAATAAATGGTTACACTTTATATGATACAAAGGACCCGAGAGAGAGAGCATGTGGTGGATCAGCAATTCTGATTAAGTCAAGACTCAAGCACTATGTCCTTGACAACGTTGGTGAAGAATATTTGCAAGCAACGAATATTTTCATAGAAAATTTTTGTGCGAATTTCGTGATATCATCAATTTACTCACCTCCCAGATTTTCAGTTACCGAAGATCAGTACGAGAAGTTCTACAAATCGCTTGGATCTTGTTTCGTGGCAGCTGGTGACTACAATGCAAAACATACGTACTGGGGATCGCGTCTTGTTACACCTAGAGGTCGAGCCTTGTTCAATACAATTTCAAAAATGGGCTTAGATGTCATTTCGAGTGGGGAGCCTACTTACTGGCCTACTGACGTAAGAAAAATTCCAGATGTTATCGATTTTGCCGTCACGAAAAATATTCATAGGGACTTAATTCATGTAGAGGCCTCTCTAGATCTGTCCTCCGATCACTCTCCAACAATAGTTACAATTTTCAACCCACTAAGGAGTGATTTAACTAACTCATATGTGAAGATGATTAATGGAATCAACTGGCTGGTATTCAAAAAATATCTTAGTAGTCACTGCGTAGAAAACATTCAGCTTAGATCATGCGATGATATTGAATTTAATATTGCCAATCTTAACGAAAATATTAAACAGGCTGCTGAACACGCCACTACCTCCTATCCGCAGACCGGCTTTAACAGAATTTATTCTACGGAAATTGAACGTCTTGTATGTGAAAAAAGGAGAGCTAGAAGAGAATGGCAACAACACAGATCACCCCTAAATAAAATCAGACTTAAAGAATGTACTAACCGACTCAAAGAGCTGCTATCATCGGAAAAAACTGCACTACTGGAAAAGTATTTAGAAGGTCTTGATGTAACGTCCGCATCTAATTACTCTTTATGGCGCGCTACTAGAAATCTTAAACGACCCGTTGATCTTAAATCACCATTGTGTACTGCGACCGGAGGCTGGGCAAGAAGTGATAGTGAGAAAGGTAACTTATTTTCTGAGCATTTAAAATCTGTATTCACTCCCAATTCATGTACGGGTGCTGCTGATTTACCGAGTGTAGTTTCTCTACCCCCTCGTCCCTTAAGGTTTAATATGCGTGAAGTACAAAAAGTAATTGCTGAACTCAACCCGAAGAAAGCTCCAGGTATTGATGGCATTAGTAACAAAATGCTCATGAACTTGCCTCATATTGCAATAAGAATCCTGCTATTTATTTTTAATGCTATTTTAAGAATGCAGTATTTTCCACATAACTGGAAGCTGGCCAAGATCAAAATGATTCCATAGGCGGGCAAAGATCTTATACCAAGACTGAGTCATATAGGCCTATAAGCTTACTATCTACAATCTCAAAGCTTTTCGAAAAGCTGCTCATGACTAAATTGTCCAAAATTTTAACTGATAATGGGTGCATCCCGGACCATCAATTTGGCTTTAGAAGTCAGCACAGCACGATTGAACAAACGCATAGACTGGTCCAAGTTGTAAGAAGAACATTTGAAGAAAAGAAGTATTGTTCTGCTCTCTTTATTGATGTTTCTCAGGCATTTGATAAAGTATGGCACGAAGGACTAGTTTTAAAATTGAAGACATATCTGCCAATAAACATTCAAAAGATTTTGGAAAGTTATATTATTGATAGGAAGTTCACTGTTGTGGAAGGAGAGTTCACGAGTGTGCCCGAATCTATATCTTCTGGTGTGCCCCAGGGTAGTATTCTGGGTCCTGTCTTGTATTTAATATATACTTGTGATATGCCTGTGAGCAATAATATCCATATTTCTACTTTTGCCGATGATACAGCCTGTATGAGTGTGCACGAAAACCCTTATGAGGCATCCCGCAATCTCCAGGAACATATCACTCAGCTGGAAATATGGTTGAACTTATGGAGAATTAAAGTCAATGAACAAAAGTGTGTCCATATAACGTTCACCCTAAGAAGAGATACTTGCTCCCCCATTCGAATCAACAATCATAATATTCCTCAACATTCCCAAGTGAAATACCTTGGTATACACCTTGATCGAAGACTTACATGGAAACATCATATTGACTCTAAGTTAACTCAGATGAAACTTAAGTTAACTCAAATCTATTGGTTGATTGGCAGAAACTCAACACTCAGCTTAGACTGCAAACTTTTACTGTACAAGTCGCTTTTGAAGCCAATATGGTGCTACGGAATTCAGTTATGGGGCACTGCTTCAGCTTCCAATGTCGAGAGAATCCAACGAAGGCAAAACAAAATTTTACGGTTAATAACATCGGCTCCATGGTACATCCAAAATTCTATTATACATCGTGACTTAAATATGCCACTCGTGACTGAAGAAATTGCAAAATACGCAGGCAAATATTTAACAAAACTCGAATCACATCCTAATCCGCTTGCTCGTAATATTTTGAACTTTACTGGACACATCCGCCTAAAAAAGAGGGACACACGGGCTCTTATACCTAACACTCCAGATGGGACTACTTGAAAATACTTCCCCCCCCCCCCTTTTTTTTTTTGATTATCACTACTAATGTATTATTTATAACTACCACTAAGTTTATGTCCGACACTGGTCGGGCCTAATAAATTTTTTTTTATAGATTTAAGATTTGAATACTTATTGTTAGTTCACATATGAAGATACAATAAATAAATACATGCATTATAAAAAAAAAAATAAGTCTATTTAATTTTTGCATAAGAAATGGACGATTAATAGTCCATTAAATTTTTTTCATACAAATTTTTTTCCATGAAGAATAAATGATGTATACTATACATTGTTTAGTCTATTAAATTCTTTTCATAGAAATTTTTTGCGTGAAAAAATGGACGATGTATAAGTCCATTTAATTTTTACGAAAGAAATGGACGATGCATAGTCCATAAAAAATTAAATGGATTATACATCGTCTATTTTTCATGCAAAAAATTTAATGTGCATTTTTCATGAAAAAAAAAAATGTTTATGAAAAAATTTCATGGACTATAATCGTTCATTTCTTATGCAAAAATTAAATAAACTTTTGCATCATCAATTTTTCACGCAAAAAAAAAATCTATGAAAAAAATTTCATGGACTAAACATAGTCCATTTTTTATGCAAAACATTAAATGTACTATATATATTTCGTCTATTTTTCATGCAAAAAATTAAATATACTATACATTGTCAATTTTTCATGAAAAAAACTAAATGAACTATACATTTTTCCTATAAAAAATTACAATGAACTCTACAACGTATATTTTCAATACAGAAAAGTTCAGAGAAACATTTTTCACATAAAAAAAAAATTATGAAAAAATTTAATGCAAAAAATGTTTGTGAATTTTTTTTAATGAAAATGTATAGCTCATTTAATTTCTCCATATGAAAAATGTGCGATGTATAAGCTCATTGAATTATTTTATATGAAAAAATGTATTATGTCTATTTTACTAAAATTTTAAAAATATGCTTAAAGCTGTTTTCCAGATGGACCGATAAGAGAGTTATACGTGAGTCTTCAAATAATATGGAAACCAATGGCTACCCGCATCATCATGGTCATGGACATCATGCTCAGACCCAACAGCTGACTCAGGAGTCGGCGATTAAATTTCAAATTATACCGCCACACAACGAACCGCAACAACAGCACTATCGACATAATTATAGTGCAAATGGTAGTAATTCAACGACAACTGCTGTGACAAATCATCAACAATTGATAGCAACGAGAAATAATTTAATAATGCAGCATCATCATCATCAACAACAACAGCAACTGCATTCAAATCAATCAAATTTCAATCAAGCACACAACCAAAATAACAATAATACTAACCACAGTCCAAATAATAATAGCAGCAACAACAGCAGCAACAATAATAACAATTTGCAACGTTACACAGCAAATAATGGTAATGCCACTGTGCAATCACAGCAGCAACAACAACAGCATCGCTTCCAAATAGTTAAAACAACAATTACTGCAATGGATAATAACACAAATAATCAACATCCACACAACAACAATAACTCAGTTTCCATTTCCTCGGCCTCAACTAACAATGTTGGTGTGGCAGTGGGTGGTAGTGGTGGTGAAATCGCTGTTGACTTGTTGAATACACACACGCACTCTCATCACAATCTGCATCAGAATCAGGCGATGAGTACAACGAATTCTAATACAAATAATAAAATCAACCACAACACAAATATCACAAGCAGCAGCAGCAACAACAACAACAACGGTAACCACAATACCACAAGCCAAAAATCACATTCAAACCAAACAACATCGTCTTTATCACCAGCAGCAACTACTGCACAATTGATGTCAACACCTCATCATGAGCACAATAACCATCAGCAAAATGATTTAAATGTCATAAACAATAATGCTATGAACAACAACAATAATTGTAATAGTAATAATACAAAAACAACAAAATTTAATAATTACAATCAACAGCAATTAAATGCTTCCAGCAACAGTAATAACAATAACTCTCTGAACTCTCATACTGCAAACCAACAAAAACATTCAATACCACAAGAACAATATTATAAATTGCAACATCATAAACAACAGCAGCAACAGCAACAGCAACAACAATCGTCTTCTTATGTTGTACCTGCCACCTCAACCGTTGAACCCATGTGTATGTCACCAGAACATCAGCGCTCACCTCAAGCCCAACTCAAACAACAACAAACCCATTTAATAATTTCTCCTTCGGACTCGACAACCGAGTCATCCTCGTCGATATCATTATCTTCGTTGTCCTCATCATCGCAAACATTTATAGATGTAAATAAAAAATCCACTACTCCTGCGCTAGTCAACAACAACACTAACTGTAACAACAATCACAGCAACAGTCATAATATTGAAAATGCAGAGGTGAGAAAATGTTTTATAGATAAACTTCAAAACAAAGCAAACACAAAAGACACACTTGAGAAATAATAAATGAAGAGTTCTTAATTTTTTTTATGCATGTAGTATAATTGTATCTACAGGGTGTTTTTTTTAGTTTAGAATTTTAAATTGAAATAAAACACAGATCAATAGAGTCAATTTCCATGAACTTGTTTTTGTATAAAAAATAATTCTTTGCCATTTTTTACTTGAATAAAATTTGCGAAATATGGAAACCTCGTTTATGGGGTGCTACTTACATATTTCCTTTACATTATCGATAACAAGACAGAATCAACACAATTCTCATATTAAATGCCAATGTAAAATTGAATTTAGAGGAGATATGTATATGTATAGTAGTGTCCTGCACAAGACATCTTATAAGAACTTTCAAGACATGAGGGATTTTTCAAATTATTTACTACAGCGAAATCTTATAAAACAAACGTTAACAACACTGTTTGCAAGAAATTTGTTTGAGTATTGTAGGTAAAGAGTAAAGAAGAAAACATTTCGTGACGAAATAACTTGTGATACTTGCTTCTTTCTACGCATGAGCGCGTGTACAAACTTCATGCATGTATGTGTGTATGATCTTTTATTTTTCTGCGCACATGCAAAGGCACACACATGCATTAACATTAGTTGTATGCGGTTAATCACATAATAGCTTACCATCTACATATTACACACACACTCTAACGTACAATATGAAAAATAACAAGCATACACTAATCAACAGTACTTCTATTTAGTGTTTGTTACAAACAAGCTGTCTTGGCGACATCTCTTGTTAACACTGATATACACGTACACCAATACATCCATCGTGATTCGCTTATAGTACCACAGCATTTATTATTGGTTTAGTATAATACATGCGACGTGAATACATTTAAAAATCATTTTACATACATTTAAATACATTTTACGCAGGTCTCTAATGTATAGATATAAATATGACAGCGACTAACATGTGATGTCGACTTTGGCTGTGATATTCACAATATGGGTGAATAGTCCAGCCGTATTAAATTATTACCCAAAAGTATTCGTTAACCGAACGTTTGTTTCTTTCAATAAATTATTTGTGAAACACGCTGTGTAGTATGTTCCAATGTCTTGTTAAAACCACAACTCCTCCACTTTACGGGCATTCAATTATGGTATAAAAATTCAATGATCATGGCATTCTAGTCTTTACCATTAACGAATAAATAGTAGTCACTAAAGGCCGTGATACACTATCCTACACAATCGTGTGATTTTTGAAAAAAAAATACTCGTACAACCCCGGTATGGTGAAGTCTAAGAAAATTTCCAAAAGACGTAGCAATTGATCCGATCAGGGTTGTATTATTTTGCAGCTCGTGCGGCAACATCTTTGTTGGTCACACACCGTAAGATATCTCTGATGAAGCTTGGTGTCTTGTGGAGTGAAACTGGTGCGGAAATGATACCTGATAAACAGACGAAGACAGCCGTGAGTCTACCGAACTGAAATATGATTTTCATAAAAAATTTATTAATTCGGGGGCATTTTTGAGGTGTCCGTATATATTTTGTTATATTCTTTATACTGAATAGAATAGGATAATATAAATTCTCCCGAATTTACATTATATTCGTAGCAATATTATTTCGTAAATTACCCGAATACAAAGCCTCCCGAATTTATTTTGTGCTCGTTAGCAAAGATATCGTCACCCTAATTTAACTCATTGGATTTACTTATGGCTTGATTATGGATGGCAACCAAACTATGGTTGCGTTGCTAGCTAGATGGCAACTGGTAACTAAAAGCAAAAAATTTTAAAAATTAAAGAGTAATAGCAATATTATTTTTATTTTTTAATTTCTTCTATGCAGCTAAAAACGAGATTGTTAAAACTTACTTTAGGTAATAACATATCGACATTCACAGTAGAGCTGCAAAACTATCGATAGTACTATCGATAGTATCGATAGTTTTGTTATAAATGAAATATCGATAGTTTTTTCCACTATCGATACTATCGGTAAAAAAAACAAGTAATTAAAAGAGTAAAAATAATCGAAGTCAGTAAACAGTAGCCGGCAGCTTTGGAGCAAATTATCCGTCGTTGATTTAAGCTTTTGTACAGCGATGCAAAAGTTGGTACAATTGTATAATTTTAGCGCTATTTGAATGCCAAAAGTACCGTAGCACCGCAATGACCAATTTAGCACTACTGGAATCTCTTTATATTTATTACATACCAAAAATAGCATTAAAATATATTAACCCCCTTATGCAAAAAATAATGCGTGCTTGAAGTGTACATTAAAAAACAAAATCCATAGAAAAACCGGTTTTAACGTTCACTTATTTTTTTGCACAAGGGGGTTAATCTTTAGCTCGAAGGTATTAGAAAATTATGTAAATCAAACGATGTTTTCCGGTACTTAAAGAATTGCTGGAGGAATGTTATTTATTCCAAATTCATCTGCAAATGTGGAAATTTTATTTTCGTACCAAAGGGAGAAGCCGACTATTTGCATCGACTGTGAACAATCGAATAAAAAATAAGGTTATAAACGTAGTATATCGTAAATGTTACTTTTATATCAGATCCCAGCAACTAATATTCTTTGTGCACCTTCTGGCGTTTTGTTAATTGATTTTTAGTTAATTAAAAAGTACAAGTATTAAAAAAATATAAATAAAGAATTTGGTACAATCGTACTGAAAAAATTAAATTTTTTTTTGAAAGTTAGTACAATTTGTAAATATGACATCGCATCCCTGCTTCTGTATACATAAGTACTTAAATACATACATATGTATGTATATGAATTTATTTATAAATCCAAGTGTTATTCGACAAATAGTAGTCACAAGTATCTTAATAAATTCAACATCGTCGACACAAAGATAAATTTTGGTGGTACTGATTTATCTCGGATTTATTTTGACATACCCTAGCGTATTTCCCTACAAATTTTTTTTTTAATTTTACCTACATATCCAGCCTAATCTTCGATGTAATCGTATGCGATAAAAATTAAATTTTTAGAAGAAGGTTAAAATTGTCGCTTACGATAAAACTTTACAGTTAGTGTCTTAAAAGTTATCAACAATTTTCGCATTTTGATAATTCTAAACCATGGGTAGGCCCATAAAATTATAAGTTCAATAAAAAAGTATATTTTCGATAATGTGCCGCTTACGATAAAATCGAAAAAAAGGCTTGATATATTTTTATATACTAATGAAAATTTTGAGGACTCTGGATTTTTTTTCGAGTCAAATGTAGTTTATGTGGCAACTTTTATAAAACTATTCGATACTATCGATAGTTTTACATAAAACTATCGAAACTATCGAGTGGAGCGACTATCGATAGTTTTGCAGCTCTAATTCACAGTGGAGGCGGTAATTCTAAAGAGTCATCTAATAGATTCAACCTTTTGTACTTTCTTCTCTTCATAGAAAATTAATTCCACTTAAATAGCCATTCTTATGATCAGTAATGTTTTAAGCACTTTAACTTAATACTTTTCTTTTTAACATTTGTATTTCTTATATTTTGAATTTTTGTAACTCGGCAACTGAAGTTCGGTTGCCATCCATAATCAAGCCATTACTCAACAATTTTTATTATTATAGACGTTAGGAGTCATGAGTTCGAACAAACATTTATTTATTGTATTGACATAATAACATCTCCATAGTGCTATTCAAAAGAAGCAAAACTTTGACTAGACCCTGGGAAGATTTATTCATACCCCAGCTGCGTTACACTTTGTGTTAAAGTTAGGTTAGGTTAACAGGTTGCAAATACCTTCGTATAAGCAATAGGAGTATGCAAGATCTACTCTAAGATTTTTTTTGTATAGTGTCCATCACTATAGATCATATGAAAAATATTTGCACTTGATAATGGAAAATTCGGCAAAATAAGAGCTATAAATACGAGAAGACGCGAAATTCTCGAAGTCTGTTCTTTAGGGTGCTGTTAGATGAAGTAGCTAGTGCGTAGTTGACCACAAAACAATTGACGGCCTTTGAGAGATCCCTGGCCGGACCTAGTATCAACATCATCAACTTTCTGATATAATATTAGTGTCTATGTCAAAGTCCTCCTTCGTCGATAATCACAGAAAAAAAAAGATTTATAAATACAATTAATTTTTGTTGTTATATCAATTAAATAGTTAATTGATTTTGAACCTACAACGACTTTTGCAAATACAATTACGAAATTGTAAGTTAAAGGAAAATCAGAATAATATTTTCACTTAAATATATCAACAAATAGTTTGTTTAAAATAATACAACTTTAATTTTTTTTTTTTTTTTTTAGATTTCAAAGTTATTTCAATTAAAGTTATTGTTATATTAACAATGTGAATTGTTGATTTTCCGGACAAATTTTGATTATCACAATTGTTATATTAACAATATATTTTATGCACAATCACAAACCTCGAAACTAGTTTTTGCTTTTTTGCGAATAATACTAAATTTTTTTGGGCGGAATTGAACCGGCAACATCTAGATTAATAGACGTACGTACGTACTTACTTCTCAGCTAAAGAGCTAATCGTTATTAAATACGCGAATAGTGAAAACACACAAAACATGATTGCATATGTTTCTTCTACGTGTGCGTTATGATATTATTAAACAAATAATTTTGTGGAGTAATTTAGAAAAGTTTAAATTTGTTAAATCAACAATGGTTATTGTTAATTTTTTAAATTAAATATTAACAATTTGTTTTGTTTGTTGCATTTTGATGATATTATTTTTCCTGTTATTGTAGCAATGAAACGCCGAGAAAGTAAAATAACTAATAAAATCTCTGTATAGCCTAAAACCTAACGCGCCTACTTAATACCAGAGGCGCTGTAATGTTGTTTTTGATACCTTTTTTAAGTATTTTCTCTTTTCCCGGTCCTAATTTCAGATGTCTTCTAGCAACAACAATTTGAACATAAACACTTCCAACATTAACAATAATGATAGTAGCAACAGAAACAATCAATTAGATGAGTACAGCAATTGTAACATAAATAATAATAAAAACAGTGGTTGTGCAACATCATCCTCAGATGCTTCCAATTGCATTAATAACAAGAACAATTCCATAACGAGTCCGCAGGAACAACCCTTAAATTCAAATAGCCAACAAAACAGTAGCAACAACATCAACACAGACGATTTACAACTTAATCAAATAAGCCCAACTTCGACACCCTCTTCAATTTGTTTTGATAATTTAGAACAAACCCATCATGATGGCAATACAACGCAAGTGCACTCACATTCCCAACAGCAGCAACCACAATCACAAATATCTTCCGAATTACAGGATACATTGGGTTTCTTCAACGAAACCTTGGATTTATCACACGAAGACATACAAAGAACTTTGATTGCCAACATGCCGGCAGAGGGCACTATTCTGACTTCATTGGATTTTATGAACTCGGGCATTTCAACTGGTGTTAGTAGCGCCATTGTACAAAATGCAAAATGTGAGCCAGATCCTGAATTGTCTGGAGGCGCCGAGGCTGATGACGAAGACACCGATGATGTGTTTGCCAATTTGGATGCTTTCGATATGTTGGTCGAATTTCCCGAATTGGATTTGGACGATAAGCAAGCTCTTACAAATAGTGCACTCGAGCAAGCTGTTTCCAGAGTAGTCTCTGCAAACGATACCTTGAGTATAAATTCATCTTGTCAAAATTTACACCAACTTTCACAATTTGAAAGTGGCTCAACGATTTCATTGAGTTGTGACAAAAAAGTTTTGAAAATATGTGATTTCAGTCCGGACTGGTCGTACCCGGAGGGTGGTGTAAAAGTTTTAGTAGCTGGTCCTTGGTTTGCTGATGCCCACTACACAGTATTGTTCGACTCACAGCCGGTGCCCACAGTGCTAGTGCAAGAAGGCGTATTGCGCTGCTACTGTCCTTCACATGAAGTTGGTTATGCCACACTGCAGGTGTCGTGTGATGGTTTTGTTATATCAGACTCGGTGATGTTTGAATATAAGATGATGGCCTGCCAAGAAGCTCCCTTCGATGCCAACACCAATGATTGTCTTTATAAGTTTTCGCTTTACAATCGTCTCACTACCATCGAGGAAACCATGCAAACCAAAGGCGAAGCTGTAACTGTTTCAGCGTCCCAGCAAATATTTTCTCTGCAAGGCAATCTGGAAGAGAAATTGGTCAGTTATTGCAATCAATTGATGAAAATGTCTTGGGTTAATAATACTGCCAGCAGCAGTAATTGGAATTCGGGTTATAAAGGCATGACTTTGCTGCATTTGGCTGCTGCCTTGGGCTACAACAAACTAGTTTGTGCTCTACTTAATTGGCGCAGGGAAAATCCCCATATAATATTGGAAACTGAAATAGATGCTTTCAGTCAAGACTTTCATGGCTATACGCCATTGGTAAGTATTCTAAATGAGATACATATTAAGAAAATATATTGATCTAAGAACTCTTTTACTAGACTTGGGCTTGTTCTCGGGGTCATTTGGACACGGCCATTCTGTTGTATAAATGGAATCAAAATGCTTTGAAGATAAAAAATCATGTGCAACAAACTCCCTTGGATGTGGCCCATAATAAGGGGTAATTGCATTAATTTGCTGTACTCATAAACTCTTGCTTTTCTAATTTTTTTTATATTTTTTATTAGACACAAAAACATTGTTGCGGAACTGTTTCGTTTGGAACATGAACACCAACGCAAACAGAATAGAGGCTCTTTAACCAGTTTGTCTATCAATCTTAACAAGTATTCAGTAAGTTGACAGATTGCTTTAGAAATATTTAAAATTTATTAGTTAAATTTTTTTATATTTATTTTTTCTTAGCCACGCAACGATGAAAGTGAAGATCATCCATCATTTACCATTTTTGATTCTACTGATTCACAACGAAGTCATGATGGTGTGTTCTTGAGGCCAGTTGCTGTGGCCAGGTAGTTGAATATAATTTTTTATTTTTTAAGTATTCCCAGCTAAAAAAAAATATGTATGGAGCATATATGATATCACATATATGGCTCGGATCAGAAAAATGAGGGTATATGGGCATATATGATTATATATATTCATACATTTTCATACATGCGTGTGTAAATATTCCCTCTACAGTATGCAAAGTTCATATTCATACTCTCTTGATTCACAAAAGCGCACTGTTGTGCAATAAATTAAATTATGAAAATTACTTCTTTTAGAGTTTGAACTAGAGGATTGCATTTAATGAAACATTTGTTTGGACAAATAATGAAAAACGAACTAAAAGTCATTTCATTCATCTTTTTAAGTCAAAAGGTGAATCAATTATTTGAAAAACACAAAACTAATTATAAAAGAAAAAATAATCCGTCTAACAATAGTTTTCAATATAATTTTTTGCAGTAATATGAACTTTGTTTCTTATCTAGATAATTTTGTTAGTTTCTATATAATTAATGACTGGATTATACTTTTGATTATTTGATATATTAAATGGGGCCACAATGTAAAAAATCATACAAGAATGGTTTTTTTGAAACAAAAGTCTTGCACTTTGCATACCGTATGTATTTTCTAATGGATTTCCAATTCACCAGTAATAAAATCCATGCTTTTTTTAATGCAAAAACGATCTTATGTGAGATATCATGTATGCATACATTCTTATATGGCTCCATATAATACATGTTATTTCTATATATGGATCCACATATGAATAGATTCAAAATTAATTTCAATATATGAGCTCATATATTATAATACATTTCATATATTAGTCCATATATTAGTTCATATATAATAGTTTTGCCATGTATAATCCCACACATTTCCATACATGAATTCATACATATTCATATATAGTTATATACATTCATATATTAAAAATATATGGACCATATATAATTTTTTTAGATGGGTTGCCACAAGAAATAAATTGGCATTTCCACAGGAATGTCAACTTTTTGCAGCGTGCGACACCAAACAATTATGTTTGATTTTTTATTCAAAGAAAACATAACTTTTTCTACTTCTTTATATATATGCGTATAGGCCGTCAACAGTTCTACATTAGGTAACATTTTAAGAAAAATTTTGTCACATTGTTCTGAAAAATAAGCTTAACTACTTGCTGTCGCACGCGACAAAAAGTGAACTTTCTCGTGGAAATGCCCATATGACACTTTTGATTTGCAAAGTGAAGATCAATTTTAAAATTTGTAACCCTAGACAGAAATCGTTGTGTTTAACAGAGCTCTGTTAAACAAAAAAAAAAAAACAAGCCTCTGTTAAATATTCCCTCTTATCGTGGTTGGCGTTTTTCGACTTCGAATTCGACGTTTTTGTAATAGATTATAGAACATGGCAACATTGTTTCTATAATCAAGTTATTCGAATAATTTGTAAGATGATAGTACTGGAATATGAATAATTGTGTTCCAACTTAATATTGTGTGTATATTGATTAAATATATATGTATATAAATAGAATCGAAAGCTAGATTGTAATAATTTTTATTAATTTCTTTGCCCTAGCTCGATTCTATCTTCAATAAAAATTTTTATGAAATTCATAACATATCTCTAACGTTTTTCTCCATAAATTTTTTGAAATACTTCGATAATTTTCATCATATTTTACAAAATATTTTATAAATTTATATTTTCATGCGCATTTTATAAGTATTCACTACATTTTTCTTTCCAGCAATCAAAGTCCACCAAATAGCAGCCGGTTTTCAAAACGCTCATCAATTGATAGCGGCATCAGCATGGATATTAGAACAAAGCCAATGAAATCATTTAAAGATATTACACGATTACACAGGTAATAAACGTTAAAAATAAAAATAAAAATAATTTATGACAGAAATATTTTAAAATTTCTGAATTTTTTCATTAAGTCTTGATGCACATGACAATTTTGGCAGTTCTTTAGAGTCTCCCTTGGACACAATTGGCACCACTGCAACAAGTACAACGAATTCACTGTTGTCACCTTTGCGAAAAATGGACTTTGCTTTGTGTAAGTGTGGAAAAAAAACTGAAAAAATAAAAAACAACATCAAAGAAAAGAAAACTATTTAAAATTTCTTATTCCTTTCCCCATTTTTCAATCACTGCATTTTTTTTTAATTCTAATTTTTGTTAATTTTTTCAAAATTTTCTTTAATTTTCCCAAAAAAAAAAAACTAAACTTAATTTTTATTACTTTCCGTTTCGTTTTATTTAAATGCGTTTAATTTTCTTTTTTTAAACCAAAAAAAAAAAAAAAAAAACGTGTCTATAAAAAAATATTAACAAAATTAGGCGAAGTATCCACTGGTGATTCAAGTCCTTTGCCAGACAAAAATAACGATGATGATACATTGACGATTGATAATGATGATTGTAATACATCGACATTACCAAATAAAAATATAGATGCTGTTGTAGGTCAGTTAAATTAAAGTCATCATAATCTAGTTGTACATTCTACTACCACTACTACTTACTTCTGCTACTACTACCTACTACTACTACTAATAATAATAATAATAATAATAATTACTACATACTAATATTATGGAAAAAATATATTGATATTTTGATATACTTGATATTTTGTAAAAATTTTGTCACGCCCAAACACCCAACACCCACCCACCCAACCCATATGTAACAATTTGTGTTTTACGTTTTAATTTAATATGTAAATTGCCAGCTTTTGATTTCAAATACTAACACTAACACTCACTAGATATACACTTTGTCACACATTTCTTGGTGTTTTTTTTTTAATAACTGTGAAACTTTTTTTTTTTGGAAGTACAGTAGTTTACCGATTTAACGAACATTCAATTTAGTGAACATCGCATTTAACGAACATCCAATTTTTTTCTACTGAGTACCGTATATAACGAACAAAAATTCTATTTTGTGCTAGGTATAACGAACAAATGTAGAATTAAATAATAAATATAATTCCTACCAGAAAGTTACTAAAAAAGAATATAAATGAAAATGTTCTGTTAGTTTTCTTCTTTTGATGGTTTTGTTTGATAGTAAGAGTTTTGAGTAAGTTGTGTGAAGTAAGTTTTGCTACGAATTTCAAAATGGGTAAGAGAAATAGATTGTTTTTAAAGGATAAAAAAATAAAGGGATAAATGGCCTGCGGGTTAAAGATTTATGTAAAAATATGGGCTGCATAAATCCACTAATAATACAATCCTAAAACCAAAGGAAAATTTTTTAAGGAATATTGAAAACACTAATTTTGGGTATCGCAATAGAAGTGCTGTAAAGCAAGGTGAGTTCCTGAGAATAGGAAACAAACTTTTTCAATGGTTCCTCGTGCAACGCAATTGCCATTTTGTAATACAAAGCCAAAAAAACTCACAATAAAATTAATGTGAGATTGTTTAAAGATTAAAAAAAAATTAATTTAAATTTGAATAGATGGATATATAATAGCCCTTTACCCGATGAACAAAACGAAAGTGAAGAAGAGCTGGATGGAACTGAAGATGTCATTAAGCATTTCGAAATTTGTATTCAATGGGCTCTAGAAAACAAAATTAGTATCTCAAATTAAATGCTTTGGAGAGAGTTTTAAGAAGATGCAATTAAGAGAAAGATATCAATTCCAAAAAAACATGCTGTACTTAACCAGTTTTTTAAATAAATTATTTTCGCATTATACTTAGTGCTTTATGAAATTTTCTTTTACTGATATTTTAACTAAATATGTATTTAAATATTTTCTTTTAATAAAATATTAAAAATACCACGAGCACATATGTATGCCTTGAGTTTTTAATAAAAGAGAGAACACTTTTCCTTTTAAACTTAGTACTGGATATAACGAACAATTCACTTTAACGAACATGCCTGATAACAATTAGGTTCGTTAAATCGGAAAACTACTGCATAATTTTAAAATGTATATGACATTAAACTCTTAGCTACACCCTCCTAATAAATTAATTTCTTTCTTAGAAGAAAGAAATATGTCATATAGAAACCTACAAATAAAAGAAGAGTGAACATTTTAGGCGAAAAGAAATTTGCCATTTGCTGCATTAATCAGCCTTTGTAGAGACT
This sequence comes from Tachina grossa, assembly GCA_949987645.1. Classification (NCBI taxonomy): domain Eukaryota; kingdom Metazoa; phylum Arthropoda; class Insecta; order Diptera; family Tachinidae; genus Tachina; species Tachina grossa. Next base: position 46,013,582 of record OX465278.1, on the reverse strand, counting down.
TACAGCAGGCTGTTGTATTTTCAAGTTTTATTAAAAATTTATCACTATTACTCACAACTTTTCACAAAGAATCTTAAATAGGAAAATAAACTATGATCATCTAAATGGGAAGCTGAAAGAGAGAGAGAGAGAGATTTGGTGCAAATATTAGTTTTGGTCTTCAATCTATTTCAATATATTACACTATGCAACAAATTAAAAAAAAATTCGTGGCATTGACTCAAAAATAGATTTTTAGTATGCACTGAGGCATACAGTTTCCTAAAATCAAAATCAAAAATTTTTTTTTGTAATTTGGCTTAAAAAGCGATACGAACTTTAGCCCGTTCAAATCACAAATATAGAAACAAATGGAGTTCGAATAATAATTAAAATTAACTAAAAATTAATAGCCATGGGCCTGTGGCAAAAGTTAAATAAAAATATACTTAATAGTAACAAACCAAAAAAGTTTGTCTTAAGTAGAACAAAAAATAAGCAAATTAAGTAACATGTGTATAATTAGTAAAAAGAACAAAACGACAATGGTAAGACTGTTGTAAATATAGTGATGGTAAAATTGAGCTTACAATACAAAAAAGCTTTCAGCAAATTGAAATACGATGAATCAAAACAATTCACATATTCCATTTGCAATAAAATGCTAAGTATATAAAGCAGAAATCTACATCAACTGACACCACACACAGTGGACCAAACGCAAAAGAACGCTGATGATGAAGGTTTAGTGGCCTTCGAAAACGGCTGGCTGTTCCGTTCAACTATGTGTTGTTAGTCAGAATATTTACAACAGACTTTGGTGTTATTTGTTCATTAATAATTATCACATGTAATTTGGCTTAAAAAGCGATACGAACTTTAGCCCGTTCAAATCACAAATATAGAAACAAATGGAGTTCGAATAATAATTAAAATTAAACTTTTATTTTATTTTAATTCATTAAAAAAGCAATAGCACTGCTATACTAGGCTGTGACGAATCATACATACCCTTCACCGACGTACGTATGGAGTATACACATTCATACATTAGCTATGTCATAGCGTGCGGTCATAAATGCATCACCGCTCTGCAAACTTTTATTTAAAATGCAATACAAGTTCGCTGATTATTTTTTTTTAGTAATAATCATGTTTGTTTATTTGATATTTATTTGTGCGTTATCTACTTCAGTGAACTAGTTTAGAACATTTAAATTTCCATTTGCAGCGCAGTGATGCATTTACGAACTGGCCCATAGTGATATATGGAGATGCTTAGCAACAAGATCTTGAAATGCTACGACCTCTTATTTTGTGAGGCTTGCATGAGCCAAAACAATTGCGGAGATGGGCTCTGGGAAAGTGGACGCTCATCGAGCTCAAAGTTGAAGCAAAAGGTGAAACAAATTCTCAAAATGTTCCATAAATACTTCGGAGTTACCCCTAGAGCGATGAAATGTGAGGCCTTCTATTTTCAGCCAAATTTTTTCCAAATTTTTTGGGTCGATTTCTTTCGCTGAGTTCTATATGAAAAAACGAAATGTATATAAACGTTAGGTTAGGTCCCAGCAAGAATTACTGCTTCCAAAAAGCGTTTTTGTAAGGGAGACAATGTTACAGAATCACTTGCTGTTGCGCATGAATAAGGATTTTTTTTTGGTTATAGATGAGCCAGTCTTCCAAAAAGCCATGAATTTTTTTGCCTTACTAAGTGTTTCACAGAAGTAATAATATATAATTTTTTTGAGAGCCCGGCTTGGGTTAGTGTTTTTCAGAAGGATTCAAGTAAACAATACATTGCTTCGCTCAGTTGTTAGTGTTTCCAAATTCAGATTTTTTTTGCTGTGTTAGGTTAGGAAGGGTGGTGCTATAACACACCTGCACTCGGAGATTCAGTTTGGTACACAGTGATTCCCTTCTATTGACACCCATTAATAAAAATATTTAACCCCCAATTTGTACCCAGAAGTTCCCTTATTATCTGTCATTCATATTCGAATGATGAAGCACCTGATATCCTCCAGTTCACACTTGTGCGATATCACTAATGCTCTCATTGAAAAGTCTGCTCAGCCATCTAAGCCTACGGCGTTGCAGTTTTGGGCAATGGCAGATAATACGAGTATGTTTAATGCTTTCTGGTTCATCTTTCATGCCGCATATTTTACAGAAAACTGGAGTGAAAGTTTCCCAAATGCTGTTCCTTTCTCTAACCGAGCAGTGACCAGTCAACGCGCCTATCAAGACTCGCACCGCTTTCCTATTCATATCCAGTAGCAGTTTGGATCTTTCTGAAGATTTATCTTATTTTTGAAGTTTTAAGACATGTTAAAACGACAAAAAAGATTTCCTCCCGAAGTCACCATTGGAGTTCCCTATCCGCAATCTTACCGAAATGTCGCACATTCCCTCATTCAACGCCGATCTTATTCTTGCTGTGGCCAGGAATTCAAGATAGTCTAACAATATATTTGCCCATAAGTAAGTTGAGGGATCTCCTACAGTCACTGACAATTTTCGGTTTGACATTGTGTCTCTTCAAGGCTTTTAACGCTGCCTGGCTGTCGACGAAGAAGCTTACCTTTTCGCCTTCAGCTATATTTCTGGCCACTAGTTCCGTGAGCTTGAGGATCGCCAAGATCTCAGCTTGGCCAAGGCTGCATTCACTCGGCAATCTGAACGAACTACGAATGTTCGTTCACAAGATATAGACACCAGCCCCTGTTCCAGCTCTGGAACCGTATGTTTGATTAAGCTGATTTTCATTACCAATCTATTGGACAATATCTCATACATTCTCATACATCAGTTCAAGGCCGAAGTTTTTAGCTTTTCTGTAGTCTTCGGAAAATCGGTTTCACAAACGCACATCGCTTAATGGACTATCATATGCATAAGGATCCAAAATATTTACAGCCTTATTATGCATAACAACTCCCCGGTAGTTTATTTCCTATTAATTTAATCCCACATTTTTAGAAGTCATTTGCAAGCTTTCAGTTAAAAAAACAACAGGAAACAAAATAGTTCTCCCTCAAATTATTATATTTATGTAGCTCAATCTGTTTAGGATGGAAGTGTTTTATAAAAAAAAAATTAAGTTCGAAAATAATTTCAATATATTGCGGAGTTCTATATTAGAATATATGAAATTTGCAGTGCTGGCAACTTTTACTTTTCACACTGTAATGCACATCTAATGCAGAGCAGAGATGGATTTCCGAACAGACTCGATTTCTTAAACTAAATTTTTTTTACACTAGAATAATCATATGTAAATTTTTTTAATTCAATATGGGTGTTCATCGAAAATTGTAAAATAAATAATATTCTATGTATTGTATGATTTTTGATGTGATTTTTTGTTTAAAAGTTTTACTGGAATTTAATTTTGGTTCACTTAAATCATAATAAGTTTTGTTACGTATTTTACGCATTAAATTGCATCAATTGATTGAAGTGTAAATATTTAAAAAAAAAACAGCTGTTTAGTATAATCAAATGTCTAAATATGTATTTGTTCATTAATATTGATTTCTGTCTAAACGTTGTTATCTGAAGTATGTATGTGTATTATTTTTTAATTTTTAGTTTTTGTGTTATTAAGCAAAACCAAAAATCTGCGATGAGTTTGTATATTTGTTTAATTTTTCTTTTTATTTCAGAAGATTATTTTCATTATTTTTCGAAATGAGCATGTAATTAAAGTTGATGTAATCTCATTTGAAAAATAATGAATTTAACGCATTTTTGCACCAAAATCATTAGCTTGTTTTCATATAAAATACATTTTAATAGCAGTTTTATAAATTGTGAAAGAAAAAAAAATGTTAATTATAATTAAAAGTTAATTGTAGTTTCATGTTACTAGTTCTGTGTATTTTTGTTGTTTTATAAATTGTAAAATTAATGTTCTGGTACTTGAGTGCCGCAAATATGTATTACATTAAATCAATTTTTAATTTCTTTTCTTAAACCTTTTTAGGGGATTCAGATGCAAAAGTTTTAACATTGGCTGAACATATCATAGCGGCTATGCCGGAACGTATTAAGGTAAACAAATTTCCACTATTGGATTACTAAAACAAGAGGAATTATATGTACTTTGTTTTTTTTGCCGATTCTTGCAGAATGAGGCTGATGAGATGATGGTCTTAGGCAGTCCCATGACCGAGCCCTTAAACACCGAATCAGCGGGCTTAAATGATAGTTTTATGGATCCCCTCTTAGATTCACTGCCCAATGCCCATTTCGACAATGAATTCAATTTTGATTTCAACGATCACAATTATCGCTATCATGAAGTCAGCACACCTTGCTCAAGCTTAAGTCCCGCCAGTTCAGGACCTTTACAGTCGCCGGCTAGTTATTCTATATTGGGTCATGATGCCTGCGTTTCCTCGCCCAGTCCACCGCCATCGACAAAACAACTAACAGAATTTTTGCACGCCTCCAATAATAGCCAGTATCCATTTGAAGCTGATTTTTCAAAGTTAACTTTGACGGGTAAGGCAAAAACTATTTTTATAATAAAATAAATCACTTTTTTCATCATTGTGCTCTTGCAGATACTGAACAACGCGAATTGTATGAGGCCGCCAAATGCATACAGAAAGCCTATCGTTCGTACAAGGGACGCCAGAAGCTCGAAGAACAAAACAAAGAACGCACAGCTGCAATTGTTATACAAAACTATTACAGACGCTACAAACAATTCGCCTACTATCGCCAAATGACAAATGCTGCTCTGGTCATCCAACATGGCTATCGCTCGTATTGTCGCAACAAACGTTTTAAGAAATCCCAAACTTCCCATCATATAGGAGGCAGCTTGGCAGGCTTGCACAACACCGACAGTCAGGATAGTACGAATTCCCAATGCTTGTCCAGCTTTTTTGATAATTTCAATAAGCAGGAACCGGAAAGTTCACCGCAAATGTGCACTACACCCAAAGAAACTAGTCCTTCCGGACCACTGAAGTAAGTGAATGGTTTGTTAAGTTTGTTTTTATATTATTAATAAAAAATTATTGCTTTCTCTTGCAGACGTACTTATTCACAATCCACACAAAATCAAGCTGCCAGAAAAATTCAACAGTTTATGCGACAATCCCGCATAAAGTAAGTAATTTTTATACTTATTAATTTTTAATTTATATCAAAATAAGTGGTTGCAAAATCATATAATAATAATAGTAATTTATTGGTTTTACCCCAAATCGTGGGCGCATAGTTCTAATGCAAGATTTTTCCCAAAAGCTTCTCTATATGTTATTGGCTGGTTTACGTAGTACATGATATATCCATCTCTATTTCCTTTCAAGAATTTCAATACCCACATTTCATACTCAGATGAGTGGAGAATAGGTTAGGTTAAGGAAAGGGTGGCAGTCAGAATCCCGGACTTAGACCGTTTTGGTCCATTGTGATACCACGGAGACTCTGCTTATGCGGAGTCCCCACCGTCGAACCAACCAGAACTCAACATAAGGCCACTAATACGTTGCCGTGCAAATACTGGCAACGTCAGAAAAATGCCGTAACTCAAGAGCGCCCATTGTGGCCATTCTCTTTCTTGTTAGTCCAGGACAGTGACACAGAAGTCATTGTGTTCAAACTTTAACCTTTGCGCATGCCTACATTGACATGAGACATTGTCCCCGGTTAGCACGGACACTAGAATCGAGATTTGTTTCCTATTTTTTAAAACCAAAGGAGCTGTATTTCTCTTATTTAGATGAGTTCATAACTGCTTGGTGATCATGAGAGCATTTCTTGTGGCCCACCTTCTATTTGTTTCATCTTCTGTATTGGGCGTAAGTCTGAGTTTGCAAGAGAGTAGGGGTAAGCCCATACATTCCAACTTCGGTGGAACCTGTAAGGTTTTCCCAGTTCTAGCAAGCTCATCAGCCTTGGAAGAATATAACGCAGGGATATATTGACAGAGGTTCGCTGGTTGTTGTTAATTTCAATAGCCGTCTGTCAAGTTGCTTTTGAAAAGATGTATTTTTGTTTTGGCGCTGATTTAATTAGATGGACAAATTGTATAGCCAGCAAAAGCGGTTGGGTTTTGTTAAAGTATCTAAGCCTACTAAGCTTATTTTTCTTTTGTGATTTTCAAAAATATTATTATTAGTGAATTCTCAAATAGTTATTGAAAGTCTGTGCATAAGATAAGAGGTTTGTGACTATTCAAAATGTGTGGTTGAATGAAATCTACTGACGATTTGTAACAGCAAAAAAGCTGAACCACCAGCAAATAAATTTCAAATTAAAATTAATGAAAATTAGAAATATGAGAATAAACAATGAAATATGATGACGGGCAAATATCCATCCATCTTTGGCACAAATTCAGACTTCCAGTTTTTTCTATCAACATTTTCAAACACATCCTCAACAACGTTTTCTTTGCCGCCACATGGATGAAAATCAAGATTCATGATGTCAAGAGTAGCCAGCGGTGGCCACAAAAATTCACTTATAGGGTTTTCTTAGCACAGAGAATATGGGCCGATGATGCTGTCAGACAGTTTCTTTAGATGTTCCTTATGTGACTTTTATGAGCCTGATTTTGATAGAACATCTTCATTATTAAAATGTTTTTGATTGATCTATTTTTGGCAGCCATTTTAATTCGTAATACCAACTTTGGCCTTAAGCCTTAAGTCGTTTGAAACATTGTTTAACTAAATAATATTAATTGATAGCTTACTAGTTTTTATTAAATTTAAAAACAATATCTTCTTAAACTAACTATTGAAACAATTTTCATTTGAAATGCAAGCATATGGGATGGAAGTTTGACAACTTTGGTAAGAGCTTCAAACAACAAATAATAACAAGATATGGAATTTATGGTTTCTAAGTTGGTTTTAAGTTCGATTATCATAATTTTTATAAAAAATAATTTATGGATATTTGAATATACACAAATTTATTGCAAATGTTAAATATTGTTTAATTTGTTTTATTTCTTTCCTCAGACTTCAGAAAGAACGAGCCGAAAAAGAGAAGCTGGTGCTCCAACGCAGGGAGGAGTACCTTCAAAACTTGCAGTATCAAGGACAACCGGAAATTGTTTGCCCCATCGAAAGGAGGTAAGTAGCAAGCAGCACTATTAATTTAGTCGAATAAATCGGGAAAAATTTCATTTTTCTTCTGCTACCAGTAAAACAATTCTTGAGGACTCAAACGAGCTTGTCAGCAATGACTTACTTACAAACAACAATCATGAATTAAACTAAAATTATTTTATTCAAATATAAAATATACATACCTATAAAACAAAAAATGTACATTATATTATACATACAAACATAGACACACATACATACTTAATTAGTATACATACATATGTATAGAATATAAGTCAGACCTTGAATTTATACCTAGCGCCACTAAACACATCCTCTTCCTAGTTTTTTTTTCTACTACTATAATTACTACAAGTACTATTTATAACTTAGCTAATGAAATTTCATATTTATTTATTGAAATTTTAAAAATTATTAAAATTTAAAAAAAAGCTTTACTTCAATGAAATGAGTGAAAATATTTCTAACTACTTACTATTAAATTAAATAATGCTAAATAAATATATTTAAATTTACAATGTCTGCATTACACTATTGATAATTAATTAATTATTTAATTCAAATTATTATCATTATTATTGTAATTATTACTTATAATACAATTATTATATATAACTATGATTAAAATACTATTGGATTAAACTAAACATTATTTTAAATTGGTTATTTTATTTAAAACTATTCAACTGAAACGAGAATTAAGACCTTTTTAAAAGTTAATAAAAATATTATTTTAAATTTAATACTTATGACTCGTAAATAGATAGATCTTTTTCCTTAAAATTTACAGTGTCATAGATAAGTTTTCAAATTCCATATTACATAAAATATGTATGCATATGTATTATTTTTAATGCAAAATACTTCAGGGGCAAAACTGTGTGGGATTTTATTTATTATTATACATATATATCTTTTATTTTTATATATTATTTTATTTTTAATATCAAAATACTAAGAACAAGTCATGAAATTAAATGTATTCCGGGACTTTTCAAAGGAACGATTTAAATTTGTTTAGTCCTAGTTTACACTATGCAAGTCTTATTGCTAACCTGATTAGTTTGTTATGAGAGAGACGAGGGGAACAGAAACGTTTCAGTTCCCCTCGTCTCCCTCTCATGAAATGAAATTTACTTCGGGTTTGGGACTTTTCAAAGGAACGATTTAAATTTGTTTAAGAATTTATAACATTGAAATTTATTGCATTATTTTTTTCGATGCACTGTGGTTCAGGCGACCACTTTCTTTAACCAAAACTATTTTTCAGTGAAGTTATATAACGATTTTTAGTCCTCATCCATACAGTGAAACATTTTCTGCGAAACGTTTTTGATTTCTCTTTTGAAACTGCATTTGTGTCCACATTGTAAAGATTTTATTTTTCATTCCTCTTTCCCGGTTCATCGACAAACTCAAAAGTTTTGCAGCAAATGTTTTATATTGTGGACAAAGACTTATGAAACTTTGTTGAAACATTCCCTAACTATGGCAGCTCAGTATAATGTTTAGAAAAGGGGAGCATTGCCACGCCCATTCAAAGTAAATATTCCTTTTAAACTACTTCTACTTAACCGAAAGTTATGAAACTTGGTACATACATTTAGCTCAGCTATAAATGCAATATTATGATTAGGAAAATGGGTGGAGCCACCCCCCTTCAAAATAATCGTTATTTTTCAGCTACTTCTAATTTACCGAATTCTGTAAAACTTGGTACATACTGGTGATGCACGAATATTCGTATTCGAATTGCCAAATATTCGGCCATTTTTACATATTTGTATTCGTATTCGCCAAATTCATATATACGAATACGAATATTTTTCCATTTTTTTTATATATTACTTTAAAGCTACTTCCTTCGATGTGTTAACTATTTCTTCAATTATGTTTTAAAATTCTGTCGTTAAGCAGCTATGGGTTGAAGAACGTCGTCTTGCGTCATCGTAAATATTTCTTAAGTGCGGTCAGGCTTGTGTGTGTGTTGTTTGGCCTTCACGAGTTTTTGTCTCGCTCGCACTGGTTGACTAATTGGCCACGTATAACCGTATAATCCTGCGGTTCTTTTGTGGGATTTCGTTGAAAACCACGTTGCTACTTCCCATGTGAAGACATATGTAAGTCGGGTATAGTCAGTCACAAAAACATTTTTAAGAATACTGTTAATAACTTCATGGACATATGTATGGTCTTAGTCACCCCGTCTATTTTTGTGCAACCATATTCTGCAAATTTATTTTGTAGAATATGTACCAATAAATAAATAAAGTTTTGATACTTTTGACTATTTTTAAAAAAAGTTTAATTTTCTTGAAAATCACAAGAAATGATTCTCGAATAATAAAAATAAAAGAACAAAATTGTTAAAAGTTATTTAACTAATCCAGGCTGATTTGGAACTTTAGTATTTAATGTAATATTTTCCAATTACTCAAAGTTTAAGCCGCTGTGTACTTGAGACATTTGCGCAGCACATGAAAGTAATTCTATGAAATGTTGATTTATTAGAACCAATTTTTCAAGTTCAACTACAAAACCTTTCTTCGTGATATGAAAATACTAAATGAAATGTATGTAAAACGGTGATTCCCGGAACTTTCATGTAACTAAGGCTTGTTCACGTATTACGTAACGCTCCAGGGGAAGAGGTTAATGTTTTGTTACGGAAAATTTATACTGTAAAAATCGTTACTTAACCTACCATTTACACATGAAACTAATTGCAAGAAAGTAGCAATACAATTACATTTTTTCACTATCACATTCACATTGTTTTTAATTTCCAGTCAGCTTTCAAATATTTTTTCAAGAAAGTACATTTTTGATGTTTTCAGAAAGTAAAATGAAAAAAAGGTTAACAGTGTTACCCCCTTTAAAGATTTGTACAAATATACAGGATTGTGGTAAATAGATATTATAAATTATCCTTATTTTGTATAAATATTTAAAGAATTATAATATGTTACGTTCAAATGTACAGGAAGAAGACAATTCGTGCCTTTTGAAAACAATAATATTACTACAATATTAACACTAATACTTTTTCCCACTTTATTGCCTTATGAATTTGTGTATGTGACATTCTTAATAACTCTAATTAAGAAGTGAACAAAACAATTTTATTCAACTTTATTTTTTGTCGACATTTTTCACTTTCCTATGAAAGTTAACAAAAAATTTTCATGAAAGTCATTTATTTCATTAAAATTTTATTCATAATACGTATACAGAAATTTCAAGAAAGTATTTCCATGTGTAAATGTAGCGTAAAGGGGGCGGGTAGTATAAAAAAACTTCGGAAATATCGTTACGTAATATGTGAATGGTGCCTAAGCGCATTGGTGTTATTATTTAAGTTAAAAAGCTTTCTTTCTTCTTTAATTCAATTTAAATAAAATTAAATATACTTATTTACATACATTTAATAAATATGAACACAGAATTTTAACGCATTGATTTTTGTTGTTCAAATTTTATGTTCACGTTATCGCGAGTACACTGTGCTCCAATTCAACAACTTCTGGAAGTATTAAGCTGAAAACTGGCAAAAAAATTTTTTCAAAAGCTTATGTAAAGTAAAAATAAAATGGATTTTATAGGTTATGTAAAAAAGTAACAATTTAAATTTTTCATGAAGTTTTATTTTTAATTTATGTAACAAGTAAAAATAATATTTTCAAATTATTGTAGCATTTGTAATGCCCACTTCGTATCTTTTGTTTTGCTTTATATTTAGTTTCTTTAAATCTTTAATAAAATTTGAAAACTTATGTCAGGCACTGTATTAAAAAAATACCTAAATAAATGAACATGGAAAAACTAAAACGAGCAAGTCATATAAGCACTTTTTACTAAAGCTATTTATTAATATTTAAGAGAAAAAAATGCATACTTAAAAAATCTGAAAATTTTAATGAACTTAAACAAAAATAAAATAAAAACGAATTCTACAAAAAAATTAAAAAAAAATTTAAATTGTAAAAACATACACAGAAAATCATTTTGAATTATCTAATTATATATAAAATTTTGAAAATTTCAACAAACATAAATTTAAAGATTTTATTGAAATAAAATTTAAGCCTTCACGCTATTCATTAAAATGATTAAAAACAGAAAACCTTAAACTTGTTGTATATATTTAAGAAATAATTTATTAATGATGATGGAAAAAAATAAATGCTAGTACCGTATTTTAAAGCCTTTCTTTTCGAAAAAAAATTTAAAAAAAATCCTCTTAGTTTTAAAAATTAAAAGAATTATTAAAAAAAATATTTATATAATTTTTATATACACCTCTTATATACATACATACATATGTATAAACATACTTACATGTGTATGTAATAATTCTTATACTTACATATATACATTATTACATCTCTGAAATTAGAAAAAAAAACATTTTAATATTTATGCTTTTAATATTTGAAGTGAAATAACTGAGTTGATGATTGAAAACATAAAAAAAAATTCTCTAGTTTTTCTAATCTTAGATTTGAAGGTATTGACATTTTAGAAAAATTATTAAGTATTAAATTTTGTATTACCCCCCGTTTGTCACATGCCAGTAATTACTTGCAAGTAGCGTACATATATGTACTCGTATTACCAACGAAAGTCAGGAGAAATGTAAAAAAACACTACAATTTTTTGAGTGGCTACACAGCACAGGGCAAGTTCATTTTTAAAATGTCGTCAATAAGTAAAGTTCTAGCACAAATGGCGCTACTTCAACTGCAAGTGCAGTGTTGCGAAGCAGTCAATATTGTACTTTAATTAAATTGTGAATATATTTCTTTTATTAAAACATGAAATTTGTCATTTGTGTCATTTCTCAATATCCTTTTTTTATACATATATAAATAATCAGTTTTAATATTAATCAAACTAATGAAATAACTCCTTACTCGGCAACACTGTTTTTACTTTTGTCACTTTACTTGCGACAAGTTGAAAAATTTCATTGCAAGCTGACTCACAAGTGGCAAAAGTGTGGCAGTGTTAGTAAAAAATGTGAGTGTATTGGGTTTTTTTTCACTTGCAGTTGCATGTGGCAACGGAGGGTTAAGGCCGGGCCACAATGAATCCGTCATACGTTAAACTTCGCCTTTTTCAACAGACATTAACGCAACCACAGAATACACAGAAGTGAAGAAAGTAACAGGTAAAAAAAGCTCCAATCAGGTTTTTGTTAAAATTCATGGAAGAAAGAGAAAAGCATAGTGTATTTGATACTCTAGTGTATTACTACTTACCAATTAACACAGCTAATCAAAATGTATTGCACTAGAAAGACGTAGCAAAACAAAACCGACGACAAAATTTGAGGGAAAACGAGACAAACTGAAAAATACCCGTCTCGTGACACTTCCGTATGTTTTGTGACGCAACGACGGAGAAGCTTGGCACAATGAGCACTTTATTGGCGGAAGTATTTGAACAGCTTCTATAGGTCAATTCTCTATTTTATTTATTAAATTCAAATTTTTGTATTTATTTCGTTTATTTCTTTTGTTTAATTTTATTTTTGCTGCCACAAAACATAAAAATCTACATCAGAACATACCAAATAAATTCAGTAAAGTGCGACTCTGACTCGCGCACGAAGGGTTCCGCACGAACACTAGATATGTAATTTAATACAAACTTCATCCTATATAGTATATAGTTTTGGCATTTTTTTCGTTTTTGGGGTCTTTTCGGTTTTTTTGTTTTGGCGTTTTTTCGGTTTTGGCGATTTTTTTAAGTTTTGGCTCTTGTTTTGGTTTTGACACTTTATTTTCTTGTTTTGGCGATTTTTTTCGGTTTTTGGCGTTTTCTCATTTTGGCGATTTTTTTATTTTTTGGCGATTTTTTTCATTTTTGCAATTTTTTTTATAAAGAATTTTTTTAGTTTTGGCGACATTTTCGCATTTTCGTTTTGGCGATTTTTTTTAGATTTTTGGCGTTTTTTTCATTTTGGCGTTTTTTTTTATTTTGGCGATTTTTTCGAATTTGACGATTTATTTTAGTGTTGGATTTTTTTTTTAATTTTGGCGTTTTTTTTTCGTTTTGGCGATTTTTTTTTAATTTTTGGCGATTTTTTTTTTGGTTTGGCGATTTTATAATTTTCGGTTTTTTTAGTTTTACCGTTTTTTGAAAATTTCAAGTGTTTGCCTCTTACGGTTTCCAAGATATAGCAAGTTGTCAAAATTACATAGTTAATATTGCATTAACTGATGGACCACCCTTTAATTTAAATTTTTTTTTTAAATTTTAGTGTTATTTGTTATAGTCTGTATAAAAATACACTAATTTTACAAATTTCAAGTTTCAATATACATATGTTCATACAATTGTATGTATATTACATGGGATTTTAACATTTTTCGTTGCTCGTTTTGGAACACCCTTTAATTTTTAATTCTCATGTATTTGTTGTTGTAGCGGCCAAGGTTCTACATACTCTGTCCAAATTTCAGGTCCGTAGCTCTTACGGTTCCTGAGAAAATACCGTGTGACGGACAGACGGACAGCGTAGCGAAAACAATAGGGTTCCTTTTCACCTTTGGTGTACGGAACCCTAAAAAATCAACCAGTATCTGTCAAACTACTCAACGTACCCAAAAAGTTAAAAGTTGAGCAAATTTTGTACTTTGCGTCATAAGAAACCATGTATTTCAACTTAGCTGTCAGTTGAAAAAGGTGAAATTTAACGCATGATGGATTCATTGTGTCCCGGCCTTTAGTTTTATATAAAGCCCAACTTTTAAATCCACTAAAGTTTTTATTTTACTAAAGTTTTATATATTTATTTGTTAGAAGGCGAGTTATGAAAGTTAACAGATGGCAAATTTGCATCAAACCGTTTTGTCGAGAAATATAAAAGTGTAGAAGATGATTAAAATATGTATTTGGTTTACTACCGGCCCTGATAAAAAATAAGCTGGATGTCAGCGGTTAAGCGAGTTTATTTTTCTAATATCACATTTGGACAAGGCTGCCAAACTCTGCAGCAGCGGATTGATTATTCAGGGGGCAAACAGCGGCACTCGCTATCGAACGCAATTATTATTGAAATATTTCGTAATTTTGTTCGATAACGAGTGCCGCGATTTGCCCTAGTATACATCTTTTTATCAGATTGAGGGAGAGCGGGGCTAAATTAAGACAACTTCTACAAAAATCGTTCTATGTTAGATTTAATCTCTTAGAATGATCACCTATAAAACACGGTCTCCTGTAATTACTGCTACAAGTGTAGGTATTTGGCAATGAGGTATCCCCTCCAGGATTACAGATTTACTTCATTCATATTGGGGCCATATTAGCTACGATTACGAGCAGTTGAGTTCATTAGACCATCTGGTCTGTGCATCCCAAATATGTTCCTTTGAATTTGAATCAAGCAGCCAACAATTTGATCCATGTCACGAAAGTGCAACGATATTTCCAAGCGATATTTGCTAAGCCTTGAAAACCAAAGTAACTCCTGATTTGAATGTCTTGCTATCTCGTTCATAGACATAGAATTTGAATTTTGAGCTTTTGTGATTTTAAAATCAGTCAGCTGAGATGCGACAATTGATTTATAATGATTTGTTAATTTTTATAATCGCTTTGTTTTGAACTTCATGGTAAACAACTTAAAATTTGTAATATACGAGTACCTAAATTATTTCGTCAATCAGACTGCAATCACGGTTAAAGGCAATTGACAACAGCCTACCAATCTGTATTTTTACGGATGGTAGAAACATTATCGAAGCCTTAGGAAATCTTAAAGTTAAATTTCGAAGTGTCCTACAATGCAAAAATGAGATAAACTCATGCGGGTATGGTGGAAATATTGAAATAATATGGATTCCAGGGTATCAGGGTATCGCTGGCGAGTACGGCATCATTATTGAACAAAATTACACATATTCAAAAATTCAATAACAAACTAAAAGAATGCACTATATTATGACAGCCCCGAATATATCTGGAGAAGATGCGATATCTTCTAAACGGCTGGACCGATTTTCTTAAAACATAGCTAAGAACCCTCTCGATCAAGTCACCTTTCAAGCAAAAAAAAAAATCAAAATCGGTTCAGCCGTTTGGTCTGTACGTGGACACGGACAGACACACAGATACACAGACACACACTACAAACTAATAACACCCCTTTTTTAATCGAGGGTTAAAAATGAATGTTTGTAATCACGATTAAATTTGGAGCCTGTGTGACTCGGGGAAGGTTAAGGGGTATTACTCTTTTTTAACTAATACCTAGATTAGAGGTGGAAAACTATCGATAGTGTCGCTATCGAAAGTTTTCGATAGCTTAAAAAACTTTATCGACATATCGACTAAAGACTATCGAAAGTTAGAAAAACTATCGATATACCGACGATACTATCGTGATAGTATCGAGGTTGTATGGTTCTCGTATAATTTACATATTTATTTGCACTAAAAATTCAAAACAAAATATTTTTAAACAAAACAAAATTATATACAATTTTATTTGAAAGTTCAATAAATAAAAAAAACCAAAATAACCAGCATGGTGATAGGGGGAAATTTCTGCCAGTCCAAAACGTTCAAACCGATTTTAATCAAACTTAGAACATACGTATATAGATCTGCATCTAAAAATTCACATACATATAGAGGCTCTGTATATTTTCCCTTCCGAAATCACATTTGTGATTTTAAAATTACAAACTGATTTGAAATCTTGTGATTTCGCGAACATGCGTGAATATTTGATTTCTAATATAGAAATATCCTAACATTTCCATAACATCGTTTACAAAAGTAATTGATTTTCAATTCCGTTTCCACTACAATCCCATAGGAAATTAATGAACCTAAACGACAAAATATATATCCGGTCTAGTGAAACTTAAATCATCTTCTATACTAAACTCTTTATAATTTATGTATTTAAAAATGTCTCTTCCAGAAAAATAATGAACCGAAAATGTCATCCTTTTGCTTTTATAATAAAATATAATACATATTTAAAAACATAAATAAATACATAAGCATATACATAATAAAATTTCATAGACTTAAAAACTCTTAAATTACAAAAATTCTAAATAGTTGTAAAAAAAGGAGAAAACGTAAAAATTGCAGAAGAATTTTAAATGAAAAATGAATCATAATTATTTTTGTCCGTCCACATTGTTAGCTTTCATAAATGCAAAAAAAAAAAAAAATGGAAAATATGTAATAATTAAAACGAAATCATAGATAAGAAATATTTAAAGATATAAAAGCAATTTTTTAAAATAATACTAATACTAAAACACTAAAAATCTTACACACATACTATACGCAGAGAAAATTATAAAAATTAAATATTAGGTAAAACATTCACAGACACAAATAAAATCCATTGATTTGACACAAAAAGAAATACATTAAATAATAATAAAAAGCATGTTTTCCGAAAGAAAGAATTTTTAAACACTTTTATAATAAAATTATTATTAATTATAATATTCGTAGCAACATAAAACATGCTTAAGGTAGATTGTTAAAAAAAATATAAAATATATTAAAAGAAAACAAAAACGTAAAAGTAAAATAAAACCAATGAAATGAAATAAATCACAAACCATAGAAAGGAATATAACGTATGCTACAAGGCTGTGAATTCCTTATTAAAATATAATGCGATTAATAAGGAAATTAGACAAAGCTAATTGCAGAAAATATATTTAAAAATAAAAACAACAACAATATACTTAAACGACATTTTATTGTTTATGAATAAAGAAAAAACAAACACTACAAAGCAAAGGAAAATGTATGTTATCTAAGCAACTAATGGAATTATAAAACAAACAAAAAATAAGTCAAAATATTTTAAAAAAAAATTCTTAAATATGCTAGTAAACTCCAGGATAGAATAACTTTTAGATAATTTAAAATTAATTTTGTTTGTAAAAATTATAAATGCTTTATAAAGGCTTATAATAAGAAACATTTTGATGAGAATTTGTTTTAAAACCCCTTTTTAAAGCCTTACTAATTTTTATAAATAAGGCCGTATAAAATGTAAATACGTTTTCCGATATCTTTCTTCATTTACGTGCTATCCCATGATGTCACCAGAAATAGTTCGATGGACAAATTGTAATGCAAACAACAATAACATTAGAAAATTTGTTGTTGTTTTTAATTCATACAACGATTTCTTCTTACAACTAAATTGTTTCTCAGGTCACCCCTAAGGTATGCATTAGTTTTGTGTGATAGTACCAGCGTTGCCAAGTATGCAGATTTATATTTTTCTTATGCCAAGTACACAACTGGCATTTCTTGTGTTGTCATTTTCAAATGTGTGCAATGCCACACAACACAAAATAGCGGAAATGACAGACGTTGCCACTAATATACACTATTGCGATGTCACAAAATGCCAAGTGTGTGTACTCGGCATTAGTTTTTAACTGTTGTTTAACTGATGGATTTTTTGGTTTGAAAAATCAGTTTTCATTTAAATTTTTCAGTTTTTGCAGTTTCTTGTTTTTTGCATTTTTTTTTGAGTTTCACTAAACTTCTTAATTCCAATAGACTATCAGTAAATAATTCTTCACCCTGCTGATTCATGTACATATGAATGAAAAGCTTATTCATACGAGTACAAGCGCTCGTTCATGTTCGAATCGTATAAATTATACAAAACACCTCATCGAAGTGATATTTACAGGGATCGTAACGGTTACAAGTTTTATTTTAAAAATTACTTTTTAATGATTTTTCTTGATTTATATTTATCCCTCAGAAAATCAAAAGTTATTTTGTGACTTTTATTTATTCCTCACGAAATAACAGTTACTTTTTTATTTTTATTTATTTTATTTTTGTTTAGTTTTTAAATTTAGAAAGCGTATGTTCGCGTTAAAATTAACGTTAACCGATTTAAAATTGAATTTGTAACCATAGTCGATAAAAAAAAACTCTTATATATATATCGCACTTGCTCAACAAGAGGGTATTAATTAACTCAAAATTTTAAAATTTTCAGTATAGACGAAAAGATGTTTGTGGTCACATTTTAAAAGAATTTAAAAATTCAAATCCATCACAGTAAGCAAATTCCATTTGAAAATATATTTACATTGTTTTTACTTTAAAATCTGGCAATTATTGGCGAAAAATATCTATGTTTTGAAAAGAGTCACAACTAAAAAAAGTGAGCATTTTTATCATAAAAACAGTCACATTTCGAATTAAAATAACAAAATAAAACAAATTTTATCAACAACACAATATCTACTCAAAATACAACAAAATTTAAATTGAAACAATTCGATTGTTTTTAACTTATGGCATTTTCTTTTCTGGAAAAAAATGTTACACTTATTACACTTTGCAATGAAAATTCGCAATAAAATGAATTTCTAAAATATAAATTTTATTAGAAATTATTGAATCATCCCTTGCGAGCTTAAATTTTTTCTTTAAACTAGCGCTAAATTGTCTTTTTTAAATAAAAAGCTAAAAAGTGTTAAACTTTTTCCAGAAAAGAAAACACCATTAAATAAAGGCTCAAATCAAAATAATACCTTTTTTATGAAAATTGTACGATACATTTCTGTGTCCACTTTTTTATTAACTCAAAATAATACCTTTTTGATGATATAAAGGTAGTCACCACACTATCACAAAAATGGTCTCAAATGTGGGTTTCGAGATGAAAAAGCAATCGGAATGCGTTGAAATTTTTACAGTACGTAGATATTGATGTTGTTAGTTGATTTCTTTCAAAAAGTGAAGTTTTAGAAATTTTGAGTTAATACCCTCTTGTTGATTAAGTGCGATATGTTAAATTAAATTTACTGTTTTATATTTTATTCAGTTTAAAAATTAAAATTTTGAGCAAAAAAAAAATAAACAAGTAATTGTTTTTTCGTGAGGAATAAATAAGTCACAAAATAATAATAAAAATTAAAATAACAATAACAAAAATTAGAAATTTTAAAAACCCCCGACTTTTTTCAGAAAAGTTGTTATATCTTCTAAACGGCTGGACCGATTTTTTTCAAACATAGCTAGGAATCCTCTCGATCAAGTCATCTTTCAAAGAAAAAACAGAAAAAACTAAATGAAAATCGGTCCAGCCGTTTGGCCTGTACGTGGACACAGACCGACACACAGATACACAGATACACAGACACACACTACAAACTTATAACACCCCTTTTTTTAGTCGGGGGTTAAAAATACAAATCATTGTATCTGCAGGCAGATAGTCCAGGTAACATGGAGTATCTTGGTATATTCCTTGCGCATTTTTTTTTAGTTTAAATTTGTAAAATAATCGTTATTTGCAATCCCTGAACATTTATATGAAAACAAAATTAGAGCCAATTATATTTAAATTTTGTTTATATTTTTTCAAACAAGTTTCAAAAATGAATGCATGACAAAGCCACTCACTATAGGTAATTTTAACCGTTCGCTAGTCATACACATAAAACTGAATTTATCGTGTAGTGAGTTTCTCATTCGTGCGAAAGTGCATTTTTTCCCGCATATTTTGGTGTCCTAACATTTGCTTTCGAACAATTTGATCGTTTGGACTTAGGTTTGATATCTTCAATCAGCCCAATTATAAATAGCAATTCCCCGGGAGTTTTTTTTCCTTTTCCCATGCCTCCTATTATGAATTAAAATTTCCCCGGGAAAAGAGGAAGTATTTTGAACATGAGGGAGAGGGAGAAAAACTTCCCCGGGAAAAAAGTAGGTATTCTAAATATGAGTGAGAGGGAGAATTTGTTGAGAGTTTTCTCCCCAAACATTTTGAAGGGAACTAATGCAAAAATTTAAAAATCATGTTAATAAATGTTGCAAATCAATAGTATAAACATTTATTAAGAACAAAAAGTTTAAATGAATACCGAATTATTATATTTCCCTTTTGTGTTTTTGCATTTTTATCTAAACCCTGCTCACATGCACTTCAAAAACATTAACTACTTCTGTATTCAGAACAAAGACTAAAACACTCAATTTTGCAGGCCTCCCTTTAAGTTCACATAATAGGTAAATGGAAGATTTGTTGCCTTGTAATGTTATCAAGACCGATAAGAAAAACTTTATAAAATTTACAATTTCCTCTGTACATACTAGTGTCCTGCACAAAATATCTTATAAGAACTTTTAAGACATGAGGGATTTTTCAAATGTTTTACTACAGCGAAATCTTCTAAAACAAACGTTAACAACACTGTTTGCAAGAAATTTGTTTCAGTATTGTAGGTATAACAGTAAAAAAGAAAATACTTCGTGAAGGAAGAATTTGTGATACTTGCTTATTTCTACGCGTGAGCGCGTGTACAAACGCCATGCATGTATGTGTGTATGAACTTCTATTTTCTGCGTAAATACAAATGCACACACATGCATTGACATTAGTTGTACGCGCTTAAACAAAATAGCTTACCATCTACATATTACACACACACTCAAACGTAAAATATGAAAAATAACAAGCATACACTAATCAACAGTACTTCTTTTGAGTGTTTGTTACAAACAAACTGTCTTGGCGACATCTCTTGTTAACACTGATATACACGTACACCAATACATCCATCGTGATTCGCTTATAGTACGACAGCATTTATTTTTGGTTTAGTATTTATAATACATGCGACGTGAATATATTTAAAAAACATGACGTATAAACATTTCAAGACTGTTAACGCAGGTCTCTAGTACATACAGTCCTTGGGAATTTAATCCATTTGAATCTGCATCTGCCTCAGTTTTCACTCTCCTTACTCAACACAAAGTTATTGCGCATGTCTGTGAATGGTTACATGGTTTATATAATTTTTATTTAAACAAAAACAAATATTTATATTAACACACAATCTTATTGGCCATGAAAACATAAAATTTTTATTAAATTTCTATTGCTGAACTCTTGCGTTAGTGCAAAAAATACCTTAAAGTTTAAACAGCTGATGCAGATTTTACTCTCTCCCGTATTTGCTTATTCCCCGACTGTTTAGAATAAGAAGATTATTCCCCGGAGAACAAATGATAAAGAAGAGAAAAAACACCCCGGGAATATTCATAATAGGGCTGCTTATCTATCTAATTTGGAAACTTAAACCAATATATAAAATTTATTTTAATACAAAGAGAAGGAGATACGAAAAACATTCCCACATTACCCAGCAAGTTTCCAAAAAATATGCGGAAAGAAAATTATTCGGAAAAAAACGCAACATAACTTTATACATTGAGTTTCAAACTTAGCTTGGGTATCCATCCAATGCATTCCCTTTAGAAAATTAGTTCGAAAAAGTTAAAATTTATAAGGGTTGCGATTTGAAAATTTTCATTCTCATTGAAAACGTTCAAAACTCATAATAGACACGAATAGAAATATTTTCAATGGGTGCATTCATAAGACGTAGCTGTTGCGCAACCGTTGAGTATTTGTCTTAGAAACGCACAGTTGCGTAATTCCGCTCCACTCAACAGTTGAGTAATTTTCCATCACAAAATTTTTTCGCTACCTGTAGTCAACATGTTTCGCTCAGCATAAACAGCTGATCGAATAGAGCTTTGCCATTTATATGCTTTGTTATGTGGCAGTAGCAAATATTTGTTAAATTTTATATTACAAATGCGATGAAGTAGCGAAATAAAGATATAAAATTAAATTATATACATCAAGCCGTTTCTAAGACGTAGATGTTGGAGCCAACAGTTGCTAGCATTTGCACAACTGTTGAGCTCAACAGCCACGTCTTATGAATGCGCCAAATAGCAGCTTAAATTACGAGTACAAAAACATACTTCCGTTTGTTGTAAGCGTTCATATAAAAAAAATCTTAAAGTAAGAAGCATACTTTTAGGAGCGCCAGGTAAATATAAAAACTAACGACTGGTGCAGTTCTTTAGTAAGAAACTTTGTTTGAAGGCCGGAAAACGAAGCAAAACCAAGTCGTTATGAACTGATAAAAATGCGTAGATATGTACTTATTATTAGCATTTTCAAGGCTAAATTCTGCCTATATTTTTGTCTTCTGGTTTCGAAATTTTTGTTTTAGCTACATGAATTTTTTTTGTAATTTTTATTCGTTTCAACTCTAAAAACGACAAAGTCGCCCAGGTTCTACATTCCACTACAAAATGAAATTGAAAACGTTTTTAATTCCGCAAAGACGATATCACTGTGTTCTAGAAAAGTAATGAAACTTTTTTTCCATGACGATTTAGTTCCCAGTTTATTTCAAATAAATATTTCAAGCAACATGAAAAAAAAACATTTTATGCTATAAACACAATTGGGACGAACGGCGAACTGGGCATAGTTCGATGCCTTCTAAAATTCGTCGCTTAAATTAGTCTTTTGAAAGAATAAATTTGACTACCTATCTGTCTTGCTATGGATATTTTTGTAGCCA
The DNA here is from genome assembly GCA_949987645.1 of Tachina grossa. NCBI lineage: Eukaryota > Metazoa > Arthropoda > Insecta > Diptera > Tachinidae > Tachina > Tachina grossa. Next base: position 45,991,087 of record OX465278.1, on the reverse strand, counting down.
ATGGATGCCAAAATATGCAAATATTCACTACGGAAAGAATCAATTGCATATAAGTATATTCACCAAAAAAATAATGGTTATGTATGTACTTGTAATAAAAATAAATGCAAAAATCTATATCAAATCTTGATAAAAAATATAATAAATCGCGAAAAATTGCAAAATTTTAAAGAAGCCATAATTTTTTTTATTAAAAATTAGGTAAAAAATCGCAAAAATGGTGAAAATTCGCAAAAACTTAATAGCAAAGTCTAATATTATTATTATAAATTCGCAAAAAGAAAATTTTTGCAAAAATTTGATCTCATTGCGAACAATGCAAAAATTCGCGAGAAGTTGCAATATCGGAAGCAATCCTTAAAAATCATTAAAAATTGCCAAAACTGCTATAAATAAAATAAATTCGGGAAAAAACGCTAAACGTAAGTTCACGAAAAAATCGCAAGTTCGCTAAAAATTTTTGAACGCCTTGAATAAATCATTTACAAAACCCTTTAGCTAATCCCGGATTTGTTTCCCATATATTTTAGCAACGCCTCCTCGTATTCCCTGTTTTTGTACTTATCCCTTTAAAACACAAATAAAATCGTTTGAAAAAATAATTTATGTATGTACAAATGTTATTTATGTGCCTACATTTTTGTATTTTTGCAATTAAAAGTTATAAAAATTTTATTTTTACTAAAACGTATTTTCTTTCACAATGTTGTTTGCTGCCGAATTCAAATTGCTTTGTTTGTAGTGAAATTTGATTCCAGAACACTTCAATTTCGTTTGAAACAAACTGAAAATGAAATTTTACTTTTTAAATCGCTTTTACGAAATTAAGAACACAAACCAAGAGAAAATTTCACTTTCATTTCATTTTACGAATGTAGAACCTAGGCGAATATTTTTACTTTCTTTTACAGCCCAATTATCTTCTTATATACATTTTTTTTGTCGTACACTTTTAAGTATCTTATCCTCCACGAACATTGGTGAAACATATATGGTTTAAAAGGTATTTTTGTTTAGATATGCACAATATATATGCTTTTTCAAATTTTCTGGCATAAAAGTGCTAAAAATGCGATTTAAACTTGCATGAAAAACAACTTTCTGTTTCATTTTTGTTTTGTACACACATGTGTCAAGTGGTCTAATTTAGAGCACCGGGCGATCCTAGTGAATAATTCTCCCAGAAATTTTTTTCTTATTTATGAAGTATAATGAGGGAGAGGAGTATTTTTGCGAGTTTTCCTCGCACACATTTTGAAGGAAACTAATGCAAAAATTGAAACATCAAATTAAAAAATGTTGCAAAACTTTGGCATAAGCATTAAGTTAAAACAAAGAGCTTAACTAAGCACCATAATGTTATATTTTACTCTTGTTTTTGGAATTTTTATCAGAGCACGCAAAATATGCTCAACCAAATTTCTCTGTGCGATCTTCTCACTCAAAAGACCTAAAAAATGAGACAGAATCACTCAGTGTCTAAACAGCAACCAGTGATGGTATTTTGGTGCGTTTCGGGTATTTTTTGTGCTTTTTGCCTCTTCATAAACGCGAAATTTTGGCTAATACCCTTTTTTAAAAAGCGGGTATTTTACAGTGCTTTTAACAATTTCTTACAGTGCTTTTGGTGCTTTTTTGTTAAATTAAAATATTTTTAATTTAAGAAACTAAAATATTTTTAAGCGCTAATAGCAGCATCTTTTAACTGAGGCTTCTTAAATTTTTTTCAATGACAATAACGAAACTATGTTAAAAACAATGTAGAAAACTTTTCATAATTGGGATTAAAAAATTTAATTTTTTTTTGCAAAATAAAAAATGGAAGTAACTGGAAAGTACCACATAATTCTATGCATAATAATTGATTGAAAGTAGTATGCAATAAGCATTTGTTAAAGCTTACACAAATATTTAATCATACTATAGGGTGGTTAAATTTTAAGGGCCGATTTCGGAATTTTCATAAGGCTGTTAATTTGTAAGTGCAAAGTAAATCAAAATGTTCACGTTTACAACAAAATGTAGGTAAATTTGTATTCAACGCACAAGAGTGGTTAAATTTTAAGGGCCGATTTCGATTGAAAGCATGAGGTTATCAATAGCAGTCAGTTGTTTTAGACAACGAGTAGCCAACCTCCAATTTTATCATATCGTATTGACGTGCTGTCAATGTTGACAACTGGAATAAAGGTGAATATCGCAAAAACAAAAACTTTTAAGTTAAGAGTACTCAAGAAAAGAGTGACGCTTTTAATGCATTCTTTATGTGTAAATGATTTTTCAGTAACATACATATCTTAATCTAAGCCTAAGCTTCGCCTACTATTGAATGTATGTACATATGTATGTGTGTATATGTTACTATATTATTTGACTCCTGGTTTTTTTATTATTTGTTTTTACATACTTATTTTTATTAAATTAATCAAGATTTTGTTTTAATTAATATGTTAATAAATTCTGTTATTACATCTCAAATACTTTGTTTATTTTGAAGCAAAAATTTTAAATTATATTTTGAGCTTTTACACTCTAAACTCTCCTTTTTAAATGACTTAATGTATTAAAATTAAAAAAAAAATATATGCTCGTGCTTTTTACCCTCTTTTTAGTATTTTATTGCGCTTTTTACCCTTTTTGCAACAGCTTAATCAGGGTGACCGATGACATTTTTCAAAAAGTGGCACCAAATAGGGGATTTATCAAAAAAAAGGGGCAAAATTAAAAAAAAAAACGAGAAAACTGCACTAAACTTTTTATTTTTAATGTATTTTCGTATAACTCACCCTAAATAAAGGGAGTCAAAAAGTGGCAAGGCAGTCGAAAAAGGGGAAACGCAGTCGAAAAAGTGGCAAATTGCCACTTTAGTCGGTTAAACGGTCCCGCTGAGCTTAATGTGCTTTTGCTTTTCGTAGAGATACCAAAACTGACAGCAACCCTCTTTATCGTTTCAATCGTGTTCTCGCTCCCTGGTTATGTGTAGAGCGTAATACACGAATCGGTATCTTACTGACAGCATGATACGAACAGAATCGTTCGTTGCTCAGCTACTGAGGGTCAGTAAGTGAGCAAAACAAGCAAAGTGTTCGCAGAAAAGGTCTTTATTTTTGTTGTTACGTTGCGTTGCCTTAGATATTTCATAATAATAATAATAACAATAAAAATATCTGTAAATCAAACTATTTGTCAACGAAGTGTAAATGTAAAATAAAAGACAGATATCTGTACAACAAAAACAAAATTAATCCTCATGTATTTTGTTCAATAATGTTTACCAAATAAAATAATATAAACAACAAATCTCTATGACGTACATCACACTCGCACCACACATAAATACTCAAAAGACTGTTTGCCGAGATTTTACGAAATAAAGGGTCCTGAGTGAACACATGAGACGAGCGATCGAACAAAAACGGTCGTTGGTTGAGCGAAGAGCAAGCCAAAGAAGAATGAAGTTTGAGGGTTTTTTTCGCGACAGTGTCGCATAGTGTCAGTGGACGGGTGTTTCTTTTCTGACAACAAGCACGATAGAGACCAATTATAGCGAGCTCTGATTTTTATACAAGCTGTGCACGCATGCACTTCAAAAACATGAACGATATTTCCAATTTGTTTGGGGGCTTACGATTTAGTCTTAAATGTTTACTGGGGTACTTGATTCATTATCAGCAGTACATGGTGAAGTTTTTGCTACAACTCTTTTTTTGGAGTATTTAAAGTAGCTAAATTATTTTATATTGGCTGTTGCTGATGCGATTGATTTATAATATAGGGCTTTCGTCCTGGAGTTTATTGTACATACAAAAAAATGCTAATATCTAATTTATAAAATAAATAGTTAAACTTTCTATACTGTAATATAAACTTGCACTCTAAGGTAATTTTTTTTATTACCTCCTAATTAAAAAATTTTAAATAACTTTTTTTTAGATTTAAAATTATTTTTCAAAATTCTTAACTGCACCAACGAATTTTTAATTACACTATTACACTCTATAACACATATACTACAACATTAATAACTCTTAAAAGGAAACACAATATTTGAAGAAAAACAAACTCTCTTTTAGACTGTTATTTATAAAAATCTTATACTCTCTTAAAATCTTACACATTCTTTGAACTGCCTGCCTCCTTCCTTCAGGCAGTCATGGTTAGAAAAGGGAAAGTAAACTTGATGGAAAAAAAAATTAAAATAAACTAATTTTTAAATTCATCTTGTAATCATTACAATTAAAAACTAAATAAATAAAATACTACTTAAGTACCTTTAGCCAATTGGCATTAAAATGAATTTTTCTTCAACTCTTATTTCAATAATTCTTCTTTTTTTTGCATTCAATTTTCATTTAATTCTTTTACTTTAACTAAATTAACTATTAAAATAAATAAAAATTATTATAAAATAAATTTAACGTTATTTCAGCTGAAAACTGAAAACTTTTGTCTTAAACACCAATTGATTTAAAATTTAAGCTGCAAAATAGACAAAAAAAAACTCTTCTATAAATTTGTAAATTTTGTTAAAATTAAAAAAAACACACAAACTTATTAAAAGGATAAATATAAAAAAAATTGTAATTATTAAAAAAAATATTAAAGAAAGCAAAAACTTAAAGGAACCTCTTTTTTGTAAAAATAAGTCAAGTCAACTCACATTCAAGTCACATACATCATTTTGTCACAATTTTCAATTGAATCGTTTTAAATGTATAATTGTTGGTTAAAGGATTCGAAAGCAATCTGCATTGAAACTTATTGTACGTAAAGTTTGTTGAACCATTTTATTATATTAGATTTCAATTGAAAGTTGTATTGATGTTAAAAATATTAATAAAAAAAATAAAAAATACCAAATTCTAACTATTTATCTCTTAATAAATTTAAAGAAATAAAATATATTATAAAAAGACAATTAAATGGGTTTTATTTAACAATAGTATGCAGGTTCTGGCCAAAAAATGTTAACGTTAGCTGTTGCTAAAATGAGCATTGTGGCAGCCACTATAATGCTGAGCACACATTTGTCATTTCTTATGTCGTTATTTTGTGGTGTCATTTTCAAAATGTGTGCAGTGCCACACAACGAAAAATGTCGAAAATGACAAACGTAGCCATTAGTACACATTATTGCGATGTCACAAAATGCCATAATGTGTACTCAGCATAAGTAAATTTTAAATATTATTGTTTGTGAATTCTCAAATGGTTTTTGAAAGTCTGTGCATAAGGTAAGAGGGTTGTGACTGTTCAAAATGTGTGGTCGAAGTCTACTGATGATTTGGTAAAGCACCAATGAAATACATATGGGCATGCTTAATCAGCAGCAAATACATTGCACATAAAATTAAATTATGACAATATGCGAAATAATAAATTTCTTATAAATAAATTTAAAAAAAAACACATTTTCAATTTAATTTAAAATAATTCTTTCTGCCAAAAAAAAACCAACTTCAATGCAAAGATCTGATAGAAGAAGTACGTGAAATATAAAATTAAATTTTAATGGGCGTGCCTTCGCCCATTTTTTAAATGCAAAATTGTGTATTTTTCAGAGCTCAGGGTGCATGCTAAGTCTTGTAAAAATCGGTAGAGTAGAATCACTTAAAATAAAATATTAAATTTTTATGGGCGTAACTCCGCCCATTTTTTTAAAAGGAGGATTGTATCTATTTTAGAGCTCAAGGTGTGTGGTAAGTTTCGTAAAAATCGGTTAGATAGAACCACGTGAAATATTATAATAAATTTTAATAGGCGTAATCCCGCCCATTTTTTCAAATTTTTTTTTTAAATTGTGTTATTGCAAGAACCAAAGGTGTTTTATAGGTGTCGCAGCAATCCAATAAGCAGAATATTATCAAATCTAATAAATACTGTGGGCGTGTCCCCGCCAACTTGTTTTTAAATGGCACCAATCGGAAGCTATTCCCTCTCAGACAAAAAAAAAATTTACAATCGGTCTAAAATGTACCGAGTTATTAAGTAACACACTTAAAAAAAAAAAAAATGAAGACGAATTGGTAACCTCCTCCTTTTTTGAAGTCGGTTAAAAATGTAAGCATTCGCATGTCTTTTATTTAAATAGAGTTACCAACTAGCACAAGTTTTTGACATTTATGTGGTCGAAGTGTTTGTAATTGAATCGTGATTTTTTGTTTAAAGCGATATTCGAAAATTTTAATTTTTGCCGCTAAAATTGAAATTGGACAACTAAAATTAGTTGTAATTCATACCAAAAAAAAAACATTTAAGTTGTTTCAAAGTTAGGTTTTTCAGTTTCAATTCAAATTAGTTGAGTTATCAACCGTAACAGGGGCAATACTTTTGAAATTAAGTGCCCCTGTGGTCGAGTGGGTAGTGTGTAAGCCTTTCATGCTGGATATTTATGGCCTGTTGCACAATAACGAAAGAAAGCTAAAACGAAACTTTCGACTGAAAATTTATATTGAAAACAACAATAAAATATGAAAATTTGTTTTTGTTTTCAATATAAATTGTAAGTCGAAAGTTTCGCTTCGTTATTGTGAAACAGGCCATTATTGTCAGTTCGAGCCCAAAAAATCTCTATGATGTCTTTATTTATTATAAAAAAGTGCTTACTATGTACATTCGTGTACACTAGGGCGTTTCACCAAAGGCGTTTTTTGCGATTTTTGCAACACTTGAAGCGGAATATTAAGGCTTGTGATGTAAAAGAATTTCGAAAAAATTTTTGGATTTTTTGAAGATGGGTATGGGGTCGCTGAAATAGATTTTATCAAAAAAATGAGGTTATGGAGAAAAAAATTTTATATTATTTTTTTTCAGGTGCTTTTTGTTCATACAACTAAATAATTCTTTTCTTAAGGATCCGATCCCACGACAAAAAAATGATTGGTGTGAAAAATTATTATATTAAGGACCACTTTGATAGACTTAAAAGTGAAAAATTATTTTTCATAGATTTCAAACCTCGATAGCTTAAAAAGTTTTCAACATTTTTTCAAGATGTAAAATGCGTTAGCAAGATAATTTATTCATATGAGAAGTTCGCATTACTTATTTTGCACCGTCCATAAGCATTGAGTTAAGGAGAGTCGAAATCAACAACGTCTTAAATGTTACTAAGTATGAGTTCGATGCGCACTTCAAACTTTCGAGTGAATATGATTCATAAACAACATTGCAATAACTATGAGTTCGCATAAAGACAAGAAATTATAAGTCATGATTCAACTCTACTCATTTTTTCACTACTCATTGCTGTTCTCTCTCGTGGGTGCCAAATAGAATACTCAAATAAGAAATAATAAATTTGTTAAACATATAAGCTGTAGGTTAATCTGAAAAATAAGAACATAATTAGCAATTTGAAGACCCTGGTGAAGAACCACATATAACTCAAATTTAAAGAAGACCTTGACTGGAGGAGACAATTTATACTCTAGGAGTGGACTATACGATTCCCTACTTCCTGTGTGAAGGCGTGGGTCGAATGGCACTTTGCTCCTGGTAGCTAGCCATAGTTTACGAAATCTTACAAAAAAAAAATATTAAACATGTTTTTGACTTGTGAGCTAAATTTAGACTCGAGTGATGATGAAAATGTAAGGTCAACGTAGATACATTTCTAATGAAGTTGGCAGCTACGTTAAGATTTTTATCACAAGGGTTATATCAACTGGTTGTTGGCAACGATTTCAACTTGGGACTATCTTAAAATTTTAGTTTTTTGATGTGTACACATCTATACGCTAGGGGGTAAAAAGCATTTTTTTTAAATAAATTTTAGGTTTTTTTCAATTAAAAAATTATTCGCGAATTTTCGCAAATCTTTGCACGCGAGATAATTTTTGATTCATAAAATCTACTAAGTTTGCTCGTTTATAGTTTTTGAGGCTTTGGAATTTTTTTTGAAGATATTCGCATTTTTGCAAGTTTTAGCGATTTATATGCTGTAAGTCTATACTCGAGTTATTACTTTTTTTTGTTATTATATTATTTTTTTGCGGTCTATATAATCAGCTTTGGGAGATTGTTTTTTGCAATATATAATGATTTGAGTAGAAATTTGCTAAAGAAAAATGCCACGTATTAAACGTAAATGGATATTTTATCGAAAAAGAAAAGTAAACAGCAAAATAATTAGTTATGACAGTAACAAATACATAGAGTGAGGAATTGTATTAATATAGTACTCCTTTTATATGAAAGAAAATAAAAATAATTTTAAACTGGTTTAAAATGTTAGGACTTTATGACACTTAGGACACCCTTGTGAATACTCCAACTGTATATGTCTATCTGCCTTATTCATAAAAAATACATCAGGTTTATTAAGCGCTTATTTGACATATTTCTATGGGAAATTTGTCAAATAAACCTGTAATAAACCTAAAATATTTTTTATGAATTAGATCCTATATATTTTCAGTTATGTGACAAAAATTAACAAGTCAGCTTAAGTTAAAATTACGATAATCAGGTATGTGATGGAAAACGATCGTTTTCAAAACGATTTCAAAACAATCGTTTTGAAAAGGTGTGCTGAATTCCGGTCGATTTTGAGTATCATTTTTGAGCCAATCTCAAACAACTGACTTCGAAAAAGCACACTTGAAAATCAAATATATACCATATAATAGAGCTGTGAAAGAAGTATATCAAAATGTTTTGGAAAAACCATTAAAAACAAATTTTAAAATTATTGACAAAACGACTATAGACAACTCATCACACCTTTTATCGTTTCCAAATTGCTTTTGTGTCTTAATCGTTTTTCATCACATACCTGAATGTTTTTTTTTTTTTTTTTTTTTTTTAATTTAAAAGTACCCTGCCGAAGGTTTCAACTATATATTATATTCACCCTTATTCCAGTTGTCAGTATGAAAACAACACGATATTGATTTGCCTTGTTTAGTTCAAATTGTTATTCCAGTTGTCGTTATCGAATATTATCGATGACTGTCAACATAGAATTTGTATTCTACAAGACCATTTGATGACGATATTATTTTAAAACGACTTTGATTTAGTCGTCTCCACTTTTAATAACGACTAGAGTTTATTTGAATACATACATAAAAAAAAACAAAAACAAAAAAAATTAAAACAACTGCAACCCAGTTTGTGAAACTAGTGGCAGAGTTGCAGGGGAGTGGGATTTTACAGAGGCATTCTTCCAAGTAATTTTAAGAAACAATGGGAAGAAATTGCACAAGTATTAAATTCTCTTTGCTCGCCGCTACCTTTAAGAGATGGATGGCAAAAGGTAAGGAAATAATGAGCGTAAATAGTGCAATAAAAAAAGCTATGTGAGTCCGATCACAGAGATGTGTAAACATCTAGTAATGATGAAAATTTTTTTTTTAAGTTGGAAGTACTTATGCTTTTAGTATCTTTTTTTAAATTAATTAATTAAAAGTATCAAAACTTTCAATATTGTAAATACATATGAATTTGTTGGTTTTTGTTTGTTTTATTAAACTTATTTGGTTAGTAAATGGGCACACTGCAGTATATGTATATGTACTGCATTCAAAATTGCAGTCAGCAGTGAATTTACTGATTACTAAAAAAATTCAGTGAATTTTTACTGCTAATTAAATTTAATTTGCATTACCAGCAAAATCGTAGGGACCGTGATCATAATAAAATTATAGCAGTGACAAAGTTTTTTCATTCAAATTTTGAAACTTTTGTATGAAAAACATTTAGCCACTTGGTAGAATTTCATTATGAATACGGGCATTACTGATTACTGAAAATTCAATGCATCTCATCATATAACAAATCATTTAGGCAATTTATAAAAATTGTAGAAAAAAATTTTAGTAATCAGTAAAAATTTACTTGTTAAACATTTTTTATTGTTTTTACTGAAACTTTAGTGGTACTGCAGTGCTCATCTATGGTAAATGCCTTTACTTTTACTTTTTAATTTTTAATTGCTGTTGTTCATCGTTTAGTTGTTGCTGTTCTTGTTGTTGTGTACGCATTGCAATTAAAATAAATTCAGTAAAGTGAGACTTTGACTCGCGCACATTCGGTTTTGAGCATTTTTTTTTTTGATTTAGCTTTCTTCCTTTTTTAAGTTTTTTCAGTTTAAACGATTTTTTTCAGTTTTATCGATTTTTTCTCGTTTTGGCGTTTTTTTCTCTTTTTGGGTTTTTTTAATTTTCGCAATTTTTTAATTTTGGCGATTTTTTTCATTTTGGCGATTTTTTTGATTTTGGCGATTTTTTCTGTTCGTGGGGTTTTTTAATTTTTTTTGATTTTTTTTTCATTTTGGCAATTTTTCCTGTTTTTGTGGTTTTTTAATTTTGGCGATTTTTTCAATTTGGCGATTTTTTCGTTTCAGGTTTTTTTTCAGTTTGGCGATTTTTTCGGTTTTTCGCGATTTATTTTAGTCCTAGAAATTTTTTTTAATTTGGTGCTTTTTTCGTTTTGGCGATTTTTTTTGTTTTTGGCGATTTTAGATTTGGCGATTTTATATTTTTTTGATTTTTTAGTTTTACCGTTTTTGAACATTTCAAGAGTTTTGCTCTTACGGTTTCCAAGATACAGCAAGTTGTCAAAATTACAAAGTCAAAATTGCATTAACTGTTGGAACACCCATTGATTTAAATTTTTTAAATTTAGTGTTAATTGTTGTAGTCTGTATAAAAATACACTAACTTTTAAAATTTCAAGTGTATATATGTACATACAATTTTTTAGCCCGTTCAAATCACAAATATAGAAATAAATGGAGTTCGAATAATAATTAAAATTAACTAAAATTTTTATTGTCAACAAATTCTGCCAGAAAGCATTTAGCAGAATTTTTCAAAAGTTGACTGCTTTTTAACTAATGATCTGGCAGATCTGGCAGTGAAAATGCTAAAATGGCAACAATGTTACACATCAAAAAAATTCTAGTATTATTTTAAAGTTTACCATTTTCCACACCTGATACACGATAAATGTTCAAACGCAACGTTCTGCAGTTGGCCCCAAAACAATTTTGAGGTTGCAATCAAACCAAGTTGCAAGCAAGTCTGTATTGAGTTGTTATTCCGTAACACGTATTGCACAACATCAATTTGTAGTCATTTGATGAATTGAAATAACTAACACCTTTTGCTCATCTTATAGATTCTACATTAAGGGGTAATTTGAAACTTTGTGTGTTCTTATTATTTTTCAATATATTTACTTTTTATTTAGTCTTTGTTCCCATATTAATGCGCCTAATAAGACAAACGAATCTATTATCTTAACGTATTTGTAAGACAATACTGTACAAATAAAAATAAAAACACACATATTGAATTTACGAGTATTTCATTCATAGAACAAATAAACAACAGGAATTGCATTTTATATTTGTGTATGTATTTTAGTTTCGTTTTTTTTTGCCTTTTGTCATTTACAAGGTGTTAATTCAAGGTCTTAAATAAGATCATTTGCTTCCATACATATTTCCATAAATATTCGTTCTACAATGTGCTGCTTGTGCACTGAATTTTTGTTTGTTGTTGTTTCCTTTTAAATACTAAAGATATTAGAGTTGAACTAAATTGAGCAGTCTGTGCTAAATTTAATTCGATCACTTAGAGGTGGGTCTTCTAATCAATCTATTTAAACCTTTTAACAGCCGGTTAATAAAAGGATGCGCTGTGTTTCTGGTCTACAGGCCACGACCTGCTTGCTGACTTTCAGGTAAAAAAAAGAAAAGAAATTGTATGTGAGTTTTGTTTGTTTTCCCTGTTGGCCAGTTATTTTTTATTTTTTTATTTCTTTTTTATCTTTGGCGCCAATTTTTTCTTGTTCCTTGAATAATATCTTCATTCTCTTAATTGATATTTTCCAGAAAATTTGTTTTCTTGTTTGTTGCCTTTTGATAAAAAAAGCATGAAATTAAATTGAAGGTAAAGTATTGTAAATATAGAAAATTAGTATCTATTGATAATGTTATTAATTATCCATTCATGAGTAACACCCCAAAGAAAAAAGCATTTCTTTTAGATTGTCATATCCGGCATAATTATTACAATTTTATAAGGAATTTTGTATATGTTTTTTTTTTATTATTTTATACTTTGTCCCAGAATTAACATCAATATATAACGAATATTTAAATTTGAAAAGAATGCATTAATTAAAAATTTAACTTTCCAAAAAAATATAGAAATAAAAAAAAAATTATGCATTTGCTCAGTATTTAAACAAGAGAGCCGTGCAAGGTTTTTAAATAAAGAGTGACAGCATTTGAAGTCACTTATGCTTTAAACACATTTACCACAGCAGGATACACGAACACACGACATCAAATGCCGCTAGCAACATTTGTCGCCTCGTAGCCAGCTACTTAATTATTTTGGAGACGGCAGGCAGCAGCACCATTTGCACCTCATATTTAAGTATAAATACATAGTTCAGTATTGCCACCTTCAAATATTTCGCATTTCTAAAAATTAAATTACTCTTTCGAAACGTACTTATATGACGTAAAAGTATAATAAATTCAGTAAAGTGCGACTCTGACTAGCGCACGAAGGGTTCCGTACGAACACTAGATATGTAATTCAATACGAACTTCATCCTATATAATATATAGTTGTGGCATTTTTTTCGTTTTTGGGGTCTTTTCGGTTTTTTTGTTTTGGCGTTTTTTTGCGTTTTTTCGGTTTTGGCGATTTTTTTTAAGTTTTGTCTTTTTTTAGTTTTGACACTTTATTTTCTTGTTTTGGAGATCTTTTTCGGTTTTTGGGGTTTTTTCATTTTGGCGATTTTTTTTATTTTTGGCGACTTTTTCATTATTGCGATTTTTTTTATCCAAATTTTTTTTTAGTTTTGGCGTCATTTTCGCGATTTGGCAATTTTTTTAAATTTTTTGCGTTTTTTTTCATTTTGGCGTTTTTTTTTTCATTTTGGCGATTTTTTCGAATTTGGCAATTTATTTTAGTGTTAGATTTTTTTTTTTTTTAATTTTGGCGGTTTTTTTTCGTTTTGGCGATTTTTTTTTAATTTTTGGCGATTTTTTGTTTGGTTTGGCGATTTTATAATTTTCGGTTTTTTTTAGTTTTACCGTTTTTGTAAATTTCAAGTGTTTGCCTCTTACGGTTTCCAAGATATAGCAAATTGTCAAAATTACATAGTCAAAATTGCATTAACTGATGGACCACCCTTTAATTGAAATTTTTTTTTTAATTTTAGTGTTAGTTATTGTAGTCTGTATAAAAATACACTAATTTTACAAATTTCAAGTTTCAATATACATGTTCATACAATTGTATGTATATTACATGGGATTTTAACATTTTTCGTTGCTTGTTTTGGAACACCCTTTAGTTTTTAATTCTCATGCATTTGTTGTTGTAGCGGCCAAGGTTCTACATACTCTGTACAAATTTCAGGTCCGTAGCTCTTACTGTTCCTCAGAATATACCGTGTGACGGACAGACGGACAGCGCAGCGAAAACAATAGGGTTCCTTTTCACCTTTGGTGTACGAAACCCTAAAAATGAATCAATTTATGCTTTTTATAAATTTTTGGATATTGTTTCTATTATTTAATATGAAATAATTGTACAAAATCATTCATTCAACATTTTGTATTATACTGGCAACACTAAATTTTCTCATTGTAGCCAAAGAAACAGAAATTAGTTTAATTGGACTACAACCAGAAAATAGACAACAACCTGACGCCCTGGTGCCTTGCTATCATCATCTATATACATATATATGTATGTATGTATGGAACGTATGGACTCCAAAACGGCTGGGCCGATTTTGATGAAATTTTCAGGGAATCTTCAGAATATTCAGGCGGGTGACACTGTGAAGTCTGATTTTTTTTATTTTCGGTCTGCGGGCGGAGGGGCACCACCAATATATATATATATATATATATATATATATATTTATTTATTTATTTTTTTGTTTCTTTTTTATTTAATTTTTTTTTGAAAGCTGTTATCATGTTTTTCAAAACGAGATATCAAACTCTTAAATCGGTTATGTAGTTGTGAAGATATTTACAAAAAACCTATGTTAATAATGATCCAACATCAAAATGTTATAACTTTCGAAATGTTGCATTAAAAAATGCGAGTTTTCGGTTTAGTTACAAAATATTTACACCATTCGATAACACGATGGGGGTAGCGAAGCACACCGGGTGTAGCTAGTTCTCATATAAACATGTGTATTCCATCCTTGACATTTGGCAGTCGGTAGCTTGCTGTCCTGAATGTGTTTAATGCATTACTGTGCTTCGTTTCATTTGACGGCTTTTTGTTTCTCTAACTTAAGCTCGTATAATGTTTCCTAAGTTTATTAAACAAAATTTTTCTTCCAATACAATAAACAACATGGCTTCAAACTTTGACAAATTTCTAGCGAGATTTAGTAAAGGAAACGCCAACCAAATGAAAACCAATTATTTCATAATCTAAGACAAAATGCTGAACATTTATTTAGTATGAAATTATATTATTTTCTATATTCAACCTTCAGTTTTATCATACATATGAAGTCACAATAATTATAAACTGTGTTCAAGACTCAGGAAATAATTTTAATTGACAAGTTGAAAAAAAAAATCAATTTTTAATAATAAGCAAATTAAATAAAGCACACAAACATTATAATTTTCTCTAAGTTTAATCATTTTAGCTTTGGCAGCAAGGGATGGTCGTCTCTTCTCTTAACGTTATTTATTTTGCAAAATGCAACAGCACGACATATTATTATTATTCGCATATGAAAATAATTAATTAAATGGTTTCACTATTAAGTTGACAAGTTGTGGAATGTACGTACACGGAGGCATTTGGTGAAAAATGCAGTATGACATTATAAATATTTCAACAATATTAATTACACATGTAAATATCACGATCTAATGCACTAATGCCATTTCAGTGCTTTAAATCTCTATTTAATTCAGTTTTCACTGATGCAGTGAAATTTATTAGAATATTTGTAATAACTTGTTGTTGAAATACATTTAAGAAAAATAATAATTTATTATTTATCATTTATACTAATTTACATACGATTCATAATTTTGTTAAACAAACTGTGATGCCTGGAGATTGAAGACAGCCCAGATATTTAGAGCAAATGGGTAATTTAAATATCTGGCATCACAATAAGACCTACAGATGGGTACAAGTGAGATATGCTAAAGGTGACTGCCGATTTAATCTATAAGGGTGGCCTCCATGTAAAATAGTATCTCTTTAATTGCATAGTGTTACAAAATGATACTTTCTTATATTAAATAATTCTTTGTGGGAAAAAACAAAACGAATTCAATGCAAAGATCTGATAGAAGAAGTACGTAAAATATAAAATTAAATTTTAATGGGCGTACCTCCGCCCATTTTTTAAATGCCAGATTTTCTGTTTTTCAGAGCTCAGGGAGCGTGTTAAGTCTTGTAAAAATAGATAAAGTAAAACTATTTAAAATAAAATATTAAATTTTTATGGGCGTAACTCCGCCCATTTTTTTAAAAGGTAGATTGTGTCTATTTTAGAGCTCAAGGTGTGTGGTAAGTTTTGTAAAAATCAGTTAGGTGGAACCGCGTAAGCTATTATAATAAATTTTAATGGGCGTAACCCCGCCCATTTTTTCAAATTTAAAATTGTGTAATTGCAAGAACCAAAAGTGTTTTATGGGTATCGCAGCAATCAAATAAGCACAATACGATCAAATTTAATTAAAAAATTGTGGGTGTGTCTTCGCCCACTTGTTTTAAAATGGGACGAATGGGACACTATTCTCTCTCAGAAAAAAAAAAGAATTTTTACAATTGGTCTAAAATGTACCTAGTTATGAACTAACACACAAAAAAAAAATAGAGACGAATTGTTAACCTCCTTTTTTTTGAAGTCTTCTAACTATATGAAGATTTGCAGGCTTGCTTGAGAAAATCAGTTTACCATTATTTACACAGAAAAAAATATTCCTGAACAACTTTAATTGAAAATAAAACCAACATTCAATTAAAACTTTAATTGATTCAATTAAACTTTGTGATTAATTGAAATTTTAAACAAAAGTATAATTGATTTAAATAAATTTGGTTTTATTTTCATTTAAAGTTGTTTTTTGCAGAAATATTTTATTTTTAAACAAAAGTTTATTAATTGACTTAAATATATATTTAGTTGATTTTTTATTTTATTTTCAACTAAAGTTGTTTATTGCGATAATATTTTTTTCTGTGAGCCCATTAATTTTTAACGAAAAATTAACTAATCTAAAGTTTGTTTAACAGGAAATATTTAACAAACGGTTACTGATTTCCATTTCACCATCCAGCTGTTACTTACGACCTGTCCCACGATGTCACCAGAAATCGTTCGATCGAATACTTGTATCGAAAACAGCAACAAATTTTCTAATGTTCTTGTTCTTTACAATACAAGTTGTCGATCGAAAGATTTCTGGTGGCATCGTTGGATAGGCCGTAACAAAAATTGACGATAAAAAATTATGGCAATGCTGTCTCTATTTGCTAATACCATATTTACACGATGACTCTTTACCGTGACTTTTGTAGAGTTTATTGACGAACAGGATACAAAGGAGATCAAAGGAGTGGCAACATAAAAGAGAATTCAAGAAAAATGCAGCAGAAAAAGTCATCGTGTAAATCCCACATAACGACAAGTTTTCAAAAATATTTAAATCAACAACCAACGTATTTGGCTGTAGACTTTGGTATTCTGAATCGTTGCACAGTGGGGAATTTTGTTAAAAAAAAAAAATAAAATAATTCTGCACTTTCTAAACGGGCTGTCCGATTGTTACAAAGTTTCATACATACATTTGTGAGGAGGTATCACAGAGCTTAAGCTTGGCATTTAGAATATATGGGTCGTATTCAAAAAAACTTAACAACGCTTTGAAAAGCAATGTAAGTAAATTTGTATTCAAAAAAAAATATTATATCAAAATTCTAAAGTAGGCACCTACGTTTGTTAAAGCTACTTTAAGTTGATATTTCCAAAATGTGTGTTTTGTACCTCAAATACTTTTGTTAATATAGCACATATTAATTCATGTTAGATCTGAAAATGAAGCTAGAAGTGCTAGCTCTTATCTTAAATTTATTATTTCTGTCATGTGATGGAAAATATCACTAAATTATCCAACTGATTCGAAATACAATTATACAAAAATGTTTTAGTGATGTACATTCAAACAAAACGAATCGAAAAAAGCTGGATATTCAAATACTCATTTCGTTCGAATAAAATAAATTTAGATAATTTTTCTATGTTCATCATATTTTTTTTACTTTTACTTCATAAAAATGTTTATCTGTTTTGCTTCCATGTCAGAAGTTTATATTTTATAAATTAGGTTGCTTAACTTCAAGATAATAAAAATGTATTTAATAAAATAAAAAATTAGTTGAATACTCGAATGAAATTGTATTCGATGTTGTACATCACAAGCTGTGAAAGGGTTGTTGAACATGGTGATGTTACCAGAATTTATTATTAAATCACAAAATAATTAAAGTTGTCTTTTGAATACAATTTCTTAATAAAGCAATGTTAGCCTTAAATTGCTTGGTAGCTAGTATGAACTTTAAAGCTCAAGTAAAATATTTTTTTGAATAAGGCTGTATATCTTTAAAGGAGGCAGAGCCACTTCGGGTTAATGAAAAATTCAAACCGATACTAAGCTGATGTTTTTGATCTGACAAAAAAGATTTTTTGCAAGTAGATTTTTTTATCCACTGTCCACTGTTCTGCTAATGGAGAAGTCAAATCTTGTCCGATTTCAGAAACAACATTTTATTATTTAAAAAGAAAGTTGGTATCAATAGTACAACTAAATGATCAAACAGAATTGCGGCATAAACACATTTTCCATAAAAATTGGCAGAAAAAAACCAGCCCCAAAAAGAAGTCGAGAGATAGAATCTATTTTATTTTAACAGCGTTTTTTCTTATGCTCTCACATATAAATAAGTATTCTCTCAACAATGCTACTACACATTGAAATAAATTTCATACATTTTGTACTCAAAACTACAAAGAGAAATAAAACAAAGAATTAGAGAGCATTTGAAGTTACTGCCGTAGATTTTACTATGGGCTTTGCTAATTTGACAGCGATTTTTCCTCAAGTTACGGACTTATTCTTTTTGATCATTAATTCAAAAGTTATGTGCAATTTAAATTAAAATTTAAAAAAAGCAGATTTTTCGGCGTTTCTTGCAGAAAGATGTGTGTTAATTATTTTGCTATTATTAAAATATATTGCAAAAGTACCAACCCAGTGTTTTTTACTTATTCAAAAGGAAATACTATAAGAAATATTAGAAATACATTTTTTTCTTTTTGTTATAAATATCAATAATAACTCTTTGTTTTTCTCAAATTCTAGAACTGAAACAAAAAAAAATGTATCATGTCACCTTAAGAAAAAATAAATTTTGAAATATTTCTAAAAATAATATCTGAGCCCGACGAAGAATAAAAGTATTCCCATTTTTGGGATTTTCCGAATTTTTTTGGGAATTATTGGGAACTCGAAAGAAAATTCAATTCCTTCGTACTTTCTGTGTATTAATTGTATTATTTTCCACCTAAGCGAGCATTTTCAGCATTCCTTTGCGTAAGACCAATGTCTTCTCGGAAACCTCTTCATATATTTTAAGCACATGCAGGTAATTATAATTTTTTAATATTTTTATAATCATTTTTGTTTAGAATAAATAGCACAATATTTTTCCACAACAATAATTTTGCCCTAACCGTGTGATATCATGGTACTTTAATGGGATGAAACTAAGGGATAATCATAATCGGTTTTCACTATTTTACTTGGGAGGCGCAGAATGAGCTATATGGTTTTAATTCTTTATAACTTTATTAATTATTATTCTTTCTTTGTTTTTTTTTCAGTATTTTGTGAAGATGACTTGGGGAATTAATTATGAATCATTATACGATCGAAAAACGTACAAAACTAATTGAATTTTATTTTTCAAACCAACAGTCTATTGCTCTGATAAGCATTATTTTGCGCACAAGCAATTTTAACTGGCCTCCACGTTCACCAGATTTAACAGCACCTGACGTTTTTTTTTTAGATATTTGAAAGAAAGAGTGTACGTTAACAAACATTCGAAATTAAATTATGGCCATTACACCCGAAATTTTGCGAAAAGTTATGGAAAATATGCTAATTAGAGCACGTATGTGCGAAGTAGAAAATGAACATCACTTACAGGATATCATTTTTCAAAGCTAATTGCAAAAAATTCCGCAATAATATACTGTATTTAAAGAAAAATTTATTCGAATCGCATAAATAAAAAGGTTATAAACCATTTAAATCATATAACTTATTCTGCGCCACCCTGTATAAGGTAAGATCTTTAGATTATATAGTCCAATTACATTTCTACAAAATATGTATCATTTAATACTATAAACTCTGTGAATCCTAATAAAAAAAAAAACATAACAAATAAAACAGATTTGTTTATCACACACAAAAAATTATTCCCAAAAAATTTTCAAACAAATGTGTGTTTTGAAATACAATTTACGTCCCTTTTCACAATGTATGATTAAACTTAACGTGAACTTTAACTGACAGTTCTTCATACAAAACTTGCCGTTAAAGTCCCTGTTAGGTTTTAATTGTACATTGTGAAAAGGGCCGTTAGTTTCAGTAAATATTTTTTACTGTTCCAGTAAATTATTTGTTCCAATTTTATTTTATGTAAAAAAACTGTATAGAATGAAAATTATCTATATAAAATAAAATGTGTAAAAAAAATTTAGATTTATTTTTTTTTCTTTAAATTTGTTATTTTCAGTTAAATTTATTTTTATATACTGTAAAACAATTTGTCTGATTTTTTTTTAATTTTTTCAGTTAAATTTAATTTTATATACTGTAAAAAAATTTGTCTGATTTTTTTTAATTTTAAAAAACATTTTATTTTTTTTAAAGATTTTTGTTTGCGGTTTTCAAACTTATTATGTTTGTAATTATATTGTGATTCTCAATATAGTATTAAGAGTCTTACTATAAACATACGGAGTTTGTTAGTTAAATTAAAAAATTTTTTAGGTTGAAGTCTACTGACGATTTCCTAAAGCGGTAACGCAATGCTTAACCATAAAAACAAGCAAATTTTTGAAAGTAAAAAAAATAGTTGAATTCAATGAATAGTTTGATTCAGTTATTTTTTTTTCAGATAAAACTTTTACTAATTTAAAAAAAAATTTAAGAATTGTTATTGATTCAGTTAATTTATTTTCTGATAATACGAAAAATTTTAGTGAATGTGTTTGTAAATTATAAAAAAAAAATTTGCCGAATAATACAAAAAAAAAATCTGCAAAAATGTTTTTCTGTTCCTATTAATAAATTTGACTGAAAATATTTTGAGTTTCAGTTAACTTTTTTCTGTAATGCCATAATAATTTAACTAAAAATAAAATTTTTTTTCAAGTTAAATTTTTACAAAATTATTATCAGAATCTACAAATTTCTTTGTAGGTCCGCATTCACACAAAAAATTTACCGATTCAATGAATTTGGTTACTAAAATCGAAAATTATTTTTTTCTGTGTAAGCCTTTATAAAGCCATAAGGGTTGTTATAAATAAGGCAGTTAAATTTTCGATCGAATCAATAACAAGTATTTATACAAAAAAAAAAAAAAAAAAAAAAAAAAAAAAAAAAAAAAAAACCGACTGCGACCAACTTTGAACCGTTACATATCCTAAATGGTCATTCCAAATAAAAAGTCATGAGATTAACCTAAATATGATTTTAAAATACCTGTCGAATGATACCCATTTTGATACAGTTCGCCAACTTTTTATTCTTTTCGTATTTAACAAATGGCATCTATCTGTTGGCCACCATATTGAATTTTGACAACTGACACATTTTTAGCAGGGCTGCCAGATATGGCGATTTCTCGCCAAACGTGGCGATTTTTTAACTTTTTTAGAGTCCAAATGTTTGGTTTGGCGACATGACGATTTTTGGCGATTATAATGGCTGTTTTCTAACAAAATTAAACTTCAACTTTTTTTTTAAGTCTGGAAAATTAGTTTGTTGAAGGAACAGTTTCAAAAATAAATCCTACCAAAACTCGTCTGCAAGAAGTTAAAAAAAATTTAATTTTGAGGATTTTTCTTATATTAATTATAATCATTAATGCGTTTTGAATTTGGATGAGAAAAGATTACAAGAAATAATATTTGGCGATTTTCTGATAAATATGGATACGATCACTTTATAAAAATTTATATTAAAAACAAATTTATTGTCAAATATTTACTAAGAAAAACTACATAAAACTGATCTTTAGCGACTTTTGGCGATTTTTGAAATCAATTTAGCGAAATAGGTCAAAAAAATACATACATACATACACACATAGACTGATAAACACAATACCCTTCTTTGCTTTGTGCAGTCGGTTAAAAATTAGTGAATTTTTATAGAAAAAGTAATTAAATTTGCAACATTTTTCCCGTCCCTCTTAACTGTTGACCCACTGTACACTTAGGTATTTATTTAAACTACTATTTATCAAATATTTGTGCCACAGTTTCACCCCTGGGCAATTGATATTTATCAAACTAACTTTAAAAATAAAGCTTACATAAACAAATAAACACAAATCAAGAGTTGTAGATCGAATTGATTTTTTGTCGCATTCAATGACTTTTAATAGAAAAACAAAACAAAACAAAAAAAATTTATAGATTTATTAATTTATGACAATTTTGCTGAGTTACAATTAAGAAAAAATTTATTTTAGACACGCCGTTTAAAATAAATAGCACGAATTACAATAAATCACACTCGTCTACTACTCTGTAGGTAATTTTCAAAAAGAATACAAATGCGGGGCGCTTGTGCGGTGTCGGTCGGTCGATGGTTTGGTCGTTTGCAGGGAGAATAATTTTTCAGGCAACAATTAAAACAAAAGACTTAAGAAGCAAACACGAATTGCCGATAGGTATTCAAAACAAAAAAAAATTAAAAAAAAAAATGGAGAACTCCCCCTCTAATCATTCAATCTAACTAACAAAACCATCCAATCATACCACCATCCATCCACTTATCCATGCATCTATGCATGTAGCCAAAGTATCTCTAGCGTTTGTTTGCTGGCTGGAGCATTTGAGTGAATGAGTGAGTGGGCGTGTCTTGTTATTTCCTCATTAAATTCAAACCTAATTAAATAAATCGATAATAAATAACACGATATTTAAATATCAATTAATGTGTATTTATGTGAAAAATTAATCTTAGCTGGAGATCATTTTCAAATACTATGTATGTTAGTATCTTCCCATCACTCTCTTTCTCTTTGGCCAAATCCCAGCTTTTCTCTCTTTCTAACTTATTTGTTTTGCATAATATAATTTTTTTGTACTTGTTTACATTTTCATTTATTTATTTAATTTTACATTATATTATTTATTGTGTGTGTTTGTGTTTTTTTTTTTGCAACACCCAATGATTTATTGAATTTATATTTAAAATAATCTACACACACACACACACAAACACACACTTGCTCACTCACTCGTTCATTCAGTCAGTCAGTCACTCGTATTACATTCATGAAATCGAATCGACAAATTGATAAATGGCCAGCTAGACAGATAGAAGAGTGAGATGGACGGACATTTGGTAGTGTCATATTGTGTACGAGTTGAGTATTTATAACATTTAACCAATTTTATTTAAATAAATTTACAGCTTAATTGAAATGCTATTTTGATTTATTTGCCACATTTAAGCATGAAATTGGCTGGGGCAAATACATATACACAAACACATACACGCATACATAAGTGAAATAGAATTAGAAATACTTTTGGTTAGACTGTAATCTAACTTGGCTGTGTGGACGATTGAATCGATAGATTTGCTTGGTGTTGTTGTTGTTGTTGCTGGTGATGTCCATTCTGCACCAAGTTAACAAGTCTTTCAGCTTTGTGATTAGATAGATTAAATGTGTGGCGGATAACAAATTGCTTCGGCCCCTGAGCAATTGATTGAATTCGACGTTTTAACAAAATAACGTCCAGAAAAACAAATTTATACGCTTAAGAACTTTACATGCTCATATAAATAAATAAAAAATATGCGAATGAAAAGTTTATTTTATTATTGATGCTCGTTTCGTAGGTAAATGCATATTTTGTTAAGCGCCTTAATTTCAAGCCTTAATAATAATATAATTAATATAATATATACATATAAAATCATACATATACAAACAAAAATTGATTTTAAGCGCTTAATAACTGCATCTAAGAATTAAAAATATGCATTTACCTACGAAGCGAGCACCAATGGGCCATTTACACCAGCACAAAATCTAGCAGATTTTAATTAAAATCTTTAAGAAAATCTATACCGTTTAGACTAACTTTTTTGACATTTATCAAGATATTTTTTTATCCAAAACAAAACCCATTTACTAAAAAATTTCCAAGACTATAACCACACAACTGCAATGTAGCTAAGTCACACACCTTTTTAAGCAGACCGTAGCTAATTCACTCATCTTTTTTATAAATATGTTGTACAGTACCCCATTTCTGTAACTTGTGAGAAGTTCTCGCATCGAGATAAATTAAAGAATTATATTGGTTGTCCTGACCCTGTGTAAAGGGTTACTCACCTAAAAACGTATACAAACTTAAAAAAAATATTAACAAATACAGTTTTTTCTTACCCTACGTCTATACCTGATATATTTTTATCATGACAAATGATATCAAGAAAAAAAATCTAACATAAAAAAAATTATTTTTCAATATAAAGTTTGACTTTTGTTATGATAAAAATATATCAGGTGTAGATCTAGGGTTACTAACTCTGTGTTTCGCAGGATGATAACAATTTTCTCGACTCGAAAAGTTCTCACATTCCTTACAGAAACGAGGTACAGGGTAGTAAAATGTAAATAAACATATTATATTTTTATTAGATTTCCTAAAATTCTACTGACAAAATAGATTTAGTTTTGCATGGGAAATCTAGTAAAAAGCAGCAAGATTTAGCTCAAAATCTCATAAGTACTAGATTTCGAGGTAATGTAAATGCCCTATAAAATAAGATTTTATGCAATAAAGCTTAAAAATATATTTAAAAAAAATCACAAATTTTTTACACCAAAATACATTGCTGTTTACATTTACAAATATTTTTTTTTATATTCCCAAAAGAAAAACTAACTCTGTTAGCTCCCTAGCTATTGTTCATCGAAAATATGCGCTCAACATCTACTGAAAATAAGGGAGCTAATTTGACTGGACCCATCCAGCACAAAACGTGCCCTTTTAATTATTTCGAAATGTGGGGAGGAAAATCCAAGACTATTTTTTACCCAATTATTTTACAGCTTGAATCCAGAAAATATAATAACTTTCTTCCTTATCATAAAATGCATCAGGCTAAAATAAGTCGCATATAGATATGTATGTTAAGGAAATAAGCATATTTAGTTAAACAAAAGTAAAAATTTTAATCAGAAATAATTTCTTATTCTCGCTTAAGTTCAGTAATGTGCAATAGCTTTCCGTGAGCACCTGCCTTTACGGCCTTATCTCACAGGGGGCAAAACCCTGGGTATGGGTTAGACGCCAGAACAACGCCCCCATGCACCCTTTTTAGAATGAACTTATGGCCCTCTCCTCAAGGCACAGTGTCTGGCTGACCGCGTCAGACCAACCATTAACATTGATTTAACACTGGGAAGCCAAGACTATTCTCTCAGCGATTTTGGTAGCAACCACAGCCACCACGATAAGTCTCCGGCTTCCACGCTATGGTGTTGTGTATACACCTATAGCGGGGTCCCCAAAATAATTCCTCAACAATTGCCGGCACAGCTCAACCACTCATCCGAAATTAACGGATGCCTATGTCGCCAAATATCCAGTGTCTACTCCACACATACCAAAATAATCCCTTAAACCCCGTGGGGTATTACGAACTCGGCATTTTAGCAAAGGAAACTGTAGACCGCTACATACACTCAAAACTTCAGAGAGAAGAACGCAGGCTCGTCGCCAAAATCCTGTGCCTACTACGATCGATCATACGTGATAAACGGCCCTTAAACCCAGAAGGTAGGACGCATAACCATTTCAGCACAGGATCCTGACAACCGCAATGCATTTATCTCTAAGCAGCTCAGCTGTCGGGCAACCGGCACCCGTGGCACCAGAAGTAGTTCGAAGTTCCAACAAGGGCTTCACCTCTATCGTCTTTTGAACTCAGGGGCAGTTCTAGGTTTCGCTGCACCTAATTGACATCAATGGGCGTACAAAAATTTGTCTTCCTTTTATAAATATGTGCACATCCTTTGCTCTATTTCCAGAGATAGGGTAGTAAGTTCTATGGGTAATGTACCAAAGGTACGTCAATGGAAAAAGCCACATTACCCCAGCTGGGGCCCCGGGATTGCCACACCCATAGTCAAAAAAAGACTCCCCTGGGGGGGTCAAGTTTAGTAATTTCAATTTTTATTGAATGAAATATTTTTATTAATTAATTTGAGTTTCTAAAGAAGAGAAGAAAAGTTAAACTATACTTTTTATTAGCTGGGGAAAATACCAATATTTTTCTGTGCAGCCACGCACTTCATCAGCACCCTAGTCTATCTACTTGGGTAGAAATTGTTAATACCATCAGCTATTTAACGTAAATTTTAATGAAACGGAATATGAGAAATTATTGTTGTGTATACAATTATTGATTTACCTTTGGTAAATATATTTATAAGTATCACTATTCATTTTCTGTTTTTCCATTCTTTCATTTTTTTATTTAGGTTAGCACGAAGTTTCCCAGCAAAAAATTTCAAAAAAGGTAATCGAGTATGGAATTAAGTATTTTTGGTGGAAGATCTTCTATACTGGATTATCAACTTAATGATTTTAATAAGGCGTGAGACTAAAAAAATCGTTTCTTGAGAAGTACTTACTTTTTTATTTGGCAACTTGTGCACGTAATCGATTTAATCTAAAAGAATCATTCTCGTCATTTAGCAACTTGTACTTAATTTTTTTAAATATTAGGTAATGCGATTTGTAAGCGATTAATGAAATTTGGTAATCCGAAAAGTAAGTCATTATATGGCAAGTAGTTCTAATGGTAATTTGCTGAGTTGGTATTGTATGCTCTTCTGGAACATACAAACTAAAATTTTAATTTAATTTTTACTCGATTTAAGAAGTTTTTTTTTATTAATTTAATTTATTAAATTTAAATGCAAAATGTAAAATATGGAACTTGTAAGCCTGTGCTTGCTGGGAAAGTTTTCAATCAGACAATCATGATTTATGTTTCAAATCAAAAAACGAGTCAGTGTACAAAACATATGTATGTACATATATTCGTAACCTTTTCATTTATAGTTCCTTCTCTTATGTCCGAAGTTTAAAGTTGGAGTTAAAATTCATTATAAGCTTGTGTTTGTAGTTATTCAGCTGTTGCTGTCGTTGTTATTGTTGTTGTTGTTCTTCATATTACACAGTCAAACAACAAAAAACCTTTACACTGACAATGAATAAATGTTGGAAACCAATGAAAGTCAAAGGTTTTACCTTTTTTTTTTTTGTATCTTATATTCACATTAATGTGAATTTACACAATATTGCGATTTGATTTTTATATCTATTTAATTTTTTATTTTTTTATTCGGGATTTGTGTTAACAAGAAATACAATAAACAACAAATAGAAACAGAGATACAAGTAATTTTACAAGTGATAACATTACAATGTGTCCAAGCAAATTGTTAAATGTTAAAAACTTGATATGCAAACAACTAATTTAATTGATTTGATTGAATCTGATTGGATCGAAGGTGGTTTGTAATTAAAAACAAAAAATAATATAAACAAATAAATAAAACGACATGCATTTGACTGGACGGTCACGCTGCATAATTTGAAAAAGAGGGAGAGATACACAATTGCAGACTAGCGTTCAAGACCTTCAATTCAAGTGAAATAAGCGATATAAATGCAAAAAAAACGAAAATGTTTAATAGAAAATTTAATTGACTGTACAATTTTTTATAGGTATTACTGATTTAAATTACCCAGCAAAAAATAAATGAACCTCGTTCAAAATGAAATAATGTTTCATGCTTTCTTGAGCATTTGTTTTTTCGAATGCATTCTGAATATCATCGCAAATCGTAAGTAATGCTATAGTTTTTGAACTCATTAAAAACGCATGCTATATTAAGGGGTAATATATTTTCATAAAACAAGTTTTATCTCCAACAAATAACAAGAGTACAGTAGCTCACTGGTAGAGAGTGTGCCTTGAGAGTGAGAAAAACTCGGTTCGTATCAGTGATGGGAAATGTGGTACAATTGTGCAATTTTTGACACTATTAGATGCTGACTGGCACCGTGGCACTCTCGCAACTTTTCTGGCACTTTTTGACCGTTAATATGGAAACTTTTTTTATGGCAATAATAACTAATCTTCTTGTGTTTTTATCTTGTAAAGTATTGAAAACTTAGTATTATTAGTAGTATTATTTATGCTCACACCAGTTCTGTTATGATATATAAAAGTAACTGTGTCTAATGATGACTATTTCTTAAAAGCAACAAATTAATTTTTTTGAAATATTTCAACTAAGAACTTCATTTAATTCTTAAGTATTCCCCAAAAACGTTGGTTGTCCCACCAAACTCTATCTACGATAGAGTACTTGAACAGTGGGATGTAATTACAAGACTTAATTTATATGAAATAGATTGATGGATGATATAAGCAATATGTATTTTAGTTTTTAGTCATCTTCTTAAAACAATAAATGATATTTGTGTCGAAACGACGTTTTGAAGATGTAAGAGTACACCTAGTTTTCAAGATGTTTCTATTTAATTCGATATTTGTCATGTTGATAATATAGATCTAAATTCGCACCATCTTCACACGGAAGCAATTTATTGCGGCGCTGAAGTTGAACTATTAATCACCAAAAACTCAGTTTCGCAGCACACAGTTGTGTAATTCCTTTTGTTACACAACTGTTTCCATATCAGACTTAAAAATTCAAAAAAAGTCGGGAACTTAAGCAAGGTTTATCAATATAAGGTCGTCAAGTGATTGTTTTTTCTAATTTGAATTTTTCTAGAGAACGCCTAACTTTTTTGTAAATTTCGTACACAATTGTTTTTTGTTTTGTACTTTTTTATAACTCTACTAATTTTCTATTTCTTATTAATTTTTTTTAATATTATTAATTTTTAAATAATTTTTCGCTGAGACTTAAAAACATTTAACAAACATTTAAATCCAATACATTATAATTAATAAATTTTCATTGGTTTTTTGTCTTTTCACACTTTTTCTTTGTATTCTGCATTCTTCATCAAGTGTGGAAAGAATATTTGCAGTTCGAAATTTGACCCAAAGTAAAATGAGAAATATATTACGATCAGAAACTTCAGCATCTTTAATACATGCTAAAGATTTTTTGAAGAAAAGATCTTTTTATAATAGTAATGCACATAAAATACTAAATCAAAAACCATAAATTCTGTTTGGCACTATTTAAGTGATTTTGGCACTATTTAGAAAGAGATTCGGCACGAAAACAAAACTTCATATTCCCATCCCTGATTCGTATCCTGCGACAAAAATTTTTAGTTATTTGTTTTTTTTTTGTATTTACGTGAAAAAACATCTTCGAATCAGGGAACTTGCATGGGTTTAAATCAGCGATCTTCAAAAACCGCGCACGCGTGCGAGTGCTCTCACAATAATGAAGAGAGCAATAAGAGATAATTTGTATTTTTATTTAATGTGTACTAAATTGTTACCAAGAATGATAAAATAAAGATTACGCCAGCGCGCAAGAATAAAAATACATTTCTGCGCATGATGGAATTCTGACGTCACTCAGCCTGTGTTCTCATTGGCTAGTAAAATTCAACTGTAGAACTATTACACACACACAAACTCACATTTCATATTTGCTTTTTTTCTTATCTCTTTATTTTTATTTTGTTTTTTTTTTCTTAGTTTTGCAGCTTTCAAGCAACAACATTTAATTTTTTTCTTGGAGATCATAGGGCTGCCAACTACAACAAAATAAATAAATTTTTTGCAAGAAATTATAAATTTCACATATGATACAGACTTGGTAACCTTTGCGAGGGGAATACTATGTCATCAAATGGTAAATCATACGCAAGGCGTAATCTTTATTTTATCATTCTTGATTGTTACTACAATCAGGGCTACCACTTTAATATCAGACTATTTATATGTGCCGGTTGTGTAGTCACATTTTACCAGACAACAATGGATTCTTTTTAAATTAGTTTAATTTAAAGGTTTTCTATTTTTTAGAGCTTTAATAATCATATCTGAAAGTAGGTTATTATATACTATTTAAAATACATCAAATGTGCATCAATCTCTTTTTGAACACGAAGAATTGACTCGAATTAGAGTTTTACAAAGTTATTACAAATATGTCTTGGCAGCCCTGCCATAAGAAGAGCAAAATATATTACGCTCAAAAACGAAGCACCAACACAAACATAAGTGTGAATGTATATGTGTGGGAATCGCTGGTTTAAATTCATTAATTTGAATTGATATCAAAGTATTTAAATTCTCGCCGAAACACATGATCTCCAATGACAAGCTAATGTAAAAATCATACATGTTTCACCTAAATCGAACCAATGCGTCATCACTTGAACCCATGATTCAACACATGATTTGTCATGTTTTTTTTTTTTTTTTTTTTTTGCTGGGTATTAATATGAAGAGATATATACAGGGAGGCTCTATAAATTAACGCCCAAAACTGAAATAACTCTAAAAGAAAGTTGTGATATATTTTGGAAGTTTAGACACTAATTTAGTTTTTTTTTTTTAAATAATTTCATTCCATTTTCATTTTATTTTTAACTGAAAAATAAATAAGTACAGAAAATTCGGCGAAAAGATAATTCGAAACTTAACAGAAATAAAATTGCCAAAAAAACTATTTATTGTTAATTTTATCAACAAAATTCAAAACGCATTATTAACTTTAAGCCTGCGTTACTATCGTAAGGTGTACTATCGATAGGTGATTACACCCAATGATTGATAAATTATATGGTCCAGGCGGTTGTTGGCCACAATAGACTTCCAGCTTAGAAGTGTAATATGTAATACAATCTACTGCGGAAAAGATTTTAATACCATACTTTGCTGACTTGTTGGGAATGTACTGCCTAAAACTGCATCGTCCGCGAAAGCTTTCCAACTTTTCGTCAACCGTGATATAACTGCCACAAGCAAAGTTTTTTTTTCACAATTTTGATTGAAAGCTTCAAAAAGTTCACGTATTGGCGAAAGTTTATCGAATTTTTGACGCTCCTGACGGGTATGCACATTGTCAAAACGAATGCATCTCAATAAAAACTGGAACCGATTATAGGACATTGTTGCTGCAAATATTTCCAGTCCAGTGCCATCTGAAGCCCATATATCTCGTATATTAACATGCGATGACTTGTGCAAACCAGCGATATACAGTAAACCAAGTAAAGCATTCATTTCATCCTTGTCTATGATACGTGCATTTCTGAAATCTTTGTATTTTACTTGCACCTTTAAAATATATATGTTTGTATTTTCCACAACTAGATCTAAGAAGTTGAAAAAAGTTCCCAACTTTCAAATGGCGTTGTAACTTTTTCTGACGCAGCTGTTGTCTTTGGAACATTTATAAATATATTTTCAGCCGGTGTTCGCGTTACTGGAAATGGATCTTTTCGCCATGTAGTTCCATCTTTTCCGATGTATTGAATTTCATGATTTCCTTCGCCTTCTTCAAGTTCCTGCTCAGAATCTGACTCATGATTGCTCACTATTTCTTGGCCACTTTCATCACTACTTTCACCTCCAATATCTTCTTCCCCACTCAATTTAGTATCTGATAAAAGCGACATCAGTCACTCCTGCTCTCTTTCGTAAGAAATCATTTTTTACTTTTTAACACTATGTGATGCACTTTGATACTGATAATAAAAATTTGTTTCGTACGTGAAAAAATCACAAAAAGAAACTGTTCATAAATTTATGTACGTATATGATGCCCATGGAATAACGATATATATATTTGTCATAACAACAGCTGCGCTTATTCGCAAAAAACGAAGAAAGAAAAACAAGCTCATTTATTTATATTAGCAATCGCACAAAATGTAATCGCTACAAAAATGTACAGGTTACTATCGATGGGTATAAAACACCCAAAAAAAACTTAACGCTATTACTATCGTGGGTGTAAACCACCCAAGCTCTTTTTAAAACAAATTTTATGTAAATATAATCTCGGATTAATGTAATAGAATATTCTTCTAAACATAAAAAACCATTCAAAGGTGGATTACATTGTAATAGAAGGACGATTTTCATGAAATATTCCCCCTTATTGTCAGTGGCGTCGTCGACTTCACATCAAGACGACAGTAAAAATTGTCAATTGTCTACTCTTGGTCGGCAACAATTGACTATTATTAATATGCTACATTAATTTACAAAGCGTTGGAGATTAGTAAGATATTGTCAAATAAGAGCCAACTGTTGCCGATAAAGATTAGACAAGTGACAATATTTACTGTCGTCTTCATGTGAAGTCGACGACGCCATTCACAATAAGGGGGATTATATATTTTACTTAAAAGTTCAGGCTTTTGGGTGGAATCCACCCATACGATAGTAACGCAGGGTTAATTAATATAAGAAAAATCATCAGAATCATTTCTCTTTTTTTGTAATTCCCAAACAGCTCACTACTTCCGGTTTCATACCAACTATCCACTGGAAATGTCGCCCAGTCTCCCGTCTTGGGGGCAGCTAAAGTGAGTAGGCGCTCAATTGAGTAACTTGAATTGCACTTCAGGTAATTAGATGTTTTCACTGAAGCTCAATTGTTTCTAACCTGCCTAGAGGTTGTTGGCCGATCCAACACTAGGATCGGAGAAGGTGGCCCAATCAGTCGCCTTGTCCTAAACACACTTGATTAACGAAAACACAACTAATATTAATTGTGGCCCTTTGTTACAATAGGAACCATAGGACATAATATATATATATATATATATATATATATATATACATATGTATATAATCAAATTGTTTTAATTTCTTGCAGACGAGTTTTGGTACGATTTATTATTTCAACCACTCCTGCAACAAACTAATTTTCCTGAATTACAAAAATTGTGAAATTCAATTTTGTTAAAAAAAACTCATTTAAATCAGCAACAAATTTCATTATGGCCAGAAAAATCATCATGTCGCCAAATCAAAAATTTATACGGCAAACAAAACGAAAAATCGTCACATTTGGCGGAAATCGCCATATCTGACAACCCTGTAACTGGATTAATAACTTATATTACGTTAATCGTATCGCTTTAATAAATACAACGAAAATTTTCGAGTTTGCTATCCTGCAATATATTTTAACGATATTAGCTGAAAAAATTTAAATTTTACTTTAATCCTTCTTATTTTGACATTTTGTATGCAGCCGGGCCACATGCTGCACAAAATACTAAGTAAAACAGAGATGTACACTATTGTAAAAAAAAAATTACAGAACCTCAATGTCATTGCCGCAATCGAATAAATATATCGATATACATAACGATTTTCGGTTCGCAAAAAGTTACTGAATCCAGGTACTGGTCATACGAGCCACACACCAAGAGTTTCAACAATAAATTTATATTCTCAGATGAACAACAGTCGACAGTCCCTGCAGACAATTCTGCACAAAGATTTCAATTTATTTCTTATAAAGTTCAAATCACAAGCAAATAAATCCTCGCGGACTTGCCTATCTACTTGAAATTTTGCGAAAGAATTCTTCGAATTGTTTAAGATTAAGAAACCATGCTCAATCATGTCTTTATGTCAGACGAGGCTCAATGCAATCTTAATAAGCAAAATTGTTGAATGTGGAGGGAGAAACTCTAGTCCACAAATTTTCAAGAGAGAGAATTGCACCCAGCTCGAGTATTAGTGTGGTGTGTAGTTTCAATGCCATAATTTTTTTAAAGAAGACGGTCACACTGTAACAATAACTGTAAATCATTATTTAACAGCCTTATTTATAAAACTTATTAAGGCTTTATAAAGGGTTTTTAAAACAAATTTTCATACAACATTTTTCCTTAAAAGCCTTTATAAAGCCTTAAGAATTTTTAGCAATAAAGCTGTAAAAATTTAGAGGCATTTTTCTTTCCTGAACACCACCGAAATAGAGTTTCTTTTAATTTTGTGGGGGTTTCAACGACATACACAGGCCCATTATATTAGAGTTACACAAAAAATTCATCAAATAAAATTACATATTTCAAGAAATTCCACATTTCGGTGGCCTCTCTGCTCTCCAGATCTAATAACAGCAGTTTTTTTTTTCTTGTGGACTTACTGTAAGTCCGCGTTCATACTTGCAATTTTTCTTGCTGCAATTTTTTAAAATTCTGTTTTGAAATGGCATTAGTGTCCACATTACGAAATTCTAGTTTTGCAATTATGTATTAAAAAAAATTCTATTACACCACAAATTTCCACGAAAATTAACAATTCTATTTACTTTTTGTTATATTTTGTTTTTTTTTTTCATTCAATTTTATTCTAAAGTAATAAAATAAAACGTCAAACTTTGCAGAGCACATGAAACTATGTATGGCTCCTCAATCTTCTCACCTCTCTCACCAATAAGCTCTAGAATTGCTGCAAAAGAAATTGCAAGTCTGAACAGGGGACTAAACAGGAAGTTTTTAAATCGAAACTATCAAATATAAATGATTTAAATCCGTCGATTCAATCGACAGTCGAAGCAATGTTGACATAAACTCTGCAGGCAGTCACGAACTACTTTTTGTTAAGATGCGTCTCTCAGCGTGGATCCCATTTAAAATAAATTGTTCTTAAAAATCATTAAAAGCATTTAACAAAATAAAACAATGTATAACAAGTTTTAGTTTTAACAAACAACTTTTCTAAACTTATTTTGAGTTTCATTATTTTCTTTATTTGGTTTGAGGAATTTATAGTAAATTATTTCAATATACGGGCCTGTTCTGCAAATCACGACATGTCAAATCACGCTGATTTCAAAAAATTAATAAAAGCTAAATCATTGTTTTTGTAAATTTCTCGACTTTTTGCGAAAAAGATTTTTTTTTATTGTTTAAAATGGTTCAACAATTGGGCTTCAGCAGCAACTTTTGTTCTGTGACTTTTTCATAATTCCGTTATTTACAAAATTACCGTTATCTTTAGGTCATTGAAGAAAATCAAAATTATGACCCTTAAATTTCCAGAATTCGACGAAATAATGTTTGGCAAATTTGTACAAAATCCTGTGCCGAGTATTTTTGCTGAACATATGAACTCATAGTATTTGCAAATACAGGGTGTTTTGATACATTTTTCAATAAAAATGAATTTTACGCCATCTATCTGCAATAATTTGTACTAACTACATTCAGCAATTTGAAAGATAATTTAAATACTTTTTCATTAATTCCTTTTCATTAAAAAAATTAAAATGAAATTGAAAATCGGTTGAAAAATAACCGAATGAGAAAGGAAAGAGCTATAAGATAATTAAATAGTTTAAATTTATATTAACATAGGTACGTAACTTAAATTCGTCATTAAAATTTTGTATGTAATTACATTTTTCCTTATTCGTGAATGGTAACACTTAGCTCATGTCTGATTTGACAGATAATTAGTTTTATCCTTCCGCTGAACGAGCCAACTGAGCATCCAATGCGTTTTCGCTTCGCAAGCGAAATTGTCGCATTTGGGGCACAGAAAACCCGCACGCATACATTGAAAAGCCGACGCACCCAAAACGTTAGTAAATGAAATGTAAGTATATTTACTTAACCCATGGAAAGGAATTTTTTTGCCTAAAGTAAAAGCAGTTTCTATGGTCTTAATTATAAATGTATAATTAATTCATTTCATTAGCATAAATTCCCGTTTTATTAAAATATTCACTATATTTTTGTAATGAAGAATACATTCCTACTTCAAAAGTTATATGTAAATGAAAGTGAAAAAAAACGATTTTTGTTTTAATTTTTTCGCTTTTTTTAACATTTTCCAAATTTTCTTGTACACAAAAAATGCGATCGCCATGCACCACCTGAGAATTTTAGAACTTGAAATCATTAACAACTGTGTTGAATGACAAGACATAATATTGAGCCCAATTTGTGCCGCGTTAAATGTTAGTAGTAGTATTTTCTTGCTTCCAAGTTTTGTTGTTGCCATTTTTTTCTGCTCAGTGTATCGTTGAAACGATATCCATAAATGGAATGGATTACTACCCAAACTAACTATGCTGTTAACAAAATATATAGCGTTAAATTCATAAAAAGTTAAAAAATCCAAGTTTTAATGGACACCCTAAATTTCCGTTTTAGGACAAGTGAGGGAAACTTTAATTACCAATTAAGGTAGCTGACTCTACCCCCGAAGCATTAAAAATCATTCGGGATTTATAGCGATGGAAGTTGGAAAAAATATTCTATTATACATAAAAAAATCTTAAAATACAATAAAAATCCACTTATAAGTCAGTTATTAAAAGTTTGTTTTTTTAAATCACCATGATTTAAATCACCGTGATTTTCAGAACACCGATAGAACCGATAGAACAAACTTATTTTTCATTCTACGAGTATTAAACTTTTACGAATTTTAGTTTTACGAATATTATTTGACTTTTTGATTTTAGTAATTGAATATAAAATAAAGTTTTTTCTGTGTATCTAATGAAATGAAAATTAATAATTTATACCTATAAATTCATATATTTGAGTTTATTTACTTAAGGCGGTTTCAGACTATAATACATATATTAATACTTTTGTGGAAAATGCAACTCTGACATGTTGAGTTGATTATTGTTCTTTGAAATTTTTTAAACAAAAATTAGATCAGATGTGCAATTGCTTTACGTGAGTACCTGCCGTTACGGCCTTATCTCACGTGTGCCAAAGCACCGGGTGTGGGTTAGACGCCAGACCAACGCCCCATGCACCCTATTAGAATGAACCTATGGCCCACTCCATAAGATACATAGGTTGCAATCTTTGAATATAGTTATCCCTGTATTATATTCAATTACCTTGCTGAGGTAATTTTAGCTATCTAAACTCTGCTGCTATGTCCGTGCCCATAGCAGCTCTGTTGAATGGCAACAGCACCTAGAACAGTGTCTGGCTGACCGCGTCAGACCAACCACTAGCATTGATTTAACACTGGGAAGCCAAGACTATTCTCCCAGGGATTTTATTTTGGTAGCAACCACAACCACCACGATAATTCTCCGGCTTCCACGCTAAGGTGTTGTGTATACACCTAAGCGAGGTCCCCAAGAAAATTCCTCAACCATTGCCGGCACAGCTAACCACTCATCCATAAAGAACGCATGCCTGTGTCGCCAAATAACCAGTGCCTACTCCACACCTACCAAAATCATCCCTTTAACCCCGCGGGGTATACCCCATTGGGTTAGGACGAATTCGGCATTTTAGCAAAGGAAACTGACGACCGCTACATGCACTCAGAACTTCAGAGCAGCGAGGACCACTTACGCGAGAAGAATGGAATGCAAGCACGCCACCTAAGTTTCTGTGCCTACTACGGCAAGACACTAAAAAGTGAAAGAGTCCTGGGGTCGTATCCAGGACGAAAGCCATTTTGGACCAGAAATTTCCGGCAACCGCAATGCATTTATCTCTAAGCAGCCCAGCTGTCGGGCAACCGGCACCCGTGGAACCAGAAGTAGCCTCTGGTTAGACCTCGAAGTTCCACCACAAGGGCTTCACCTCTATCGTCTTTTGAACTCAGGGGCAGTTCTAGGTGACGCTGCACCTAGCTGACAACAACGGGCGTACAATATTTGTTTTCCTTTTATAAATATGAGCACATCCGTTACTCTGTTTATGTTCAGAGATTGGGTAGTAACACATAAGTTTTACAGGTAATGAGCCAAAGGTCCGTCAGCGGAAAAAGCTACATTACCCTAGCTGGGGCCCCCTGGGGGAAGAAATTAGATCAGGGAAACATTTTCGTCAAAAAAATTAATACTTGTATTATAATCTGAAACCGCCTTTAGTAAGATTCATCAGCCAGCCTACATTAGCTGATAAACATTTAAGCGAATGCTGGTATCTTATTTAAGGAGTCCTATCACCACGGCCTCGGTGTAGCAGTATTTAAAGAGGGTTAAGGTAGAATTAGTAAAATCGTATCGTGATGTTGCGTGTCAGCTGACAAAAACCGTACGATATACAACACATGTTACTAGTTATAAAATATGTGGTGGTAGCACTGCTGACGTAGGAATCTGCAGAAAACAGATTTTTCTGTAGCGAATGTCAAAAACGCCGTATTTAATGCCAGACAAAAAAAATGTGCTGTGCAAACTGTTACATTTTCTATAACTTGTGCACAAAGTTGAACGATACGGCAAGCTGTAAAGTAGAATGATACGATTTTACTAATTCTACCTTTATTGTCATGATACAATAATATAAAGGTACAACCACATTTGACGTATAAAATTAATTCTGACTTTTGTCCCAATTATTTGATTACTGTTTTTTTGTAAACAGAGAGGAAAGCGTTGCCACACACATATAATGGCAAATTTTATATTAGGAATGCTTTTTGAAATGTGTAATTTGAGTTTAGAAATTGTAGTTAAGCACATATTTTTTTAATGTTAATTGAACATGAGAATAACGAAATCTATGTGTAATAAGACCTACAAAAGGAAATATTTAATTAATTATTTAATTCAATAGATAACAAAAAAAGCCTCACGGCTTGGGATGAAACTTCGTTCTTAAAAACATCGATATAAAGAAACGCCGTAAATAGAAGCGATACATCGATGTTTTATTACCGGAATTCACGGTTGTTTCATACATATAATACACATTCGCATATACTTCGTGTGCAAATTTATTGCTGGTTTACATCAAGCACAACACACATACTGCGACATTTGCATTTGAGGTAAACACCTTTCAAAGCTCTTAAATTTGTTCTTGTTTCTGTGCAAAGCAACAGCCAGCATTGTTGTCGCCGAGATCTGGTTGGCTGTTGTGCTCTCGTCGGTGTGAAAGTACAAAAAGCTCTTTATAAAAGTTTGCACATGGTGCATATGGCTTGGACGTAGTTAAATAAGAGTTAATGCTTTGTTGATATATGCAACAAACACTGTTCTTCTTTTTTGTTTGCTACGGACATGACCTATGATTGGACTAGGAACATGTAATTATTACATTTCTTCTTAAAATGGACCACGTGGTCTAATAGTGTCCTTAACAATGCTACAACACGTTAACAATTTCATCCGAATAATGTAAGGCAGCTACGTCCAAACACACATAGTCTAATATATGTATTTCAGATAAACAGCTTTGTTATTGTTTCTTTGCAAAGACCAAAGATGTCGCCGAGATCTGGAGGCAAATCGCGGCACTCGTTATCTAATTACGAAATATTTCCATGTAAATTTTATTGAAATATTTTGTAATTACGTTCGATAACGATTGAAGCGATTTGCCCCCTGCTTGGGTGTTGTGCTCTCGTCAGTGTGAAAACATAAAAGGTCTTTTGTAAAACTTTGCACATAGTGCGTATAGATTGGACGCAGTTGATGTAAGGCAATACACCAGAGAGTATAAAGACAAAGTTCCGCCTTGATTCAGTTGGAAATTTCTTTCCTGCCGTTGTTTGTGCTGCTGTAACTTATTTGCTGTTTATTTTTTTTATAAATTTATGAAATCATTAAAATATTTTCCATTATTTTTAATTTAATAAACAAGAATGTCAAAAAATTAATAAAAAACTCGGATTTCATAAATTAATAAGGTAGCATTAATTTTGAGAGTAAAATATAATCGGGACAAACGTCAGAAGGTTAATATGGCTACGAAAAGGGAGAACGGTTTTACCTTTATGTTATTGTATCATGGTTATTATTAACTGTTGATGGTGTTATCGATTTATTACAAATCGATGTATTTTTTCTTAAGCTAAAGCCAAAAAATGGATCGGCACTATTGTTAATACCAAAAAGGTCAAGGTTTTGAGTGAATATCTTCGATGCTTATCAGTTAGCCGTCCCTAAAGACTGCAGTCGCACCATTCTAGGAGATTATATTTCAACAAAGTTTTATAATCATTTAAATGTATACAAAGTAGGCTAAAGTACTTGGGCTAATTCTGTTTAATAACAAATCTATAAACAACAATCACAAGTTATTTCGTTTAGAAACATTTACAAGTTTACTAGTTTTTTTTTTAAATCAGTACAATTCTATAGAAAAAAAAACCTAAATAAATAAATAAAATTAGTTTTCGATTTCACACATCGAAATAACAATTGTATGTGGCAAATCAAACTGACTGATTTATGTGTTTGATAAAATTAAAATTAGAAATATAAATTAATAATCTAACTCATATGTACATTGTCAACATTTTGGTATCAAACTGTGACATATTTGTATCATATGTATGTATGTATGTATGTAGTTGCTCCAGCAGCAAGTAGTCCGACCAATAAAAAGAAAACCCACACTCGAGTGCAACCAGCGAGTGCACTGTTACATTTTAAACGTTTTATGTACACGTCAAATAAGTAGCGTAGTATGTAGATATTACTTGCTGTTCAAATGTTGTTACTGTGGATGAATTGCCTTTTCATTAACAGCTTTACAAATATTTTGGAAGTTTTTCTTTTTTTTTAATTTCTTGGACTCCCCACTGTGAGAGCGTGCTAGAGAGAAGAAGGTTTAGACCAACCAACAAATGTACATACGAAAATAGTAGCACATATGCCAAAGTGTGTCTGAAGCGTTCATATTTTTATGAGGAATTTAAGTTTTCATTGATAATTTAAACAGTAGCCAAATTGATGTTGCCAAACATGGTTTCATTTCATAAAAAGCCACTTAATTAATTGCTAACAAACAAATCTAAGCAAAATTATGTAGCATTCTGTCTGAAATCGCTTAGCATTTACGGTAAAATGTCATGGCTAATTGAGAGCAGCAACGTAATATGGGGATAAAATGATGGTTACAACATTGAAGAACAAAAAATCAGCAAACTCCGGAAAGCGGCCCAGGCACGATCAAAATGCTTGATGCCAGTTTGATGTACGTGTGCTGAACGACTCGAATTCGAATGATCGTAAAATATGTATCTCTGTACCTGGATTCAGTAACTTTTATTACGATAATCATATCGCTATATTAAATATAACGAAATTTTATCGAGTTTGCTAATCACTAACATGTTTTAACGATATTCGCTGTCGGTAGGATAAAAATAAAATTAAATCACAAGATCAAATTCATTGAGTTTTTCTTTATTATTCTTTGTGCTTTTCGCTTATTTTCACATTTTCTGTACAGAGATATCACGTAATGTTAAATTAAATGGTGAGTAAGATAAAGCTGAAGACTATCGTAAAAAAGAAATTACGGAATCACATTATCGTTACCGCAA
Source organism: Tachina grossa (assembly GCA_949987645.1). Classification (NCBI taxonomy): domain Eukaryota; kingdom Metazoa; phylum Arthropoda; class Insecta; order Diptera; family Tachinidae; genus Tachina; species Tachina grossa. The sequence goes on along the minus strand of OX465278.1, from coordinate 45,950,478 downwards.
GCGAATAAATATGTCGATAAATATTACGATTTTCGTTTCGCAAAAAGTTACAGAATCCAGGTACTGGTTTGCCGAACAACTCTGGCAGCAATTATTTTTTTAAAGTAAAATTTGGTAAATTTTTTGGCTGGCTCATGATTTTTTTTCAAGAAGTAACACTCAGGCAATGAATGTCTACTACTATTACTAGGTATTAACTTCTTTAGGAAAGGGACAGTGGTGAAAGAAGAGATAGAGGAAAGCTGCATTCTGGCACAACTCCGCTTTTTCGCAGCGCCTCTGGTGTCAATGAGGCGTATTAAATTTCGATGCTGTATTTAGTAGCTATTTTATTGGTTATTTTACTTCGCGCTCTGATGTTACCTAAGGATTAGTATCCGCTGAAGCCGGTGTAGTGTAGTGTAGTGATCAGTGTCTATGCCTTCATCACTTGAACTTTCTTATAGCAACTGATACAAAGGAACACTAATGAACATCAGAAAAATGCATGGTGGTCTATTTTTTAATAACTGCCAGAACCAGACTCGAACCCTGAACCTTTGGTTTTGTAGTTAACGTGCCAACTACATCAGCTAACGCCGTCTTCATTAGTTTAAATGTCGTTCTCGTATAACTGTACCGAGTGACGCTTTTTGGAGTTATTTTCAAATAGTTTGGGTATAATCTCACTTTTGAAAGAACCTTGTTTTACACTTTACAATAAATAACCTGGTGCAGTATCATTGAAAGCTCATTGAAATTGTTCATCATTACAAAATCTCGAAAAAAATTTTCTCACTTCATTTAATACATATATCTCACCCACGCCCGCCCCATTAGTTAGAATTTTAAAAAGAAGAAAATAATAATAATGTGTGGTAGCACTCTGCAGTTCAAGCAGCAGCAACAATGCATTTTTGTTGTTGTTGTTGTTGCAATATGTGAATAATTATTAACTGCTTCACGAATGCCAATGAGAATCATTAAAAAATAAATAAATAAACGAAAAGCTAAATTTTAGCAGCAAAAGTAAAAGAAGAGGACCATGTTCATCAACTACTTATGGTGTATGTATGAATTTGTGGTGGTGCATATATATGTATATGATGTTTGTATTAGAGCCCTGCATAAGGCTATTTAAAAGAGAACTTTCAAGACAGGCTTTTTTTCAAATGCTTTACTGCAGCGCAGTCTTCAAAAGCAAATACTGAACAACACTGTTTGCAAAAACATTTATTTCAGTTATTGTAGGTATAGAAGTAAAGAAGCAAATACTTCGTGACGAAAGAATTTGTGATGTTTGCTTTTTTTCTACGCATGGGAGCATATACAAACGTCATGCATATACATACACATATTTGAGCAGACACCTTGAGCTATAACTAACACGCGAACAGCTTATCCAAGACTCAAACCATATTGAAAATTCCTAAAAACTAAGCTAAAAGTCACAAAATCCCAGGAGTTCCCAAGCACTTCCCTAGAAAATTACGGAAATACTGAAAATATAAAAAAATAGTGACAGCACGATCATGTTATGTAGTTGTTACCAGTATTTGTAGCCAGGTGAAGACATTACCACTTCTTGTGGTATTTGAAGTGTTTGTTACGAACAAGAAGTGTTCGCGCGACATCGCTTGTTAACACTCATATACACGAACTACATCCATCGTACTTCGCTTATTATACGACATCATTTATTGTTGGTTTAATAAAATACATGCTATGACAATACATTTAAAATAAAGACGTATTTACATTACAAGACTGCTTATGCAGGCCTCTATTACCTACAATGCTATTCAAATTCTGACTGCATAGTCAAAGGACTTTTGTAAAAATGAAAGCCTGATCTGATGGAGCAAGCAAGTCTTATTTACATTTCAAGAATGTTTATGCAGGACTCTAGTGTGTATGTGTTGCTTGCATGCATACTACTAAGTGTTAGATTGGTTTGAAGAAGAAGAAAAAGAACATCGTCAGCAGCAGTCAAAACATTTATCTAGCACATTAGCAGCTAATTGTGGTAAATAAGAGATGTTGTGAACTTTTGCTAAAAGAAAAACTAACTACCAAACAAAAGCAACAACCGCAACAAATTAAAATTAATAAAAGAAGCAACGACAAATAACACTCTCCATGACAGTCAATGTTAAAAAATCCCACATGCAATCAATGAAATTTCAAAAAAAAAACAGAAGAAACAAAAAATTAAGATTAGATGTATGAATGGACCACGACGGCTGGCTGAATGGATAGATAGATGGATGGATGGGCAAAAGGAAAATTTAAAAAAAAAAACTAAACTTAATGTTGCTATTGCAGCAAGAATATCAAATAAAAATGCAACAATTGCTACCACTTGTGCCGCTGTTTGCTGCTACTAACACACATTCGTTATCGTCCAACTTATCGTAAACGTTATAATACGAGCAGCAGCAAGCACATCGTACCACAACTGCTAACAATGACGATGCTACTTTTTTTGATGTTGTTGTTGCTGTTGCTGTTGCTGTTGCTTTTTCTGCTGATGATGATGATGGCAATAATGATATTTCTAGTTGGGTTAATTAACATTTTTGTTAGATGATTGTAGCCAAACATATGTGACCCAAAAACGAACGATATTTTCATGTTCGAATACGTAATAAAAAAGATTCGCTCGCATGCTTGGAATTTATTTTTCTTCAACTTTTTTTTATTTTTTTTTTTTGTTAATTTAGTGAGAAAAACTTGATGTTTTTTGCTTTGGAGAATTAATTGCACTTACAGTACTCCTAGTAAATACGTAGTGGTGGAAGTGGTGAGTTTGTTATTTTTTCGTGCAAAATAAAAACGAAATAAATGTCAGCAATATTTTATCTAAAAATTATTCATAAGATACACAAATATAAGAATCGAATAGTCATTGGCGTAGCTAGACATTTTTTCTGGGGGGGGGGGGGTAAACACAATTTTTTTTAATTAGTGTTTTTTATGGGAATTGTTAAAATTTAAGCTTAAAATTTTTTAAACGCACTAATAATCCCAAATTAATATTTTACTTATTAAGTTAAATATATATTTTTTTTATTAAAAATACATTGAAATTGGAAATTAAAAAAATATATTTTACTTAATAAGTAAAATATTAATAAGTAAAATATTGGTTTTTGATTATTAGTGCGTTTAAAAAATTTTATACAGATTTTTTTTTATTTAACATTTTTTTTTATTTAAGTTAAAACATAAATTAACAGTCCAGTTTCAATAACAGAAAATAAAGTTATAATTAAAACTAGAAAAACAAAACATTCAAAACAAAAACAATATATAGACAAAAAGTAAAGTATATATTAGAAAAAAACTAAATAATAATAATAATAATAATCTAATAATAATAAACTAAATAATAATAAAATTAATATTCGTTTCCAACAAGTTTATATGCTCATATGGGAAAATTATTTATGTATATACTATATTTGAATACAATATTTTGAAAAGATACAAGCAAGAAATGATTTCATTTCATTTCTTAATAATTTATTATTTAATTTAAAAATAATTGATCTGTTGGTGCATAAATAAAAATAGAAAATTGCCATTTATTATTTAGTTATTCTTCCAATATTGAAGTTCTGAATCAATACTATATTGTTGCGATGAATGAACATACATACATACATAAATAAGTACAAACATATGTATGCAAGTATGTATGTATACGTGTTCAATTGAAAAAAATTTTATGTGCATATATGTACATATATACATGCATACATATCGATAGTTGAGTTTTTCAGTGATAATAATCAATAAATTTCACACTAATACACCTCATCACAAAAATTTATTGCAATACACTTTCTATTATTATGTTTTACCTTCTCCTGTAAAGTTACAATTATTTGCGTTAGGGTCTTTCCATTTGATACCAACGATATATTGACCTGTGTAAGTTGATATCTTATCAAAAATTTCGGTCATCAAAAGTACTGATACCAAAATTTGAACCTAGGAATATTTTTCACAAGTTTTCCACTAGTCTAACAAAGTTTTATATGAACATGAATTGTTTTGTTTTGTTTTCTAATAAAAATAAAACATATGTAGACATGTTTAAAGAGGAAATTTTGATTTGTTCGATTTTATGACGATTTTTCGGACATGAAATGACGACTATTTTATATTTTATCGAGATTTCGGTGATTTTTCCATCATTTTATCTCGCAGCCCTCGATAAATATGCATACATACATACATAAATGTGTGTGTACGAGTATATATAGTATATGAATATATACAAGGTATTTGCAGATCATAATTTTCGCTATTTTTTTAATTTTACTCTAAATAAAAATTGGTGGCTATTGTTACAAATACAGTAGAAAATCTTAAGAACACCTTAAAACAACTTGTCTTGCTACTAACTACGCACACTAATACAATTTTATTAAGAATTTGTTGAAAGCTACATACACGCATGCATATCTACACACATGCATTATAAATTCACATGGAGTTTACTATTTGTGATGTTTTGAAGTGCTGTAAACTTATAGTTTTTTGAGTATTTGTTATCTAATAAAAGTATGCATATTTAGCGATTATTCGAAAAGTTTGTATAAAAATGACTGGTGATTTTCATGAGTAATTTTAAAATAAATAAAAAATAGTTACAGGCAAAAGAATATGTTTTAAAAAGAATTTGTAATAAGTCCTGGGTGGGGGGGGGGAGCAAAATCAAGTCTGGGGGCATTGCCCCCTCCCCAGAAAGGCCTAGCTACGCCTATGCGAATAGTCAAGAATAATTGTGTATTGAATATAATATTTACTTGAAGAATATTTTGACAAATGATCAAGATGTTGTTAAATATTGATTAGGAATAAACACTGTTGCCAGATATGTAAATTTATTTAAATTTTTAAGAGGTCATCTAGACATTAAAAGATTTTTAAACGAAATGAGAACTATTTTCGAAAGTTCGCAGGATATGGAAATTTAAATGTTGTGTGCTTGCTTATTGGAAGAAATATCGTATTATAAGCAACTTCAATTTTTTACCAAAATTGATTATTTGCGATCGCAAATAGTCGATTTTCGTCAAAAAAAAAAAAACGAAGTCCGAAAAAATGTGTCGCTTAAGCTAATTTTAGCGGTCATTGCTCGATATGTATGTAATTGATTTTTTTTTAACATTTCAACTCTTTTCTGAAAATAGTTTATTATGTTGTTGATCATAGTAAACTATGCCAACACTTATGTAGAAATAAATATTTATCTGTCTAAATTGATACCTAAACCCATAAAAATGTATAAACAAGTAATAAAATATCATTTCAACAATAATAATTTGATTGATGATGCTGTGGTCAAACTGTTAAAAGTCAATGAAAATACTTTAATGTTACAAGTCAATATGACTTAATTTATTTTTTATTGTAATGAAAAATTTGAAGATATGTAAATAAAAATGCATTATAGAAAATCATTAATTTTAAAAATAATAAAAAAGTACAAAATATAAACAATCAAACAAGCTAATAGCGAATATCTACATACATATATTAATAAATAAATCTATGTAACTTGATGGGGCCCAGTACACAAAACGTTTCACTAACAGAAGCCAACAAATGAAAAAACTGAAAAATTAAAACTATAATTGGCTTACAGAGTTTTGCGAACTTTAGCCCAATAAAATCAATAATATAGAAACAAACAAAGTTTCAACAATAATAATTAAAACTAACTAATATTAATAGATATGGGCTTGTGACAAAAATTAAAAATAAATATACTTAATAGTTACAAACCATAAAAGTTTGTCTTAAGTAGCACAAAAATAAGTAAATTAACTAACATGTGCATAATTAGTAAAGAACAAACGACAATGATAAGACTATTGTAAATATATAGATGGTAAAATTGAGCTTTCATTACAAAAAAGCTTTCAGCAAATTGTAGTACCATGAATCAAAACAATTCTCATATTCCATTTGCACTGAAAACAGAGTATATAAAGCAGAAATCCACATCAACTGACACCACATACAGTGGACCAAACACAAAAGAACGCTGCTGATGATGAAGGTGTAGTGGCATTCGAAAACAGCTAGTTGTTCCATTCTACTAAGTGTTTGTCAAAATATTTACAATTAACTTTGGTGTTATTTGTTCATTAATAATTATCACATGTAATTTGGCTTACAAAGCGATACGAACTTTAGCCTGATCAAATCATATAGTGTTTTCACACTGAAAGTTAAAACCTGGTTTTAACGTTAAAACCATAAACAGCTGATTTTGCTTTCACACTGCAAGTTTGTTAAATTCAGGTTTTAACTCACAGGCTGTCTAATAACTTTGCTCAAAATAAAATAAATCTCCTGCTGAAATGTGTGTATTTGTTGTTGCATTTTTTCTGCTTTTTAATAACACTTGTTGGACATACTGTTCAACTGTTTTTGTTTGTATGGAAAACTGAGATATTTCACAATGCGCTCTAAAATGGAAATTATTTTATATTTTGTAAATAAAATTTTTTAAATTATGGAACTTCTTATACAGAATGAAGAAGTGCTTGGAAATATTGTAAATAATATAAAAATGCACAAATACATTATAAGATAATCCTTTTTTTATAGGCAGATGAATGTCAGTCATATTGTCTTTTTTCACTTTCCACAGTTGAATTTAAAATATTTTCGTTGTTTTCCTTCCAAAAAAAACTCTTTTTTTCCCATAATTTTTTGATTATTGTTGCTGCTGCATCCATTTTTAAGTTGAAAATTTTTTAAACGCCATCTATTGTTATTCACTGGTATAACATTATCAGCTGCTGTCAGTCATTTTAACTTGGCAGCACTGAATTTATCACAGCGAAAACAAGGTTGCATTTCATAAAACCAACTTAAAACTAATTCAAAAACAATTTGTATGGTAAAACCAGGTTTTAACAGTTGGTTTTAACGTTAAACCCAACTTTTATTAAAACCATGTCAGTGTAAAAACACTAATATATAAAGATAATATTTTAACTTCAACAATTCCAATATATGTTTTTGTTTTATAAATCAATAACTGGAAAAAAAATAAGTCGACTTGTGTATTTGAAAGGAATTTTTCATCTAATATATATTTTTCATATAATAAATTAAGTTTATTATCACAAATTCCAAAAGATACATATAAGTATAGAATGAACTGCATTAGTGTCCAAGTTGCTACTAAAAGCCTGTACAAACGTATGCTAATGATCTGTCCAGCTTTCTGCCCATGCATTTTTTCTCCCAAGCGCAATCAAAATATTCATACATAATGCATTTTTTTTTAGCTAATTATCATCTTCTAAGACACAAGTTTACTCCAGCTGCTACTATATTCATATTCTGGTTCTGTTACTAGTTTTTTTTTATAAATTTTAAATAAATATTTTATTGAAAAAGATTGTGTTTGGAAGAAAGTAATTATGCCTGACAGCAAACATGAACATTCGTTTTATATGAGAGACGTAATGGGATGTCGATTTCCTCCCTAAAGGCACTAAGAAAAACAGAGAGAAGAAGTATGTACATATGTATGTAAATGCTGCAACGTGCAACATTAACCCACTTTTTTTTTTAAATTATGTATGAAAATATTTTTTATTTTATTTTATTTTTTTTAACATGAAGATGAGAAAATAAATGGTGGATTTCTTCGTTTCGTATTGAATCCATAATTTGTTTTATTTTACAACTTATTTATTGATATTCAACGCCATGGAGCGTTGTTAATAAAATTTATTTTGATTTTAGTTTCAAGTCAAAGCAAAATGTGTCTTTTATTTAATGGTTTTAGTTGTGGTTTCGTTCTGTTGTTAAATGCATATGCATACGCCAGTTGCATTATAAGAGTCAGTCTCAGTCTCAGCCTCATTAAAATTTGTAAAGGATTTGTTGGTTTTTTTAAACATATTTTATTTATTTTTCATTCAATACTATTGGCATCATTATTATCACAGTAATTACTTTTATGATCGTCATTACTAGAATTTTTATGACGATCATACAGTTGCAGTTTCGGTTGTCTAATACTGACTTTTTTATGCAACAACTTAAAATACGTAAAATATTTGCATTTAATATTCGTTTAATAATAGTTATGACTACTTTAACGAGCCGTTAGCTAATTTTTTGTAATGAAATAAATTTCAGTGGGGTTGTATAGGATTAACAATAAAGTCTTCCGAATCTTAAATACCCTTTAAAATAAGTCGAAGTCAATAATTAATTTAAGAAATATTTTAAAATAAATTTAACTAAACGAAACAAATTTGTACAACGCACTTAAAAAACTTTTGAAACTTTGATTCGTTAAAAGCGAAGTTCACTGTAACCACACAAAACAAATAAAAGAAAATACCTATATTAAACAAAACTCTGGCAGGGTTGTCTGATTTTTTTCGATCTATATATTTCGCCAAATTGATTTAAGAAATCGCCAAAAGTCGCCAAAAATCAATTTTTTGTAGTTTTTCTTAGTAAATAATAGATAATAAATTTGTTTTTATATAAATTTAAAAATTTTTACAAAATTATCATGTCAAAATTTTTCACATAAATAGCCAATATTAGAAATAAAATCGCCAAAAATTATTTCTTGTAAATTTTTCTCATCCAAATAGAAAATGCATTAATAACTATAATTAATATAAGAAAAATCATGAATATCAAATTGTTTGCACTTCTTGCAGACGAGTTTTGGTAGGATTTATTTTTGAAACTGCTCCTTCAACAAACTAATTTTCCTGAATTAGAAAAATTTTGAAGTTCAACTTTAAAAAAAAAAATAGCCATAATAATCGCCAACAAATTTATTTATCGCCTGAAAAATCGCCATGTCGCCAAACCAAAAATTTGGAAGCCAAACAAGTTGAAAAATCGCCACATTTGGCGAGAAATCGCCATATCTGACAGCCCTGAACTCTGGGTGATATTCTGGTATAAGAAAGGAACAGTTTTACATACGAAAATATTATACATGAACTGAACTTAAATAAAGCTGGCAAGTAACGTTAATTTTCGATAAAATGCAAAATGATTTTTTTTTTGACTGTGCAATTCTCCTTTACCTCACAAGGCAATTTGGTTTTTTTGTTTTTGATCAATCAGAGTTAGACACGATTAAATAATCAGCCGTCAAATCAAAAAAAAAAAAAAAACTTTTTGATTTTCATCAGCCACTGCCGACAACGCGTACGTGTAGACGAAAAAATACGACTACGTGAGATTGATTAATATCAATTCTTTTACAATAATATTGCAACTGTGGAGGTACTTTTAAGCTTAAAGGCAGATGGAATGGTAATGGGCCAAAAAAAGTTACAAATAATAATATCCAGTGAAGCCGCATTGGACATTTGCTCGATATTATATTGCATACATAATGCCATCGATGGGCATGTCCAACGGATAAAAATTTCGTTGGTATCTTAGACACACATCTTTTCATTAAAAAAGATCTTTCAAGAAATTCTTTCAACTGTTCTCTAGTGCTCAATGTCCTCAATGCATACCTCGCATTTAATGTTGTCTATGGCTGCCATCTGGTACAAGTGCACTCGTAAGTAGGAGTGCACCGTTAAGAAGCCGGTAAACTTTCCTAGCATCGTGTTTTTGTAGTTTCAACAGACCCTTGTTACAGCTCGGTTACATTACCCAAAGTATCATCACTCCATTGTGACCTGTAGGTCATTTTATCCCAATTATTGTAAGTCTATCTTAGCTGTCTTGAAAAGCTTTGCATTAATAAGAGATACGTTCGCCAGTCTATTTGCACACTCATATTACCGTTATGATGTGGTGCACCGACACCCATACAATATGAATTTTTCCTTGTAGTCCGTAGCCTAATACGGTCCTGGAGTTAAGCCCTAATTGCCGATTTGCTCTTAGTAAATATGTTGACTAGACCCCTGCACAATACCACTTACAAGAACATTTAAGACATGAGGAAATTTTCAAATGCTTTAGTACAGCGAAATCTTTTAAAACAAACGCTAAACACTGTTGGCAATACTTTTGTTTCAGTTATTGCAGGTATAGGATTAAAGAAGTAAATACGCCGTGACGGAAGAATTTACACACGTTGTGTGTATGATCTTTTATTTTCCAGCGCACATGCAAACACACGCACGCATTGACATTAGTTGTGTGCGCTTACTTTAAAAAACCACCCTTAAACACATAATAATAGCTTACCATCTACATCTTACGCACTCACACTCAAACGTACAATATGCAAAATAACAAGCATGCACGCACCAACACTACTTCTTTTGATTGTTTGTAAAAAACAAGAAGTCTTCGCGACATCGCTTGTTAACACTCATGTAGACGTACAACACTACCAGAGCACGAAGCCGATGTACAATGGTGATCGGCGGCGGCTAAGAGCAAATATCCTCGGCTTCGGCTAAAAGCTGGATGTGAGCCGAAAAATTTTCGCCACCGGCGGCTAGGCAAATGTGTCGGCTAAAACAATAATTTTTTTTTTTTTTTTTGCTTACATGCACCTTATTAAAACCTGCATAATTCGATATATACAACGGTTGAAATGTATAAAAAGGGGCTGTATTTCCACGTTCGCTTGAAAGGATGTCTTGGTTTAGAACGTTACAATTATATATCGTCATGTGAGAACTTAAGTGTCCAATACGCCACTATAAACTTTTGGATATTGAACACTTAAGTTCTCACATGACGATATGTACATATATCGCTTGTGTATCTTAGTATATAAATATAGATATATTTTTTTATTTTTTATACTGCTTTGAGAAAATGTATGTAACTATATATCGAGCCATTACTGCAAAAGAAGCTTAGCCAATATGATTTTTTGAAATATATAAAAATCATTAACTTGTTATAATTATCATTATCTGTTAAAATTTTATAACCATAAGATATACCGTTTAAATTTTATAGGAAAAACAATTTAAGCTTAAGTACACATTATTTTTTGTTTGCAGTTTTTGTAACAGCAACTTGTAACTTAAGCTTTTGTGCTTACCTTTCACTGATATTGTATGAATTATATGCATTCATACAATATTACATATTTACATATTTACATATTTGTTTTATAAAAGACAAATAGTTTATTTATTCGTCTGTGGCAATTTTTCGACTAACCAACTTGATTAAAATGTTTTATTTTCGATATTAGCAATAGTTGAATGTTTTATTCTGCATTTTGTCATTATTAATATTTTTAAAATATTTATCTAGAGAGGACTTTAAGTTAGATCAGCCTTTTCTGGTGGCAATTTATGCACCCATATCTGAGAAATTTTAATACAGATACAGACCACCCAAATTGCCGAAAGTATTTATTTTATTCGCTCCACCGGCAATTTTTGATAGACTGGCCATAAAAAATCATATTCACTGAAAGCCTGCGTACCTAACGGCCATGCGCATTGCACTTTTCACATAAAAAACAACCTATACTGGCTATAAACACTTTTGGCACCATAAGTCTTAAATGCCGTGTTTTTCGGAAAATTTTAATAACCATTTTTGTTTAAAATAAATACCACAACACCTTTCTTCTACATAATTTTCCCCATGGTTCTTTAATGGGATGAAAGTAAGTTTTCTTGGAAAGACTTTTTTTAACAGCTCTCGCTAAAAATTGGATAGTGATAATTTTAATTCGTTTTCATTATTTTATAAGGTAAGATCTGTATATTACATAGCCTCATTACCAGGGACAGGGGTTTCATGCAAATGCATGTTTTTTCCTTAACTCTGATAATGGCTAGAACAAAATATCTTTACGAAACAATGAATTTGCGTAAAAATGGCATCGATTTGTTAGTGCATATTTTTGCATATCTTGCTGAAAATTCATATATTTTTAGATTTTTAATTGAACTATAGTGAATTTTTAATCAGAAATAATTTTTAGTCAGGCTTGAGTTCAGTAATTTCAATTCTTTTTATTGAATGAAATATTTTATTAATTAATGTGAGTTTCTAAAGAAGAGAAGAAAAATTAAATTAGACTTTTAAGCTGGGGGAAATATCGATATTTTTCTGTGCAGAACGCACTTCATCAGCACCCTAGTCTATCTAGAGATTGAGAAATGATTGTTGTGTACAATTATTGATTTACCTTTGGTAAATACATATGTAAGTATCACTATTTATTTCCCCTGTTTTTCCATTTTTTCATTTTTCTATTTAGGTTAGCACGAAGTTATATTACTCTACCTACGTATATTTAACTATTCTTGCTTATCTTTTACGATCATCCTATTCCGTTCCGTTTCATTAGAATTTACGTTAAATAGCTGATGTTAATAACAATCTCTACCCAAGTAGATAGACTAGGGTGCTGATGAAGTGCGTTGCTGCACAGAAAAATATCGGTATTTCCCCCAGCTTAAAAGTCTAATTTAATTTTTCTTCTCTTCTTTAGAAACTCACATTAATTAATAAAATATTTCATTCAATAAAAAGAATTGAAATTACTGAACTCAAGCCTGACTAAAAATTATTTCTGATTGAAAATTCATATTTTTGCATAATTTAGTCATAATTGCATATTTTTGCCTCATATTTTGATAAAAATGCTGAATGCTGTGTCATATAAATATTCTCAAAAATTCAAATTTCCAAAAATATTGCAAAACTGTTTTTGGCAACTGTATTCGCTTGCATTGTTTAGAATTGGGGAACGATTGTACAGGCATAACAAATTTAATGGAAATTGTAATTTTGATAATTTCAAATTGTCTGCTATTAAAGCCGAAAGTAGTGAAATAATTATGCTGAAATTTGATATTGTTTTTAAAAATTATAACGGATTCAAAAACTAAATCTAATAGCTAGTATTCAATTCATTGTAATGGTTGAGTTAAATAAATATACAACATTATATAAAAATAATCATTTAAATTCGAGCCGTTACATCCACAGAGGTTACAAGGCCTTTTTCAATGCACAAAACTTTCTAAGAACAAGTTGATTGGAGTTCACATTCGATAATACATATCGTCACCTAAAATCCAAAAAGCCGTAACAACCAAAAAACTCAAAATACACTTTTTGATTGATTATGATGTGAGAAACCAAAATACAACTTTTCCTAAAATTTTACCGATATATGTTCAAAAATACCGATTTTATTCATTATTCAATTTGGCACCTTCAGCTTCAAATGTAGAGAAAATTCAACGAAGGCAAAATAAAATTTTACGCATGATAACATCGGCTCCATGGTACATCAAAAATTCAAATATACATCGCGATTTGAATATGCCACTAATGACTGCAGAAATTGTAAAATACGCAGGCAAATATCTAACAAAACTCGAGTCACATACTAATCCGCTTGCTCGTAATATTTTGAACTTTACTGGACACATCCGCTTAAAAAAGAGAGATACACCGGCTCTAATATTCAACACTCTAGATGATGAAGCTGCTTGAAAACACCTTTTTCTTTTTGTTGCTTATCACTACTTATGTATTATTTATAACTATCACTAAGCTTATATCCGACATTGGTCGGGCCTAATAATTTTTTTTATAGATTTAAGATTTGAATACTTATTGTTAGTTCATATTTGAAGATACAATAAATAATAAACATGCATTAAAAAAATAAAAAATTGGCACCTAACAAATAAATAGTCTAAAATTTATTTTGTTTTTTGCTTTTGCTGTATAAAAGTAAAAAGTGTACTTGCGGCTTTTTGGATTTTAGGTGTCGATATGTATGAATAATAAAAAAAATTTTAATGAAAATAAATAAAAACACTTTTCTTTTTCTATTTACGTATCGCTCCTTTACTGTAATTTAAACATACATATCTCGAAAATGCGAGTTTGGAGTTAATAATGCAGAAAAAAATCATTATACCATATTTAATCTTGTGTAAAGATTCAATATAAAAGGCTTGTACACGCACCTCTTGAGAAAAGAAAATATTTTTATATCTTTATTTAGTGATATGTAGATTGAAAACTTTACTTTTGAATAATTTTTTTTAAAGTTATGTGCATATTTTATTGTTTTTAGTGCATATTTTACGTTTTTGTGTCATATTTTAGGCGCCTAAAATACCTTTTTTAAATGCATGAAGTCCTTGTCCCTGCTCATTACAATTGGACCAAATATGTTTTTTTTTTTTTTTTTTTAATGCATGTTTTTTTTATTTATTGTATCTTCAAATATGAACTAACAATAAGTATTCAAATCTTAAGTCTATAAAAAAATTATTAGGCCCGACCAATGTCGGATATAAGCTTAGTGATAGTTATAAATAATACATAAGTAGTGATAAGCAACAAAAAGAAAAAAGTGTTTTCAAGCAGCTTCATCATCTAGAGTGTTGAATATTAGAGCCCGTGTATCTCTCTTTTTTAAGCGGATGTGCCCAGTAAAGTTCAAAATATTACGAGCAAGCGGATTAGGATGTGACTCGAGTTTTGTTAGATATTTGCCTGCGTATTTTACAATTTCTTCAGTCACTAGTGGCATATTCAAATCGCGATGTATATTTGAATTTTTGATGTACCATGGAGCCGATGTTATCATGCGTAAAATTTTATTTTGCCTTCGTTGAATTTTCTCTACATTTGAAGCTGAAGCAGTGCCCCATAGTTGAATTCCGTAACACCATATTGGCTTTAAAAGCGACTTGTATATTAAAAGTTTGCAGTCTAGGCTAAGTGTTGAATTTCTACCAATCAGCCAATGTACCTGAGTTAATTTAAGTTTCATTTGAGTTAACTTAGAGTCAATGTGATGTTTCCATGTAAGTCGTCGATCAAGGTGTATACCTAGATATTTCACATGTGAATGTTGAGGAACAACTTGATTGTTAATCCGAATGGGGGAGCAAGTATCTCTTCTTAGGGTGAACGTTATATGGACACACTTTTGTTCGTTGACTTTAATTCTCCATAAGTTTAACCAAAGCTCCATCTGGCTAATGTGTTCCTGGAGTTTGCGGGATGCCTCATCAGGGTTTTCGTGCATACTAAGGCAGGCTGTATCGTCGGCAAATGTGGAAGTATGGATACTACTGCTCACAGGCATATCGCAAGTATAAATCAAGTATAAAACTGGTCCCAGTATGCTCCCCTGTGGCACACCGGATGAAATAGTTTCAGGCCTACTCGTAAAGTCTCCTTCCACAACAGTGAACTTACGGGAAATAATGTAACTTTCCAAAAGATTTAAAATGTTTATTGTTAAGTAAGTCTTCAATTTTAAAATTAGGCCTTCATGCCACACTTTATCAAATGCCTGGGAAACGTCAATAAAGAGCGCAGAACAATACTTTTTTTCCTCAAAAGTTCTTCTTATAAATTGAACCAGTCTGTGAGTTTGTTCAATGGTGCTATGCTGACTTCTAAAACCAAATTGATGGTCTGGTATGCACCCACTACTAATTAGAATTGGGGACAATTTTGTTTTGAGCAGTTTTTCGAAAAGCTTTGACATAGTTGATAGTAGACTTATTGGCCTATATGACTCAGCCTTGGTTAGATCTTTGCCCGGCTTTGGAATCATTTTAACTTTGGCAAGCTTCCAGCTGTGTGGATAATACTCCAGTCGTAAAATGGCATTAAATATGAATAATAGGATTCTCATTGCAATACGAGGCAAGTTCATAAGCATCTGGTTACTAATTCCATCAATACCCGGAGCTTTCTTCGGGTTGAGTTCGGCAATTAATTTTTGTAAATCACGCGTCTTAAACTTTATGTGTTGAGGGGGTAGAGCGACTACATTCGGCAAATCAGCAACACCAGTATATATGTTTGGCGTAAAAACGGATTTTAAGTGCTCAGCAAATATTTTACCTTTTTCAGTATCGCTTCTTGCCCAACTTCCGGTAGATGTGCGTAGAGGTGGCTTATACTCAATGGGTGTTTTAAGCTTTCTAGCAGCGCGCCACAAAGAGTAATTAGACGCTGGTGTGACATCAAGACCTTCCAGATAATTTTTAAGAGATGCAGTTTTTTCAGACGCAAGCAACTCTTGGAGTCGTTTAGTGCACTCTTTAAATCTGATTTTATTTTGTGGTGATCTGTGCTGTTGCCATTCCCTTCTAGCTCTTCTTTTTTCACGTACGAGACGTTCAATGTCTGTAGAATAAATTTTATTAAACCCAGTCTGCGGATGGGAGATAATGGCATGTTCAGCAGCCTGTTTAATATTCTCGCTGAGATTGGCAATGTTAGATTCAATATCATCGGATGTTCTAAGCGTAATGTTTTCCGTACAATGACTACTGAGATATTTTTTGAACCCCAGCCAATTAACACGATTGATCATCTTCACATATGGGTCAGGTAAGTTACTTCTTAAGGGACTACAAATTGTAATGATCGTCGGAGAGTGATCGGACGAAAGATCAAAAGAAGCTTGAACTTGAATTAAATCCCTAGAGATATTTTTTATGACGCCAAAATCTATAACATCCGGAATTTTTTGTATGTCAGTAGGCCAATAAGTGGGCTCCCCACTCGAAATGACATCCAAGCCCATTTTTGAAATAGTGTTGAACAATGCTCGACCTCTGGGGGTAATAAGACGCGAACCCCAGAACGTATGCTTAGCATTGTAGTCGCCAGCTGCTACAAAACAAGGTCCAAGAGATTTGTAGAAATCCTCATATTGATTCTCAGTGATTGAAAATCTGGGAGGGGAGTAAATTGATGATATAACAAAATTTGTACAAAAACTTTCAATGCCAATATTTGTTGCTTGTAGGTGTTCTTCACAAATGTTATCAAGAACATAGTGCTTGAGTCTTGACTTTATTAGAATTGCTGATCCACCGCAAGCCCTTCCTCTAGGGTCCTTTGTCCAAATATGTATCATCTAATAATATAATTATCAAACATCACATACCAGTCTATTAATCTTTGTTATGTATTTGGAAATTATCGTACATTTCGTGATCCATATCTCAAGAAAACTACACACAAATATAGACGATAGAAGAAAACATATTTTCGTATAAAAAATCTGCGTACACACTTGTATATTTTCTGTAATTTCTGTGAAAAACCATTAGAATTATTTCAACAAAAAAATTAAAAATGAATAAACATAGTATTTTGGAAAGAAAATTTTGCCAGATACATTTCATATACGAGTGGTCGGCTGAGCCGTGCTCTGATCACAGCCGCATGCATCGGCGGCGGCGCAATTTCGAGATAAAATTCGGCGGCGGCTGTTAAGCCGGCTATACGCCGAACAGCTTCGTGCTCTGATCACTATATCCAACGTGATTCGCTTATTAAACGACATCATTTATTATTGGTTTAGGGCTAATAAATCAGTCAATGCATATAATCAAAATGCATATACATTTTATTTTTAAATCATATTTAAACAAAAAATTTTGTTTCTCACCGCCCAATTGAATCAAACTTAAGTAGCCAACATTGGGCATTTAAGTGTTGCTTAAGTTTTACAAACACACCATATGTTTTGTGCATGTGTGTGTTTTTTGAAGGCATGTATATGAACATCAGGTGGTCGTATTAAAAAGAATTTCGTTTAATTCTCACAAATATACAACAAATGTAACATAAATTTTCATATCACGAAATATATGAATAGAAAAGTGCATTCTAATGCTCTGTTTGTATCATAAAATGTGTTTTTTGCTATTTCATTTTTTTGCAAATTGAAAAATCAACTTTATTATTTACATTGGACAGCTGTTCTTAGGAAAGCTTTCCATATTATTTGAAAATATTGTAGTGCTACCATACTTTCAACGTAATTTGTAGAGATGTGCAAGTGAGCGTTTTTTGACTCACGACTACGCACGATCACGCAGACAAATATTTTACTCACGCACTTTCACGCACAAATGATATTGAAAATTTTCACGATCACGCACACTCACGAAAAATTATATAATCCAATTTGTATCTTTTTTTGGGTTGAAATATAGGTTTTTACACATACACATGTATGTATGTATGTATGTATGTATGTATGTACATATGTATGCACGTGTTTATGTAAAATTTACATTACACAGTGGGGACTTTTACAAAGTAAATGGCAATAAATCTGGAACTTCTAAACTACTTATTGGAATTATATGAAGCTCCTAACATCCGTAGAGGAGAACTTAGCCTTTATAACACATGTCATGACAGCCTTATGGCTTGAGCTGGACATGAGTTACAGTGTCCCAAAGTTGACTACCTGGTACTCAAAAAAACTTCTGTAGCTTATAACTTTTTTAAAAATTATCCCATTTTTACCCGATAAAGCATTTTGACATAAACTTGAAATTCTTATCTTGAAATTCCGTATCTCTCATGAGATATTTTACTTAAGATAAATACATTTTTTTCC
This sequence comes from Tachina grossa, assembly GCA_949987645.1. Taxonomy (NCBI): domain Eukaryota; kingdom Metazoa; phylum Arthropoda; class Insecta; order Diptera; family Tachinidae; genus Tachina; species Tachina grossa. The sequence goes on along the minus strand of OX465278.1, from coordinate 45,932,123 downwards.
TTTGACGTTTTTTAGTATTTCGCCTATTACTTTTTAGTTCATTGTTGTTGGATTTTAAGTTAAAACACAGCATTAACTTTTTGACAAAATTTTAAATAAAAATAGGAAAAAAAAATTTATTAACATATCCATTCGTGAAATCGGGAAAAAGGCTAACAAATCCAAATTTTTAAATTTCCCTGAAAAAGGAATGTGTTTTTTTAAGTATTTTCATTATTTTCAGTTTTGCAAAAAACTTAGTTTAATACATTTTTAATATTTTAATTACATAGCGCAATGCAAAGCATTAAGAATGTGCTTAGAACCAATTATTTTGTATTTTGGACATGTACCCTACATTCAGCAATATCCAAAAAAAGTAAATTTTAAAAATAATTCTGTGTTTAAGCGGTTAAAATAAGTTGTGACGGTAGATTTTGAAAGTTTCAACTATAAGATTATATTATATAGATAGTTTTAAAAATTTTTAACTAAAATTTAAGAGTGCATTTTCATAAATGCGGATGTACGCGAAGTTTTTCTGAAAAAAGTCAGAATTTAGGGAAAATATAGTTGTGTACCATAAAAATATATTAAAATAATTTTATTTTTCTACATTGCTATACATATTTGAATTTCACATGAACCAGTTTACTACGCCTAAAAAAACTATAACAATAGCTCAATACACAATCTTGTGCAAATGGTCTTGCATCGTAGCATGTGCAAAATGGTATAGTATATTGATACTCACGTATTCAGGAATGATATCTCGTGAGAGCGTGAGAATTCGTGCGTGATTAATAAAAAGAGATCACGCTAAGTCACGACCACGCACTCACGCGTGATTAAATATAAATTTAATCACGATTATGCGTGATTCACGTGTGATTCACGCGTGACACAATAAAATCACGACATTTGCACATCTCTAGTAATTTGATATTAACTTTAATTAGCCACTGAAAAATTAAAGTGTATTTAAATATATTTTAATTTTGTATGAAGATTAACTTAAAATATGTTTAAATATTCACTGATTTATTAGCTATTAGTATAATACATGATACGACAATACATTTAAAAAACATAATATTTACACTGATCTATTTTAAAACCTCCGTGAGCCCACAAACTTCCGTCTGGAGGACTGTATTATGGTCAGGTAAGCGGAAATAAATTTAGGTCTGCGGTTCTTCTATAAATAAATCTATGCGTACTAAATACAATAATGCTTGCCCTTTTAATACAATAATTTTGTAACAAAAATACAAAAGCAGATCACTTTGGCTTAAATGCACTTATAACTAAAGGGTGTCCCAACAAGAACGCAAGATTTAAATTTGGCGCCATTCGAAGTGTCATTGTTTGACATTTGAACAATTATTATTTTTTGCTAGTAGAAGGTACGAGGTTAGTAAAAATAGAGCGCTACACGAATGAACAACGCATTCTCATTGTGAAATTGTTTTACCAAAATGGTGAAAGTTTTGCGGCTACAGTTCGCAAATTTGCGATCAATTTGGTCACAATAATGCTCCAAAAGAGTCAACTGTAAAGAGATTAATGGATAAATTTGCCGAAACTGGGTCCAGGGTTGTCAGATATGGCGATTTCTCGCCGAACGTGGCGATTTTTTAACTTGTTTGGCGTCCAAATTTTTGGTTTGGCGACATGGCGATTTTTCTGGCGATAAATAAATTTTTGGCAATTATTATGGCTATTTTTTAAACAAAATTGAACTTAAAAATTATTCTAATTCAGGAAAATTAGTTTGTTGAAGGAGTAGTTTCAAATATAAATCCTACCAAAACTCATCTGCAAGAAGTTAAAACAATTTGATTTTGATGATTTTTCTCATATTAATTAAAGTCATTTAATTTGAATGAGAAAAATTTACAAGAAATAGTTTTTGGCGATTTTATTTCTAATTTTGGCGATTTTCTGATAAATTTTGATACGATTATTTTATAAAAATTAATACAAAAAAAGTGTTATATGAAATCAAATAAATTATTAAATATTTACTAAGAAAAACTACATAAAACTGATTTTTGGCGACTTTTGGCGATTTTTAAAATCAATTTGGCGAAATAGGTCGGAAAAAATCTGACAACCCTGACTGGGTCTGTTAGTGATGTAAAGACAACAACGCGCCTTCGACCAGGTCGATCGACCGAAAATGTTGCAGCTGTACGTGATGATCTCGCTCAAACGCAGGTCAAGCGCAAAAAGTCAATGGTCTTCGGTATCGTGAAATGATAACCAGTTTTTTCGTGCCTAGAATTGAAGAAATTAATGTGGAGTGCATGTGGTTTCAACAAGACGGCGGCACATATCATACAGCCAGAGAAACGATTCAATTGCTACATCATTCATTTCCCGGTCGTGTTATTTCGCGTTTTGGAGACCAGAATTGGCCGCCTAGATCGTGCGACTTAACACCATTAGACTTTTTTCTTTGGGGTTTTTTGAAGTCGATGGTTTACGCGAATAAGCCGACGACGACTCAAGCCTTAAAAGAGGAAATTGTACGCTGCATTAATAAAATACCGCAGCATTTATGCAAAACGGCCATTGAACATTTCATTAAAAGATCGCGTGTGTGCTAGCAAAGCCGCGGCGGCCATCTGCCCGATTTGTTGTTCCACACATAACCTCATTTTGTCTACTTTACGATATCATAAAGTTTCACGATTTTTTTTGTAAATATATGTGTTTTATTTAAAATTTAAATCTTGCGTTCTTGTTGGGACACCCTTTATCAACACTGCTGTAGCTTCTTTTCACAAAAAGTATTAAACTACAACCAGTATATGGAATGTAGTTATTTTAAAATATTGACAGCAACACAGTAATTATCTCAGCTAAAGAATACATTAAACATAAATTCAATTATTAAATGATGAGCTGTGGCTGGCTACAAGCAACCAAAAAACAACCAACCAACCAGCCGGCTAAATAGCCAATCAAACAAAGAGCACCGGACCGAAATACTCTTAAAATTGTAAATAAACCGCCAATATCGGATCAAGGATCTGTGTGGTGAAAAATCATTTGAATTCACAGCGGTTGGCGGTACGCTATTCACGGGTAGTAAACATTTTAATATAAATATTTAATCATAGTTATAGTTTTTTCTTTATACAAACAGTAAATTGCTTTTGAAATACATAAATAAATAAATCAAATGAATAAATGTATGAATGAATAAATACATAAAATATAAGTTGGGTATTATTATTACTGCTCAAATACTCTATTATTTTTTAAGTATCTTTTATTAAATTTCAAAAATACTAGTCCGTTCCGTTAATAACGTTTAGTATGCGAGTAACAGTCTCTGACAGCCAGCCAGTCTCTCTGATTATTATTCGGTAGATTGTTTAGTTTACTTTTTCTTGGTGATTTTGTCTTCTTCTTCTTTTTCTAAAGGTCTCATGGCAACGTGAAACTGGAATCCTAATTTTTATTAGACATGAGTAGACATTAAGTTTTTAAGCCTATTTCAATTTGAAAGCTGCAGTAATTGTTTCTATACATTTTTTATTTTTTTATTTTATTTTTCTTGTTCATTATTAAGTTGGTTGTAATTTGATATCACTTTAAGCATTTAAGTATTTGTTAGACATCAGTTAGTGGTCGTATGATTACAATTTTATTTTCTTAATATTATTTTCTATTTATTTTTATTTTATTTTCTTTTTATTATTATTTTTTTAATTTGGTAATTGATCAATTTATTCGATTTATATGCATTTTATGTTAATTTGAAAGTAATAGAGTTGATCAAAAACAGTGACCGAGATTTGAAAGATTTCCAGTGAACTATTTGAAAAATAAAAAAAAATGTCTACAGTACAATCTCGATTTGCGTAACCGCCAAAGGAAATCACAGTTGTTGCTTTTACCGAAAGGTTAAACTAACAGACCATCATCATAATTTAACTTAATTTTGTTTTTTGTTATTCTTTATAATTTTAAATAATCATTAATGAAATAATCCTAAAGTAAATAATAATATAAAAAAAAACTCAAACATTTTAAATTTTTGGCAATTGCAGCAAGTTCTTTAATTTCTTGAATATCAGTAAATTTTTCACTGGGTACTTCAGACGTAACATTACTTTAAATTTAATAATACGGAAATAAGCAAATTAACTAACATGTGCATAATTAGCAAATAAAAAACGACAATGGCAAGACTGTTGTAAATTTAGAGATGACAAAACAGAGCTTTCCTTACAAAAAAGCTTGCAGCAAATTGAAATACGATAAATCAAAACAATTCACATATACCATTTGCAACAATGTCTGAGTATATAAAGCAGGAATCCACATCAACTGACACCACACACAGTGGACCAAACACAAAAGAACGCTGATGACGAAAGTGTAGTGGCCTTTCGTAACAGCTAGTTGTTCCGTTCTACTAAGTGTTTGTCAGAATATTTACAGTTAACTTTGATGTTATTTGTTCATTAATAATTATCACATGTAAATTGGCTTACAAGGCGATACGAACTTTAGCCCAATAAAATCATAAATATAGAAACAAATGAAATTCGAACAATCATAATTAAAATTAACTAAAAAACACAGAAAATGTTGCACTTATCGAGAATGATTCTTAAAAACCAGTTTCTCTAATCAACACTGTAACGTAAAAAAATTAATTGTGGCGCTAACCGGGCTATTGCAACCGCTGGTTGCGCAAAACGAGCACGCACTGTAGTTAGAAATTCTTTAAATTTATGAGGAATTAAGTTTATATTCAATTAAACAGAAATCTGAACTTGTTTGTAAGCTATTTATCTTCTTTAAAAGTAAAAAAAAAAATAATTTATTTCTTTTGACTTTGTTTTACTATTTTACTTTCACATAAAAGTTTAAATTGTATTCATAAGTAAATAAATAAAATTCAACAGACAACGGCAGCAAAACCTAAAGCTAACCCGTAGTTGCCCTACACAGAGAAAAAACTGCCTCATAGAATCAATAAGATTTTCTCTATGAAACGTTTTTAGGCTAAGGGGTATCCCAGCAGAAAGAAGCGAAGATTTTTTTATAGAGATTCCTTATTGTTTTTATGTGGTAAATCTTATTAATTTTATCAAGAAGAAAACCACATAAAATCAAGAAGAAATCTTATTATTCCCAACTTTTTTACTCAATTTCCGTTATTTTTGACACCAAAAAAAAAAACAATCCATAGAGAAAAACTTCTTGATTCTATTAGGTTTTCTTATAAATTGTAAACTATATGGATTTCTTATTGATTTTATTAGGTTGCCTTATTGATTTTTTTTAAAATGTTTTCTTCTTGATTTTTTCAATATGGTTTTCTTCTTGATTTTATTAGGTTCCTATATGATTATGTGTAAAGCATCTTATTGATTTTTTTAATAAGGAAATCTTCTTGATTTTATGAGGTGTCTTGTTATTTCATATCTATAAATAGACACAGACAATTTTTTTTCATGATCTTTTCCGTTTATGTATTTATAAGCATGTTTGCAAAATTATTTCAATTGTTATTCAGACTGCTTGTTAGCATATTGGTTAGAGTGTTTGTCTATCAGTCAGAAATTTGCTGGTTCAATACTTGTCTCCTTTCAACTAATAATATGTATGTATGGTGAGTTAATTAATTAAGAATACAATATAATATGGTATGTATCTATGTAAGTATGTGTAGTATGTATAGTATAAATAAATAACATCTACGTATACTACATACATACATAAGTATATATAACGGGTTTTTTTTAGAGGTATAAAGCTTCGAATTGAAATAAAACACAAGAAAATCGTTTTAATGTCCATCAATTTGGCTTTATTGGAAGGATAATTTTATGCCATTAATGTTTAAATATGATTTCGGGCATGTGGCCGCCGCAGCTGGCTCGAATAAAGCCAATTCTACAGGTCCAATTTTCAACCACTTTTTCGAGCATATGGGGCCGTATGTTGGCAATAACGTCACGAATGTTGGCTTCCAAGTCCCCTAACGTTTCTGGTTTGTTGGCGTAGACGAGCGACTTCACATATCCCCAAAGAAAATAATCCAATGGTGTCAAATCACACGATCTTGGTGGCCAATTGACAGGTCCATTCCGCGAAATTATGCGCTCATCGAATGTTTCCTTCAATAAATCGATTGTGACGTGCGCTGTGTGGCATGTAGCGCCGTCTTGTTGTAACCACAACTCATCCACATTCATGCCATCCAATTCGGGAACAAAATAGTCGGTTATCATGGCTCTATACCGGTCTCCATTAACGGTAACTAACTCTCCAGCATTATTTCGGAAGAAGTATGGCCCAATGACTCCACCAGCCCATAGAGCACACCAAACAGTCAGTTTTTGTGGATGTAATGGCGTCTCAAGGGTCTCATGTGGATTCTCTTCACTCCAAATGCGGCAATTTTGCTTGTTGACGTAGCCATTCAACCAAAAATGAGCCTCATCACTGAACAAAATTTTGCGATGAAAATCAGCATCGAGATCAATCTCATTTTCGGCCCATACACCAAAATCACGACGCATTGCATGGTCTCGCGGCTTTAATTCTTGCACAAGCTGGATCTTGTAAGGTCGCTAGCCAAGATCTTTGCGCAAAATCTTCCATAAAGTTGATGGACAAAGCTCCAATTGCTGTGCACGGTGGCGAATCGATTCATTCGGGTCCTCTTCAACACTTTGCTCTACAGCGGCAATTGTTTCTTCGGTGCGCACTGTTCGACGTCTCTGCGGATGCGTATTATCACATAGAGTAAACGTAGTGCGAAAACGATCCATGGTTAACCGAATTAATTGCTCTGATGGACGATTATGTCGACCATAAAATGGACGGAGCTTGCGGTAAACTTCGCGAACTGAACCATTATTTTCGAAATAAATTTGCACGATTTGCAAGCGTTGTTCTTTTGTCAACCTGTTCATGATGAAATGGCAAACCAAACTAAATATTAATCACTTACAGCTGACAAAATGGCCGCCAGTTAAAAAAGTAATGCCAACTTAAAGTTCTATACCTCAATAAAAAACACCCATTATATGGTATATAATTTAAATGAAAATATATCGCTCATTTGCTTCAATAGTGGCACAACTCAAAAAAACCAGTTTTGCAGAAAACGCGTTTTAAGTTTTCAATTTGCATACAACTCAATGAAGAAATGAAAAAAAATTCTTCTCTCAGGAGGTGATGGTACAAGCTATTTATATGAAATTTTTACACAAGATAAAATACGAAATGCCGCATCTTTCTGCATTATTAACTCAAAAAACTTATTTTTTGAGTTATGCCACTAGCGAAGTAAATGAGCGATATAAACAAAGCACAAAGAATAAAGAGTTGCATAATTTTTTTTTTTATTTTATGAGGTCGCCTCATAAAATCAAGAAGAAAACCTTATTAAAAAAATCAATAAGATAACCTCATAAAAACTACAAGATTCCTTCTTGATTTTTTCAAAAAGGTTTTCTCTATGAAATTAATAAGATTTCCTTATTGAAAAAAAACCATAGATTTCTTATTAATTTTGTTCTATTTTATGAGGTAATTATTAGGCACTGTTTTCTCTGTGTAGACGAAAATTCAATACTACCACACTCAATATATATAATGGGTGTTTTTTATTGAGGTATAGAATTTTAAGTTGGCATCACTTTTTTAACTGGCGGCCGTTTTGTCAGCTGTTAAGTGATTAATAATAAGTTTGGTTTGCCATTTTATCATGAACAGGTTGACAAAAGAACAACGCTTGCAAATCGTGCAAATTTATTTCGAAAATAATGGTTCAGTTCGCGAAGTTTACCGCAAGCTCCGTCCATTTTATGGTCGACATAATCGTCCATCAGAGCAATTAATTCGGTTAACCATGGATCGTTTTCGCACTACGTTTACTCTATGTGATAATACGCATCCGCAGAGACGTCGAACAGTGCGCACCGAAGAAACAATTGCCGCTGTAGAGCAAAGTGTTGAAGAGGACCCGAATGAATCGATTCGCCACCGTGCACAGCAATTGGAGCTTTGTCCATCAACTTTATGGAAGATTTTGCGCAAAGATCTTGGCTTTCGACCTTACAAGATCCAGCTTGTGCAAGAATTAAAGCCGCGAGACCATGCAATGCGTCGTGATTTTGGTGTATGGGCCGAAAATGAGATTCATCTCGATGCTGATTTTCATCGCAAAATTTTGTTCAGTGATGAGGCTCATTTTTGGTTGAATGGCTACGTCAACAAGCAAAATTGCCGCATTTGGAGTGAAGAGAATCCACATGAGACCCTTGAGACGCCATTACATCCACAAAAACTGACTGTTTGGTGTGCTCTATGGGCTGGTGGAGTCATTGGGCCATACTTCTTCCGAAATAATGCTGGAGAGTCAGTTACCGTTAATGGAGACCGGTATAGAGCCATGATAACCGACTATTTTGTTCCCGAATTGGATGGCATGAATGTGGATGAGTTGTGGTTCCAACAAGACGGCGCTACATGCCACACAGCGCACGTCACAATCGATTTATTGAAGGAAACATTCGATGAGCGCATAATTTCGCGGAATGGACCTGTCAATTGGCCACCAAGATCGTGTGATTTGACACCATTGGATTATTTTCTTTGGGGATATGTGAAGTCGCTCGTCTACGCCAACAAACCAGAAACGTTAGGGGACTTGGAAGCCAACATTCGTGGCGTTATTGCCAACACACGGCCCCATATGCTCGAAAAAGTGGTTGAAAACTGGACCTGTAGAATTGGCTTTATTGGAGCCAGCCGCGGCGGCCACATGCCCGAAATCATATTTAAACATTAATGGCATAAAATTTTCCTTCCAATAAATCCAAATTGATGGACATTAAAACGATTTTCTTGTGTTTTATTTCAATTCGAAGTTCTATACCTCTAAAAAAAATACCCATTATATATATATATATATATATATATATATATATATATATATATATATATATATATATATATATATATATATATATATATATATATATATATATATATATATATATATATATATATATATAATTATATATGTATATATATTTATTTATTTATTATTAAAATATTATTTAATTTTATATATATTATATATATATATATATATATATATATATATATATATATATATATATATATATATATGTATATATAAAATATATATAAAATTAAATAATATTTTAATAATAAATAAATAAATATACGAATTTATTGCTTAGCCTTAGTCTTAAACATTTTTAGGCTACCTACCAATGAATTATCAAGGCAGCAGAAAAAACATTAAAAATATCAACAGCAAACTTAAATTCTTCATAAAAATTTTATATAAACTTTAATTCGTTTGAAGATTATTGAAACTACACTGAACCACAAAAAATACATAAATACAGGGGAAAAAAGTCATTGACTCAACGAATTTGTTCCTTATTTTTTCACCTCCTGAACAAGTTTATTGAATAAAACAAGGAATTACTCGTAGTACGTTGCATAAACATATATCAAATCGTTGATTACCTTAAAATCAAAGTTCTCGTTCTTTGAATAAAATAAAATGCAACGTTTATTACTTAAAATCAATAAACAGATACCTTGAAACAATGTATACTTTCTTTAATAATTAAAAGCTTTATAAATTAATTAAAATATAATACTTTTCTTTCCTATTGGAATGAAACAAATTAAAAAAATTAATAGTGAAAAGTTGACTTTTCAGACAAAAGTCATGCATTTGTCAGTTACCCAAAGAAAATTAAATAATAAATTCAGTTATATTTTTGGAAAATAGTTTGTAATCTTCATCGTTTTAATATTTTTAAGTTATTTTCGGCTGAATAAAACATCATGGGTTAATTCATGTCAAAAATCTCAGTACTTTTTTTCTCAAAAATCTTTGTGGTTTCGTTATCAAAAATATGTCTCTGATTCGAATTTTTAGAATTTTTAAGAATAATGCAGTCCTATAATTAATTAAAACGTATTATATTATTTTCGTGATAAAAACAAGCATCCTATGCTTTAGTCGAGCATATAACCAGCCTACGTGCCGACTTTCATTAAAATCCCTTCAGCTATTTTTTTTTTCATTGTAAAGTAACAATCATCTAAATATTCAAACACAAAAACTTTCACATATGGGCTATTCCACAGGATGTCACGTACAATGACCAATCAATTAAGCTTGTATATCAGAGAAAATTTAATATTTTCTTTATTTCTTTATGTACTTTTGAGGAGCGTAAGTAGCCCTATCTTTGGTAAAATATAAGGAAAAATCTAACCGCATTTATCTGAAATACAGGCTTAATTTATTAGTCAATGTACGTTACGTTCTCTGGAATAGCCCATATATATTATTAAGGCCTAATTTATAAACAAAATCATTAAGACTTTATAAAATATGTTTTATAAACCGTTTATAAAGCCTTAATAATTCTTAGAAATAACTGCCTTAGTACCTGGGATATATATTTATAATGTAATTTTTATTTTTTAATAATTTCTTACATTTTATTGAGGGTTGAACAAGCTATATATGATTCTATATTAAGGAAATACTATTTCGATTCGTTTCGTATCGACTAACATAATCAGAAAATTCTGTGGGTTTCAATAACAACAACGTATGTTATATATTTCTCATTACAAGTTTATAATATCAAATTGTTATATTTTAAATGCCTTTTAGAAAGTTCTAGGAAGTTTTTGAAAAATATGCTTCAAGTAATTCTCTTTTTTTTTCTAAAACAATTGTTGTTATTAACTTTTTTTTTAATAAGTTTCCAAAAGAACTTTATTTGACTCTAATGAAAAAATTATTTTTTATTTAAATTTAATTAACAAAAAATTATATGAAATTAATTTACAAAGAAATAAAAAGAAACACATAGCATATGTATGTATTAGAGGCCTGCGTAAACAGTCTTGAAATGTAAAAACGTCATGATTTTTAAATTTATTCACGTCGCATGTATTATACTAAACCAATAATAAATGCTGTCGTACTATAAGCGAAGCACGATGAATGTATTGGTGTATGTGTATACCAGTGTTAACAAGCGATGACGTCAAGACAGCTTGTCTGTAACAAACACTCAAAAGAAGTAGTGTTGATTAGTGTATGCTTGTTATTTTTCATATTGTACGTTTGAGTGTGTGTGTAATATGTAGATGGTAAGCTATTATGTGATTAACCGCATACAACTAATGTTAATGTATGTGTGTGCCTTTGCATGTGCGCAGAAAAATAAAAGATCATACACACATACATGCATGACGTTTGCACACGCGCTTATGCGTAGAAAGAAGCAGTATCACAAATTCTTCCGTCACGAAGTGTTTTCTTCTTTACTCCTATACCTACAATACTCAAAAAAATTTCTTGCAAACAATATTGTTAACGTTTGTTTTATAAGATTTCGCTATAGCAAAGCATTTGAAAAATCCCTCATGTCTTAAAAGTTCTTATAAGATATCTTGTGCAGGAGACTAGTATGTATGTACTCGTACATAGGTACAAGTGTTAAAGTTATAACAAGAAGAGTTTTAAGATTTCAATAAATCTTTGGCCTGTGTAAGACTTGATACTGTTGGAACATAAAGTCTGTTCCTTTGTTGTATTTTTATGACATTTTGTACGAGAAAATCCTTTCGACATTTACAGAGGAGTGCGGTATAGACAAAATTCGGTAAGCTACTGTCGATTTACCAGGAAACATGTATTCATCTAAAGCGTTTTTAGTTTTAGCAGCTGTAGGCTAAAAAATTCATATATTTTCTGTTAATAGTTTTAGTTCTTCCATATCAGGCAATGCTCTATATTGATTAATATTTTCAAAATTTCATTGTCAAAAATATATGAGTACGCGCGTCTTCTGACTGCATTTCTGAGTTGGCCGTGAGAGTATCAAATGTGTTACGGGAGTACTACGGTACTTTTTCATGTCAAATAGTATCAAAAAAAGTACGATCGTACCAACTTTCCCATCACTGCTTTCTATGTATTGAATTCAGAGCGTATGACTAATAAATAAATAAACACTCATTTTGCAAGCGCACGAATATCATAAAAACCTTAGCACACTAATCCCAAATTAATATTTTACTTATTATTTACTTATCAGGGAACCTTTACCCCATGATGATCTGCATTAGCAACAGTGAAATGCGCATAGGATCCAGCTAAACCCCTCAATAATCAATTTCAATGTATTTTTAAGAAAAAAATATTTTACTTAATAAGTAAAATATTAATTTGGGATTATTAGTGCGTTTAAAAACTTTAAACTTAAATTGTAACAATTCCCATAAAAAACATTAATTATTAGCATACTTATTTGGAGCAAACGATCAGTAGCTAAACAAACTAATGTGAAGTTTTCTCCTTTGCAAGAAAGCGACTTGTCTACAAAAAATTTTAAACGAATCACATGTGATTGTTATGTATAAAAATTTTAGGGGTTTTCATATCGCTCATTTACTCAAACAATGTCATAACTCAATTAATCCTCATATCGTTCTTCATATTGTGAAAAAAAAGTTCTTGTTTACTCAAGTCTTGGCAGCAAAATAAAATTTTCTTTTTCCATTACATTGCGTTTAAATTGAAAACTTTAAACTAGTTCTCTGACAAACTAGCTTTTTTTGAGTTATGACATTATTTGAGTAAGTGAGCGATGGACTTTTCTTAGACAAGTCACTTGCTTGCATTTTGGAAACACGTAAAAGTCGCATATAAGCAGTGTGATTTTTTTTCAGCATTTTAGTTCAGACATATGGGCGATGGACATGACATTTGTAAACTTTAAGTTCAGCAAAAAACAAGAATGAAATGACATAATCCAAAATATATCCTAACAACCTTATTTATAAAAATATAAAATATAAAGTATTTACTGGGGTTTGTATACGTTTCTTAGTTTACTACGCTTATTTTTCTTTTGTGATTTTCAAAAATATTATTATTTGTGAATTTTCAAATAGTTTTTGAAAGAATTTGCAGAAGATAAGAGGTTTGTGACTGTTCAAAATGTGTGGTTGAAGTCTACTGATGATTTGTTACAGCAGCAATGAAATGCATATACACAATGCTGAACCGCCAGCACCTTAAATATTTAAAAACATAACTTTACACTCAAAAACGTTTTATTTGAAATCCAAAACTTGTGTTTTTCTTACTATCAAACCTAAATTTGTCTGGTTTTTAATTAATTTTTAAGCTTACAAAACTTCTTCCGGTTTTAAGGGTTCCATACACCAAAGTAGAGATAGGCGCGTGTCAAATTTTTTCAACCCGACATGACACGAACACCAACAACAAGACGCTTAACACATACGAAACACGTATGCGAAAAATTTGGTCAACATGATACTGCACTACACGAACAAAATATTATTATTTAATATCAGAAAATTTTTTTGATTTTTTTCAAGAGTCGCTTTTCAAAATATGGCACCGAATTGTTACTGGCAGCTGATACTATCTGCCACCATCGCTTGTACTGTCGGTTTACGTACAGAACTTTAAGCTTCATAGGCCCATACAATATCAAAAAATATGCCGGTATTGTGTGTTTGGCGATATAAAATAATAAATTTTTTCTCTACTGGAAATTCATTCATACATAGTTTTACATCTAAAATCGCTTTGTGTTTTTTGTGTATATTTTGGTCAACATTAAACGAACCGAACACGCACGAAATCAGATTTTTTGTCACGAACACTTCATGTTCAGTCGTGCACAGAGAAAAAACTGCCTCATAGAATCAATAAGATTTTCTCTATGAAACGTTTTTAGGCTAAGGGGTATCCCAGCAGAAAGAAGCGAAGATTTTTTCATAGAGATTCCTTATTGTTTTTATGTGGTAAATGTTATTAATTTTATCAAGAAAAAAACCACATAAAATCAAGAACAAATCTTATTATTCCCAACTTTTTTTACTCAATTTCCGTTATTTTTGGCACTAAATTGTTTTAATCCACAGAGAAAAACTTCTTGATTCTATTAGGTTTTCTTATAAATTGTAAACTATATGGATTTCTTATTGATTTTATTAGGTTGCCTTATTGATTTTTTTTAAAAGGTTTTCTTCTTGATTTTTTCAATACGGTTTTCTTCTTGATTTTATTAGGTTCCTATATGATTATGTGTAAAGCATCTTATTGATTTTTTTAATAAGGAAATCTTCTTGATTTTATGAGGTGTCTTGTTATTTCATATCTATAAATAGACACAGACAATTTTTTTCATGATCTTTTTCGTTTATGTATTTATAAGCATGTTTGCAAAATTATTTCAATTGTTATTCAGACTGCTTGTTAGCATATTGGTTAGAGTGTTTGTCTATCAGTCAGAAATTTGCTGGTTCAATACTTGTCTCCTTTCAAGTAATAATATGTATGTATGGTGAGTTAATTAATTAAGAATACAATATAATATGGTATGTATCTATGTAAGTATGTATAGTATGTATAGTATAAATAAATAACATCTACGTATACTACATACATACATAAGTATATGGTATAGAATTTAAATGAAAATACATAAGCAAAGAATAAAGAAAGACATATTTTTTTTTATTTTATGAGGTCGCTTCATAAAATCAAGAAGGAAACCTTATTAAAAAAATCAATAAGATAACCTCATAAAAACTACAAGATTTCTTCTTGATTTTTTCAAAAAGGGTTTTTCTATGAAATTAATAAGATTTCCTTATTGAAAAAAAAAAACCATAGAGATTTCTTATTACTTTTGTTCTATTTTATGAGGTATTTATTAGGCACTGTTTTCTCTGTGTGTGTGTTCGTGTCGCGCCCATCTCTAGTGCCCATTATTTTTTGTAACATCTCAGGCAAGAATATGTTGTTTACGAGTCAATTTGTAAGGAAATATTTACAACTTAAATTCTGATGTACACATACATATTTTTGCCTCCTAGTGACTAAAGTTTTTGATAGAATTGACGTTATTTTTTTCGACTTTATTACTTTTGTATTTACCGGTTGTGTGTTTTTTTTTTAATTTTATTATGTTGTTTGCTTTATTATATTATTATTGTGGAATTTGGCTTTTTCCATGTTTCTCCTTTTTTCCACTATCAACTAGTGTATCTATTCACGTCATCATTTTTGCTGTTAATCTGCTATTGTATTTGAAAATGGAACTATTTCTTCATTTTATTTGTACAATTGTTTTATTATTATTATTATTTGCTTTCATTTCAAATTGCGTGTTTTTAAATTTTGTTGACAAGCAATAGACATAAATTAATTAGTTAGTTTTCTATTCATTCTTCTTTTGAAGAAATTTGCTTCAACGTCAAAGTTATAATTTTTATGGCTGCTAACTCAAAGACTTTAACTAACTTAAGAATATACAAACATACATACAAATGTTCATGTATAAGCATTACGAATATTAAAATTTTAACTAAAAAAAAAAATGTTTCCAATATAATAAATAGAGAGAAGATTCCCCAACCCCTATTTCGTGTTGAACTTGAGCCTAATGATATAAAATTGAAAAAAATGAGACGCATCCAATTTATAATTTAAAATACCTCTTATACCGAAAAATCACAGTTGAAGAGCCACATAAGCGTTCAGGTCCTGTACAGTTCCATAATTGCCAAGAATATGGCCATACAAAAACATACTGCAATTTACCCTATGTTTGTGTTGTGTGCGGCGAATTACACGGCACTGCTAGTTGCAATAAGTCAAAAGATCAAAGTGATAAAAAATGCAGTAATTGTGGAGGTAATCACACCGGTAACTACAGAGGTTGTCCTGTGTACTCTTTCGTAAAGAAGACTATGGTGCAAAAAACTAAATTAGCTCCAGCTCAATCAGCAAACGCTTACTCTGCCACTTTTGCGCAAATGAGCCAACCAGTTACTTCCCGTGTATCGTATGCAGATGCTGCTAAGACAAATTCAATTCCCACACAAAATGTTTCCCCGCCAAATAATTAAAAAAATACTGACGCAACCTTTAATTTTAACCGCCTTGAAGCTACTATTGATAATCTGGTGCAAACTATAAACAATTTTACAACAAATATGACTAGTATGATGCAAGAAATGCTGCGAATGCAGAATACTCTGCTTCAAGCATTAATTAATAAGCCATGAACACGTTAACAATATGTTTCTGGAACGCAAACGGCATTCGCCAACATAAAAATGAACTTGAGCACTTCCTCATGGAAAAAAATATTGATGTAATGTTAGTATCTGAGACTCATTTGACTTCGAGAAGTCTTTTTAAAATTTATGGCTACACTATATATGATACAAAGGACCCTAGAGGAAGGGCTTGCGGTGGATCAGCAATTCTAATAAAGTCAAGACTCAAGCACTATGTTCTTGATAACATTTGTGAAGAACACCTACAAGCAACAAATATTGGCATTGAAAGTTTTTGTACAAATTTTGTTATATCATCAATTTACTCCCCTCCCAGATTTTCAATCACTGAGAATCAATATGAGGATTTCTACAAATCTCTTGGACCTTGTTTTGTAGCAGCTGGCGACTACAATGCTAAGCATACGTTCTGGGGTTCGCGTCTTATTACCCCCAGAGGTCGAGCATTGTTCAACACTATTTCAAAAATGGGCTTGGATGTCATTTCGAGTGGGAAGCCCACTTATTGGCCTACTGACATACAAAAAATTCCGGATGTTATAGATTTTGGCGTCATAAAAAATATCTCTAGGGATTTAATTCAAGTTCAAGCTTCTCTTGATCTCTCGTCCGATCACTCTCCGACGATCATTACAATTGGTAGTCCATTAAGAAGTAACTTACCTGACCCATATGTGAAGATGATCAATCGTGTTAATTGGCTGGGGTTCAAAAAATATCTCAGTAGTCATTGTACGGAAAACATTACGCTTAGAACACCCGATGATATTGAATCTAACATTGCCAATCTCAGCGAGAGTATTTTAACAGGCTGCTAAACATGCCATTATCTCCCATCCGCAGACTGGTTTTAATAGAATTTATTCTTGAGACATTGAACGTCTCGTACGTGAAAAAAAAGAAGAGCTAGAAGGGAATGGCAACAGCACAGATCACCACAAAATAAAATCAGATTTAAAGAGTGCACTAAACGACTCCAAAAGTTGCTTGCGTCTGAAAAAACTGCATCTCTTAAAAATTATCTGGAAGGTCTTGATGTCACACCAGCGTCTAATTACTCTTTGTGGCGCGCTGCTAGAAAGCTTAAAACACCCATTGAGTATAAGCCACCTCTACGCACATCTACCGGAGGTTGGGCAAGAAGCGATACTGAAAAAGGTAAAATATTTGCTGAGCACTTAAAATCCGTTTTTACGCCAAACATATGTACTGGTGTTGCTGATTTGCCGAATGTAGTCGCTCTACCCCCTCAACACATAAAGTTTAAGACGCGTGATTTACAAAAATTAATTGCCGAACTCAACCCGAATAAAGCTCCGGGTATTGATGGAATTAGTAACCAGATGCTGATGAACTTGCCTCGTATTGCAATGAGAATCCTATTATTCATATTTAATGCCATTTTACGACTGGAGTATTATCCACACAGCTGGAAGCTTGCCAAGGTTAAAATGATTCCAAAGCCGGGCAAAGATCTAACCAAGGCTGAGTCATATAGGCCAATAAGTCTACTATCAACTATGTCAAAGCTTTTCGAAAAACTGCTCAAAACAAAATTGTCCCCAATTCTAATTAGTAGTGGGTGCATACCAGACCATCAATTTGGTTTTAGAAGTCAGCATAGCACCATTGAACAAACTCACAGACTGGTTCAATTTATAAAAAGAACTTTTGAGGAAAAAAAGTATTGTTCTGCGCTCTTTATTGACGTTTCCCAGGCATTTGATAAAGTTTGGCATGAAGGCCTAATTTTAAAATTGAAGACTTACTGTCCAATAAACATTTGAAATCTTTTGGAAAGTTACATTATATCCCGTAAGTTCACTGTTGTGGAAGGAGACTTTACGAGTAGGCCTGAAACTATTTCATCCGGTGTGCCACAGGGGAGTGAGTATACTGGGACCAGTTTTATATTTAATTTATACTTGGGATATGCCTTCGAGCAGTAGTATCCATACTTCCATATTTGCCGACGATACAGCCTGCCTTAGTATGCACGAAAACCCTGATGAGGCATCCCGTAAACTCCAGGAACACATTAGCCAGATGGAGCTTTGGTTAAACTTATGGAGAATCAAGGTAAATGAACAAAAGTGTGTTCAAGTAAAATTTACCTTACGAAGAGATACTTGTTCCCCTATTCGGATTAACAATCAAGTTGTTTCTCAACATTCACATGTGAAATATCTTGGCATACACCTTGATCGACGACTTACATGGAAACACCACATTGATTCTAAGCTATCACAAATGAAACTTAAATTAACCCAGGTACATTGGCTGATTGTTAGAAATTCAACACTTAGCCTAGACTGTAAACTTTTAATATACAAGTCGCTTTTAAAGCCAATATGGATGCTATGGAATTCAACTATGGGGCACTGCTTCAGCTTCAAATGTAGAGAAAATTCAACGAAGGCAAAATAAAATTTTACGCATGATAACATCGGCTCCATGGTACATCAAAAATTCAAATATACATCGTGATTTGAATATGCCACTAGTGACTAAAGAAATTGCAAAATACGCAAGCAAATATCTAACAAAACTCGAGTCACATCCTAATCCGCTTGCTCGTAATATTTTGAACTTTACTGGACACATCCGCTTAAAAAAGAGAGATAGACCGGCTCTAATATTCAACACTCTAGATGATGAAGCTGCTTGATAACACTTTTTTCTTTTTGTTGCTTATCACTACTTATGTATTATTAACCCGGCGTCATGCAGGTTGGGTCATTATGACCCATATGCTCTTAAATTGCTGATTAACTTTTTTCAAGGTTTTGCGACGTTGCCAAATTTCTCAGTAGCTGGAGTGTATCGTTTTTGCATGTTGTTTATTATTTCGTTTCTGTTGATGATTGAACGGGAGCAAAGATAGTTGACCGTCAACTGAGAAAAGGTAAATATGACCCAACCTGGCCGTCGGTGTAGTTAGATTTCACCAAATTTAAAAAAAAAATCAATTTAGTGTATTAAGTTCAGTTTTTTGCTAAAATGAACTGCGAAGAACGTGAGCGTCAGAGAATACTCTCTTTATTAGAAGAAAGCTATTCAGAAGAAAGCGATTCTGAGGATTCAGATTCAAGCGTAGAGGAGAATCATACTAGTGTGCGCAGCGAAGGAAGTGACACAGGGGAAGAAGATTCAGAATGTGTTATTGATGATATTCCTCTTAATTTGTTGCGGCAGGAAATACCACAAACCGAAATTTATATAAGATAGCAAAACTATTCACATTTGCACAGAATGCAACAAGTTTATTTGCTCTGAACAATATAGCTCCTTATTGCAACGAATGCTCAAACTCCTTGCAGAAAGATAAAGAAAATTACACTTTTTAATATATTATTAACACCCATGTGATGAATTTAGCAATTATTTTTTGTTTTGTTTTCTTTATATTTTAAGTTTATGGCATTAGACTGAAGTTCCTTATATTTTTAAGTCCGTTTATTGTTTTTTTAAATTAATAAATTAAAAAATTGAAAACAGTTGAAATATTTTTTTTTTTTTTTTGCATATAACAAATAGCTAAAAGAGTCATGTATATATTGCTTACAGATACGTTTATCAAATTTTGAAAATTATGCAAAATACAATGTCAAAAAACTAGGGTCATATTTACCCACCTGACTGGCGGTGTTTCTTTTATCACGTGCCCGACGCCGGTTTAATAACTATCACTAAGCTTGTGTCCGACATTGGTCGGGCCTAATAATATTTTTATAGATTTAAGATTTGAATACTTATTGTTAGTTCATATTTGAAGATACAATAAATAAAATAATAAAAAAAATAAAAAAAAAAAATAAAAAAAAAACTAAACTACCGTTTTGAAAGACACGTTGTATCTACATTGAAAACCTTGTTGTCGTCATAACTTTTTTAAATATCATCTGATTTCATAGGCTTTAGGTTTGTTGTAACGTTTTTAAATTGGCAAAGAAAAATGCACAGATATCTTTAATAGTTTCGAAGATATTTGCCTTTAAATTTACAAATTTTGTTTTTGTGGCATTCAATTAGTTTCTGATTTCGTAAATATCTACGGTAGTAGAATAGCCAAAATTTTCCAAAAAAAAAAATATTTTATAAATTTTCATAAAATTCGTGTTAACGTGTAAAAGAAATCCTTGAGTTATCCCAAATCATACAGCCGTGAAAAAATAGTGGACTTTTTTTAAAAATAGAGCTTAGCTGTTGCACGTTTTACTTATTGGTCGAATATAGTAAATTTTTTCTACAAAATTTGAGATTGATCGCTTAAGAAAAAAAAATTGCATATCGAGTTTTTCAAATTTCTCTACAAATTATGTCAAACATATCTAATACCCGGCTGCTTAAAAATTTAGCCCAAAGAGCAATGCAGGTATATATTGCATGAAAATTGTACTAAACTTAATTTTGTTTATAAGACGCACTAATAATAATGCTATATTATTATTTTTTTCTTATTATTAATGCGTTAAAAAATTTTATACTTATGGCCTAATTTCGTAACACAGAACGGAACGTTTCAAACAGAAAATTTTGGTTTATTTTTAATTTTGAATTGTGTAAAACATCTGAAAACGAAAATTCTATTTCACGTAAAATAAATATATTTTATAAAACGGTACCAAACGTTTTCGAACAACTTAAATGTCATATGAAAACGTTCATAAAATTGTATTCGTTTTAAAAGTTTTAACAACATTATTGCATTAGTTTTGGTGTAATAAAGAGAAAATTAGTATTCAGGCCAGCTCGGCCTTTTCACGTAGTGTCTATATTTACACATACATTTGCTTTAACACCCTCATAACTACTTTGTTCTCGCCAATTGTAAACTGAAAAAACTTCAGGAGATTTCGTCGTCACATGCGAAGTTTGATAGTTTCTAATGAAAGTTTCCTGATAAATGGAGCTGCAAAAATAACATTTTTACGACATATTCACTGATACACTAACTACTGAAACAGTCATCAAATTGAGCTCTAGCTGTAGAGCTCATAACATAATATTATACTATTATGTAGCACTCTCTAAATCATTATAGTTATAATTGCATTCTGCCGTAGAAATAACGATAAGACAAAAGTAGTTAGATTTTCACAAAAATATAAATGTGAAAAAAGGCCAAGTTCCTATTCGAAATTCCGGCCATCAGAAGAAGCGAGATATCAAGTTCTTGTTTGGCACAATACCTATCACAATATTATATTAATTTGTAATCGTTAGGGTGTCATATTATTTCTATGCAACCTGCATACTTGGCAATATTTTTATCCTTTTAATACAGCGGACATCTCTTTATATCTTTATGAAAGGAAAAATGTTGTGAAGTAAGCAGGTTGCCTAGAAATGATATGAGACCTTGACGATTGCAATTGTGAGATTTTGGATAGGAACTTGACCTTGATAAGCTACCTTAACTAAATCCATGTGTGTTATGAAAAAGATATTCATCCACAGTATCATTTTACTCCAACACTGAAATATTGAATGTTTCAAAGTTTCAGAAAGATCCAGTAAGTTATTATGGGCCCTTAACTAACTCGGCTAATGCCAAATTTATTGTTTATATTGTTACATATGTATTCCATAATGAAATAAAATTTGATTTTGAAAACACTTTTTTTATTAATTTTTGTTATGGGGAATAATATATTTTTCAATTATAATTTTTGACATGAAACGAAAACAACGTAGCGTTTTACAAAATTTAAAATATTTTTGTTTACGCTCCAACCAGAAACGAAAACGAAAATTCGTTTTATTTTACAAAATCAGGCCATTAAATTTTATTTTCTATTTTTTTTTTTGAGTTATGACCTTGTTTGAGTAAATTAGCAAAGAAAAAATATGGTTGAGGTAACCATAAGTTAAACTCGATGTTTTACAAGTTTTGGCATATGTCGATTAGATATTTTAATCTAACATATTTATGTATAAAATCCATCATCACTACCGATCAAATGACTAGTCAATTGACTATCACTATTGAATTCAGTGTAAAATTGTTGCAAAAATGGTTGGTGAAAAAATTTTGTTTATGTTAGTTTCAGTCATTCAGTTCTTGTAGGAGAATTTATTTTATTATTACAATTCCAGGTCAGAATAATTTTGCTTTTTCATTGTTTTGAAATGTAGAAAGTAATGACAAGTTTATTATTAAAAAAAGCTCTCTGCAAGTTTGTTTTATTTTGTAACGATTCTTTAATTTTTTATTTGGATTTGGTTACATTTTATATTTATTTTTTTACAAAGTATAAAAAATTAAATAAATTGATAAGTCGCAAACACATTCGAATTTTATTTTAATATATTCTTTATTTTTTTAATTAAATAAGACATGATCCCCATTTCCATTTGCATGAATTTTCACTTTTATAAGATAGACTCCTAGTACACAATAAGGAATTATTAAGTTTTACTTGATAATAATCATAATCCAAAGGTTCAAATGTCCAAGTGTTTGTGTTTTTCCCATTGAACGAATATGCTACATTTTCTTCGCAAAAGTAATGATTATGTTTATGATTCGGAGGAAATTCCAAAATTTTAACTCTATAGGTGGCACTTTCAGTAATATTAGTAAAGAATGAAACATATTGAGAAGAATTTTCCTTTACTTCACTTATCTTAAAATTGTAAATAATGGTCATATATTGAGAATTTTTAAGGCAAAAAGCGCTTCGTGCTTCGGAAAAATTAAACTTTGCAATAACTTTATCAGCTACTCTCCCCAAACTGCTAGCCACAGCTGCCTCATTAAATCGTTGGTGCAACAAATGAGTGGATGCCGAGTTTAAGGTAGCAATAACAACATTGTCATTTTCATCCTGCTGAAGGTATGCATTTTTCAATTCCTCAGAACGCACAGGATTAAGTTGTAGTAAACAACTTAATATTACGATAACAAAGACGTTGATTACTTTCATTTTATTAGTCAAAATTAAACTGATATTCAAGTGCTTATCACACCGATATTTATACCAAAAAAAATTTAAGCAATTACGTATGCATGTACGTACATAGACGCATACATACTCGTACATATATTGAGTTCAAGCTCAATACATAAAACTATATTTAAGCAATTTATGAATACACATGTATGTATGTGAAGAGATAAAAGTGCGTAGACGAAATGCGAGGGTAGGTTTGTTTCAACTTAACTACTGTTTGGCTTTTAACAATAGTGTACTCGTATTGCAGAAGGCTACTAAACATAGCTGCAAAAATTTAATACGCCTCATTGACACCAGAGGCGCTGCAGCACTGCATTATTAAAAAAAAAAAACGTGCAAAATCAGAGTTGTAAAAAGAATGAAACTTTCCTCAAGCTCTTCTATATCTTTCTTAAAGCAGATAACACCTAGTAAAAGTAGTAAGTACAAATTCCCAAAAAAATTTTAAACAAATATTTCTTTGAAATCAAACTTAGTTTCAGTAAATATTCTGTACTGCTCCACTAAATTAATTTGTACCAAAACACTGTATAGAGAAGAAACAGGCCACGACGTTTGTCGGCTACATTTCGGCATTTACATGTATACAACACGATCAAACAAAATAAACAACAACTAAACAACAACAACCGCACAACAGCACGTTGTTCCTATCAACAAGCAAGATAAACACCAACACACTGAAATAACATTTTCTCTCACCCGAACTATGATTAATTTAAATTTTTACAAAATTTTTATCAGAATTTACAAAATTATTTGTAGGACCGCATTCAAATAAAATATTTACTGATTCAACGAATTTGGTTACTGAAAACGAAATTTAGTTTTTTCTGTATAAGCCTTCATTGCTTGATTGTTACTTCTCTTAAAAAAAAAAAAAACTTTTTCTTACGGCGAATTAAGAGAACGTGTGATAAAAATAACGCAATTAAATGAATTTTAATAAATCATTTAATTACATAATTTGATTGCAGATTATACTTACATCAGGCATGCTGATACTGCTTTCTTAGTTATTTACATCTACAGGGTAGCGCAGAATGAGACCATAGAGGGTCTAAATGGTTTATAACTTTTGTATTTATGCGATTATTATAATTTTTTTTTAAATTGAGTATATTATTGGGGAATTTTTTGCAATTAGCTTTGAAAAATTATATCCTGTAAGTAATCTACAGTTTCTGCTTCGCACATACGTGCTCTTTTTACCGAGAGAGAGAGAGAGAGAGAGAGAGAGAGTATGCATCTCATATTTTCCATAACTTTTCGCAATTTTTAAATTTGGTTTTTAGTTGGAGTATGGTTCTTAGTTTTTTAACGTACACTCTTTCTTTTAAATATCCCTAAATAAAACTGTGGGTGCAATGCGTACATTAAAATGACGAAGATATGCACGCTGTGTCAACACAATAGACTGTTGGTTTGAAAAATAAAATTCAATTATTTTTGTACGTTGTTCTATCGCCTAATTAATTTCCCAAGTCTTCTGCACAAAATGCTTGTCAGTCAGTCAGTTAAATTTTTATAATATTGAAACAGTTGAGTGCTACAACGACAACATCATTGAAACAGTTATAATATCTATCAAAACGGAATTCCAGCAAGTAGAATCACTTGCTGCTTGCAACAAGCAGCCCAGTAGATCAACCAACAATTCAGAAATACATAGTTACTAATTTATTTTTAAAGTCCACCATAGCTATTAAATACTTACAGGCAAACAAAGTTTAACAAGCGCACACTAACATTTTTAAAACCAATGCAGTAGTCCCTTATAAATTCTGTGGCAATAGTGAAAAAGTGCTTAAGTCATAATTTATTACTTTTACTTTACTTTACTTTTAAGCATTTGAGTCGATTTTCAGAAATGTATTTTTTTACAGTTAAAATGGGAAATGTTCTCTTAACCTTAATTTTTTTTAAGCAAACAACGTTCTACGCACTATAAATAATACATTGAAGTTGAAATATCGTGCCATAACCGCCAAAATAGCTTAAGCGACATAATTTTCGAACCTCAATTTTTGACCAAAATCGATTATTTGCCATCGTAAAGAGTCGATTTTCGTAAAAAAAATGTGTCGCTTAAGCTATTTTAGCGGTTACGGCTCGATATACTAAGGTATAACCTAAATTCAGCTATTATTCCAAATTAGATTAGAAGTCTAAAAAAGATAAGTCGCAAGTCATAGTGCTTGCTATAACTTCCTAAAACATTACACGAGTTAACTTACCCTTAACTCAAAATTAGCTTATTTCAACTTAAGCACTTTTGCCTTTTTGCCAACAGAATTATTGCTGCTGCGATAAAACTGATTTTGTAATCATTCAGATAATAGAAGAAGTTTTTATTGTTAGCCTGCATATATTTATAAATACAGGGTGGCGCAAAAATAACCTCTTGGTGGTGATCAAGGATGGCTTGAGCGCATGTTAGACGCGATTGGCGGTCAGCAGCTAACAGCTGATGCACCGTCTGGACTTTGTACGGAAACACCTTCAAATCTTGTACCAAAATTCGCTGTAAAGACCGTCGACTGATACCCATTTGCGTGGCACGTCGTCTGGTCGATGTCGACGGCGCTTCCATGAAATCCCTGGCTACAGCAGCAATATTCTCTGCAGAACGGCTACTCCGGGGTCTGCCACGCCTGTGCACGTGTTGTGCCAGTCTCTTCGAGTGTTTCACCAGTAGGCGTTAGACGGCCAGGAAATCTGCGACGAAATTCACGACCGATTATTGGTCATATAAATAGTCACCAATATTCTGCGTTCTGGAGCAGTGTAGCGTAACATTGTTTATTAACGTGTATTTCGCATGTGTTTACTACACAAATGTCAAAACAGAACTGACATTAGGCGCCAATCGCAAAATTTATAGCATTTTCCGATAGGAGAATTACTTTTGCGCCACCTTGTATTTATGCAATAAATTTTTAAAAATATTTGTTATATCGAACACACGATTTTTTTTTCAATCGTATGAAAATTTTCTATGAGATAGACAGTATCACCCTTTATGTAATAACGATACACTGGCATGAAGTTAGCATAAGTGGCAGAATTGAATATGATCTTAATGAATTGTGCAATACAATTGTGTGGAGAAACTCGTCAACATCTAATTTAACTTCGTCACTTATGCCAAATTTATGCGAGTTTTTCGTTATACATAAGGCTGTGGGATTTTAAATTTTATGTTATTAAAGAAAATCCATTATTTGACATATTGTCAGAAGTGTACATAAAATAATTGAAATTTATTTGGTGGTAGTTTAGCATGTCTATATACATATTTCATTGGCGCTTGATCCAATGAACTGATGATTTGGTTCAAGCGCCAATGAAATACGTATATAGACATGCTAAACTACCAGCAAATATATTTCAATTATTTTATAGGTTGTTTTTTTCAGAGGTATAGAACTTCGAATTGAAATAAAACACAAGAAAATCGTTTTAATGTCCATCAATTTGGCTTTATTGGAAGGATAATTTTATGCCATTAATGTTTAAATATGATTTTGGGCATGCGGCCGCCGCGGCTGGCTCGAATAAAGCCAATTCTACAGGTCCAATTTTCAACCACTTTTTCGAGCATATGGGGCCGTATGTTGGCAATAACGCCACGAATGTTGGCTTCCAAGTCCCCTAACGTTTCTGGTTTGTTGGCGTAGACGAGCGACTTCACATATCCCCAAAGAAAATAATCCAATGGTGTCAAATCACACGATCTTGGTGGCCAATTGACAGGTCCATTCCGCGAAATTATGCGCTCATCGAATGTTTCCTTCAATAAATCGATTGTGACGTGCGCTGTGTGGCATGTAGCGCCGTGTTGTTGGAACCACAACTCATCCACATTCATGCCATCCAATTTGGGAACAAAATAGTCGGTTAGTCGGCTCCAATTGCTGTGCACGGTGACGAATCGATTCATTCGGGTCCTCTTCAACACTTTGCTCTACAGCGGCAATTGTTTCTTCGGTGCGCACTGTTTGACGTCTGTGCGGATGCGTATTATCACATAGAGTAAACGTAGTGCGAAAACGATCCATGGTTAACCGAATTAATTGCTCTGATGGACGATTATGTCGACCATAAAATGGACGGAGCTTGCGGTAAACTTCGCGAACTGAACCATTATTTTCGAAATAAATTTGCGCGATTTGCAAGCGTTGGTCTTTTGTCAACCTGTTCATGATGAAATGGCAAACCAAACTAAATATTAATCACTTCACAGCTGACAAAATGGCCGCCAGTTAAAAAAGTGATGCCAACTTAAAGTTCTATACCTCAATAAAAAATACCCTTTATGTTATTATTTAATAATAAAAACAATTGATGATACTGCCTTTAGTATATTTTGTATTTCAAAATAATTTTTATTAACGATAACATATCGCGCTTTAGCTCAATATAAGATACACACTTGTATCCCAACAAGAAATGCGCGATATGTGTGGCTTCATTTTCATTTATATTGACTTATATAAAATTATGATATTTAATATTATTGAAATTACTATAACATTGTTGCAAAAAATATCTACCGAAATGCAGCTGAAGTTTTCATTACATTTATATATGAATTCGACAAAAACTTAAGGCAACACAGACATTGTTAAAATGAAAAGATCTCGGTTGCACTTTGACAATACATACATTTTTAGGGTAATAGCATGAACGATTTAAAATACTAGAGATATCTTTTTCAATTTAACTAATGCAGATAATGCGACTAGTCCAGACATGCATGTAAGGACTAGTCCAAAGAGTAGTAGGAGTACTCCAAAACTACTAAAAATACATATATGAAAAAAGCTGGTCGATTTAACTTTGCCATGTCCTAGGGTTGGATCACATGGTCAAACTTTGCATTACATCGAACTAACCCCAAAACTACCGCATATGGAATAGCTATAGACTAAACGAACACTTATCGAGCAGCATTAAATGCTTATATGAAAACGCCATTGTCCATGATTGCATTATATGGGACCATGATGTAACTAGTCTATTTCACCTATATTGGACCACGTACTCCAATATTATTTGCAGGGTTTTTATGTACATACATACATATGTATGCATGTACGTATGTATGTATGTATGTTTTTTATTTTTTATTCAATATTCAAATGGATTTTTGTGACAATGTTACGAGAATACAAAATTAAGACTGAGTCACAAGAGTAAATATAGAACTCTGTCATAACAAAAGTTGTGACTGGCTTGAGACTTTTTCTGTGAATAGGCATGTTAGAGTCTAAAAAATATAAGTCGCAAGTCATAGTGCTCTAACTTCTTGAAAAATCACACAAAATTTATTGAAATTTTGACCAGGGGTACCTTTGAAAACGAGATTACAGGGATGACATTAACTTAAAATTAGCTTATCTCGAGTTTAGCACTTTTTCCTTTTTGTCACAGAATTCATGTTCAGACATTAATTTTACACCAATGCCAATGGAATTATTTTCACAATCTCATGACTTTGTTACCCGCAGTATGAAATTATGCAAAATATTCCCAAGTTAGTAGGTCCAAGTTTTGGTCTCAGTACTTTTGATGACCGAAATTTTTGAAAGGAACTTGTCCTTTTTCACATTTATGTTTTTTGAAGATATCAATTTACACAGATATCAATATATCGTTATTCTTAAGTTGAAAGGCCCTAACTCATATAATTGTATCTTTACAGGAGAAGCTTTACCTTCTCCTAATAATAATATATATAATTGGAGTATTCAAATGATACTCATAAATTAACACGTTTTGCAGTAATAAATAACACGAAAAAATATGATACTACGTTTATGCCGCGCACTATTTGCAAATAAAAATATTTGCAAATAAATTAACTCATTGTTTATACGGCATTGTAAATGGATAAAAACTTGGTAGCACTTCTATAGAAATTTTATTTATGTTTACAAAAAAAATTATGTAAATGTATGAAATAACAAATAATTATTTGTTTTCATTGTCATTATTTGCTTCTATTAATGTTTTTTGTGCAATATTAATTCATTTATTGTTTTTTGTTATCAAACATTTGTGAGCGTGGCAACCTCAATAATTTTATTTACAAATAGTGCGTTTAATGGTGAATAGTTTTCTGAATTAGTAAGTCACAATACAAACAATAATATGGTAACAATTTAAAGTTTTATTTGCAAATAAGCACTGCGTATAAACGTGGTATGACTGCTGTGAGCAACTCCTCATAATTTACAATTATAAATAATTTATATTATGGTGTTAGCACCTTTGTAAATTGCTTAGTCTCTCTCAATTTCTTTGGTAAACTCTCACGCATTTCAACATATAGTTTTGACAAACAATCAGCGTTTCCATATTTTTTTTTTCTCAAAAATCTTCAAGTCGAACAAAAAAAATCTTTTTTTCCCATTAAAAATCTTTTTTTTAGTGATTTTACTCAAAATATTTTAATATGCATTGATTTTACTAAATTCAAATTAAGGAAAAATTTATTTTGTTTCAAATGAACTAACAAACGTAAAGGTAAATAAATAACACAAAATATTTACTGAATAGAACATGTACTATAAGATAAATGTATGTATGCACACAATTCATACTTTTGATGAAGGAAAGATGAAAATGTCATAACTTTAGTCAAAGGATCCTTAAATAATATGCTAAAAGAAGCAAATATCACATTCTTAAAAATCTTATTTTTAACAAAAAAAAAAAAAAAAAAAAAAAAATCTTTTAGTCTTTTTAACGTCCCGAAAAACTTCAAAAATAAGATAAATCTTCACATATGGTAACGCTGCAAACAATAAACATAGTTGAGACCTTTTTGTTTGAGCCACAACAACAATTTTTTTTTAATTGTTTTAAAATGTTAAGACATTATGACACTAAAGACAATGGTGTGAATACCCCAAATATAATAGAAAGTGTTATATTCAAAATGTAATTATTTTGTACAACTGCCTGTAAAAGCGTTATTTCATACACTATTGCAAAAAAAATTGTGACGAGGTGTATTTGTGTGAAATGTACGAGTTAGGGCCTTTCTACTCAAGACCATCGATGTGTTTATATGTATATATACATAAGACATCTTTTAATTGAACCCATATACACACTTGCATACATGTGTATTAGAGGGCTGCGTAAACAGTCTTGAAATGTAAATATGTCTGTAGTGTTTTTCAATGTATTTTTAAAAAAATAAATATTTTACTTAATAAGTTAAATAATAATTTGGGATTATTAGTGCATTAAAAAATTTTAATCTTAAATTGTAACAATTCCCATATGGCAACACTCTATTCTTAAATAGCTGTTGTTGTTATTTACATTTATTTTCTTTTTACATACAATTTGAAGCTGAAAAAAAAGTCAGCCAATGTAGCAATGGTAAAGTAAGAAAATAAAAAACATGTTCATTATTGAGTTCTTGTTTCAACTTTGTTATTTGTTGTTGAGCTTCCCATTTGTTTAAAAGAAAGTTTATAAAATAATAACTCTAGTTGTTCTAAGAAATTTTTCAATAAATGTTCCCTGATGATCTGCATTAGCAACAGTGATATGTGCATAGGATCCTGCTAAACCCTTTAATAATCAATTTAAACTTTAAATAAAAAAATATTTTACTAAATAAGTAAAATTATAATTTTGAATTATTAGTGAGTTAAAAAAATATTTAAACGTAAATAAACTAAGCGCACACAACTAATGTCAATGGATGTGTGTGTTTGTATGTGCGCAGAAAAATAAAAGATCATAAATTGAACGTGTATGTGCATGTACATTCATGACGTTTGTATACGCGCCCATGCGCAGAAAGAAGCAATCATCACAAATTCTTTCTTCTTTACTCTTATACCTGCACCAAATAACTGAAACAAATGTCTTGCCAACATTGTTGTTTAGCATTTGTTTTAGAGGATTTCGCTGTAGTAAAGCATTTAAAGAATCCCTCATGTCTTGAAAGTTCTTTTAAATGGTTTTATGCAGGGGTCTAGTATGTATGTATATTCATTTATTGCAACAATAGACTATTGACTCAAAATTGGAAGGGTAACTTTAAATAATAAATTCCAATATTCTATTCTTATTTAACGCTAAAGGCTCAGTTAGGCGACTGTAATGGAATGTACATATATGCAACAGTAGGAAACAGCTGATCAATATTGTTACGTTAAAAGTAATGAAAATTATTATAGAGATATATAGTGTAACGTGACCTACTTTTCACATGACAATATCGATCAGCTGTTTCCTACTGTTGCAGTTACATTCATTACATTCGGCTACCTGATCCCTTAGGCATATTACGTTTGTTTTGATTTTGTTTTAACTAAAATAATAATATGATATTTAATTATAATATCATTGCCATATAAAAATAATTCAATGTAATTTTACAATTTACGTTTACATTTTACAACATAATTTTCTTAAGACATTCTCTGTCCTATTCATAAAAAATAATTTAAGTTTACATAGCGTTTATTAAACAAAATTCCACACAAAATTTGTTTTGTAAACCAAAAGTATTTCTATTATAAATACTACATTCTGAAGCTACGGTCACACTTGTCAAACATTTGCCCAAAAATGCGTAACCACTAATTGCTAATGAAAAATCTTTCAATTCAGGCAAAAGTTTATCAAGTTAAACAGTATCCAATAATGTTGGATTCTATGACATTATCTATTAGTTGTGTTCGAAAATGTTTAATTTGATAAACAAGTGTCTGGATCAAAACTTTTTTCAATTGTGTTTGCTGGTTACGCTTTTTTGGGCAAATGTTTGACAAGTGTGACCGTACCTTGAGCGCAATTGAAAATGTATTGTAAATCAAATATTGAAACTGTGTCTATAAAATAAATATTTGCTCGTTAATTATTTTTTCTGAATAAGGCCTTTAATGTTTGTTTGTTTGTTATTTTTTTTTCTTTTTTTTTTTTAATATTTGTTTGGCGTCTTGGTTTGAACGAATTACTGCCAGTTCCGTGTTTTACTTTTAAGCAATCGGTTCGTTTGCGTGTGCTTGACGAGAAATATACAAACAGTTACTTCCAGCCAAATTCGGATAACTGTTCTGACTAGCAGGTAGTTTGTGGAAGATGACAAAACTAGAAAGCGTAAGAAATTGCTGGAAATTGCTGAACGCCGCGATTTTGTCGTGCGACTTATATATGTTGCTTCGCTGTCTATCAACTTTGTGTGAAAACATAACTTTGCCAATGTGTTCAAATATGGTTTTTAGACAACTTTGTTCATACAAAATTATATGCACTCTAAAACACTTTTGTTGAAAATTACGTCAATAATAGTAGGCGACACTTTACAGACTACTTTCGACCTAAAATTACACAACTATATTTTTTCAACGTTTTGTTGATTTTTGAGCACTATATGTTTAATTTTGAACAAAATATGTTTAACAATTTTACGCAATTTGTGTTTAGTTTCTCCCTTGTGTGTAATTTTAAAATATGTTTTTTTAATAAAAATGCATTTGATACATGTGCTTAATTAAATTTATTGATAAAAAGGTTTACTGAATTGACATAAAAAATTCACGTTTTGCTTTAAATTTTACATGTAATTTTTAGAATTTGAATAAAAATGAAAAATAAATTTCTAAAATTTGAGTAATTTTGTTTCTAACATAAGTATGTATACAAATCGTACTTGTTTAACAATACTGTCTTAACTCAAAGCTTTAATTTAATAATTTTTTTACTCAATTTGTGCATTATTTACAATATTAACTTATCACTATTTATATAAAACACATACAATTATTATTTAAAAATAGCTTTATTTTAATTTTAATTAATTTTATATTAATATGGCGTGCTTCTGTTAGAACATGTGTACTTTTGAGCTTCTGCTTTCTTCTTTCTTCTTGTTAAACATATTTCTGCTGCTTTACGCACATACATATGTTTATTTTTCAACATTTTAACGTTATTTAGACATATCTAGCTGTTTTTAAGCACACTTTGTTTAAAAATAAACACATCTAAAAGCAGATTTATATTTTTGTATAAAATGAGACAAATATTGTTTTTTTCATACAAATAACTACACAATCGATATAAATTTAGACAATAAGAATATTTCAACAACAATTTAGACAAAATATGATCATAAATTTGGGCTAATGTTTTAGAGTGTGTATATTTAAGTCGAAAAAAAATGTAACCTAATTCTTGTGCTAAAAAAAAGAAACACAGATAATTTTCATACCCAAGAATAATTCTACATTCATTTGTTTTAAATAATTTAATTGTGATGTTATTTGAAGAAAAAAAAAAGCAATGTGAGTCCGATCACAGAGGAGATGTGTAAACATCTAGTAATGAAATTTTTTTTTAAGTTGGAAGTACTTATGCTTTTAGTATCTTTTTTTAAATTAATTAATTAAAAGTATCAAAACTTTCAATATTGTAAATACATATGAATTTGTTGGTTTTTGTTTGTTGTATTAAACTTATTTGATTAGTAAATGGGCAGCACACTGCAGTATATGTATATGTACTGCATTCAAAATTGCAGTAAGCAGTAAATTTACTGATTACTAAAAAAATTCAGTAAATTTTTACTGCTAATGAAATTTAATTTGCATTACTAGTAAAATCGTAGGGCCGTAGCAAGTGGCAAAGTTTTTTCATTCAAATTTTGAAACTTTTGTATGAAAAACATTTAGAATTTCATTATGAATACGGGCATTACTGATTACTGAAAATTCAATGCACCTCATCTTATAACAAATCATTTAGGCAATTTATAAAAATTGAAGAAAACAATTTTAGTAATCAGTAAAATTTTTTTTGTTTTTACTGAAACTTTAGTGGTACTGCAGTGCTCATCTATGGTAAATGCCTTTACTTTTACTTTTTAATTTTTAATTCCTGTTTTTCATCGTTTAGTTGTTGCTGTTCTTGTTGTTGTGTACGCATTGCAATTAAAATAAATTCAGTAAAGTGCGACTTTGACTCGCGCACATTCGGTTTTGATCATTTTTCTTTTGATTAAGCTTTCTTAATTTTTTTTTTCAGTTTAAACGATTTTTTTCAGTTTTATCGCTTTTTTCTCGTTTTGGCGTTTTTTTTCTCTTTTTGGGTTTTTTTAATTTTCGCAATTTTTTTTCATTTTGTCGATTTTTTTCTGTTTTTAGGGTTTTTTTTCATTTTGGCGATTTTTTTCGGTTTTTGGGGTTTTTTTTATTTAGGCGCTTTTTTCATATTGGCGATTTTTTTGTTAAGGATTTTTTTAATTTTGGCGATTTTTGCGGTTTTTCGCGATTTATTTTAGTCCTAGAGATTTTTTTTAATTTGGTGCTTTTTTCGTTTTGGCGATTTTTTTATATTTGGCGATTTTATATTTTTTTGATTTTTTTAGTTTTACCGTTTTTGAAAATTTCAAGAGTTTTACTCTTTCGGTTTCCAAGATACAGCAAGCTGTCAAAATTACAAAGTCAAAATTGCATTAACTGATGGAATACCCATTGATTTAAATTTTTTAAATTTAGTGTTAACGGTTGTAGTCTGTATAAAAATACACTAACTTTTAAAATTTGAAGTGTATATATGTACATACAATTGTATGTATATTACATGGGATTTTAACATTTTTCGTTGCTCGTTTTGGAACACCCTTTAGTTTTTAACTCTCGTGTATTTGTTGTTGTAGTGGCCAAATGTTTACATATTGTGTCCAAATTTCAAGTCCGTAGCTCTTACGGTTCATTTTCACCTTTGGTGTACGGAAATATACAGAAAAATAACCGGCGGCGGCGCACCGTCGGCTTCGAGCCGGTCGACTTGTTTCTCTGCTTGGTATTGCTTCTTTCAAGCACTAATACACACATACATAGCTCACACCGATTTGACAATGCAAAGCAAAAGCAAAAAGCAAAGAAATCTCATCAAACAAATCTCAGCAAAGAAATCTCAGCAAAGAAATCTCAGCAAAGAAATCTCAGCAAAGAAATCAAAGTCAAAAGATTTTTACCCCCTAGCGTATAGATGTTTACACATCAAAATTGTGAAACTTCTGAAAACAATCAAGGTTTGAGTGAATCTATGTGTAGTGTTAGTGTTTTATTGGTTTTTGTGCATAACTAGAATTTTTTTAATCGCCCACCTTGACGTTTACGACGCCACAAACCGTGTATATCAAAATAAACTGACAGCAGTTATTTTTTTTTTAATAAAAATCTGACAAACAAAAGAACGAAATTTCGTTTACTTTTACTATTGTAAAATATGTGTGTACATAAATTTAAAGTACATATATATATATATATGTACAAATAATATATGTATAAATAAATTTAATATGAACAAATTTATCATGAAAATACAAAAAATTAACTGCCTGTTCAACTATATCGCAAGAAAATCGAAGCGATCGAAAGCCAGTCACTCGCAATCGAATCAATTTGGATTCAACGATGTCGGCAGTGCTCGTTCGCATGTACTTACGTTTGTCAGTTTATGTTTCCTACGTAGTAATGAATTAAAACATTAGCAGATATGCATTTTCATTATATTTAGTTGATTTCTTTAAAATTTAAAAATTATACTACTCATTTGTATGAGAATAAATACAACAATATTGAACAATGAAAAAAACATTCAACAAAATGGTCGCACTACAACACCTAGTTAGCATTGTTTTATTTTACAACTACATACATATATTCGTTGTGTTTTAAATGTGCGAGTAACAAAACAAAATTGTTCAATAATATTTTAATTCATATTTTATGTCTATTGTGAAAAAATAAAAAAGAATTTAAAAAACGTGAATCAAAAACATAATAATAGAGTGATAAAATAATCTTTTTTGCCAACTTTCAACTGACTCCTTGGGATATAATTGTAACAGTCGAAAGCAAAATATCAAGTGAGTGGTTTTGACATTTGAGTTCGTATTGTTCATAGTATGTATTTTATAGGAAAACACTTACGTTTTCTTTCGAGTTCTCGTTTGAATAAAGGCTGGAACTGAGTAGAGTAGTTGTAGTAGTAGCTGAAACTGACGACGTAACTAGCAGCGCAGCAAGAAAAAAATGTGAACAGAATATTAAAGCTTTTTGCATGGTTACCAAATAAATATTTTCTTAAAAACCTGGTAAGATTATACAAAAATAATGTGCGAATTTGTTCAATTCACAAGCTTGAATTAACTTCGTATGTGTTGTCTAAAAATTTGTCTTAAGATATTGTTTCCTCAAACAACAAAATTCCGCAAATTCGCAAAAATCGCAATATTGGAAAGAAATGCTAAAATTTATTAAAATTCGCTTAAACTGTAAAGCAAGTGAGCATTCCGAAAAAGTCGCGAAAACTATGAAAATTTGCAAAAACTTGCTAAAATTTTAACGATAGCAGAGCACAATATTGATTAAAAGTCCCTAAAAATATAAGATAGCAAAATAAATTTGGGGATATTATGCCTGTCTCGAAAAAAGGGAAAATTCGCGAAAAGTTGCAAAATTTTAAACAATATATAATAATGATTACAAATTGCTAAAACTGTAAAAAATTCAAAACATTCGGTAAAAATCGTAAAAAAGACGAAAATTCGCAAAAAGTTACTAACAGCGGGATGATAACAAAGTCTAATATCTTTTAAAAATCGGACTCTGAAAACATGCAAAAAGTAAGTTTTTCACAAACTTTGCAAAAAATCGCGAAAAATTGCAAAATTTTAAATAAGCTATAAATAGATTAAAAATCTATAAAGCTATAAGGAATGCAAAAAAATTGCGAAAATGGCGAAAATTTGCAAGAACTTACTAGCGAGGTGATAATGAAGTTTATTTAATATTGTTTAAAAATCGGCGAAACTGTCAGGAAGCTGAAAACATGCAAAAGTCATTAATATCGCGAACTTTGCAAAAATTTGCGAGAATTTGCAAAATCGGAAGCAAGTCCTAAAATTTATTAGAGATCGCGAATGCCGTTAAAAATAAAAAAAAAGCAATGTGAGTCCGATCACAGAGGAGATGTGTAAACATCTACTAATGAAAATTTTTTTAAGTTGGAAGTACTTATGCTTTTAATTAATTAATTACTAATTTACTAATTAATTAACTTTCATCACTAGATGTTTACACATCTCCTCTGTGATCGAACTCACATTGCTTTTTTCATTTTGGCGTTTTTTGTTTGTTTTTGGGGTTTTTTATTTAGGCGATTTTTTCATTTTGGCGATTATTTTTCTGTTTTTGGATTTTTTTTCACTTTGGCGATTTTTTTCATTTTGACGATTTTTTTTGTTTTTCGCGACTTATTTTAGTCCTAGATTTTTTTTAATTTGGTGCTTTTTTCGGTTTTGGCGATTTTTTTGGCGATTTTTTTTTAGATTTGGCGATTTTATAATTTTTTGATTTTTTAGTTTTACCGTTTTTGAAAATTTTAAGATTTTTGCTCTTACGGTTTCCAAGATACAGCAAGTTGTCAAAATTGCATTAACTGATGGAACACCCTTTAATTTAAATTTTTTAAATTTACTGTTAATTGTTGTAGTCTGTATAAAAATACACTAACTTTACAAAATTCAAGTGTATGTATATTACATGGGACTTTAACATTTTTCGTTGCTCGTTTTGGAACACCCTTTAATTTTTAACTATCATATATTTGCTGTTGTAGCGGCCAAATGTCTACACACTGTTTCCGAATTTCAGGTAAGTAGCTCTCTTACGGTTCTCGAGGAAATACCCTGTAACAGAGGAACGGTAAGCGTAGCGAAAACAATATTATTATTATTATTATTTTCCAGGGACAGCAAATAACTGTTATTTTTAAAAATTTACATCAAAAAAGCACACATAAAAAATGATCGCAGAAAATTTTGGTTCTATCATTATGATACATAATCGTAGGTGATGTAGATGCAAATTTTTGTATAATTTTTAAATTTGTGCCTTTTTTGATAAAAGTCAAAAAATAACTTTTAATTTTGACTTTTATTTTTTAAGGCAAAAATTAAAAGTTATTTTTGACTTTTAATTATTTTACTCAAGAAATAAAAGTTATTTTTTAACTTTTAATATTTTAAGGCAAAAATAAAAGTCATGAATTAAATATTGCATATTAATACGCAAGTTTTATTGCTTTCAATGCTATAAATGATAAAACATCCGTTATCACAATAATAATAATAACAATAATTTTTATAGTCTTCTGTAATATACATCAATTATTATTACCTATAAATTGGAGGCAATAAAACTAGCGTATGTATTACTATGCAATACTTATTCAAGACTTTTATTTTTGCCTTAAAATATTAAAAGTTAAAAAACAACTTTTATTTTTTGAGCAAAATAATAAAAGTCAAATATAACTTTTAATTTTTGCCTTAAAAAATAAAAGTTAAAAATAACT
Organism: Tachina grossa; assembly: GCA_949987645.1. Taxonomy (NCBI): domain Eukaryota; kingdom Metazoa; phylum Arthropoda; class Insecta; order Diptera; family Tachinidae; genus Tachina; species Tachina grossa. The sequence continues at coordinate 45,893,607 of OX465278.1, read as the reverse complement.
TTTTTTTCTTGACTTTTTCGATAAAAGTCATAACAGTTACGGTCCCTGTTATTTTCACCTTTGGTGTACGGAACCCTAATAAAGCAAAAAACCTCATGACCCTAACAAACAAAAACCAGCAAATTCCTATGTATTTACAATATTTTAAATAAGTTTGTATTGCTTCTTTCAAACACTAATACACTCATACATAGCTCACACCGATTTGACAACGCTGTGTGCACCTCAGCAAAGAAATCTCAGTCAAAATTTGTGATTGTATTGTGAAAAAGATTTTTACCCCCTAGCGTATAGATGTTTACACATCAAAAAGTTCGGAAAAAATGCGAAAAAAAAATCACAAATTAGCAAAAAAAAATTGCTAAATGTATTAAAGAAATCACCAATAATAATTGACGACTACATAATATTTTACTCAAAAGCATGGCAATCCTTGTTGACATATACAAACATTTACTTTTTGTCGCACAACAAAGTTAAAAAATTTCGAATTAATCGCTTCAACTTCCACTGCAACGACTAAAACAACTACGCATTCTGTTTACTTTCCTTTAAAACAAAAGTTTTTAACTTTTGACAGCTTGCAGCGCTACTCGTTACGTTGTACTACAGCTACTATTCTGTTCCAGCCTTAAATGTTCCTTGTTGATGAACCCAAATTAATTTACTTTCGCTTACAATGCGAAAGAATGCATAGCTTCGACATCGTTGAACAGGCCGTAAGACTCGTATCTTAATTATTTACAAATTTATGATTTTTGTCAACCTAAATTCTTAAATCGAATTAGGCCCCTGTTGGCAAGTTTCCTTCATGGGGAATGAACAGTTCATGTAGAGTTGGGCATAGTTGTCCCATTTGCGGATTGTTCCTTTTTGTTCCCAACAACAAAAAGAACTAGTTCGTTCTTTTCGTTCAGTTGTTCTTTTTGATCACTTGTTCAGTGAACAACAGAACAGAGATTGTAGTCGTCCAATGCTTTTCAATGTTTTCTTCTTAGTGCTTATTAGTGACCTTATTCGTTGCGTAGTTTTTATAAGTAAATGGTTAAAATTAATATTGTTGATTGAAAATACTTAAAATGAAGTCAGTGATCATTTGAAAGAAAATTTTAATAACTTTTTTAATACTGATTCATATTCAACACAACAAACTCTTTTTTTTTTAATTTAGTAAAAATGTTTCTTGTTCATCAGTATTTTTATTAGCACTTTGTGTTCTAATTCGCAAATCAGTAAAAGGCAAAATTTAATATTTTTGAACGAAAATTTTTTAAATGAAATCCGTAATCAGTTTAAAACAAATTTTAATCACTTTTTTAATTCTAATAATCTTCTTCACAATCTGTTTTTTAATTCAATACTACAAATTATTTCTTTTAATTTTGTAAAACTTGTATATTGTATATTTCACTAAGTATACATTTTCTGTTGTTTGTTTTGATTATTCTGCTAAAAATTTAATAGGCACACTACATTTGTCTCTTGTAAATGAAATTTTTTGCATGTGTATTGGTCAAGAGCAGAGAATAAGATAAACAAAACAAAATAAAGACCAAAAACGAACGAAGGAATAAAAACGAACGAAAGAACAAGAAAGACCAAAATAGCAAGAAAGACCAAAAGAACAAAAAGGAACAACTAGACTGAACTGGGGGTCGATTCTGGTTCTGTGATAATGTGAAATGAAAAAAAAAACTCTTCATTTTCATTTACACAACCATTTTTCATAATACTTTTCACAATTACATAAAATGCGATTCTCGTTGCTATTATGAAAACATTGTTTTATTCCGTTGTGCCTATGAAACTTTTGTTTTTATACTACTGAAATATGTCATGTAAATAAATAATATTAATTATTATTTATGTACATATTGCAAGGAACTCGGTATGAGCATAGGTAAAAAGTGTTTAAAAGCTTATCGCTACATAATTAAACTTAATATTTGTCTCTTCTTTATTATAGATTGGGTAAAATTGACGCTTCCAATTGCAAGGTCCCTTGTTTGTTCTGAATCATCGTCACAAGCAGAATTTAGGACAAACTACTTCAAACCATAGGAGTTATTATTCGTTTCTTCTGTATGAATAGGGAAATGTGTTATGCCGTGCACGTCTCCTGTCGAGCTTAAATGTCAAACAGTGGCTGTGCTGAATAAAGGTTTTCTTTTTATCTTGCCTGTAGCCTTTAATGAAGAAAACCTTTGTCAGCCATGAAGTTCTGCAGAAGGCTGGGTACGCAAAAATATTTACTCAGGAAAGTATTTATTATTATTATCCTTATACTTAGGAGAGAAACCCCTTTAGTTCGGCCGAGAGCTTTGAAGGCTAAAAACTTATGAAGCTACTGTGTGATATGCTCGTAAAATCTTATGTTTTTGTAAAAGGCAAATGATGCCCATCGTGACATCATGGACGTTATTATTTCCTCTTTTAAATGCTACCGCGCACATCTTAAACCTCCGCACTTAACTATCCACATTCTATCATCATAAATTTTAGCATGACCCAAAGGCATGACCTATATGTACCTCTCTGCACTTTTCTTCTCTGATCTTGGTACTCACTGTCTGCAGACGCATCTATTACTGAATTTTTTTTTTTTATAAACTGAATTTCGGAATTGTCGCTTGCAATTTCAACATCCACCCCTAAATAATTCACGAGATATTATTTTTGATTATGTACTTAAATTTCGGACTTGTCGTTAACAATTTCGACATCCTCTAAATAATTTAAAATAAAAAACAATTAGATTTTCGCCGTTGCGCGAGTTTTTTCTAGCTTCTTTACTGTTTTTCACGTAAATATTTTTTGTGTAAAATAATTTATGATATGAAAAGTTTTTTAAGTTTTTTTTTCACAGTTACACTAAACGAGAATCGACAAAGTTATGTAACTGTGAAAAGTTTTGTTCCATTCCCCATTTTTTTTTTTCATAATGAAAATGTATTTAAATTCTTTTCATTTTTCACTGAACGGGAATCAGAAATGCTATGAAATCGTGAAAAAACTTTTCATTTCATAGTTTCACAGAACGAGAATCGACCCCCTGGTTCACATCGTTCACTTATGGGAATAATTCAATTGAACTAGTTCGTTCTTTTATAGCACAAGTCTAATTTCATGTGTACAAAAATTTATTTAAAGATGAACGACATTGCACACATTTTCAAAATGACAGCAAAAAATTACAACGAAACATATGCCAAATTTGTACTCAGCATAAGGACTTTTCTGCAGTTTTCAATAAGTAAAAAAATTAATGATTGCATCATCTGCTTTCTAGAATAATGAATAGTCTTTTAATAAAAAATATTTTTTGTTGCTATTTTCTCTAAGCAATTTTTGAATATTCTCGTGATTATCTTTAAATGTTCTTCACTCACAATAGCAAGAAGTAAAATATTCATTTATATTATTATTACACACTATTTAAAATTTTTTTTTTATTAATTTACTATTTCAATAATTGCAGTTCATATTAAATTTGCTTAAGCATACAATAATGCCATATAGAAAGAAATACGAAGGTTGGACATTGAGTATGATCATGAGATGTATCACAAATAAAAATATATTGTAATTATGTATTAAAAAAAATATTTAACTGATAATTATGTACTATTTTAGAACGCTGCGGCGCCCCTTCTCTTTAAATCATCGAAACTAAAGATTGTTTATTCTATTATAGACATTTTTGTCAAGATCAAGTTCAATCTTAATAATAAGTAATTATACGTTTATTTTTCATGAATTTTTGAGAACAAAATTTTGTTTTGTATTCAATTATTGAACTCAAAAATTCAAATAGCATGAGTATTTTTACTGTAATATCCCAGCAAAAAATGGTGCTTCGCTGGAAGCCCTTAAATAAGTGCTCTTTTGGTATGCAAGCGCTTACCCGATGCATGAAATTTTGCATGATTTTTATATGGGATTCCTCGCGTAGAAGCTCTGTCACGTCGATCTAAAATATGATTCTTTCATGCCTGCCGGAGTGAATTCAGCGAATTCAGCAAACAAATTCGTATACTTAAAAAATTTGCTCTTTATTTTTTTCTTTTTTTTTACTTTTTGTTCGCGCGTTGAATGAGGAGTCGATCCCAGGACTTCCGTATGTTAAACTAGAACACTCACTACCCACTGAACTACCGAAGCACGTATTTATTTTTGTACACAATTCAATTCTGTATACAGGCAAGCGTGAGAGGATGATCTATAAAAAACTTTCAGAGTTTAAATATAAACAGCCGACTGACTTCGTAGTGTTTGTGTTAAATTTCGTCATTCGGTTACGTTATTGCATCCTTGTAAGGCAGAGGAGATGCACTATGTGCTTTTCAGCGCTTCCGAGGCGCTTATTTTTGTGTTATATTAAACTACACCTTTCAAAATGTTTTTTTTTTGGAAGGGATATAAGAAACCAAAATAGAAAAAAGAAACAGAAAAAGAAGCTATAAAAATGCAAAAGATACTTTAATTCAGTGTTTTTTCATGGGAATTGTTACAATTTAAGTTTAAAGTTTTTAAACGCACTAATAATCCCAAATTAATATTTTACTTATTAAGTAAAATACTTTTTTATTAAAAATACATTGAAATTGATTATTGACTATTATTATGTTATAAACTTTCATTTAAAGAAATGAGAAGCTCAATAACAAATAACAAAGTTGAAACAAGAACTCAATAATCAACATGTTATTTATTTTCTTACTTTACCATTAATACTTTTAATAATAAGCAATTTAGAAGCAATTACTTAGAAATCTCGATTATTTTTTTGCTGGGATAGAACAACCTTACACTGAATTCGTAAAACCAAATCCTCACAAAAACATAAATGTGAAAAACGGCCAAGTTCCTATCAAAAATTTCGGCCATTAAAAGTTGCGAGATATAAATTTTGACCAAGTTCTTCTTTGCCACAATACCTAACACAGAAATATATATATTATGTATTATATAAATTTGTAATCGTAAGGGTGTCATATAATTTCTAGATAATCTGCCAACTTGGCAACATTTTTATCAATATAAAGAAATGAACATTTATACATTAAATATATTTAAATAAATATATTGCCAATTAAACAGATTATCTAGAAGTTATATGACACCCTTACGATTACAAATTTTTATAACGCATAGCATAGTTCTGTATTAGGTATTGTGCCAAACAAGAACTTGGTCAAAATTTATATCTCATAACTTTTAATGGCCGAAATTTTGGATAGGAACTTGGCCTTTTTTTCACATTTATGTTTTCGTGAGGATCTGACTACTTTTTGAAACATTTTCTATAATAAGACTTTTTAAACTTAAAATCTCTAGTGTATTTTATTTCTATTCATGATCACTGTGCCAGTTGAAAATGGCAGAGGTACATAAAATAATGAGTAAAAGTGTGATGGGTGTTAAATTGTTGACCTTAAAAATGCAATATTGTGCCATTACAACGGGTCGCCAGTGTGTGTGAAATTTGGTAAGAATTGACTGGAAGAAACATGTAAAATACAGCGTAAATTTTACTGGGCATGATTCCGCCTATTTTCTCAATATATTTACATATTAAAGTCTGCTTAGCCGAAGTACATAAATCAAAAGGATATGCCCAATGTACATGCAAAGTTTCAATGGGGTAGCTGGTGCTTTTAATTTTTGGATTTTCCGATTGAGTAAATCAATTACTATTTGTGTACAAAATGTCAGCTCTCTATAGTATAATATTATGTAAAATATTTATGGGCCTGGCCCAGCGGACTTTTATATCTGCTAGTGCTTATGGCTCATGCAAAGTTTGGTATTAAAAAGTTAATAACAAATACCTGAGTATTAAATTAAAAACTGCTAAGCCGAAGTACCTGAACGAAAAAGCTAAGATTTATGGGTGAAGTCATGGCTACTTTTGAAAATAGGGAATTTTTATTTTGGAGAAGTGCAATGTGTATGAAAAGTTTTAATGAAATGTATGTTAATTTAGAATTTGAAGTGCTTGTTACCGCCCTCTGATAGCAAATTCTGGGTTTTAAAATTTTTCTTATTGATCTCTTATCCAGATTTATTTGTATATCAAATTTAAGCTCGCTGGTGCGAATTGGAGTTTTAACGTCGTGGCCACGCATACCGGGTACAACTTTTTGGTGTTAAGATTTTCTCATTGGCCTACGCAGCTACATTTACTAGTGTATAAAATGTCAGCTCTCTAGCGCGAATTATATCTTTAGATTTTATCAGCATTACCTCTCCCATTATTCCTAACTCAAAATTTTGTTGTGAGCAGCTTTTATAATTCATGCTAATTTTTTTCTAAAATATGCTAGACCGATGTAGACTAAACACAAGGCTAACATTTTATGGGAGTGATCACGCCAAATTATTAAGGTGATAGTTTAAAGTATTGTGTACGTGCAACGCGTATGCAAGATTTCACTAAATTGGCTTAAATTAAAAGCTGTGTATTAAGTTTTTAGTTCAAAATAATATTAGCGTGGCCCCGCCCATTCTAGTAAAATTTTTTGAGTTTTCAGATTTTTCTAGTTGGTTTCTCACTGAATACTTGTATATCAAATTTCAGCTCCTTAGCGCAACTTTTAATTTTTAATTTTTATGGGCGCAGCCCCGCCCTTCTACCTAATTTTTTGGGTTTTCAGATTTTTCTAATTGGTTTCTCACCTAGACCTACTTGTATATCAAATTTCAGCTCCTTAGCGCAACTTTTAATTTTAAGTTTTTATGGTCGTAACGCCGCCCACTTTTCTAAAGTCAAAATTTTTTTGGGTCAGTGCTTATTATTCGTGTCTAGTTTCGTTACAAACGGATAATAATAGCTAGATAAATAGTATATCTAAATATGCTGAGCCGCAGGGCATTAAAATGAGGTTTAAATTGTATGGGCGTGTCAAAGCCCACTTTTTAATGAAAAATTTATAGCCTTGCATTACCGCAGTATATATGCCGAATTTCAATAAAAAACGCTTCCATTGAGCGCCTTATATTAGCTTTTTTAATTCTGACTTTAATGGGCGTAGCCCCGCCCTCCTGGCCAAAATTTCCAAATTTTCAGATTTTTTTTATTTTATTTCTCACCTAGGCCTAGCTCTGTATCGAATTTCAGCGCAATAGCACAAACTTAAATTTTTATGGGCGTAGCCCCGCCCTCCTGGTTAAAATTTTTGGGTTTTTAGATTTTTCTGGTTCATTGCTCACCTAGATCTACTCGTGTACCAAATTTTAGCTCTCTAGCGATAGCGCAAGTGCTTCATCAATTTGATGAGTGTGTCAGTGGTCAGTGAGTATTATGTCTTAAAATATGAACTTTTTGCACCTCCATATCTCCGGAACCTTTCATTGTAGAACTTTCTAACTTTGCATATGAGTTTATATGAATTTATTATAATTATGGTTTAAATATCATAATTTTACGATTGCGGGGAACAAAGTTATGACGGGGGTAAAAACAGCTTGAATGGCTTCGTGTAAATATACACAATGCGTAATAATAAATGATAATAATAAATGATAATAAAATTCGTAAAAATTTAAGAGAATGAAAAAGGTTTTTTTTTCTTTATTAAAATAATTGTTCTTAAATCTATAGTGTCATAACTAGGGTTTGGGAAACGGGAATCCCGGAAATGTCTGATATACTGTTACGCGACCCTATTGGCATTCAGGTGACCTCCACCGGCCAACTCTATCGCGGAGACCCTATTCGGGCGTGTTGTCAACCCTCACCTGAATCCGAGGACAGGTAGCAATTAAAGTTATTGACTCTACCTACTATATTTAAAAAAAAAAACACATATTGTTGTTAGGGAAGTACGATGACGCTTCCAGCAGCCCTTTCCCTACCATGGTCATTTCCATTTCCTGGTTAAATTGTTTTATGACCTCTATTCCAAAAGCACACACCACTACACACTTACCTTCACATCAGAATCCCCTTTCAATAAATTTACCACTTCATTATTTTGATTTACTTAAACAATTAAAAATCATGATCAAATTTATTAATATGGACAATATTTACCTATACTTATACTCTATACAATATTAGATTTTCTTTTCTTTAAATTTCTTATAAATTTGACAAGTTAATTCATCTTAGATCAAAGAAAAACAGAAATACAAAAAAAAAACGTTTTCTTATCATCTATAGAAAAATGACTGTTAGAAATATTTAAATTTTTGATTCTTTACTCTTCTCATAGCCGATTCATTTAATACCAACTTGGTGCGTTCCTATATTTTCTCCTAACTTTTAGAGATCTTTAAGGATAGATTACGGTTGGGCCTTTAATTCGCTTCTATTACGTTATGCTAATTTCCCTGAAGGAGCTCCCTAAGGTGAATTTGGTCTGTCACTAAGCAGTCCAAAACATACAAAAATATGACTACTGATCTCAAAAAAAAAAACTCGAATTGTTAGGAAAGAATATATATAACTGCTGTTATTAAAATTTCTATTTTTGATATACTTATTTCGTTATTTTTTTCATTTTCCCTATACATAACAATTATGACTTAAAACATTTATACAAAATTTTCAAACGGCATACATGCATAATTTATTCTATGTTAGTAATATAAATGCCTAAATATAGCAATGGTTATTGTTAGTTTCATCAATATTTTTATTATTTTTTTTATTTTACTTGTTTTCCTTGGAAAAAGTTCTCGTTTCTCTCTTCCTTCCTCTCAATTCGTTATTTCCATCTCGTCTCTGACTCATGGAAACCCTGGACAATTCATTAGCTCCTTTCCGATGACGTGTGCGTCAGTAACCAACCCTTCTGCTGCTCTTTTGGATATCAGCAGTTCCACTCTTTATTTCTTCTTTTAAGGCTGGTCTTTAATTTGCTTTTTAACTTTAAATTTTTTCTTTTTTCGTTTAACAAGGTTTTATTGTTTGTATTTAAACATACATATATGTGTGTTTTAATCTTGTTGTTCACTTTTATAGTCTTTATAATTGTTTTTATTTTTATTAGTTTTTTAAGTACATGCTTATACAACACTCTTAATTTTTAGTTCAGGTTATATTTCTTTTTCTTAATACGGATTTATCTATTTTTTTAGTTTTCGGCTACCTCACGTTTCAATGTCTCATTCTCAACTCCCTTCCTCAAAAAAAAAAATGCCTTTTATATACCTACTTTCCTTACATTGGAACCCGTTTCGTTATTTTCCATTACATATGTATCTCTGAAAACCTGTTATTTATACTTATATACCTAATTTTCTATATATTAATTCCCTCCAAACTTTGTTTTCTAGTCGCCATCTTTTTATACTAGGCACCTTGTTTTTTTCTTCTTTCAATCCTTCCAAACATTCTGGACTTTTCCAATCCTCAAATATCATGTTCAATCTATCCCTTATCCATCAATCATCGCGTCCATCTGATTCTTCTGCTAACCGGATATCATAAAAGTAGCAAGCTTCCCACGTCGTATGTATAAATTTTAAAATTACGTTTGACACCAACAAAACGTAGAACTACACAAACCGTTTATTTACGCAACTTCAATACGTTGCCAACTTCTATCCTCCCCTCGTATAGTATTTCATTCGTAATCATTAATAGCAAAAAAATTAGTCACTTACTGAACATATACTAACAGCTGTATTTGCAGCCATTCATTTGACACCGACACCACGTTTGCCTCAGCGCTAATTTTAAATTCTTTGTTTGCAGATTTTCCATGTCTTTGGGGTGCTATTGCGCTACAGGTAAAATCTAGTATCGTTCCCATAATAATTATCCTCATTTAACAACCATTTCTTTTTGTTTCATTTCTAGCTGCTGCAGTAAAATACAAAAATTGAGCATCGCTAACTACGGTAAGCTCAGCCGTCAGCTTGGCCACAACATGATTCCACTGCGGTAGGCCTTCCGCATCGACAAGGTGGAACATAATTTATATGTATTGTTGGTCGCATGCTTCCACTACAACCGATACATTTATTGGGGTTTTGAAACCGGGGCTAGGCTGGAGAGTGGTTCCTACAATCCGTAGAAACTTTTGCCGCCCCGCCCCCCCCCCCAATACTTTTTTCTAAGATAAGCTCTGCAAAAAATTTCCAATAATGGTATGACATGCCATCCGCAACAATACCCGGGAAATTTTTTTTGGATTTTCCCTGGAAAAAGGGGAAATTAAAAGAACACGTTATTTCATAAATATATAAACTTTTGTGAAACACATATTTATAAAATGGCCTAACAGATAGTCAGATTTATTTTCATTCATATAAAAACTTTGTTTTATTATATTAATTATAATTTAATATCAACATTTTCATTGTTTTTTTTGTAATACAAAAGGTCGTTTGAATGATTGTATGACTAAATGTACACAAAGTTATCTTTTAAAGTTGATACTGATATTTAAACACTAATAGCCCCTTTAGAGATGTCAAAGGAAATTTTTCATTGTAACAATTTCATTTTAAACAAAAACAAATTCAATTTTTTTTTATGTTTCAATTGTAACTGTAAGAAAGAAATAATTTCTTCGACACCGAATAACAAGCAGTAAAATATTCATTAATTTTTTTTATTTATACAAAATAAAAATGTGAGCTGTTCAAGTTATACGGAAATTTCATTCAATTTCAATTTCTAACTACTAGAAAAATTATTATTCTATTCGAAAACTACATGCAAGATGCATTTACTAAAGTCAGTTTCAGACTATAATACAAGTATTAATTAGAGATAGACCGAAGGCGTTTTTTTTTTCGGCCAAAACCGAAGCCGAAGCCGAATGTTTTAAAGTTTAAAAATGATACTTACGTTTTATATGAATTAAGAAAAAACATTACCAACCCTGTTATAATTTTTTTTCCAAATTGAAGAGCAAATATATGGTGGCTATTTTGCAATTTCTAGATTGCTTTTTCATATGATCACACACAAGAACGTCCAAGTAAAAGAAAATAGAAAGCAACAGGGTTGTATTTCAAAGCAACCCTTTCAAAACGTTAAACACAATAGAAACTGTCGGCGAGCAACGGCCAAACATAATTAAATTTTTCAAGCCTAGAATGAAAAATATTCGGCTTCGACTAATCGGCCGATTTTTGCCATAGGCCGAATGCTGGCCGAAGCCGAAGCCGATAAATCGGTCGAACTCTAGTATTAATACTTTTGTCGGAATTGAAACTCTGACATGTTGAGTTGTTTTTTGCTGAGATTTTTGAAAGAGAACTTAAATCAAGGAGGAATTTTCCTCAAAAGTATTATTACTTGTGTTAGAGTCTGAAGCAGTCTTAAGGTAGAGGTCCATAGCTTGCTTTTTGCGCGTTACGCTTTCTATGCATCTGTCAAAAAAGTAGAATCAATGTAATAGTATGTGACAAGTTACATTGCAAAAAGCGCAGAACGCATAGGCGCGTTCAAAGCAAAAAGTAGGTCTACTTTATACTTTTGTACGCGTTACAAGCACCATGAAATAAAGTCAGCTGTTCTTGAAAGCTAAAGATGTTAAATAATACTTTATTTCTTACGTTATGGATAAATATTATTTTGCCGTGGATAATTTTTTTCTTTTTTTTTCAATAAAAAAAATTTCTTAGTAAAAAAAACTTGTTTAATAAAATATGTGAATATTTTCATTAATGCGATGTATTTTAATTAACTTTTCACCACACTTTGCTCAGTAACAAATTTTCCATATTAGTTATCGATTACTTTTACGTACTGAGTGTCATCTCCGCTAAATCTGTATTATTTACTTTGTGTGCATTACATATTTTTAAACAATAAAATGGAAGAAAATTTAATAAATTAAATATACAAACTCGACTAACTCCATAAATTCTTTTAAAAACTCGATTTCACTCTCCATTTTTTCTTTATAAGTATTTATAAACAAACGCACACAGCTGATCAAAGCAAAAATAAAATGGCGCATGAAAAGCAGTGCGTGTAACTCAACGCGAACAAAGTATAGAATGAAACAAGGGGATGAAACGCGTGCAAAGCATAACGCGCAAAAAGCGAGCTGTGGACCTCTGCCTTTAATGACTACCTTGTTTTCATCACTATAACATAAGAAACAGAAATACTTTGTATAAGTATCAATGATTGTAATGATCAAGTCGTTGACGTGATTTTTTGGGTATTAGTGAACAAATTTTGGAAAGTGTAGTGAAAATCCTAAGCTCGTAGAAGCTGTTTTTCGAAAATGAATAAGTGAATAAATGAATAAGCCTGTTTTTCGAAAATGAATAAGTGTATACGTCGTTCTTTAAAATAACGAATGAAACCATGTTTTCGTTTTTAAAACATTTATTTATTTTCATGTGTGTGGCAACAGAAGAGATTTCAGTTTTTCACGCTCATAAAATTTGTTATGTAAAATTAATTAAAAATCAGTCTACATATTTTTCAATTGACTTTAAACAAAATGTTATTTAATTTTTAATGTTAGAATGTGAACTGACTTAATTAAAACAGTAAACTATTTTTTCCTCTTATTTTTTATTATAAATTATAAAAAATTAAATAAACGATCAAATCTAAGTGGTTTTTTCTATAAGCGGATTGATTTAACTTTCAAAAGAACGAATCTCGACTTCCGTTCTAAGCAAAGATGTTTCCCTTGCTTCTATAATTTTTCTGTGAAAAAATCAACACCAAATTCAGTATAAACAACTTATTTTTGCTTTAATTTCCACCATTTAACTGTCAAACAAATCACAAAAAATTTAAGTATTGAGTCAAAATAAAGTAAAGGTTATAGGAAAAAAGCTTAGTTCTAATAAACAACGGAAAATACGAAATGCAATTAAAAATCTGTTTTAATGGGTAAATAGATTTCCAATTGAATGCTAAGATCAATTAAAAATTAAGTTATTACCCCCTTATTAATAAAATTTAAAATTAATTTGAAATGAATTTTATTTCAAATTTTTTATAGAAAACTTTTTAATAGATATTATTTTTTGTATTCCATCACTGTAATAATTTTCTGAGTGTGAATTTTTGGTTATATGTACCTAAAAAGCTCTTTTTATGTCAAAACGAAAGCTTTAGAATATGTTTTATAAAAATCAAATTTTAAACGTTATCATTTATAAAAGAAACATAAAAAATTAAAGGGATTATGTTTTCTAAAAACAGGCTGTAAGACAACACTAAAAATTGTCACTTGTCTACTCTTTGTCGACAAAACTTTACTACTATTAACGTGCTCCTTAGAGATTAGTAAGAGATTCTCAATAAGATTCAATTTTTGCCGATAAAGAGTATACAAGTGTCAAAATTTACTGTCGTCTTGATGTGACGTCGACGACGCTATTCACAATAAGGGGGATTATAAGTGGACGACGCTATTGTTAAAACCTTGAAGGATATATGTATCTTAGGAGAAATAAAATTATTGAAATTAAAAACTTTTAGACAGACTGTGGCTCATGGTATTTAAAATTCGGTGTAGCTGAGTATAGTACTGAAAGTTGCTGGTATAGTACTTAACGACAAAAAATCCTACTGGAAATTTTTCCAGAATAATGAGAAACAAGCAAGGCAAATTCTTAAAAAATGATTTTATTATAAAATTTTTTTACTAATTGCGGTAATACTGTGTAATAGCTTTGTGTATTTTATTTGTTTGAATTCACTTGAAAATTTTTATAAATTTATCTTAGAAGTGCTTTTGTATTAATTTTTATTAAAAAAAAAATGCTAACACTAATAAAACAATTGAAATTTCGCCAACTTTCATTTACCGCGATACTCGATAATTTCCGAGTATGCCGGTAACTCCCCGGAACGCGATTTTTTCCTTCCCGTTTCCCGGAAAGTGCAAAAGTCAGGGAAATCCCACACCCTAGTTCAATAACTCAACCAAAAAAAAACTTTTTTATCATAAAACGTGAAAAAAAACTCGTTACTCAGGAAATGGTAGTACAACCTACTCGTATTTATAAGAATCATACAAAATGCCAAATGATTCAGCATTATTAATTCTAAAGACGTATTTTATAAGTACATGAAAAGGCGATATCTTCATCAATCCAAATATAGATAACAAAAATTAAAAATTTTAAAATCCCATGACTTTTTTAAGATAAGATGTTATATCTTCTAAACGGCTGGACCAATTTTCTTCAAACATAGCTAAGAACCCTCTCTATCGCCTTCGATCAAACCCATTTGAATTATATGGGTTTTATTATTGGTATGTGTCTAAAACGAGCTACTGAAAGAATTCGATACGAGCCTATTAAATTTAGACTTGTGTCCAACAGTTCTTATTGAGCGTTTGAATCAAAAGTTATTTCAAACCCATTTAATTTACATTGATTAAGGTACGGTCACACTAGTCGAACATGTGCCCAAAAAAGCGTAACCAACAAAGACTAATATGAAATAAGTTTTGATCCAGACACTCCTTTATCATATTAAACAGTTTCGAACACAACTAATGAACAATGTCATAGAATCCAACAATATTGGCTACTTTTGAACATGACAAACTTTTGTCTGAATTGAAAGATTTTTCATTGGTCAAATGTTTGACTAGTGTGACCGTACCTTTAGACCTGGGTCGAACACGCTCACTAGTTCATTTTCTCCACAAACCTATGATGAAACCCATGTAATTTAAATGGGTTTGATAATCGGTTTGTGGCAAAAATTAACTAGTGAACGAGTTCGACCCAAGTCTAACATTGATGTTTTTGACCGGACTTGTGTCCAACTGAACGAACTAGTTCAAAAAGATTGAACTCAATCAGTAGCTCGTTTTTGACACAAAGCTTTGATCAAATCCATTTAAATTACAAGGGTTTGATCATTGGTTTGTGTCAACAACGAGCTACTGAATTAGACTTGGGTCTATACTTGGGTCGAACTTGTTCAATAGCTAATTTTTGCCACAATCTAGACTTGGGTCGAACTCGTTCACTAGTTCATTTTTGCCACAAACCAATGATCAAACCCATGTAATTTAAATGGGTTTGATCAGTGGTTTGTGGCAAAAATGAACTAGTGAACGAGTTCGACCCAAGTCTACCACAATCTATGATAAAATCCATGCAATTTAAATTAGACTTGTGTCGAACTCATTCAGTAAATGTGTTTGATCATTGGTTCATGTTAGACTTGTATCGAACTCATTCAGTAGCACGCTTTTGACGAAAACCTATGATCAAACCCATTTAAATTACATGGGTTTGATCATAGGTTTGCGTCAAAAATGAACTAGTGAACGACTTCGACCCAAGTCTAGTTTGCGTCAAATATGAACTAGTGAACGAGTTCAACCCAAGTCTATACTGAATGGGTTCTATCTAGGGTGATCGACTCGGTTTTTTAACCGGTTTTAAAACCCGGTTTTTTACAATACGGTGGTCGGTTTTTTCAAAATGTTGATTTTTCGAATGTCGAATAGTCCGGTTTTTTTACAATTTAAACACCTTCTGAGTCGAATACTTTTCGATTTGTATATTTTTTAATATTAGTTTTTACTATATTAAAACTTAGACCAACGTGTTCGATTGATTTTCAAGTGTAAAACGTCTAGTTGTTTTTTGAGCATGGCAACACTTACTGAAATATGAAATTGAAGCGAAATTATTTTATGAGGTGGTAGCAGAGGATGTGTTCAATGGATGTCAAAATCCATTTGTAAAAATGTTTTTTAGTTTTGTTTGCTTTATATTTTATATAGAGGTAGATATCCACTTTGTCCATACAATCATACGTATATATGTATATTATATACATATAGGATTGTTCATTTACTAAAAACTGTTACGAACTTGTAACAATTGTTACTGGAAAGTGTTCATTAACTCAAAAAGTTTGCAAGGTGAGAGCGTCAAAAAAATTCTTAAAAATTATTACTAGTAGAATTTTTATTTGCAAGAATTATACAACCACCTGTTGTAAGTTTTGTTGTCAAATTAATTATTTCAAAAATATCTGAAAAAGGAAAACTGAAAAATGTGCATTTCTTTGTTAAAAAAAACATGTATACGTATGAAAAAACAAAGCATGTTTTCTTAATTTATTGTTTTTCTTTCATTAAGCCACATAAATTCAATTTTATTGTAAAGAATTTGGTTTTTTTCTCATATCTGATCAGAGATGGAAAGTGGCATTTTTGTATTTGTTAATGAATAAAATTAAAAAATTATGAAAAATTCATAAAAATAGTAAAAAGACATGAAAATGTGTAAAGAATTTCATATTAAACGTCAATTTCTAAAGAAAAATTGCAATTTAAAATTTTATCAATCAAAATGCATCAGCAAAAGCACAATTGTATCATGATTTCCATCCATGGTTCTGATATGAATAAAATTTTCTTGCGAGTTTTTACAAGTAAAGCGTTCATTTACTTTTTCATATTTCGGAGAGTAATTTTGTAAATTTCTGCCTTACTCTCTAATTGCTAGTTTCTGCTGGCAAAGTACATTGAAGTAGTAGTGAATGAACAGACCTTATGCATGTATATGTACTATAGCATTGCACAGATATATCTGTTTGCACTAGTTTTGCCTGTTTTTTTTTGTTGATTTTTTAAGCAATTATTGTATGGTTGGGCAATGAGCAAATGAAAACAACACATTTATTTTTTTTTGTTTTTTCTAAGGCAAATAAGATACATAAAACTGCTTTTACCATAAGTGCCTTATGATGTGTTGAGCAAAAATGTAATTGGCTGATGAATGAATGAATGAAAGCAAAATTGCACATGCATATGTAAGTAAATAATACATGTACATGAAACACATGCATTTGAAATTACTCTCAGAGCAAAATTGTCTCTTTCTCTCTCTATACTTTAGCTGCACCACAAAATAACATAACGAACGTCCGCACATACATCTGCACATCATGTATTTGTTTCAATAGTGGTTTTTTCATATACATATTTGTATTACAGTATGTATTTTTTGAGCAAAAACAGATCAAACAGTTGCTCAGCAGCAATACAATAAGTCCCCATTTACACTATGCAAGTCTTATTGCTAAGCTGACTAGTTTATTAGAAGAGAGAGACGGGGGGAAAAGAAACGTTGCTGTTCCCCTCGTCTCTCTCTCCATGAAACTAATCAGCTTAGCAATAAGACTTGCACAGTGTGTTTTGGGACTAAGCAATTGTTATTTGTTTTCAATTGTATTTTAATTTGGAAAAGCACACACACACACAATAACTCTTATACTAGTTCTGTCGCTCACACTACAATTATATGGTATATACCATGGTATATTTGTTTTGGCTATACAAACGAGTATACAAATGCAACCCTTTAGTTCTCATCTCTAAAAAAATCAAAATTGTTACAAATTTAAGTTGACTAAAAGTGTTAATCATTAGTAAGTTAAAAATAATGGTTATCTAAAGAAAAATGATGCGCCACAAACTAACTTATAATGGGCCAACCGTTAGTTAGTCAATTCGCAGCTAACTAATAATGCACTTGCTTTTTATCAACCAAAAACTCACTCGAAATTAGCTAACTTGTGGTTATTTGAAACTTATGCAGCGTGAGTGAGAACTGACTCGTTCTGAGGACATTACGTTGAAAAACTTAATAGCGTTTAACATCTAAAATGAGTTAGCTTTTGAATCAGTTGTCACTCGTCTCTGATTAACCAATAGTTACTCTTAAGTTAGCTCAAATCCCGACAGGGTACGTTTAACTTTCTCATTCCACACATTCTCATTCCACACATGCATACAAAAAACTATGCCTAAAAAATAAGACTTGCATTGTGTGAACTCCGATGTAAGTTCAAAGAAGAATAAATTCAGTGAAGTGCGACTTATACCTGAGCACGAAGGGTTCCGTACGGACACTAGATATGTAATTCAATACGAATTTTAGCCTATATAAAAGCCAAATATCTGGGTGTTGTCCTCGGTAGTAAGCTTTCCTGGAGAGAAAATCTTCAAGCAAGAGTGGCGAAAGCTACAACGGCAATGTACGTCTGTAGAAATGCAATCGGCCCTACATGGGAAATAAATCCTAAAGGAGTCGGTTGCATACTAGAGATGGTTATAAAACCTATATTATTTTATGGAATTTGGGTTTGGTGGAAAGCACTTGACTCAGTAAGTAATCAGTCCCGTATAGAGGGAATTCTCCGAAAAATGGCAGTTATGATAACAGTTGCTCAACAGCAATACAATAAGCAATTTTTATTTGTTTTCAATTGTATTTTAATTTGGAAAAGCACGCACACACAATAACTCTTATACTAGTTCTTTCGCTCACACTACAATTATATGGTACATACTATGGTATATTTGTTTTGGCTATACAAACAAGTATAAAAATGCAACCCTTTAATATGTACTACACATATGTAGGTATACATATGAAGTTAATTTTTATGCTTTTCTTTAATTTTTTTGTTTTATAGTATTTACTAATGAACTGTTAACTCTTTCTTTTTATTAAAGCAATTTAAAATCGAAGCTTTTGTATAATAATTGCCTTACTTAAAAAACCGGTTGACCGGTTTTTCCTGAATTGTAAAAACTGAAACCGGGTTTTTCATAATATCAAATATTCGAACTATTCGAAAACCGGTTTCTGGAAAAAGTCGAATAATTGATCACCCTAGTTCTATCCAAGTCTAACTTACATTGACGTTTTTGACTGGACTTGTGTCTAAAAGAACGATTTAGCTCAAAAAGAGCTATCTATCTATCTATCTATCTGTAGCCCTCAATAACTAATTTCATTGTATTTTTAATAAAAATATATATTTTGTTCGGAACAAGTAAAATAATAATTTTGTTAAAAATAGTGTAGTAAAAAATCGTAAACTTAATTTTAAAAATTTTTTAAAAAATAACCAAACATTTTGCCTATTTTATTGCTGAATTGATAATGATGTCAAAATGAAAAACTTAAATTTAGTTTTATGTTAACTTTTATAAATTTCCAAATCGAGTTCAACTCAATGTAATTAAATAATTTAATTCGTTTATTTTTTTCTCTATATAAAAAAAAACATTTAATTTGATATGAAATTTCGTTATGGGCGGTATTAAAATTTAAATGTGTGCACCGTTACCTTATTTTGGTTACTTTGTCGCCATAATTATTTAGTCATTCACTTATTTGATTTTATATCTCTTTTAGTGTCGCTAATGCTGAATGTTGTTTTAAACAATCGGTCGGAAGAAGATTATTTATCTGACATGGTCTGTCGATTTTGTTAAGATTTAAAACAGTTTGAGATTTTTTTTTTTGTTCAACTTGGTGACTGATTTTTTTTTATAATGCACAAAAAAAATTTATAGAGAAGTGATTAAAAGAAACGGAAATTACCAGGTTACAAATAGACAAGCAAACCAGCAAACCAGCAAACATTTGTGCGTGTGGTTGTGTGTGGACGCATCTATATATATATATATATATATATATATATATACGTAAAGAACACAGAACAAAATTCTCTGAATCAAATATTAATTTTTTCAATTTAGGTCCTACAAAGAAAACTGTAAATTCAAATACAAAATTTTGTAATAATTTGTTTGAAAAACCCCCGATTTTTTCAATCAACAAATTGTCTGATTCAATAAAAATTTTTTATGAAAATAAAAAGCAAATAACACAAATAACTATTTTGTACAGTATGCAATTTCTATATTGGATCAGAAATCTTCTCTTAACAATTTTGTTACAAATAGGTCTGTTCCAGATGCATAATAAAACAGTCCGAACTTGTACAAAGTTATCCAAAAGCGTTCCAGATACCAAATTTCGTGCAGTTTTGAGAGCGAATGAGAGAGTAATTTTTTCCATTTCCTGTACAAACTAGTACGAACTTTTTCTTCTGGGTAAGTTCGGACAAGAATTAAATAATCAGCTGTTTTTTGTTTACATATCAAACTGAAAAACTAACCAGAAAGTTTGCAAATATAGGAAAAAAAAGTATTTGCATACAAATTTATTAAAAATCAAAATGGAAGGTTTTTTGAACAAAGTTGAAGTTGTAAGTACATTTGTACACATTTCCCTATTTATTTAATATAAAAAATGCTGTTTTTAAATAATTTACTTTTTAGAACTCATTTTCATTTGCTTTTTAAAGCTGTTGCCAATGATGCAAAACTTTTGTTTTTATAATGTTATGCGTTTTAAGCGACTAAAATCACTTAAATTAAATTTAATTTAAAAGGTAAGCAGCACTAACTAGTATTTTAAGATGGGCAATTATGGTTTTTTGCGTTCCAGCAATTTTAGATAACTTATTCAGAGAGTAATTTTCTTTTTACTCTCATTAGTCCGAACTTGTACGAAATCGTGTGGAACACACCTTATGTTACTTTATACTAATTGTATGAACTAGAATTTTTCAATCCATACTGCGATGAGTCGAACCTGCAATCTCTTGACTAATAAGCTAACCTACTTACCACTCAGCTAAAGAGCAAATCGTTTTTGGATACGTAAATAATGAATACACGCAAAACATGATTGCGTTTGTTTCTTCTGATCTAAAAATAACTTTGTTGAGTAAAAAAAAACAAGCCACGACGTTTTTCGGCTTCTTGTCCGAATGCACGCACACCAACACAAACAAATGAAATTAAATGATACAGTTTTTTTTACATAAAACAAAATTGAACAAATAATTTACCGGAACAGTAAAAAATATTTACCGAAACTAAATTTTATTTCAAAACATACGTTTGTTTGAAATTTTTTTGGGAATAATTTTTTCTGTGAACCCTGCACATCTACAACAGATCTACTTACTTTATTTTTTGGATCATTCATGCTATGAAATGTAGTCGTATTATGCGTATCTTTGGTGTGTTTGTCAGTGATGCCAACTTTTTTGACTCTAAGAGCACATCAGAATTTAAAAAAGCACTTAAAAGCGTAATTTTGAGATCTAAAAAGCGTAAAAAGCACTAACGTGAAAAACGAATTTAACAATGTTTTTAAGCTATTCTCTATTTCGGCAATATTATCAACATCTTTAATGAAATATATCAGACGAAAAAGGTATGATTTACACAGAAAAAATAAATACACCAAGTTTTTTATTAAAGTAATTTTAAAAATACACAAATTTCTTAAAAGCACTACTTAGTGCTTTTTGTTAGTTTGGCACTAACGCTCAAAAATTGGCGTTTTTAGTCTTCAAAAAGCACTGAAAATAGTGCCAAAAGCGCCAAGTTGGCATCGCTGGTGTTTGTTAGTCAGTGAGTGGAAGGTAGAGTGCTCGTTATTCCAGTAGCTTCGACAAGCGAACAAACCCAACCATCCAACCAAACAGACAAAAAAACAACTAAACAAACAAATTATATGAATGGAAATTTAAAACCAAAACGTTGACGCGTTAAAAAAAAATCTACAAATCTATTGTTTTGCACACATTTCAATAGTGATTGTTTTTGTTATAATTGTTGTTGGTGTTTTGTAAATAAATACCCTATGTATTGTTAGTTAATAGAGTAGTAAGTAGTGTGCTCATCTCTATTATAATAAAAAATTAACAAAATTCGTTAAAAATGATCGATGGCGAACTAGTGGCATGCTACGCTACTAAGGTATAAGCAATTACTTCTCAATTTAAAGCCCCGTTCAGACTATTATACAAGTATTAATACTTTCATCACATTTTACGATACAGAAATCTAAATACATTCGTTGCGACTGTCAAAAAATCTAACGTAAAATCACATATTGTGTTCAGACTATCACGCTTCAAATCAAATGTGTAATACAAGTAGAAAACAAAACAGCTGTTCAATGAAAATGTCTATGCTATTCATTTACTAGCGGCGGCAAAGCGGTTTCATGCAGGCGGGGACGTGCCGACACTTGAAAAAGTTCAACAGTTAAAAATATTCTATGTATATAACAGAAAAATATTTAAGAAAAGATATTACAAAAACGTTAAAAAATTACGTCAACGAAATATACTTCCATACGATTCACTTATTCAAAATGTTGAGCCGATATACATATGACAACACATTACATCCAACAGCCGACTTGGAACTTTGGTTTGTGTGAAAATGCAACCCTGATCTAATGAAAAGTATTATCGTTTAGAAAATTTTCTAAAAACGAAAAAGTCTTATGGGATGTCAAAATTTTTATCGTATTATTTGCCACTTTGATGACATTTTGCGTTCAGACTATCACACTTGCACGTATTATTTGAATTTTTGACAAGTATAAATACAAAGTATAATAGTCTGAACGCGGCTTAAGTAGTTTTATCAGTATCTAGACCTTTAATTAAGTATTTTATTAGTAAATTCCTTACAACTGCCATGTATTTTGAGTATGTAGCATTATATCGTAAGCCCGCCAACCTGTAATAGCTTAGGGTCCGCGGGGTCGTTACTCCCGTTATCCTTAATAAAGGATACCCTTGCGGGTGCATGTATATGTGTGTTTGTATATCGTTAACTTAATATTTTCTTTTAAAAGAAGTAACACTCAGGCAATGAATGCCTACGACCATTACTAGGTGTTACTTTCTTTATGAAAAGGATAGTAATAGAAAAGATAGGTGGTGAAGAAAAACATAGAGGAAAGCTTCACTCTTTTACAACTCAGCGTTTTGCACGTTTTTTTAATAATGCAGAATTGCAGCGCCTCTGGTGTTAAATGAGGTGTATTAAATTATTTGAAGTTGTGTTTAGTAGCCATTTGCTTTTGGTTATTTTACTTCGCCGATGATTCTGCTACACACTACCGACGAAGGAGGGCGCTCTGATGTTACATTAAGATTATGCCGGCCATACACTACACAAGTTCAGTGCTCAAGTCTGGCACTGCGTAAACTAAGCTTGTGACACACACTATACAAGTAAACTGTGCAGTTTTTATTTTAAAGCTATAAGTGAAGAAGACAACATGAGCAAATACTGCTCTATTTTATTAATTGCTGTGGCAATAAAAACAGCCTAAATCCTAAATGTGTTAATCTTTTTAACAGCCATTTCTCTATTTGCTTCGGGGTATTTTTCCTTTAGTTTATTAATTAATTTTTCGTAGGCTTCGATTTTCATAATTCTATTGCTATAATCACTGCTTTTAATGCGCCATAATGCAGGCGATTCTTTGTATAATTCTAGGAACTCTGTCCAGAATATTTTTTCACGACAAAACTGAGCGTTTGCAACATACACTACACAAGTTCATTGTACAGTTTTCAAACTTGAGCAAATATCAAAATCGTTTTGATATTTGATCAGTTCACTGCGTAAATAGCACAACCGCCCCCATACACTACACAAACGCACTGTACAGTGCCAGACTTGAGCACTGAACTTGTGTAGTGTATGGCCGCCATTAGTATCTGCTGAAGTCGGTACAGTTCAGTGACCATTGACTATGCCTTCACCACTTGAACTTACTATGACAACTGATACAAAGGAACACTAGTGCACATCAGAAAAATGCGTGGTATTATTATGCAATGACTGTCGGAGACCGGGCTCGAACTCAGGACCGGTTATGTAGTCAACGTACTGACTACTTCAGCCAACGCTGAACTAACTCATTATTTTTTTTATCGAGATTTTTACATTTTTCGATAAATTAAATGTCTCTCTCGAAATGTACAAAAAATCGATTTCAAAAAAATAATAATATATTAAGGTAACGATATTTGTTTGTATGTATGCCTGTGTGTGGGCGTGTGTATTTGTATGTGTTTCTACTCTTTTGTGTGGGTATGTAAATATCTCAGAACTTGCCCAGTGGGAAAACTCAGAAAGAAGACCTTCTTACTTCAGACCTTATTAAAGGCCTTCTTGGGAATTTTTTTTCAATTACTATTTTTATCTAAATGCTAAATAATGCCTTATAGAGATACGAATTTTTCACATAAAAGATAAGATAGATATTCCATACTTCCTTCTGTAACAAGGGAGCAGAGATAGAGGAACATTTTTTGTTTTGTTTTTTTTTTTTCAACAATGCAAAAGCAAAATTCATTAATTTGAAGGCCTTTCAAAATCGCTGGCGAAAGAAGCGAGAGTAGAAGGCCCACTTCACAATGACAATGCGTGTCAAAGAGATATGAGTATGGAATGGAGCGCGCTTGCCTTGATTATCCATAATAAGGAGCACAGAGGCCTTCTAGGAGGCATCTTTACTGCTTCTTTTTTCCGCTGGGTAAGAACGTTTGAACGGTTCGGAAACAAATTTTTCACATGCAAAATATGTCGTAAGATAGTGAATCGAATAGGTTATTTTTTTTTTTAAACATATTTCAAACCACTAAACCGATCAAACCCAAAATCTAATCAGCTCTTAATCTCAAGTCGATTGCCGTCAATTTAACTAAGAGCATGTGATTCTTTGGGGAATATCGTTGTCGAAAAATTTCCCAAAAATTTATTTAATGAATGAAACAACTGCAATATAGTAGACTTGTAGCGAACTCATTAGACTTGGGTCGAACTTAATCAGGCGGTCGTTTTTGACGCAAACCAATGATCAAACCCATTTTATTTAAATGGGTTTGTGTCAACAATAGAACTGGGTCCAACACGTTCATTCATTAATTTTTGCGACAAACCTATGATCAAACCCATGTAATCTAAATGGGTTTGATCATTGGTTTGTGGCTAGACTTGGGTCTTACTCGTTCACTAGTTCATTTATGCCTTAAACCAATGATCAAACCCATGTAATTTAAATGGGTTTGATCAGTGGTTTGTGGCAAAAATGAACTAGTGAACGAGTTCCACCCAAGTCTACATAAAACCATAGTGTTGAATCACTAAGTTCCATTAGAGTTTAGGTATATTTTGACAAAAATCTAATGACAAAGTAGATTTTGTTTTGTATTGGAAGTCTACTAGATTTTTTCCGAAATCTTATAAGTATTAGAGTTGACTAGTAGAGCTGAGTGCAACTCGTTCACTAGTGCATTTTTGCCTCAAACCAATGATCAAACCCATGTAATTTAAATGGGTTTGGTCATTGGTTTGTGGCAAAAATGAACGAGTGAACGAGTTGGAGTCAGCTCTATTAGCCAACAACTTGCTACTCAATGAGTTCCATACAAGTAGAAAGAGTTGTGTCCAACAGCTCTTTTTGATTTAGTTCGTTCGCGTTCGAATCAATAGTTATTTCAAACCCATTTAATTTACATGGGCGTTTTTGAACGGACTTGTGTCCAACAGAACGAACTAGTTCAAAAAGAGCTCTCTACATACAAGTCTACAATATAGCCAATTCATACACCTTTTTAAGTGACATAAAACTAGTACAGCTAGGTCCAACTCGTTCACTAGTTCATTTTTGTCACAAACCAATGATCAAATCCATGTAATTTAAAGGGGTTTGATCATAGGTTTCTGGCAAAAATCAACGAAGAATGAACGAGTTGGACCCAGCTCTAAAAATTAGACTTGGGTCGAACTCGTTCACTAGTTCATTTTTGCCACAAACCAATGATCAAACCCATTTAAGTTACAAGTCTACTTATGTCCAACAGAACGAACTAGTTCAAAAAGAGCTATTGGACACAACTCTACATAGAAGTCTACAATTCATGACATAAAACCATAGTGTTGCATCACTAAGTTCTATTAGATTTTAGGTATATATTGGCAAAAATCTAGTGACAAAGTAGATTTTATTTTGTATGGGAAGCCTATTAGATTTTGATCATATGCAAACACACTACAAAACTAAGTTGTAGTTGTGGGATAAGGGAAAAGTTATACTGGCAAGTGTAGGGCCTTATAAGTGAATATGTACCAAATACTAATAAAGTTTATATGTGTAAGAGAATGTGCTGGCAGAAATGTATGTTAGTAGTTGATGTTTCCAATTTGCGAATAGAAAAGCAAACAACAAAACGCCAATGTAAGTAAATCAGAGAATTGAGGTTGTGTTAACAGGAATTTTGGGTATATAATTACCAAACATTATGACGATTTGTTCTGCGAAAAGTTGAATGGAAAAACACTCACGGCAAACACAATCATTCCCATATCAAAAAAAATTCTATTAAGTTAAAATAATAGCAAACTTTTTTGCTTCTTAAATTTTTTTGCACAGCGGATGTATGTAGTGGAGTGTATTTGTATAAACAATTTTATTATGAACAATTTTAAGAATTGTTTGCTATTTATTTACAAAGAATAGAAACTTATTTTGTGTTGCTGATGATTAATGTCTTAATTATAAAATTATAACGAATAATAAAATGTTGTCTAATGAATTAATGGTCATAAAGTCAAACGGACACTGGATCATAAAATTAAAAAAAAAAATATATATAGGTATATATATATATATATATATAAAATTATCTAAATACAGCCGGAGGTAGATTTTAATTAAAGAAACAAAAAAAAAGCATGTGTAAATAATTTGTTGGCCATGTCAATCAACATAATGTTTGCTGTTTTGAGTGATCTCACTGAACCTGGCGTGTGATTATTATTTAAGAAATCCAGCAATAATTTTATGCAATTAGTATCTACACAAAAGAAAAAAATAATAAAATTGCTTTCATCTTTGAATTGGTTGATCAAAAATTTGAAAATAGGTAACTTCTTTCAACTGATACACTGAAAAGACCATCTGCACAGTATCAATGAAGACTTCGTTGTATTAATAAAGAATAATTTGTTGAGTTTCATGTACATATATTAAGAAAAATTCATGAGTATAATAAAGAATTTCATTCACCCAATGAAGAATTATTAATGACACTACTTCATTAGCTGACTAAATGTTTTTTCTCTTAGTGTACAATTTTTATTTTGCACAAAATGAATTATTTAAAAATATTGTTACATTTTTACATTTTAATAAAGATCGTGCTTCCTTAAATATATATTTCACTTTCAATTGAGGTGTGGTGTTCTAATTATTTACAATAAATCCAAATGATAGAAAATCATTTGCTAAAAAACTCATAAAATATACGAGTATGTACATAACACGTCCGTGTTTGCATATGCAATTAACCATAAAATTAAATAACAAATGATGGCCGATGATGGTGAGTGATTTTTTGCATATGTGTTAACTTTTATTACTGCAACTCCTATTAACAAACATATAATTTATTATCTAATTAAAGTTAACTTGTAACTGGCAACAATATGCCGAATGACGACGACTGCGATGATTGAATGTTTGATTAATGTTTGATGAATGAACGCAATTGTTTACAATGTCAATTTCAATAAAAAAATCATATATATATTTTTAAAAAGTATTATTTACAAAATAGCGAAAAATGACAACAATAACATTATTAAAGAGGAGGAATTTGTTATTCTATAACAGCTCAAATTAAATCAATTTTAATTTATGGTTAATGGTCAAAATGCTAAAGTTTTGATTGAAAGATAATATAAATTGGTTGCATATCACAAAGTCATCCAACTTGTTGCAAAACTTAAATGTCTGATGTTGATAACAAAAATAAAATTGGTTGGTTAGCCGAGATCACAGTCAGCGTTGTCGCTTTAGTTATTTTTTTTTTTGTAACCAAATATGTAAATTTTATTTATTTATAAATGTTAGTTAACATCTGGCACACATCGTCGAACCAGAATAGTTTTGTTCCACCGATATGGAATATCGAATCAAAAACACGTTTTACGAAATTTATTATGGTTTCTGAGCTATTAAGCATTAATTTTGCTCCATATACACTATTTTTCAGAGCTCGCAAAATATATGCTCAACCACATTTCTCTGTGCGTTCTTCCCACTCAAAAGACTTAAAAAAAATGAGACGGAATCACTCAGTGTCTGAACCAGTGATGGGAATCGGAAATCTTGATTTCGTGCCAAATCTGTTTCTAAATAGTGCCAAAATTACTCGAATAGTGCCAAACCACTTTTTGTATAATTTAAATGTTGACACTTGATGTTCGTTTAGTATCCTATAGTCCTTGAATGATACATTACTGTGTACAGCTAGAAAATTCCATGAATATCACAAAAAACACATTCCAAAATTAGTTGTATACACACATACATGTACTTATTTAGAAGAAATACAAATACTTCCCAGTGGGAATTTGAGTTAACTCAGAGTTATTGAATTGTCAGCCAAAAATTAGTCAGAGGTGGTAAAAATCAGCACTCATTTTGCATGTTAAAAGTGATCAGATTTAACATTGAGTGGCCGAGGGACGACTGCATCAGTTTTGAACTAACCATAAGTTAGCTTGTGCCAAATAAAAAAAAGAAAAAAGAAAGTGTTATACATATTTAGTTAATTATGATTTAGATCATTATTTATTAACGTTTTTTAGTCAGCTTAAAGATTAAATAATTTTAAATTATTTTTTTTAGAAACGAGAACGTGTATCGAACCGTGATCAATTTGTTTGTCAGCCATCATACTTAACTTTTGCCATATAAAATATATACGGCACAGAGTTATTATAAACATGAATTTTATGCTGACATCTTCTTTCTGAACTTTGTATCAGCTTTGAGTTAGCTAAAAGTTAGCTCAAAACTTATCGAAGAAGTTAGTTGTACAAAAACAACTCACTAATCTCTGCATCAGTTTTGAGTTAGCTTAAAGTTAGTTCAATACTTATCGGGAAGAAGACAGTTGTGCAAAAAACAACTGACTCACATCTGTATCATTTATGAATTAGTTCAGAAGCTAGCCGGAAATGAGTTATCAAAAAGTCACCCATATTTTGAGCTAGCTAATAAAAATCCGACTGGGTTATGATCTGAACAATCTATACTTCTATACTAATATTATAAAGCTGAAAAGTGTATATGTTTGTAAGACGTAATCTCCGGAACTGTCAGTCAGATTAAAAAAAATTTCGATTAAATGAAGAATGGGACCTCCTAACGGATATAGACTATATAAGCTTCCATTATAAAGCTTAAGGTAGGGTCCAGGGGCGCTCAACCTCCTATAATAAGAAAATATAAATTATCATTTTAGAATAGAACTATTAAAGCAATAGGTTTCGTATTCAAAAGCAACACAGACCTCTTTTAACGTCAACGCACGCTGTTCACCCTACATTACGCCTCCAGTCCAGCTCGACCGTCACCTGACCGAGACAACGTCATGACTCAAAAAATGAGATTTTTGAGTTAATTATGCAGAATGGATCCTCATATTACCAGTGAAAAAATTGGAAGTAATTCATCAGGAACTACTTGTTCTCTATTTCCAAAATATCTGTGCGCTTTTTAAGCCGCGCAATTTTTGGTCTTTCCAGAACATATGAGACTAAATCATCTGGCATAAAGTGAATACGGATACACAGCTTTGTGTGGGTTAGTGTTTTTGTATGCATTTGACGTTTGTCTTTTTTATTACAGTTGTATATGTATTGGTTTTGTTTTGCTAATGCGGCGTTGTAGTTGGTTGAAAAAGTATGCCAACCGAAAACAATTTTATTCACCGCATTTGCCTAGAAGATGCCACGTTATGTCAGCATATTGAAGTTATTTTTGACGTCTCCGATATCTTTCCAAAACTCAATCACACTTAAGATAAATAATTTTTTTAAATCTTCCAAGTGTGACGTATGTCTGTATTCCCTTTTAATCCTTTCAGCGTATTTTCTTTAGTTTGGAAACATTTGTGTAACAAAACAACAATTTGATGTGTGTTAAACGAAAATAGTACAAGAATACTTATTATTGCAATAAGAAAAGTTTCCATGTTAATGGGAGCCATAACTGCCAAAAGAGCTTAAACAGTTTCATATTTAGATGAAATTCAATCAGTTACGATCGCAAATAATCGATTTTCGTCAAATTACGAAGTTAAAAACATATATGCCGCTCAAACTTTTTCGGCGGTTATGGCTCGAATGGACAAAAAGTGCCAGAAAAGGAGCGAGAGTGCCACAGTGCCAGCTAGCATCCAATAGTGCCAAAAATGGCACAATTATGCCATATTTCCCATCAGTGGTCTGAACATCAACCCTCTTTTTCGTTTCAATCGTGTTCTCGCTCACGGGTTATGGGTTGAGCGTAACACACGAAGCGGTCTCTTACTGACTGCATAATACGTACAGAATCGTTCGTTGCTCAGCTACTGAGGGTCAGTAAGTGAGCAAAACAAGCAAAGTGTTCCCAGAAAATGTCTTTATTTTTGTTGTTGCGTTGCCTTAGATAATTCGTCACAGGCAACGCATTAAAGAGGAAGGGAGAAGATAATAATAAATAACAATAAAAATACCTGTAAATCAAACTATTTGTCAACAAAGTGTAAATGTAAAATATGTGTACAACAGATATGTGCACAACAAAAACAAAATTAATCCTCATGTATTTTGTTCAATAATGTTTATAAAATAAAACAATAAAAACAACAAATCTCCATGACGTACATAGTATGTATGTAATGTTTACCTTACCACACTCGTAACACACATACATGCTCAAAAAACCGTTTGCCGAGATTTTACGAAATAAAGGGTTTTGAGCAGCGTTGCCGTTTTGGTTACTTGTAACCAAAATTGGTTACTTTTTTTTCCAATGTGTACTTGTGTACTTTTTTCCATTTTGGTTACTTTTTTTTCAACACAAAAATATCAATTTTTTATACATATATGTACATATGTGGTATGTTAAATTTGCACATAACTACCCTCTAGTCAGCCTAGAACCATATGTCTCTATGTCACTACTCTTTCTCCAGCGACAATTGCACTAGTTAAAATGTCGTCAACTTTCCTTTTTTACGCGAGTAGAGATACGTTAGAGACAACAGTTCTAGTGTATTTCTGGTGATATTGTGAATGAACGCGTCAATAGTTTGTTTTTCTTTTTTTATTATGTTGTGCAATAATATTAAATAAATATATGTGGACGAGGGTCACTAAAATCTACTAGTTAATCTTTGGTTCAAATATCTCCACATGGTCGTAAAAGAACTACCTTATCAATAGCGCTAAAGCCTACTGGTAGATTTTCAATGACAACCCTATGTTATATGTCAATAGGCGATTACATTGGCTGGGGTACACCTAGCCAGTAGCACTATTGACAATGTCACTAGAAAATCAGTATAATTTTACTATTGACAACGAGCGAGGAAATATCGATATTGTAGACTATAGCCCCAAAATTTACTAGGGAATCTTTGGTGTCAATGTCTCCATGTGGTCCCAAAAGAACTACTTAGTTAGTAGTGCTACAGTCTAGTGGTGGATTTTCAATGACAAGATAATGTTAAATGTCAATAAATGATTACATTGGCACTTTCTGCAGGGTAATTATCGTGATAAAAGATCACAATTTAAGTGTTTTTAATACGTTGTAAAGACAATACTGGATAATCAACATAGCGTTTAAAAAAAAATACATGTCTGTCTCTGAACATAACAAGCCTGGTTTCAAAAAACAGATGCATTCATGGTTTCAAAATCTTTAAACGTCAAACACTATGTAAAAAGTTAAAAGCGAATTTATTTATTTAAGTTTGAGAGCCTAACAAGCAAGGAACGAAGCCGATCGGCTGTGAGTTGGGTAACAGCCGCCGCAGGCAAATTTTCTAAATTAGAAGTAAGTGCTGATATGGACATAGTTGAATTTGGGGACGCGGTTTCAAAACATAAAAATGGATTGAACGAGAAATGTTTTTATGATTAAATTAATTTTGTGCCACACAGTTCGGCTACTGCTGGAAGGATATTTTCGCAGCTAAGCCTAGTCAAAACTAAATATAGGAATAAGCTCGATTTTAAGACTTTAAACTCAAAAATGCAATCCAAAGAATTGTGTATCAATCGAAAGAATTCCCATATATTTGGTCTGCCAAAGATTTGTTTTAATATTAACAAACTTAATATTTTATCTATAAAGTCTTGTGTTTTGATAACGAATGTAATTAAATCACATATAGGGTGTTTTTTTAAGAGGTATAGAACTACGAATTGAAATAAAACACAAGAAAATCGTTTTAATGTCCATCAATTTGGCTTTATTGGAAGGATAATTTTATGCCATTAATGTTTAAATATAATTTCGGGCATGTGGCCGCCGCGGCTGGCTCGAATAAAGCCAATTCTACAGGTCCAATTTTCAACCACTTTTTCGAGCATATGGGGCCGTATGTTGGCAATAACGCCACGAATGTTGGCTTTCAAGTCCCCTAACGTTTCTGGTTTGTTGGCGTAGACGAGCGACTTCACATATCCCCAAAGAAAATAATCCAATGGTGTCAAATCACACGATCTTGGTGGCCAATTGACAGGTCCATTCCGCGAAATTATGCGCTCATCGAATGTTTCCTTCAATAAATCGATTGTGACGTGCGCTGTGTGGCATGTAGCGCCGTCTTGTTGGAACCACAACTCATCCACATTCATGCCATCCAATTCGGGAACAAAATAGTCGGTTAGTCGGCTCCAATTGCTGTGCACGGTGTCGAATCGATTCATTCGGGTCCTCTTCAACACTTTGCTCTACAGCGGCAATTGTTTCTTCGGTGCGCACTGTTCGACGTCTCTGCGGATGCGTATTATCACATAGAGTAAACGTAGTGCGAAAACGATCCATGGTTAACCGAATTAATTGCTCTGATGGACGATTATGTCGACCATAAAATGGACGGAGCTTGCGGTAAACTTCGCGAACTGAACCATTATTTTCGAAATAAATTTGCACGATTTGCAAGCGTTGTTCTTTTGTCATGATGAAATGGCAAACCAAACTAAATATTAATCACTTGACAGCTGACAAAATGGCCGCCAGTTAAAAAAGTGATGCCAACTTAAAGTTCTATACCTCAATAAAAAACACCCTTTATTATTTGTTGGTACTAAAAATATTTTTGGTTTGGAAATTCTAATAAATAAAATAGATGCACAGTTCAATAAAGATGCTTGTTTTCTAAAGATTTGTTTGAGGTTTTCAAACTTATTATGTTTGTATATTGTGATTCTCAATATAGTAATAATGGTACAGTTCGCGAAGTTTACCGCAAGCTCCGTCCATTTTATGGTCGACATAATCGTCCATCAGAGCAATTAATTCGGTTAACCATGAATCGTTTTCGCACCACGTTTACTCTATGTGATAATACGCATACGCAGAGACGTCGAACAGTGCGCACCGAAGAAACAATTGCCGCTGTAGAGCAAAGTGTTGAAGAGGACCCGAATGAATCGATTCGCCACCGTGCACAGCAATTGGAGCCGACTAACCGACTATTTTGTTCCCGAATTGGATGGCATGAATGTGGATGAGTTGTGGTTCTAACAAGACGGCGCTACATACCACACAGCGCACGTCACAATCGATTTATTGAAGGAAACATTCGATGAGCGCATAATTTCGCGGAATGGACCTGTCAATTGGCCACCAAGATCGTGTGATTTGACACCATTGGATTATTTTCTTTGGGGATATGTGAAGTCGCTCGTCTACGCCAACAAACCAGAAACGTTAGGGGACTTGGAAGCCAACATTCGTGGCGTTATTGCCAACATACGGCCCCATATGCTCGAAAAAGTGGTTGAAAATTGGACCTGTAGAATTGGCTTTATTCGAGCCAGCCGCGGCGGCCACATGCCCGAAATCAAATTTAAACATTAATGGCATAAAATTATCCTTCCAATAAAGCCAAATTGATGGACATTAAAACGATTTTCTTGTGTTTTATTTCAATTCGAAGTTCTATACCTCTAAAAAAACACCCCGTATTAAGAGTCTTAAGGCTTCAATGGCCTTTTTTTCTGTTGCTTCTAAATTTTAGTACTTACTTTTTCTGTAGTAATTTATGCGCTATTTCGGACCAGAAGGGTCGCAGTTTTCCACTAAAGCGATGAGTTTTGCATCGTCCACTGTTATGTTTAAATTTTTTTTGTAAAAATTCATTTTTTTATTCAAAAACCGCAATACAATTTATTTCAATATGTTTTTATTTAATTTATGCTATCACTTAACATTTATTTTTTAATTTTCAGAAGTTGAACCGAAACAGAACAGAACGAAACAAAAAAACTAACGACTTGTATTAGATTTCTGCAAACAAAAAAGAGTCAGCTGATTCGTAACAGAATAGAAAGTAAAAACTAATTCTGGCTTTACTATAAACATACGGAGTTTGTTAACTAAATTCAAAAATTTTTTGGGTTGAAGTCTACTGACGAGTTCCACAAGCGGGAACGAAATGCATAAAGACAATTGCTTAACCATAAAGACAAGCCAATTTTTGAAATTTATAATAATTTACCTGAAGAATTTTTTTTACAAAATTGATTTTATTGACTGTTAATTATAATAAGATATACTTATAAAACTGAAGTACAAATTTAAATGTAATGGTCCATTTATATTATATGATTTTTTATATTTATATACATATGCATGTATATTTTTCAACTGAAGTACAAATAAAACAGTATTTTAAATACATAAAAATTTTGGTTAATTTTTTTTGCATTTGGTTACTTTTTTTTGTATTGTGGTTACAAAATTTTTTTGGCCGTGGCAACGCTGGTTTTGAGTGAACACATAAGCCGAGCGAGCGAACAAAAACGGTCGTTGGTTGAGCGAAGAGCAAGCCCATGGTACAATTATACTAGGTACATGCACGACTACAACAAAATTACAGCACCAAAAAACACATTAATTTTGTTGGTATAAACAAACGAATATTTGTCAGAAGCAGATGCCTTTTGTTTTTAAAAATAACAATTACAGGGTAACTAAAGTACAATTGCAGACGCGGCATTCCTGCATGGTTATAGTTATTCAGTGTTGCCAATCTGTGTGTAGTTAGACAGTGTGTAATTTCTACTCACATGTGTAGGCCATGTAATTAAATTCTTGTATAATCTGTGTCTAATTCTACTTTGGGTTTTATTTTTATTTATTTTTGTTTTAATTTTAACCTACACAAAAGAAGTGTAGTGTAATTTTCTTCAATGTCTAATTGGAGACAGCCATGTACAAATTCATTGGCAACACTGTAATCATTTTATTCACACACATACAATAACATTTTCGCAGCTTGTAAACAAAGTTTGACAACTATTTGCATTGTATACATTAGTGTCCTGCACAAGACTATTTATAAGACCTTTCAAGACATGAGAGATTTTTTCAAATGCTTTACCACAGCGAAATATTCTAAAAGAATCGCTAAGCAACACTGTTGTCAAGTCATTTTTTCGGTGGTTCGTCTTGCCAACAGTGTTGTTTAGCGATTCTTTTAGAATATTTCGCTGTAGTAAAGCATTGGATAAAATATCTCGTCTTGAAAAGTCTTATAAATACTCTTGTGCAGGACACTAGTATACATTAACAGGCTGGGCTTGTGCATGTACCTCTTATAATTGTATCATGAGCAAGCCAAAGAAGAACGAAGTTTGATGGTTTTTTTTCGCGACAGTGTCGCATAGTGTCAGTGGACGAGTGTTTTTTCTGACAACAAACACGAGAGGCCAATTATTGCGATCTCTGCTATTTTTAGGTTTAATAAATATTGTTTTGCTGTACACGCCACTGTTTGGCGATTGGGCCAAATTCTTCATACAAAAATATACAAAGTAAAGTTAAGTCTTGTTTTGCTTCATTTGTATAAGAAACGAAAAAAAAAGAAGGTGCCGTAAGAAAAATTCAACGGCGACTGTTAAGCAAAAACATTATCATCCAGACGCAGCCGCCGATTAAATGTTTTAATATAAACTTATTAAACACTAAAGTAATACAAGTATTTATGCAAAAAAAAAAAAAAATTAAAGAAAACCCGACAGCGACCAACTTTGAACCGTTTAATATCCTAAATGGTCAGTAGAAATGAAAAATCATAAGATGATTTTAAAATACCTGTCGAATGATACTCATTTTGATATAGTGCGCCAACTTTTTATTTTTTTCGTATTTACAAAATGGCGTCTGTTGGCCGTCATATTGAATTTTGACAACTGACATATCTTTAGAGATACTCCCGGGATTAAGACAAATCGATTGACGCAAGAATCATCAAAATCGGTCTACCTGTTTTCGGTTTATATAGTGCCGCAAAGGAACACACATACATACATACATAGACTGATAAACACAATACCCTTCTTTGCTTTGCACATATCCCGTTTATACGCACTTCTTATTTGCAATTAATTATACGTATGGAGCACAAAAAGCAATTTTTGGAAAATAAATTAAGAAAAGTGGTGTATGCGGCACAAAACGTATTTTTACTTTTACATTAAAGTAATGTTAACTTCTATCTTCATTGATGAAAGTTCACAAAAATATAAAATTTTCTTCGAAATATGGATCGGAAGCAGTGGTGCAAATACAAAGCAATACATCGGGTATATTTTGTGAAAACTTCATGCATGTAAACCTTCTTTGTCGTTTTTCTTCACTCCAACCTTGTGGCATATGGGCTAAACCTGTTCTGAAATCTGTTTGATTCAGACACCTATTTATTAAGTATTTTACTTTGTTCTATTTTTGACCAAAGACTCAATTTGGCCTGTGGCTGAATGGTAGCGATGCTATCCTCTCAGTCCAGAGATCGTGGGTTCGATTCCCACCATAGACCCTGGGTGTTTTTCGCAGACAAGCTAATCGCTTTGTGAGTTGTTTTTGTTACTTATTAAAAAAAAAAAAAAACTAATTATGTCGCTATAATTACGAATTTTTCGCTGATATTTTACATATCGAACTTAGTACGTTTAGTTAAGCAAAAAATTAAAAGAATTTCATTTGATTTCTTACAAACCACAAACTAATGCCGTTAAAGTTTTAGGTTTACTATTTTCAATCGTTAGTCAATCGTATAGTTCGGAATGGGTTAACCTTGCGGGTCATCTCTGAAACTTCCCCTTAAGCTACAGATTCTGGTCAAATTTGCGGCATTCGATACACTTTTTAAATTTATACAAAATCCATTGAATATCCAAAATCGATTCTACGAAGCTTATTAGAAAAAACCGATATCCCTATAATGAATCACCAAATCCAAATGAATCATCAAATAAGCAGCAATGGACGTCTTTGAGGATAAGAGCTGATTAAATAGTGGTAAGCTACTAAATTAAAATTTTTCTTATACGTTTTTATTGAAGAATCAATTTTAAGCTTCCCATATTTATGCCTTTTTCCACAACCTGGACAGTCGACTTGATTTCAAAATATGTATCAAAACTATAAAATTTTTTTAGTAATTCTCATAAACATTTTCTAGACAAGTCAACTAACTGTCTGGCTTGTATTTAGAAACGGGGGGTTTATTGAATATTTAAACTTTTCGATAACTTTACATTTGATGGCACATAAGGTTTTTGTATATTAAAGAAAATGTCGAGCCTTATTTTCGATTTTATCGTAAGCGACAAAATTTTAATTTTTCAGCAGAATGTTTTTTTTTTAAATTTTCAAATGTGTTTGTGTAAGTAAAATGTCGCTTAAATAAAATTTTACATTGTGTATCTTAAAAGTTATCAACAACTTTGGCATTTTGATAATTCTAAAAAGTCTATTTTCGATAACATGTAGCTTACGATAAAATCGAAAAAAAGACTCGATATAAATAGAAATTTTTGTGATTGATTCAATCCAAATCCAATTACGAGATATATTTCTTTATGAAATGCAATTAATATTGACTATTTCACTTAGTTTAGTTACACTAACAAATAGAAAATCAAGTTTTTCATTTTAATAAAACTGTAAGATTTGACTGTTTAAAATAATTTGAAGCAATGCACACTGGGGCAATTTATACCAAGTACACAAACAAGCTTACTTTTTTAATTAGTATTGAAAAAAGTAAAAAAATGCTGTAAAATATCTTTCTTTAGTGGAGGTTTATTTTTACGAGTACAATAATCAAGCCAATACAATAATATTATCAATGATTCATTTGTGACTTTTGGAATTTCTGGCCTCTTGACTGAAAGGGCAACACTGCTTTTGTCAACAAGCATTTGTCAGATAACTCCTGTCAAAATTTGACCAAGCTGCGTCATTTAATTTGTGTTTGACAGCCACTAATAAAAGACTACCGCGAGATGTGGGAAGGAAATAGAAAAAACTGAATTTCTCGCGATAATTGACTTTTGCGGCAAAACCCACAACTTAAAGCAAATTGAGATTTTCAGCTAATAAAGTCATCGTTTCTATTTTTTCGAATGGACGCTGTATTATCCCCTTATCGGGTCGATTAAATGAGGATTAAAAAAGTTCTTTTCCAGCATGACAATGCCACATATGCGCAATATGTGCAGCTTCCATGGCAATTGTTTCCTTATCTGCCTTTTCCTTCTGATGTGCATTGACTTGGGTCTGTTCAATTTGGTTTTTTTTTAATTAAGCTCATAAATCGGTATCGATTGCCCCAATGTGCACCATATAAAGGTATGTATTCATATTTTTTGTTGTGCATTGTACATAAATAAGTTCAATTTGATATTGTGTGTAAAGTGTTAGTCAAGCAATAATTTTACAGCGAAAGTTGGGAGACATGGCCCAATTAAGAGAAAATACTATTTTTCATGTATTTACTATCACTCATTGACTTAAAAATATCTTTCTTTTGCATTTCATTCTTTCGATATCAAAATATTTGTAAATATTGCCTCAAAAAGAATTATTAAAGTTTCATAAAAACATTTATTATCTAAAATATCTTTAAAAACAGACAAAAAATTTGATTTTTTTAAGTGTTCCTGAGAAACATTTAGAAAAAGAGATTTTCTCAAAAATTTTCACAATTATCTAAATCTAATTTTAAAGTTCTACAAGTAAGTACTATAGTGTTGCCAAATTGCGAGTATCTACTGTTTAAAGTTGTTCGAACAAAAGTTGTACACTTTGACTTTATTTCCGCTCGCATTTTAGTTGTAAGAAGCATGTCACTGAAAATAAATTTAAATAACAACAACAGCTATACATTGCATTCGAAATAATTCTGCCAGAAAAAAAATCGACTTCAATACAAAGATCTGATAGAACATTTTTGAAAAAAAAATTATGGGACCAAACTGGCTGTAAACTCTTCCAAAAATTTTTTTTAATTCTGTTGGCTAAGAAGAATTACGTGAAATATAAACAGTGGGGTGAATGATAGATAAAGTAACGATTAATTTATAGAAGTCGTAATTTTAAAGTGTTGTTATTTTTTATTGATGAATATTAATAAATACATAAAAAACCAGCATTTAAAAAAAGCTTTTAAAAAAAATTTAACCTTTTAGGGTTTTTTTTGTATTTTGGAGAAAATGCTCTTATTTGACTATTTTTGCTGTAACTTTGGAACAAAAAAAGATAATTAGTAAATTAAATTGTAAATTAGAGCATACTTTTATGTGTTTAAAAAAATATATATATATTTGTTTTGTTTAAATTAAAAAAATAAATATTTAATATGTACTTTTCACATTGATTTTTAGCAACCGGAGTTCTCTCACAAAACCTTCATAATTCAAAAATCGCACAAATGCGCAAATTGGTATTCTGGGATTTATTGGCTAAAATCTTACATTTTAAGAGCATAAAAGCATTTTTCCCTGCACTCATCCGCAAAGTTGTTGAAACTCAATGTATATATCAAAAATACCACATTTTTGGAGCAATTTAATATATATTTTTTTTAATATTTCTAAAACATTTATCTGAACAAAAAATAATTTTTTAAATGCTCATATACCTGAAGTTGACGACGGTTTCATTATAAAACTTTTACTTATAGAAGTCTTAACAAAAACTATAATCACTTGAAATATTAAAATTTTCTCTTTTAATCAATGCGCGCAAATATAACTAAAATTATTGAACTTTGAACACACACTTTACAAATAAAGTAACTTATCAAGAACTTTTATTTCTGTAGTCAGTGATGTAGAATTTTATCTACTTTCATTTAGTACCAAATACGGTTGTGAAAGTTAAAGTTCATCTTTTGAATTAATCGCTACTTGTGAAGGCTTTCAGCCCACAGTGCGCCGCCCACTTTTTTAAATGCAGGATTTTGTATTTTCAGAACTCATGGTATGTGCTAAATTTTAGAAAAGTCGTTGGTCCTAGCACTTAAAATAAAATATTAAATTTTAATGGGCGTGACTCCGCCCATTTTTTTAAATGGATAATTGTTTATATTTTAAAGATAAATGGCATTTAATTATTAAATAAAAAAATGGGCATTTGTGTTGGAATTTTACAATAATGAAAAATCATCCTGTTATATCGAGCCATATTTTCGATTTTATCGTAAGCGACAAAAATTAATTTTTTCAGGGGAAGCTTTTTTTTAAATATTTAAACATGTTTTTGTACTTAAATTGTTGCTTACGATAAAATTTTACAGCCCGTATCTTAAAAGTTATCAACAATTTGGCATTTTCATAATTCTAAACTAAGGGTAGGCCCATAAAATTTTAATTTCAATAAAAAAGTCTATTTTCGATAACATGTAGCTTACGATAAAATCGAAAATAAGGCTCGATATATTGGATGCCTGGACGAACCCTCGACTTGTCTTAAAAAAGTTACGAGTTAATATGAAAAAATATTACTATTTTTATTAGGATATTTTTGTGTTGACAAGCTTTTTAACTTTTATTCATTCTGTACTTTATGTTCTTTAGCAATTTTATTCTTTCCTGTGATTGGCAACTCTGATGCGAAAAGCATTTGAATAATAAAACTTGGCAAGTGCACCACATTCAACTTGATTTTATTATCAGAACAGTTACATTTTTTTTTTTGTATTAAATTTGATAGTCAAAATAAATTAAACGATAATTTAATGGCTTTTGCTTTTGTAATGAAGTTTCTGGTTATACCACTTAGTTACGCGGAAGTTGTAATGTTTTTAGAAAGAGAGATATTAAACGTATACACCCAGAGAAAAAACAGCTTAAAATCAATAAAAACTATATTGAATTAATAAGAAACATTAACGAAAATCTAGTAATGTTGAAATTTCTTATTTCAGTATGGAAAAATATTAATTTATAGTATTAATTTATTAATTTTAGTTATTTCTAAGTATCTCAACATACATTTTCTATTATATTATATTGCAGCTTTTTCCTGAGTGTACAAAATTAAAATTAGAAATTAAATGTTTCTTAAACATTCGATGCGTTTTATAAAGGTGCTGTGAGAGATTATGTAATATTTCGAAGCACTTTTTCTGAGCAAATGAATTATATTAGTTTGAAAATAAAACTATGTACATTAAAGCACGTCCAGCAGCCGCCAAAATTTTTTTAGTGGAGTTCAAGGGTACTCATCACTAAAAGGAACATCAAAAACTTTCGGGAACTTGAGAAAACTAAACGTTATAAAATTAAACTTAAATAGACTCTTAGGGCCATTATTACAACTCACAAATAGTTAATTTTAGGATGTTATCTGGCAGGTAATAATATTTTGATTATTACAAGTAAACATTAATATAAAAGTGACTGATAAGCTAACAGCAGGTTTATCCTCATGGTAACTTTCAAAGTGAACTTTAAGCATTTTAACAGTCAAAGTAGCCGGTATATACACAAGTGTTGCCACAATACATCATTTGTATTATTTATTTTATCGGACATTTGTAATAATGGAAAAAAATTGATGGTCACTTTATTGTTCACGTTAGCTAATGTTAAGATTAAATATCAGGAACTTTATCTTTAGGTTGTAATAATGGCCCTTAGTTAAGTAAATATGTTGCTGAAATAATTGATGCTTTTAGTAGAGTATTCAATAGTGTTGTCATTCGAACAAAAATTATTCGAATATTCGAACAACTTTGTATCATATTTTTTCGAACGAACAAAAATGTTCAATTTAGAATAAAAAATTATTCGAATCATTTTTGTCGAATATTCGAATATTCGAACAATTTCCTTAACTACTTGCATAAAAAGATTTTTTGGGTTATCTGCGGTTTTTAAATGATTTTTTCCAAAAAAATTAATAATAAAGGGTGTTTTTTATTGAGGTATAGAACTTTAAGTTGGCATCACTTTTTTAACTGGCGACCATTTTGTCAGCTGTTAAGTGATTAATATTTAGTTTGGTTTGCCATTTCATCATGAACAGGTTGACAAAAGAACAACGCTTGCAAATCGTGCAAATTTATTTCGAAAATAATGGTTCAGTTCGCGAAGTTTACCGCAAGCTCCGTCCATTTTATGGTCGACATAATCGTCCATCAGAGCAATTAATTCGGTTAACCATGGATCGTTTTCGCACTACGTTTACTCTATGTGATAATACGCATCCGCAGAGACGTCGAACAGTGCGCACCGAAGAAACAATTGCCGCTGTAGAGCAAAGTGTTGAAGAGGACCCGAATGAATCGATTCGCCACCGTGCACAGCAATTGGAGCTTTGTCCATCAACTTTATGGAAGATTTTGCGCAAAGATCTTGGCTTGCGACCTTACAAGATCCAGCTTGTGCAAGAATTAAAGCCGCGAGACCATGCAATGCGTCGTGATTTTGGTGTATGGGCCGAAAATGAGATTGATCTCGATGCTGATTTTCATCGCAAAATTTTGTTCAGTGATGAGGCTCATTTTTGGTTGAATGGCTACGTCAACAAGCAAAATTGCCGCATTTGGAGTGAAGAGAATACACATGAGACCCTTGAGACGCCATTACATCCACAAAAACTGACTGTTTGGTGTGCTCTATGGGCTGGTGGAGTCATTGGGCCATACTTCTTCCGAAATAATGCTGGAGAGTCAGTTACCGTTAATGGAGACCGGTATAGAGCCATGATAACCGACTATTTTGTTCCCGAATTGGATGGCATGAATGTGGATGAGTTGTGGTTCCAACAAGACGGCGCTACATGCCACACAGCGCACGTCACAATCGATTTATTGAAGGAAACATTCGATGAGCGCATAATTTCGCGGAATGGACCTGTCAATTGGCCACCAAGATTGTGTGATTTGACACCATTGGATTATTTTCTTTGGGGATATGTGAAGTCGCTCGTCTACGCCAACAAACCAGAAACGTTAGGGGACTTGGAAGCCAACATTCGTGGCATTATTGCCAACATACGGCCCCATATGCTCGAAAAAGTGGTTGAAAATTGGACCTGTAGAATTGGCTTTATTCGAGCCAGCCGCGGCGGCCACATGCCCGAAATCATATTTAAACATTAATGGCATAAAATTATCCTTCCAATAAAGCCAAATTGATGGACATTAAAACGATTTTCTTGTGT
The DNA here is from genome assembly GCA_949987645.1 of Tachina grossa. Lineage (NCBI taxonomy): Eukaryota > Metazoa > Arthropoda > Insecta > Diptera > Tachinidae > Tachina > Tachina grossa. The sequence goes on along the minus strand of OX465278.1, from coordinate 45,850,476 downwards.
TTTATTTCAATTCGAAGTTCTATACCTCTAAAAAAACACCCTTTATATTAAAAATGTTTATAAATGTGTGTAAATACCTATACTTTTTAACTAATTTCGTTTCAGTTTTTAACTCCCGACAAAAAAAGGGGTGTTATAGGTTTGTATGTAGTTTGTGTCTGTGTATCTATTTGTATGTACAAGTCGACGCACAGACCAAACGGTTGCGATTTTGATTTAGTTTTCCTGTTTGAGGGTGGCATTGGCTGAAGAAGTTAGCACGTTGACTACAAAACCGAAGGTTTTAGGATCGAGCCCGCGTTCTAACAGTCTAAATAAAATAAAAAATGACTTGTTCGAGAGTGTTCTTAGCTATTATTAAAGAAAATCTGTCCAGCCGTTTAGAATATATCACATTTTTTAGATATATTCTGTTGATCTGCGTGTCTTTAACGCCGTAGCTCTTGACAGATTTTAATTTTGCTTTGTTTTCGTTTGAATGGTGACATGATCGTATATCTTCTAATTTATACTTGAAGAAAACCGCTCTAGTCGATTGGAATTTATCATAATTTTTTTATTTAACCTTTAACTACTGTGGTGGTGGTAAATTTTACCCTCTCCTATTTATTTTTTTAATTTACTCTCTTCAGTTGAGTGCTATCAATTTTATTCTCTTTGTAACTATCTTCTCATAATCCTATTTATTGTTTTTTTTAATACGTTTTTTTAAAAGTTATGTTTGTTCCTTTTTTTAGTTTTAAGAAAGGTGAATATGAAATAAAATCCTTGTTTTGTTTAACTAGAAGTTAGATTTCTTTATTTTATTACTTTATTCATTTAAAAATGTGTCATCGAATTCCAAATAAAAGCAAATAAATCCAAAAAATCTTTTTTTTTTTTTTTGCAAAATTTTATAAAAATTAAAAAGGGGTAAAATTTACCACCACCACAGCATGTACGCCAAAATATTTCACCTCAGTAGTTAAAGGTTAATCTTTTATTTTTTGCGATTCTGTTACTTCAATAGTATAAGTGCAACATAGAGTTCTTATCTATGCCACAACATCAACTGCGGCAAAGGTTCTTAAAATTTTAAAGTTTTGTTATTAATATTCCTAAATTTGTTATTGAAATTATTTGTTTTTCTTGTGTAATGAAATATTTTTCGTTTGTTAATAAAAAAAATTAATCTAATACACATATGTACGTGTCGTTTTTTGCAAACTTTTTTAAGATTATTCGAATATATTTTTTTATTCTTTGTTCGTTCGAATATTCGAACAAAAGTTCAAAATTATTCGTCTGTTCGAACAAGAAAAAAATTATGAAATTTCATTCGAACAAACATAAAAGACGAATAATTAACAACAACTACTACTACAACAACTACTTTCGATTCGGACATATAAATATGCAGCATTAAATTAAAATTAAAAAAAAAAATTGAGCCCTATTTTTTTAATTTTAACAATCCCAAACAACAATTACAAATAGAGATGGGCGCTTGTCGTATTTTTTTCGTGACACGAACAACATGAAGTGTTCGTGACAAAAAATCTGATTTCGTGCGTGTTAGGTTCGTTTTGTGTTTGAGCAAAATTTTCAAGAAAAACAGTTTCAAATGTAAAATATGTATGAATGAATTTCCAGTAGAAAAAAAATTAATATTTTGTATCGTCAAACACACATCGCCAGCAAGCATATCGCACATATACTTCAATAGTGGCATAACTCAAAAAATTAGTTTTTTGAGTTAATAATGCATTTCGTATTTTATCTTGTGTAAAAATTTCATATAAATAGCTTGTACCATCACCTCCTGAGTGAAGAATTTTTTTTTAATTTTTCCATTGAGTTGTATGCAGATTCAAAACTTGAAATGCGTTTTCTGCAAAACTGATTTTTTTTTTGAGTTATGCCACTATTGAAGTATTTGTGCGATATTTGTTTATATTTTATGGTCCTCTGAAGCTTAAAGTTCTGTACGTAAACCGATAGTATCAGCTGGCAGTGCCAACTCGGTGCCATATTTTGAAAAGCAACTCTTGAAAAAATTCAATAAAATTTTCTGATCTTCAATACCATACCAATAATAGTTATTTGGTGCGTGTTGTGTGTGAAATTTTTCGCGTGCCTATTTCGTACATGTTAAGCGTCTTGGTATTCGTGTTCGTGTCGTGTCGTGTTGGAAAAATTCGACACGCGCCCATCTCTAGTTTCAAACCTTAAAATAAATTTAGAAAACATTGGATTCCAAGCGAAAATCGCCTACAACAGAAAAATTAAGAAAATTTTTGTTACAGATATAAGGTGACTTTATAAGAGAACAATTTGAAAAATTTTGTAAAAATTTTATATTCGAAAATTTTAGAAATCTCTGTTCTTCGTGAAATTTTATATAATTTGCAAAATTTCTGTTGTCTAATAAATTTTTTAAAAATAAAAATAAATCTCCAGTAGAAATACTTGTATTTGTTGTTGCATATTTTCTGCTTATTTTTACACTAATTTGACAAGCTTGCCAACATCTGTTTTTATGTTTGTATGAAAAATTCAAAAATTTTGCAATGTGCTCTAAAAAGGAAATAGTTTTATAATTTGTGAATCAAAATTTTTAAAATTATGGAACTACTTATACAAAGCGCAGAAGAAGTGCATGCACATCAAGTTATTATAAACTAAATTTTTATTTTGGCCGATGCACAGTGGGGTGAATGATACAAAAAGTGGCGATTAATTCATAGAAGTCGTAATTTTAAGGTGTTGTTATTTTTTATTGATGAATATAAATAAATACATAAAAAACCAGCATTTAAAAAAAGTTAAAAAAAAAATTTAACCTTTTAGGGTTTTTTTTTTTTGTATTTTGGAGAAAATGGTCTTATTTGACTATTTTTGCTGTAACTTTGGAATGAAAAAATATAAATTAGTAAATTAAATTGTAAATTAGAGCATACTTTATGTGTTTAAAAAAAATATCTTTTTTTGTTTAAATAAAAAAAAAATTAATATTTAACATGTATTTTTCACATTGATTTTTAGCAACTGGAATTCTCTCACAAAAACCTTCATAACTCAAAAATCGCACAAATGCGCAAATAGGTATTCTGGGATTTATTAGCTAAAATCTTATATATTAAGAGAATGAAAGCATTTTTCCCTCCACTCATCCGCAAAGTTGTTGAAACTCAATGTAAAGGGTGTCCCAACCAGAAGCAAGATTTAAATTTTAAATAAAACACAGATATTTAAAAAAAAATCGTAAAACTTTATTATATCGTAAAGTAGACAAAATGAGGTTATGTGTGGAACAACAAATCGGGCAGATGGCCGCCGCGGCTTTGCTGGCATACAAGCGATCTTTTAATGAAATTTTCAATGGCCGTTTTGCATAAATGCTGCGGTATTTCATTAATGCAGCGTCCAATTTCCTCTTTTAGGGCTTGAGTCTTGAGTCGTCATCGGCTTATTCGCGTAAACCATCGACTTCAAAAAACCCCAAAGAAAAAAGTCTAATGGTGTTAAATCGCACGATCTAGGCGGCCAATTCTGGTCTCCAGAACGCAAAATAACACGACCGGGAAGTGACTGATGTAGCAATTGAATTGTTTCTCTGGCTGTATGACATGTGGCGCCGTCTTGTTGAAACCACATGCCCTCCACATGGTTATCATGGTTATCATTTCACGATACCGAACACCATTGACTGTTTGCGCTTGACCTGCGTTTGAGCGACATCATCACGTACAGCTGCGACATTTTCGGTCGATCGACCTGGTCGAAGGCGCGTTGTTGTCTTTACATCACTAACAGACTCAGTTTCGGCAAATTTATCCATTAATCTCTTTACAGTTTACTCTTTTGGAGTATTATTGTGACCCCAAATTGATCGCAAATTTGCGAACTGCAGCCGCAAAACTTTCACCATTTTGGTAAAACAATTTCACAATGAGAATGCGTTGTTCATTCGTGTAGCGCTCCATTTTTACTAACCTCGTACCTTCTACTATCAAACAATAACAATTGTTCAAATGTCAAACAATAACACTTCGAATGGCGCCAAATTTAAATTTTGCGTTCTTGTTGGGACACCCTTTATATATCAAAAATACCACATTTTTAGAACAATTTTATATATATTTTTTTAAATATTTCTTTATCTAAATAAAAAATAAGTTTCTTAATGCTCATATACCTGAAGTTTACTTATAGAAGTCTTAACAAAAACTATAATCACTTGAAATATCAAAATTTTCTCTTTTAGTCAATGCGCGCAAAAATACCTGAAATTATTGAACTTTGAACACACACTGCAAATAAAGTAACTTATCAAGAACTTTTATTTATGCAGTTAGTGATGTAGAATTTTATCTACATTCATGTGGTACCAAATACGGTTTTGAAAGTTAAAGTTCATATTTTAAATTAATCGCCACTTGTGAAGGCTTTCACACCACAGTGCTATGGATGCCAGTCAATGAAAATACTTTCGTTGTTTTGCGTTCAAAGGGTTCATTTTCTCGAATTTTTTTTATTATTGTTGCTGCTGCATCCATTTTTAAGTTGAACATTTTTAATCCGTATTTATTTTAATTAACTGTCATAAACATTATCAGCTGCTTTCGGTCATTCTAACTTGGCTGCACTGAATTAAACATGGCTATAACAAGGTTGCATTTCATAAAACCTAATTAAAACCAATTCAAAAAAGATTTTAAAAAATTATTTTGTATGATGAAACCTGAAACCGTTAAGAGTTGGTTTTAACGTTAAAACCAACTCTTATTAAAACCATGTCAGTGTGAAAACACTATCAGTGAGTTTGACATCTATTGACTGCGGCAAATTTGTTTCCGATCCCTTGTACTGTTGTTCGATCGTGAGATTCTTACAAAACTACAAACAAATATGTACGAGGGCTGATCAATAAGTCCATGGCTTTTTGAATGAAACACATTTTTTTTGCAAAACAAAAATTTATTTTTCAACATCTCTTTTTAACTCAATACACTTGGTCCAACGTTTCTACAGTTTTTGTATCCCTTCCAAAAAATATGATTTTTCAAGGTCCTTCAAAAAAGGCAATAATTTCATCGTTGGAGCTAAATCTCTTTCCACCGAGCCATTTATTTAGGTTTGGAAATGGGAAGTAGTCACTAGTCCGGGCTAAGTCCGGAGAATATGAGAGTAGACTTTTGCCATTGAGACTAAACTCGTGTGCACTCGTGCGTTATCTTGATGAAAAAGTACTTTTTTCTTGGCCATATGGGGTCGTTTCTTTTTTAAATCCTCATTAAATCGGTCTAATAAGTTGGCATAATATTCGCCGTTCAAAGTTTTTCCCTTTTGAAGATAATCGATATGGATTATCCCGCGTGCATCCAAAATAACTGTTGCCATCACCTTATTTGCCGACAAACTCACCTTGGCCTTCTTCGGAGCAGGTTTAAACTGCTGCTTGGTCTGCGTAGTACAGTAACGGATTTATGTTTCATCCACAGTTACAAAAAGCCGCAAAAACTCATTCGGATTGCGATTAAACAACCCAAAAAAATCCTTTGAAGTTGTCACACATTTACGTTTATGGTCAATTGAGAGCAAACGCGGTAACTATTTTGCAGACAACTTTCTTAAACCCGACTGATCATTTAAAATCAACAATCTATGGCATCAGCAATCTCAGCACTTTTATTCTTCGATCGGCCAACAACATATCGTGGATTTTTTTTCGACATTTTCGGGTGTACTGTGATGAGCTCTCTCAGCTAGCATTTGGGTGATAATTTTTTGCAAAAATCTCTTTATGATTCTCCTTAGATCATTTTTGATGATTTAAAACTGATTTATCACTTGGGTTATTGAAAAAGGATTCACTTATGATTCATCTGTGTGATAAAATAATTATTTCTTGAAAATAGAGGAACAAAATGAAAAAGAAGCCGCAAAAAGAAAACCAATGATTTTAATACTACCAGAAAATTGCTCAAAAATTAATCAGCAAATCGCATCATAAATGATTTTCTGGGATGATTCATCTGTAGGGTACCATTTTCTGACAACGGGAGTATAATTTATGATCGAAAAATGAGCTCATATGCGGTTATTTTTCCCGTCAAGCTGATTCGGAAAAGATTCGATTATGATACAAAATGCTAGCTGGGCTATTGGCCGTCCCGAACGTTTAGCGTCATTTGTAGTTGTGCAACCACAACGTAAGTCAGTAAACCACTTTTTTTACCATTGAAATCGATGGTGTAGAGTCCCCATAGTATTTATCACACTTTTCCTTGGTTTGATTGACGTTTTTCTTTTTTCGCAAAAAATAATCAGGTCTATTCGAGAATACGCGCTTCACTTCTTCGTCGTCGAACGTTCACTTTCGACAGTTCGACGTCGACAGATTCTAAAATACGTGCGAAGAAATATCGTTTTCAGTAATCGATATTTGGTTATATCTTATAAAAACATCAACAACATTGAAAACAGCTGACTTGTATGCAGAAAAAGTTGAAAGCAAAATGGGATTTAAAAAGTAATTTAAAGAAATAATTAATGAAAAACTTAACAGCACAAGTGCTAAGTAACATAAAAAGAAACAATACACAGTGAAAGTGAAATTAGTTATTTGTTTTAAAAACGTGTTTACATATTTCAAGAACTTAAAGAAAACTTAATTGTCTTGTAGAGCCTGGCAGAACGCCATTAAAGCTTAATTAACAGTGATATACACCATATAAACACTTCGTATCTCTTTTTTTTTCTTTATTTATTTAAACTTAACGCGCTAAAATTGGCGTCGAACGAATATGACATTGAATCATGGTGACGAAGTATTTTAGAATACCTCCAATGTGAATGAAAACATATGTTTTCTATCACTCATCTCGAACGTAGTATTTTATAATAGCAAAAAGTGAAAGAAGCACGTATTTGTGGTGAAAGTGATTTCCCGAATAGACCTGAATATTTAATGAGCACACGAAATTCACTTTTTTCATTTTCTTCTCAAAAGGCGAGGAGGCGGCTGCCAAACACAAACTAAATGACACAGGTTGTCCAAATTTAGACAGGACAGTTGCCTCTTGACAGGAGCAGTGTTGCCATTTCAATCAATTGGGGGGAAATTCAAAAAGGCACTACACTCGTACATTCACACACATAGACAAATAATTATACAGCCACACATAAAAAATTTAAATAAATCTGAACATTACCGCGAATATATTAAGGAGCTCAAAACTTTGAAATATGTCAAAAAAAAAACTTGATTTTCGAAAATTGGGGAAAAGTCAGTAAATTACTCTAGCTCGAAGTTAAAAAAATTATTCACAAAGATATAAAACATAAAAATTCGTTCCTTCCTTCCTTCATTCCTGCTGCATTTTATGCTGCGAAAAAATTTCCATTTGCTGCAACACTGATCCCTGTGTTATCTAATAATTTATTTTTCATATATTCCATTTAAAAAAAAATATATATTTAAAAAATATATAATCCGTTAGTTATTGTTAGTGAAAATGTGACGGTTTTTGTTGCTCATGCAAGCTGCAAGTTGTTTGAGTTGCCTGCTGGCTATCGAACATAGTGTTTCTGTTGTAACCAATAAATAAAAAAAATACCATAAAAGAAATATAAAACAACACAATGGCTCTAAACACTTTTTAACAGACCAAGTTTAGTTCTTATTTGACATTCGTTGGCTTAAGTCGTGGCCAGTTCAAGAGCCGTATTATTGATCGTTTCGTATTTTAAGTGGCGGTGGCTTGTGTTGATACTTCTTAGTTTCTGACCGAAAACGAAAGCTGTTAGTTAGCCAAACGTCCGGCTAAAGTTATTTAGTAAACGTCGTGTTAACCGGTTGCAATAAAAAAAAAAAAATAAAATCTTCTGCTATTCAAAAACTCAAATCAAAAACGCACGTAATACGGTGGTGGGATGTTTTGGTAAATCGGTTTTAGTTTTTTTTTTTTGTTATTATTTAACACCGTTTTGTGTGCACAATTGATGCTGTGTTGTTGTTCTTATTGTTGTTGTTTTTCCCATTCAAATGTTAATTAATTTGACTAAGCAGTTCTATTATTAGCCACGGCCGCTTTAAGTCTAAGCAGATTAATTAATCTTTTGTAGACTTAAAAAAATGAAACACATCAATTTAAAAAATTAACATAAACGAAATGTGTATTATTATTATTATTATTATTATTATGTAAATATTATTATTAGGTGAACAAAATTGCTGCTTTGTGTGGTAATTCACCTGCAGAGTTGTTGTTTCTTATTTAATAAAGCAGCATGCCGCCCAGCTAATCTATCCCTCAAAACATCTTGCAGCTTAAAGAGACAATTTACCGCCAATCCAGCAATACCACTGCTTATTCAAATGACGGTCTTAGCTTCTTTGATTTTGCATTGAAAGGCTCATTTAAATATTTCAAAAATATCAACAACACACAATTGATAACAGCCGCCAAGAAAAAAATAATAATAATAAGACTCTTCAAAAGCCAACAAACACAACTCTTGCAACACTCCAAGAATCACTGCAGAAGAAGAAAAATAAAGTGTTAAATTTTGCATTTGCGCATGCGCACCAAAAACATTATTATTGTCAGACGCGTTTTTTTTTTTGTTTTGCTTCTCTTCATTTAGTTTTTTCTTCTTCTTCTTTTGAATAATGATGGCACAATCGCATTCAGGCAGTCATTCTTCTTCAGTCATGGTGAATTGAATGTTTTAGAGGATTTGCCAAATAGCCAGCCAGATACTTTACTTTCGAGTAGAAATGAAAAATGAAGGTGCTGTTTGCTGTTGCTATTGTTGTTGTTGTTGTTGTTGTTGTACTCAAAGGATGTTAAAAGCTAAATTTCAACACCCAGAAGAAGCTCGTTTAGCTGATGAATAATGATCATGATGTATGTAAATGTGGCCGCATGTGACGTAGTGGCCAGTTCTCAAAGCAAATGCCACCTTAGGCAGCTGACGACCCAGATGATGGTGATGATGATGATGATGCTGATAATGCTGATGATGATGACGATGATTTATGCAAATTCCCAATAGGCAGGCATTGTGAACGTTGTGAAGAGACCTCTTAAAATCAAAGTGTTGTCAAGTGTCCAAAGTTTGACTTTGCCAGAGTGCAAGTGCAAGTGCGAGTGTGTGTTCTAAGAGTGTGTTATAATTTCCATAACAACTTAATTCATTACCCGCGCTTCAGCTGAAGACACAAAAGAAGCAACAAAAAAAACCTGGAACACCACGCAGAGCAGAGCAGACTTTAATAAAACTCTTAATAAATGTGTGAAAAAGATAATAATGAAAGAATAAACAAATCGTTTCAAAAAGCCTTTAAAGTGAGTGTTAAGCGAAATATTAAACAAAATAAAAAAAAAATTAAATAAATATTGTGTGAATTAAAATCTCTTTAAATAATTCTAATCATAAAGCCATAAATCAATGTCCTGTGTAACCAACCAACCGTCCATTTACATCTACAGCAAAAGAAATAAAATCTATATTAAATAAATAAAATTAATATTTAAATGATATTTTATCGAGTGTCAAAATCAAAATTATTATCGTCGTCGATCAGCATAATATGAGACAACGACGCACGAATACTGTCAAGACATGTGGTATAAACGTAATAAGCTCTTGATATTTTTACTTTGGATAATGAAAATAAGGTGAATATTAATTTTAATACAATTTCTCTGCATTATTAATTTTTTTTTAAAAAGATCATATAAAAATATGCATAATTTTCTATACTTTATTATTCAATAATAATAAATATGAAAATATATTTTCTTATCTTTCGTTTCGTTTTGTTTTTTTTTTCTTCAATGCAAATTTAAATTTTTATGAATTTTATTAGTAGGGGAAAAAATTAAATATGTATCAAAGGTATTGATTGTTACAAGAAAATTCATTTTAGCAAAATAAACTAGAACTGCAAAATCCATTAGAAGCTGACATGTTGCTGCGTTTTTTTTTTTTTTTGTATCTGATAAGATTAATATCTGACAACTCTGATGAAAAGCTTAAGTGCCTGAAATTTAAGATTTTTTTTTCCATTTGCGAGTATTGTTTTTTAATATTTTGTTCAAAATATGTCTATAGAATGCAAAAGTATGTATCAGCAAAATACACAGTGCTACAAAAATATTAAAAAAAAGTCAACCAAAAATATTAACAGCCGTATTCATAAAAATTTTAAACCGCGTTTCAAATATTGTTTAAGCAAAATTCGCTAAAATTGTATTCATAATAGAATTTTAGCTTAAAAAACGGTTTTTAAACCTTGCGTAAATCAGCAAATTTTAAAATTGACTGCCCAAATGTTTAAACCAATTTTAAGGTGACGTTGTTGTAATTTTGCTTCGTTTTTGTTTACATTTTGAACTTTACCTGTATGTACATATGTGTGTATGTATGTATGTACTTACATATGTATGCATGTATGTATGCATATGCCAGTGTTATTTAGAAGAAAACAATGTAATTTTTTTTTATAGAAACTATTGCCGAAATAACAAATATACTCCAAAGAATATTTGAAAGAAAAGGAGCGATCCAGTTTCCATTCCCAGTCATTGTTTTCTCATTTTATGTGTTAAGAAAAATAGTATAATTGTAGAAAATTAACTAGTGATGTATAAACACTCAAAACAAACAAAATAAAGCTCGTTATTCTAGTGCTTCTTTATCTGCAATCAAATAAATAATATAAAAAGCACTTTTAACAAAGATTTGTTGTGAACTTTTTTTTATTATTTTATTAAATACAAGTTGAAACATATCTTTTATTTTATAGAAACAATATTTCTCTGAAAACCGACAAATAAACAAAATAGACACGAGTACTTTGTGAGTTAACAATCGTTGTTTTGCAGAACTAATATGCAAGTGACAAATAAAGAATACAGTGTTGCCACGATATTTTAAAAAAATCTAGTTAATTGATTTTTAGTTAAAAAACTGATTATGAATACCAATATTTAAAAAACGTTATTTAGCTTTAAAACGTTTTTTAACTAATATGAATTTTAAACATCAATCAACTTTTTTTTATGAATACGGCTGTAAGACTTAAAAAGAATTTGTAATGGAGCATTTACATTGTCTCAAAAACTAGAACTTACGAGATTTCGAGCTAAATATTGCTGCTTTTAACTAGATTTCCCATACAAAATGATGATGATCTGCATTAGCAACAGTGAAATGCGCATAGGATCCCTCAATAATCGATTTCAATGTATTTTTAATAAAAAAGTGTTTTTAATTTACACTTGCACGAAATCCAGCAGACTTTAATTAAAATCTTTACGTATATCTATATCGTTTACACTAACTTTTTTTTTTAAATTTTTCAAGGATTATTTATTCAAAACAAGGCCCATTAACTGAAAAATTTCCAAAACTACAACCAAACAACTGCAATGTAGCCAATTCACACACCTTTTCCAGCAGACTGTAGTTAATTCACTCATCATTTCTATAAATATGTTGAACAGGGTAGTAATAAATAAGTAAAAATATTAGATTTTTATTAGATTTCCTACAAATCTACTGACAATATATTTCATTTTGTATGGAAAATCTAGTACAAATCAGCTAGATTTAGCTCGAAATCTCGTAAGTACTAGATTTCGAGTTAATGTAAATGCCGTATAAGTAAAAACATAATTTAGGATTATTAGTGCGTTAAAAAATTTTTTACTTAAATTGTAACCATTTCTATAAAAAACACTATCGCTACATTATCTCGAAATCTAGTAGAGCTAAATCTAACTGCTTTTTACTTGATTTCGCACACAAAACAAAATCTAGTTTGTGAGTAGATTTGTAGGAAATCTAATAAAAATGTAATATTTTAATTTATTTTTTACTATCCCGTACAATATATTTATAAAAAAAGATGAATGAATTAGCGACGGTCTGCTTAAAAAGGTGTGTGAATTAATTAAATTGCAGTTGTTTGGTTGTACTTTCAGTAAATGGATTTTGTTTTGAACAAAAGAATTTTCATATATGTCAAAAAAAAAATTGGTGTAAACGGTATAGATTTTCATAAAGATTTTAATTAAAGTCTGCTAGATTTTGTGCACGTACTTTAGCTTGCCTGCAGAAACATCAAAAGTCTCCAGCAGCAATCGAACACGCGACCCTTCGACTACCATGCTTTATTGGTAATAGGATCTAAATATTGTAATAAGGCAGTAGTGCAATAGCAAATCATTTGTGAATGATTTTTTGATAGGCATATTCTTTATTTTGGACTGGAAATCATGACAGATTAACAGCCGGGTTTTCGAAAACCTAAACTTTTCCTCACTTATACAGGGTGGGCCAAAAGAAACCAAGGGGTGTAAAAGTTTAATAACTTTTTTGTTTATTAACTTTTTTTTATTTTTTCTTTCAGATTATATAATATACAAAATGCAAATTTTTTTACACTAAGTATGAAAAATTATGTCTCTTAAATGACCACCGTTTTCAGCTTCGCACTAATGGGCTCTTTTTAGAGCATTTTCCATAACATCTTTCAAAACTTGTGCCTGTAGCGTTCGAATTTCTGCAACAATGTTTGCCTTGAGTTCAAGGATTGTCTCTGGCTTGTTCACATACACTCGCTGCTTCAAAAAACCCCAAAGAAAATAGTCGGGTGCTGTCAAATCTGGCGATCGCGCTGGCCAAATAATTTCCGAATTTCGAGAAATTATTCGCTCTCCAAAAATTTGACTTAAAAGTGCCATTGTGTCTCGGGCAGTATGGGCAGTGGCTGCGTCCTGCTGAAACCACATACCAGGTCTGTTTTTAAGAGCAAGACGTAAAAAATTTTCTATCATAAACCGATACCGCTCTCCATTTACGGTTACAGCACTTCCATCTTCATTCTCGAAGAAGTAGGGCCCAATGACATTTTCAGATGTGATCCCACACCATACTGTACACCTGATGAGGTGCAATTGGCGTTGATGAATGGCTCTTGGATTTTGAGAACCCCAGAACCTACAGTTCTGCTTATTAACAAGGCCATTCAAATGAAAATGAGCTTCATCACTCATAATCAAATTTTCATAATAATTGATCTTTGGTTTAAATTTAAATTTAATTGTTCTGGTTCTCTGTTCAGTTGTGAACCTCTCCATTATAAATTCTCCAAGTGTTGTCTATATAATCTGAAAGAAAAAATAAAAAAAAATTAATAAACAAAAAAGTTATTAAACTTTTACACCCCTTGGTTTCTTTTGGCCCACCCTGTACTTTCTTACGGTTATTTTCATCAAAGGTTCTACAATATATGTACATTTTAGAATTATTTTGAAAACAAAAGAAACATTATTACCTTTGGAAGGGAAATAACATTTGAAAAATTCTTAAGTTTGACAAATTTATTCCGTCTTATTCTATATTATGAGGGCAATTATAATTCAAATTCCACGAGAAATTTTTCCCGGGGAATAATTTCAAACAGTAGCAAGTAATAGGGAGAACAAAAAAACTAATTGGAAAAAGGAGAAATTTCTTGCGGAAATTTATTCTTAATTTCAGTGTATAACTATCTGTATGTCGACTTTTCAACGCTAAAAAAAATTAGCACTTATCTACTTGTCGGTAACAATTGAGTACTTTGACACCTCCTTACAATTGGAGTAGAATACAATATAAGGCAAATGAAAACTTTTTGTTGTCGGGTTGACGTAAAAGCGAGAAATATTTACAGAATGATGCGGAGTATTTTGTTTAAAAAAACTGCTCGAGTGTGTATGTATGTTTTTTACATTGCAGTTCAAAATTATTTTGTTTTTTATTTAGATCGTTTAGGTCGTTTTTGATACAAACCTAAGATCAAACCCATTTAAATTACATTACAAGTAAGTACTCGATACTTTTTCTTGGGTGTGAAAAATTGCATGAAAAGATTAGGAAGCGTAGCCATTTGGCTGATATTGCTTTGTATTGTCAATGGCAGACCCTGCTCTTTAAATGTAAATGAACATTCGATGACAGCGCTTAGAGGTATTCCTTTTTTGCATATAAAAATTAAACCTTTTGCTGCAAGACCCTTTGTTTCACAGAAACTTTACTCGCAGGATATTACACATAATTGTCAAACACATTCAGTGCCTAAAATAAAAGCATCAACCACTAGGAAATTAAAATTTAAGCGGATTTTAGGTGTCGCGATTTATAGTAAAATTTTCTGGCCAATATACTCGAATTCTTACAATATTTTAAAGGCACGTTTTTGGCCCTTTCCTTGAAAGGTGTAGAGAGGACAAGTACATGAAATATTAAAAAAAAAGAATCCGTAATTTTTTTTTCCATTTTTGCTTGTGTATATGCATTTCGTTCGCGCTTTTGGAACTCGTCGGTAGACTTTAACCCAAAAAATGTTTGAATTAAGCTAACAAACTTCATATGTTTATAGTAAGTTTCTTAATAATATATTGAGAATCACAATATACAAACATAATGAGTTTGACAGCCTCAAACAAAAATCTTTACAAAACAAGCATCTTTATTCGATTGTGCATATATTTTATTTTGTATAAAAATGCTAAATAGACTTTATAACTAAAATGTAAGAGTTACAAGGCTTATGATACCGACTAACCACAAGAACTTGCAAGGGACCTTAAGGTCAGATTTGTATAAGTAATTGGCTGACATTTTCAAAACGCTTACACACGTTGTAGTAGGATATCAGCATTCCGAATTTTGTGTTAAAGTCAAAACTATAACAAAATTGATTTTTGAAAATAAATAAATAAATATGGCAAATGTTAATTTTATATCATTTTTTCATGAGTTTGGATTTAATATTTTTTTGAACGCGACTAAAAATAAAGAGGAATTTAAAAGAGTTCCCTATTAGTTAATTACGTCTAGATGCATTTCGTTGCTGCTTAGGGAATTCATCAGCAGACGTCAACTACATTTCAAAAAAGCTTTCAAAAGCTTCAATGCTTTGTAGAAGAACTCGCAATAAATTATTGAGTAGTGTTGTAAAAGTATTGAGTATTTGAGTACTGAGTACTCGATACCGAGAGTTTTTCCCAATACTCAATACACAAAAGTAACTACTCAATACTTTCAGGGTTGCATTTTGTAGTATTCAAGCGAAAGTCTTCCTTTAAAATACATCAGAATTATACAATTCGGTGAGTTTGATACAAACAAATATGACTCTGAACCTCATGGAGTCAGTGTAACAAATACCAATTCTGTTAGGAATTATTTTGATACGAAAACAGCCACTAAAAATGTACTACAAAATGCATTATTGAACTGCTTCAGTCATTAAAAAATGCTATTGGACAGAAAAAGTGACCCTTTAGAAAAGCGGAAGAAAAGCTCGTGATATAATATAATAAGCAAGTCAGCTCCTCACAAACATGAAAAATATTTTAAATTCTTTCAATGTCGGTAAAATTTTATTTCCACATTTCAACAATGACTAAGTAATTAATAACATCAATTGTGAGAAAAAAATGTTGATTAAAAAATATTTAGAAGATAATTTAAGAGATTAATGCACTAGAAGTGTTAAGAGTACGTTAAAAAATTTTTATGTACAAAAACTAATCTTCAAACTTATTTATTATCATTTGTTATAAATTAATTTAAATAACTATAATTGTATTTAATCTTTGTTTTTCCATATTGCATTATCAATAAAATAATATAAATAATAATTTGTAACTTCCCATATACATACATATATAAAGTATTGAGTAGTATCGAGTACCCAATTGAAAAAGTATCAAGTAGTACTGAGTATTCAAAAGTAGCCGCTTTTTACAACACTATTATTGAGAATTACAAAACTACAAGGATTCTTAGCCTCACTTCAAAGCTGCAGTTAAATATTTTGAGAGGTACTTTCTTGTTTGTTGTTGATATTTGGCAAAACAATTCAGCAAATAAAACAGTTAAGCAAAATAATCGATTTTCTTCAAAAAAAAAAAAAAAAAAAAAAAAAAAAAAAAAAAAAAAAAACGAGGTCCAGAAAATGTCTCCGTTAAGCTTTTTTGCTGGTTATGGCTCAATATGCGATACGCTGAATAATGTGTAAATCATTTATATGAAAAAGATTCAGTAAACTCCAATTGTCGACATCGACGTCTCTTTAACACACTAGCAAAAAATTTGGCATGTTTACTCGCTTTCGACAACAATTTTATGCTACTGACAATCTTTTTCCGTTCCCTAATTAATCTCTAGAAAATAATATAGACCTGCCAACAGCATTCAGTTGTTTTTGACACAATCCCCAATTTTTTGATATTGTGTTAAAATGATGTCAATGTCGACAACTGGAATAAGGGTGATTAAATAAAGGAAATAATTACATGATATATGTATGCATGTGAAACTGTTTCATTCAACTAATCGGATAATTTTATTACACTATGAAGCTCATAAATATATAAAATTAAAATTAACTTCATTAACCAGATGATTGCCGGATTTTCTTTAAGTGTATAAGGTGACAGGTCACATTCCATGATACACCTGGTAACCGTTTTACAATACTGATCTATCATATACAGTGGCAGTTACTTAAATAACATTGCATTATATTTTATTAATATATACCTATGTAAGCATTCATATATATAAAAATTATACTGAAGGATAAACAAATTTTATACTCAACATTTTATAAGAAAAATGTTGAAGTTGTAACCCTTAAATAAATTTAGTTCAGTGTACAAGACATTCTCATTATGAAGTATCAAAATAAATACTAATAAAATAACGATATGCTTGTTTATATGTTTACATAAATAATATTCTCCGGGTCTGCCAAATGTGAAATATTGATGACAATCCTTCGTGTTTTCAAAACTTTGCATGATCGATCGAACTTCAACATGTTACGGTAACCTCTAAAATCATGAAAAAAAAATAACTTCATAATACAAAGCATCAATTAAATTTGTCCTTCTACAAACCAAAAAAAAAAAAAATAATTATATAAAATCATGAATTTATATTTGCCGTATTGCGATAGAAAAAAAAAATCCACTTTACAAGTTTTTGTAAATGACAGTTTCGATTGAAATTTATTAACAATTTCGAGATAAATGATATTAACAAATCCAAAAACAACATTTAAAAACACAATACTTTTAAGTCAACTATTTTTTTTATTTTATTTTATTTTATTGATTTCTAATTAAATGGTACAACTCAGTGATAAGATTGGGTTAATGCAAATTAGCATTTCAATTTAAAAGTTTATCAATGGAAATTTAAATGTTAATCAATAAAAAGTGTTACTTTACACAAAACTTTTTAAGATTATTTAAAAGCTTGTATTGTTAATAAAGCAGTTTCCTTTTTCTAAAACTCGTAATAATTACAAAAGCATAGAATTGGAAGTCATTAAGAATTGCGTGCTTACTATCAAATACTTTTTATTTTAGCTTTGAGAAAAAAAATTGATAAAAATCGCATGCTGATTATAGGAAAGCAAGTGAATTTTAATTATTTTAAAGTAAACTTTTCTACCAATTACATTCATATATATTTCCTTTTCTTCGAAAGCACAAGAAACGTTGCTTTAATTTTTGCTTTTAATCAGAAAATGTCATAAATTATTCCAGAAAACTGAAGCTGTCCCAGCAAAAACTTTAGGAGATTTTGTAAAGGGTTGTACTCTTCTAATGGCTTACAAAACAATGAGTCTGACTTGCAAATCTAATTATTTTATAAGTACATGTAATAATGACTTCCGCGTAATGATTAAAATAAGCACTAATTTATATTATTATGTGAAAGAACTTTTTTCAATAATTTTCATACATAAATATGTATATAAAAATTAATGTGTGTTTGTATGTCCTTTGTGCGCGGCCAAGCACACCGCCTGTAGGTAGTGAAATATATACATTAGAGGGCTAAGCAAATAGACTTTAAATGTAAATACGTCTTGTTTTTAAAATGTATTCTCGTGGCCTATATTATACTAAACCAATAATAAATGCTGTCATTTAATAAGCGAATGGATGTATTGATGTACGTGTATATCAGTGTTTACAAGCGATGTCGCAAATTCTTCTTGTTCGTAACAAACACTCAAAAGAAGTAGTGTTGATGCGTGTATTCTTATTATTTTGCCTATTGTACGTTTGAGTTTGTGTGTAAGATGTAGATGGTAAGCTATAGGGATGCCAAACGGGGAAATTCCGAACCCGGAAATCCCGGGATTTTCGGGATTTGTAAAATTCAATTCCGGGATTTCCTTTTCGTGATTTCTTAGCAATTTTTATATAAAAACTTTATAAATTGAAATTTTCGTTGATTTTAAGGTATTTTTGATAATATTTAAAAGTCCCATACAATTTTATACGCAGCGTTGTCAACTCGGTGCTTTTCGCACCGTTTTTAGTACTTTTTGAAAATTTCGATGCGAAAAATTTTGAAGTTAGTGCTCGGTGCTTTTTTAAACTAATTTTTGGTGCTTCTGATTTCTTGGTGGTGGCACTAAACCCAAATTTCAAAAAGAATTTTCCTTATATAATATACATATATACATATTTTTTTTAAAGAAATCTAACATTTAAAAAACATAAGCACTGAAGTTAAATGGAACATTTCAAAATATTCTAATAAGATTGTAAAAAACTTGGTTGAAGAAATACGTGCATTTTATTCTCAAACTTTCACATTTTAAGCACAATTAATGGAAGCAGTGTTTTGTCACACGACAAAGAAGACATAATGCAAGTATAGTCTAATAGCGAAATATTTTCTAGTATATACATAAATAGAGGATAATTCACTTAATGCAATGGAGAAACTTTGAGTTCGCTATCGAGATTTGGGCAGAAATAAAGTCTTATAACGATTCGTTTGATATAAACTCGTTTGGCGCATTATCGAAATTGCATTCCCATCAAACTTTAATGTTTAAACGCAGAAGTTTATCACGTTTTTACCTTTATTACTTTATTTAAGTCTAAAATACGTAAAAAATTGTCCTTACACTTGGCTTTAAGCGGTCTGAAACGAGAAAATTGTATTGCTAATA
The DNA here is from genome assembly GCA_949987645.1 of Tachina grossa. Taxonomy (NCBI): domain Eukaryota; kingdom Metazoa; phylum Arthropoda; class Insecta; order Diptera; family Tachinidae; genus Tachina; species Tachina grossa. Next base: position 45,831,446 of record OX465278.1, on the reverse strand, counting down.
GAGCTGCCGTTTTAGGTTACATATTTATAACCTACTTCGTTTCTTTTTTCTAAGATTATAATACATATAATTTAAGTTTATATAACTTGATTAACTAGCAAATTGCCTTTTTTTTTAATTTTGTAACTTTGTTATTAATATTGCGTTTGCTGTGAAAGAATGTTTCTACAGCATTGTTTAATAAAAATCAAATTTTGAAAGTCTTGATTTTAAAGAAATTAACTACTACTCCCATCGAGTTTAAAATCTAATCAGCAAGTCAAAAAGACTTGCCAATTGCTGATAATTTGACTAATATCAGATGATTTGTTTCTTCGCTTAACGAAAAAAATTAAATATTTTATAATAACTTTTTTTTGAACTTTTAGGGACAAAATGCAAGGTCAACCGATTTCTATATTTTTTATATACAAATTTTTTTTATATAAAACAACAAATATTAATTTAGTGCTTTTTTACTTAAATTACGCGCTTTTTCCCTGGTTTCAGTGCTTTTTGAAATTTAAAAGTTGACAACGCTGTTTATACGTAGAGTTTTAACAATTTAATGACTATTCGTCACATATTTCTTATAAATTAACAACAAGAGCAAAATATATAAACTATGTACTTTTTTACAGTTATTTTCATCAAAGGTTCTACAATATATGTACATTTTAGAATTATTTTGAAAACAAAAGAAACATGATTACCTTTGGAAGGGAAATAACATTTGAAAAATTCTTAAGTTTGACAAATTTATTCCGTCTTATTCTATATTATGAGGGCAATTATAATTCAAATTCCACGAGAAATTTTTCCCGGGGAATAATTTCAAACAGTAGCAAATAATAGGGAGAACAAAAAAATCTAATTGGAAAAAGGAGAAATTTCTTGCGGAAATTTATTCTTAATTTCAGTGTATAACTATCTGTATGTCGACTTCTCAACGCTAAAAAAAAATTAGCACTTATCTACTTGTCGGTAACAATTGAGTACTATTGACACCTCCTTACAATTGGAGTAGAATTGCAGTAGCGAGAAATATTTACAGAATGATGCGGAGTATTTTGTTTAAACAAACTGCTGTGATTGTGTATTTATGTTTTTTACATTGCAGTTCAAAATTATTTTGTTTTTTATTTAGATCGTTTAGGTCGTTTTTGATACAAACCTAAGTCAAACCCATTTAAACTACATGGATTTAATAAATAGTTTTAGTCAAAAACGTCCGACAGTAGGGATGAAACGATACGAGTAAATACAAGTAAGTACTCGATACTTTTTCTTAGAAACCAAGTACTTTTGGTATCGATACTTTAATATTGAGTACCAAGTAGGTATCGGTAAAAAGTACTCGTATCGGTCAAAAATACTCGTTTCTTATATGCCACAACAATGTTCAACGTGACGTCAGTTTAACAAAATTTCATTTGTTCGTATCAAATCTAAATTTATGTTTCGAATATATCTGTGGCAAAAAGGAAAAAGTGCTTAAGTCGAGATAATCTGTTTTCAAGTTAACGGTACCCATGTAGTCTCCATATTGGAAAGAACCCCTGGGCCAAAATTCATTTATTTTGCGCGCTTTTTTAGGAAGTTATAGCGCATTGACTTGCTTATCTTTTTTCGTTCTTTAATCTCATTTCGAATATTACCTTACTTTAGCTAAAGCGGCCCCATACACTACAACAGCATGCACGCACAATCAAGCGATTGAGCATTCATTCTCGAACCACACAACATACCAGCAAGCTGGTACAATATTCATTTCTTACAAAATTTCTAGAAGGGTGGTTATGAATAGTGACACATATTTTGTTGCAATTATTATTGGTATGTTGTTAAAATTAACAGCTATGTATAACTAAAGTTCTAAAATTCTGTTTACCATTGAAACAAATTATATTTCAACAAATTATATTACTTAAATGCATGTTTGCTCCATGACAACTTTGCTCAACTGAGATAATTTCACCATATACCACACCAGCGAGCTGGTACCATCAGCAAAATATCAAACTCTACTTGACATCGCTACAGCAAACCGTACAATCGCACAAAATGCCCATACACGACCAAACCGCTGGCACAAACACTTGATTGCGCATGCATGCTGTTGTAGTGTATGGGCCCTTTAATACTTTGGTATATTTTAAATCCAATGTATTATTTATAGTGTGTAGAACGAAATATTCTAAAAGTGAATACCGAATTTCTTAATTTAACTGTAAAATAATTTCCGAAAATCGACTTGAAAATTTAAAAATGCTCATGCAGCACAGAAAAAACTAAATTTCGTTTTCAATAACCACATTCATTGAATCAGTAAATTTTTTGTGTGAATGCGGACCTACAAAGAAATTTGTAGATTCTGATAATAATTTTGTAAAAATTTAACTGAAAACAAATTTTTTATTTTTATTTAACTTATTATGGCATTAGAGAAAAATGTTAACTGAAACTCAAAATATTTTCAGTCAAATTTATTAATAGGAACAGAAAAACATTTTTGCAGATTTTTTTTTGTATTATTCAGCAAATTTTTTTTTATAATTTACAAACACATTCAGGAAAATTTTCCGTATTATCAGAAAATAAATTAACTGAATCAATAACAATTCTTAAAAATTTTTTTTAAAAAATTACTAAAAGTTTTATTTGAAAAAAAATAACTAAATCAAATGAAAGGTCCAACTATTTTTTCTTACTTTCAAAAATTGGCTTGTTTTTATGGTTAAGCATTCCGTTCCCGCTCGTCAGTGGACTTCAACCCAAATAATTTTTTAATTTAGCTAGCAAACTCCGTATGTTTATAGTAAGACTCTTAATACTATATTGAGAATCACAATATACAAACATAATAACTTTGAAAATCGCAAACAAAAATCTTTAAAATAAATAAAATTTTTCTTATATCTTAAAATAATTTGTAGAAAAAATTAAAAAAAAAATTAGACAATTTTTTCTTTTAGTATTTAAAAATAAATTTAACTGAAAAAATTAAAAAAAATCAGACAAATTTTTTTACAGTATATAAAAATAAATTTAACTGAAAAAATTAAAAAAAAATCAGACAAATTTTTTTACAGTATATAAAAATAAATTTAACTGAAAATATCAAATTTAAATATAAAAAAATTAATCTAAAATTTTTTTTACAAATTTTACTTTATATAGATAATTTTCATTCTATACAGTTTTTTTACATAAAATAAAATTGGAACAAATAATTTACTGGAACAGTAAAAAATATTTACTGAAACTAAATTATATTTCAAAACACACGTTTGTTTGAAAATTTTTTGGGAATAATTTTTTCTGTGAGTAGAGCAGTAAAATATGACTTAAGAACTTTTTCCTTATTGCCACAGATATTAAATTCATTTAAAGAAAGTGGGACCCCAAGTTAAGTGTGTGGTAATATTTTATAAAACAGACTATAAAATTTCTAGCCGCAAAAATTGTTTTAAAGCCGCAATACATCGAATTTGAACAAACGTTTAAAATGTCATCCCGATTGTAATGCTCCTGTCGACGAAAATACATATTTCAAAGTAAGTACATACAGTGAGTTTCACTAGTATTCGGATTCAGAATCAATATAAACAGCGTGACCGTTTGACCGACTAAAGTGGCAAATTGCCACTTTTTCGACTGCTTTGCCACTTTTTGTTTCCACTTTTTTTAAGGTGAGTTTTATGAAAATACATTAAAAATAAAAAGTTTAGTGTAGTTTTCTCGTTTGTTTCTTAATTTTGGTCCTTTTTTGATAAATCCAATATTTGTTGCCACTTTTTGAAAAATGTCATCGGTCACCCTGAATATAAAGTCTACCAAACAATGGCAAATTTTTCAGATTAAAAGTTTGCCATTGTTTGGCAAACTTTTTATTGATTCTGAATCTGAAAACCGAATATTAGTGATACTAACTGCACATAATACATACATACATATGTACATACCCAGCAAAAAATTACACATTACCATTAGAACTACTTGCCATATAATGACTTACTTTTCCGATTGCCAATTTTCATTACTCGCTTACAAACCACATTACCTAAAATTTAAAAAAATGACGTCCAAGTTGCTAAATGAAGAGAATGATTTTTTTAGACGAAATAAATTACGTGGAATGTTGACAAATAAAAAAATTGTAAGTACTTCTCAAGAATCGATTTAGTCTCACGCCTTGTTAAAATAATTAAGTTGGTAATCCAATAGGGAAGTGTTTCCACCAAAAATGCTTAATTCCAAACTCGATTACCTTTTTTGAAATTTTTTGCTGGGTATGTATGTGTGTGTATTTACTTTTGTTTCACTACTTCAAATCATATGAAGAACGTGATCGATACAAGTAAGTATCGATGCTTTTTATTCGATACTTTTGAACCGATACCGTATCAAGTAAAAGTATCGATACCTTAGTGGTATCGTTTCATCCCTAACCGACAGAATGAGTTCGACTCAATTATAGTTGTATTCAAGTTGCAGAGTAGAAGGCCAGGACACTAATAAACCATACTCCTCTTAGCGAACGTATGAATACATACATATGTATGTGTCTGTTGAACTTGTAGAAAAAAAACTTATGTATGAATTTAAAAGTTTTCAGTAGAGCAAAAATACTGTTCAAGTGCTCAGGCAAACTTTTAATGTATATGCCTATAAAAATGTGATCTTTAGACGTAATTAATCGAATTTGATTAGAATAGTGTATACATTTCTTTTAATTTTTCGACATGTTCAGCCTTATTAGTCGTAACGAAATCGATAAAAAATTAGATAATGCTTGGTATACAGACATATGTAACAACCGTCATACTTGTTGTTGATCAATCGCAATTAAAAAAAACGTTAGTAGATATATTTTTAACAAAACAATATTGTTTTTGCAACTTATTTGTATGAAAATGAATGTAAAAATTTTCGTAAGTCAACTTAAGCGGTGGTGCTAAAATTCCACCGATAAGTATATTCGTTTTGGTTTTGATAATAGAAAAACATTTATATTGAAAACAAAAACAAGTTTTCATATTTAGTTATTGTTTTCACTATAAATTCTCTAACATCAAATGTGATTTATCAACTTAAAAATAGATGAGAAAAATTCTTTTGATTTTTATTTCATACTCGTATTAGAAAATTGTTCACTTTATAGACAATTGTGCAATGATAAATTATGAACTTAAAACTTTTTAAAATGCATTAAATTGTTATTAAAGTAATATTTATTTAAAAAAATAATTTATTTTACGAAAAATATTTAGATCCCGAAAATCACGTGATCCTGAAAAATCCCGGCATCCCGAAAATCCCGAGATCCCGAAAATCCCGGGATTTCTAAAAATTGATCCCGATTGACATCCCTAGTAAGCTACTATGTAATTTACATACAAATTCATGTGTGTGATTTTGTATGTATGCAGAAAAATAAAAGATCATACACACAAAGTGTGTGCGTATGTACATGCATGATGTTTGTATACTCGCCCATGTGTATGAAGAAACAAGCATCACAAAATTCTTCAATTATGAAATATTTTCTTCTTTACTCCTATACCTACAATAAATGAAACAAATGTCTTGCCGATAGTGTTGTATAGCACTTGTTTTAACAGATTTTGCAGTAGTAAAGCATTTGAAAAATCCCTCATGTTCTTGCAAGTAGCCTTGTGCAGGGACCTAGTATACATATTTATAGACAAAAATTTATTGATGATGAAAGTGAAGTTTGAAAACCGAGAATTTTCGTGCTTTTCCATAAACTAACCACCTGTTTGTGCAAAACATTTGAATTAGAAATCTTTGGTGTTTACTTGTTTACGTTTAATGGATTAAAGAAAAGTTAACAGTTATATATTAAGTTTCCTTTAATCTATTACAAAAACGCCATGATTTCTAACTCAAACGTCTTACACAAACAGGGGGTAATTCTGACTTTTATGTTCAACTAAAAATAAATTTTGAAAAAGCAATAATTTTTCGAATAGTGTTTTTGAAAATTTTCAAGATTATTTTAGAAAAATAAATAATTTGGTCGCATTAGCTGCTCTTAAGATTACCTCACCTACATATATAAAGGGAGATTTTTAGCACCTTTGTTTTTGGAAACTCAGGGGTTTTCGTGTCATGTTACTGTTAAACACGTTCATATAATTTTCAAACAAATGAAATTAAAAAATTTTCGGAAAATACTTCACTTTTGAGGCTACCTAAGCTCTACCTGAACGATGTTAAGAATCATTCCTATGAAGTTCATATGTTCTAGAAAGATGTTTATTGATATCTTAGGTACATTTTTGTAGTTGCTTGTTTCCTTGAATTTTAAACGGTTTGCTACGTATGGACCTGAGCAGGGGAAAAAATCGAATTTTTTAAAATTTTTTGCGATTTTGATCTTGAAGATGAAGTTTTTTGATTTTATATGTTCACAATATTTGTTCGTTATGACAATAACTACAATTTTGCCTCAGAGAGTAAATCAAAATTCCGAACGGTTTGCAAGCGGTGAGCACCAAATCGTTGGGGGCCCATAAAAAAGTGCTTGACTTGGGGCAAAACTGGGAGACACGGATCTTTTTTTTTTTATCTTTTATCACGTAGTGCACGCAAACAAAAGATATGGTTGTAGAATGGTTGAGAAAACAATATTATGTTCTCTGAAACAAATGTGTGGTCGTTGAAAACTAGTTATTGTTATTTTAAACATTTCTTTCGTTACGATAAACAGAGTAATGTTTGAATTTAATAATTACATTATCACATCCATAAAAAAGTGTGATATGGTTAGAGTTTAACAATATAGTCTTGTTAAAAATTTATGACTACAACACAATTTGTATTATTATTTAAAAATAATATGATGTAAATAACAATATAATGTTATCCAAAACCATACTATGTTAAGTTTTTAAAAAAATCTTTTTCAGAAACATCTGTCAGTTCAATATTTCATTTGTAAGGTATCGGTATTGCACGGGTGGTGTTAAATAAATGAATAAATAAATAAATAAAGAATAAACAAAAGGTTAGACCAATAAAAATATATAATATATTATATATATATATATATATTTGTGTACATCTTTATACAGACATGTCTGTATGTCGTGTAAGTATACATTTTATGTCAATAATATTAATTTATTTTTATTTCGAATTTAACGCACAGCTGTTTCTACAATTAAAATATGATTAAAAAACAAAATAGTATTATTACATTATATAATACTGTGGTCGTATTTAACAATATTAATATAATATTAGATCATGGTATGGTGGGACTCAATTATATTTTAGTCACATCTTACAATAGTGTTGTCATATTAACAATAATAAGATTAGGTACAACAAAGTCAATTGTTCTTGTAGATAATATTATTATTATCTCAGATAATAATATTATTAAAGTTTGTTTTTCTATTAAAAATAATATGATTTGACTGCAACCATATAATTCAATCATAGTATGTTGCTGTTTGATTATGGTTGCCTCAACCATATTTTTCCTTTGCGTGTGGTGTCCGTATATGGTTATATTTTTTCGCGTTGCACTGTGTATTTGACTAAAATTACCACTAATCGTCTTCTTCTTCTCAAAGAAACTATATTTTCTTACATCAAATTTATTGGCCCTACCCTACATACATCCAGCATCCTGCTTTTATAATATCATTAAATAACTGTTAAAGAATTTTGAATGATTTGGAAACTTATGCCCTAATTCAGTAAGAAGATTTAGAACGTTTTTATTTGAAAATACTTTTGAGTTCTTGTGTTTGAATTCTCTAAATTATTTTCTTCAAAACTTGTTGTTGTCTTTGATAATGAAAAATAAAAATATTGCCATTTTTCTAATATATAAAAATTAAATTAAAATATAATACAATAGTTTGCAAAATATATGAAAAATTATGTGTTGCATATAATGTTTGGAACAAAATCATAAAGCAAATACACGAACCTTCTAGCATAGACAATAAAGAATAATTGTTTTAAAGAATCAGAACTGCGGCTTTTTTTCGTACAAGACGATACAATCGTCGAACAGAATTAAGGCATTAATAACGTGACTAGATGATTTTTGCAAAAAGCGGGACATAATCGATCACAAAGCTGGATTTTGAAACAAAAACCGGGGTTTCAAGACAAACATCTTTTAGAAAGCGGGATGTGTAATATGCACACACAGTTTTGTATGTATTTAGGAAATACAGTTTCCACCTCAAAAGAAATACTTTTAAATAAACAAAAGTGTTTATAAGAAATTATTTATCTATATAAATAAAAATTAAATGTTGTTCGTTGCTAATCGCATCAATTAAGAGCGGCTGCAACGATTTCGCTACTTTTTTTAATATGGCATTTCCATTATAATTTTTTTATTATTTTGAAATATGTTTCAGCAAGAAACGTAAAATTTTGTGTTATTAACGATTTTTATATTGTGCATTGTCTTATAAAAAAAAAGTTCAAATTAGACTTCTTGGCTGTGAAACCTGCCATAAACAAAAAATATTTGCTGTGCGATATCTGAAAAACTAATATAGTGAGAACTTTGAAATATTCTGGATATAACTATGCTGATATTGTGCATTGCCTTTGGAAACAATTTCAGAATTTAAGAAGTAGGCGTGGTGCCTCACATATAGTGCAATTTTTTGTTTGTCTTAAAAAATATAATAGCAGAGTATTGATCTTGATGCTTTACTTAGAGAATATTACTGATGGTCTAGAACGAACAAGAGCCTATTACCCAAAATTTATTTTCATAAGCAGTAACGCCTATAAAGGGAAGAGTATTATAAAATGGAGTCAATATTAGAGCAAAAAGTGCGTCACCTCCCAAGAAAATTAAATATTTATTTTTATAATATCTTGCTATCTGCTACAAACAAAAACTTGAAATTCCGCTGATTCTGCTAATGATAGAAAATATTAGGGATTGGAGAAATAGCATGGCTCCTCTCAAATAGAGAATATGTTTACTTAAAAAATATCTTGAAAAATAATGCAGTGAGAATTTCGAAACTTTTCGTGACTATATTTATGTTAATAATAAGAATTGTATTCTACAAAATAGTGAAGATTTAACCGCAAGCGTGGCACTTCTTATATAAAAAAAAATTCTTTTCATCTCAAGCAAAGCGCACAGGGTTTTGGCTAGTTGAGCAATAACCGCACTTAAAAAATATTTAGAATGAATTTTTATCAGTTAAATTGAATTGATTGAATTCTTCAAAACTCTAAAAAGCGAGATAAAGCGCGATAGAAATTCGAGGCGGGATTGACCTGTGAAAAGCGGGATGTTTCGTCAGGTTAGGCATTAATTTATTTAGCAACTACTGTTAATTAACTAACAGTGCTCTGTTGTGTGCTAAACATGCTATGTTAGAACTTTTGGTTTCTGTCTCTGCTATTGAAATTCGAATTTCTTTTCACGCACATAATATGTGAAGACAAACATTTATTTGTCGGTAAAAGAAAATATTTGTGTAATATTTTTTTTTTCATTTTATACTGATTCACAATTTTAATAGATCAAAATGTACTTTTTTTCCTGCCCTTGAAATAGCCATTGACATTGAATTCCACATTTTAGAGCAAGTGAATTAAACAACATTTTAAATTGCAATTTTTTTATTACTTTCAATAGCTCAATACTATACTTAAAAACTTCTAATGCAACTTCTTTTACCAGCAGAGCAGTAAATGGTTTTTAATTAAGCCATAAACATTTTATTTCTAAATTAATTTCACATAAACTTTTAATTTGCTTTAATACGAGTACAATTCATTATATTGCTGTACAACATTTCATTAGGTAATTATTAAAAATGTTATTGGTTTGTAATAAAATAACATAAGTTATGTGCAGTTGTGTAGTTGCAAATATTATTAAAAATGAATAATGTTTTAATATGTTAAGCATTTAGTTGGTAGAAATTTAATAAATCGTTTCATGTCTTAACGGAGACGTGAAACGAAAATGAAAATGAAATATATTTTGTGTGAAATAATTTGTATGCATTTATAAATTTCAATTGCACTAGATTTTATACTTGAATTAAAAGCTACACGTACATAATTTAGTACCTGAAACTAAAATGTTATTAATAGGTTTTCAGATTTTGAGTGACAACCATTAAAACAGTTGTTTATAAATGCAAATAAAATTTTGTTTAAATTTTAAACAAAATAACAACCAGATTGTTGTGCCACCAACTGTAAATACATAAACTAAATGGTGAATTAAAATTTTAATTGCTTATGCCACATGTTTAAGTGATTAATTAAAACAAAATATAATAATAAATATTTTATTAAACATGTACTGGACAGAAGAATAAAAATAAAAGGAATGTGTTTGTTGGGTGATAACCAGCGTTGCCAGAGCAGGATTTTGTGACATAAATTCTTCTTTTTTTTATTTCATGGCATTTTGTTTGTTTTAAAAAATTACGCATATATAAGTCTGTGTGTTGAGTACCAAGTGATATGAGAAGAGAATGGAAAAAAGTGAACTTCATATGCTCATTAGAGGGTTATTCAAACTATTATACAAGTATAAAGTAAAGGGTCCGCCAGATAACTTTTTTTTTTGAAAATGCTATAAAAAAAACTACTGAAGCTTCGGCTGTGTGGCACGTAGCGCCGTCCTGTTGAAACCAAATGTTGCCAATATCCTCCCCTCTTCAATTTTTGTGAACAAAAATTCGTTCAACATGGCCCGATAACGATCGCCATTGACTGTAACGGCCACTCCTTGCTCAATGGCCCAATTATGCCTCTGGACCAAAATCCGCACCAAACAGTGACTCGTTTTGGGTGCGTCGGCTTTTCAATGTATGCGTGCGGGTTTTCTGTGCCCCAAATGCGACAATTTTGCTTGTTTACATACCCGCCAAGATCAAAATAAGCTTAATCTGAAAAGATGATTTTTTTTTTGGCAAAATCGGCATCTTCTGTAAGTCGATCGCAGGCCCACTTAGCGAAGCGAAAACGCATTGGATGGTCAGTTGGCTCGTTCAGCTGAAGGATATAACTAATTATCTGTCAAATCAGACATGAGCTAAGTGCTACCATTCACGAAATAAGCACTAGTTGAAAAAAAAAACTTTAGATGGCGAACCCTTTATAATAGTCTGAGTAAAGTATTTTACGAGAAAAAAATTCAAAAAATCGAAAGTAAAATGACATTTTGTGTTCACGCTATTACAACTCAAATAAAATTAAAAAGTACAAAGCAAACAGCTGTTCAGAATGAATTAAAGCTCAGTTAGCCGACTATAATGGAATGTAACTGCAGCGGTAGAAAACAGCGGATCGATATTGTTATGTGAAAAGTAATGAAAATGGTTTTAGAGAGTAACCGAAATGTAAGAATGTGTGCATTACTTTTCACATAACAATATCGATCAGCTGTTTTCAACTGTTGCAGTTGCATTCCATTCTTTAAAATAATTAATATTTATTGTCTACGCTAGAAGGTTCATGTATTTGCTTTATGATCTTGTTCCAAACACTATATCCAACACATTTTTTTTTATATATTTTTTAATTTATTGTATAATACTTTCATTTAATTTTTATATTTTAAAAATATGGTAATAATATTTTTATTTTTAATTATCAAAGACAACAGCTTTTGTTGCGGAAAATAGTTTAGAGAATTCAAAAACAAACACAACAAAGTATTTCCAAACAAAAACGTCCTAAGTCTTCTTACTGAATTAGGGCACTAGACACGAAGATATTTCAATTCAGAATTTAGAGTCATAAAAACGACGCATTAGCGTAAAACAACAACAACTTATCAATATTTTTATTATTAAATGTTGTAAAAATGCAACCCTGATCAGACAATAAGTCTTATCGTTTAGAAAAATTATGTTAATTATTAATGTTAAATTTTTATTGTATTATTTGGCATTCGTCATGACATTTAACATTCACACTATCGCACTTGCATGTACTGTTTGAATTTTTGACTTGTATTCATACAAAGTATAATAGTCTGAACAGCACTCAAGCAAAATTTTTTTTTCATATTTAGTCCGGATACGTATAATTATAAAATTCCAACAACTATATTTATACACATTTTTAAAATTACGCAGCACAAACAAATATAACTAACATTTAAAGACTGTCTGAGCTGCAATTAAACTCAAGAGTATAAAAATACTCTGAGTTTTAAAGGGCTACACATAAGTATACACAGGGATATTTTCTTAACACACACACATATAGCATGTTTTCAAACAGACAAAACACACACCACACATTTTCCATTTGATCTTATATACAGAAATGTATGTGTACGTATGTATGTGGCGAAGTATGAATAAATATCCCGAGTATCATGCGTCCATTTTTTTATCCGCTTAATAGCCTGAGTATAACCATACTCAGGCTATAAATATAATAGAGAGCTCTTTCAACGTATGTGCCTTATTATTTCTGTGGCAACAAGGAAAAAGTACTTAAGTCATATTTGACTGCCTTGCATTAGAGCACTTTTCAGCGCTCACGACGATTTTCAGAAATTTATTTCTTTTACAGTAAAATAAAGAAATTATCTGTTAACTTTTATTTTTTTTCAATCAAACATCGTTCCATACACTGTAAATAATAAATTCAAGTTGAAATATACCAAAGTACAACTTAATTTAAACTATTATGACGAATGAGATTAGAAGTCTAAAAAAGATAAGCCAGAACTCCTTGTGCTATAGCTTCTTAAAAAATCACACAAATTAATTGAGATTTTGAGCAGGGTTGCTTTTGAATATGTAGATTACGGAGTTACCATTAACACAAAATTAACTTATGCCGACTTGAGAACTTTCTTCTTTTTGCATTAGATTTGTAGTTGTAGCGTATTTTAGTTTTCGCGCTAAAGGAAGTAGAAATGATCTTGTGTATTTGAAATGGCTAGATAGAAAAAATTTATTTTTCATAATCTCTATTTAATTTTCTCCCCATCATTATAAGTCCCTATTTACGCTATGCAAGTCTTATTGCTAAGCTGATTAGTTTATTAGGAGAGAGAGAGACGGGGGGAAAAGAAACGTTGCTGTTCCCCTCGTCTCTCTCTCTCCCTGAAACTAATCAGCTTAGCAATAAGACTTGCACAGTGTGACTTGGGACTAAGCAAACGAAGCACTGTGCAATATTAAAAAAAATAATTTCTCAACCTTTTTACTTTATACGTCCACTAAGTCTTAGATTAAATTTTTAAACAAGAAAGTTAAAAGATTTATTGCTTGTTATTAATTTGAATTTTTCGATAAAATAAAATACTCTTTTGTTTATTATTATGGGGAAAAAAGTATCACAATAGTTATTGGTTTTTGAAGACTTTTAAACATTTAAATGTTGGCGAAACTTATTTAAAAAAAAAGAAACAATAAAATCATTAATATTGTCTTATTAAGGAAAGACTGTTATAAAAAAAAAACATAGAAATAACTCGTAAATCAAAGAAAATATAAGAAACAACAGTCAAATACATTTTATTTATAAATAGAAATTGTTCACTCGAGTTGTGTTTAGCCAAAATGATCGGGTCTGCCTATTTGTTTTTCGGTCTTGCTTTGGCTTTGGCTTTGGCTTTGGCTTTGGCTTTGGCTTTGGCTTATCTCCATCCAAATCAAAAGAAAGCGCTCTTAAATTGCAAAGACTTAAATCAGTTCAAATACTTAAACTCATTGACAACGTTAATAACAATAATTATCATAATTTACAACACAAAAGTACGATTATTTTTTATAAGAGTCCAATGATGGATGTGGCTGGTTTGCAGTATTTTGTCTTGAAAACTTTGTTGGTTGGTTGTTCATGTTGGTTCCACGTTCCATTAAAAGTTGAACAAAAAATAAATTTAACAAAAAAAAAAAAAAAAATAAACAACTTCAAAATTGAACTCAATCTGTTATGGCCATTACAACAAATCTATGGCCGTACAGAAAATACCTTCCCATCATAAACTATTTTTGTATTGTGTTTTTACTTCATTTAGACTCTTTTTTTTTCTTTTTTGTTCCTTTTTTTCTTAATCATGCACGTTTTTATTGTTGTTGAATCTGTCGTTTCTTTCTTCCTATTGAGCTGCAATGCTAAGATTGATGTGCGTCTACAGTTGAGCTGAGTGGAGGGCAATAATCATGGTTATGTTTTTGTTTTCATCTTGTTTTATAGAGTGGAAATTTTTGGTTTGTGGAAGATTTGCTAAAGTAACGACGGAACAGATGGACACTTTGCGAATTATCTAGATTTGCTAAAAATAAAAGCAGCAGTCTGTTGCTAGGTTAGGTTAGGTTAGGACAGGTGCTGCTATAACGGAGACCCAGTTGGGTTCATTATGATTCCCATCTATTTCCCGTTAAAAGTAATTTTTACCCCCATATTATCCGTCATTAAGCCACTGAATTCCCATGATGAAGCCCCTGATATGCCCCAGTTTACACTCCCCGATATCAGTAATGCGCTCAGGGAAACGTCTGCTCAGCCATCTGAGCCTGAGAAGTTGCAGCTTCAGGCAGTAACAGATAACATCCCTGCAGGAAATTGAAATGACACAATACTAGTCACGTGACCGGTCCCCAAAATGATAGGGACTAGTTTGAGTTCTTCCTATGAAGCGTACCAGTCACTTTTATATGGGAATGGCCTAGGTTGGGGTCAATTGATACTTTTTATGCAACTTGTGACTTGTCACTGAACTATTCCATATGGACCTATTCCGTGTAGAATAATATAAATTATATATAAATGTCATTACGATATTTAATGGTAACAATGAAAACTAAAAATTTTTTTTATTGTTACAAATGAAATTACAGTCAAACCCCGATAATACGTACCCCGATAAATCGTAATTCCCGATAATTCGTTATAAACTGTCGGTCCCTTGAAAAAATCTCGTTAATTCGTAAAATTTCCATACATTTTGGTCCCCTCACTAATTCGTAATATTTTTTTCAAATAAAATATTTTTTACCTCTTATAAATCGTAATTGTTTGCTAACTACCACTTATAATTCGTAATAAAAATAACAGAAACAAGGAAAGAATGATTTTTTGTTTACCGCTATTTTTTTTCGTGGGTTTTTGCTTCTGCTTGTGTGTGTGTACGCACGCATAAAACCCTGTCGGTGTTACAAAACAACAAATTTTTATTTTGTATTTTATTTTTAACAATTTTTTTATTCCTCTTCATCGTTTAAGTAAATAAATTGAGAAACCCCGTTAACTCGTATTTATTTTATTTTAACCCCGTTAAATCGAAACCCCGCTTAATCGAAAACCCCTATAATTCGTAAGAAATGGCCGGTCCCTTGCGATTACGAATTATCGGGATTTGACTCTATAATTTATTTTTAAGCAGAAAATTTTTTGAGATTCGAACCTGCAACCTCGCGCATGACAGGCTTGCACACTACCCACTCAACCACAGGGCCACTCATATTTCAAAAGTGTAAATACCAGTTAAGCTTAGGTTAATATCTCAGTTTAGTTACGGGACTGGTTCCAGAGTCGCATTGGAGGGAGCAATTAACATTATGTTTACACTATTTGATAGGTCGATGTATTAAACCACATCAAACATGTTCAGTGCCGTTTACTACAATATTGCACCGAGTCCAAATTAAATTGGCTCAAGATCAAGACGATACATCACGAGAATGGTGAATATGTAACCATTACACGATATATCTTTTTTCCACCATACACTTCTACGTACTTTTGATAACACTCGCATTTTCTCAAGTCATAGGACGAGTATCCAAACGTATCAATTGTTACAAAATTTTTTGCAGGGATGTTCAACAGTTTCTGGCTCCTCTTCATCCCCGCACATTCTTCAGAAATCTGGAGTGCCCAAATGCTGGTTCTTGCTCTTACGAGCAGTGATCAGTCAACGCGCCCATCACGACTCGCATCGCTTTCCTATTCATATCCAGTAGCAGTTTGGATCTTTCTGAGTCAAGTCCATATTAGGTCCAAATCATTTACTAGAGATATAGAGAATAGGAAGGCGCTATTATCAGGTCTCAACGAAGTGCCCCATAAAAGTCATAAGAGCACGTAGTAATACAAATATATGTATATAAACTAGACCCCTGCACAAGACCACTTACAAGAACTTTTAAAACATGAGGGATTTTTCAAATACTAAACAACACTGTTTGCAAGACATTTGTTTCAGTTATTGCAAGTATAGGAAAAAAGAAGAAAATACTTCATGACGAAAGAATTTGTGATGCTTGCTTCTTCCTACGCCTGGATGCGTATACAAACGTCATGCATGATCATACGCTCACACGTTGTGTCTATGATGTTTTATTTTTCTGGACACATAAAAAAGCACACATGCATTGACATTAGTTATATGTGCTTGCTTTAAAAAACCACCCTTAAACACAAATATAATAGCTTACCATCTACATCTTACACACACTCTCAAACGTATAATATGCAAAATAACAAGCATACACGCATCAACACTACTTCTTTTGATTGTTTGTTACGAACAAGAACTCTTTGCGACATCGAAAATCAATACATCCATCGCACTTCGCTTATTAAACGACATCATTTATTATTGGTTTAGTGTAATACATGCTGCGATAATACATCTGGCGAACCAAATTTTTTGGCCAAAATTACAAAAGCCAAAAATATAAGTATATTAAAACTAAACACACATAAAATATTAAATTATTTAAATTTTTATAAAAGGGTGACCACTTTTAACCCATCGAAGGCCAAGGTGACATTTTAGTCTCATAAGTAAATGAAAAATTAATTAATCACACTCTTCGGTATCCAAAACTAAGTTGTCTTCGCTTGTTTCTTCGTTACGTTCTTCATCAGTTTCTTCCTCATCGTCTGCGTTTTCTTCAAATGTGGAAGTTTCTGGGAGAGCCTCACAGCACAGCAGGGCGATAACTTCTGGTGGTAAGGTTAAGCGCTTTCTTTGATGTGTTCGTGTATTTAATCGCATTGATGAAATTAATGGATCTGAAGTATCCATAGCTCGATTAAATACATCAGAAAGATTATCGGCGGGGCTAGTTCGGCGAGCGTGACATAATCTGTCCTCTTTATACAACTTATGCCTTGATTCAGCTGCATCCTCTCCAAAACATCCCAGAGGAAGTAGAGTGTTTAATATTATTTCTTTAGAATGTACAAGGACTTTATGAAGTATTGGCGTCATGCGACACCAGTCGTAAATATTTTGTATACGTTGCGCCGTTTCAAAGCAGTAATTTTCAAATTTTTCCGGCTGAAGGGGAAATTGACATGATAGGCTTATCAAAATAATTTTTAAACGAAAAACAACTTGAATATCTATTCCAGTTATTTCAGAAAAAAGTTCATGCTCTAAAAATGCGCGTCGGGAAGTATTTCCGTCGTTTGTTGATCCGAAGCCTCCTACTTTCGGCATATCAACACGGAGCTCAAGCTTAGACCAAAATTCATTTTGAATGCGTTTTTTTCTTGACTTAATATTTTCCTTATCGTTAGTGTCTGTTACTCTCCATTTCTTAATATCGTTCTTGTATGCAAGATGAAGTAGAAGTTCAAAAAATCTGATGTGGCAATGAAGTGGACTTATACCAAATTTTAAGTTATTTTTTATTGGCTTAAACTTTTCTGATTTATAGTCCTCAATTTTTAGAAAATCCGTGGAGGACGCTCCACAAATCGGACATGATTGTGTTGACTTGGTGCCTGTCAGTATATTTAAAACTTTTCCGTCGATTACGGTTAAGTTCATTCTGAATTTTATATTCACTGTTTTTGATTCTTCTTTTTGTATAGTTAAGGTTTCTATTTCTTCAAGTTGCTTGCTTAAATCGTTATTTTCTTTTAGTATCACATCTTTCGACTCTTTTATAGATTCTAGTTTCAGTGGTTGGCAAAATCTTGTATACTGTGGAGATCTGTTGCACCAAATCGGTCTTCCTGAGGCATCCACAAGTCTCAAAGGAATAACAGTAGTTGGCTAAAAGTGAAGAGTCTGTGAAACAGGAAGAATATGATCCAAGAAAAGATTGTTTAAATTGAGCTTGACCGTTACTGCTATCGAACCCATAGCTTAAAATCAACTCTGCTAATATATAATTACTTTCTTTGGTAGTCATTATTGATAATATTACTTCCTTTTGCATTTCAACTATTCTCGTTGCAGTGTGTATTAGAAGCTGTTGAAGCGGAACTTAGGCAACGGTTTCAGTTATGAATATGTCGTTCGGTCTACAGCTACTTTTTGCTGCCAATAACCTCATATACGAAGGATATACGCCGGCGTTCCTATGCTTACATTCCAGTCTGAGATTGCAATATTGCTTTTTTGTAAATTTATTTTCAAGGAAAAATGCAAGAGCTTCCTCATTGGTAAGAACAACAGGACGTTTTTCATTTTTTAAAAACATTTTTGGTATTTTTGTTGGCCTTGTTGGAGTTTCTATTGTTTTTTTAATAACAGCAACTAAATCTTGTTTATTGCTTTTTCTTGCCGATATTACCGATGCTTGCATTAATAACTCTATGTCATTTGTCGTAGACTTTGATAGCTCCGCTGCCAACCGTCGTTTACTGCGCTCAGACATTTCCGCGAATTGCTTCCGGGGACGACCGCTCGACGATGAAGGTTTATCTTCTCTGTTCTCCTTTTCTTTTTCTTTTGGTTTCTCGAATACCGTTACATTTTGAAGCCAGGTATTATTTTGTTTTTTAAACACTTGAATTGCCCTACCACATTTCTGCCATCTTGAATTTAGTCTTCCACAATACACTCGAATCTTTGACTTTAAATACTTCTTATATTCTGGAGAGGCATTCGATGCTTCAGTGTTTTCAAAAATATAATTGAACAGAACTTGTGTTTTCTCAAGTCTATTATTTCCACTCAGCCAAATTTTTAGAAGTTCGAAATTTTTGAAGAAGAATTTGCCTAAAAAAATACATTTATCGAAGAATTTGCAACAATTTGCAAACAATTTTACCAGCGATGGATGCACAACATATTACTCTAATTAACAGCATTGTTACTTTATTGATATTTTTTGTACTTTTTGAATTATACTCTAATGTTTCTGTCGCAAAAAGTAACAGTCACTGATATTAAGGTTATGAAAGTTTTATAAATTTTTTTATTATATCCATAACTAATATTGAATGTTTCGCTACTAGGTATTCGAACACTTACCATTGTCACCAGTTTCCATTACTTAGAGATTAAAATATATTATTTCTTTACTTGTAAATTGTAATCCAAAGTAAGACCAAAGTTACACCAAATGTATAAATTTATCAACCCAGCTAAAATAATGTATTTCTTTGGTTTATAAAATGACGTTTGATTGAAGTCTAAATTTTTTTTTTTGCAGTTTTGTAATATTTAAAGTGTTTTTTATTCGATTTCGATACAAAATATTAAAATAGAAGTTTTGACTTGTGGCCAAAAAATGTGGCTCGCCAGACCTACATATGTGCATTGCAAGACTGTTTACGCTGCCTTCTAATATGAACTCCATTCTACTCCACTGCTAACCTGCAGCCATTGGCATACTTGCTTCTGCGCAGCGTATACTGAATGTAGGGTGTCAAATAAACAAGTTAAGAATAATTTTTATTCGATTTTGTTTTTTTTTTTTTTAAATCGTTTGTCTTGTTCATACTATTATTACACTCAAATTGACTGACTTCAGTCATTTTTCCATGCTGTATTGTCAGTTTAAACCGCAACCACAACAACAACAACAACTTTGTGTTGTTGGTGGAATTTTAGTTGTATAGTTTTCGCAAGTTTTTTCCAAATGCTTTCATAGTTTGATGTTGCCTTCTCTTCTACGAGCATGAATTCCTTTTTCCACTCTGTTATAATTTTTTTTCTTGCATTGGCTTATTTTCTTTCATTGTTTGATGTTGTTGTTGTTGTTGTTGTTGCTGCTGTTGTTGTTATAGTTGTTTCTTTTTCGTATTTTGGTTAACGTTTGATCTTGATCACATTTAAGTTGTCTGTCTGTCTGTCTGTCTGTGCATTGACCACCATTGCAATGGATAATTTTTTCCTTGTTTATGGTGTAGTTGGAGTTGTCTGCAACATTGGTTGCCTATTAAAGGCAACCAAGCGGCCAGTCGTCCCAGCCGTTTAGCCAATTTACTGGTGCCCACTACAACAACAAATATGTATATATATTTATGAGAAACAAAAACATTAAAAGATCGCCCAAAAAAGGTATTCGGACCATTTTCACTCAAAAATATTGTTAAAAAAGTTGTTGCTTTTCGCTGTGTAACAAAACATACGTACATATGTACATGTAAGTTTAAAGTTCCAAATCATCTTGCTCGTCATCGCCTTGCTGTTGCTGCTGCTGCTTCATAAACATTACATGCCCATTTGGCAATCAAAATTGTTTTATGTCCAAATGCGAGTACGTTTGCGAGTAGTAGTAGTAACCTCAATTTAGTGATGTTTTCCTGCATTTAGTATTATTTTATCTGAAGCTCTTTGCTGTGTTGCATCCATTAAAATCGTGTAAGCGCGTGTAAAAGGGCCTTTTTGTTATTTACCGATTGTAATCATCATCATTATCATTATTTTGTTTAAGCGGATTGTAAAGTAATTAATTCTTTGCCCAAGAACTTCTTACATGAAGTTGGTGGGGATAGAAAATTTAAAATTTAATGAGAGCTTGGAAATTGTTCCGCAGAACATTTCAATTTTGTCTGTATTTTTTTTTTTTGTATTATTGCTTCATAGCTCGATATATTTTAAACCGATTGTAAAAATTGGTTTTTTGGCTGAGAATATATAAAGGGTGTCCCAACAAGAACGCAAGATTTAAATTTTAAATAAAACACAGATATTTAAAAAAAAATCGTAAAACTTTATTATATCGTAAAGTAGACAAAATGAGGTTATGTGTGGAACAACAAATCGGGCAGATGGCCGCCGCGGCTTTGCTGGCACACACGTGATCTTTTAATGAAATTTTCAATGGCCGTTTTGCATAAATGCTGCGGTATTTCATTAATGCAGCGTCCAAATTCCTCTTTTAAGGCTTGAGTCGTCGTCGGCTTATTCGCGTAAACCATCGACTTCAAAAAACCCCAAAGAAAAAAGTCTAATAGTGTTAAATCGCACGATCTAGGCGGCCAATTCTGGTCTCCAAAACGCGAAACAACACGACCGGGAAATGACTGATGTAGCAATTGAATTGTTTCTCTGGCTGTATGACATGTGGCGCCGTCTTATTGAAACCACATGCCCTCCACATTCATTTCTTCAATTCTAGGCACGAAAAAACTGGTTATCATTTCACGATACCGAACACCATTGACTGTTTGCACTTGAATTGCGTTTGAGCGACATCATCACGTACAGCTGCGACATTTTCGGTCGATCGACCTGGTCGAAGGCGCGTTGTTGTCTTTACATCACTAACAGACCCAGTTTCGGCAAATTTATCCTTTAATGTCTTTACAGTTGACTCTTTTGGAGTATTATTGTGACCCCAAATTGATCGCAAATTTGCGAACTGTAGCCGCAAAACTTTCAAAAACTTGGTAAAACAATTTCACAATGAGAATGCGTTGTTCATTCGTGTAGCGCTCCATTTTTACTAAACTCGTACCTTCTAGTAACAAACAATAAGAATTGTTCAAATGTCAAACAATGACACTTCAAATGGCGCCAAATTTAAATCTTGCGTTCTTGTTGGTACACCCTTTAGTCTTCCTTTTAAAAAAAATGGGCGGGGACACGCGAAAAAAATTTGTTAGATTTTATTTTATGATATTCTACTTATTCTCCATTGCTGCGAAACTTAACCAACACTATAAGCGGCTCTCGACGACACAATCTTGAAGTTAAAAATATGGGCGGAGCCACACCCAACTTAATATTATATTTCACATGCTTCTATTTCACAAATTTTTACGAAATTTAGCACACACCCTCAGCTTAAAAAAGGCACAATCTTGCATTCAAAAAAGTGGAAGAGGCCACGCCTATTAAATTTTACAATTATATTACACATGCTTGTACTTAACCAATTTTTAGGGAACTTCTCACACATTTTGAGCTCTTAAAAATACAAAATCTTGCATTAAAAAAAATTGTCGGGGCCACACCCATTGAAATTTAATATTAAATTTCACATGGCACACACCTTGAGCTCAAAAAATACTTAATCTTGTCTTCAAGAGAGTGGACGGAGCTATGCCTTATGCAAGGCTAGTATTAAATTATATATACTTCTACCTGTCCGATTCCCACAAAACCTGGCAGAGTTTCGGCTCTCAGAATAACATAATTTTGTGCTTAAAGAAGTGGTCGAGTCTATACCTATTAAATATTTATATTATATTTCACGTGCTTCTACCAGACCGATTTTTACGATACCTGGCCCACACCTTGAGCTGTGAAAGTGACGCAATATTGAATATAAAAAAGTGGGAGGACTCTACTGTAACATATATGTATGCTGTTTGATGCGTAACTAATTTTCCTGAGTTAGGCCTCATTTGTTTTAGTCTCTTAGCCCATGGCATTTCAATCCTGTCCACGCACAAAGTTCCACATAAATCAGGGGGCAAATTACGGTACTCGTTATCGAACAAAATTAAGAAATATTTCAATAGAGTTTATATGGAAATATTTCGTAATTTCGTTCGATAACGAGTGCCGTAATTTGCCCCCAGTTTTGTGTTGGAGTAGATATTTGGCTAGTCCTACACTGTTATAAAAGTTGTCACATACAATCATACGTCCAGATCCAAGCAGATCTTCACAAAACTGCACGACGACACTTGCGAGTTTATTAAGACCAGGTATCTGATGATCGCACCCTATATATCTATCAGAGATCTGTATGATTACGAATCAAAGGGGATAATTTTGCATTTTCTAAAATGAATATTGAGCTAGCACTTAACATTAAAAAAATGCATCATGCTATTGCATGATTCATATCAATGAGACTGTTGTTAATAAATTCATGCCACTGCTTGCCATTTCTATTCATTCATATGATTAACTAAAGTAATGAATCAGTATGAATGTTCTGAAACCTTCTCAAAACCTTTTTTGACAAATATACGAGTACTTTTATGTAATATTATAAAATCAAATAGTTAGGCTAATTTTATTTTATAAAATTTTTTAATACAAAAAAAAAACTATTAATTAATACGCAATTTTTTATTAACTTAAGACTTCAGCTAGTCAACGTGCTTTTGTGAGTTATTTGATTACTATACAAAACAATCAAACAACAGTAAGAATTTTTTTATTTATTTTTACTAACAGCACTTATAAAAAGAGAGTGAGTTAATGACAGTAAGCTGTTAGAGAAGTAACTCTGCAAGTAATATCATTAGTACATATTGATGTTAAAGAAAGAATTAAAAGCAATGTAAAAATTAGTGGAGAGCGAAAGTGAATCAACTCATACAGTATTTGACATATTTCCATATATAATCCCTCATCTGTGCAAAGTTTGTAAATTTTTAGTCCATATTTGTGCGATTTTTATGGATTATAATGCCTAAAACTTATCCTACCTCTAAAGGCGGTTTCAGACTATAATACAAGTATTAATACTTTTGACGAAAATGTTTCCTGATCTAATTTCTGTTTAAAAAATTTCAAAAAACAATAACAACTCAACATGTCAGAGTTGCATCTTCCACAGAAGTATTAATAATTGTATTATAGTCTGAAACCGCCTTAAACAGCATCATAGATTCGTCGATAACGACGAATTTCCCAGGTATCACTAGACGCTTCAAGTTGTTGATTACAAAATTATGACTCAGTGGATCGCTGGGAGCTTCAATGTCTGCAAAGTTCCAACAACGAAGTATCGATGAAAGGCCATTGTACGATATATTAACATTGTGAAATATTGGGTAGTAGTAAAGTGGGTATTTTTCCCAATGCGAATCTAATGTGGGAAACTAAACTAAACTGGGTGGCCATAAGATCGGTTAAGACTTGATGATAAATAGTCACAACAGACTGTTCAGCTTTGAGGACTTGGGCTCCTGTTGTAATGCTGACTTGACAGTGATATTACTTCTTGACTCCAACAATTTTTTTTTCATCCAACTCATTAATTTATTTTTTGGACATCCGCATGATCTCCTTGAGAATATATCTTCTGGCACTGCTAGGACCCATTTTAGATATATCAATGATAGCACATGACTGCTCAACAAATGGTGAGTCTCCAAATGACAGCTAAAAATTAAAGGGTGTTCCAAAAAGAGCAACGAAAAATATATAGACACTTCAAATTTGCAATATTGCAAAAATCAAAACTAAAGGACATTCTATCAGTTAATGTAATTTTGAAAATTTGGAAACCGTAAGAGACAAACTGCTGAATTTTTCAAAAACGCTAAAACAAAAAAAACCCCAAAAATTATAAAATCGATAAACGCAAAAAATCCTCGAAAACCGAAAAAATCGCCAAAACAAAAAAGAAACGTCATACCAAAAAAAAATATCTCTAAAACTAAAATATATCACAAAAAAACCGAAAAAATCGCCAAAATTAAAAAAACGCCACAATAAAAAAAATATCTAATATTAAAATAAATCGCCGAAACCGAAAAAAATGCAAGGAAGCCAAAAAACGCCAAAAATCGAAAAAAAACTATATATACATATTATATAGGCATATACATGTCTACGGCCCTATGTAGTTATAATAAAAAAAATTGGCATGAAGTTAGCATAAGGTACAAAATGAAACCGGAAGCCCTATTCAAAAATGTAAATTTAGAAAAATGCTCCACAATCATGAATAAAAAAAAAGGTCCGTTATATTATTTTCTGTTCGTGACGTATACATAGAATATTTGTTGTAAGCAAAGTATATATATTCAGCGTGACCGTTTGACCGACTAAAGTGGCAATTTGCCACTTTTTTGACTGCGTTTCCCCTTTTTCGACTGCCTTGCCACTTTTTGACTCCCTTTATTTAGGGTGAGTTATATGAAAATACATTAAAAATAAAAAGTTTAGTGCAGTTTTCTCGTTTTTTTTTTAATTTTGCCCCTTTTTTTTGATAAATACCTTATTTGGTGCCACTTTTTTAAAAATGTCATCGGTCACCCTGTATATATTTGCTTGAGGCATATGCTCTCTCTCTCTCGCTCTCTCTCACACACACACACACACTTTTAACAACAAACCAGCGTTGCCATAATATTTTTTTGGAAAACTCAAAATTTTGAATAAAAAAACTGATTTTCATGTGAAAAAACTGCTCATAAAACATTTTTAGCATTTCGTATGTTTTTGGGGGAAGGGGGTGTTAACCACACGTCTATACCTGATATATTTTTATATCATGACTTAATGAAAATGTTTGTCAAGTTGTTACGTTTTACCATCTCGAAAGCCTCATCGGCATCAGTTAAGTAAATATGTGGCTCTACAAATTTATAAAGTTTTTAATTAATTGAAATGGAAGTGTTTTAGTTGCACTATGGGATATTTCGAATTAAATTACACAGGCAAATTCCGAACCAACCTAAAGAAGTAAGTGTAGCCAAAATTCAATAAATATAGTAACTCAAATGGTTGCTTTTGTTTTTTATGATTTTTTTATTTGAAGTGCACAATGATTTATTTATTTAATACACTTGCTTAGCCAAAATAAAATATTGTTATTTGCTAAGACAGTTCTGAAAAAATGTGTATGGCTTCAAATTCTATAAGGTCTACCCTCTAATTTGGTATATATTTCGTTGTGTTTTATCTCATTCTATAAGGAATCGAATTATTTCAATAAAGAATTTTTTTTTCTTTTTCAATAAGATAAGGCGTATTAATATTAATGAACCCAACTTGCCAAAAATAAAACCAAATTCCATAACGAAAAACACAACTTTCATGTGAATTCTCTCTTGCTGTTTGAAAAAGTACTAATAAATCTCATTATTATATTGAGGAAAATGGGTAAAACTATGGCTTCAGATATCGGAACTAAAATAACAAACTTGAGATAAATTAAAAATTAAAAACTGCGCAATTTATAGAAAAACTTATTTTTATAGCAAAAAAAAACTGCAAAACTGTTCTATGCTTTAAAAAACTGCTAAAATCAGTTAAAACTGCAGATTTGGCAACGCTGCAACAAACAGTCATTTGTATTCTATATTGACGTAGATGCGCAGTAGAACAAATTTTTGTTCGGCTGAGTGAGCAATCTTGTTTACTTGATTCATGGTCCAAAATAATAAACAAACAAATATGTCCAGATTTCCTTGTTGTTAAAGGTTCAATAAGGTTTATTCTGGATATTGATGTGTTACAGCTGTTTTTATTTATCTATTTGCTTAACGAACTTACGAAAGTTCCGATAATTCTCTTATTTACATCACTGAACTTGGAACAGTTAAGTGTTTTTGTTGTTTAAGTTGCTTTTATTGCTGGTTAATAGTTGGTAACTGCAGACATTCAACATATTTCCTTGTTATTCTTTTTGTTGATCATTTTTTTTTTTTTTTGTCAGTTGGCTAATTCCCTTTGCAACGGCGCAGTTGGAAAGATTTTTAATGGGGGGACTAGGTATGAAGCTGATGAATTATTATTTTTTTAACTTTAAGTAAATTCTTGTTTCAATTGAGTGAAATTATGGCGGACTACTAAAACATTAATTGCAGCAGCTAAAAAAACATTCACATTCAAATCGTCGTCGATAAATCGCAAACAAGCAGGTTGCCCAAATCAGTTTCAAGGCTGATGCTCATGGTTGTAATGCTTAGCAACTTTGTATCTGTACACGATATAAATAGCGCATTCGGAAAGTATACAAACTTTGTACTGAAATGGCACAGACACATTCCCCACGATCCTTAAATGATATATACATATGTTTATGATTTTTTTAAGAAAAATCGGCAGAGTAGACATGTCTCTTTTATATTTACAATAGGCTTGAAAAAAACAATTCAGCACAACTCTACAAAACTAAGAAGAGTCGAAAACAATTTACGAATTTTATGCCATTATTTAATATGAGATTTGGTGGCCCAGACTTATGCCACTGAATTTATTATCTATGTAATGGGAGTAACTCTTGTAATAACTTACAAGGTAATGAGTGGTCGTCTTTGAATAAAAATAAGATTCATACTTTAATTTTCCATAAACTAACTTTAGTTTTACGCTCAAATTACGGCAACTTTTGTTAAAAAAACCCAGTAAAAAAATTCGAAATGATTCTTAGAGAACTACAGTTTCATTGCTTTCAAAGTATCTATCTTAAATCCATTTATATAATTAGTAGAAAAGCGAGTAAAAAGTTAATTAGTCATACAAAAATTTGTAATTCCGTTTTAGTTTTAGAAAATACTATTATATTAAAAAAGGTCTGGCAACTCTAGCCCACAGTACTGCCAGTTTTTTGCATAGTCTTCTCTAACATAAAATTTGGTAGCAGCCGAAAACCGCTCCGCAGATCTCGAAAACGTCATTGTTTGGCTCAGTTCGATATTAATTCGTCAAGTAGACATCGTCTTATTACACATTAAAAAAGGTCCGGCAACCCTAGACCAGAGCGTTGCCACTTTTTGCAACGTCTTCCCTTACCTAAAATTCGGTACCAACTGCAAAACGTTCCGCAGATCTCGAAGACTTCTGGGCGCCGTTTAAAATCTATTCGGCAGCTAGACATATTTTATTTACATATTAGGAAAAGCTTGGCAACCCTAGCCGGCGTTGCCACTAACCTAAAATTCGTACCATTCGAAAACCGCTCTCTATAATAGGTAAAAGGCGGATAACAATGTATTTTTTTGATTTTATAAAAAAATGGTTTATTTATCCCCTTCCCTCGCCCCACCCCCCACCCAAAAAAAAATCAAGGATATTGCAAAGTTGCATCAGTGCTTTAAAGCGAACAGAAGAATGCTTTTTGGTGAATTTTTTTTGTAATTTTTTTCTTTTTTTGTTCGGCATCACTTCAGTATTACAGTTGCTTTTGTTCAGTACGATCAATCTCACGAAGTTTGTTGGCAAGTTTAAAGTTCATTGGAAAAATTGATTTAATTCATTTTTTTGCTTTGCTTTCTGCTTACCTTGGCTTTTCTCAGTTTTTTTTTTTTTTTTGTAGTTACAACCTTTTCTTAACAGCTTTGATATTTTAAGAGCAAAAAAAAGCAAAACTCTCTGTCTGTCTTGTCATTTCTTGACAATGAAACGTCTAACTATTAAATAATTACTTCGATCAACGCTCGATCTTGTGTGATCTGTAAATAGTAAAATTCGTTCGCTTTTATTTTATTTTATTTTTTATGATAAAATATTTTCTGTTTTTAATTTAATTGGACATTTTAATGAGATTTTTCTCTTCATTATTTTCATGGTTTTGTTATGCGTTCGTTTATGGTGTGCAGCGTGGCGTGTGTTCAAGTGAATGTTGGCGATCGATTTGAACTCAATAAAGACTTAAAGTCAACATTAGCGTTTAGGCGTTTTTCGATAACAATTTACATGATTTTTGATGTTATTGAGAGGTTGGTTTGTCGATGAAATTACAACAAATGGAAGAAAAATCAACTAACAAGTAAAAACTTATATCAACTTCAGCAACAAAAAAAAAAAGAAAAGAAATCAACAACTTTGCTCGCAAAGATAATAACGAAGCTGACAACAACAAAAATTATTGATTTTAATTAGAGATTATGACAAGTTAAATGCGTCTATTTTTTTATGTGGTTGTATATCAAATAATTAAATGATGATGAAGAAAAAACAACTAACAAACTATGTAAATATTGATGGTATCAAAAAATATATCGTAATGATATTTAAATAATAAGGAAATTGGTTTGCAGCTCTTCCTGATTGATTTTCGAAATGCAAAAGCAATTGTGAAAGTTTCAAATAAAGTTTGAAAAGTTTGTTTTACTTTTTGCTTAGTAATGTAAACGGTGTTGTCAACTTACGATTCTTGCAAGCTGTTTTCTCCCGCATCGAAATACTTAACAATTAGTGCTTTTATTTACTGAGTTACGGATTATGGTAATTTATTTTAAAACTTTAAAGCCTAATAGTATGAAAGATGATACTATGGATGTTAAAATCAGCTTAAACGATATTTATTGCTCTTGAGCATTTAAGTCCAAGCCATATGCACAATGTGCAAGATTTTACAAAAAAAATTTGTGCTTTCACATCGACGAGACCACAACAGAAAATCAAATCTCAGAGACAACTTGCCACTTTAAAGAATCAAGAACAAATTGTTAGAGCCTTCAAAAAAAAAACAAAACAAAAAAAAACTCAAGTGAAAATGGCAGAGTATGAGTCTTTGGAAGTAAGTGATCTAAAGGCGTGAATAAAAGCTCTAATTTTGATATAAGTGCTATTGACTCATTTCTATGTTTAAATGGTCCTGTTCTAAAAAATATTTTCGATTTACAGAAGTTTTATTAAGTTTATAAAATTGTAATTATAATAAATATATAAATTATAAAATTTTTATGCAAAGGTTTTGTAAATAAAATCTTTTATTTACAGATATTCAGAATTAACTTAATTTTTTAAGAACTATGTTAAGTTCCTAAAGCTATGTACAGACGATTGTCAGGTCTTACAATATTGTCAGACAATGTACTGGCAATCGAAAATTGCCAGCACAATATTCCTTATCAGTTCACACGGTTGTCAGAAAATCTTACAATTTATTGGCAGACGGTTGTATGACAATTAATTTATCTGACAAAATCGCCAGTAGAAAAATTGCCAGTTCACACGGTTGTCATATGCAAAAATTGTTAGATCTGTTGTTATGTAGAGCTGTGCCAAATCGTTCTTTTCAGTGACCGGTCATTTTCGTTCAATTAGCAAAAAATTGACCCGTTCGTTCAATCGTTCACTTTTGAACGACAGTATGAAACAATGCTATTTTGTAAGAATAATAAAATCGGTTGTATATACGAATATTTAAATAATGCGAATGAATTAATTGAAGAATTTATTAAAAAAAAGTTGAATTACTTATTTAAAAAATTATATTTAAATTCATTTTATACATAAATAATTTCTTGTTCTTTTGACTAGAATATTGTAAATTTTATTTTGGTTTAATATTTAGTTTAATATTAAGATTAAGAAAGGTACTTTTGTTTGGTTTTACTATTTTTTTCTTGCGATAATTAATAAAAGCCTTGTAACTCTTTTATCGTTATTTATATATCAAAAGCGCATCAGTGTTTGAATGTTACTTCTCAAACTATAAATTAAAATTTTGTCCTCAAAAATATTTAACCGGAAACAAAAAAAAAAATATCTCAAGCACTACAAATTCATTTTAGGCTGAGGTAATGAAATGTATGTATAAACATATGTATATACAGTTAAGGTCTAACATCTTTACTTTGTAAAAAAAAACTTTATAAAAAACACTAGAAAAAATACTTCTTGTGAAAAGACTATTAAATCAAATTATAAAAAGAATGATGGCAGTGCCACAGCGATGCTAAATATAATTTAGTATACACGTACCTAAACCTTTTAAAACACAAAAACTCAACTCAAACAGAAAGACATAACATAAATAGGAAACATGAACGTAAGCAAATTTGGCATAAAAGACTTGAAACACAAACTGAATGAACGAAAACATCGAGCGGTACACTACTGATCCAAAAGCGTTCAGTAAAATCACCGGATCAGTTCGTTCAATTAAGTGATTTAATCAATTCGTTCAATTTAACTCGTTCGTTCATGAGCTACACAGCTCTATTGTTATGCGTTGCCAGACTTAAAGTATTTGTTAGAAATTATTAAATATTTATCGTTTGTGTTTGTGTTAAATGTAAAGAGTGAAAGTATAAATTATTATGGACCATAAAGAAGCAATTGCAATGATTTTGTCTCCATATATTTTATTATAAATTTTTTCTTTAAAATCAATCGTGTGCAGTAGTGCCTATAGAAAGAATTCTCTTGCACTGATGCCATTGTCAGGTGCATAAACTTCGCACATCTGGTAATATTAAAATGTCTGACAAATATCTGGCAATAATTTTATAATGTGTTCACACGATTGCAAGATGTCTGACAATTTGTTTTCAGCTGCTAGTTTTGCAATGGACTGACAATGCTTTTCCTGGCAACGACGTCTAGCAAAAATTGTCAGTTCACACGGTTGTAAGAAATTTTGAACACATTTTACTGGGAATATTGTAAGATCTGACAACCGTCTGTACATAGCTTAAGACAAGTTTAAAAAAAGAAGTAATAATACAAAAAAACTCCGCAATAAGAACCATATTAAGATTATGAGGGAATATTTGTAAAACGAAGTTAAAACAGTACGTATGTTAACAAGTTATGGCATTTCCACAAATAACATTTCCTGGTTCCTTAGTCTGTATTCATAATATGCGAGTCTTATTCTGTTCCGAAGTTATCTTCACATAAACAATAATTTTGCATGATCAATGGATGTGCACAATTTCCAGGCCTCTACCTTTTATTATAATTTATGTTAAATGGCATCAAGGAGATATCTCCATGATGTCACACGTGACTGTCGTAAACTTTTAAAGTGAACAAAAAATTCAAAATAAAACAGAATGGCAAGAATGTTGTAAATTTAAAGATGGCAAATTGAGCTTTCATTACAAAAAAGCTTTCAATAAATTCAAATACGATGAATCAAAATAATTCACATATTCCATTTGCAATGAAAAGCTGACTATATAAAGCAGAAATCTACATCAACGCTAATCATAAAAGTGTAGTGACATTCCAAGACAGCTAGTTGTTCCGTTCTACTAAGTTTTTGTCAGAATATTTACAATTAACTTTGGTGCTTTTTCATTAATAATTATAACATGTAATTTGATTTACAAAGTGATATGAACTTAAGTCTAATCAAATCATACTTAAATATGAAAACAGATTTTTATTTTGCCAATATGTGTAACTGGTAGCTCCACATTAGTGCTAAGTTTTATTTTGATCCATATTTTCCTTTTCAAGATAATTGCGAAAAACAATGTCTTTTAAAATGGTTTTGGTTTTGCCAAAAAATTTTATATTTGATTAGAATTTAATTTTTAAAGTTGCATGATATTTATAATTATTTATAACAATTCACAATCCTGTGCAAATGGTCCTGCATCGTAGCATGTGCAAACTATACCTGGATTCTGTAACTTGTTGCGTACCGAAAATACTAATATTTAACGACATATTTATTCGATTGTGCTAACGATAATGTGATTCCATAATTTCTTTTTTACGACAGTCTCCAACATTATCTTAATCGCCATTTAATTCAATATTATATGGTATATCTGTATAGAAAATGTAAAAATAAGCGAAAAGCATAAAGATTGATACAGAAAACTCATTAAATTTGAGCTTGTGACTTTATTTTATTTTCCTCCAACCGACAGCGAATATCGTTAAAATATGTTACTGAATAGCAAAGTCGATAAATTTTCGTTATATTTATTATAGCGATACGATTATCGTAATAAAAGTTAGTGAATCCAGGTACTGTTATAGTATAATGATACTCACCACTAAGAATTGTTGTGGTGAGTATCAATATACTTTACCTTTTTGCATTTGCTACGATGCAAGACCATTTGCACAAGATTGTAAATTGGGCTATTGTTTCTGTTGCTGTTTTTGCAATATTATTAATTAACAAGCTAATTTTCTTCTTCAAGTTTCTTGACAAAGCACGAACTCTACTTTTTTAGTTTTTGCAAAGGTTTATTTGCATTTGTAAGTCTGGTTTTGGGTCTGTTCGGTATTTCTAATTTCTGCGCGCATCTACCGACTTTTTCTTCTACTATTCCACTTAACAGGTAACTTTTCACAATTTTTCAAATCAAAAAAAAAATTGTTTTTATATTTAAAATTTTTAAACGCAATAATAATCCCAAATTAATATTTTACTTATTGAGTAAAATATTTTTTTTTTATTAAAAATACATTGAAATTGATTATTGAGGGGTTTAGCTGGATCCTATGTGCATTTCACTGTTGCTAATGCAGATCATCAGGGAACCTTTACCCAAAGCTTCTTAGAACAATTAGAGTTATTGGCGCATAATCATAGTCAAAATAAAGTATGCTTTAAGAATTTAAAACCAGTATTTTGTATGGTAATACTGGTTTTAAATACTTAAAAGTATTTAACATTTTTTTGACTCTGAGTATGCGCCAATATATTATAAACTTTCATTTAAAGAAATGAGAAGCTCAATAACAAATAACAAAGTTGAAACAAGAACTAAATAATCAACATGTTTTTTATTCTCTTACTTTACTATTGCTACATTAATTAATGTAATAATATAATAAGTAAAATATTAATTTGGGATTATTAGTGCGTTTAAAAATGTTAAACTTAAATTGTAACAATTCCCATTAAAAAAAACATAGTGTTTATATTTGTTTACAAAGTAATTTTGTTAATTATTAATCAAGGTTATATCGAAATCGTCTAAATGAAGTTCCATTCAAATCGAGGGTTAACTGTATTCCAATTTTTTTTCAATCGTTTAATTTTTTACGTCAATGTTTCGCATTATTTACATGTTTTTTTAATTTTTTGGTTTTGTAATAATATTTCATATTTTTTCAGTTTTTCTCTCCACTGTTTGTAAATTCTCTTTATTTTTTCCGCACAATTTATATAATTTTCATTTTTACACTTAATTTTTCAATTTTACACTTACGATGTCGCACGTGACCCACTTTATATATATATATATATATATATATATATATACCACAATCAAAAATCTATATATATTTTCAACAAGGTTAGGTGAGGTTAGGAAG
Source organism: Tachina grossa (assembly GCA_949987645.1). Lineage (NCBI taxonomy): Eukaryota > Metazoa > Arthropoda > Insecta > Diptera > Tachinidae > Tachina > Tachina grossa. Next base: position 45,797,605 of record OX465278.1, on the reverse strand, counting down.
GGTGGTGCTTTACCGCACCACCACTCGGAGACCCAATTGGGTCCATTGTGATTCCCTTCTATTGCCCAAAAAGTAATATTTACCCTCCTATTCGCAACCAGAAGTGACCCTATTATCCATCACTAAGCCACCGCACCACATCCCATGATGAAGCCCCTGATGTCCTCTAGTTTACACTTCCCGACATCAGTAATGCTTTCATGGAAACGTGTGATCAGCCATCTAAGCCATGGCGTTGCAGCTTCGGGCAATGACAGATAGTATGTTCAATGGTTTCTGGTTCCTCTTCATCTCCGCACATCCAGCCAGTCTCCTAAATGCTTGTTCTTGCTCTGACCGAGCAGTGACCTGTCAACAGGCCTATCATGATTCGCATCGCCTCCCTATTCATGTCCAGTAGTAGTTTATATCTTCCTGAGTCAAGTTTTGGCCAAAATCCCCTCGAGACTCTATATTTTTCAACAAGATCTGTTTTATTTTAATTCCATTAAATATCTTTCTTTGTACTGAATATTTGTTGATCTTTCTGCATTTACTTTCAAAGCTTTGCTGACAAATGTTTTTTTTTTTTTTTAGTGTAATGCGTGACATCACAATGTGGGATTTTGCAAAGCAGAAATTTAGTTATTTGCGAACGCATATTTTCTCATGAATTCTTTTATTTTACTTTTTGACCTTCAAAAATTTTTTTGGAGAAAAAAGTCAACGGATAATGCTTTTCTTTAACAACTTTTCTCAAAACAAAAGGTGCCATAGAAATATCCAAATGAAATTAATGACGTTGCATTCGAATACGTCGAATAGTTAATTGATTGATTTATAAAGTTTCACTAGACTTCAAATAATTCTTTACAGTTTTTTATAACAATAAAATATAACAATAATAACAATAATAAATAAATAAATTATAACAATAGAATGACATAAAATTTAATTTATCTGGTTTCAACTTCGTGCTAATTCATTATCAAATTCACGTTATTTCAACTGAAAATAACTTTAATTCAACATGATTTTTTCTTTTGCGTTCAATCAACATGAAATAAAGTTATTTTCAAAGAAAACCTTTTTTCTTTGAAGGTTACTGTAAATCATGTTGAATTAACATGAAACGCATATAATGCAATATCATTGCCGATTAATGTTAAATAAACCTGGTTTTCGTAGATTTTAATAAGAAAATTGTCTATGTGTGTTATGTGAAACAATTAAAGATTTAAAGAATGTTACTGTTATTTTATTTCTTGGAGTTTAAATTGCAAAATATATTCAACTGTGGCAAATAATCTTAAAACAAGCGAAAACTTTAATATAGAACTGGCATATACAATACTAAAAGGGCGCAAACGTTTCTTACGTATATCTGCTTTAAAAATTACAGTGAGTGTCCCATTGTGATAGTTTACTATCTGGCTACATTCAGATTTAAGCGCCTCCCTATCGGAAAGGTGCCAAGTGAAAAATTTATTAAGTTCGATGGAATCATGCTTTTCATCGCATATCCTCTTAAATTATTTGAGTGTCATCACCGTATCATCAAAAATGTATTAAAGGAAAAGATAAAAAAAATATGTTTAAGTTTAGTAGCAGAAGGCTATAAATATTTTATTCCTACTTATGTGTATGAAAAATCTTAAAAATCATTATTTTGCTGTTGGTACTCGTATGTTACGACAACTATTTTAATAGTTATGATCAGAACTTGCAGATTTGAAGACAGTTAGCGCCTTTAAGTAATAAAATAATTAAAATTGTTTGCCAAAATATTTTAAATATGTATTAAGTTATTTTGTATGAAAAAAACATATTGAAAATTTGCATTGAGAATTTCCATGCCATTAGTGCATTTCATTTTATTTATTATTAGACAACTTTATCTTGACAGAAAAAAATAATACGAGTAGTTTTGGTTTTAACCACAAACACTTCATTTAGTTTTAGAAATAAAAAAAAAATGCACTTGATACGATGAGTACATTTTATCAACAAGAAAATTCGTTCGCCTAAATATTTTATACTTTTGCTTTTCTTCCTCAAAGAAGATAATAACCAAATCAAGCATAAATATTGAGATTGTCAGTAAGGTAGTAATTATATTTAAAGAATTATTGATACTTAACTTTCGTTACATTTCGTTACTACGGATGTTTTTCATACTTAAAAAAAAAGCTAGAAATATAAACTGTTTTAATGTTTGCACATATTAATGTTGAACCATGTTAAATACGCTCAACAAAATCGGCAAGTAATTGTTAAGATGTTTATTTCAAAATTTTTAGGGTTCCGTATACCAAGGTGTCCCGAATTTTTAATGTGTAAACATCAATACGCTAGGGGGTAAAAATCTTTTGACTTTGATTTATTTGCTGAGATTTCTTTGCTTTTTGCTTTTGCTTTGCATTGTCAAATCGGTGTGAGCTATGTATGAGTGTATTAGTGTTTGAAAAAAGCAATACCAAGCAGAGAAACAAGTCGACCGGCTCGAAGCCGACGGTGCGCCGCCGCCGGTTATTTCCGTACACCAAAGGTGAAAATGAACCGTAAGAGCTACGGACTTGAAATTTGGATACAATATGTAGACATTTGGCCACATGAGAGTTAAAAACTAAAGGGTGTTCCAAAACGAGCAACGAAAAATGTTAAAATCACATGTAATATACATACAATTGTATGTACATATATATACACTTGAAATATTAAAAGTTAGTGTAATTTTATACACACTACAACAATTAACACTAAATTTAAATCAATGGGTGTTCCATCAGTTAATGCAATTTTGACATTGTAATTTTGACAACTTGCTGTATCTTGGAAACCGAAAGAGTAAAACTCTTGAAATTTTCAAAAACGGTAAAACTAAAAAAATCAAAAAAATATAAAATCGCCAAATATAAAAAAATCGCCAAAACGAAAAAAAACACCAAATTAAAAAAAATCTCTAGGACTAAAATAAATCGCGAAAAACCGCAAAAATCGTCAAAATTAAAAAAATTCTTAAACAAAAAAATCGCCAATAAGAAAAAATCGCCTAAATAAAAAAACCCCAAAAACAGAAAAAAATCGCCAAAATGAAAAAAATTCTAAAAAACAGAAAAAAAATCGACAAAATTAAAAAATCGCCAAAATGAAAAAATCGCCAAAATGAAAAAAAATTGCGAAAATTAAAAGAACCCAAAAAGAAAAAAAAACGCCAAAACGAGAAAAAAGCGATAAAACTGAAAAAAATCGTTTAAACTGAAAAAACTTACAAAATTAAGAAAGCTAAATCCAAAAAAATGATCAAAACCGAATGTGCGCGAGTCAAAGTCGCACTTTACTGAATTTATTTTAATTGCAATGCGTACACAACAACAAGAATAGCAACAACTAAACGATGAACAACAGGAATTAAAAATTAAAAAGTAAAAGTAAAGCCATTTACCATAGATGAGCGCTGCAGTACCACTAAAGTTTCAGTAAAAACAAAAAAAATTTTACTGATTACTAAAATTTTTTTCTACAATTTTTATAAATTGCCTAAATGATTTGTTATATGATGAGGTGCATTGAATTTTCAGTAATCAGTAATGCCCGTATTCATAATGAAATTCTACCAAGTGGCTAAATGTTTTTCATACAAAAGTTTCAAAATTTGAATGAAAAAACTTTGCCACTTGCTACGGCCCTACGATTTTACTGGTAATGCAAATTAAATTTCATTAGCAGTAAAAATTTACTGAATTTTTTTAGTAATCAGTAAATTTACTGCTTACTGCAATTTTGAATGCAGTACATATACATATACTGCAGTGTGCCCATTTACTAACCAAATAAGTTTAATAAAACAAACAAAAACCAACAAATTCATATGTATTTACAATATTGAAAGTTTTGATACTTTTAATCAATTAATTTAAAAAAAGATACTAAAAGCATAAGTACTTCCAACTGAAAAAAAAAATTTCATTACTAGATGTTTACACATCTCCTCTGTGATCGGACTCACATTGCTTTTTTTTATATATTTTTATGCCTACTACTACTACTAGGTGTTACCTTCTTTAGGAAAGGGATGGTGATAGAGAAGACAGGTGTTGAAGAAAGAGATAGAGGAAAGCTTAATTTTTTCCAACCCTGCTTTTTGCACGTTTTTAATAATGCAGTGTTGCAGCGCCTCTGGCTTCAATGAGGCGTATTAAAGTTTTCGATGTCCGTCTGACTATTTGTCTGTCTATCACAGGCTATTTCCTCGAGAATCGTAAGAGCTACGGACCTGAAATTTTCACAGAACATGTAAAACCTTTGCCGCTACAACAACAAACCTATGATAGTCAACAATTAAAGGATCTTCTAAAACGAGCAACGACACATGTTGAAATCTTAAGGTAATATACAGACAAAATTATATATAGACTGCATTAGTTAGCACGTTGACTACAATTTGCTGAATTTATTTAATTTGCCTTCTATAAAACAAAGAAAATTTACTGATTTTACATTGAGTTTCAAAAATAGAAAAAAATTCAACCAACATGCTGAAAATACTCGGGACGTCATTGCTACATAAGCATGAGGATTTAAACGTATCGTGTACTATAAGCTTCACTCATATTATTTCACATAAATACTGGAAATGTTCATATGTTTTTCCCAATATGAACAGAGTTTACTACTTCTTCAACAATTTGTCATCAACAATTCATTAGAATTTTTTTATATATATGTATGTAAGTACCCAGCAAAAAATTACACATTACCATTAGAACTACTTGCCATATAATGACTTACTATTCTGATTACCAAATTTCATTACTCGCTTACAAATCACATTACCTAAAATTTAAGAAAAATTATGTACAAGTTGCTAAATGAAGAGAATGATTTTTTTTAGATTAAATAGATTACGCCAACAAGTTGCCAAATAAAAAAAGTAAGTACTTCTCAAGAATCGATTATTTTAGTCTCACGCCTTGTTAAAATCATTAAGTTGGTAATCCAGTAGGGAAGAGCTTCTACCAAAAATTATTAATTCCAAACTCGATTACCATTTTTGAAATTTTTCGCTGGGTATGTATGTATTTTAACAGCATTTCACGTAAAATGTTTAAGCAGAAAAGAAAATTGTATGCATACAAATGTATTTGATCTCTATGTAAATTCGTATAAAATTTATGTAGAAATGTATGAAAAAAAATTTATTTGAATTTGTTCGATTTTTAAATATTAAATGACGATTTTGTTTCTATTTTATAGGGATTTCTAAGATTTTTTGATCATTTTATCTGGCAGCCCTGAACAGAATGCATATACTATGTAGACCAGGGATGGGAATTGGAAATTTTGTTTTCGTGCCGAATCTCTTTCTAAATAGTGCCAAAATCACTTAAATAGTGCGAAACAGAATTTATGGTTTTTGGTTTAGTATTTCATTGTTATAAAAAGATCTATTCTTAAGCTATGTACAGACGGTTGTCAGATCTTACAATATTGCCAGTAAAATGTGCTAAAAATTTCTTACAACCGTGTGAACTGGCAATTTTTGCCAGACGCCGTTGCTAGAAAAAGCATTGTCAGTCCATTGCAAGACTAGCAACTGACAACAAATTGTCAGACATCTTACAATCGTGTGAACACATTGTAAAATTATTGCCAGATATTTGTCAGACATTTTAATATTGTCAGATGTGCGAAGTTCATGCACCTGACAATGGCATCAGTGCAAGAGAATTCTTTCTATGGGCAACACTGTACACGCTTGATTTTAAATAAAAAATTTATAATAAAATATATGCAGAAAAAATCATTGCAATTGTTTCTTTATGCTCCATAATAATTTATACTTTCACTTTTTACACTAAACACAAACACAAACGATAAATATTTAACAATTTCCAAAAAATGGTTTAAGTCTGGCAACGCATAACAACAAATCTAACAATTTGTGCATATGACAACCGTGTGAACTGACAATTTTTCTACTGACGATTTTGTCAGATGAATTTATTGTCATACAACCGTCTGGCAATAAATTGTAAGATTTTCTGACAACCGTGTGAACTGATAAGAAATATTGTGCTGGCAATTTTAGTACATTGTCAGCACATTGCCAGATCTGACAATTTTGTAAGATCTGATAATCGTCTGTACATAGCTTAAGACTTCAAAAAATCTTTAGAATGTATTAAAGATGCTGAACTTTCTGATTGCAATATATTTCACATTTTACTTTTGGTCAAGTTTCGAACTGGAAATATTCTTTCCACACTTGATGGTGAATGCAGAATACAAAGAAAAAGTGTGAAAAGACAAAACCAATGAAAATTTATTAATTATAATGTATTGCTTTTAAATGTTTGTTAAATGTTTTTAAGTTTCAGCGAAAAAGTATTTAAAAATTAATCATATTATAAAACTAATAAGAAATAGAGAATTAGTAGAGTTATAAAAAAAAATACAAAACATAAAACAATTGTGTACGAAATTTGCAAAAAAGTTTGACGTTCTGTAGAAAAATTCAAATTAGAAAAAACAATCACTTGACGACCATATATTGATAAACCTTGCTAAAGTTCCTGATTTTTTTTTAATTTTTAAGTCTGATATGGAAACATTTATGTAACAAAAGGAACAATATTATGCATATCTCCACTTACATAGAACATGTTCTGGTGCAGATCTTGGATACAAATTCATATAATAGTCCTTGAAGTCATAGTTAGTTTTCAAATATGACACATTTTATATGTTTTGTTTGTTTTATTAAATTCATATAATAGTCCTTGAAGTCATAGTTAGTTTTCAAATATGACACAAAATAAATGTAAAAAGTCTTTATTTTATTTTCGAATTATAAAACTGTATTCTGCGAAACTGAGTTTTTGGTCATTAATAGTTCAACTTCAGCGCCGCAATAAATTGCTTCCGTGTGAAGATAGTGCGAATTTAGATCTATATTATCAACATGATCATCATCAATGTATTTTTTTTTTTTTTTTCTAAATATTCTGACTAACAACACATAGTTGAACGGAACAGCCATCCGTTTTCGAAGGCCACTAAACCTTCATCATCAGCGTTCTTTTGTGTTTGGTGCACTGTGTGTGGTGTCAGTTGATGTAGATTTCTGCTTTATATACATAGCATTTTATTGCAAATGGAATATGTGAATTGTTTTGATTCATCGTATTTCAATTTGCTGAAAGCTTTTTTGTATTGTAAGCTCAATTTTACCATCACTATATCTACAACAGTCTTACCATTGTCGTTTTGTTCTTTTTACTAATTATACACATGTTACTTAATTTGCTTATTTTTTGTTCTACTTAAGACAAACTGTTTTGGTTTGTTACTATTAAGTATATTTTTATTTAATTTTTGCCACAGGCATCATCCATCAATCTATTTCATATAAATTAAGTTTTGTCATTACATCCCACTGTTCAATTGTAGATAGAGTTTGGTGAGACAACCAACGTTTTGGGAAAAATGGCACAATTGTGCAACATTTCCCATCACTGATGTGGACAAACAAAAAAAATGCTCCTTCTTATTGAAGAACATTCGAATTTTAATAAATATATATCTATATAATAACCACTGTTGCCGGAACTTCTAGGGGTGAAATCGTCAAAAACTACAGATTTCTGTGCAAAAAAAAGGTCAAAATCGTCAAGTCATTTTAGAAAATCGTCAAAAAAAAAAACGTCAAATAAAAATATTAAATTTTTTTTGTATTTTTAACCCCCGACTAAAAAAGGGGTGTTATAAGTTTGTAGTGTGTGTCTGTGTGTCTGTCCGTGTCCACGTACGAGCCAAACGACTGGACCAATTTTCATTTAGTTTTTTGTTTTTGTTTGAAAGATGACTTGATCGAGAGGGTTCTTAGCTATGTTTGAAGAAAATCGGTCCAGCCGTTTAGAAGATATGACATATTTTCTGAAAAAAGTCTGGGGTTTTTAAAATTTTTAATTTTTTAATTTGTTTTATTACAAAAACTATTACAATTGTTCAAACTTATTAACTATGCTTTCAACAAATATACACATATACATTAAATATATGCATATTACCTTAACATGAAAACCATTAAAATTAAAAATAAAAGTTGAAAAAACTTAAAATGAAATCAGAATATACATACGTACATATATATTTATTTTTAAAACAGATAATTTATAAAAAAAATAATTAGCATTTTTGTTATAGAAACATTTTATGTATATATATCAGAATTTAACATTTTGAACACAAAAAAAATCATAACATAACAAAAAAAAACCAACTCTAAAAATGAAATACTAAAAAAGTTGCCAAATATGTTAAATTTAGAAAAATCGTCATTTCTGGACCTAAAATCGTTACTAGTGTATTTTGAGAGGTGAAAATCGTCAAAATGCAGAGAAATCGTCAATTCTGGCAACAGTGATAATAACAACAAAAATTCACCTTGCTTGTGGTCAGAGAGTTACCGTACTGTGGCGGCAGTGGGATTTTCTCTATTCACCTCATTATTTGGTGTACATACATAAGTATCGGAATTAACGGGACATCCTCTTTAAGATTTTCCTTGTGACTGATACTTTTTAAAGAATTATGTTTTGAAAATAAATGTAAATATGTTAATAAAAAAAAAATCATGCTGCTTTAACATCAAATAACTGTCGCAAGTTTTATGAGCGTATAAACAAAAATATTTTCCAATTTCAATCGACCACTACGTTCAATGGCAATTTACGCCACAGCGGTGGGTAGACGACAACACATACAACTTTCAACTCACCAACAAGCAACCGTCCACAAACCCAGAAAACTCACGTCCATACATGTGTATTAACTAGAGTCGTGTGGTTTTAGCGAGTTATTGGCACACGTTTGTGATCAATGCATGTTTTATGCATTTTTTTCTCATTTTTGATTTTTTTTTTTTGGTTTGCATCTTGCAGCTTTTGCCTTATAGGTTATATGGTGGTGGCCACCATCACCATCACCACTGTGTACGACAAGTATGTACGCCTGCGCTTTGGACAAAAAATTAAAAATATAAAAATAAGCAAAATAAATATTTAAGTCAAGTATTCTTTATAATTTTATGAGCTTTTAAATGATTGTTGCATAGGCAATGTGCATGAAAATGAGGTTGGCCCGACTAGATAAATAGTTGTTGGCTGGTAAGTTGGGTTATTGTTTTAATAACATGAATATGTTAATCTTGCTGCATTTTTTTATCTATTCTCGGCTTGTCAGATATGATAATCAGATTTCTTGATTCAATTGTAGCACATGCAAGCGTACGTACCACATGCAAAAGGATTATTGGAAGCACTTAAAAAATATACTTATAAACGAATTTAGTGCGTTCAAATAAAAAACTTCCATTTTACTGCCACATTTAGTGTTTTTTTTTGTGTTGGAATAATTTGGTTATGATAATAAGGTTAACAGCTATTCAGTGTGCAACAAACAACCTTAAGGAAAGAGCCAAGTTTAACATTTTATTAACTAGATCGAGCTTAAAAGAGATATTTTCAGTTATTTATTTAGCGATGAATAAATGATAAATATTGGAATGAATAATTTATTAATTGAAATTGAGGTCAGTTAGTGTCACACTTAGTGGCTTTATTTGCAAATGTGTTGAATGGTGGCAAAAACAAACTCACATGCAAGTGTGAGTAATTGCATGTAAAATTTTCAAATATTTTATTCCTACTCGCCGATTTGAAGTTGAAGGAGGATAACAAATGAAGCTAATAAGAGACATTTTGCCTCCGGAGTTATGGCTTATTTATGAAATTCATTTTAGTTGTGTTGGGCAGAGACCTGGTGGTAGAGCTGCAAAACTATCGATAGTTTCGATAGTATTTTTTGATGCCATCGATACTATCGACAGTTTTTGATTCTTAGAAACATCGTGTATTTTTCTAATATAAAATCTTAAATTTTTTAATCATTCCATAAAGTAAAAAGAAAGTTGATTTTTTTTAACTTTTAGTTCAATGTTTTTATTAACAAACATAAATACATAGTTCTATAAAAAATAAACGAAAAAGCAAACAGATAGGTAGATGGATCAATACAAAATGAATTAAAAAGGAATAAAAGAAAAAAAAAATCATTCATCATTAATTAAATTATTGCAGTTAGCTAAAAAGTATTGGTTTAGCAGAAGGAGAATCAAACTATTTAGCGTCACCTTTTATTTAAAAGTAAAGAGCGGAGACAGTCCGGTAGTCGTCAAATTTAGCCGTCTTAAAATTTCTTCATGTATCAAAGCCGTTTGTACATAATAATTGTATTTTTATGCAATTTGCATCTAGTAGATAAAAAAACTGACATCTTATGTTGAAACAAATCAAAACTAATTAATTTGTTTTCACATTTATATATGTAATGATAACCATTATTATAAAGGTTTACAGGCGTCGAAATTTTTGAATGTTGCATTTTTTATTACGCAATCGCCATCATTCCGTTTTTATTAACTTTGGTTTTTTTCTCTTTTAGTAGCGTGTTTTTGTCGATAGTATCGCTATCGAAAAAAATATCGATAGTCCACTTAAAATAAAACTATCGATACTATCGATAGTACCATCGATAGTTTTGCAGCTCTACCTGGTGGTTATTAAACAAATGTGGTGAACATAATGAACATTAAAACTTCTTAAAATAAACATGTTTTTTTTTAGGTTAGAACGAAGATAAATGTGATTAAATTGAGTTAATTTGAAAAATAATTCTGAAAACAGATTACGGCATAAGTCCATCTCGGTCGGCTCGGAGAAATTCAAATTGAGAAGTCCAATTTTCGATAACTTTTTGCAGTAATATAGATCTTATACTTCTGCTAGCGTGGTGAATGTTACCTTTCTAAGATATTATTTATTTTTTAACTGATACATTAAATATAAACTTTCTTTTGACAACATTTTTAATATAGTTTGTAGCAGCAAAGTCCTCTTTAAAAGTAGAGCAAAGACGATATATGTTTACTTATCTATTGATTATGGATGGCAACTGAAAATCAGTTGCAGTATTATCTGGCAACGCCATTGGAACTAAGATTGGCATTATGTATGAAAACTTTCTGGAATTGTCAAAAAATAAAAATAATGCAAACAACGCTGAGTACATATTATGGCATGCTAGCTTACTCACCACTAAGAATTGTTAAGTGGTGAGTATCAATATACTATACCATTTTGCGCATGCTACGATGCAAGACCACTTGCACAATACTTGCTAATATTAACGGAATTGCATATCTTTTGAAAATGAAAGAAAAAAAGATAAAAGTAAATATTTCAGAGACATTTGAAATCTTTTAGAACTTCCGCCACTACTGCGAACAAATATTATTGGTTGAAATAATTTATTAATTTATTATTAATAATTTATTAATTTAACTTCCAAACATAATTTAAATGGTGTTTTACCGTTAAATAATAGGCTGGGTCAAAAATAATGATTCGTTTAGACTTCAAAGCCATATCTTTACGGATATTAGTATATAAGTTATCTGGGCCTTAAGAAACTAACTAGTTCAATCTCAAAACGACTTTAAATAGGATATCCACAAATAGAAAATAAGAAGCAGATATGCTGGCGAACAATTGACTCATCACTGAACAAAAGTACACTGGAAAATGCCAAACCTTTAAAAAAAAATTAAAAACGAACCAAAATAATGGAATATAGAGCAATATATCAGAGATTGGCAAAATCCTACTTAAACTGTTGCAAGAGTTATTAAAACTCTCCGGGGAAATCCGGAGATTTTGAGGCCTAAAAGGCTAAGATTTCAGAGATTAGAAAACATAATAACCACACATCGCATAAGTCTAAAGGTAAAGTTTGCCACGAAGATGAAGAAATACTGGTAAATTATTTTGCCGCTTTTCAGCACTAAGCCAGATCAGAAGGCAAATCTTCAAAGGGCTACTTTCTTGCTAATGAGTTAAAGTTAGCTTAACATACGTTTGAATTAACCAAGAAATAAATTTAAACGGGGTTTTAACCGCCCATGCTGTTTTTCAGTGGTGGATTAGCAATTCTCAATTTAGCTAGAAATACCATACTTTGTTTTCAATATAGATGGGGCATTCTTGAAAATACTTTATGAAAATAGGGCAACACTTAAAAAGCGACGTGACAATTTTTTAAATTTATTTAACCTTGCGGCTACACGTTCAATAAATTGCTTTCAATTTTTTCACACGTATGATTTGTCAAAATTTGCTAAAATTGAAGTTGTGACGTAGGCTGCAAGCAATTAGATTACCAATTTTATGTTCAAAATGCCGTCGTTGAGTAAATAATTAAAAGTTTTCGTCTACATATTTTATTTCAGCAAGGGAAATTACTTCTGTTTTACATCTTTTACAAACACAAAAATTATTTTAAACGGCTGTTAAATTGAAAAAAAAAACTTTAAAAAAGCGTTGAAAGGCCACCTGGTATTCAATTTCCAAATGTATGAGTGTGGTGTAAAAAAAAGTGGGAATGTATTGAACTTTGAAACAAAAATTTAAGCAAAAATTGAACGTGAAAAAAAAGCCAATGTGAGTCCGATCACAGAGGAGATGTGTAAACATCTGGTAATGAATTTTTTTTTTAAGTTGGAAGTACTTATGCTTTTAGTATCTTTTTTTAAATTAATTAATTAAAAGTATCAAAGCTTTCAATATTGTAAATACATATGAATTTGTTGGTTTTTGTTTGTTTTATTAAACTTATTTGGTTAGTAAATGGGCAGCACACTGCAGTATATGTATATGTACTGCATTCAAACTTGCAGTAAGCAGTAAATTTACTGATTACTAAAAAAATTCAGTAAATTTTTAATGCTAATGAAATTTAATTTGCATTACTAGTAAAATCGTAGGGCCGTAGCAAGTGGCAAAGTTTTTTCATTCAAATTTTTAAACTTTTGTATGATAAACATTTAGCCACTTGGTAGAACTTCATTATGAATACGTGCATTACTGATTACTGAAAATTCAATGCACCTCATCATATAACAAATCATTTAGGCAATTTATAAAAATTGTGGAAAAAAATTTTAGTAATCAGTAAATTTTTTTTTTTGTTTTTACTGAAACTTTAGTGGTACTGCAGTGCTCATCTATGGTAAATGCCTTTACTTTTACTTTTTAATTCTCAATTCCTGTTGTTCATCGTTTAGTTGTTGCTGTTCTTATTGTTGTGTACGCATTGCAATTAGAATAAATTCAGTAAAGTGCGACTATGACTCGCGCACATTCAATTTTTATCATTTTTTTTTTTTGATTTAGCTTTCTTAATTTTTTAAGTTTTTTCAGTTTAAACGATTTTTTTTCAGTTTTATCGCTTTTTTCTCGTTTTGGCGTTTTTTTTTTCTCTTTTTGGGTTTTTTTAATTTTCGCAATTTTTTTCATTTTGGCGATTTTTTCATTTTGGCGATTTTTTCATTTTGTCGATTTTTTTTCTGTTTTTTAGGGTTTTTTTCATTTTGGCGATTTTTTTCTGTTTTTGGGTTTTTTTTATTTAGGCGATTTTTTCATATTGGCGATTTTTTTGTTTAAGGATTTTTTTAATTTTGGCGATTTTTGCGGTTTTTCGCGATTTATTTTAGTCCTAGAGATTTTTTTAATTTTGTGCTTTTTTTCGTTTTGGCGATTTTTTTTTATATATGGCGATTTTATATTTTTTTGATTTTTTTAGTTACCGTTTTTGAAAATTTCAAGAGTTTTACTCTTTCGGTTTCCAAGATACAGCAAGTTGTCAAAATTACAATGTCAAAATTGCATTAACTGATGGAACACCCATTGATTTAAATTTTTTAAATTTAGTGTTAACTGTTGTAGTCTGTATAAAAATACACTAACTTTTAAAATTTGAAGTGTATATAAGTACATACAATTCTATGTATATTACATGGGATTTTAACATTTTTCGTTGCTCGTTTTGGAACACCATTTAGTTTTTAACTCTCATGTATTTGTTGTTGTAATGGCCAAATGTCTACATATTGTGTCCAAATTTAAGTCCGTAGCTCTTGCGGTTCATTTTCACCTTTGGTGTACGGAAATAACCGGCGGCGGCGCACCGTCGGCTTCGAGCCGGTCGACTTGTTACTCTGCTTGGTATTACTTCTTTTAAACACTAATACACTCATACATAGCTCACACCGATTTGACAATGCAAAGCAAAAGCAAAAAGCAAAGAAATCTCAGCAAAGAAATCAAAGTCAAAAGATTTTTACCCCCTAGCGTATAGATGTTTACACATCAAAAAAAAAAAAAAAACCTTCAATAACTGAATTTTGAAAACAAAAAATAAATAATAGTGACGTTCCAAAAATAAAACTAAAAAAGAAAAAAGATCATAAAATTTTAAATTCAACGAGTTAGACTTTCTTTCCAATTAATTCTAAAATCATCATTAACGAAATATTTGCAAGAACTCCAATTCATGATACACATAAAAATGATTTGAACATGCTTTTATCTCTCTTATTTTTTTTCACAATTATCCTATCGAACTTATTTTGGTTTTATAATCACTAAAAACTTTGTCGTCGTATGAATACATTTGTTTATTACACTTTTTAGTAAAACTGTTTTTTTTTTCAATTACTCAATATTTATTTCATATATTTATCATTTGACGAGCAATGTTGCTCGGTTAAACCTAGATTATTAACTATATAATCTTTATTTGAAAAAAATAAGATTTTAGGTTTAAACTATAGTTAACTGACAAGTAGAGTTAATATTTATGTTAAAAACTAGCTCTATATGAAGCACATACCAGATATAGAATATCTTAAGGATCCAGATTGAAAAAAACATAATAAAATATATTAAAGAAACTGGTTTCTTAAACTAATAAAGGTATTGGGAATTCATTCCCACAATATTTCAAAATCAGAGTTACGCCGTAATGGGATTGGTTTTACAAAATATATTAAGGAAACTGGTTGCTTAACCTAATAAAGGTATTAAGAATTCTTTCCCATATTTATTAAAAATCAGAGTAACCCCGTGATGGGAGCGGTTGAACTTTGGTTGTCGTTCTTTTTTACCCTGACCTCTGTATGGCAGGTGCCGCTAAAGTAATAAGAATCCTTCGATGGATATGCTAATGGCAATGTAGCCTAAAGCCTAAATAAATCTTCTTAAATCGTCTGACGATAACACAGCAACACATAATTGTTTAAGTTAAATTTATAACATTCTTCTGATTTGGTTCAGCACAATAGCAAATCAAATAAACTTGAATATTTGTGCTTGAAACCAAAGTAAGTTATCACAATTGATTTCTTTGAATTATAAATATTCTTAAAATGCAAAAAAAAATATTTCTTTTAAAAACTACCACTTACTGGACCACCTTGTACATTGAACAAAAAACAATACCTTCTCTTCAACCATTGACAGTTAAAAACCACACACGTACAGAAATTATTCAGGGAAAACTGATACGAAATCGCAAAAATTTTATTTCCGTAATTAAAGTTAAACTCTTCGTTAAAAAAAATTTCAATATGAATGTACTCCAATAACAACTTTTTAATTGAAACGGAAGTCCCTTAAGCCAAACCCAAATAATAAAAACATTAAAAGATCGTAAAGATTTCTCTGGTTTCTTTTTTTCTCCGAATGTCAAAAAACAAAGTATGAGTAGATGAAGTTCAACAGTCATTTAACACGTGTTTAATGTCAGTCGCTTTGTCACTCATTGTCGTTTAAGCGGGAATGGGATGAGAAGGCAAGAAAGACAGATATTCATAGCATTTCAAGCGTACAAACGCTTCAACTGAACTAAAGCAAGCCACACATTTTACACTTACACGGGAAATCATGACCAAACAATGGTACAAATAAACTGGCAAATTGTTTGCTAAACAATAAAAAATAATATAAAACTGTTTTATAAAACAATGGCTGCTGATGTTGACAGCAAATTAAATAATAAACTAAAACCATGACAAACAAAAAAAAATATTTTTGTCAAAATTAAACTTGAAGTATTATGGTTGGCTAAACAATAATATTATTTATTATAATAACTCTGCTTTATGTATGATGTCTATTAGAGGGCTGCGTAAACAGTCTTACACCTAATTCACACGAATACTTTTATGAAGTCTATTTTTCGACGTCATTTTTGGTTTGATAGAGAACGGGGTAGAGAAGAAAGAGGGGTAGAAAAAATGACTCGATTTCTGTTTTCTATGGTTTCTTTCATACCCTGTCGGAAATTCGGTTAACATTAAGCTAACTATTTCGCAAATAGTACTGAATTTGGATTACTTTTAATGTAATCAACTGACTATTTTAACATTGCTATATCCTAGGCGGTAGTCAATTGTCTCACTCTGCACTACTTTCAGCTAACTTAAAGTTGACTTTTTTAAATCACCTGGTAGTCAGTAAGTTAAAAATTTTTTTCCTGGGTTCGAACATGTATCATCACACGTTGTGTACTCAACGCACTACCACTCGGCTAAGGTACCATCTAAAATAACAACAGCAAAATGTTAATATAAAACTGAAATGAGTTTCAAAGTAGCTGAGAATAAATTTGTTAGCTCTCATCAAATTTGATTACGTACTCAACTTAAGAATTATTACAACTTAAAGATAGCTAAAAGTAGGATTTTATCTGAAGTATAAAAACTTTATCATTTGCAACATTTTACTTTAACCTAAAGTGATCGATAAATTACAGGCAAGTTTATCCTACCTGGTAAGTTAAATCCAATTTGCAATAATGGAAAGCTTTTTATACGTCCGTCAAAATCCTACTTTTAACTATCTTTAAGTTGTAATAATGGCCCTAAGAAAAGTTAACTACAAGTTAACTATTTTTGTATTCAACAACACATTCTCCGACAGGGTATGTACTGCAAATGTGTGTATAAACAATAAAATCAATAAAAATCAAAATCAATAAAAAAATTAGACATGTAAAAATAATCATCGTATGAACGCAAATAATTTTTGGTAGAAACTTCAAAAGGGAATCAAGAAAAATAGACGTCATAAATTTCATCGTCTGAATCCTGTGTTAAGGTGTAAATATGTCTTGTTTTTTTAAATGTATTGTCGTCGCATGTGTTAAAGTAAACCAATAATAAATGCTGTATAATAAACGAAGCACGATGGATGGATGCATTGTTGTTCGTTTATATGTGTTTACAAGCCATGACGCGAGTACTTCTTGTTCTTAACAAACACTCAAAAAAAGTAGTGTTGATGCTTGTATGCTTCTTGTTTTGCATATTATACGTTTGAGTGTGTATGTAAGATTTAGATGGTAAACTACTATGTGTTTAAGGGTGATTTTTTAAAGCAAGCGCACAGAACTAATGTCAATACGTGTGCGCAGAAAACTAAAACATCATACACACAACTTGTGTTCGTATATGTACATGCATGACGTTTGTATAACCGCCTTTGCGTATCAAAAATCAAGCATCACAAATTCTTCCGTCACGAAGCATTTTCTTCTTCACTCCTATACCTGCAATAACTGAAACAAATGTCTTGCCAACAGTATTGTTTAGCGCTTGATTTAGATGACTTCGCTGTAGTAAAGTATTTGAAAAATCCTTCATGTGTTAAAAGTTCTTGTAAGTGGTCTTGTGCAGAGGTCCAATGCCTATGATTTGATTTAATCGTGGCGTGTGATTACAAACTAGGATTAGCCTCATACTAAAGACTAAAGAGCTTATAAAACTTCTAATTTGGCCGAACAGAAAAATGTTTGTTGGACGATATACATACATAACTTTTTTTTTTTTTTGTTTAAATAGAAAAAATTTAAAAAGTGAAAACAGATCGAATATTGTACTTGATTGCAGGAAAAGTTTTTCACTTGCATTGGAATGATTGATTACTATTTTCTATTTCTTTTGTGCTTTTCATTTACATGCATACATTTCGGTTGAACTCCGGCTTCATGTAGTGGAAGTTATGTTAGGAGGTCCACAATTTAAAACCGTAAATCAAGTAATGAAATAGTGAATTAACTTAAAGTAATACGCCTACCCCTATTAGGCATTAGCGAGAGGTCAAAATGTACATAGAGAGCGACATAGCAAGGTGGGGTGATCTCACCTTTGCTCTAACTTCTTGTGGTTAACACAATACATTTCAGATTAGATGCCTTGGGGTTAAAGTTTTAACGTACGCGGACGATGTGGTAATTAATAATGGTCTCAGGGACGTTCACGGACGTGATAAGCAATATCATGCTCAACGCTTTGGGCACACTTAGTAACTGGGCTACAGAATGTGGACTAAGAGTGAACTCAAATAAAACGGAACTGGAACTTTTTACCACAAGGACCAAGGTACAGAACTTTAGACTTCCTCGATTGAATAATTATGAATTGTAGCTATCAAACAATACAAAGTAACTAGGAGTTATACTGGACCAAAAACTTTCATGGAAACTAAATATTCAATACCCGGCTACAAAGGCAACGGTAGCATACTACTCCTGTCGTAGAGGATGTTTGGATCTAAATGCTTAAATGGATAGCTCAATTCACAATCTTGTGCAAATGGTCTTGCATCGTTGCATGCGCAAAATGGTATAGTATATTGATACTCACCCCTTAACAATTCTTAGTGGTGAGTATCAATATAATATACCACTTTGCACATGCAACGATGCAAGACCATTTGCACCAAGATTGTGAATTGGGCTGATGTATACAGTTATTGTATAATATATAATAGTATAATACTGATTTACAGCTCTGTCACAAGTAAGAAATACATGGTAGATCAACTTTATAGAATACAGAAATCCATTTGCTTATGAATAACAGGATGTTTAAGCACTAGCCCTTCGGAGGCTCTGAATGCTAAACCTTATTCTGATCGACCTTCATATACTGGCGGTATCCTCAAGTAGTGCGGCAAGACTAGCTGAGGACATCTACTGATTTTGCCTCATCTGAACTCATGATCTGAGAAGGTGTTTAAGTTCTGATTCCATCCAGACGGAAGTGGAAGGGAGGCACAATGGTAAGGGAATATGAAGTCAGAATATACACTGATAGAGTATCTAAAGTCGTTTTAGACAATCTGGGATTAGAATGCTCCTTTTGTCTCCCTAACGAAGCCACTGTATTTCAGGCTGAATTTTTGGCTGTAAGGGAAGAATCTAGATTGCTGATTGATTGGAAGGTACAGGGTAAAGTTGGTATTTTTGTCGACAGACAAGCAGCTTTTCTATACCATCATATACCACTTCCCCTATTCTAGTTGGGCAGTGCAAGAGTGTGCTATCTAGACTGGGTGGTCAGGTTGACCTCACCCTGATCTGGGTTCCAGCACATATAAACTGTTTAGGTAACGAACGGGCGGTCGAGCTGGCTCTGCCATGTTAGGTTGGATTAGGTTAGGTTAGCAGGCTGCTGGTATGGAAGAGTGTGAGTTAAAGAATAGATAATTAGAGAGGGCGATAGGGAAGGAATAGTGATAGAGAAAACATATGGTGAAGGAAAATATATAGGAAAGCTTCATTCTTTTACAACTCTGCTTTTTTTACGCTTTTAAGTAATGCTGTGCTACAGCTCCTCTGGTGTCAATGAGGCGTATTAAATTTTGAAGCTGTTTTTAGTAGCCTTTTTCTGTCGATGATTCTGTAACATAATACAGACGAAGGGGAGCGATCTGATGTTACATTAGTATTAGTATCTGCTGAAGTCGGTATAGTTTAGTGACTGCATCACCAGAAATTTTCCCACAACAACTGATACAAAGGACACTAATGCTCATCAGAAAATTACTGTCGAACAACGGGCTCGAACGCATGTGGTCTACCCTGTAATTCTAAACGAAAGAAAATGTATTCGAATTTACATGTTACAAGCATACAAATTCGAAAGCATTTTTTTCGTTTCGAATTACACAGCAGACCCCCAGGACTTCCGGTTTTATAATGAACGTGCTAACTACTTTAGCCAACGCTGACTCTCCTATGAATGCCTCCAATGCTGACTCGGGGTAGCCATGCCGTTTGGTACGATTATAAATGATATATTCAAGCACCATCTGTATAAGGCTGAATACAGATGGCGAATTATAGTCACGTGCAATGTTGCTAAGAAAATGTGGATAGGCGCTCAAGACAATTAACAAATACGAACCAGAGGCACATCTCGAGGCTAGTTGCCGCCATGATGGGGCACTGGACGGTCGGCAGACATGATAATAGGTTGGGTCTGTTCTATAATGAGTTCTGCCGAAGTTTTCGAGCAGAAATCAAAGAAGAAACAATCTTGCACTTTCTTTGCGAATGTCCAGCTTTGCATCTCTCGAGACACAAGTTTTGAGGCAATAATGTACTAGTTGATCTCACAGATTTATCTGAGATGAGATTGAGTGACCTTATTAGATATCTCAACGCGATAGGTTGTATCTAGTACCTATCACTGTATCCGTATACTTAGATACGGCTTTACATCAAGGCTGGCCACTAAGAGAACACCGACAGTAATGTATTCGCGTGTGTGTATTCATTTGTATAAGAAGCCGATTGATGTTCGGCACTCTCGTGCCAGTTTGAACAGCCTGGTTCTACATAGGTTCTACATAGGACCAATAAAATAATTTATATTTCTGTAAAAGAAGAATTCGAAAGTATTATTATAGTCTACGAGTGGCCACACATAAAGACATCCGTAACGTTTACGTTTCCGCATCACTTACGTAAGACTAAGGGGACACTTTCATACACTAAAGACTAATTTATATGCCAACAATTCGATGGCTCTTCCCAGTCCTAGTGAAAAGAAGATTTTATTTCAAAAGACATCAGCTCACAGACTACTTTGCCATGTAAGACTTATTGCTTCCACCACTCAAATTTTATACTCAGCTACAGACGACGTTAGCAATTGGAATGATGCAGAGTAAATAACACTGTATTATTTTTTTGGTGAGAACTAACTTTCATACATTCCTTTGTCCAGTCCTTTAAAAATCAAAATGAATAATAACGTATTACAAACAATGAAAGTATTGAGGCCATAACGGTCACGCTATGATCACCAACCAACCAACCAACAATGAATACCCCAAACGTGAAAATAAAGCAGGAACAATGGCAAATAATTACTTGCAATAGCTGTTGTTAATGTTGAAAAAGATATCAGCCAAAAGTTCACATATTGTTAATGCAAACTCAAACTGACGTCTGCTCAGGCGCTTCGGCAGCCCATCACATTGAATGACAACAAAAGCAGCTAACAATGCCCCAAACATCAACAACATTATTATTATTTTTATTTCGTCTGCGCAAGCTTAACAACCGACAACAATAACACACATCATTTTGCTGTCATCTCGATCAAAAGCAACATAAAATTGAAACAAAAAAATCCATCAAAAAAATTCCATTTTAATGATTTTTTTTTACAAAATCAAAAAAGAAAAAATAAAGAAATTGTTAACTTAATTGTTTTTATCAGGTATCAACAACAATTTGACTACTGTTGTTGTAAACCGAATTCGATGTCAGGCAGATGATGATGATGACGATGGAGACGGAGGGGACGATGATGATGTTGCAGTTGTTGACAAGAACTTAATGTTGTCTTTTAAGGTCGAACATTTTTGGTTTCTTCCTTATATTAATGTATTGGAGAGGCTCAAGAAAAAGGTGATTTCAGTAGTCCCCTTCAGTTTTCGCTCGTGAGCTGGACTGCGTTAGAAAATGCTTTATTTTAAAACATTTGTCATAAATGGTTTGAGTAATTTGATGTTTATTTACTTTATCAATTAACTCGCGAAATCTTTTATTTTATTTATTATTTGTTATATAGAAATTTCAGGTTTTTTGTAGGTACATTTCTCATATTCTATTTCATTAAAAGTTCATCTTAACAAGCAATATCTGCCCAAGTAAATGGTCCGCCAGGTAACTTTTTTTTTGAAAATGCTATAAAAAAAAAACTACTGAAGCTTCGGCTGTGTGGCACGTAGCGCCGTCCTGTTGAAACCAAATGTTGCCAATATTCTCCCTTCTTCAATTTTTGTGAACAAAAATTCGTTCAACATGGCCCGATAACGATCGCCATTGACTGTAACGGCCGCTCCTTGCTCATTTTCGAAAATATGGCCCAATTATGCCTCTGGACCAAAATCCGCACCAAACAGTCTCTCGTTTTGGGTGAGTCGGCTTTTCAATGTATGCGTACGGGTTTGCTGTGCCCCAAATGCGACAATTTTGCTTGTTTACATACCCGCCAAGATCAAAATAAGCTTCATCTGAAAAGATGATTTTTTTTTGGCAAAATCGGCATCTTCTGTAAGTCGATCGCAGGCCCACTTAGCGAAGCGAAAACGCATTGGATGATCAGTTGGCTCGTTCAGCGGAAGGATAAAACTAATTATCTGTCAAATCAGACATGTGCTAAGTGTTACCATTCACGAAATAAGCACTAGTTGAAAAAAACGTTAGATGGCGGACCCTTTAGTAAAACATAACCGCCGATGAAGTGCGTGGCAGCACAAAAAAATGCCAATATTTCCCTTAGCTAAGGTTTAGTTTAACTTTTACTGTTTTATTAAGTATATCTGATTAATTAATTAAAACATATCATCCTATAATTAAAATTTAAAAATACTGAACTTGAGCGTGATTTAAAAAAGTATTCCAGATTAAAATTCATTTTAGTTCGATTAAATAATATCAATTTATCATCTAGATATAAAAAATATTTTTGGCATGCTGGATGAAATGGTTTGATGTATTTCTTGTGTTTGTTCATCAAATACGAACACGTTCTAGTTGAGATTTTACACAATGGAGGTAAGTGCCTTGTCTATAAAATTTTTTATAGGAATCGCTCAATTATTTTAGTATTTTTAATATGTATTTTTTTCTAGTCAAGTCGCTTCATTGCATTGTGGAAACTATAGGTTAATTTGTCCCTTTTTTCCAACCACATTCCTTTCATTACTTTTATTTCTTAATTTTCAAATCCCCTGCAATTATTGCTACTAAATTATCTTTGGATATTGACATTTTTATGATATTGACAGTAAAAAAATCAAACGCAAATTTGTATTCTCCACTATTGATATTCATAAAATCTAATTCAAAATGTATGGTTGACTTATCATCCAGCATGTGTGCATCAAAACATTCAGCACTCATCCCCGAAACTGGCATCAAGCACTTTGCTCGTGTGTTGGCGGTTAAATTGATTACATCACTAACTAGGCTAGAGAGAATCACACCTACATACACACATAATGTATTTTGTTGTCATGTCAGATTTGCTCCATTTGCCAAGGATTCAGGGACCTGTGCAACAAAAAATAGATTTAAACATAATTCAAAAGTGAGAAATTCCGAATTGTATTGTGATTCTCAATTAATCAATCACGTATTAAACATACGAAGTTTTAAGCTAATTTTTAATCAGAAATAATTTTTAGGCAGGCTTAAGTTCAGTAATTTCAATTCTTTTATTGAATGAAATATTTTTATTATGAGTTTCTAAAGAAGAGAGAAGAAAAATTAAATTAGACTTTTAAGCTGGGGGAAATACCAGATATAAGATAGACTAGGGTGCTGATGAAGTGCGTTGCTGCACAGAAAAATATCGGTATTTCCCCCAGCTTAAAAGTCTAACTTAATTTTTCTTCTATCTTCTTTAGAAACTCACATTAATTAATAAAAATATTTCATTTAATAAAAGAATTGAAATAACTGAACTTAAGCCTGACTAAAAATTATTTCTGATTAAAAATTCACTATGGTTCAATTAAAATCTAAAAATGTTTTAAGCTAATTTCAAAATCCTTATACGTTGCCTAACACACACAAAAAAAGGGAGAATTTCAAACAAAAACATGGTATTTTCTTAAAAACCAAAACTTTGAAAACCCCTGGCTTTTATGGAATATCTCCCTAGTGGTGCCACAAATAGTTTAATGTGAGTTGAAAAGACTTTTCAAATAGTGTAAATTTTTTCATATAAAAGCGGAAAAAGTCTTCAGTGCAAGCTCGTGGTGCAAATATTGCTGATGTAGCAAGTCCCATCCTGCAATACCACAACAAAAAATCATATGATATTTAAAATTTTTACCTTAATTCACACATGCAACACATAAAACCATTACAGACTGAGAAGTCTGTCATAACAAGTCATAATAATATCGATCAGCTGTTTCCTACCGTGTTACATTTATATTCCATTACAGTCGGCTAACTGAGCCTTAAATGTTTTGTTTGTAAAATCAAGGCAACTTAACTCCCACGCTGGCAAAGTTTCAAGGCGAAACTGCCGCCGCCAGACACTTAAAACTCAATGAAAAATGCAAAATTTATAAAAAGTTAATATTTAAATTGCAATTCTGTAATTTTACCTAAATTTTAGTAAAATGAGTGTAAAAGAAAAATAATGCTTCTATCAAGCAGAAATTTTGGAGTCCGTGTTAACGTACAAATATTGTTGGCGGCTTTATTCCTTTATTGTATAGTGTAATGTTTCAACAGTCAGCTGTTGCAATCAGCAACAGCTTGCAAATTCTATTCATTCATATGATTCACTAAAGTAATGAATCAGTATGATTGTTTTTAAAACCTCTCTGACATTTTATTTTATAAATTATTTTAATACGAGAAGAACTATTAATAAGCGTTAAGCACATTAAGCTTAATTCGTCATTTGTGTATTATTGATTACTATCACTAAGTTTATGCAATACTGGAGCAATATCATTAGTACATACTGATATTAAAAAACGAAACAAAAGCATTGTAAAGGTGAGTGGAGAGCAAAAGTGAATCAACTCATACAGTTCTCTGTTAGGCACACATAGACTACACCAATTAACACTGAAAAAAATTTTAATTATCTATCATTTAATGTTACTTTTACTATATAATTTTGACAACTTGCGGTATCTTGGAAACCGTAAGAGGCAACACTCTTGAAATTTTCAAAAATAAAATAATTCTTTCTGCCAAAAAAAAACCGACTTCAATGCATAGATCTGATAGAAGAAGATAAGAAGTACGTGAAATATAAAATAAAATTTTAATGGGCGTGGCTCCGCCCATTTTTTAAGTGCAAGATTATGTTTTTCAGAGCTAACGGTACATGTTAAGTCTTGCAAAAATCGGCAAAGTAGAACCACTTAATATAAGGATTGTGTCTATTTTAGAGCTCAAGGAGTGTGCAAGTTTCCTAAAAATCAGTTAAGAAGAACTGCGTAAAAATACTATAATAAATTTTAATGGGCGTAATCCCGCCCATTTTTTCAACTTTCAAATTGTGTAATTACAAGAACTAAAGGTGTTTTATAGGTTTCGCAGCAATGAAATAAGTAGAATATCATAAAATTATATTTAAAAAAAATTGTGGGCGTGTCCCCGCCCACTTCTTTTTGCAATGGGACCAATGGGAATCTATACCCTCTCACGCAACGAAAAAAATTTTACAATCGGTCCAAAATGTACTGAGTTATGAAGATCCACACCTAAACAAAAAAAAAAAAAAAAAATAGAGACGAATTGTTAACCTCCTCCTTTTTTTGAAGTCGGTGAAAAAGGAAAGAGCTGTCAGCAGAACAGCCGGTTAGAGTTATGCTGCTTTGCTATATAAAACAAATTTCATGTTTTAAATAACAATGCAATCAAATTATATTAGCCCAATTCACAATATTGTGCAAATGGTGTTGCATCGTTGCATGTTTGTGCAAAATTGTGTAGTATATTCTACTCACCACTTAAACATTCTTAGTGGTGAGTATCGATATACTATACCATTTTGCAAATGCATCGGTGCAAGACCATTTGCACAAGATTGTGAATTGCGCTTTTATATTATGATGTCAAATTCGCCGCAAATATTTCAAAACTTTTTCATTTAGTTCCCATTTTTTCTTTTCTAGCTGTGTAGGATTAAATTAATAGCGTAATTCACAGTTTTGTGCAAATGGTCTTGAATCGTAGCATGTGCAACATGGCATAGTATATTGGTACTAATCACCACTTAACAATTCTTAGTGGTGAGTATCAATATAATAAAAAAATTTTGCACATGCTACAATGCAACACCATTTGCACAAAATTGTGAATTGGGCTAATGTATTGTGTGTGCTCATGTACAAAAACAATACAAAAACAAATTGAGCAATCGTTCTCATAGGTTTTTTTCTTTGTTTTTGTTTCACTAACCTGAAAGAACGAAAGAAACAAAACAAAATCAAATATTTTTTTTCGTAGAAATAAATCAAAGCAAGGCGTCGATTATTTTTTGTTACGAAAATAACGTCCTAGTTCCTGTGCTGACGATAAGAGCATAGCTCTAAGAAATTGTCAAAACGAAATAACCTTTAAAACCGCAAAAAATCGCCAAAACGAAAAAAATCGACAAGACTAAAATAAATCGCTAAAACTAAAATAAATCTCCAAAAAACGAAAAGAATCGCCCAAAAAAGCCCAAAACTAAAAGAACGCCAAAATTAAAATAAACGTCAAAATAAAAAAATTTAAAAAAGCTAAAAAAAATAACGTCAAAACTAAGAAAAAGCGCCAAAACTAAAAAATATCGGCAAAAACCGAAAAAAAGTTTACCGCGTACTTTAAAAAATTTCTTCTTTAGATGAGATATTCGATTAAATAGGTTAAAGTTCATGAGTAGTGTCTGTAGGGAGCCCTTCGTGTGAGTGTGTCAAAGTCGCACTTTACTGAATTCATCTATATTCATGCAAGGTGAGTGAGCCACACTAATGCATTTATATGTGGTTGCATATATATTGTTCCCATATCTTTTGAGTTATTTTTACTTTCTGTTTTTTGCAAATGCTCTACGTTGTAAATGTTAAACGTTCACATTCCTCCGCTGACGACAATTCAAGTGGGAATCACTCACTCAACTCTGTCGTTGACTTTTAGCGTGGTGCCTCCAAACAGTCAGTAGTCGATCATTTAGCATTTTAAGTTAAACCAATTATTACTTTACTACCAAATTGCTAAAAGGAAAAACAACAACAAAAGAACTTAAGAAGAAACTTAAAAATAAAAATCACACAAAAATGCGGACATGTTAAAATCATGTTTAACATGTTGGTGAAAAAATAAAAATAAAATCTGAAATAATAATACCTAATAACACTTTTTTGAGAAACGAGAAAATAAGTTAAAGATTCAATATCACCACATTATCGACATGATCGCTCGCTGGATGTACGATGCGCGACGATGCCCAAATGAGTGGCATAAAAAATATGATTTTTTTTAAATGTTGGAAGAAGGGTCACTTAATGGCAGCATTGAAGCAGATGATTCTGTTTTATGATGTTATTTTATGCCCCTCATACATATATAATTAAATACTGTTTAAATCTTTTGTTGAAAGCAGTTTAAAAATAAATTGATGATGATTTTATTTTATCAAACATAATAAGAAAATTATCAAAAAAAAAAAGAAACCGTATAATATTCATAATTAATAACAATTAAAAATAACTCAATTTTTGCATAAATTTTAATATATTAAATTATATGTTTAAAGCAAGGATGGATGGATGATTTTATTGCATCTTGTAAATTTCCGGATAAAAGATAATATCACGCTTATGTCAAATGAAGGCCTTTTTGAAAATAATTATCAGCTAAAGTCTTACATACAATCAGGGTGACCGATGACATTTTTCAAAAAGTGGCACCAAATAGGGGATTTATCAAAAAAAAAAGGGGCAAAATCAGCGTTACCGTTGAAAATTTTCAAAAAGGGGCACAAAAAGGGGATTTAAAAGAAAAGTGGCACAAAAAGGGGATTTCTAAGAAAAATAGGGGCAACTTTAAAATCAAAGAAAATTAAAGAAACAAACTTATTTATCAACCTATTTTTATTAAAAACAAACAATAAAAACAAATTTCTCATGTATAAAAAGTACACAAACATTAATTCTATGAGAACTCATATAAGTTTATTCGTACGTTTTATTTGCAAGTAAAAATTCTAACTTGTGGCAGAATTGGGTTTTACTTTCTGTTCTGATACGAATCAGCTGACTCTTTTTTGCTTTTAGAAATCTTAAGCGCATTTTATTCACGGTCAGAATGCATGACCTACATTATAATAATATTAGCGAAATTTTGTCTGTATGAGTCACACCGACGACGCTTGAAGCAAAATCTAAATTGTTTGATTTTTGCACATGCATGTATACAACACAAACATAACAAGATAAACTACTCAAAGCAAAGGCTTATATATCTACTTTTCAAATTCTAAACGTAAAAAGTTTTTGTATGTATTATATATTTTTTTATAAAATATATATATATTTTTTTATAAAATATATAATAATAAATTTAAATAAATTTGTTGCATTTAGCTATACATAAGATGATATTAATTATGCCGAAACCTTCATGCACACGTACACGGTGCTTGTGTCATGCATTTTGACCGTGAATAGTGCGCTTTACACAAGTTGTTAGTTTTTCTGTTTCGTTCTGTTCTGTTACGGTTCAACCTGTGAAAATCCAAAAAATTTTAAGTAATTTTAAGTGACAGTATAAATAAAATAAAAATTGTGTCTATGCTTTTAAAATTTAAGAAATTGAATTTTTTATCAGAAAAACATAAAATTATTTTGAAACATAAAAATAGACGAACTCATCACTTCAGTGAAAAACTGTGGGCGTTCTGCTCAGAAACAGGTGATAAGCTATAACATAAAATGTAACTATTAAAATTTAGTAACAGAACGGCACAGCACAGAACATCAACAGAAAGTAAAGAACAATGAAGCCTGCACTAACTCACGTGAACAATTACTGATTACTGGGGATGAGATGTATGTACACAAAAAAAGAAATTTTTGATTTTGTATTTGCAAATACAGTTTTTATTTACAAATAAGACGAGTATAAACGTAGTATAGATAGCTACTAAATATAAAAAAATTAATAAAATCTATGATAATAATGAAACACTGGTCAAAATGTGGCATTTGATATTGATCGAAATTCCAATAGAAAATAAATGGAAATTTCGTTCGATATTGAATGCCGTAATTTGCCCCAGTTCTTAATATTTAAAAAAAAAATTAAAAAATACATTAATAATTTTTTTTTGGCATCTTTTGTGGCATATCACTTTTTTACATAAAAACCAGTATAATTCAAAAAACTTACTTAACCATTTAAAGTTTTGATAAAAACTTTTAAACTTCGATTCTGAAGAGGATAATGTCTATATGGTATTATTTTTATGCATAATGCATACTTATTAAATACCTTAAATATCAATTATTTTGAAATTGTACATCTGTATTTATTAATAAGTTCTTCACTTGCAATCCATTCTTTCAAATAGTTTTGAAATAAATTTAAGGCAGACAGCATGGACAGACAAGTTTCTACTTCCAGTCTATTTGAAATTTTTTCAGCAATGCTAATTTAAGTTTACGTTTTATGTTTTTTTTTGTAATTTTTTTAATAATGATGAAATAAGGTGTAACTCACCGCCCTTGCAATTGCTGAATCTGGGTTATTTTTGAGTTTAATTTGGCCAATTTGTGCATTGACTTAAACGAGTAGTTGCTACTTATCATCAGGAATAGTCACTTTCCTCCGAAAATAAGTATTTTTTGTGGTTAAAATTCGGATATTTTTTGATCATTTGCTTTTGGGAATTGGCCACGTGTTTGGCTGTTTTAGTTTTCTTAAATCATGTGATTTCAACTCGATCGGTTTACAGAACAGCCTTTTAAAAATATGTACTTTAATTAAATTTGGCTTTCACAATAGCTGTCGAAAACACAGTTAGAATTATCAGGTATGAGTGTGCAATTGTACTCGTATATTTAAAAACCTTACACAAATAAAAAGATTCACACCAAGGTGTATGTTTTTATATTAAATTTGATACATAGGGAACAAAATCTGGTTAAATGTGGTAGAATCTGTACGAATATGCGTACATATATTGTCAAAATAAAAACGAAAGTTGACTTTGAGCAAAAAGGTGCAAAAAGGGTCACAAAATAATGCAAATGATACTAAAAGGGGATTTAAAAGTAAGGGGCATAAAAAGTGGCAAGGCAGTTGAAAAAGGGGCAAAATGCGACTTTAGTCGCACAACGGTAACGCTGGGCAAAATTAAAAAAAAAAGAGAGAAAACTACACTAAACTTTTTCCCCCTTATGCAAAAAAAAAATTTTACTTTAGCTTTAAAGTTCATAGTAGTTGATAAGCACTTTAAGGCTAACAAAGCTTTATTAAAAAATCATATGCAAAAGACAACTTTAAATATTTTGTAATTTAATAATAAATACTGGTAACACCACCGTGTTCAACAACCACTTCACAGCTTATGATGTACAAAATTGAATACAATTTCATTCGGGTATTCAAATATTTTTTTTATTTTTTTAAATAAATTTTTATTATCTTGAAGTAAAGCAACATAATTTAAAAAAAATTAGCTTCTGACTTAATAGGAAAACAGATAAACACAATCATGAAGTAAAAGTAAAAAAATGTGAAAAATTATCACAATTTATTTTATTCGAATGAAACGAGTATTTGAATATCCAACTTTTTTCGATTTGTTTTGATTGTATGTATATCACTAAAACATTTTTGTATAATTGTATTTATTTTAATATTTTTTTATGGATTTTGCTACATATGTATTTCGAATCAGTTGGATAATTTGGTGATGTTTCCCATTACATGATAAAAATAATAAATTTAAGATAAGAGCAGGCACTTCTAGCTTCATTCTCAGATGTAACATGAAACAGTATGTGCTATATTAGTAAAAATATTTGAGGTACAAAATACACATTTTGGAAATGTCAACTTAAAGTAGTCTTAACAAACGTGGGTGCCTACTTTGGAATTTTTATACAATAATTTTTTTAGAATACAACTTTACTTAACATTGCTTGGCAAAGCTTTATTAAGTTTTTTTGCATAAGACCCTTTATTTTTAATGTACTTTCATAACTGGCCCTAAAAAAAGTGGTAACAAAAAGTGGCAAGTCGGTCAAACGGTCACGCTGCATACAATACTTGGTGGCGTTCTTTTGCAGCGTATGTTTGACATTGAAAATAATAATTAGCAATTAATATATGAGTAAATAAATGGAATTAATGGATGATTTGAATTTATAGCAAATTATGAGACAATCATATGCATTTATGACCACAATATGCAAAAAATATAAAATTTTTTCAAAATATGCAAAAATATGAACTAAAAACATAAACTCATTGTTTCGTAAATATACATATTTCATTTTTGCCCTTATCAGAGTTGAAGAAAAAAACATGAATCGCATTAAATATGAACCTGTGCTTGACAGTAAGCAGGGAAACCATAAATATGCTATAAAAAAGTGATTTATGCGAATTCAATATGCTCTAAAAAATTTAAAATATGCCCTAAAAACTCCAAAATATGCTCTAAAAAATAACATAAATTCATTTATTTGGAAAAGATTATATTTTTAACAACATTTTGCATATAAAATAAGACACAATTCTGCCAAAAAAAAAAACGACTTAAATGCAAAGATCTGATAGAACATTTTGGAAAAAAAAAATTTATGGGAAATAAAATTAAATTTTAATGGGCCTAGCTCTGCCTATTTTTTTAAAGCAAGCTTTTGTGTTTTTCAGAGCTCAGGATGTGTGCTAAATTTTGTAAAAATCAGTAAATTAGAACCACCTAAAATAATGTATAAAATTTTAATGGGCGTGACTTCCCCCATTTTTTTAAATTACGGATTGTGTCTATTTTAGAGCACAAAGTGTGTGGTAGGTTTTGTAAAAATCGGTTAAGTAGAACTACGTGATATATAATAATAAATTTAAATGGGCGTGGCTCCGCCCATTTTTTTAAATGGCGGATTGTTACTATTTTAGAGCAAAAAGTGTGTGGTAGGTTTTGTAAAAATCGGTTAAGTAGAAATACGTGATATATAATAATAAATTTTAATGGGCGTGGCTCCGCCCATTTTTTTAAATGGCGGCTTGTTACTATTTTAGAGCAAAAAGTGTGTGGTAAGTTTTGTAAAAATCGGTTCAGTAGAACTACGTGAAATGTAATAGTAAATTTTAATGGGCGTAGCCCTGCCCATTTTTAAACATTAAAATTGTGTAATTAGAAGAAACAAAGGTCTTTGCTAGGTTTTGCAGCAATCAAATAAGTATAATATCATAATATCAAATTTTTAAAACTTGTGGGCATATTTCCGCCCACTATTTTTACAATGGGTTCAATGGGAAGCTATAGGGTGTTTTTTTCAGGGGTATAGAACTTCGAATTGAAATAAAACACAAGAAAATCGTCTTAATGTCCATCAATTTGGCTTTATTGGAAGGATAATCTTATGCCATTAATGTTTAAATATGATTTCGGGCATGTGGCCGCCGCGGCTGGCTCGAATAAAGCCAATTCTACAGGTCCAATTTTCAACCACTTTTTCGAGCATATGGGGCCGTATGTTGGCAATAACGCCACGAATGTTGGCTTCCAAGTCCCCTAACGTTTCTGGTTTGTTGGCGTAGACGAGCGACTTCACATATCCCCAAAGAAAATAATCCAATGGTGTCAAATCACACGATCTTGGTGGCCAATTGACAGGTCCATTCCGCGAAATTATGCGCTCATCGAATGTTTCCTTCAATAAATCGATTGTGACGTGCGCTGTGTGGCATGTAGCGCCGTCTTGTTGGAACCACAACTCATCCACATTCATGCCATCCAATTCGGGAACAAAATAGCCGGTTAGTCGGCTCCAATTGCTGTGCACGGTGGCGAATCGATTCATTCGGGTCCTCTTCAACACTTTGTTCTACAGCGGCAATTGTTTCTTCGGTGCGCACTGTTCGACGTCTCTGCGGATGCGTATTATCACATAGAGTAAACGTAGTGCGAAAACGATCCATGGTTAACCGAATTAATTGCTCTGATGGACGATTATGTCGACCATAAAATGGACGGAGCTTGCGGTAAACTTCGCGAACTGAACCATTATTTTCGAAATAAATTTGCACGATTTGCAAGCGTTGTTCTTTTGTCAACCTGTTCATGATGAAATGGCAAACCAAACTAAATATTAATCACTTGACAGCTGACAAAATGGCCGCCAGTTAAAAAAGTGATGCCAACTTAAAGTTCTACACCTCAATAAAAAACACCCTTTATAACCTCTCAAATAAAAAAAAAGAATTTTTACAATCAATCAAAAATGAGCCGAACTATAAGGTAACAATGCCAAAAAAAAAAAAAAATACAGAGGAACTGATAACCTCAACAAAAAAATAAAAAAGCAATAAAAAATTTAATAAGGAAATAAAATTTAACTTCAAATTCGAAATAGATCCCATTACTAGATTTAAAACTTTGGAAGTACATTTGGGATAAATATTCACTTCGATTTAAAAATATTTCTATTTCTTTTGTCATCCCAGAAAATCCCCAAATTGAGTTTTTTTTATTCAAACTTTTTTTGTGAAAAAAATAAAAATTTTTAGATTTTTAATTGAACCATAGTGAATTTTTAATCAGAAATAATTTTTAGTCAGGCTTAAGTTCAGTAATTTCAATTCTTTTTATTGAATGAAATATGTTATTAATGAATTTGAGTTTCTAAAGAAGAGAAGAAAAATTAAATTAAACTTTTAAGCTGGGGGAAATACCGATATTTTTCTGTGCAGCAACGCATTTCATCAGCACCCTAGTCTATCTACTTGGGTAGAGATTGTTATTAACATCAGCTATTTAACGTAAATTCTAATGAAACGGAATGTGAGAAATGATTGTTGTGTACAATTATTGATTTACCTTTGGTCAATACATATGTAAGTATCACTATTTATTTCCCCTGTTTTTCCATTTTTTCATTTTTCTATTTAGGTTAGCACGAAGTTATATTACTCTACCCACGTATGTTTAACTATTCTTGCTTATCTTTTTACGATCATCACATTAATTATTTTTACTTATTCGATGTACCTAGTAGATAGACTAGGGTGCTGATGAAGTGCGTGGCTGAACAGAAAATAATCGGTATTTCCACCAGCTAATAAAAAAGTCTAGTTTAATTTTTCTTCTCTTTAGAAACTCACATTAGTTAATAAAAAATATTTCATTCAATAAAAAGAATTGAAATTACTGAACTCAAGCCTGACTAAAAATTATTTCTGATTAAAAATAAAAATTTTTAATTTTATTTAAAAAAAAGACATATTTATTCAATAAAATTCATTTATATCGATCGCTACATTTACATTCACAATAATTTAATTTGTAATTATAAAACTGGGGGTTATTATGTAATCCGAATCAAACGGAAATGTGTTCGAATTGTAATGTTAATAACATACAAATTCGAACAGTTTCCGTTTCGAATCGAATTACATAATAACCCCCCTGATAAAGAAAAATCACACAGTTTTTAATTTACGCAAGTATAAAAAATTTTTCAACCAACGTTTACCATTTCAAAAACTTCAGAATCGAAATCTTCTGATTCATTAGCTTCAGAAATTTTGTTGTACATATTACTTGTATTAAAAAGGTTTATCTTTTCAGCAGAAGGACTAAATTTGTCACAACAAATTGAATTATTTTTATAGTGTGTCTTTATTCTAAGAAGTGCTTCCACCAAGTCATGTTGCATTTTGTTACGTATTTTTTCTTTAGTAGTGTTCATTATTGGTTAATCTGTCTTGATACTTCTTCTTTATTAGAAACCATTCACTATGAATAGAAACACACATTTTTAGACTTGCCAGACACACATTTCAAAGCTCAAAAATCATTCTTCTTACCATTCAGTTACAAAAAAATTCCAAGAAATCCCCTTAAATTTGGTTAGCATTCCCGACAAATCCCCAGATCCCCAACATGAAATTTTCATCCCCAATCACGAAAATAAATCCTCAATTTGGGGACAGATCCCCTAAACTGGCAACACTGGAAAGTGCGGCTAATTTAATTTTAAGAAATCTCTCTTTTTTAAATCAGCCTAAAAGTATGTGTCCACTTCTGATATTAATGGTAGCTAAGAGATTTAGCCGACTTCTAGCAGATAGACACAAGCCGCCGACGGATTTATGTGTTGGCTGCCGCCTGCAAGATTTCTTTACTAGCGGTCTCCACTAGTCATGAACTTGGACATCTCAAATGGCTAATGGAGACCGCTCATGTCCAACTTTCGTCCATGCTCTGACATCAATGATCGAGCATATGTCTGAGCAAAAATGTTCGCCATGAGATTTGACGTCCGCAACCATTTGCAATAGAAAGAAAAGAGACAGAAAAAATTGGTAAATATTCCATCTCTATTGCACTACCGCAAAATACTTTGATATGCCTGAACATGGACATCGCACGTTAGAGCTGCAAAACTATCGATAGTACTATCGATAGTACCGATAGTTTTGTTGTAAATGAAATATCGATAGTTTTTTCCACTATCGATACTATCGGCAAAAAAGCAAGTAATTAAAAGAGTAAAAATAATCGAAGTCAATAAACAGTAGCCGGCAGCTTTCAAGCAAATTATCCGTAATTAATTTAAGCTTTTGTACAGCGATGGAAAAGTTGGTAAAATTGTATAATTTTAGCGCTATTTGAATGCCAAAAGTACCGTAGCACCGCAATGACCCATTTAGCACTACTGGAATCTCTTTATATTATATTACATGCCAAAAATAGCATTAAAATATATAAAATATATTACCTTATGCAAAAAATAATGCGTGCTTGAAGTGTACATTAAAAAAAAGTTCCATAGAAAAATCGGTTTTAACGTTCACTTATTTTTTTGCACAAGGGGGTTAATCTTTAGCTCGAAGGTATTAGAAAATTAAGTAAATCAATCGATGTTTTTCGGTATTTAAAGAATTGCTGGAGGAATGTTATTTATTCCAAATTCATCTGCAAATGTGGAAATTTTATTTTCGTACCAAGGAGAGAAGCCGACTATTTGCATCTACTGTGAACAATCGAATAAAAAAAAGGTTATAAACGTAGTATATTGTAAATGTTAGTTTTATATTCATATCCCAGCAACTAATATTCTTTTTGTACCTTCTGCCGTTTTGTTAATTGATTTTTAGTTAACTAACAAGTACAAGTATTAAAAAAATATAAATTAAGAATTAGGTACAATCGTACTGAAAAAAATTAAATTTTTTTTTTAAAGTTATTACAATTTGTAAATATGACATCGCATCCCTGCTTCTGTATACATAAGTACTTAAATACATACATATGTATGTATATGAATTTATTTATAAATCCAAGTGTTATTCGACAAATAGTAGTCACAAGTATCTTAATAAATTCAACATAGTCGACACAAAGATACATTTTGATGGTACTGATATCGCGACGGCCGCCAATCGTCTCTTACGATAAAACTTTACAGTTAGTGTCTTAAAAGTTATCAACAATTTTCGCATTTTGATAATTCTAAGCCATGGGTAGTCCCATAAAATTTTAAGTTCAATAAAAAAGTATATTTTCGATAATATGCCGCTTACGATAAAATCGAAAAAAGGCTTGATATATTTTTATATCAGGCCTGAGGACTCTGGATTTTTTTCGAGTCAAATGTCGTTTATGTGGCAACTTTTATAAAACTATTCGATGCTATCGATAGTATCGATAGTTTTACATAAAACTATCGAAACTATCGAGTGGAGCGACTATCGATAGTTTTGCAGCTCTATCGCACGTGTTCACCACAACAAGGAAGTTGATGAATTTTTCAGAGTTGCTCTGCCGGCGTCATGTCCATGTCATGTCCACTTCGATGGCTAGTGGAGACGTAGGGTTAGCGCAAGTCGGCTTATAGCCGCCTCCGTATATATTTTTGATCAGCCGCCCCCACAAACAAATAAGCATTGGTTTCTTTCTCTGCTTCAGATGAGTTTCAAGTTAAATTCTCAGCGTTTTTTATTTTAGTTAAAAATAAGATTTTAAGTTAACTTTAAGACACTATATTCCTTATAACCTACTCTGTTTATAACAAGGCTTCCGCAGTACTCGTCCTATAATTATAAATTAGTTTTTGTTGCGTCTTTTGAACACAAAATTTTCAGCAAAAGAACTCAAAATCACACACATGTAACATATAGATTCTCTTTCTTTCCTTCGTTCAGCAAGTGATAAATCTATAAACTTGAAATTCAATCTTTCACTGCCGGTAACATGAACTACGACTAAAATATAAAAAAAAAATTTGCTCTCGTAACCGGGTGTACAAAAGAAAATGAAATAATTATATTGTTACGAACATGGAATGTCTAGTGAGAACAACGATTTTAATGTTAAACAACATTGCTAAAAATTAAACTAAAAATTGCAGAGCAAAAGTTTTTTTTTCAATGAATAAGAAAAAAGAACAACAACAACAAATAAAATAAGAGGGAAAACTAAACAGACAAAAAAAAAGAACAAAAAAAAAACATGTGAAACCACATGATTTATTAAAAATAAAAACGAAAGGTGTGTCAAAACATCCTCACGGTAGCCCACAAAAATCTCACCTACATGGCAAAGCAACACCACGGCTGCAAGCAACAAGAGCCAGCAACAACAACAGCGACAAATAACAACACAGAGTTGTTTGTATTTAATGTGTGTACACACGAGCACCCCACTTCAATGTCTCCTTGGATTTAATGGATGTTTGTACTCGTAACAGAAAAATAAATGTTTGAATGTATGGCACCGTTTGTCTAGTTGTTTGCTTGTTTATTTGTCTTTTGGTCCGTCTAAAATTTCAATCAATTATTTACAATTTCATTTTCATCATTAACTGCACGCAAGCGCGTCTCTATCATTTAAGCATCGCATAAAACACGCATACAATATGCTTCTTTTATTCACTTGCAATGTTGCAAGTGTTGCAACTTGCACTTACCCACATATTTTTGAGGATTCATGTCACACACACACACACACAGTCAGCCTTTAACATTAACTTTTTTTGTTTCTTCATTCGATTTTTTTTACAAAATACTCTTTTTAATTTATATATTTTCCGGCACCCTACAGGTAACATGTAACAATTTGCCACATTTTGTTAAACATTTCGTGTCATGTTTAAGTTTTTTTTTCTCTTGTTGTAATATAAAATTCCCAATACGGGGAAGATAATTAACATATCGAACCATAACCGCCAAAAGAAAGAGCTTAAGTAACATATTTTTTCAATTTCGTTTTTTATGACGAAAATCGATTACTTAAGATCAAACATAATTTTGGAGGGCCGACCTACCTATGCCAGTGGCACACGCCCTGGAACCACCCCTGGGGGCTTCCCCATAAAAACATTTGTGTGCCACTGGCAAAGGTGGGTCGGCCCTCCAAAATTATGTTTGATCTTAAGTAATCGATTAGTGGGGGTCGGTCATACATTTTGACTCGATTGAGGAACTCTAAATGGGTTAAAGTGAGATTTTTCAAAATTTTACCATTCAAGAAAATTTGACCCTTCGGATGAAAAGTCGGTGCATCACAATATATTTTAGAGGTATGGTTCCTTCGGCAAAGTTTCTTATTTTGATACCTAGAATACGTTTTTCCTTGTAATTTGTGCGATTTTTAAATCGACCCGCCCTAATGTATATTATAAAAATGCTCTAATTCCTAGAAGGAACATAGAGACGCAACAAAGTTCTTCCAATCATCTCTATCGCAATACGCAATACGCTTTATTTCGCTCCAGCTGCAACCTAAAGTTCTTATTTCGATATACAGCTATCTCTTCCAAATATGAGTAGGTCTTCCAATACGTCGTTGACCTTGACCTTGGGGATTCCAGTCGATGGCCATTCTGCTAATGGCGTGGGATTGCTTTCTAAGCGTATGGCCAATCCAGCGCCAGTTAAGTCTACGCATCTCTAACTGGATGGGCATTTAGTGGGTGGTATGCCAGAAGTTTATGTTGCTTCTTCTTTCAGGCCAAAAAATATGAAGCATTCCACGGAGACATCTGTTTACAAAAACTTGGATGCTATTAATGTCTTTGGGTGCAGCATTCCAAGATTCATTGCTATAAAGTAATATAGACTTCAAGTTGGAATTAAAGTTTTGGAGTTTGGTGTTGGTGGATAGCTTTGTGGATCGCCATATAGGATTCAGCATATCAAAAGCCCGTCTCGCCTTGTCCAATCTGGATTTTACATCCTGGGGTAAGCCGCCGGTAGTTGTCATAATGCAGCCCAAACAACAAATAGAAGTTACATCTTCTACAGGTTGCTGCCGTATAAGGAATAGCTGAGTGGTTCTTGCATTTATGCGCAAAGTTACTAAATTTAATTTTAAGTTATAATCTTGCGGACATTTACTTTATCGCACGTAGTTTGTGTTGCTTGTCAGAATATCTGTGAGCAAGAAGACAAATATCGACTTCCAAACATCTCTGCAGCCCCCAGCTTATGCCTCTATTGATGCGTGTAACATCTGCCAAAATGACGTCAAAAACGTTATTAAATAAAAGAGGTGATGGTACGCTTCCCTGTCTAACGCCCTTCTTGATTTCAATTATGCCACCACTTCTGTTTTCGTGCAGTACTTGGCAATTGGCATCAACTTAAAGATTTTTTATGAGCGCTATTATTTTCTCCGGGACACCCTTGCATCGTAATGCCAACCATACAGCTGAATGTGTGTAAGAAAGAGAGAGAGAGAGAGAGAGAACTTTCTCGAAGTCAATGAACATTACGGATTGCTCGGCGATTATTCTGAGGCTATTTGCATGATCAAAACAGGATCTTCCACTGCTATTACCAAAAAAGTGGGCGGAAGCATATCCTTTAATTTTTTTTTCTCTTAGACTTTATGTGCTTTTACTTATCAGCCCCCGTATTCTGTAACTCGCTAAAGCTTACACACTAACAGCCTGTTTTTCGAAAATGAATAAGTGTACACGTTCTTTAAAATAACGAATGAAACCATGTTTTCGTTTTTAAAACATTTATTTATTTTCATGTGTGTGGCAACAGAAGAGATTTCAGTTTTTCACGCTCATAAAATTTGTTATGTAAAATTAATTAAAAATCAGTCTACATATTTTTCATTTGACTTTAACGAAAATGTTATTTAATTTTTAATGTTAGAATGTGAACTGACTTAAAACAGTGAAAAACTATTTTTTCCTTTTATATTTCACTATAAATTACAAAAAAATTAATTAAACGAAAAAATCTAAATGGCTTTTTCTATGTACAATTAAATCTTTATATACATCTTACGTAGGATATAAAATGGAATATGGGACTTTAATTTGGAGTCCTTATTGTAAAAATTCTATTGCACGTATCGAAAGAATAGAGCGGAAATTTATTAAGTTTGCTTTGTGCATTTGAATTTTCTACACCCTCAGCCTTCATACAGAGAAAAAATTTAAAATCAACTTTAATTAATATTTTAGTTAGAAATTTGTACTATTTATTAAATCCTGTACTGATTTTCGTCCTGCAAACAAATTGATAATATCAATTAATGAGTTTGTAACAATGAGGTTTTCTTGCTGTTTGAGATCAATTAATAGAGTTAATTGAAAGTACGCGTTTATTTTAAACAAATGATTAATTGGCCCAATTAAATTAATAACTGAATTTAGAGATTTTAAACAATTAAATTGTTCGTTGAATGAATTAGTAAAAGTAATTGAATTGTATAAAATTTTAAAAAGTAAAAGTAAAAAAATTTTAAGAAGTAATTTTTATTATTTGTTTATTTTATTTAACTTACCTATTTTATTTATTTGTTTTGTTTAATTCCGTAACTTATATGCTGCAGGCTTTGAACATGGAACCTCCATTCTAACAGGCTGACACACATCCACTAGGCTATCTTGGCAAATTATTTGTCATTCAATTATTGCACATATGTAGGTGTGTGTTTTTATTTTATTTTTTAACTTACAGTGCTGTCATGCTTCGAACTTGGTACTTCTAGAATAACAGGCTGACACACTTCCATGAAAACATGAACAAACACAAACACAAACTAAAATATTTTTTAAAATTTTTAAAAGCACTAATAATCCCAAATTATTATTATTATTATTATTATTATTATTATTATTATTATTATTATTATTATTATTATTATTATTATTATTATTATTATTATTATTATTATTATTATTATTATTATATTATTATTATTATTATATTATTATTATTTTTTATTAAAATTACATTGAAATTGATTATTGAGGGGTTTAGCTGGATCCTATCTGCATTAGCAGATCATCAAGGAAGGAAACAAGAACTCAATAATCATTAAACTAAGTTAATTCCAACAATCAAAAAATTGTTTGAATTTTTAATAATGCGTACAAAAGTTTAATCTTCGTCTGTATGCTTGCATATTTGCTAACATCCATACAAACATTAAACTTTTTTGTTTTCAAACAACAAAATTTAATTGGGACAATTATAAAATTATTTGAAACAGCATTAATCGATTTAATTGGAAGCATTTTGGCTAAAATTTTTTCTGTGTATGAATCGCGCTGTCTTCATTTGGGTCTTGAAACCTTAGAATATCGTCGAAAAATGCAATCCTTATTATTTATATTTGACATTTTTAATCAGAAATAATTTTTAGTCAGGCTTAAGTTCAGTAATTTCAATTCTTTTTATGGAATGAAATATTTTATTAATTAATGTGAGTTTCTAAAGAAGAGAAGAAAAATTAAATTAGACTTTTAAGCTGGGGGAAATACCGATATTTTTCTGTGCAGCAACGCACTTCATCAGCACCCTAGTCTATCTACTTGGGTAGAGATTGTTATTAACATCAGCTATTTAACGTAAATTCTAATGAAACGGAATGTGAGAAATGATTGTTGTGTACAATTATTGATTTACCTTTGGTAAATACATACATATGTAAGTATTATCACTATTTATTTCCCCTGTTTTTCCATTTTTTCATTTTTCTATTTAGATTAGCACGAAGTTATATGACTCTACCTACGTATGTTTAACTATTCTTGCTTATCTTTTACGATCATCACATTAATTATTTTTACTTATTCGATGTACCGTCGGTACATACATATAAGTATTATAGTAGTGGATATTATGTTACTTTTGTTGTTGCATTCTCCCGTTTATTTGGTTTTCGAACATTAGTGATTGCCAAGTGAACAGTGATTGCCAAGTGAACATATTTTTGTCACGTGCCCATGACATTTGACATTATTAATGCTAATATAGATTGTTCTATCCTACTGGAGAGAGTTCCCTTTAATGTACCGAATAGATGTCTTCGACATTGTAACTTGTTTTATAATTGCTTTCATCGTAGAAATTTTACTTTAAATAGTCCTCTAATAAGAGCTGTTTGTTGCTGATTTTAATAAATTGAATAGTATTCAAATGGTCGAATTTAATGCATCCAAACAAACTTTAAAAACTCTATTTTATACCTTATTAATAGATTAAATTAGTTTTATTAACGCATAAATTAATTAATATAACATATTAATTAAGTTATTATAGTCTGTAAGGAACATTGTTCTATAGACCTAAATAAAATAAATAAATAAATAAATAACCTCCTCCTCCTTTGAAGTTGGCTAAAAACTGCAAGACCTGAAGCTAGAGAGTATTTTAAAATGTTTATTTATTTACAGCCGTATTCATAAAAAAAGTTGATTGAGGTTTAAAATTCATATTAGCTAAAAAAACGTTTTAAGGCTAATTAACGTTTTTTAAATATTGGTATTCATAATCAGTTTTTTAACTAAAAATCAATTAACTAGATTTTTTTAAAATATCGTGGCAACACTGTATTCTTTATTTGTCACTTGCATATTAGTTCTGCAAAGCAACGATTGTTAACTCACAAAGTACTCGTGTCTATTTTGTTTATTTGTCGGTTTTCAGAGAAATATTGTTTCTATAAAATAAAAGATATGTTTCAACTTGTATTTAATAAAATAATAAAAAAAAGTTCACAACAAATCTTTGTTAAAAGTGCTTTTTATATTATTTATTTTATTGCAGATAAAGAAGCACTAGAATAACGAGCTTTATTTTGTTTGTTTTGAGTGTTTATACATCACTAGTTAATTTTCTACAATTATACTATTTTTGTTAACACATAAAATGAGAAAACAATGACTGGGAATGGAAACTGGATCGCTCCTTTTCTTTTAAATATTCTTTGGAGTATATTTGTTATTTCGGCAATAGTTTCTATAAAAAAAAAATTACATTGTTTTCTTCTAAATAACACTGGCATATGCATACATACATGCATACATATGTAAGTACATACATACATACACACATATGTACATACAGGTAAAGTTCAAAATGTAAACAAAAACGAAGCAAAATTACAACAACGTCACCTTAAAATTGGTTTAAACATGGGGGCAGTCAATTTTAAAATTTGCTGATTTACGCAAGGTTTAAAAACCGTTTTTTAAGCTAAAATTCTATTATGAATACAATTTTAGCGAATTTTGCTTAAACAATATTTGAAACGATGTTTAAAATTTTTATGAATACGGCTGTTAGTGAACATCTTTTCATGCGATACATTTTACAAAAATTATCGCATCAAAGGCTGCTAAACTTCCTCCACCTATTTATTCCATCCATTTGCTAACATATGACACTTTTAACTTCTTAAATTTTAATTAAAATTTTTTTTTTTCTTCAATAGGGTATCATTTAATCAACACTATAGGTTGTAACACAAAACTGTGAATTATTTACTCCTTTAAACCAGTTCAATATTTTCCTGTTCATAACTAGAAAAATTAATATGAAATTGTTTCTTCAAACAATAATCTGTGAGCTGATATCCTGTTTCCATCTCATGCCGCTTTCGTATCTTACACGAATCAGGATTTACTTTGTTTAAAAAAATATGTGCATTTGCTTAAGGCATTAAATTGTTGTTGTTGCTGCATGCAAACTCTCTTGCCATCGAGATGATAAGCCAATAGGCCGCCGTGTTTTAGAAAACTGCTACACTAATTTCAATTAAATTCCTATTGCAAAACTAATCAGACGTACAGATAGAATGCATTAAACATGGGAAAATTTGTTAGATTTAGTAACTTTCTGCAGACCACAACAACAAAAATAAATGAAGAAAAAGAAAGAAAAAACCAATAATATTATCATGCAACATACTAGTAACGTTATGTTTGTTGCATTAGAAATTTATGGCAATATTTTGTTTTATTTTATTTATTTATCAGAGATAAATAATACTCGTAAATTGTTTGAAATCAGTGCCTTATCGTTCTGTGTGCATCTTGGTGGCAAAATGTGGGAACATTTTTAAATATTTGGAGGCTTTTGAGAGTTATACTCGCAACACTCCACTCTGGTTTTCATGTAGTAAATAGTTAATTTTTATTTTTATATTTTTTATATTTATATATTAAAATGGGTGTGTAAAGAATTTTCGCTTTAGGATATTAATGTTAAAATATTTATGATGTTAATGTTAACGTTTGGCGATTGGGGGTTTATTTAATGTTTAGTTACATTTTAAAAATAAGAAAATTTAAAACAAGATTACACGCAGCAAAAAATGATGCTTCGCTGGAAGCACCTATATAAGTGCTCTCTCGGGCGCTTACCCGTTGCATGAAATTTTACATGAAGGGTAGAAGCTCTGCCACGTCGATCTAAAATGTGATTCTTTCATGCCTGCCGGAGTGACCTAAATTCAGCAAAAATATTCGTCTACTTAAAAAACTTGTTCTTTATTTTTTTTTTACTTTTTGTTCGCGCGTTGAATCAGGAGTCGATCCCAGGATTTCCATATGTTAGGCTACAACACTACCTACCCACTGAACTACCGAAGCACATATTTATTTTTGTACA
Organism: Tachina grossa; assembly: GCA_949987645.1. NCBI lineage: Eukaryota > Metazoa > Arthropoda > Insecta > Diptera > Tachinidae > Tachina > Tachina grossa. Next base: position 45,752,749 of record OX465278.1, on the reverse strand, counting down.
CAATTCTATTTTGTATGCAGGTAAGCGAGAGAGGATGATCTATAAAAAACTTTGAGAGTTTGAATATAAACAGCCGACTGACTTCGTAGTGTTTGTGTTAAATTTTGTCATTCGCTTACGTTATTGCATCCTCGTAAGGCAGAGGGGATGTACTGTGTGCTTTTCCGCGCTTCAGAAGCGCTTATTTTTGTGTTATATTAAACTACACCTTCCAAAATGTTTTTATGGAAGGGATATAAGAAACCAAACTGGAAAAAAAAACAGAAAAAGAAGCTATAAAAATGCAAAAGAGACTTAATAATAAGCAATTTAGAAGCAATTGCTTCGAAATCTTGATTATTTTTTTGCTGGGAACGTTTTAGAAAATAGACACTTACAAATTTCATCAGTGTCAGGTCTCTCAGGTCTCCCCAATCCCAAGTCACTAAGACATTCTAAGCCTGGCACATTGTACCTATGGAAACTTTGTCTTCTAAGCTGCGTAAGAGCTGGAAAATTAGACGGGTAGTGTTGCAATGTTTTGTCCTCCTCCTCGTACATGCTCTGCATGTTATATCCTTTATCAGTTATATGCAAGCTATATGACATCTCATCTGAGTTTGGCCGGTTGTTATGCTAACCAGTCTTCCCCTAAGTGTTGGCCTATACAATCTTACAATCTCTTTTGACTTCTACTCATTCGTAATACCCCCACAGAATTGGTTACTGTACCCATCAGCCTTTTTGTTTCCTGTTAAGCATCGATGTTTCACTATCCATATTATCTGTAGATCTGTGCTCCTACACGCAAAGAAAAAATATGGTTGAGGTAACCATAATCTAACAGCAACATACTATGATGATTACTATGATTAATACAAAAAAAAACTTTAACAATATTACTATCTGAGTTAATTATAATATTATCTGAGTTAATTATATTATAATCTTAGTATTGTAAATATGACAACACTATTGTTAGATGTGACTAAAACATAATTGAGACTCACCATACCATATTCTAATATTATATTAATATTGTTAAATACGACCACAGTATTATTTAATATAATAATACTATTTTATTTTTTAACCATATATTTATTGCAGAAACAGCTGTGCGTTAAATTCGAAATAAAAATAAATTAATATTGTTGAAATAAATTGTATATATAGAAATGTATACTTACACGACATACAGTTATATCTGTATAAAAAGATACACAAATGCTTATATATTTATATTGATCTACTCTTTTGTTTATACTTTATTAATTTATTCATTTATTTAATACTACCGATAGCTTACAAACGAAATACTGAACTAACAGTTGTTTCTGAAAAAGATTTTTTTTTTAACTTAACATAGTATGGTTTTGGAAAACATTATATTATTATTTACATCATATTATTTTTAAATAATAATACAAATTACGTTGTAGTCATAAATTTTTAACAAAACTATATTTTTAAACTCTAACCATATCACACTTTTATATGTATGTGAAAATGTTATTATTGAATTCAAACATTACTCTGTTTATTGCAACGATATAAATGTTTAAAATAACAATAACTAGTTTTCGAAGACCACACATTTGTTTCAGAGAACATAATATTGTTTTCTCAACCATTCTACAACCATAACTTTTCTTTGCGTGTAGGCATATAACCTTATCTCAGTTTAACATTAAAGAAAGCTCCGAGATTTAACTTCCTCCTTCATTACGGTTTTCATAAAAGCTTTAATATCCACGAAAATACGGGCTTTAACCATTTGAAGGTTAGCCGCGAATAACGTTGTAAGTGACAAAATAATAATTTTTCAGGACAGCCAAAAAACGTATTTTAAAGCAAGATTGTTTTTTCATATAATTTTTTTTTCAGCTTATCGAAAAAAATGATAATTAGCATTAACCTTTCTCTTTGTATCTCTGTTACATTTATCAATTATTTTCGACAATTTCGTTTCATGATTTTGTCAGTTACTTACAAAGTTCTTTCACTGACTGACTGCTTGTAATTGTATTTTGACGGCGATAAGATGCATAATTTTGGATTGTTTGATGTTTGAACAATGCAAGAGAGTAATGTTAACGGTAATCTTTGAAAAAACTGGTTTTGTAAAATTTGTCTTTTACAACGTTATTCGCGGCTATGCTTCATTTAATGACTCCCGTAATTTGCATGAAAAACTGTTTTATGATCCAGCAGATGCAAAAATTTTCTTATGTTTCGACTACTTGGTCACCATTTTTCGAACAGTCTGTATAAATATCGGTTGCTAGATTATTCCCCACTTCTTGAATTAAAAACTTTTAGAAGAGTCTATTTTATATTTTACCAATGGAGGCGAAGTATCCGACTTATCATATGTAAATGCCATGTAAAGTTTGTCTTTGGATTAAAGAAACATCAAAGGCAAGAATCAAGCAATGTCCCAGCAAACATTTTTGATTGCTTGAAAGCATTTTTATAAGAAAGGCAACGAAACGGAATCACTTGCAATTGCGCTTTTAAGCGGGTATAAAACCTGAAGTTGGCAACACTGTCGAGTGATTTATGCTTATGCCGAGTTTACATTGGGCATTTCAAAAGTTGTAATTTTGTGGTGCCATTTTCATATGTGTACAGTGCCGTCCCCATCAAATTTTTCGATGACACACAATTTTGTTGGGTCTTTGTGACAGAAAAGAGTCCCATCCCTAAATAGTGGCAATACGGTATCGTTGTCTACATCGAGAACTAATTTTGACATATTACATTTAATGCCGTTTGATTTAGCATTGTGAGACTTTGATGTTTCGTATTGTTTGTTAATTAATATTTATACAGATGGATAATCGCAAAATTATTGAATTGGCTAGTGCCACCGTGTGTTTATCAATTATAAGAAAAAAATTAAGAAAATCTAAAAAACGGCAAAGAAAGTGGTGGAAAAGACCAGGGCTTAATATGCGTGCCAACAAAGGATTCTATTGTAGTCTGCATTCCAGTTTACGGCAGCAGGATGCCAGTTGGTTTAAAAATTTCATGTGCATGAAGACCTATCTCCACCGAAATTTCTGCCCTTCTTGCATTTCTATTCCTACAAGTGCTACATACACATACATACACATATATGTATATTTCAATACAGCCTCACGACCTCCACAAGCTGAATTAGCTGTGTCGTCATGTCATGCGTCCAGGGCACTTGAATTTCTCTCTCCTATGCTTCTCCACTTTTTTTTTAATTTTCCATACTTTTAAATTTTTATACTCGCACACATTTAAAATTCTTTCGGTATTTTCTCAATGTCAAAAAGTCAACACGCTGACATTTTCTTTTTGTGTTTGCAATGCAGCCAACTTATTCTCACAACTGTTTACATCGGATACGTAAACAATTTGTTTGGTAATGCCACACAACGAAAAATATCGGAAATTACAAACGTTGCCATTAGTTCTCACTGTTATTTTTGCCATATTTGTCTCAAAATGCCACAGTGTGTACTCGGCCTTAGTTTGGTTTGGCATTTCAACATGAATAGAGTGACGCCTGAACAATGCTTCTAAATTGTGCAAATTTATTTTGAATATCATGGTTCTGTTCGAAATACGTATCGCACACTATGAGAGCAATTATTTCTATTAACTATAGTACGTTTTCGCACCACGTTTACTCTAAATGCATCCACAGAGACGTCGTACTACAGTGCGTTCAGAAGAAGTCATTGCTTCTTTAAAAACGATGCTGGTCAGAAAGTTACAGTCAATGCTGACCGCTATGGAGTCATGATTACTGACTGCTTCGTTCATCAATTGAATAACCATGACGTACAGGAGCTGTGGTCTCAACAAAACGGTACAACATGTCATACAGTTCGTTTCACAATTCATTTATTGAAGGAAACGTTTGATAACCGCATATTTCAAGTTTCGGACCTGTGAATTGGCCTCCAAGATCGAGCAATTTAACACCGCTAGACTATTTTCTGTGGAGACATGTGAAGTCGCTATTATATTCCGTTAAGCCCGAATTAATTGACCACTTGGAGGACAACATTCGCCACGTTATTGCCAATATACGGCCACATATGCCATCGAAAATTGTACCCCCAGATTAGATCCCAGCCAGCCGTGATCGTCATATGCCAAAAGTCAAATTTAAATTATAATTCCAGAAGATTATCTTTCGAATAGAGTAAATTTTATGTCAATTCAAAAACAATTCATCTTTATTTTAAACCATTTCAAAGTTCTATACCTCTATTTAAAAGACCCTATATATACACTATAGCATTGCACAGATACATCTGTTTGCACTAGTTTTGCGTGTTTTTGGTTTTGGTATGAACAAATATGTTATTTAGCGTTTTCTGTTACTAGTTGTAAATGTTGATTTTTTAAGCAATTATTGTATGGTTGGGCAATGAGCAAATGAAAACAACACATTTATTTATTAAAACAAATAAGATACATAAAACTGCTTTTACCGTAAGTGCCTTATGATGTGTTGAGAAAAAATATCCATAGCTGATGAATGAATGAATGAAAGCAAAATTTCACATACATATGTAAGTAAATGATACATGTACATGAAACACATGCATGTGTAATTACTCTCAGAGGAAAATTGTCTCTTTCTCTTTCTATACTTTGGCTGCGCCACAAAATGACATAACGAACGTCCGCACATACATCTGCACATCATGTATTTGTTTCAATAGTGGTTTTTTCATATATTTGTATTACAATATGTATTTTTTGAGCAAAAACAGATCAAACAGTTGCTCAGCAGCAATACAATAAGCAATTGTTATTTCTTTTAATTGTATTTTAATTTGGAAAAGCACACACACACACAATAACTCTTATACTAGTTCTGTCGCTCACACTACAATTATATGGTACATATCATGGTATATTTGTTTTGGGTATACAAACGAGTATACAAATGCAACCCTTTAATATACACTTTAGCTTTAGCGCAATTCACAAACAGCTGACATCAGAGAGTTACCAGAGTTGTAGTTTAATACCAAAAAATTTCGGAAACCATCGAAGATAAATGCATGTGAACAAATGAAATGATACATGCCTGCAAGACATATGTATTAGTTTTCCTTTGGACCATGTAATTCATTTTAATGTAATGTTATGATTTTTGTAAGGTATCTTTGAAAATAGAGGGTAACTGGTGGACATTTCTTGTTTTGAGTAGGGAATGATTTAATTCATAAAAGTGGGTATAATAAAAACTTAAGCCACGGTCACACTTGTCAAACATTTGCCCAAGAAAGCGTAACCACTAAATGCTAATGAAAAATCTTTTAATTCAGACAAAGGTTTGCCAATTTAAAGAGCAGCCAATATTGTTGGATTCTATGACATTGTCCATTAGTTGTGTTCGAAACCGTTTAATATGATAAACCAGTGTCTGGATCAAAACTTTTTCAATAGTGTTTGTTGGTTACGTTTTTTTGGGCAAATGTTTGACAAGTGTGACCGTAGCTTTAGACACACTCAGGCTTATCATAAATAAAATTCCACATGGAAGTTCTCGAACGTTAATCAGGGCAATAATCATGAATAAAATTCCGCGAGAAATTTCTTCCTTTTCCAATTAAAATTTTTTGTTTTTCTTATTACTTGCTATTGTTTGAAATTGTTCCCCGGGAACAATTGATTGCCCTCAATATGTTTACATTTTCAAACTCCGAAAAAAATGCTACTGAGTTTTTTTTTTTTTTTGCTTTCAAAATACTTCATATGACTGCGAAATATTACGAAGAATGTTATTGAGAAAGATTTGTTTGTCGGCAAAACTGAAAATATGTAAGGTTTAATTTGAAAGGGATTGATAAATTCAAGTGGAATTCGTTATAAGGCTGAGACTAAGATTTAAAAAGACTTTCTCGCCATGTGCAACAAATTGTACATTAAGGGGAAGGATGCGAAATGGCATATGTAGCGCCCAAAGTTTGATGTCGTATTAAAAAGTCACCAAAGGCAAAAAATTAAGCTATAGTCAAGCCATGAACAACGATATGTATGTAACACCATGTGATTATAAAAAAAAGTGTTGTATTTTGGGGCTTGGCAAAACAATTTCGATTGTAGTTAATTTTAATTATTATTTTTCGAACGTTATTTGTTTCTATATTTATGATTTGATTAGGCTAAGGTTCGTATGCATCTGTTAGTCAAATTACATGTAATAATTATTAATGAACAAATAACACCAAAGTTAGTTGTAAATATTCTGACAAATATGTAGTAGAACGGAACAACTAGCTGTTTTCGAAGGTCGCCACACCTTCACCATCAGCGGTCTTTGTGTTTGGTGTTCTAGATGTAGATTTATAGTTGATGAGAGAGATTTCTGCTTTATATTCTCAGCTTTTCAGTGCAAATTTTATTCCTGTTTTTGTATTTTAATTTTCGTTCTAGAGACTAGCACAATTTTTTTTTCGACCCACCCTAGTAAGTAGATATCTAATAGTCTCCTGCACAAGACATCTTATAAGAACTTTCAAGACATGAGGGATTTTTCAAATGCTTTACTACAGCGAAATCTTATAAAACAAACGTTAACAACATTGTTTGCAAGAAATTTGTTTGAGTATTGTAGGTATAAGAGTAAAGAAGAAAACACTTCGTGACGGAAGAATTTGTGATACTTGCTTCTTTCTACGCATCAGCACCTGCACAAACGTCATGCATGTATGTGTGGATGATTTTTTATTTTTCTGCGCACATGCAAAGGCACACACATGCATTAACATTAATTGTATGCGGTTAATCACATAATAGCTTACCACCCTATCGGAAATTCGGCTAACTTTAAACTAACTTTAAGCTAACTATTTCGCAAGTAGTACTGACTACACTTGGATTACTTTGCAATGTAATCAACTGACTATTTTAACATTGCGATGTCCTAAGCGGTAGTCAATTGTCTTACTATGCACTACTTTAAGCTAACTTAAAGTTGACTTTTTTAAATCACTTCGTAGTCAGTAAATTAAAAAAAATTTCTGGGGTTCGAACATGTAACATCACACGTTGTGTACTCAATGCGCTACCACTCGGTTAAGCTGTCATATAAAATAACAACAGCAAAATGTTAATATAAAACTGAAATGAGTTTTAAAGTAGCTGAGAATAAATTTGTTGGCTCTCAACAAATTCGATTACGTACTCAACTTTAGAATTAATTTTGGGTTTGTTCTGGATGACTTTGCAGCTAGCTTTTGGTCAGTGTAAGAAAAGTTAACTATAAGTTAACTATTTTTGTAGTCAACCACACATTCTCCGACAGGGCATCTACATATTACACACACACTCAAACGTACAATATGAAAAATAACATGCATACACTAATCAACAGTACTTCTTTTGAGTGTTTGTTACAAACAAGCAGTCTTGGCGACATCGCTTGTTACAACTGATATACACATACACCAATACATCCATCGTGCTTCGATTATAGTACGCCAGCATTTATTATTGGTTTAGTATAATACATGCGACGTGAATACATTTAAAAATCATGACGTTTTTAAATTTCAAGACTGTTTACGCAGCTCTCTAATATCTAAGCTGCCTCATATCAACGGTCCCATTCCAAAACATGCTAAGTCAAAATAACATGTTATTCTGTGAATATCATTTCTGAACTCATCGTTTATTAACTTAGATTCTGTAAAATTTTGATAGTAATTAGACTATTCTATGAAAAGTTATTAGCAATAATGTAGTTAGCATAATTTGCCAATATAAAAAATCATCCGTTTTTAAATGTTTTAAGTACAATTAGCATGATTTAGTTTGAAATTAAGTAGTCGAAAAAAAAATTAATTTAAATTGTTCTTCAAACTAAAACATGCTAAGTGCATTTAGAGGACAATTGTAGGCGAGAAAGAACCTTATTTAGAGGACTAGGTAAGACATTTGTGATTCTAAGTCACTTTTAACTATGATCTACAATAAATTTCTAAAGTTCAAATAAATTAAAAAAATTCTATTGCAATTATTATATGATTACAAAAAGTGTCAAGTTTGTATCTCATAACATTCCCGAGATATCACCAATAACCTTTTTTGAATTAGCATGTTTTAGAATGGAGCCGTCGCACTGTGGGGTGAAAGCCTTCACAAGTGGCGATTAATTCAAAAGATGAACTTTAACTTTCACAACCGTATTAGGTACCATATGAAAGTAGATAAAATTCTACATCACTAACTGCAAAAATAAAAGTTCTTGGTAGTTTACTTTATTTGCAGTGTGTGTTCAAAGTTCAATAATTTTAATTATTTTTGAGCGCATTGACTAAAAGAGAAAATGTTGATATTTCAAGTGATTATAGTTTTTGTTAAGACTTCTATAAGTAAAAGTTTTATAATGAAACCGCCGTCAACTTCAGGTATATGAGCATTTAAAAATTTATTTTTTATTTAGATACATGTTTTAGAAATATTAAAAAAATAAATAAATTGCTCCAAAAATGTGGTATTTTTGATATATAAATTGAGTTTTAAACACTATGCGGATGAGTGCAAAAATTTCAAAATGAAAAATCAACCAAAAAAATGAAAAATCGCCCAAAATTTTCAATATGAAAAATCACCCAAAAAAATGAAAAATCGCCCAAAAAAAATGGGCGATAAAATTAAAAAACACCAGAAAAAAATTAAAATTATAGTAATTTCATTTTTATATTAAAATGAAAAAAGAAAAGTTATAGAGAAGCGTAAATAATGTTCGTTCGTTCCCAAATTTTCTACACCATAGCGTTCCCCGACACGGCGCTGCCTAATAAAAATTTTCTGCCTTGCAAAGTGTTCCTGCGTAAGAACGTTTTCTTGCACTGCCGGCCTTCGGCCGGACTTAAGAATTTTCTCCACCATGGTGTATACCGACACGGCGCTGCCTAATAAATATTTTCAGCTTTGCAAAGTGTTCCTGCGTAAGAACGTTTTCTTGCACTGCCGGCCTTCGGGCCGGGCTTAAGGATTTTCTCCACCATGATGTATCCCGACACGGCGCTGCCTAAAATATTTTCTGCCTTGCAAAGTGTTCCTGCGTAAGAACGTTGTCTTGCACTACCGGCCTTCGTCCGGGCTTAAGGATTTTCTCCACCATGGTATTTCCCCACACGGCGCTGATTAATAAATATTTTCTGCTTTGCCAAGTCTTTTTGTTTAATAACATTTTCCTGCATTGCCGTTCTTAAGAATTTTCTCCACCATGGTATTTGGGTGTATTTTTCCTTTTAATTTTTAAATGTTTGAACAATTTAGGGCGATTTTTCATATGAAAAATTACTTAAAATTTGTATGAAAAAATTTTTGGGCGACTTTTCATTTTTATTTTTGGGCGCTTTGGTTTTGGGTGATTTTTCATGGAAACATTTTTCATATGAAAAATCGCCCAAAATTTCAAAATGAAAAATCACCCAAAAAAAATTAAAAATTGCCCAACATTTTTGGGCGGTTTTTCATATGAAAAATCACCCAAATTTTGTATGGAAAAATTTTGGGCCATTTATCATTTTTATTTTTGGGCGATTTTTCATGGAGCCGTTAAATATTTTTTTTATTTAAAAAAAAAAATATATATATTGTTTTTAAAGGCATATAAAGTATGCTCTAATTTACAATTTAATTTATTAATTTATTTTTTTTTTATTTCAAAGTTACAGCAAAAATAGTCAAATAAGACCATTTTCTTCAAAATACAAAAAAGCCCATAAAAGGTTAAAAATTTTTTTTGAATGCTGTTTTTTATGTATTTATTAATATTCAGCAATAAAAAATAACAAAACTTTAAAATAACGACTTCTATGAATTAATCGCCACTTTCTCTACCATTCACCCCACTGTGCGTCGACATGTAACCTGTATTTACAATAGAGTGGTTCGGAAAAAAAAGTTGTTCCAGTCACCGCCTAGGATTAAAGATAATGTAAAAACAATTCTAAAAATATATTTTTTATTTTTTGCCACGCCTAAAAATACCACCCTTCTAGTATTTTGTTCACTGTGTCGCCATTTTAAGTCCGATCATAAAATTTTATATGCCGGCATTCATGGCTCTTTAAGGGCTACATTTCTGTCTTTAATAGGTATTTACTACCACGTCATATTGTAGTTTTGGAAATATTTCAGTTAATGGGTTTTGTTTTGGATAAAGAATCTTGATATATGTCAAAAAAAAAAAACTTGTTGCAAACGGTATAGATTTTCATTAAACTTTTAATTGAAATCTGCTAGATTATGTGCAGGTGTAAATGCCCCATAAAAACAAATTTATGTAGAACGAGGCTAAAACATAAATAATGAGACTGAAGGACCAAAAATGCTTTTACTTAACTTTGAAAATATCAAACTGGCAACCCTGCTGAAATAAAGAAATGTTTCAAAACCTTATCAAGCCATCACAAAAAGCTTCAAGCTATGCCACTTCATATCATCTGAAATTTAGTACAACAACAACAACAACTAATTTTCATTTATTTTAAGTTTGCTCGAATTGTTAACGGTCAAGAAAGATTAGGCAGCAAAAAAGTATTTGGCAATTTTTTTCTAACCAATAACCCATTAAAGCTTCTCCTAAAATGTCTATCACATAGAAATCATATATGAAATACTGTAAATGATCGTTTATTTACACTTAAGTTCTCAAAATAGTGCAAACATTCACAAGATTTACTATTTTGTATGAATAGAAGACGTGTGTGGAGAGAAACACACGGACGGACGAACGGACGGACGGACAGCATGAGCCAAAAATACAAATGATGTACAGCTAAGACTTTGAAATACAATTCCACCTGAAGTTAAATTCATTTTGATTTATGTAATTATGGCGGAATTAAGACAATTAACTGCCAAGTCGTGCCACATACAATTAATGAGTTTGATGTGGGCCTGCATGCCAGGCAGCGGGTTGGTTTGATTGGATTAAGCTACAAAAAAAGAGTTTATTTCAAGTTATTTGCAAAAATATTTGTAAGGCGAAAAAATATTATGAAAAAATATATTTTTCATGAAAAGGAAGAATAAATAAAAAACAAATATCTTAAAGCGCAATATGACGAAAGTACTTCTGTTGTGCTTTCTAAGAGATGTTAAAACATTTGAGCTTTAATTTCATTAAAAGATTTCAACAAATTGATTTACCATGAATCAGAACAACTCACATACTACATTTGCATTGAAAAAAAATACAGAGTTGAAGTTAACACCAATTGATACCGCGCACAGTGGAACAAATGCAAAAAATCTGGCGGCCTTCGAAAACTGCATGTTGTTCCGTTTGCCATAATAATTTTCAATTTGTTGCTCAAAAATTATTACAGGTAATTCGGCTTAAAAATCAATACGAACTTTACATAGCTTATTCAAATCATAAACAGAGAAATAAATGGGGAAAAAATTAAATAAAAACATACTTCATATATGAAACTAAAAAAAAAACTAAATTTCGTTTTCAGTAACCAAATTCATTGAATCAGTAAATTTTTTGTGTGAATACGGACCTACAAAGAAATTTGTAGATTCTGATAACAATTTTGTAAAAATTTAACTGAAAAAAAAATTTATTTTTAGTTAAATTATTATGGCATTAGAGAAAAAAGTTAACTGAAACTCAAAATATTTTCAGTCAAATTTATTAATAGGAACAGAAAAACATTTTTGCAGATTTTTTTGTATTATTCAGCAAATTTTTTTTTATAATTTACAAACACATTCACTAAAATTTTTCGTATTATCAGAAAATAAATTAACTGAATCAATAACAATTCTTAAATTTTTTTTTTTTTTTTTTTAAATTAGTAAAAGTTTTATCTGAAATAAATAACTGAATCAAATGAAAGGTTCAACTATTTTTTTTTTTTACTTTAAACAATTGGCTTGCTTTTATGGTTAAGCGTTTCGTTCCCGCTTTTGGAACTCGTAAGTAGACTTCAACCCAAAAATTTTTTGAATTTAGTTAACAAACTCCGTATGTTTATACACAGAGAAAAAAACTGCCTTATAGAATCAAGAAGATTTTCTCTATGAAACGTTTTTAGCCTAAGGGGTTCCCAGCAGAAAGAAGCGAAGATTTTTTCATAGAGATTCCTTATTGTTTTTATGTGGTAAATCTTATTAATTTTATCAAGAAGAAAACCACATAAAATCAAGAAGAAATCTTATTATTCATAACTTTTTTTACTTAATTTCCGTTATTTTTGGCACTAAACAAACAATCCATAGAGAAAATCTTCTTGATTCTATTAGGTTTTCTTATAAATTGTAAACTATATGGATTTCTTATTGATTTTATGAGGTTGCCTATTGATTTTTTTAAAAAGGTTTTCTTCTTGATTTTATTAGGCTATCTTATTGATTTTTTCAATAAGGTTTTCTTCTTGATTTTATTAGGTTCCTATTTGATTATGTGTAAAGCATCTTATTGATTTTTTTAATAAGGAAATCTTCTTGATTTTATTAGATGTCTTGTTATTTCATATCTATTAATAGACATACAGACAATTTTTTTTCATGATCTTTTCCGTTTTTGTATAAGCATATTTGCACAATTATTTCAATAGTTATGTAGACTGTTTGTTAGCATATTGGTTAGAGTGTTTGTCTATCAGTCAGAAGTTTGCTGGTTCAATACTTGTCTCCTTTCAAGTAATAATATGTATGTATGGTGAGTTAATTAATTAAGAATACAATATAATATGTATGTATGTATGTAAGTATGTATAAATAAATAACATCTACATATACTACATACATACATAAGTATATGGTATAGAATTTAAATGATAATACATAAGCAAGGAATAAAGACATACATTTTTTTTCTTTTTATGAGGTTGCCTCATAAAATCAAGAAGAAAACCTTATTGAAAAAATCAATAAGATAAGCTCATAAAAACTACAAGAGATCTTCTTGATTTTTTCAAAAAGGTTTTCTCTATGAAATTAATAAGATTTCCGTATTGAAAAAAAATCATAGCGATTTCTTATTAATTTTGTTCTATTTTATGAGGTATTTAGTAGGCACTGTTTTCTCTGTGTAGTAAGACTCTTAATACTATATTGAGAATCACAATATACAAACATAATAAGTTTGAAAACCGCAAACAAAAATCTTAAAAAAATAAAATGTTTTTTTTTATCTATAAAATAATTTGTAGAAAAAATTAAAAAAATCAGACAAATTTTTTACAGTATATAAAAATAAACAAATTTAAATAAAAAAAAAAATAAATCTAAAATTTTTTTTTACAAATTTTACTTTATAGAGATCATTTTCATTCCATACAGTTTTTTTTACATAAAATAAAATTGGAACAAATAATTTACTGTAACAGTAAAAAATATTTACTGAAACTAAATTATATTTCAAAACACACGTGTGTTTGAAAATTGTTTGGGAATAATTTTTTCTGTGTAGTAACAAACTAAAAAAGTAGAACAAAAATAAGCAAATTAACTAACATGTGCATAATTAGTGAAGAAAAAGCGACAATGGTAGGGCTGTTGTAAATTTAGATATGGTAAAATTGAGCTTTCATGAGAAAAAAAAAACTTTCTGCAAATTGTAATACGATGAATCAAAAACAATTCACATATTCCATTTGCAAAAAAAGCTGAGTATATGAAACAGAAATCCTCATCAACTGACACCACACACCAAGAACGCTGATAATGAAGGTGTGGCGACATTCGAAAATAGCTAGTTTTTCCCTTCTACTACGTGTTTGTCAGAATATTTGCAATTAACTTTCGTGTTATTTGTTCATTAATAATTATCACATGTAATTTGGCTTACAGAGCGTTATAAAATCGCCAAAAACTTTAAAAAAATCGCTAAAACTAAAAAAAGCACCAAATTAAAAAAAATTCTAACACTAAAATAAATCGGCAAAACCGAAAAAATCGACAAAATGAAAATAATCGCCAAAATGAAAAAAAAAAAACGCCAAAAACCAAAAACAAAATTGCGAAAACGCGAAAGAGGCACCAAAACTAAAAAAATCGCCAAAATGAAAAAAACACTCGTTAAAATGAAAAAATCGCCAAAATAAAAAATCGCCAAATTGAAAAAACGCCAAAAACCGAAAAAAACCGCCAAAACGCAAAAAAGACGCCAAAACTAAAAAATCGCCTAAATGAAAAAAAATCGCAAAAATCGACGTCAAAACTAAAAAATCGTTTATATGAAAAAAAAATCGCCAAAAAGGAAAAAAATCCCCAAATTAAACAAAAAATTGCCAAAATGAAAAAACGCCAACAGCCGAAAAAATCGACAAAACGGGGGGAAAAAATGTGAAAACTAAAAAAACGCCAAAAACCGAAGAAACATAAAAAAGACCAAAACTAAAATACAGTAGTTTTCCGATTTAACGAACATTCGATTTAGTGAACATCGCATTTAACGAACATCCATTTTTTTCTACTGAGTACCTTATTTAACGAACAAAAATTCTATTTTATATTTCTATTAAATAAGAAACATAATTTCTATCAAAAAGTTACTAAGAACGAATATATACATATATATATATATATATATATATATATATATATATATATAGTTATCTTCTTTTGATGGTTTTGTTTGATATAGCATATGAGAGTAAGTTGTGTGAAATAATTTTTGCTACGAACATCAAAATGGATAAAAGAAATCGATTGTTCTTAAAGCATAAAGTTAAAATTATGGATGATCATCGAAATGGTCTACGGGTTACAGATATATGTGAAAAATATGGTCTACATACGAGGGCGGTTCGGAAACTTCTTAGCCTAGCACAAAAAGCGCGGTATAAAAAGAAAAAAGTTAAGTGTTTTGGAAACTTCCATCTCTGCTATGAACACATGTTAAATTTTCTTTCGATCTGGCAACTCCTTCATATAGAAACAGGTGTTCACAAAAGACGCATCCGCGATTTTTTTACAATGGAAAAATTAGAATTGCGTGGTGTCATTAAATATTTACATAAAAAAGGTTTATCGGGACAAGAAATTCATAATGATATGGTAAATGTGTTAGGTGAAAGTGCTCCTTCATATGCAATAGTAAAAAATTGGGTTGCTGAATTTTAACGTGGTCGTACAAGCATTGAAGATGAACCACGTAGTGGACGTCCAAAAATAGCAACAACAACAGAAATTGTAGCCAAAGTGCATGATATGGTATTAAATGATCGACGAATAAAAGTGCGTGAAATAGCTAATATCATGGGCATCTCAAATGATCGAGTCCATTTAATTTTGCACGAAAAACTACAGATGAAAAAGCTTTCTGCAAGATGGGTGCCGCATTTGTTAACAGTCTACCAAAAACGCATAAGAATGAACATTTCTCAAGCTTGTTTGGATCGTTTTAAGCGAAATAAAATGGATTTTAAGCGTTGTTTCATAACTGTTGATGAGACATGGATCCACCACTATACTCCAGAGACAAAAGAACAATCCAAACAATGGACTGAAGCTGGAGGAAGTGCCCCAAAGAAGGCAAAAACAATTCAATCGGCTGGTAAGGTTATGGCAACGGTTTTTTGGGACTTCAAAGGTATTTTATTGATTGACTATCTGCAAAAGGGTAAAACAATAAATTCAGAGTACTATTGCAACCTTTTGGATCAATTAAATGTACAAATTCGAGAAAAACGTCCTGGCTTACCACACAAAAAAATTATTTTTCATCAAGACAACGCAGCAGCGCACAAGAGTGTTTTAACAATGGCTAAAATCAACGAATTAAAGTACGAGTTGCTTGACCACCCACCTTATTCTCCTGATTTAGCTCCCAGTGACTTTTACCTGTTCCCAAATCTAAAAAAAATTCCTTGCTGGCAAGCGTTTTACCTCAAATGAAGATGCAATTACAGTTGTAAACCAGTTGTAAACCACTATTTTGAAGACCTTGGGGAAAACTATTTTAATCAAGGGATAGAATTGCTAGAAAAGCGTTGCACTAAGTGTATTGAAGTTTCAGGAGATTATATTGAAAAATAAAAATATTTTTGAAAAACTAACTATTCTCTTTCATTGATAGGCTAAGAAGTTTCCGAACCGCCCTCGTAAATCCACCATTAGCACAATCCTAAAATCAAAGGAAATTTTTTTAAGCAATGTTGAAAACAGTCATTTTGTGTATCGCAATAGAAGTACTGTAAAGCAAGGTGAGTTCCCGAGAATGGAAAACAAACTTTTTCAATGGTTCCCCATGCAACGCAATTGCCATTTTGTAATACAAAGCCAAAGAAATTTACAACAAAATTTATGGAAGATAGTTTAATGCAGGCCATACTTGGCTGACTGATTTATAAAAAATTTAGTTTAAATTTGAATAGATGGATTGAAAATAACCCTTTACCCGATGAACAAAAGTAAAGTGAAGAAGAGCTGGATGGAACTGAAATTCAAGAGCCCAAAATAAAACACGAAGATGTCATTAAGCATTTCGAAATTTGTATTAAATGGGCTCAACAAAACAAAATTAATAGCTCAAATTTAATGCTTTCGAGAGAGCTTCAAGAAGATGCCATTAAAATAAAGATATCAAGTCAAAAAAAAAAAAAAAAAAAAAAAAAAAAAAAAAAAAAAAAAACAGACCAGTTTTTTTAATTAAATTATTTTTTTATTATATTGCTTTATGAATTTTTCTTTTACTGATATTTTAATAAAATACGTACATATATTTTTTTTTAAATTTAAAAATGCTACGAGTATATATTGTTTGAGTTTTGAATAAAACAGCAGTACGCTTTTCCTTTTTAACTTAACATATAACGACCAATTCACTTTAAGGAAGAGGCCTGACAACAATTAGGTTCGTTAAACCAGAAAACTACTGTACGCTCAAAACCTAATAAACCCAAAAACGAATAAAAAGCCAAAACTATTTACTATACAGGGTGGGCCAAAAGAAACCAAGGGGTGTAAAAGTTTAATAACTTTTTTGTTTATTAACTTTTTTTATTTTTTCTTTCAGATTATATAATATACAAAATGGAAATTTTTTTACACTAAGTATGAAAAATGATGTCTCTTAAATGACCACCGTTTTCAGCTTCGCACTAATGGGCTCTTTTTAGAGCATTTTCCATAACATCTTTCAAAACTTGTGCCTGTAGCGTTCGAATTTCTGCAACAATGTTTGCCTTGAGTTCAAGGATTGTCTCTGGCTTGTTCACATACACTCGCTCCTTCAAAAAACCCCAAAGAAAATAGTCGGGTGCTGTCAAATCTGGCGATCGCGCTGGCCAAATAATTTCCGAATTTCGAGAAATTATTCGCTCTCCAAAAACTTGACTTAAAAGTGCCATTGTGTCTCGGGCAGTATGGGCAGTGGCTCCGTCCTGCTGAAACCACATACCAGGTCTGTTTTCAAGAGCAGGACGTAAAAAATTTTCTATCATAAACCGATACCGCTCTCCATTTACGGTTACAGCACTTCCATCTTCATTCTCGAAGAAGTAGGGCCCAATGACATTTTCAGATGTGATCCCACACCATACTGTACACCTGATGGGGTGCAATTGGCGCTGATGAATGGCTCTTGGATTTTGAGAACCCCAGAACCTACAGTTCTGCTTATTAACAAAGCCATTCAAATGAAAATGAGCTTCATCACTCATAATCAAATTTTCAATAAAGTTGATTTCATTTATTCATTTCTTATTTTCTGATTTTCATTTATTATTTTCATTAATTATAAATTCTCCAAGTGTTGTCTATATAATCTGAAAGAGAAAAAAAAATAAGCAAAATAGTTATTAAACTTTTACACCCCTTGGTTTCTTTTGGCCCACCCTGTATAGGCTAAAGTTCGTATTGAATTACATATCTAGTGCCTGTACGGAACCCTTCATTTGCGGGTCAAAGTAGCACTTCACTGAATTTATTTAAGAATTTGCTTAAAGCTGTAATGACTTATGAAAAAGAGCAAATAAGCTAAACAAAATAAATCAACAGTTGAACATTTTTTTTATGTCATTAAATTTCTTCAAGCTGTATGACAGACAATCTTGTACCAATAATTTTTTTTATCATTATGTCGTTATTATATCATATGAGTGCATTTAATTTAAATAGAGAAATACCTTGAATAGAAATTACTTTTTCCCTAACCTACTCAATTGATGAACTTTTTGCATGATTTCATCTCTTTTTTTTTTTTTGTTTCTAATCCACTGATTTGAAATGCTGTTAATGTCAACTGGAATTAGCTTGAAAGCCGAACGACACGAACACAACAAAGTAAGATTGGATTTATACTATTTATAAGATTATGATCATAAGATTTATGTAATTACCTACTTAAGGAAAAAAATTTAAAAAAAACTAAACAAAAAATTAATAATATGTAAATCCAAATGAGACAATCGATTGGTAGCACATTTGACACAGCATGAAATCGTCATGTTAACGACGCATTTATTATTAGCAGCTTAAAACGCTTATTAGCCATTATTTACTGCTTTTGCTGTTGTTGTAGTTACATGGTATCTTAAGCGACCACATTTTAAGTACAACAACAACAACGCGCAAAAATATTGCTTTAGAGAAAAAGGCGGTAAAATATTATGAACGAAAAAAAATCATTACAAACAGCAACAAAACAACCATTTTCTTTAAATAAAAATAAAAATTTTATTTAAGTTTAATAATATGAAAAAAAAATATATATAAAATTAAAAAAAAAACATTAATAGTATTGCACTCATACAAGTTCGTTTTGTAGTTTAAAATGCCGCCAGTCATTCATTCAAGCCAAACTTACTGGCTGTCAGTTTATTTGTTTGTTAGTTTTGCTTTTAAAAAAGCAAATTAACTAAAAAAAAAATTAACAACAACTAAAAAACTCGCTCTCATATTCACACACCAACTACAATGTTGGAGTTTTGGAAACATGCAAACATCTCAAGCAGAAAAATTTGGGGGAAATACAGAGGAGGCCTTATGGGGCCTTATTTTTTCAGAAAAGCTTTTTTTTCTTTCTTTTCCTTGAAAGCCTATTCACAAATTTGGGTAATTGTATTTGCAGAGAAGATCTCGATGCATCAGTCAAAGACAAAAATATATGTGCAGCTCAAGATCACATCTGTTCAGAGATGTTAAAACATATGGCATTAGCAAGTGTCTACACAATCAATTTTGAACAAACTCAAGAAGAACTTTTGAAGAAAAAAAGTATTGTTCTGCGCTGTTTATTGACATTTCTCAGGCATTTGAGAAAATGTGGCATGAAGGCCTTATTTTAAAATTGAAGACTTGTACTATGTTCACACTTATGGTTTTAAACGTGTTTAACGCCTCATTCGTGTTTAAGAGCTTAAACACGACGATTTTGAGATGTTTTACCATACATTGACTTGTTTTGTTAAACATCTCAAATGAAGTGTTTAAGATTTAAACACTTCCTTAAACACGATAATGGAGTATGTTCAGTCCGTTTTTTTGATAACTCTGGCAACTTTGTGTTGTTATTAAATGGCGTCACGTCAAAAATTATTTGGTAAACAAGTAATTTGTTAAAAAATACTCACATATTTACAAGAACATTTGTTGATTGAAATTAATAAACCCATAAAAAAGCATAATTGTTGGTAATTTTTTCCAAATAAAAAAATTTATTGACAAAACGTCAACCTTAAACACCTCAAATGTAATGTGAACGATTGTGTTTAGTTTTTTAAAACACTTACCCTAAACACGTTTAAGAACATAAGTGTGAACATAGTATTACTTACTACCAATAAACATTTTAAATCTTTTGGAAAGTTACATTATTTCCCTTAAGTTCACTGTTGTGGAAGGAGACTTTACGAGTAGGCCTGAAACTATCTCATCCGGTGTGCCACAGGGGAGTATACTGGGGCCAGTTTTATATTTGATTTATACTTGTGTTATGCCTGTGAGCAGTAGTATCCATACTTCCACATTTGCCGACGATACAGCCTGCCTTAGTATGCACGAAAACCCTGATGAGGCATCCCGCCAACTCCAGGAACACATTAGCCAGATGGTGCTATGGTTAAACTTATGGAGAATTAAGGTAAATGAACAAAAGTGTGTTCAAGTAACATTTACCTTACGAAGAGCTACTTGTTCCCCCATTCGGATTAACAATCAAGTTGTTTCTCAACATTCACATGTGAAATATCTTGGTATACACCTTGATGACGACTTACATGGAAACACCACATTGATTCTAAGCTATCACAAATGAAACTTAAATTAACCCAGGTACATTGACTGATTGGTAGGAATTCAACGCTCAGTCTAGATTGCAAACTTTTAATATACAAGTCGCTTTTAAAGCCAATATGGTGCTACGGAATTCAACTATGGGGCACTGCTTCAGCTTCAAATGTAGAGAAAATTCAACGAAGGCAAAATAAAATTTTACGCATGATAACATCGGCTCCATGGTACATCAAAAATTCAAATATACATCGTGATTTGAATATGCCACTAGTGACTGAAGAAATTGCAAAATACGCAGGCAAATATCTAACAAAACTCGAGTCACATCCTAATCTGCTTGCTCGTAATATATTGAACTTTACTGGACACATCCGCTCAAAAAAGAGAGCTACAAGGTCTCTAATAAACAACACTCCAGATGCAGCTGCTTGAAAATATTTTTTTTTGTGCTTATCACTACTTATGTATTATTAATAACTATCACTTAGTTTATGTCCAACATTCGTTGGGAATAATAACTATACTTTAGATTAAGATTTGAATACTTATTGTTAGTACTAGATATGTGCAAATGTCGTGATTTTATCGTGTCACGCGTGAGTCACGCGTGAGTCACGCGTGATTCACGTGATTCGTGATTAAATATTATAACTAATCACGCGTGAGTGCGTGAGCCTGATTGAAAAAAATTTACTCGCGCGTGATCGTGCGTGAGCTTTTTTAATAATCACGCTCTCACGAGATAACATTCCTGCATAGGTACATATCGATGGTCTCAAGTAGAAAGGCCCTAACTCATGTTTTTTACGAAATTGAGTTTTTCAGCGATTCCAATACATTTCACACAAATACACCTTATCACAAAAATATATTGCAATACTGTAAAAAAAAGCAATGTGAGTCCGATCACAGAGGCGATGTGTAAACATCTAGTAATGAAATTTGTTTTTAAGTTGGAAGTACTTATGCTTTTAGTATCTTTTTTTAAATTAATTAATTAAAAGTATCAAAACTTTCAATATTGTAAATACATATGAATTTGTTGGTTTTTGTTTGTTTTGCAGTATATGTATATGTACTGCATTCAAAATTGCAGTAAGCAGTAAATTTACTGATTACTAAAAAAAATTCAGTAAATTTTTACTGCTAATTAAATTTAATTTGCATTACCAGTAAAATCGTAGGGACGTAATCATAATAAAACTGTAGCAAGTGGCAAAGTTTTTTCATTCAAATTTTGAAACTTTTGTATGAAAAACATTTAGCCACTTGGTAGAATTTCATTATGAATACGGGCATTACTGATTAGTGAAAATTCAATGCACCTCATCATATAACAAATCATTAAGGCAATTTATAAAAATTATAGAAAAAATTTTTCGTAATCAGTAAAAATTTACTTGTTAAACATTATTTATTGTTTTTACTGAAACTTTAGTGGTACTGCAGTGCTCATCTATGGCAAATACCTTTACTTTTACTTTTGAATTTTTAATTTCTGTTGTTCATCGTTTAGTTGTTGCTGTTCTTGTTGTTGTGTACGCATTGCAATTAAAATCAATTCAGTAAAGTGCGACTTTGACTCGCACACATTCAGTTTTGATCATTTTTTTTTGATTTAGCTTTCTTAATTTTTTTAGTTTTTTCAGTTTTATCGCTTTTTTCTCGTTTTGGCGTTTTTTTTTTTCTCTTTTTGGGTTTTTTTAATTTTCGCAATTTTTTTTTCATTTTGGCGATTTTTTTCTGTTTTTTGGGGTTTTTTCATTTTGGCGATTTTTTTCTGTTTTTGGGGTTTTTTTATTTAGGCGATTTTTTCATATTGGCGATTTTTTTGTTTAAGGATTTTTTTAATTTTGGCGATTTTTGCGGTTTTTCGCGATTTATTTTAGTCCTAGAGATTTTTTTAATTTGGTGCTTTTTTTCGTTTTGGCGATTTTTTTATATATGGCGATTTTATATTTTTTTGATTTTTTTAGCTACCGTTTTTGAAAATTTCACACTTACTTTTAAAATTTCAAGTGTATATATATATGTACATACAATTGTATGTATATTACATGGGATTTTAACATTTTTCGTTGCTCGTTTTGGAACACCCTTTAGTTTTTAACTCTCATGTATTTGTTGTTGTAGTGGCCAAATATCTACATATTGTGTCCAAATTTCAAGTCCGTAGCTCTTACGGTTTATTTTCACCTTTGGTGTACGGAAATAACCGGCGGCGGCGCACCGTCGGCTTCGAGCTGGTCGATTTGTTTCTCTGCTTGGTATTGCTTCTTTCAAACACTAATACACTCATACATAGCTCACACCGATTTGACAATGCAAAGCAAAAGCAAAAAGCAAAGAAATCTCAGCAAAGAAATCAAAGTCAAAAGATTTTTACCCCCTAGCGTATAGATGTTTACACATCAATAACGCTTTTACAAGCGGTTTTACAAAAAAATTTACATTGTGAATATTACAGTTTCTATTATGTTTTACATTCTCCTGTAAAGTTACAACTATTTGAGTTAGGGCCTTTCTACTTGAGACTGTATTTAATCATTTGAAATAAATTATTTATAATAATAAATGCATATATGTATTGTAATATGTATGGTAGTATGAGCTTACAAACATAATGAATATCCCCCAAACAAAATGTTTCGACTTTTTCTGAAGTCAGACTTGTCGTACCGAATTCGTTAAGACATTTCGGTAGTTTTTCTGAAAAAATTTTTTTACACATTAACGGCCTGGCCCACGATGTCGACATGTTACTTATATTGATGTTACTTATATTGAAAACAAAAACAAATTTTCTTATTTTGTTTTTGTTTTCAATATAACTAAGCGACAGATAATTTCTTGTCGACATCGTGGGCCAGGCCGTAAAACTTTGATTTTAGAGTACATAAGTAAAAGTCTGTGAAATTTTTTTAAATAAATATGTATTATATGTTGATAAAAAAAGGATTGTAACAAATATTACAAAACGTGAGTATGTGCAAATTATTTCGACAATAGCAGCAACATAACGGTGAAGCCGTACTGTGCTCTAAAAGCAAAAAGAAATCGTACCTACATGTCGTTACGAATTCGTACCGACTTATCGTAACGAATTCGTACCGACATATCGTTACGAAGTCGTGTCAACCATTTCGTACAAAAATTGTTACGATTTCGGTGCCGGAATCGGAAGATTTTGTCGACCAATCGCTACGAATTCTTTACGAATTTGTAGCATTTTGTTTGATGGGTATGTTTCTTAGATACCCTGTAGGAAGTATAAATTGAGAAACACTACTGATTCAACAGTGCCTTTGTCAACAATACTGCTGACGAATTGTACCGCAGAAAATGTTTTTTGCATTAGGGGCCGTCCATATACTACGTAACGCTGTAGGGGGGAGGGGTGGGGTTCGAGTTTTATTATGATTTGTTATGATGGGGCTGGGGGGAGTCTTTGAAAATGTTACGTAACAGAAAAATGTTAGAAATTTGTATGTTTTCTCATATAATATGCTTTTCAAATTTATTTGATTATCATTTATTTCATTGATCGCACGTCTTACCTTCACATTAATATTATGTATGCATACAAAGTACATACATGTGCGGGATATTTCAAATGATATCCGCGAATTCGAATATTTAAAACGATATTAAATTAACTTTGCTTTATTTTAATTTACATTGCAAATTTTACAAAAACACGAGCATACATATATACGTAGATATGTATATATATGTATATGTAAGAACCTATTTTTCAACCCAAAAAATATGAAAATTATATTATACATATACTTTTTCGTGAGCGTGCGTGATCGTGATAAGTTGTAAACCACTCGTGCGTGATTAAAAATATTTTATTCGTGAGCGTGCGTGATGGTGAGAATGTTCAAAATCATTCGTGCGTGAAAGTGCGTGAGTAAAATATTTTTCTACGTGAGCGTGCGTGTCGTGAGTCAGAAAACATTCACGTGCACATCTCTAGTTAGTACATATTTGAAGACACAATAAATAAAAAAACATGTCTTAAAAAAAATCAATTTTGTTATTATAAATTTCATTCAATCTATTTTTAACCCCCGACTAAAAAAAGGGGTGTTATAAGTTTGTATTTAGTGTGTGTCTGTGTGTTGTGTATCTGTGTACTTGCGTATCTGTGTGTCTGTCCGTGTCCACGTACAGGCCAAACGGCTGGACCGATTTTCATTTAGTTTTTTCTGTTTCAAAGATGACTTGATCGAGAGGGTTCTTTTAGCTATGTTTGAAGAAACTCGATCCAGCCGTTTAAAAGTATAACATCTTTTCTGAAAAAAGTCGGGGGTTTTTAAAATTTTTAATTTTTTTATCATTTTATTAGTGTTAGATACTGTTACGTTTTTAACTATTAACATTTTTCAATTACATAAAAAGTCCCCAGGGTACAATTGTTATCAAATAAAAACACTTTATTTACTCATCACTAATATTAAAAACTTTTAAGACACACAATGTTAAATAATTCACTGCTGGAATACCACAATGTTAGGTTAGGTTATGTATTTTCAGTTTTATGCAAAAAAATATTTGGCATAAAGTTAGCACATTGCCTTCGAATTTCTTTCCTCACACATCGTTTATTTTACTTCATTTTTAGGGTTCCGTACACCAAAGGTGAAAAGGAACCCTATTGTTTTCGCTACGCTGTCCGTCTGTCCGTCACACGGTTTTTTCTCAGGAACTGTAAGAGCTACGGACCTGAAATTTGGACAGAGTATGTAGAACCCTGGCAGCTACAACAACAAACACATGAGAATTAAAAATTAAAGGGTGTTGCAAAACGAGCAACGAAAAATGTTAAAATCCCATGTAATATACATACAATTGTATGAACATATGTATATTGAAACTTGAAATTTGTAAAATTAGTATATTTTTATACAGACTAAAGCAAATAACACTAAAATTTAAAAAAAAATTTAAATTAAAGGGTGGTCCATCAGTTAATGCAATTTTGACTATGTAATTTTGACAACTTGCTATATCTTGGAAACCGTAAGAGGCAAACACTTGAAATTCTTAAAAACAGTAAAACTAAAAAATCCGAAAGTTATAAAATCGCCAAACCAAAAAAAAAAAAATATCGCCAAAAATTACAAAAAAAAAATCGCCAAAACGAAAAAAAATCGCCAAAATTAAAAAAATAAATTCTAACACTAAAATAAATCACCAAATTCGAAAAAATCGCCCAAATTAAAAAAAATCGTCAAAATGAAAAAAAATGACAAAAATCGAAAAAAAAACCGCCAAAACGCGAAAAAGGCACCAAAACCAAAATAATTGTTTATATGAAAAAAAAAAGGCCAAAATGAAAAAACAAATCGCCAAAATGAAAAAAAGTCGCCAAATTGAAAAACCGCCAAAAACCGAAAAAAAATCGATAAAACGAGAAAATAAAGTGCCAAAACTAAAAAAATGAGCAAAAACTTAAAAAAATCGCCAAAACCGAAAAAAACGCCAAAACAAAAAAAAACCGAAAAAACCCCAAAAACGAAAAAAAATGGCAAAACTATATATTATATAGGATGAAGTTTGTATTAAATTACATATCTAGTGTTCGTACGGAATAGAGCTGCAAAACTATCGATAGTGGCTCCATTCGATAGTTTCGATATTATTTTTTGATGCCATCGATACTATCGATAGTTTTTGATTCTTATTAATAGTGTATTTTTCTAATATAAAAATCTTGAATTTTTTAATCATCCCCTAAAGTAAAAAGAAAGTTGATTTTTTTTAAAGTTTTAGTTTCAATGTTTTTAATACACATATTCAACAAACATACTTATATACACAGTTCTACGAAAAAAAAATAAACTAAAAAGCCAACAGATAGATATGTAGATGGATCAATAAAAAATAAATTAAAAAGGAATAAAATAAAAAATCTTTCATCATTACTTAAACTATTGCAGTTAGTTAAAAAGTATTGGTTTAACAGAAGGAGAAGCAGCTATTTACCGTCACCTTTTATTTAAAAGTAAGAAGCGGAGACAGTCCAGTAGTCGTCAAATTTAGCCGCCGTCAAATTTCTTCATGTATCAAAGCCGTTGGTACATAATAATTGTATTTTTATGCAATTTGCATCTAGTAGATAAAAACTGACATCTTATGTTGAAACAAATCAAAACTTATTAATTTGTTTTCACATTTATATATGTATGTAATGATAACCATTATTATAAAGGTTTACAGGCGGCGAAATTTGAATGTTGCATTTTTTATTACACAGTCGCCATCATTCCGTTTTTATTGACTTTGATTTTTTCTCTTTTAGTAGCGTGTTTCTGTCGATAGTATTGCTATCGAAAAAAAATATCGATAGTCCACTTAAAATGAAACTACCGATACTATCGATAGTACCATCGATAGTTTTGCAGCTCTAGTACGGAACCCTTCGTGCGCGAGTCAGAGTCGCACTTTACTGAATTTATTTTTTATACATATATGCACACATGTCCATATTTGCCACTCAAATTTAAGTAATTTAACGTTTGAGGGTGGCATTGGCTGATGCAGTTAGCACGCTGACTACAAAACCCAAGGTCTGGGTTCGAGCCCGTTTCCGATAGTTGTTAAAATAACAACAATACGTATTTTCTGATGTGTATTAGTGTTCATTTGTATCACTTGTTGCAGTAAAGTTCAAAAAATGAAGGCACCGAAACTGGTCAGTGAACTACACCGGCTTCAGCGAATACTAATCCCAATGTAACATCAGAGCGCCCTCCTTCATCGGTATTGTGTAGCAGAATCATCGGCGAAGTAAAATAACCAATAAAATAGCTACTAAGTACAGCTCCGAAAATTTGATACGACATTGACATTGACACTAGGAGGGCTGCAACACTGCATTTAAGTCAAGACCTAGTAATAGCAAAAGTGAAAAATTTCCCGAAAATTTTTTAATTTCATTTGTTTGGAAATTCTTCACTTTTGCGGCCACCTAAGCGCTACCTAAACGGTGTTAATAATCATTCCTACGAAGTTTATATGTTCTAAAAAGTTGTTTATTAAAATCTTAGGTATATTTTCGTAGTTGATTCTTTCCTTCAATTTTGAACGGCTGGCTATCTGTGGACCTAAACAGCGGAAAGGAGGTTTAAATTTTTTTTGCGATTTTGATCTTGAAGATGAAGTTTTTTTTTAATTTTATATGTTAAAAAATTTTGTTCTTTATGACAAGAGCTATAACTTTTTCTCAGAGAGCAAATCAAAATTCCGAACGGTTTGCACGATATGAGCCTAGGAAAATGCAAAAATTACATTGGGGCCACAAATCTTTGGGGGCCCATAAAAAAAGTGCATGACTTGGGGGGGGGGGGCAAAACTGGGAGACATGGGTCTTTTTTTTTGTTTGTTTTTTTATCACGTAGTGGTGTCCGTATATAGTTATATTTTTTGTGTTGCACTGTGTTATGGTGTTGCCAGTTCCCGATATATAAATAGCAGCCCTCGTATGATTCGTAAATCATAAATAAATCCTGTATTGTGAGACTTTTACAAACTGGGAAGAATTGTGAAATTTACCCTCAAAAGCCTTTGGAATTTCGATAAATTTCTACACCGAAGCCGAGTTTTTCTAAAATGTTTCACATTTCACCGAAAAAATGCCGAATTTGCTTATTAAATTCACAAAAAGAAATAGTGTTGAAATTTTATACCAAAAATAGTCCAAAGTACATTTTATTTTATTTATTTATCGTGCTCTACTTAGGAAGCGTTTTGTTGAAAATAACACTAAATTATAAACGTAATAATTCTATACGACTATGCAATGGGGATAATGGAGTTTGTGCCTGTTACTTTAGGCCTTTTTATAGGCCAGTTTCCTCCTGTAATTTTTTTCTGAGAAACAATACTAATAAATACAATTAGATATTGCTATTGTTTACCCCTGACTGCATGAGAAGTATTGTACACTGTAAGTATTGTAAAAGTAAGTCCACATAATAATTTCCGATTATTAAACTGGCAGTTGTAAACAAATTTTTTATTTTTATATTATTTGAAAGAAAGAAACAACACTCAAAGTTTCCAACGGATTTTCAAAATGGTGCAAATTCATTATAAGCTAATGTCCTCTCGTAGCGCTTATCAAACTCGCACCTAGTAGTCATGTTGTTGGTGGTGGGGGTGGGGGGGGAGGGGGATCTTATTCTAAAAGACTTCCCATAATTATACTTCTGGTGCCTCATTCATAAAACAAATTTTGTTTTATAAAGGACTGACCAATATTAAAAATCAAAAATATTTTTCAAGAATAATGTTAGGAACACAATTGGGTCGAACGACGAATTTCGTCTACGTCAACGAATTCGTCGATAAGAATTCGCTGCGTAAATGCGTCGTGTGAAGCACAATAACGATGAATTTACTCAGCGAATTCAGCTCTTATAATTGATAAAGTTGGTTATTGTCAGTGTGACCATATTAGTAATTATGGGCTAAATTTAGCTTATTTCTTCTGGATTTAGCTTTAACATTTTTATTTAGTTCTTAGTTTCTTTAGCTTTTTTAGCCTTTTTTAATCTTAATTGCGAATTCTCTAAAAATATATTAAAGACATACGTGATTTAGCTTAATTTTATTTTAAAATCTGGTCACACTGGTTATTGTGTATTAAAAGAGAGTGAGAGAGAAATTTGTTTTTTCGTCGTATAAAATAGAAATAAATCTATATCAGAGTTCGTCACGCACGACGAATTTCGTTCTGCGGCGGTGTTTTTGTTCATTTTCATATGAACAAATGTGTTTTATTTTTTATGACGAAAGTTCGCACTTGTGTTCCTAGCATAAGGCCTCAAGAATTTATAAGCAATCAAAAAATAGCTCCGATAAAAGTCCACATGGAAAAGAAAGACAATAAAGTTAATGCAGAAGTAGGGAAAATTTATTTTCTGCGTTTCGAAAAGTTAGTCAGCATCGTTATCTTCCTCTTACACATCCCTAGACAATTAACCTATTATAATAAGTTGCTTCTGTGTGGCAGAAAATCAGCTTCCTTGTTAAATCGGTTATCACTCTTAATAGTATCAGAGTCTGAACACAATGTAACGAGAATTCATTGCGGTGCGGTTTTTCATAAGATTTTGAAGTAAAAATCCGCAGTGCCGAACGGCATAAATTTAAAATCTATTTTATTTTCATTGCGGACTTTCTTATTCTCTCAATTTTTGACTCTCTTTCTCTTTCTGTTTCTGATGTTGCCATAGTTTTTGAATAATTGGCGGTGTTCACAACGAAAAACATGATTTTGAAGTTCAAAAATATTTGTCATAATATATAAGCTTAAAAAATTTATCAAATATATCTGCGAATGTATAAAATTTTAATAATTTTTTGTTTTTAGTTACTGCCATTACAAAATATTTAACAGAAAGAGTAAATTTTTTATAAAAATGTATGCACAAAAATATTAATAAAAATTTAAACAAACAATGACAAGTATTGCCGTCGCCGTCTTCCGTTGTATTATGTTTAGTTTTCTCTCCCGCAACGATAAATCGCACCGCACCGCAAACATTGTGTTTAGACTCTCACATGTTGACTTGAATATATACACACTGACTGCTTCTTTTTCTCAGTGTATTCAGCAAATATGTATATTGTGTTATGCTAAATAATCGTTTGAATTGTTGTGTTTAAAACTGCATGTGGGTTTAATTGTTTGACGGCGTATTTATCACAAAATGCATGGTTTTGCCTTTGTTTTTTTTTCTAATATCTAAATACACGTATCGAGCAAATTTTATATTATATCTTTTATTTGTATGATTCAAGATACATATCTTTTTGTGAAGTTTTTTTTTATTTGCTTCTAATAAATAATTCTCTTACCATATTTTTTTTTTGTGATACTCCTTTTTGTATTTTTATTAACAAATTGCTTTTATTTCGATTAATTATTGTCAGATTAGTATCCAGCTTTACATCATCACTTCTATGCGCTCGTATACCTGGCTTAACGCCCCAGCAGAGACAGCTTTGCACTGAGTCTCCAGATGCTTTGATTGCCTTGGGCGAGGGTCATCAATTAGGCGCACAAGAATGTCAATATCAATTCAGAGGTCATCGCTGGAATTGTACACAAGTGTGGAAGAAGGATGTCTTCGGTCACGTCATGTTTGTGGGTGAGTTTGTTTAGTTTGTTTTTGAAAAATTAATGTTAAGATTTATCAAAAGTTTTGATAATGCATGTGTTTGATGGGAAATGTTAAATAATTTATAATTTATTAAACGAAAGAGAAATTTTTTGCAGTTATTTATTTTGAAAATTTTTGTACTGTTGCATTGTTTTTCATTTATAAATTGTAGAATAAAAATTCATTTTTGCACAATTTGTATATATTATGAAATTTTTTATGAGATTTCATTAAATTTCACGCCAGAAACTTCTTCTATTTTATATTAGAAAAATAAATTACTATAAGCAATATGTCGTAACATGACTAGAGATGCTAAACGGGAAATCATGGGATTTTCGCGACTATGCAAATCCCGGAGCCCGGGATTTTATAATTTTAGAGCCCGGGATTTTCGGGATTTTATGAATCCCGTTTTTGCATAAATAATGTTTTTGACTGTCATCTTCTATATTAAAAATTATTACAAATTCCCTGTTATAAAAAGTTAAAATAAAAAATTTTCTTTCAATAAATATTTTAGTAGATAATATTATATTGTGTATACATAATTGGGGTATTCACACGGTAGTGTTAAAGTCATAACGTCATAATGTTCTAAACTTTTAAACTAGTTTAAACTGCGACTGCTGTGAGCAACCCCTTATATTTTAGTGTGTTAGTTGAAACATAAACAATATGATACAAAACAAAGGAAAAAAATATTACAAAAATTAAATAATATTTGGTACGAATATGCAAAATTATGAGAAAATTATTTAACGGCTTCTATCTGTTTTCGATAATTATTTGCGAATTTTTGCAATATGTAAAACAAAATTTTTTCGAGCATTTGACCTTTTAAAATTTTAAGGCTTTGGAATTTATTTGCAAATTTTCTTAACTTTTGCGATCAGGTAATTTTTGATAAAGCTTATTGCTCTTGTGCGTAATTTTAACAAAATAGGATTGAATCAAGCCACATCATTATCTGATTGAATTATTTTTGTTGTTGCAGTTTTTGCCTTTTTACACATTTGACGACTTTTAATTTATATCACACTTTGCTATCATTTTGGTATTAGCAAGTTTTTAAAAATTTTCATTTTCGCGAATTTTTCCGATTTTTTGGAATTCCTTATATCTTTAAGTATTTATGTGTTATTTTAGGGCTTGCCTTTTTACCATTTTACCGATTTTTAATCCATCTATCTATTTGTGCGAATTTTCATAATTTTGCCAATTTTCTGCGATTTTTGGTATTTCTTAGATCTTTAGGTATTTCTAAGTAATTTTGGAGCTTGTTTACAATTTTTGCAATTTGTTCCAAATTTTTGCAATAAAAGTGATTCTTCCCAATTCTTTGTTTTTTTTTTAAACAGTTTTAAACATTTTGTATTATTAAGTATCAGACTTTAATATATTTTTGATGTCATCAAGTTTTTGCGAATTTTCGTAATTGCGGATTTTTAAAAGTTTTTTGCATTCCTTACAATTTAAGAATTTTTTTAAATAAATTTTAAGTTTTTTTCAATTAAAAAATTATTCGCGAATTTTCGCAAATTTTTTGCACGTGAGATAATTTTTGATTCATAAAATCTACTGAGTTTGCTCGTTTACAGTTTTTGAGGCTTTGGAAATGTTTAGAAGATATTCGCATTTTTGCAAGTTTTCGCGATTTATATTATGTAAGTCTATACTCGAGTTATTACTTTTTTTTGCGGTCTATATAATTAGCTTTAGGACATTGTTTCCATTATTTTAATCCCTTGCGAATTTTTATATTTTTTTGCAATATATAATGATTTGAGTAGAAATTTGCTTAGGAAAAACTCCACGTATTTAAACGTAAATGGACATTTTGTCGAAAAAGAAAAGTAAAAAGCAAAATAATTAGTTATGACAGTAACAAATACATAGAGTGAAGAATTGTATTAATATAGTACTCCTTTTATATGAAAGAAAATAAAAATAATTTTAAACTGGTTTAAAATGTTAGGACTTTATGACTTTATGACACTTAGGACACCCTTGTGAATACCCCAAATATATATCTGTGGCAATACGGATAAAGTGCTTCAGTCATATTTTACTGTCTTGCAGGAGAGTTTTCAGAAATTTGTTTCTTTTACAGTTAAATTGGGAAAGTCACTGTTAATCTTTATTTTTTTAAGCAAACATCATTCTACACACTATAAGTAAAACATTTAAGTTGAAATATAACCCAAATTAAGCTATTGTTCCAAATGAGATTAGAAGTCTTAAAAAGATACGTCGCAAGTCCTAGCGCTATAACTTGCTGAAAAATCACACAAATTGATTGAGATTTTGACCAGGAGTACTTTCAAATATGCAGATTACGGAGGTACCATTAACTTAACATCAGCTTATCTCGACTTAAGAAATTTTTCCTTTTTGCCACAGAAATGGCGTTTTCTTTTCTAGGAAAACATATTACATGAAATGAAAATTTGTAATAAAAATTTTTTTTTTTTTTGAAATAGAGAGTTTATTAGAAATAATTGTACTTACTTAAAGCGAACGCCAAAT
The DNA here is from genome assembly GCA_949987645.1 of Tachina grossa. NCBI lineage: Eukaryota > Metazoa > Arthropoda > Insecta > Diptera > Tachinidae > Tachina > Tachina grossa. The sequence continues at coordinate 45,719,852 of OX465278.1, read as the reverse complement.
TTTATAGTAAGAAGTAAAAAATGTGAAACGAAATTCTAGAAACGAAAACGGCATTAGATTGACGACGAACCAAAAATTATATAAGTACATACATACTACATATGTACATATCGACCCATAACCGCGAATATAGCTTAAGCGACACACATTTTGGACTTCTTTTTTTTTTGACGAAACCCGTATTTTTCCGATCGCAAATAATCGATTTTGGTCAAAAATTTAAGTTCGAAAATTATGTCGCTTAAGCTATTTTGGCGGTTATGGCACGATATGTTCGTCTGTATGCACCTTTTAAATATGCAAAAAAAGTAAATTTTTAAATAAAAATATTATTGTCAATATAAAGACGCACATTTGTTCACAATATTTTCGGGATTTTGTAAGTTCCGAAAATCCCGGGATTCCGGTTCGGGATTTCGAGACTCTATCACTAAATCCCGAAGCCCGGGCTTTCTAAAATCCTGTCCCGATTAGCATCTCTAAACATGATGTATTAAACACATTGACCACAGCAGGCTACATGACTTCACGTATCCAAATGCCGCTAGCTGTAATTGTCGCCCTGCAGCCCGCTACTTAAAGGTGCAATCAGACGTGACATAACCATAGCCATCGAAGAAAGCCGTTCGAACCAAACTAATGAGCAACACTGCATTTGATTATAGGTGACTCGAAATAACGCCATAGCAATTACCATAGAAACCAATTGAATTTTGGCCACATCACGTCTAATTGCACCTTAATTATTTAATTTGCATATCAGCAGCATCATAAACAGCTGATATGCAAGTATAAATACACATTTCAGTGGTGCCACTTTAAAATATTTCACACTTGCCCAAAAAACCATAAGCTCTATTTTGAATTTATGAGCTTCCCGTTTTTAACGAATAACTTTTCTTCTCTTATTTTATATACTCGTATCTTTCTTTTTATATGCTAAAAAAATTTATTGGGTCTTGTAAGAAGCTTGACATGTGTCAGCTTGTTCGAAAACAAATTTCATAAGCTTGCGAAAGCTATTTATATTAATTATCTAACCTTTGATGTTAATGTTAATTTAAAAAAAAAGCTTTTAATGAAAATTCCCATAAAATCCTGAGAAACTCAAAACTTATCATTAAATGGCACACGACAAGATTTAAAATCAATGTGATCTATAAAAATAATTTAGATGTTTATAAAATGCTTTTAATTAAATAGAGTTTTAAAGAAACTCTCCTTTGAAATGCAGAATAAATTAGATTAAAAATTTTTATCAGCGAAAATCTAATTTTTCTGGATTTCAATATTATTTATTTAAATAAATAAAGTTTTTGCATATTTTAAAAAGAAAAGTTTCTCGTTAAAAACGGGAATCTCCATTTTGATTTTAGACTCAAGATTTCTTGGGCAAACCTTAGAATTCGACGTAGATTACTATTTTAACAAACGCTTGGTCCAGAAAAAATTTAATTATTCTGTGGTAAAGAACAAACAACACAACAGGAAGACTGTTACAAATTAGGAATGGTGAAATTGAACTTTTACATAAAAGCTTTTAATGAATTGGAGTACGATGAATCAAAACACTTGCATTGAAAAATATGTATGTGTGTACCAGAGTAGCAAGTCGAACAAAAAATTGAGAGACAAATAATTTCGGCGGCGGCGGCGGCTGAACGGCTTAACGCCGATTAGTTTAAACATATAAAAAAATTGTTGAACCCAGTCCGTTTCTAGAAAAGTACGTGAATTATTGAATCATCACGTTGTAATATTATTTATTTTGCAATAGTTTGAATATTTCAGTAATTGATGTCCTAAATGCCAATAAAAATAACTTCGTAAATAATTTGTTAAACCATAGAAACTAGACTATACATAAATTGCATTTAAGCTTTCCGATTGAATTAAAAATTAGTTACTTTATTGCAACACTGCTATGGATGAATGAATAAAAAGCTTTGATCAAATAATTATAAACAATCGCCTGACTGCTTGAACAAAAGTCTATGTGAACGTGCATGGATTTGAGAAGGGACACCAATAGAAAACTTAAGTGTTGTAGCAGCTACGTTAGTCCCGGTTCACACACTTAAACTTTTGTTGGTCAACTCGTAATTCAGCTGTAAGAAAAAAAAGGAGATATTTGTACTTCCTCATCCGTCTCTCTAACAACTGAATTACGAGTTGATCAAAAAAAGTTGAAGTGTGTGAACCCGGACTTACCGTTCATATACACATTCTATCTCTATGTGGAAGCAAAATCAATTATTTTTCAGGGACGCTCGCTATTATATTCAATCACGGATGGAAATCATGGTACAATTGTACTTTTTATGGTACATTTTTGACTGGTACCGTGGTACTACCGCGAGTTACTTGGTACAATTTCAAAATGTCAATGTTTCAATATATGGTAACATTCATTTTGCCTATATTCTCTTTAATTTTTTTGTGTTTGTTTTATTTTAAGCTCTAATATAATAGTCGAATCTGCGAATGTACCTTTATGAATGTAATATTTAATATTTTTTTGTTATTTTTTATTGTATACTGCATTTTTATACACATTTGAGTTAAGTTTCTGTTTTTTATTGTAAACTTCTGAATTTTTATACTAATTTTTTTACGTTTCTGTTTTTATTAATAAATATTAAAAATTGCTACCGTCAAGGTCTAAAAAGTACATTTTATTTACATAGTTGGTACAAAGTCCAAGAAATAATTTTCCTTCCCTGTATTCAATACGAAATATAAATAAAAACTATAAGCAAGTTGAGTAGACACAATATTAAACATAATTCAAAAAGTATAAAAAAAGAAGACAATATATCGGCTGAGTACTAAGCCGCCAATAAGCCGAGTGGTTCGGCGGCGGCTCGGCTTGTGGAAAAAAATTGGCTGAGCGGCTAGCCGCCAGCCGCGCCTTTACGGATTGCTACTCTGGTATGTACCCAGCAAAAAAGTTTGCCTACTAGAATGCAAAAAAGTGTATGTACTCTCCAGTCGTGAGTACATACAATTTGACTGAATAAGCCATTATTTTTGTATGAGAAGTTCAGAAGTTCAGAAGTATGCGGTACCCTATACTTTTTGCCTACAAATATCCAAAAGCTAATAGATTACTGATTGCCTAAAAGTATTCAAAATATAATGGGTTATTTTATGCTCACAAAAATGCAAAATTTAATAAAATAGCCAAAAATTATAAACAAATAGAATTGTGTAACATAATTATAAAATTTGAACCTTTTTTGGGATTGTTAAAAAATCATAATTTTACAAAGCAAATATATGAATACGTATATTGAAGAATATGCGAAAATACTTAGATTTTGTAATAAATATTGTAGTAAACCAAAGTTATTTTAATGTTTTCGAAGCTGACTTTCACGATCAATAAATATTTTTTAGATAGATTTCAGGATTAACTAGGACAAGTACCTTCATGTAATGATATAAATAAGTTTTTATTTTATTCATTACAAGACAGTCATTATTATACACATAAAATAATTAAATAAATAAGTACCACTCATTACTTTGTAAGCCATTAAAAATGGGTATGTATATAGGGCTGAAACTTAAGTTAATGGACACCACACAGTGAACCAAATATAAGTATGCTGGTGATGAATGTGTGGCAACCTTCGCAAGCAATCAAAACCTTTCCTTGGTGCAATTTGTTGCTTTAAGACTATCTATTGAAATTTGACTTACAGAGAGGCACACAACAAGAGCTTGGGGAATAAAATTTTAATGAAATTTAACAAATAAGCTACGTTCAAGCCATATGCACAATTTGCAAACTTTTACAAAAATAAGTTTGTGCTTTCACATCTATGAGAGCACAACAGCCAATCATAGCAAAATGTAAAAGCTTTCAAAGGTGTTTATTTCAAATGCAAATGTCAGAGCATGTGCTTTAGAGCAGCTACAAACGTCCAAACCATATTTACAGGCGTAAGTTTTTAGAAAAAAGCTTTGTGCTTTCACACAGATATAAGAACTTTTAAAGCTGTTTACCTCAAATGGAAATGTCAGGGCATGTACTTTAGTGCATCTACGTCATTGGTGGGCACTCTCAAATTTTTGGTAAATTGTGTAAGTGTTGAGTTTGCGAGCTACCCACCAAACACAAAGCCAAGCGTTTGAAAGATAATGGTGCATTAGACATAAACTGAAATATAATGGTGCATTATCTAGGCGCACGGTAGTGCACCAGGCCAAGTTCTGGCCAATGCACGCACGCAGTGTGTATATTTACACGAAACCATTCGAGCTGTTTTTACCCCCCTCATAACTTTGTTTCACGCAATTGTAAAATTATAGAATTTTAATCATAATTAGAATAAATTCATATAACCTCACATGCAAAGTTTGAAAGTTTTACAATGAAAGGTTCCAGAGATATAGAGGTGCAAAAAGTGCATATTTTAAGACATACTCACTGACCACTGACACACTCATCAAATTTATGAAGCACTTGCGCTATCGCTAGAGAGCTAAAATTTGGTACACGAGTAGATCTAGGTGAGCAATGAACCAGAAAAATCTGAAAACCCGAAAATTTTAACCAGAAGGGCGGGGCTACGTCCATAAAAATTAAAATTTGTCCTATTGAGCTGAAATTCGACACAGAGCTAGGTCTAGGTGAGAAATAAAATAAAAAAATCTGAAAACCCAGGAAATTTGGCCAGGAGGGCGGGGCTACGCCCATAAATGTTAAAATTAAAAAAGCAAATCTAAGGCGCCTAATAAAAGGTATTTTATTGAAACTTGGCATATATACCGCGACAATGCAGGGCTATAAATTTTTCATTAAAAAAGTGGGCGTTGACAAGCCCATACAATTTAAATCTCATTTTCGTGTACTACGGTTCAGCATATTATATACACTATTTATGTGGGTATTATTATCCTTTTGCAACGAAACTTCACACGAATAATAAGAAATGGCTGAAAAAATCTTAAGTTTGGAAAAGTGGGCGGGGTTACACCCATAAATATTAAAAACTAAAAGTTGCGCTAAGGAGCTGAAATTTGATATACAAGTAGGTCTAGGTGAGAAACCAACTAGAAAAATCTGAAAACACAGACATTTTAGTTAAAGGGGCGGGGCTGCCCCCATAAACACTACAAATTAAAAGTTGAGATAAAGAGCTGAAATTTGATACACAAGTAGTTCTAGATGAGAAATCAACTAGAAAAATCTGAAAACCTAATAGTTGTTTGGTACTAAAACCTTAATATACAGCTTTTAACTCAAACTAACTTAGTGAAACCTTGCACACGCGTTGCTCGTATACAATACTTTAAACTATCACCTTAAAAAGTGGGCGTGATCACTCCTATAAAATGTTAGCCTTGTACTTAATCTACTTCAGTCTAGCATATTTTACTAGAAAATTAGCATGAGTTGTAAGCGCTGCTCACAACAAAATTGTGAGTTGAAAATAGTGGGAGGGATAGTGCTCAAAAAATTTAATTCTCCCTAGAGAGCTGAAATTTTATACATATGTAAGTAAGTGTAAAGTAAGCCAATAGAAAAATCTTAAAACCAAGAAGTTTTTTCCGGTATGCAGGGCCACGCCTTTAAAACTCCAATTCGCACTAGAGAACTGAAATTAGATACACAAATAAATCTAGATCAGAGATTACTAAGATAAATCTAAAAAACCTGAAGTTTCAACCAGAAGGCGGTAACAAGCACTTTAAATTCAAAATTAAGATAAATTTTATTGAATGAAGCCTTTCATACACATTGCACTTCTCCAAAATAAAAATTTCCTATTTTGAAAAGTAGCCGTGACTTCACCCATAAATCTTAGCTTTTTCGTTCAGGTACTTTGGCTTAGCAGTTTTTAATTTAACACTCAGGTATTTCTTATTAACTTTTTAATAACAAACTTTGCATGAACCATAAGCACTAGAGGATATAAAAGTCAGCGAGGCCAGGCCCATAAGAATTTTACGTAATATTATACTATAGAGAGCTAACATTTTGTAGACAAATAGTAATTGATTTACTCAATCAGAAAATCCAAAAATTAAAGCACCAGCTACCCTATTGAAACTTTGCATGCACATTGGGCATATCCATTTGATATATGTACTTTGGCTAATCAGACTTTAATATGTAAATTTATTGAGAAAAAAAAGGGATCACGTCCACTAAAATATACGCTGTATTTAACATGTTTCTTTCCAGAGGACTGTTACAAAATTGCGTATACACTAGCGACACGTTGTAATGACACAATAGTGCATTTTTAAGGTCAACAATCCAACCCCCATCACGCTCTAACCCATTATTTTATGCAACTATGCCATTTTCAACTGGCACAGCGATCATTAATAGAAATAAGACACACTAGAGATTTTAAGTTTAAAAAGTCTTATTATAGAAAATGTTTCAAAAAGTAATCAGATCCTCACAAAAACATAAATGTGAAAAAAGGCCAAGTTCCTATCAAAAATTTCGGCCATTAAAAGTTGTGCGATATAAATTTTGACCAAGTTCTTGTTTTGCACAATACCTAACACATAAATATGCTATGCGTTATATAAATTTATAATCGTAAGGGTGTCATATAACTTCTAGATAATCTGTTTACTTGGCAATACTTTTACCTTTCTAAAATTAGAGATTAATGTGTATTTGTTTATTTCTTTCTATTGGAAAAAATTTTGTCAAGTAAGCAGACTATCTGGAAATTATATGACACCCTTACGATGACAAATTTATATAACGCATAGCATATTTCTGTGTTAGGTTTTGTGCAAAACAAGAACTTGGTCAAAATTTATATCTCACTACTTTTAATGGCCGAAATTTTGGATAGGAACTTGGCCGTTTTTCACATTTATGTTTTTGTGAGCATATATTTATACATAAGTAGACATATTTTCTTTCTTGAAAAAAAAAAACGTTGATTAAGTAAAATTATTAATTTAAAATAAATCTGTTTCTAAGTAAACATTGGCTTGTGGAAAAAATTTTATAAAAATATACTTAATAGTAACAAACCAAAAAAGTTTGTCTTAAGTAGAACAAAATTAAGCAAATTAACTAACATGTGCATAATTAGCAAATAACAAACAACAATGGCAAGACTGTTGTAAATTTAGAGATGACAAACAGAGCTTTCCTTACAAAAAAGCTTTGAGCAAATTGAAATAAGATGAATCGAAACAATTCACATATTCCATTTGCAACAATGTCTGAGTATATAAAGCAGGAATCGACATCAACTGACACCACACACAGTGGACCAAACATAAAAGAACGCCGATGACGAAAGTGTAGTGGCCTTCGAAAACAGCTAGTTGTTCCGTTCTAATAAGTGTTTATCAGAATATTTACAATTAACTTTGGTGTTACTTGTTCATTAATAATTATCACATGTACTTTGGCTTACAAAGCGATACGAACTTTAGCCTGTTAAATATAGAAACAAATGAAGTTCGAACAATAATTTTAAAAAATCTTTTTTTCTCATTAAAAATCTTTTTAGTGATTTTCTCAAAATTTTTTAATATGCATTGATTTTACTGAATTCAAATTCAGGAAAAATTTATTTTAATTCAGATGAACTAACCCTACAAGAATAGTATCAGTCAATTGACCGGTCATTTGATCGGAAGTCATGCAGGATATATTCGTCATTGCGTAGCACAGAGTTTCTATCAAATTATTAAGGGCAAAATGAAAACTAATAAATATAACATATAGTCGAACTGCTCACTCCAGTGCTTTTTACTAATCAATGTAGCATACAAATTAATCAACTTTGACTGAGTGATCATACATGATTGATATACTGACAATAAATATAAATTTTATTATATTACTTGTTTTATTATTTTAAAAAGTCAATTCAAAATATACAAGTAAATAAAATATTTAAAATTAAAGATAGCCAACGCATCTTCCTTTTTACAAATACGAGTATCTAAAATTTTCAAAAGAAATATATATTAAATTTAATTTTGTAAATTTCTTTTATGCACTATTGTTTATCTTTTTTAACATTTAAAAAAGTTAATTTTCACAGACAGAATGAATTGTATTTTTTTTTTAACAAAACTCGAGCTTTAAAAGTTTTTCGATATGTATATTAGATGTCCCACACTAGCATATATGCTAGAGTAGAAAAACTATAATTAATAAATAAATCCATCATCACTTCCGATGAAATGACTAGTCAATTGACTGCCACTATTGAATTCAATGTAAAATTGTTGCAAATGTGTTAGTGAAAAAATTTTGTTTGTGTTAGTTTCAGCCATTCCCCTGCAAATAATATTGGAGTATGTGTTCCAATCTAGATGAAACAGACTAGTTACATCATGGTCCCATGTAATGCAATTATGGATCATGTCGTTTTCATACAAGCATTCAATGCTGCACGATAAGTGTTCGTGTTTAAACGAATATGATCGTTATTCTTAGGCACTTACAAATTGTATGCCAGTAGTCTATAACTATGTATTCCATATGGGGTAGTTTTGGGGTTAGTCCGATGTAATGCAAAGTTGGACCATGTGGTCCAACCCTAGGACATCGCAATATTAAACCGATCTCCTTTTTTCATATATTTGGAGTAATTTTGGAGTAGTCCAACTCATCTTTGTAAGGACTAGTCGCATTATCTACAGGGTAATTTCTTGTAGGGAACAAAAATAAACGTAAATAACACAAAATATTTACTGAATAGAACATATATAAGATAAACGTATGTATGCACATAATTAATACTTTTGTACTTTATTCAAAAGGGCCTTAAATAATATACTAAAAGTACCAAATATCATATTCTTAAAAATCTTATTTTAACAAAGAAATCTTTTAGTCTTTTTAACATCCCGAAAAACTTCGAAAATGAAAATAAGATAAATATTCACATATGGTAACGCTGGTCGGCGTACAAGATAGAAATAAATCTCTCTCAGAGTTCGTCGCGCACGACGAATTTCGTTATACGGCGGTGTTATATTCATTGTCATATGCACAAATGTGTTTTATTTTTATGACGAAAATTCGCACCGAAAAATTCGTCGTTGGTCCCAGTTGTGTTCCTAGCCTTAAGCAATATGGTAACTTTTATGTCCGGGAAATTTTTCCAAAATGGGGGAATCGTGCTGCAGAATACTCTCAGTGAAAAATATTTTGCCCAGACAAAAATTTGTCGTGACAATATAAGTGATTTCACCTTAATTTCATGAAAAATTTCGTAATATATTTCTTGAAAAAAAAACACACACACACACATACTCTCAACAAATGTAAATATTTTACAAATATGTATAAAGATCTAACGACTTTATTTTAATTTTCTATTAAGGATCTCGCGAGGCTGCCTTTACATATGCGATTGCAAGTGCAGGAGCGGCTCATGCTGTAACGGCGGCTTGTGCCAGAGGTAATATTTCGCTGTGTGGCTGTGATGTGCGCCACAAGGCCACTTCCCGCAAGGATTCACAGGCCGGAGGCTTTGAAAGTGCAGTGGGTGAGGCTCAGCAGCCTTGGAAATGGGGTGGATGTTCGGCTGACATTGAGTTTGGCATGAAGTTTGCTCGCAAGTTTCTTGATGCCCGTGAAATCGAAGGAGACGCCAGAAGTTTAATGAATCTACACAACAACCGAGCAGGAAGAAGGGTAAAATGCATAAAATACAACCAAAAAAAATTTAATCTCATATGAATTCATTTAAAATTTCAGCTTGTAAAAAATCTTTTGAAAACCGATTGTAAATGTCATGGTGTTTCGGGGTCGTGTGTCATGAAAACTTGCTGGAAGAGTCTACCCTCGTTTCGTATAGTGGGCGATGTTTTGATGAAAAAATATATAAAAGCCAAAACTGTTCAAGCCGCCAAAGGCAAAAATGGACTGAAATTAGTTTTAAGCAAGTTAGTACTATCTATCTAGATTGCTTGCAAAATAACACGTCATGATACATTATTTTTTTTCATTCTTTTGCTTTTAGAAAAAATCGTGCCAGCAAGATTATGAATTTTCCCAAACGCATGGATTTGGTATTTCTGCAAACGTCACCCAATTATTGTGAACGTAATGTGCAGGAAGGTGTACAAGGTACTCGGGGTCGTGTTTGCAATCGCACCTTGCATGGACCTCAAAGCTGTGATTTACTTTGTTGTGGGCGTGGCTACAATACACACTCAATACGACGCACCACCCAGTGTCGTTGCCAGTTCAAATGGTGCTGTCAGGTACAATGTGATGTCTGTGAAGAGAATTATGAAGAATTCACCTGTAAATAATTTTAATCTTTATCTCCTTACTAATTCAATTTATCTAATTCGGTTGTAACAATACGTAACTCTATTTTACTAACCTTAGATTTTATAAGAACTACTTATTATTTTAATTGTTAGCTGTATGAATGTATTGTATGTATTTTTTCTCTTTCACTCTCTCTCTCTCTCTCTCTCTCTCTCTCTCACTCACGAATTGAAGCTATTGTATTGTTTGTAAGTTCAAGATAGTTTAATGAAATTTTAACTTATTTTCTTAATATGTAATTAGTAATTTTGTCACACAAAAAAAAAAACATGAAATTAATAATTAAAAAAATTAATAGGAATGTAAAAAAAAGTTAATAAAATATGGAAAAGAAACGACAATTAATAAAGAACGAACAAAACAAAATATGCATGAACGAGAGATTAATTTCAGAATTTTTAATAAGACAAGACCACAGTTTTGTATTGAAAATATGCAGGATGGACTAAGTTTTTGAATTACTCAAAGAACCGCATGCATATGTGCCCTTAATTATGAAAGTGGTCTAAGTCATGTGCATTATTGCTTCGAAATATTAAATGAATCTTAAAAAAAAACATCAATAAATATTTAATAAATAATATATATTTCATATTAACCGAGACAGAAATAATTTCTTATTCGAGCTTAAGTGCAGTAATTTCAATTCTTATTGAATGTAATATTTTTAATAATGAATTTGAGTTTCTAAAGAAGAGAAGAAAAATTAAACTAGACTTTTTATTAGCTGGGGGAAATATGTACTGATATTTTTCTGTGCAGCTACGCACTTCATCAGCACCCTAGTCTATCCACTTGGGCAGAGATTGTTATTAACATCAGCTATTTAACGTATTTCCCCCATCTAATAAAAAGTCTAGTTTAATTTTTCTTCTCTTCTTTAGAAAGAAACTCACATTAATTTATAAAAATAGTTCATTCAATTGAATTGCAGTTACTGAACTTAAGCCTGAACAAGAAATTATTTCTGATTAAAATTCACTACAGTTCAATTAAATCTAAAAATGGCTCAATGTTCGATAATATAAAAATATTTTTTGATTTGTTCAAATGTAATCTACTTAATATATATAATAATAATAAGTCATATATATTAATATATTATAATATATATGACTTAGGCCATTTTCATAATTAAGGGCACATATGTATGTATTTTAATTTTTTTCGGGTTTTTAAACCGTTTTTCGCCAAAGCAAAAATTTCTTATTTTCTTTTGGTTTCAAATTATTGGAGTTTGTTGAGTTGAAATAAAATTCGTTTGCAACAAAAAAAAAAAAAAAAAAATTACAAAACATTTGATAAGTTGATACAAGGCGAATGCAGTATCAGGTGACATTATCCGTCCGGTTGATTATCAGCTGTTGGTACAAAATTGAACAATTTGAACCAAAATGTCAAAATTTGTTCAGAAATCTTTTGACAGATTGGTTTTTTAGCATGGCAAACTAAATGTTGGTTTTTGTGTTGTAAAATTGTTGTACTGATAAGGTCAACTGATACTGAGTTCGCATTGAGTTGATGCTAGAGCTGCACAAGCCTTTACATAGGTAGGGTTGCCATATCTATTCGTAAAAAAGAGGATGCCAACCTTAGAAAAAGGGGCGGCACAATCTGACCGCCAAAAGACGGCGGGTCTTTTTAAATTAATTAATTAAAACAACAACATCAATAAATATATTCAGAATTAAAATTCACCCTTATTCCAGTTGTCGGCGTCGACGTCACTTAAACACAATACCAAAAAATTGGGGCTTGTGTACCCGTTGTCGAAAACAACTGACTCCTGTTGGCAGGAGTATCTTATTTTCTAGACCCTGAGGAACGGAAATAGATTGTCAGTTGTACAAAATTATTCTCGAGAGCGAGTAAACAAGCCCCAATTTTTTGGTATTGTGTTAAAGTGACGTCGATGCCGACAAATGGAATAAGGGGGATTAATTTTCCTTAAAAATGAAAATTCAACTTAAAATATAAAAAATAAAATAATATCTATCTAATCTAATAATAAATTGTACATTAAAGAAAATGGAAGACACTATATAAAAATTAAAAAATTCTTTGCATCATTTTCAGAACTTTATCGATGGAAGACACTATATAAAAACAAAAAAATTCCTTGCAACATTTTCTGGCATGTATCGGGTTATTTAAAAAATTCGAACACAAAATAAAAAGTCCAGATTATGTTGAAAATATTTTTTCTATACAAACTATCTGAAAAGAAACATTTGATAACAGATGGAAAAGTACTTTTTCTTACTATAAGTACTTTTGGTTTTATTGACAATTAGGTTTTTTGGGTTTTTAAAATTTTTCTAGTTTTGGGGTTTTTTTTCGTTTTGGCAATTTTTTAGGGTTCCATACACCAAAGATGAAAAGGATCCTATTGTTTTCGCTACGCTGTCCGTCTGTCAGTCACACACTATTTTCTCAGGAACCGTAAGAGCTACGGACTTGAAAGTTGGACAGAGTATGTAGAACCTTGGCCGCTTCGACAACAAATACATGAGAGCTAAAATTTAAAGGGTGTGCTCCAAGACGAGCAACGAAAAATGTTAAAATCCCATGTAATATACATACAATTGTATGAACATATGTATATTGAAACTTGAAATTTGTAAAATTAGTGTATTTTTATACAGACTACAACAATTAACACTAAAATTTAAAAAAATTTTAATTAAAGGGTGGTCCATCAGTTAATGCAATTTTGACTATGTAATTTTGACAATTTGCTATATCTTGGAAACCGTAAGAGGCAAACTCTTGAAATTTTCAAAAACGGTAAAACAAAAAAACCAAAAAAAAAATCGCTAAAACGAAATAAATTCAGTAAAGTGCGACTCTGCCTCGCGCACGTAGGGTTCCGTACGAAACCTAGATATGTAATTTAATACAAACTTCATTCCTATATAATATATAGATTTGGCATTTTTTTCGTTTTTGGGGTCTTTTCGGTTTTTTTTGTTTTGGCGTTTTTTGTGTTTTTTTTCGGTTTTGACGATTTTTTTAAAGTTTTGGCCATTTTTTTTAGCTTTGACACTTTATTTTCTTGTTTTGGCGATTTTTTCGGTTTTTGGCGTTTTTTCATTTTGGCGATTTTTTTTCATTTTTGCAATTTTTTTTATATAAATTTTTTTTAGTTTTGGCGACATTTTCGCTTTTTGGCGATTTTTTTAGATTTTTGGCGTTTTTTTTCATTTTGGCGATTTTTTTTCACTTTGGCGATTTTTACGAATTTGGCGATTTATTTTAGTGTTAGAAATTTTTTTAATTTTGGCGATTTTTGTCGTTTTGGCGACTTTTTTAATTTTTGGCGATTTTTTTTTTGGTTTAGCGATTTTATAACTTTCGGATTTTTTAGTTTTAGAAATTTCAAGTGTTTGCCTCTTACGGTTTCCAAGATACAGCAAATTGTCAAAATTACATAGTCAAAATTGCATTAACTGATGTTGTTGTAGCGGCCAAGATTCTACATACTCTGTCCAAATTTCAGGTCCGTAGCTCGTACGGTTCCTGAGAAAATACCGTGTGACGGACAGACGGACAGACGGACAGTGTTACGAAAACAATAGGGTTGCTTTTCACCTTTGGTGTACGGAACCCTAAAAAGCACCGAATTAAAAAAAATTTCTAACACTAAAATAAATCGGCAAAACCGAAGATATCGGCGAAATCAAAAAAATCGCCAAAATGAAAAGAACGCCAAAAACTGAAAAAAATCGTCGAAATTCGAATGAGGCGCCAAAACAAAAAATCGCCTATATGAAAAAAAAATCGCCAAAATGAAAAAACGCCAATAACCGAAAAAAGTCGCCAAAACGCGATAAAGGCTCCAAAAACAAAAAAAAAAACGCCTATATGAAAGAAAAAAATCGCCAAAATTAAAAAAAAAGCTAAAATGAAAAAAAGGCCAAAACCGAAAAAATTGACAAAACGGGGGAAAAGAGTGCCAAAACTAAAAAAGCGCCAAAACTTAAAAAAATCGCCAAGCATCGAAAAAAAATCGCCAAAATTAAAAAACGCTCAAAACCGAAAAAACCCAAAAACGAAAAACAGCCAAAACTATTTATTAAATAGGCTAAAGTTCGTATTGAATTACATATCTAGTGTCCGTACGGAAGCCTTCGTGCGCGGGTCAAAGTGACACTTCACTGAATATATTTTTTAATTTTGGGCGATTTATTTCAGTTTTAGCTATATTTTTTTAAGATTTGCTGCTATTTTACTTATAAGCGATTATTTCGTTTCTGGCGATTTTTTAGTTTTGTTTTGGCGAACTTTATAATTTTGGTGATTTTTTTTGTATTTTAGCGATTTATTTAATTTTTGGTGATATTTTTCATTTGGGCTCTTTCTTTATTTTGGCGATTTTTCTTTTCCGCACTTTTTTTATTTTGGGGTTTTCTAGTTTCAGCGTTTTTGAAAATTGATATGTACATATTAAATTTTATTGAACTAAAGTGAATTTTAATTAGGAATAATTTCTAATGACCATTATTTCTACAAACAGGTAATTTACCTGAAGTTTTTACCTACTAGTTTGCCTTATAACATTTAACTTACACGATATATATATATGTACACTAATAGATATCTATGGCTAGAAATAACGGGCATTAATCGGGCTTAAGTTCAGTATATTCGTTTAATTATAATGATATATTGGAATAATAATTCCAATATTTTGGCTAATAATTTAATAGAAATTTCGTATTTGCTTAAAACAAAACGTAGCGCAATAAGTTTTAAAATTTTTACTGCATTTACATTATTTTACCTTTAAATTTCGGTGCCCTAGCGGGCTTAGAGACATGCTGATGAAGTGCTTGGTAGGAAGTTCCCCTAGCTAAAAGTCTAGTTTAATTCTACTTTAAAAAATCACATTAATTAATAAAAATATTTAAGTATAATAATAATTGAAAGTACTGAACTTAATTAGCCCGATTAATAAATTAGTTTTTCTTTAAAAAAAAAAATACAATTAATTTTTTCTTTAAAGATCAAACGATTCTCTATAAGAATCACATTTATAGTTTTTAAAAAATAATACCGATCAGCTGTTTTCTACTGTTGCAGTAACATTCCATTACAGTTGGCTAACTGAGTCTTTAATTTTATTTTGTATTCCATTTTGATTTGACAAAATGTTTGTCAAGAAAGCATTGAAGCTGATTTTTTTTAATTTTATTAAATGTTGCAAAAGTTAATAAATGCATATTTTATTTGTTTTAAATACATATTTTTTTAATGTATGTTTTATGTACATAAAAGGTGATTTTAAATGTATGAAAATTCTATCCCTTGTTATAACCAGGGACAGTGGTTTCATGCAAATGCATGTTTTTTCCTTTAACCCTAATAATGACAAGAACGAAATATCTTTACGAAACAGTGAATTTGTGTAAAAATAGCATCGATTTGTTAGAGCATATTTTTGCATATTTTGGTCATAAAAGCATATTTTTGCATAATTTGGTCATAAAAGCATATTTTTGTCTCATATTTTGATTTTGTGAATGGTTTTGTGTCATATTTTGTCAAAAATTCTAATTAAAAAAAAAATATATATATATATATATGTATATATATATATATATATATATATATATATATATATATATATATATATATATATATAATTTATGTACTTGAATTGTTGTAGAATTTTAGAACGATTGTACAGGCACAAACACCTGCCAAATTCAATGGAAATGCTCATTTTGATAATTTCAAAAGGAAATTGTCTGCTATTAAAGCCGAAAGTAGTGAAACAATTATGCTGAAACTTGATATTGTTTTTAAAAATGATAACGGATTCAAAAAACAAATCTAATAGCTAGTATTCTATTCATTGAAATTATTGAGTTAAATAAATATATAAAATTATAGATAAAGAATCATTTAAATTTGAGCCGATTACATCATCCACAGACGCTATAAGGACCTTTTTCAATGCAAAAACGCTTTCTAAGAACAAATTGTTTGAACTTCACATTCAAAAATATAAAATATATACAATTTTCTTTTACTTGTGTAAAAATTTAATCTACACACACCTCTTGGGAAAATAATATATTTTTATATCTTTATTTAGTTGTTTGAATGTTGTAAATCTTTCTTTTGAATTAAAAATGTTTAAGATATGTGCATATTTAATTGTTTTTAGTGCATATTTTTCGTTTTTTATGTCATATTTTAAGCGCCTAAAATATCTTTTTTAAATGCATGAAGTCCTTGTCCTTGGTTATAACATTCTCATTCACAAATAAACATTTTAAATATAACAGCACTGAATATTGATTTAATACTTTAATTTTCAACTGTGCTTGGCTACTACCAAAAGCTACATACAATTTCCTTATAATTTTGACATAAATGTCATTTTTAAGTCAAATGCTTGAAATGACATTTCCAGCATTCCATTTGTCATAAAGGCACACACACACACACACACACACACACACATACACACACACACGCATACACATAAATTTCTTAATGTTTACTTTTTTGCTCAAATAGTATTGGAATTTTATTTCTTACACTATCCTACTCCACCAAACTTTCCACACAACTAGAGCAAACGAAGCTTGTAAATATGTATGTATGTATGTATGTATGTATGTAGTAGCATGAGCACTTTGGCCATTAAATTGTAAAAGCGCGGGCGCTTAAAGAAGGAACTGTAATTTCATTGATTACAAATATGTAACGAATAATAATTTACCAAAGAGTTTGAAGAGATAAACAAAGATAAGAGAGCAAGAGCACGCACGCACAGTGGTGAGTTCAGTGTGCGGCGGATATGTAACAAATATAAAAATTTATAACGTTTAAAAAAATTTCGAGGTATAACAAGCGACCAGCATGAGTCGAACAAATCAGTTCTTTAAGGGTAGTTAGTTGGAAAACGGCATTAAATAATAAGCTGGCTAAAAGAGCCGCATCATTGGGTTGATAATTAAAATAATTAAATAAAATAAAAAAATTATAATAAAAGATAATACTAAAACCACATAAATACAAACCAACTACAAACATACACACTCACATACAATTTGCTGCTTATTAGTTTTTTTCTTTCATCTACTGCCTTTTTTTACTTCGTTGGTGTATTAAATTAGATGAGCAGCCAAAGCAGATTAATGAAAAAATTGTATTTATACATTGTTATACATAGATAGAGAAGAAAATTAAATATAGTTGCAAAGAAGTTTTGAACAAGTAGAGAAATCGAAGAAAAAAAGGTGTAAACGTTAATTTACAAAAAAAAAAAAAAAAAAAAAAAAAAAAAAAAAAAAAAAAAAATTTATTACATGAAGGAAAAAAATTGTTCAAACGTCAACGAGCACCAGGCGAAAGGAAAAAATGTATCCAGAATTAACCCACCAAATTAATTAATAATTTTTGTTTTAAATTAACAACAAAATATAAAATATTACGGCATTGTAAGAAAATTAATTAGAAAAAAAGGTACATATGAAAAAATAATTTTATATATATAGAGAAAAATCGGGTTAAAAATATATATATACATATACATACATATATACATACATACATACATGCTCTGTTGGAATTTTGCTTTTCCGTTAAAATAACGGTAGTGAAAAAGTGAAGTGCGAATAAAAAAAAAATAAAACAACGGCAACCAACTCACGTCTTTGCTGTTATAGATACAGAAAAATGGAGTGTTTTATATGAAAAAAAAGCAAGCAAAAAGTTTTTATTAAATTAAATTTTATATTATTTATAAATACTTTATTTTTCTTAAAAAAATTAGCAAAAAAAAAAATATATATATATATATATATGTATATATTTTGAAATAAAAATAAATTATATTTTTTAGGCTAGAAATTAAGAGTAAATTTTTACAAGCGGCATTTATCGATTGATATTTCTTGGAAAAATAGGAGGAAAAAACTTTTTTCTTTCTGATTTTGAACAACTTTGCAAAATTTCTTATCGACTTCAAGTAGACAGACAGACATACTCACATACATTTGAACCCACATTTACATGTACAAAAAAAAATACATCTATACATACATAAGTATGTAACGAACATGCAAAATCAAGTTAAGGATTTTAACAGGGATGGATAGTTGCATATATTTTAAACGGTAAAGTTTTATTAAAGTAACAACAAGCATAATTTCGGGGCTGTTCCTTTAAATGCGAACAACATATTATTTAATTTCTTTATAATAATATTCTCTAATTTTATTAAGCTTAAGGTCGTCTCTTGATTTTATTTTTAATATTTGTTCGAAATATCGAAATATCAAATATTAAAATAAGATTAGAGAATATAATATTATAATTCAAAAGAGGTCAAAAAATTAGAAGAATTAATTTCTTAATACAGGGTGGGCCAAAAGAAACCAAGGGGTCTAAAAGTTTAATAACTTTTTTGTTTATTAACTTTTTTTATTTTTTCTTTCAGATTATATAATATACAAAATGGAAATTTTTTTACACTAAGTATGAAAAATGATGTCTCTTAAATGACCACCGTTTTCAGCTTCGCACTGATGGGCTCTTTTTAGAGCATTTTCCATAACATCTTTCAAAACTTGTGGCTGTAGCGTTCGAATTTCTGCAACAATGTTTGCCTTGAGTTCAAGGATTGTCTCTGACTTGTTCACATACACTCGCTCCTTCAAAAAATCCCAAAGAAAATAGTCGGGTGCTGTCAAATCTGGCGATCGCGCTGGCCAAATAATTTCCGAATTTAGAGAAATTATTCGCTCTCCAAAAATTTGACTTAAAAGTGCCATTGTGTCACGGGCAGTATGGGCAGTGGCTCCGTCCTGCTGAAACCACATACCAGGTCTGTTTTCAATAGCAGGACGTAAAAAATGTTCTATCATAAACCGATACCGCTCTCCATTTACGGTTACAGCACTTCCATCTTCATTCTCGAAGAAGTAGGGCCCAATGACATTTTCAGATGTGATCCCACACCATACTGTACACCTGATGGGGTGCAATTGGCGCTGATGAATGGCTCTTGGATTTTGAGAACCCCAGAACCTACAGTTCTGCTTATTAACAAAGCCATTCAAATGAAAATGAGCTTCATCACTCATAAACAAATTTTCAATAAAGTTGATTTCATTTATTCATTTCTTATTTGCTGATTTTCATTTATTATTTTCATTCATTATAAATTCTCCAAGTGTTGTCTATATAATCTGAAAGAAAAAATAAAAAAAAAAATTAATAAACAAAAAAGTTATTAAACTTTTACACCCCTTGGTTTCTTTTGGCCCACCCTGTAGTTATTGAAAAAATCAATTATTTTCTCATTAAAACAAATTAATAATAGTTACCTTCACATTTTTTGAAAATTAAGTTTTTAATGCAAAAAGGAAAAATGGGCGGAGGCACGCTCATTAAAAATCAATTTTATATATCACGTACTTCTTGTTATCTTCTTCTATCAGAACTTTACATTTAAGTCGTGTTTTTATTTGGCAGAAAGAATTATTTGTTTTCTTGAATTGCATAGCTGGAACCAAAAAAATTACTATGCCACCTTAAGACATGATGTGTTTGAAAATATTTCCAAAAATATTATGTACTCCGGCGAAAAATAAAAAAAATCAACAAAAATAATGAAAAGTTTAATTTTTCGGATTTTAGGAAATTTTTTGGGAATTACCGGCAACGTAGAAACAACACTGATTTGTTCTTTTTTTATTTGCATTAATTATAATATTTTACCAGCAAGGGAGAATTTTCATACAACAATTGGACTGCCCGTTTAGAAACTGTGAGGGGTCTACTGTGTAATTCTAAGCGAATTTGTATGTTTATAACATGTTATTTCGAAAGCACTTTCTTTCTTTAATGTCCATCAATTTGGCTTTATTGGAAGGATAATTTTATGCCATTAATGTTTAAATATGATTTCGGGCATGTGGCCGCCGCGGCTGGCTCGAATAAAGCCAATTCTACAGGTCCAATTTTCAACCACTTTTTCGAGCATATGGGGCACACGATCTTGGTGGCCAATTGACAGGTCCATTCCGCGAAATTATGCGCTCATCGAATGTTTCCTTCAATAAATCGATTGTGACGTGCGCTGTGTGGCATGTAGCGCCGTCTTGTTGGAACCACAACTCATCCACATTCATGCCATCCAATTCGGGAACAAAATAGTCGGTTATCATGGCTCTATACCGGTCTCCATTAACGGTAACTGACTCTCCAGCATTATTTCGGAAGAAGTATGGCCCAATGACTCCACCAGCCCATAGAGCACACCAAACAGTCAGTTTTTGTGGATTTAATGGCGTCTCAAGGGTCTCATGTGGATTCTCTTCACTCCAAATGCGGCAATTTTGCTTGTTGACGTAGCCATTCAACCAAAAATGAGCCTCATCACTGAACAAAATTTTGCGATGAAAATCAGCATCGAGATCAATCTCATTTTCGGCCCATACACCAAAATCACGACGCATTGCATGGTCTCGCGGCTTTAATTCTTGCACAAGCTGGATCTTGTAAGGTCGCAAGCCAAGATCTTTGCGCAAAATCTTCCATAAAGTTGATGGACAAAGCTCCAATTGCTGTGCACGGTGGCGAATCGATTCATTCGGGTCCTCTTCAACACTTTGCTCTACAGCGGCAATTGTTTCTTCGGTGCGCACTGTTCGACGTCTCTGCGGATGCGTATTATCACATAGAGTAAACGTAGTGCGAAAACGATCCATGGTTAACCGAATTAATTGCTCTGATGGACGATTATGTCGACCATAAAACGGACGGAGCTTGCAGTAAACTTCGCGAACTGAACCATTATTTTCGAAATAAATTTGTACGATTTGCAAGCGTTGTTCTTTTGTCAACCTGTTCATGATAAAATGGCAAACCAAACTAAATATTAATCACTTGACAGCTGACAAAATGGCCGCCAGTTAAAAAAGTGATGCCAACTTAAAGTTCTATACCTCAATAAAAAACACCCATTATGTATGTGTATAGTACAGGCATACGTTTGGTGGATGATTTATTGCTATTGCTTCTAAGTGGCTCATCGCGAACAAAAATCATGCATTATAAAAGCGCAATTGCAAGTGATTCCATTTCATGGTCTCCCTTACAAAAATGCTTCCAGCAAGCAAAAATTTAAGCTGGGAACAGATACTTATTTTAAAACAAAAAGCATGTAAATTTATTATCTATTGCAAAATAAAAGATCGATGTATCGCTTCTATTTACGGCGTTTCTATATATCGATGTTTTTAAGAACGATGTTGCATCCCTAGCCGTGAGGCTTTTTTTTATTATCTAATGAATTAAATGATTAACCAAATATTTGCTTTTGAAGGTCTTATTACACACAGGTTTCGTTATTCTTCATGTCCAATTAACATTAAAAAAATATGTGTTCAACTACAATTTCTAAACTAAAATTACACATTTCAAAAAGCATTGCTAAATAAAAGTTGCCATTATATGTGAGTGGCAACACTTTACTCTTTGTTTACAAAAAAAAAACAAAAAAAAGTAAAGGCTTCATTAGTCTTTACTTTCTGTTGCTGTTCTGTGCTGTGCCGTTCTGCTTCTAAATTTGAGTACTTACTTTTTCTGTAGTAACTTATCAGCTGTTTCTGACAAGAACGGTCGCAGTTTTCCGCTAAACCGATGAGTTTTGCATCGTCCATTGTAAAGTTGCAATATATTATTTTTTATTTTTCTTTTAAACTTAATTTTTTATTCCAAAAGCACAATCACAATTTATTTCAAAATATTTTTATTTAATTTATGCTGTCACTTACAATTACTTAACAAATTTTTTGATTTTCACAGGTTGAACCGAAACAGAACAGAACGAAACAGAAAAACTACCGACTTTGTATTAGATTTCTATAAACAAAAAAGAGTCAGCTGATTCGTAACAGAACAGAAAGTAAAAACTAATTCTGGCTTAATCAAATAATTCTGAAAAAAAGTCAAAATTAATTTTATACGTCAAATGTGGTTGCAACCTTAATTATTGTATCATGATTCCTCCTGGAATTAAAACATGATGCATTGGAATAAAATTAATGTTAAAAATATGTATTTATAACAACAATGCTGTGGCAGTTCCGAACGGTTTAATTTCACATGGAATACAGAGCATTTACGAATATTTTACTGGACAAGTTACAATATTAATTTTTGGAAAAAGTGCGATAAAAATATTAAAACCTAATATCAAATAAAAAATTCCCAAAAAGCACAAATGATACAAAAAAAATATTTAAAAAAAGTCTTACCTTTATTTTGCATAAGTTTTTAGAGGCGGTGGGCGTGGTCGATTTCAATGAAATTCTGCATGCGTTTTTGTTTATGTACCAAATTTAAAGACTACTGCTCGGATACAGAAAATGTTTGCAAGGGCGGTGGGAGATGTACATTGCCATATTTGATGAACACGCCATTTTTTTCTAAAATGAGTCAATATAATGCTCAGTGGCAACACTTTCAATGTTTTAGAACCACTCCTTTTAGTTTTTGCTTTTAAATTTATTAAGCCATCCCACTATGATACGCACTGAGCATTAAATAGCCGTAGCTGTCGTATGCGGAATGCACTACCGGGAAAAAACTTTTCAGTTGCATTTTATAAAGCAAAATTCAACTATTCCATTGCCTCTTTTATTTCGATCACATTTTAATGCAAAAACACGGGCAATTACCGGAGTAGTGATCCTACAAAAAAAAAAGAAAAAATAAATATTTAATAATTAAACAATTGTTATTTGAAATAATAAATAAGCAAGCAAATGAATACGCTAAATAGCTTGTAAAATATAGGTTTGCTTTCATGGGCTTTTCTTTTCTAAAAATAACGAATATATTTTTTGCCCTCCCAAGAAGAAGGAAATTACAAAATCATATAGAAAACTATTAAAACTGATACTAGGAATGCAACTGCGACGAACGGCGAATTTTTGGCGGCGAATATTCGTACCAAAAATAATAAATATTTATATAGGAGTATATGTGAAAAAACTCACATTTATGGCTTCGGTCAAAATTCGTTATACGAGTACTTAACGAACTCTACAATAGATTTATTTGAGACATTTTTAGATTTTTAATTGATTTATTTATATTTATTACGCCGGCTAACGACTAAAAATCAAATAGTAAGCAAATTTATCAATTATAACAGCCAAGGCGAATTTACATAAGGTGATCTTAATTCGCCAGCTGACATAACTTCCCTGCTGTCAAATGGACCAAACGTTAAGTAATATTTTGACAGCAGGAAATTTTACACTAACAAATATTCAAGGCGAATATGCAGAGTTGCAAATCAAGACGACCTTTTATCAATTCGACTTGATAACAGCTATTATATTTTACACAGCGAACTCTTACTGGCGAAATTCATTGTTCGTCCCAGTTGTGTTCCTAGCATGAGTTATGACGAACTTGGAGCCAAATTAATTTTTTATCTTAAAATACAATTAGTAGTTTGCTGAAAAGAAATTATCATCAAATTTACTGATCCTTTACTTCACAATGATGCATAGTAGAGATGAGCGATCCCGTAAGTTTTTGAATAATGTTGTTCCTTGTGAAAGTGATTTCTAAATCGTTGTTCTTTTAAACTGTGACTGTGTTTAGCAGTATTTTTTTTGTAGCAGTTTTGTTATTTTCAGAAAATCTAATAAGAAGAGTGGCAGTGAAATTAAACAGTGACTCTTATCACGATTTAACACATTTCAGCTCTTCCGCTTTAAAAATATTTATTACTATTATTAAATTGATAATTACCAGGGACAAGGACTTCATGCATTTAACAAACGTATTTTAGGCGCCTAAGATATGACATCAAAAACGCAAAATATGCACTAAAAACAATAAAATATGCACATATCTTTAAAAAAATTCAAAAGTAAAGTTTTCAATCTACATATCAGTAAATAAAGATATAAAAATATTTTCTTTTGTCAAGAGGTTCGTGTACAAGCCTTTTATATTAAATCTTTACACAAGATTAAAAATGGTATAATATTTTTTTTGCATTATTAACTCCAAACTCGCATTTTGTAGATATGTATGTTTATATTACAGAAAAGGAGCGATACGTAAATAGAAAAAGAAAAGTGTAGTTATTTATTTATTTTCATTAAAATTTTTTTATTGTTCACACATATGTATTATCGAATGTGAAGTCCAATGAATTTGTTCTTAGAAAGCTTTGTGCATTGAAAAAGGCCTTGTAACGTCTGTGGATGTAATCGGCTCAAATTTAAATGATTCTTTTTATATAATGCTGTATACTTATTGAACTCAAACATTACAATGAATTGAATACTAGCTATTAGATTTGGTTTTTGAATCCATTATAACTTTTAAAAACAATATCAAGTTTCGGCATAATTATTTCACTATTTCGGCTTTAATAGCAGACAATTTGAAATTATCAAAATTACAATTTCCATTAAATTTGGTAGGTGTATGTGCTTGTACAATCGCTCCACAATTCTACAACAATGCAAGCGGGTACAGTTGCCAAAAACAGTTTTGCAATATTTTTTGAAATTTGAATTTTTGAGAAAATATGACACAAAATCAGCATTTATATCAAAATATGAGACAAAAATATGCATTTATGACTAAATTATGCAAAAATATGAATTTTCAGCAAAATATGCACTAACAAATCGATGCCATTTTTACGCAAATTCATTGTTTCGTAAAGGTATTTCGGTCTCGCCATTATCAGAGTTAAAGGAAAAAACATGCATTTGCATGAAACTCCTGTCCCTGATAATTACTAATAAGAAGAGCGACAAAAACAAACAATTAACAATCAACCCCTTCCAAATATTAAAAAAAACGATTTGACTTGATTTTATGTATTTCTCTCGACAAAATCTGAAAAAATTAATGTGGTAGCTTTATTTACTGTAAATTAAGAATATATTCTATGCCATATAAGAACATTCACAGTTTTAATGAAACAACTATGTTTCCAAAACCTGCCACTTGATAAATTCAGTCACAGTTGTGCTTTGTGATTTTTCAATCGCTGTGAAAAAGTAGTGCTGAATACACACTATGGCATTTTGTGATATCGCGATGCATCACAAGCAAAAATAAAAATTTGTACTAGTGGCATTAGCTCATAAACAGTTTACGCATCTGATGTAGACAGTTGTGAGAACAAGTTGGCAGCATTACAGACACAAAAACAAAATGTCAGCAGAGTATAATAGAATGCTTTGGTGGCGCACATATTAAGCTCTTGTCTTTTCCACCACTTTATGTGCTGTTTTAGATTGTTTTAATTTTTTTTCTTATTATTGCTAAACATAAACATTGGCATTCGTATAAATATTAATTAACAAATAATACGAAAAACCAAGTCCCACAATTACTTACATAAATGACACTAAATTTCATTATATCAAAATTAGTTCTTGATGTAGATAATGTTGCCGTCTTGCCATTGCTTCATCATGAGCCACTTTCCTGTTACAATGCACAAAAATGTGTGCAATGCCGTACACATTTGAAAATGACAACACAAGAGATGCCAGATGTAAACTCATCCTAACAGAAATATCGCTCATCTCTGCTGCATATGGTGGCGTATGATTAATATGCTACTCAAATAATTCATTACTCATACGTCTCTTTATAGAAACGAGTAAAATCCAATAGACCCCTGCAAAAGACAATTTAAACGAACTTTTAAGACATGAGGGATTTTTTAAATGCTTTACTACAGCGAAATCTTCTAAAATAAATGCTAAACAACACTATTGACAAGACATTTGTTTCAGTTATTGCAGATATAGGAGTATAGAAGAAAATACTTTGTGAAGGAAGAATTTGTGATGCTTGTATTCACGCATGGGCGCGTATGCATTGTTGCATTAATTTAGATCTAAAATGCTGACTTCCCATTTTGAAGTGCGTTGCGAGTGACAAGAAATGCTCACAAAGTTTACGAGATACGGTTTTTAAACTTATTACATTTTAAGCTAATCTACGTAAGAAAATAAAATAAATTAGAAACATTTTAATGTGACTTGACAATTTCAGGTTTTGCAGGGCGTTACGCGTATTAAGAAATTTGCATAAATCTTAAGCTTATGGAAATGCCATTATAATTTTTTTTCAATATAAAAAAGCGCCATAGTATACACACAAGAAAGTAATATGAATGATTTTGTAATATTAATTAAAATATTTGTAATATCAGTTAAAAAATTAATTCAATTTTCACCTATAAACAATTTGATAATATCAATTAAGTCTTTCCACTCAAATTAATTAATACAATTACAAATTTAATTGAATCAATTTTTAATTTAAAATATTAATTGGTGAATACTTTTTTCTGTGTAGTTTTGGGAAAAGAAATTTAAAAAAAACGGCGGACTTACAATAATTTTAATTTGAATTTCGGAATTTCCTGTTTTGTACATAAATAAATATTTTTTAAATATTTTTTTTAAGAGTAGAAAATTTTCTATATACAGCAAAAACGTCCTGCAATTATTTTGGTCAAAAAATAAAAATTATATGTTGAAGTTAGAAAAAATTTAATTTGAACTTCGATTTTGACATGAAAAAATTATTTTTGTTTTTAAAGGTCAGACGATATTCTATATCAGTGACGTATTTATTTATTTATTTAATTGAAAACAATGGCCCTTATTATGAGCAACTTTCATTCTTCGACTGTAGTCGAAAGTACTCATCGAACGAATTTCCATTTGGTATTATCACGAGCATTTGATAAAGAATTTCCTTATTGTGAATATCACTCACAGTGATTTTTAAAATTTGCAACAACTTTACCTCAAAATAAAAACTAATTATTTTTAATAGATTTTTATATTAAAATATTTCACCGAAATACGAAATTCTGTTCGATAGAAAATTCGTTGCTAAAAGGAAATTTGCGATGCTCATAATATAGATTGAACATTAGATTTTCGATGTTCGATGTTCGATAGCCAGCGAAGATCAAAAATCGAACGCAACTCATAATAAGTCTCAATAACTTAAAAATATATGTATATTTAAACCTAATTGAAATATAATGAATTTTAAGCAGGATTAGTTTCTTAATCCACCTCAAGTTTCTGTTAATAACCAATCTCTGCCCAAATAGATAGACATATATATGACCTTCTCAGAGAAAAGGGACCTAGCGTGTCAAAAAACGGGTTTGTACTTAAGAGTGGATTCTGGTACCTAAAAGGGTATAGAATAAGATGAAATGAGTTAGATTTTTGATAAAAATTTATTTATTACCAAATCGCATCTCCCAGCTGAAGGTGTGTTCAAAGTGATAATGCGTTATGAAACTTTAAATGCGTTTTTCTCAGAACTTCATTTTCACACACTAGATCTCCTTTCTCGGAGAAGGTCACATATGTATATGTTATAGACACAGGTAACAATGAGGTGCGTCTAGGCACAGAAAAATGTCGGCACTAACATTTTTCTTATCTTCTTTAAAAATCCATATTAACTAATTAAAATATTTCATTCTTTACGAGTAGAAGTTGAAAATATTGAACTTGAGCCCGATTAAGAAATAATTCCTGATTATATTATATAATTTAGAAGAAAATAATTTAAAAAAATTGTCACATTACTAGAAGTAAAGTTATGGTAAATATCAAGACATTTCGACAAAAAAAAAAAAAAATTTTTCAGATGTCCGCTTCAATTTTGTACGTTTCTAATAATACACCATGTGTTTATTGTAAATTGCATGCGACACAATTGTCGTTGATATTATTTCGTATGAAAACTCAATATGTTGAAGTTATATTTCATTTGTTTTTTTTTCAAGATGAACAACAGAGTACTACTTTTTCCATAAAAAATGCATGAAATTTTTTTTTTACATATACGAGTATGTATTTTGACAGAATTTCACCTTAAATGTAGATCAGATATAAAATATTATAAAATAATTTCAGTTTTTACAACAAATTCTAACATTTATAAAAAGCAAAATAATAAAATGCCGCATTTCATAATAAACATAATTTTCCATCCCTGTTATTTTACATTAATGCATACCAACACTCCGTACTTACAGACACAAACAGTCATACATTCATGTGCTCTTATGTAGGGTAAATTATCATTATGTTTCTCGTAGGCTTGTTGAACCATTTCGTAGAGCTTCAAAAAGCAGTTAACAAGAATATAAAAGAACATGAAATTAAAGAGGAAGAAAAAAAAACAAAAACTCACACATAAAGTTTTATTTTCATGAAACTTCTCTCTATATGCGCGCTGTATACAGAAGAAGTGCGTGCGTGTTGTACAGTGTTGCCACTTCTTTGCGAGTAATTACCCCCAATCGGGTTGAAAATTTTGTTGTTGTGGGTATTGCCGCCCCTAGATTGATTGCACAGCAGTCGATTCTTTTGAGGTAATTTTCAAAATCTTCTTCGCACATTTCGGGCGGTTTCACGGCGATAATTTGACTAATGTTGCTTTTTCAAATGCTTCAACTTTAGGAGATTATTCGCGTAGACACGACCTTTGGCTTAGCCCTACAAAGAAAATCTAATCGCTTCATATCGCATGGTATTGGTGGCCAGTTCAAAATGAAATTAAGCATTGTGAAAACTTTTCATGCAATAAAGCCAAAATAGGTCGTCTTGTGTGTTTAGTGATATCATCTTCTTGAAACTACATATCGTCCAGTTTTAGTCTGTCATAGCGCTCTTCAATGACGTCAAAGCGTTGCCACCGCATTATTTCGGTTTTCGGAACACGAGGATTTTTTAAAGATTTTAAGAAAAAAAATTCTTCTATAATTTTTTTTGAAATTTAATTTTGTGTGGCGATAATGGATAAAGAAGGAAATGTGAAGAACGTCAAATATGTTGGCGATAAAAATTTCAAATTAAAAATAATTTCAATTATTATTCGAACTCCATTTATTTCTATATTTATGATTTTAACAGGCTAAAGTTCGTATCGCTTTTTAAGCCAAATTACATGTGATAATTATTAATTAATTATTAATTATTAACTTTGGTGTTATTTGTTCATTAATAATTATCACATGTAATTTGGCTTAAAAAGCGATACGAACTTTAGCCTGTTAAAATCATAAATATAGAAACAAATGGAGTTCGAATAATAATTAAAATTAACTAAAATTAATAGCCATGGGCTTGTGGCAAAAAAATTAAAAAATAAAAATATACTTAATAGTAACAAACCAAAAAAGTTTGTCTCAAGTAGAACATAAACAAGCAAATTAACTAACATGTGTATAATTAGTAAAAGAACAAACGACAATGGTAAGACTGTTGTAAATATAGAGATGGTAAAATTGAGCTTACAATACAAAAAAGCTTTCAGCAAATTGAAATACGATGAATCAAAAACAATTCACATATTCCATTTGCAAAAAAGTTTCGTATATAAAGGAGAAATCTACATCAACTGACACCACACACAGTGGACCAAACACAAAAGAACGCTGATGATGAAGGTTTAGTGGCCTTCGAAAACGGCTGGCTGTTCCGTTCAACTATGTGTTGTCAGAATATTTACAACTAACTTTGGTGTTATTTGTTCATTATTAATTATCACATGTAATTTGGCTTAAAAAGCGATACGAACTTTAGCCTGTTAAAATCATAAATATAAAAATAATTTCATTCACTATATTTTAGCAATAAGAACATTAATTGGCTTGGACATTCACAAAATTTAACGAATAAAAGGCGGGAAATATAACTTGCACTATGGCAACACTGATTTAATAAAATACATTGGGTTAATTTAAATCTGTTGTGGTGTAGGATATGTAATTTTTTTCATTCAGAATAACTTTACAGCTTTAAACAATATATTGTACCCAAGTTATTCAGTTGAAGTAAAATTAATAATTACATTGAATTAATAGTTTTTATAGAGATTTAATGGTTTGTAGCATAACTGTAACAATGATAAAGGATTAAAACTGTAACAGTGATAAAGGATTAAAAATGCTTGCCGCTTTTGCTTACGTATGGCTGTTATTGGAATTTTAGTATTGAAAAGTTTATTCAAAGGAACGGCAATGAATTAACAGTTTGGACCTTTACTAATAACTCATTTCTTTTTAGTTTTCTTGTTATATATTTTTTTTCTGTTAATTTATTTTTTTTAAACAAATTTTTGAGTTTTTTTTTAATTTTGTAAAAGTTTTTTTTTTAATAAAAGTTTGAATTGTGATCAGGTGTATTTTTCATTTAAATCTGGTAATTCTGCTTCATATCAAGTGTAATTTTGAATTTTGCTGTTGGTAACACTGATGGTAAACGAAGCACACACACGCACACAAACACACACATACATACTGCTCACGCAAGCACTTTCGATAAAATAAGTTCCCATACAGTACACATATTTTTAGAAACCGGAGCATTCAGGATTTCGGGAGTAAATACCCACATACACAGACACACTGTATAAAATGTGCATATGAGTATTTATAGCAAATGACAGTTATTTACACTCAGTTGTTTGTATGTATGTATATGAAAGTGTGCGTACGTGTTTGTGTGTGTTTGAATTTTTGATTGTTAATGGTTGTTTATTGGTGAATAAGTGAAATGTGTGTCAGTGGCTTTTTAGGGAAAACATGACAACGTCAACGTAAACGATTAACGCTAACGTTCATAAATGAAAACTTTTTACAAGACGGAAGCAACATCGACAGCGATAAAAATATTAATATAATTTTTGTGGTAAAATATTAAATAACTACAATCGCACAAACAAAATTGCTTATCAAAGAAAATTTAGAAAAAAAAAAGAAAAGAAAAAATATATATTAATGTTGTAAATAGATTGCAAAAAAAAAAATAATAATGACAGCAACAAGAACAGAAAGTGATATAATCTTAAAGCATTTAAATCTTTTTGAAAACAAAAAGAAAATGAAAAAAAATTAATTTTAAATATTTACATATAAATAAATATATATGCATATGTATATATTTATCAATATTTGCTTAAACACTAGGCATGAATGAAAAAATTAATATAAAAGACAACAGAAAACTGAAAACTGAAAAACTGAAACTGAAAAAATTCAATTTCTAATTAAATCTGTAATCGCACACATCATCATACACTGTTTCCAGTTGTGAGAAATTTATTTATATATATATTTTTTTTTTTTTTTTTTTTTTTTGGATTGTGCAAGAACTACAGCAACATCAGGAACGTGTGACATTGATTTAAAACACACTGACAATGATTACAAGGAGACGAGAACTAAAGCATACTTTTTGGCTGCTTTATTTAATATAAAAGGAAATAGTGTTTATTTCCGTTTAGCAATCCTTGAATAGTTTGACAGTTTGCTAAAAGCAGCCAAGCATGGCAAAATTTATTGAAACTTATATAAATATTTGAATTTTGTTTCATTAAATTAATCGATTCAATCTATTTAAGAAAATGTTGCTTATTTTCAAATGAATTTAAAATATGTATATTTGAATAAGAGCCTTTATAAACTTTTTCAAATTGAAATTAATTGCACTGTATATAAAGCTTAGAGCTTATGTAGTCAGTGATTTATTTGCGGCTACATAAAAAACCAGCAAAAAATGTCAAAAAGAAATATCGTTCAAAACACTTTTAAACAATTTGGGGTTTAATTCATACGAAAAATAGTCCAACATTTTTGCACAATTTTTAATATTTTTTTTTTGGGGGGGAAATTTCATTATTTTCTTTGTCAACAAAATAATAATTCTGCCAAAAAAAAAAAAAAACATTTTCAAAAAAAAAAAGATTCCAAAAAAAAAATATAACAAATATGTAGATTCAGAAGAAGTACGTAAAATATAAAATTAAATTTTAATCTGCGACCTCCTCTCGTTTTTTTAGGCGCATGATTGTGTGTTTTTCAGAGCTCAGGGTGTGTTAAATTTAAAAAAAAATCGTTCAAATCGTGAAAATAAAAGATTAAATTTTAATGGGCGTGACTCGCCCATTTTTTTTAAATAAAATCGTGTGTCTATATATGAGCTTAAGGTGTGTGGTGATTTTCTTAAAACTCGCTTATATATAACCACATTAAATATATTAATAAACTTTAATGGGCGTGGCCCCGCCCATTTTTTAGATTTCAAAATTGTGTAATTACAAGAACCAAAGGTGTTTGCTGGGTTTCGCAGCAATCAAATAAGTAGAATTTCATGATATTCTACTTATTTCAAATATAAAAAATGTGAGCGTGCCCCGCCCACTTTTTTTTACAATGGGACCAATGAAAATCTATAACCTCTTAGACATAAAATAGTTTTTACAATCGGTCTAAAATGTACCGAAATTACTAGGTAAAAAAATACAGACGAATTGATAACCTCCTCCTTGTTTTGAAGTGGGCGGGACACACCCACAAATTTTTTATTTGATTTTATGATATTCTGCTTATTAGATTGCTGCAAAAACGAGCAAGCACTTTTGGTTTTTTTTAATTATACAATTTTAAAGTTGAAAAAATGGGCGGGACTACGCCCATTAAAATTTATTATTATTTTTAACGTGGTTGTGTTTGAGCGATTTTTACGAACCTTAACACACACCTTGAGCTCAAAATAAAAAACAATCTTCCATTTGAAAAAATGGGCGGAGTAACGCCCATTAAAATTTAATATTTTATTTTAAGTGGCTCTACTGTAACGATTTTTACAAAACTTAACACGCACCCTGAGCTCTGAAAAATACAAAATCTTACATTTAAAAAATGAGCGGAGGTATGCCCATTAAAATTAAATTTTATATCCCATAAATTTGTTTCGAAAATGTTCTATCAGATCTTTGCCTTGAAGTCGATTTTTTTTTGGCAGAATTATTGAATACAGTGGAATCTCTCGAGCGGACACCGAAGGGACCATTGAAATGTGTCCGCTCATGAGAAAGCAATGTTTTTCTTATGGAGCTGTCGGGACCTATCAAAAGTGTCCGCCTATAGGAAATGTCCGTTAAGGGAGATTCCACTGTAATTGAAGTTGATTAAAAAGAGTTTCAATAATCGAGACTACTTTGATTTTGTATTCGATGTAGTTGGCTCTTAATTAATAGCAGTAAAATTTAAACAAAATCAGCAAGTCCAATAAAATCGCTTTTTTTTAATTCATAACTGGAAATGGTGTAAGAAATCGCAAATTCAAGTGCAAAAACAATATACATATTTTGATATACTAACTTAATATCTTACAGCCTAATAAAATAAATTTTCATCTTTAAATATTAAAAATAATAAATAAAACTCTCCTCTTTTTTATACTCGTACAATTAAATGTGTAATCGTTCCAATCACCGATGTAAAGAGCAAAACAACGTCTTAAAGAATTGTTAATAAAAAATATAAAAAAACAAGAACCAAAAATATGTTAATCCCAACCTAGATAGTTACTATATGGGTGGAAATGTTTAAATTTCATTTGCATTCCAACGCATACAATCATTGAAACAAAAAGAAAGGCATTTACTTAAACAACAACATAAAAAAAAAGAAAATTTCAGAAACGCGCAACGGCTTAGAAAATTTAAGGAAAAAAAAACAACAAAATAACACAACACAACAAAAAAAATATACAACATATAACAACAACAGAAAATACAGCAACAAGAACAACAAAACTCCCGTGAATTATATGTATATCTTGCGATCCAAGGCTTAACACTCAAAATTCACAGACTAAGCAAAGCAGGTGAGTTTCTCAGTGCAAATATTAGCATTTTAAGTTTAACATTTTTAAACGCACTAATAATCCCAAATTAATCAAGTTACTTAATAAGTAACTTGACTGCACCCGGTCAAAAAAAACTTGTCTGGCAACACTCTATTGTTAAATAGCTGTTGTTGTTATTTACATTTATTTTCTTTTACATACTCTTACGACTACAATTTGAAGCTGAAAAAAAGTCAGCCAATGTAGCAATAGTAAAGTAAGAAAATAAAAAACATGTTGATTGTTGAGTTCTTGTTTCTACTTTGTTATTGAGCTTCTCATTTGTTTAAATGAAAGTTTATAATATAATAACTCTAGTTGTTCTAAGAAGCTTTGGGTAAAGGTTCCCTGATGATCTGCATTAGCAACAGTGAAATGCGCATAGGATCCAGCTAAACCCCTCAATAATCAATTTCAATGTATTTTTAATAAAAAAAAATATATTTTACTTAATAAGTAAAATATTAATTTGGGATTATTAGTGCGTTTAAAAATTTTAAACTTAAATTGTAACAATTCCCATAAAAAAACACTAGTTATTAGCATTTTAATTTTAAAATTTAATTCATTTCACCATTTTATAATTTATTTATTCAACAATTAGTCATAGTGCTTATTTATTTTACTTTTTAAAAAGACATGAACTCATAAGTTTTTTTTTTTTTTTTTTTTTTTTTTGTAATGCATGTATTTATTTATTGTATCTTTATATATGAACTAACAATAAGTATTCAAATCTTAAATCTATAAAAAAATTATTAGGCCCGACCAGTGTCGGACATAAACTTAGTGGTAGTTATAAATAATACATTAGTAGTGATAATCAAAAAAAAAAGGGGGGGGGGAGTATTTTCAAGTAGTCCCATCTGGAGTGTTAGGTATAAGAGCCCGTGTGTCCCTCTTTTTTAAGCGGATGTGTCCAGTAAAGTTCAAAATATTACGAGCAAGCGGATTAGGATGTGATTCGAGTTTTGTTAAATATTTGCCTGCGTATTTTGCAATTTCTTCAGTCACTAGTGGCATATTTAAATCACGATGTATAATAGAATTTTGGATGTACCATGGAGCCGATGTTATTAACCGTAAAATTTTGTTTTGCCTTCGTTGGATTCTCTCGACATTGGAAGCTGAAGCAGTGCCCCATAACTGAATTCCGTAGCACCATATTGGCTTCAAAAGCGACTTGTACAGTAAAAGTTTGCAGTCTAAGCTGAGTGTTGAGTTTCTGCCAATCAACCAATAGATTTGAGTTAACTTAAGTTTCATCTGAGTTAACTTAGAGTCAATATGATGTTTCCATGTAAGTCTTCGATCAAGGTGTATACCAAGGTATTTCACTTGGGAATGTTGAGGAATATTATGATTGTTGATTCGAATGGGGGAGCAAGTATCTCTTCTTAGGGTGAACGTTATATGGACACACTTTTGTTCATTGACTTTAATTCCCCACAAGTTCAACCATATTTCCAGCTGAGTGATATGTTCCTGGAGATTGCGGGATGCCTCATAAGGGTTTTCGCGCACACTCATACAGGCTGTATCATCGGCAAAAGTAGAAATATGGATATTATTGCTCACAGGCATATCACAAGTATATATTAAATACAAGACAGGACCCA
Organism: Tachina grossa; assembly: GCA_949987645.1. Classification (NCBI taxonomy): domain Eukaryota; kingdom Metazoa; phylum Arthropoda; class Insecta; order Diptera; family Tachinidae; genus Tachina; species Tachina grossa. The sequence goes on along the minus strand of OX465278.1, from coordinate 45,684,189 downwards.
GAATACTACCTTGGGGCACACCAGAAGATATAGTTTCGGGCTCACTCGTGAACTCTCCTTCCACAACAGTGAACTTCCTATCAATAATATAACTTTCCAAAAGCTTTTGAATGTTTATTGGCAGATATGTCTTCAATTTTGAAACTGAGAAACATCAATAAAGAGAGCAGAACAATACTTCTTTTCTTCAAATGTTCTTCTTACAACTTGGACCAGTCTATGCGTTTGTTCAATCGTGCTGTGCTGACTTCTAAAGCCAAATTGATGGTCCGGGATGCACCCATTACCAGTTGGACAATTTAGTCATGAGCAGCTTTTCGAAAAGCTTTGAGATTGTAGATAGTAAGCTTATAGGCCTATATGACTCAACCTTGGTAAGATATTTGCCCGCCTTTGGAATCATTTTGATCTTGGCCAGTTTCCAGTTATGTGGAAAATACTGCATTCTTAAAATAGCATTAAAAGTAAATAGCAGGATTCTTATTGCAATATGAGGCAAGTTCATGAGCATTTTGTTACTAATGCCATCAATGCCTGGAGCTTTCTTCGGGTTGAGTTCAGCAATTACTTTTTGTACTTCACGCATCTTAAACCTTAAGGGACGAGGGGGTAGAGAAACTACACTCGGTAAATCAGCAGCACCCGTACATGAATTGGGAGTGAATAAAGATTTTAAATGCTCAGAAAATAAGTTACTCATAAGTATTGTAGAATATATATATATATATATATATATATATATATATATAATAAGTATTGTACAGGGTGGGCCAAAAGAAACCAAGGGGTGTAAAAGTTTAATAACTTTTTTGTTTATTAACTTTTTTTTATTTTTTCTTTCAGATTATATAATATACAAAATGGAAATTTTTTTACACTAAGTATGAAAAATGATGTCTCTTAAATAACCACCGTTTTCAGCTTCGCACTGATGGGCTCTTTTTAGAGCATTTTTCAAAACTTGTGGCTGTAGCGTTCGAATTTTTGCAACAATGTTTGCCTTGAGTTCAAGGATTGTCTCTAGCTTGTTCACATACACTCGCTCCTTCAAAAAACCCCAAAGAAAATAGTCGGGTGCTGCCAAATCTGGCGATCGCGCTGGCCAAATAATTTCCGAATTTCGAGAAATTATCCGCTCTCCAAAAATTTGACTTAAAAGTGCCATTGTGTCTCGGGCAGTATGGGCAGTGGCTCCGTCCTGCTGAAACTACATACCAGGTCTGTTTTCAAGAGCAGGACGTAAAAAATTTTCTATCATAAACCGATACCGCTCTCCATTTACGGTTACATCACTTCCATCTTCATTCTCGAAGAAGTAGGCCCCAATGACATTTTCAGATGTGATCCCACACCATACTGTACACCTGATGGGGTGCAATTGGCGTTGATGAATGGCTCTTGGATTTTGAGAACCCCAGAACCTACAGTTCTGCTTATTAACAAAGCCATTCAAATGAAAATGAGCTTAAAATAATTGATCTCTGGTTTAAATAATAAAATTCTATTGTTCTGGTTCTCTGTTCAGTTGTGAACCTCTCCATTATAAATTCTCCAAGTGTTGTCTATATAATCTGAAAGAAAAAATAAAAAAAATTAATAAACAAAAAAGTTATTAAACTTTTACACCCCTTGGTTTCTTTTGGCCCACCCTGTAGAATATATATATATATATATCTTATATATCGATGGCTTAATATAAAAAAGGCCTAACTCGAATTTTCGATATTTTACAGCAGAAGCAAAAAACTGAAGAAAAAATAAAGCACTTACATGCAGAAATAGTTTTTTAAGTTGCCATAAGTCTTTGATTTTTAACTGCAACGTACTAAGATCTTCAAGGAGGATGCAATTATACGTTGTCGCCCAGAAAACATTAAAAACGCGATTTCGAAAAAAATTGCGTTAGGCCCTTTTTATATTAAACCATCGATATGTATGTACATTATATTAAGAATACATTATTACTGCGGCAAACTAGTAACCACCCAACGAAATAGTAGTTGCTGCATTATTACTTAGAAAATTGTTATTTAAAACTATTCAAGTCAATTTATACAAAATGCTCTATAAATAAATTTATTTTTAAGTGCTTTTTTTAAATGGGCTTTTAAGGTCAGCGAATTAAAATAAGCGATTATTTATTTTATTAATTATTTCATCCGACGTTTCGTTGGAAAATCCCAACTTCATCCGGGATGTTTTTATTTGTTAATCTGGTAACCTTGTTGTAACAGAAAAAATATAAAAACAAAACAAAAATTTTATTTTTAATTTTTTTAAGCTTCCCCCGTTTTTTTTTTTTGCTTGATAAAAATTATTAATTTATATTTACTAAATATATTTTCATAAAAAATATTTCTTATAATCATAATAATAAGCTTTATACTTTATAATTTTTATAAATAAGCCCTCATATATGTAATTAGCAAATTTTAATATTAATTTAAAATGCACTTAAATAAGGTTTCTAATTAAATTTTTTATTGCATAACGATGAAAGTATGGGAGCACTGAACAATTTTCAAATACAGTGAAACTTCGTTATAACGAAAAACTTAATATAACGTATGATTTATTGAGCTCCTTGAGAAAACCTTTTTATTGCAAAGTTTTTCATTAAAAATACACTATAGCTATAACGAACAAATTCTGAGCAAAAAAAGCTTCTACATAGCGAAATATTCCTTCAAATGCCTCAATATAACGAAATCAGAATAAATCCTAAGTGGTAAAGTACCGTTACAACAACAGCGAAGTTTTAATGTATTTACAAGCGCTTTTGTAAAGCCTCTATATAACAAAGTACTTGTACAAAAGCCTCTATACAACGAAGTAAGAATAATATTATGTATAGCAAAATTATAAAGTTATAACGAATTTTTTTTTCGTATTTCTTCAAATTTCGTTGTATCAAGGCTTTGCTGATTATATTTATAGCGAATTAGAGAGCTGCGTAAACAGTCTCGAAATGTAAAAACGTCATGATTTTTAAATGTATTCACGTCGTATGTATTATACTAAACCAATAATAAATGCTGTCGTACCATAAGCGAAGTACGATGGATGCATTGGTGTATGTGTATATTAGTTGTAACAAGCGATGTCGCCAAGACTGCTTGTTTGTAACAAGCACCCAAAAGAAGTACTGTTGATTAGTGTATGCTTGTTATTTTTCATATTGTACGTTTGAGTGTGTGTGTAATATGTAGATGCCCTGAAGGAAATGTCGATGGTGAAAATGTACTGAGTCGCTTTTGACTTTGTAACCAGTACTACTCTATACACGCAAAGAAAAGATATGGTTGTAGAATGGTTGAGAAAGCAATATTATGTTCTCTGAAACAAATGTGTGGTCGTTGAAAACTAGTTATTGTTATTTTAAACATTTCTTTCGTTACGATAAACAGAGTAATGTTTGAATTTAATAATTACATTATCACATCCATAAAAAAGTGTGATATGGTTAGAGTTTAACAATATAGTCTTGTTAAAAATTTATGACTACAACACAATTTGTATTATTATTTAAAAATAATATGATGTAAATAACAATATAATGTTATCCAAAACCATACTATGTTAAGTTTTTAAAAAAATCTTTTTCAGAAACATCTGTCAGTTCAGTATTTCGTTTGTAAGCTATCGGTATTGCACGGGAGGTGTTAAATAAATGAATAAATAAATAAATAAACAAATAAAGAATAAACAAAAGGATAGACAAATAAAAATATATAAACATTTGTGTATCTGTTTATACAGACATGTCAGTATGACGTGGAAGTATACATTTCTATATATACATTTTATTTCAACAATATTAAATTATTTTTATTTCGATTTTGACGCACAGCTGTTTCTACAATAAATATATGATTAAAAAACAAAATAGTATTATTATATTAAATAATACTGTGGTCGTATTTAACAATATTAATATAATATATAGAGCATGGTATGGTGAGTCTCAATTATATTTTAGTCACATCTAACAATAGTGTTGTCATTTAGAATACTAATATTAGATATAACAAAGTTCATTGTTTTTGTAGATAATATTATTACTAACTCAGATAATAATATTATTAAAGTTTGCTTTTCTCTTAACAATAATATGATATGACTGCAACCATATAATCCAATCATAGTATGTTGCTGTTTGATTATGGTTACCTCAACCATATTTTTTCTTTGCGTCTACATTTAAAGATGTGTCCAAATTCACTATGGACACTTAAATTATGTTAATAAATGAAATGAAATTTAACATAATTTTTATATTAATATATTCAATTAATATAAGCTATTAATAAGAATAATCGTCAAGTAAATATAGATAGGTCTGGCATCATTGTAAATTTAGTACCAACCGTCACATACTTATATCGTATGTCGCATTTAATCAGAACCGTTTTCGTTAAATTCGTCATGGAAATATGTAACGCGCCTTTGTTTTCACCTACTTATACTTATTTACGATTCAGCCACCAAAAGAGTGTACAACATTGTGCTTAATTCGAAAAATTGTGAAATTGTAAATACTTACCCTAACCAAAACTTATACTTGCCTTGAAACCGAAAACTTATACTTACTCTATTGAATACTCACCCATTGAATTAAATAAAACTAGATTCTGAATTGTAAATTGAAGAAATCACCTTATTACTTCTCATAAGGCTTTCAACATATTTTTTTTATCTCAACACTCAAATTTTAATTGCCCAACCTCGAGCAATTAAAATTGAGGTTTTCCCTTTTTATCAGCACCACATACTTTACATAACCCTTCTCGTCTACAAAAAGAGAATTAAAGCATACTTTGCAACCTCTGCAAAATATTCAGATGATTTTAGTGTAATTTTTTTTAATTTCCAAAAAGATCTATTTCCAGAATAGTTAGAGAGTTAATGTATACCAACAAAATGTTGTTTGTAATATTCAGAATAAATCACACGATTTTCTATATTTTTTTACTACACACATTTAAATATTCTATAAAATGTAAATTTAGATATAAACTTTCAAAACGCAGACACTCGTATATATGTTTTTAAAAACATTTGGCAGAAAATGGTACTTTGAAAAAAAATCACTTTGTTGTACAGTGTTATTTATACATGTACATAAACATACGAGTATAACAAATTACATATTACATCATAAATAATACTAAATTAATTTCTATGTCTTGTCATTCCTTCTTATTAAATTCCTTTTGTTAGGGTCTAACAACTCATTTTCTGTAAGCAAAACCTTCACATAAATAGTTTTCTAATAAGACCTATAATCACAGGTTCAATTACCCAAACACAATCAAATCATTAACTCAATATTCATTTAATCGTTCATTGTCGATTAATTTAAAGCAATTTTTTTTTGTAACGTTTCTCACAATAGTCAACCTTCTACCGTAGATTTGGGTTAACAGTCAATCACTTTTGCATTTAGCATATTTTTTTTTGTTTTGTTTGCTCTTCATTTCGTGTACTACGACTGCTGAGATGATGGCGTTGTGAGGGCCAAAAGTAGTGTCAGACAAAATAGAACTCTCTTGCGTACGTCTAATATTAGATCAGTTCAATAATTTTTATTGATTTCGATTTTTAACCTTATTTCCTTATACAACGACGATGGTCGGTGGTTCGCAGTTCATACGTAGCTGTCTTGTTGCAAAAAAAAAAAATAAGAAGAACACACAAATTTACAACTTGAGAACATTCTGATACGAATAAGAATGACAGTGACGAAGGTGTTTATGTAAGTGTGCGGTATGTTGCAGATTGATTTACATGCGGTATATACCAGTGTATATACCATATAATATTCATACAAGCATGACGCCTTCGTTCTATCGTCATTAAACGAAGTTAGTGTAAAAGTAGAAATATGAGAATAACGAGATGTAGCAACAAAGAGAAAGAAAGAGCCTAAAAATATGTAATACAGTGTCATCTCCCAAAAGTATGCTTTGCAAATGTTACAATACTCACTTGCTAACTGCCTCTTCTAGTTACTCTCTTTTGTTTGTTTTTTAATCACTATGTGGTGAGAAAAAAATTCGTATTTTATAACGGTGTTGCCATAATGGTTTAAATATAGCGTTGAGGCAATATTAACTACCCTACAGGAAATGAATTAGCGAAACTAACACAAACAACATTTTTTTACTAACACATTTGCAACAATTTTACATTCAATTCAACAGCGATTATAGTTACTCTATTCTAACAGATATGTTAGAGTGGAAAATCTAATGTACATACATATGGACGTGTCAGACGGTAAAAGGCCTAACGCCACTTTTCGAAAATTTCTCAATTTTTTTATATTACTATCTAATTAGTTGTGAACTGTATGGAAATTATTTTGTTCTTCTCTTATTTAAGTATTTTCCATTAAAAACATGAAAAATCGGCTTTGAATCTTATTTGAATTTTTTTTCAAGAGCTACTCCAGTTTAGTCAAGCGAAATTTCCATGTTTTATGGAATTTTATAAATGTATCTATTATGCGGGAATCCTCTCTTCCCTCATTTTTTTTTTCTTTAAAATACCATAAAAATATTTTGTACCTTTTATAATTTTTATAAATTTTGGAAATCAATTTGCCAAACATTACTAATTTACTCAACTTTTTATTTCGTGGTGATAGGCCTTTTAGCTTTTTTTGAATTTTCTGTAAATAATTTATAGTTCGTTCCGTTACTAAAATTAAAATGTATAAAAGTGATAAGAAAATTGTGATGTTTGTGAAAAAGTAAGATAAGAACAATAATTTACAAAAGAAACGTTATAAAGTCTAGTTTAAAGTATGCATACATATTAGTGTTTTTCATGCGGGATTTCCCGGGAAAAATTTCTTGGAGTTTTTTTATTTGATAGTTATTCACTTTATGATTGCGATGGTGCAATCAGTAATTAGGTGATGACACTAGCACAATAGCTAAAACTAGCTAAAACAACATCTGGCACACATGTGCTCTGATACTTAGAGGCCTTTATTTGCCAAAAGTGGAACACGACGTTCAAAATTTAAATCCACAACAATTCATAAAAAAGTAAAACCAGAAATTCACAAGGAAAAAAAAAGAAAAATTACAAAATAATTACAGATTGTCTTTGGTAAAAAGAAACGATTCTATTAATGATTATTTGTGTACTAAAGTCCTATTTCCAAAGATATATTTTTTAATATTTTTTTAATAATATAATTCGTTTTTTTTTGCGTTATATCAATACATTTGGTCTTGCATTTACATATAATATTGGTATTTATGCACTACTATTATATAAAGAACTGAAATGGTATTAATTTTTTGACTAATGTGTTTATAAAACATTATTATTATTTAATCGATCTCATGAATTATAATTTGTTTTTTGTTGAAATAGATTAAATTAAAAATTTATTTGTATTGTTTTGCATTGGGCGGGAATTGCCGGGAAACCGAAAAGTGGTTCCGGGAAATGAAAAAGTCTGAGAAAAGAAAAACTCTAATACATATGTATGTATTCGTTTCTATTTAAGTTTTTAGATATGTGGAAAGAGCAAGATGCGGGTTGAAGAAGGTGGTATCAAAGTATTTTTTTTTGTTTTTAAATATTTATTGTATTTTTCTATTTTTAACCCCCGACTAAAAAAGGGGTGTTATAAGTTTGTAGTGTGTGTCTGTGTATCTGTGTGTCTGTCTGTGTCCACGTAGAGGCCAAACGGCTGGACCGATTTTCATTTAGTTTTTTCTGTTTGAAAGATGACTTGATCGAGAGGGTTCTTAGCTATGTTTGAAAAAAATCGCTCCAGCCGTTTAGAAGATATAACATCTTTTCTGAAAAAAGTCGGGGGTTTTTAAAATTTTTAATTTTTGTTATATTATTAAAATACTTTTTATAATAAAAAAAATTAAATTAATATAAAAATGATATTTATTATTATTATTATATCACTTCGTTTGAGTTGATAAGCATACCTATTTACATCAGTTTATATCAGTAGTGATTAGTCAGTTCTGACAATGTTTACATCAGTACCGATTAGTAATATACTGTGGAGTGAGGAGTTCAGATATATGTTTTATTAGTTCATGAAGTTCAAAAATATGAGAGAGAAACAAAGTCACACGTACACGAATGTTTACATCAGTTTTTTTTTTATATTGCACTTAATAAAATTATAGAAACTTCTGATGTATATACCCATCAGAAATAGCCATCAGATTAGGGTTTGCCAAAAACCGTGGAAATTAGAAAACCACGGTTTTCGGTTTTAAGCTACTAAAACCGGTCGGTTTCGCTTCGGTTTCGGTTTTTAAAATATGCATGTACATAAATAAATAGGTATGTATGTTGGAAAGATAAATGATGATTTAAAAATATTCATCCCCATCGTGAAAAACAAATGGAATTTTTCTTCATGTGAAATTTTCATTCACCTCGAAGAGAAAAATGCTAAATATCTTGAATATCCCGTGCAATTTTTCCCCGCTATCAGTCCACGTGAATGTAAAAAAGGAAGAATTTTTGTAAAACTTAAAAATTAATTGAAAGTCGAACAAATTTAAGTTGAATAAAAAAATCACACACATTTTAGGTTATAAATGAAACTTATTTAACTTTAAAGTTTTAGTCATGGAGGTGCTTCTGTTGATTTAGCTATTTTTTCCTTAAGTATACCACCGTGGTGCACCACCAAAAAGATTCATACTCTATGAAAAAATGTGTTTTAGGGAATTATTGTTTTAAAAATAAATAATTACACATAATTCGAAGAAAAATATCGAAATTATTCGATCTAATAATTCAGTTCGCCTGCAAAAATAAAGTAAACAAAACCAAGGGAAAAGTGAAAAACTTCACGTGAAAAATATTCTGCCTTATCGTGGTTGGCGAATTTCAAATACGACTACGACTGTTTGGTAATAGATTAATGAAGATAGTTTTCTTTAATATATTGCCAAACAGTCATAGTTGTATTTGAAATACGCCAACCACGATAAGGCAGATTGTTCATGATAAGGGGAACCAAAAAAGGGAAAACATTTCTAGGAAAAATTTTTTCGAAGAATAAATAGTTACTATAGGGGTGATAGAGTTTCTCTGGTTTGTATTCAATTCAGGTACTTATATTAGAAAAGGAACATTTAGTAGTGAGTATGTGTATAAAAAGCTTAAGAATAAATGATTTATATTTAATTATCCAAGTAATAAAATTTCAGAAACGTTAAAGCGTTCAATGTGGAGTCGTTTAAACGAAATCTTATTCTTGTGCAGAAGTTACCAACGACAGAAAACACTCTTTCACTTTCAGGTGAAGAGGAATTTATTAGCCCAATTCACAATCTTGTGCGAATGGTCTTGCATCGTTGCATGTGCAAAATTGTGTAGTATATTCTATTCACCACTTAACAATTCTTAGTGGTGAGTATCAATATACTATACCATTTTGCACATGCAACGATGCAAGACCATTTGCACAAGATTGTGAATTGGGCTATTGTGTTATTGCCTTGTTTTGTTGTTCGTTTTTTTTATAAAGTACAAATTCTTGTCGAAGAACGTTAAAATTATCGTTTTTTTGCTTACATCTGCTAGAGATTTTTTGTTAACAGATTACAATTCTTCCTGCAAAGAATTGTTATAATTTTCTTAAAATTCTACAATTCTCCAACCTTTCATTGTTACAGAATGCTTGGTAATGTATAAAAGTCTTCAATGTAAAGTACATTTGCTGTATTTTTAACAAGATAATAATGTTAAAGTAAAACTTAAAAACCGACGCTTTTTTGTCGGTTTCGGTTTCGGTTTTTATGTGTTAAAAACCACGGTTTCGGTTAAAACCGAATGGCAATCCCTACATCAGATGATGCATAAAATGTCCGTCATTGTTCTTGTAGTCTATGGTAATTTATATATCCTGCTCTGCTACTTAATATAATAGATGAGTTTAGACTTGGGTCGAACTCGTTTACTAGTTCATTTTTGCCACAAACCAATGATCAAACCCATTTAAATTACATAGGTTTGATCGTTGGTTTGTGGCAAATATGAACTAGTGAACGAGTTCGACCCAAGTCTAGATGAGTTTGCTTGGGTTCAAACATTTAGCATATGGTAGCAGATTTTCTTTATCTAAAATACACAAAATACACATATGTACATTTAAAATGCAGCTATCCAACACTTCAGAAGCTGTTAACAACATACATAACAATTGAAAGAATTGATAAAAAAAAGTTTAAAAATTTCTCCACCGCAGCTCTCTAACTAACATAATTGGCAACGTTTAAGATTCTTTTTTAAATTTTTCAATTGGATTTTAATTTTTATTGATAAAATTAAATAAAGTCTTCTTAAGCATAATTATAAGAACAATTCAAATTCCACAGTATAACATGGCAACACTACTAAGTGGTGAATTTGTGCAGCGTGTTGAAATATCAACTGCTTATTTGCTAGAAAAGTGTATGCACGAGGTGGATGGATAGTCGTGATAAGCACGTAAAGCTGAATGTCGTCCGTATTCGTGTTTATTTATTTATTTGCAATTCCTTTCATTAATGTTTTACTACCAAATACATATTTTCAATTTATTTAAGGGAATGTTTAGTTTTGTTTTCTTCCTTTTTTTTCATTTTTTATTTTATTTATGTTTTTATTTATTTGCCCTCACTCATCCCTTTTTTTTAACACATACACACCAATAACCAACAACCAACAAATTCCATCATCCATTTAAGTTTCGAGGGCTATTTTGAGAGGTTAGCAGCAAATGTTTAAAATTTTGTGGTTTGTTGAAAAATTTAACAGCAATTGTAGTGTTCGAGTGCATAAACCTGAAAGGTAGTTGTTATATTTAGTTGTATTTACTTGTGGTAGTGGAATATATGTATTGGCTTTTCTTAGATTCTTATACTTTTTTTTGGCGCCAAAGAATTATAATAAATTACCATATTTAAGAGGTGTTAATTGAGAAAGCAATTTGTAGCTAGAGTATTTAAATATGTAGAGAAAAAAGTAGTATTGAAATGCATAGCTATAATTTAAGTATTGAATTACCTGTTTCAAAAATAATCGCCAATGAATTGAAAGTTAAAATATTTAGCATGTAACAAACAGACTGCACTCATCGTGTGGAGTGAGAAGGTTAATATATCGAAAAACTTCAAGTTACATATTTGAATTCTATATATATGCAAATATTAGTGTATATATCTGTTCAAATAAGAAATAATCGCTTAAGTCAGCTTAGTCAAATATATTGCTGTTGTATGCTTCAAGTGAAGGATGCAGTGGTAACAATGCCGCTTAAGCAAAGACAGGCTTACATGAAAGTTGAATCCTAAGCTTTAAACCTTCCGAAAAACACTTTGGTTTAATTAAGTCGACTTAAGCGATTATTTTGAACAGCCACATATATAATAACGCTGTAATTTAAATGAAAAAAAGTATAAAAAAATAATAATAATCAATAATTGTACACAGCAATCATTTCTCACATTCCGTTTCATTAGAATTTACGTTAAATAGCTGATGTTAATAACAATCTCTACCCAAGTAGATAGACTAGGGTGCTGATGAAGTGCGTTGCTGCACAGAAAAATATCGGTATTTCCCCCAGCTTAAAAGTCTAATTTAATTTTTCTTCTCTTCTTTAGAAACTCATATTAATTAATAAAAAAATATTTCATTCAATAAAAAGAATTGAAATTACTGAACTTAAGCCTGACTAAAAATTATTTCTGATAGAAATATAATTTAAAAACATTTCAGTCGCTTAATTCAAATAAAGCATTAATTTGTTATATTTTTACTTGAATTTCTGAATGCGTGATTTTTTTTAAATTTTCTGACAAAAAAATAAATTTACATTTGAAAAATTTTATTTCAAATCAATAACAACAAATTTTAATTCATTTTATGAGAAATTTCAATAATTTCAATGAAATTCTATTTCTTAAAGCACCCCATACACGTTTCAATTCAATTGTGAATTGAGTCTTTCAATTGAATTGGTTCTTGGCCACACACTTCATAAACTGAATTGAAAGATTTTCATTCAACTGCCAAATTTATATTTTTTTCACAATTACAAATTTAAAAATTTAAAACTTCTATTGCATTCATTCATCACTTTTAAAATTTTTTATCTAAATTTCAATGAAATAAAATACAATTTTAAAAATACATAACTTTTTCTATACAAAATAAAGCTAAAAACATAAATTTTGACACCTAATCACGAAACTCGAGCACACACAGCACAATCGAATTGAACGATTTACTAGTCAATATGAAAAATCAAAATCTTTTGATTTTTCTTCAACCAACTCGACAACTGCCAAACTAATCAATTGACAAAACCATACACGCTTTGATTTGAACAACAACCGACTCAATTGAAAATTGAATTGAATAGTGTATGGGGTGCTTTAAACAGAAATAAAATTTAAGCTTAATTAAATTTTATGAAAAAATTCAAATAAAAAAAAAATCATTTTGAACAGCTATGATAAAAATATTTCATTCAATAAGAATTGAAACTATTGAACTTAAGCCCGAATAAGAAATTATTTCTGATTAAGTATACAGAAATCTAACTAATTTCGACCAATTTGCGCAAACCAGCGAAATTTATTAAACCAACTAATGTAAAGTAGTTGATTAAAATTTAATCCAAAAATTCAATATAGTACAATTCCGGATAGTTAATCCTAACTTTAGCAAAATTATGACCTTCAGGGCTATTATCGCCAAAAACCAAGAAATCACCAAAACTAAGGAAGCGCCAAAAAAACAACGTCAATGCTAAAAATGTCGCCAAAACCGTAAAAATTTCCAAAAAGGAACAAGCTCCGCAATAGTGGTTCAGAATCAATTTTCATCGTCCAAAAACCTGTAACATTCGAACTAATAAAGATTTTTTATAATTCTTTTTTTAGTGCATTGATAATATCTTAAATAAATTTAATTTCATTAGAATCAGTACAGTGGTTAATGAGAAATTGTATTTCGATTTTTTTTTGATGTGTAAACATCTATACGCTAGGGGGTAAAAATCTTTTGACTTTGATTTCTTTGCTGAGATTTCTTTGCTGAGATTTCTTTACTTTTCTTTCACAGCATTATCAAATCGGTGTGAGCTATGTATGAGTGTATTAGTGTTTGAAAGAAGCAATACCAAGCAGAGAAACAAGTCGACCGGCTCGAAGCCGACGGTGCGCCGCCGCCGGTTATTTTTCTGTATATTTCCGTACACCAAAGGTGAAAATGAACCGTAAGAGCTCCGGACTTGAAATTTGGACACAATGTGTAGACATTTGGTCACTACAACAACAAATACATGAGAGTTAAAAACTAAAGGGTGTTCCAAAAGGAGCAACGAAAAATATTAAAATCCCATGTAATATACATACAATTGTATGTACATATTTATATACACTTCAAATTTTAAAAGTTAGTGTATTTTTATACAGACTACAACAGTTAACACTAAATTTAAAAAATTTAAATCAATGGGTATTCCATCAGTTAATGCAATTTTGACTTTGTAATTTTGACAGCTTGCTGTAGTATCTTGGAAACCGTAAGAGCAAAACTCTTGAAATTTTCAAAAACGGTAAAACTAAAAAAATCAATATAATATAAAATCGCCAGATATAAAAAAATCGCCAAAAACAAAAAAAAATCGCCAAAACGAAAAAAGCACCAAATTAAAAAAAAATCTATATGACTAAAATAAATCGCGAAAAACCGGAAAAATGAAATAATCGCCAATTAAAAAATCGCCTAAATAAAAAACCCCAAAAACAGAAAAAAATCGCCAAAATGAAAAAAAACCCAAAAAAAAACAGAAAAAAATCGCCAAAATGAAAAAATCGCCAAAATAAAAAAATTGTGAAAATTAAAAAAACCCAAAAGGAGAAAAAACGCCAAAACGAGAAAAAAGCGCTAAACTGAAAAAAAATCGTTTAAACTGAAAAAACTTAAAAGAGGAAGAAAGCTAAATAAAAAAAAAAATGATCAAAATCGAATGTGCGCGAGTCACAGTCGCACTTTACTGAATTTATTTTAATTGCAATGCGTACACAACATCAAGAACAGCAACAACTAAACGATGAACAACAGGAATTAAAAATTAAAAAGAAAAAGTAAAGGTATTTGCCATAGATGAGCACTGCAGTACCACTAAAGTTTCAGTAAAAACAATAAATAATGTTTAAAAAGTAAATTTTTACTGATTACTAAAATTTTTTTCTACAATTTTTATAAATTGCCTAAATGATTTGTTATATGATGAGGTGCATTGAATTTTCAGTAATCAGTAATGCCCGTATTCATAATGAAATTCTACCAAGTGGCTAAATGTTTTTCATACAAAAGTTTCAAAATTTGAATGAAAAAACGTTGCCACTTGCTACAATTTTATTATGATTACGTCCCTACGATTTTACTGGTAATGCAAATTAAATTTCATTAGCAGTAAAAATTTACTGAATTTTTTTTGGTAATCAGTAAATTTACTGCTTACTGCAATTTTGAATGCAGTACATATACATATACTGCAGTGTGCCCATTTACTAACCAAATAAGTTTAATAAATCAAACAAAAACCAACAAATTCAAATGTATTTACAATATTGAAAGTTTTGATACTTTTAATTAATTAATTTAAAAAAAGATACTAAAAGCATAAGTACTTCCAACTGAAAAAAAAAAATTTCATTACTAGATGTTTACACATCTCCTCTGTGATCGGACTCACATTGCTTTTTTTTAATTTTGCACAGATATGCGCGCTTGTTATTTTTTTTTTTTTTTTTTTGTTTGTTTGTTTAAAAAGAGCTTATTATGAAAATAAGATCATCTGTATAAAAACAACAAAGTAGGTTTTTGGAAATTTAATACTTAAGCCTAAGTTTTTCAGTCACAAATAGAATTGAGACTATATTGGATAAATATACATAATTATGTAAGACATGAACATATATAAATAACTGGACCGTTTCTTTTAGATGAATATCTGGAAGACAATAAATTAAGATAATCCCGACCCAAAAAAAACCGACTTCAATGCAAAGATCTTATGGAACATCCCTGCAGAAAATTTGGTGACAATTGATCCAAACGTACTCGTCCTATGACTTGAGAAAATGCGAGTGTTATCAAAAGTACGGAAAAGTGTATGGTGAAAAAAAACATATTGTGCAAATCAGCACAATAACAACAACAGGTATTCAAAAATAGAGTGTTGCCAAACAAGTATTTTTGACCGGGTGCAGTGAACTTAATAATTAGTGTTTTTATGGGAATTGTTACAATTTAACTTTGACATTTGTTAACGCAAATCGTCGGTTGGTTTCTGGTTTGATGTATCGAACAAAAATGTGTTTTTGAGAAAATCGATGATGAATGTTTAGTTCATTAGTTTTATAAAAATACTCGATAGAATTTTTTGTTTAATAACATAAGTAATAAATACATATGTTTTTTATTCAAACTTAAAATTTAATAAATTTATTATTCGACATATTGTCAGAAGTTTATTTTAATTTGAAATTTATTAATTTATTTATTTATTTATTATTTAATTACTTTTATTGTTATCCAATGGATTTCTAATTGTATAAAGGTGTAGAAAAATAAAATAGATTTGTATCGAATATAAATTATTTGTTGGGTTTTTTGTATTAGTTTCTAAGCCTACTACGCTTATTTTTCTTTTGTGATTTTCAAAAATATTATTATTTGTGAATTCTCAAATAGTTCTTGAAAGTCTGTGCATAAGATAAGAGGTTTGTGACTATTCAAAATGTGTGGTTGAAGTCTACTGATGATTTGTTACAGCAACAATGAAATATATAGACAACGCTGAAACACCAGCAAATAAATTTCAAATTAATTCAAACTTAAACTTTTTACATCCAACATGAAAAGTTATTAGGACTTAAAGAAAAACTTACAAAAATCTTTGTCAACGCATCCCACAATCCTAACAACAATATTCGTGTCTGTTATGACTTTCATATCCGTGTGAAAGTGAATCTTTTCCGCATATTTTGGTGTCCTAACATTCACTTCCGAATAATTTTTTCGTTTTACTTTCGACTGCACCAAGCAATGTGAAAGTAAATAGAATCGCCATTTTTCCACATTAAAATTAACTTAATTTAAACGAAATCTTTTTTTAAAATAGGCTTGATATCTCATCTACCTAATTCGGAAATTTAAACCAATATATATTTGGTTTTAATACATAGAAAAGGGGACATGAAAAACATGCCCACATTAGCAACCAATTTTGCAAAAATATTCGGAAGTATGCAGACACCAAATATTTTTTTACGATTCGGAAATTTTCATTCTAATTGAAAACGTTCGAAAGTCGTGACAGATACGATTGTTCACTTCTAAGGGCGTGTGCCAAACGGTAGAAAAGTACTATGGTAAGAAAATATTTGCCTGTGGAGAAAAAATTTTATTTTTCTGCTGTGCCAAATGATATCTTTTTTGACAATGTAAAATTTTGACAAATTCGCTTTAGCATAGAAAGAAACTGATGAAAAAATTGCTGCGGCGGCGAAACAAAAAATTTGACTACAGCCTCCGACTACCATACATTTTTTTTAAAGAAAATTTTTTTATAAAACAATATTCTCGGAGCAAATAATTATATAATATTATATAAATGATGCGAAATTTTTCACAAATTAAAATACACAATGCATTTTTCACAGTCTAACTACATTTAAGAATGTAAGAATGTATGTAAAAGGCGACGGCTCGAGGCGACGGCGGTGGTTTTCCTTTTATGATACCATGCTTCTTATTTGCTGCTTGTCAAAAATTTATCTGTAGTGTCAAAAATTCTACTAGCCCCCAGGGCTAGTGAAATTTTATTCACCTCAGAAGTGTCAAAAATTTACTTACACTAGTAGTTTGCCACCGCTTGGCACAGGCCCTAACAAGTCTTGTTCAAGTAGGTTAGTTTAATTACTGTATATATTTAAGTAGATATAAAAGTTGAAAGTATCAGTTTTATTCATATAACATGACTTGTATAGGAAAAAGAAAGGAAGAAATAATAGAGTGAATATATTTGATAAAAGAAATTTTATTAATAAAAAAAAATAAATACCAATTCATTTCATTCACAATAATTAAATTTTTGTACTTTGCTTTGATTCACGTTCTTTGAGTAGAATATGAATTGATATGCATCATAAAAGATGCGAATAACAATATTAATAATCTTACGTGGGAAATTCGCGCCACATATCCCAAAAATTGTCGATTGCCGTAAAACAGATTTTATAATGTTGAACAATTGTGGAAATGGCGCAATATTGCAGCTCTATATCTCCTGATATATTCAAGATATCGGAAAACTAATAACGAATTTGGAAAGAGGACACATTATTCATATATAATCAATCAATAACTAATTTTTTTTTTTTAATATTCCATACATCA
This sequence comes from Tachina grossa, assembly GCA_949987645.1. NCBI lineage: Eukaryota > Metazoa > Arthropoda > Insecta > Diptera > Tachinidae > Tachina > Tachina grossa. Next base: position 45,666,726 of record OX465278.1, on the reverse strand, counting down.
AACCAGAAACCAACAGACGAAATTTAAAATTCAATTTTTGATTATTTTCATTAAAATAAAAAAGTGTTTTACAGGCGGGTCGTGGCGGTTACAAAAGTAGATATAGGCTTAAAGAAGATACTTTTATCATTTTCTGGGTGGATTTGTTCTTTTTGATTTCTTTTGATCTTCAAAAGTTATACACACGAAAATATGGGAGGGGGGGGGGGGGTTACACCCTAACTACACTCAAAAAAAGACATATACTATAATTAAGGAAAAAAGTTCCTAAATTTAAGTAAAAAAAAATTTCCAAGTTTAAGTAATTTTTTTTTAAGTTTAAGTAAACTTTTACAAAAATCTAGTAAAAATTACTTAATATGAGTAAAAAATAAAACGTTTATATCCTTAAAAATAGTTCATAAAAATACACACAAAAATTCTCACAATCAAGGACAAGTTTACTGGCTTAAAGGAAATATTTACCAAAAGTTGGAAAATGGTTTAAAAGTTTAAGGAAATTGTATCCTAAGAACTAGTCAATCTCGTTTTAAATCAAAAAAAAAAAAAAAAAAAAAAAAAAAAAAAAAAAAAAAAAATTAGGAAATGACTTACTTGAAAGATATAAAAAAGCATTCTAAATTTTAGAAAAATATTTACCAGTTTTGGGTATTTTTTCTATAAATTATAGAATATATGGGTACGTTCGTAAAAGCATTTATAGTGCACGTCTGCAGCATCACGGGCATCTAACGTTCAAAAATGCATAACTTGGCAGCACTGTTTAGCGTCAAGCGTTTTTTAATGCATGTAAACGTCATACCTGCCGCAAATATCTGCAAATGGCGCAGTAAATTATTTTAAGATGCAATAAGTTGCAGTGGAACAATAAGTTGAATTTGAACTTGAAATTTATTTTTATGTAAATAAAATACAATTTTAAGACTCAAAAATCTCAATGCTTATTCGGGCTGCCCTGTTAGGCAATTGGTTAGATAGAGAAAGTGCTTCACAGAAAAAAATTTACAAGATTTGTGTTCAAAAAAACCATGTTGTTGAATAAAATTTATAATTTCAATAATATTTGTCATTAACTTGAATATTGTATTTATCAATTCCATTTTAAAATATCATTTTAAAATATCATTTAATTTCATTTGTTTGTGTTGGTGTTTTCCTTGCTTGGTGATTGACTCAACGTGGTCATGTGCTGATGTTGTTGTTTATTTTGATTGTTGGTGTTATATACGTTTAAATTCTGACAAGAAGCCGAAAAACGTCGTGGCTTGTTCCGTACACCAAAGGTGAAAAGGAACCCTATTGTTTTCGCTACGCTGTCCGTCTGTCCGCCTGTCCGTCACACGGTATTTTCTCAGGAACCGTAAGAGCTACGGACCTGAAATTTGGACACAGTATGTAGAACCTTGGGCGCTACAACAACAAATACATGAGAATTAAAAATTAAAGGGTGTTCCAAAACGAGCAACGAAAAATGTTAAAATCCCATGTAATATACATACAATTGTATGAACATATGTATATTGAAACTTGAAATTTGCAAAATTAGTGTATTTTTATACAGACTACAACAATTAACACTAAGATTAAAAAAAAATTGAATTAAATAAATAGTCAAAATCGCATTAACTGATGGACCACCCAGTTAATGCAATTTTGACTATGTAATTTTGACAACTTGCTATATCTTGGAAACGTAAGAGGCAAACACTTGAAATTTTCAAAAACGGTAAAACTAAAAAAACCGAAAATTATAAAATCGCCAAACCAAAAAAAAAAAAAAAATTGCCAAAAATTAAAAAAAATCGCCATAATGAAAAAAAAACGCCAAAAATCGAAAAAATCGCCAAATCGCGAAAATGTCGCCAAAACTAAAAAAAAAAATTAATAAAAAAAAATCGCAAAAATTAAAAAAATCGCCAAAAATAAAAAAAATCGCCACAATAAAAAAACGCCAAAAACCGAAAAAAATCCCCAAGACAAGAAAATAAACTGTCAAAACTAAAAAAAAGAGCCAAAACTTAAAAAAATCGCCAAGACCGAAAAAACGCAAAAACCGCCAAAACAAAAAAACCGAAAAGACCCCAAAAACTAAAAAAAATGTCAAAACTATATATTATATAGGATGAAGTTTGTATTAAATTTCATGTTTAGTGTTCGTACGGAAACCTTCTGAATTTATTTTAATGGACAAAGTTATTTTTAGATTGTATCAACGAAATATGTACATCATGCAGAAGAAACATAAGAAATCATGTTTTGAGTGTATTCATTATTTGCGTACCCAATAATGATTTGCTCTTTAGCTGAGTGGTAAGTACGTTAGTCTATTAGTCAAGAGGTTTCCGGTTCGACTCATCCCAAACATCTTTAAAGTATAGTTTAAAAAAAAAATTAAACAAACAACGAAACAACACATTAGAATTTGAAAAACAAAGTCATTAAAAATTTTGTTTTCTGTTAACAACTCAATTGTGAATAACACAATAATTTTAATTGGAAATAATTGCGTTGATTTTGTTTTCTTACGTTACAAATGTGTGTTTGTATTTACAAAAATTGTTGTAGGTGCCTTTTAAAATTTTTTTTTAAGACGTTTATTTATTTATTGTATCTTCAATTATGAACTAACAATAAGTATTCAAATCTTAATCTAAAGTATAATTATTAGGCCCAACCAATGTCGGACATAAACTAAGTGATAGTTATTAATAATCATAAGTAGTGATAAGCAACAAAAGGAAAAAATAAATAACATTTTATTTGTATTCACAAATAAATTAGTTGTATTTACAATTCTTTTTTTTCTGTGTTGCCTATCAGTTATGGTTATGGTTCAATACTTGTCTCCTCTCAAGGAATTAATATGTATGTATGGTGAATTAATTTAGAATATAAGATGAAGATATAATAAAAAAACATACCATGTGGTAAGAATTTAGTTAAAAATAAATATATGTAAGTACCAGAGTTAAAGACATAAAAAAACTTTGAAAATTTTATTAAATTTGAGATCAAAGATGAAAAACTTTTTTTTTTGCAAAGCTACGAGTTTTATGGGAAAATTTTACTTAATTTTAGAAAAATTTTACTTATGTAAGTATAAAAATATAATTACTATAAACTAGTCCATTAATGAGCTAGAAATTTTAGTAAATATTTTATTGGTTTCAAGTAAAAAACAGCTTTGGCGCCATACGACAACTTTTTTTACTCAAATTTAGAAAATTTTCCACAGGTTTAGTTAGTTTTTTTTTTTTTTTTGAGTGTAAGAATTGTACAGGCTCTGCACATACCATGTCCTCAGTTAATGATTTTTTTTTAATTTTTTTTCGTACTCTCCAAGTACACAGCTATCTATGCATGAAATATTTTCATACAAAACCAGTTTGATCCACACAAAAAAAAAAATAACAAAAACTGACTTTTCCTTGCTTGTCCCTATCTAAGTTCAGTAATTTGGCTGTCCTGTAAAAAACAGTTAACGGGACTAGTCTGGTTTTGTTCGCCAGCTCTTCATTTATTAAAAACAACGGTTTACCTATTATAACGGCAAAAAGAAATGCAGCCTGCTATCGGTAATAGTTTTCGAGAAACCACAATTTATTTCCGATTAAATATAAAAAATTTTTGTTTATTTTTTAATTAACATAAATTATTTTTAGTTAATTTTAATTATTATTCGAACTCCATTTGTTTCTATATTTGTGATTTGAACGGACGTTCAACTATGTGTTGTTAGTCAGAATATTTACAACAGACTTTGTTGTTATTTGTTCATTAATAATTATCACATGTAATTTGGCTTAAAAAGCAATACGAACCTTAGCCCGTTCAAATCACAAATAAATTCTTTGTTTTTAACAGCATGCCACGCCCACTACTGCGAATATTCTGACCTAATTTTTCGCCTAACTTAGTTTTGATATGTTTTCTTTGTGATGTTGTTGCAAATTCAAAGAATCTATTTCAAAAAAAAATAAGGTTTTGGCCAATGAAAATTTATTTTGAACCTAATCGTGTGTGAGTCAAAGTTGCACTTTTTAAAATAGATTTCCATTTTAAACTTGTTTCATAATTTTTTGTTTGTGAATAGAACAGTTAAGTTATTAAATATTTCTTGCTCTCGCTCTCTCTCTCTCCTCGTTCACCGATTAGTAGCAAGAAAGTATGGAAATTCAAAGAAATTACATGAAACTGCAACTTCCTCAACATTTCCTAATTTTACAACTTTAATAATGTTTAGTTGCTTTGTACTGCAGCAGTTGCATTCATGTGCAAAATGAATAAACAACAAACAGGCATACAACTAGACATTATCCAAACGGAAAACAAAATGTAACTGGTACAAAAATGCATATTCATTATTTAAAGTGGCCGAATACAGTAGAGATACTGCAACTATTTAGTGCAAATATTTTCGAGTTACATATAAAAGGCATTAACAATATTGAAAATGTATGCCCAAATTACAAAGTATTTTAAAACAAAGGAGGGAGTAACAACAAAAAAAAAAAAAAAAGAACAAAACTACACAGAAAAAAAGAATTGTAAATACAACTAATTTATTTCTGAATACAAATAAAATGTTATTTAAAAAGGCACCTACAACGATTTTTGTAAATACAAACACACATTTGTAACGTAAGAAAACAAAATCAACTCAATTATTTCCAATTAAAATTATTGTATTATTCACAATTGAGTTGTTAACAGAAAACAAAATTTTTAATGAATTTGTTTTTCAAATTCTAATGTGTTGTTTCGTTGTTTGTTTAATTTTTTTTTTAAACTATACTTTAAAGATGTTTGGGATGAGTCGAACCGGAAACCTCTTGACTAATAGACTAACGTACTTACCACTCAGCTAAAGAGCAAATCGTTATTGGGTACGCAAATAATGAATACACGCAAAACATGATTGGTTATGTTTCTTCTGCATGGTGTATTTCGTTGATACAATCTGAAAATAACTTTGTCCATTAAAATAAATTCAGTAAAGTGCGACTCTGACTCGCGCACGAAGGGTTCCGTACGAACACTAAATATGTAATTTAATACCAACTTCATACTATATAATATATAGTTTTGGCATTTTTTTTCGTTTTTGGGGTCTTTTCGGTTTTTTTGTTTTGGCGGTTTTTACGTTTTTTCGGTTTTAGCGACTTTTTTAAGTTTTGGCTCTTTTTTTTTTTGTTTTGACACTTTATTTTCTTGTTTTGGCGATTTTTTTCGGTTTTTGGCGTTTTTTCATTTTGGCGATTTTTTTTATTTTTGGCGATTTTTTTCATTTTTCCGATATTTTTTTTATTTAAATTTTTTTTTAGTTTTGGCGACATTTTCGCGTTTTGGCGATTTTTTTTTCGATTTTTGGCGTTTTTTTCATTTTGGCGTTTTTTTCATTTAGGTGATTTTTTCGAACTTGGCGATTTATTTAAGTGTTAGAATTTTTTTTTTAATTTTGGCCATTTTTTTAATTTTTGGCGATTTTTTTTTTTTTTTTTTTTTTTTTTTGGTTTGGCGATTTTATAATTTTCGGTTTTTTCAGTTTTACCGTTTTTGAAAATTTCAAGTGTTTGCCTCTTACGGTTTCCAAGATATAGCAAGTTGTCAAAATTACATAGTCAAAATTGCATTAACTGATGGACCACCCTTTAATTTAATTTTTTTTAATTTTAGTGTTTATTGTTGTAGTCTGTATAAAAATACACTAATTTTACAAATTTCAAGTTTTAATATACATATGTTCATACAGCTGTATGTAGATTACATGGGATTTTAAAATTTTTCGTTGCTCGTTTTGGAACACCCTTTAATTTTTAATTCTCATGTATTTGTTGTTGTAGCGGCCAAGGTTCTACATACTGTGTCCAAATTTCAGATCCGTAGCTCTTACGGTTCCTGAGAAAATACCGTGTGACGGACAGACGGACAGGCGGACAGACGGAACCCTAAAAAACAAGCCACGACGTTTTTCGGCATCTTGTCAGAATTTACACGTATATAACACCAACAATCAAAATAAACAACAACATCAGCACATGACCACGTTGAGTCAATCACCAAGCAAGGAAAACACCAACACAAACAAATGAAATTAAATGATATTTTAAAATGTTATTTTAAAATGGAATTGATAAATACAATATTCAAGTTAATGACAAATATTATTGAAATTATAAATTTTATTCAACAACATGGTTTTGTTGAACATAAATCTTGTATATTTTTTTCTGTGTAGTCAACTTCTTCTTTGCTGTTTGCTGTTTGACAAACAAATCGCATGCCAAGTGCACTCGTGTGTATATTAAACATGATTCAAATATTTTCTTTCTTTTTTTTTTGCTAAGTATTTCACTTTTATATTTAAAATAGAAATTTGCCATGTGTGTTTTTGTTGCAGCAGCCAAGAAATGCACGCAAACCCCTAAACAAAAGTTGAACTGTATGTTGCAGCGGCACATACGGATTTGAAGACGTTAAAGTGGCAAACAATGAGTACGAACAAGCCTACTTACATTCATGCTGCTGCCTTTTATAAATTTGCACCCACACAATGCAGCACTCAATATTGCTGCTGCTAATGCTGTTGCTGCTGTTTTCACTTACCTGCACGGCTGCCTACAAAAAAAAAATAATAACAATAATATCTAATGATTATAAAGTTGACGAGACGGGTGTATCCACAGCAGCCCACAATTCGCATCATATTAAACATGTATAGATAGATGCACGTACGGACAATTGTTTCTGCCACACTACATATCTATACTCGTATAACAAACATCATACGAGCTTAACTGCAACACCCAAAAAAAAAAAAAACAAACCCAAAAAAAAGACCATCCATCTCTATCCATGCCATAAATACATGCTGCAACTGCAACAGCAATTACTTCCACTACCACTGCAACCAAGTACTTGCTGCATACAAACTTTTTCCCATTGTCAATATTTATTAAAACGGAAAAAGAAAATATCCAACCTCATCCCACTGAAAGGCAGGCAGGAAGGCATTCAGTTTGTTTGGCAGGCGGTGCAACGGCCGCGCGTTGCATGTACAACTATTGAATCTAGATCTTTATGAATGAAATATATATTTTTTCTAATTTTTTTTTTGAGTTTTATTTTATTTACATATATTTTTTAACAATTGAAAACATAATCCAAAACGTGGTATGAAATCATACACAATAATAACCACAGCGTATCAACTCAAGCATGTTTGTGTGATTGTTGCTTTGCAGCAGCGTTTATAACTTTTTGAACAAATACGAGTGTTACTTAAGGCGAGGTCGAACGTTTTATACCCTTCAATGCGTAATCGCAATGTTTGGTAGGCGGGCGTCCTTCATTTTTTTTTTAATTTTTCATTTTTATTATTTTATTCCAACTGGAAGCTTTAATGAATATTTGCACGAGTAAATTAAGAGCAATAATCCTAGAGAATACAACATTTTTTTTTATTACAAATACACACTTATTTACTTAGTCTCAGTTCACACTACACAAGTTTTATTGCTAAGCTTATAATTTTTTAGAGTTCCGTACACCAAAGGTGAAAAGGAACCCTATTGTTTTCGCTACGCTCTACGTCTGTCCGTCACAGGCTATTTTAGCTACGTACCTCAAATTTGGACAAACTACAACAACTAACAATAAAATTAAAAAAAAAAATTAAATTAAAGGGTGTTCTATCAGTTAATGCAATTTTAACTTTGTAATTTTGACAACTCGCTGTATCTTGGAAACCGTAAGAGGCAAACTCTTGAAATTTTCAAAAACAGTAAAACTAAAAAATCCCAATATTATAAAATCGCCTATCCAAAAAAAAAATCGCCAAAAATCGAAAAAAAAATCGCCAAAATTAAAAAAAAAATCTAACACTAAAATAAATCGCCGAAAACCGAAAAAGTTGCCAAAATGAAAAAAAAACGCCAAAATGAAAAAACGTCAGAAACTGAAAAAAAATCGCCGAAACGAGAGAAAAAATGCCAAAATTAAAAAAGCACCAAAACCGAAAAACGCCAAAACTAAAAAAACGCTCAAAACCGAAAAAAACCCAAAAACGAAAAAACATGCCGAAACTATATTTTATACAGGCTAAGGTTAGGTGATGTTAGGTTAGCACGCTGCTGGTAAGGGAAAGTAGAAAGTTAGAAACCAGCTCACTTGGGTCCAATATAATATTTATAATCCCTTTGTGCTGCCTGTAAGCAGTGTGCACACTTAATTTTTTTTTTAATTCGGTAGAATCGACAAAAAAAAATCGCTAGATTTGATTGAAATTCGGTAGAAATTTTTTTTTATTCAGAGAAACATAAAAAATAACAATTCAAAGAAACATAAAAAATAATAAAATATATGTACTTATATATAAATGGTAAGTGCAAGGAGTAACAAACTAAACAGGTTCCAAAAGCGCATTTAAAACTTCACATGTGATTGGAAACTAAACTAAAAAAAAAGTGTCGTCCCCAGTTATTTGCCCTTACCCTTTTATAGATATGCTATGCATATATAAAATAATATACATAAATAACAAGAATTCAGTTTTTGTACATAGGTTTTATAAAGCTACTAAAATAACTTTTATTTGACAAACATTTGTAACTACAAAGATTATATATGAGATCCATTTATGAATTTAAACTTTGGTGCAAAAATTATTAAATCATGGATAGGAATAAATATTTCATCCCCAAGGCACAATTCTTTGGCATATATTAGGTTACTTATAGTTTCAGTTTTTAACCGATTTCTTTGTTCTGTTTTAATGATTTTCATGCCAGAAAATGACCGCTCTGCGGCCGCACTGTTATGTGGCAAAATAGGCAATTTACACATATATCGACTTAAATTACTAAATAACAATATTCGGTAGATTTCAGGTCTTGTTCGGTAGAATTGGTAGATTGTTAAATTCACAAACATATTCGGTAGAATCTACCGAATATCGGTAGAAGTGTGCACACTGGTGTACAAACGTTGATTACTTATGCCAACTAAAATATGACCTGAGTGAGAATCATACCTTGCGTTGGCATATTGTGGTTCGGTTTCAATCAGTGCTGGTGTCTGGCTGTATGTGTATGTCGTGCTTTGTACAGGTATACGGTAAAAGGTAGGTGTAATTTCACTATGGTATACGGTAAAAGGTGCGTGTTGCACTTTTTATTGAATAAGAATAAAAAAGTATATGCAGTTGTAACGTCACGTTACAATACATATTTTTTGCATATTTCATTATAAATGTATATTTTTAATACATTTTTTAGTTTTTTGGTTTTTTGATTAGTTACAAAGTATTTAAAAGCTGCAGCTTTTACGACTGTCTGAAAACAAAAAAAAAAAGAGAAATCGAGAAATATTTGCGACCGCATTTTATTATTCGATGTTCAAAAACACCGTAGGACTCCTTCAACTCATTTAAAAAAATTCAATACATTGGCTTAAGTCAAGAATACCAATACCATTGAAAATTAAAAAAAACAAGAGCATGGGATAAAGTGGATATAAAGTGCTTTTGTAGGCCCCTTTACGTGTTGCAGCCTTTAATGAAAAATATCCATTGATACGAATGGATACATCATATAAATAGTAACTAGATGGGGAACGTGGCAAAAGGCTGTCGGCTACTATATTTCTTTTAACAAAATTAAAGAAATTTTTAAGTAAAAAAAAAAACTTAATAAAAATAAAACAATATAGCCCAATTAGAGGCTTTTGTTACTTTAACAGCTGAATTTGAATTAATTGAAAATAGGGTAAAAAACATATGCTCTGAAAATAAATTAGAAATAGTTATACAAACAAATTATGGACTTGAAAAATATGAAACAAATTGCATCAATAGTTTATAGTTCTAAGAACGAAAATTTAGAAACTGAATATTCCACAAACGAAATAGCAGCATTTAAATGCGCACTAATAACTTCTGCTGACGTGAAAAATTCGTTTTATTCATTCATGAACGTAAATAAAAATTCCACTTAAATTTATTTTGTATTTCATATGATTTGACAAAATATTTGTTAAGAAAGCATTGAAGATGAAATTATTAAATCATTGGAAGGAATAAATAAATATTTCATTCCCAAGCCACAATTTTGGCAAATATTAGGTTACTTATAGTTTCAGTTTTTAACCGATTTCTTTGTTTTGTTTTAATGATTTTCATGACAGATGTGGCAAAATAGGCAATTTACACATATATCGACTTAAATTACTAAATAACAATATTCGGTAGATTTCAGGTCTTGTTCGGTAGAATTGGTAGATTGTTAAATTCACAAACATATTCGGTAGAATCTACCGAATATCGGTAGAAGTGTGCACACTGCTGTAAGTTGAAAGAAGAAAGAGAGAGAGAGAGAGAGAGAGAGAGAAAAAGCGGAGGGTGAGAAGGGTAGAGGTGGAAGAGAGATAGAAGATTGTTCAGGGGATGGGGAGAGGGGGGGTGTGTGAGGTGAGAATGGGTCAAGAAGTTTGACTAGGGGTGGAGGGGGTCAGCGATTATACCAACCACGATTCCTAATATAGAGGCTTGGGTTTTTGAGCCCAATTTCCGATAACTCGGATAAGGTTCCGAAGTATATTCTGCCAAGAAGGTGCAGACGGAGATCCTCTAGAGCGGGACACAGACACAGGAGATGCAGGATACTTTCCTCCTCCTCCTCGTCATTGCAACTGTAGCAGTAGTCATTATACGGGAGACCCATACGTTTAGCATGGGTTCTGAAAGTACAGTGACCGGTCAATGTGGATACGATGTTTCACAAGCGCTTCCTATTGAAGTTCATGAGATTTTTCGTTCTACGGGAGTCCAGGCGAGACCAGAGGCTTCTCGCTATTACACAGGTAAACTTATTGCGCCATCTGTTTTGAACTAATTCAAGAAAGGTAACATCGAAACGTCTCCAGCAGGATGAGAGTGGGAGTCTACAAATATTGTCGATATCGACCTCTCTTAGTGGGGTTCCCCTCTTTGCCACTTCATCCACTACTATGTTTCCTGAAATAGTCCCGTGTCCATGCACCCAGTTTAACGAGATATTTGATTGCTGCGCAATTGCATCCAGGGCCTTGCGACATTCTTGGACAAGAAAGGATGTGGTATATACACCTGTCAGGGACTTAATAGCAAATTTGCTGTCAGTTATAATATGGATATCTCTATTTGAAATCCGACAGAAACTTAGCCATTGTGTAGCTCTTTTGATGGCAGATAACTCTGCCTATAATATACTACATGCGCTCGGGAGTCTGCAGGGCATTTCAATTCCGTATTCTGGAATGAAAACGCCTTCTCCAACCTTAACCTCCCTCTTTTTTTGAACCGTCTGGCTCCGTTTAATGGGGAAATCTCTTCTGTCAATGAAATTTGGAAATTTCTATTGAAGTAGGGTTTCGGAATGCAGTAGTCCATAATATCCGGTATATTATTCACTATACCTAAAATGCTTGCATGCCCCCCAAGGTCGGTAGTTCCATGCGCCTATTGCGTTTAGTCTGAAGGCGGTACGTAGAGCTAGCTTTCTAGCTGTTAAGTCTACCGGAAGCCAACCCAACATAACGAAGAGCGCTTTTGTTGGCATTGATCTTAGAGCACCTGTTATCATAAGTGCCATTTTTCGGAGAATTCCCTCTATACGGTACCGATTACTTACTGAGTCAAGTGCTTTCCACCAAACCCAAATTCCATAAAATAATATAGGTTTTATAACCATCTCTAGTATGCAACCGACTCCCTTAGGATTTATTTCCCATGTAGGGCCGATTGCATTTATACAGGCGTACATTGCTGTTGTAGCTTTCGCCACTCTTGCTTGAAGATTTTCTCTCCAGGAAAGCTTACTATCGAGGACAACACCCAGATATTTGGCTTTTATATAGGCTAAAATTCGTATTGAATTACATATCTAGTGTCCGTACGGAACCCTTCGTGCTCAGGTCTAAGTCGCACTTCACTGAATTTATTCTTCTTTGAACTTACATCGGAGTTCACACAATGCAAGTCTTATTTTTTAGGCATAGTTTTTTGTATGCATGTGTGGAATGAGAAAGTTAAACGTACCCTGTCGGGATTTGAGCTAACTTAAGAGTAACTATTGGTTAATCAGAGACGAGTGACAACTGATTCAAAAGCTAACTCATTTTAGATGTTAAACGCTATTAAGTTTTTCAACGTAATGTACTCAGAACGAGTCAGTTCTCACTCACGCTGCATAAGTTTCAAATACCACAAGTCAGCTCATTTCGAGTGAGTTTTTGGTTGATAAAAAGCAAGTGCATTATTAGTTAGCTGCGAATTGACTAACTAACGGTTGGCCCATTATAACTTAGTTTGAGGCGCATCAAAAAAGAAGAAAAAAAGGTATTTCTTTAGATAAACATTATTTTTAACTTACTAATGATTAACACTTTTAGTCAACTTAAATTTGAAACAATTTTGATTTTTTTTTAAAGATGAGAACTAAAGGGTTGCATTTGTATACTGGTTTGTATAGCCAAAACAAATATACCATGGTATGTACCATATAATTGTAGTGTGAGCGACAGAACTAGTATAAGAGTTATTGTGCGTGCTTTTCCAAATTTAAATACAATTGAAAACAAATAACAATTGATCAAAAAATACATATTGTAATACAGATATATGAAAAAACCACTATTGAAACAAATACATGAAGTACTATATACGTGCAACGCGTATGCAAGGCTTCACTAAATTAGATTGAGTTAAAAGCTGTATATTATGGTTTTAGTACCAAACAATATTAGCGTGGCCCCGCCCATTCTGATAAACTTTTTTGGGTTTTCAGATTTTTCTAGTTGGTTGCTCACCTAGACCTATTTGTGTATCAAAATTCAGCTCCTTAGCTCAACTTTTAATTTTTAGTTTTTATGGGCGCAGCCCCGCCTCTTTAACTAAAATTTCCTTGTTTTCAGATTTTTCTAGTTGGTTTCTCACCTAGACCTACATACTTGTATATCAAATTTCAGCTCCTTAGCGCAACTTTTATTTTTAATATTTATGGGCGTAACCCCGCCCACTTTTCCAAACTTAAGATTTTTTTCGACCAGTGCTTATTATTCGTGTCAAGTTTGGTTGCAAACGGATAATAATACCCACATAAATAGTATATCTAATATGCTGAACCGCAGTACACGAAAATGAGGTTTAAATTATATGGGCGTGTCACCGTCCACCTTTTTAACAAAAAATTTATAGCCCTGCATTATCGCAGTATACATGCAAAATTTCAATAAAACAGCTTCTTTTAAGCGCCTTATATTAGCTTTTTTAATTCGGACTTTTATGGGCGTAGCCCCGCCCTCCTAGCCAAAATTTCCAGGTTTTCAGATTTTTTATATTAGTGCTCACCTAGACCTAGCTATGTATCAAATTTCAGCTCACTAGCACAAATTTTAATTTTTATGGGCGTAGCCCCACCCCCCGGATTAAAATTTCCGGTTTTTCAGATTTTTTTATTTCAGTGTTCACATAGACCTAGCTACGTATCAAATTTCAGCTCACTAAAACAAATTTTAATTTTTATGGGCGTAGCCCCACCCCCCGGATTAAAATTTCCGGTTTTTCAGATTTTTTTATTTCAGTGTTCACATAGACCTAGCTACGTATCAAATTTCAGCTCACTAAAACAAATTTTAATTTTTATGGGCGTAGCCCCACCCCCCGGATTAAAATTTCCGGTTTTTCAGATTTTTTTATTTCAGTGTTCACATAGACCTAGCTACGTATCAAATTTCAACTCACTGAAACAAATTTTAATTTTTATGGGCGTAGCCCCGCCCCCCTGGTTAAAATTTCCGTGTTTTCAGATTTTTCTGGTTCATTGCTCACCTAGATCTACTCGTGTACCAAATTTTAGCTCTCTAGCGATAGCGCAATTGCTTCATCAATTTGATGAGTGTGTCAGTGGTCAGTGAGTATGTCTTAAAATTATGCACTTTTTGCACTTCTATATCTCCGGAACCTTTTGTTGTACAACTTTCATGTGAGGTTATATGAATTTATTATAATTATGGTTTAAATTCTATAATTTTACGATTGCGGGGAACAAAGTTATGAGGGGGTAAAAACAGCTCGAATGGCTTCGTGTAAATATACACATTGCGTGCATTGGCCAGAACTTGGCCTGGCGCACTCCCGTGCGCCTAAATTACGGTTCTTTTGACTATATCCACTTTGAAAAACAATTATTAGCTTCATCCGATCATTTTTACGATATGGCCAGTTAGCGGGTTAAAATTGATTTGCAATTAAAGTATGTGTGTTAATTAATTTTATTTTATTCTAAAGTATTTAATTAATTGTTAAAATTCGTGTTTCTTTTTTTTCATTAAAATAAATGTTTTTTTTTTTTTTTTTTTTTTTTTTTTTGTTCACAAAAAACTAGACTCTATTTTACTATAAAATACACTTTTCTTTACCCTTTCTTTTCTTAAATACCCTTTTTATGATACTTTTTCGAAATTTTCAACGGCAACCCTGTCCTTAAGAGATAAAAATATAATAATCCCGATATATCAATGTCAAGTCTCTACATGGCATTTCTTTTTGCATGCTGTTCGCCTTTGGAATAAATACTCTTCCACATCATCAACAAATTAATAGCAATGCAACAAATTTTAAAAACTTTCTTTTCAATTACTTTGAGTATGTCACTAAAGGTTTTATAGATACATAAGTATGTATCAGTGATGGGAAAGTTGGTACGATCGTACTTTTTTTGATACTATTTGACATGAAAAAGTACCGTAGTACTCCCGCAACACGTTTGATACTCTCACGGCCTGCTTAGAAATATAGAATAAGAATTATAGATTATATAGATAAGAATTAAATTTCTTTTTCGGCAACTGGCTCGAAACTTTATTAGTAAAGAAATTTTAGAAAAGTGTACCAAACCAATCACAATTCTTGTTTCAACTTTGTTATTTTTTATTGAGCTTCTCATTTGTTTAAATGAAAGTTTATAATATAATAACTCTAGTTGTTCTAAGAAGCTTTGGGTAAAGGTTCCCTGATGATCTGCATTAGCAACAGTGAAATGCGCATAGGATCCAGCTAAACCCCTCAATAATCAATTTCAATGTATTTTTAATAAAAAAATATTTTACTTAATAAGTAAAATATTAATTTGGGATTATTAGTGCGTTTAAAAATTTTAAATTTGAAAACTATATTTGATTCAATGATATTTTCTGTGGCACAGAAGTTGATCTCTATGTAAACAGAAGTCATGTTGAAACAACTGTTTCAGTTTAAAAAAAATTGTAAAAAGTTTATATTACATTCTGTCAAGTTCTTAGAGCAAAAGTGGACTTTGACAGTTTGGTTTAGTAAGTATCCCTTTGAAAATGTTTTATTCTTAATTATACTACTTTTAATTAAAGTGTTTCTCAGCGAAAAGCTAAATTTTTAAAATATGAACAACCAATAATGACAGAACTAAGGCCATTAACAACAGAAAATATACATATGTATGCAGTTTCTGGACTTCCGTTGCTATAACTAAAAACGCATTGGACGAATACATGTTTCCTGGTAAATCGAGAGTAGCTTACGTAATTTTGTCCATACCTCACTCCTCTGTTAATATCGAAAGGATTTTCTCTTACCACAATCTCATGAAAACAAAATAAAGGAACAGGCTTTATATTCCAACAGTATAGTCTTATCCAGACCAACGATTTATTGAAGTCTAAAAACTGTTTTTGTTATAACTATAATATTATACCCACCCAGACAGAAAAAGACAGATGTGCAATCGCTTTACGTGAGTACCTGCCATTACGGCCTAATCTCACGTGTGCCAAAGCACCGGGTGTGGGTTAGACGCCAGACCAACGCCCCCATGCACCCTTTTAGAATGAACCTATGGCCCATTCCATAAGGCACATAGGTTGCAATCTTTGAATATAGTTATCCCTGTACTATATTCAATTACCTTGCTGAGGTAATTTGAGCTATCTAAACTCTGCTGCTATGTCCGTGCCCATAGCAGCTCTGTTGAATGGCAACAGCACCTAGAACAGTGTCTGGCTGACCGCGTCACACCAACCACTAGCATTGATTTAACACTGGGAAGCCAAGACTATTCTCCCAGCGATGTTTGGTAGCAAACCACAGCCACCACGATAATTCTCCGGCTTCCACGCTTAGGTGCTGTGTATACACCTAAGCGAGGTCCCCAAGAAAATTCCTCAACCATTGCCGGCACAGCTCAACCACTCATCCATAATGAACGCATGCCTGTGTCGCCAAATAACCAGTGCCTACTCCACACTTACCAAAATCATCCCTTTAACCCCTTAGGGGTCTACCCCTTTGGGGTAGGACGAACTCGGCATTTTAGCAAAGGAAACTGACGACCGCTACATGCACTCAAAACCTCAGAGCAGCGAGGACCACTTACGCGAGAAGAATGCAAGCTCGCCACCAAGATCCTGTGCCTACTACAATCGATCATGCTTGATAAACGCCCCTTAACCCAGAGGGTGTGACGCACAACTATTTTAGCACAGAATCTTGACAACCGCAATGCATTTATCTCTAAGCAGCCCAGCTGTCGGGCAACCGGCACCCGTGGTACCAGAAGTAGCCTCTGGTTAGACCTCGAAGTTCCACCACAAGGGCTTCACCTCTATCGTCTTTTGAACTCAGGGGCAGTTCTAGGTGACGCTGCACCTAGCTGACAACAACGGGCGTACAATATTTGTTTTCCTTTTATAAATATGTGCACATCCGTTACTCTGTTTATATTCAGAGATTGGGTAGTAACACATAAGTTTTACGGGTAATGAGCCAAAGGTCCGCCAGCGGAAAAAGCTACATTACCCTAGCTGGGGCCCCGGGATTGCCACACCCGTAGTCTACAGAATTAATCCATACACTCCCCTGGGGGAACAGAAAAAGACAATTAGCACGATGTATAACATCTATCTATCTATATCAGTATAACATCTGTTTAATTTTAAGGAACTCATAACATTAAAATTGTAACGCCGAATGACCATCCTCCAACTCTTGTTTTTAATGTTGGTGCAATACTCTAAATACAAATTTATAAGTTCGTCACAATGGAAATTTTCAAACTTAAGTCAACTTTTTGTATTTACGGTGTTGTAGTGGTATAGGATTACTAAGAGCACGGTATTTGTAAACAAAAAGTCATATTTTTGTGTTTGTAGTACTTTGGTGGTACAAAATTTTTGGAAGAGTCGTAATTTTGTATTTACAGTGTTGTGGAGGCACATACTTTTTGCGCAAAATCACAATTTCTCTATGGTTATGTACATATGTATATGCTTTGTGTTCATTTTCTTGTTTATTTGTAATAAATTTTATATAATTTTTTGTTAATAAAATTTAAATAAAAAAATAGTTTTTGGTACTCTCGGGATCAAAAAAGTACTCAAAAAAATTTTTTTTTTGGTACCGAAATGCAAATCTCATTTTCCATCACTGGTATGTATATACAGAGATGTATTTTTGTTTGAAAATTTTATATTGCTTCAAAATTTTATATTGTATGGAAATTTTATATGTAAATTCAAAAAATATTTATATACATAAATTATTTTATTTATTACGTGTTTTTTTAATTTTTTTAAATTATTTAAATATTAATCTTTATTGGCGAATTTATTATACACAATACAACCCTGCATTATAATTATAAGACCATGCCTTGTTATGTAAGGGATTCAATAAATAAATAAATAAATAAAATAAAGTGTTCTCTTTAGAATTTCTGCAAATTTGCAAGCTCTTTGAAAACTACTCGTTTAATGGAAGGGAAACTTTTTATGAATGTACAATACACTACTATTCACTGAATACCATAAAACTTAAAAGCTTATTACTTTCGCTTTTTAAATATTTATTATTCAATATTTATCATTAAGTTTAAAATACTTGAAATTGACTTGAAATATTCTTCATGTCATCAGATAGTCAATTGCAAGAAATTGAAAAGCAAAGAGAAAAACATAGAACAGGTGAAAAGTAGTTTAAAATTTTAGCATTCATTTTTAAATAAAAAAAAAAAAAACAAAAATAGAAACAGGAAAATTAAAAAGTTTATTCTAATCGTAAGGCTTTTGCGGCCTGTCTGTCTGTCTGTATGTTTTTCGGTCTGGCTGACTACATATCTATCTATTAGCCAGCCTGTACCTGTCAATTATTTTTATTTTATTTTTATTTTATTTTTATTTTATTTTTATTTCAATTTTTATTTATTCTATTCACCTTCAGTGTGTGAGCAACATTTTCATATGAATGGCTGGTGCAACTCCAGTCATTGTTTGGTGTTTGGTATTGGTTACGGCTCACCAACATGCAATGTCGTGTCTATAGTTATCGATGATGGAATCGACTTTGTACCAATTTTCCAACACGTTATCAATGTTTGCCATATTCCTCAATGAATTGCATTATTTATACGAGTGTGAGTGTGCTTAAGCACACACTGAATATATTATGTATGTATGTATGGTTCTGTCTGTTAATAAATATTTGATAATTATTTTCTACATTAGGTCTGTTCATTTACTTTTCCAGCAGAAACTAGGCGATTACATTGGCTGGGGTACACCTAATCAGTAGCACTATTGACTATGTCACTAGAAAATCACTATAATTTTAATATTGACGAGCGAGGAAATATCGATATTGTATACTAGAGCCCCTAAAATTTACTAGTGAATCTTTGGTGCCAATGTCTCCATGTGGACCTAAAAGAACTACTTAGTCAATAAAGATACAGTCTAGTGGTGGATTTTCAATGACAAGCTAATGTCAAAGGTCACTAGATGATACCACTGACTGGGGTACACCTAGTCAGTGGTACTACTGACAATGTCACTAGTAAATCACTACAATTTCACTATTCACACTTTCTGCAGGGTAATAAAGAAATGCATAAATATGTATGAGCAAAATATAAATGTGATATGTATTAAAGGATTTATTAAATGGTATCAAAACTTCTTACTGTGTATGCACACATGTAAAAAGTATTTCATGTTGCATACATATCGTTGGTCACAAGTAGAAAGGCCCTAACTCAAATAATTGTAATTTTACAGGGGAAGATAAAAACATAATATTAAACAGCACAACTGCTTTGTTAAACTGCTTTTAAAAGTGTTATTTTTACGATATTGCAATAAATTTTTGTGACGAGTAGTACTTGTGTCCATCGATATGTATGTATGTATGAGCATATTTATTTGTTATAAATGTATAATAGACAGTATACAGTTTTAGTAGCGTTTACATATTTTAGGTACTTTTTCTTCACTACATTCACCATTTGAACTTTTTTATTTCCCATCCCATCCCATCCCATTTTTAATATTAAAACAACAAAACGAAGTAAAGCATACGCACGTTTTTAAATATTCTATAAGTGCACCAACGTGCTAACAGTACAGTACGGTACGGTACAGCAACAGCAACGTTCGGCTAACCCAGCCTTTATTCTAGTCTTGTGTAGTTCATGAACGAACTAGTTCAAGTGAACGATTCAGTACTTTGAACTAAGTGAACTAGTTCAATTGTTTTACGGTCTCTAGTTCAATTTTTGAACTAGTTAATTTTTTGAACTAAGAACTAATACACAAAATGAACTAACACAGAGGCTGTGAACTAAATGTTTTCAATGTTTTGCTTTAATTTTTTTTTTCATCGCTGGCTACTACCAAAAGTGCAATAAACAAGAAAACACAAGTAAACACTTTATACTGGCCTATTCATAAAAAATATTTTGGATTTATGAGATTTTTTTATAAATCAAATTTATTTATTAATTAATTAATTTCAGTTTTCATAAAGTATTTTAATCACAGAATTTGTGTTTTTAATATTGTCAAAGACCACAACACTCATACATACATATGCATGTAGAATTGTAGATGTAAAATCATTAAACTAAAAAGACCTAACTAGTTCATTGAACTAAAAAGAGCGATTGAACTAAATGAACGAATTAGTTCATTTACAAATAATGAACTAAAATGACCGGTCACTGAAATGAACTAAATGGCACAAGTCTAATTTATTCGAAAACAAAACACACAACAGGTGGTTGAATAATTCTTGCAAGTAAAAATTTTACTAGTAATAATTTGTAATAATTTTTTTTTTGTCTCAGTTTTTTCTCTCTTTTGACGCTCTCTCCTTGCTCTCTCCAGTAACAATTGTAACAAATTCGTAACAATTTTTAGTAAATGAACAAACCTATTGTATTGCATGTGACGTACATACGTTGAGTGTTTTTTAATTTCTTTTGTTCCATTGATATCTATGAGAATAGAGAAATTAAAATGTTTCCCTATTGCCAACAATAGAAATTAAAACTTTTTAGAACTTTTTAGCTGTTATTATTATATCTATGAAAATGGAAACTTTATAGTTGACAAAATACATTTTGCTAAACTAATAATTTCAAATGACTCTATAGTAATGGCAACCATTTGATATTTTTGCTTATTATTTTACTAAGTTTCTTATCGTTTAGTGCAATCATATGAAGTTATTATGAAAGTGCATTTGCATTAAAAATTTATAAACCAAAAAATTTATAAAATCTGTAATATGGGGAGTTTTATATAAAATAGTGTCCTGCACAAGACTATTTATAAGACCTTTCAAGACATGAGAGATTTTTTCAAATGCTTTACTACAGCGAAATATTCTAAAAGAATCGCTAAGCAACACTGTTGGCAAGTAATTTTTTTCGGTGGTTTGTCTTGCCAACAGTGTTGTTTTGCGATTCTTTTAGAATATTTCGCTGTAATAAAGCATTTGAAAAAATCTCTCATGTCTTGTGCAGGACACTAATATAAAACACATGAGTGGAAATAACCATTTTAGTGAAATATTAGATTACAATTGCAATTGTAATTGTCTTTATTTCTAACTTTTTGCTTACTTATTTATTTGAATGACTTCAGCAAAAACGATGTTTGCTAAAGGCCGTGATACACTATCATACAAAGTCGTGCGATCTACGAAAAAGTACAACGCTGTTATGATGGAGTTTATGAAAATTTTCAAAAGACAATAACAATTCATCACACCAGGGTTGTATATTTTCGTAGATCGCACGACTTTGTATGATAGTGTATCACGGCCTTAAGCTTTCAAAAAACAACATGTCCGGGGGCTTCGCTAACACGACCCAAGATAGAGAAAGCTAATCTTTTTTCTTGAAGTGTTTCGTCCCATTATGAGTATCAATAATCTAGTTTTTAAATTTTAGAACTATTGAGATATGTTATATCGCTATAACAAATAGGACGACCACTTCTCGACTTTGCAATCCAGTAACACATTTTAACGATATTCGCTGTCGGTTGAATTAAAAAAACACGTAAAATCACAATTTCAAATTCGTTTAGTTTTTCTTATTCTTCTTTGTGCTTTTTGCTTATTTTGACATCTTGTGTACACTAAACGGCAAATTTTGAGCTTATTTAAAATAATTTTTAAATATTTTATATTATATTATTTTTATATTATATTATTTTTATATTATATTATTTTTATAATTTTATTCCAATAAAATTCCAGATGGATCATTTTTATTCGTGCACAACTTTTACACACAGAAAGTTTACTTTCGAAAGTCTTAACGCAGCTGGCAAAGAGACTGACGGAGGAATATCTTCTCTTTCTGTCTTTCTGCCCAGCTGAATTAAAAATTTTCAAATTAAACTTTTAGTGTGTAAAAGGGGTAATAAAAAATCTTTAGTCAGAATTTAATCTTTTTCGTTGTTTAATTGTCCCACCAGGGAATTTTTAAAACAAAAATGGACAATCTTGTGTTTGGCTGGTTTTTTGCTCTTTGGGTTAATTTTTTAGCTTTGGTGTTGTATTCTGATGCATGTAGTAAAATTCTATGGCCAACATTTTTGTGAAATATTTTATTCTCTCTTCACCACCTTTTAAGGTAATTTTTTACCATTTGTCTGAATAGAGGTAAAAATTAGCGTTATGTTTAAGGCCTCCCCCCCTCGTAAAAATAAAATTTCCATGCGATCTCTTAAACAGCCGCCACAAGCATATTTTTTTTTTTGATCTTCTCTATCAGAATCCATTGTCCGGAACACGCAATATTTCTTATTTAAACATTTATAATGTTTTTTTTTTTTAAATAACACTCAGGCAATTAATATTATTACCTACGTACATATGTATGTACGAGTTTTTTATATCAATAAGAATTCTTCTAGAATGTCTACTTACTGCATGATTAAATGTGCACCAGTCTGAGCAAAGCGAAATAAAAAACAACACTATTATTGCATCCTGTTGCTCCTGCTGTGTTACCATCTCTCATTAGATCTCGCTTGTAGTTCTCTATTACTAATCAAGTGGTTAAACAGTCTTCCCCAACAATCTGGGAAATTCACATTAATGTTTCAAGAAATTTAAAGATAATTCTATTGACCGTCATTTTCAATTTCAAAGTTGCTTTGAAACGATTTTTATGCTGGCAATACTGAGTGCAGAATTGTTTTAACATGTTGTTTTTAAATTTGTTGTATTTGAATCTATATTTGAATTTCTTAATAATATGAATGTAATCCGATTCGTTTGTTTATTTGAAACATTTTATGAACTAATTTTATTACACTGAATGCACTTGAATTTTAGTCTCTTTTACTATCCCGATACGAGGCCATATTTTTCAACATTTAATGGTAACCCTGTCGATTTAAGTATATGGAGCGTAAAGTACAATGCATTCGACCATTGATGACGGTGATTTTTTAGAATAAACCATAACTCCCTTTTAGAGAGCAAAACAGTTTTAAGAAACGAACATCAAAGTGAACTTTTTATGTGGAAACGCAGCATTTTTTTGTAGAAATGAAAACACCATTAGTAATTCTGTTTCGCCGACGTTTCATTGTTACAAATATTGTCGAAGCAGAGCGCCCGAAGGCCTATAACACTGAAATTTGGTACTTGCAAAAAATATTACCACTTTTAACGCACAAATCTGTTAATTGGTGTAGAATCGGCAGTTTGATTTTACTTGCCAAAAATTATCGTTAATTAAAACACAAATCGAACTATCTAACAAAATATTTAAAATCGAATTTTTTATCAATGCCGTGGTATTTTCATCAATATAATTAATATAAAAAATTATTGAATCTGCGCGAACAAAAATAGCAATTTTATTTATTTCAATGCAAAAATTCGTATTAAACATGTTTATCCTCCTTCTGTAAAGTTATGAAAAACTTAGATGGGACATTTTGCGCTTATACTCCCAAGATTTCAATATAGACGTAACAATTTTTTTATAACTTTCTCACAGTTGTCATATAAATATAAGAAGTTTGCTAGTTTAAAAAAATTTTTTTAGTTGTTGTCAGCAGTAATGAAACTTTAGAAAAAAAGGTACAATAAATCAATGCTGGCCACCGAGAGTAATGTATTCGCGTATGTGTAGTCATTTGTATAAAATGCGGATTGGTGTGATATATGGAAAGTAGTAAAATATTACACATAACGAAATAAGATGTACTAACCAAAAATGTTTAGAATAATATAGAAGTCAACTATGATCGATCGATATCTTAATATAAAAAAAGCTTATATTTTTCGAAATCGCGTTTTTAACGTTTTGTGGTACCCAGAAGATAATTAAATTTTCCTTAAAGAACTAAATACGTTACAGTTAAAAATAAAAGATTTATGGTCAATTAAAAATTATTTTTGCATGTAAATGTTTTAGTTTTTATTGAGCTGTTTTTTTTCTAAAAATTCAACTTACACCTTTCTTATATTAAGTCATCGATAAATACATAGATATGTTTACAATGATATTCATAAATAGCTATGGTTATAACTTCCACAATTTTAATACGATGGTTCCATAAACTCCCAAGCAAAATTCCGCCAAAATACATTCATTAAATATAAATATTTTAACCTTATTTGCTCTTTGAAAAAGGTATCATCTTCAATTCAATTGAAATTAATTTAAATTATAGAAAAAAAAAACCCCAGCACTGAGCACTTTTTATTTTATTGCACTCAAACACTCAAACACACACACACACACACACATCCACCTTCACCTTCACCCTTAAATTAACGAGAGTTATTTATTCTGTTAAACAATTAAGTAATTTTCATAAATGTAATTAAATAATTAATGCATATTATTAAATGTTTCTCTGTTTAACCAAGTCTCTCTATCTCTCTTTTCTTTGCATTTACAGATGCTACATTCACATTCACACTCACCTCACGAATGTTGTGTTGTGTGTAATCGAGGCATTTCCCAATAACGAGTGTTCGGTCAATAGAAGATTTAGAGAAAACGATAAAAATTGCAAAATAAACCGCGGCTCTACCGCGGCATATTATGTCACGAGACGATTACAATCCTGTAACTAGCTCTGGTGTTCGTAGTCCGGGTCGTAACAGACGACTCACGGAATTGCCAACAGTTGATCGTTCACCATCACGGGATTACGGTACGCGTGGAAGTCCTTTAGGTGAATAAATGCGCATATTTTCCTTTATTATTTCATAATATTGTGTTATTAACTAAATATGTATTTATTTGCTTTGATTAACCAAGAAAAGAAAAAACAGGCAAAACTTATCATTTAAGCTAAAAATAATTTTAAATAGACAAAAAAAGTGCAATTATAATTTTGGCCATAAATTAAATTTAAATGCTGTCAAAAGTCTTTATGAAAAAAGAATATAAATAAGACATTATATTAAAAATATTGATTGTTATCGTGCAGCATTTTATACATTGTTTGACAAAAAAAATATATATTGTTAGCTTAAATGCAAAAAGGTGTAACTAACAAAAAATTCAAAACCGAGTTTTTGACTGATTATTACAAATGCCATTAAACTACATGTCTAGACACTTACACTTCTGCTATCAAAATTAAGGCTTTTATTAACATAAAGGCAAGGGGATTTAACTACAAGTTTCTTTAGTTTTATTTTAGTTTTTTCTTTTGTAAAATTTTTACATTTTAGCTAACGATATGTAAATACCAACTAATTCAAAGCAATGACATTTGGTTCTGAATTGGCTTTTCTAATTTTTTTATTTTATTGGATATTTTGGAAGCTATTTTTAAAATTTATTAATGTTTTGTGATTTGCTATTCACTGATAATGTTAAAAAAAAGATGAAACCAAACAAGAAGACGATTAAAAAATGTGATTTTCGAAAAAATCCAAACCAAATTGTACTAAAAAAAACCGGTTCCGAACAGGATAAGAAATAGGTAGTATTTGCCGCTGGTAATGCAGCTTTCCAGTGGTGAAAGAATTTTGAAAATAGGTTTAGCGGTTTAAAAATCCACACCATATATATAAAACCGGTTAATAACCGAATAAAAAATAGCCCATGATTGTCGCTGGTAATGTAGCTTTCCATTGATGAATGAATTTTCAAAATCTGTTTAGCGGTTTGACAATCCGAACTATATATAAAAAATCCGGTTCCGAACCGAATAAAAAGTAGGCTATGTTTGCCGCTGATAATGTAGCTTTCTATTGGTAAGAGTTTTCAAAATTTATTTAGCAGTTTGGCAATTCGAACCATATATAAAAACCGGTTCCAAACCGGATAAAAAAATTTTCAAAATCGATTTAGCGGTTTGGGCAAGCAATCAAACGCACTTTCACATTTATAATACGAGTAAAGCTACGGTCACACTTGTCAAACATTTGCCCAAAAAAGCGTAACCACTAAATCTTTCAATTCAGACAAAAGCTTGTCAAGTTAAAGAGTAGCCAATATTGTTGAATTCTATGACATTGTCCATTAGTTGTGTTCGAAACTGTTTAATATGAAAAACAAGTGTCTGGATCAAAACTTTTTTCATTAGTGTTTGTTGGTTAAGCTTTTTTGGGCAAATGTTTGACAAGTGTGACCGTACCTTAAGGATATACTTATGTACTAGAGACCTGCGTAAACAGTCTTGAAATGTAAATACGTCATGTTTTTTAAATGTATTCACGTCGCATGTATTACACTAAACCAATAATAAATGCTGTCGTACTATAAGCGAATCACGATGGATGTATTGGTGTACGTGTATATCAGTTGTAACAAGCGATGTCGCAAGACAGCTTGTTTGTAGCAAACACTCAAAAGAAGTACTGTTGATTAGTGTATGCTTGTTATTTTTCATATTGTACGTTTGAGTAGATGGTAAGCTATTATGTGTTTAAGCGCGTACAACTAATGTCAATGCATGTGTGTACGTTTGCATTTACGCAGAAAAATAGAAGATCATACACGCATACATGCATGACGTTTGTACACGCGCTCAAGCGTAGAAATAAGCAAGTAACACAAATTCTTCCGTCACGAAGTATTTTCTTCTTTACTCCTATACCTACAATACTGAAACAAATTTCTTGCAAGCAGTGTTGTTAACGTTTGTTTTAGAAGATTTCGCTGTAGTAAAACATTTGAAAAATCCCTCATGTCTTAAAAGTTCTTATAAGATATCTTGTGCAGGACAATATTATGTACTAGAGCGTGGCACAAGCCCTAAAAAAAGGCTTACAAGCACTCTCATTAATTTCAAAATGTGCGTGTATATTGCTCCTTTATTTTAAAACAAAACTTTCAAAAGAGATGTGTTTTGCTTTACGATAAGAATACTGCAGTACAGAATAAAACTGCACAATGTTGAAGTAAAATCAAGCCTTTCAAAATAAAAATTAAATAGAACATCAAAATTCACACAGAACATTCAAAACATGTTTGAATGTTTTGATAGCAAAGATAATTTTCCATATAAAAGAAACATTGCGCTTCGTTAGGAATATGAAAGCTGAAAAGATGTTTTATTTACTATGAAATAATATCATACATACTTATGTACATTTATATATATGTAATAATTTGTTAATTTTTATTTTCAATATATGTATACATATATACATACATATACATACACAGTTTGCATGTTTGTGCTCGTGTTCTAGTGCACTCGATGTTTCTGCTATGATTTACTGTTGTTTTGTTTCATTCTCGCTTTTTGTTTTGATGTTCTACTTGTTTTGAGAACACAAGCACTAACAAAACTGCAGAGAAAACTATTCGAATGATGCTTGATTGATTTTAGTGAGATTGATGTTTTGTTAGTTTTGTTTTGTTATTTATGTTTGCACTAAAACAGACTGCTTGGCAGTAGTGTGAAATAGAATACAAAACTTTTAGAACGATTTACGCAGCTCTTTATTATGTACAGGGTGGGCCAAAAGAAACCAAGGGGTGTAAAAGTTTAATAAATTTTTTGTTTATTAACTTTTTTTATTTTTTCTTTCAGATTATATAATATACATACTTACACTAAGTATGAAAAATTATGTCTCTTAAATGACCACCGTTTTCAGCTTCGCACTGATGGGCTCTTTTTAGAGCATTTTCCATAACATCTTTCAAAACTTGTGGCTGTAGCGTTCGAATTTCTGCAACAATGTTTGCCTTGAGTTCAAGGATTGTCTCTGGCTTGTTCACATACACTCGCTCCTTCAAAAAACCCCAAAGAAAATAGTCGGGTGCTGTCAAATCTGGCGATCGCGCTGGCCAAATAATTTCCGAATTTCGAGAAATTATTCGCTCTCCAAAAATTTGACTTAAAAGTGCCATTGTGTCTCGGGCAATATGGGCAGTGGCTCCGTCCTGCTGAAACCACATACCAGGTCTGTTTTCAAGAGCAGGACGTAAAAAATTTTCTATCATAAACCGATACCGCTCTCCATTTACGGTTACAGCACTTCCATCTTCATTCTCGAAGAAGTAGGGCCCAATGACATTTTCAGATGTGATCCCACACCATACTGTACACCTGATGGGGTGCAATTGGCGTTGATGAATGGCTCTTGGATTTTGAGAACCCCAGAACCTACAGTTCTGCTTATTAACAAAGCCATTCAAATGAAAATGAGCTTCATCACTCATAATCAAATTTTCAATAAAGTTGATTTCATTTCTGGCCAACTCTTGAAATTTAACTGCAAAATTTAGACGTTGCCGATGATCTGCGGGTTTTAATTCTTGGACCAATTGCACCTTATATG
Organism: Tachina grossa; assembly: GCA_949987645.1. Lineage (NCBI taxonomy): Eukaryota > Metazoa > Arthropoda > Insecta > Diptera > Tachinidae > Tachina > Tachina grossa. The sequence goes on along the minus strand of OX465278.1, from coordinate 45,638,600 downwards.
GGTATAACTGTAAATCTTTTTTTAAAATGCGCCGTAGTGACGTACGAGACATTTCTAGCTGAGCAGAACGCCTTCTTCCAGATGTTTCTGGTGCTTCGTTAACACTTTGCTGTAATCGTTCTATATTTTCCGCAGTGCGACTTAAACGTGGTCTACCGGTTCGAGGCAAATCTCTTACGCTGCCATGTTGGTGATGACGATTAACTAAGCAACGAATCATCGCTTCAGAGGGCGAAATTCTGACGTTAAAATGTCGACGATATGCTCTTTGTGTTAAAATAATTGATCTCTGGTTCAAATAATAAAATTCTATTGTTCTGGTTCTCTGTTCAGTTGTGAACCTCTCAATTATAAATTCTCCAAGTGTTGTCTATATAATCTGAAAGAAAAAATAAAAAAAAATTAATAAACAAAAAAGTTATTAAACTTTTACACCCCTTGGTTTCTTTTGGCCCACCCTGTACATACATATCGATAGTCTCAAGTAGAAAAACTCTAACTCGTATTTTTTTACGATAGTTTTGGATTTCGGATTTGACACATTTCAAGACTGTAGTACCACATGCCCTTAAAGAATTTTCATAGCTTTAAATAGAAGTTAAAATTTATGCCCACAAATCTGATTGTAGTACAGAAAAAAATTAGAGTAATGAAAAAAATGTCTTACACTGCAGTCTGTCGCATTCTAAAAGACATATTTCTTTTTATATTTAATATATTTTCCATTTTCCATTTAATGTGTAAGTTTGCCTAGATGTGTATCTATGTGTGTGTGTCTTCCCGAAATGCGTAATACATTTTATGAAGGCACTTGATAATAATATTCCTTAAGATTTAGCGCCAGCATTTTTAACAATACAAGTTTCCTTTTTAGCAAAAAAAGAACATCCTGACATACATATGTATATTTGTAGTTGCAATTTTATTACTTGAATGTCCCATTTTTGACACTGTGCTATTTCGCAAAGCCAATAATAAGTCTGTAATAAATGGCTGCTGCTGCTCAACATCTCATTTCCTTGTACGTAATCATGTTGCCTGCTGCGTTCTGACTCCATTAAAAAAATTTAAATTTATTTGTCTCCACCAGCCAGCCTTTCTAACAGCAAATATTTGTGTAAAGAAAAAAATCTCCACAAGAAAATATTAACGGATGCAGTTAGTTGTTTTAGCAGCAGCCAACAATTGCTGCCATTAATTTTTTAGTCATGATTTTTTTTTGTTATTATTACATGATAAAGTTTTCAACAGTAGCGTTTGGGGAAACTATTTTATTTGTCAATTTAGCGCCTTTAACAAAGTTCTTAAATTAAAACCATTAGAAAAAAAACATGCATAATTTATAACATTTATTGCAATCTTTATTAGTTTTGCCAAATCCTTCGAAATTATTAACATGCGCATATAATGGTTACACCAAACAGGCTGGAATGGGAAATTAAATAAGATAATATTTTTAGCTTAAAGTCTTTAAGTAAAAAAGAAAATAATTTATTGATGTAGCCTGAGGTAAAAGCTTTTGGCTCAACGTTCTAAACATAGGCAGTCAGGGTATTGGACAGTTTAATACCAGCTATCATTAAAAAGTTATGTGAAGGTCATGTGTGACATTTATCTCAAACAATCTACTTATTTTCATAGAAAAAATTAAGCTGAAACCGATTTCTAGCTTTAATATTTTAGTGCTAGGGCAGCCATATACATACGTACAAGCCATATTAACAATGTGCAAACTTTTAAAAAGGAGCTTTAAGCTTTCACACCGACGAGAGCTTAACAGCCAATCAGATCACGTCGAAAACAATGTTTGCCGCTTATTGGAGTACCCCACCAAAAAACATCCTTGCCAAGAATTCCTGGAAATGTACAATTTAAGATTTTAATTTTTGTGTAGGCTTGCCATTGGATGAACTTCTCTTTTTCGATTCCTAATCACCGAATTGAAAGCAATGCTAAGAAAAATTTCGCTCGAAAAAAGGGTAAAAAATTTCCGATTTCCGCACTTCGTTTCTTCTTAAGCGAATTAAAAAAAAACGATACGCTGATCCACAAAGTTTTAATATAGATTCTTTGGAACTAATGAAAATGTAGTTCCTTAAAATTACTAATTTGAAATTTATTTGCTGGTGGTTCAGCTTTGTCCATATGCATTTCATTGTTTCTATAACAACTCATCAGTAGTAGTGTTGGCATTCGAACAAAAATTATTCGAATATTCGAAAAACTTTTTATCATATTTGTTCGAACGAACAAAAATTTTCAATTTAGAATAAAAAATTATTCGAATCATTTTTGTCGAATATTCGAATATTCGAACAATTTCATTTTTTGGGTTATCTGCGGTTTTTAAATGATTTTTTCCAAAAAATTAATAATATATTAAAAATGTTTATAAATGTTGTGTGTAAATATCTATACTTTTTAACTAATTTTGTTTTAGTTTTTAACTCCCGACAAAAAAAGGGGTGTTATAAGTTTGTATGTAGTTTGTGTCTGTGTATCTATTTGTATGTACGAGTCGACGTACAGACCAAACGGTTGGACCGATTTTGATTTAGTTTTCCTGTTTGAGGGTGGCATTTTCTGAAAAAGTTAGCACGTTGACTACAAAACCGAAGGTTTTAGGATCGAGCCCGCTATCTGACAGTCATTAAATAACAACACCACGCATTTTTCTGATGTGCATTACTGTCCCTTTCTATCAGTTGTTGTAGAAAAGTTCAAGTGATGTAGGCATAGTCACTGGTCACTGAACTATACTTCAGGTAAAATAACTACTAAACTGCTAAAACAAATTAATACGACTCGCTAACGCCAGAGGCGCTGCAACATTACATTATTAAAAAAACGTGCAAAAAGCAGATCTGTACAAAAATGAAGCATTTCTCTATCTATTCCTTGACCACCTATGTTTTCTGCTACTATCCCTTTTCTTATAATAGTAGTAGGCAATCATTGCCTGATTGTTACTTCTCTTTAAAAATAAAATAAAAAATGACTTGTTCGAGAGTGTTCTTAGCTATTATTAAAGAAAATCTGTCCAGCCGTTTAGAATATATCACATTTTTTAAATATATTCTGTTGATCTGCTTGTCTTTGACGCCGTAGCTCCCCAACGTCTTGACCGATTTTAATTTTGCTTTGTTTTCGTTTGAATGGTGACATGATCGTATATCTTCTAATTTATACTTGAAGAAACCCGGTCTAGTCGATTGGAATTTATCATAATTTTTTTATTTAATCTTTTATTTTTTGCGATTCTGTTACTTCAGTAGTTATTGAAATTTGTTATTGAAATTATTTGTTTTTCTTGTGTAATGAAATATTTTTCGTTTGTTAATAAAAAAAATTAAATTTAAATTTAAATTAAAATTAATTTGCAAACTTTTTTAAGATTATTCGAATATATTTTTTTATTCTTTGTTCGTTCGAATATTCGAACAAAAGTTCAAAATTATTCGTCTGTTCGAACAAGAAAAAAATTATGAAATTTCATTCGAACAAACATAAAAGACGAATAATTAACAACACTAATCAGTAGACAAAGCTGAACCACCAGCAAATAAATTTCAAATTAATAAATATACTTATGACAATATGTCGAATAATAAACATCTTAAAATCCTTAAAATTACTTTAGATTTGTGGTGTGATCAATTCGTCTGTATTTTAATACCCTTCACCAAAATGGAAAAGGGTATATATGTATAGGTTTATCATTCCGTGCGTAATTTCTACAATACTCATATGTGATCCAAAAAATATATCGTTACTTTGATATAGAAAGGACCCACCTAACTCATTACCTTTTTAAAATTGAGTTTAGATGTTCTTCTATCGAAATATACAAAAATCTCAATTTCAAAAAAATAATGAGTTAGGACCTTTCTATATTACGGTAACGATATATATTATTGGTCCTTATAAAAATGGTAGACGAATAAGCGATGTCCGTCTCTCCGTCCGTCCGCCTGTCTGTACGTAAAAGAGGTATTCCGAAGCTTCCAGAAAAGATAGAGACTTCGGCCTCGGATGGGTGTGTCACAAAATGTCCAAAATACGAGTAGATTGGTATTGAAAATCAGCAAAATCGCAAAAACGGTTTCAGAGCTGGAAAATTTAAACTTTCCTTTGCCATATATAAGTAACTAGCTAAAACTAATTAATGTGAAAACAAAAACATTTTATATTTGAGTACGAATTAAATGGGTATTTCAAATAAACAAAATAGAAAAAAATCCAGGGTTGGATAATTTAAATTTTTTGGTACGTACTTAAAAGTGACCTACTTTAATAGATGTTATATTTTTCTCTATAAATTAAACGTATTTTATGTTTTTAAAAGAAGTAGCTTGGTATAGCAAAACCAAAAAAAATCTAGAAGCATGATTTCAGGGTTGTCAAATCGAAACTTCTTTCTTGGTATATAAAAGTAACTAGTTCAAAGTAATTTTTTCTTTTTGTTTATAAATTAAATATATTTTATATTTAAAAAAAAAAGTTTGATATTAAAAATTCCAAATATATAAAACAGCTCAGAGCTGGAAAATTTTAACAATTTTTTGGTATATATACACTACAAGGAAAATCATTCATTCAGAGAATGAAACGGTTTCATTAAATGTTATGCATTATATTAATGAAACTTTTCATTAATACAATGAACAATTACATTGTATACATGAAATCTTTCAATCTCTGCTCTTCATGTGTTCTACATACATAGTTCATTGGATTAATGAAAATTGTTACATTATTTAAAGTAATTTTCGTTTTAGCAAATTTTGGAGCAAATATAATTAAGTCCCACAAATTTTATCTACTTACTGCATACAAACTGTAAACTTAAATAAATCAAAAGTTATTTTGTTAAAATATATTTTCTATTTCTTACTTTTCTCATCCATTTTAATTTCAAAGCGGTATGGTCGTCATAAATGCAATGAAATCATTTCATTTATACAATGTAATATTCTTCATTGTATAGCAGATATCTCTCTCTCTCTCTCTATTTCTCTTTTTTTATCCATTCATATCCCTTTCCACTATACAAACACAAAAAGGTTGTGCCAAACATCTTATAAAGATGTTTGTTTTGTTGTTAAGATTTTTGTTTGATTCTTTTAAACTTATGTTTGTGTATTGTGATTCTCAACAACATATTAAGAGTTTTACTATAAATACGTAAGTTTTTCGGCTTACTTAAAACATTATTTGGGTTGAACTCCACTGATGAGTTCTTTAAATTTTAAATGTTTTACTTTAATAAATACATACATGTGTGCATATATTAAGTAGGGAAGAATTTGTATATATTAAATTAAATATAAAAAAATCTACATATTTTATATTAAGTAGGTGGTTTGGAAGAGATATAATATCATATTTTTCACAGAAAATTTTCATTATTTACTGCTTATATTTCATTATATTTATGAAAATCTCATCATTACAGCATACAATTTTCTTTATATTAATGAATAAACTTCATTTATAGTATGTAAAAACTTCATGAAATCAATGAAACAACTGCATTATGTTCATGAAAAAGTTTCATTGAACTAAGGAAATATTTTCATTCTATTTATGACATAGCAGCCAAAATTAACTTCATAAATACAATGAATCATTCTTCATTGATCCAATGAAGGGCTTCATTAGCTGACTTTTAATGAAACATTTCATTAATACAGTGAAGAATTTCATTGTCTGAATGAAGGGTTTCCTTTCAGTGGAGGTAAAATAGGATTTAGAATTTTAGTATTTTTAAAGAGTATAACAAGGTTTTTCAACATCATTTACTATAAATTGCACTAGTACAAAAACTATATGATCTATTTTTTTTTTAACAAATGTACATATATGTATATACTCCATAAACGTACGTCGGGGAAGGGTATATAATATTCGAAGTAGCCGAATATACCACGCTCACGCTCACTTATTTTTATTTTATTTTATAAATGTATGTTACTTCATAACTTCGTCATTTTTCGAAAAATTTTAATAAAAATTTTTTTTCGAAAGAATATAGAAAGATTTCATTGCAAAAAAGTGGGAGGTAACACACACACCCACTAATTTTATTCCTTTGATTTTATGTACTTTTAGTTGTCCGATTGCTATGAAACCTAACATATACATATGTATGTATGTATCTAGAAAGCGACATAAACTCAACTTTAAAGAAATGTTCGGAGCCACTCCCATTAAAATTTAATGTTATATTTTACGTACGTGCCTCTACTTAAACGATTCTTATAGAACTTGACATGCAGCATGTTCTCTAAAATTTACACGATTTTGCATTTAAAAAAGTGGACGCGGACACGCCCATTAAAGGTTAGCGTTAAATTATAAGTACTTCTACTTATCCGAACCTCATGAAACATTTTGGGTTCAGAGAACGCCATGATTTTGTGCTAAAAAAAGTGGGCGGGGGCATGCCCATTAAAAATTAACATTATATTTCACGTGCTTTTAATTTCTACGAAATTTGGTACACAGTTTGAAAGCTAAAAGTGAAAATAATTTTCATTAAGAGATGTGGGTGGGGCCACATATTTTCGCAAAAGTGGGAAGAAATAAAAATTATACGTTTAATCAAAAGGATACATAATTTAATAAAAATTATTGCTTTAAAAATGATGCAATATAAACTAATGGCAATTTCATTTCTTGGAAAATTTTTTCATTTATTGCACTTTTCAATTAAAATTTGCAATAAAATGGTTTTTCGAAATAGAGATTTTATTCGAAATTATTGTATCACTCCTTGTGAGCGTAAATTTTTCTAGAAAAGAAAACGGCATTAGATAAGGAATTAAATATATGTATGTACATACATATGTATTAAATTGTATTAAACAACTTACATACTACATGTTCGTTATTTTGAATTTTTTCCAAATGAACGTAAATATTTATTACATTGAAAATTAATATAACTGCACGATAACATTCAGTAGATATGTATATATAAATACTTTTATTTAAGTTCGCAAAAGCTGCAGCATTATTGTTATATTGTTATAATTATATAAAATAAAATTAATTTTAAGAGTGCAATTGAAAAAACAATTATCCTAAACTAATTTTATTATCTTACATCACGCATGCGCATGAAACATTCTTTTTTTTTTGTTGCTTTTTTATGACAAAATAAAAACGTTTATTTTCTTTTTGGTTTCTTCACTTTTATTTGAAAAACCAACAACAACAACAACAACAACAACAACAACAACAACAACAACAACAAAACCTTAAAAACACAACTATTGCACAAACATAATGAAAAACAATTAAAAATAAACACATCCCAACATAAATCGCACGTGCAATAACGAACAAACACACACACACACACACACACACACACACACACACACACACACAAACACTTTGCAAAACAACACTTGACACAAATTAACAAAATCACTGTCAAATGTTTTCGCTTTAATAACAACAAAAACAATAACAATTGTTAACCATAAATGTAACAATGTAACAGCAACAACAAAACTCACCTTAAGATCCACAGTTGCAAAATAGAACAAGCAGCAACAACAACAGCAACAATAACAAACTGTAGATATTAGTTGATTCACCTTTGCAGGTGAATAATCATCTCGTGCTTTTTCACTTGACAAGTTAACATTTTAAAAGCCTCAAACTGGATTGCAATTATGGTAAAAATAAAAAATTAAAAATGGAAAAGAAATGAAAACAAAAATAAGCAAATTGTTCGCAACCTGCACTGCTTTTATTTAATTCATTATTTTATGAATTTAATTACAAAATGTACTCACCCATCCACTCCACTATTTATTCTGTTTAATTACGAAAAGCAAAAGATTCGATAACAAAAACATTTATGCATACTGGCGTAAGAATATCAAACATCTAGACACTTAAAGTTAAGGATATTTGATTATTAACAGGCGATGGTATTACGCATAATGTCAGGGTATCCCACAGAGAGATGTTTCATTTGGGAATCAACAATTAGATTTTTTTGTTACATAAATTAGACTATAAAAAGTTGAAAGTTAGGGTAATGGAAAATTCTACAGAAAACTGATACAGTTTAGTCCTGGCTAGTGAAGTGAGCGGATCAGCTCTTTCTGCTATACTACGAGTACTATACCGCCTAATCGGCTCAATAGTTCAGTGTATGTTTCTATAATAATGAAACGAGTGCCCTCGTGCTTTTTACAAAATCTCAGTAGTCGGAAGGTCGCGGTGTCGACTCCACACAAGCCCATAAGCCAACTAGATTCGCAGCTTCTGTTGGCAAATAAAAAATATATATGTGTGTGTGTGTTTGAGCAGCAAATTGTAGAGATTTACAAGACAATAGAAAATTGTGCAAGATATATTTACATACATATTGACGACAGCTCAAATAAATCGTTGATGAAATTTTTGAACAAATTGCCACGAAACCATGAAAGACCATACACGAACTGGAAAATAATATCTTAGGCGACTTTTATCCAGTACGACAAGAATTGGGAAGGTAAATATTTACCAAGTAGAAATAGTTTTAAACCCTTAAATTTGGTTCAAAAAATCAAAAGAGCTCGATTGGCCTTAACTATAAAATTAACTGAAAAATCAAATAGAAAATATTTTATATGCTCTTCATGAACTCGAATGGTAGAATTAGTCGATTCGTATCGTCTTACTTTTGAAGTGGTCGTATTGTTTAATTCTGGATGTTAATTAGTAAAATCGTGAGGTTGCCAGCGAACGTGTCAGCTGTTATTGTATTTCTCTTTGCTTTATACATGTGTATGTATGTATGTAAGAGAGAGAAGAAGTTAACGTTTGCTCCGGAAAAATCAATTTTCTGTAAATTTCTACCTCAGATACGTTACGATACATATTGAATAAACAGCAACATGTTTCGTAAATTCACGATACGAATCTACTAATTCTACCATTAGGCTGAAACATTTTCGAAACGAGCAAAATATAGACAAAGTGTCAGAATACAGATTGAGTAAGATTTTCGTGGACATTCGACCCATAAGTCGATAATTTACAACAACAAAAAATATAGCTATCACTTAAAAGCTTTCGGACTAAACACATTTTAAAATAAAAACGAACTATAAACAATCAACCCTCGCATGTATAGGATTTCACTGCTTAAAATCTTCCAAGTAAATTACTTCAATTTTAATAAATTGCAAGTATACTTTAAAGAAATAAATATATAACGCAAACTTCACTTGGTTTCTGAAAAATTGTTTTTGTAAAAGCTTCCTTTCAACACACACACACACACACAATTATTAACAACAACTTTCATTTATTTTATCAATCAATCATTTAATGTCACAAATAAAATTGTATGTATCTTAATTTTGAATTTTTTACAATTATAAGTTGAATCTTTATTTTTAATTAATTTAATTTATTTATTTATTTTGTTTTCTTTTTTTCATACATTTTATTTTACTATTTGAAAGCATTCAAATTAAAACGCTACTAGCAAATCCAAAATACAAAATCCCCCCTGCACAGTTTTATTGAAAATACCCAAGCCGATCAACCCATCATCCTCATAATATCACCACCATAATTATATGAATTTCAGCAATGGGCAGTCCATACTACAGAGACATGGATGAGCCAACAAGTCCCGCGGGGGCAGGGCATCACAGAAGCCGCAGTGCCAGTCGGCCAGTTATGTCACATGGGCTCGACTATCCAAGTAAGTAAAGAAGTTAGTTTAAAATATAAATACTAAATTAAAATAAGTAAAAGAGCAATTTGCTTATACTCGGTATTGCCGGCCGTATAACCTTTAGCAAATCATTTAAAAAATTATTGTTAGGGATTTTATAAGAAAGAAAGTTTTATTCTTCTTCTTTTTATCATAATATTGTTACCTTTTTACTTTTGAAAAAAATCACTAGTGTAGAATTTTTATCATATCAAAACAATTTATTTCTTCAACAGTGATATTAAGGGCTTGTAAACACACAATGTTAAATAATTCACTGCTGGAATACCACGATGTTAACTTTGCTATTCTTTACGCATTTTTGTTTCAATGTAAGGTTGCCAACTCTGATATAATAATATGAAATACACATGAATGATAAAAATATCCATGATTTTTTTTTTTTGTAACCAGCGAGAAAGGCGTTACCACAAAAGCAAAGGAGTATATTTTTGTTTGGTTATTGGTTTTTTAAATGGTAGCTAGCCAAAGGTCTTCTCAGATAGTCCGGCTGGCACTAGGGCACTTATAATATCATATGCATTTACTTCGCATAGAGCTAAATCAGCTAAAGCCGCGTTCAGACTATTATACTTTGTATTTATACTTGTCAAAAATTCAAATAATACGTGCAAGTGTGATAGTCTGAACGCAAAATGTCATCAAAGTGGCAAATAATACGATACAAATTTTGACATCCCATAAGACTTTTTCGTTTTTAGAAAATTTTCTAAACGATAATACTTTTCATTAGATCAGGGTTGCATTTTCACACAAACCAAACTTCCAAGTCGGCTGTTTCGCCGCCGATAGCGTGTAATATTTTGTCATATGTATATCAGCTCAAAATTTTGAATAAGTGAATCGTGTGGAAGTATATTTCGTTGACGTAATTTTTAACGTTTTTGTAATATATTTTCTTAAATTTTTTCTGTTATTTACATAGAATATTTTTAACTGCTGAATTTTTTCAAGTGTCGGCACGTCCCCGCCTGCATGGAACAGTTTTGCCGCCACTAGTAAGTGAATAGCGCAGACATTTTCATTGAACAGCTGTTTTGTTTTCTACTTGTATTACACATTTGATTTGAAGTGTGATGGTCTGAACACAGTATGTGATTTGACGTTAGATTTTTTTGACAGTCGCAACGAATGTATTTAGATTTCTGTATCGTAAAATGTGATGAAAGTATTAATACTTGTATAATAGTCTGAGCGGGGCTTAAGCAGCATGAATTAAATCATACTCCTTACATGTCGTCGTGGAAGGAATTCAAAATGTGGAAATACTGGCTGGGAGAGGTGGTGGCCCGCCCATGGTCGCTTTAGAATTATTCTCGGATCGGAATGATATATCGATGGAGATCAAGAATATTAAGTCTAACCACAGTTTCTTACAGACTTTTTATTGCTTCTAAGCAAGTTTGGAATATTCTCTTTTATAACATATTTCAAATATTTGTCCTTGTTTGTCCATTAGAAGATTTTGCTTTAGGATTTAAGTTACAATTTAAATGCTTTGAGCAACTCTCTTCCCCCTCTTAATTAATTTCTCAATTTCATTTCCTTATGATTTTTTTTTATTTTGTATTAGGAGCCCCCAGATATCAGTCCTTGGATAGAGGTGGCCTGGTAGATCATCATGATCGTGAATTCATACCCATACGTGAACCACGCGATCGCTCCCGTGATAGATCACTCGAAAGAGGTCTTTATTTGGAAGATGAATTATATGGCCGTTCAGCCAGACAAAGTCCCAATCCCTTAGGTAACTTTTATCACAACAACAACAGCAAAACGGAAACGTAACTAACTTTAATATTACATGACATAAAACATTAATTTCATTTTAGGTTTTAACACCGGCATGCCTACAGTCGATCGAGGTTATCATTTGGGTGATTTGCAGCATCAAAACACAGACTTGCAACGTGAGTTGGCACAACTGAAACGTGAACTAGAGTTGACGAATCAAAAACTCGGCAGTTCCATGCACAGCATTAAGACATTTTGGTCGCCCGAACTGAAAAAGGAGCGAGCGCTGCGTAAGGAAGAGAGTGCCAAATATAGTTTAATCAATGATCAACTAAAACTATTAAGCACTGAAAATCAAGTAAGTATTTCTAGCTCTTATTAAATTTTAATAATTTGCTGAAAATGAAAAGAGATCCCAGCAAAAAATTATCGACACTTAGAAGCACTAAAATCTGTTAGAAGCAATACGTTGCATCTCTAGAAGCACTAACGTCAGCGAGCCCATTAAAATATGTCCTGCAATCGTACACGAACAGTACACAATTATATATGTATGTGTATAATACAGAAATACGTTTGTTGGATGATTTATTGCTATTGCTTCTAAGTGGCTCATAGCGAACAAAACTCATGCATTATAAAAGCGCAATTGGAAGTGATTCCGTTTCATGGTCTCCCTTACAAAAATGCTTCCAGCAAGCAAAACTTTTTGTTGGGATATAGAATAAGTAATACATATATATGTGGCTGGAATTTGACGATTTTCTGAAATTAAATGTATGAGAAAAATTAAATCAGTGTTAGACAACAAATAAACAAAATAAACCACCAGGTAGAGCAAAATATAACAATTTTTCAAATTTTAACCCACAATATAGGGAAGTAGGGTGATATAATTCTGGCTGCCTTGAGTCTTATTTGCTTGAATTTTATTTTAAAAAAATCATGCTAATTTTAAAAATTATTGTCAGAGCTTTATTTTTTGCTGTGTAAAAAAAAACTTTATAGTTTCGAGTCATTTTGTTGAAACTTATTAGTTTCTCTGTTTATGATTCGATTAGGCTTAATTACAAACAATCAACACAATTGGCAAGACTGTTTCAAATTAGTCATGTTAAAATATGAGCTTGCATTCCATAAAAAGCTTTCAACAAATTAAAGTACGATGTATAGCAACAATTCACATATTCCTTTTGCATTGAAAAATATGAATATAAAGCTGAAGTTTTCACTGTCGACCAAACATTATTACGCTGTGGCGGCCTTCGAAAACAGCATAACAAACAAATAACACAATTGGCAAGACTGTTTCAAATTAGCGATGTTAAAATTTGAGCTTCCATCCCATAAAAAGCTTTCAAAAGATTACAGTACCATGACCGACTTTTGGGACTTTTTTGATTTATTGTTTTGTTCTGCTAGTATTTGCCATAATAATTTAGAAATGTTCTACATTAAAAGTTATCACATGTTATATGGCTTACAGAGAAATACGGAAGTTTAGCCTAGTCGAATCATAAAATTATTTCTAATTAAATTAAATTCAAGTAACTGAAAAAAATACGTTTTCCGTTCTAAAACTAATATTACCACTCAATAATATTAATACGAGTATTACTAACGTTCCTTTTCACAATGTATGCTTAAGAAGTTAACATTAACTTTAACTACAAGTTTGTCATACAAAACTTGCCGTTAAAGTGCCTGTTAGATTAAGGGCCATTATTATGACTTGACGATAAAGTTCCGAATAGTTAATCGTAACTTTAGCAAAACTTAACTGTAAAGTGACCTTTAAAATTTTTCCATTATTACAACTGTCCGATAAAATAATTAATACAGTTCTTGTTTGGTGGCAATATTTCTGTGGATTTTGTGGATATTGATTGTTAAAAATGCTTAGTGGCAACTTTCTTTTGTTTATTTTTTTTTGTATTATGTGTTTTGTGTTGTACTGCATTTTAACCAAATAAATTTGGCTGTAATTTATAAAGTAGAAAGTGTGGCAAGAGATGAAAATATGGCAACTTCAAATGACTATACCTCACGATAAAAGTTACAGGTAGGATGAACTTGTCTTTAACTTATCGTTCACTTTTGATTAAAATGAAGTTGTAAGAATGAAAAAGTGTTTATCCATCCAATAAAATCTTACCTTTAGCTAACGACAAGTTATAATAATGGCCCTTAGTAGTACATTGTGAAAACGTCCGTAAATGTGTTAGGGCTAATAAATCAGTTAAAGTTTAAACGCTGGTTTAGTTGAACTAAACTTTAGTTTATATGTGGTTTAAACTCGACTGGAGTAAATTATATTGTGGCAGCACTAGAATAAATGTCAAAAAGCAGCTGTTTTGCAGCAGGCTATCATTTCTTTGAACAATCAAAGAGGCAAAAAATTTAATAAAAGTTAATGAAAAGTACCCAAATTTTACTGAGAAAGAAATTATATATATTCTTGGCCGAGTAGAATAGTACAACAGAACAATAGAGTGTAAGAAAACAAATCGAACAAGATCTGAAGAAAAAGTAGAAGCTTGGAAAAAAGTTGAGTGCTCTTTAAATGCAAAACATATGGTCTGTGAGTAATAAAATCATATGGCCTGTATTGGTAGTTTAAACGCCCAATTTTATGCGTTTAGAGATGGTTTAAATACTGCACTGATTTATAGGTTTGCTGGTTTAAACACATTTTAAACCAAAAACAAAGATTAACTTGCACTGATTTATTAGCCCTTAGTATACCTTGGTTTATTTTATAAAATTAACTGATTAACTGAAAATTAATAAATTAGGAATTTTCGTTTGAGAACTTATATTGAAAACAAAAGCTTTTAAACTTTTATACACTTACAACCTAATTTATAAAAATTATTTAGGCTTTATAAAGGGTTTCTGAAACTAATTTTCATACAAAATGTTTCTTATTAAGCCTTTATGAAGCCTTAATAATTTTTTTTAATAAGGAATATAAATAAAATTTAATTTTACATTGCTCTTAAGGTTTATTTAACAAACTTTTAGAACTCTAATAGTGTTTTCACACTGAAAGTTAAAACCTGGTCTTAACGTTAAAACCATAAACAATTGATTTTGCTTTCACACTGCAAGTTTGTTAAATTCAGGTTTTAACTCACAGGCTGTCTAATAACTTTGCTCAAAATAAAATAAATCTCCTGCCGAAATACGTGTATTTGTTGTTGCATTTTTTCTGATTTTTAATAACACTTGTTGGACAATACTGTTCAACTGTTTTTGTTTGTATGAAAAACTGAGATATTTCACAATAAATAAATAAATTTTTTTTTTAATTATGGAACTTCTTATACAGAAGGAATAAGTGCTTGGAAATATTGTTAATAATATAAAAATGCACAAATACATTATAAGATGAATGTCAGACATATTGTCTATTTTCAATTTCCACAGTTAAATTTAAAATATTTTCAGTTTAAAATTTTTAAACGCACTAATAATCCCAAATTGATATTTTACTTATTAAGTAAAATATTTTTTTATTAAAAATACATTGAAATTGATTATTGAGGGGTTAAGCTGGGTTTAGTGCGTTTAAAAATTTTAAACTTAAATTGTAACAATTCCCATAAAAAACCCTAATTAAAATATTTTCGTTGTTTTCCTTCCAAAAAGAAACTCTTTTTCCAATAATTTTTTGATTATTGTTGCTGCTGCATCCATTTTTAAGTTGAAAATTTTTCAAGCGGCATCTATTTTTATTCACTGGTATAACATTATCAGCTGCTGTCGGTCATTTCAACTTGGCAGCACTGAATTTATCACAGCGAAAACAAGGTTGCATTTCACAAAACCAACTTAAAACCAATTCAAAAATGGTTTTAATTTGGTTTTAACAACAACAATTTGTATGGTAAAACCAGGTTTTAAGAGTTGGTTTTAACGTTAAAACCAACTTTTATTAAAACCTTGTCAGTGTGAAAACACTATAAGGGCGACTTTTTGGGATCGAGATTAAGATTAGTTTATTTCTCTAATTAGCTAATCCGAAAATTAACTTAATCTCACATTGATTTGAGTTTGCTGTTTTTGAGTGACAGTTTAAACTTCTTATTATGCGTAGTATTACCATACTGAGGGAAAAAAATAGTAGCAACATTTACTGTGCAAAAGTCATACAACAACAACAACACACTTTGATTTTTTGTGGGAAAAAGAAGAAATTATAATAATATATGTATGTATTTATTTATGTGTTTTTAAATTATTTTTATCATATAATTAAAAAAAAAAAAGTTATATGTTACACAAGTGTTACGTTGTCAATATTAATGTAAGATTAAACCAACACGAGTAGCGGATTTAATTTAAGCTAGCAAGTAAAACCATATAATCGATTAAACAAAAATCACCAAAGAAGATTAAGGTTAATTTAATCTCTAATCTTGAAAAAAAAGTCGCCCTTAGGCCAAAATTCACCGTCTATAGTTAACTAATGCCAGTGCTTCAACTAACGGTTTTTCTTATAAATTTTATTGGTTAAACCACATTCGTTAGTTAACTAAGGACTGTGAATTTTAATCTTAAGCTGTTGTCCCACGATTGGCAGAATGTACCAATTTTCGTCAGCTCACTGCGATAGAGTCATAAGTAATAAGCCAAAATGACATTATTACTTAATTAATTCTCGAATAAATCTATATGGCTTTATTAATAATGCAGTGTGGTGCAGTTATGTAATTATATTTCAATTAGTTGAGAAGTAAGGCAAATTTACTTTGTTACTTATGCATTTATTTCAGTGAGCCGACGAAAATTGGTACATTGTGCCAATCGTGTGACCCCAGCTTTAGTATTAGAAGCCTAACATTACCTCCAAAAAAAAATAAATAAATAAATAAATTTAACAAACTCTTACCACTTACATTCATTGAATGAATTCCGTTAAAAATAATTTTTGTTTAACACAATGTTTGTTGTCTTTACGCATCTCATGTAACTTTGACACAAGCATTTGAAGCTAATGAACGGCTTGTAGAAAATTATGTTACAACTGTTGGTGTTTTTTTTTCTTTCTTTTTTTAATTCCAGAAACAAGCGATGCTGGTGCGTCAATTAGAGGAGGAACTGCGTGCTCGTATGCGTCAGCCGAATATTGAGATGCAACAGCAAATTGAGGCTGTTTATGCTGAAAATGATCATTTGCAACGTGAAATTAGCATTTTACGGGAGACAATTAAAGATTTAGAATGTCGTGTTGAGACGCAAAAACAAACATTGATTGCACGCGATGAAAGTATTAAAAAATTATTGGAAATGTTACAAGCCAAAGGAATGGGTAAGTGTAGTACAGAGTGTGTGTTTTTTTGGTTTTTTTCTTCTTTCTTTTATTATTATTTCTTTTTGGTTCAATGTTGCTGCTGTCGGTCAGCAAACAAACATATCGTACATTCAAATGTTACCACTTACTTGGACATTAATATTTAAGTGGTTTTTGCATAAATAAAATTTAGGTTAGCAATGCTTACACAAGTTTAATATTAACAGAAATAATGGCATATGGAAAATAAAAATGATAAATATCATATGAGTTTTTAAAAGAAATTGTTGTTTCTACAAACTTTTCATTACAAATGCAAATAATATTAATATTAAAAAAAAAATCAGCTCAACTAAAAGTATAAATTTTTATCAAAAGTATCAGTGTTACCATAACTAAAAACTTTAAGACACGGGTAATTTATTTTGGACTGATGCGGTAATTTTCGCAGATTTGATTTTGATCAAATAATTATAACAGAACTTAACATAACATAGCATAACACAACCTACTACAATATAATATAACATAATATAGTATAACATAATATAACTTAACATCAGTTAACATATTGCCAGTTAGCATAATACAAAATAACATAGCATAACCTAACTAGAGATGAGCGATACCGTGATGTTTTAATAATGTTTCTCCTAGTAAACGTGATTCTTAAATCTCTGATCTTTTAAACATATTGCCAGTTAGCATAATATAAAATAACATAGCATAACCTAACTAGAGATGAGCGATACCGTGTTGTTTTAATAATGTTTCTCCTAGTAAACGTGATTCTTAAATCACTGTTCTTTTAAACATATTGCCAGTTAGCATAATATAAAATAACATAGCATAACCTAACTAGAGATGAACGATACCGTGATGTTTTAATAATGTTTCTCCTAGTAAACGTGATTCTTAAATCACTGTTCTTTTAAACATATTGCCAGTTAGCATAATATAAAATAACATAGCATAACCTAACTAGAGATGAGCGATACCGTGTTGTTTTAATAATGTTTCTCCTAGTAAACGTGATTCTTAAATCGCTGTTCTTTTAAACATATTGCCAGTTAGCATAATATAAAATAACATAGCATAACCTAACTAGAGATGAGCGATACCGTGTTGTTTTAATAATGTTTCTCCTAGTAAACGTGATTCTTAAATCGCTGTTCTTTTAAACTCTGACTGTGATCACAATTCAGCAGTATTTTATTTGTAGCAGTTCTTTTATTTTAAGAAAATCTAATAAGAAGATTAGCAGTGAAATTAAACAAACAATGACTGTGTTCACGGTTTAAGACATTTCAGCTCTTCTGCTTTATAAGTATTTATTAGTATTAGTATTTTTATAAACACTTATAAGAAGACCGGCAAGAAGAAACAATTAGAAATCAACCCACCCCCCCCCCCTTTCAAATGTTAAATATTGTCGTAAAAGAGGCAGAGAGGCAATAAAAAAGACGATTTGACACGTCTTTATGCATTTTTCTCGAAAAAAGCTGAATTTATAAAAAAAAATTAATATCATAGCTTTATTTACTGTAAAGTAAACATACAAAAACATTATTAGTATGCATGAAAAAGCTATTGTAAAGGGTCCGCCAGATAACTTTTTTTTTTTTTTTTTTTTTTGAAAATGCTATAAAAAAACTACCGAAGCTTCGGCTGTGTGGCACGTAGCGCCGTCCTGTTAAAACCAAATGTTGCCAGTATCCTCCCCTCTTCAATTTTTGTAAATAAAAATTCGTTCAACATGGCCCGATAACGATCGCCATTGACTGTAACGGCCACTCCTTGCTCAATGGCCCAATTATGCCTCTGGACCAAAATCCGCACCAAACAGCGACTCGTTTTGAGTGCGTCGGCTTTTCAATGCATGCGTGCGGGTTTTCTGTGCCTCAAATGCGACAATTTTGCTTGTTTACATACCCGCCAAGATCAAAATGAGCTTCATCGATCGCAGGCCCACTTAGCGAAGCGAAAACGCATTGGATGGTCAGCTCGTTCAGCGGAAGGATAAAACTAATTATCTGTCAAATCAGACATGAGCTAAGTGTTACCGTTCACGAAATAAGCACTAGTTGTAAAAAAACGTTAGATGGCGGACCTTTTATTTCCAAAGTCGTTTACTTGATAAATTCAGTCGCAGTTATGTTAAGTGATTTTTCAATCGCTGTGAAAAGGTAACAGGTATAGAAATATCGCTCATCTCTAAACCTAACATCATAAAGTTAAAAATTTCTGATTACACTCAATAGAATATGCATTACCAGGAGCCCAAAAAAAAGCACACCAACGTGCCAGAGTGATCATAAATAGTTGTTAGTATTAGCTCACAATACTATTTTTAGTTGCTGCTACTGCCACCAATAAAAATAATTTTAATTTCTCCACTTGCAACCGAAATTTATTTAACATTTAAAATGCTCTACTTTTTTTATATATACAAAGTCATATTGTTACTTGTCACATTACATTTTAATTACACGACACGAATTTGTTTAAGTACTGGAAAGCATTTTTAATTAACTTTGTAAATATTAACAGTGTGATATAAGAATGTATATACACACGCACACATAAGTATGTATATACCTATTAGAGGGCTGCGTAAAGAGTCTTGAAATGTAAATACTTGTGGCAAAAATTAAATAAATATACTTAATAGTAACAAACCAAAAAAGTTGTCTTAAGTAAAACAAAAATAAACAAATTAACTAACAGGTATATAATTAGTAAAGAACAAACGACAATGGTAAGGCTGTTGTAAACTTAGAGATGGTAAAATTGAGCTTTCATTACCAAAAAGCTTTCAGCAAATTGAAATACAATGAATCAAAACAATTCACATATTCCATTTGCAAAAAAGTTTCGTATATAAAGCAGCAATCTACATCAACTGACACCACACACAGTGGACCAAACACAGAAGAACGCTGATAATGAAGGTTCAGTGGCCTTCCAAAACGGCTAGCTGTTCCGTTCAACTATGTGTTATCAGAATATTTACAACTAACTTTGATGTTATTTGTTCATTAATAATTATCAAATATATCAAATATATATATATATATATATCTGGTTTTTACCCGACTGCGCAAAGCCCAGAATGGTAGGAAAGAGAGAATCCAGCTCACTTGGGTCCAATGTGACGATTCCTTTGTGCTAATTATGGTAATGTGTGTGAAGATAAATTCATCGAGTTAAATTCATTTTTCAAAAATATCGCATGCGATATTTCTTTGGGTTTTGCACTAAAATTAAGGGGTTTCTTCATAAAAACGTTGATTCGCTGAGGAAGAAGGGTTTGTCCACAGTGGTCATTTCCCTCATGAACTCGTAAAATAAGATTTTTTACTGTCATATTTTTTAAAATTTTCTAAAAAAAATTTCACAAATACAATTCAGATATACTGCAAATGCAGTTTAATAGTATGCTTTGTTGTCTTCATTTTCCAATAGGTTTCATTCACTGAGCAAGAAGGGTTTGGCCGCAGTGAACGTTTTTATGACGAAACCCCTTAATTTCAGTACAAAAATTCGTACCAAAAAATATATCGCATGTGATATTTTATAAAAATGAATTTAAATCGATGAATTTATCTTCACACACATATAATGGTATGGTTCCTGTCGGAAATTACGTTAACTTTAAACTAACTTTAAGCTAACTATTTCGCAACTAGTACTGACTGACACTTCGATTACTTTTAATGTAATCAACTGAATATTTTAACATTGCGATGTCCTAGGCGGTAGTCAATTGTCTCACTCTGCATTACTTTCAGTTAACTTAAAGTTGATTGTTTTAAATCACCTGGTAGTCGGTAAATTAAAAAAAAAATCTGGGGTTCGAACATGTATCATCACACGTTGTGTACCTAACACGCTACCACTCAGCTAAAGTACCGTATAAAATAACAAACAGAAAAATGTTAATATAAAACTGAAGTGAGTTTCAAAGTAGCTGAGAATAAATTTGTTGGCTCTCATCAAATTCGATTACGTACTCAATTTGACAATTAATTTTGGGTTTGTTCTGGATGCCATTGCAGTTAGCTTTAAAGGCTACATTAGTCTTTACTTAATGCTGCTGTTCTGTGCCGTTCCTTTCTGTACAAAATATTTTGCAATTACTTTGTCTGTGAAAAAAAAATCAGCTGGCAACCTATAGAATTGATTACACTTGTACACAAAATATCACAACACACTAATACATACACACTTTTGGCTGTCACTTAACGTTGAATTCTATTTTCTACAGATTTGTCCGCAACAGAACAGAACGAAAAAGTAAAAACTAACCACACATACAGATTTTTAACTCAACAGAAACAAAACAGCTGATTCAGAACAGAACAGAACAGCACGTACAAACTAATTCTGCCTTAAGTCAGTCTAAGAAAAGTTAACTATAAGTTAACTATTAACTATGTAGTCAACCACACATTCTCCGACAGGGGTGTTTATCAGTCTATGTATGTATGTATGTACATATGTATGTATGTATGTACATATGTATGTATGTATGCACATATGTATGTATGTATGTATGTATGTATGTATGTGTGTTACTGTGCTGCACTATATAAAGCGAGCGCGATTTAATCCCGCGAGTGTCACTAAAGATATGTCAGTTATCAAAATTCAATATGGCGGCCAACAAACCCCATTTTATAAACACGAAAAAATAAGAAATCGGCGAACTATACCAGATTGGGTATCATTCGAGAGGTATTTTAAAATTATCTTTAGGTTTCTCTTATCACTTTTCATCTGGAATGACCATTTAGGATATTTAACGGTTCAAAGTTGGTCGCAGTCGGGTTTTTTTATTTTTTTTTGTATAAATACTTGTTTAAATGTATTGCCGTAGCATGCTGTAACGACACGTTTCCGCTCTTAGCTGGGGTAGGCTCATCGGAGTCCAGGATCGTGTGTGAAATAAATAAAAGACTGATCTGATTTCCTCTACGTTATAAAAATTTACTTTATTTACAAAAAAAAAAAAAAAAAACTAAAATTCTATCGCTAAATGAAATTTACTTAAAACAAAACTAAAATTCTATTACTAAATAGCGTTTACAAAATTCTTTCGGATTTTACTTTAATTCAAAATCAAATTAAGCAACTGGAACAATGGCAGAAGGCCCCTAATCTATTAGTGCATGGATTCGTCGTGGAACCAGTAACCTGGACACCAGCAACAGCCTCCACTCACTTGTAAATTCCGTAGTGATGAGATTCGTCGTGAAACCAGTAACCTGGACACCAGCGACAGCCTCCGCTCACTCGTAATTTTACTAGTGCCGAGATTCACCTTGGTAGTGTGTGCCAAGGTAGCCTCTCTTCACACCTAATACAAGTCCGTAACGAGAGTTTACTACAGGTTGTAGGTATTGGAATTGTACCCAAATTCCAATAGCTAGTCTTGCTCCAATGTGGCTATAGGAAGACAATATTAGATAAGTAACCTTCATCCGATATCTGTCTTACCATAGCGAGCGCTGCAAGCAAACTGAAAATTGTTCTGTCTTGAGTCGGTTGTTATACCATTCATATCAATACTAAAATCACACAAGCTAACAAGAGTGTGTGTTCAAAACATGGTGTGGTGACTAACAGCCTTTTATGCTCTTTCAGTACGACACATACAAGTATACACATAAACGAACGTTACACACAGAGAGCGTATGTGGTATCTCTTGTTCTCACTGTAAATAGTGATAATCATTAGTGATGGGCAGTCAAACTTAAATTACATGAAAGTACCACGGCGGGTTAAAAGTGTCAATTATATCGTTGGTCTAATAGGCAATTAATTTAAACTTTCTTAGTAACTAAACAGACTATTCTCTGCCGTACCGTATGAGGTACTAATGTAAATAATTATAAAAATAATGAAAAAATAAACTAAATAGCTTCAGCGTTTTGTGAGCCAAAACAAGCATGCGACTTCGGTCGTCACAATGCATTATTCGAATACTAAAGCAATTGTAAATGATGTCGTTTAGTAAGCCAAGCATGATGGATGTATTGATGTACGCGTATGTGAGTGTTTACAAGCGATTTTACGAAGACTTCTTGTTCGTAACAGACACTGAAAAGAAGTAGTGTTGATGCGTGTATGCTTGCTATTTTTTATATTGTACATTTGAGTGTGTGTGTAAGATGTAGATGTTTATGTGTTGAAGGTTGGTTTTTTAAAGCAAATGCATATAACTAATGTCAATGCATGTGTGCGTTTGTATGTGCGCAGAAAAATACAAGATCATACAGACAACGTGTGCATGACGTTTGTATACGCGTTCATGCGTATTAAGAAGCTAGCATCACACATTTTTCCGTTACGAAGTATTTTCTTCTTTACTCATATACCTGCAATAACACAAACAAACAAGTTACAAACAGTGTTGTTTAGCATTTGTTTTAGAATATTTCGCTGTAGTAAAGCATTTCAAAAAATCCCTCATGTGTTGAAAGTTCTTGTGAGTGGTCTTGTGCAGGGCTCTAATGCCTAATACCATGCATGTATGTATAATAATTGATGTGAATATGGTCATTTCCATTATTGAAAACACTTTCTTTTATCATATTATCATAGAGTAACAATAAAATTTCACTAATGTAAAAATTTTACATAAACCCATTTACAGATATTCGAATGTAAAATTACAGAAGCGCATTTTTCTTATATGTTTTCATTTTTCTTATGTGTTTGCATAAGAAACTAAGCGATTGTCAGTACATAAAAAAATGTTGCTTAGCAAAATTCTATATTTCCATGTCACATGCGACATTGAAAAACCTGTTTTATTTTGGCTCTTTTCTTTCACTTTAAAAGTGTATGACGGTCACGTTCGACATCATGTAAATGCCCATATACCAACAACTACTGAAAAGGTACAGAAACGGTCTTAAAGTTTGCATGAAATTAATTAAAAGTTGATTTATCACGAGTTTATTAGTTAAAACATGCCTCGCTTAATGACTTATTACACGCAACACGCATTTTATACTAGCACTACAAAGTAAAATGTAATAACAACATAAAATTTTAATTTTCGGAGGTCTAACTGAAACTATTTTCAACAAATTGTATTATTAGTTGTAACATAAATTTAACAAAATATTTAACACAATGTAAGTTATTTAATCAATATATGTGAACTTCTCTGAGAAAAGGGACCTAGTGTGTCAAAAAACGGGAACTTGGGAAAATGGATAAAAATGATAAAAATATTAAAATTTTATTTTTTAAATGCGTTTTTCTTCCCAATCTTCATTTTCACACTCTAGGTCCCTTTTCTCGGAGAAGGTCACATACATATGTATATTCAATTCGCCATATTCATATTCAAAGTTGGAATTTAGGAAAGTTTAAGAAAGTTAAACGAAAAGCAGGAAAAATACCCCTGTATTTAAGAAATGATCTTGATAATTATAATTTTTCCTACAAAATTTATATTTAATAATAAATAATTCTTTGTTTTCGGTATCGTTTTTCAGGCAAAGAAGAAGAGCGTCAAATGTTCCAACAGATGCAAGCCATGGCCCAAAAACAGGTAATTTTTAATTCGATTTTAAGCAAAGCAATAACTCCGATTCAAATTGATCTATTTTTTTTTAATAAAAGAAAATCTCATAACAACTTAATTACTAAAGTAATTGAACGAAAACATTTTTGAGTCCTCTAACACAAATTCTAGCAACAACTTTTTTTTTTCATTATTATTCTTTTAGTTCAATTTGATTTTACTTTTTTAATTTTCTTTTTAATTTCTTTAATAAAACTGCATATCTGTTATTTTAATTTAAAAATAAATAAAAAATATTAAATTTATACAACTTTAAAAGAATGATAAAAACGCTCAAGCAATTTTTGGAATATTAAAAAAAAATATTATATATTTCAAGCAAAAATCGAAACACTTGTATTGTAGAAGTTGACAAATTAGTTTAAATAGTTTTGATTTTGTTTTGAAAATAAATATTAAACAAAAGACAAATGTTATTAATGTTACTAATTTTTTATTGTTTGATGCAACCTTGAAGTATTTTTTTTAATTATTATTTTGCTTTTTTTTTGAAATATTTCTGCAATATTACTCATAAATACTTTCTTAATGATTTATATGTGTATTTGAAATGCTAATTTTGTTTCGTTTTTTTATTTTATTTATTATTAAAACAAGAGAGAAAGTTCATTATAACACCCACATACATACACAAAAGTTCATCTTATAGATTACCCAGCAAACAATTTTCAGGAGTGTTGTTGTATGACAACATTTTGACAATAGATTTTTTTTTCAATGAGAAAAAAACATTTTTTGAAATTAAAAAAAAAAACGTTCTTAAACATCATTTTCAAGCGTTAAAATTTAAAAAAAAAAATATATATATATAAATAAAAAAATAAAAAATAAAATAAAAAATTTGTAAACGCTTTACGTTGCGTTTTACAAAATTTGTATAAATAAGAACACAAATTACTTAAACTTACAACTTTTTATTTGTATAATTTTAACGCAAAATATTTAAAGAGCTATTCAAAAATAACTATGCTGACCAATTGGGTCTACGAGTGGTGGTGCGGTATAGTAATACCCTTCCTAACCTATTCAAAAATAATATTTTTGATTTACAAAAGTTCTATAAAATAGATACACACATAGATATAAGGTTTGCTTAATAAATAATAAACCCTTAATAAAACCAAAAAAGAAATATTTTAGTGAAAATATTAATAATGCATTAAACCAAAGAATATAAATTGTATAGAATGCGCTTTAGATGCGGGGGGAAAGTTTAAATCGCAAGCAAACACACACTGAGAGTATTATATAATTTGCTCTTATCACCAGCGTTGTCGTTGTGCGACTTAAGTCGCATTTTGCTACTTTTTCAACAGCAAAACATGCGGAAAATTGCAAAAAAAACTATGTAAAAATATCCGAGTTTTACCACAAAAATACCGATTTTCGGAGAAAAGTTGCTGTTGCTGAAATAAAGCTTGTTTTAAGGATGATAAGTTTCCAATTTTCTGCAGTTGTAAAGTCAGTGAATTACACCTTATTTCTTTATCTTTATAATATATAATTTACAAAAAAAAAAACATAAAGTATAAACATAAATTAGCGTTACTAAACAATTATCAAATAGACTTAAAGTAGACACTTGTCAAAGATTAAATTCCAAGTGCAGAACTTATTAAGAAATACAGGATGTTCAGTTAAAAAAATATGTATTTAAGAACTATGTATAATGCCTTGAAAGAATAGTTTAACTATAGTATCCTCTTCAAAATCGAATTTTAAAATTTTCTACAAAACTTTAAATGGTTTTTCCGCAAAGTAAATTTTTTGAGTTATGCTGGTTTTCAAGTAAATAAGTGAGATGAACCATGTCCAATATATGTATTTATGTTTTTACAGTCTCTAATTTTTTATAAATCTTAAGTAATTGGGTAAATTACGGTACTCGATATCGAACGAAATATGCATTTAATTTCGATTGGAATTTCATTCGAAACGAAATGCCGCAACTTGACCACTCCTTTTTTAGATTTCATGATTTTTTTATATTTAGTAGCTATCTATAATAGGTTTATAGATAGGTTTATACTCGTCTTATTTGCAATTAAAAACTGTATTTGTAAATACTCTACTAGCCGGTATTATAGAAATATGTTCGTAGTTAAATAATTAATCGGCTGGACCGATTTTTATTAAAACATAGCTAAGAACCTTCTCGATAAAGTCACCTTTCAAACAGAAAAAACTAAATCAAAATCGGTCCAACCGTTTGGTCTGTACGAGTTCTTGTACAGACACACAGATACACAGACACACACTAAAAACTTATAACACCCCTTTTTTAAGTCGTGGGTTAAAAAGAAAATGAATTAACTTCAGGTTTTTTCTATATTTGTGATTTGAACGGGCTAAGGTTCGTATTGCTTTTTAAGCCAAATTACATGTGATAATTATTAAAGAACAAATAACACCAAAGTCTGTTGTAAATATTCTGACTAACAACACATAGTTGAACGGAACAGCTAGCCGTTTTCAAAGGCCACTAAACCTTCATTATCAGTGATCTTCTGTGTTTGGTCCACTGTGTGTGGTGTCAGTTGATGTAGATTGCTGCTTTATATACGAAACTTTTTTGCAAATGGAATATGTGAATTGTTTTGATTCATCGTATTTCAATTTGCTGAAAGCTTTTTGGTAATGAAAGCTCAATTTTACCATCTCTATGTTTACAACAGTCTTACCATTGTCGTTTGTTCTTTACTAATTATGCACATGTTAGTTAATTTGCTTATTTTTGTTCTACTTAAGACAAACTTTTTTGGTTTGTTATTATTAAGTATATTTTTATTTTTTTTTTATTTTTAATTTTTGCCACAGGCCCATGGCTACAACCAGAAAAAAGATTGGTTGGAAAACGGTTAGTCCAATAAAATATCATTTGCATTAACTATATTTCAGTTAACGCTATCAATTTTCTGTTAATCCAAAAAACAATCCATGTTCATTGCCATAAGGGCATAATTGTAACAAAGATATGATTGTGACAATATTTAAATTGATTGCATCAACCGAGCGTATGCTTTTGTCATCACTAATTAACTGATTGGCTAACCCAACCGAATAAAATATTACAAATTGGATTTTACGACAAACTTTTGGTATTAAAATTAAAATAAAAACTTTCAATCAGTTGCTGCAACTAACTAGAGGTTGTGTTTACTATCATAGTTTATAGCAGCAAATTAAAAAATTAACTTTTGTGACTTTCAAAGATATTATGATTTGTGAATTCTCAAATGGTTTTTGAAAGTCTGTGCATAAGATAACAGGTTTGTGGCTTTTCAAAATGTGTGGTTGAAGAAATGTATATAGACATGCTTCACCATTAGAAAATAAATTTCAATTAAAAAAAACTTATGACAATATGTCAAATAATAAATTTCTTAAATTGTGTATTTTTATTTCATCAAAGAAGGCCAATTTTTCTTTTGCAGGTACCAATTATGATATTGTTTTAATTATATTAACCAAATTTTCGGTAGCAAGAATAACATTTATTTCAAATTCCATACCGTCAACCAATTTTTTCTGTTGCTGCAACTATTGGGTTGATGGTTATAGTTAAAATATAGTGGTACCACAAGAAAATTTCAGTAGCTATAGCAGAATTCTATGATAGTTGCTGCAACCGCCAAAATTCAATTGGCAACAAATTCGGTTGTCACAACGAATCTGTTTTCTCTGTGTATTAATTTTAGTTAATTTTAATTATTATTCGAACTCCATTTGTTTTTTTTTTCATTTCATTTTTTTTATCATCTATATTTTACTTTACTTTTCTTGATGCTCATCATTTATATATATACATGTATACTTTAAGGCCCCAATTTTGGCTTCCAAATTTACTTCATTTGAACCTATTTTAACTTATAAACATTTTATTAAAACTTACTTACTAACTTATAAAAAGTTTTATTAAGATTAAAGATGAAAGTAAGTTAAAATACATATTTTTTAATTGTGATACTCCGAGAAATAATTTGCATTTGGAATCAAGGATTTGGGTGTCAGATTTTTTGCAATATTTTCACCATTTATAATATTTATATAAAATGATCGACATCATCGAGCCGAATATC
Source organism: Tachina grossa (assembly GCA_949987645.1). Lineage (NCBI taxonomy): Eukaryota > Metazoa > Arthropoda > Insecta > Diptera > Tachinidae > Tachina > Tachina grossa. The sequence continues at coordinate 45,610,136 of OX465278.1, read as the reverse complement.
GCCAACTGGACGAACAGCTCTTTTTCTAATACCTAATATGCTAAACTGTGTATATGATTGCCCTACGGCATACATTCTGTTAAAATGATACAAAGGGATTATTTGAAAAAAGGGTAATAAAAAGTGTCATTGGCACGAAAACGAGTCAAAAGTGATACTTTAATGTCACAACGGCAACGCTGCTCTCAGCAATGCGAGCGTAGCATACACTGCAGAATGAAATGAGGGTGTGTACGCTGGACGGGTAGTACTGGAAATACCCGTCATAGAAAATTTTAGCTTGTATGAGATGCGCATTCTATATGATTTATATTCTTTGATTAAACACATTCACCACAGTAGGCTACACGAGCACACGACTTCAAATGCCTATGTATAAATACATAGTTCAGTACTGTCACCTTCAAATATTTCGCATATATAAAAATTAAATTACTCTTTCGAAATGTACTTATATGACCTAAAAGTCTAAAAATTAATCAATTTTTGCTTTACGTCAATTTTTGGATATTGTTTCTGTTAAATAATATGAAATAATAGTGCGATATCATTCATTCAACATTTTGTATTATACTGGCAACACTGAATTTTCTCATTGTAGCCAAAGAAATAGAAATTAGTTTAATTGGACTACAACGACAAGATCAGCATAGACAACAACCTGCCGCCCTGTTGCCTTGCTGTCTTTAAAGAATCACTGTCGTCATATAAACATGTGTATTCTATCCTTGACATTTTGTAGTCAGTAGCCTGCTGTGGTGAATGTGTTTAATGCATAACACTATGTGATAAAATACCAAAAAAAAAAAAAAAAAAAAAGATCCTTGTCTCCCACTTTTGCCCCAAGTCATTTACTTATTTTTTATGGGCCCCCAAAGATGTGGGGACTCGATGTCATTTTTGCATTTTCTCAGGCTCGTATTTTGCAAACCGTTCGGAATTTTGATTAACTCTCTAAAGCAAATTTGTAGCTCTTGTCCTAAAGAAAAAAACGTGTGAACATATGATATCCACAAACGTCATCTTCAAAATCAAAATCGCAAAAAAAAAATTTTGAAAATTCGATTCTTTTACCTATTTTTCCCTGTTCAGGTCCATAGGTAGCTAAGCGTTCAAAATTCAAGGAAACAACCAACCACAAAAATGTACCTAAGATTTTAATAAACAACTTTCTAGAACATATAAACTTTCTAGGAATGATTCTTAACACCGTTCAGGTAGCGCTTAGGTAGCCGCAAAAGTGAAAAATTTCCAAGCAAATGAGATTTTTCACTTTTTTTTTTTTGTCATTTACATGTGTTGTTCTCTTTTCATGCAGTTGTTATTGCAATCTCCTAATGGAGGGGGGGGGGGGGCTCAAAGGCAAAAAGGTACAAGTGCCAAAAATTAAAAATATTTTGTTGATGCAGGAATCAACACTCAATACTAATATATATTGCTCTTTAAACTTCAAACTCAACTCTATTGACCGAAAGTTTTACTACTAGCAATAATTTAATAGGACAAAGAAAACTTTAAAGCTTAATTACGAGTACTCAGAAAATTTTGAGGGTGGCATTGGCTGAAGTACTTAGCACGTTGACTACAAAATCGAAGGTCCTGGGTTCAAGCCAGGTCTCCGACAGTCATTAATTTTTCAGCATTAGTGTTTCACATAACCTATAAAATAGCTGTTTTTTAATTAACAAAAGGTTTTAAAAATTTTTCACCAGTTTTCATCATTAGACTTCAAGAAGTAGAATCAATCGTTGAATTCGTGAATTGAGATTAAAGTCTCAATTTCAAAAAAAAAAAAAAAAAAAAAAAAAAAAAAAAAAAAAAAAAAAAATTGTTAATTTTAATTATTATTCGAACTCCATTTGTTTCTATATTTATGATTTTAACAGGCTAAAGTTCGTATCGCTTTTTATGCCAAATTACATGTGATAATTATTAATGAACAAATAACACTAAAGTTAGTTGTAAATATTCTGACAACACATAGTTGAACGGAACAGCCAGCCAGTGTTTCTACATCAACTGACACCACACACAGTGGACCAAACACAAAAGAACGCTGATGATGAAGGTTTAGTGGCCTTCGAAAACGGCTGGCTGTTCCGTTCAACTATGTGTTGTCAGAATATTTACAACTAACTTTGGTGTTATTTGTTCATTAATAATTATCACATGTAATTTGGCTTGAAAAGCGATACGAACTTTAGCCTGTTAAAATCATATATATAAAAAAATTTGAGTTTAAAATTATCAAACGCACTAATAATCCCAAATTAATATTTTACTTATTAACTAAAATATTTTTTTATTAAAAATACATTGAAATTGATTATTGATTTAATAAGTAAAATATTAATTTGGGATTATTAGTGCGTTTAAAAATTTTAAACTTAAATTGTAACAATTCCCATAAAAAACACTAATTATTAGCTTGACTGCACCCGGTCAAAAAAATACTTGTGTGGCAACACTCTATTCTTAAATAGCTGTTGTTGTTATTTACATTTATTTTCTTTTACATACTCTTACGACTACAATTTGAAGCTGAAAAAAAGTCAGCCAATGTAGCAATAGCAAAGTAAGAAAATAAAAAACATGTTGATTATTGAGTTCTTGTTTTAACTTTGTTATTTGTTATTGAGCTTCTCATTTGTTTAAATGAAAGTTTATAATATAATAACTCTAGTTGTTCTAAGAAGCTTTGGGTAAAGGTTCCCTGATGATCTGCATTAGCAACAGTGAAATGCGCATAGGATCCAGCTAAACCCCTCAATAATCAATTTCAATGTATTTTTAATAAAAAAATACTTTACTTAATAAGTAAAATATTAATTTGGGATTATTAGTGCGTTTAAAAAATTTTAAACTTAAATTGTAACAATTCCCATAAAAAACACTAATTAATAAAAAAATTTGTTTGTTGTTTTTTTGTGACGATTTTCAACAACAATTAACTTCTTTTTAACTAGTCATTATGCTAAGAAAAATTAAAAAAAAAATGTTAAAATATCGAAATAAGTAGCTTTACTTGAAAGCTAGGAAAAAACACAATCACAAAAATATTTTGGAGAAATTTTGTTAATATATAACAGCCATGCCCGGATCTATAAAGTCTATAAATCTCTTACATAATTCTATTGATTAGTGTGTGAAAAATTTTTGGTCTCAAACACAACTGAAACACCAAATGCGAACAGCATAAAACTTCAACAAAAAAATTAATAAAATAGATTTAAAGCTTTTTCTAAGTGTAAGAAATGACGAAATATATTTATTTGACATAAAGGTCTTTACTTAATTTAAAAATTAATTAGATGCAAAATCCATGCTTGGATGGAACTCCAGGTAGAAGAAAAGGTGTTGATGTTTATACGGACGGCTCCAAAGCACACGAAGGTGTGGGTTATGGAGTCTTTTCGAGGGCTTTAGGTCTTCGCATTGCAAAGCGACTTCCGGATCACTGCAGCGTCTTTCAGGCAGAGATCCTTGCTATAAGAGAAGTTGCGGATTGGTTGAGAGTGAATGTCACTTCAACGACCTTGATTAACATATACACTGATAGTCGACAACAACAACACAACAACAAACAACAACAGCCCTCGACTGCCGATAATCTCTAAACGATATTAGGATCATCTGGATGCCGGGGCATAGAGGCTTTCAGGGGAACTCCAGGGCTGATGAGCTTGCTAGAATTGGGACAACCTTACAGGTTCCACCGGATTTGGAATGTGTGGGTTTACCCCTACCCTCTTGCAAACTCATACTTAGGCGCAAGACAGTAGAGGAAACAAATAGAAGGTGGGTCACAAGAAATGATTGCGTGATCACAAGGCAGTTATGGACTCACCTAAATAAGCAAGATACTGATTACTTAATTTTGAAATATAGGAAACAAATATCGATACTAGTGTCCGTGCTAACCGGACACTGTCTCATAGGTAGGCATGCACAAAGGCTACTGGTTGAACACAATGATTGCTGCCGTAGCTGCCAGGACATTGATGAAGAGGAAAGCATAGAGCATTTTCTTTGTCACTGTCCCGGACTTGCAAGAAAGAGATTGACCACAATGGGCGCTCTTGAGTTCAAGGAACTTTCCGACGTTGCTAGTGTTGAACTTCAACGTATTAGTAGCTTTATATTGAACTCTGGTTGGTTCGACGGTAGTGTTGTAAAAAGCGGCTACTTTTGAATACTCAGTACTACTTGCTACTTTTTCAATTCGGTACTCGATACTACTCAATACTTTATATATGTACATATATATATGGGAAGTTAAAAATTATTATTTTATTGATAATGGAATATGGAAAAACAAAGATTAAATGCAAGTATATTTAAATTAATTTACATCAAATGAAAATAAAAATGTTTGAAGTTTAGTTTTTGTATATAATTTTTTTAACGTACTCTTAAAACTTCTAGTGCATTAATCGCTTAAATTATCTTCTAAATATTCTTTAATAAACATTTTTTTCTCACAATTAATGTTATTACTTAGTCATTGTTTAAATGTAGAAATAAAATTTTACCGACATCGAAAGAATTTAAAATATTTTTCATGTTTGTGAGGTCCTGACTTGCTGGTTATATTGTATCACGTGCCTTCCTTCCTTCTAAAGGGTCAATTTCTTTGTCCAATGACTGAAGTAGTTTAATAACGCATTTTTTAGTACATTTTTAGTGGCTGTTTTCGTATCAAAATAATTCCTAACAGAATTGGTATTTGTTACACTAACTCCATGAGGTTCCGAGTCATATTTATTTGTATCAAGCTCGCAGAGTTGAATAATTCTGATTCATTTTCAAGGAAGACTTTCACTTGAATACTACAAAATGCAACCCTGAAAGTATTGAGTAGTTACTTTTGTGTATTGAGTACCGGGAAAAACTCCCGGTATTGGGTACTCAGTACTCAAATACTCAATACTTTTACAACACTATTCGACGGTGGGGACTCCGCATAAGCAGAGTCTCCGTGGTATCACAATGGACCAAAAACGTCTAAGTGAGTCCGGGTTTCTGACTGCCACCCCTACCTAACCTAACCTAACCTAAAATCGATGCTTGTTTTGTAAAGAGCTTTGTTTAATGTTTTTAAATTTATTATTTTTATATATTGTGATTCTCAATAATGTCTTGAGAGTTGAACTATAAACATAGTAAGTTTTTTTTTTAACTAATTTCCAAAGCCTTTTTTGCTTAACCAAAATAACAAGCTAAATTTTCTATTAAATTTTTTTTATTCGCAACCACAGTTCACTAAATTTTGTCTTTAAGTGGAATGCCACAAAACGTGCAAAATTAGATTTTGAAAAAAAAATGGAGATAAGCCGTTGCTACATTAAACCATCGATATACATATGTACATATTTACATGTACTATGTACGCACATGTTTTTAGCACCAAAAAATACACAAGGAAATCATTTCCATTATTATTACCATCATTAAATGAAAACACGTGTTTAAAATCGTTTAACTTACATACTAGGGATGCCAAAAGGGACTAGGTTTTCTAAAACCCGGGATTCGGGATTTTCAATTTAAAAAAACGGGATCCCGGGACGGATCAGGATTTTTCGGGATTTTATAATGTAAAAAATATTAGATAATCTCATTTATTAGGTTTTAGAATTATAATTTATTATTGATGTAGGTATGATGTAGTATTGAAAAAAATTCTTAATTCATGAAGAAAGTTAAATTCATTACAGAATCAAATAAAACATTTTTAATGTATTATTGGTAGGAATAATTTAAAGTAATATGGAAGTAATATTTGTAATATTTGTATTTGTCGTAGCTCTTAAGAAACTTCTTAAAAAAATTAATGCATCTAGGGTGGCAGCCGACAATCGAGATCTTATTTTATTGCAAATATAAGCTGCTGACGAAAAAAAAACGTTCGCTTGGTGCTTTAATTGCGCTATGAAATAAGGCCCAAGGAAATAATGCCCAAATAAGAAATGAAATAAGGCCCAATAAAATAAAACCCAAAAAAATTAGTTGAGGCCCAAGAGCAAATTTATGAAATAACACCCAATATAAATGAAATAAAGCCCAATTAAAAAAGCCCAATGAAACCAAACTCAAAATGAAATAAAGCCCAATATGAATGAAATAGAGCCCAATTAAAAATTCCTTAATTTTATTGGACTTTATTTCATTTTCTTATTTGGCCGTTATTTCCGTGGGTTTTATTTGATAGCGCCAAGCGACACCTCTCTTTGTGGGCCAAGAAAGTTAGTAATTTTTAGTATTTTTGGTTGAGGTACAACCTTCTAGCTGAATACCATGGGTCTATAAAAATATTTAAAACATTTTCATGTCAAAAGATCTTTGGTAGAACCTCCCTAAAGATTTTGATACCTTTTTGCAAAATTTGCTTTTTGCGTGCGCAGTTTCATTATTATCCACCAAGAAAAAACACCAAACCAAGCTTCCGACTTTGTTTTGTGTGGTACAAAATTCATTACTAATATTCTTTTCGCCTACGACTTCTTTTTATAGCCAGTAAAAAGCATTCGATTCATGGCTACTATGATTAAATTTCAACTCATGTTTATTTAAAAAACGTAAACATAGTTGCATTTAATAAAAAAAATTGTTAGATTTTTAGTGCTACCGACATCCCGGGATTTCTGCTTAAAAATCCCGGGATTCGGGATTCACTTTTTTAGAATAATCCCGGGTTTTCGGTATACGGGATTTCGGTATTGGCATCCCTAATACATACAGACATACTCGTATATACAAGATTTTCTTAAACAAAATTTAACTAATTTTTTTTATGTTTATTTAATTTTCTTCAACAAAGTACAATAAACCATTAAACTGGAATTAAAATTTAGTATGACTTCATGGCAAACTTTTTTTTTTTTTTTTTTTTTGTTTCTTGTTAAAGTCTTTGAGCTGGTGTGTGTGTGTGGATGTGTAAGCAAGTGTTTGTTTGTATTTCGTGTTTGTTCTTCTGCCATTTACAAACACAAATTTCAACGCATTCATTCATTCATTCGTCTTTCAAAGAAGTTGGCATCAAACCAGCGATTTGATTGTGTTTAAACATTCCAGCAAATAACAAAATGACCATTTAAACATGCAGTTTGTCATGAACACACACACACACACACATATACACACACTTAGTCACACTGCCTGAGTCACTAAAATTTACAAAGTACCCTCTAGCCAGCCTAGAACCACATGTCTCTATGTAAACGCTCTTTCTCCAGCGACAATTGCACTAGTTAAAATGTCGACAACTTTCCTTTTATGTGCGAGTAAAGATACGTTAGAGACAACAGTTCTAGTGTATTTCTGGTGATATTGTCAATGAACGCGTCAACAGATTGTTTTTCTTCTTTATTATTCTGTGCAATAATATTAAAAAAATGTACATATGTAGACGAGGGTAGCTAAAATCTACTAGTAAATCATTGGCTGGGGTACACCTAGTCAGTAGCATTATTGACAATGTCACTAGAAAATCACTATAATTTTACTATTGACAATGAGCGAGGAAATATCGATATTGTAGACTAGAGCCCCTAAAATTTACTAGTGAATCTTTGGTGTCAATGTCTCCATGTTGACCCAAAAGAACTACTTAGTCAGTAGTGATAAAGTCTAGTGGTGAATTTCAAATGACAAGCTAATGTTAAATGTCAATAGATGATTACATTGGCTGGGGTACACCTGGTCAGTAGTAATACTGACAATGTCACTAGTAAATCATTACAATTTCACTATTCGCACTTTCTGCAGGGTATTTCGAAACAAACACGCACATGCCGACATGTGAGAACATCTATTTATAAATATAAATATAAGTATATTCAAATATAAGCACACATACTCACACGCTCATACACACATCCATCCATAAACATTTAACGGTATACATAAATATGTATGTATGTAATATTTTCTGTTTGTACAAGTTTGTCTGTTTGTTTATATGATATGAACCCAGCGAACATTTTATTGCCGAATTCAATTTGAGTTGGTAGAGAAAAACTTAGCTTTAGCTTAAGTTGCTAAATCGGCAATCACTTGAACAGAAAATTATATGACTGAGCGAGAAAACTCTTTAATCTGTTACGATAAATCGACCAGCAAGCAAATAAGATTAATTGAATTTCGAAAACCTGCAAACTTCTCTTTTAATAAATGTCTTGAGTATACCGACAACCAAAAACCAGACAAGTAGCAAAAAACTCATACGATTTTTAAAGAGAACTTGCTATATCAGCGGCTCACAGTGGCTCTAAATAGAAAAAAATGGGTAATAAATCTGCATATCTGAAATTTGCAATCCGATAAGAAAATGTTGCATATAGAAATTGTAGAGCGAGACTTAAGCTTAAAGAATATTGAAATAAGAACTACACTGTTGAAACACACAGTGATCTGCAAGAAGTCAAAGTGGACTACGTCGGACATTAAAAACCCGGTTGGCCTCATAACTTATTTATATATCATCTGCTTTCAGTGGCTTGGATAAAACTTTTTTTGCAATGTTTTAAGACAAAGAAAATGCAGTTTACTTTAAAAACATATCTTTAATAGTTTCAAAGACAATTGGTTTTGAATGTTCAAATTTTGGTTTTTGGCCTCGACTTGGCTCCTGTTGGTAGTAAAGCCAAAAATTAAAAAAAAAAAAAAAAGTGAGGTGTCTTAGGACACCCGGTTAGAACTATACTGATTAGCTATATAAAACAAAATTAATTAAATTATATGTCATAAAATATATCTGTGGCAATAAGGAAAAAGTGCTTAAGTTATATTTTTCTGTTTTGCAGGAGAGCACTTTTAAGCGTTCAAGTCGATTTTCAGAAATTTATTTCTTTTGCAGTTAATTTGGGAAATTTTTTGTTAAACTAAATTTTTTTAATAAAACATCGTTCTAAACACTATAAATAATACATTTAAGTTGAAATTTACCAAAGTATAACCTCAATTAAGCTATTATTCCAAATGAGATTAGAAGTCTAAAAAATATAAGTCTCAAGTTATAGTGCTATAACTTCTTGAAAAATCGCACAAATTGATTGAAATTTTAACCATTAACTCAAAATTAGCTTATCTCGACTTAAGCACTTTTTCCTTTATGCCACAGATATGATGATGTCAAACTCGTAGCAAATATTTCAAAACGTTTCCATTCATTTCCCATTATTTTCTTTTCTAATAAATGTATTGTTTGTGATCATGTGCAACAACAATACAAAAACAAATTGAGCGATCAATCAAAAACAAAAAATAATTTTTAACTGTAATAGTGTCGATTTTTGTTGTTATGAAAATCACGTCCCAGCTCCTGTGTCGTGGCATAAAGATCGTAGCTCTAAAAATATATAATTTTCAATAAAATTCGTTAGCATTTAAGAGAAATTCTTGAGTTATCTCAATTCGTATAGCAGTAAAAAAAATCAAAATGAAAATTTTTAAAGAAAAGTGAAAAATCCACATTTTTTCTCAAAAAAAAAATAAAATTGTTTCAACTGATTTTTTTCAGCACTATTGCCCACTGTGTATATTTTTTTTAATAACAGCTATATAAAATAGCAAAATTTAGTATGAAAAATACTATTTCTGTGTTTAATAAATTCTTCAACGTGCGAGTAATATTCGGGTATATAGGGATGCGTACCACTGTAAAATTTTTCAAAGTTGAATTGCTATTCCAAATCAGTTGAAAGACGCTTCAACCCATAAATATATTCAAAATTGCAAGAAATCTTTAAAAGGGCCAAAAATTATGAAAACTGAAAATCCTGTGTAGCTTTAAAAGACTATGCTTAGGAGAGTTTGTACAAATATACATATATCTACGTTTAAGGTTTCATCAAAATCGGTTGAAGGCATAAATTGCCCCTTACCATTTACATGATCCTAGCTAGCTAGTTTTGAAGAAATATGCATCCTTTGTGGCTTTTCAGATGTACATGAAATTTGACATGTGGATAGTGAAATTTCATCAAAAATGGTTGGATAGTCTAGGAGGGGTAAAAACTGCCCCCTAATGGTCCTACTTCCATAAGCAAATAAAAACTATTTTCTTTTATATGCAGATGTGCCAATGTTTTGAATTTCACAAAAATTGGTTGGATTGCTTAGAAGAAGCAGAAATTGCCCTCCTGATCCTGTCCAAGTTCAATACTTTAGATGCAGATGTTTGTTTTGAAATTTATAAACATCTGGTGAATTGTTTTGGAAGTATGATATTGCCCTCAGCATCTGTCAGTAGGGACTGTATCAAGACAGATGATTTTTTTTTTTTTTTTTTTTTTTTTTTGTACGGGAAATCAAGTAAAAAGCAGTTAGATTTAGCTCGAAATCTCGCAAATACTAGATTTCGTAAATACTAGATTTCGAGATAATGTAAATGCATTATTATATTAAATAAAGTAATTAATGCGTTTTGAAATTGTATAAGAAAAATTTACAAGAAATAATTTTTGGCGATTTTATTTCTAATTTTGGCGATTTTCTGTTAAATTTGTATGCGATTATTTTATAAAAATTTATATAGAAAAAATTTAGTGTTCATGAAATTTTTATTAAGAAAAACTACATAAAACTGGTTTGGCGATTTTTGGCGATTTTTAAAATCAATTTAGCAAAATAGGTCAGAAAAAAGCTGACAACCCTGGCACGGGGAAAAAAATCGCAAATCAATTTTTTCTTAAATCCAGATTAAGACAAAGATTTTTATTAAATGTATAATTAAACAAAATTAAAACGTTTGAAAAATGGGTATTTAAAAAAGGTCACGCATGTGATTGCGTGAACGTGAGTAAAGAATTATTTTTTTTTGCTTTAATATCAAACGAATTTTACGAATTTTGATTTACTTTCAGTTTCTCAATTAATATCATATAATAGTAATCAAAAGTTGTCACGCGTGAGGAGAAGTGAGCGTGAGTGACAAAAAAATTTTTTCCTCATGAGTTTAAGTGATAAAAACTTTAAGGACATTAAGAGGAAGGCTTCCATATTTTGATTCCAGAAATTCATTTCATTCAGTCCAGCGCGCACAGGGACAAATAACCCAATTACGATGACAAAAATGGAATTTTTATTTTGTTAAATGTAACCACTATCGCACTTAATATACGAGTATGCTATCAACCCTTTAAGTATTTATTTATTTTTAACGCATCACATTAGTCTGTATGTGCGGGCAAAGTATTATTATCTGTTAAGCGGCCCACCCACTTGCAATATAATTGTCCAATTTTTCGTATTGTACAATAATATCGCCAATGTGTGTGTCATATTCGGACGTGGCACAATATATTGGCAAATATCAAAAGACTTTTGATTTTTATTGTACAATCAAGACAATTGTCTAATGTGGTGGCAATATTGTTGAATGTTGTTTACTTTTTCGATGTCAGAAAAATTAGGAAATATTTTCTTTGAAGATATTGTGCCATTTATTGCATAGTATAGGTCAAAACGACAATAATATATTCAGTAATATTGTATAATGGATGGGCCGCTTTACACGCACTTATACCTGTCAGCAGCATCTATAACGTTTATTGTTGCCACACTTGAAAATTTTTTGTAAATTTACTGTGTTTAAAGTTTTTTAAATATATTTCTAAGCATCTGATATCTAATTTAATATGTAGTTTAGATATAGTGTAATGTTTTTATTATGAAATACATATATTGAAAAATTTACTTTAGCAAGAGCTATAAAAAGGTTCCACATATTTCCACGACTTTTCCTTATAAATTGAAAAACACAACTACTAGTAAATGTAAAAGAATCAAGTAAAGTTCCCCCTCATTTCCCCCTTTCAATAAATAGAGCATATTTTCCTTAGGTAGGACACCTAATTTCCGTGCAATAAGTTTTAAGCGAATTCGATAAAATTTTTAAAAATTGTCAGCCATATTGCAGCCTTTTTAAGTTTTTTAAAAACTGATATCATATTCGTAATCAACGACCCTAAAAACTTTCAGGTATCTAGTTTTAGTAAAGTTTATTGAATTCATATGAAGCATATAATTTTGTCGCACTAAATTTTCAATTTGTCCCTGTGTGCAGCGGTTTTTTCTAAAGCCACCGCACTATAGGATATTTTGCCCATTTGAAGAGATTGACTCTTTTAAAACTTACAAATATATGAACATACAAATAAATAGACATACAGACTTTACCTCTATATAAGATTATAAGTATAGATGAGGCAATTGTAACAAAAATTGGACAACTTTAAGAAATTTAACTTCTTAGTCTAATATTTAAGGGATAGTATTTCAAAAAAAAAAAAAAAAAAAAAAAAAAAAAACCTACAGAAGATGCTTAAAGTATAAATCTATCTATCTATCTATATAATTAATAGGCGAACATGTTTTTTGTAATCCCTTTTACGCTGGTACCACCGCACCGATTTTAAAAAGATTTATATGGTTTTAAAGGATTTTTTATACAGACGTGCAGAATCTATATTTTATTGAAATCGGTTTAGTATTTTGGGAGCTATAAGCGTTTAAAGTTGCTACTACTACATGCACACATATTACACACGCATTTATTAGCTTACAAGTAAAAAAAGAGACAAAACATGAGTGTGTGTGTGGGTTTGTAGTATTTCTCTTGATCTAACAATTTTTTTCTCTTATTTGTTGTTGTATGAAAGCAATAATACTTAAAGGAAGAGAATTGAATAAAGTGAATTAGCTTGGTTGAAAGGATTTTGTTTATGTTTTTTAATTTCATGTATTATTTAATTATGGTTGCATACATGTGTATGTAAGTATGTGTGTGGCTGTGTTTTAATAAATCTTTTATGAAGTTTAGATACATTTGCTTTGAATCTTAATAAAATTATTTACATTTTGTTTCTAGAATACGGACGAGTGTGTCGTCCGTTTGGTATATCTGGTAATGATTGTTCTGCTAAATAACTAAGGAAATTTAAGACAATTTTCAGTTTTTTCTGACATCCGTTATATCGGCAAAAAAAAATGTTCACTGGGAATTTTGGCAGAATTATTTACTTGAGTTGAAAACATTTTTATTAGATTCTCTTGCTGTTCCAACCAGTGTTGCCAGAAAATGATGATGAGAAAATGCTAAATTGGTCAAAAAATTCTGCTAAAATGTTCTACAGAACATAAGTATAATGCCAGATTTAAATGAAGAAAATTATTTAAATGGCTCTGAGTTTCATGCTTAAACAAACTTATTAGTATTTACAGGTATTTTTGTAGCACAAACAAACATAAAATAGTTAATAATTGGTAATTTTTGGATATGTTAAATTATGTTTAAAATTTTTTTAACGCACTAATAATCTCAAATTATTTTACTTATTCAGTAAAATATTTTTTTATTTAAAATACATTGAAATTAGTTATTGAGGGGTTCTCTGTATGCTATGCGCCTTTAACTTTTGCTAGTGAAGGTCATCGGGGAACCTTTACCCTGCTGTGCATATATATTTATGAGAAAAATTCTACAAACAGAATATTTTTAGAAAATTAAAATTTTTTATTGTCAACAAATTTTGCCAGAAAGCATTAAGCAGAATTTTTCAAAAGTTGACTGCTTTTTAACTAATGAAAATACCAGATCTGGCAGTGAAAATGCTAAAATGGCAACAATGGTTCCAACTAAACGTCTACATATGTATGTGTGCATGTGAGCGTGGGTGTGTATGTTTGTAATTTTCCGTTCATAATCCTGCAACACGCATTATATTTTGGATGGTAAAAAAAACAAGCACAAAAAGCTTTTACATACCCATGCATGTATTTCGACTAGAAGAAAAAAAAAATATTAAACAAGAACATATTATTCCACTATAAAGTGAAATAAATAAAACTTTATTCGTTTTTGTTTTTGTTATGTGCAGAGATTGTGTAGTTCTTTTTTTTTTTTTTTTTGCTTTCTGATATTGAATTTTTTTCTTGCTTGTAATAAAGTTTCAGGGTGCGCTTTTTAATAGCACTTCTATGTTGTAAGAAAAAAGTACAACAGCAAAAAAAAAAAAACAAGAAGAGGATAAAGAGAGGAAAAAAAATTAAACGGATACCCCAATTTTTAGTTGCTATCCTTGAAATTTATGCTTAAAAACATTTAGAAAAGGAAACATTCACAGCCAAACGCTGTTTATTGCGTCAACGATTACATACTCCAGGGAAATTGGGCTTGCGAATGCAAGAACGAATGTTACAACAAACTGCAAAAAAAAAATGTTTAATGTCACTTAAGAGCCAAGCATTTATAACAACGCTTTTTTTCCTTCTTTTTTCTTTTTTGTTATATGTATGATTAATGTAAATGTGTAACGAATGAATAGAATAATCAAAAAAGCTTCAAACACGCACATGCACATGCACAGGCACGCACACAGCCAAACGCTCTCTAACAATTCAGCAATTTATGATTTAGTCATAAAGAAAATAAATTCCATTTGGGTGTTTGAGTAATTGAGAGTCATACATACTTAACAGCTCAAATGCTCCATCAAGTATACGCCACATCATGCGTAGGTTCCCAGCTTTTCTTGTTTTTCTTTTTCTTTTTTTTTTTTTTTGGCAAGCAAGTTGTTTGCACTAATATTTATTTATGGCTAATTGTTTGTCAAGTGGAGCCGGGTGGGAGGAGTGTAAGTGGGTTGTTCATTTAGTTTTCAAATAGCATAAATACCGCATACGTACAAGCGTTAAAAAGTTAAAAAAAAGTTCACAGCTTATATTAGTAATTGAGTGAATGACATTATTGCAAAACCAATTGAAAGTCCATTAAATTTTTTTTTTATATAAATCTGACATAATAATATGATTTATTTTGCATAGATAAACTTTTTATTACAAGTAGTATGTAGTTGATGTCATGAATTTTTTTTTTTTTTTTGTTATTAAGAGGCATCAATAATGGCAAATGTTAGAGGGAATTGTCTTATGTCCCAGCAAAAAATTTCAAAAAAGGTAACCGAGTTTGGAATTAAGCATTTTTGGTGGAAGCTGCTCCTTACTGGATTACCAACTTAATGATTTTAACAAGGCGTGAGACTAAAATAATCGATTCTTTAGAAGTAGTTATGTTGTTTATTGTAGGAATTAATCATATTTGCCGTTGTGGGAAATATTTATTTTTTTCTTGATTGAACGAACAACTACTTTTTTTAAAAATGCGTCTTGATTAAAAACTCAGTTTGATTAAATATACAAATAATAACTTTTAAGAAAAATTTTTATAAATTTGAAAAAACTTATACCTGATTTACTACATTAAGCATTTTTTCATGAAATCTCATGAATTTTGTTGCACGCAACTTTTTCTATTTGCTAATTGCACCGCTATAAAAAATAATGTTATATAAAAAATGGCGTAGAATGAATCGCTGATGTATTTTTGACAACTTTTTTGATTTAACTTGCTCCTCCAGCCCTCCTATTGACGAATAAAAAATGTTCATGCAACTAATTTCATGAAAAAAATGCTTAATGTAAATCAGGTATTATTGTTTTACTACGAAATACACCATTTTGTAAAATTTCTTTTATAAACTCAATTGAAGTGGGTTATATTTTATTCGTATCAGTGCCTCTATTGTTGCCTATAAATACTATATTTAGAAAATTTTCAATTGCTTTCATTGATGAACTTTTATTAAACTCGTAAATGAAAAAAAAAATTATTTAGAACTACTTATATTTAAATAATTATTTTCCAAAATGTAAGTACTTATTTTGTAGTTTAAAATAAATAAGTAGGCAATTTAGAAATATTTATAATTTATTTAAAATAACTACTTATTTTGGCAATATTTTCACGTTTTCTTTTAAAACCCAAAGAATATGTTCAACTTCTGCTTCCTATTTTTAAAATTTTAAGTAATATGTTTAAAATTTTTAAACGCACTCATAATCCCAAATTAATATTTTACTTATTAAGTAAAATATTTTTTTATTAAAAATACATTGAAATTGATTATTGAGGGGTTTAGCCGGATCCTATGCGCATTTCACTGTTGCTAATGCAGATCATCAGGGAACCTTTACCCAAAGCTTCTTAGAACAACTAGAGTTATTATATTATAAACTTTCATTTAAACAAATGAGAAGCTTAATAACAAATAACAAAGTTGAAACAAGAACTCAATAATCAACATGTTTTTTATTTTCTTACTTTACTATTGCTACATTGGCTGACTTTTTTTCAGCTTCAAATTGTAGTCGTAAGAGTATGTAAAAGAAAATAAATGTAAATAACAACAACAGCTATTTAAGAATAGAGTGTTGCCACACAAGTATTTTTTTGACCGGGTGCAGTCAAGCTAATAATTAGTGTTTTTTATGGGAATTGTTACAATTTAAGTTTAAAATTTTTAAACGCACTCATAATCCCAAATTAATATTTTACTTATTAAGTAAAATATTTTTTTATTAAAAATACATTGAAATTGATTATTCCCTCAATAATATGTTTTGTAAGCGAGTACTTCAATTTGGCAATCTAAAAAGTAAGTCATTGTATGGCAAGTAGTTCAGATGGTAATGTCGAATTTTTTGCTGGGGTCTCTCACTTTATTTATTTCTTTAATAGCTAGATTAGATATAAATTATATATAGCATACTCAAGAAGTTTTTAGTTTAAATTTACAGAAGCTTAGAAAATTATTGTCTTTTAATTTCACACTTTTTTATATCAGATTTCAGGAAGAGAAAAAATTGCATATTTAAACCTAAATAATTTCAAAATAAAATATATGTATGTGCCCTTAGTTATGAAAGTGGTCTAAGTCATGTGTATTTTTGCTTTAAAATATCAAATAAATCTTAAAAAATCTTCAATAAATATTTAATAAATGTTAAATAAATTTATATTAATCGAGAGTAGTACAACTTTAAATTAAAATGTTGCATAATATAAAAATATTTTTCGATATGTTCAAATATAAACTACTAAAGAAATATATGACTTAGACTTTTATAATTAAGGGCACATATGGGAATAATTTAACCTTGCAGGGCATCCCTGAATCTTCCCGTCATTTTTCAAATAAAATAAAATATTAATGCAGATTTTTTTCTTAAATCGAGATTAAGACAAAGGTTTTTATTTAATGCAGAATTACATCAATTTAAAACTTAAAAGAAAGGGGTATTTAAAATTGGTCACGCCTGAGATTGCGTGAGCGTGAGTAAGACAATATTTTTTTTTTTTTTTTTACTTTAATGTAAAACTTTTTGAAATTTATTTGCTGGTGGTTCAGCGTTGTCTATATATTTCATTGTTGCTGTAACAAATCATCAGTAGACTTCAACCACACATTTTGAATAGTCACAAACCTCTTATCTTATGCACAGACTTTCAAGAACTATTTGAGAATTCACAAATAATAATATTTTTGAAAATCACAAAAGAAAAATAAGCGTAGTAGGCTTAGAAACTAATACAAAAAACCCAGCAAATAATTTATATTCGATACAAATCTATATTATTTTTATAAAACGAATTTTGCTTTACTTTCAGTTTCTCAATTAATATTATGTAAAAGTAGTCAAAAATTGTCACGCGTGAGAGAACGTGAACGTGAGTGACAAAAATTTTTTTATTTGTGAGTTAAGGTAATAAAAACTTTAAGGTCCAGCGCTTATGTTGTAATCAATTATTAGCACAAAATAAAGTATTAATGCAGAAGCCGGCAAAAATTTTTACGGCGCCAAAAAGTGGTGGCTAAGTTGTTTTTGAAGTGGTTTTTGATTTGTATGTCCTGGGCTGCACGCGCGCTACAATGAAAGTATCAACGTGTATTTCCTAGACCGAGAGGTCCGGGTAAACCGCTGAACCACTTTCATGCCTGGGATTGTGAACTGAAACTGTTCACATGAACTTGAAATTCCTAGTAAGTGTGAGTCATTAACTCGCATTGATTAAGCCCCTGCCCTTTGTACACACTGCCCGTCGCTACTACTGATTGAATTATTTAGTGAGGTCTTCGGACGTGATCACTGTAACGCCATGTGTGTTACGGATGTTTCGCAAAAGTTGACCGAACTTGATTATTTAGAGGAAGTAAAAGTGACGCACTTTAGGAGTATACGAGCGGCCCAGACTTCCCGGGCTTGCTGGCATATGATATTACACGATGTCTAGTTGCCGGCAAAAATTTTTACGGCGCCAAAAAGTGGCGGCTAGACTGTTGCTGTTTTAGGAACAAGATAATAATATTTTTTGCCAAAATAATATAAAAATTAATAAAACAAAATTATATGTACAAAAATATTATTTAATAAGACATTTACACCTTCACAAAATCTAGCAGATTTCAGTTAAAACTTTCTAAAACTCCATAGTTTTTTTTTTAAATTTGTCCAAAATACTGGACAAATAACTGGACATCTTCCAAGACTACAACCAAACAACTGTAATGTAGCCAATTCACACACACTTTTTTTTGTAGAAAGCCTGACTTTTTAGAGCAAATTTGAAAGGTAAAAATATGTGGCTCCATTATTAAGTTCTACTAGATTTTAAGTAGATTTTGACAAAAATCTAGCGACAAATTACATTTTGTTTTGAATGGGAAATCTACTAGATTTTTCCCGAAATCTCGTAAATACTAGATTTTGCTGAAATATAAGCGCACTGTTAGTTCGCATTATCAAGAACAAGATTCATTTTGGAAGAAAATTATTTATAAGGCATTTACATTGTCCCAAAATCTAGTACTTACTAGATTTCGAGCTAAATCTTGCTGCTTTTTACTGGATTTCCCATATGTTTTGCAAGTAGATTTTTAGGAAATCTAATCAAAATTTAATATCTTCAGCCGTGTCACAGATTCCGTTCGGAATGGTTTTGATTCCGTATTAACCATTCCGTTAAAATTTCATTTTGGTGCTTCAGATTCCCATTGTTTTCATCAATCCGAAAAAATGCCTAATCTTACAAGTGTGGCAACATAATTTTGTAGTAAATGATAATGTGGCATATGTTTAGGCGTTTGAAATTTTTTTGTATGCATATTTTAATTCTGCCTTGTATTTTTTTGTTTTGTGTGCTGCCAATATGAAGATTTTGATAAAGTACATACAAAAAATGGTATGGCAATACCAAAGAAACCAATTCCGTACATTTTGTTCTGTTGATTTTATTTCTGCAATGACTTGAGAAATTTGCGTAATAAATAAATAAAAACTAAATAATTGTGATCCGGGTTTGAATATATAAATGAAAAATAGTATTCTTAATTGAAAAAAAATTGTTTAAAATGTTTTTTTTTTACTTTAACATGTAGAAAATGTTAATTCCGTTCATGAAATTTAAAGTGATTTCATTCCGAAATTTTTTTTCGTTTTCTAAAGCACCAAAATACGGATTGAATTCCGTTTCCGAATGGAATTGAGCTCTGTGACATGGCTGCTTAATTTATTTTTTACTACCCTGTACAATATATTTATAAAAAAGATGAATGAATTAGCTACGCTCTGCTTTAAAAAGGTGTGTGAATTGGCTACATTGCAGTAGGTTGGTTGTAGTTTTGGAAATTTTTCAGTTAATGGATTTTGTTTTGGATAAAAAAATCTTGATAAATGTCACAAAAAGTTGTTGTAAATGGTATAGATTTTCATAAAGATTTTAATTAAAATCTGGCGTTTTGGTCTTCCGTTAAGTCCAAAAAACAATCATCAGATATACCATCAGTAGTTCGTTTAGATGGAGTAACTTCTGTATCTTGTGACGATGCTGTTAATTTGTTCGCTTCATTTTTTAAATCCAACTTTGAGCCGTTCGTAAATAATATCCCAGGTGTTTTTTTTAGAGGTATAGAACTTCGAATTGAAATAAAACACAAGAAAATCGTTTTAATGTCAATCAATTTGGCTTTATTGGAAGGATAATTTTATGCCATTAATGTTTAAATATGATTTCGGGCATGTGGCCGCCGCGGCTGGCTCGAATAAAGCCAGGTCCAATTTTCAACCACTTTTTCGAGCATATGGGGCCGTATGTTGGCAATAACGCCACGAATGTTGGCTTCCAAGTCCCCTAACGTTTCTGGTTTGTTGGCGTAGACGAGCGACTTCACATATCCCCAAAGAAAATAATCAATTGACAGGTCCATTCCGCGAAATTATGCGCTCATCGAATGTTTCCTTCAATAAATCGATTGTGACGTGCGCTGTGTGGCATGTGGCGCCGTCTTGTTGGATGACATTCATGCCATCCAATTCGGGAACAAAATAGTCGGTTATCATGGCTCTATACCGGTCTCCATTAACGGTAACTGACTCTCCAGCATTATTTCGGAAGAAGTATGGCCCAATGACTCCACCAGCCCATAGAGCACACCAAACAGTCAGTTTTTGTGGATGTAATGGCGTCTCAAGGGTCTCATGTGGATTCTCTTCACTCCAAGTGCGGCAATTTTGCTTGTTGACGTAGCCATTCAACCAAAAATGAGCCTCATCACTGAACAAAATTTTGCGATGAAAATCAGCATCGAGATCAATCTCATTTTCGGCCCATACACCAAAATCACGACGCATTGCATGGTCTCGCGGCTTTAATTCTTGCACAAGCTGGATCTTGTAAGGTCGCAAGCCAAGATCTTTGCGCAAAATCTTCCATAAAGTTGATGGACAAAGCTCCAATTGCTGTGCACGGTGGCGAATCGATTCATTCGGGTCCTCTTCAACACTTTGCTCTACAGCGGCAATTGTTTCTTCGGTGCGCACTGTTCGACGTCTCTGCGGATGCGTATTATCACATAGAGTAAACGTAGTGCGAAAACGATCCATGGTTAACCGAATTAATTGCTCTGATGGACGATTATGTCGACCATAAAATGGACGGAGCTTGCGGTAAACTTCGCGAACTGAACCATTATTTTCGAAATAAATTTGCACGATTTGCAAGCGTTGTTCTTTTGTCAACCTGTTCATGATGAAATGGCAAACCAAACTAAATATTAATCACTTGACAGCTGACAAAATGGCCGTCAGTTAAAAAAGTGATGCCAACTTAAAGTTCTATACCTCAATAAAAAACACCCATTAAATATTCAAAAAAATTTACTTGTTGTTGGTTTAGCAGCAACGAAATGCATCTGGACATGCTAAACCAACAACAAAAAATTTTTAAAATCGTATTCATTTGGCAGGCGTTAAATAACAATAAAATATTGAAATAAATATTATAAAAATATATTTTCCCAATCTGGCGCCTACACTAAACATGAAATGAGAAACATTAATACAAAAATATTAAAAACTCCTCATTTATTTTATTGAATTTTTTTCAAGGCAATTCATAGATTCTTGGGACTGCTATGAAACATAGAACCAACTCTTTTTTCTTTTACATTTAACAGATATGACTCCTTCTCCTACTCCTTCATAATCAATTTCTGTAATTATAAAAAAGGAATAACTCCAAATTAATTAATTAAATTAATTGCCTCTTTTCATTTTTTTTTTAATTTATCCAGAAACAACAATTTTATTTTTAACTTCCTATTAACAATGAACTTTTGGTCGTCTTCAGGATATGAATAATTATTTTTTTATGTACGTTATGCCCTCCTGCATTTTTATTTCAATTAATTTCGTGAAGTGACAAACAAATTGCCCCTAAAATTTAAACATTTGTCATAAAATTAAAACGTATCTTAAAAGTTAAATGAGAACGTGTGATAAAGTTATTATACACGAAATAAGAATAAAAATGCTAAATAGGTCATTTCTAAACTTAATATTTTTTTTTACCTAAAACTGGCTTTAATTAAATTGCTAAATAAACGCTAATCGCTCGCTTCAATGTTTATGGGCAGATATATAAATTAAATGAATGATACAGTATGCAGAAAAATTTAACTGATATCTATGAAACTTACAGGACATTCTTGCTAAGAAATAAGTCTTGTAAAAATCACCTTTAAGTTTACAATTAATTTTGGTTTTTAGAGCAGGTGTATGAGGTTATTCATCCCTTGAGTAAATTACTAAAAAAACATGTTTTTGGTTCAATTCGATGAACAAATACAGAAATTCTTAAGTAAACATAAAACATTTAATTAAAAAGAAAAAAAAAAATACTTTTATTTAGTTACTTTTATATAACAAAAAAGGTTAAAGTTTTCCAACCCTGCAAACACATTTTTTTATATTTATGCTTTATTTCTTGCTAATATATAAAATATATTTAACTAACATAGAAAAAAATAGTTTTATTTATTTACTTTTATATATATATATATATATAAAAAAAATAAATCTCCCAGCTCTGAAGCTGTGTTTTTTGTTTTTCTGACTACCACATCATTTTTTTTCTAAAATATAAAAACTTACCCCCATATTTATAAAAAAAAAAATAAACTGAATTTGAAATTCATTTTAGGAAAATTTTGTATGGAAAATTTTTAATAAAATAGATTTCAAATTCGTTTTAAATTTTATGAATATGGGGGTTAAAATGTATTTAATTTCTAAGGAAAAAGAAATAAATTAATTAGACCTTGTTACTTGCATATGCCACAAAAAGTATAAATTTTCCAACCCTGGAATCATTCTTTTAGAATTTTCTAATTTTTTTTTGTATATTTCTTTTAAAAGTATAAAATATGTTTAATTTATAGAGAAAAAGAAAATATTATTTTTAGATGGTTATTTTTATGTATTAAAAAAAATTTTAATTTTCCAACCCTGGCATCGTCTTTATATTTTTTTTTTTCTATTTTTTATTTTAAATACGAGTTTTATTCTTACTGAAATCACAAATAAGATGCACAAATGTGATAATTTTTTACGCGTGAGTCACTTATTAGTCACGTGTGAGTCACGCATGAGTCACTTGTTATCGTGACTGTATAAATACATATAATAACGATTTAAAAAAATAACGTTTTTGATTTTAGCTAAATTTCTTAGGCTGGCTAAAAAATCTATTTTTGCATAATTCGTATCCGAGGAAATTCAATGGCAGGCAATCCATCAGGAGCGTGCGGGAATAAAAAAATTATGAATTTTTGCTTGTTTTGTTGGCTTAGAAGCGTTAATATGCAATTTGTTTCTGTTTCAGTTCTTAAAAAGTCATGTTTATTAATTAATAAATAACTATGTACTTTGTATGAGGGGTACCCGTCTTCCCCCTCCTATTCCGCCAAAAATTTCGTTTAAACATGCAGTTTGTTTTAAGAGCTATCCACAACTATTGTAATACGAAGATATAGGAAAAATAATAAATACTTTTTTGTACCACCAAGATTTTATGTGAACATACAGTTTGTTCTAAGATCTACCCATAAAATATTTAGTGATCCTCAATATTTTAATTGTGGAGATATGAATTGATTCGCAAAAAAGGTCCTTTGGCACCACTGTGCATCGTATAGTATTTTAATTTAATTTTTGTGTATTTTCTGTCAAATACAAATACAATTATCATAATCTATATTAAAATGTATATAAATTCGTAGTGTGTGTTTGTTCCTAACGCATGATCTCTGGAACTATAAGAGCTGTGGGCCAGAAATTTTTAGCACAGGTTCGGGTCAGGGATGTCAGATATGGCGATTTCTCGCCAAACGTGGCAATTTTTCAACTTGTTTGGCGTCCAAATTTTTAGTTTGGCGACATGGCGATTTTTATGGCGATAAATAAATTTGTTGGCGATTTTCTGGCGATAAATAAAACAAAACTGTAATTAAAAATTTTGCTAATTCAAGAAAATTGGGTTGTTAAAGGAGTAGTTTCAAAAATAAATCCCACCAAAACTCGTCTGCAAGAAATTTGATTTTGATATTTTTCTTATAATTATAGTCATTACAAAAAAAAAAAAGAAAAATTTGCAAGAAATAATTTTTGGCGATTTTTTTCCAGTTTTGGCGATTTACTGATAAATTTTGACATACGATCATTTTACAAAAATTTATATTAAAAAAAGTGTTATATAAAAACTAATTTATTATCAAATACTTAGAAAAACTATATAAAATCGATTTTTGGCGACTTTTGGCGATTTTTTAAATCACTTTGGCGAAATAGGTCGAAAAAAAACTGACAACCCTGGTTCGGGTCAATACCCGGTAGGTTTTTGTTTTGCTTCTGGCCCAACAAGTGACCATTGTGTGGAGTAATTTGTAGTTGCAAAAAGTATAACATAACTCAGGGTAATACAACGATTGTCGGGCTCAGCTAGTAATATATAAAATAATAACGCAAAATGTATGTATAAAAATATTGTTTTTAATTTTCATTATCAAAGACAACAACCATTTATTGAATAAAATTATTTTTAGGACATTTTACCCTTACACCATATTAAGCAGATTTCAGTTGTAATATTTATCAAAATCGGCTCCATTAAAAATCGCCCAAAACCAAATTGCCCAAAAATAAAAATTAAAAATCGCCCCAATATTTTTTCATACAAAATTTGGATGATTTTTCATTTTTAGGGTTCCGTGCACCAAAGGTGAAAAGGAACCCTAATGTTTTCGCTACGCTGTCCGTCTGTCCGTCTGTCCACCTGTCCGTCACACGGTATTTTGTCAGGAAGCGTAACAGCTACGGACCTGAAATTTGGACAGAGTATGTAGAGTCTTAGCCGCTACAACAACAAATACATGAGAATTAAAATTTAAAGGGTGTTCCAACACGAGCAACGAAAAATTTTAAAATCCCATGTAATATACATACATACAATTGTATGTACATATGTATATTGACATTTGAAATTTGTAAAATTAGTGTATTTTTATACAGACTAAAACAAGTAACATTAAAATTTAAAAAAATTTAAATTAAAGGGTGGTCCATCAGTTAATGCAATTTTGACTATGTAATTTTGACAACTTGCTATATCTTGGAAACCGTAAGAGGCAAACACTTGAAATTTTCAAAAACGGTAAAACTAAAAAAACCGAAAATTATAAAATCGCCAAACCAAAAAAAAAAAAAAAAATCGCCAAAAATTAAAAAAAAAATCGCCAAAACGAAAAAAATTGCCAAAATAAAAAAAAATCTAACACTAAAATAAATCGCCAAATTCGAAAAAATCGCCCAAATGAAAAAAATCGCCAAAATGAAAAAAAAACGCCAAAAATCGAAAAAAAATCGCCAAAACGCGAAAAAGGCGCCAAACCCTTAATAATTGTTTATATGAAAAAAAAATCGCCAAAATGAAAAAAAATCGCCAAATTGAAAAAACGCCAAAAACAGAAAAAAAATCGCCAAAACGCGAAAAATAAGCGCCAAAACTAAAAAAATCGCCCAAAACTAAAAAAATTGCCCAAATGAAAAAAACGCCAGAATGAAAAAATCTCCAAAATGAAAAAATCGCCAAATTGAAAAAACGCCAAAAACCAAAAAAAAAAAAATGCCAAAACTATATATTATATAGCTGAAGCTTGTATTAAGTTACATATCTAGTGTTCATACGGAACCCTTCGTGCGCGAGTAAGAGTCGCACTTTACTGAATTTATTTTTTTTTTGTGATTTTTCATTTTGAAATTTTGGACGATTTTTCATATGAAAAATGTTTCCATGAAAAATCACCCAAAACCAAAGCGAGAAAATTCTTAAGGCCGACAGCGCAGGAAAATGTTATTAAACAGAAAAACTTTGCAAAGCAGAAACTCTTTATTAGGCAGCGCCGTGTCGGGAAACACCGTTGTGGAGAAAATCCTTAAGCCATGTGCCACACAAGCGTAAAAAAAGCATAACCACTAATTACTAATGAAAAACTTTTAGATTCAGACATGTATTTATTAAGTTAAATAGTTTCATACATAACTAATGGACAATTTTGCAGAATCCAGCATAATTACAAACTGTTTAAATCCATAAATACATGTCTGAATCAAGCAGTTTTTCATTAGTAATTAGTTGGTTACACTTTTTTGGGCAAATGACACACAAGAAATGCCAGATGTAAACTCAGCCTTAAGCCCGGCCAAAGGCCGGCAGTGCAAGAAAACGTTCTTAAGCAGGAAAAATTTTCATGGCAGAAAATATTTATTAGGCTGCACCGTGTCGGGGAACGCCATGGTGTAGAAAATTCGGGAACGAACGAACATTATTTACGCTTCTCTATAACTTTTCTTTTTTCTTTTTAATATAAAAATGAAATTACTACAATTTTGAATTTTCTTTCTAGTGTTTTTTATTTTGGGCGGTGTTTCATTTTTTTGGAGCGATTTTTCTTTCGGCTATTTTACATTTTTATTTTTGGGCGATTTGGTTTTGGGCGATTGGAGCCATCAAAATCTATACCGTTTACACACAGATTTTTTAAATTTATTTTTATATTTTTTTTGGACATTTATCAAAATTTCGTATTCGAAACAAAAACCATTGACGGAAATGTTCCCTAAACTACAATCAAACTACAATGCAGCTAATTCACAAACCTTTTTTAGTACAGTCGTGTTTTTTTGAGTACAATTGTTTAAGAAAAACTATCACTAAAACTACTAAATTTAAAGGAAATCAACTCAAAATCTTTTAGTACTAGATTTTGCTTATAGGACATTTAGACCTGTCAGAAATCTAGCAGATTTTAATTAAAATCTTTATGAAAATCCATACCGTTTACACCATCTTTTTTGACATTTATCAAGTTTTTTTTTGACAAAACCCATTAAGTGAAAAATTTCCAAAACTACAACCAAACGACTGCATTTTTTTATAAATATATTGTACAGAGTAATAAAAAATAAATAAAAATATTAAATTTTGATTAGATTTGCTACAAAACTACTGAATATAAAGATTTCGTTTTGCATGGGAAATCTAGTAAAAAGCAGCAAGATTTAGCTCAAAATCTCATAAGTACTAGATTTCGAGACAATGTAAATGCCCTATTAATGAATTAGGGCATAAGTCAGGGGTCGAAACGTCACATCTGTGAACGTACAACTCGTCACGTAAAAACACCGTTTTCGGATTATGACATACGTGAACGTACTGAAATCCTATTCAACTTATACGATTGAGGTATTACTTAATTTGTTTTCGTTCGATTGCCGATACGATTATGGATGTGACGATTTGAGCCCGGAACTAAAAGATTTTACTAAATTAATTATAAATTATAACTCTTTACGTTATTAGAATAAATTATTAAAAGTGCGTTTGCGTCTGAGTAAAATCTAGTATTTACGAGGCTTCCAGCAAAATCTAGTAGATTTCTCACACAAAACAAAATCATCTTCGTCACTAGATTTTGTTGAAATCTACTAAAAAAATTTAGTAGAACTTGGAGAATTAACTCTGGATTTTTTTAATTATTGTACTAAAAATAATACGCTGTACTTAAAAAGGTGTAGGAATTAGCTATATTGCAGATGTTTGGTTGTATGTAGTTTAGAAAAATTTTGGTTTTTGTTTTGGATACGATCGATGTCTTCCTATGTTGATCCTAAATGCATTAAATATATGCGATGTCTTGGGGGCTGTCCATATATTACGTAACGCTCTAGGGGGGGGGGGGGGTTCGAGTTTTGTTACGTTTTGTTATGGTGGGGAAAATGTTACGTAACAGAAAAAAATTACTAATTTTGTACAAAAATACGTATGTTTTTCTCATTTCTTTATTTAATTGATCATGCGTGTTGCCTACATATGTATATTATGTACGAGTATGTATACTACAGGGTGGGCCAAAAGAAACCAAGGGGTGTAAAAGTTTAATAACTTTTTTGTTTATTAATTTTTTTTTATTTTTTCTTTCAGATTATATAGACAACACTTGGAGAATTTATAATGGGGAGGTTCACAACTGAACAGAGAACCAGAACAATAGAATTTTATTATTTAAACCAGAGATAAATTATTTTAACGCAAAGAGCATATCGTCGACATTTTAACGTCAGAATTTCGCCCTCTGAAGCGATGATTCGTTGCTTAGTTAATCGTCATCACCAACATGGCAGCGTAAGAGATTTGCCTCGAACCGGTAGACCACGTTTAAGTCGCACTGCGGAAAATATTGAACGAGTACAGCAAAGTGTTAACGAAGCACCAGAAACATCTGGCAGAAGGCGTTCTGCTCAGCTAGAAAAGTCTCGTACGTCACTACGGCGCATTTTAAAAAAAGATTTACAGTTATACCCATATAAGGTGCAATTGGTCCAAGAATTAAAACCCGCAGATCATCGGCAACGTCTAAATTTTGCAGTTAAATTTCAAGAGTTGGCCAGAAATGAAATCAACTTTATTCAAAATTTGATTATGAGTGATGAAGCTCATTTTCATTTGAATGGCTTTGTTAATAAGCAGAACTGTAGGTTCTGGGGTTCTCAAAATCCAAGAGCCATTCATCAACGCCAATTGCACCCCATCAGGTGTACAGTATGGTGTGGGATCACATCTGAAAATGTCATTGGGCCCTACTTCTTCGAGAATGAAGATGGAAGTGCTGTAACCGTAAATGGAGAGCGGTATCGGTTTATGATAGAAAATTTTTTACGTCCTGCTCTTGAAAACAGACCTGGTATGTGGTTTCAGCAGGACGGAGCCACTGCCCATACTGCCCGAGACACAATGGCACTTTTAAGTCAAATTTTTGGAGAGCGAATAATTTCTCGAAATTCGGAAATTATTTGGCCAGCGCGATCGCCAGATTTGACAGCACCCGACTATTTTCTTTGGGGTTTTTTGAAGGAGCGAGTGTATGTGAACAAGCCAGAGACAATCCTTGAACTCAAGGCAAACATTGTTGCAGAAATTCGAACGCTACAGCCACAAGTTTTGAAAGATGTTATGGAAAATGCTCTAAAAAGAGCTCATCAGTGCGAAGCTGAAAACGGTGGTCATTTAAGAGACATCATTTTTCATACTTAGTGTAAAAAAATTTCCATTTTGTATATTATATAATCTGAAAGAAAAAATAAAAAAAAGTTAATAAACAAAAAAGTTATTAAACTTTTACACCCCTTGGTTTCTTTTGGCCCACCCTGTACATACATCTGCCGAATGTCAACTTTTGATATTCGAGAATTTGAATTCGAATTTTTAAAACGATATCGCGAATACGAATATTTAAAACGATATTCGCGAATACGAATATCTATTGTATGTGAAATTTATGGACATTTAATTTGGGGTCTATTTTATTCTGCAAAATTAAATTAAAAAAAATGTGTATGGAAATGAACTTCATAATTAAAGGGTGTTTTTTATTGGGGTATAGAACTTTAAGTTGGCATTACTTTTTTAACTGGCAGCCATTTTGTCAGCTGTCAAGTGATTAATATTTAGTTTGGTTTGCCATTTTATCATGAACAGGTTGACAAAAGAACAACGCTTGCAAATCGTGCAAATTTATTTCGAAAATAATGGTTCAATTCGCGAAGTTTAGCGCAAGCTCCGTCCATTTTATGGTCGACATAATCGTCCATCAGAGCAATTAATTCGGTTAACCATGGATCGTTTTCGCACTACGTTTACTCTATGTGATAATACGCATCCGCAGAGACGTCGAACAGTGCGCACCGAAGAAACAATTGCCGCTGTAGAGCAAAGTGTTGAAGAGGACCCGAATGAATCGATTCGCCACCGTGCACAGAAATTGGAGCCGACTAACCGACTATTTTGTTCCCGAATTGGATGGCATGAATGTGGATGAGTTGTGGTTCTAACAAGACGGCGCTACATGCCACACAGCGCACGTCACAATCGATTTATTGAAGGAAACATTCGATGAGCGCATAATTTCGCGGAATGGACCTGTCAATTGGCCACCAAGATCGTGTGATTTGACACCATTGGATTATTTTCTTTGGGGATATGTGAAGTCGCTCGTCTACGCCAACAAACCAGAAACGTTAGGGGACTTGGAAGCCAACATTCGTGGCGTTATTGCCAACATACGGCCCCATATGCTCGAAAAAGTGGTTGAAAATTGGACCTGTAGAATTGGCTTTATTCGAGCCAGCCGCGGCGGCCACATGCCCGAAATCATATTTAAACATTAATGGCATAAAATTATCCTTCCAATAAAGCCAAATTGATGGACATTAAAACGATTTTCTTGTGTTTTATTTCAATTCAAAATTCTATACCTCTTAAAAAAACACCCTATATGTCCGCGTACATTAAAGTTCATGAAAACTATCCAAAAATTTAAATAAAATTTGAAAGTTATACAAAGTTTTTATAATAAATTAAATAAATTGTAGTCAAACTTAACATACATGGTTTTGAATTCCTCATCTTTCTTTATCCATTTACATTTTTAAATATTCTTAATATAAGTATGTACATAAAAACTTCTTTTTATATTAAACTGCAGAATATATTAACATTAAATCCACCAAATACTGGTGGTATTTGCAGAAGTTTAGGAAAAGGTTTCTTGCAATTCTCATAGACAAGAAACCCAGCAAAAAAGTTTGCCTACTAGAATGCAAAAAAGTGTATGTACTCTCCAGTCGTGAGTACTTACAATTTGAATGAATAAGCCATTATTTTTGTATGAGAAGTTCAAAAAGTATGCGGTACCCTATACTTTTTGCCTACAAATATCCAAAAGTTAATAGATTACTGATTGCCCAAAAGTATTCAAAATATAATGGGTTATTTTATGCTCACAAAAATGCAAAATTTAATAAAATAGCCAAAAATTATAAACAAATAGAATTTTGTAACATAATTATATTGAACCTTTTTTGGGATTGTTAAAAAATCATAATTTTACAAAGCAAATATATGAATACGTATATTGGAGAATATGCGAAAATACTTAGATTTTGTAATAAATATTGTAGTAAACTAAAGTTATTTTATTATTTTCGAAGCTGACTTTCACGATCAATAAATATTTTTTAGATAGATTTCAGGATTAACTAGGAAGTACTACAATAAGTACCTTCATGTAATGATATAAATAAGTTTTTATTATATTCATTACAAGACAGTCATTATTATACACATAAAATAATTAAATAAAAAAGTACCACTCATTACTTTGTAAATCTTGAAATTTTTTTGTTGGTAAGTGTCCTTTCAAAAAATATATTCTTCTATATATGTACATGACAATATCAAATTATTAAGTTTTAAATTTATTAAATAAATAAAAGTCTATTTTAAAATTTCATAAGAATTAAGAAAAGCATGTGTGCAAAGCACGGTATGTACTTCTTTTTTCAGAGGCCAGTTCTATTGCTTTGCAAATCGGACCAAATGTCAGTTTTGCCAGTAATATTTTCCATTGTGTGTAATTTAGTTTTCAATGTTCCTGACAAAACTTCATATTTTCTATCAACCCAACGAGTCACAGTATCTCTACTTGGAACTTTACAATGCGGTGATATAACTTTCACTGGGTGCCTAAAACCTTCTGTAACAGTAATTTTAAGCCATATATATTATTGATTTTTACATCAAATATGGAAAAAGAACTTACATTGCTGATTATTACCAATACCAAGAAAATTTTTAAAAAATTTTTCACAATAAAAAACGTTTTAAAAGTCATTCTAGGAGGGGTTTTTTTTATCACTACATTAAAGGTGGAAGTACATAACACGCGTTCAATGCGCTAATGCGATACACGCGTCTGTCAAAAAAGTTGAAATAGTGTGTTTTCGTAAGGCAAATTACATAGAGAAATTCGCGACGCGCGTATCTCGCAAAAAGTTTAACATTCTTCAACTTTCACGCGCTGTATACAAAATGACAGCTAGTATTGCCAGATTCATATGCTAACATACACAAAAATGATTAGAAATTCATTTAATTTATCAAACAATGGCTAAAAAATGCATTAAATATTTAAAGAAAAATAAAACGCCAATGCAAGACAAAAAAATAGCCGTTAAAGGCTTTAAATTTTACAACTAAAAAAGCCTCAAAAGCGGGGTGTGTAACTTTACATTTGCATAGCCTTAAACGTTTAACAAGCCAGAAAAGCGTTGCCGCGTAACGCGTAGTATGTACCTCAACCTTAAATGAGTTGCAAGCATCAATATATACAAGAAGTCGTCTTTTCGATACATCGAATAAAAACATCGATGTATCGATTAACATCATATGATACGATACATCGGCATTTATTCGATGTATCAAAACCAAAACATCGATGTTTACGATGCATCGATTAACATCGAGCAGCTCTAGTGTTAACACTAGAAGCGCCGGAGCTTACAACCCCCTTAGAACCGCCACTGTGCCAAAATTGTCCCATTGTGTATATTATAAAGTTCTTTGAAATATGATATGAAACTTGTGATTAAAAATTTTTTAGAATTAAATTTTTATTCGTAAAAAACAGAAACACAACAATTTATGAATTCAATGTCTGATAAAAAATTAAAAGATTAATTATAAAAGAATATAATTAAATACTTAATAGCTAATTTTTTGAATTTGAAAAGCAAGTATTGCATAAATAATATTCATGGCTCGTACACTTACTGCACACTGTTTTTTTGCACTGATGGCACTTCACAAATGATTTGTTATTTGTGCAGTTTGATTTGACCTGACATCTTGAACGTTTTTCCTGACTTTCTGGTATGTATTCTGGGATATCTGAAGGTATTGATTTTTTTCTACTATTCATATTTTTAGATCCTAATTCTTCACCCAGTTGCAATAGAAAATCTCTGCGTTTAATTTTGTTATTGCTGATAAGTTTAAATATTATCCATGAGTTTATGGCTGCTAGATCTAACATATTATAAAATGTGTGAACGGGCCAACGTCTAGATGGTGCCTTTACTGTGTACTTACGGCTCATTGAGTCCACGACATCTACTCCGTATTTCGTGCTATTGTAGAATAACACTGTCTCTGGTTTTTTCTTTGGCGTAGAGCTTATTGTTACATCTGGATGCATAGTGCTGAGAATCAGCACATTTTTGTTGGATTTAGCCTGATAAACTGACAAAGAGCTGGCGTTTGTTCTTAAAACAGTCGTGCTGTATAGCCTCTCTTTTGCCGTCCTTACGGCAATGGGTATTTCTCTTCGAGCTCTATTAATCGTGCCCACGATACTAGTATTTTTGGACTTCAAATATTCCGCTAGCAAAAGTGAAGTAAATAAGTTGTCACAAGTAACATTTCTGCCTTTATTGATATAAGGATCCATTAATTTCTTCACTACCCAATCTCCCAAACGCTCCTCATTTGGTCTATTGTCATCCCTGCCAAGATAAGGAAAAGCATTTATTACATAATTTTCATCGCTGTCAACCGCCATCCAAAACTTTTGACCATATTTATCAGGTTTTGAGCTCATAAATTGAGTAAATCGACAGCGACGCTTAGAGGGAAAGAGTTGTTCGTCAATTGTTATATATGGGCCGGGCACGTAACACGCTTGTGAGTTTGCAATAAATTCATACCAAATTTCGGAGATCATACCAAACTTATCTTTATTCAGTCTTTGTCGTCTAGTTGTCTTGTGATCAAATTTCAGAAAATTCATTATCTCTCGAAATCGATTTCGGGACATAATTGCCTTTATAATTGGATTACCCCATTTTGTTGACCATAATGAGTCCATATCTAATTTACTTGCACCAATTGCTCCTCGAATGTACAGTATACCAATAAAGCCCTCCAATTCCTCCAGAGTTATATGCCAGCTTTCATCTTGTAATTCGCGTTGACCCTCTTCCGTTGTACATTCTAATATATGTTGCATCATTCTTTTGGTAAATATTAGTTTCCAAGCACTTTCACAAGTTTCATCTACGTTACGCATCGCATACGAGGTTGGTCCACTGCGGTCCCTAAAAACGTTTTGGCACCCATGCCTGCCAGCTTTATTGTCTCCTTCAATTATTGTCCAAGCTGTTCCATCGGGCGAAAAAATAGCTTTATTTGAATCTGATATTTCTGTACGTGTACGCGTCAAAGTTGTAGGTAATCGCACAGTTGCAGACGACCGCCCGCGAGGTGCTCGAATACCTGCGGTACGTCCTCTTCTGCGACCCTTACTTTGATCTTGTGCCTCATTTATAGTGCTGGTAAAGCTTGTTTCATCTGAAATAAATCCAAATTAGAATATTTAGTATTGAAGTTATAACAACAATATAGAAGAAAAGCACAATATATTACTTCAAAATTAAAAATAATATCGCAGGTTACCTTGTTGTACTTCTATTTGAATAGCATTGTAAATTTCGTCAGAAGAAGAACTGGAACTAGTCTCCAATGCATAATCATCGTCTGAGTATTCCAAAGGCTCGCCATCTGACTCATCCTCCAAAATATCATTCAAACAAGACACAATTTCTTGCGCGTTCAATATTTTCTTACTTTGAGCAGACATATGTATGTTACGCTGAACAACGTGAAACTAACTGACAAAAATTTTGCTATAAAAAAGACAAACACGATATTACAAAAAAAAATAAAAAATGTTTTCTTTCATACATACCAACCAAGCGTTTGACTCTTTCACATAGAACAAAAAGAGAAGCACCGTTATTTTATTTCTGCATGTATGTATTTTAGTTTGCAAATACAAAAATTACGTACTTTTTTCTTAACTATAAAAATACTGAGGGGACAAAAATGACCCAACGGCAGTTCTAGGTAAAACACACTTTTTTTTTAAACATTTGCATCTGAAAAAATTTTATAAATTTTCAGCTTAATATATACATAAAATTAATAAAAGTCAAAAAGTCTCATAAATGGAAATAAAAAAATAAAGAAGTTAAGGGCCACACAACTCGTGTGTGGGACAAAAATGGCACGGTGGCGTTTCTAGTGTTAATGGAAACTTCCATAAATAGACGTATTTTCATAATTTTATTTTAATTGTTATTTTAATTTTTTATGCAACAGAACTTAAAAAAAAATATTATGAAAACAACAATGAAATGTGTTTAGGAACTAGATTGTATGCCCCTCTAATTTTAAGGCAAATATGTATTGAAAATGTAATGTTGTAGAAGGGACAAAAATTAAGAAAAGGAAAATTGCATATCTTTCGTAATTGACATCATTTTGACTCATTTGATATCTCAACAATCTGTATGTTTAAAGAGTTTTAAAAATGTTCTCTTTTAGAAAATGAAATATAATTCACTATGGCAACCTTTACTGATCCAAGATATACTGCCAGTTCATAGAAGCCATGTGAAAATTCTCGTCTGCCTATTTATATTGAAAACAAAAACAAAGCACTCAAAATTTGTTTTTGCTTTCATTATAAATAGACAGCCGAGA
The DNA here is from genome assembly GCA_949987645.1 of Tachina grossa. Lineage (NCBI taxonomy): Eukaryota > Metazoa > Arthropoda > Insecta > Diptera > Tachinidae > Tachina > Tachina grossa. Next base: position 45,574,966 of record OX465278.1, on the reverse strand, counting down.
ATTTTTACATGGCTTCTATAAACTGGCAGATAATTTTTTTGTTTCACGCACATTTTCGATTGATTTGAAGATGGCCAAACGGAGTCATCTTTAAGCTCTCTTTCGTCTTTATGTTTGAAATACTGCTCAGTCATCAATACGGAAAACTATAGCAGATTATTTGGCAAAAAACGCGTAGCAAAAATAAAAAAAAAATAATTTTTTTTTATTATTACAAACTAAAGCTAAGTCTAGACGATATGTTGAATCAGCAAATATATGCTTACATTCATATGCTTAAAAATAACAACAAATCCGGCTGTCAGCATATACATATGTTAGGCGTCTACACAGTATGCTGAAAGTACCAAATTTTTAAAGTCAACATATGTCAGCAAATAATAATACAACATATGAGTTAGCATACAATTTTTGTGTCTATACGATATGTTGAATATCGTATGCTGATATATATGTTAAGTCATGTGAGCATTTGCTTAAATGTAAAATAAATTTGACAATTATATTTCTTTATTAGTAATTTGTATAAATTATCGCTTTTAGTGGAAAAGTTTATATTTTTGGTGTATAATTAATATATAAAAAACATAATGGCATCAAATGATATTTCCCTTGCCGTTATCCTAACTGCATTTGTTTTTGCTGGTGATGCAGAATTAAAAGAAAAACGGCGTAGAGTTTGGCAAAAGAAATGGTTAGAAAGAAGAGAGGAGGAGGGCTTCTGTGCAAAATTATACAAGGAATTGAAAGAAGAGCAAATATTATACAAAAATTTCATACGTATGGATATAAATGTCATCGTTAGACCATTCAGTATGGACTTTTGGCCTAATTTGTTTATAGGGTTTTTTCACTTTTTTGACTGCCTGCACTTTTTCAGGTGTTTCGCGTGCAGAATCATCTGTATCAAAGCCACAAAATGATTCTAGACAATCAGCATTTTCCAACAAACCTGTAATCACTGTTTCCATTCTTTATACATATCGTTTGCTTAATCGGCAAATATGATAAGTCCCTTTTTAATTTTTCAGGAGAGTCTGTCTAAATTTATTTAAACTAAATATGTGTGAGGAAAACGAAACTATTAATTTGGCTATTTTAAATTAACACAAAAAATTTATTTGCTAAGTAAATGCAAGTACATTAGATGCATATTCTTTTCCGCCGGACTAACAGGTGTTTTTTTTAATTTTTTTTTTGGTCTTAGCATATTTGCTTACCACTGTATAACAGCAAGAAAAAATACCGTAACGACATTTTAGGTTTTGGAAATGATGCGTTTTGAGTTACAGTAGCATTCTACATTAAAAACTCAATTTACATAAAAATGGACTTAAAATAATCCCGACTAAGCCAACGATATGTTTATGTTTGAAAATAAAACAACAATTTTTTATTGTAAGGAATAGTAATACTAAAAATATATACTTATCTATAATGAGTCACCCATTACAAATATCTTCCAATAAATAAACGTTTATTTTTACTATATTTTAACGAGCAGAGTTAAAATAACAATTCTATTTGCAATCAAATTTGCCGTATGCTGAAAAGCTTAAATAGGATTTTCAACAAACAACATATCTGACAGCATACATAGCAAATTTGTTACAAAGTAAAAATATGGTGTCTAACGATATGAAAAAATCTTGAACATACGTTTGTTGACAACTTTAACAAATGCCCTTCATATGTAGTTAAGCATACATATGTTGAAAAAATTTAGTGTCTACACGATATGTTGGCACTGATAGCAAATTTTTCACCATAAATATGCTGATTCAACATATCGTCTAGACTTACATAGCTTAATATTTGTGTGCCATTCATTTAAATTTCGTTTTGGATTCATGAATTTCTTTATACATATGTATATATTTTTTAACGAATACGAATATCTAGAAACGGCCGAATGTTTTGGAATTCCAATACACATCACTAATACATACATACAGTTTAGGAATAAGCTCTCTATAAAACCATAATTTTTGGAGTTTTTGGACAGTTGGGAAGAAATTTAAAAAATAATTTCGCTAATATATGGAGTACGTTCATACGTAAGCTTATTTAATTTTTGTCTACGCACTGTGCTAGTCTAACAAATGAATTTAAAACAATGAATTAAATTTAATTTTTTTAATAAAAACTTTAAACTGTTTAATTTATTTTTTATCTCATTGTTACGTTATTCCTGGGGGAGGGGGGGGGGGGGGGGGGTTTACAGTTTTGTTACGATCAGTTACTACGGGGGAGGGTGGGGGTGGTCAAAAATCGGGGGAAACAGCGTTACGTAATATATGGACAGCCCCTTGATAAGCGTATAAAAAAAACTTTTGAAAAAGATTTTAATTGAAAACTGCTAAATTTCCTCAAGGTGTAAATATTCAATAACCAACAAAAACTTTTCGTTTACGGCACTCAAAAATAAGTGAATTACTTGCTTGTTGATTTATTTAAAATTTACTCAAAATTCCTGCTCTACGCGATTTTAACTCCGTTTTCGACTGAAAAGATTTTCAAGTGAAAACTTTAAAATTTCCAGCCATTTTAAATTTACTGCTTGCTGTTTATTTTCATTTCTGTATAATCCTTAAGCACAGGTATAAATTAACATCCCATTGTGGGGCCACAGATCCAAATACATATACATTGTACACAAGTGTGCTGTGAGTATCATCACAGAGACACACACACACACACATACAATTGCAATTATCTAAAACTAGAATTTATAAACAATTAGGTTACAGCTTAAACTAATTATGCGATGTTTCACCACGAACGGACAAATTAAGCAAGAGCTCTAACATTTATAGCACAAGAACACACACATTCGCTCAAACCTGCATACATACATGTGTGTGTGTGTGTGTTTATGTGTATATATAAATCTGTATTAGTATGACAAATAGAAAAACATGTGTATGTATTCTGTATTTAATTATAAAGTGTGAATTTACCAACCGACTTTGCAAATCTCGACCGCAAAAATTATGTGTTGCAATTTAAAAAAGAAATATAAATGTGTATAGCAAAATTATTAAGTTAGATGGTTATATTGTGTTGTAATAAATCTTTTATGAATTTAACATGCATTAATATGTAAATATAAAATAAATATTATGTGTTTTCATTATTTCATGTGAATAAAACTTCAGACTTATTTCATTAACTAAGAATTTTTTCCCCAAATGACCAGTGCACTCATTCTGTTCGACGATTGTATCGTCTTGTCTATGGACGGAAAAAAGCCGCAGTTGTGATTCTTTAAAACATTATCTAGGCGCACGGCAGTGCACCAAGTTCTGGCCAATGCACGCAGTGTGTATATTTACACGAAGCCATTCGAGCTGTTTTTACCCCCCCCCCCCCATAACTTTGTTCCCCGCAATCGTAAAATTATAGAATTTAAACCATAATTAGAATAAATTCATATAACCTCACACGCAAAGTTTGAAAGTTCTACAATGAAAGGTTCCGGAGATATAGAGGTGCAAAAAGTGCATATTTTAAGACATACTCACCGACCACTGATATACTCATCAAATTGATGAAGCACTTCCGCTATCGCTAGAGAGCGAGCTAAAATTTGGTACACGAGTAGATCTAGGTGAGCAATGAACCAGAAAAATCTGAAAATACGGAAATTTTAACCAGGGGGGCGGTTCTACGCCCATAAAAATTAAAATTTGTGCTAGTGAGCTGAAATTTGATACATAGCTAGGTCTAGGTGAGCACTAAAATAAAAAAATTTGAAAACCCGGAAATTTTAATAAGGGGGGTGGGGCTACGCCCATAAAAATTAAAATTTGGGCTAGTGAGCTGAAATTTGATACATAGCTAAGTCTAGGTGAGCACTAATATAAAAAAATCTGAAAACCCGGAAATTTTGGCTAGGAGGGCGGGGATACGCCCATAAAATTCCGAATTAAAAAAGCTAATATAAGGCGCTTAAAAGAAAAAAGAACCCTATTGTTTTCGCTACGCTGTCCGTCTGTCCGTCACACGGTATTTTCTCAGGAACCGTAAGAGCTACGGAGCTGAAATTTGGACAGAATATGTAGAACCTTGGTCGCTACAGCAACAAATACATGAGAATTAAAAATTAAAGGGTGTTCCAACACGAGCAACGAAAAATTTTAAAATCCCATGTAATATACATACAATTGTATGACACTTGAAATTTGTAAAATTAGTATATTTTTATACAGACTAAAACAAGTAACATTAAAATTTAAAAAAAATTTAATTAAAGGGTGGTCCATCAGTTAATGCAATTTTGACTATGTAATTTTGACAATTTGCTATATCTTGGAAACCGTAAAAGGCAAACACTTGAAATTTTCAAAAACGGTAAAACTAAAAAAACCGAAAATTATAAAATCGCCAAACCAAAAAAAAAAAAAAAATGCCAAAAATTAAAAAAAATCGCCAAAATTAAAAAAAAATTCTAACACTAAAATAAATCGCCAAATTCGAAAAAATCGCCAAAATAAAAAAACGCCAAAATGAAAAAAACGCCAAAAATCGAAAAACTCGCCAAATCGCGAAAATGTCGCCAAAACTAAAAAAAAAATTTAAATAAAAAAAATCGCAAAAATGAAAAAAATCGCCAAAAATAAAAAAAATCGCCAAAATGAAAAAACGCCAAAAACCGAAAAAAATCTCCAAAACAAGAAAATAAAGTGTCAAAACTAAAAAAAGAGCCAAAGCTTTAAAAAATCGCCAAAACCGAAAAAACGCAAAAAACGCCAAAACAAAAAAACCGAAAATACCCCAAAAACGAAAAAAATGCCAAAAATATATACATATTATATAGGATGAAGTTTGTATTAAATTACATATCTAGTGTTCGTACGGAACACTTCGTGTGCGAGTCAGAGTCGCACTTTACTGAATTTTTTAATTTAATTTTTACGTTTTAAGAACATGACAATAATATTTATTTCATTTTTGAAGAAAACAATTTAGAGAATTCAAACACAAGAACTCAAAAGTATTTTCAAACAAAAACGTCCAAAATCTTCATACTGAATTAAGGCACAAGCCTTTGTTTTTGAAACAAGCTTAAAAAAAGTAAATTAATATGCTTATAAAACAAAAACTCTTAAAATGTTTTTGAGAAGTATATCTATAAGCTAAAAAAAAGTACATGTAAAAAATTAAACAAAAACAGATACAGAATCATATAAAATTTGATATTGTTAATGTAAAATTTTTGTTTGAGCCTGTTTAGATTACCATGTTTATGTACGTTTGTAATTCTCAATAGCATTTTGAGAATTTTTCTAAATATAAGCACATGAATTTTTTGTTGTTGCTATTTTCAAGGATTTCTTGGAGGTTTTTATTGTATAAATACATAAATATATATGTATGTATGCATGTATGTATGTATGTGTATGAACATAAACTTTTAAATTTTCCCACATATACACACACAATTTTCTTGTCATATGCCTGGCAGCAGACATTCAGTCTTTATCACTGGAGCCAACTTACTGCATTTTTTTCTGTCTACTCCTTTATTTCCGTTTGCTGTCCAAAACTCTAAAAATATTTGTCTTAGAGCCAAAGCAAAAAGCCATAATTTTTTCAAATTTCTTTTTTGTTTTTCTTGTTGCTCTTTTTTTAGGAATTTTAAACACTTTTTTGTTTGCATAGATAAATTAAAAACTTTGGTTTAGTTTTAAATTTCAGTTATTGTTTCAATGTGAATTCCCTAACGCAAGTTTTTATTTTATTTAAAAAAATAAATTAGCAACAACTTTCAAGTAATTAAATTTCAAAATGTTTCAATCATATTAGAGAAATTAAGCACAAGATAATGTTCAGCGTTGCCGTTGAAAATGTTCAAAAAGAGGCACAAAAAGGGGACTTTCAACAAAAAAAAAAAAAACAAAAAAAAAAAAAAAAAAGTGGCACAAAAAGGGGATTTCTGAGAGAAAAAAAGGGCAACTTTAAAATCAAAGAAAATTAAAGAAACCAACATATTTATTAAGCTTTTTTTTATTAAAAACAAACAATAAAAATAAATTTCTCATGTATAAAAAGTACACAAACATTCATTTTATAAGAACTCATATATAACGTTTATTCTCTTTTTTTTTTTTTTTTTTGCAAGTAAAAATTTTAACTTGTGGCAGAATTAGGTTTTACTTTCTGTTCTGTTACGAATCAGCTGACTCTTTTTTGCTTATAGAAATCTTACACAAGCAGCGTTGCCGTTTTGGTTACTTGTAACCAAAATTGGTTACTTTTTTTCCAATGTGTACTTGTTTACTTTTTTTCCATTTTGGTTACTTTTTTTCAACACAAAAATAACCATTTTTTATACATATACATATGTACATATCGCACATTCAGTTCGATAGTGGCATAACTCAAAAAATTCGTTTTTTGAGTTAATAATGCAGAATAATAATGCATTTCGTATTTTATCTTGCATACAAATTTCATATAAATAGCTTATACTATCACCTCCTGAGAGAATAATATTTGTTTATGCCTTCATTGAGTTGTATGTAAATTGAAAACTTTAAACGTGTTTTCTGCAAAACTAGTTTTTTTGAGTTATGACACTTTTGAACTGGATGTGCGATATGTGGTATGTTAAATTTGCACATAACTAATTATCTTGATAAAAGATCACAATTTAAGCGTTTTTAATACGTTGTAAATACAACACTGGTTAATCAACATAGCGTTTAAAAAAATACATGTCTGTCGCTGAACATAAGAAGCCTAGTTTTAAAAATCAGATGCATTCATGGTTGCAAAATCTTTAAACGTCAAACACTATCAGCCCAATTGTGAATATTCCCGGGGAGTTTTATCCCTTCCTTACCATTTGTTCCCGGGGAATAATCCTCTTATTCTAAACAGCCGGGGAATAAGAAAATACGGGAGAGAGTAAAATCTGCGCCAGGTGCAGATGCAAATGGATTGAATTCCCAAGGACTGTGTGTACAAAGGAAATTGTAAATTTTATAAAGTTTTTCTTATCGGTCTTGATAATATTAGAAGGAAACATTTACCTTTCATTTACCTATTATGTGAATTTAAAGGATGCCTGCAAAATTGGGTATTTTAATATTTCTTCTGAATACAGAAGTAGTTTATGCTTTTGAAGTGGAGGTGCGCAGGATTTAGATAAAAATGCAAAAATACAAAATACAAAAGGGAAATATAATAATTCGGTATTTATTTACCCCCATATTTATAAGAAAATAAAATGAATTTGAAATTCAATTTAGGAAAATTTTGTATGGAAAATTTTAAATAAAATACGTTTTAAATTCGTTTCAAATTATAAACTTTTTGTTCTAAATAAATGTTTATACTATTGTTTTGCAACATTTATTAATATGATTTTTAAATTTTTGCATTAGTTCCCTTCAAAATGTTTGGTGAGAAAACTATTCCCCTCTCCCTCATATTTAGAATACCTACTATTTTCCCAGGGAGTTTTCTCCCGGGGATATTTTAGTTCATAATAGGAGGAATGGGAAAAGGCAAAAAACTCCCGGGGAATTGCTATTCATAATTGGGCTGTATGCAAAAAGTTAAAAGCGATTTTTTTATATTTAAAGGCTCAGTTAGCCGACTGTAATGTAATGTAACTGTAACGTAAAAAACAGCTGATTGCTATTTTTATATGAAAAGTATGGTACGTTACATTACATCTCTATAACCGTTTTCATTACTTTTCACATAACAAAATCGATCATCTGTTTGTTACTGTTGCAATTACGTTAGGCTGAGTTTACATCTGGCATTTCTTGTGTGTCATTTGCCCAAAAAAACGTAACCAACTAATTACTAATGAAAAATTGTTTGATTCAGACATGTATTTACTGATTTAAACAGTTAGCAATTATGCTGGATTCTAGAAAATTGTCTATTAGTTATGTATGAAACTATTTAACTCAATAAATACATGTCTGGATTTGAAACTTTTTCATTAGTAATTAGTGGTTACGCTTTTTTTACGCTTGTGTGGCAGATGTGCAATTGCTTTACGTAAGTACCTGCCGTTACGGCCTTATCTCACGTGTGCCAAAGCACCGGGTGTGGGTTAGACGCCAGACCAACGCCTCCATGCACCCTTTTAGAATGAACCTTTGGCCCACTCCATAAGGCACATAGGTTGCAATCTTTGAATAAAGTTATCCCTATTCTATATTCAAGTACCTTGCTGAACAGTGTCTGGCTGACCGCGTCAGGCCAACCACTAGCATTGATTTAACACTGGGAAGCCAAGACTATTCTCCCAGCGATTTTGGTAGCAACCACAGCCACCACGATAATTCTCCGGCTTCCACGCTACCATAATGAACGCATGCCTGTGTCGCCAAATAACCAGTGCCTACTCCACACCTACCAAAATCGTCCCTTTAACCCCGTGGGGTATACCCCATTGGGTTAGGACGAATTCGGCATTTTAGCAAAGGAAACTGACGACCGCTACATGCACTCAAAACTTCAGAGCAGCGAGGACCACTTACGCGAGAAGAATGCAAGCACGCCACCTAAGTTTCTGTGCCTACTACGGCAAGACACTAAAAAGTGAAAGAGTCCTGGGGTCGTATCCAGGACGAAAGACATTTTGGACCAGAAATTTCCGGCAACCGCAATGCATTTATCTCTAAGCAGCCCAGCTGTCGGGCAACCGGCACCCGTGGTACCAGAAGTAGCCTCTGGTTAGACCTCGAAGTTCCACCACAAAGGCTTCACCTCTATCGTCTTTTGAACTCAGGGGCAGTTCTAGGTGACGCTGCACCTAGCTGACAACAACGGGCGTACAATATTTGTTTTCCTTTTATAAATATGTGCACATCCGTTACTCTGTTTATGTTCAGAGATTGGATAGTAACACATAAGTTTTACGGGTAATGAGCCAAAGGTCCGTCAGCGGAAAAAGCTACATTACCCTAGCTGGGGCCCCGGGATTGCCACACCCGTAGTCAAAAATAGACTCTCATGGGGGTACGCTTGTGTGGCACATGGCACACAGGTGGAAACCCGGCCTTACATTACAGCCGGCTAACTGAGCCTTAAGTTTGAGAGCGTAACAAGCACGGAACGAAGCCGATGAGCTGTGAGTCGGCGAACAGCCGCCGGTGTCAGATTTTCTAAATTAGAAGTAAGTGCTGATATGGACATAGTTGAATTTTGGGACGCAGTTTCAAAACATACAAATGGATTGAACGAGAAATGTTTTTATGATTTGATTTGTATATTTTTTGAATTTTGTATATAATTTAATGTCACTGCCACACAGTTCGGCTGCTGCTGAAAGGATATTTTCGCAGCTAAGCCTAGTCAAAACTAAATATAGGAATAAGCTCGATTTTAAGGCTGTAAACTCAATAATGCAATCTAAAGAATTGTGCATCAATCGAAACAATTCCTGTTATGTTTGGTCTGCAAAGATTTGTTTTAATATTAACAAATTTAATACTTTGTCTATACAGTCATGTGTTTTGCTAACGAATGTAATTAAATTACATATTATTTTTTTGTTACTAAAAATATTTTTGGTTTGGAATTTCCAATAATATTACCTGAAGTATTTTTATTACAAAATTGATTTTATTGATTGTTAATTATAATAAGATATACTTATAAAACTGAAGTACAAATTTAAATGTAATGGTCCATTTATATTATATGATTTTTTATATTAATATACATATGTATGTATATTTTTCAACTGAAGTACAAGTAAAACAGTATTTTAAATCCATAAAAATTTTGGTTACCTTTTTTTGCATTTGGTTACCTTTTTAGGGTTCCGTACACCAAAGGTGAAAAGGAACCCTATTATTTTCGCTACGCTGTCCGTCTGTCCGTCACACAGTATTTTCTCAGGAACCGTAAGAGCTACGGACCTGAAATTTGGACACAGTATGTAGAACCTTGGCCGCTACAACAACAAATACATGAGAATTAAAAATTAAAGGGTGTTCCAAAACGAGCAATGAAAAATGTTAAAATCCCATGTAATATACATACAATTGTATGAACATATGTATATTGAAACTTGAAATTTGTAAAATTAGTGTATTTTTATACAGACTACAACAATTAACACTAAAATTTAAAAAATTTAAATTAAAGGGTGGTCCATCAGTTAATGCAATTTTGACTATGTAATTTTGACAATTTGCTATATCTTGGAAACCGTAAAAGGCAAACACTTGAAATTTTCAAAAACGGTAAAACTAAAAAAAGCGAAAATTATAAAATCGCCAAACCAAAAAAAAAATCGCCAATAATTAAAAAAAATCGCCAAAACGAAAAAAATCGCCAAAATTAAAAAAAAATTCTAACACTAAAATAAATCGCCAAATTCGAAAAAATCGCCAATATGAAAAAAAAAACGCCAAAATGAAAAAAAACGCAAAAAATTAAAAAAAATCGCCAAAACGCGAAAATGTCGCCAAAACTAAAAAACAAAATTTAAATAAATAAAAAATCGCAAATATTAAAAAAAATCGCCAAAAATAAAAAAAACGCCGAAATGAAAGAACGCCAAAAACCGAAAAAATCGCCAAAAACAAGAAAATAAAGTGTCTAAACTAAAAAAGAGCCAAAACCGAAAAAACGCAAAAAACGACAAAACAAAAATACCGAAAAGACCCCAAAAACGAAAAAAAATGCCATAACTATATATTATATAGGATGAAGTGTGTATTAAATTACATATCTAGTGTTCGTACAGAACCCTATGTGCGCGAGTCATAGTCGCACTTTACTGAATTTATTTTATATTTTGGTTGCAAAATTTTTTTGGTCATGGCAACGCTGTACACAAGTCGTTAGTTTTTGTGTTTCGTTCTGTTCTGTTACGGTTCAACCTGTGAAAATCAAATAATTTTTAAGTAATTTTATTTGACAGCATAAATTAAATAAAAATTGTTATTGTGCTTTTAAAACTTTAAAAATTTACAGCCTTATTTATAAAAATTAAAAAGGTTTTATAAAGGCTTTTTAAGAAAAATTTCGTATGAAAATTATGTTTTAAAAACCCTTTATATGTTAATGCAGATCATCAGGGAACCTTTACCCAAAAATTTCTTAGAACAACTAGAGTTATTATGTTATAAACTTTCATTTAAACAAATGACAATTTCAACAAATAACAAAGAAACAAGAACTCAATAATCAACATGCTTTTTATTTTCTTACTTTACCATTGCTTCATTTGGCTGACTTTTTTCAGCTCGAATTGTGGTTGTAAGAAGTAACAACAACTCTTCAAGAATAGAGTGTTGCCACACAAGTATTTTTTACCAGATGCAGTCAAGTTAATAATTAGTGTTTTTTTATAGAAATTGTTATAATTTAAAACTTTATTGTGGCGTTGCCAGATTTTAGCTATTGAATTAAGTGTTGCCAGTTCCCGAAATAGTTCCTGGCGTAATAAAGGGTGGCGCAGAAAAAGCTATATGTTTTAAATACAGTATATTATTGGGGAATTTTTAGCAATTAGCTTTGAAAAATTACATCATGTAAGTGATGTCAAATTTCTGCTTTGCAAATACGTGCTCTTTTTAGCATATTTTCTAAAATTTCGGTTGTAATGGCCATGATTTCATTTCGAATGTTGGTTTTTAGTTGGAGTATGGTTCTTGGTTTGTTAACGTACACTCTTCCTTTCAAATATCCCCAAAGAAAATTGTCACGAGCTGTTAAATCTGGTGAACGTGGAGGCCAGTTAAAATCGCTTGTGCGCGAAATAATGCGTTCGCCAAATATGTCCCTTAACAAAGCCATTGAGGCACCTGCAGTATGTGCTGTAATGTAATCGTATAATGATTCATAATTAATTACCCAAGTCTTCTTCGTAAAATGTTGAAAAAAAAAACAAAGAAAAAATAATAATTAAAAAAGTTATGAAGAATTCAAACCATATAGCTCATTCTGCGCCACCCTGTATTTACTATACGTTATTCATTCGAATAATCACGTTAAAACTCGTCATTCGCTAAGCAGTCGATTCGAGCAGTTTTGAACACTCTCGTTTTTTTCCCTTAAATTATCATTTTCCCACTGCTGCGATTAGCAGTACCTTCTCTAGCAAAAAGTCCAGTGTAGTTGAAACACACACACAGACACACAGCAATAATCAACAATATTCCGGTTCATATTCCGGCATTTACACTACGCTATACGTCTCCCTGCTACCAACCCTCACACATAGAATACATGTGTGTAGGTGTTGTTATTTTTAAAAGGACCTGATTTTTTTATAATTGCATTTATATATCTTTACAACTGCTATTGTACTTTTAATTGAGTTTTGTGTTTTTTTTTATATGTGAGTGGGTTAGAAAGTTTGTGTGTGGGCCGTGTTATGCTCTAGTTATTTTTTTTCCTTCTTAAACTGTAGCAATTTATAGTGTGTGGGTGAGAGCGAAGAGGAGTGTGTAATTTTATTTATCTGTGTATGGTACACTGTTGCCAATTCAGCTATTTTCTCGTAAAATCTAGCGATTTTTAAGTACATTTTGCGAGAAAAATTATGATTTAGCTATTAGCGGGAATTCCAGCGATTTTCTGTCTATCATAATTCGCTTTAAAATGTGAGCTTGTTTAGAGACGGTGAACGTATATGAAACAAACTATAGAAAAAATATGATTAAATAGCGCCAAAATAATGCAGGTTTAAAAGTTAGCTAATGTACTCACATCCGTCTTGATAAGTGCTTTTATACATTATTTAATACGTTTATATTATTAATTATTTGAAGAGTGCTTTAGATAACTGCTGTTTGCATGTTTTATTATACTTAAAAAATGTAGTATTCCAAAATGGAAACTCGCCATACAAAAAATCAGCAGGTTTGTCAGCGATACTTTTACCCAATAATTTGAAGCAATTTTTTACTGGGGAAGTCCCGAAGTAACGGAAACGCTGAATAAGGTATGTATCTGTACATGCCAGAACCAACACACGCAAAAATGGTGCAAACAAGTATATATGTGCAGGCCTCTAATATGTATATACATACGAATGTTTTTTTTATTAAAATAAGCTTTTTATTAACCTATTTCATTACTTTTATTTAGTATTTTATAAAATTTGTAGGGAAATTTAGGAAGTACGAAAGAAGTTAACAAGTTACCGTAACATTTTTAAAACAACCTAAAAATAAATTTATTTTAGCTATTTATCGCTAAATTTTCAAGTCATATTGATATTTAGCTATTTTCTAGCTATTTTCTTGTCTACTTTAGCGATATTTATTGGAAAAAAGTTGGCAACAGTGGTATGGTAGCACATAAACAATATTGCAATTACTCAATAACAAATAAAACACACACACACACACAACACACATACAAATTTTAATTTTCCTTTTTGGAAAGGTAAAAAATTGATTCATAATATAAAACAGGTAAAACCTAGACCTACAAATGCCAAAAGCTGATGCTGCTGCTTCTCCTTCTGTTGCTGTTGCTAATGCATGAAGAAGGCAGCTGCTTTATGTTCTTGAGTGCAACTTGCCTTTTAAATTTATAAAAAGAATTTACAACAGAATAAGCAGAAATTCAATAAAACAAAATAAAAACAATTAAAGATTTAATTGAAGGGAAGAACAACATTGGCAACCAAAATGAAAATGGCAGCTGACATCATGGCGTATGTGTGTGTGTGTGTGTGTCACGGATGGAAATCATGGTACAATTGTACTTTTTATGGTACATTTTTGACCTTGTTGGTACCGTGGTACTACCGCGAGTTACTTGGTACAATTTCAAAATGTCAATTTTTAACTATATAGTAATATTAATTTTGCCTATGTTCTCTCTAATTTTTTTGTGTGTGTTTTATTTTAATCTCTAATATAATAGTCGAATCTGCGAATGTACCTTTATGAATGTAATATTTAATATTTTTTTGTTGTTTTTTATTGTAAACTTCAGAATTTTTGTACTCATTTTTTTACGTTTCTGTTTTTATTAATAAATATTAAAAATTGGTACCGTCATGGTCTAATAAGTACATTTTATTTTCATAGTTGGTACAAAGTCCAAGAAATCATTTTCCTTCCCTGGTGTGTGTGTGTGTGTGTGCAATCAAGTAATTTAACATTTTCCCTTAAAAATATATATTTCTTTAAAAGCTGAAACCAGGACATTATGTTGTGAATTAAAATTGATAAAAGTTTTAAAATATTATTTGTTTTTTCTTTCTTTCTTTCCCCCCCCCCCCCCCCCCCACCCTTCTTTGTATTGTAGTTAAGCAAATGACAAACAATTGATTTGTCTTGCTGGCTTGAGTGTCAGTAAAATAAAAGCCATTAGTAAGCGAGTGATTGTATGTATGTATGTATTATTTGTCCTAAATATCAAATGCAATTATAATGTTTTGCTATGTGGAACTCTCAGGAGGTCAGCAGGACAATTGTAAAAATTTTGCTTAAAAGTTTCTCAAGGAATGTTTAAAAACAAATACAAATATTAATGCATACTTTGTTTTTAACTATACGAAAGAAAAGAAAAAGAAAACCTCAATTCCTTTTAAATAGGACTTGAATCGCAAAAAAAAATTATGAATTTAAGAGAAATCTTAAAAAAAATTTATTGAAATTTTGTTACAGAAAAATTAAAAAATTATATCAATCATGTATGCCTGATGTTAAACCAACGTTTACATACGTTAAACATATTTTATTCTTGTTAGACGGAAAATTTTGCGAAAATCTTCTGGTCAAGTGCAAGTGCGGCTCAACAAGTCTATAATTTTTTTTTATAAAATAGAGGGTATTTTGATTTAAAAAAAAAAATAGTTTTATTAGTTCGATAAACTTCAATTGTAACAATTCCCAAAAAAAAAAATTATTAACTTGACTGCATCCGGTCAAAAATACTTAAGTGGCAACAATTTATTCTTGAACAGCTGTTGTTGTTATTTACATTTATTTTCTTAACAAACTTCTTACAACTACAATTCGAGCTGAAAAAAAGTCAGCCAATATAGCAATGCTAAATTAAAAAAATAAAAATTATGAAGATTATTGAGTTCTTGTTTGAACTTTGTTATTTGTTGAACTTCTCATTTGTTTAATTAAAAGTTTATAACATAATAACCCTAGTTGTTCTAAGAATTTTTGGGTAAAGATTCCCTGATGATCGCATTAGCAACAGTGAAATGCACAGGATCCAGCTAAACCCTTCAATAATCAATTTCGATGTATTTTTTATTAATAAAAAATATTTTACCGAATAAGTAAAATAATAACTTGGGATTATTAGTGCGTTAACAAATTTTAAAAATTATTTTATTTTTCTTACTTTCTTATTTTTTTGTGTCCTCTAAAAAAAATAAGATTTGTCGAGATCATCAATATACAGTCGAACTTTGCTATAATGAACTTCACTTTAACGCATTTTTCTCTATAAAGAATTTTGTTTGAGAAACAGTGGCGCCAATTTAGTTTCTTTCGCAATTAGATTTAGTGCTTTTTGAGACAAAACAGTGCGCATTTTTTTGGAGCTTAAAAAACACCGAATATTATTTTTACTGCCTTTTGCAACTCCAATAAATCTTAATTTATGCTACTTTGGCATCTCCACAAAAAAAATCAGATTAAAAAAATTTGCAAAAATGCTACGCCATCTTTAATATGTATATCATTCTTTTCTATAACACTGTCATATAAACAGAAAATATCAAAAAGAATGCTTAATATAAATTAGGTATTTGTTTACAGCACAGCTGTTAAGTAATGATTAGTAATCGTACTGATTACTAATTTGATTACTTTTTTTTTTAAAGGTAAAGTAATGATTATATTACGATTATGTTCAGTTTCTTACGATTACTAATTGATTACGATTACTAATAATGGAAAAGTAATCGGAATTTCTATACATTATAAAAAATAATCAAAAATAATCAAAAGTAATTAAAAAATAATCCGATTACTTTTAAAGATTATTTTTAATTCTTTTTGATTATTTATTAATAATCAAAAGTAATCTTTAAAAGTAGTCGAATTATTTTTTGATTCTCTTTGATTATTTGTTGTAATTTCCAGTAATTCAGATTACTCTTCGATTATTAGTAATCGTAATCAATTATTTATCAGAAATTCTTTTAAAGGGAATTATATAATCAGTACAATTATTTTTAAAATTTAATCTAATTGATTCCTAATCGTAATCGAAATTTAACAGCTCTGGTTTAAAGTTTCCCCAATTCTATTCTAAATTCCGAAAAAATTCCGTACTAACCTTTAACAAACAACAAAATTCGAGACTAACTTTAATTCTTTTTTTTTCCTAAAACATTTTAGTAAAACTCAAATATTTCGAAAGGAATAAACTATACGATTAATCCTTGTTCTGTAAATTACAGCTACAGCCTTAGTCCTCATATATGTATATAGCCAACAAAATGTAAACTATTTCTGCACCCTTTATCTTCATTTGAATGTTGGTTTTAATTAACTGATGCCTTCCTTGCTTATTGTGTGTTTTACAAGCCACCGATATACCAAACAAACAAAAAAGTAGCCTATTTTATGTATTTTAGTAATGAAACGAATGTATAAACAGTAAAAGGGAAACAATAATCCGACTTCGTGTCAATTCTGTCCAGTGATCCACAAACCTAGATAACTTTCCATTATGCTATGTTCAACTGTCTTCAAATTCCCTTTAATCCTTGCAACATTGAATAAAAGTTAATCTTTAAGATTTTTCTTATCTCAAATTTTTTTCTCTTATATTTTTTATTTTTGGCACACAACACAAAATTTATGGTAACTTTTTTTTTTTTTTTTTTTTTTTTTGCTTTCAATTACTCCAGTTTAATGAACAATTTCCGTAATTTTAGCTTAAATGTTTCGAATTTATTAAAAGTTAAAAAGTTACAGCGTGTATGTGTGTGTGTTTGCAATTCCATACAGAATTTGTAATCTTGCACAATATTAACAAAACAATCCCTTAAAATTGTTAAATTGCTTGATGCAAGGCATCACTGCTATACTCTCACACACACGCAGCCATGCACACATTCGTACCAAATATGCCCTTTAGGAAAATGTGTAGTTGACTATAAAAATATTCCACTTATAGTTAACTATTCTTACCCCCAGTTTTTAACTTAAAAATTAAGTACGTAATTAGCTAATTTTTATTTAAAATTAAGTTGTAATTAAATACGATTTCATTTTTTCAGTGGTTATTTAAAGTTCTTATTAAATTACGTTGAAAGTACGGGTAGCACTGCAAAATTTCCCAGTATTATTGAAGGCTTTTCAAACAGCAGCTGTTTAACGTAAGCCAAAAAGTTAGGTTATCAACATGTAGAAAATTAAATTGCATAAAAACTCATTTTATGAGACCAAAAGAACATCATAATACCTTTTTATATTACTTTATTCCATGATATGAAACTTTGTACTGTATATTTATATATTTATGAAATTTAAACACAATTCTTTTTAATACGACCGCATGATGCTCATGTGCATGTTTTCAGTAAACACACGCACGCATAAAAACATATGGTACAATCATAAAACTTAAGTAGTGTTTAATTTCGCAAGGTTGGGCATTTAATTATTATTTAAATAAGCACTCAAAAATACAATTTCGTATTTAATTAGAACTTAAAAATAATTACGGTTTGATTACCAACTGAAAAAATGGGCATTAGACTAACTAAAAGCTAACTACAATATCATACAGAACTAGCCCTAAATTACATAATCGAATTTGGTGAGATCCAACAAATTTACTCTCAGCTATTTTGAGTCATTTCAATTTTATATTAACCTTTTGCTGTTCTTAATTAAGATGGTACCTTGGCTTGGTGTTTTTCCCGAAAAGTACCTTTTTTTAAAAGTACTTTTCCCAGAAAGTGCGTTTTTTTCCAAAAAAAAGTCCTTTCCCAAAAAGTACCTTTTTTCTAAAAAGTACTTTTTTCTAAAAAGTACCTTTTTCAAAAAAGTACCTTTTTCTAAAAAGTACCTTTTTCTAAAAAGTACCTTTTTCTAAAAAGTACCTTTTTCTAAAAAGTACCTTTTCCAAAAAGTACTTTTTTCAGAGAGTGCATTTTTTTTCTAAAAAGTACTTTTCCAAAAAAGTACCTTTTTAAAAAAAGTATCTTTTTCAAAAAAGTACTTTTCAAAAAAAGTATCTTTTTCAAAAAAGTACCTTTTTCAAAAAAGTATCTTTTTCAAAAAAGTACCTTTTTCAAAAAAGTACCTTTTTCAAAAAAGTACATTTTTCAAAAAAGTACTTTTTCAGAAAAAGTATCTTTTCGCAAAAAGTACTTTTCAACCCTTTAATGCCAATGACCAGCAACACACCATATGACTTAATTATAATTAAGTCAGATTTAAAATGTTTCACTTATATGCATTATCTGGAATTTAAAATTTTTAAGACCCTTTCCCTAATTTACCCTTTTTAGTGCCTTTTTTGGGCCCATCGAAAAAACATAAATTTTCTTACCTCAGCTTCTACTGAGTGTTTGGAAGCAATTTTTAAATGTTTGTATATGTGTACATTATAATTAACATAAAAGTACCGAAAGCGGGTAAAATTTTACTCCTTATAGCTGCAAATTTTTAGAAAGTGTCAAAACTTATTCCAGACTCTCTACAGAAGAAAAGAACGCACCAAAAACGCTTTCTGCTGCATTCAATAATTTAGAAGATATTTCGCAACATCTTTTCTGCAAATTTACTAACTACCAGGTGACTTAAATAAAGTCAATTTTAAGTTAGTTGAAAAGTAGTGCAGAGTAGAATAATTGACTACCTCCTAAGACATCGCAATGTTAAAATATTTCGTTGTTTCCATTGGAAAGTAATCCAAGTCTCAGTCAGCACTAGTTGCAAATTAGTTAGCTTAAAGTTAGTTTAAGGTTAACTGAGTTTCCGACAGGGTATCCACATACCCACGTATGAAACAAATATTATATCCTTATGCGATTACACCCCTGCAGGAGATCGAACTAGTGTCTAACTGGTATTTTACTAGTACATAAATCACCACCACTAGCTCCCAACTGTTAACTTTCCTATACCATCTTAATGCTCAAATTAGCATTGAGTGTGTTTAGAAAACTACTAGTACCATTGGCACTAGTTTAGGACTAGTTTATTACCAGTTCTTTTGTAAAGAAAAATTCTATAAAATTGGTGGTTTTATTCCTTTGTTACTCAGTGACAACTGCTAGTTAAAATTCGTCATTATTTATCAAAATTCAAAACTACAAAAGGGTAATTAATTATAATTATTTTATTAGAATTATTTTTAGATTAATCTAAAATTTTAATAATATTTGTATGATACCAATTTTCATACAGTGTAAGGGCTCTGTTAGACAGTCAAAATTTATTTTGCAATGTGGTGCCTTGGGACTACTTCCTATACTAATACTCATCAGCACTAGTAATATTACACAACAACTTTAACCCTTTTTGCACTAGTTCTTACTATTCTAGTAATTATACTAGTAGCTTTTAGACAATTATCGCCTACTCTCCTGCAGGGACAAAAACATTTATGTATGTACTCAAAGTGCAAACACACACATGCGTAAAAATGTATTTGCATCGAAAGGTGATAATAATGAATTTCTAGGCCTTCTAGATGGGCCTTATTTAATCATCACCAGTAATTTTATTAAAAATTTAATGTTATTAACATTTGAATTGTTTAATCAAATGTACACTGAAAGGAAAATCATTCATTCAGAGAATGAAACGGTTGCATTAAATGTTCTGCATTTTATTAATGAAACTTTTCATTAATACAATGAACAATTTCATTGTATGCATGAAATCTTTCAATCTCTGCTCTTCATGTGTTCTTCATAGTTCATTGTACTAAT
The DNA here is from genome assembly GCA_949987645.1 of Tachina grossa. Lineage (NCBI taxonomy): Eukaryota > Metazoa > Arthropoda > Insecta > Diptera > Tachinidae > Tachina > Tachina grossa. The sequence goes on along the minus strand of OX465278.1, from coordinate 45,555,102 downwards.
GAAAATCGTTACATTATTTAAACGAATTTTCTTTTTAGCAAATTTGGGGCAAATATAAATAAGTTCCACAAATTTCGTCTTCTTACTGTATACAGTTTGTCAAACATAAATAAATCAAAAGTTATTTTGTTAAAAAATCATTTCTATTTCTTATTTTTATAATCCCTTTTTATTTCAAAGCAGTATGGTCGTCATAAATGCAATGAAATCATTTCATTTATATAATGTAATATTCTTCATTGTATAGCAGATATCTCTCTCTCTTTCTCTTTCTTTTTATCCATTCACGTCCCTCACCTCTATTCAAACACAAAAAGGTTGTGCCAAACATCTTATAAAGATGCTAGTTTTGTTAAGATTTTTGTTTGATTCTTTTAAACTTATATTTTTGTCTATTGTGATTCTCAACAACATATTAAGAGTTTTACTATAAACATGTATGTTTTTCGGTTTACTTAAAGCATTATTTGAGTTGAACTCTACTGATGAGTTCCTTAAATTTTAAGTTTTACTTTAATAAGTACATACGTACATATGTACATATATTACCCCCAGGGGAGTCTATTTATAGACTACGGGTGTGGCTGGGGTGATGTGGCTTTTTCCATTGACGTACCTTACATTACCCATAGAACTTATGTGTTACTACCCGATCTCTGAACATAAACAGAGCAAAGGATGTGCACATATTTATAACAAAAGGAAGACAGGTCCTGTTGATGTCAATTAGGTGCAGCGTCACCTAGAACTGCCCCTGAGTTCAAAAGACGATAGAGGTGAAGCCCTTGTGGTGGAACTTCGAGGTCTAACCAGAGGCTACTTCTGGTGCCACGGGTGCCGGTGGCCCGACAGCCGAGCTGCTTAGAGTTGAGTGCATGTAGCGGTCGTCAGTTCGTCCTACCTCACGGGGTTAAAGGGATGATTTTGGTATGTGTGGAGTAGGCACTGGTTATTTGGCGACACAGGCATGGGTTCATCTCGGATGAGTGGTTGAGCTGTGCCGGCAATGGTTGAGGAATTCTCATAGGGACCTCGCTATGGGTGTATACACAACACCTTGGCGTGGAAGCGGGAGAATTATCGTGGTGGCTGTGGTTGCTACAAAAATCGCTGGGAGAATAGTCTTGGCTTCCCAGTGTGAAATCAATACTAGTGGTTGGTCTGACGCGGTCAGCCAGACTTTATTCTAGGTGATGTTGCCATTCAACAGAAGCTGCTATGGGCACGGACATAGCAGCAGAGTTTAGATAGCTCAAATTACCTCAGCAAGGTAATTGAATATAGTATAGGGATAACTATATTCAAAGATTGCAACCTTTGTGCCTTATGGAGTGGGCCATAGGTTCATTCTAAAAGGGTACATGGGGGCGTTGGTCTGGCGTCTAACCCACACCCAGTGCTTTGGCACACGTGAGATTAGGCCGTAATGGCAGGTACTCACGTAAAGCAATCGCACATCTGTACATATATTAAGTACATATGTATTTGTATATATTAAATTAAATAAAAATATTTATATATTTTTTACTAAGAATGTGGTTTGGAAGGGATATAATTTCATGTTTTTATTAGAAATTTTTTATTATTTACTGCTTATATTTCATTATAGTTATGAAATTTTCTTTATATTAATGAATAAACTTCATTTATAGTATGTAAAAACCTCATTAAATCAATGAAACAACTACATTACATTCATGAAAAGGTTTCATTGAATTAATGAAATAGTTTCATTATATTTATGACATAGCCTCAAAAATTAGCTTCATAAATACAATGAATAATTCTTCATTGATCCAATGAAGGGCTTCATTAGCTGACTTTTAATGAAACATTTCATTAATGCAATGAAGAATTTCATTGTCTGAATGAAGGGTTTCCTTTCAGTGTAGAGTGTTTCTTTTCACTTACCGGGAAAGCGGGAATGATCTGTCAATTTCCCGAGAAAATAGCCATACAAAATATGATTTAGTTTAATCTATTGAAAAAAACAAAACAAATGAAATCTATTAAATAATAATGTTAGTCAATAAAAATTATATAATTTCAGTACTTTATAAAATAATTCATACATACATACATACTATGGGTCTTATGCAAAAAAACTTAACAAAGCTTTGAAAAGCAATGTTAAGTAAAGTTGTATTCAAAAAAAAATTATTATATTAAAATTCTAAAGTAGGCATCTACGTTTGTTAGGACTACTTTAAGTTGATATTTCCAAAATGTGTGTTTTGTACCTCAAATATTTTTTATTAATATAGCACATACTGATTCATGTTACATCTGAAAATGAAGCTAGAAGTGCCTGCTCTTATCTTAAATTTATTATTTCTGTCATGTAATGGGAAACATCACCAAATTATCCAACTGATTCGAAATACATATGTAGCAAAATCCATAAAAAAAATATTAAAATAAATACAATTATACAAAAATGTTTTAGTGATGTACATACAATCAAAACAAATCGAAAAAAGCTGGATACTCAAATACTCGTTTCATTCGAATAAAACAAATTGTGATAATTTTTCACATTTTTTTACTTTTACTTCATGGTTGTGTTTATCTGTTTTCCTATTAAGTCAGAAGCTCATTTTTTTAAAATTAGGTTGCTTTACTTCAAGATAATAAAAATTTATTTAATAAAATAAAAAATTATTTGAGTACCCGAATGAAATTGTATTAAATTTTGTACATCATAAGCTGTGAAGTGGTTGTTGAACACGGTGGTGTTACCAGTATTTATTATTAAATCACAAAATATTTAAAGTTGTCTTTTGCATATGATTTTTTAACAAAGCTATGTTAGCCTTAAAGTGCTTATCAACTAGTATGAACTTTAAAGCTAAAGTAAAATATTTTTTTGCATAAGGGGGTATATCGTTAGGTGAAATAAACGATTTTTTAAATTTTGTAAGAAAAAGAAAAATCTAAATAAAAATATTAAAGTGACTGCAGTAAAATTTCTTTATTTTAATTTTTTATAAAAGTTGTGAAAATTTCTAGGGACACGTGTTTCGATTTAATAATACCAAATAATTAATTAAAAATGAGACTTTGAATATTTTTTTTTTGTTAATTGCAAAGCTAAATTCATTAAATATAACGAAAAAAAATTATATTACATACATAAAAAATCTATAGTCTTGTAAAAAAATGATAAATCATGTTGAATCAATGTTATTTCACATTGAAACAACGTTAATTGAATACGGTAGTTACACAAAGAACCATATTGAATCAAAGCTTTTTTTAGTTAAAAACAATCAGCCTTATTCAAAAAAATATTTTACTTGAGCTTTAAAGTTCATACTAGCTACCAAGCAATTTAAGGCTAACATTGCTTTGTTAAGAAATTGTATTGAAAAGACAACTTTAATTATTTTGTGATTTAATAATAAATACTGGTAACACCACCATGTTCAACAACCATTTCACAGCTTATGATGTACAACATCGAATACATTTTCATTCGAGTATTCAACTAATTTTTTTATTTTATTTTTTTTTTTATTTTTTTTTTATTATCTTGAAGTTAAGCAACCTAATTTATAAAATATAAGCTTCTGACATGGAAGCAAAACAGATAAACATTTTTATGAAATAAAAGTAAAAAAAAATATGATGAACATAGCAAAATTATCTCAATTTATTTTATTCGAACGAAATGAGTATTTGAATATCCAGCTTTTTCAGATGTAACATGAATCAATATGTGCTATATTAACAAAAATATTTGATGTACAAAATACACATTTTGGAAATATCAACTTAAAGTAGCTCTAACAAACGTAGGTGCCTACTTTAGAATTTTGATATAATAATTTTTTTTGAATACAACTTTACTTAACATTGCTTTTCCAAGCTTTGTTAAGTTTTTTTGAATACGACCCAATATGATTAAACTAATGTAATTATTTGGACATTTTTGCAGTGACGCCTTAAAATTGAATATAGTGAGAGAAAACTGAAAAAAGCGGAAAAAAGCAACAAAAAAAAATTGCGTTATTAAATCCTTTATTTAAGTAATTTTTAAAAAGTTAAAAGTTAATTAACCACTAAACCATAAAATTCAGTTATTTATTCATATTTGTTAATTAATGATAAATACTGTCACTTTCTTTGGATATTGGTTTTATAGTTACGAGTATATAATCTCTAGAGACTTTGTATTTCTTTCAAAGCATTCTAATTCTTTCATAAACGAAAATTTTTTTAATTAGTTTTTTTTTTTGGGTGGGGGGGGGGGGGATTTTTAAAATTTAATTTTAAGATTTGTTAACGCACTAATAATCCCAAATTATTATTTTAGTTATTAAGTAAAATATTTTTTTTTAATATTAAAAATACATTGAAATTGATTATTGAGGGGTTTAGCTGGATCCTATACGCATTTCACCATTGCTACTGCAGATCATTCGGGAACCTTTACCCAAAAATTTCTTAGAACAACTAGAAATCACTCTTCGTTGCATACTGCCCTTGCAAGTCCTGAAGATATTGCAAATGTAGCATACGTGCTATATTCTGCAAGACCACAACAACAAAGTGCATGCAACTGAGATTTGCATCACTTGAATAAATATGCACAACCAAAAACCATTGCATATTGAAAATTGCAAATGTTCTCAATGCTAAAACAGCTGTGTTTTTGGTTTCTTTTTTTTGCAATAAAAACAAGTAAACCCCGGCGTTTAAAAAACTTTACGACTGCAGAGCCGCCACAAAGACTGCCTGTGCTGAAATTAAATTTTTGCTAAAGCTGGTCAAAAATTATTTCTAAAATAGTAAAAATTCAATTCACATAAAGCTTTTGTGAAGTTTTATAAAACTTATACAAAAACTGGACGCTTGCTTCATGTGAAAATATTACCGGCGGCGTTGGCGTTGAAATACTGGCTGCGGCTAAGCAGCGGTAAAGATACTTTACACAACTCTGTAATCAAACCAATAGTAATCAAGAAGAAAATGAACGTCGAAGAAATTAAAAACAAAAAACAAGTAATTAAACAAAAAGTTAATAACAAACGATGGAACGACGCAGAAATAAAAAAAATATTGGAATATTTGCAAGAAAATCATTATTCTACAATCAGCTGTTATAATTAATTTTCTGAGAACTGGAAAAAGACACTCACGCTTTGTAGCAAAAAATCATGCTATGTTTGCTAAAATTGCAGATGTGCAACAAAGGGTGATTTCCGCTATTATGTTAAACTTTCATTTAAACGAATGAGAAGTTGAACAAATAACAAAGTTGAAACTAGAACTCAATAATCATCATTATTTTCTTACTTTATCATTGCTACATGGGCTGACTTTTTTTCAGCTCGAATTTTAGTTGTAAGAAGTATGTAAAGAAAATAAATGTAAATAACAACAACAGCTGTTCAAGAATAAAGTGTTGCCACTTAAGTATTTTTGATCGGGTGCAGTCAAGTTAATAAGTCGTTAACAAGTCGTGGAGAACAATTATTGGAATGCACGCGATATAATTCTTATAATTTTTTGTTGGATTTTATGAGGACTTGAAAAACAAACGAACGCATTTGGCGCAAAAAAACTCTTTTTCCTGCAGGCCAATGCAAAGCTAGCCACATGTGCACTTTACATGGCAAAACTGCGCAAAATGGGCGACCGCCCTACTCTACGGATTTAGCTCCGAATGACTTTTTCTCGTTCTCAAACTTGATAAAATTTAAATGTTATTTTTGGAAGGGATAAAGTGTAAAAGCTCAAAGGCGACTACGCCTAAAAATGACATGATTTATTTAAGCAAGAACCCTGGATTTAATGAACCCCCCGGAATATTCAACTGAAATATTGATTAATTGATATATTCGAGTAATTAGAACGAAATGTGTTAAAATTTTTGTTGAAGCATAACAGCCAAAAAAAAAAGCTTAAGTGACATAATTTTCGAACTTTTATTTTTTATGAAAATCGATTACTTGTGATCGTAAATGAACGATTTTCATCAAACAAAAAAAAAAAAAAAAAAAAAAAACGAGGTCCAAAAAAAGCTTAAGTGACATAGTTTCGAAGAACTTAATTTTTTTACGAACCCCGATTACTTGTGATCGTAAATAATCAATTGTCACCATAAAAAAATTAAGTTCGAAAATAATGTCGCTCAAGCTTTCTTAGTCTTTTCAAGCATAGGTCTATCGAAGTGCTGCATATATTCTAGCTGGATTTATTCGATATAATTTTAAATTTATTCTCGTCAACATTGTGATTATGATGATGAAACTCCAGAGATTATACTGAAGGACTGTGAAGCTTTATGACATTGAAGATACAAACAATAGGGCAAACAGCTATTTCAGGCTTGAAAACTGCCACTACTACTAGAACCAACGGCAATCTTGAGATTCCTGAAGAGAGCAGGTCTAGACAAGGTGCTCTGCCAACTGGCAAGGAATGCAATAGATCTTTTAATTGATTTTTAAAATAACTTTAAATCAAACTGTATTATAATTATTACAATTTACCATTATTCAAGCTTTTTGTTTTATAGCTTGCTGCACAACAGACCGTAATCACTAAAATTGCTGCTACGAAAAGCTTTTCAACTGCTTGTTATGTTGTGAGAAAAAAAAACTTTTTGCCTAATACATGTATGAAAGCTGCATTAAAACACCGTTTAGTGAAGTGGTGTACAGTAGTGAAGTGTGAATGAGGTAATAATCGGTTTTATCTCAATTTGGCCATAAAATTTCAAACATAAACTTTATGAATGATTTTGTTTACAATCAAAAAAAAAAAAAAGTATTTAATATTCTGCCACAGTCAATATTATATTCTCATATGGTTTTTATTTTACGAAGGATTTATTATTATTTCTTATACAAATTTATGGTTTATTTCAAGCAAATAAGTACAAAATGAAGCAAAACACCCTTAAGCAATAACCTTACACATAAAATTTTATAGATTTTTTTCACATATTTGTTATTTAAGGAAACCTTAAACGTTTGTATTCTATTTTAATGAAGCAAAAGTACAAATTACTCGCATACGAAAAAAAAGCAAACAGAATTTGTGCAAAACTTTATGCGTGCCTGAATAAAGTAAGCGGTGAAAGTGTGAAAAGGCTTTTTGCCACTGAGGCCTTTTCACTTTCTAAATACTTTTGCTACACTTTTTTTCCCACCAAGATTTTGTTCTAAGAGCTACACACATGAAATTGAGTAACTCTCACTATTGTAGTTGTGGTGATCTAACTTGATCCGCGAAAAAAGGGCTTTCGGCCCCACTGTGTAGTGTGTATAAGCTTTGGCAGAGAGTTCAGGATTTTTGACAGCGAAAGATGTCAAAATTCAGTAAGAACCATGACAAAATGTAGTGAAAAGAGGCCTCACAAAATACTACTTGCATTTTTTTCTTCTCAGACTTAATGGAAAATTTATTAAAAGTGCAAAACTGAATACTATACAAGTTAAAATTAAATCTAGTGTTAAATACTAAAGTTGTTGTTGTTATTTCAGTTTTGTTTAAAAATAGTTTGTCTTTGTTTGTTTCTTAGCACTTAAAGTAAGTAAAAAAAATACATGAACATTTTTTAAGCATTCACTTTTGCTCCACACTGTATATACAAATATGTATTAAACTGGTCGCAAAAAAAATTTTTTTTAAATTGATATATCTGCACTATCTACAATATCATGTTTGCTGCCATAAATGCGTTCTTAATTTTTTAGCTAGATTCGACGGTGTCTTCTGGTGCCTAGTGGGGCCTAAAGTACCCGATACACAGTGGGGCATTTTGTTAAAACAAATGGAAATAATTCTGCAGTTTTGTTTCACGTACCATTTGAGGAGATATCACAGGCCTTTAGCCTGGAATTCGGACTATATATCTTTAAAGGGGACGGAGCCACAAAGCCCCAAAGTAAGCAACCTAGGGTTAATGAAAAATTAAAACCGATACCAAACTGATTTTTGTCATTATATAAAAAATATTTTTTGCAAATGGATTTTTTTTCTAACCAAGATTTAAAAAATTTCTGCAACATTTATGGGTTTGCGCTTAAAGTTTAGGAAATATTCAAGAAAAAATTTAAATTTTAGCTTTTTTTACCAACCTTGGGGTACACTGTTCTGCTAATGGGGAAGTCAATTCTTGTGCGATTTAGAAAAGGAGACTTTTTGTGAATTAAAAACAAAATTTGTAACATAAAAAAAATATTTGATATCAAAAGCACAATTAAGTAAAAAGTTATACACAATTTAATTTGAAATTTTGAAGAAAAAAAATTGATTTTTCGCCGTTTATTCTTTTCATGAAAAAATGGGTTAATTATTTCGCTATTATAAAAAAAAACTTGCAAAAATACCAACCCCATATTTTTACTTAATCAAAAGGTTATACTATAAGAAATATTACAAAGAAAAAATTTTTTTAAAATTTTCCTTATTGAAGGAACCAGATTGTTTCGGATTAGACCTACGAGTATTTTTGTTATAAATATCAAATTTAAAGTCTTTTTTTGTCAGACACGATATGTTTTTAAATATTTCTAAAAATCATAACTGCGCCCATCGAAAAATAAAAATACTGAAAAAATCCCATTTTAGGGATTTTACGATATTTTTTCGGAATTGCTGGGAACTCAAAAACAAATTCTATTTGTTATTACTTTGTATTAATTGCATCATTTTTCACTTAATAGAGACTTTTCAGCCAAAAATATTGATATATACGAAAAATAAAAATAATACAGCAAAAATACTGAAAAATTCCATTTTTGGGATTTAGCGAATTTTTTTTTGGGAATTGCCGGGAACTCAAAAGCAAACTCTATTTGTTGTTACTGTATATATAGTGCATACTTTTTCACTTAAAAGAGACTTTTCAGCCAAAAATATTGATATATACGAAAAATAAGAATTATGCAGCAAAAATATTGAAAAATCCCATTTTAGGGATTTTGCGAATTTTTTTTTTTGGGAATTGGCGGGAACTCAAAAGCAAATTCTATTTGTTGTTACTTTGTATTAATTGCATAATTTTTTACCTAAAAGAGACTTTTCAGCCTAAAATATTGAGACATACGTACTTTATAGCAATTCTTTGTCTGCGCGGAAAACTCTTTATACTCTTATTATAAAATATGTGTACATATTTGGAACAAATATGGATAACGAGCTGTAGGATAATTTTCAAATACATAACAAAGCTTATATAAGCTGGCCTGTGATATTTTGATCTTTCTATTCGCGTTTATCAATATTTTCGGCTCAAAAATCTTTTTTGGGTGGACAGTCATTAAATTAATACACAGAAAGTAAGAAGCATATTATGCATATGCATTTTTGCTTCGAAATATAAAACAAATCCTGAAAAAAATCCTCAATAAATATTTACGACCTTATTTATAAAAAATGTTAAGATTTTAGAAAGGGTTTTTTAAAACAAATTTTTATAATAAAAAAATTGTCTTATTAAGCCTGTATAAGGCCCTAAAAATTTTTATAAATAATGCTCTTAATCAATATTAGTACCCTGTTTCCAGAGGCCTGGCAAAAGCCTGAAAAGTATTACTTTTTTTTTTTTGAGTGATTTTCATAAATATTTTACTTTATTTTTTCATACAAACTTTTCTTACGTTCTAATTCCACAAGTCAGACAGGCGACCCGTCTTAAAATTGCATATGAAAATCACTCAAACAAATGAGTGCTTTTCTATTCAAGTTGACTGTTCGGATTGTAGAGATTTCAAATACATTTTATTTTTTATGAAACAAAGCTTAAATAAATTTATATTAATAGCGACTAGTAAAACTCTAATCCCATGTTTCCATAGCCCAGACGGTTGTCTTGGGTCTTGAGTATAAGCAGATTTTGTAAAAAAAAAAAACATTCGTTTCTAAACGTTTCAAATTTGTATGAAAAATAACGAAAATTCGCTTCAAAAAATATTTTTTTAGAATAAATTTCAAAATTAAAAAATCTTTTGAATTCACCTTAAAATTTATATGAAAAACACTCATATTTTAGAGTGATTTTCATACAAATACAACAGGGTGTAAATTAAAATGTTTCATAATATAAAAATATTTTTTTTAATTATTTAATAAATAAAATAGTAAATTTTCATAATTATGGGCACATATATCATATTAGTTGCATAAATATCATTGACTTATAGTTAAGGATACAAACACCCTGCATTTATAGCCAACTTATTTTTTTATTACAAACTGGAGCCACTTAGTCTGGAGTTTCATGTCGCAGTGCGTAAGATTGCAAAAAAAAAGGAATCAAATAAGTCACAAGTTCAATAAAACCTTTATGGATTTTTATCAAAATAAAAAGCTTTATTACAATAAAAGATATACAAACTTAAAATATTTGCTCATACATAGAACATTTAATCATAATTGTCTTTCGCCTTAACGCCTTCATTCTGTTTAAAGTCCTGTGGCTCAATTTCCTAAATGCACACAAGAGCAAACGAGCAAAGAAGAGGCAACACTAAATGTCGTTAAACGAGAACAAGGATACGTATATAAAAAAAAAATTAACAAAAAGAAATATAAGTAAAAATACAAAAAAAAAACAACATTAATATGTTCCGCGTAACATCATCTATTGTTAGAATGAAGCAAAAAAAAAAAAAGGAAAGCTGTAGAATAATCAATACTTTCAACAGCTTTAGTGTAAACTAACAAAAAGCTTTCACACGCACAGAGAGTTAATTTTCCTCAAGCGTAACAACAACAAAAAAAAACACAATTTGTTCAAATTGCTCTCTTTTGGAAAGAGGAAGTGAGAGAATTTTAAAAGCTTTAATACCACACACACACAATTACACAAAAGTAAAAGCAAAACTTATGCACTTTGAAAGCCAGCAACTTTTAAAGCTTTTTCTTGCATTGGAATGCACTTTTGAAGGCCTACCGAGCATAAAAGCTACGTATGTAAGGGCAGTTGTATAAGCAACGTTTAAGGTCTTAAAACTCGAAACCAAGCAGCGCGCGAGTGTGTGTAACGCCAAAAAAAATATATAAATATTTCCACATAAAAAGAATTAAAACCGTTCTTCATACCAAAAATAGCTTTACTTGTGGATACAAGAAAAAATATGTGCAAAATATTAATCCAATAATTAAAATATAGTAAAAATTTAATATATAAAATGAAATCGGCCTTATAAAAATAAATTACGAAAGAAAAATGTAGAAATGAAAATACGGCGGCGCGTTTAACATGAAAATAAAAAAAATTCAAGTTTGTTTGAGGCAAAGAAATAAAAAGCAATTGTAATAAAAAATAAAATATATATATATATATATATGTCTTTGAAAGGATATACACATAATTTTTGAATCCCTCTGGTGCCTTTACACAACAAACGAATGAATAAAAAGCAATTAATTCAAGTGGCAAAATTATCTATTTTTTCCAATTAAAATTAAAAATAATTCCTTAAAAATAAAAAAATTTAACAAAAATTATACAACAAAAAAGGTGAAAATAAATATTTGTATTCTATAGCAAGTGAAACGAAAAAAAAATCAATAAATTCAAAACAACACACCAAAAACCTAAAGCAGTCACAGCCAAAAGGCAAAGCAAAGCCAAAAGCTAAATAAGACAGAAAAAAAACAACGAAATCGGAACAAAAGTCCATACAAAAAAAAAAATAATAAGCAAATACAACGAAAATAAATAATGACAACAACAAGCTAACAATACACAATTACACGTACACACGTACATATATAAAATTTCTGAAAGCTGCTAAACAAGAAATTAAAAAAAATATATATGTATAACTTTGTTATAAGCAAAAGTTATTAAGCTACCAGGAAACAGGCCTAATAATTGACACAAACAAGACAGACAGACAGACAGACAGGCAGACGGACGGACGGACGGAAAAATTTCTTTACTTCACTTCTCAGTAGAAGGCGAAAAAAAGCCAACACCATATTAGAAATTTATGGCCAAAAGCCATAATAAGACAACAATAAGAGGAAAAAACAATAGACACCGATAATAACCAGGAAACCACATATTAAGAAAAACAAACAAAAATAACAAATAACTCAAACACACAAACGGCTACGAAGCTATTGAATTACACTACATCAAGGAATCATTAAACCAGCGGACACCGAAACAACGGACACAGAGGAAGAGGCGAAAAAAATAATATTGTAACAAAACCTTTTGCATACACTCATTAAATATACACAAAGCAGGGAGAAAATAAAAAAAGAAAAGCAATCATTAACAAACAAAATAAAAGAAGAAACGTATGAAGAACAAAAAATTTTAGATTAATAATTCAAAGAAAACAAAACTAATAGAAATACTCATACGTATTGACTGTGTGGGACTGGCTGGCTGCCACCCGCACTAAAACTCACATTACAACAAAATATTAAAACTCTCCTAAAAGTTATCTCTCTCTCTCACACGCTCTTTTTCCTACGCAAGCAAACGCTACCAATTTGTACATACACACACACACACACACTCACTCAAAGCTTAATAAGTAGAGTGACCTTTAAAAGTAACTGGTCACTCACTACTACTATAACTAATACTACTACTACTACTACTGCTGATATACCAACAACAATAACAATAGCAAAAAGAAGCAGCAGCTGCAGCAGCAACAACTAGCGGAACGAAGGCAGCAGGCAAAATAACTGCAATTTACCCACACACACACACAAAAAACAACAACTAAACCAAACGAACGCCTCAATTACATTCGAAAACGCAGCATACTTTTAGGATTAATATCCCAGCAATAAGAAAACAAACAAACAAATCCTACAAACCAAATCTAAACTTATGGACAATGCCTACGTCTACTATAAGGTAGTATGAAAATAACAAAACTCCACACACAGGATTGTCAATGGCACTCACAAAATTTTTTTTTTTCGTAACTATACCATCCATCAATCAAATCAATCAACTCTCATCGTGTTAAGGTCATCTGAAAGCAAATAATTATAAAAAAAAAATCACAATATATATTGTATATATAGATAACAATCATCTTCACAACGCAAATCATTTTACCATTTTAATCATCTCATCATGCACTTCAATTAATGTCATCAGCAACAACAATAATAACGACCCAAAAGGACGACGACAACGACGTAAAATTTTGTATTAATCGCAGAATGCTGCAATTTTAATTAATATTTTTTTTTTGTTTCCTCTAGCAGGCCATACAAAATTATTTATTTTCATAAAACAAACTTAAAACACACACATGAATCCTTGAAAGTACCCTCTCTCCCTCCCTCCTCCCACCCACCCAACTATTATTTGTTTAGCTGGTTAAAGGATTTTAAAAATTTATGCATGAATATTTTTCTTATATCTTTGCAATATGTACTCACGAATTTATTAGCTTGCTACAAAAAGCTCATAAATGCAAAACAAAATTAAATTAAAAATTAAATAATTAAATTAAATTTCTAACAAAAATTTTTTTAAATAAAAGCTTCACCTTTTAGATGCTAATAAAGGGTGATCCATTTCGAGATTCCCTACTTTTTTAAAGAAAAAAACACAGAAAATTCAAATTTAATGGAGCACGTTTATTATCATTTGAAAGAACATTATTTGGCATTTATTTTTTGAAGATTATGTCTATCAAATGTTGGCCGTTGCTACGTCGCAGATGGTCCATCCGTTAAGTCCAATTTTCGATGACTCGTTCGAGCATTTCGACTGGTAACTGGCGAATGACACGCGTGATATTTTCCTCCAAGGCCTGAATCGAAGCGGGTTTGTCCGCATAAACTTTAGACTTTAAATATCCCCACAGGAAAAAGTCTAACGGTGTGACATCACACGATCTTCTTGGTGGCCAATAGACCGGCCCAAAATGTGAAATTATGTGCTCACCGAAATGTTCTCTCAATAAATACATTGATTGATGCGATGTGTGGGAAGTGGTGCCGTCTTGCTGAAACCAAATATCGCCGAGATCGCGAACTTTAATTTCAGGCATCAAATAGTCGGTTATCATGGCACGATAACGGCCGCTATTTTTCTTCACAGCGTGAACGTGGACGTGGTCTATTCAGTAGAATATTATCCAATAATGAATGCTGGGTCTCAAAATGGGTGATGTTGTTGCGAATAGTACGCTCAGTAGGCCGATTATGTTGACCATAAGTTGAGCGAAGTTCACGAAACACATTCCTCACAGAACGTGAATTTTCTTAATAAAGTTGAACGATTTGTAAACGTTGTTCAGGCGTAAGTCTTTCCATTATGAAATGCCAAACAATACTAAACAAAAATAACATGACATCATGACACGACTCACACGTGATCTGTCAAAAAAAAGGCTATTGGCCAAGGCTCCACTTGGATCGCCCATTACAATAAAAGCTTTTAGCTTTAGATAAAAAATAAATATTTTGAAAGATAATTCTGCAATTTTTAAAATATTTTTAATTATTCACCAATTAATATTTTCAATTAAATTTTTAATTGTATTAATTAATGTGAGTGGAAAAACTTAATATTAATCAAATTGTTTGTGGGTGAATATTTAATTAACTTGTTAATTGATATTACAAAAGTATTCACTATTACTTTTTTAAGTGTAACATGTTTCCTTATTTAAATCATTTCAAACTTAATTTTTGGAGTTATGATGTTCGTGCACCAAAGGAGTATTGCATAAATTAGGACAAAAAATAATTAAATACATATATAATCTATAGCAATTTCAGCCTATTGATAGATTAATAAAACAAAAAAATTTTAGTTGAGGAAAAAAGCTCTTAACACATTACAATAAAAGCTTTTAGCTTATCCTTCAATTATCCATAAAAAAAAATAGTTCACAGGCATAATTTATTAGATAAAAAAAATTCAAGAAATATTTCTTTAAGAAGAATTTAATATTTTTTTTAGCAAGTTTCTGAGATATGATTATTTTGCAACAAAGGACAGTCATATAATTTTTTTTATAAAAATAAATAAATATAAAAGCTATTAGGATTTAAGCTTGTTAGAAAATTAACCTAAAAAATTTAATTGTGAAAAAAGCTCTTTACAAAATACAATAAAAGCTTTTAACAATTCTTTCAATTATGCACTAAGAAAGTTTCGAGGACATAATTTTTGTTTAACAAGACAAAAATTAATGAAATATTTCTTTAAAAACAATTTAATATTTTTCATTAGATAAATGCATATTTTCAAACTCAAGTTTCCAAGTTATGATGTTTTTGCATCAAAGGATAATTTTATAAATTAAGAAAAAAGTGCAGCAATATGTATATTGCAATTTTAGGTAGTCAAAAGATCAACAAAACAAATGAATAAATTGAGGAAAAAGCTCTTAATTAATTTAAATATAAACTTTAAATAACTCCATCCCATTGAAAAAAATTTCAAAGGCAATTATGTCTTAGAAAATTAATTAATGAATTTTTTTACGAAAAAGTAATTTTTATTGATTAATATTTAAATCGGGGAAAAAGCTCTTGACAAATTAGAACAAAATATTTTAACAACATCGCCTTCGATTTTGAATGGAATCATTATTCAAAAACACAATTTTTAGATAGCAAAAAAAAAAATAATCTAATATTTCTTTAATGCAAGTTTCTGAGTTATGATATTTTGCAACAAACGATAATTGTATATTTAAAAAAAAACAAATAAATATTTGAGCTTTTAAGATTTGAGCTAGTTGAAAAATTAACAAAAAATAAAAGTTGTAAAAAAAGCTCATGACAAATTAGTATAAAAGCTTTTAACATCTCCTTCAATTGTGCACTAAAACGGTTTCAAATGCATAATTTTTAGATGAGAAATAAATATTAATGAAATATTTCTTTATGAAAAATTTACTATTTTTTTAAAACAAGTTTGTGAGTTATGATGTTTTTGCAACAAAGGGCTTTTGTACAATTTTTTTCATAACAATAAATAAATATATAAAGCTTTTACGATTTGGGCTTTTTTAGATATTAACAAATAAAATTAAGTTGTGCAAAAAGCTCTTAACCAATTAGAAAAAAGCTTTTAACATTTCCCTCTATTATGCACCAAACTCAAATTTCAAAGGCATAATTTTTAGTTCGCAAGTAAAAAATAATGAAATATTTCTTTATGAACACTATAGTATTTCTCGTTCTATAAATATTTTCAAACTCAAATTTTCAGAGTTATGCTGTTTTTGCGTAAAAGGTGTAGCGTATAAATTAAGAAGAAGAAAAGTGAATAAATATGTATGTTGCAACTTTAGCTCAGCATAACCTAACAAAACAAAATTTTAATTAAGGAAAAAGCTCTTCATTAATTAAAATAAAAGCTTCTAAATACAAGTTTCTGACTTCTGATGTTTTTGCATCAAAGGACTAAAAGTCCTTTGTAGTAGTAGTTTATTTTATAATAATAAATAAATATAAAAGCTATTGCGATTTGAACTAAAAAAATTTTAAAAACAATAAATATTATTACAAAAGCTCTTTATTAATTAAACTAAAAGCTTTTAAAATTTCCTTTAATTGTCTATCAATAAATATTTCAAAGGAATAAATTTTAGATAAGAGCAGCAAATAAAAATTAATGAATTATTTATAATAATTCAATATTTTTTATTAGATTCATACGAGTATTTTCAAACTAAAATTTCTGAGTTGTGATATTTTTGCACAAAAAGAAAGTTGTATAAATTAAGACAAAAATAGATTAATATTTAATCTACTGCAATTTTAGCTTATTGAAAGATTAATAAAACAAAATTTAAGTTGGGGAAAAATCTTTTAAAAGATTATAATAAAAGCTTTTAATATCTTCTCCAATTATCCCTGAAAATTTTTTCAAAGGCATAATTTTTGGATAAAAAATAAAAACTTATGAAATATTTCCTTAAGAACAGTTTAATATGTTTGATTACATAAATACTTTCAAATAAAAGGTTGCGACTTGTGATGTTTTTGCATAAAAGGACTGTTGTATAAATTAATAAAAGAAAGTTAATGAAATATAATCTGTTGTTATTTTAAGTTGCTGAAAAATTAACAACAACAAAAAATAATTAATTAATTTAAGTGCGTAGCTGCACAGAAAAATATCAATATTTCCCCTAGCTAAAAAAGTCTAGTTTAATTTTTCTTCTCTTCTTTAGAAACTCACATTAATTAATAAAAATATTTCATTCAATAAGAATTGAAATTACTGAACTTAATTAAGCCCGAATAAGAAATTATTTCTGATTAAAAAATAATTAAAGTTGTGGAAAAAGCTTTTAACAAATTAGAATAAAAGCTTTCAATATCTCCTTCAAATATCGATAGAAAAATTTTTCAAAGAGATAATTCTTAAGCAACAAAAAAAAAAATCAATGAAATATTTCTTTAAGAACAGTTTAATATTTTCCATTAGATAAATATTTTTAAATACAATATTTTGACTTATGATGTTTTGCATCAAAAAACTGTTATATGAAATGTTGCCAATAATAATAGTAAATAAATATATAATCTATTGCAATTGCAACTTTTGAAAAATTAGCAAAGATTGATTCTAATTAGTGAAAAAGCTCTTAATTAATTAGACTAAAAGCTTTTAACATTTCCCTCAATTATTCGTTGAAAAATTATTGTTCCACAGCAGCCGACTGTTAGATAAAATAAACTATTCATACGAAAAGACAAACTGACGTCATGGGTTCGTGTTAAGCTGACCAGCAGAACAAATATATAAAAGTGCAATTGTTACAAATAAGATAAAAGCATTTGCCAAGCATATCTTAAGGGAGTTATTAAAATAATTTTATTTAATTTTTTTTAGGTTTTTGGGAAAATTGAATAACAAACAGACACACAAACATTTTAAAACACTCATTTTAATCGGGGAATTTTTAAGACATTTAAAAAAATAATATAGATACATATTTATTCTTAATTGCAACACTTCAGCCTTAACCTGCGGCCTGTTTTTTCAAAGAGGTCGTCATCACCATTTTTTTTTTGTATATACCTTAAGGCACCACCTCAAAAAACATTTTCTTACATACAAACTCAAAGGAGTCAATATTGACTTTGATGTTTATTTTACCCTTCACCAACAAAAATGGCAAAATAACTTCATTATTCCGTGTGTTATTTCCACAATATTCATATGCGACCCCATAAAGTAAATGTATATAAATATTTTGTCTGGATCCTTATGAATACGGAAGTCGAATAAGCGATGTCCGTTCTTCTGTGCGTGAAATCGGTTTTTCGAAGCCCCGGGAATAGCCTGACACTTTGTCTGATGTCTTGGAATTTATTTTGCATTTGTTTTTTATTGTAAATCAGCAAAATTAAAAAGACAGTTCCAGGGCTGGAAAGTTTAAATTTGTATTGTTATACAGAATAAATAACAAGTAAATTTTTCTCTCTACGTAAATTTTATATTTTAGAAAGAAATAAATTGGTGTTGAAGACCAGAAAAATTAAAAAAGAACGGGCGGTATCAGGGTTGGAAAATTAATTTTTTTATATATAAAAGTAACTTAGCATAACTAATTGATTGGTTTTGAATATAAGAGCAATCAGATAAACATATATTGGAAAACCAAAAAAACACTTCCAGGGCTGGAACTTAAACCTTTTTTAGATATATATAAGAGTAACTAACTTAATCCAATTTATTTTGTAAGTTAAAAATATTTTATATTTTAGACATTTTTATATTTTGCTGTTGAAAATTACAAAAAAAAATAAAAAAAAACCTGTCCAGGGTTGGAAAATTCAAACTTTTTTTTTTTTTGCTACATTAAAGTAACTAACTCAAGCTATTTTTTCTTTATTATTATTTTCAAAAAGAAGTCGATTGCTATTGAAAATTGCAAACGTGATAAAACCCTTCCAGGGTTGGAAAGTTGAAACTTTTTTTGGTATATTAAATTAACTAACTCAAGCTATTTTTTTCTTTTTCTAGTAATATTATTTTAAAAGAGAAAATATTGCTTTTGAAAATAAAAAAATAGAAAATTCCACACCAGGGTTGGAAAATTTAAACTTTTTTTGGTATATAAAAGTAACTAACTAAACTAAACTGAACATATTTCATATTATTTTAGACAGAAATAGATTGCTATTAATAGTTAGAAAAATTAAAAATACCGTTCCAGAGTTGGAAAATTTAAACTTTGTTTGGTATATAAAAGTAACTAACTCGAGCTATTTTTCTTTTTCTAATAATATTATTTTAGAAGAGATCACATTGCTTTTGAAAATAAAAAAAAATGGAACATACCATATCAGGGCTGGGACATTTAAAATTTTTTTGGTGTATAAAAGTAATTAGCTCAAGCTATCTTTTTCTTTTTCTTTATTAGTATTTGAAAAAGAAGATTACAAAAATTAAAAATCCTTTCCAGGGTTGGATAATTAATTTTTTTTTGTATATTAATAGCTCAAGCTGTTTTTTTCTTTCTTATTATTATATTAGATGAAAATAGATTGCTTTTGAAAATATAAAAATAGAAAATATTATTCCAGGGTTGGAAAATTTTAACTTTTTTGGTATATTAAAGTAACTAAATACAAAATACAAAAATTTTGATTATTTTTTAGTCGAACAATTTTCATATTTTATAAGGAAATGGATTGCTTTTGAAAATGAAAAATATAGAAAATGCAATTCCAGGGTTGGAAAATTTAAATTGTTTTTGGTATATAAAAGTAACTATCTCAAACTATTTTTTCCAGTAATATTATTTTAGAAGAGAATAGATCGCTTTTGAAAATAAAAAATATAGAAAATACCACTCCAGGGTTGGGGCATTTAAATTTTTTTTTTTGTGTATAAAAGTACTCAAGCTATTTTTGTTTTCTTTTTCTGGCATTTTTCTGGCGATTGGTTTTAAAAATAAAAATAGAGAAAATACCATTCTAGGGCTGGAAAATTTAAACTTTTTTTGGTATATTAAAGTTACTAACTTTAACTAAATTTGTTCTTTATTAATTGAACATTATATGCCTTTAGAGAGATCTTTACTCAAGAGTTTCTTTGTATTCGTTCAATTTTGTGAATGAACAACTAGTTTAACCATACAATCACAGGCTTTTGCTGCTGTGGTAAAACATGAGCATTCATTAGTTCCACGTAACATTGTGATATATTGCTTACTATGCTCTTAGCAAAATTTTATTTTAAATTAATGACCATACGTTGACAGCACGTAACTGAGTTCTTATTAATTTTAAGCAAATATAAAGAATTTTAAATATAGCGTTAAGGAGAAGTGATAACTACAAAATAGATTAATGGACATGTTTCATTTAATTTTTACTTAAACTTATCCCTTGTACGCAACAAAATCAAAAAAATTTTTGCTTTATATGTATATAAATGAACATGCAATATTAGCAGTGGGATATTTGAATTGAGGCATTAAACACTTTTGCACTCATTTGTATCGTTTGCACACCTTGCACTACCCATCGTGAAACCCCTTATTATATGAATTGTAAAGCATTATTTTTAATATTAGATTGTACGCTTAAATTGAACTTGTATTGAATATGCATGTCTACATAATCATGGGATAACTGATATCCAGCTCAAACTTAATATAAGGTTTAGACTATTAAACGCTTGAAAATGTTGTTCCTTCTCATCTGTGGGTGTACTTTTATATTTGTGTGCAATTGCCAAATGCGTGAATCACAAGATAATAATAATATACATGTTAGTATGTATGTAAATGTTTGACTACATGATGATAAAAATGAATGTCTGTATGAGCACGCATTGACACTTACAACCTTCAATAGTGAAACAAAGAACGAAAGAAAGAAATGAAGGAAAAATCAAACATAAAACCTACAGCTAAAACAGCTAAATAACAATAGAGCCGCCCACACAAAAGAACATGTGCAAACAAACTCTTATGCAAATGCTCGTTAACACACACACACACACACACACACACACACACACACAGAAACACAAATGATGCAAGCAGTCATACAACAGAACAAGTCGGAGCCTTCTTCAGAAATTCATGTACATACTGAAAAAAATTTAACAAACATATTCGTACGCCTAAAAATAGACTTTAAAAATTATATTCCAAGCAAAATCATCACATTGTCATAATGTTTTTTTTTTCTTGACTTTTCTTATTTTCTTTAAAAAAAATTTACATTAGAGAGCATCATGGTGACTAACCCAACAACAACCGGCCCACTTACACACGTTGAAAAGGAAAATGCACCCATATGTGTATACCCAGTCAGCATTTTATTTTTTTTTTATTTTATTTTATTTTTTTTCGACTCCTCTGCGCGATTAAAATAAGCATTTATGCGCTCGATTTCGAGTCGAAAATTACTGTTCATTCGGAAGAAAATGGTACCCTAGCCGCGAGTCTTCTAAAAGAGTCTTTTGTGACTCGCATTTCTGGATCAATTTCGATTCACTTTCGAGACAGTTTGTGGGTATTTACATTCAGTTTTTTATTTTTGTTTTAAATTTTTATATTTTCTTGATTTTACTGCACGAGCTTGCTGGTTGTTTTTATTTTTTAAACAAATCACTTTCTAAGTGTTTCTGGGAATCATTTTCGAGTCATATTTTAAGCGCAGAACTGATTAATCAGTTTTTGATCATCTAAGGCAGTCGAAAGAGACTCAGTTTGGTGAAACAATCTTCCAAATGCTGACTGGGAACACACCTAAATTTACAGCAAAATTAAATGAATTTTTCATATTAAATTCAGTACCACATGGAATGGATGGATATAAGGATTATTCTGTCTGTATGAGCTGGCAAATATTTGCCAACGGATACTGTCAGTCGATGTATTGAAATCTTACTGCTATTTTCTGCTATCGAAAATTAAACAATAATTATTTAGGCTTTCATATTCCTCTTTTATTTTACATGGTCATATATTTACTATACTCAAGATATTCATATTACTTTGTAACTCTTTTTTGATTTCTGAAATTTTCCACATAGCTTTGACAAAAAAAAAACTCTGAAGCAGTGAAAGCAAATGTTGCAAAGCATCAATGCAGATGTTTTACCAAATAAAACATAAATTAGCAGCATGTTTGTACAGAATTATACAATATCCAAGACAGCTATCTGCTTTATAATTACAATGTAATATTAGGTCAGTTCGCTTACTTTTTAGGAAATTCGAACAAGTTAATAAATATTCACCCGTATTGCATATGTCGAGTCGAATATTCGTCTACTACAACTTTGTATTAAATTAAAAGAAACGTGTACAAGTTTTCTTTAATCTAGGACAAAACTGTCGAGGACGAATAATTGACTCGACATACGTAACACGGGTGATTGAGTTTTCATGAAAACTATTTGGCCAAAAGTGTTCGAATTGTTTAAGCTAATAAGGCCTAAACTTTTCTAATGTTAATACAACAACTTTATTGCAACGATTTATTAATTATTTTAACGACTTCTTCAGGAGATTTCTCCTTAATAATTATTTATTATATTTATTTTTACAATAAACTATTTTTGTGTGTAAAATAAAATTTTAAAAGCAGAAATTATTAAGCACTAACCCCCATATTCATAAAATTTGAAACGAATTGGAAACGCATTTTATTTCAAATTTTCCATACAAAATATTCCTAAAATGAATTTCAAATTCATTTTATTTTTTTATATTAAAACAATTTCCTTTACTTTTCCCTTGCCTTTTGCTCTCATACCGTTCTTCGGACTAGTTTACATTTTTCTTGATAGCATTTTTGGATCTCTGTTCTTTCTTCTGCTTTAAAACCCAAAACAATAACAAAAACATCAAGGGAAAAATTCTTAAACGATCGCAAAATCCATAGAAATAGAAAAGTCACGAATTACAGTTTTTTTACAAGTTTCCTATTTATCACAATCAAATTTTTAACAAATCAAATCTTCTATATTTAAATTATTTATGACTTATCTTAAAAACTTAAAAACTTAGTTTTTTCTTGAGAAAACTTTTGCTCCTAGTCCAGGCTCGCTTAAATTTTTGACATAAATATTCAAGTAACGAATGACGAATTATTAACACATTTTTCTATAAACATTTCAGGTTTAATATTTTTCTTTTTTGCATTGCAATTGGCACTCGTAGTTTTAATTAATTTTTTTTTCTAATAATATTCAATATTAAAAAGAAAAGTCACGAATGACAAACTTGCAGATATGCTTCCAAATAAAATAAAAAACTTTTTTATATGAATTTAGTTTCTAACAGCCTTATTTATAAAACTTATTAAGGCTTTTTAAAGGATTTTTAAAACAAATTTTTACACAAAATTTTTCTTAAAAATTCTTTATAAAGCCCTAATAATATTTTTAATTAAGACTGTAATAATTTAAAGACCAGTACCTAAGCATTTTTTCATGAAATTTCATGAATTTTGTTGCACGAAAACTTTTCTATTTGCTAAATGCAGCGCTATGAAAGAGAATTTTATATAAAAATAAATTCAGTAAAGTGCGACTCTGACTCGCGCACGAAGGGTTCCGTACGAACACTAGATATGTAATTTAATACAAACTTCATCCTATATAATATATAGTTTTGGCATTTTTTTTCGTTTTTAGGGTCTTTTCGGTTTTTTTGTTTTGGCGGTTTTTGCATTTTTTCGGTTTTGGCGATTTTTTTTAAGTTTTGGCTCTTTTTTTAGTTTTAACACTTTATTTTCATGTTTTGGCAATTTTTTTTATTTTTTTGGCGATTTTTTTCATTTTTACGATATTTTTTTTATTTAAAATTTTTTTTTTAGTTTTGGCGACATTTTCGCGTTTTGGCGATTTTTTTCGATTTTTGGCGTTTTTTTTCATTTTGGCGTTTTTTTTTCATTTTGGCGATTTTTTCGAATTTGGAGATTTATTTTAGTGTTAGAATTTTTTTTTAATTTTGGCGATTTTTTTTATATTTTTGGCAATTTTTTTTTTTTTTTTTTGGTTTGGCGATTTTATAATTTTCGGTTTTTTTAGTTTTACCGTTTTTGAAAATTTCAAGTGTTTGCCTTTTACGGTTTCCAAGATATAGCAAGTTGTCAAAATTACATAGTCAAAATTGCATTAACTGATGGACCACCCTTTAATTTATTTTTTTTTAATTGTAGTGTTAATTGTTGTAGTCTGTATAAAAATATACTAATTTTACAAATTTCAAGTTTCAATATACATATGTTCATACAATTGTATGTATATTACATGGGATTTTAACATATTTCATTGCTCGTTTTGGAACACCCTTTAATTTTTAATTCTCATGTATTTGTGGTTGTAGCGGCCAAGGTTCTACATACTGTGTCCAGATTTCAGGTCCGTAGCTCGTACGGTTCCTGAGAAAATACCGTGTGACGGACAGACGGACAGACGGACAGCGTAGCGAAAACAATAGGGTTCCTTTTCACCTTTGGTGTACGGAACCCTAAAAAG
This sequence comes from Tachina grossa, assembly GCA_949987645.1. Lineage (NCBI taxonomy): Eukaryota > Metazoa > Arthropoda > Insecta > Diptera > Tachinidae > Tachina > Tachina grossa. The sequence goes on along the minus strand of OX465278.1, from coordinate 45,530,675 downwards.
CACGTAAAATTAATCTCTGATTCATTTTAAGCAACTTTTTTGATATGAGTTGGTCTTCCAGGCCTCCTATTGACAAATAAAAAATGTTCATGCAACTAGTTTCACGAAAAAAATGCTTAATGTAAATTAGGTATAAATATCTCATAAATATACTTCGCTACTTTTTCTATAAAAAGCCATATTTCTTTTGAATTTCTTCTATATGAGGGGAGCGAGAAACGAAACTGATATGTTTACTTTTATTTACAATTATTTATGTTTTAACTTGTTAACTGTTTTAGTAAATATGTAATCCAATTGTTAGACTACAACTTGTGAGATATATGAACATAATTGTGTAAGTAAAAAAGTAATACAAAAATTATTACTTTATTTCGTATAAGAAAATCACTCTTATTGGGAATAAAAGTTCATGTGAAATATGTTTCCTATCCCTAAGATTGCAATCGCCAATACTTCTGTTGTTGTTGTTTCAGTGTACTATTTTCTTATTTTGTTCAAAATTTTTTTGTTCATGGAAACTATTTAACAATTTTGGGCTTTAAAACAAATTTTTAAATAAAAACCAAATACCGTTTTTACTTCATACTTTGCTCAGTTCGTCGTTCTTCTTAACTGTGTTTATACCGTAAAGACTGGTACGGAGTTCATACGGAATTTCAGGTTCTCATACAAACTGTATGTAAAAAAAATTAAGGAAATTCAGGTTGGTAAATTTAATAAAGGAATTTCCATTTGCTAGTACGGAGTTTCAAAAGAAAAATCAGGGAATTTTTCAAAATTTATTGCCTATCTTAGGGATGTTATAAATATAAGTGAAGACTTTTTTGTGTCCACTGAAACACAAATTAATGTTCAAACAATTGTTTGGTCACGGAATTTTTGACATTTCTAATTTTCATCAATTTGTGATTAATTTTTATTGTTTTTGTGTGTTTTAAATTGAAAAATAAATGAATTTGTGTGTATGCAAACATAATTCTCCACAAAAGCCTGCACAATTATTTTCCGTGTAGAAATAAATGTAAATTTACAAACGTGAAATTCCGTAAGAACTCCGTACCGGGCTTAATTCTGTAAAATTCTCCAAAAAGTATGCTACGAATTTTGCTTAACTTCTAATACATGTGTGTGCGCAGTGTTACCGTTGGGAATTAAAAAATAAAGTTTTAGAAAAATTACTCATACGCACTGAAATTAGAACACATTATAATAGACTCCAAATAGTATACAATACTTTTTGCATTAAAGTGACGTATATGTAATATTGCATATAATAAAATTTAACATTGATCATACGTTCTTCGTTTCAGAAAATAATATGGGATTTACACTATGACGTTTTACCGTGACTTTCCTAGAGTCTTACCTGATTTACATTAAGCATTTTTTTTCATGAAATTAGTTGCATGAAAGTTTTTTACTTGTCAATACGAGGCCTGGAGGAGCAACTTATGTATATCAAAAAAGTTGTCAAAAATGCATCAGAGATTCATTCTACGCCCTTTTTTATACAAAATTCTCTTTTATAGCGCTGCAATTAGCAAATAGAAAAAGTTGCGTGCAACAAAATTCATGAAATTTCATGAAAAAATGCTTCATGTAAATCAGGTATTTATTGACAAAAGGGGTACAAAGGTGATCAAAGGGGTAGCAACATAAAAGAGAATTCAAGAAAAATGCAGGGAAAAAGTCATCCCATATAATCCACATATTCGGTAAAGTGAATTAAAAAACAATTTGCTTCTTACTTAAAAATTTGTTAAAAAAAACAAAAAACACAGACATACATATTTTAAGTTTAAAACAAATTTTTAAAAAGCAAATGTAAATTTATTATTTATTTCAATTTTTTAAAAAGCAATTTTTTTTTAAATATTTTATGTAATTTTTCGACCTTTTTTATATTTTAAATTAAACTATTTTCTTGAGCTTTCGGTCAGTTTATATTTTGAGTTTATTATTTTCAATATTTCGTTAACCTTCGGTTAACTTCTTCAAGATATATATATTTTTTTTGTTTTTTATGATATATAAACTGACCGAAAGCTCAAGAAAATAGTTTAATTTGCAATTTTTTTTATTCACTTTGACCATTGTGATTGAATATCTCAGAGCAGGGGTTTCCAACAAATTCCTGTTCATGAAGCTGTTGTAAAAAAACTCTCGCGGATCCCCTTTGAAGCCTCTGATGTGCATACATATTTTGTTTTTTAGGTTAAAATAAAAGTGCAAAAAAGTACCAGACAAAAACATATTTTTTTTTATTAATAGGCAGATTTTGTTTAAAAAAAATTCGTTTCTAAACCATTAATATTCGTATGAAAACACTTTCATAATTATGAACAAATTTAGCCTTGTAACTAACTTTGTTGATATATTTATTTATTATTTTAATTTATATGTACATGTATCTTTTTATGTAAATTCATTTTCTCGTCCATTTCCAATCCGTTAGGTTTCATAAAGATTTTGTTTACATTAAATAAACACACACATACACTCAGATATACACATACAGCAATATCTAGGGAATATCTAGAGAAATCATGTACAATAGGAACGTTATAGCTGTGTGTGTATATATGTATATGTAATTATTTCACGAGTATGCTTGTCTTTTTGATTTAAAAAAAAAACATAGCGTTAATGCATTTGTTAAACTATTGTTATGTTCATATTTAATCAAAAAAAAAATGTTTTGCAGTTGCAAGAAAAATATTTTTTCTATATATTTTATGTGCTTAACACTTTCTGCACTCTTTTAATTATAGTTTGAAAATTTTGCTTAATTCTATAGCCGTCATTCACTTTGAATTTATTGTTATTGTTTTTTTTTCTCAATTTTTTTTAATTCATTTTGAAAATGTCAATTATAATTGCAAAATAAATCTTTCACTGACAGTACATACATATACACACAAATCCATATTCAAGCAAATAATTATTCCCTCGCAAATTGTTTGCATCCGTAGCAGAGTTTTAGCTGTCAGTCACTTGCATTCCCAACGTTTGTTTTTTTTTCTTTACTCATGCATGAGCAGTGATTTGTTTTTATGGGAAAAAAGAGTCGCTGCACAAATAGAATAAATATAATATTTTGCACTTGAAAAACGTTTGATGTGAGTGGAACTTTAAGTGAATATAAAAGAAATCCGTTTAAAAACTTGTGCAAATAATTATTGAAGGGTTTTGTAAAAACAAGGAACACTTTCTGCATAATTTAGAATAGCAAATATTCAATTCGTCACTTGAAATGCAAAACGCCCTATCTAACAAAAAAAATTCAAAATCTACTTTTTTTGTAAATTTCAAGGTATTTCATACAAATTATCGCTACAAAAACATCTGGACGCGCACAAATTGCAATTTTATTTATTTGATTACTTTGGAAAAATTCTCATTTAACACGTCTCTTTCTCCTCCAGTAAAGTTATGAAATCTAATGAAATGAGACGTCGAACGAAATTTCAAAACGTTTCAATGAATTTTGTATGGAAACATCTTAATATTTCCATCGATATCGAATGCTGTAATTTGACAGCCTGAGTTTATCTTAAATAATTTCACTTCAAAATATCATTAAACATTTTTCTACAGTAAAAATAATTTTAGGCTTTAAACAATTTTATTTTACCTTCAAGACAAAATGGAGCATCCGATTTAGTCGATTCGTTTTTTTTTTTGCATTATGGGCAAACGTCAAACAAACTCTAACTCATCGTTTCTTCTTTTATCATTTTCCACACAAGACATTCATTGCCAAGACTTACCTACAAAAAAATAATACGAAATATACAAAAGAAAAAATTAAATGCAAAGAAAATATTTTATTAAATAAATTTTTTTTAATTTTTTATATAGTATTCTGTAATGAAAAATCGAACTTTAAACACGAGCATTTACTGAATCAGATAGAAGAGAACATGTTTAAAAATATTATTTTAAACTCATTAAAAGAAGCCATAAATTCAGAAAAAATATTTACTAAAAGCGAATCATTAAAAAGTGTTTGTTTGCTGAAAATAACGCTAATATATAAAAAAATATTCAGCAAAGTGCAACTCTGACTCGCGCACGAAGGGTTCCGAACGAACACTAGATATGTAATTTAATACAAACTTCATCCTATATATTATATAGTTTAGGCATTTTTTTTTTAAACCGGAAAAACCCAAATTTCCGGTTTTTTGTTTTGGCGTTTTTTGCGTTTTTTCGGTTTTGGCGATTTTTTAAAGTTTTGGATCTTTTTTTAGTTTTGAAACTTTATTTTCTCGTTTTGGCGATTTTTTCGGTTTTTGGCGTTTTTTCATTTTGGCGATTTTTTTATTTTTTGCGATTATTTTCATTTTTGCGATTTTTTTTTATATAAATTTTTTTTTTAGTTTTGGCGACATTTTCGCGTTTTGGAGTTTTTTTTATTTTTGGCGTTTTTTTCATTTTGGCGATTTTTTCGAATTTGGCGATTTATTTTAGTGTTAGAATTTTTTTTTTTAATTTTGGCGATTTCGTCGTCGTTTAAATTCGTCGTATAAAGCACAACAAGGAAACCTTTTATAATTGATCAAGTTGTCTACTGGGAGAAAAAGAGAGAAAAATTTGATTTTTAGTCGTTCGCCGGTGTAAGGAATAGAAATAAATAAGGCGAATTCACACTAAGTGGTCGCAAAGCCGGTGACTATTTTCGCCGCACACAGTTTTTAGTTACATTATATTTTCATTTATACACAAATATGTTTTATTTTTTGCAACGAATATTCGTCGCCAAAATTTCGTTGTTCGCCTCAGTTGTGCTTCTAGTATTAAGCATTTTACAGAAACATTTTTAAATGTCTGGCAATCAAATAGTCAAATATTTGATCTTAAGTTACTAACGATAATATTAAATAATTTAGCTTATAAAGGGATAATTCCCTTGTGACGGGTGGGACCATGATACCTACATCTTTTGTTATAATCGAAAAAAAATTTAATACATAATTTAAAAAAAGGCTAGGTTTCTCAAGAATATTAAACTCTAAAACATTTAATAATAGCTAGACACTGAAAGAACATAATATCTAACCAGAATAGTTATTAAAAAAAGGTGTGCTGGGTGTGACCCTACAAAATTCAGTTTTAATAGAATTATAACTTTTAGCACATTTTCTGTAAAATCTTCCATAGAACGCACAAAATAAAATTGCTGTAGTAAATTGTTCAGTCTTATTGAATCTCTAAAAAATTATTTTTCGAAAATTATGAAAATTCGGACACAATTGATTTACTTAACCACCCCTATCGTGAAGGAAATTTTTGAAGGGAAATTTGCAATCGTGAATTTCATGGAAACTTTTGTTCCCCTATCAATGCGTAGTGAATGTAAAAAACGGAAAGAAGACTTATAAAGCTTCAAAATTAATTGAAAATCAAAAAAATTAACTTTAATAATAAAAAAATACACATATTTTGGGGTCTCAAATTAAATGTTATAGAGTGTAAAGTTGTGTTTTTAATTGTTTTAGGCGCCGTTAAAAAAATCTTTTAGTATACCACAGCCATAAAATTTACGGCATGTGAACCAAAGAGATTCATGTGCAATTAAAAAAGATGTTCCAAGGAATTATTGCTATTAATCGTGGACATTATTTATTGATCGTGCCCTAAAAATAACTACATACTTATAAGTTTTAATATATAATTGCAAGTATAATATTGAAATTACGCAGTGTATTAATTCAGTTTGCTAGCAAAAATAAAGTGAACAAAACGAAGGGAAAAGTGAAAAAATCCACGTGAAAAATATTATTCACGATAAGGGGAAAATCAAGAAAGGGAACACATTTCAGGGGAAATATTATTCACAATTGCAATTTGGGGAAAAGGGAAAATATTTCGAGGGAAAAACTGTTCACGATAGGGGTGAATGTCACCAGCCAGAATTTTGATTTTTGTTCTTATTGTATCACCAGATATTCTAAAAAAAATCTAGGGAGGAGTTGCTTAATAAAAAAGTACCATTTTGCGCTCTTGTCTTTTGTTGTTTGCACTATTTTTGGTTATTGGTTTTATAAACAGATCCATTACAATCTCTAATTTTAATAAAAAATAACTCTTTTATAATAACAAATGGATAAATACTTTTCTTGAAAAACACAACGCAATCATAACAACAAAAATAGCTTAGCAAACATTTGCCCAAAGAAGCATAACCAGTAAATATTTAAAAAGCCTTATGATTCAGGTACTTGTTTATTAAGTTAAAGAATTTCATATATAACTATTAGACAATGTCATAAAATCTAATATTATTAACTAAATTAACTAAATAAGCAAGTGTATAAATTAAAAGTTTTTTTGATTAGTATTCAGTGGTTACGCTTTTGTGAGTAAGTGTTTTCCAAGTGTGAATGTACCTTAAGGAACTTACATTTATATACGTACACACATATGTATGTATGTATATAACTTAACATTTGATCATCTGTATTCGCTAACATGAAATATGTGGTGCCAAATCTGATACATAAATTTTAGCAGTTTGGAATCCATTGCATAAACAGTTTGGAAGTCTTTGTAATTTAAGCAATTAATTTAGTTTTGTTTTTATTGCGGCTGGCAGGCTGATCAATGACATTTCTCAAAAATTTGAACATTTCTCAAAAAGTAAGGATTTATGAAAAAAAAACAAGACAACTACAATAAACTTTTTATTTTTAATGTATTATTACATAATTCGATCTAAAAAAGAGAGACAAAAAGTGGCAATTTGCCACTTTAATCGGTCAAACGGTCACGCTGGCGGCTGGTATAAGACATAAATTGTTTAAATAAAAATTGTGCCATTGTGTCAAATGATGACAGATTTATTGTTTGCTGGTTACACATCATGGCTTGGGCCATTTTAAATGTAGTGGTCTTCCTGTGCTATTTGCTGAATCCCTAACCAACATAAAGGTCTACACTGATGATGGGCGGGTAGCAAAAAAAATAGCTTTTCATTTTAAAGAAGAAGAATAATTTTCTTGATATTACAAAGCCACGTCTGCTCCAGTACCTTATCAACCTAGTGTTAAACTGTCTAATTCTAAACAAACGCATTACATGCAAAATACTCCCGAAGCTAATGCAACTGTCTTAATACAGAAGTTTCAACTAATTTTAATGTATTTTTTCCAAACGTTTCATGGAAAAAACACATTCTGCATTAGTAATTTAATTTTTATTAACTTTTTTATCATAATGTTTGTATTAGTCTCACACATGAAAGCTCTGTTTCATTTCAAGGTTCACAAGACATGTAAGCTAATTTGCTAATGATCAAAGAAGCGCTTTTGGCGCACTACTTATGAAGAGATATAACTCAAACAAAAAAATATATATAGAATATATTTACAGAATCTGAGAAATCATTTAAAAAGCATAAAATCAAAGCTATTTGTATTAAAAAAAAAAGCCTCATAAAATTATACTTAAGCTGTGATATTACATAAAGATTAAGTTTTACTTAATGGACGCCAACTACTTGTTAATTTATATCAATTTACAAGTGTATATGTACATACATATACATATCTATTTATTACATTATATATAAATAATGATATTTTTTTAATTTATTATAATTACAGAAATTATTAGTAGACTATCACTTTTAACAATCTGTTTATTCATCAGTTTTTGTAGATGAAAATGCTTTTAGATAAATTTATTTGTTAAAAACAAATAATCTCTTTTAACTACGAATATGTAAACTGCAACTGCACTTTTCATCTGTTGAAGATAGCAAAAATAAATAAACGAAAAATTAATTTTCTTCTCCATACATGCACAAAACAAACACAAAATAACATTACAAACAAACAGCCAGAACTATTGAAGAGAAAAGTTTGACCTTCTTTTTTGAAAATTTCTCTTTGATGTTTGTTTCATTTGACAGGATAATAGCTACAAAATTACACAAGCAGTGCCTTTGAATGCGAAAAAAAATATATTTTTTAAAACGTTGTTTTAAATAGAAATAAAATAGAATTGAAAAATCCTGAGGCTTAATATTTGTTGTTTTATTTTTCAGTAAAATCCTTTTTTTTTTTTTGCAAACAAATATTGTCGCATTCGTGCAAACAGCCATACATCATCGCACACACACAATCAAATGTTGAGTTTGGGCAACTGCGTTTGTTTTTTCAATTCATTTTTTTTTAACTTTTTTCTCATCTAAAAATTGTTTATAAACGCGTAACATTACATTTAGAGACATCAAGTCTGCCTTGTTTATTGAATAAATTTTTTTATTACTATTTTTTTGGCGTCATATGACCTCAATTTCGTTTTTATAGAAACAAATGAAAAAGTAAAAAATAAAAAATTAAATTCACATATTCTCTGTGTATTGTTACTTTAATACACGATACATATTTACATACATAAGTACATACGTACATACACATGGCTACAAACACACTTAATGTGTACATATATAAACAGTTGTTCATGTACTTCTATTTGAGCGTTTAACATTAAACACGCACACATACATACACACATACAAAGAACATTTTTGTTTATTTCTCACATCTTTGTTGCTATTTCTCTCTCACTCTGCATAGCATTTACAAGGTCAAATGTTTGAAACATCAACTGTAATCTTATCTGCAATCCTTCTCAAACTTAAGCTAGGGTTTGTGCGAGCATTAAAAATTTTAATTAAAATTGTTGCTAATTTTAGCATCTGAAAACCAAACACAGTAAAATCCCAATAAAAAGTACCATTTTAAATGCGTTTTTGCACTAAAGACTATTTTTTTTTTCAACTATAAAGATATTTACATCCTTGAGAGGTAACAAAAAAAATTTAAGCGTTAAGCTGGCTCCTTATAAATAGAGAAGACGAATAAGTCCTAGTTTACACTATGCAATTCTTATTGCTAAGCTGATTAGTTCTTTAGGAGAGAGAGAGTCGAGGGGAAGAGAAACATTTCTGTTTCCCTCGTCTCTCTCTCTCTCTCCCTCAAACTAATCAGCTTAGCAATAAGACTTGCATAGTTTAAACTAAGACTAAGCTATGTCCGTCCGTCTGTCTGTACGTGAGATCAGTTTTCCGAAGCTCACAGAAAAGCTAAAGACTTCGGTCTTGAACTGGTGTATCAAGAAATTATCCGAAATAGATTGGTATTGAAAATCAGAGAGATTCAAAGACGGCTTCAGAGCCGTAAGTAAGAATTAAATGGGTATTAAAAATAAGAAAAAAATTTTTAAAATCCAGGGTTGGAAAATTTAATTTTGTTTGGTATATGAAAGTAACTTACAAAAATAATTTTTTCATTTTCTCTTTAAATTAAACATATTTTATATTTTTAAAAGAAGCAGTTTGGTATAACAAAACACAAAAATGCAGAAGGATGGTTCCAGGGTTGGGAAATTTAAACTCTTTTACATAAAATAACTCGCTCAAATAAATTTTTTCTTTTTAAATTAAGTATATTTTATCTTTTAGAAGGAAAGAGTTTGGTATAAAAAACTTCAGAAATATAAAACAGCTCCAGAGCTCAAAAATACGATTCCAGTGTTGGAAAATTTAAATTTCTTGATTTTTTTTGTAAAAATTGTGCTTTGAGTACAATTATGTTTTAAATTGATGGTCATAATTTGTGTTGTTTTTTTTATAAATGTGTATCATAATTCAACTGAGGTTTTTAAGCAAACATTTGCGCCCACATTTAAACCCATTTTCTTTTATTTTATCTAATTATTCTTTAATATTTATCTACAAATGGGCGTGGCCACTCCCATCTATAGCAAATACTTATCTTGAAATACTTTGAAAAGTGATACGGTAAATTAATTGAGATTTTGTAGGAGTTGCTTTATTAATCTTAAAAGATTTAAAAAAGAGTCGGAATAAAATAAAATATTTTGTTATATCCTTGAATCTAATGCAGCAAGAAACGAGAAATTGTGTGCAAGTAGCAATTTTTATAATATACGTTGAATAGGACATGTGGTTGTGGCACCTCCCATAAAGAGCATTTACTTTGAGATATGTGGAAAACTAATGTATGGAAAACTTTGAAATATTGCAGGGATAACTCTGTTGATATTGTGTATTGTCTTAGGAAACAATTTCAGAATTGAACAAGTAGACATGTAGTGTAAGGTTTTGTTTGTCTGCAAAAATACTACCAGCGTACCGATCTTTGACTGATTTGCTTACAGCGTATTGTTGATGGCCTAGAACGAACAATAGGCTATTACTTGTTTTTAAGATCTAAACTTGGCGTGGCACTTCCCACATAGCAGCAACATTTACTTCCAAGACATCTTGGAGACCAAAACAGTAAAAAAAACTAAATTTTCTTGTAACCAGTAACGCCGAAAATAACGATAACAATATTATTATAGAAAAAAGTCTACATTGAATCAATAAGCTTGTGAACTTTTAAGTAAATTAGATATTTATTTCTCGTGGTGCCTGCTACAAATACTAATCTAATATTGCGCTGATTATGCTGATGATAGAAAATAATTGGGATTGGGCAAGTGGGTGTGGCTACTCTAAAATTGAGAAAATGTTTATTAAAATAAATATCTTGCAAACTAATGCAGTGAGCATTTGGAAACTCTTCATGACTATTTATGTTAATAATGATCAATATATTCTACAAAATAGTATATAAAAGTCGGAAGAGTGGCACTTTTTGTATAAAACATTTTTGCGTCGTGTAGCGAGGCTAGTTCTACAGACTTTAAAAAAATCATTATATTTATCAGTTTTTCTTTAGATTGACGTAAAGCTTCTTTGGCAAATTTTGAGAATCATTTTTGAAATTGTCTAAAAAATTTCTAAACCTTTTCACTATTGATAGCATAATAATTTACAGTCTCAATCCATGTAACCCATAGAGTTGTTATTGGCTTAAGAAGGATGGAAAGTGCCGCATAAATTATTTTAAATACTTTTATTCTGTAAGGTGCTTTCAGATTTTTTTTCACATTTCAAATTATTTTATACACATTTTCATAATGATCCCTTACAGTTTCACGAACTCTATGAAGACAATATTTTTGGAGACAATATTTTTGTATAGAGTTTGACTTGTATGTGGACTAAACAACACGAACCAAAAATGCTCATATGTGTGGATGACAGGGTTTTTATATTTTTTTATTACAACTAAAAATTGCTAGAATATATTTGTCTATACATATTAAAATGAACGTTTTCAGTTACAAGTTAAATAAACAAAATATCCAGTATATTCTATATTTCAGGCGAAATTAAATCGTTTCCAATTGCCATAGCATTGTTGTTTTAAATATAAATTTCCAACAAGAATTCTATGGCAATTCCTTACGTTTTAATTTCACATGGAATACAAAAGATACTCGCATAACAAAAATGTTTCTAAAAAAAATATACTCTTAGCATAGTAAAATATGACAAAATATGCTCGTGAGAACAAAATATGCTCTAAAAAATGTATGCCAAAATTTTTAAAAACAAATATGATTTATCATATTTTTTGGTTACCTTTTTAATGAGCATCTTAAATCGAATTTAATTTCAAAGTATGTAAATGCGAGAATGTTTGCTGGGTCTGCATTATCTTACAAAAATTTATTATGGGCCTTATTTTGTAAAACGCAACGCTTAGCGTTGAAGATTTTCATGTGTATTTTGTTTTTGTAATTTAAATTTTCTACATACAAAATTTGTTAACGTTTGGCGTTGCGTTTTACAAAATTAGGCCCTCTATTTTATGAGCATGTATATTTTTTATATTTTTCAGTTTAATGTTGTTATTTAAATTTCTTCAGTATTTTATGCTCAATAGTGCATATAAATTATTTATGCCACACAGACACAAACACACACATACAAGAACACACACTCCAATATTGTGGTGAATTTGAAAACCTTGAAGGCCAAGAAAATAGTTAATAAATTCTAGAATAATAATTATAACAATAAATATTTTACTTAATTTTTACATTTACTTTCGCACACAAATTACTATTTTTCAACCTAGAGAATATCCCTTAGTGGTCTAATTTTCAACTTCTAGTTTCATTAGCACTTCTTGAGGTCTGTTAATTACAGAATTATTTGCTTTGAAATTAAAAAAAAACGTTTGCTAAAAAATAAATACACATTTTAATAAGTAACCCATAGTAACAATTACACAAAATGAAAATTATGTACAAGTATTAATTTTGAATTTGACAAAAAAATTACATTTCCTTGGAGTATTTAATACAATCAACATATTCACATTATCATTAGCTGCAATTTTTTTAAAACAAAATCAAGCCTAAAATTATTTAAATATTCTTGTTTTTATTACAAATTACTCAAAAACAAAAAACAATACATAGAACACCTCAAAATATGCAACAATTCTCTTTAGTATTAATAAAAAATATTCAAACACACACACTCAAACACACACACTATTGATTGCAGTAATTCAATTACCCTTCTCTCTCACTCTTACAGTACATGCAATAACAATTAAAACAGTTATTTTTTTTTTAATTTTCTCTATACTTGTGCATAAATGAGAACGTATTTTAGGCAAATAGTTGTGAATGTATTTTCAAAGTGAATTAATTTAAATTTTATTTATAACGTCACCTAAAACGCAAAATGTCATAACTAATAAAAAAAATTTTAATTCTTTTTTTATAAATTCCCTAATATTTCATCGAAAAATTCATATTTAACATCTTAATATTTTCCATTTTTTTCACCTCCCGTAAAATTTTTAAAATGTTATTTAGGGCATTTTGCATTTCATTGGTAACGTTAACGTTATATTTTTATTTCTGGGCTTGAATGTATGTTTTAATATACATATATACATGTTTTTATTTCGTATATACATATTTAATTTTTTTTTGTTTCTTTTTCGTTATGATAATTTTCATTTGCTTCGTTTTGTTACAAAAAAAAAAAAAATTATTTGCTTTCTTTTCCCTTAAGAGTGTGCAGCAACTTTAACTATAACTCCCTTTTCTAACTGTTGCACTGTGTAAATATGTATGTATGTATGTATGTATATATATTTTTGTGTCTTCTTTTTTTTTTTGTATGTTTGTTGTATTACCAAAAAAAAAAAGTAATTGAAAAGGAAAATTAACTTATTTTATGGAAATTTGCGAAAACAAATTGAAAAATCAGAGTGGAAAATTAGTAAAATATAAGAAAACTATAATCAAAAAGTAATATTGTGCTTTATTTTATGTTTTAACTTTTCTATACAAAATATTTAAAAAAACAAAAACAGAAAACTTTACTATTTTAGTTTAGTTTTAATAGTTTTTTCTTTGTTACATTATTATACTTTTTAGTTTTTGTTGTGTATTAAAATAATTATTAGTGCTGGTTATAAAAAAAATGCAACTACATGTGCAGAATTCTTGTGAAATCCAAAACTAAAGATATATAAAAAGTAAGAAATTCTTGAAATGAACATGATCGATTTAATAAATAAAAAAATATGGAGACTTAAAATAAGAGAAAGCAAGCAGCTGGTGTAATCAAGATTTATTAAACGTGAATATTGGTTTTAGTCCCAAGATATAGAATATAAAAATCATACAAAAGATGGCAGAATATTTTTTCACAATTACCAAGTGTCTCAAAAGAAAGCTAATGAATATGCTAAGCTAGTTCTCAGGTTATATATATAAACGAATGGATGCTACTCTAAGTTAAATGATGCACAGTATTTCTATGCTATATATTGCCAATCGCTTCCTTTTACAACTATTGTTACATTTTTACTTTTTACAAATATTGTTTTTATAGGTTTAAAATTTTGCTATTAAAATAGTGCATGGCACTACGATAAATTTTTATCAAATCAGACACTTTCTTTGCTCAACACTAAAATTTAGATCTTTTAAGCATACACAATGTTAAATAATTCACTGTTTTTCACTCAATATTGACTCCTGCTTAACATAAAGCTTCCGGCATAATGTTAGCCACATAAAGAATTTCACGGCACATTTAACAGCTTTCTTAAATTCCATAGTGTTACCATTCGTTCTTATTGCTTTGTGTGTATGTACATTAAAGTTGTTATTGTTTGTGTCTGACGTCGTCTGCCTTGGCTTATGTTTTAGTGTGAAATATACAAATTATTGATAAGCAGAAGGTATAACATTATAGTTGTTGTTCTTTGTGTCTTTCAGCTTATTTGGCTTATGTGTTTGTGTGGTTGTATATTCCCTGCAGAAAATTTAGTGACAATTGATCCAAACGTACTCGTCCTATAACTTGAGAAAATGCGAGTGTTACCAAAACTACGGAGTAGTGTATGGTGAAAAAAAGACATAGTGTGTAAATGGTTATATATTCGCCATTTTCCTGATGTATCGTCTTGATTTTGAGTCAAATTAATTGGGACTCGGTGTAGTATTGTATTAAACGGCACTGAGCATGTTCGTTGTGGTTGAATGCAGGACCTATCAAATAGTGTTAATATAATGTTAATTGTTCCCTGTAATGTGACTGTGGAACCAGTGCCGTAACTATACCTAGATATTGACCTAAACTTAACTGGTATTTATACTTTTGAAACATGAGTGGCCCTGTGGTCGAATGGGTAGTGTGCAAGCCTGTCAAGCACGTGGTTTTTGGTTCGAATCTCAAAAAATTTTCTGATTAAAAATAAAATGTCCTTGCATTTGTGTAACAATAAAAAAAATTATAAGTACTCATTGTTACAGTTAAATGTCGGAATAAAATGTATATATAATTTATATTATTCTACATCGAATAGGTCCCTATGGGGTAATTCAGTGAAAAGTCACAAGGTGCATACAAAATATCAATTAACCCCTACTTAGGTCATTCCCATGTAAAAGTAACAGTTCCGCTTCATAGGGACCGGTCACGTGACTAGTCTTGTGTCAGTTCCGTTTCCTGCAGGGTTTCTAAACAAGCAGAAGGTTTAACACAATAGTTACTTCAAGATTTTCCAAATACATAGTGAACCTTTTTTTATTTGACTTCAAGATCTGTCGAAAATATCTTGTAGCAACTTATTTCTCCGCGTTCATATTCAGCCTTAAAATGCCAGGGGTCAGATTCCGCAAACAATTTCAGTGTTCTCAATTTACCAAACTTTTTTGCGGTGAAAAATTTTGACACAAGAATAACAATTGTAATTTGTTTTTTTATTGATTTGATAGTTTATTTATTATTTATTATACAATATTCAATGTAAATATTTCAAAGTTCAGTCATGCTCCAGAATATTGTCCTTAGATTACTAGGCCCCTATTCTGTCCTCTGCCGCTGCACTGCCCCCTTTTACTCCTTGCTGCTCATCTCGGATGGTATTCTTACTCTGGATATATTCTTGGTAGTAACTAATACACTCACGTCAGCTTCGTGACTAGGAAATATGCTAAAATATTATACTCACGTCTTTTATCGTGACTAGGAAATAACTCACGTGAACACACGGTGCACAGGATATAACTAACTACTCATGTTTGGTTTCGTGATTGTATGATCACTCACGTGGACACACAAGATACTAGTTATAACTTTTTCCTATGTCTATTTTCGTGACTAGTAAACTACTCACATGAAAGCACTAGGCACTGAATTTCATTATCTACATACATATGTACAATTTAGTGACTAGGAAATCACTCACGTGCACATACGAGGCACAGGATATAACTAGCCACTTATGTCTGCTTTCGTGACTAGTAAATCACTCACGTGGACACACAAGATACTAGTTATAACTTCTTCCTATATCCGTTTTCGTGACTAGTAAATCACCTACGTGGAAAAACTAGACACTGAATTTAATTATCTACTTTCGTACACTTTTCGTGACTAGCACATTGACTGCCATTGTTAAATCAGTGTATTAGTGATAAAAAACGATTTCTAAGGTATCCCTAGTCCATTCTGTCAGTGACAGACTGTCACTTACTTTTTATTCTATACACGCTTTTTTGTGTCGCACATTTCTGCACGACGTGGCACTGCATGGCGGGTAAGCATCTGTAAAAGTCACTGTCGTACAAAAACATACGACGCTCTAATTTATTGTTTTCTGATTCTTCATTTAAAGATCACAACCAATTTCACTTAGTGTCGTACATAAATGAACAACAGGCTATAGAAATAAACAATCACTGTCGTGCGGAAACGTACGACGTGGCACCCCACGACGGGATGGGTGTCATACGGAAACGTACGACGTGGCACTCAATGTGCTAGGAAATCACTCACGTGTACACATGGGGCACAGGATATAACTTACAATTTATGTTTGCTTTCTTGATCATGTGATCACTCACGTGGACACACAAGATACTAGTTATAACTTCTTTCTATGTCCGTTTTCGTGACTACTAAATCACTCACGAGGAAGCACTAGCCCCTGAATTTAATTATCTACATACATATGTACAATTTAGTGACTAGGAAGCCACTCACGTGCACACACGAGGCACAGGATATAACTAGCCACTTATGTCTGCTTTCGTGACTAGTAAATCACTCACGTGGACACACAAGATACTAGTTATAACTTCTTCCTATGTCCGTTTTCGTGACTAGTAAATCACTCACGTGGCAACACCAGACACTTAATTTAATTATCTACTTTCGTCCGCTTTACGTGACTAGGAAATCACTCTCGTGAGCACACGGGGTACAGGATATATCTAATAATTTATGTTTGCTTTCGTAACTAGGAAATCACTCCTGTGAACACACGGAGTACAGGATATAACTTGCAACTTATGTTTGCTTTCCTGATCGTGTGGTCACTCACGTGGACACGCAAGATACTAGTTATAACTTCTTCCTATGTCCGTTTTCGTGACTAGTAAATCACTTGCGTGGAAAAACTAGACACTGAATTTAATTATCTACTTTCGTACACTTTTCGTGACTAGGAAACCACTCACGTGGATACACGGTGCACAGAAAATAACTAATCACTTAGGACCACTTTAGTGACTAGAAAAACACTCACGTGGACATACAACATACCAGTTATATCTTCTTCCTATGTCCGTTTTCATTACTAGTAAATCACTAAAGGTTATGAAATAATCTACACAGAACTAGGTTCTATTATTCTATGCTCTTCCGCTTTCGTGACTAGGTTAATGTTTCCATTACTAGAGAATCACTAAACATTTACTATAACACAACTACGATACCACTGTATTTGCAGAGTAGTATTCGTGTCTATGTAATCACTAAACGACTCTTTGACTACGTTTAGCTACTATAAATCTCGTGACTAGCAAATCACTTAGATAATATTCACTACGTGACTACTACTACTCTGATCGCGAATCAGTTTTATTGTTGTAATATACTTTACTCTCAAGGCTCAAATTAACAGTCTTTAGTTAACTAATGAAGGTAAACCACCTTCAACCAACCAACCAACGAAATTGATAAGAAAAATCGTTAGTTAAACCACGAGCGTTAGTTAACTATAGACTGTGAATTGGGAACTTAAAAATATTCTTTTTCTATTCGTTTCTTATTGTTTTTCTTTTGCTAAAATCTTTGACCACATTATGTTGTTTGTTGTATGTTTTTTTTACAAATTTCCTATTTACATATGTATGTGTTGCCAACAAATTGTTATACAGTATGTCACGTTAGTTTATGTACAAATCGTTTATTACAAATTCTGTGCTGTTCGTAGTCAAAATTGTGAACCCTGTTACATAGTTATTTTTTAAGATCTGCTGAACATATCTGGAACCTTTTTATGTCGAGTTGTGCTAAATACAACTCAAGGCGAATTCATATCAGCTGATCTCGATTCAGCAGCTGATGATCATCCGTTAATTTCTCTCTTGTGTCAAATCAAAGCAAAACGTTCAGGAAATTTTGTTACAGCAGGAAATTTTACAAGAAACAAATACAAAGAATAATATTTTTTAGAAACTTTCTTCTGGCAACACTTTTTTTTGCAGCTCAGCTGTTTTTTCTAACATGTCACTGCTGTGCATGTTTAGTTTGGTTTACAATTAAACTATGAATCGATTTACAAACGAACAACGCTTGCAAATTTTTGAATTTTACTATCAAAATTTATGCTCGGTTAAGAAAGTTTGGGCGAACTGCTAAGGCAGGCGGCTATTCGGCATTTTGTGACCAAATTTTTCACCAAATTTACATTATTGGACATTAAACCACCAACATGCGTACGTAGTGCTGCATGACTGGGAATTATTGATTCGGCGCAGTTTGCAGCTATTGACCATTTTTTTTTCTTTTTTTGTTCAAAATAAAAGCACTAGACTTGGCTGACAATGGCCCAATTGAGAGGCGAGTTCGGTGAATAGTTTGAGGCCGGTCAATTGGCCGCCTAGAAACTATCTTTGCTGTTGCTATGTTAAGTTTTCTGTTCAAGCACTGAAAGGCAATATTAAAGAATTTATTCGTGAGATACCGGCCGATATGTTGCAGAAAGTATTCCAAAATTGCACCCAGCGTGAACCATTTGAGGCGTAGCCGAGGTCAACATTTATATGAAATCATCTTTAACATTGAGTTATATATAGATCGTTATTGACTCAAATAAACATTTTATACATTTTTCTAAATTTTATGTGTTTTTTTTTTTCATCAAATTCGAAAGCTCTTAAAAAATCACCCTATACAAGGCGTATATGCAGAGTAGTAATTTGAGAACAGCTGCTATCAATTCGCCTTGATACAACCCGAACTTCTTTATCTAGTGACCTGCCGAATAAAACTCGAAATTGTTTATTTTTCGAAAAGCATCGAATTCAGCTCGACATCACTAATTACTTCCCACATCGTACAAGTTCTGAATCCAAGATAATGCTACTCGTAAGAACGCAATCGGGACGAACGACGAATTTTTCGTTGCGCACTTTCGCCATCAGAAATAAAACACATTGATTCACATGAAAATTAAAGCAACTCCGCCGTCAAACGAAATTCGTTGTGCGTGACGAAATCTCAGATGGATTTATTTCTATTTTGCATGCCAACGAACGACGTAAAACCAATTTTCTCTCTTGCTCTCTCTTTCTCTCTCTCTCTCTCTCTTTGAACACACACTAAGCAGCGATGCCAACTTGGTGCTTTTGACACTATTTTTAGTGTTTTTGAAGACTAAAAACGCCAAATTTTGAGCGTTAGTGCCAAAATAAGAAAAAGCACTTAGTAGAGCTTTTAAGAAATTTGTGTTTTTCTTAAAATTACTTTAATAAAGACATGGTGTATTTATTTTTTCAATGTACATTTGTAATGTCAAATAAAGAAAAGCTTAGAAAATATTAAACATGATTTAATTCACTAGTTTGAATCTTAACTCGTTTTCTACGTTAGTGCTTTTTACACCTTTTAAGACCTCAAAATTACGCTTTTTAGAGCTTTTTTTTTAATTTTGATGTGCCTTTAGAGCCAAAGAAGTTGGCATCAGTGGCAATAAATAACTTTAGCAATTATAAGAGCTGAATTCGCTGCGCAAATTCGTCATTGTTGTGCTTCACACGACGAATTTACGCAGCGAATTCTTATCGACGAATTCGTCGTTCGTTCCAGTTGTGTTCTCAGCATGAGTAGTTTGATATTTTTTTCAGCTTTTTTTTTTTTTGTAACAGTCTCTTCCTTTTCCTTAATTTATAGTTTCGAATTTATGTATAAATAAATAACATTAAAAGTTCACTCATTAAAAAAAAATTACATACTTAAGCCATTTAGAACAAAAGCTTTTAGCTTTTGATACATTTATTTATAGTTTTTACAGTCTAAAGCCAATATTACGTAAATAAACTAAATCATCAGCTCAAGAAAACAAAAAAAAAATCAATACTGTTCATTAAGGAAATTAATGTAATTGTTAATGCACAACAAGTCCATCAGCGAATTGCATTTCGAGAACCATTTATGTAATTTCAACATTTATTTTTTTAACTTACAATTGTAATTTTATTTTTCCTTTTGAAACGTTGTTTTTTTTTTTTTTTTGTAAACATGATTAACAACAATTGTTTTTGTCAAGTTGATTGCCAAACAATTTAGATTTTTTCACGATACTTATTGATCATAATGGCTCCAAATAATTGGCATAATTGTGATTTGTTTTGTTCGTTTATTTGAAACTCATTATTTAAAAAGTCCAATTGGATTTATAATTTTGTTGTTGTTCTTAGCAGAAAAAATTATATAGACAAAAAAAAATTTAAAAAAAACAAAATCAATCTATTGTAAACAGTCAACCTAAAATAGCAACTAAAAGCGTTTAGAAAAAAAAATTCTAATAATTTAAAAACTAGAGGAAATGAAATAAATCTAAAAGGAAACCAAAGACTTTTTTGTATTGAAAAATTTTTTATTTGCATAAGAAATTTAATTTAAAAAAAATTAAGTACAAAAACTAGAAAAGCCTCCTTCCTCCCCAGTAATGAATGAATGAAAAAGAGACAACAAAAATTTTAAATACAAGACAATTTGCAAAGAAGAAAAAATATTTAATAATTAATTGAAGATGAAAGAAAAATCGAACAAACATTGGTTTTGTTTATTTGTTTTAATTTATTAATTTAATTATTTTATTATTTTTATTTTAGAATTTAACATTTAACATTTTTGTTTTTCCAGGGCTAAGCACGTCTGAATGCATTTCTAAGTGTTTATAGTTTTGTAATTCTCAATAATTTAATGGGAGTTTATCTATAAGCATTCGGGTCTCTCTTCAATTTGAAAGAAATGCATCTAGACGTAAAAATTTTTTTTCTAAATTTGTTTTAAATAATTTGAAAAAATTTTAAATTTATATTTTGTACATAAAATTTTTCTATTGAAGTTTGTATAAAATTTTCTCGAAACATTTACCCAATACACAACCTAGTGTAGATTGTAGATTGTATTAACTACAACTATGATAGTTGTGAACAGCCTGTTGTAAGTGTTGCTAGACTTTTAAAAATGTCGAATATTGAAAAAGAAGAAGAGAAAGAATAAAAATAGCGTAAATATTAAAAATAACGAAAATAGTTTAATAAAAGCAAAAAAAACACAAAAAATGTCTGTATTATGCGAAGAATATGCGGCAGAAATGTTAATTGTGGATAAAATTTAAGGGAAACTACAATTTTATAAAAAATAAAATTCAGGCGATTCTAAAGAAGACAATCACTCTTATTCCAGGTTGCTTCCGATTTTGCAACTTTTCGCGAATTTTTGCGAACTTCGCAATAAAATCGACTTTTTGCATGCTTTCAGTCTCTTAAAAGTTTTGCCGATTTTTAAAAAATATTAGACTTTGTTATCATCCCGCTTTTAGTAAGATTTTGCGAATCAGCATCATTTTCGCGATTTTTATTGAATTTTTTGCATTCCTTACAGTTTAGTGATTTTTAATCGATATTATGGCTGTTATAAAATTTTGCAACTTTTCGCGAATTTTTGGAAACTTCGCAATAAAAGCGACATTTTGTATGCTTTCAGTTTCCTAACAGTTCTGCCGATTTAGACTTTGTTATCATCCCGCTGTTAGTAGCTTTTTGCGAATTTTCGCAATTTTTATTGAATTTTTTGCATTCCTTGCATTTTTGGCGATTTCTAGTCAATATTATGGCTTGTTTAAAATTTTTGTTATCATCCCGCTGTTAGTAGCTTTTTGCGAATTTTCGCAATTTTTATTGAATTGTTTGCATTCCTTGCATTTTTGGCGATTTCTAGTCAATATTATGGCTTGTTTAAAATTTTGCAACTTCTCGCGATTTTTTGCAAATATCGCGATAAAAGCGACTTTTCACATGTCTTCAGATTCTTGACAGTTTTGCCAATTTAAAAAAAAAATATCATTCCGCTGTTAATAAGTTTTTGCAAATTTACGTAATTTTCGCGATTCTTGACGAATTTTTTGCATTCCTTACAGTTTTAGCGATTTTTAATCAATATTATGGCTTGTTTAAGATTTTGCTAATTTTCGCGATTTTTTTGCAAAGTTTGCAATAAAAGCGGTTTTTTTATGGTTTTTAGCGACCTAACAATTTTGAAGATTTTAAGACATTATTAAACTTTGTCATCATCCTGTTGTCAATTTTCGTCATTTCGTGAATTTTTTTTATATATTTGCATATATAATTGCATTAATTTTTATTAATTTAATAAAGAAAAATCAAGGTAAATGTTATTAAAAAACATTAGCACTTTTATAAGCTTCTGAATTCCTGATGCCATTCTACGACATTCATCAAACATAGGGAAAAATGTTGTAGGTGTCGGAGCAAACTTTTGTATGGAAATTACCTACAACATTTTACAACTATTGTACAGCTTGACGACCTACTACACTAACAATGGGTTGTGAATTGAGCAATTATTATAATTTTTATTTTTCTACTTGAAACTTTATTACTTTTTGATTTTATTTTTGTATATTTTTAACATTTATTGAAAATTTTATATTAATAAAAAAAAAAAAAACCTAAACGTTCGTTGCTCACTTTGTACCAGAAAATAATACACAACCATTCCATTTGAAAAATTAAGCAACTTCCATATCAGAGACTTATGAAGACCATTTTAACATTAAATGAGAATTTATTTTCAAAATCATAAACAATTGCATCCATAAAAAAAAACAGATCATACATACAGGCACTTGTGCAGTCAGCATTTTTCATTTACACCACAGCAATATTAATTGCAAAAATTCACCTGCATACATACATATATGTACATAATCTGTATTTAAAGAGAGAGACTCTGTTGTCTCTCCCAGTTTTAACATAAATAACTCATGAGAGTATGCGTTCATTTAAATTCACCTTTCCAACACTTCACCCACCCACCGAAGAAAGACACACTCAAATTAAATATTTTATTTTTATTTTATGTATTAATTTTAATTTTTCCTATTCGTTTTTTTTTTTAATTTTTAATTTTTAGTTGGTATTTATTTGTTTTTCTTTTCACACATTAGCAGTATCAAAATTTGCTGTATTCCAATAATTCTCATAGTTTAATTGAGAACATTCAAAGTGTTTGTCTGTGTGGGTTTCGAACTTTTTTATTTTTTTATAGGTTTTTTTTTTATATAACGAGAAGTTTTAACCTAGATCGTCTTGTATATATAAAAAAATATCACACTGCAAAACTGAACAATGGGCGGGCGATTGCGTAGCATGAGAGAGTTTGGCAAAATGCTAACTATGGAAAGGATAACCTGAGTCCTGTGGGGTAATACGAATCAAGCAAGGTGAAAAGAGATTTTAAGATTGAATAGGCCAGACTTGGGTCGAACTCATTCAGTTGGTCGTTTTTGATGCAAGCGTATGATCAAACCTTTTAAATTAAATGGGTTTGATCAAATGGAGATAAGATATCATCTAGCTTGTATGGAACTGATAGAGGATATCACATGCAGAGCATGCGAGGAACAAAACGAATTGATGAACCAGTAACTATTTTATTATGCATAATTTAGTCAGCTTAGAAGGTAAATTGTCCATAGAGACAACGTTTTCGACTTAGTATGTCCAAAGAGAAAACAAAGAACAGACTGGCCTCATGGCGTGACCGATTTATCGAATAGGTTTTTCTACGTAGATAGTTGTGTTGGGAATAATCCGCATCTTTGGGTTGATTACAAAATATACCACAGTGGGTATAAGTGTCATTCCGTATGGGATTGAGGCAACATGGTTGCAACCTAACGTCACCATATCTAAACGAACACCTCAGCTTGCGGCTGTAGGGGGTGTCATCTTTTATATCGATTTGTAAAAATTTAATAATTTGAAAAAAAAAAATAAAGAGATTTCCATAGAGCTATTTTTATTTAAGATTGGACTATAATCATTTTGGCGTGAGATCTAAGGCGCTGAGAATCACTATTTGGTTATTCAGTGGTATATTCCCTAAGGATCCGGTTTAGTTGATCGTTGTAGTTTTATTATCGGTTTGTATCAAAAATGAACTAGTGAACGTATTCGACCCAGTCAGTCAGTTAAAAAAGACGATGTATAACAATTTCAACAACAAATTTGAACAGATTTTAAAAGATTAATCTTTAGGTATTATAAAGGCACATGGCAGCTTGAGCAAATGTCCTATGGGTTGGCGCTCAGCATATACCAAGAGCCGGCTAACTTCGAATGATTTGAAAAATTCCAGAAACTTTTCTTCGCTGGCTCCTCTTTTTATATGGCGTCGGATACCTGAAAATGAGATAAGACTTTTATCGCTTTGGGTTTGCGACATTACTTTAGGTCGACTAACCGGCTACAGTAGACTTGAATCGGTCTCATTCATGACGCATGACTGTAGTCGGTTCTTTTTGGCTCAAAACTATGATCAAATCCATGTAATTTAAATTTTTGTCAAAAATGTCCGACCAAAGTCTAGGCGTAAGCACTAGATAATAACGGTTTCTCTCAAGTCGAATTCATAGCAGTTATTTTCAAGTTTTCTGTTTGACTTGAACTTTTAATTCCAGACAAATAACTGCAAGGTCTTTGCTAAAAGTTTTAACGTGCAAAAGCTCGAGAAGAGAGTGTTATAGATCACAGATTTTAAAACAGGTCTGGTATTATCAAACATACCAATATAACATAAAAATCGAACCAAAAGGCCATAATAAGTCCCTGGCTGGTGATCATCACTCATTGAGAGTGATTTGAGGATCATTTCAAGTTCAATATACAGGACCGTTCAAGGAAATGCTAGCACTGAGGAACTTGGAAGGCACGATATAACCTTGCCCTCTCCACCCGATTACTAATGCATTGGTATACCAAAGCTCTTCTGCAAACTTTGACTAAGGCTACCAACTGAGGAGGAGGCAAACAGCAAAAAAAAAATAACTACAGGATAATCCGACAGCTAGCGATTAACTTGAATAGGAAGAATATGGCTTCTCTGATTTTAAGAAGTTGAAAAAAATCGGTATCGGGACATCGTTTCATCGGTAAGGATGCCCAGAAATAAGGGGTTGAATATCAAATTTTCTAACAAAGCTAACAAGAGTTAAATAAGAAAGAGAGCATAGAACATATGTTATGTCACTATCCCGGACTAGCCAGAAAACGAATAGCTATCATGAGTTCTGGAAGATTAAGAGTATCTGAATGAGAAATTTGCTGGGGTTTAACCACAACTAATAACACTGTATAACCCAAAAAAAATTTATTCTAACGACTGATTCCTGCTGCAAAGAAGGTCAAAATTTAAGTCATGATATAATTTAGAAAGGGCTTTCAGATTCTTGTGGCTAATCGCATATTCCTGTGTTTAATCGCAGACTCTCGCAGTTAATCGACATCGGTCACCTGTGACACTTGTATTTCCGTGTTCAGCATTTTTACCTGAAATTTCAGTAGGAACATTTATATGGAAAACAGTACTCCTAAGCTGGACCAATGCTCTACGGAAATATTCGCCATAAAATTAAACAGCTTGTGTATATGTTTCTGAATGCTAAAGCTCAAACTTAAACATCAGAAATTAATCAAAGCTTGAAATTAGTTTTAAGACTTATTTCGTACTTATTCATGTTTCGATTGTTTGGATAGCTTCATTCAAAATCGTACGAGAAAAATGTTTGTGGAAAATTTTAACCCACTCCGGATTGATACATCTTTCAAAGGGAAATGTTATAAATTATAATGATGCATAAAAATATTCGCCTTTTATTTTTATCATAAGTTCCGGAAGTCGTGTAAAAGTGAGACATTAATCCTTAAACGGAATTTGTATTTGGAATCATTTCTAGAGTTAAAGTTTAATTTTGCGCCTGGAGAATATTTTGATCCTCGTCCAATGTACAAATACACTATTATAAGAAAACCCTTTAGGGGAGAGAGTTATGTTAGGTTGGATTAGATAAGGGCGACAGTCAGACTCTCTTAGATCAGAGCTGCCCACAGCGAGAAAACCGAGAGAAATGTATAAGCGTATGTTTTTTATTCATTTGTATAAAAAGCCGATTGATGTTTGGCACTCTGATGCCAGTTTGAACCAACCAGAGTTCAAACTTGGCAACGTCAGAAAGTTCCCTGAACTAAAGAGAACCAATGCTGGTCATTCTCTTCTATGCTAGTCCGGGGCAATTATACAGCAAATATGCTACGTTTTCTACTTTATCAATGGCTTGGTTAGCTACGCTAAAAGTCATTGTATTCAATCCTCAATCCTTAACATTTGCGCATGTCTGCTTATGAAACAGTCTGGCAAATAAAACAAACTGTATTATATTTATTTAGATGAGACCACAAAAAATTACTGCATGATTACCAGGCAGTTAGGTAATCAAGCAGTCATTTTTTTTTAGCCCGCCTTCTATATGTTTCTTCCTCAGTCTAGCGCGTCTAAGTCGGAGAGGTATACTAACACATTCAAATTCCTGTGGAACCTGTAAGGATGTCCCACTTCTTACAAGCTCATGGGCCCTATAGTTTACCTGAAAGTCTCTATGCAGCGGGATCCAAACGATTCTGATATTAAACTGCTATAGCATCTCGATTAGAGATGAACGACAGTCGAGAGGTGTTGTTGTTCTTAGAAGCGGGAATTCTGCAGCCAAAATAGCTGCTCGACTATCTAATAACATTCACTCTCGAAAAACCCGCATCTTCCTTAATAACAAATCTCAGCCTGCACCGATCCGCAAGTCGCTTTGTCCGTGAGTAAACCCACTTCAACACGCTTCTCTTGTCAAGACGTTCATGAAGTAGAGCAGTGGAACTTTAATCAATCCTTCCACCCCAAGCTTCGCGGTTCACTATTATATAGTGGCAGGTGCTGTATCCACTCCACAGAGAAATACAGCAGAAAAGAGTTAGAGGGCGAAAGTATTTCCCAAAAATTTTATTCGAAAGTGCTGAGCACATATTATACCTTATATGTAATGATTGCATAGGCGCGGGCGGAAGGGAATTCAACCTTCTTTAAATAAGATCTTGACGGAACCTCTCAAAACTCCGATACTGAAGGTGGCGTTGCCTGAGGTAGTTAGCACGTTGACTACAAAACCTAAGATCCTAGGCGAAAGTATTTCATAAAAATTTTATTTGAAAGTGTTGAGCACATATTGCACCTTGTATGTAACGATTGCATAGCTTCTCATGATAATTCAATTGAGTGGAAGGAAATCCAGCCTTCTGTAAATAAGGTCTTGACCTAACCTCTCAAAACTCCGATACATTAAATTCACTTTGTTGTGGTCTCCTTTGCTAGAATCCATCTAAGGCGAATTCATATCAGGCAACCTTATAGCAGCAGATGACGATCAGCTGATTCGTTTCTCTCGTGTCAATATTAGCCAAAACGTTCGTAAATTTTTTGACAGCAAAAAATTTAACAATAACAAAAATATAAATAAAAAAAATGTCGACACTGTTGGATTCAACTTATTGAATTCGCCTTGAATCCATCGTTTGAGCCTAGTTGTTTTGAAGAACGTTGTATTTTGTGATTATCGGTATCTGTATATCACCCTTACGTAGCTTTAAATAATATTATAATAATAATTGCTTAATTCACAACAATATTTATCGTGCATTTGTGTATCAAATACACTTTTGGTTTTTTAATTGTGAACACCCTCTGTGTTGTGTATAAATGTATTTCGTATTTTTAATGAAAAAAGAAGAACAAGCTACATGCAAATTCTCTCAGAGAGCCTCTCTTTGAATACAACATTTTAAAAACATATGAAATAAAAGCGTAATAGTGTATTTCATTTTTATATGAAAATTTCATACAACAAATGTTACACTCTTGTATTTAATACAGTGTCCCGCAAAACAAAATATGTTTGTATTGGTGAGAAAAATGAGAGTAAAATAAACTTGCACTTGAAGAAAAGTTTTGTAATATAAACTACATGATGTGGTTATTACTTGTTTGAATTTTGTTTTGTAAATAAACAATTTACTAAAAACTTAAATAAAAAGTAAAAATTTAATAACCATTCAACAATTTAGTGTATAAATTCAAAATTAAATTTATTCACAGCTCTGTTGATACTATTAAAATGCCTTTTTAAGCTATAATTCCTATTATTTTTAAATATTCCAAACATAAAATGCATTGCATATAGCCAAAAGCATTTTTAATCACGAAATATTTCCCAGCTTCCGTAATTATATTATCAATTTTTTATCTGTAGAAATTTATTATATTTGAACTTTAATTTCGTTCCGTGTGCTCAAAAAAAAAACTAAACACAAAAACAGGAAAAAATTAATACATGCGTGCACAACTTAATTCGTCACTTGCTCAGTGACGACTAAATGAAAGAGCATAAGCATGTATGTGATTTTCATCCGCACAATTGTGCTATGGCTTGCGGGTTACTGATTTAATATGATAATACAATCGATACAGAGATACAAGAGGTTTTGTGAATTAAGCAAATATTTCACTTCTTCAAGTACTAAAAAATAATCGCTTAGTTATAGAAGCAATATATTGCTGTAAAAATTCGCTTCAGTTAACTCGATATGCTTCAGCATTTCATTCTCTCTTACACACACATACACATTAGTCGCCAATTCGTATTCTATTTATAGCATTACTACCTCATATTACAACTCTGCGCCTACTTAATAAGTAACTAGGCGAATTCATACCAGGTGAACTCATTTTTAAAATACGAGTATGTATATTTATTAGTGTAAAATTTGCTGACTTTTGCTTGATTTGATACCAGACAAATTAACAGCTGATTGTCATCTCTTGAAACGGGATCACCTGTTATAGATTCGACGTGATAAGCAGTGTACATCTTTTTTTAATTTTTTTTTTTTTATTAATTAAAATGTGTTAACACCCCATGGCGCTGGCTGCAATTTAAGTCTCTAATTTTCAGGCTATAGAAGCAAACATTTTAAGAAAGTTAGTTTTTCGGGCAAATAAAGGAATTTTGTTTTAATTTAAATAAATATATTTTAATATTTTTTTTTTAATTCTTTTTAATTTACTAACGTTTTAAAAAGCTAAAATCGTTTTTGCAAAAGCCAAATTTTTTTTAAGAGAAAATATAATTAGAGCCTTCATAGTCTTAATTGTTTGGCAACACTAATTTAGACAACATGCGTTTAACATTATGTACATAACAGAATACTGCTAATAATACTTAAGTTAAATTAAATTTAATTTAATTTATTACTGATTTTTTTTTTTTTTTAAGTATAACAACAATTTCTATTTTCATTAAATGTTTCACTTTCTGTCTCATTTGTCTGTGTGTTAAGTATTTACTGCAAAAATATATACATACATATATATTTCCAACTCTGTCGGTTAATTTATTCTCTCTTTCTATCTATCTCTCTCTCTCTCGATTTTTATGTATACATATTCTTGTTTTATGTTGTTTGTTGCTCTCTCACACTGCCAGAAAAGAAACGAACATACATATATATTTTCCGTCTATATTTTATGCACGTTATTTATCTACTCAAATGCATCCAAATTCTTAAATAATGTATTATTAAGTATTTTATTATTATTATTATTATTTCCTTATGATTATAATTTGTTTTGTTATTCATTTTATTTTTCATACACTACACAAACATTTTTGAAGTGTCAAAAAATAAAGAAATGTATTAAAATAAAAAATAAAAGTTTTTCATTCATACATTAATACTCTGGAACAGTTGACCTATTTCCTTCTTTTCTTTACCACAAGACACAATTACTAACTCTCTCTCTCTAACTCACTTCATTATTTCCTACACTAAATGCAATGAGACAGTTGCATAAATAAGGACAGAGAGCTTAAACAAAGACCTGGACAGTTGTAAGACAGCAGCTTGCCAAAATCTATAAAAACTTTTTCATAAAAAAATAAAAATTCGGAAAATCTAAATTAATTAAGATAATATTATATCTTAGCATTGGGTATATAAAATAAATGCTGCTTTAAATTAATTAAATAATTAATTAAATTTATTAGCTTAAAGCTTTAAATTAATAAGTATTTTATTTGTTATTAAGCATATTAAGGAAAAACAACAAAACTAAAATTTTATTTCAAAAAAAAAATTTATATTCTTTTTAATTATAATTTACCATAAAACAAACAAAAAATAATAATAAGAAATTGTTGAAAAGAAATTATGGGGCCAGTAGTACGTAAGTGTTCGCGCAAAATCTATTTTGGTGATAATCAATTTGTAGCTATAATATATATAATATATTTTTCTTTCCTAATAGTTTTTTTTTTTTTTTTTTTTATTTTGATTTGATTACACTTTGTTTTGTACTTCTTGCTCATTATTTATTTGTATTTTTCGTTTTGCTCCTCTATACAATAAAAAAATAATAATAATATATGAATAGTTTTCTGTGTGTGTTTTCTGTATTGAATTAAAATCTTAGAAGAATTTTAAATTACCAAACAATCATAATTAATAAAGAAACCAGTCAATTATCTCAACAACAACCAAAAAAAGAAGACACTTAAAAACCAAACTAGCAACTAGCAACTTCAAATTAGTTTTAACTACCAAATAAAACAAAAAAAAAAAAAAAAAAAAAAAACTTAAAAAATCAAATACGAGCAGCCAACAAAAACCATTTCAAATCGCCCTTTTCAGATGTACGGTAACTATGCACCAGCTGGAAGCCCACCGTTGCCAGATATTATAGGACAGTATTATTCGCCCGGCTATGGAGGCCCCGGACCTTATGACTTGTATGGCGGACCCTCGACATCGGCTGGTTATTTGTATGATCCGGCGGCAGCGGCCGCCGGCTATTACGGCCAAACGTCGCCCATACGCAGGCGCAGATACAGCATTGCTGGCCTGCCGTCGGCCTCAATGATGAACGACTATTACGGTTATCAGCCGGTGGGTCCACAGCCTCTGCATCAGTCTTCCTCTTCGAATATTATCAATTTGCTCAATGAGGCCCACAAGTCGATATCGCGCTCCTCCCAAATACTAGGCCATCACGCACGCCTGGCTCAAGCCCAACAGGCTGCCGCCCAAACGGTTACACCCCTAACGCACTATCCCGGTCGTGTAATATCCAGTTACCCCACTCTACATCCGGGCGATACTTCGCCGCCCTATTTAAACGATAATCTTATGCAAATGTCCGCGAGCTTTTCGTCGCAGCCGAATATGTACTTCCAGCAATATACACAACCGCCCCAGGCGGTACCCGGTCAAATGGGCATAGGTATGGGCGGTATGGTAGGTGGTGGTGGCACGCGTCTCAGACCCGCGTATTCCGTATCAAATCTTAACTATCTCAATTATCCCAGCGGGGTGGGAGTGGGAGTGGGTGTAGGTGGCCTTGGCGGCGCCGGTGTTGGCTTGGGCGGCAGCAAATATGCGACGACAGCTGGTGGTGTGGCCGGTAGTAGTTATATAAATCCGTACTCGCAATCCCTTTACAATCCGTCTGATGTAAATGCCTACAATGTCAATAATATTATGCAACAGCGCAATTTAATGTCATCATTACACGCTTCCAATCCCGCCATCTCACAGCTGTTCCCGCAGCACCAACACTTAGCAACACAACATCAGCAGCAGCAGCAACAGCAGCAGCAGCAACAATACAATGCACACCAGCAAATGCTGGCCCACAATATTCAACAGCAATTTGCTGGCACTCAACATTATGCTCACCAATTGCCGGCCAGCTCTCATCCCTCAGCTCACATACATGCTTCGGTGCAGCAGCAGCTGAATCCGGACCATCAATTTCACATACACCAGCATCAAAATCACTTGCAAACCCATCCACTGGCCGCACTGGCCAGTACGACAGCACCTTTCCCGGCCACCCTGACGAGCAGTGCCTTGCACGATGTGCGCAGTGCCATGGGTGGTGGAGGTGGATGTGGCTTGTCGGGCTCTGGCGGAGCTGCATACGATCACTTACTACACTCTTCATATCCGCACCATCATCTGCAACATACTCACTCGCACATGCAGCATCCGCTAACAGCAAGTGCTTCATTAGGACACTCATACTCTCATCATCCGCATCATCTGTCACCATATTCGAAAATAGACTTAGATTATCCAAAACTGCCACAAGAGCAAAAACGACAAGTAAGTTTTAAATTTGACGTTGATACGCTATCTCTAGATTCTTAAGTCAAACTCGATTAAAAACAAGAAAAAAATTAAATAAAATATAATAAAGCATTTTACTGCCCTAAACTTAAATTTATTATTATGAGAGAAACTATTGCTCTCCTACTTCTAAGTAAACTCTCTAAAAAAAAGAGAACGCAGAAATGCCAATTCTAAAGAGGAAGACAGAAAAACCCGTTACAATACCAGTTTTCCTTTCAAAATAACAACAATAAATTGGTATACATACACATAGTACATTGCTATAATTATGGCCACAACTGTGCAGCAACGACTTTTCGCTAAAGGGAATTAGATAAATTTCATTTGAATTGCAAAATAATAAAAAATAAACTCTAAATTAAAATTGCCTTTTGAGCTAAAATTTTTGGCTATTGTATGCTTCCTTTTATTTCTTTTTTCTCTCTCTCTCTCTCTCTCTCTCTCTCTCTCTCACTCTTCTTTGTGTACAATATATTTGTATTTTTTATATATATTTTTTATAATAATAATAATAATACGTTTTCTTTTGAAACTGCTAACAACAGTTAGAAAAAAATGCATTTAGGTAAAGCAAGAAAAACAACAAAAATTTGAAAGTTTTTTTTTATTCCTACACCAGCCGAGAAAATTTTGCATTTACTATTGATAAACGAAAATATATCAAATGCCAAAACGAACAAAAGAAAAACCAGGCAAAATTGTTCTTTATTATTAGGGAAATACAATGTTTCAACTATTTTGATTAGAATTTAGAAAAAAAAATATTAATAATTAGTATAGACGAGATGATGGAGTGAATAGATTTAGAGAAAAATCTACTTTTGATTATAATATTTAATAAAAAAATATATATATAACTACGACATAAATATGTATGTATGTAATTGTAGCTGGTGAATTACTTAAATTAAGGCGTTGGGCGAAATTAAATATGATTTAGTTAGTTAACGAAATTATTGAGTCGACCCTAAACAAATACTTCAAAAGAACAAAAACAAATCTTTCTTTAAACCCTTAAGGTATGATGTTTTAAAATAAATTGTCGTAATAACATTTCACACGGCTGCCTCATTTCAAACTAATTTTATTTCCGTTAGTTGGCGCCAAACGATACAGCGACAATAATTTCCGCATAACTGTCACACAATTTTTCTTGCTTCTGGCAACACTAACAACAGCTGTTGTGCTAGATTGCAAAGTTTGCTTTCTTTATATAAATTTTAAAATTAATTTTACTTTTCCTTGCGTAATAATGATTTGTTCTTAAAAAAAAAAAAGAAATATTAGAAGAAAGGCATGGGTCGGAGAGTGGCTTATTGATGGTAGTCATCGAACTCCATTTATACTACGTTTATATTATCACTATTTGCAAATAAAAACATTTGCAAACAACTCAACTCATTAGCCCAATTCACAATCTTGTGCAAATGGTCTTGCATCGTTGCATGTGCAAAATGGTATAGCATATTGATATTCACCACTTAACAAGTCTTAGTGGTGAGTATCAATATACTATACCACTTTCACACTTTTCACAAGACTGTGAATTGGGCTCTTGTTTCTACGGCATAGCAGATGTACAAAAACTTGGCAGCACTTCTATAGAAAATTTACAAAAAAAAATTGTGCAAATGTATAATGTTACAAATAATTATTTTTTCTTTTGTCATTATATTCTTCTATCAATATTTTCTGCTCAATATTTATCCATTTATTGTTTTTTTATTAGCAAACATTTGTCAGCATTTCACCCACAAGCATTTTTTTTTTTTGTTGCAAATAGTGCGTTAATCGTGAATAGATTTCCTGGGTTAGGAAGTCGCAATAAAAAAAAATTACATGGCAACAATTTACAGTTTTATTTGCAAATAAGCTGTGCGTATAAACGTAGTAGAACTTAGCATGCTTAATGGCTTTGTTAGCCGACTGTAATGTAATGTAACTGCAACGGTATGAAACAGCTGATCGATATTTTTGTCTGAAAAGTAGGTTACGTTACATTACATCTCTATAATCATTTTCATTACTTTAGCAATATCGATCAGCTGTTTCCTACAGTTGCAGTTACGTTCCATTACAGTCGGCTAACTGAGCATATCACGGCACCCTCCTTCGTCGATATTTGTAGCAATGAATCATCAACGAAGTCCTACATAGCTTAAAGTAATAATAATTATAATTTGTGAATGAGTGAAATAATGACAAACTAGATTTAAAGGGCTGGCTGGTAGGTTTGATTTTTTGTAAGGATAAAAAACCAAAGCATTGACGACAGTGACGTCAAAGGTGACGTCAAGAAATTGTAGAAGGTTGTTACTTCCAATTCCCATTAAAACGAAGGATTATAATGAAGTTATAATAAATGCCTGATTAAGGATGATTAAAGGAGCGTATTCATATCATTGAAGGCTCAATCAGACGTGACATAACCATAGCCATAGAAAACAGCTATTCTAACCAAACTTATGGGCAACACTGTATTTGAACTCTCACCATAGAAACCAATTGAATTTTGGTTTGGTTATGGCTATGGCATTATGGCATTATGGCTATGTCACGTCTTATTTAAGCTTAAATGAAGAAGTAAATATTTCTACAAATTTAAGCTTAAAAGCTTAAATCAGACGTGCCATAACCATAACCATAGAAAACATCTATTCGTACCAAACTTATGGGCAGCACTGTATTTGATTATAGGTGACTTACCATAACGCCATAACCATTACAATAGAAACCAATTGAATTTTGGTTTGGTTATGACCATGGCATTATGGCTTTGGCACGTCTAATATAAGTTTATGGTAACGGCTATGGCGTTATGGCGAGTCTCCTATAATCAAATACAGTGTTGCCCATAAGTTTGGTTCGAACAGCTGTTTTCTATAGTTAATGGTTATAGCACGTCTGATTAGAAAATTTCGTTAAATAATTCACAATAGTGTAAATTCAGGGATGGAAACTCGAAGTAATAATTAATTCATTTCAATAAATTATTAATGATTACAATTCAAAGTGGCATTAGTAGTTGAATTCAATGCAATTATTTAAATTACAAATAGAAATACATACTACATACATATGTAGGTTTAAGCAGATTTAAGTAATAATATTATTTCGTTTACGATAGTAAGGTGAACTACATGAATTATACAAAAATAAATAATTCAGCTTTACTTTCCTACTCACAATTGTATAATTTCAGTGGATATATTCAAGTAAACAGTTGAGTGAAAATCAAATATTTTCATTTAAGCTCTTTGTCTCTGGCAAAGGAGTTTTATTTTAGTTTTGCTCATGAACAGAAAAAGGTTTAAAATAAAACTGAAAAGCTTATGTCTCTCTAGAAAACTTTTGCGAAATGTTTTGTTTAATTTCTTATACTGATTGTAAATATACCATTCTTCTTCTTAAGTGAACTGAACTTTAAAAGCGTTAGGACCTAAATGTTTATGCAATATACAATGTTGTCGTTTGTGTAATATCCAATTCCAAAGATCGATGAGAAATGGACAAAGCAGGGTTTTCCTCAACACTATGGCCTGCAAAAGCAATAACTTCAGTTTTTCTTGAGCTCGATTTTTTATGTCATTAACTTGTCGCATTAAGTCTAATTTTTCACAATTGCTGGTTTCACAAAGACCCAAAAATGCTTTAATGCGAACTGTGACCGTCAATAATTCACCATTTCCATTTTTATTAAAGGCATAGTTTTTACTTGTCATTTGTCAAGTAATTACAGTTTGGGTCATGAAAACTTTTAAACTGGCGACCTGATCAAAATAAAACGTTTTATTGGAAGACGCGTTATTCATAAACAGATTTTAACACATGGAACTCGCTTACACTAAGGTGCCACTCTACATATATGACACTTTAAAAAAGAAGACACAAAATATGACTCTTATGCAGGGTATACACGATACTGATACGATACTTAGCGTAGTATGAGTTTTAGTACGGTTTTAGGATACACGCTACTACAAATTATACTAATTTATTTGAAAGTAAATTTTTAAGGTGATACACACGCGGATAAATGAATAATGTGGTGGATTTATTAATAATAAGTGAACTGCAGTTTAAAAGAATAAAAATATAATGTAATGCATGTTGTAGAGAATGGTTAAAATAATGTTTTATGTTCTTTCTTTAATTAAAATATCCGCTACATAAATCTGATTTTAAAATTGAGCCGCAGAAACACTGCGTTTTCTTAATCAGCTCCTCATAAAATAAATTTTGCTGCACATCAGCATGATACACAATACTTATTATCGTACTTACCGAAGCTCCGCCCACAATCATCAAAAACTTTTGATTTTCATACTACAAAGTATACTTCATAATTACGACAGGATGATACACGTTACTAATTACATAATTCTACGATTTGTAGTAACGTGTATACTCGCCATTACAGCTATACCTAAACAAAAGCGGCAAACGTTTTGTTTAGCGCTAAAGCTCAAGTTTCATACCTGAATAATAACGTCAACGTTGTGTTACAAACATCAATGTTAACTTATCTTGTATAACACTACGACCACACGAGCAATTTGATGTGTCTTAACACAAGCAATAACGCCGGCAGAATGATGACGTCAAATTGCTTGTGTTCAACAATGTATCTAGAGGTGTTGAACACGTATATTCAAATATATTTGCTTTTTATTCACATAATTACTTCAATTATCAATAATTTTATCCTTTTCTAATTTTAAATTGAACTTTTATTGGTTTTATTTAGTTAAAACTTTTGTTTTCTACATTTACGTTGAAAAAAAAATAATATAATTTGTATTTGACAGCATGTGTTAAGAGATTGTTGCTCAGCAATGTATTTTAACATTTGTTGCTGGATATATATTTGAACACATATTCATACGGTCCACACGCTAATATCTTGTGTCGGCAATCGAATTTGACAGTTGCCACGGCAATAATTGCCAAGATTATTGTTCGTGTGGTCGGCATGTAATAAAATCAACAACAAAAATAAAATATGAAGATAAGATCACTAAATTGACCTAAAAATAGCTAAAATGACACAACTTTTTAAAATCGGATTTTACCATTGCAAAGCGTTGCCACTTAGTTGTTTTCGTTTATTTCGTACATGAGAATTTTTTTTTTTTTTGCAAATTTTCTGGTTAAATAAAACCGCTGGAAGCAAAACAGCTGACTCCTAAAATGCTAAACTCTCTCTCTCTCTCTCTCTCTCTCTCTCTCTCTGTCGCTCTAATACGAGGATTTTGTGCTTGAAATAAATGAATTCCGAAGAAATTTAAATTTATTTTCCGGAATATGGAACATATAAGATTTGAGCTTATGCTAAAACTTCACAAGGTAGCAGAAGCTTACACTAATGGCCGCTATAATAGACTCCACTCAGTTTTGCAAAGACGATTTGATCATTTTATCGCCCAAAGCCTTAATTGTGTTAACCTACATACGAATAATTAAATTTAGTGCCTAAAAATATACTTTTTTGCTAGCAACGCTATAAATATTAAACAATTACATAAATAAATTAATAAATATTTGAGAGAAACTGTTGGGGAAAATGGTTCAGTTTCATAATCTTTGAAATTATGAATGAAATGCGTTTAAAGTCATGTTTTTAATTCATCTTACAAGACTGTTATTAATATAATTTTTAAGCAGAAAATTGCACTTGCTACATTTAGGCAACAATGTAAGGTTTAAGTGTTAAAATTTTGAAAAACAATTATTATTCGAACTACATTTGTTTCTATTATATAGAAACAAATGGAGTTCGAACAAAATCTTTTTTGTTTTCACTTTAAGACTTATTAAATCAAAACCTTAATTTAAAATTTAAAATCCAAATCTAAGTTCAATCGCATATATTAAATATCTATCTATCATTCATAAGTGTTCCTCATCCCTATAAAAGTATAAATAAAAAAATAAGAATACATATTTAAAATAAAATTATATACAATTAGGAAATACAAATATCTAGAGCATAAATGTAGGCGCAAGATTTTAATTTTTAATTACAATTACATATTTATTTAAATAATTAATTTTTTTATTTAATTTTTTTCTTTTTTTTTAATACTAGACAATGTGTGATCATTAGAAAAGAAGGTCAATTAAAACATAAAAAAATTAATAATTAAAGAAGAATATAATATTAAAAAAAAAATATATATATATACATATATATATATATATATATATACATATATATATATATAAACATAGAGACATAATAAAATACCCAGCAAGTGTAACCGAAAATATTGCATTTTGTAAATTTAAGTTTAAGCAGCATAGTACATACATATGATGTAATATTTATTAAAGGAAATAAAAAAAATAAATAATTACTTTATTTTAAAACTGTGCAAGTTTTTTTTTGCAAAAAAAAACCTTAAACTTAGTTGAGAATTTATTAAAAATCCATATTTATTTATTCCAAGTATTCGATGTTAATGTTTATTAAGTAGTTAAACAATTTTTTCCTAAAATTTTAACTCCATTTCACTGTAGTTTTTAAATATTCCTTATAACAAAAAAAAAAACCCCTCCCAACCTATTTACATAAATAACATTAAAGTGTTATAGTCATAGCCCAAGTGATTCGTTTATATTTAAACTGTTTTCTACAAAATTTTAAATTTATTTTATTTCCTTATATACATATTTAAAGCCAAGTAGATTTTAAAGGCACACTAAGCCCTGTAATCATATACAAATATTTAAACTAAAAGAAATATGTCTTTGTCCACAAACAAACAAAAATACTTCCATAATGAAAGTTGTCGTAACTCACAAAACTTAACAATCCTCTTTACACACACACACACACACTCTCTCTCTCTCTCTCTCTAATTTGTAAAAACAATTTAAAAAAAAAATCCCCAAGTGGCAAAATCTTTTGAGATTAAAGATTACAAGATTACAACAACAAAAATATAATAAAAAAAATAATGACAAATGAAAAATTACAGTGTTGTATTTGCATTTATATACACAGTATTGTATACACCAAACTATTATTAAAAAAAAAAATATTATTATTATTAAAATTATATATACGAGTATGAATGATTACTAATGAAACTATTTAATCGACTGTTACAAATTTTTTCGGAAATAACAAACAAGAAACCCAATGAAAAATAATTATACACATACTTATACTACTACAACAATAATCTTGCATATACATACTTATATACAGATTAAATTATATACTTAGTATACACACATAACATATACATACTACATACATATATAAACTTATCATACCTTTAACAATATCCAGGCAAATTCAAAATTTTATACATAAAAATTTATTAACGAAAATGTTTCAAAAATTTCTTTAACGCCTTCGATTGTAGAGCTGGATCCAACTCGTTCATTCGTTCCTTTTTGCCACAAATCTATGATCAAACCCATTTAAGCTACAAGGGTTTCATTACAGGTTTGTGTCTAAAATTAATGAATGAACTAGACTTGTATCGAACTCTTTCAGTAGCTCGATTTTGACACAAACCTATAATCAAACTCATTTATATTACATGGGTTTCATTATTGGTTTCTGCCAAAAGTGAGCTACTGAATGAGTTCGATAAAAGTCTAGAATAAACGAGTTGGACACAGCTTTATTCGGTTGCTTTCAATTTTGGGTCGAACTCGTTCAGTAGGTAATTTTAGACACAAACCTATATTTAAACTCACTTAAATTAGGTTTGTGTCTAAAATGGCCGATTGAACGAGCTCGACGCAAGTCTAGCTGCTTTTATAAAAATTTTCCAAAAATCTTCAGCCTTCTTCAACCCACTTGCAATATAATTTTGCAATTTTTTGTATTGCACAATAATATCAATATATTGGCAAATATCAAAAGACTTTTGATTTTTATTGTACAATCGAGACAGTTGTGTAATGTGGTGGCAACATTGTTCAATGTTGTTTACTTTTTCACTGAAAATATTGGGTCTAATTATTCATTCCCTTCCCCGATTGAGGAAAGCATTTTTTGTGTGGAAGCAAAATTTCCAATTCTTCATTCCGTTGCTGCGGTATTTTTCTCTATTTTGCGTACGGAAAGAACAAAGTTGTAGGGAAAATAATACAAATTACCAAAATTAAAGCTTATTTTAATTTAATTTGTTTGTTTAATTTTTATAAGAATATAAAAAAATTAAATAGAAGCAATTATTAATTTAATTAAACTTATGTACATATATTAAAATTTCTTTATTCCAACTTACTCTCTATGATTAATCTGTAACTCTTCTTTCTATATTTTGTTGTTTTTACGTTTCAAAAATATGTATGTACGTATTTACATATGTAATAATATTGTATAATGGATAGGTTCAATTAAACGTACCATAACCATAACCAAACTAATGGGCAACACTGTATTTTACTATATGCGACTTGGCATTACAACATAACAGTAAACATAACAATAGAAACCAATTGAATTTTAGTTTTTCGCCGTAACCATAAACAG
Source organism: Tachina grossa (assembly GCA_949987645.1). Taxonomy (NCBI): domain Eukaryota; kingdom Metazoa; phylum Arthropoda; class Insecta; order Diptera; family Tachinidae; genus Tachina; species Tachina grossa. Next base: position 45,490,102 of record OX465278.1, on the reverse strand, counting down.
CTAGCTGTTTGCTGATTAAACATATTTCTGTGGCAATAAGGAAAAAGTGCTTAAGTCATATTTTACTGTTTTATAGGAGAGCACTTTTAAGCTTTGAAGTCGATTTTCAAAAATTTGTTTCTCTCACGGTTAAATTGGAAAATACTCTGTTAATCTTTTTTTTAGGCAAACATCGTTCTACACACTGAAAGTAATACATTTAAGTTGAAATTTACCAAAGTATAACCTAAATTAAGCTATTACTCCAAACGAGATTAGATGTCTAAGAAAATAAGTCGCAAGTCGTAGTGCTATAACTTCCTGAAAAATCACACCAATTAATTGAGATTTTGACCAGGTCTAATTTTAAATATACAGATTACGGAGGCAGCATTAACTCAAAATCAGCTTATCTCGACTTAAGTATTTTTTTCCTTTTGCCACAGATTTGTTATTGCATTTTTTTTTTAATGAATAAACATAAAATGGCAGCACTAATTGGTGAAGCAAATATATTTATGGTCATGAATATGGTTATGGCTATGGCAGGTCTGATTGAACCTTTAACTTTTAACTGAAATATCATTAAGAATGTGTTTTTAACTGTAACAAAATTCACAGCAGCTTTGTTTTTTTTATTAAAACATTTCCAAATAGGGTATTTTCGTATAAAAAAATATTAATTTTATCATTTGCAATCAATTTTTTAAGGTTCAATCAGACGCGTCATAACATAATGCCATACACAGAAAAAATTATTCCCAAAATTTTTTTAAACAAATATTTGTTTGAAATCAAACTTAGTTTCAGTAAATATTCTGTACTGTTCCACTAAATTAATTTGTACCAAAAAACTGTGTAGAGAAGAAACAGGCCACGACGTTTGTCGGCTACTTTTCGGCATTTACATGTATACAACACGATCAATCAAAATAAACAACAACAACCGCACAACAGCACGTTGTTCCTATCAACAAGCAAGATAAACACCAACACACTGAAGTAACATTTTCTCTCAGCCAAACTATGACTAATTTAAATTTTTACAAAATTTTTATCAGAATTTACAAAATTATTTGTAGGACCGCATTCAAATAAAATATTTACTGATTCAACGAATTTGGTTACTGAAAATGAAATTTAGTTTTTTCTGTGTAGCCATAACCATTGTCATAACCATAAAAATGTTAACTCCTAACTCTTATTTTACTTATTCAATAATTTTGATGTGTTTTTATTAAAAAATACATTGAAATTAATTATTGAGGGTTTAAATGGATCCTGTTGTTAAGGAAGATCATCAGGGAACCTTTACCCAAAAATGTCTTAGAAAAACTGGAGATATTATGTTAAGATTTCATTTAAACAAATGGTAAGTTCAAATTATATCGTAGTTGAAACAAGAACTCAATAAAAAACATGTGTTTTGATTTTCTTACACCTCTTTTAAACATGCAACTATCCTTTTTAGACAGGGAAAGTTTACTTTGCAAAGTTAAAATAAGAATTAAGACTTTACACAGTAAACTTTCGGGGGGTGTAAAAGGGGTGTAATTAAAAATAAATGTAATGGTAGGTACACACTTTGCAACGTGTTTGAGCAACACGTAAATATTACATGTTGCACATTTTGACACAGACACTGCAACCTACAAATGCAACCTGTAAACATCAAAACATTTTGACATTTTTGTAACATGGTTCCATAAACATGTCGCAAAGTCTGTACGTTCCAACATGACACGAACACGAATACCAAGACGCTCAGCACGTACGAAATGTTATCGGTATGGTATTGAAGATCAGAAAATTTATTTTTTTTTTCAAAATATGGCACGCCACTGCCAGCTGACACTATCTGCCACCACAGCTGATGCTACCATACAATATGCTGGTGTTGTGTGTTTGAAAATACAAAACATTAAATTTTTTCTCTACTGGAAATTTATTCATACATACATATTTTACATCTCAAAACGTTTCGTGTTTTTCTTGTCAATTTTGCTCAACACGCAACGAAACGAACACTCACGAAATCATATTTTTTGTCACGAACATTTCGTTTTCAGTTTTTTCCTTGATATGAACACTCATATCAAGGAAAAAACACGACACGCGCTCATCTCTAGTCTGTACCAACCATAAACAAATATTCACTGCTTTTGCAGTGTTGCCACACAAGTATTTTTGACCGGATAAACCCAAGTTAATAGTTGTTTATTCTTTGTGCCGGGGCGGGGGGGCTTGGATAATTTTTACAATTATGTTTAACATTTGTTAACACCCTAATAATTCCAAATTATTATTTTCCTTATTAAATAATACGCTGAGCGATTCTTATAGCTTTTTTCTCTCATCGGATTCACTGAATTTATAATTTCAATTTTGAATTTGCCTATAATTATTAAAAACAAAAACATCACGAACTAGTCTTATACCTAACAAAGTATTTATATAACTTTTAAGTTTATTTTCTAACCGATATTTAAATAATATAAATACAGCATTTTTTTTTTTTCATTTATTAATAAGTTATTTCTAGTACTCGTATGTGACAAAATATTTTATTTTTGTGTTTTTATTTTTCAAACTAACAACTTTCCTTTTTTATAATTATATATGTTTATGAATATTTATCACTTATAAAATATTTTATATTATAACTACAGTTAAAATAGAAATATAAATAAAAAATATAATATATAAAACATGGTATTTTGGCAAAGCTTTTAATAATAATAAAACAAAAAACAAAGATTTACCAAGATTAATTTTCTTTAATTTAAAAGCAAAAGCAAACTCAATCAACCGGAGTATGAAACACGGACCCGCTAACTGACTTTCGACCACTTTTGTTTTCCACCAAAAAAACAGAAGAATCAAACTAAACACGTTTCATGATCGTAAGACCTTATTAAATCATCATAAACAGTAAATTCATTTTACATTTTCAACAAAAAAAATTAAATAAAAAGTTATGAAAAAAGAATTCAGCAATATAATTTACAAAATTTAATTTACCAAAGATATGCACAAAAAATTAATTACAAAAATTTTTCTAAATTTTTCCCATTCAATTAATAACGAAAGTTGGACGAATTCCGTCTTGAAATACAGAGGAGGGACCAGGAAATATTGGCAATGGCAGCCAAAATGAAAACATTGGAAGAACAACATCAGGTAAATGCTAGAAAAACAAATAGAAAAATTACACAACGCTTACAACAATAGTGTAATAATAACTATCCACTATAGCCATACTTAAACTAAAGCAGAGAGCTTTGTATTTTACAGCGTAGATACACACACATTGCAGCGTGTTTTCGCAACACGTTTATATTACAGACTATGCGGCCAACAATGCAATTTGCCTATTTGCATAACGCTTAAGTTCCCTGCCTAAAGTTGTGTTATGAACAGCAATGTTAAATTATTTTTATTTAATGAAACCCACAATAAAAATTAAATACGGAGATAAGACCGCTAGATTCATCTAAAAATAGCTAAAGTGACATTACTTTTTAACAATAATAATAAAAGGTTTTTAGCAGCCAACTTCACTGCATATTTTCCAATTGCAAAGTGTTGCCACCGCATTGTTTTAGTACAAGTAGTATGGCCATGAGAATTTTTGACAGCTAAAAAACGCTTAACGTTTTTATTTAGGCATGGCTATTAGAGAGCATAAAAATAGTTATTCTAAACCTTGATAATTTTTCTTTTTAAATTTAGGACTACCAAAGGCACATTGCGGTTCTAAAAGAATCACTGTGTGCCAAGGAGGAACACTACAACATGTTGCAGTCCGATGTTGAAGAATTGAGGGCCCGTCTCGAGGAAAAGAATCGTTTGTTGGAGAAAAAGAACCAGGGTACCATGCAGACAGTTCAAGAGCGCAATCGTCTTACCAGCGAGCTAACCGAACTCAAGGATCATATGGAAATTAAAGATCGCAAAATTTGTGTGCTCCAACGAAAGGTGCTCATACTCATATCATGAAAAAAAAAGCAAAACACAATGAAACAAAACAAACAAATTTCACTCACAAACTCCAATAAACACTCAAAAACACTTAAATTCCCTTAAACCAGTGTTGGCCATTCACGTAAAGAATACGATTGTATAGGGTGTTTTTTTTTTAGACGTATAGAACTACGAATTGAAATAAAACACAAGAAAATCGTTTTAATGTCCATCAATTTGGCTTTATTGGAAGGATAATTTTATGCCATTAATGTTTAAATATGATTTCGGGCATGTGGCCGCCGCGGCTGGCTCGAATAAAGCCAATTCTACAGGTTCAATTTTCAACCACTTTTTCGAGCATATGGGGCCGTATGTTGGCAATAACGCCACGAATGTTGGCTTCCAAGTCCCCTAACGTTTCTGGTTTGTTGGCGTAGACGAGCGACTTCACATATCCCCAAAGAAAATAATCCAATGGTGTCAAATCACACGATCTTGGTGGCCAATTGACAGGTCCATTCCGCGAAATTATGCGATGGACGATTATGTCGACCATAAAATGGACGGAGCTTGCGGTAAACTTCGCGAACTGAACCATTATTTTCGAAATAAATTTGCACGATTTGCAAGCGTTGTTCTTTTGTCAACCTGTTTATGATGAAATGGCAAACCAAACTAAATATTAATCACTTGACAGCTGTTAAAATGGCCGCCAGTTAAAAAAGTGATGCCAACTTAAAGTTCTATACCTCAATAAAAAACACCCTGTACATGTGTGGCCATCACTGCTTTATGGCTTCGTTAGTCAAATCGTATGGTCTTACCTTGGAAGTTGTGTCGTATCGGTAAATTTGGCTGTTAGTTAGTAAAAACGTGAGGCTGCCAGCGAATGTGTCAGCTGTTATTACATAAGTGTGCGTGTGTGTATGTATGTAAGCCAAAAGTTGACGTTTGCCACGTCTATTTTCTATAGATTTTTGCGTAGCAAACGTTGCCAATACATTTTTAATCAGTACCAATATGTTTATTAAATGATATGGATTTTGTCAGCTGATTCGCAACAGCGCGTTATGATTTGACTAACGAAGCCATTAAACTTTCCATAAGTAAATGAGAAAACAAATACATAGCTTTTTGCATGTAAGGGAATAGCTTGTGGAAATGTAGTTTTATGGTACATTTATTTTCTCATTGACTATATCACGCTTAATTAATTAATTATGCAAATTCAATGTATTTTTGTTGATTATATATATGTTTATGTATCTGTGTTTGCATATATATGTGTGTATATATAATATAGATTGAAAATTTGGAGGATTTGCTTAAGGAGAAAGATAACCAGGTGGATATGGCTCGTGCACGGTTATCGGCAATGCAAGCTCATCATAGCAGTTCAGAGGGCGCTCTCACAAGTCTCGAAGAGGCCATTGGTGATAAAGAGAAGCAAATGGCTCAACTGCGAGAACAGCGAGATCGTGCCGAACATGAGAAACAAGAAGAAAGGGAACTGCATGAGCGTGAAATTGCCGATTACAAAATTAAATTGCGTGCCCTCGAAAGTGAAGTCGAAAAGCTAAATACTCGCCTTGAACGTGCCGTCACTGAACGAGAACGTTTAGAAATCAAGCTTGAGGCTTCACAAAGCGAATTAGGCAAATCGAAAGCCGAATTGGAAAAAGCCACCTGTGAAATGGGACGCAGCAATGCCGACTGGGAGACCACCAAACAGCGCATAGCGCGCTTGGAATTAGAAAACGAACGGCTCAAACACGATTTGGAACGTTCACAGGTACTCGCCACATTCCCATTTAAGCCTCTCAACTACATATATACATATATCTTTTCTTATTCTTTTCACTTACATACATACTTATAACATTTTCGTTTAGAATCAAAAATATTAATATATGTATGTATGTTGTATTTTTGATTTAACAAGTAAAATATTAAAGTAAATATAAAATACAAAAAAGAAAATATACTTATACCTACATAAATTATAAACACTTACATATATTTAATTGTTAATGATTCCCCTTTTTAAATTATAAATGAAAACTATAAGAAAAATATGATTAAAAACAAAATACTATTTTATATTTTCATTTTTATCATTTGTATTTTTTTTAACATGTACACCTCATATTAACTATCGACTACCTTTAATTCCATGTAATAATAAAAATAATACTACTATTACTACTACTACTACTCCTAATTACTACTACTACTACTATTACTGCTACTATTAAATACATTAGATGCAGCTAGATGAACAAACCACACTACATAAAGTAAGACATATTTAATTTTATTCTTTCTTTAAAAATATAATTTCAGTTTTCTTTAGCTTAGATGTACATATGTATACTAATTTCTTTTTTTTTATTAATATTTCGAAATTATTTTTTAGTAAAATGTTTTAATTTATGAAATTTTTAACTCACATAAATTGCCAGCAGGGAATAGCTAGTTGATTTGTTAGTTATTTTAGTTGATTCGATTAACCCATAAAAAACACAAAATTAATTTTAGTAAGCAACAACCTGCAATCTCACCATAACTCCTTCTATAGAAAACTAAACCAACTCAATTCGCACTCCCCTAACACACAACACAAATTGTAAACTGCACTTCCTTCCATTTCCTTTTATTGTAAGTGTAAATATGTGTAAATATACCTGGTAGTACATACATATAATATATAATAGTATTTTTATGGAACTAAGCCAACCAGAGAATGACAAAAGTATCGTTTTAAGTAGTCTTGAGTATTTGCCGTCAAACAACTAAAAATGCGTACAATTAAAAATATAAACCATATTCATCAAGTTTGAATTGAATACTTAATAAGTGTAAGCAACCAACGGCTATGTTCATACACATTCCTTAATTTACGCAGCATAAACGACTATAAGTGAATCATACATATATGTAAGTATAAAAATACATGGAGTATTTATTCCACTACACACTCAGTGTTGCCATATACGTTTGAGGAAAAAACTGCCCATAGCGAACAAAACATATGTTTCCCGGAAGAAAAAACTGCCAAAAAAAGTTTTAACAGTATTTTATTTCTTATTAGAACTAACACCATCATAACATCGCTACCTTAGGCAGTTTTTGTACTCTTACAGCCTCCGGTATTAAGAAGAAACTTACCTTACTTACAATACCTGATTAACATTAAGCATTTTTTCATGAAATTTCATTAATTTTGTTATATAAAAACGGACGTAGAATGAATCTCTGATTCATTTTTGGCAACTTTTTTGATATAAATTGCTTCTTCAGGCCTCCGATTGACAAATAAAAAATTTTCATGCAACTAATTTCATGAAAAAACACTGCTTAATGTAAATTAGGTAAAACATAAAAGAATTTGAATTTAGAAGCTTTGAGTGAGCTTTTCACTGATATGAATGAAGTAAAAAGTTTATATCAAAAAACTGTACAAACTAACAACTTTAGAGAAAAACTAATTTTTGAAAAAAAAACTGCACCACTGCTCAAGTGTTAAAAAAAAAACTACAAAAACAGATAAACCCGCACATTTGGCAACGCTGCTTAGACTTCAAGAACCAGTGCTGCCAAAAAAACTGAATTAGTAAAAAGCTAAAATGGCAATGCTGTTCAACAGATTACATCACAGGGATGGAAAGTGCGATTAGCAAATTCTCGTTTCTTAATAAATATTTACAAGAGATACATTCATCACTTTGAAAATTGCAAAATTTCAGTTTATTAAACATTTTTGTTTGCAAATTATAGGGAAAAAAATTAGGAATAAATCAAATTATCAAATTTATATTTGAGCAGCAAATTTTCAATGGAACAGAATTTAATTTCTATTAGTCTGCATGATTCTTAATTTTAACATACTAAACTTGTTACAAATTTTAAGAATCACAGTGATTCAAATTCACAATAGAGATATTATTTGTCGAAAGCTCGTTATAATACCAAATGAAAATTCGTTCGATCCTTACTTTCGACTAATGTCGAAGATCGAAAGCCGCGCATAAAAGGCGTTTTCCTAGTTATCTGATTAAGGTTTTCACACAACCAAAGCACTTTTTTCAATTCATTTCATGCACAGAAATGCATACGCGGGTGTAGTAAAATAAACAATAAAATGGCTACTAAGCACAGCTTCGAAGATTTAAGTTTCATATGCCGCAGTGACACCAGAGGCGCTGCAACCCTGCCTTATTAAAAACAAGAACGGAAAAATATCAGAGTTGTAAAAAATGAAGCTTTCCTCTAACTCTTCCTTCACCACTTGTTTTCTCCATTACTGTCCTTTTACTCAACTTTGTTTTAGACTTGGCAGTTTTTCTTGAAGCAGTTATCTTCAATTCTCTTTTAAAACTGCTCGTTTGTTTACAATTAGACGGTTTCTTGTTCAATTTTCCTATTGTTTTAATGCTGCGAATGAAATAACAAAAGAGAATTGAAATAACTTTTCTCTACAAGCAAGTCAGTACCCCTCTTCTTGCTTCTTTCCTCTCTCTCCCATAAACTCAGACTTGTTTTAAGAAAAACTGCGGAGTCTAAAACATGAGATAGGAACGTAACACCTAGTAATGGTGGTAGGCATTCAATGCATGAGAGTGTTACTTCCTTATATAAAAAAAAATTCTCTCAGTATCATGCATATATCTATACAGATACTCTTGTGTATTGGAACAGGCTTTACTGATAGTTGTTTGAAAGCAAATATGTGAGCGTACGTATTGTTTTGGGCTACAATTATAAGTATGCGCAGTTACTAAAATTAAGGGTAAATACTTAAGTATATAAAATTATTTTTTGAAAACTTATTGTCATTCTCTGATACGTAATGTAAGTGTGATTGTGTATGTACATATAAGAATTGAAAGCCTACAAGCATAATTGCCAGATCTTATGATAAACTACAGTCAAAGAATTTTCGGTTGGGTAATTTTATAAAACCAAAAATTCAATGGTGAACTGGTGATATTTTTATTAAGCCGAAAAAATACATTCAGGCATGTAATGGAAAACGATAGAAAGTGTGACGTTTTTATTTATTCCGTTCTTAACAGTTTTTAACCCTTTATGTGCGAGAATACGTGGTGTGATCAACTATGAAAATAGTATAGATATCGAATAGAAGTATCTTCTGAAACAAATCACCACATGCAAAATTTTTATGCTGTTCCTGCAATAGCCAAAAACCACTGTTGCCATATGGCAACACCAGGCATTAAGCATACTTTTGTAACGTTAAAAAGGCTAAAGGCTTCATTTTGTAAAACGCAACGTTGGCAAGTTTCATATGTGTTTTGTTTTTGTAATTTATATTTTTTTTAACATAAAAATGTTCATTGCTTAGCATTGCTTTTTACAAATAATAACTTTTTGTTATGATTTTGCATGGTAGTCAAGAAAGCATTTGATACCTTGGCCAATTTGGCCAGCACAATGGCCTTTATTGGCTAAAAAAAATACAATTCTACTCATAAAGTCTTTTGCGAAGAGTATCTACTCTGCTTTCTATTTTCATAAAATTTTTTGCTATAGTACATAGCAGTTTATTGATTAAATTCGAAACTTTTTCAACTCTGTGAAGCAGCCAAGAATTTTGTACGCTTAAGCTAAGTAGCCCTGTAAAAATTAAACTCCACTATATCTTACCTCGGTAACTAATACGATAACTGATGACAATTTTTAGTTGTAAGTATCAATATACTATACCATTTTGCACATGCAACGATGCAAGACCATTTGCACAAGATTGTGAATTGGGCTATTATTTCCAAGGCAAATTATTTAAGAAAAAATTACAGCAAAAAGCGTTGTTTAAAAAAGTTACTGAGATATAAAACGCAGTATTAACGGTTTGTTTCAACAAATTTTATAAATTGCGGTAAATTTATCTGGCAACTATGTTTGTATGTTTATAATACAATCACCAAAATAAACAAACAATAGTTGTTTTTGTTGTAGCACTTGGATCAGATCTCTCTGTCTCTCTCCCACCCTCATCTATCTATATTTTCATCTCTCAGTTGTACGTACATAAGCTTAGTTTTAGTTTTTAGTGTAGTAAAAAATTAAACAATAATTGAAAATCATCATTATTTCCATCATCATCATCATCATCATCATCATCATCATCATAATCATCATCACTAAAAATTATTTACAATACTGCAAATAATTCTCTAAACTAAAGGTTTTGATTTAATAAAAAATATAAAAATTACACGTAATTGATTGAAGTTATTGTTTGAAAATTTATTTTAAATTACACTAAAAGACTTTTTAAAAGAATTTGAAAAAAAAACCAAAACAAAAAAACAGGAACTGCAAACCAGCTAGCAATCGCCCTTTTCTAGTTTTTAAAAATATTTATAGATATTTGTGTATGTATATGTGTATAATTGATTTAACTTGAATGAACTGATGAATTAAGTCCCTTAAAGTATGCTACACTACACACACTATTGTGTACAGTTACGGTCAAAAATGTGAGTACAGATCTTTTGGAAAATACATACGTTACATAAAATTAAAGTGTTCGAATTTATAAAAACTGTTTAAAATGAAATTAAGTATATAAATTAAGCTAATGGGTCTTGCATTAGCTTGATTAATAATAGAAATAGAAAATAATTATAAAGAATTTTAAAAAGGTAAAAATATTTTTAGGTTCAGGTTTTGACTTCACTTTTAAATGCAATTTATCTTTAAGTGATATTTTTTTAATACAACCATCATCAAACTGAAACTTAAATAAACGTTCTTCTGCATTTCAAGTCCATTTGAATTTTAAATCTATACCATACTCGTATGATTCCATATTTGTATGTCTTTATTAAAAACATGTGCTTGAAAGATATATATGTAGACACCGAATGTGTTTTTTATTTTCATAAATGGGACCCAAGAAAAATTATATATGTAAGTGCCAACCAAAAAAAAATTTAATCAAATAAGTACCAAAAATTTTCACATTTTAATTTTAAACAGCCTTAAGCAAAATGATTTAATAATTACTGAAAGTCTTTCACATAACATTTGACATGATTAAATCATACTTTCAACAGTTGCATTATTTTTACTAGAAAAAAAATTAGTTCTTAAAATTTTTAAAATAAAAAAAATAATTTTATAAAATTCTCAACAATATATAATATTAATAAATATTAATAAATATTTTACTACGTTTTTACGCACGACTTATTTGCAAATAAAACTATAAGTTGTTGTCATATAATTGTTTTATTGCGACTTACTAAAGGTACGGTCACACTTGGCAGACATTTGCCCAAAAAAGCGTAACCCCCTTAAATACTTGTGAAAAAAATTTTAATTCAGACTTAAGTTTAGTAAGTTAAACAGTTGCTAATAATATTGTATAGGTATTCTATGACATTGTCTATTATTTATGTTTTAAACTGTTTAACTTAACAAACACATATCTGAATCAAAACATTTTTCATTAGTATGTAGTGGTTACGCTTTTTCGGGCAAATGTTTGCCAAGTGTGACGGTACCTTTACTCAGAAAATTATTCACGATTAACGGCATATTTGCAAATAAAATTCTTGGGGTTGCCACACTTACAAATGTTTGCTAATAAAAACAATAAAATGATAAATATTGCACAAAAAAACATTGAAATAAGAAAATAATAGCAATAAAAACAAATAATTATTTGTTATTTTTTTTAAACATAAGCAACTTTTCTATAGAAGTGCTACCAAGTTTTTATACATTTGCTATGCCGTATAAGCAATGAGTTATTTTTATTTGCAAATAGTGCACGTATAAACGTAGTATTTCTCTAATTAGCTAATCCAAATGTTAATTTAATCTAATGCAGGGTATACACCTTACTTCTTTTCGTACTTAGCGTAGTATGAGTTGTAGTACGGTTTTTAAGATACACGTTACTACAAATCGTACTAATTCATTTGAAAGAAGAAATTTAAAGGTAATACATACGCGGATAAATGAATAATGTAGAGGATTTATTAATAACAAGTGAACTGCAGTTGAAAATAATGAAAAAAAAATAATGCAAAAATAAAATGGAAATTTTCTAGAGAATGGTTATAATAATGTTTTATCTTCTTTTTTTAATAAAATATCCGCTACATTAAGCTAACTTTAAAATTGAGTTGCAGAAACGCTGAGTTTTCTTAATCATTTCCTCATAAAACTAATTTTGCTGTACAACAGCATGATACACAATAATTATTATCGTACACAATAATTATTATCGTACCGCTCACAAAAAACAAAAATTTTTGATTATCATACAACAAAGTATACTTCATAAGTACGGCAGCATGATACACCTTACTAATTTCATACTTGTACGATTTATCATACGTTTTGTAGTATCAAGGCGCATTTATTAGGTGGCAGCACTACACCATTATACCAATCTAACTGCCTGTCCCACGATGTCACTCGCAAATGTTCGAATGACAACTTATATTGAAAACAACAACAAATTTTCTAATTTTATTGTTGTTTGCAATACAAGTTGTCATTCGAACGTTTGCGAGTGACATCGTGGGGCAGGCAGTAAATGTCAAATTAGTATTGTGTGAGTATAAGCCTAAAAGCATGCTTTTATTTGAGTATCCATAAACACCTATCGAATACAGTGATGGGAAATGTGGCACAATTGTGCCATTTTTGGCACTATTGGACATTGCCTGGCACTGTGGCACTGTGGCACTCTCGCTCCCTTTCTGGCACTGTTTTTCCATTAAATATGGAAACTTTTCTTATTACAATAATTAGTGCTCTTCTCGTACTTTTTACGTTTTTAAGTAATGAAAATTTAGTAGGATTTGAGGCTGACAACTGTTCGGTTCTGATAGTTAAAAGTAACAGTTTGCACAGAGACATTGACGATCTATTAAACTGAGTATATAAATTTGTTTATAACAGCTCATGTCGTACAAACAATTTTATAAATTTCTAGAAGTATTTCAACTCTGAAATTTATGAAATTCTCAAGTATTCCCCAAACCATTGGTTGTCTCGGCAAGATTGTTGCAGATAGAGTCTTTGAACACCGCGAGCCTTGAAATATTTCTTCACATTAGAAAATTTTCAGTCATAATACAATGATAAAACAATTTATATTAAATGATTTAACGGATTATATAACCAAGATGCATTTTTATTTTTATCTTATGTCCTTGAAATAGTAAATTGTCGAAACGCAATCTAAAAATGTTAGACTACATTTAATTTAAAATTGGCTTTTTTATTTTCGTTATTACGTCAAAACTTTTTGAATAAAAAATATATTGATGATCTTCATGTTGACAATATAGATCGAAATTGGTGAGAATTTCGGTCCAATGGAAGAAAGTTATTTCGGCACTGAAATTGAACTATTAATAATCAAAAACTAATTTTCCCACGATAAAGCTGTATAGTTTAAAAATACAATTAAAGTCTTATTGTATTTCTTTTGTGTCATATATGAAAACTAAATATAACTGCAAGGACTATTATTTGAATTGCTTTCCAAGGTGTGCGCCAGAATACATTTGTTCTAAATGTAGGCACAAATAATACTATTTCTTTTGATAAAAAAAAATGCTTTTAATCCTTTTTATTCTCTACTCTTCATCAAGCGTGGAAAGTATATTTTTAGTTCGAAATTTGATCAAAAGTAAAATTATAAACTTTAGCATCTTTAATATGTATATGGTAAAGATTTTTGAAGTCTAACAACATATCTTTTATATAATCGTAATATATATATGTATATATATAAAATGATGAACCAAAAAAGCAATACATACAAATTCTACTATACCGACAGAATCTTTGTTGGATTAAAATAAATAGCTAGCAATTATTATTATTTTTAACGAGTACAAATTTGTGCAACTCGACAGTATATTAACCATAAAAAAGCACAAACTATAATTATATAATTGTCACTAAGTATATACATCTAATAAGAAAAAGTTATTTTATCATTTAAATTAGTTTAGGGTTATTATAATCTTAAAGTATGTCCTTTAGAATCATTATTATTTATTGCGCAAATAAAGTTTTTATATTTGTATTTCTTGTAAATAAGTGTAAATTATTAATATATGATGCATACATATGGAGCATTACTTTCGATTAACGAGAAGGTTTTTTTATAATATTCAAATATGTTTTACGAGTACATACGCAAATTGTCGCTTACGATAGATTTTACAGCCTGTATTTTAAGAGTTATCAACAATTTTGCAATTTTAGTAACAAAAAAGTAAATTTTTTACTACGTGTCATTCACGATTAAATCGAAAATAGAGCGAGAAATGTATTAATGTCTATATACAACTAATTTTGGACCGTGTTTTTGTGATATTCGTAAATTTTTCTAGTTATGAACACAATAAATTATCATTCCAGAACCATAGTTTAAATGAACATCAAGTGCCAACATTAAAATTATATAAAAAAGTGGTTTGGCACTATTCAAGTGATTTTGGCACTATTTGAAAGCAGATTTGGCACGAAATCAAGATTTCCAATTCCCATCACTGATCGAATATTCAGTTTTGTATGGTGCTTGACATTTCTTATAAGAAACATGCAAAGTACAACAACAAAGTACATGTGGTTATTGCTGTTGTAATATTTGTTGCAGAAATGAGTGTACCTGATTGATGTGCCTTGTGTAGTATCGTGTATACTCGCCATAACATTAATTTAGTTTGATGTCTTTGAATGATAGTTTATACTTCTCAGTATTACCATACTGAAGAAAAAAATGCAAGCAATATTTTCTTTGCTAATGGCATAATGCTAACAACACAGTTTGATTATTTTGTAAAGAAGAAGAGGAAGAAAGACCCCCTTTGAAAACACAAGGTTTATTTGCAGAATCTTGAGCTTCTCCTCTATAGACTTTGCAAAGTTAACAAAGTTAAATGGTAATTACAAGTAAAATATTTTGTGTGTTTAAAAAGTTTATTCGTTGTTGGTTTAGCATTTCATTGCTGCTAGGCAACACTTTATTTTGACATGCGCTAAATAAAAACAAAGTATTGAAATATTTTGTGTGTTTCTTAAAGGAAATAGAGCAATAATATTAAGATAAAATAATAATAAAATAATAATATTTGTTGACAATTGATCCAAACGTATTCGTTCTATGACTTGAGAAAAGGGGGTGTTACCAAAAGTGTGGAGTAGTGTATGGTGAAAAAAACATATCCATATTCACCATTGTCGGATGTATCCTCTTGATATTTTGTCAATTTAATTTGAAATCGGTTTAGTATTATAGTAAACAGGACTGCGCTAGTTCGATGTGGTTGGATGCAGAACCTATCAAATAGTATGTATATATAATGTAAATTGCTCCCACCAATAATACCGCCAAGCCACTCTGGAACCAGTCCCGTAACTATATAGTTAGATATTAACTTAAGCTTAACTAGTGTTTATAATTTTAAAATATTAGTGCCCCTATCGAGTCCCAAAAAAAAATTTTTTTGCTTTAAAAAAAATATAAATAATATAATTGCATTTGTAAGAATAAAAAAAATTATAACTTTTCATTGTTAAGCTGGGGCCACACGATTGGCACAATGTACCAATTTTCGTCGGCTCACTGAAATAAATTCATAAGTAACAAAGTAAATTTGCATTATTTCTCAACTAATTGAAATATAATTACATAACTGCATCACACTGCATTAGTAATTTTTTTTTTTTTTTAAACACAAACACAATTCGCAAAGCGATTAGCTTGTCTGCGAAAAACACCCAGGGTCTATGGTGGGAATCGAACCCACGACCTCCGGACTGAGAGGCTAGCATCGCTACCACTCAGCCACAGGGGCACTTATTTAAGAATTAATTAAGTAATAAAGTCATTTTGGCTTATTACTTATGACTCTATCGCAGTGAGCCGAAGAAAATTGGTACATTGTGCCAATCGTGTGACCCCAGCTTTAGAGTTAAGTGTCGGAATGACATTTTTATATCATTTATATTATTCTACACCGGCTAGGTTCCCGTGAGATAGTCGAGTGACAAGTCACAAGGTGCATACGAAGCATCAATTAGACCATCCTCATGTAAAAGTGACTGGTGCGCTTCATGCTAAGTATTAGAAACTCGGATTGGTCCCTATCACTTGGGGACCGATCACGTGACTAGTCTTGTGTCAGTTCCATTTCCTGCAGGGATATTTTATTGTTTTTCCTTTAATTATTTTTATGTATTTGAATTAAGTGTATGTTGTCAATACTAATTTGAGATTAAACCGCTGCGATTGGTCGCTTAAACTGCACTGCTAGTTAATAATCGAAAACTCACAAATTATAAAAACAAAGATTAAAATTAATTAAATCTCTAATCTCAAGCTCAAAAAAAAAGCTGGCTCTAAACATGAATCAAAAATGTTTGCTGTAAAAAGTGTAAATTTTTTTCGGCTCACTTAGCCGACTGTAATGGAATGTAACTGCAATAGCAGGAACCAGCTGATCGATATTGTTATATAAAAAGTTATGTACAGATTTCTACATTCCGTTACTATCGATCGATATTGTTATATGAAAATGGTTGTAGAGATGTAACCGGAATATAAGGATATGTACATTACTTTTCTCATAACAATAGCAATCAGCTATTTTCTACCGTTACAGTTACATTCCATTACATTCGGCTAACTGAGCTTTTAAGAAGGAAACAACTGATCGATATTGTTATGTGAAAAGTAATGTACCGTTTTCATTACTTTTCACATAACAATATCGATCAGTTGTTTTCTATCATTGCGGTTACATTCCATTACAGTTGGCTAACTGAGCATTAACAAAGCCTTTAGGTAAAGCTTTTATAGTAGCAACAAAAATATTATTGAAAATTGGGAATATATATACATACAGATATCTGTATCTGCCACAATTGAGCGTAACTGTACACAATTTAATAAATATATAAATAAGTAAAAGAAATTAAATATATTCTACTATAATAAGTTAAATTTTTTTTTCACTGAAAAATATTCAAGAAAAACTCATAACTAAAAGCACTTTCTTAACGCTTTACAGTCGGTTCAGAAATTATTACATGAATCTGGAAAAATATCGGTAAGTTGTGTTAGAAACTAGAGGCGATTCTAGTAGTTTGTAAATAAAATATTTATATTATAATTTAAAAGAAGAAAACACACGGATTACTGAAATTTCTGTTAAAATTTTTATTTTTATTTTTCATTAACAAGCTTTAAATGCACTAAAAAAATGATTGCAACCAAGAAAATTATGTACATAAATATTATGTTTAATAAGACGTCTGCAATTATTGAAAAAATTAAAGAATTGAATGTAAAAAAAATATTGAAAACTTTATTGCCATTTTCTGTACATTTATTGTAAATTCATGAACGCAAAATTCGTCTTAAAGCATTTCTTTTCTTTACACACGCATTTGATTTATTTTCCTGCTGGATATATATTTTTTTTTAAATATTTTTATGCTGTTTTCTGCTCTAATCAATTGCAATTATTTATTAGTTAATATACAAACTATTTTTGTTAAATATGAAACTAATATAATCAAAATAATATCCCATATTCAATCTCAAACAAAATAGACAACTTTTGGTCGCACAACTTTGACAACTTCCCAAGAGCTGGATCGAGCACAAGAGCGCGCTGATAAAGCAGCTGCCGAACTGAGACGTACCCAAGCCGAGCTCAGAGTAACTCAGGTACCAAATGATAGTTCATTGCCGCCTTCAATTGATTCATACTATTTTTACTATTATTATTATTATCGGTTGATTGGTTTTTGTTTTATCTATTTTAAGTTTATTTGTTGTAATTTTCTTTACCTAAATTTGAATGTAACAATTATCTAAATGAATCTGAAAGTATATATATATATATATATATATATATATATATATATACATATATATTTTTTTTTTTATTAAGACTTGAAAGTGGTGTTAATATGATATGATCATTGGAAAATATTAGTACTTTTTGAATAAAGATGCATAATATTATTTTATGTTTGAAATAACAGTTGAATTACATGTGCTTCTTGTTATAATTTTCAAAGCATCATAATGTAATTTACTTGAAATATATTCAATACACTCTAAAACAATGAAACAAAATTATTTTAAAAGAACACTACAAAAAACTTTTAAGAAACACAACTTACGAATTTTTTTCTTCTTCTCAAATTTCAATACACTTCAGATCAGTACAACACCGCCATCAATCAATGCAATCAGTATATGTACAATATTTATACATTTAAACATAAAGTACAGCTTCTGTCAAAATGCAATGATTTTTTTAGTTAAATGATTTTTTGGTTTTCCTAAAACAGATGTAGCAAATCTAGTATATGTATATGCGAAATTCTGCACTACCAACAAACACAAATCATATGAAATTTAAATTTCCTATACTAATTTATATATATGCAATACACAAGAAGAAAAAAACATAGAGGACTGAGAAGTGCAAATGTTTGCATTTCCATCTGCCCACAAAAGTAAAATTTTTTTTATTTTCCCATACTTAGTATAACAGCATGATACAACCTACCTATTTTATACTTTGACGGTTAAAGGCCGTGATACACTATCATACAAAGTCGTGCGATCTACGAAAAAGTACATCGCTGGTATGATGGAGTTTATGAAAATTTTCAAAAGACAATAACAATTCATCACACCAGGGTTGTATATTTTCGTAGATCGCACGACTTTGTATGATAGTGTATCATGGCCTTAAGGGCCATTGTTACAACCTGCCATTATTTATGGCCTATTTCCCACCTGCGAAAGAAAACGTTCGACTTACAATTTTTATTGAAAACAACAATAAAATACGAAAATTTGTTTTTGTTTTCAATATAAATTATAATTAAAGGTAGGATTTTATTGGACATATAAAAAGTGTTGTTATTATTAAAATTTTACTTTAAATTTGCAACAACGAAAAGCTTCTTAAACGTCCCATAAAATCGTACCTTTAACTAACTTCAAGTTGTAATAATTTCAATTAATTTATGACTTGTAGTAACGTCTATACCCTGCATAAAACAGCTGTGTTTTTTTTTTGTTTTTTTTTACAAAATCAAAACAACCAAACTCCCGCGCTGGCAAAGTTTCAACGCCGCCACGAAAACTACTGCCAGACACTAAAATTATGAAGATCTGAGAATGTTCAATTAAAACTGCTGACAGTTATAAAAGGCTAAAATTTAAGTTTCAATTGCATTAATTTAAATAAATTTTAATAAAATTAGTAAAAAGTTAAATGCTTCTATCACGTAGATATTTTAGCGGTGGCATTAACATTCATATATTGCCGATAAATTTTTTGGACTTCCTTTTTTTTGACGAAAATCGATTATTTACGATCGAATTACGATATCGTGCAAGAACGTGGAAGAGCAAGGAGCGAAATTTTAGTGTGATTATTTTGTGATCAAAATGTTCTGGCACATGATGAATTATTTCTAGAATATAATTCAAAGATTCTGATACCAGAATTTATATTTTTAAACATTATTTTCTACAGTAATTTAAAAACAATAAATAAAGGCAAATAATTTCGTTTATTTAAAAAAAATCGTAATCTTTAGCTGTAGTCATTTTAAAACTCTGCAATTTATTATTTAAAAATACAATCGCTTTTGCTGCAAAAATTAGACAGAAGCTGTTCATGTAGGCTTGAGGCGAACACATTCTTCAGTCGGTCATTTTTGACACAAACTAATGATTAAACCCATTTAAATTACATGGTTTTGATCATAGACTTGTAACAAAAACGATCGACTGAATGTGTTCGACATAAGTCTATTTTCATGTATAATATGCTTATCGAACGTATCTTCCAACATTTCATGCTTCACTCATGTTCTTTCGAACTATTCGAGAAACATCGAGCATGTTGGACCAAGCGATTCACTCATGCAAAGACATGGTCGACATGGTGTCAAATTCATAGAAATTCATAGAAATTTAATAATTTTCCTTATTTATACTCATTTTCCAATAACTCGCTTATAATGAATGTAAGACTTATGTCAAACTATTTCAGTCGGTCATTTAAGTCAGAAACCTATGCTCAAACTCATTTAATAGACTTGTGTCGAACTCATTTAGTCGGTCGATGATCAAACCTATTTAAATTACATGGGTTTAGATCAGAGGTTTTTGCCTAAAATGACAGAATGAACGAATCACACCTAAGCCTACCATTTAAATTATACATGGGTCAAGCTCAAGTCGTTTTTAACATAAAGCAGTGATCAAACCCATTTAAATTACATGTTTTTGATCATAGGTTTGTGTCAAAAATTACTGACTGCATGAGTTCGACCCAAGCCTTATTTAAATTACATTATGGCGTTTTCTTTTCTGAAAAAAGTGTACCATTTTTTAACTTTTTATTCAAAAAAATACAATTTAGCGTACGTTTAAAGAAAAAATTTAAGTTCGCAAGGGATGATACAATAATTGCTAATAAAATGTATATTTCAGAAAATCATTTTATTGCGAATTTTCATTGAAAAGTGTAATAAGTGTAACATTTTTTTCCAGAAAAGAAAATGCCATTAGTTTGAGCATAGGTGTGTGTCTTAAACTACCGAGTTAGCGAGTTCGACACGAGTCTAACGAATGCAGCTACAAATTCATGCGTTATCAGAAGGTATCATCTTTGAAAATGTCTTTAAACTGATGTTCGCTAACATTCTCTACAGTATACTCGTAATACCTCACGAACGGTCCACCCCCCGATGTCGGCAACGTTCGACTTGTCGCACACTTACATTTGAAACAATAATAAAATAATAAAATTTGTTTTTGTTTTGAATGTAAGTGTGCGACAAGTCGAACGTTTTCGACATCGATGGACAGGCCGTAAAATTAGACGAGTCTTAATAGAACTACAGAACGCGTATAATTTTCATCAGAATCTATTTTATCGTAACTCAGACTTTCTTCAAAATGTAACATCAGTTACATTTTCAGTCAAGCCCAGTACTTTCACTTCTCATTTATTTCATGTAAAGCATTTACAGCATCTGCGAGGGGACCTTTGGGACTCCAAGTCTAAGTCCTTAAACAGTAATTTTCCCAAACCTAAAACAGGCATATCGACGGCGTTACGATGTTCACCAATGTTACACCAATGGATACCAGGTCTGGCCAGAAATTGAAATTGGGCTCTTCGCGTAAACCATCGACTTCAAAAAACCCCAAAGAAAAAAGTCTAATGGTGTTAAATCGCACTATCTAGGCGGCCAATTCTGGTCTCCAAAACGCGAAATAACACGACCGGGAAATGACTGATGTAGCAATTGAATTGTTTCTCTGGCTGTATGACATGTGGCGCCGTCTTGTTGAAACCACATGCCCTCCACATTCATTTCTTCAATTCTAGGCACGAAAAAACTGGTTATCATTTCACGATACCGAACACCATTGACTGTTTGCGCTTGACCTGCGTTTGAGCGACATCATCACGTACAGCTGCGACATTTTCGGTCGATCGACCTGGTCGAAGGCGCGTTGTTGTCTTTACATCACTAAAAGACCCAGTTTCGGCAAATTTATCCATTGATCTCTTTACAGTTGACTCTTTTGGAGCATTATTGTGACCCCAAATTGATCGCAAATTTGCGAACTGTAGCCGCAAAACTTTCACCATTTTGGTAAAACAATTTCACAATGAGAATGCGTTGTTCATTCGTGTAGCGCTCCATTTTTACTAACCTCGTAGCAAACAATAACAATTGTTCAAATGTCAAACAATGACACATCGAATGGCGCCAAATTTAAATCTTGCGTTCTTGTTGGGACACCCTTTATATGTAGATACTGAAATTGTTTTGAATTACTAGAAGTCAAGATAAAGTTAAATTAGATCTCACATAGATAAATACTATAAATTAATAACATCTTAATATTGCAATACAGAACACATTTGACACAAGCTGTTACTTTGCCAAACAATTAAAATTAAATACTCTTTAACACTACACAGTAGGGCTTTACGCAAAATACTCGTATAAAAGCAAATAATCAAATAATCAAAAATTTGTTACATTAACAGGAAAAATATTAAACTATTAAGCTTTGGGAAAAGTTATTCGCACCTTGTAAATTAGAGAAACGTGAGGAGATCTTAATAGCATTCACATATTTTATTTCGAAGGCAAGCCCCAGATATAACAGAAAGGAAATTTATACCGTTCAGAGTTTATCATTGAATCTGATATAAAGAAGAACTTGTATGTTACATTCTTACAAATGAAAGCAAGAAATACTAATTTGCACTGAAGTGTTATTAATAAATTAATTAAGCTAGTGCAGCAACTTTTAGTACTAATTCATACACCTCACCGAGCTGAAATATTTCTAGTAATTTTCATTTAAATCAAATGAGAATTCTAACACATATGAGTTTTTTTTTGTCATGGAAATTTTTTGGAATATCTTTAGAATTCCTCGAACAAATTGTGTCTTAATATATATTGTAGCGTATGTCCACTTTTGCACTTCACTGTATATTTAATATACTTTACTTTGTCAGTGAAGAAACAAAAACAAACAAATTAATACTTTATTGTATTTTATATTTTTTGTTAGTAACTAGTTATAAGCATCAGCATAATTCGTGTGAAATTTTTAGCTACAAATTTATGCTGACTAGAATTAATTTTAGTATATAAGCAGGCAGTTTATTTAATAAAAACGAGAATTAATATAGACTCCAAAGGGAACTTTTTAATTCTCGCAATCGGCATTTTAATTCTGGAATACAGCAGCAGTGCTAAGACAATACTGTATAAAAACATCAGGAGTTAAATTTGCTTAGTCCCTTTTACATACCTTCCACACCTTCCACACTACAATATCTTCTAAATAGACGCGGTTAAATAACTAAAGTTACAACCCAAAGATCTTGGTCTCTCGGTATCACTTAGGCTACCAGAAATGGCAGCATTCTTTTGTAGGAAGAGTAACCGTAATTCTAGGGGAAAAGCACATCAAAAGAAAATAAAAGAAACTGTAAAACTAAAATGACTAACACAAAGGTGATTACTTTTTACCAAACTCATATTAGACAACAAACCTTCTGCAATAATATTTTAATGAAAATAGAGGGAAAAATTTTTAAATAAATTAAACCAATTCAATATTTATGATTTAATTAGGCTAAAGTTCGTAAAGCTTCGTAAGTCAAATTGCATGTGATAATTATTAATTAACAAATAACACGAAAGTTATTTGTAAATATTCTGACAGCACGTAGTAGAACGAAACAACTAGCTATTTTCGAAGGCGACTACACTTTCATCATCAGCGTTCTATGTGTTTGGTCCACTGCGTGCGATGTCAGTAGATGTAGATTTCTACTTTATATACTCAGCTTTTTATTGCAAATGAAATATGTGAATTGTTTTGATTCATCGTATTTCAATTGGCTGAAAGCTTTTTTTTGTAATGAAAGCTCAATCTCAATCAATCTCTTACCATTGTCGTCTTTACTAATTATGCACATGTTAACTGAAAATTTTCCGAACAAAATTAGTTCTCTCTTTCTCTCTCTATCTATCTCAAAAACATAAACGTCAAACTACATATAAAAAATGTATTCGAAAGTTTTGCTTCAGACGCTCTTCTCTAGCTTTATTGCATTTCCACAGACAAGCCCACATTTTGTTATGTTCGCCACAGGGCCATTGAGTTTGGATTTTAGAGCCCAGCTGTTGGTTTTTTACTATCTTTTACTAGATACGCAACGGTAGTATGGTGGAGGTCAATGGGTAGAAAGTGCAACACTAAAATTTTGGAGAAGGTTCAACGAATGTGCTGCTTATACCTAGTGTAAGTGGTACTATGAGAACTACATCCACCAAGGCATTGGAGACCATTTTTTAAGTCCAACCTATAGACATTCGTATTAGATACGATGGGGGAATGGATCGGACAAGACAACATACCACACCATCCGAACACATGGACGTCACTGGACGGATATAACCAGACTTTGGAAATATCCGACCGAGTACGTGAGACAAAGGTTATAGCTGAGTGCGGGACATTGATACCAGAAAGACACTCCTGGGTCAATCGAACTCTAGAACAAACTCCCGTGGCAGTTTGATTCTAAGCTTATGGTTCAAAACTAAGGGAAAGGACAGGCCTAGGTTTCTTCATAGAAAAACCAGACACCGAAATTTACTTTCGCTTACTTGACCATAATACAGTCTTCAAGGTGGGAGTTCGTGCTATCACGGAAGTTTTAAAATGGATCAGCGTGAATACTAGGGCCACACGTCGGTAATTAAGGCAATGACAACCGAAAACGTAAACTCTAGGACAGTTTTAGATTGCTAAAATATGATTAAAGATTACGCAGTACATGGCAATATTTGTCTAGTGTAGCTGCCGGCCCACTACGACGTAATCGAAAATTAACGTGCAAATGGACTAGCGAAAAAGGCCAGAACGTTATGGACTGTAGCTGTAATTAATGCAAAGCCATTCAATACAGAGAAGATTGAGTTACAAAGTTGCGCTAAGATGGTCCACAGGGCATGATGCTGTGGATAATCTAACCAAGGTTATATGGGGCGACCCGGCCAAGACTGTTGAAACTAAAAAGCCCAAGCTACCGGCATCTTAACGGGGCAATTAATTTACGAGAGCATTTGTACCGCATAAATGGAGGATATCGCCGAGTCGAGATCCCCTTATCAACTTAACCTAGCCTACTAAATGTAGAGATAATTGCGCTCTGCATCCGACAAGCAAAAAGTATATAAAACATAGGTTTTTCTTAGAAAAATAAGCTACGTCACCAAGCTACCTAATTTGGCAAAAGGTGAGCTTTTACGTGGAAGTGCCCATGAATAACTATTATTTTTCTTGTATATGAAACTCATTTAATCTAAACAATATAATTTTTTTACAATATGCAATTTAGTTCTTTTCCTTTGATACACGGAATCAAAAAGTAAGAAGACCATTACAATCTGTAAAGGTTTAAGAAATCTACAAGGCGCGACATGCTTTATTCCACTGTAACACTGTTGGAACATCTAACATTCTAAATTTCAGATGAATTTAATTACAAATTAAGAACATTTATTTTGCGGAAAGCCGTAAGGGTTCAATTAAACGTGCCATAACCATAACCATACAAAACAGCTGTTCGAACCAAACTTATGGCCAATACTGTATTTGATTGTATTGGACTTGCCAATTGAATTTTGTTGATCGCTGTAACCATAAACAGCTGTTTGCTGGTTAGACATATTTGTTCTCGCACTTTTGAAATTAATAAAGAAATGAAAACATAAACAGCTGTTTATGGTTATGGCAGCACTAATATTTGAAACAAATATATTTATGGTTTTGGCAAATGGTTATGTTTAAGGCATTATGGTATGGCACGTCTAATTCAAGCTTTACTGATGCATCTAAACATATTAAACTTAAGCAAAACAAATTATCTCTTTTCATTTTTACCTAACACAATAACTTTATCTAATCATTAATAAACTATCTTCTTTCTATACGTTAAAACAAATACAATTACAACAAAAAAAAATCTCAATTATCTATTATATCTATTGCTTGCATTCATACCATGTAATAGGGCGAAACAGACAAACGTTTTGTGAGTAATTGCTTCCAACGAAACCAATCTAAATCAAGTTACTTACTTATAACTTCATAATTTATAATGCAAAATAACCAATTCATTTTTAGCAGAAAGAGAAAAGCATTTAAATTTGACAAACATAATAGCGTTTTAAATTCATGCTAAAGTTAAAACTTTTGTAATTTCTTTTTCGAAAAAAAAAACAAAAACATTTTAACATGCATACATACATAAATACATATGACATAATACATACTTACATATTAACATGCATAAACATATATGTACATACATACATACATACATACATACATACATACATACATGAGATGTTTCAAATATTTTCTCTGCTCTCATTTATTTTGAAGCATTTACCGCCCAATTTCAAAAACATTTCATTAATTATTCACTTCCAGCGCTGTCGCATTTAGCTTAAAAAAATTGCATACAATCATTTCGAAATTTCAATTGAAATCAATTATTTTCATTCTAATTCTTTAAGAGTCATGAGTATTGGAATATTGAAGAAAACGTCATTCATTTAAGGTTCAATGAAACGCGCCATAACCATAACCATACAAAACAGCTGTTCGAAACAAACTTATGGGCAACACTGCATTTGAAATAATGCCATAGCCCTCACCATAACCATAGAAAGCAATTAAATTTTGGTTTTTCGCCGTAACAATAAACAGCTGTTTGCTAGTTTGACATATTTGTTTTTGCTCTTTTGAAATGAGAACATTAACAGCTGTTTATGGTTATGGCAGCGCTAATAGGCGAAACAAATATATTTATGGTTATAGCTATGGCATTATGGTATGGCACGTCTGATTAAAATTTTAAATTATTTATATTTTGCGCCGTTAAAATTAATTCGACCAAGGCAATGAAGGAATTTTATATGGAAAAGAAAACCAATTTAAATTTTTTTTTAAATTAATTTTTATTGCTGCATTAAATTTTGATATATAATGGGCTTGATTATCATCAAAACATACACATCAATGCTAAATGATCACATCAATAATCATCACGACTTCATGTTTGAAATTCTTTTTATCGTGATTTAACAATATTGAATAATTGTATATTTTATTTAATAACTCTCGATTTGGGTTTTAGGATGAAAAAAAAATATATTGCAAATCAACTCATTGAACGTTGGAGGAACATAATAGTGTTTTCACACTGACTTAATTTTCATAAAAGTTGGTTTTAACGTTAAAATCAACATTTAAAACCTGGGCTCAAATCGTTACATCTGTGAACGTATCGACAATCGTACGAAAACAATTTGAGAGATACGTCAATCGTATAAACTTAATGGGATTTCAGCACGTTCACGTACGTCATCATCCGAAAATGTTGTTTTTACGTTCATGGATGTGACGATTCGACCCTGTACGTGGATTCAGTAACATTTATTACGATAATCGTATCGCTATAATAAATATAACGAAAATTTACCAACTTTGCTATTCAGTAACGTATTTTAACGATATTTGCTGTCGGTTGAAGAAAAAAAATTAAGTCACAAGTTCAAATTTATAGAGCTTTTCTTTATTATTCTTTGTGCTTTTCGCTTATTATCACATTTTCTATACAGAGATACCACATAATATTGAATTAAATGGTGAGTAAGATAAAGCTAGAGACTATCGTAAAAAAGAAATTACGGAATTACATTATCGTTATCGCAAGCGAATAAATATGTCGATAAATATTACGATTTTCAGTTCGCAAAAAGTTACAGAATCCAGATACTGATTTTTCTATATGCAGTCAAATCCCGATAATTCGTAATCGCAAGGGACCGGCCATGTCTTACGAATTATAGGGGTTTTAGATTTAGCGGGATTTCGATTTAACGGGGTTAAAATAAAATAAATACTAATTAACGGGGGTTTTCAATTTATTTACTAAAACGATAAAAAAAGCATAAAAAAATTGTTAAAAATAAAATACCAAATAAAAATTTGTTGTTTTTGTAACACCGACAGTGTCTTGTGCGTGCTCACACACAAACAAGCAGAAGCAAAAACACACGCAAAAAAATAGCGATAAACAAAAAATCATTCTTTCCATGTTTTTGTTGTTTTTGTTACGAATTATAAGTGGTAGTTAGCAAACAATTACGATTTATAAGAGGTAAAGAAGATTTTATTTGAAGAAAATATTACGAATTAGCGAGGGGACCAAAATGTATGGAAATTTTACGAATTAACGAGATGTTTTCAAGGGACCGACTTTTTATTACGAATTATCGGGAATTACGATTTATCGGGGTACGAATTATCGGGATTGGACTGTAAAATGATTTTATTAAATCCAACATAAAACATTTTTTTTTTATTTGGTTTTTAGTAGGTTTTATAAATTGCAACCTTTCTTTCGCTGTACTAAATTTAGCAGTGCTGCCAAGTTAAAATAACCTCAAGCAGCTGATAATGTTTATGCCAGTTACATAGTGTCCACACCTGATGAATTTATATCATGATGAATGTCAAATTGATATCATGATGAAAATTCATCACGTTCAGACATCACAATTCAGACTCAATTTATTAATATTATGGTAGCGTAGCGTTATGATATAATCATCAGAGCTCACAGCCTGATGAATTCATCTTGATATCAAATGTCATTTTATGTGTTATTGTGCATTTAACGTTTATTTATTAAACAATTTCCGTTCAAAAAATGCGGCACAACAATTATTTGTGACCAAAAAATTAAACAACACGCAAATTATTTATTTTTGGCCAGTATTTTTCAAATATTTGTTTGATTCATCATAATATAAAATCATCAACGTCTACCCGTTTGTGTTAATATTAATGAAAAATGACAGTTGCTCTGCCGGCGTCATATTACGATGTCTATAAGTTAAAAGTGGTTGCAGCCACAACACAACAATCAAAAAATTGCTTTAAAAAATAAACTTTTGGACGAAAATATTTTCATTGACTTCGCGGAGGGGAAAATAGGCGATAGGACTGACATCCATCTGCCGATAAAATTCATGTGCGTATTAAATTTAAATAAAGGGTGTCCCAACAAGAACGCAAGATTTAAATTTGGCGCCATTCGTAGTGTCATTGTTTGACATTTGAACAATTGTTATTGTTTGCTAGTAGGACGTACGAGGTTAGTAAAAATGGAGCGCTACACGAATGAACAACGCATTCTGATTGTGAAATTGTTTTACCAAAATGGTGAAAGTTTTGCGGCTACAGCTCGCAAATTTGCGATCAATTTGGGGTCACAATAATGCTCCAAAAGAGTCAACTGTAAAGAGATCAATGGATAAATTTGCCGAAACTGGGTCTTTTAGTGATGTAGAGACAACAACGCGCCTTCTACCAGGTCGATCGACCGAAAATGTCGCAGCTGTACGTGATGATGTCGCTCAAACGCAGGTCAAGCGCAAACAGTCAATGGTGTTCGGTATCGTGAAATTATAAACAGTTTTTTCGTGCCTAGAATTGAAGAAATTAATGTGGAGGGCATGTGGTTTCAACAAGACGGCGCCACATGTCATACAGCCAGAGAAACAATTCAATTGCTACATCAGTCATTTCCCAGTCGCGTTATTTCGCGTTTTGGAGATCAGAATTGGCCGCCTAGATCGTGCAATTTAACACCATTAGACTTTTTTCTTTGGGGTTTTTTGAAGTCGATGGTTTACGCGAATAAGCCGACGACGACGAATCAAGCCTTAAAAGAGGAAATTGGACGCTGCATTAACGAAATACCGCAGCATTTATACAAAACGGCCATTGAAAATTTCATTAAAAGATCTGCCCGATTTGTTGTTCCACACATAACCTCATTTTGTCTACTTTACGATATAATAAAGTTTCACGATTTTTTTTTTTAAATATCTGTGTTTTATTTAAAATTTAAATCTTGCGTTCTTGTTGGGACACCCTTTATAACCAATCGCTCCTAAGCATTGAGCAAATCTAAGTTGCAAGAAACCATTTGCAGACCGTTCTCTAAATTTCCCTGTTCATATAAAATGGACGAATTACCTTCCAAAGCTCTTCAAAAAACTCAAGCAAAATGGCAGTAGATGTCCCAGCTCCAAATATTTTTGCAACAGTACCATACTCGTCAGATTGCTTTAGTCTCAGTTCACACTACAAAAGTCTTATTGCTAAACTTATACCTTTTTCTCCTTTGAACTTTCACCGGCGTTCACACAATACAAGTTTTGAAGCTCATATTTTTTATGCATAGTTTTGTGTGTGCATGTGTGCTTTTTTAACATTACGAACGAGAGAGCAAAACGTATTGACAGTACATGAAGCTGAGTACTCGTTTCTTTTCCCCTCGTCTCTCTCTCTCCCCTTCAAGCTAATCAGCCTAGAAATAACGGAGACTTAGCAATTGCAAAATTATCCAAGCAATTCTTCATTTCGCATAAATAGTTCCATAATATTAAAATATTCATTTACAAAATATAAAATAATTTGCATTTTAGAACACAAACATAAACAGCTGTTGTGCACTTTATTTCCTACGTTGCAGTAACATTACATTACAGTCGGCTAACTAGGCCTTTATTTGGCCTTACGAAATTCTACATCTTACTAACACCTTCTTATTTTCCGCCACTATAAAACTAAATCGTTTGAATGAATCTTTGTGGTCTCCCACACTCATCCTGCTGGGGACGTTTCGATGTTACCTTTCTTGAATTAGCTCAAAACAGATGACGCAATGAATCCACCTATGTAATAGCGTGATGCCCCTGGCCTCTCTTGGACTCCCGTAGAACGAAAAATCTCATGAACTTCAATAGGAAGCACTTGAGAAACATCGTGGCTACGCTGACCGGTCACTGTACCTTCGGAACCCATGCTAAAAGTATAATGATTACTGCTACAGTTGCAACGACGAGGAAGAGGTAGAAAGTATTCTGCTTCTCCTGTGTCTTTGTCCCGCTCTGGAGGATCTTCGTTTGCACCTCCTTTCTTCGAAAGCTTATCCGAGTTATCGGAAATCGGGCTCTAAAACCTGAGCCTCCATACTAGGAATAGTGGCTGGTATAATCGCTGACCCCCCCCCCCCTTACCAAATTTCTTGACCCACTCTCACCTCACACCCCCTGAACAATATTTTCTACTTCTACGCTTCTCACCCTCCTTTTCTCTATCTCTCTCTCCCGCCCTCTCTATCTCTATCTTCTTTCAACTTACAGGTAGCCAGCGATGCCAATTTAGCGCGTTTTAACTATGCCAAACGCGCTTTTTTCCGTCTTAGCGCGTTTAATAAAAAAAGGGCTAAGTTAGCGCGTTTTGAATAAAGTCAATAATATCATTTCAGTTCAATATTTTTTTATCTTTTTTTGTATAAATTTAAGAATTTTCTAATATCCAAAACTCCGATAAATTTTTTTAAAATTAGTTAATGATTCAGCTGTCGCAAACAAAATTCGCTTGACTGTGGTGAGAATGTAATGTATGTAAAATATTTTTAAATTTCACAAATAAAAATATGTACAAAGCATCTATTATAGCTGAAGTACAAAAAGCATTTGAATCGCAAAACTATTCGACAATTTATATGTTGTTACAAGGTTTTATAAATAAATTAAAAGTAAATACTAACAGCCTTATTTATAAAACTTAAAAAGCCTTTATAAAGGTTTTTTAAAACAAATGTTCATAAAAAATTTTTATAAAAAGCCTTTTTAAGTTTTATAAGTAAGGCTGTAAGCATTTCGATTATTTGGAAGGCGATTCTGATTCTGTATTAAATGATTTTAGTTAATTAAAACATAATGTCAAGGAAACAATATTGCAAAATCTGAAAAATTAATTGTATATACGAGTACTAATACATACATACATCAACTTTTATTGAAATTTAATTTGGCGCGTAGAAAATAGCGCGTTTTTGCTATAAATATTTGACAATGCTGTAATGCTGCATCGCTGCAGGTAGCACAAAGGGATCATTATATTGTACCCAAGTGAGCTGGAATCTAATTTTCTACTTTTTCCTTGCCAGCAGCCTACTAACCTAACCTCACTTACATAGTTCAGTATGGCCACCTTCAAATATTTCGCATTTATAAAAATTAAATTATTCTTTCGAATTGTAAATACTTATATGACGTCAAAGTATAAAAATTAATCAATTTATGCTTTACATAAATTTATCGATATTGTTTCTGTTAAATAATATCATTCATTCAATATTTTGTATCATACTGGCAACACTGAATTTTCTCAATGTAGCCAAAGAAATAGAAATTAGTTTAATTAGACTGACAACGACAAACTCAGCATAGACAACAACCTGCCTTGCTGTCTTCAAAAATAAAATCACTCTCATATAAACATGTGTACACCTATCCCTCGATTTACACGATAGATACGTTCCTGAGAAAGTCGTGTAAATCGAAATTTTAAATTTTTGTATGAAAAATGATGTAAATCGAAAATAAAGGCAGAATTGCGTAAAAAATTGATTTTATTAAGAAATTATGTATGTATTTCAACTTAGTTTTTAAAATATCAGAAGCGATTACTCAAAACACATAAAAATAAACCTTTATTTATTGAACAAAATAAATAGTATTCATAAAAACAAAAACAATATTAAAAATATCAGAGGCATTTACTCAAAACACATAAAAATCGTGTAAATCGAGGTATTTCATAAATCTCTCAATTTACACGAAAATCAAAATAATCGTGTAAAAGTGAAATCGTGTAAATCGAGGGATAAGTGTATTCTATCCTTGACATTTTGTAGTCGGTAGCCTGCTGTGGTGAATGTGTTTAATACAAACTTCATAACTGACTTCATCTGACTTGTCAAGGTTTATGACATTTCAGGGTTCCTTCTAGCAACAATAACAATTAATAACTTTAAAATAAAATTTTGGCTTTCTATTAACTGCCACTTCCACTATTTCGAAAGAAGGTGGTCTTCATTCGCATTCTAAGCGAAAGAAAACTGATTTCCATTTCTTTATCTTACTTCTGTACGAACATTGACTCGAACGACAAGTCGCAAGAAAACGTAAGTGTTTTCATACAGATATTCATACCACTAATTCGAATGAGTCGTCAAGAAAGCGAACACTATGTCAAAATCACTCACTTGCTATTTGGCTTTCGTGTAGCAAAATTTATTTGCAAAGAATTCAATAAAATTATTATTTTATCACGTTATAATTTTTTTTATTCCTATTTTTTCAATTTATTTTTTATTTGTAGAGAAAATTCATAAAATATTCATCAAAATGTTATTGAAAACTTTTGTTTTGATTAGTCCCTGTCCAGACTTGCAATTTTTGTTGCAGCAATTCTTGAATTTAATGGAGAAATTCGTACTTATTCATTTCAAGTTGTTAGTTGTATTTGACGTTTTTTATAATTTTATTTCTTCAGTTGTATGACAAAACAAACAAATATAACAAACATTTAATAGAATTGTTAATTTTTAAGGGAAATTTGTGGTGCAATAAAATTTCTTTAATGCATAATTACAAAATTATAATTTCATAATGTGGACACTAATGCAATTTTAAAGCAGAATTTTAAGAAATTGCAGCAACAATAATTGCAAGTCTGGACGAGGACTTATTGTATTATGTTTATTATAAAAAGTACTCGCACATTTTAAACAAAACGAATGTAGTTGTAAAGCAAACCAGCAATAACTTGCTGTTGCTGTGCGACTATTTTGTTGAATTCTTTTTCGTTGTTCAATATGTTTGTATTTATTTTCATGTAAATGTTAGTAAGTTTTAAAAAATCGCTAGAAATACTTGAAATATACAAATTGGCACTACTTTAATTTATAAACACGTAAAACAAACAAAAAATGACATACGTAATCGCAAGCGAAAGAAAGCTGACGATATAGTGGAATGAAGATTTATTAGAATTCGAGCGACTAGGTTTCTTTCGCAGAGTTTTTCTTTCGACATAGTGGAAGTGGCAATAAATCTTAATTTTCCTGCCTCATGGCTTTAAAGCAAACGAAAAATCACGCTTGAGACACTTTCATTTAATCCCAATAATTTCTCAAACCGTCTAGACATTATGCAATCAGTGCCGTTCTAAAATTTCTAAAGAATCGAGAGTTATTATGGTATAATTCTATTCTATTTCTTTATTTTAGTAACAGCAATTTTCTTTTTTGTACATTAATGCTTTTTTATTTCCATTATTGCTGCACTTCTCCTTTAACTTCCACCACTAGCTTTTGTTACATTTTGTTTGAATTCTCTTTTCAAAACTAATATTAAAAAAAAAATCAAATAAATATAGTTAAATTGTGCATTTGTTTTTGTACTCGTATGTCATGTGCATTGTTAACTTTGCATTCGTGCATCACATGTACATACTTGTACAAATCGTTACCCTAAAGTTATGTACAGATGATTGTCAGATCTTACAATATTGTCAGATCTGGCAATGTGCTGGCAACGTACTGGCAATCGAAAATTGCCAGCACAATATTCCTTGTCAGTTCACATGGTTGTCAGAAAATCTTACAATTTATTGCCAGACGGTTGTATGACAATAAATTCATCTGACAAAATCGTCAGTAGAAAAATTGTCAGTTCACACGGTTGTCATATGCACAAATTGTTAGATATGTTGTTATGCGTTGCCAGACTTAAAGCATTTGTTAGAAATTTTTAAATATTTATCGTTTGAGTTTGTGTTAAATGTAAAAAGTGAAAATATAAATTATTATGGACCATAAAGAAGCACTTGCAATGATTTTGTCTGCATATATTTTATTTTAAATATTTTCTTTAAAATCAAGAGTGTGCAGTGTTGACCATAGAAAAATTATCTTACAATGACGCCATTGTCAGATGTTTAAACTTCGCACGTCTGACAATATTAAAATTTCTGACAAATATCTGGCAATAATTTTAAAATGTGTTCACACGATGGTAAGATGTCTGACAATTTGTTGTCAGCTCCTAGTCTTGCAATGGACTGACAATGCTTTTTCTGACAACGACGTCTGACAAAAATTGTCAGTTCACACGGTTGTAAGAAATTTTGAGCACATTTTACGGACAATATTGTAAGATCTGACACCGTCTGTATATAGCTTAATATAGAAAAGCCTTAACTCATTAATTTTTTTTGAAATCGAAATTTTTGCATTTTTCGATACCCTAGATATTCGTTCTTCTATGGAAATGTACAAAGAAAATACTCGATTTAAAAAAAATAATGAGTTAGGGCCTTTCTATATGAGTGTAAGGAAATAAATGCATTCCGAATGCATGTACATATGTATATAAAAGATTCGTTTTTTCATGCCTTTTTCATTTAATTTATCATTGTCGTCCATCACTCAGTTGCTTTTTTGTTTTGTAACCGTTTTCTGTCTGTCCTCTTTGCGCATTTCTTTCGATATCATTTAACACCATTTTTTGTAAAAGATACTTAAATACGAACTCTGTTTATTTGCTTATTGTCTGTTCCAAATGCCAAATTCACAGTCGGATGCTGAGAGAGCTCGCGAAGAGGCGGCTGCCTTGCAGGAGAAATTGGAAAAGAGCCAAGGTGAGGTGTATAGACTGAAAGCTAAATTGGAAAATGCCCAAGGCGAACAGGAGAGCTTGCGTCAGGAGCTGGAGAAAGTACAAGGTGGCATATCACGCATACACGCCGATCGAGATCGGGTAATTGAATGACCTTAAACTACTGCAAATAATTACCTAAAAGCAATAATCTGAAATTATTTTCTTATAGGCCTTCTCAGAGGTGGATAAGATGAAGGAGGAAATGGAACGTACGCAAGCCACTTTAGGCAAAGCACAATTGCAGCAAGAAAAACTACAGAATGCTTTCGATAAGGCACAAAACGAGGTGGATCATTTGCAGGAGAAACTGGACAAGGCCAGTGCCGATAATCGTCGCTTGGTGTTGGAGAAGGAAAAACTAACATACGACTATGACAACTTGCAATCCCAATTGGACAAGGCTTTGGGTCAAGCGGCACGTGTACAAAAAGAACGTGAAACTTTGACTTTGGATACAGATCGTATACGTGAGAAGCTCGAAAAGGTCCAGGTAACTATCACACCACCATCGCAATCAATATTATTATCCTATAGATTGTATAGCGCACATAAACATAAAAATACATATGTATATATAATTACAATCCATATAAGTAAGAACAATCACACTTCCTTCTAAACTACATACATACATTCCTTTCCTGTTAAATATTTCCTAAATGTATCATTTCTTCTATCCCCTTCACATAGTGTATATGTCTTATTGTCATATTATCTTATCTAGTTAATCCCATCATATAAATGCTAAATGTTGTATAAATGTATATACACACGTAAATAAACGTTGTACATGACTGTTATTTAAAATTTAATTTGAAAAAAAACCCACATGTAGATACAACTGGCACGTGTCCAGAAGGAACGTGATCAATTCTCCGATGAATTAGAAACTCTTAAAGAGCGATCAGAGTCATCACAGACACTGCTGCAGAAGGCAGCACGGGACAGGGAAGCCATGCAAACCGATTTGGAAGTACTCAAAGAGCGTTATGAAAAATCCCATACAATACAACAGAAATTACAGGTAATTCTAACTCCCCCACTTGTAGTAAACAAATCCAAGCGATAACTGAAACCAAAAACAAAAACTTCCAATAACAAGTTACGAAAAACTTAAAAAATGAAAAAGAAGTAAGAAAAATGCATGATTACTTCGAACAATTGGCTGTTTGTTAGTTGTAGCTTTATCACCACTCTCCCTCTCTCTCTCTCTATCTCTGTTCCTTTAGATGTCTAATTCTATACCATTAAAATTATTTATTTCTTGGCTGATTATATTAAATTATTTATTCCATTAGATGGAGCGTGATGATGCCGTTACCGAAGTGGAAATACTGAAAGAAAAATTAGACAAGGCTCTGTTTGCCAGTCAGAAACTTATTGACGAAAAAGACACTTCGAACAAAGAGTTTGAAAAGATGTTGGAGAAATATGATCGTGCTCAAAATGAAATATATCGCCTGCAATCACGTTGTGATACAGCTGAAGCCGATCGTGCCCGTTTAGAGGTGGAAGCGGAGCGTTCCTCTTTGGCAGCTTCGAAAGCGCGAGAGGACTTGCGCAAACTTCAAGAGGAAAGTACACGTTTGCAAGAAGCCTGTGATAGAGCGGCCCTGCAACTTAGTCGTGCAAAGGAATGCGAAGACAATGCACGTGCCGAACTTGAACATCATAGAGAACGTTACGATAAAATACAAACAGATCTGCGCCGCACTCAGGGCGAGAAGGAACATCTGCAGTCAGAACTGGAACGTGTTAGCTATGAACTGGAGCGTGCTCATGTTGCTCAAAGCAAGGCCAATGCCAGTGTGGAGGCTGCCAAGGACGAATGCGCTCATTATGCCTTAGAGCTGGAAAAAATGCGAGATCGCTATGAGAAGAGCCAGACAGAGCTCAGGAAACTTCAAGACACCGACACCTTTGGACGTGAAACTCGCCGTCTCAAAGAGGAGAATGAACGTCTGCGTGAAAAGCTGGATAAAACCCTTATGGAACTGGAAACCATACGAGGCAAATCCCAATACGAATCGGAGACATTTGAGAAGTACAAAGACAAATATGAGAAAATTGAAAATGAAATTGCCAGCATGGAATCTAAGCTACATGAAACCTCTCTGCAACTCGAACTGTCTAAAGGAGAAGTGGCCAAGCTGTTGGCTAATCAAGAGAAACAACGCAGTGAACTGGAGAGAGCCCATATTGAAAGAGAGAAGGCAAGAGACAAACACGAGAAGTTGTTGAAGGAGGTCGAACGTCTAAGATTGCAACAGGCATCTGCTATAAGTCCCGCTGATTCAGTGCGCACATCTTCGTTATCAGCGGGAGACCGCCAAGAAATTGATCGCTTGAGAGATCGTTTAGAAAAGGCTCTGCAGTCACGCGATGCCACCGAATTGGAAGCCGGACGTTTGGCCAAGGAGCTTGAAAAAGCTCAAATGCACTTAGCCAAACAACAGGAAACCAATGAATCCACGCGCATTGAATTCGAACGAATGTCTGCCGAGCTGAGTCGTCTTCATGATCGTCTCGAAAAGGCCGAGGCTGAGAAAGAGGCACTCAGACAATCTGCAAGAAATGGCGCAGCCGATAAGCCTCATCCACAACTCGAAAAACACATGCAAAAGTTGGAAGCTGACTGCAAACAGCTTTCTGTCGAAAGGGAACAATTGGTGCTTCAATTGGAAAAGAGCCAGGAAATCCTAATGAACTTCCAAAAAGAACTCCAAAATGCCGAATCAGAACTACAAAATGCCCGAGAAGAGAACCGAAAACTGCGCAATGGCCAAACCGTGGCTACCGCTGCACCGGCCGAAATACAAGCCATGCAAAAAGAAATTCAAATGTTGCAACAGAAATTGCAAGAATCCGAAAAGGCTCTACAATCAGCTGGAGCTGGCGCTCAAGGTGGTGGAGCGTCAAGAGAGGAAATGGAGCATTGGCGCAAAATCCTCGAGGCTGAAAAGGCCAAGGCCGATATGGCAGATAAAGCTGCTCAAGAGATGCATAAACGCATACAGGTATAATATTTCTATTTTAGCTTTGTAATTTTTTTTACTCATGACACCGACTACTCTTCCAGATGATGGATCAGCATATTAAGGAACAACATGCTCAAATGCAGAAAATGCAACACCAGTTGCAACAGCAAGCACAACAACTACAACTACAACAGCAACAGCACCAGCAACAACAACAGCAGCAACAACAACAACAGCAACAACAACAACAGCAACAACAAGCACCTGCGAACACACAAGAAATGCAGCAACTCAAGCAAGAACTGGAGAAAGTCAAAGGTGAACATCAAGCTGCCACAACACAAAGAGACCAATTCCAACAGCAATTGGAAATTTTGGTTGAAGAACTGCAAAAGAGTCAGGTATGAATATATAACATTTGAAATTTCTTACATTTCTTAATCTGCGTGTAATTCAAGGTTGCCAACCAGGAACAAGCGAAACAATTGCAAGCTGCCCAACAACAAATACAACAAATGCAACAACAAATACAACAGATTAGCCAAGCGGGCGGAGCAAGTGCTGCCGCCAGCGAAGCACAAAAACAACAATTGGAACAACAGCAGAAACAATTGGAAGAGATACGCAACCAAATCGATAATCAAGCCAAAGCTGTCGAAAGTGAACGAAAAATTATCGAAGAACAACGCAAACAAATCGAAGCCAAACGCAAAGATTTGGAAGAGAAGGAAAAGAAAATGATCGAATTTGATATCCAACTGCGCAAACGAAAAGATCAAGTGGATCAATTAGAAAAGTCTCTGCAAGCTCAAGGAGGCGGTGCTGCGGCTGCCGGCGAACTGAATAAAAAACTCATGGAAACACAAAGACAATTGGAAGCGTAAGTAAAAAAAACCAATGCCATATACATACATATGTACATATGTACTCATGTATATAATACATAAATGCTTATATGATATGTACATACATAAATACATATTTATGAATTCTCTGCTGAATAACTTTATCACTGAACTTTTTTCTGGTGTTTTTTGTGCAGTTGCATCAAAGAATTGCAAAACACCAAAGAAGAAAACAAAAAGGCAACAGCTGAAACCGAACGATTACTCAAATTGGTACAGATGTCTCAGGAGGAGCAGAATGCCAAAGAAAAGACAATTATGGACTTGCAACAGTACGTATTTATTTATTTATTATTTTAGGAGTGGTTCCGTGATTATTAATTCATGTGCGCTTGTATTCAATTTCAGAGCCTTAAAGATTGCCCAAGCAAAAGTCAAACAAGCACAAACACAGCAGCAACAACAACAAGATGTAAGTTATTACTTTTGCGACATTTTAATTGCAACCTTTGCAGCAGCAACAACCACAATGACAACAACAGCAACAGCAATGAATAAATCTTGAAATTTATAAATTATGATAAAAATTTGGGAGTCTTTTGAATGCCAATGCACTCGTTCCTTTAAATATGGGTTAAATTATATGTATATCAAGCACGTGTGAGAACATATAGTACACATATAATATCGGGTGTTTTTTTTAGAGGTATAGAACTTCGAATTGAAATAAAACACAAGAAAATCGTTTTAATGTCCATCAATTTGGCTTTATTGGAAGGATAATCTTATGCCATTAATGTTTAAATATGATTTCGGGCATGTGGCCGCCGCGGCTGGCTCGAATAAAGCCAATTCTACAGGTCCAATTTTCAACCACTTTTTCGAGCATATGGGGCCGTATGTTGGCAATAACGCCACGAATGTTGGCTTCCAAGTCCCCTAACGTTTCTGGTTTGTTGGCGTAGACGAGCGACTTCACATATTCCCAAAGAAAATAATCCAATAGTGTCAAATCACACGATCTTGGTGGCCAATTGACAGGTCCATTCCGCGAAATTATGCGCTCATCGAATGTTTCCTTCAATAAATCGATTGTGACGTGCGCTGTGTGGCATGTAGCGCCGTCTTGTTGGAGCCACAACTCATCCACATTCATGCCATCCAAGTCGGGAACAAAATAGTCGGTTAGTCGGCTCCAATTGCTGTGCACGGTGGCGAATCGATTCATTCGGGTCCTCTTCAACACTTTGCTCTACAGCGGCAATTGTTTCTTCGGTGCGCACTGTTCGACGTCTCTGCGGATGCGTATTATCACATAGAGTAAACGTAGTGCGAAAACGATCCATGGTTAACCGAATTAATTGCTCTGATGGACGATTATGTCGACCATAAAATGGACGGAGCTTGCGGTAAACTTCGCGAACTGAACCATTATTTTCGAAATAAATTTGCACGATTTGCAAGCGTTGTTCTTTTGTCAACCTGTTCATGATAAAATGGCAAACCAAACTAAATATTAATCACTTGACAGCTGACAAAATGGCCGCCAGTTAAAAAAGTGATGCCAACTTAAAGTTCTATACCTCTATAAAAAACACCCTTTATGTATTTGTTCTATGTTACGGAGAAGAAAATTTTTAAATGGAAGCAATGGAAAATTATTGAGTATTTTGATAAACATTACGACCATTTATTTACATTCACCCCTATCGTGAATAAAATGTGAAATGAAAATGAAGGGAAATTTGCAATTGTGAATTTCATGTAAACGTTTATGCCCGCTATCAATGCGTAGTGAATGTAAAAAACAGAAAGAAGACTTATAAAGCTTAAAAATTAATTGAACATCAAGCAAATTTAAATTAATAATAATAAATACACATATTTTAGGTTTCAAATGAAATGTCTTTGAGTGTAAAGTTGTGTTTTTAAATATTTTAGGTGGCATGACCAAAATAAGAAAGAGAGAAAGAAAATAAAAAGAATTCCTAAAATTGTCGCCTTAACTTTCATTTCATTCACTATATTCACTATGCCGAATTCCACAATGATGAATTTTGTAGTGTTCACCAACTTCAGTGTTCACAATTCACCGCACTTTTTCCGGTGAAACATTTTGACTCTAGTGATCGACTCTAGGGTGATCGACTCGGTTTTTCAACCGGTTTTAAACCCCGATTTTTTTCAAAATACGGTTGTCGGTTTTTTCAAAATGTTGATTTTTCGAATGTCGAATAGTCCGGTTTTTTTACAATTTAAAAACCGGCTAAGTCGAATACTTTTCGATTTGTACATTTTGCATGTTTTGTTGATTTTCGTAAGTATTTTTTTACTGAAAGATGAAATTAAGAGAAATTATTTTATGAGGTAATATCAGAGGCGAATTTAGTTTACCTTATGGTGTGCAATGGATGTCAAAATACAGTTGCAAAAAGTGTTTTTTAGTTTTGTTGCCATTTGGCTTCATATTTTATATAGCGGTAGATATCCACCTAGTCCATGCATTCATATGTATATACCATTAAGGAATAAACTCTACATACAACCATAATTTTTGGGGTTTGAGGAAACTTGGGAAGAAATTCAAAAAATTAAATATGCCAATATTTAGGTAGCTAATATATATGATTATACAAAAAATAAAAAATAATTATAATAACAACACCATAATAGACCATATTTGGATGCCATTTGTTGACGACTTGATACCGGAAATCACAGAATTTTCAAACAAGTTGACGACATCAAACATTTGGCACGTATTTTTTCGGGTATTTTATGCCTGTATGTAGACTTTTCTCCTATGTATTTTTAATATTTTTGCTACTGTAGGTGCTATAATTATTTGTTTATTATTTGTATAAACATATTTATTAGCAACCTGTATATTGGTATATTTAACTTTTTGAATTTCTTCCCAAGTTTCCACAAACCCAAAAAATTATGGTTGTATGTAGAGTTTATTCCTCAACTGTATATTATATATAAATATTTATGTACTATACATAAGTATATGAAGTTAGTTTTTATGTTTTACCTTTAATTTCTGTATTGTTTTACAGTATTTACATAAACTACTGTTAACCCTTTTTTTATAAAGCAATTTAAAATCAAAACTTTTGTATAATAATTTTCTTACTTAAAAAAACCGGTTGGCCGGTTTTTCCTGAATTGTAAAAACCGAAACCGGGGTTTTCATAATCTCAAATATTCGAACTATTCGAAAACCGGTTTCTGGAAAAAGTCGATTAATCGATCACCCTATGTTCACTATAACTAATAATTTAATTTATGATACAGACTTGACATCTATTGCAAAAGTTGTATATACATATGGGCATTTCCACAGAAGCGTTACCTTAGGACTTCTTTAATGCATTTAGACTTATTGATTTTTTTATCTACAGCATACGTAACTATTTATATACAACAAAAAGTTTATCAAAAACATTTAAAAGATGAAGCAAACTGCCATGTGGAAATGCCCATAATTAAAAAAAAAATTTATATTAGATTTATACTAATATTAATCATTAATATTTGTGTCTCGTTTTTTCTTACAGGCTGGACCAGCTGGATTCTTAAAGAGCTTTTTCTAAACACAACCAAATTAACAGCTATTACTCTAACTCTATCTATCTCTCTCTCTATATCTCTCTCTACACTACTACACTGCAGTTTACAGTTTCTACTATAAATATACATACATGCATATATGTATATTTGTACATTTGTTGTTGTTCTTGCTTATATACTTTTTTTTCAAAATCATTAATTATATCAAAACCAACAAACAAACAAAATCTCAGTATTTACATACTCTCTTTAATCTAAACTCTATTCTTCAAAGCAAAATAAATACAAATAACAAAACAAAAAAACGGAAAAGGAAAAACAAACAAAAAAAAATAACCAAAAAACAAAACAAACTCAAATTCAAAATATTTTTTCTACTATTTATACATAATTAAGAAACCCCTCTAATATTGCTAATAATTCCTTTAAATTTAATTAAATAAACTTGTGTACAATTTAAGTTAAATCAAATATACATACATACATACTTACTCATATAATATGGGAATAATTTCTACTTTGTAATTTATTTACATATAAATGTATTTTTCTTTTTTTGAACTATGTATTTAATTTTAATTTTTTTTTATTAGTAAAATTTTGTGTGAATTGTGCCCACTGGTCATGATATAAAAGAAAAAAAATTATGGAAACCAAATAATAAATAAAACATTCAAATAAACATAATGTGATGTCATACATTAATAATTCATTATTTAACTTTAAATAAATATTTTGTCAAATAATATATATATACATATATATATATATATATATATATATATATATATATATATATATATATATATATATATATATATATATATATATATATAAATAAAGAACAGCATATACACAAATACATACAAATATTAAGTATATTTAGTAAAAAAAAAAAAGAAATTAAATATTAAATATTAATAAAATATATACATACATATATTAATAATAATTAATAATATTTACCGCATACCATACATATTCACTTTAAAAAAGGCAACAAAAATGTTAGTAGTTAAATATTTAATATTATATTAACAATAATTACATTATAGACCTCCCCCCCCCCCCCCAACCCTTGTTATAGTTAGAGTAAATTTAATTAAGAAAAAAGTTGAAAGAAAAATTATAAAAAAATTTATTATAAAAAATTATTTAATTTAGTGTAAATATTAGTAAAGAAAAAACAAAAGAAAAGAAGTTGCAAAAGGAAAGAATAGTTTTTTTTAGCAAAGGGTAGTTACATGACAAACAACACAAAGGATCAGCAGAAAGATAGTAGCAAGATTATTAAAACATTTAAATAAATTGATAAATAGTCAATAACACAGACGTACCAACACCAACACTTACACCAACACATACATCAACAAAAACCTTCACACTTCCGTTTTTCAGCCATGTAATTGGGCGAAATTCAGCTTTGAAGCAAGGCGAATTCATACCAGGTGATCTCAAATAACAGCTGATTATCAGCTGTTATTTTTTCTTCGAAAATTTTCTGACAGCAGAAAATTTTACACTAACAAATATATAAGGCGAATATGCAGAGTG
This sequence comes from Tachina grossa, assembly GCA_949987645.1. Taxonomy (NCBI): domain Eukaryota; kingdom Metazoa; phylum Arthropoda; class Insecta; order Diptera; family Tachinidae; genus Tachina; species Tachina grossa. Next base: position 45,445,953 of record OX465278.1, on the reverse strand, counting down.
GCAAATCGTGACTACCTGGTATCAATTCGCCTTACTTTGATGTTTAGATTCAATAAGAATATGATGTCGGGCAAATGTCCACCTCTAGCACATCGGCAGACGTCCGCTCTTTTCATAAAATTTTTAACCACATTTTGCAACAAAGCTTCATTTATCTCGTCAATCTTTCAGAGTGCCAGTGGGGTCTAGTTTGTTCACGTAAATGGCCCAGAGAAAACAATCCAGCGGCATTAAATCACAAGAACATGGCGGCCAATTGGCATTGTCAAGTCGAGAAATTATGCGACCGGGAAACTTCTCATTCAATAACTGAATTCTTTCGCGGTCTGTGTGGCTTGTGGTGCTGTCTCGCTGAAACCAAAGGTCAGTGATGTGAACGTTAGCCAATTGTGGCCACAAAATCATCGTTTATCATGGCTTGGTAGCGCAAGGCGGCGGCGTTTCACTGCTCATTTTCGAAAAATAAAAATACAGGCGAATGATGCCGCCGGCTGACCTCAAACCGCCCCACATGGCCACTTTCTTTGGATGTAATGGTTTCACGAGGGCTGTTTCGTGGACTTTGGGAGCCACATATGCTAAAGTCACTAAAGATGATTTTGTTGAAAAATGCGTTGTTTTCGTTCACTTATTTTTAGTAAATTTTCACAATTAAAACTCTTTCTTCAAGAGTGTAGCGTTCCATGGTTAAAATTTGCCAACTTTTTACTAAATAAATGTAAAAAGAATGTTAACTCAATTCTTGACGTTTCATCATTTGACAGCCAATTTACTTACTAACCTTAAATTTGCCTTTATAGCCACCGTAGAACCAATAACTCGAGTCTGTTTTTGAAAATGATGACAAATTCTTTAAGTTTTATCAAGGTAAACGGTGGTATTTAAAATTCATCACGGATTGGCCGCTTATTTAAATAACTTCTTAAAAGACTTAAGCTAATTTAGCAACAGTTGCTTACGATCCCAGAAACCTCTAAAAAAAAACATCTTTCCATCTGTGTGTTCAAGCACATTCAAGCCCTGGTGAACGCATATGAAGTAGAGGGTGAGGTTATGTTAGGTTAGGGTGGTAGTCAGAATTCCGGAGTCGCTTAAGCTCTTCTGGTTCATTGTTATGCCAAAAAGACTCTTCTCAAGCCAAGTATTTACCGCTGAACCAATGAAAGTTCCCTGAACTCAATAGCGCCCATGGTAAGCTATTCTCTACATTTTCTTATTCGTCAACATCTTGGCAATTGCGGCAAAAGTCAATGTATTCACTTAAAGTTTGTACATTCCTACCTATGAGACAAAGACTAATCAACACGAAAAGTAAGACAGAGATATTTTCCCATTTCTTTAAACCAAGTAAACGGTAGTATTTAAAACTCATTATGGACTGGCGGCGTATTGGAATAATTTCTTGGAAGACTTTAGCTACTAAGCACCAGTTGCTCACAGTCCAAGAGAGCTTATAAAAAAACCTGCTTCCATCTGAGCGTTAAAACATATTAAAGCCGTGATGGACTCATCTAAAATAGAGAGTAAGGTTAGGTTAGGTTTTATAACCTTTAAATCAGAATTCTTGAGTCACTTACGACACTTCTGGGCCATTGATATGCCAAGGAGACACTTCTAAAGCCAAGTCTGCACCGTCAAACCAACCAGAGCTCAATCGTTGCAACGTCAGAGAGTTCCCTGAATTCAAGAGCACGTTTTCCATTCTCTTTCTTACTAATCCATGACTAATTCAAAGAAAATATTATGCACTTTCATCTTTGATGTGCACGTTAAAACATATTAAAGCCACGATGGACTCATCCCAAATAGAGATTAAGGTTAGGTTAGGTTTGGTACGGATGGCATTTAGAATACCGGAGTCACTTAGATCCATCCGGTACATTGTTATAGTTACTATAAAGTTCTCTGAACTCAAGAGCACCCATGATGGTCATTCTCTTTCTTGCTAATCCAGAACTAATTCAGAGACTGGTCTACATTTTCTTCTTCGCCAATATCCTGGCAACTGCGACAAAAGCCATTGTACTGAATCCTTAATCTTTGTGCAAGACTGCCTACGATACAAAGTGCGATCACAATGGAAACTGAAACGTAGGCTTGTTACTATTTCTTTAAATCTAAGGAACCGTATTACTCTTTTGTATGTGAGTCTTCAGCTTTCTGGTGGTCAAGTAGCCATTTCTTGTTTCTTCCTCAATCTTGCGCCTAGGTTAGGTTAAATTAGGTTGAAAAGAGGAGCAATCAATATTGACCCAAAGTCGTGTGCTCTTAATAAGAGATATTGGGGAGATACCCAATAAAAATCGTAAAAACCAAGCAAACTTAGTCAGGTTAGGAACTTAGTCTCTTCACTGAATCCCTAAGATATTCAATAACTGGTATGTTTTCCAGATGGAAGATTTTTCTTCTAATTTGACTGAATGCTGGACAGCGACACAAGTAGTGTTTGAGATTTTCATCATCGTCCTCATGGCAAGCTCTACATGTTGTATCGTCCACAACACCCATGCGAACCAGGTAGCTTTTGAACTCTGTATGTTTGGTTATTATCCGAACCAAATTCCGAAGTAAAACACTTTTTAAACTTAGAATCTCTATTGTCTTTTCACTATTTGGGTTTCCCCAGAGAATTTCGGTCACTATGCCAACAGTAGAGTTCTGGCGATCTCCGGTGTTTTGTTCTATAGCCTACTGTTTCAATTCATTTTTAAATCCTTGAAAAGGTTTGCCGTTTTCAGTAATGATCCCATCCTTGGAAGACTATTCGCGTCTTCGCTTCCAGAGACACTCTGATATCCTGGAATCCATATTATCTCGATTTATTTACAATACCTGTATGAGTTTATCTCATTTTTGCATTAAAGAGCGCTTCGAGATTGGACTTTATGATTTCTTCCAGCTACGATAACTTTACTGCGGATAAGTCTGACTTTACATGAGAGTAAGGGTAAAGCTACACATTCCATATCCAGAGGGACCAATTCTGTGCTCTGGGATCGAGATGATCCTGGCTATCCTTAGCGGTCCTGCCATCCCAGTTAGAGATGCTCGGCAGTCGACGGCTGTTGTTGTTCTTAGAAGCGGGGATTCTAAGGTCATAATAGCCTCTTGACTACCTGGTTATAAGTTAATTACGCTTGTTGTAGTTACAACCAATCCTTAATTTTCTTGTTTGCATGGATCTCATGAGCACTGCAGTGCTCCGGAAGTAGATTGGCAATACTAAGATCTAATTTCTGTTAATAAACTCCCCAAACCACACGTAATTGAGTTTTGGAGCGTGCAGTGAAATTCCTCCATGCTTCTCGAAACGGTATCCAGTTCCTGAGGAGACCAGCTGAGGCTTGATCAATTCTTTATCCGCAAGCTGCAAAGTCCACTATTCTGCAGTCGCTATGTCGTTTCAGCTCTACCGAGAAATACAACACAGACGGATTGTAGAGATAGTTGCTATCTCTTTGCTTATTAAATTCAATGGTAGAATCATACCCAATGCATCTGTAAGAGTAGTTCGAAGAGCGTTAATTATATACAGTGAGGCCAGTCTTTGAACCTTGTGTAACATATAACCGTACTCTTCTCCTGGGAAGGCCGCCACACGATGACCCCAGAGATGAGAATTGGACGCTCTATGGCCATACAGATATAGTAAACGATTTTCGTGGTGATACCGCTAATTTTTCGAATGAATTTTTTGCACATATAAAGTGCATTTGTTCGCCCTCTAATTTAAGACTCAATTTATTGTACAGCATCACCCCGAGATATTTTGCTTTACTGGAAACTTTTATCTCTGTGCTGTTTTGGTTAATAAGCTGGAAGTCAGGCATCTTAAACTTCTTGGAGAAGAGGACTAATTCCATTTGGTTGGAATTAAAGACAAATCCTCGCATCTCCACCGGTTGTGATAAACTAAATATACGGACCATCCTTTAGGAAGTCCTTAAGAGACGAGCGAAATTTTCCTCTAACAATTACTGCAACATCATCAACATAAGCGATTCCAGAGATAACAGCCATAAAATAATAAACGAAAAAACTCCATCCTGCGGTCTACCCGAGTTTCCAAGCGAGCCATGATAGAGGATGCTAGAATCGAGGTTATTCTACGGTAAACTAGTAGATTTTGAATCCAAATGCGTATTCCTCCTACATTGACTCCCTAAATTCGTTAAGGCACGAATTTTAACACATCTGGAAAAAGTATGTCAAAATGCCTCTTAATATCTAAGAAGGTTTGATGGCCTGTATTCACTTACAGAGAGTGATTTCTGTATTATACTTAGCAGCTCGTTTAGAGCTGATTCAGTCGACTTTCCCTAATGCGTGGACGTAAGTTAACATGATCCCGTAAAAAGACAGTAGATTTTAGAGATTTAGAAATACATTGGAAAAAAAACAGCTAAGAACTGTGTGTCTGTGCCGGCGCATGCACTCACTGGAGGCAAATTAAATACAGGTACTCGCATTAGATGCGAGCAAGGCAAAAAGTAATTGTCAATTAAATTGTTCGTTATGAACGTGGTAGCAAAAAAACAGCTGATGAATTATCTCCCTAATGCGAAAACAGCTGATGTGAAATGACTTGTAGGATTAGGATATAATAGAAATTTCGTCGTGGTTTCGCTCTAAGTGATATTAAATAGTATTGAAATATGTGTATAAAAGACCATCATGAAATATTGAAATGCTACTTGAAAACTTTATGGTTAAAATTTGAAAATGGTACTCAATTACATGCTTATCAAACCCCTGTACAATTTACAAGAACAACATACATAGACACATGCATTAAAATCACACTTATAACAAAATTTAGTTATCTACATGCATACATATGTAAAATTTGTATTAATTTTAAATTCTAGTTATATTTTTTTTTGTTATTTGCTATTCATTTGTTTTTTGAAGAGAAAGACAACAAACTATTTGTAATAAAATATTAGTAAACAAAAAGTGGTATTTTATATACACTACATATAAATATAAGTATAAATAATCATAATCATAAAGAAAATAAATGGAAAGTTATTATACATACATACATAAAATAAAGTTGGGTGTAGTATTGTGTGTGGGAATGTGTGTGGGAGTTGAAGTGAGTGTTGACAAAATGTATGTATTAAAACACAAATATATCACACACACACACACACACACACACACATACACATTTGAATAAGCCTATAAATGAATAAAAATAAACAAAACTAATTTATAATATTACAATTATAATTATTAAATTAAATTATTATAATTATGCACTAGGAAAATTTATGTACATTTATTCATTTCACATGTTAACAAGTATCCTATTAAAGAAATGACATGCCTACATTTAGTAAATACTACATACATATATACATACATACTACATATACATACAAACATTAATTATATTTAATTTAATTTATTAAATTTATCAACTGAATTAAAACCGAAAAAGAAAGCAAAGTAAGGAAAACTATACAAATATGAAAAATGATTATAAAAAAAATAAGACATCACTGCCATGTTAAAGGAAATATAAAAGAAATAAAGGAAATAAATAAAAAAAATATCAAATTAAACAACCAGAAAACCCAAGAAAAAATAATAAATATTATTAACCCAAAAATAAACAAATTGTATTAATTTTCATTATTATTACTCTTATTGTTTCAGTTTCAATTTATTATATTAAAAAAAAAATAATAACAATAAAAATACAAAGCAATTCGAAATAAAACACGAAAAATCACAATCTTAAAAGTTTCTTTTCTTAACTTTCGATAGGCTGGTTGTCGCCAACAAAATTAGAAATTAATTTAAGTTGACTACAGCTACAAAAGTGGTCGTATAGTCGTGTAACCCGTGTTTTCATGAAAAACAAAAATCATTTTCATATACACACACTAGATGACGCGGCAAACATTGCTTTGTCATGTTTTAGACTTGGCAGTTTTTGAAATAACAAAAGAGAATTGAAGTAACTTTTCTCTACAAGCAAGTCAGTACCCCTCTTCTTTCTTCTTTCCTCTCTCTCCCATAAACTCACGACTTGCTTCAAGAAAAACTGCCGAGTCTAAAACATGAGTTTGCCATATAAATTATTTCTAGGGTAGAAAATAATAACTAGCTGTCTCCACTAGCCATGAACTTGGTATGGGCATCATGTTGGGCATCGCAAATGGCTAATGGAGACCACTCATGTCCAACTTTCGTCCATGCTCTGACATGGATGCCCGAACATAATTATGTCTGAGCAACAATGTTCGCCATGAGATTCGCCGTCCGCAACCATTTGCAATAGAAAGAAAAGAGACAGCAGAAAATTTGTAAATATTCCATCTCTATTAAACCAACGCAAAATACCTTGATATGCCTGAATATAGACATCGCACGTATTCACCACAGCAAAGAAGTTGATGAATTGTTCACAGTTGCCCTGCCGGCATCATGTCCATGTCATGTCCAAGTCGATGGCTAGTGGAGACGCAGGGTAACTAACTCATTGTAAGTGTGTGAGGATGTGCTACATTTATGAGAGATAGAGGCAGGGAGTGCTGTGAAAAATGAGGGAATATAAAAACAAAACACCAAGGCACATGAATCAGGTACCTGCGATTCAATAACAAATATTACAACAGCAACAACCACACGCACTTTGTTGGTATAAATTACCTTCTTACTTTTCAAAACAGGGTAGCATCGTCAGATTGCATGTTTCTTATAGGAAATGTCAAACACCTTACAAAACTGAATATTGGGAAGGTGTTTATGGATAACCAAACAAAAGCATGCTTTTAGGCTTATTGGTATAATGACATTAGTCACCTGGTGTAGTGCTGCCACCTAATAAATGCACCTTGACAAAACACCAAACATTTATTTTTTTTTTAATTTATGCTTATACATACCAGCTTTTACCCGCGGCTCCGCTCGCGTTGATGGATATTTTGAAAAATATACCTAAGACTTGTGAATGTTTTGTTATTTGTTAAAAAAAATTATATGTAAAAACCGACAAAAAGGCAATAAAAAAATTTAAAACTAAATACAAAACGCTTTTAAAACTGTTTAAACAATCAAACCCGAAACGAAAATTTCCCTAACCTAACCGATGAAGAAACAGATCTGTGGTTTCCATTAATAACAACGTATGTTACATATTTATTTGCCATTTCGAGTTTGTGATATCAAATTGTTATATTTTAAATGATTTATAGCCAGATCTAAGAAATTTTTGAAAGATATGGACATGGCATGCACATAATTTTTTTCTAAAACAGCAATAGAACTTCTACCTTTTGTTAAATAAGCTGCAAAAATAACTGCTTTTGGGTTCTACAGAAAAAAATAGATTTTTGGACATGCGCTGTTATTAGTGGAAACCACGAACTCCTTCCTTCCTAACGAACTCTTACCTTGCCTGGTAAATGAATAGGTGAACTTGATAGCAACATCCCTGCAAATAATATTGGACTACGTGGTCCAATCTAGATGAAACAGACTACCCTACAAGAAATGAATGACCGAAACTAACACAAACAAAACTTTTTTACTAACACACATGCAACAATTTTATGTTGAATTTTTGCTTACTGGAGCTGCCACTGTTTCGTCTTTTCAATAAAATGTTAAGGATTGTTTTTACAATATTTATTGCATATTTTTGTACAGTATTTTTTGTACATATTTATATATGTTTTATTTTAATTCAAGTTTTATTAAACTATATTGATAATGTTTCCATAAATTATAATTATTTGATTATTTATTGTCAAAAAAAAATATAATTAGTATACAAATAGGTTTTCGAAATTTTGGGGGTTTTTAGGAAAAAAAAACGTATTGAACAAAAATTTTTGCTAGTGGCAGTTCAGGCATATATTGCATCAGTTGTTTCACTCTAACATATATTTTATATGCGTACATGCAATAATTCTTGCTAACACTTTTTGCATGTATAAAAAGCACTAGCTATACATAGCATTTGTGAATACATGATTGTGAAAAACCACAAAATAAAATTTTCTAAGTCAATTTTTACATGTATTTGGAATAAAATTTAAATAATTGTGCAATATGGCTGTAATTTTTGTGTTTTAAATTCCTTAATCAAAGGCCAGTGGTGTTCCTTAAATTCTGACTGTGAAATAAAACCTAAATAATGGGAAAGTGATGAAATATTTGTGGAATCATGTTCAAGAATTTGCATTGACTAAATAAATTAATTTTAAATATTTTTTACGCTTAATGCGCTTTAAATATAATCAATTTTGATTCGTACTATATGTTCTTAATAATTTCCGTCATTAAGGCATGGTACATGCAACAACTTGGCCAAATGTTCCCACTTAATGCCGCTTGTGGTTTCTTCGCCTAGAATGGGACCCGGCCAACGTTTCTATGTCCAAAGTGCCCACAACACTCAACAGATTCAAACAACTCTGGCTATTCCGCAAATGCATCAAAACGGTAATATGTTTTTTAAATCATTTTGTTTTAGAAGTTTTAATTGTTCTCGCCATTTATTTAAGGACCTGAAAATATTTTGTCTCGCTGTTGGTAAATGCAATACCACAAGATCAGCAGCTGGGCGAACGTTCATACCAAATGATAGAACGTATGGATCCATCTAAGACCACGGGCATGTTGGAAGAAAAATATCCAAACTCGTGCATGACGGAAGTTCATAAAGCTCTTTGTTGGAAAATGTAATACCATAAGAGCAAATTCTGGGCGGTCGTTTACACCCAATGACCGAAAACATGTATCGTTGGCTAGTAAGATGAAGAGCATTTTGCTTAAATTAGTTTTAAGAACATTAATATTTATTGTTTTATGTTAAATAAAAACTTTGATTTAAAATGTAAATTTTAATTGACAAATATTTATGTTAGGACTTAATAGTTAGAGCTAACCAATATTTTCGTTTGCCTGACTGGTTAGAGCTTACCAGTATTTACGTTTGCCTAACTGGTTGGAGCTAACCAATATCTACGTTCCCCTAACTAGTTGGAGCTAACCCATATTTTCGTGGTCATAACTTTATAAAAGGAATCAGAGTGAGCAGCACAGATATATGTTACATAGTCGGGTGGAATTAATAAGATAGAGAGAGAGATACAAAATCACATGTACACAAGGGTTTCGGTTAGTTTTTACATTTTGCTCTTAAGAAACTAATAGAAACTTTAACAGACATATCAGTAAGCCCAACCGGTTAAATGACCGGTCATTTAACTGGTAGTGTTCTTGTAGGGTAGTTACATCATGGTCCCATGTAATGCAGTCATGGATCATGTCGTTTTCATACAAGCATTCAATGCTGTATGATAAGTGTTCGTGTTTAAACGATTATGATCGTTCTTCTTAGGCACTCACAACTTATATGCGAGTAGTCTATAACAATTCCATATAGACATTTCCGCGGTCACTCACACGACTTTCGGGATCAAAATAAAATTTTAAATGTTAAATAAATCAAACACAATTAAATTTTTTACAATTCACCACTAATAATTGTTTTGTTTTTGCGACTTCAAATTGACATGGCTTTAGACATCATTGCTAATAATCAGCAAACTCTGCGAATTGTGTGAAAATTTTGAACTTTAAATATTTTTGACATAAGTAAGAAATATCAAGCTTTATTATTAGACTTAAGGCAGAATTAGTTTTTACTTTCTGTTCTGTTACGAATCAGCTGGCTCTTTTTTGTTTATAGAAATCTAATACAAGTCGTTAGTTATTGTTTCGTTCTGTGCTGTTTCGGTTCAACCTGTGAAAATCAAAAAATTGTTAAGTAATTGTAAGTGACAGCATAAATTGAACAAAAATATTTTGAAATAAATTGTTGTTTTACTGTAAAAAGTTTAAAAATCTAATTTTTAAATGAAAAATATAAAATTATATTGAAACATAAGAATGGACGTTGCAAAACTCATCACTTTAGTGGATAACTGCGACCCTTCTGACCAGAAACAGCTGACAAGTTATCACAGAAAAAGTAAGTATGTAAGTAAGTAAGAAGCAGAACGGCACAGCACAGAAACTAAAGACTAAAGGAAGAATTAGTTTGTACGTGCTGTTCTGTTCTGAATCAGCTGTTTTGTTTCTGTTGAGTTCAAAATCTGTATGTGTGGTTACTAACTTACAACGATATGGATATCTCTTTTTTATTTTTTCTTCTTAGCTTAAATACTAATGTAATGACTCTAATTATTTATATAACTGCACACAAAACTGCAGTGGAAAAAATTTCGCGTGAGTGACCCAGAAGAATCCTTCGAAAAAACGTGACAGGCCAAATTTTAAAAAATTATAAAGGCTTCATTAAGGCTTCATTAGTCTTTACTTTCTGTTGCTGTTCTGTGCCGGTCCTTTCTGTATAAAATATTTTGCAATTACTTTGTCTGTGAAAAAAAATCAGCTGGCAATCTATAGAATTGATTACACTTGTACACAAAATATCACAACACACTAATACTAACTAACTATAGATGATTTACCAGCAATAAACTAAATGATGCTTCAATATATCTAACGACGTTATAAAACATTTAATTTCACGTTTATTTTAACAAATTGTTGTTGAAAGACAACAGAAGCTGACATGGGACCGCCACACGTTCAATTTTTGCCTTTCAATTCCTTTCAATTTGCAATGCACTCACACATTTTTTACTAACACACTCAAACTTTATAAATGGAAAACAATCCCTGCAAATAATGCGACTAGTCCATACATGCATGTAAAGACTAGTCCAAAGAGGAGTAGGAGTACCACAAAACTATTCCAAATATATGAAAAAAAAAATGTGGTCGATTTAACGTTGCGATGTCCTAGAGTTGGACCACATGGTCCAACTTTGCATTACATCGGACTAACCCCAAAACTACTCCATATGGGCATTTTCGCGAAGAGGTCAACCAAGAGTCCAAAAAAAAGTACCAAAGATCTTGCCATTTTTCATTATACATTTTTTCCACTGCAGTTTTGTGTGCAGTTATATAAATAATTAGAGTCATTACATTAGTATTTAAGCTAAGAAGAAGAAGAAGAAAAAATAAAAAAGAGATATCCATATCGTTGTATTTTTTATTCAATACATCAAAAACAAGCCCAAGGCAAATTCATAACAGGTAAAGTTGAAAACACAGCTGATCTATTTTTTTTCCTAATTCAAGGCGAATTCATATAACTGTTGGCTCGTATGTCAAAAGTTGTTTATATATACAGACCTGCGGCGGACAATTTTTTCGGCGGCGCCAGCTCTTGGAAAAATTGTCGGCGGAAGCTGATAATCAAATAACATGAAATACAAAATTTAAGATAAAAAAGAATTAAAAAATAAATAAAGCAGATATTTACATGCTGGTGGTTAAGCATTATCTATATATTTCATTGGTGCTTTGCCAAATCATCAGCATACTTCAACCACATATTTTGAACAGTCACAAACCTCTTATCTCATGCACAGACTTTCAAAAATTCCTGTGTAAAAAACTATTTGAGAATTCACCCAGCAAATAATTTATATTCGATATGAATAGGTATATTTTATTTTTCTGCACCTTTATACAATATAAAATCCATTGGATAGCAATAAAAGTATTTATACGGCAAAATGAAAAATAAAGTATAAATTTAACATTTAAGAAACTTATTATTTTACATATTGTCATAAGTTTATTTTCATTGAAATTTATTTGCTGGTGGTTTAGCATTGTCTATATATTTGGTTGGTGCTTTTCCAAATCATTAAGAAGACTTCAACCATATATTTTGTTAAAGTTTCTAAGCCTACTAAGCTTATTTTTCTTTTGTAATTTTCAAATATATTATTATTTGTGATTTCTCAAATAGTTTTTGAAAGTCTGTCCATAAGATAAGAGGTTTGTAAGTGTTCAAAATATATGGTTGAAGTCTACTGATGATTTGGCAAAGCACCAATGAAATATATAGAAAATGGTTAGCCACTATCAAATACATATCAATTAAAATAAACGTATGAAAAGATGTCATATAATAAATATTTTTAAATAAATAAAATAATATTAGATTATATTGTACATGAAGAATCGGCAACATAAACCAAACTTTTTCCAGCGGCGGCGTAGCTGACTAAAATTATCGACGGCTCGGCTCAGCCGGTTGTGAGCCATCATGGCCTAGATCTCTGCTGGAGTAACTTCAATCAGCTGCTTTTGACATACGAGCCTCCAAGGCAACAACAAAATACCATATTGCTTAAATTGTTTGTATTTTGTTGTAGTATTAACTTTACCTGTCATGAATTTGCCTTGGCAGTGCCCTTTCTGCCTTCTTTACGCCCTTTCCAAGAGATTGCTTGCTCCAATACCTATCACTTTCCTTGTTCTCCACTTGCCGATTAGTCCGAATCATTTTTACTTTCGATCTATCATATTCTCTCTTTCTTTTTAACTTGCTATCGACCAGGGCTGTCAGATTTCGCCAAATCCAATGTTAAAAATCGCCAAAAACGCCAAATCCTCTCTCTATCTTGCGAAGGTATAAAAGAAGTGTAACATGTGCTATTTATATTCATATAATTTATAACTCGTAACAACGCGTCAAGAAGTTAATATTGCATGATATTTCGAAGGCGCGTTTTAGTTTAGCTCATTATTGAAAATAACCTTTCAACGCAAGCATTACAGCCAAAGCAAGTTCTTTGAAATGTTACGTACCTGCCGTATCCTTATAATCATATACTTTTGATCAAAAGTGATTTAAGTTAGATGGAATATCACCATTAAAATAATATTTTCAATCCACAAACGGTAATTTTGTCCATGTGTTTCATAAACATCTAGCGGTATGTTAGAATTCATAAAAATATTTAAAATATCTTTAACAAAAAAAAATTTTGTTTGTGATTATGGATTGCAACATTTTATAATGGAAAAATGTTCGTAAACTTTATTAATTCTTTCACGAGCATCTTTAAATATGAAAAACAATATTCTCGAAGTATTTTAATATCTTCATCAGCCATTTCAACATTGCTTAATTCAGTTTCAAATGCTGACCCAAAATTGCATTTAGTGGGAGAAAAGTGTTTGGTATATCAATAGCTATAATAACATTGGTTATCAACTTTTCGGTATTATGAGTTTCATTCAAAATTGTTGGCTTGAAAATGTTTGAAGAAAATGAAAGAAGAGTAGAATATAGCATCTGATGCATACTGCCTGCGTACATGTTATCTGACTGAAATTCAAGATTTAAATGGGTCATTTCATTTACTATTGGATTTGTAAACATCTAAAAAAGTCTTGTCTTTTCGTCACATAATTCTTTGTATATATTTGGGGCAGTCTTATCATTTTCGGCTGTTGAAATAAGTGAAAAATGATGTTTGAGCTCCACCCATTGCTCCAAATTTCGTCTTATACTCGCTCCATAAGACAACCAACGAGTTGGAGTAACTTGCACAAGTTTTCTAAAACGGTTGCTGTCAATACCAGTATTAAATGAGACAAATACCATAATAAAAATAATATTTAACGATTTTCAAGCCAATTCATGGCTCATCAAAAATAGCCAACAAAATCGCCAACTTTTTTATAAAACGCCAAAATATCGCCATGTCGCCAAATCGAAAATTAGGACGCCAAACTAGCTTTAAAGTCGCCACGTTTGGTGAGAAATCGCCACATCTGACAGCCCTGCTATCGACTTCTATTGGATTCTCTCGCACTTTCATTCTGTACTTTCGGGACAATTCTCTTTGTTTTGCTGTATAATCCATCAGTTTTTGTGGGTTATTTTTTATTTTGCCCATGTACCGCATTTGCTTTTCATTTTTTTTTATTAATATTTGAATTAAAAAAGCCAACAAAAAAGTTAGCAAAAATAATTTTTTTAGAAGGGATTGCACTTACGGTCAATCACACGACAAACTTTCGCAATGAATAAAAAATAAATTATTTGGAAAAAATGTTATTTAATTTTATTTTACAGATTGTTGAACCAATCTCACGTAAACTTCCACTTTTATCAACAAATGCAAACGTTTTGACAACTTATGCTGTTTTTCGGTCACTCACGCGACAAAAGATCAGATTAAAGATTAAAACAAATACGGTTAATTCGTGCTCTGTTGTCTCCCTTTGTACTTTTTACCGTAACTTCACTTATCTAAGTACAATTAAAGAAGAGAAGCTCTACGGTAAGAGAACTCTAAATGTAGTAAATATTTTATCGAAATAAGCCTATAAAACGTACCCAGTGCAAGAAACATACAAACTCTACTTCGCTTACAATTATTTTTACATATAAATTTTTATTCACTATTTTAACCCAAAAATATTAAATTTCAATACTTCTAAATAATATATGTATAATGAAAAATGGCAAGATCTTCGGTACTTTTTTTTACTCTTGGTTGACCTTTTCGCGAAAATGCCCATATGGAGTAGTTTTGGGGTTAGTCCGATGTAATGCAAAGTTGGACCATGTGGTCCAACTCTAGGACATCGCAACGTTAAATCGACCACCTTTTTTTCATATATTTGGAGTAGTTTTGTGGTACTCCTACTCCTCCATACGTGCATGTAAAGACTAGTCGCATTATTTGCAGGGATTGTTTTCCATTTATAAAGTTTGAGTGTGTTAGTAAAAAATGTGTGAGTGCATTGCAAATTGAAAGGCAAAAATTGAACGTGTGGCGGTCCCAAGTCAGCTTCTGTTGTCTTTCAACAACAATTTGTTAAAATAAACGTGAAATTAAATGTTTTATAACGTCGTTAGATACATATATTGAAGCATCATTTAGTTTATTGCTGGCAAATCATCTATATTTCTATATTTTTGTATATTGCCAAGCCATTCTGAGTCCCTTATTACCCTTGAAGTAGTTTACAGGACATTGATGCAAAATGTGGCACAATTGGGCCATTTGTGGCAGTTTTAGATGATTGATGGCCCTGTGGTACTTCCGAAGCCATTTGGGCCCTTTCAGCTCAAAATCCTATCAACTACTTCAAACTTTTGACCAAATTTTTAATGTAGATTTCTCCTGTTTCAAAAACTAATTTTATTTTGCGAGATTTTTTCTTAAATTGGTTTCCGAAATTTGAGCCAAATTATATTTTAAGTGGAGAAGCCAATAGTATTATTCAAATAGTATTATCCCACTTGTGATTAAACTTTTTCCTAACGAAACAGAAACAGAACAATTAAATAATGAATGAAGGGCACTTTTGGAAGACTCAGAATTTTACATTCAAAGATGTAAGTAGGAGTAACTTTTGGAAAAATATTTCTACAATTAAAAATCGTTTAGATAAAACTTTGCATACAAATTTATGTAGAGTTATACAATGAACTCCTCAGTATGTGTGGAAAGAATCTTTTCTTCCCAAAATATGATAAAGACTAATATAAACGCTTGCGATAACGGTAATGTGATTCTGTAACTTCTTTTTACGATAGTCTCCCGCTTTGTCTTATTCACTATTTAATTCAATATTAGGTGGTAGCTCTGTATAGAAAATGTGAAAACAAGCGAAAAGCACAAAGAATAATTAAGAAAAACTCAACAAATTAGATCTTGTGAATTAATTATTCTTTCTCCAACCGACACCGAGTATCGTTAAAATATGTTACTGAATAGCAAAGTCGATAAATTTTCGTAATATTTATTATAACCATACGATTATCGTAATAAAAGTTACTGAATCTAGGTACAGGAGTATTAGAGCTGCAATATTGTGTCATTGCCACAATTGTTGATCATTGTAAAATCTTTTTTACGGCAAATGGACAATTTTTGGGATATGTAAAAGTATTAATATTGTTATTCACATCTGTTATAATTACGGTGACCATAATTTTTAAATCAAAATACAGAACAAGGAAATACAAACAACCTTACAGACATATATGTAAAACATATTGAATTTCACAAGTTTTAAGCATACAAATTCTTTCGTTTCGAATTACACAGTAGACCCCCAGTACAAAAAATTAATAGCTACATAGTTTCTGAACATTATTACTACATAAGTTGTGAAAACTATAAAACTAAAATTAATATTTACTCGTTAAATATCAAGAGTATTAAAAAAGTTTTAGATTAGAATGTTAAAATACAAAACAGCTTATTTTGGTGTTTTACTGTGGAATAAATTTGTTTTACCAGGTATTGATTTCCCTTTAAATATTCTTTAAACTCAGTACAATTTAGATCATAGTTTAATTTAGTAATTAAAATCGCTTTGATGGTATCCATCTTCATTTAAGTTTTTTCACTGGTCCATATATTATTTTAAACAGAAAATACTCTTTCTGTTGTGGCATTGGAACTAGAAAAACATAAACAGAATTCGACAACTTTCAACCTATTTTGGAAACGTATGTCTCCTTATTTAAAATGTTTAAACATTTTTACCCACCGCTCTTCTGCATTTCTAAAGAGGTATATATTATAACAATAGTTAATTCATCAAATAATTCGGTGTCATTTATGTTTAACTCATTTCTTTTATCCATAAGTCCCAAATCACACTATGCACGTCTTATTGCTAAGCTGATTCGTTTCAGGGAGAGAGAGATGAGGGGAACAGCAACGTTTCTTTTCCCCCCCGTCTCTCTAGCCTAACAAACTAATCAGCTTAGCAATAAGACTTGCATAGTGTAAATTGGGACTAATGAAAACAAAACTGGACTTAACATCTTTCCACGTAGGACTTTCGACTTCTTGGTAGGCAGTATCCCCTTGATTTAAGTATTCAATAATAAAAAAATATTTCCTCTCTACGTTGTTGGGAATTTAAAGTTTAGTTCATTAATAATGAGAGACCTCAGTCATAAATATTTTTTGGGACTCAATCTCCGTTATATAATCATGAAATAAAGTAGCTTGACAGTGAACGAAGAAAAGCCAGGTTCCTGAAGCGGGAACTTCAAAAATAAGATTTAAAACACAAGATGTCACTAACTAACACAGACAAATTTCATATTCACGCTCTCAAGGAAAAAAATTAAGGAAACAAAACTCATGTTGTTTCTGTATTTTTATAGAACTGCGGCATTTGCATAGTTGATATATTAAGCCCTTTTTCAATATTGATTAAAATAGTATTGTTGCAGGAACTGCGTTAATTTTTTAAATGCAGTTTGAGTGATGAAAATACAGAATAAATACTGAACAGTAAATAAAATACAGAACATTTCAACGTTATTTCCTAATGAATAATTTATACAGAACAGAACTCACAAATACAGAACTGTTCTGTATAATACAGTACGGATGGTCACCGTAGTTATAATGCATATTCTACTCAAAGAATGTGAATCAAAGCAAAGTACAAAAATTTAATAATTAATTAATTATTCTTTTATTAAATATATTCAAATTTCTTCCGTTTTTCTTTTCCTCTAAAAGTCATATTATATGAATAAAACTGATATTTTCACCTTTTATATCTACTTAAATATATGCAGTAATTTAAACTACTTGAACAAGTAGTGAACAATATTGTTGCTATGATTGTGACATGCGTTTACAAAGATTTTTGTAATTTTTTATTTAAGTCCTAATAACTTTTCATGTTGGACGTAAAAAGTTTATCAACTTTAGTTTGAATAAAAAACATATGTATCTATTACTTTTAGCTGGTTGAAAAATTATGCCAACCACAAAACCATGCTCTTCACCGAATTGGCCCTACCATGTTATGCCAGCATAACTATGCCCGTGTAAATCAACGCCTTAACATTACTGTAAACGGCCAATAAACCGCTAACCCTTAAATATTTCGTGTTCTTATAAGCGCCATCTATTTGTGAAGTTTTGCTATAAAAAGTCCCACAATGTTTACTTATCACAACCTGGCAGCACTTGACAATTTATTTGTTCAACAAACATTAATGCCAACAGTGCTCCTCAGTGATGGGAAATGTGGCACAATTGTGCCATATTTGGCATTATTGGATGTTGCCTGGCACTGCGGCAATCTCGCTCCTTTTGTGGTACTTTTTGTCCATTATCTTCTTTTCTTATCGTCGGTTGGTTTCTGGTTTGCAGCAGATATAATGTATTTTGAATATACTGTGCCGCAAACCAGAAACCAACCGACGTTATTGCAATAATAAGTACTCCTCTTGTACTTTTTACGTTTTTAACCCGCCAATGGTGACGCAAATTTGACTTTGATCAATGGTGACGCCGGTCTCACGCACCGGAATTTTCAACTGAAGATTTTTCCAAATTTGTTATTAATATTTCGTTTTTTTTTAATTTATGCTCTTTGAGAATAAAGCAAAGATGTTTAATCAATTTAAGCTCTTTTATTTCAATATTAACATTAAAAAAATTGTTTTATTAGAGCATTAAAAACAACAGCATTTTTGGTAATACATTTTTCAAAATTAAGAAAAAAAATAAAAAAATCACATATTTATAAAGGAAGATAATGTTTTTTAATCTTTCGACATTAGGAACTTTTACAAAATAAATAAAAAAAATATTAAAAAAATAATGAAAAATGTATGCTTGGTTATTTTATTCACATACACGGTGACACACGGTCTCATGTACCGGGTTAGTAAAAAAATACACAAAGTGTGCTCACGAAGCAGTTTCGTCATTAACTAGTAGTAGGGGATGTGCAATGAGGCAGCTACTCGAAGTTGCAACCAAAAATAATAACAGGGAATAATGTTATTCGAATTTTTTAACACACCCGGTCTCACAGACCAATAGGACACCAATGGCGGGTTAACTAATAAAAACTAGGATTTGAGGCTGATAGTTAATAACGGTTTCTTCAGAGACTTGACGATTTATAACGAATATATAAATTTATTTGTAACAGCTCATGTCGTAGAGATGATTTTATACATTTTTAGAAATAGAGTCTTTGAACAGTGGAGCTCTTGATATATTTCTTCACATTATAAAATTTTCAGTCATAATGCAATGATAAAACTATTCATATGAAATATTTTAACGGATAAAATAAGCAAAATGTATTTATATCTTTATATTGTTCTTGAAATAGTAAACTAGCGAAATACAATAAAAAAATGTGAGATTACATTTAATTTTAAAGAAGCTTCTTTATTTCGTCATTTATGTCGAAATTTTTTGAACAAAAAATATATTGATGATCTTTATGTTGACAATATAGATCGAAATTCTCACCATCTTCCCACGGAAGAAAATTATTGAACCATTAATAATCAAAAACTAATTTTCCCAGCATAAAGTTGTAGAATTCAAAAATTGAATTAAAGTCTTCTTATATATCATTTGTGTCATATTTGAAAACTAGATATAACTTCAAGGACTATTATTTCAATTGTTTTCCAAAGTGTGCGCCAGAATATATTCTGAGTAGAGACACAAATAATACTGTTCCTCTTGATAAAAAAATGCTTCTAAAGTTTAGAATCTAACGAAATAAAATACATGAAAAAATTAAAAGTTAATACTGATCATATGGACTTTGAAGATTTAAAAAATTCAAGAACTTAAATGTGACTGAATTTTTGAAAGACATGGAGACGTAAATAATAGTTTCAATGAACAATTTTTAAGCGTGGAAAGTATATTTTTAGTTTGAAATTTGAGCAAAAGTAAAATGTTAAAAGGACTGCAATTATAAACTTTAGCATCTTTAATACATATGTAGTAAAAAAATTTGTAAAGTCTAACAATAAATCTTGTTATAATCGTAATACATATAAATAAAGCAATACAAATTTTACTATACCGACATAATCTTTGCTTGATTAAAATAAATAGCTAACAATAATTAATATTTTTAAAGTGCACGAATTTGTACAACTCGGTAGTATATTAACCATGAAAAGAACACAAACCATAATTGTTACTAAGTATATAACAGTGATGCACGAATATTCGTATTCGTATTCGAATCGCCGAATATTCTCGTCGAATTCAGGCGAATACGAATACGAATATTTTTCAAAAAAAATTAAATAAATGCATAAATCATAAAAGAAATTTAAATAAATGGATAAAAGTTTTAGTTTGCACGAATCCATTAAATTTTTTATAGAAATTTGTGCTTTGTATCATTTTTAAATATTATTTACTGGCGATCATTAAAATTTTGGGTAGTTTTTTTTTTAACTTTAAAGTACGCAAACAGGAGTATGAAGTTCTTTTTCATAACAATTTTTAAATATTTCACATTGCAGGCGTAAATAGAGCCCTAATTTAATGTCTATAAATTTCACATGAAATATTCGTATTCGTATTCGCGAATAACGTTTCAAATATTTGTATTTGCATTCGCGAATATCAAAAATTGACATTCGTTACACGACTAGTATATACATCTAATAAGAAAAAGTTATTTTATCATTTAAATTAGTTTAGGCTTATTATAGTCTTTAAGTATGTCCTTTAAAATTATTACTATAACGTAATTTTTTTATATTTGTATAATAAGTACAAATTATTAATATATGATGCATACATATCGGGCATTTACCTTTATTACAGTTGGCGACATCGACGTCACTTTAACACAATACAAAAAAATTAGGACTGTGTAGCCGTTGTCGAAAACAACTGACTCCTGTTGGCAGGTTTATACTATTTTCTCGACCTTAAGTAACGGAATATATTGTCAGTAGCACAAAATTGTTATCGAGAGCGAGTAAATAAATCCCAATTTTTTGATATTGTGACGTCGATGTCGACAACTGGACGAGTACATATGTAAATTGTCGCTCACGATACATTTTACAGCGTATATTTTAAGAGTTATCAACAATTTTGCAATTTTAATAATAAAAAAGTTAATTTTTTACTACATGTCGCTCACGATTATATCGAAAATAGGGCTCGAAACGTATTAATGTGTATATACAGCTAATTTTAGACCGTGTTTTTGTGATATTCGTAAATTTTTCTAGTTATTAACACAATAAATTATCACTCAAGAGCCATAATTAAAATGAACATCAAGTGCCAACATTAAATCATATTTTAACTTGTAAATTGATCGGGACGAAAGCCTTAGCAGCTAGTTTCCTTTTTTCTTTCTTAATTGCCATAATTGTATTATTGTAATTAATAAATATGTAATGTAATGTAAATTAAAATTATATAAAAAGTGGTTTGGCACTATTTAAGTGATTTTGACACTATTTAAAAGCAGATTTGGCACGAAATCAAAATTTCCAATTCCCATCACTGGTGCTCATGACATTTATTTGGGCATTACCGCACAGCTACGGAAAACTTTCGTTTTCCGATATACAACTAAAGAAATAGTGAAAATATCTATGGAAATTATACTTTCTTATTGACAATAGAACAATTATTATTATTTTTAATAGTGCAATAAACAAAGTGTTGTGTTCATAAAACATTAAGTACGTTCCAATTCGTAAAAATATTAATTTATATTACGACGAAATCAAAAATTGTGTTCAATTAAAAGAATTTTACATACATCTTCGTCTTCATGGATTTGCTGGTATTATTGCGGTTTTTGTAAGAAAGACGACGCCAGTTTTTGAAAAAAAACTCGCGCAAAAGCCCAGCCGAGAGATATTTTTTTCTCATACGACAAAAACTATTATGGATCACAAGAAGTCGCCTGTGAGAAGAAAGCGACAAACAAAAGTCATAGAAGAAAATTTCTGGGACTGCAGTGTTTGCACTTATAGAAACTCCGCCGAGGCATTTAAATGCCGTATGTGTGACGTACGTAAAGGTGAGCCAAAACTGCATTGTTAAAAAGTTTCAATAATAAATAAAATAAGTTAGTAAGACGACATTTGGGGGTTTGTAAAAACTAACAGAAGAAAAAAATCCATATAAGTTTGCCGGTTTTTCTTACATCTCTCTCCGTTCTTCTTGAAATGTTTTGTTGTTTATGCAAAGCAGGTCAAACAAATTTTGTTTGTTCATACTTTTACATATCGTCACCAGAAATCCAGAACACCACCCTTAACTTAAACTTCAAAATCTGGTTTTGAATAAATATGATATAATAATATGCCAAATACATTTTCCCAAACAGCTTTAGCGTATGCGTATATTTGCAATCACTGTTTTTATGTATGATGTTAAAAATGTTGGTAAGAAATTAATAAATTTACATTACAAGGTCTCTTAGGTTCTCGTGTGAAAGTGCACTTACATTTAACTGCATCACGTGACGATATGTATGTATGTATGTATTTGCGTAAGAAATTATTCGCATGACAAACTGGTCGTGGAGAAAAGGGAGCTGAGAAATGTATGCACAATATACTTAAATATAGAAATGCATAATTTGATATTCCTATTTTTCCAAATAGGTATGTTTCAACTTTTGTATGCAAGCCGTCCCAATGTCATTTATTTATTTGTTTAAAAATGTGTATACATACATATGTATGTATGTGTATAAATCGCTTTTTGTGAACATAAAAATTATTTCTGAAAACTTGCGATTTGTAGTACATAAACTATATATGTACATACATATATGTAGAAGTACTAAATTGAAGTTCATATGTATGTATGTATGTATGTGGATTAGGTACACATGCACGTACATATTGGTGTTAACAAGTAGAAAGGCACTAACTCAAATAACTGTAACTTTGCAGCAGAAAGTAAAAAATAATAATAACATTACAGGTGCTTGTACAACTGTTTTGTAAAACTGCTTGTAAACTAGTTATTTTTTAAACTAGTGCAATAAATTTTTGTGACGAGGTGTATTTGTGTG
Organism: Tachina grossa; assembly: GCA_949987645.1. Lineage (NCBI taxonomy): Eukaryota > Metazoa > Arthropoda > Insecta > Diptera > Tachinidae > Tachina > Tachina grossa. The sequence continues at coordinate 45,423,234 of OX465278.1, read as the reverse complement.
AAATGTATTGGAATAACTAAAAACCTCAATTTCGTGAAAATACGAGTCAGGGCCTTTCTACTTGTTAACAGCGATATGAACCTCTTTGTGCAACACATATGTACAAATTTCCACTTTTATCCCAGCATAAATTCTTTTACCAAATCACTAAAATAAATAATTTGAAAAAATTTGAAACACTGCTTAGAATTCTGCTGGAAAAAGTACTTATTTTTGTTCGTGATGTCCGAAAAGTAATAAATTTTTCTATTAGATATTATAATATGAAAATTTTTACTTAACAGACCAATTCACAATCATGTGCATATGAGATTTTAAGTTAATGCAACTGTAATAATTTTCCCATCAATTGTGAACACCGTTTTTTGACTAACCTTGCAAAAGTGATTGCAAAATACAAAATTCACAATTTATTGTAAAGGAAAGAGACCCATTACGATTTTTCTTGCCTCTATATATTTTTACGTATTTCTAGTAGTTAAAAATTCTAATTTATGTATCTTCAAAAACATTGAAAATGAAGTAGTAGAAGTAGGATTATGGCTGGATTTTGTGAATAGGTTACAATAATTGCACAAATAAAGCTTCAAAATAATAACAAAAAAAAAAATTGTAATAAAACAACCATTTTGATTGGAATAAAACATTGGGCCTTATCATACTTGGCGTATTTCAATTTCGACTACATTTTACATGCAGGGTTATCCATTGAGTGTCATTTATTTAGTGGAATGTTTGCGATTTACGAATATGAATCGTAAATGTAGATCTGGCGAACAAAACCAGAATAGTCCCGTTAACTGTTTTTTACAGGAGAGGCAAAAAACTGAACTACCTTGATAGAGACCAGCAAGGAAAAGTAAGTTTTCTTTATTTTTTAAGGTAGAATCGAACTGGTTTTGAATGAAAATATTTGATAACATCATAGATGTGTACTTGTAGAACCCGAAAATAAATTTAAGAAAAAATCATGTACTGAGGACATGTCTAGTTTTGTTCGCCAGCTCCTCAAATATCGAATTGAATAACGTGTAAAAATAGTTAAAACTACAAAAGTGGTGGCCACTTTTGGAGAATTACGGGGTGATTATGGTCGTCATAGTCCACCCAATGTGCAAGGAATTGGCAAAATTATAAAGAAATTTAAAGAGACTGTAAGCGTTAACAGTGAGGCGGATAATCCCAAGAACCAATAACTAACTAATAACTGACATTTTCGTGCAATTGAAGATTATGAACTGGGCGATAGGTGGTTTTCCGAAGACACTGCCACGAGCCACACAAACCGACCGATTTTGGATTTTTTCATGAGAAGTTACCAGAACCATGAACTTCATGTTCTGACGACGTCAATTGGCTAAAAAGATCATGCGATTTGACACGCTAAGACCTTTTTGTGAGGCTACGCCAAAGACCGCGCTTATGCGGATAGTCCCCTAATGTTGAAGCATTTTAAAACCAAAATTCGTCAAGTTGCAGCCGATATACCAAACGAAATGTGCCGAAAATTACTCGAAAACTACCTCAAAAGGCATAGTCCAAACATTATATTGAAATAAAAGTTTCGTAGAAATCAAATCTATGATGTGTGTTTTATTTAACTTTGTTCTTGAAACCAATTGATAACCCTATATTATGGAAATAAATATGAAACATCTCAAAAAAAAAATTTTGGCGGCATTCTTAAATTTTCATACGAAACTGGAAGCATCGCCAAAAAAACTTTACATAGCTTATGTGCTAGAAAATTGATTGCGACCAATTTTCCCGATCTATAGGCCTCTGCGACGCTGTAGACAGATATGTATATGTGACAGCGCATAGAGAAAGGGACCTAAGGATAAAAAAATCAATTTTCACTTTGTTTTTGATGTGGACAACATCTGAGCATCGAATGAGACCGATCCCATGCCCCAAAAGTGTTCCCTCCCAGAGATATGCGCGTTTTATGAAATTGAAGTACACCAAAGATACACGTATTTAAATCTTTAAAATGGCTCTTCTCAACACAACCTGTTTTTACCCTTAGGTCCCTTTCTATTTTGCGCGTCACATATAGAGGAATTACCAGGAAGTAATTACGAAAGTGAATAGTTTTTGAATTTACACGACTTAAATTTACGTTGGCAGGTTGTTTGGTTCCAAATAACAGGTCGCTTTGTGTTACCTGAGAGTAGAAAAGGGATAGTGCAAGTACAGGTGAAGAGACAGATAGAGAGAAGAGATGATTAACTAATTGTTTTACTTCGCCGACGATTAATTACTACAAATATCAGCAAAGAAGGCTGCATAGCATTAGCATAGATGAATATTGATATGGCTGGGTCGCACACCGTCGTTTGGTTTGTAGTTGACGTTTTAACTACAGCAGTCAACAGCACCTCCCATAATGAATTAAAATTTTGATAAAACAAAATCCAATTTCTAGATAACCGGCCTTGACCGGTATTTTTCTACACCATAGTATTTCCCGAAACGCCGCAATTTATTAAAGATTGTTTGATTTTCTCCTAAAGATTGTTCGCATAACCGGCGTCTGCCCGGCCTTTAGGATTTCCTCCACCATGCTATTTCCCGAAAGTACGCTATTTAAGATTTTTGCATAGCTGCCCTTAGGCGGTACTTAAACCTGTTTTCCGTCATGGCATTTTCCGAAAGGACGCTTTTTACCAAAGATTCTCTGCATAGCTCTTTACCAGTTATATTCTGAAATGCAATGCATAATCGAGGAGGTCGCGAACAAAACCAGACTAGTCCCGCCAGCTGCTCAATCAACGTTTTGTATAAAAATTATACCTAAACACAAAAAATATGGGTCACCGCCAATTATTTTATTTAACTTTTTTCTTATTTTTTAATTTTCTCTATCACATTTTCCATTTTTTGGTTCGCTTTGGAAGTTCTAGAAGTAAACTGCAATTAATCCAATATTATTCAGCGTTTGGTGCATAATTTTGTTTTTTCTACTAACTTATATGAATTAAAAAGGAGTGCATATTTACATAATTATGAATTAACTTGAAATTACCTGTTAAAAGTAGATGGACTTTATCAAGCTCCCACGATAATCTTGCATACATTTTCTATTAAACACTAAACCACAAAACACTTCTATTAAAAGTTATTTTATCATTTTAATACATACGTATGAATTATATTAATTATTTTTAATTTCATCATTACTCTTATGCAACATTTTTAAATCAAACAGAATACCTACGACTACATTTATATTCATCACTCCAATAAGAACACTTGAGTGTGAATTTTATTTTACAGCCGGTGTAAGAACCAACAACAACGGCGCCAAACAAAAAGAGATTTGCAAATACTTTTTCACTACAATATTCACTAAAAGTCTAACTGCGAATTATGAAAATTTATGCATAAAGGTTTCAATATTAAAGTTTTACAACAATTATGGCATTTACACTGGATTTAAATATTTCTTTTTATTAATTTATATATAGCGCGCAATTTTTCGCGACCAAGCCGATAAAATTATTGCAAAAAACCAGTGTTGCTAATTGCACGCGTTTATTATTTAATTTAGTGCCTTAAAAAAGTAAGGGTAGGTACAGACTTTGCGACATGTTTATGCAACCAGGAGATTGCATTGTCGGTCTAGTCTTGTTTATCCCTGCGTTTAGACGTGAAAGTACTTGCATGGAAGTTCTGTGTATGTATTTAAGACAATTATGAATAAAATTCCGCGAGAAATTTCTCCCTTTTCCAATTAGAATTTTATGTTTCCCTATTACTTCCTATTAGTTGGAATTGTTCCCCGGGAAAAGTTCCTTGCGGAATTTTATTCATAATTGCCCTCATTATCAACGAAAATTTCGCAAAAATTCCCAACTGTCTTGCAACTTGCATGTTTACATTTTAGTACAGAGTTGCCGATAACATTTAAAAAGTTTAGTTTGAAGGCAACCAGCAGCGTTGTCAACTTTTAAATTTCAAAAAGCAGTGAAACCAGGAAAAAAACGTGTAATTTAAATAAAAAAAGCACTAAAATAAAATTTTTTTGTTGTATAAAAAAAAATTTGTATATAAAAAATATAGAAATCGGTTGACCTTGCATTTTATCCCTAAAACTTCAAATTTGATTCTATGAGAATCAGTGAATTCTAAAATCAAATTGATGAAACCTTTTTAAGTTATTATAAAAAATTTAATTTTTTTTTCGTCAACGAAGAAACAAATCACATGAAATTAGTCAAATTAGTAGCAATTGGCAAGTCTTTTTGACTTGCTGATTAGATTTTGAACTCGATGGGAGTAGTAGTTAATTTTTTTTAAATCAAGACTCAAAATTTAATTTTTATTAAACAATGTTGTGGAAGCATTCCTTCACATCAAACGCAATATTAATAACAAAGTTACAAAATTAAAAAAAAGTAATTTGAAAGTTAACCAAGTTCTATAAACTTAAATTATATGTACTATTATTTTAGAAAAAAGGAACGAAGTAGGTTATAAATATGTAGCCTAAAACGGCAGCTCTATTAGCAACAAAATGTTCTCGTTTCAGACCGCTTTTATATAAAGCCAAGTGTAAGGACAATTTTTTATGTATTTTAAACTTAAATAAAGTAGTAAAGGTAAAAACGTGATAAACTTCTGCGTTTAAACATGGAAGTTTGATGGGTATGCAATTTCGACAATGCCCCAAACGAGTTTATATCAAATGAATCGTTATGACTTTATTTCTGCCCAAAACTCGATAGCGACTTCAATGTTTCTTCATTGGATTAAGTCAATTATTCTCTATTTACACTATATACTAGAAAATATTTCCCTATTAGACTATACTACATAACATTATGTCTTCTTTGTCGTGTGGCAAAACACTGTTTCATTTAACTTCAGTGCTTATGTTTTTTGAATGTTAGACTCCTTCAAAAAAATATATATATTATATAAGGAAATTTCTTTTGAATTTTGGGTTTAGTGCCACCGCCAAGAAATAAAAAGCACCAAAAATTTGTTTAAAAAAGCACCGAGCACTAACTTCAAAATCTTTAGCGTCGAAAATTTCAAAAAGCACTAAAAACGGTGCGAAAAGCACCGAGTTGACAACGCTGGCAACCAGATAGTATTAAACTTTATTCGTATTGTGTGGTATTGTTTCAATGATATTTATGTCTCAAAAATTCATTAATTGCTTGATTTATGAATATATAAGAAAAAAAAAGTATCAAATTAGCTTTTAAATTTACTTAAAATAAGTAAAAACTTAAATAACATGACACTCCAATCCAGTTAATTTATAATAAAGTATTATTAGGGCGACAATGTTAACTAACTTTTCATTTACTTGCTACAAGTGAAAACAAGTCACTGTCTTGTAAAATTCCTTGGCAGTTGAGTTGGAAGTAGACGGCAAGTGCCGGAAGTGTAGTTGTATTAAGCCTACAGTACACGGCATGTAAAAAGCCACATGCGTATGTGGCGAAGACGTCACGAGAATTTTCAGCATGTTCGTTGCATTTTCTAAAATTATTAGTAGTGGCTACATGCCGTAACATTTTTATAGTATTTTTGTTCCAAAATACATATGCCGTACATTTAGCCGAATAGCAGACATTTTCTGGGGCAGCTCATCTGTAAGCATGTTAATATCTACATGTACATATGTTGCTAGTACACGGCATGCAGCAAATGTAGCATCGTGATGACGTCAAAAGTACGCCGTGTACAGTAAGTAGACTTTAGTAAAAGAGTTTGAGTGTATTGAGTTTTTCGAACTTTCCATTGCACGGGTAAACCCTAGGTATGGTTGCGTTCGAAGTTGCATTTAAAGTTTCAAAAATATCAAAATATTTTGAAGTTTACAGATTGCATTGATGGTTGCAGTGTCTGTCAAAATATGCAACATGTAATATAAACATGTTGCGTAAACTCGTTGCAAAGTGTGTACCTACTAGAGATGAGCGATCCCGTGATTTTTTGGTTTTGTTGTTCATAGCGAACGTGATTTCTGAATCGCTGTTCCAATTAACTTTGACTACGATCACAGTTTAGCAGTATTTTATCTGTAGCAGTTCTGATATTTTGAGAAAATCTAATAAAAAGGGTAGCAGTGAAATTAAACAGTGACTGTGATCATATACAGTGCTTGACAATTCAATGGAAACTTTTCTCAAAAATGTATTTATTTATTTTTATAAGTCGAAAAATAAAAATATTTCTTGAATAAAACTTAGAATTGCTTTTGTAGATTGTTTTTGATATATTAAAAAGAAAATATAAAGTAAATAACATATTTCAAAAATTATAAAGAAAAAGTTAAAGTATTAAATTTTGGGGTATTGACAAAACAATGGAAACTTAAATTTTACTCCACTAAAAATCGTTATCCTTTTAACAAAACTCAATACTTTGTTGGGTATCCTTTATTTCTTACTACTGCATCACAGCGACGATGCATTGACCCAATTAATTTGTCAACTGTATACTTTGAAACTTTTTGCCATTCACTCAAAACAGCATTGGATAAATTCTCCCTTCCGTGTGTAATTACGGGTTCTTAATTTGCGATCTACAATTTCCCATAGGTTTTCTATGGGATTGAGATCTGGGGATTGGGCCGGCCATTTCAAAACACTCACATCATTAGATTTTAACTAGTCAATTACAATCGTAGAGGTGTGTTTTCGATCATTGTCATGCTGAAATTTCCATATTAGTGGCATGTTCTCCTCTGCATATGGATACATTATGTCGTTTAAAATCGATCTGTAGCCAACACCAGTCAATGTATCCCTTATAATATTAATAGGACTCATTCCTTGTCCAGAAAAACACCCCCTGAGCTAATATCCAATCCCAGAATATTTTTAACCTCTCCTGATGACATTTGCGGGTCTTTTTTAAACTCTCTTACTATTAACTTATCCTGTCTTGCAGTAGTGTTGCCTGGTCTTCCTCCTGAATGCAGAGTTTTAACAGTACCCATTTCACTAAATTTCTTAACTATCTTCGGTACTGCTGATTTATTCATTGAATATTTATCACAGATAGTTTTTTGTGTTAAGCTGGGGTCACACGATTGGTACAATGTACCAATTTTCGTCGGCTCACTGCGATAGAGTCATAAGTAATAAGCCAAAATTACATTATTACTTAATTAATTCTTGAATAAGTCTATATGACTTTATTACTAATGCAGTGTGGTGCAGTTATGTAATTATATTTCAATTAGTTGAGAAATAAGGCAAATTTACTTTGTTACTTATGAATTTATTTCAGTGAGCCGACGAAAATTGGTACATTGTGCCACTCGTGTGACCCCAGCTTTAATCCAGCATTAAAATCATTTATTATTTTTGTTTTTAAATCTTCGCTTATTGTGACTCTAGCCATTTTAACTAATTAACTATTCAAGATTCTTGTGTTTAAAATATTTAGTAAAGAAGAAGTGAAATAAATAATTTTTAAGATAACGGTTAATTATTTTGCATATTGCTGCGTTTGTTTATCAATGCACTTTGCTTTATTCATCTTTCTTGCAGAAGTGTAAAAGTTTCCATTGTTTTGCCAATGCCCCAAAATTGAATACTTCAGTTTTTCTTTAAACTTTTCGAATTGCTTGCTATGTTACGTTATTAATTTCTTATCATATCAAACATAATCTATAAAACGATGTTCTGAAATTCTTGTTAGTTTTATTTAAAAAATATTTTATATTTTCGACTTCTAATAATAATAAAAATTATTTTTAAGAAAAGTTTCCATTGATTTGTCAAGCACTGTATATATACATATATAACGGGCAAGTTTTTGCAATTTTTCCGTTCGCATACTTTTTTGCGCAAAAGACATTGTTGAAAGTAAAATTTTCAAATTACCAAAAAATTTTCTCAACCACTGGATTTTACTGGAGAAGACAGACGATTTGACAATTTTTTTTCTCGACAAAAGCTGAAGGTATAAATAATATTAGCCCCAATAATTGACTTCTCATTTAAGTGTCATTTAGCTAATAGCCACTTAATTTTAAGTTGCACTTAAATGCAGTTTCATTTTTTCAGTCGTAAAATTAAATGCTCACTTAAATACTATGAAAGAATGGTAGCAATGTTGATAGTTCTAAAAGAGAAAACAGATGTTAAATGTAAATAAGAAAGTTAGGTTATCAACATGTAGAAAATTAAAATTACATAAAAATACATTTTATAAAACCAAAAGAGCACCAGAATGCCTTTTTCTATTTATTCCATTCCGGTCGTATTAAAAAGAATTTCGTTTAAATTTCATAAATATATAACATATACAGTACAAAGTTTCATATCATGAAAAATAATATAAAAAGATATTATGATGTTCTTTTGGTCTCATAAAATGAGTTTTTATGCAATTTAATTTTCTACATGTTGATAACCTGACTTTTTTGCTAACTTTAAACAGCTGCTGTTTGAAAAGCCTTCAATAATACTGGGAAATTTTGCAGTGCTACCGTACTTTCAACGTAATTTAATAAGAACTTTAAATAACCACTGAAAAAATGAAATCGTATTTAATTACAACTTAATTTTAAATAAAAATTAGCTAATTACGTACTTAATTTTTAAGTTAAAAACTGGCGGTAAGTTAAGAAATGGGCATTAGGGCCATTATTACAACTTACAAATAGTTAATTTTAGGATGTTATCTGACAGGTAAATATATTTTGATTATTACAAGTAAACATTAATGTAAAAGTGACTGATAAGCAAACAGCAGGTTTATCCTCATGGTAACTTTCAAAGTGAACTTTACATGCCGACCACACGAGCAATAATCTTGGCAATTATTGCCATGGCAACTGTCAAATTTGATTGTCGACACAAGATATTAGCGTGTGGACCGTATGAATATGTGTTTAAATATATATTCAGCAACAAATGTTAAAATACATTGCTGAGCAACAATCTCTGAACACATGCTGTCAAATACAAATTATATTAAATTTTGTTCATCGTAAATGTAAAAACAAAAGTTTTAACTAAACAAAACCAATAAAAATTCAATTAAAAATTAGAAAAGGATAAAATTATTGATAATTGAAGTAATTATGTGAATAAAAAGCAAATATATTTGAATATACGTGTTCACCACTTCTAGATACATTGTTGAACACAAGCAATTTGACGTCATCATTCTGCCGGCGTTATTGCTTGTGTTAAGACACATCAAATTGCTCGTGTGGTCGTAGTGTTAAGCATTTTAACAGTCAAAGTAGCCGGTATCTACACCAATGTTGCTACAATACATCATTTGTATTATTTATTTTATCGGACAGTTGTAATAATGAAAAAAATTAATGGTCACTTTATCGTTCACGTTAGGTAATGTTAAGGTTAACTATCAGGAACTTTATCTTTAGGTTGTAATAATGGCCCTTAAAGATAAATGACACTTAATTGAGAAGTCAATTACTTTAATGTGGTAGCTTTATTTCATGTAAAGTAACAAGAACATTCACAGTTTGTATGGAAAAACTATATTTCCAAAACCTGTTACGTGATAAATTGAGTCGCAGTTGTCGATAGTGATTTTTCAATTGCTGTGAAATAAATAGTAACAGTTGTCGAAATATCGCTCATTACTAATTCTCACCACACTAGATGTGTATTTTAAAGTAAACAAACATTGACAGCATTAAAGGCCGGGGCACAATGAATCCGTCATACGTTAAACTAGGGATTGGTAAATCGATTTAGATTCCAATCGAAAACCGATTTTATTTTTAAAAAACCCGATTTTTTGTAATCGATCTTACGTCTGCGATTTTATACTGAAATCGATTATTGAGCTATAAAAATCGATTTTTTATTATTATCAAAATTTTGTTAAGTATTACTGAGTGAAGAAGATTGGTTTGATAACTAATATTATTCATCTTTATTCCGTAACTTTTTATCGACATCAATGCCAAGACAATATCGAAAAAAGGACACTTACTTTCTCTAATGGCTAAAAAATAGCAAGAGTCTGTTAAAAATAAACAGTAATAAATAGAACTTAAGTGCCCTATTTTGACATTGCCTGACGTTGATGTTAACAAGAAAAGTAAAGGTGATTAGTTTAAAACATTTAAACTAATAAGCCTTAGAAGTAATTTCTGAAGTTTATTTTATGTAATATAAAAATTGCTAAACTAAAGCAAGTTTACGTATAATTTTAATTTAAAAATTCAGCTTTAATATCTAATATGCATACCTTAGATTCCAGATGCTTTTGGAGAATTATCCGGTCGTCAGGCAATTCAGGTAAGGATGATCAGATCCACGAACTTGATCCGAATGTTATCAATGAATTTTTGTCGGCTCCAATGACCTTAGTTCTTGTAGCCCAGTTATTGATGGACTTGAAAGCCCTCACAACTTCTTTTCTTTTTCTTGTATTACCGCTGTCGAGCTTTTGGATGCTTTACTTAAAGTTAAGTCTAAGTCTATTGGTGTGGAAGGTATATCCTGCAAATTTCTTAAAATTGTTTTCATTTTTATTTCTGATACTCTTTTGGACCTAACATCTTGACTTCTTCTGTTTTCCCCTCTGATTGGAAAATTGCCCGCATTCTTCCCATCCCTAAGCATAGAGCAATACGCAGCCCTGATGATCTGAGACCTATTTCCATACTTCTATTTCCAAAGTTGCTATTTCCAAAGTTATCGAACATATCCTAAAAAACCAGATGCTTGGCTTCGTAGCTAACAAGATTTCTGATTCACAATTTGCTTTCCGAAAAGGGTTAAATACTACTTCCCTCCTTATTAGCCTTACTGACTCAATAAGGAGTAATATTAATGACGACAATTTTAGCGTCTTAATATCGTTAGACTTATCTAAGGCATTTAATTCGATTAATTTTGCCCGTATGATTTATAAACTCTCTACTGAATTAAAATTTTCCAGATCTGCGTGTAGGCTTTTATTGTCTTATTTAACAGGTAATTAATTTGTTACAGTGAATGGTGAGATTTCTGATACGCTTCCCCTTTCCTCATGTGTCCCTCAAGGATCGGTTCTGGGCCCTCTCTTGTTTATCCTTTATATAAATGACCTGCCCAATTCCATTGGCTCTACCTCTTGTACGCCATTTCTTTATGCGGATGATGTTTTTCTTTTGTTCAGTGGTCCTCTCATCTCTCATCAAACTCTTGAGCATAATATTAATTCATGTTTAGAAAATGTTTTGTTTTGGACTCACACTAATTCCTTAACTATTAATACATCTAAGTCTTAAGCTTTGATGTTCGGTCCGACTCATCGTTTTTTTATGGACCTTATGATCTCACTCGGTGCAGACAGAATTCAATTTGTCGATAGTCATAAATGTCTTGGATTAATCCTTGATAATAGGCTGTCGTTTAATAACCACATTGACTCCTTATCAGGTAGAATTTGGTCCTCGCTTAGAACATTTTATACTTCTAATATATTTTTGCCTCCTCGTGAGAAAAAGGCTAGCGCATGCGATTTTGATGTCTCAACTTTCATATGGCTTAGAGGTTATCTCTGGGACTTTTGGGTTTATCATGACTAGACTTAAGCGTTTGACTAATGCCATTGTTAGATTCGTTTATAATATTCGCCTTAGGGATCATATTTCAGGATTTGTAAAAAAATTTCTGGGATGCTCGTTTGATAATTACGTTTCTCTTCGTAACCTATTTACCTTTCATAAAATCATTAAGAGTGGTAAACCCTTGAACTTACGCAACGTCTTTCAATTTTCACCAAGGAATAGAAATCCTCACCTTATTTTCCACGAATTTTCAAATCATCTTTTTCTATGTCCTTCCTTGTCAGGGTAATTAGTCTTTGGAACTGTCTGCCCTTAATACTTCGTACTTTTTCGCATTCCAATAACGCTTTTAAACTTAAATTGCTTAAACATTTTTCTTCCTAGTTAATTCATTTGTACATTACTATACTCCTTTCGCTTTTTTGACCCGCTATTAAGTAGTTGGAACCTGCCCTAACTGGACCTTTGAAATTTGAAATTTTATATTTTTTATAATTACTACTTTTATGTTTGAGGTTGTTATTGAGATTGTTTATTGTTCATTTTTTTCTACACCTTTTTCCAATTAATTATCTTACCATTTTGCATTCTATCCTTTTAGCTTCAAGTTATTACATTAAAAACTCATGAATTTTTTATTTTATTGCATTCTTTTATTGAAATACTTGGGTATTTTACTATTTTGTAATTTTATATTGGCCTTGTATTGTAGGCTTGTTATTACAAAACTAAATAAATAAATGAATAAATAATATGCATATACATACATATGTATGTACCTTACTGAGTTTAAAGTGTTTCGCTAAATTAACTTTGTGTGTGTTTTTAATGTACATAAATATGTTAACTTTTGTTTTTGTTTGTTATTTGAATTTTTATAAATAAAGATTATTTTGTTTATAAACTAGCCAATTTGTCTCAAACGATTTAAAAATCGATTTTCACGTACGATTAATCGATTTCAAAAATCGAAATTAAAAAAGTTGATCGAAAAATCGAAAATCGATTTTTGAAGATATTTGCCAATCCCTACGTTAAACTTCGCCTTTTTCAACTGACAGCTAAGTTGAAATACATGGTTTCTTATGAGGTCTGTTATATTCAGTACGTGTCCGTCAACGCAAAGTACAAAATTTGGTCAACTTTTAACTTTTTGCTTACGTTGAGTAGTTTGACAGATATTGGTTGGTTTTTTTGGCATGTTCTGATTTAGATTTTTGTGTTTTGTGGCAGCAAAAACAAAATTAAACAAAAGAAATAAACGAAATAAATAAGAAAAAAGTTGAAATTAATAAATAAAATGGAAAATCAACCTATTGAAGCTGTTCAAATGCTTCCGTCAATAAAGTTGAAAAAGGCGAAGTTTAACGTATGACGGATTCATTGTGCCCCGGCCTTGAATAAGAGTTGACCAAATTTTGTACTTTGCGTTGACGGACACGTACTGAATGTAACAGACCTCATTTGAAACCATGTATTTCAACTGAGCTGTCAGATGAAAAAGGCGAACAATCTACCAATTCTACCAAACAAGGCCTGAAATCTACCGAATATTGTTATTTAGTAATTTAAGTCGATATATGTTTAAATTGCCTATTTTTCTACATAGCAGTGCGGCCGCAGAGCGGTAATTTTCTGTCATGAAAATCATTAAAATAGAACAAAGAAATGGGTTCAAAACTGAAACTATAAGTAACCTAATATTTGCCAAAGAATTGTGCCTTGGGGATGAAATATTTATTCCTCCCAATGATTTAGAAATTTTTGCACAAAAGTTTTAAATTCATAAATGGATCTTACATATAATCTGTAGTTTGTCAAATAAAAGTTATTTTAGTAGCTTTATAAAACCTATGCAAAAAAACTGAATTCCCGTTTATGTATATTATTTTATATATGCATAGCATATCTATATAACGGTTAAGGGCAAATAACTGCGGATGACACTTTTTTTTATTGGAAATGCTTCCTTGTTTATGGCAGTTTAATTTCCAATCACATCGTCGGTTGGTTTCTGGTTTGCGGCACAGTATATTCAAAATCAGGGAAAGAAAATGACTTCTTGGATTTTGTAATAACTATGAAAATAAAATGTACTTTTTAGACCATGACGGTACCAATTTTTCGTACTTAATAATAAAAACAGAAACGTAAACAAATCAGTATAAAAATTCAGAAGTTTACAATAAAAAACAGAAACTTAACACAAATGTGTATAAAAGTTCAGTCTACAATAAAAAATATCAAAAAAATATTAAATATTACATTCATAAAGGTACATTCGTAGATTCGACTATTAGATTAGCGATTAAAATAAAACATACAAAAAAATTAAAGTGAACATAGCCAAAATTAATGTTACCATATAGTGAAACACTGACATTTTTAAATTGTACCAAGTAACTCGCGGTAGTACCACGGTACCAACAAGGTCAAAAATGTACCATAAAAAGTACAATTGTACCATGATTTCCATCCGTGTTCAAAATACATTATGTCTGCAGCAAACCAGAAACAAACCGACGACATGTGAAATTTTAAATGCGCTTTTGGAACCTGTTTAGTTTGATACTCCTTACAATAAAAAAATTTCTACCGAATTTCATTCAAACCTACCGATTTTTTTTTGTCGATTCTACCGAATTTAAAAAAAAATTAAGTGTGCACACTGAGCAGTGATGCATTTTCAGTTTTTTGGTTAAGGGCCAAATTAACGATTTAACAGGGCCAAAATACTTTTGATAGAGCAAAAAAAAAATTGTTAATATATTTGATTACAATTTTTTTATTTAAGACTCTTAATACTATATTGAGAATCACAATATACAAATATAATAAGTTTGAAAACCACAAATAAAAATCTTTACAAAACAAGCATATTCAACATACGGAGTTTGTTAACTAAAATCAAAAATTTTTTGGGTTGAAGTCTACTGATGAGTTCCATAGACTAGAGTTAGAATATTTTTTTTAACTAAAATTAATTTTCATAGATGAAATACTGAAGTATATTTATTTGACGTAATGACTTTATTTAATAAAAAAAATTGGCTTGGTTTTATGGCTAAGCAAGTGCCTATATGTGACGCGCAAAATAGAAAGGGTCCTGAGGGTAAAAACCAGTTTTTTCAGGAGAGCCATTTGAAAAATTTAAATACGAGTATCTTTGGTGTACTTCAATTTCATAAAACGCGCATATCTCTGGGAGGGAACACTTTTGGGGCATGGGATCGGTCTCATTCGATGCTCAGATGCTATCCACATCAAAAGAAAAAAAAAAGAAGCGAAAATTGATTTTTTACCCTTAGGTCCCTTTCTCTATGTGCTGTCACATATAGGCAATTGCTTAACCATAAAATCAAGCTAATTTTTTTAATTAAATAAAGTCATTATGTCAAATAAATATACTTCAGTATTTCATGCATGAAAATTAATTTTAGTTAAAACAAAATATTCTAATTCTATTCTAATATGTAATTCCAATGTTATTGTACATAATTCCTACGTTTGTAGTCTAACAGTTCCTCAATTTGTTCCTGTTTAAAAGGATGACAGTATTTGCATAAGACGATTTCTTCTACATATTAGTCTTTATCATATTTCGGAAAGAAAAGATTCTTTCCACACACATTGAGGAGTTCTTGGAACAACTCTGCATACATTTGTATGCAAAGGTTTATCTAAACGATTTTTGACTGTAGAAATCTTTTTCCAAAATTAACTCCTACTTAAATCTTTGAAAGGTTTGAAGAAGTTAGTTGGATTTTGAGCTGAAAGGGCCCAAATAGCTTAGAAAGTACCACAGGGCCATCAACCATCCAAAATTGCCACAACTGGCCCAATTGTGCCAAATTTTGCATCACTGACACTAAGTATAATTGTATCATGCTCGCAGCCTTTCTATAATTCTCTCATTCTCTTTATAACTCTCTCTTGGTTAAAAAAAAAATAGCGTGTGTGTGAGTTCCTAGTATGTTGTGTGAATCGCACTTATAGACCACTTTTGTGGCAGGTAAAAGAATCAGATAACTGCCAATTTTTGGCAGTTAAAAAATTTAAGTACCATTTTGACTTACCTACCGCAAAGTGCGTGCAAAACACGGTGTGGCAGTTAAGTCAAAACTACTGTATATATATTTATACATATATCGATATTTATTTTCTCAAATATCGATATATCCATATTTTTTGCCATCTCTACTGTGGAGACGACGCCGTTGGACTTATATCTGTGCCGTTGGTTTAATTGGAGATTTAACTAAAAAATTTGCTAAGCTACAATTGTAGCTTAAGCAAGGCCCTACAAGTCTTCGATCATTTGTTACTTGAACACCATTCAATAAAAACTTCACTGAGGATCCAGACACTGAACGCGGCAGTACTCCGAATAAATCAGTTTGGCGAATAACATCAATAATTGATAACCTATTTTCCTCTAGTAGTGACAGTAGCAGCATCTTCTGTTTTAAAAAGTTGAGCCCGTAGAAACGCCAACTATATTACAAAGCGCAATCTCGTACATCTCTTATATTTCTTCCTTGACTTTTAACTTTGCAAATTGCCATGGCAAGTGGTGGCCAACAGCCAGAAGAATGTCCATATGATCGAACATTTTTCTTGGAACTTGAAAAAATGGATATCCAGAAATCGAAAGGCACCGATCCATTTACTGCGTTGGAGGAGGAGTTATTTCTGGGTGATCAGTCAGTCTTTGAGGCACATATGAAATCAATAACATTATTGTTTGCTTACCAAGGTTTTAATGGCGAGGTTATTAGGGCAGCTATAGAAACAATTGAACCAGATGAGAAGAAAAGGCTGTCTGAATTGAATGAATTAATAGCAGTAGCACTGTCAACATCTGGGGCCCAATATCTGATTAAGCGAATGGAATGGGAAAGCAAGGAAAGGTTGGCCTTTTTTAAAAACCAAATACAAGATTGTTCCGAAATTAAATAAAGCAACTGCTACTGATAAAACCATAACAATCTCTCGAGTTGCAGCAGCCTACCCTGAAGTGGCCTACATGAACTTGGCCAAAAAGTTAGTTGAAACGCCAATATCGATAGAATTCATGCAGAATAAGGGCTACCCAAACTTTCCTCCCACCTTGAGAGGCAAGTATGTATTTTCTCTACTTCCTTTCGAAGAGTCCTTGAAGAAGAAAGGCATGGTTTGCGGAGCATTGGCGTATTTGTACCACGAGTCTCTTAAATTGTGGAAGAAGCAGGAAAAAGATAAGCCTGTTTCAAAAGAAGAACAGATGAGGCGCTGTATAACTTATGCTCGGGCTGCCAGTACATCACAAAGACTTTCTATGACCGTTCGACTTAAGCTGATGGAGAAGACTGAACTCCCAGATGCAACTGCCACGGCATACGTCACAACCTTCGAGAAACAATTCCCAGGTATAAATTATATGGGAGCAGTAATTTTCTAAATAGATATAACAAAACTAATGCATACATAATACATACATATATCGTCGATTGGTTTCTGGTTTGCTGCGGACTTAATGTATTTTGAATACGCTGTGCTTCAAACCAGAAACCAACCGACGATATGTACCATGGTTTTTAGTGTTTTTCTGTTTCGTTCTGTTCTGTTTCCGTTCAACTTGTGAAAATCAAAAAAATTTAATTACGTAATTGTAA
The DNA here is from genome assembly GCA_949987645.1 of Tachina grossa. Lineage (NCBI taxonomy): Eukaryota > Metazoa > Arthropoda > Insecta > Diptera > Tachinidae > Tachina > Tachina grossa. Next base: position 45,406,065 of record OX465278.1, on the reverse strand, counting down.
GTTACTAAATAAAATAAAAACATTTTGAAACAAACTGTGATGGTGAATTTATAATTTTAAAAATTTTAATTTTTACCAGAAAAACTATTGAAGAAACAATGGACGATGCAAAACGCATCACCAGGGAAACCGCAAATATGTAATTGCATGTTTTCTTTTCTCTTGTGTGACATATTAATGCGGAAATTGTTTATCCGTTTCAGAACTTTATGAATTTTGATTTTTTAGTGCATATTTTAGTTTTTAAGGCATACTTTTGCAAATCTATTTAAAAAAAAAGTAAAACATGTACATACATATCTACATGCATATTTCGTTCAATCCCAAATTAAAGCATGTTGAAATCTTAATGTAAGCATATGCATTTTTTATATTCTTAAAATTTTTTTAGATTTTCCTTTCGAATATTCAGTTTTGTATGGTGTTTGACATTTCCTATAAGCAGTGTGACCAGATTTTAAAATAACATTAAACTAAATCACGTTTGAAAAAGAGCTAAAATAAGCTAAAAATTTAAATTTTAAGCCAGAAAATAAAGCTAAACTTTTTTCGACTGCTTTGATCAATTTGCAATAGTTTCTTATTGCTAAAATAACCTTAAATATATACATACACAAATTGAATATTGAATAATTTTTTAATTAAACTATTTATTCATTATTATATTTGAGTTTAAGTAAAAACAAAAGAAAAACTTCCCAAAATGAGCTTAACTAATCCTCAAAAATTTAAAAGCATTTACACTAAAATATGAAACCTTTTTTAAATATATTTCTAATTTTTGTTTTAAGTAAATTCATGCCGCTGAATGCACGTTCAACTCAAGTCAAAGGAACTCTTTAAGTCTTATGGGTAATATTAATTATTTATCTTTTGCCATTGTAGCTCCAAAATTGCAATCAATGTCCTCTATATTTAAATTTCTAATTTCTCTTATAAATAAGCAATTTACATTTTTTAAATCATTTTCCGATGAAAAAATTTTATATTTTTAAATGTTAACAATTTATCATTTTTAAAACCCGACCAAAAAACAGGGGTGTTGTAATTTTGTAGTGTGTACATACCAAATGGCTGGATCGATTTTGATTTAGTTAGAAAAGTGCTGCCACTTTTTATAGTACATGAGTCGGTTCTCGAATGTTCGCCCGATAGGTGGCGTAATAACATGTCTGTACTTAGTAATGGCATCTATGCATGATGACATCTGTATTGTTATTTACTATTGGTAGCCTCAGTCCTCTAGCACAATCGGGAAAATTCATGTTGCTGCTTCTAGGCGTTTGTAGATAATTCGATTGGTCGTTATTTTTGAATTTCAAAGTAACGACTTATGTTGGCAATGCGGTTTGCTGCTGGTAGTACAGTGCTCGCACTTTTATTTGTATGTGTGTGTGTCTGTAGCTATGTATACAATTATTGTTGTTGCTATAGTATTTGCACGTAAATATGTGTGTACGTTTAGTGCTTTAGTTAAATACTTCCAGATAGTTCTTTGCTTTAACCCTGTAGGAATATTTTTACGTAACAGTATATATACACATATATATGTATGTACAGTAGTTTTGACTTACCTGCCACTCTTTTAGCTTCCAACTTGAGATACCTGCCTGATATGCATTAATGCATATATATCAGACAGTGATGCATAATGTGGCACAATTGGGCCATTTTTTGCACTTTTGAATGTTTAATGGCCCTGTGGTACTCTCTAAGCTATTTTGGCCCTTTCGGTCACAGAATATTAACCAGAATCCTCACTTATGAGTGAGGCGAAAGCGTCGTATCAGCTGATGCTTTTTGCATGTATAAAAAGCAATGGCTATACATAGCATTTGTGAACAGATGATTGTGAAAAAGTACAAAATCAGATTTTCCAAAAGTGAATTATTTTACATGTATTTTTAATAAAATATAAATGTTTGCATAAAAGAGCGGTGATTTTTGTGTTTAAATTGTTTAATTAAAGGCCAGTGGTGTTCATCAACTAGTGATTGTAAATTGCGACCTAAATAATGTGAAAAAGTTGAAATATTTGCAAAATCAATTCCATGAGTTTTCATTACCACAAAATAAATTTAATTTAAATATATTTTTTACGCTTAATGCGCTTTAAATACAATAAATGTTGATGTAACCGGCAATAAACATATTCGTATTAGGTGTTCTAAGTGATATATTCCAATGCATCGCTCTGGAATTGGTTTTTGGCGCAATATCATTTTTTCTCTACTTTGCACCAAATCTTGAAAAAAAATTTATTTCTGATATTTACTAAATTTTACAAATATCAAAACTGCATAAATTTTGCGATGAGGGAAATATGGAAAAAATTACCAAAGTTGCTATCTCTATCGGATTATACATATATACGGTTGAATTCGCCTGAATTCGCCCGTGGTGTGTCTAATTATTAGTCTATGCTTTCAGTTTAAAACCCAAGCAACAACTTCAAACCTTTGAGTACAACTTTTAGTGTAGTTTTCTCCCTGCTTCAAAAACTTATTTTATTGTTATTTAAATAAACTGGTTTCAGTAATTTATGCTAAATTATATTTTAAGTTAGCCAGTAGTATTGGGTGCATTCATAAAACGTAGCTGTTGCGCAACCGTTGAGTGTTTGTCTTAGAAACGCATAGTTGAGTTGTTCCGCTCCACTCAACTTTTGAATAATTTTCCATCACATAATAATTTCGCTACCTATAGTCAACATTAAGTGCGTTCGAGAACTCAAAAATTTGTACAAATTTTTACTATTTTTTACTGGATTGCGGTCGAGTACACAAAATCCAGTAAATGAGAGGGCGAATTGAGAGAGCAAAATGACAGTTCATTTACTGAGTAAATGTAAGTTTTTACTGGACAAATTTTTGCCAGTAAAATCCAGTAAAACGAAACCATATGTTTTTAAATATAAACAAACAAAAGCAAAGGGAAACAAAAATTTTTAGTTTTTGATGAAAATTTTTAAAATAAGAAAAAAACAAATGTATTAAATTATAAGCATTACAACATTTATTTAAGTTTGATGCTAGAAAAATATTCGGGTATGTTATGTATTCCACGTGAAATTAAAACGTGCGGAATTTCCACAGAATTGTTGGAAATATGTATGTTTTCACATATGTATGTATGTATGTATTTATATCCGTGCAGTCAGACTGTGGCAAAGTGTCTCTATGTCAACACTAAAATTCTAGTAAATATTAGTTACATTGTCTACAATTTCTCTTCTATTCGTCAGTATAAAAGAAATAGAGAAAACAAATGTGGTGTATTTCTGGTGGATTTTGCAACAACTTGTCAATATATATAAATTGGTATGTACGTAAAGTATAGAAATGTACCAGTAAATGTCTGGTTGGTATGTCTCATGTTCCCATAAGAACTATGAATTCACTACCTAGTCAATTGTTTTAGTGTTACTGTAGTGTAGATTTTCAATGACAAGCACATGCTAAATTTCTATAGCATAAAGTATTGTATGGGGAATAATTGTAGAGTAGTACTGGTGACAAAGTCAAAAGCGACTCTCAGTACATTTTCACTATTCGCACTTTCTGCAGGGATAATAACAATGCTATTGCATTTTCGAACGATTTAATTTCGCATGGAATTCAGAACATAACTGATTGTTTTTAAACGTGAATAAAGTTAATAAATTATTATATTGACATTTTTTTATACATATCGTCGGGTCGACGGTTCCTGGTTCGCCGTATGAAACATTTAAAAAAAAAATTACTTTGTGTACTTTTTTAAAATTCTTTCCCAGTTTTTCGTTGCCTTGAATATATCATACTAATAACTTCTCACGTTCAGGGTAAAAAGCTTAGAAACTTTAACGGCCTGACCCGCGATGTTGACAAGAAACTTTCTATCGCTTACTTATATTTAAAACAAAATCAAAATAAGAAAGTTTATTTTTGTTTTCAATATATGTAAGTAAGCTATAGAAAGTTTATTTTCGACATCGTGGACCAGCCAAATAAGTTTAAATAAAAACATATGTCCATATCTATTACTTTTATTATTAAAGAAAATGTTCTATCGTGTATTTTATATGTATAATTTTTTTAGCGCCAAAATTGGTAATCAGCTGTTGTATATATTTTACTGGATTTTACAATTTTTCCGTTCGCGTACTTTTAGGTGCAAACTTTTTTATTGAGAGTAATTTCTTTAAATTACTCAGTATTTACTCAGTTACTGGATTTTACTGGAAAAGTACTCAAACGCACCTATTTTGTGCTGAGCCTAAACAGCTGATCGAATAGAGTTATACCTTTTCTATGCTTTGTTAGGTTGCAGGAGATAATATTTGTTAAATATTACACTACAAATGCGATGAAGAAACGAAATAAAGATATAAAATTAAATTTTATCCATCAAGCCAACAGTTGTCAATAGTTTCACAACTGTTTAGCTCAACAGCTACGTCTTATGAGCACAGAATACACAGAAGTGAAGAAAGTGACAGGTAAAAAAAGCTCCAATCAGGTTTTTGTTAAAATTCATATAAGAAAGAGAAAAGCATAGTGTATTTGATACTGTAGTGTATTACTACTTACCAATTAACACAGCTAATAAAAATGTATTACACTAGAAAGACGTAGCAAAACAAAACCGACGACCGTTTTTTGAGGGAAAACGAGACAAACTGAAAAATACCCGTATCTTCCGTCTCGTGACACTTCTGTATGTTTTGTGTTATGAGTGCGACCATTGTATGACTTGTAATGAAAACTTTTTCAAACAAAACAGACGAAATTTAACAAATAAGTAACAAATATAGGGCACTACCGGAATTTCCAGAATTTAAAAAGTTCAAAGATTTAAACATAATTAAACTTTGGAAAATGATTTCTACAATTAAAAGTCGCTTAGATAAAGCTTTGTGTACAAATCTAAACAGAATAATTCAAGGAACTCTTTCTATTCCACACTCCTCAGCATGTGTGGAAAGAATCTTTTCTTAACCAAATATGATTAGTAATACAAGAAATTGTATTCATGTAAATACTATATCATTTTTAATTCAATCGAAAGATTGAATGAAATCTCATTCTAATAATTGTTATGATAACAATATTGTAAAATTAATAAAAAAAATTACAAACAGTAATATCACAATTGAGGAACTGTTGGACTAAAAAGGTAGAGGGATATATACAATAAAATTAGAATTACATATAGAATATGTTTATTTTACTATAGTTAAAATTTATAAAGGCCTTATAAAAAATATTTTTGATTTATAAAACAGTGCAAGTTACAAGTTTTTGAAATGAGGCGCAGATTTCCGTAAAGCCTTTATAAAACAGAATTAGTTTTTATGAAAAACAATATATGTACGTATAAAATGTGTAAATATAAATTTTTTTTTGGCCCTATCAAAGATATGTTGGCCCTTTTAAATCCTCAATTTGGCCCTAAAGAAAAAAACTCAAAATGCATCACTGATACCAGAGCTGCCCACAGAGAGAACCCCGAGAGAAATGTATATAGTAAATGTAATATGGGAATTAAATTCATTAAATGCTAATTATATGTTATCGATCCGACACATAGGAATGATGCAAAATAAATCATCTACATAATTATGTTGTAATTACTCTAAGTTTTATATGTATTAAGTTTCTGAATCGATATATTTAATAGTTCCTCCATTACAATATCTGCTGTGATTGGAGATGCTGACGATCCCATTGGAAGACCCTTTTGTTGCATAAATATGTTGCTATTGTATTGAAAATATCTGTTATCTTTCATACAAATTTTCAAAATACGTAAAAATAAACATTCATCCATCCTAGTACATATATCTTTTGATTGTATCCCATTTGTATTTAATTGTGTTTATTGCAAAATCAATTGCAAGTATGGAAATAGAGAAATTACATCGAAAGAAATAAACCTTTCATCATCAGATATATTTATATTGATTCCTGATTCTTTCCATGAAATCTATTGCATTTTTAATATTATACCTGGAATCCTTATTAATATTTTTTTAAATATATGAAGGAGTATTAATAAAAGAACATAGGTCTAAATGGAAAATCCTCTTTATGTATTTTTGGTGACCCATATATAAGAGCAGCAATCGCAACATTTGTTTTAGTTTGTTTTCCTGTCTGCAGCAAATCAATAACCAACCGATTTGTAGGCAAAAATATCGAAATCGATGTTTTATAGCCTTTTCACACTTACTCACATCTTTCATCTTCCATCAATTTGACAACATGATAACATATTCCCATAAGAATTATACAGGGCTGAATCAAGGTGAATTCAGTATCAGGTGACATTGTCAGCCCGGCTGATTATCAGCTGTTGATGCAAAATTGAGCAATTTGAATCAAAATGTCCAAATGTGCTCAGAAATCGTTTGACAGATTGGTTTTGTAGCATAGAAAACAACATGTTGTTTTTTGTGTTGTAAAATTGTTGTACTGATAAGGTCACCTGTACTGAATTCGCCTTGTGCTGAATGTTCAACATCTTTCAACATCTTCAAAAGATGTTCCTTTCTCACTTTGTTCCATTCAACATCTTTCGATTATTTTAGTGTCATCACTAGAAAAAATGTATACAACTATACACATACATGCATACATACTATAAAAATGTATTCATATGTATGTATGTATGTACATAAGTATATCTACATATGTGACAGCGCATAGAGAAAGGGACCTAAGGGTAAAAAAAAAATCAATTTTCACTTTCTTTTTTTTTTGATGTGGACAACATCTGAGTATCGAATGAGACCGATCCCATGTCCCAAAAGTGTTCCCTCCCAGAGATATGCGCGTTTTATTCAGTGATGGTACACCAAAAATACACGTATTTAAATCTTTAAAACGGCTCTCCTGAACAAAACAGGTTTTTACCCTTAGGTCCCTTTCTCTATGCGCTGTCACATATGCATTTGCTACATTTTGGAATATCCTTCCCAATAAAATATCCGTAATTACTCCAAGATTTTATTATATACATATTATGTATGTATATAATTAAATCTTTTATATATTTTTTAGAGTTGGGCAAAATCGTTCCTTTTGTGGAATCGTTCCGACCGATCCAAAAGACTCAAGGAACTAGGTCGTTCCTTTCGTTCATCGTTCCGGTCTTATACTTTTAACAGTGAATGAACGAGGAACGAGAGAACGTGCCTGTTGCTCGTAAAAACGACAACAGAAATTTGTTATGGTTTTTTTAATTTTTTACAAACTAAGAAAAAATAATTCTTTGTTTTCATAAAATATTTGTAAAAAAAAAAATAGCCCACAATAAGCAATAAACCTTTGAAATTAGCAAAATTTATCATAAACATTACAAATAAGTGAAGGAAACAAATGTAATACACGTTCTGTATCAAAACAAATTAATTGCAGAACGAGGAACTATAAAAAAGAAGCTTTAAAAAGTCCGCACTGTTCCTTTTTAGGAATCGTTCCGCACGGATCCAATTAGGGAATCGTTCCATGGAACTAGTTCGTTCCGGAACGACAAAACTCTAATATTTTTCCAAATCGAAATAAATTACATAGAAGTAGTTGCAAATGTCTACGCGAAATCTTTTCGGATAAAGTTTGTAATATTTCTTCATCATCATTGTCCGCTGGCATAATTTCTACTAATTCTGCATATTGTATCATTATTTGTTTCTGCTCCTCAGAAGCAGCAAATAAATTAATTTCTACTTAATTTTTAAAGTGCATTTTATTATTTAATTTTTAGTTGCTCACACTCTTAAAAATAGTATTTTAATACCTGACAGATGAAAGATGTTGTAATGTGAACAGGTTTTTTAAATTTTCAACATATTCCACGCATTCCTCAAAGATGTGAGTGAGTGTGAAAAGGGTGTTAAAAAATATATACATATATCGATACTGTTCAAAACTATCGATACATTTTGTACATATGCCCATCTCTACTGCAGATGTAAAGCGTATTATTCATGGTCAAAATGCATGACCTGCATTATGATAATATTAGTTAAATTTTGTTTGTATAGTCACACCGACGATGCTTGAAGCAAAATCTAAATTTTTTGATTTTTGCACATGCATGTATACAATACAAACATATCAAGATAAACTACTCAATGCAGTGAGGAATTTGAACAAAAAAATTTTCTCATTAAAAATCTTTTTTTAGTGATTTTACTCAAAATATATTAATATGCTTTGATTTTACTGATTTCAAATTCAGAAATAATTTATTTTGTTTCAATCGTAATCGCACTATTTATAATGAAAAACTAGCCAGAAGTGAGCATAAGTGGCAAAATTTAATATGGTTTTACCGAGTTTTTCCATACAATTTTACATTAAACATCACGATAGGATGCAATCGTTATAACTGTATACATTATGCGCCGATTTCCGATGTCAAATTAAAATATAAAATTTTATTTTACTTTCAAGAGTTGAGTAAACAAGATATTTGTATGAAATTTTTACTTAATAATAGGATTAATTCCGCATTATTAACTCAAAAATTTAATTTTTTGAGTTATAACACTGAGTAAATCGCCAATGTGTATTCTATCCTTGACATTTTGTAGTCGGTAGTTTACTGTGGTGAATGTGCTTATGGTTAAACTGCACCATCTATTTGTCAACTTTGCTTTTAGCACTTACTCACTGTTCTGACTTGGCAGCACCAAACTTTAAATCAGCGCTATATTAATATGTAACTTGGTATTACTTTTACGAAAAAACTCGTTTTCTGAAACACAAAGAATAATTGTGACCAAATTACGAAAAATAGAATTTTTATAGATTTTTATATAATATACTTCGCTTAAATATTTGTTTCCAGTGCATATAATTGCTGTGTTCACTTCGAAAGTCGTTGAATAATCTCAATTTAATGAAAAGACAGTATGCCATATATGTATAACAAAAAAGAAAAGAAGAAATTTGATACTTGAAAAGATTGTGTTCAATAAAAATTATTTTAACTCGTCTTCGCCTTCATGGACTGCTGGTTTCACTGCGGTTCTTTAATAGAGAAGATAGGCGACGCCAGTTTTTAAGAAACTAGCACAAAAAGCCTAGCCGAGATAAATTTTTTTCACACGACAAAAACTATTATGGATCACAAGAAGTCACCTGTAAGAAGAAAGCGACAAATTAAAGTCATAGAAGAAAATTTCTGGGATTGCAGTGTATGTACGTACAGAAACACAGCCGAGGCATTTAAATGTCGCATGTGTGACGTACGTAAAGGTGAGCGACCACTGAATAGCTAAAAAAAGAATATAATAATGAAAATGTATAAATTTTTGTAGCTAAATTGATAAAGAAGACGCCGTTCGGGGGTGGTAAGAATAAAAAATTAATAACTTGCATGAGTAATTAAGACGTTTGCCGGTTTTATATTATATAATAATATTCCACCCACATACATGCATATGCACATACATACATATGTATGTATTTGCCTTGTGTTCTTCGCAAAACAGGTTAAACAAATCCACTGTTGCTCAGTTTATAAGTTAGAAAACTTGACGAAATCTTAAGGAAGTTCAGAAATTATGCTACAAAAACAACAGTATTACATTCTTGATAAGAAAATCATCAGGTAGGAATTTTTTGATTAAATCTAATAAAAAATTTATAATGGAACGAAAAGCCAGAGCTGTGCTAAGATGTAAACTTCGCATTTAACCCAAATGTGTGAGAATAATTATATATAAATATGTTACATAAAAGGTTAAATATAAGAATTTATTAAATTATGTATGTACATTATAATATATGCAGGGTAAAAGGTGCGCATATATGTAATTGTAAATTATTTGAATTAATCTACTTCATTATAGGGATTGGTAAATCGATTTCGATTCCAATCGAAAACCGATTTTATGATAAAAAAACTCGATTTTTTGTAATCGATCTTACATCTACGATTTTATGCTGAAATCGATTATTGGGCTATAAAAATCGATTTTTTTATTATGTCAAAATTTTGGCAATTTTTTAAAGTATTAATCTGAGTGAAGAAGATTGGTTTTATAATTAATATTATTCATCTTTATTCCGTAACTTTTTGTCGACATCAATGCCAAAACAATATCCAAAATAGGACACTTACTTTCTCTAAAGGCTGGAAAATAGCAAGAATCGGTTAAAAATAAACAATTATTGATAAAAAAATAGTATTTAAGAGTCTTATTTTGACATTGCCTGACGTTGATGTTATCAAGAACAAGTAAAGGTGATAGTATGAAACATTAAAACTAATAATCCTTACACCCCTTTTCCACACGGAAAGTTTACTTTGCAAAGTCTTAATTCAGCTGGGAGAAAGACAGAAAGAGACTGTACTACTACCTCTGTCTTTCACACAGCTGAATTAAGACTTTGCATGTGGAAAAGGGATATTAGTAATAATTTCTGACACTAACTACATATAATAATTCGTAATGTTTTGAAATTTATTTTATATAATATAAAAAATTGCTAAAATAAAGCAAGTTTACGTATAATTTTAATTAAAAACACCGCTTTACTGCCGTACCCAGAAAAAAGATTATTTTGTTTACAAATTAGCCAGTTTGTCTTAAACGATTTTAGAATCGATTTTCATGCCCGATTAATCGATTTCGGAAATCGAAATTGAAAAAGTTGATCGAAAAATTGAAAATCGATTTTAGAAGATATTTGCCAATCCCTACTTCATTACGGTGGACGGGTTTTTCGATTCAACTTTAAAGTTTGTAGGTACATATTTGATTAACGGCCTTTCCAGACATTGTGTGGCTTGTTTTTAATCTAGTGCTACGAATTTCGTTTATCAACATTTGTGATTTGAACGGGCTAAAGTTCGTATCGCTTTTTAAGCCAAATTACATGTGATAATTATTAATGAACAAATAACACCAAAGTCTGTTGTAAATATTCTGACTAACAACACATAGTTGAACGGAACAGCCAGCCGTTTTCGAAGGCCACTAAACCTTCATCATCAGCGTTCTTTTGTGTTTGGTCCACTCTGTGTGGTGTCAGTTGATGTAGATTTCTGCTTTATATACTTAGCATTTTATTGCAAATGGAATATGTGAATTGTTTTGATTCATCGTATTTCAATTTGCTGAAAGCTTTTTTGTATTGTAAGCTCAATTTTACCATCACTATATTTACAACAGTCTTACCATTGTCGTTTTGTTCTTTTTACTAATTATACACATGTTACTTAATTTGCTTATTTTTTGTTATACTTAAGACAAACTTTTTTGGTTTGTTACTATTAAGTATATTTTTATTTAATTTTTGCCACAGTCCCATGGCTATTAATTTTTAGTTAATTTTAATTATTATTCGAACTCCATTTGTATCTATATTTGTGATTTGAACGGGCTAAAGTTCGTATCGCTTTTTAAGCCAAAGTACATGTGATAATTATTAATGAACAAATAACACCAAAGTCTGTGTCTTTGACACCATTGTACAGTACATGTACAGTTTCATTAACCCAGTACAAAACGTGTCGAAGACGAATATGGCAGTCGTAATTAGGCCGAAAAATTTAATGTCGCAAAAGTGGCCCTCAACGCAACTAGGGTTGTCAATTTTTTTCGATTTTGATAATAAATTTGGTTTGTATCGGTCATGTTCTGTAAATCACGACATGTAAAATCACGGTGATTTGAATAAATTAATGAAAGCTAAATCAATGCTTTTGTAAATTGTACGATTTATAGCGTTGAAAGTTAGAAGAAAATGTTTTATTATAAATGACAAAAACTTAAAATACAATAAAAACCTATTATCAAGTCAGCTATTATTAGTTTACTTTTGAAATCACGTTATTTGATTTTCATCGTGATTTTCAGAACGGGCCTGTATTACCCCTTTTACACACGGAAAGTTTCTTAACTCAGGTGAGAGAAAGACAGAAAGAGAAAGTATTCTTGGCTCTGTCTTTCACACAACTGAATTCATGCTTTGCAAAGTAAACTATCCATGTGTAAAAGCGGTGTATATAACACTTTTTTAATATAATTTTTTATAAAAAAAATCGTATACAAATTTGGCAGAAAATCGCCAAAAATTATTTCTGTAAATTTTTCACATCCAAATTCAAAGTGCATTAATTACTATAATTAATATAAGAGAAATCATCAAAATCAAATTGTTTTAATTTCTTGCAGGCGAGTTTTGGTAGGATTTATTTTTGAAACAACTTTGTCCACAAACTAATTTTCTTGAATTGCAAAATAAGAAATTAAATTTTGTTAAAAAAAAAATAGCCCCAAAAATCGCAAACGAATATGTTTATCGCCTGGAAAGTTGCCATGATGCCAAATCAAAATTTTCGACACCAAAAAAAGTTGCAAACTCGCCACATTTGGCGGGAAATCGCCTTATCTGACAACCCTAAACGCAACCTCAATATTTGGAAAGTTACAGAATAAGGGAACATGAGAGCTACATATATTCGGTATAAAACTATGAATTGTATATGACGCTTGCTGAGTATAGCAAGTATTTGAAAATCCATAATCTAAGGAAGGCAGAACTATTAACCAAGCTGGCAGCTCAAGATTGTAATTACTGGACAAAAGAAAAACGGTAAAATATATTTAGCGTGGTTGTGTCATACCGAGTAAACATCTGTCATTTTTTGTGGTCTGGGTTCAAATCGTACGAAAACAAATTAAGTAATACGTCAATCGTATAAACTGAATGGGATTTCAATACGTTCACGTATGCCATGATCCGAAAATGTTGTTTTTACATGACGAGTTGTACGTTCACGGATGTAACGATTTGCCCCCTGATTTTCAAAATGTGTGCAACGCCGATCATATGTTTTTTTATATGGAAATCAATACCACACAACGATAAATGAGGCCACCAGCACAGAAGTGGTATAACCCACAAGTAGTTTTTTAAATAATTTCCCTTTTTTTTTATTATTTAATTGCTTTATTACTTTGCAATATGTATTATAATCTGTGCAAAAACGATTTTTCAGCTTAATTTTCTTCACCAAAATGCGGTTTACTCTAATTTTGTTTTAATAGTTGGTAATGTAAAGCGGGTGCTAGACACATAAATATTCAGCTTCAATGTATGTGGTGGTTGTGTGCGTTTGTTTATAAAAAATATTGATGTGTCTGGCACCCGCTTAAATTATGTATTTATCACCAGGGGGTCTACTCTGTAATTCGGAACGAAAGAAAATGCTTTCGAAGTTACATGCTATAAACATACAAATTCGAAAACATTTAATCGATTCGAATTACATAGTAGACCCCCCAGAACAGCAACCAAAACTCGAATGTGGGTTACACCACTTCTGCGCTGATTGCTTCAAATATCGGAAATTAGAAGCATTGCCACTATTACACACTATTGCGATGTCACAAAATGTCATAGTGTGTACGCGTCATAAGGGGAAATCTTGGAGTTTTTGTAATATATTAATGCAAAATTATGAATTTATATTGTGATGGAATGTCAAATTAATATCATGGCGAAAAATCATCACGTACATATCGAGCCTTATTTCCGATTTTATCGGAAGCGACAAAAATTAATTTTTTCAGGAGGTTTTTTTTTAATATTCAAATATATTTTTGTACGTAAATTGTCGCTTACGATAAAATTTTACAGCCTATATCTTATAAGTAATCAACAATTTTGGCATTTTGATAATTCTAAACAACGGGTAGTCCCATAAAATTTTAATTTCAATAAAAAAGTCTATTTTCGATAACTGCCGCTTACGATAAAATCGAAAATAAGGCTCGATATGTATATATTCAATTTATTAATCTTATTGCAGCGTTATGATGTAATCATACAACCTCATATCACGATAATTCAATCATAATGCCTATTAAATGTCATTTTGTATATGGCTTTTTTTATTTTTAGCTTTTAATTTTATTAATTTATATTATAAGATGCAGTGTTTCTCTCGATATTTTCACTGTTTTCTAAAAAGAAATCATTGAAATTTTTGAATCAGTAATTGTCAAAAATCTGTTGCTAAAGGCCGTGATTCACTATCCTATACAATCTCGCTATCTGCGAAATATGACGTGTGCTAAAAAAAAGTGTTTTAGTGTGGACTAAAAATGCAACTGTATCAGAGATTTTTTTGACAAGTCGTGCGAATTTAGAAATATTTATGAAAAATTTCATAAAATTACAGATTCCATACAATCAGAGTTGTTTTTATTGTCAGAAAGCTGAGAATATTGTTTTTGCATCATCATACACCACACTATCGTACAAAAGATAGTATGGCAGCTAAAACACAATTTCGAAGCGATTATTTTAAAGTCGGTCAGACTTCTGCAAGATTCTCTTGTGAATGAATCGTGCGATTGTGTAGGATAGTGAATCAGGGCCTTAACACAAAATGTTAACTGTGTAAATCGTAAATGTTAGTATTCGATCATATGTTTGGAAATTATTGCTTAAACACATGGCTGACCAATTATGTTAGAACACAAGCTGTTAAATTTACGAAAAAAAAGAAAATTTTATAATAATATTAAAATAAAAATCCAGCAGAAGCACAAAATAATTATGTGCTCTTGAAAGTGGTCTAAGTCATACATTAATACATATATCGAGCCTTATTTTCGATTTTATCGTAAGCGACATGTTATGGAAAATACCCTTTTATATTGCAATTAAAATTTTATGGGTCTACCCATAGTTTAGAATCATCAAAATGCCAAAATTGTTAATAACTTTTAAGATACGGGCTGTAAAATTTTATCGTAAGCGACAATTTACGTACAAAAAAATATTTCAATATTTAAAAAAAAAACCTTCTCCTGAACAATTTAATTTTTATCGCTTACTATAAATGGGGTAAACTCTAGTATAGGTACCATTACATCTGGCGTGCCACAGGGATCTGTATTAGGACCCATACTTTTTTTAATTTATTTAAATGACTGCATTTCACTGATGGAAAATAGTTTTTGTCAGCCATTTGTTTTTGCTGATGACATCTTATTGTTGTATACCACCGGTTCTAGACAGCCCTGTCTTTCTGAAATATTGCTCAACAACCACTTAAACTCCTTATCTACTTGGATGAACTTAAATCGCTTGGAAATAAACCCAAATAAAACCAAAGCAATGCTTTTTCGTATTCCGAATGCAAATGCAGTTTACCCCAGTATTATCATAAATGGACATGAAATAGATTTTGTAGATTCTTTGAAATGCCTTGGCGTGATTTTGGATTTGTCTCTGAAATTTGATAGTCACATTAATACTCTAACAAATAAAACTTGCCTGACATTACGTAGACTGTTACTACGTTTATACACGCACTATTTGCAAATAAAAATATTCGCAAATAAATTAACTCACTGTTTATACGGAATAGCAAAAGTACACAAACTTGGTAGCACTTCTATAGAAAATTTACTTTTTTTGACAAAAATAATAGTGTAAATGTGCAAAATATCAAATAATTATTTGTTTTAATTGTCATTATTTGCTTCTGTTAATGTTTTTTATGCAATATTAATCCATTTATTTTTTTTTGTTATCAAACATTTGTAAGCGTGGCAACCTCAAGCATTTTATTTGCAAATAGTGCGTTAAACGTGAATAGTTTTCTGAATTAGTAAGTCGCAATAAAAACAATAATATGGCAACAATTTACAGTTTTATTTGCAAATAAGCCCTGCGTATAAACGTAGTATGTATTCATTAAAAGCATATACACCGAGACATGTAAGGAAACACTTAGCAGTTTCTCTTATCATGTCTCAAGTAAACTACTGTTTAGAAGTCTACTCTGGGACTCCCGCATACAATTTGTGTAGGTTAGAAAAAATTGTGAGAAAAGTTATCCGTTATATTTATAATGTTAGAATATTTGAACATAATCTAGTTACAGAGCTAGTACCTATATTCCTAGGCTGTCATTATCATAAATACTTAAATTTACGCATCTTGTTACATTTTTATAAAATCATGATAACTCGGCAACCTCATATTCTTGTAAGGGAATTCTCATTTATAGGTTCAACACGAAATGTCCAGATAAATGTGCCACGTAGGCACCTTTCGATGTTTGACCGATCCTTCTTAGTAAGAATTTATCGCGTTTGGAATTACCTTCCGAATGATCTTAAACTTTTCTGCTACTCAATTTCAACATTTAAAAAAAAGCTTCTTGAGTATTTGAATAATCAATAAGCTGTATCATGAAGTTTTTGTCCTATTTCTTATCTGCTGGCTATAGAAAACATCCACTTTCTTCTAAATACTTATTTTTTTCATTTTGCAATGTTTATAAATCTGGGGATCACTAATTAATTAACTGCTTGCTTAGTTTATTTTTCTTTTTCTTCTTATAAATAACTTGTGTTTAAGACCTACATACATATATAGATACTGTACAATACATATATAATTGGCCATAAGGCTTCCTTTGTATTGAAATTAATAATAAATAAAATAAATAAATAAAAATAAATTGAAAATAAGGCTCGATATATTTCTTTGGTCGATATATTTAGTAGATTACATTTGAACAAATCGATAAACATTTTTTTATTATGCAACGTTTTAATTTAAAGTTGTACTAGTCTCGATTAATACAAATTTATTTGTTACATCGGTATCGAAGTTTTTTTTTTTAATATTTATTTATTTCGAAGCGAAAATGGGAATGACTTAAACTAAACCACTTTACCTTATAAAGGTACCAACAGACGACATGTTTTTCACATTGTATGTGCCAGAATTTATATATGTAAACGAAAACATGTCGTGTGTTACCTTTAAAACATTGCTTGTGTAAAAAACATGACAAAAAACATAAGACATTAATTGCGTTCGCGTACTCAAAAGTTTTTACAAATTTTTACTGAACTTTACTGCATTTTACTAAATTGCGTTCGTTTACCAAAAATACAGTAAATGAGAACACAAATTGAGAGAGTAAAGTGACAGTTCTTGACTGAGTGTTTTGCAAATTTTTACTGCAGAAATTTGTCGTAGTAAAGTTTAGTAAGATAAGAACATATGATTCAAAATGTAAACAAATGAAAAGTAATAATTGAAAAGTGTAAAAATTTGAGAAAAGGTTAAACAAAAATTGTGAAAGTCATTAAGTAATAATTCATTTATAAATCATAGTAATAATAGCTGTTAATATTCATATTTTGTAATATATTTTATTACACATTTAGTTTTGCAATTCATTTTAATTACTCAGAGTTTTAAAACTGTAAAGTATCTGGGTACTTAGTATCGCACTTGCTTTTAAAGTAATCAGTAACATTAACTAATAGTCATGTATTTTTTATTAATTTAGCCAACAAGGAAAAACAAGGAAATCAAAAAGAAGTTAATTACAAATATTACATGAAATAAATTATAGAATTTATTCTTAGATTGTCCGTGTTATAAAAATATTGTATCGATTACTAATAATTAAAAGAGTTGAATAGTCAAAAGGTTATATATTTTTCAACACTATGTGGAGTTAGAGTCAGCTGTTTCTTTAATCTTACTAATTTTTACTATTTTTCCGTTCGCGTACTTTTTTTTGGCTACCGATCTTTTTGAGAGTAAATTTTAAAATTTTTGCAGTAACTACTCATTTACTGCATTTTACTGCAAAAGTAAACGAACACACTTATTATTTGAAATAGAGCGTGCTCTATTTTCTTATGTTAAACATACAGCTCCAAATGTCTATGTCATGCGAACAAATTCGTCGGCGGTTGATTATGTGCACTATCATTAGCCGTCTGAATGAAGTATTTTGCAAGACAAATTAATTATATATATTTTTTTTTTAATTTAACGTTGTCGTTTTATTAAAATAAGTCCAAAAATGTATAGATTTTTAGATACAACCTCAAAGTCTTGTTTAAAAAAGAAAAAAAAAATATTAAAAAAGCAAATTTGCGTCGCCAGTACTACAGCGACGGAACCAAAAATATTTCGACGGCTGCAAGCCATTTATAAAACAAACTACGTGGATATTTATGTACTGAAAAAGAAGAAGTGATACTACATGTACGTTTGTGACCAAAAATTATAAACCTTATGTAAATTAACCAATATTGACAAGCATAAAGAAAAACATACGATTCGAAAACTTAAAAAACACATGTAAAAAACATGTCTGTTGGTACCTTCAGGCACATATGTATGTATGTACATATATGCTCTGTGGCTAAAGTATTAACAAACACTTGTGCAAACATTTGAACAAAAAGGCCTACCCACTTGACCAAGACTTTCATTAATCATATTAATTAACATTTATCGTGTAAAATTAGCGAGAATGACACTAAAAAATTAATCGATAAAATTTAATCTGTCGCTCAGTTTTGTTACAAAAAACATTCGATTTCGAAGGTTTGCTAGCAATACTAAAAGTGGACGAATATCAAATTAATTTCGATAAGGTAAAACATGTAAAAAGTACAAAGCGATACGAACTTTAGGCCTAAACAAGTCATAAATAAAGAATTAAATGAAAAATAATAATAAAACAAGTAATTTTATTATTATTTAATTTTTTTTATAAAAACACAAACAAAATAAACCCCTTCTCACGTCGGTATACCAGACAACGAATACGCTAAATCCGCGGTTGCTGATGGTAAACATAGACCACTACTTACTCTGCCGGCTATTGAACCCCGTGATATCCTTAACACTGCTAATTACTCATAACAAAACTGCATAAAGCACAAATGGTCCGACTATCAACACCCCTACAAAACAATAAACCCAACGGCATATAGACCTATTTACCCCAAAACTTGCCCAAGAAATATTTCAAACTTAATTGTGAGAATGATATTCTCATTGTCTCATGGGCACACCATGCTAACTCATGGTTTAACTATCCCAGAATAAATATATTCGGACATCGCCTACCTTCAGACTGTCTAAAATATTTAACCGCCAATAACATTGAACTTATTTTTAAATTCATATCAAAATGTAACCTCTTGAAGAAATTGTAATCTCTCTATCAACATTAGTCATTTAAAAAAAAGTTGCTACATTATTGCCAGCACAAGGTAGATTGTCAGTTCACACGGTTGTATCAAATTTGTCAGAAAATCTTACAATTTATTGCCAGACAATAAATTGGCAGTAGTGTGAAATATAATACAAAACTTTTAGAACGACTAACGCAGCCCTTTACTAAATACTTACGGAAATGATAAAATACGTTCTTATTAAGTTAAACAGTTTCTAATAATTTTGCGTTCTATTTCATTGTCATTGTTGTCAACTTAATAAACAAGTTTCTGAAAAAAGGAAATGTTTGCACAAGTGTGAACGTACATACATACATACATATATGTTACCTTAATAATATAAAATCATCAACCTCTTTCTCAATGTAGTAATATAAATGAAATATTCCGGTATGTGATGAAAAACGATTTAGACACAAAACCAATTTGTTTTTGTTAAAATTTCTTTCCATATCCATACTATATTGTTTATATTTTATCTTCTTGATAAAATATATTCTAGTGCGCTTTTTAAAAGTCAAAAGCTTAAGATTCTCTTAAAAATTATATTAAACTATTTTCTTGAGCTTTCGGTCAGTTTATATTTTGAGTTTATTATCTTCAATATTTCGTTAACCTTCGGTTAACTTCTTCAGGATATATATTTTTTGGTTTTTTTATGATATGATTTAACCGAAGGTTAACGAAATATTGAAGATAATAAACTCAAAATATAAACTGACCGAAAGCTCAAGAAAATAGTTTAATTTAAAACATAAAAAAGGTCGAAAAATTAGATAAAAATACTTAAAAATTATACATAAAATCGATCGTTTTCGATCCCATACCTGGAGTCTAATCGTCGCTTTCGTTAACAAATTGATTCGATCAAGTTTTTTCAGTTTGAGATTATGGCATTCGATATCGTACCATATTATTACATTGTTCGATAATCTCAAACTAAAAAAACTTGATCGAATCAGCTCGTTATCGAAAGCGATGATTAGACCCCTCCCTGATCAGTGTGACCGTTGAGAAATTTAGAAAAGTAGCACAAAAAGGGGATTTGAGAAATAAAAGTGGCAAAAAAGGGGATTTTTTTTTCAAAGAAGGGGCAACTATTTTAGAAACAAAAATTCAAAGTAAAAACACGATTTTGAGTTGTTAGTTTGGTTAATTTTTTCATAGATTATAATTTATTTGCACGTAATAATTGAAAAATATAATAAAAACATTAACAATTTATAGATAAAAAACTTGTTAACAATTCATGAATATCTTATATGTATAAGAAATACCGAAGTAAAATTATTTGAGGTAGGATGACGAAAATCTTTCCAAATTAAAGAAAGGTCCGTCAGAAGAAAAAGCATCACTCATATTTATTTTACTGTTTATTATTTAGTGTGCCATATGAAGTTTTTTAGCTTATTTGAAAAATGTTCGGGTTGAAATCTACTGATGAATTTCTAAAGCAGGAAAGAAACCAATATAGACGATGCTTAATCGAAACAATAAGCATGTAGTACATACGTATCGTTACCTTAATATAGAAAGGCCCTAACTCATTTTTTTCCAAATGGAAATTTCTGCATATTTTCGAACATAATTCTTTTATCGAAATATACAAAAAACTAGATTTAAAAAAAATTGAGTTAGGGCCTTTCTATATAAAGGTAACGATATGTATGTATGTATAATAAAATTAGAAACTATTGCACTTTAAATAAATAATATATGCAAAATTTTCTGAGGTTTCCATTTTTTGGAAAAGTGGCTATATATTTCTTGACAAGATCTTCTGTTGGACTCCAATCTTCGAAATCAACTTCCAACAAATTTAATCATAGACAGTTACTTATTTCTTCTAATTAACTCAAACTTTGTTACAAAAATGTCAGCTTTCGTATGGGCACTGCTACACGTTCAATATATATTGAACGCGATCCAGTATCGCGATATTTATTGAACGTGTAGCATGTAGTATTGATGGATCGCGATCCATATCGCAAAATGGCCTAAATTATGGAATCCAGATCGTGAATCGCGGATCGCGTGATAAATATTGAACGTGTAGCATTTTCATGGTATTAGATCACGATACGTTAATAAGAAGTGAATTAAAACAAATGAAATAAAAGACGCAGTGCAAAAAATTTAACAAATAAAAAGTAAAAAAGTTTATTACATTTGTGTAAAGTTTGTTTTAATAAAGGGTAGTGGCAGAAGATAGTGAAAGCGATGTGGGTTCTGCCGGTGGGATTGGAATTAACGACCGAAAAAATTATTTTGAAAAGACTATTTTTAATTTGGAGGCATTGCCGCAGTTGTGGGACATTTTTGTGATTTTCTTTTAATAAACGATCCGCGCAGCACAAAAATAATGTAAATACTGACGCGATAAATATTGAACATGTAGCGTACGCTCGTGATCCACCAATCCATTAAAATGGATCGCGATCCAAATATCACATTATATATTGAACGTGTAGCAGTGCCCTATAGGTTGATATAAAAAATTGTCTGTCATCAGCATTGAAAAGAGAAAAAAAAAACGCGTAATTTAAGTAAAAAAGTACTAAATGAAAATTTTTGTTTAATAAAAAAAAAAAAAAAAATTTTGTATATAAAAAATATAGAAATCGATTAACCTTGCATTTTATCCCTAAAACTTCAAATTTGAAGCATCCGATACACATTTTGATTCTATGAGAATCGGTGAATTCTAAAATCAATTTGATGAAACCTTTTTAAGTTATTATAAAAAATTTATCAAATCACCTGAAATTAGTCAAATTAGCAGCAGTTGGTAAGTCTTTTTGACTTGCTGATTAGATTTTGAACTCGCTGGGAGTATTAGTTAATTTTTCTAAAATCAAGACTTTCAAAATTTGATTTTTATTAAACAATGCTGTGGAAACATTCTTTCACAGCAAACGCAATATTAATAATAACAAAGTTACAAAATTAAAAAAAAAGTAATTTGCAAGTTGACCAAGTTATATGAACTTAAATTATATGTACTATTATTTTAGAAAAAAAAGGAACGAAGTAGGTTATAAATATGTAACCTAAAACGGCAGCTCTATTAGCAACACAATTTTCTCGTTTCAGACCGCTTTTATATAAAGCCAAGTGTGAGGAAAATTTTTTACGTATTTTGAAAACGTGATCAACTTTTGCATTTAAACATTAAAGTTTGATGGGAATGCAATTTTCATAATGCCTCAAACGAGTTTATATCAAATGAATCGTTATAAGACTTTATTTCTGCCCAAAACTCGATAGCGAACTCAAAGTTTCTCCATTGCATTAAGTCCTGATTCACACACATCAGGTTTAGCTGATCAGTTTTTGTTCAATTTTCTTTTGAACCTGCATTTAGGTTCATACACACCCTCAAGTTTGTTTCATCAAGTCTCATCAATTTGTGTTGTAGTAGAGTATTACGAATGACAAAACAAAACGAAAAAGCAAACTTGACTGGTACGGTCAAGTCTGTACCCCTTTCCATTCTCTTTCCCTCTCTCCCCTAAAAACTCAAGACCTGACGACTCAGACCTGACGTGTGTGAATCAGTACTAAGTGAATTATTCTCTATTTACTGTATATACTAGAAAATATTTCGTTATTAGACTATGCTTGCATTATATCTTCTTTGTCGTGTGGCAAAACACTGTTTCCATTAATTGTGCTTAAAATGTGAAAGTTTGAGAATAAAATGCACGTTTTTCTTCAACCAAGTTTTGTACAATCTTATTAGAATATTTTGAAATGATCCATTTAACTTCAGTGCTTATGTTTTTTAAATGTTAGACTTCAAAACAAATATATATATATATTATATAAGGAAAATCCTTTTTAAATTTTGGGTTAAGTGCCACCGCCAAGAAATAAAAAGCACCAAAAAATTTCTTTTCGCGTCGAAAATTTCAAAAAGCACTAAAAACGTTGCGAAAAGCACCGAGTGACAACGCTGTCTGTCTTAAGAAATAATCCTAATAAACAAGCATATTGTTGCGAAAAAATTAAATCAAGTAATGGTATATCTAAAAAGGGGCAAAAAGGGTCAAAGCGTAATAAAAAGTAGCAGATTTAGCTGATTTTAAAAAAGTGTCACTAAAAGTATCAAAAATGTGATAAAGTAGCAAATTGATACTTTAGTAGCACAAACGGTCACGCTGCCCCTGATTCATAAATTCATCAGGTGTGGACATGGTGTAACTTTTAAAGCGATTTGAATTTTGTTACATGATTTCCAGATGTTCCTCATCAGTCATGCAAAATAGAGGTTATTCAATATAAAATCAACAATAACCTGCGGGTCTAATCTATGCAGTAAACCTCGGTTAATATCCTCATCAAAAATGTCATGATTTGTGGGGTAATTATTCGATAAAGGTATTAAAGCGAATAATTACCTTATAGAGGTAATTATGAGAATACGCTTAAGTACTCTTACCTTTAGAAGAGCATTTATCCGAACGCACTGCGGTATGTACTACATAATTATGTGAAATAAAAAGCACATGCATATATGTATATATACAAAAAATAAGTACATAAGGCTCATATATTCGATTGCAGAATTGCATAAATATATACTTTTTAGTTTTGGGTAAATAAACGAAGATATTTTAGGGGAAATAGGTAATTAAACGAAAGTTAACTAAGCGTGGACTTTTGTATGAAAATTAGTGTAAAAATAACCGGGATTCAATATTTGGGGTAAATAAGGGATAAAGGTATTTAACCGATGGATAATTAAATGGGGTATACTGTAATTCGAAACGAAAGAAAATACTTTAGAATTTATTTGTATGTTAATTACATGCAAATTCGAAAGCATTTGCTTTCGTTTCGAATTACAGATTAGACCGAACCCCCTGTGCCACCTCCGATGGTAGTGAAATTTCAGTTGTCGGCAAAATATTTAAAAACATATGGCCTACTGAAAACAGAAATTCAAGTGATTCTAATCATCTGATCGAGGGTGAATGTTATATTTAAGTCAAAATTATAAAAGAAATTGGAAACATCCTGGGTAGAACTCATTCCTCAATTTAAAGATTGATTGACAATTGTAAATCAACTGAATCCACCGGCCACTTTCTAGTAGAACATGCAAGCTTAGAGAGCAAGAAGAGAAACGGTTGATTCTAATAAAAGTGCTAAAAAAACATAATTGAAGGTATCGCTATGGACACTAAAAAAGTTCTTTCAAAAATCAGTTTGTCATTGCAAACTGAATAAAAAATACTCGTATTCGCCAAATTTAGACGAATCTAGTACAAAATCGTTGAATCCTGCAAAAATTAGTGATGCAATCCTCCCATCTGCTGATCCCCGCTAACTAAGCAATGACCAGTCGAAATTATCCTTCCCCGTTTCACCAATTCACTTCTCACAAGGACTGCGAAGCTTTCCAATCCTTCCTAATTACCCTGGAACTGCTCGAACCCGATTATCGAGTTCCTTGCGTTCTAGGCCATAAGCATTCCTCCTTGTCCTCTTACAATCACTAACTAGTTCCGACCTAACAATATGCCATTTAAAAATAGAGGTGGTGAACTCACCGTTTTCAGTGACATTCTCGGGCACAATGTAATTTTTTTGCAAGTTTAAAGGATTTACGAATATTAGTGCCCGTTTTTTCGTCCAT
The DNA here is from genome assembly GCA_949987645.1 of Tachina grossa. Lineage (NCBI taxonomy): Eukaryota > Metazoa > Arthropoda > Insecta > Diptera > Tachinidae > Tachina > Tachina grossa. The sequence continues at coordinate 45,381,406 of OX465278.1, read as the reverse complement.
CATAGGCCCCAATTGGTAGAAACAATCCGATTTGTCGGAGAATTCATCATAAGTGTTGGTGATACTTCATAAGTTAATCTTATCGACCTTAGAGTCAATGAACCCATTATTTTTGGAAGCTTCCACCAAGACCAACCGCATTCAATATTCTGTAGCCCGTTATTCGCGCAATCAGTAAACACGACGCAAAAAGCCTGAGCAAAAAAAAAGCCCATCGATGGGTTTTAAATAGAGAATAACGTCTGAGGCTACCTGAGTAGTACTTCTTGCGATACCAGTAATAACTCTTAACTTTTGCAAGGGATTTCCTATTACTTTCGTTCATCAACTCCTTTTGCATAAAATGCAAGCACATGCAAGAACCGATCTAACAACCATTTTGTAAATCCTATTTGCTAGTTTTGGTTTCTGATCCAATTTGTTTTTATAGAGTTTCTCCATGCATAGTAGGCATTAAAACCTTTTCTAAGCCTCTTATGTCTTTCTTTTTCAAGATAGCTTTCTATCAAGGTAACCCCGTGTAGTTGGTCCCACTTGTCAGTTTCTACTATACGCATCCAGAGAACAATGTCCGTTTTGGCTGGGTTTACCCAATGCCCTTCATAGGCATTTCTTGTATGTCATTTGCCCAAAAAAGCGTAACCAACTAATTACTAATGAAAAACTGTTTTATTCAGACATATATTTATTGATTTAATAAACATTTTCTAATCTATAAATTCTATAAAATTGTCGATTAGTTACATATGTATGATACCGTTTAACTTAATAAATACGTGTCTGAATCAAACTGTTTTTCATTAGTAATTAGTGGTTACGCTTTTTTACGCTTGTGTGGAACATGTAAACCCGGCCATACTCGCTTAGCGAAAACTGCATGGTTTCACTGGCTATGGTTGGTTAGTAAGTGGTAGGGCTCAAGCACTTCAACTGGTACCTGCCTGATTACCATGAGGAAGCAATTGATATCGGTGTGTTGCATAGGGCAGTGATAAACAATGGCCGTATTTTGCCTTCGCCTGCTAAAGAACATTGTAAAATTTTTTCTTTAATCTATTACAAAATCGTCGTAGTCGCAGTCGAAATACGACACTTGTAACTAGGCCAAATATGTTTCTAGCGTTTCTCGCTCCACATCAACCTCACATAGCCTGCTCAAAGCAGGTGTGCCAGATATAGGTGGCTGATCCTTGCTCTAATCAGGTATTATCAAGTTAAAACTCTTATAACCGTAAGCACCAGGTTATAAATATCAAATAGTGGTTGGTATTCCGACAGGTCAAGCTTTAGCCATAAGTACCTCGAGAACCTGAAATCCTTCCTACTACGTTATTCCCGCTCTGACTCACTTAACATAGACTCTTGACTTGTCAATTCTTCGGCAGTCGCGTATCCTTCTATAGCCAGCAAAAAAGAAATCGGAACTAGTTCCCAAAGGTTTACCACTTTGATTACATACCAATCACTGCAGGTACTGAATTTAATATTCTAAGGCAGTTCTTTATATAAAAAGTTGTATAAGACAAGCTTTTAAGCGCATTCCATTCAGTTATTTGAATAACTTCCGTACTACGACAACCATGTGTTAAATTCATTGATGTTTCACCAGAAATAGAACTGCTTGGAGCTGAGTTCATCAATGCTGTAACTAATGATTTGTAGGTTAATTTTTTGCTAAGTAATAGTGTAATAACCTGGGACCCGGCATAGTTTTACACCACCCTTTTAAAACCCCTATTGGGTTTACTAAATAGTTCCGTCGTGACAATGTGTTATTTCAAAACATTTAGTAGTGCCTGACTGCCGATATTGAAAGTAATCTCCGTCAAACCTGACTAAGTTAGGTACGTTTTTCTGGTTCTTTATTGGGTACGTTCAACCCAAACATCTCTCTTAAGACCGCACAATATGCTAAAAAGACTTACATATTATCCGAAACGGATTATGTCAATATTGATTGCCCCTCTTTTCAACCTAACCTCCTTGGTAGCAACTCCCCATAGGTTAGGTTAAGTTTGGGAGGTTGGTGATATACCGCACCTACACTCGGGGACCCAATTGGGTCCATTGTGGTTCCCTTCTATTTTCTATTAAAATGTAATGTTTACCCCCCTCCTTTCATTTGTAGCCAGAAGTGACCCTATTATCCGTCATTGAGCCCCTGAATTCCAATGATGAAGTCCCTGATATCCTCCAGTTTACACTTCCCGATATCACCAATGCTCTCACGGAAACGGCTGCTTAGCCATCTAAGCCTATGACGTTGCAGCTTCGTGCAGTGGCAGATAATATGTTCAATGGTTTCTGGTTCCTCATCATCCCCGCACATCCGTTGACCGAGCAGTGACCTGGCAACGCGCCTATCGCAGCGTCTTCCTATTCATATCCAGTAGCAGTTTGGATCTTTCTGAGCCAAGTTTTGACCACATACCCATCGAGACTACAATCTTCCCTACTTCGCCATGAACTGTTGGTCCTGCTTTCTACCTAATTACTGGGTTACCTATAGTAATGATCTATTGGTAATTTTACCGATCTGTCACACATTCCCTCATCTAATGTCGAACCTATAATTGCCAGCTCATCGGCAATTTCATTTCCCTCAACACTACTGTTGCCAGGAACCCAACATAGTCTGACACTATATTTATCCATAAGCAAGTTGGGATCTCTCCTACAGTCACTAACAAGTTTCGATTTGCCATTGTGTCCCTTCTAAACTTTTAGCGCTGCTTGGTTGTTGACGTATAAGGTTACCTTCAGCTACATTCCTGGCCACCAGTTCCGTTGCCCTGAGGATCGCCAAGATCTCAGCCTGGAAAACGCCGCATTCATCCGGCAGTCTGAAAGAACTAAGAATGTTCGTTCCCAAAATATATACACCAGCCCCTGTCAGAGAAACAAGCCGTCTTAAAAAGTCGGCGGCGGCGGCTTAGGAAAAAATAGTCTGGCAGTGAGAGCCGCTTTTTACGAGTTTTTTAAACACATTTCTATAAAAAAAATTAAAAAACCTGATGTCTTCCAAATAATTTGTGAGATGTAGAACCGAATTAGCCGGCTGCAATTTTGAGCCGATGCTGGCCGCATGCATCGGCGGCTTGAAGGTGCAGTGAAATTCGGCGGCGGCTCTTGAGCAGGCTGTGAGCCGATCGGCTTGTTTCTCTGGCCCCTGTGCCTTCCCCTATTTTTGATACATATGTAAAGACTGCACTACCCTCATATAGCTTATCGGATTTGACCCAATAGTCCCTATCCGGAATTACCAGTGAGGGTGTTCTACTAAAATCAATTTCAGCGACCTTATAGACAGTAAACCCAGGAGTTACGGATTCCTGATCACTAAAACTGATCACATTTCAGATTGATGTGTGGCCTGCTATTCCTATCCTCACCAAAAATGTTCCTACGAGTCTAAGGAGACTTCTAGTCGCCGTTCCCACCACAAAGTCCTCTATAGGAGGTAGATGAAGGCAGCCTGAGGTGTGCTCCTCTGAACACCTGTGATGCTCGGCGCGGCACAACTCTGAACCTTAGCAAGTAATCTCCTGTGACTCCCCATAGATCAACGTCATTTAGGATGCTCGTGTGGTATATTTGTCCTGACTCTGATAGATAATAAGAATACACAATATTAATATTTGCCAAACGTCTTTTCATGTGTGAATTCTTACAGAACTCTTATTTCGTTTATGAATGAACTGGTTTTCCTACTTGTAATCTCTTCACTAGGCTGAGTGCGCTCAAATCATAATAAGGATCAAAATTCGTTTATTAAAAAATAGAATTAAATTAATAATGAAAAAATATGCTCCTCAGACCAGAATGTGACCTAATATATCGATGCCGAAATTCTCAAAAACTTCTGAAACGTACAATTATATTCTGGGCGCTCTCGTTCGTACATCGCACATGATAAAAAATATGCAATTAAATATTTCTGTTATGCATTTAAATTAAGGTCCTAATTGCTTAAATCACGTGACCTATATTATATTTATGTACATGAAAACAGCCTGGCCCACAATGTCGATAGATAACGTTCGATTGATTGGGTGAATATAAGTACATATCACCCTTAAGGCTCAGTTAGCCGACTGTAATGGAATGTAACTGTAATGGTAGGAAACAGCTGATCGATATTGCTATGTGAAAAGTAATGAAACTGGTTATAGAGATGTAATGTAACGTAACCTACTTTTCACATAAAAATATTGATCAGTTGTTTCCTACCGTTGCAGTTACATTCCATTACAGTCGGCTAACTGAGCCTTTATACTGCGTTTCGATTACGTTCCCGCATTCTGTTTAAAAAAAAGATATTCTGCAAAAAAAACTGAATCGAAAGAAAAAGAAAAGAAGGGTATGTTTAAACCAGTTAAATTTAGTGAAAAAAAAACAGTGATTTACGAGTAACAATTAAGCCAAATAGTAATTAAATATACCAAAGAAGCAATGAGCAATAGATATTTTTTTATAATAGGACCAGCACTCAGGGGATGACCCCTGTGGAGATTTGATTAAAATTTTTTTTACTTTGAAAGTGATAGGAAAGACACCGCGGGTATTTTGTTCCACATACGAACAGTACGTCTAAAAAAAAAAAGAATTCTCTCAGTAATGCGTAGTGCGATTTATTGTCCAGCGACCACAAAAGGATGTATTTGCCCTGAATGAAGCATGTGTTGGGCGTAAAAATGTACGGGTTTCAGGAACAAGTTCCCTGATTTCATCAGAACACATTCCATTGTAGTAGCGATAGAACAAGGAAATGCACCCCACATTGCGTCGATGCTCCAATGAATCGATAGAGTTGGATACCCTATTGTCACCGATGAGATTCTTCGCCCTCTCCTAATATGCAGTTGATAAGCCCCAAAATATACTTTGAAGCAGCGGCTCATACATGAGAGTTGTATTCCATTTTCGGTCGGATATAAGTGGTATAAATAGTAAGGAGATCAGATGTGGTGAAGTATCGCTTGTCTCGTTTCAAAAATCCTAGGCACTTGAATGCTTCTTTTGAAATTTAAAAAATTGTGTTCAGTCCATAAGTTACAGATAGAGTAATAATGGGTGTTTTTTATTGAGGTATAGAACTTTAAGTTGGCATCATTTGGCATTTTGTCAGCTGTCAAGTGATTAATATTTAGTTTGGTTTGCCATTTCATCATGAACAGGTTGACAAAAGAACAACGCTTGCAAATCGTGCAAATTTATTTCGAAAATAATGGTTCAGTTCGCGAAGTTTACCGCAAGCTCCGTCCATTTTACGGTCGACATAATCGTCCATCAGAGCAATTAATTCGGTTAACCATGGATCTTTTTCGCACTACGTTTACTCTATGTGATAATACGCATCCGCAGAGACGTCGAACAGTGCGCACCGAAGAAACAATTGCCGCTGTAGAGCAAAGTGTTGAAGAGGACCCGAATGAATCGATTTGCCACCGTGCACAGCAATTGGAGCTTTGTCCATCAACTTTATGGAAGATTTTGCGCAAAGATCTTGGCTTGCGACCTTACAAGATCCAGCTTGTGCAAGAATTAAAGCCGCGAGACCATGCAATGCGTCGTGATTTTGGTGTATGGGCCGAAAATGAGATTGATCTCGATGCTGATTTTCATCGCAAAATTTTGTTCAGTGGTGAGGCTCATTTTTGGTTGAATGGCTACGTCAACAAGCAAAATTGCCGCATTTGGAGTGAAGAGAATCCACATGAGACCCTTGAGACGCCATTACATCCACAAAAACTGACTGTTTGGTGTGCTCTATGGGCTGGTGGAGTCATTGGGCCATACTTCTTCCGAAATAATGCTGGAGAGTCAGTTACCGTTAATGGAGACCGGTATAGAGCCATGATAACCGACTATTTTGTTCCCGAATTGGATGGCATGAATGTGGACGAGTTGTGGTTTCAACAAGACGGCGCTACATGCCACACAGCGCACGTCACAATCGATTTATTGAAGGAAACATTCGATGAGCGCATAATTTCGCGGAATGGACCTGTCAATTGGCCACCAAGATCGTGTGATTTGACACCATTGGATTATTTTCTTTGGGGATATGTGAAGTCGCTCGTCTACGCCAACAAACCAGAAACGTTAGGGGACTTGGAAGCCAACATTCGTGGCGTTATTGCCAACATACGGCCCCATATGCTCGAAAAAGTGGTTGAAAATTGGACCTGTAGAATTGGCTTTATTCGAGCCAGCCGCGGCGGCCACATGCCCGAAATCATATTTAAACATTAATGGCATAAAATTATCCTTCCAATAAATTGATGGACATTAAAACGATTTTCTTGTGTTTTATTTCAATTCGAAGTTCTATACCTCTAAAAAAAACACCCTTTATTTTTGTTCATATGTCTATGTGTAATCATACAACATTGCGTCTTACTTGACCACATTCAGAGACTTTTTTTAAATCATTATTTAAAGTATCATTCATAGTTTGACTCATAGCCTCAAACTACGGCAGGCCTAGTCTATGGCTGAATGAGAAAGAATTGCAGATACTGCTGTCGTCCGCGAAAGAATAGATATTATTGAAAGTTTGACATAGAAAGTCATTTAGAAAACTAAGGAAAAGAGTTGGCGAAAGAACGAAACATTGCGGTACCCCTGAGTTTACCTTGAACTCATTTGATGAGATCCCATCTATAACAACTTTTATAGAGCGATCCCAGAGAAACTCGATAAGAATCGAGACAAGCTATCACCAACACCAAGGGCAATACATTTTGACAGAAGTGCACCATGCCACACTCTATCAAACAAGCGCCTTAGAGATATCTAGGAGCCACCACCTTACTTTCGCCAAAATGATAACCTAATGGAAGTGCTAGCGTCGAAGTTTCAGAAATAATATCTTAAGCTACGGTCACACTTGTCAAACATTTGCCCAAAAAAGCGTAACCACTAAATGCTAATGAAAAATCTTTCATTTTAGACAAAAGTTTGTCGTTAAAGAGTAGCCTATATTCTTGGATTCTATGACATGTGCATTAGTTGTGTTCGAAACTGTTTGATATGATAAACAAGTGTCTGGATCAAAACTTTTTTCTTTTCTTTTTAGTTAATTTTAATTATTATTCGAACTCCATTTGTTTCTATATTTGTGATTTGAACGGGCTAAAGTTCGTATCGCTTTTTAAGCCAAATTACATGTGATAATTATTAATGAACAAATAACACCAAAGTCTGTTGTAAATATTCTGACTAACAACACATAGTTGAACGGAACAGCCAGCCGTTTTCGAAGGCCACTAAACCTTCATCATCAGCGTTCTTTTATGTTTGGTCCACTGTGTGTGGTGTCAGTTGATGTAGATTTCTGCTTTATATACTTAGCATTTTATTGCAAATGGAATATGTGAATTGTTTTGATTCATCGTATTTCAATTTGCTGAAAGCTTTTTTGTATTGTAAGCTCAATTTTACAATCACTATATTTACAACAGTCTTACCATTGTCGTGTTGTTCTTTTTACTAATTATACACATGTTAACTTTTTTCATTATTGTTTGTTGGTTACGCTTTTTTGGGCAAATGTTTGACAAGTGTGACCGTACCTTCAGGCATAGTAGTGGATACTCTCTGTAGCACTGACAGAGGCTGATTGCTTTCCGGCAAGTGGAAATTACTTGCAAATAAATATTTCAGCCAGTAGGTTAGCTTAAGCAGCTGGGTCAGTGAATATTTGATCATCCTTTAAAAGAGTCGGAATTGAAGAACTAGCATTATTCTTTTAACGAATGACCAAGTGGCTGCAAGAACTTTAGCACAGACACGCTGCTCGTAAAGAGCGTTTTCGCTCCCAAGTACTTTGACACATGAATATCTCGCCTTTTTGCGTAGTGTATCAGTATCAGCATGGTGATGGTATGAAAGTTTTCATTTCCATCAAAATTATACCTTCCTCCATTTTGGCTATTGCAGTGACATCATTGTGGAGGAAACAGCCTTTTCTGATGTATTTTAGTCGTTTCGTAACTCCACATGAAACACTATGAAGTGCTGAGAATGAAAAGGAGGGCGAAATAGTACAGTGAATTAATTAGGAATTACTGCGAGAAGCATTAATACTCACTTCATACTTGTCGGGATGTGTGTGAAATAGAGGGCTGCGTAAACAGTCTTGAAATGTAAATACGTCTTGTTTTTTAAATCTATTCTCGTGGCATGTATTATTCATCCTTATTCCAGTTGTCGACATCGACGTCACTTTAACACAATACCAAAAAATTGGGGCTTGCTTACTGGCTCTCGAGAGAAATTTTGTGCTACTGACAATCTATTTCCGTTCTAGTTAGTTCTTGTTATTTTGCTTATTTTAAGTTTTAGTGTGTGTGTGTGTGTGTGTGCATGTGTGTGGCTGTATGTGCACAGAAAAATAAAAGATCATACACACAACGTGCATGACGTTTGTATACGCGCCCATGCTTATGAAGAAGCAATCATCACAAATTTTTCCGTCACGAAATATTTTCTTCTTTACTCTTGTAGGTGGTATTTTGCATGGGTATAGTGTGTAGTGAGAAAGAGATCGAGTGTATTTTGTTTGATGCCCTTCAGCACACGGATTGTGCCCAAAATATTCCGTTGTGTGTGTGAAGAATCCTGTCGTGCAGGAGGTGATATTTTAATTTTGTATACATAATTGTAACATAAAAATATGTTTTTTTGTTTTCTTTTAATTTAATTTAATCTGAAGACGGTATCATCCTTTGTTGCAATTAAATTTGTTGAAATCACATTTCAGTACCAAAAAACAAAGCGAATCTATTTATTTAAGACAATCGGGCCTGTTCTGAAAATCACGGTGATTTCAAAAACAAACTATTAATAGCTGCTTTTATAGTGGATTTTTTTTATTGTATTTTAAGTTTTTGTCGTTTATAATTAGAATGTTTTATTCCAATTTACACCGTTATAGATCGTGCAGTTTACAAAATCAATGATTTAGGTTTTATTAATTTTTTTAAAATCATCGTGATTTGACATATCGTGATTTATAGAAGAACACTTTTTGAAGCTAAAACAAATAAAAATGGAAAGACACTCCGTCACTAAAATAACAACTTATAAGAACGTATGTAGTTACAATCGAAAAAGAAATCGAAGAACGGAAGGCGGAATACCACAATTGCCAAAAGCAAAGAATTTCGATTCGAATCGAAAAGCAGTATTTGGGGTGATTGAAAACAAAAACAATTTTTTTTTTAGTTTCATCACAAGCTGTCGATCGAACCTTTTCTGTCAACATGGTGGGTCAGGGTGAAAATTTAAAGATTTTTTTTTGATGTACAAATATATGTAAGCGTAGAAAAGAAAAAAATTTCAGGCTTTCTTTTGCATTACATAATTTTTAGAATTTGTATGAAAAAGAAAAAAAAAATTTGAAATGAAAACTTTCATGTAAAAGTATGTAACTTTGGTGACGTGATTTATAAAATTAGGCCCTAATAACATGTATTGCCATATTATTTATTTATGTATCAACATTATATTTATAATTTTTATATTTTAAGGTACTTCGACACGTAAACCACGCCTTAATTCAGCGCTCGTCGCACAACAAGCTGCCACATTACCCGGTGCATCAGGAGCCATGCCAAACGGCAATAAATCCGCCTCCGGCTCTCGCCACAGTAGTTCCAGCCACGATAAACACAAGCATAAAAAATACCCAGCCCGCTTGAAAAATGTTGATCGTTCAACGGCCCAGACAAGAGAAGTTACTGTCAACTCTGTGACTGTATTCATTACCGAATACAAGCCCAAACCGGTTGTCAGCAGAAGAGAGTCTAGCGAGCAAAGTTTTAGCGAAAGTAATGATTCTCGAAGCTAAATTTGTTTACCTAAACTATACTGCAAAAAATTTTAGATAATACCTACAGCAACATTTCTCCAACAACTACCAGAAATACTGAAGAACGAATACTTGACAAGGTGTTAAAATGAAGACATCAAGCAAACTCATTTTCAACCAATATTTTTATAACAACGTTATTATATCATCAGTTCTTTATGATTTAAAGGTAAGAGCAGAAAAACATCATCAGAAAAGAAAGAGAATGTTAATAGTTTATTTCACTTTTATTATTACAGTAATTTTAATTTAGGAAAGTTTATCATAGATTGTTAAGAATATTAAAATGTAAGAAGTTTTTTTTATATCTTCATATTACTCATTTCAAGATTTCTTTGAATACGTGCAACTCTACACAGTTTTTTTTTTATTTTATTCGTTTGTAAAACAGCGAAAGCGAATATTTGTTTTATCATGCCTTTTAACCTCACGAACATCCTTGAAATTTGATTTACATGCATTATGTTTTTCTTTGAAACTTGTGTTCATCTCTCATGTTTTTAAAGAATGTAACAAGAGAAACTCGTTAATATTTTAATAATGTATACATTTTTATTATCCTTTCGTTAGGCGAGCTGTTTTTGAAACAAGAGTTGGCGCATTGTATCAAATTGATATGTATTAATAAAGAAAAGAAATCATGTTTTTAAACAAAAATTAGATCAGTATTTTATTTCGTGGGCCGAAAACTAAGTGAAGTGTTGCAACAGGTTAGGCTGAGATGTGTGAATGGGGTCAAATCGTCGCTTTCGATAACGAGCTGATTCGATCATGTTTTTCAGTTTGAGATTATAGCATTCGCTATTGAACAATGTAATAACATGGCTCGATGTCGAATGACATAATATCAAACTGAAAAAAGTGATCGAACCAGCTCGTTAGCGAAAGCGACGATTAGACTCGAAAGTCTGAGAATACCTACGTTTTAAAACCAGGGTGTCTACTCTGAAATTTGAAACGAAAGAAAATGTTTTCAAATTTGCATGTAATTAAGATACAAATTCCGAAAGCATTTTCTTTCGTTTCGAATTGCGGAGCAGAACCCCAGTTATGAGCAATGACTGATGTTGTCCTACAAAAATCAATCTCAACTCATAAACCCACTGTTCGTGGAAAAATTTTCACATAAAAGGTCTCATTCCAGATTCTCTTAATTTGAACTGAGAAAGACCAGGCAGAGCTTTTGCTGCCCTTCCCGTTATAAAATCCTCGCTACCCTCTGAAAAGGAAATGTCGTTTGCGAGTTCGAGCCCTCAGGTGAATGATCCCTATGTTACCTCTGATGTCAAGTTAAACGCACCTCTGCTTCTTAGAAGCAAATTCTCCTTCCTCAATGTCTTCAGCCATACAATGCACCCATTACAGAGAATGGTCTGACAAGCGATGTATATGTTTGTATATCCAGTTTAGCACTATTAAATGCTGTACCTCTTCTTTCCTACCGAGCTTCTGAATGTGTGGTATTTATGCAATATTCCTGCGTTTTCCTCTCTCATCATATAAACCTAAAACCCCAGGTATCTGCAACACTCGCTAGCTAGCTTCAACTCTACAACATCCATACTAAGCACGGGTCGAACCGTCACATTCGTGAAAGTACAACTCCTCACGTAAAAATACCATTTTCGGATTATGACATACATCAACGTACTGAAATCCCATTATACGATTGACGTATCACTTAATTTGTTTTTGTACGATTGTCGATACGATCTTGGATGTGACAATTGGAGCCCTGCTTTAAGTTATCTACCCAGCATCTGCTGGTAAATAGAAGTAGTTACGTTTGCTCTGTACTTGCAAGGAGAGTTCGCCTAGTTTTGTCCTCATGATTTAACTGTTAATGAAATTATTATATTTCCACTACTAGTAAGTAGCACAAAGTCAAAAACGTCTGACAATAGAGTTCATCACAAGGGGTTAAGAATTCTTCTACCAAGCATGCAAGTCATTGACTCAACCAAGAAGTCTTGCACACTGTACTAATATTGCTCACGGCACCCTCAATACCTGAGAACACAACCAAGTTATATTCCTCATACTGCAGGCCCCGTTCTAAGAAAAGGTCTTCGAATAGATCTACCATTAAGATTTCAATGTTTAGCCCCGTTAATGACGAGCGTATCAAATGTGTTCCTAAGGTGTATGTAGGTCGATTGGTATTTCTATTGTTTTCAAATAATAAAAAAACATTTGATTTAATTTTTATGTGTATTTATTTAAAAGTTTGTGGGGCGTTTCTGTTTTGAGAAAATGGAATTCCCTAAGGTAACTACAGTAAAAATGTTCTAGATATTTAATTTCCACTTGTTGATGCAGCCTATATCCTCAACGTTAGATATCCTTTGATCAATCATTCCTCCTCAACATTTTTGCTTTTTTATCGGTGGGGGTTGAATAAATAGATATATATTTATTCCATTAATTCCTAGGAGGAACATAGGGCCGTGAATAAATAGATGAATGTGAACTATTCATTGTAATTATTAATTATTAGAGTTGTTAAAAAAAGGAAAATTGTTTTAAGTACGTACATATATATATATATATATATATATATATATATATATATATATATATATATATATATATATATATATATATATATATGTGTGTGTATTAGAAAAAGTTTAAATGTATGCATTTGAGTGTTTAAATTTTCTTGGATATTTCTTATATGAATTCTGCTATGTGTGTGTGTGTGTTTGCGCTAATATTTATATGTAGATAGAAATAAATTGTTTTCAGTATCGACATGTGGTACTAGAAAATACTAAAGGGTGTTTTTTATTGGGGTATAGAACTTTAAGTTGGCATCACTTTTTTAACTGGCGGCCATTTTGTCAGCTGTCAAGTGATTAATATTAGTTTGGTTTGCCATTTCATCATGAACAGGTTGACAAAAGAACAACGCTTGCAAGTCGTGCAAATTTATTTCGAAAATAATGGTTCAGTTCGCGAAGTTTACCGCAAGCTCCCTCCATTTTATGGTCGACATAATCGTCCATCAGAGCAATTAATTCGGTTAACCATGGATCGTTTTTGCACTACGTTTACTCTATGTGATGATGCGCATCCGCAGAGACGTCGAACAGTGCGCACCGAAGAAACAATTGCCGCTGTAGAGCAAAGTGTTGAAGAGGACCCGAATGAATCGATTCGCCACCGTGCACAGCAATTGGAGCCGACTAACCGACTATTTTGTTCCCGAATTGGATTACATGAATGTGGATGAGTTGTGGTTCCAACAAGACGGCGCTACATGCCACACAGCGCACGTCACAATCGATTTATTGAAGGAAACATTCGATGAGCGCATAATTTCGCGGAATGGACCTGTCAATTGGCCACCAAGATCGTGTGATTTGACACCATTGGATTATTTTCTTTGGGGATATGTGAAGTCGCTCGTCTACGCCAACAAACCAGAAACGTTAGGGGACTTGGAAGCCAACATTCGTGGCGTTATTGCCAACATACGGCCCCATATGCTCGAAAAAGTGGTTGAAAATTGGACCTGTAGAATTGGCTTTATTCGAGCCAGCCGCGGCGGCCACATGCCCGAAATCATATTTAAACATTAATGGCATAAAATTATCCTTCCAATTAAGCCAAATTGATGGACAGTAAAACGATTTTTTTGTGTTTTATTTCATTTCAAAGTTTTATACCTCTTAAAAAAACACCCTATATCATATGTCTGGACTTCCCTAATCTTATTATGTTTTTATACTTACGCTTGTTTTATATTTTCTCATACTTAAATTTGTCTCGCGTTAAAGTCTGCCTATATGAAATTTGTTTATATTACAGATTTTGTTTATTTCAATCTTTGAATAAATTTTTTTTTTTTTTTTGTCATTGATGTCTTTTGTTCTTTTTGTTGTTGGTGTTGTTGTTGTAAATATTCGTCTGTGTATAGATGCGATATATTCAGTTTTTTTTTTTTTATTTGAAAATAAAAACGTTTTAATTTTTATCTGCGTTTACTTAAAAGTTTGTGAGGATTTTCTGTTTTTAAGTAAAACTGAATTCCTGAAGATACATACTCTATAGTAATAGCAACTATAATAGAAATATTTCTTATACTTAATTTAAATTTTTTTAAAGTTGATGCAACGTTAGTAAGTTAACGTTAGAAATTTTTGGGGTACATAATTTTTTCTAACTATAGACTTTTTTCTTCACTTTCTACATTTGTTTTCGAAATCTTGCTTTGCTTTATGAAAATGTATAAACATTTTTAAATGAAACTGATCCGGCACTCCAGCTTATATACTGATATTTTTTTTTCTTTGGTAGTCAACTTACTTCTTTTTTTATTTTTATTGATAAACATTTAAAATCAAAAGGGAGCTTTATATTGAAATTATTATTTTCATAATTGTTGAAAACAATCACTAGTTTTTTTTCTGTGATGAAATCATTTGAAGTTGAAGCTGATATCTTTGCTTACTGTTTTAAATTAAAATTTTATTCAATAGAATAAAAGGAGCTTTTTTCTTAAATTCTGATGCAGTTAAGATCGGATATGAGACTGAATTTAAATGTACTTTTAAATTAGTCACAATGAACAAACTTATTTTCTTGTTGAAAAGCGATCATCAGAAAACAAAGTGGTTTTCAGAGACTTTAGGTATACCCTTTCGACGGTTCCTCTAGGATACAAGATGACTTTGTTTGACGAAATTTCTGTTGATTTATACTGATAATATGTTTACATTAATAAGGTACATATGTATATTAGCCCGTCCCTTATATGGGTTTTTTTTTTCAAATATGATACGCATACCCTCTAATATTGTTCGAAATGGTCTAGAAGAGCTAAATTAAAAATATTAAACCTTTTGGACAATGTTAACCCATGCCAAGACTCGGTCAAATTTTACATTTGGGGTCATATAAGGCTATATATGGAGTTTCTAAAAAAAAAACTTTTGATAGACAAATTTAATAACAACATTATGAAATATGATAATTATTATAAAAATTACCCATCTGTAGCCAATACTAACCCTTTCTGGCCCACGTATATTTGAATAATACAACAAAGAAGGCAAACTTCCCATATTTTAGAAACTGTCAGTTTACATACACATACAGTTTTTTATTTATTGTACATTATTTTTTTTAAACTGCTATTAATCATATAACATTTAGGGTTTTTTATTGTGTTCTAATGCTTTCTTACACATAAGTAAATACGAAATATAAACAAAATGATTACCGTTAATTTATGCCAGAATTTAAAATTTTGATATACGCTCACGTGGGGGTTTGTTATGGTTATAATGGAACAAAGTTATGTATTAATTATTCGTTTGGATATTTTCTCTTGAGAGTGTCTTTCTTGCAATCCGGATACAACTTTCTGTGCTCCTGCACGCATTGTAGTAAATATTGTTTTTGTTCTTCATCTGCAGTGATCAAACCGTGAAAATCTTGCATGAGCTTTACCGATCTCTCAGCAACATCATTTATTGGCTTCAGATCAGAAATAAATTCTCTGGCCTTTATATATGATGCGTTTTCATTCCATAAAATGGGAGAAACTATTAAAAAATCATCCGGTATTCTCAAATTTATAAGAGTATCTTTGCTTTTGTTGTTGATAAAGTCGCACATTTGTTTTTCTGCAAGACAAATAAAGTTAATAAAAGACATACAATTAAAAATAGTAACATGTGCTTACTTAATAAAAAATCAGTGCTGTCCTCATCTAGAATGTAGCGTTTTATATTATTGGAAACATTATCTTTACTAAAGTTTGCCACCATCTTTGCCTTTGTTTCCAATTCCACATCATTGTCAAATAAAGAAAATATAGCACATTCTGGCGACAAATACCACAAGTGTTGACAAAACTTCCCGAAAGCTGATTTCGATATTTCTTTATCGATGTTTTCATATTGTTTCAATGTTTTGAGGAAACATAAATCCTGGTACGGCGCCTTTAATGCTGACGGACAGGTTATCCACGGCTTCACATATGTTGTGACTATAAACAAACTCAAAGCAAGTAATCCGTCTTTTTCTTGGTCTGTTAAATTGAACTCTGGTTGAAGCAGACACATTTTTATCGAATATATCGCCTTGGCCATCCAACGTGCGTGGTGCATTGCTCCTGGTGGTCTGATTGTTAGTTTGTTGTCGGTATTTCCACCGATAAATATAATGCACAACTCTATTAACTCTCTATAATCATTTCTTGTTTGTTTTTTTTTTTTTAATTGAGCTGAATAAAAAATTAAAAGATCTTTAATTTTTTCAGGCGAAAAATGTTTATTTATATCATTTTGAAAATATTGAATATTGCGGCTGTTAATGTTACTCCAATTCTCCTTAAATTTTTTGAAAAGAGTTACGTCGGGCCCGACTTTATTTTCACTGAGTTTACATTCAAAAGCACTTTTAAGAACAAGTTCATACACATGATGACGGCAAGCGAAGAATAATAATTCTCTGTCGAACTTTTGTTCTAATTGTACGCAAGCACCTTTAAAACGACCAGTGTTAGATGCCGTTGTATCGCAACACAAAATTTGCACGCTGTCTTCTAAATTCCAGTTCACTATTGAGGACCAAACGGCTTGTGCCTGCTCTTTGCCGGAAGAATTTTCTAGCTTTGGTACTGAAATAAGTTGTTCATTTTTTCCATAAGTGATAAGTACTGGTAATCGTTCTTCCTTGCCATTCTTTATATTTATAGCAGGCATTAATTTACCATCCCAATGTAATGTAACAACTTCTGGAATATTACTTTTAAAGTCACTTTTTAAAGCTTCTGCACGTTCTTTTCTTTTTTCTACCCTAATTCTTTGGATAGATGATTTGTTGATTGGATAATCATCGATATTATGGCCAAGTGCTTCCATGGTAGCCTGAACAATAAAAACTGCATCTCTTACACTCAATTGGCATCTATCAAAAGCTGATACCAATTTTGGAGTAAGGAATTCTTTTCTTCCTCGTCTTTTTAATACCTCTTCTTTTTTTAGTGGTAAAACAGGTGAGATTGTATTATCCGAGTCCTCTGAGGTGGAATCATCTGATGGAAAAACATAACAAGCATTAGACGTCGTAGCTTCTTCGGTTTTCAAGCGCCTTTGTTCAAATGCCAATTCCCTTTGCCGTTTTCGATCCTCTTTTTCAGCCAAAATGCTATCTACACCTGCCAAATGACCCGGGCGACCTGTTTCTCTCTGTCGTTGTAAAAACAATCTATCCTCCTCAATTGCTATTGTAGTTAATGCATCAGCATGTGCGATGTCAAACAAGTTATCCAAATGATCAACGAATTTTCTTTCACGGGCTTTAAACGCATCAGTTGTATTTTTTGATCCCTTTTGCAGTTTTCTCCAAACATTATGCAGATCTGTAAGTTTTTTAACACTGTTTGGAAAAGCTTTTGTGGGAAGTCTAGCTTTTTCCCAAAATATCATGCATTCCCGAATCACAAGATTTGCACTTGCACTAACTGTTAATTTTACTTGACGAGTATTAAAAAACAAAACTGATAGAACTTGTCTATTTGATGGAAGCTTTGTTCCATTTATTTGATGTTTTACATCTCCCACTAAATATATTTTTTTGAAAGAGCTGCGTAACGCGAGAGACATGTTGATCTTAATGATTTCAATTAGCACTGAAAGTTTTTTCACAATTAAAAATAAGTAAATGTTCCACAACACAAAATAGCGAATAGCTGTAAATTACTAATAAATCCAAATCATTTATAAATAAACGTTGTACAAAAGAAATCTGTACTTTAGTAGCTGTAAATTGCGAGCAATTTTGTAGACGCTTTGAGTTCTTAATAAAAAAAGGCAAAAGCAATAGCATTGAAAACAAATTATGCAGAAATACACCAATAACAATTTGCTCAACTGAGCAAACAACCGTTAGTTTGTACTTATTTCTGTCGCCACTGCTGCTGTTGCATAATATTTACTTTAAGTTTATGTAGAATAAAAGATGAGAAATTTTAAAACAATTTTAAACCAAATTAAATCATGCGCATGATAAGCGTATGAAGTTTGCTTTCTTTGTTGTATTATTCAAATATACGTGGGCCAGAAAGGGTTAGTATTGGCTACAGATGGGTAATTTTTATAATAATTATCATATTTCATAATGTTGTTATTAAATTTGTCTATCAAAAGTTTTTTTTTAGAAACTCCATATATAGCCTTATATGACCCCAAATGTAAAATTTGACCGAGTCTTGGCATGGGTTAACATTGTCCAAAAGGTTTAATATTTTTAATTTAGCTCTTCTAGACCATTTCGAACAATATTAGAGGGTATGCATTAGAAAAATTAAATTTTCATATATAAGGGACGGGCTAATGTATATGTTTATTTTATGAAGGGCTATTTTTTTTCTCATTTTATTAAAGTTCAGCGTGTTGTGTATATATTTCTGAAATGTTTAAGTGTGCTTTGTGTGTCCATCGGACAGAGTGTACGTTTTAGTTGGTCAGTCAGTCTATATATTTATTTTGTTTTCTTCTAATGTACCACACCTTTTTTCACATTTTACTACTTGAAATAGAGAATTTTTGTCTAATTTTTTTCTGGGTATCTACATACATTAGTTAAATATGTGTATGAATTTTTAACAAAAAATTTTAAATAAAATATTGGAAAAAGAATTAATTATGTGAATGGTTTTTATTTCTTTATTAGCTTTACTTCGCTAGATCAAAAAATTTTTGTTTTTGCTTATTTGCAAATTCTTGTTTTCATGTCGCTTAAACATGTACAGTCTTGTTTTCATGACGCTTAAACATGCACAGTCTTGTTTCCATATCGTTTAAGCATGCACAGTCTTGTTTTCATGTCGCTTAAACATGTACAGTCTTGTTTTCTTTGAAAAGTTATGCACATGACAAATTGAATTTCACAATGTTATGAAATTCCATTAAATTTCATTAGATTTTTTCATAAAGAGAAACAATTTAGACAATCGGATAAGTCCTTATATTTTTCACTACATACAAGTTTCTGTTATTTTATATTCGAATAGATGAATCCTAAATTTCCTTTAAAAAATAACACACAACAAGGAATAATTTAATTTAATTTTATTTATATTAATAATACATTTTAATTTAATTTTATTTATTTTTATTATAATGATGGAAACATTTCATAATATCCAATTATTAAATTTTCTAATATACTTTTACGCAAAAAATATATTGTACATCTGCAAGTATCTGGTCCTTCCTCACACTCAGGATTATACCAAGGACAGCTTTTGAAGTGTCCTTCTGTGTTGTCTTCATCTTCCATGATACCATATTCTTCGTTCTCATCGAGCATATTTTCGAAAAATTTGATCATCTCCCAATGATCAAAAAGCCTGAAGCTTTCAAAATCTCTTAAAAATTGGTTTAGAGTACGTCTAATTTGGCTCATTATATTTGCCGATAAATTAATGAATGATGATTGTTTGAAGGTTTCTTTAAGACTAATTTGCTCTTTAAATTTTTAAAGTACTATCTTTTGATATTTAAAATATCTATACCATCATCTTGTGACGATGCTTTCTCAATGCTGGGGTATCACTCGCCGGTGTCCAGGTTTCGTCACAAAAATTTATTTGTTTGGACTGTCGTGAGAGGAAAGTGAAACACTCTACAGGTTGTATTTTGCAGTATTTATTTATTTCAATTCAATGTTCTTATATTAATATATATTTATTTACATTACTCTCTACTATTACTAAGTGGACAACTAATTTTCTATACTTGAGTCTGAATGGCTCAACGGCTGACTAATTTTTATACCACCTGGACTTAGCCTGAATGGCCCTCAGCGGTTTTACAATTTTTTATAAACTCGGACTTAGCCTGAATGGTTGATCAGCGGCTAACCACCAATACCAGAACAGGCTAACTAATTTTTATAAAACCGGACTTAGCCTGAATGGTCGATCAGCGGCTAACCACCAATACCAGAACAGGCTAACTAATTTTTATAAAACCGGACTTAGCCTGAATGGTTGATCAGCGGCTAACCACCAATACCAGAACAGGCTAACTAACTAAAGTACTATCAGCTAACTAACTTTTATAAAACCGGACTTAGCCTGAATGGTTGATCAGCGGCTAACCACCAATACCAGAACAGGCTAACTAACGAAAGTACTATCAGCTAACTAACTTTTATAAAACCGGACTTAGCCTGAATGGTTGATCAGCGGCTAACCACCAATACCAGAACAGGCTAACTAACTAAAGTACTATCAGCGGCTAACCACCAATACTACCTTTCCTAAATTCAGACTTAACCTTGTGTTGTTATCAGCGGCTAACCACCAATACCAATGCAAGATTAATACCTAATTATTATCAGCGGCTGACCACCAATAATAATGCTACCAAGATTGCCTACAAAGATAAATTCAATTCAGCGGCTAACCACCAAGTTCATTTATCTTACCTACTCAAGCCCTCGACACAAACTCCCCCCACTCATGTGCAAGGCAGCTCCTTTTATACTAATTTCCTATGACTGATCTCGCAGTTGTAGCATGTGGGGCGTTCATTTTCACCGTAGTTGTATGAAATTGTATGTATGCTATCATTTCATTGCCCTCGGTACCATTTGGTGTCATCATACAAGCCGTTAAGTTTAAATATTTGAATATCATAGTGTAACAACTTAAAGTTAATATTACAATTTCTTTTACCTTGGTTTAAAAAAATATATAATATATGTATAAAGAAAATAATAAATCATCATGTATAATAAACAAAAGTATACTTCAGTGTAATGGTAGTAAAAATAATACATATCAAAATAAATAAACATTCCCGTATGGAATGATATAAAAAAAATAATACAAGGTAGTCATTTATGATGGTGTGGTAAAAACAAGGTACTTCGTGCCGACTTTTATCATCACACTCTCCCTCTTCCTCGGTGAGTGGGCTATATGTTTCTCACATCTGCGTGACGTTCACCTTACCACTTTTGGCCACTACCACACGATAGGTTACTGATCCCACTTGTGTTAAAAATTTCTTCCGTTGTTTGGAGGACCGATTCTCTTGTTCTTCTTGAATTCTTTCGCGCAACTCGGGTGGCCAATTGGTGGGCTCCACTATCGTAGGTCCTGTGGTGTTGTTGTACTGTGGAATGATATTGGTTGGTGCCACTTTCTCTACTTCAGGGTCTCTACCGCGAACCAGTTGTGGGGGACTAGTATCTGGTGACAATGATAAGTCTAGGGATTTTCCAGGGGAGGAAGCATATATCGATAAGCACGGGGACGCATGCAATGGTGACTTTGTGCTTGATGAACTCTGTGATAATCGTCTCCAGTGGAACGGGGTAGGCGTTGCGTCATTGCATTTGACGCTTTTCCCTGGTGTGGGTGGGTTACCTGGTTCATTGTGTAATGGGATGAACCATGGTGTCCATCCATCATCCTCTGGATCTCTTTTGTTGTTGACAGCTGAGGTGGATATTACTGTCAGGGTTTTCCCGGGAGTCGGAGGTAGCAGCTGATCTGCTTTTACCGGTGTAACCATGATCTTAGGGCTAGATGTTGCGCATGCGTCTATTTTTAAGGGGTGGCACTCAGTTGTGTTTGCGATGTCGTCGGTTGCTTGGGTGTTGTTGCGAGAGGAATTAGGCATCAATGGTGTAGTATCTTCGGCGGTCAAGGGTGTGGACTGTTCATCTTCTTTGGGTGGAACTCTAATTTTGGAACTGGGTGGGTTAACCGCAGAGGCCTCCTTCCGACCGGCGGCAGACACTTGAGGGTTTGGTGTTGTTGTGGTCTTGGAGATGGTTTGCACTGGATGGGCACTAGCGGCGGTACTCAAGCGGTAGCACGAGGCATTTTTGCGTTTGGGCGTGGCAGCGGCTAGTGTTCCCCGATCTCCTTTCTTAATTGGGATTATGACATCAGGCACGTAGATGGTCCTACGCCCCTTAGCTTGTTCTTCCACCATTCGCTTACGGAACTTATCCCGCGTTACCTCGAAGTGACGTTTACTCATGATGACTGGGGGTTTTTTTTCTTTTTATCTTCTTATCTAAAAATAAAAAATAAAAAAAACCGAATAATTTTTAGGTCATGTTATGGGTTGTAGGGTTTTATTTCACTCAAATGAGCGTTTTTTATATCGTGATCGAAAGTGCTCTGAAGCCTAACGATTACTGGCGAAACAAACGATTCGACACAAAAAGGGCCTCCGAATTAGGGGCCAATTTTGCAGCAAAGTTGTCAACTGCTTTAGACAGAGGATGTTGACGCAACCATACGAGGTCACCAATCTTGGGTTTCCACTGACGTCGTCTGAGGTTGTAATACCGTCGCTGATCTTCTGCTGCCCTGCCCAAATTTCTTTTTACTAACTCAAATATTTGTTGAAGTTCTGATTGACGTTCTTCTGGATTCAGCCTTCTAGCTCCGGTACCAGTTGTAACTTCATCGTATAAGGCCTTTGGCAAGCGGGGCTCGCGACCTTGCGTTATAAAGGCTGGGGAATATCCTGTCGATTCCGCGACGCTTGAGTTAACCGCAAGCATAATTTCCGGAAGCGATTCATCCCATTTGTTGTGCTGTCCTTTAGTGAACTGGGCCATTATAGTTTTGATGGTACGATTAGCCCTCTCTGTGGGGTTTTCCTGCGGCATGTACGGTGCGGTAAATTGGTGTCGTACGCCTATATCAACCAGAAAACGTTGCACAATTCGGGAGGTAAACTGTGTGCCATTGTCAGTGATCAGTATCTTAGGGACACCGTAACGTGCAAGAATACGTTCCCTTAATGCCTTTATCACACCTTCCGCTGTAGCTTTACGCATTGGTACCAGTTCCACCCATTTTGAAAACTTGTCAAAAATTACTAAAAGCATTGTATTACCATGTTTGGACCGTGGCAATGGTCCAACGAAATCCGCACAAATTGTAGCCCATGGTTCTTCGGGAATGTTGGTTAACATTTCCCCCGCTGGTTTTACTTGGCTCACCTTATATTGTTGGCACGACTGGCATCGCCGTACATAGCGACTAATGTCTCGGAACATTCCAGGCCAATAGTAGCGATTTGCTACCCGATTTACTGTTTTCCGGATACCAAGGTGCCCGGCTGTGACATGGTCATGATTTTCTCGCATAACGCGTTCACGATCCTGGGTGGCGACACATAGCTTCCATGGGATATCATCTGCCTCTGTACAATTTCGAGGGAAATGTCTATATAATTGGCCCTCCAATAACGTATAGTCAGCATATTTCTTTGGGTACTTTTCTATTTTCTGTTGCATTTTCTGCAACCATTTGCACTCATTCGACTGTGGTGACCCGCAACTTACAAAGTTCGCGACCTCTACCGGTTGACGCGACAAAGCATCCGCCACTATGTTTTGTTTCCCTTTACGATACTGAATTGAAAAATTGAACTGTTGTAGTTCTAGCGCCCAACGTGCAAGTCTGCCCGTGGGACTATCTAATGAATTCAGCCATTTAAGCGCTAAATGATCCGTTACGACCGTGAAATGATAGCCTTCTAGATATGGTCTCATCTTACGAATGCCCCAAACAATGGCAAGGCACTCCTTCTCCGTGGTGGTGTAGTTTTTCTCGGCTTTGTTGAGATGACGACTCGCGTAAGCTATAACTCGCTCTTCCCCTTCTACTTCCTGGGTGAGTACTGCTCCCACTCCAAACTCACTTGCGTCGGTTTGCAATACGAATTCCTTGGAGAAATCTGGGCATGCCAGGACAGGAGCTTGGGTCAGTTTATTTTTCAAAGTGGTGAACGCCTGTTCTTGTTCTGGGCCCCATTTAAAATGCTTGCCTTTTTTAAGGAGCTGTGTTAGCGGCTGTGATATCGCTGCGAAGTCTGGCACAAATCGTCTGTACCAGGAAGCAACCCCTAAAAAATGCCTTACGTCACGGATATTGCCGGGTTGTGGTAATTTGGAAATTGCGTCTGTTTTATCCGGATCAGTGTTTATTCCCTTTTCATTCACGACATGTCCCAAGTACTTTGTTTCTCGTTGAAAGAATGAGCATTTTTCTGGATTGATTTTCAACTTAGCCGCCCGTAATCTTCTGAACACTTCTCTTAAGTTACGCATGTGATCTTCTACGTTTTTACCTATTACGATGATGTCGTCTAAATAGGCAGAGGCGTTAGGCTCCATCTCTGGCCCAATCACTCTATCCAATGCTCTTTGAAAAGTTGCTGGAGCAGAATGTAGTCCGAACGGCATCACCTTCCATTGGAATAATCCCCTGCCGGGTACAGCGAACGCTGTATATTGCTTGCTATTTTCCTCCATAGGAATTTGCCACTATCCGTTTTTCAGGTCAATACTACTGATAAACTTGGCTTCCCTTAATCGATTCAGGATGCTATCAATACGCGGGAGGGGGTAAGCATCAGGCACAGACCTGGCGTTTAGCTGGCGAAAATCCATACAGGTTCTCCAGGTTCCGTTTTTCTTTTTAACCAGCGTGATGGGAAAACAGTACGGGCTATGTGATGGTTCGATGCATTCATCCGCTATCAATTTACTAACCTCTGCGTCTATTATTGCCTGCATAGCAGGATTACGAGGCGCATAACGAATCTTCACAGGTCGATCATCTGTCAATACGATTTTGTGTGACGCGATTGTCGAAGGCCCTTGCAAATTCTTGAATTTTTCGAGCTCTTTTTGTATAAATTTATTAATTCTTCGTTGCTCTCTTGCTGTAATTTGAATGGTATTACTAAATTCAGTACTTGTAGTACTCACCGTATTTGGACTGCTCTTTCCGCTACCCTGGTCCTCTTGTACCTCTTGTGTTGGTAACTGATTTACCGGTGTTAAACTTCTGTTAGGGTTTTTGTCACAATTTAATTTTAGGCCGGCAATTTGTATTTTGGTGTTAAACTCGCGTAAAAATTCTAGCCCCACGATAACTTCTTCACTGGCTTCCGGCATGACTAGGAATCGGCAATGTTTTTTAGTACTGCCCAATAATGTTGGAACTTCGATAGCTTGTGAAATGGTTTTGGTTGACCCGTCGGCCACATCAATTTCTTCGTGTATGTACCGGGGTTGTTGCTTTAATTTTTTTATGAAGTTTTCTTTTATAAAATTGCGGCTCGCTCCTGTGTCGATGATAGCTTTGACCGGAGTACCACCAATAAAAATGGACGCGACCAAACGCGATTCTTCGCTTTGCAGGCTGGTTAATGGGGGTGAGGACTTATTTTCTTTGGGAGATCCGAACATCCTCAGTTTTGTCGACCTCCCATGGCGTTTCCCGCCAGGGCATTAGGGCATCGGGAAGCATAGTGGCCTATTTGCCCGCATCGATAACACTGATTTTGGGATGTGTTAGAATTGTTATTCACTGTTCTAGGTGATGCCGGGATACTTTCCAGGTCTTCTGCTAATCGCACCAGTTCCTTTAAATTTGTAAAATCGCTTCGTCGGACATACCATTGATATTCGGCTTGCGAATTTCTAAAAATACGTTGTAACTTCTGGTCTTCTGTGAGGGTGGAATGTCGCATGAGGTTCTGGATTTCTAAAACATAGTCCTTAAAACGCTCTTTTGGACGTTGCATTCTCGATTTTATGTCGTCCTCTAATTTCTCAAAGAACCGAGCAGGTAAAAAAAATTCCAGAAAATCGGCCTTGAATTCATTCCACGTCTGCCAATGTGAGTTATTGTTTCGATACCATATCAGGGCCCGCTTACGTAAAAATTCTGGCATTACTTTAATTAAATGGTTTCGGGGTACCCCATATAGGTCTGCCAATTCTTCTAATCGTTCCACGAAAGCGAGAGGTTCCTTACCACCTTCAAAAAAAATTCCCCATTTTCGGACCTGGTCGATTATGGTGATTCTGTCTGGAATTGTCGTATTTACTGGTGTCGTTGGAAGTTGATGCGGTGAATTATCAACTTGTTGGCTATTCGTTTTGCAGGGTGACTTTGGTATTGCACCTTTCTTTGATTTCGCCAGGCCCCTCATGTCCCTTTTGATATTCCAGTATACGTGTTGAAGTGGCTTCATCATGCTCAGCACTAATGAAAGCTGACATTCGTTTCCGTAATTCTTCTACGGTGCCGCTGGTATCGAGACCGAATTCCTCCAAGTATTTGGTCAATTCGTCTCGTTTCAACATATATATCCAACCGGTCTTCAACATATTTCCCCCTTTATATTTTTTTTTTTTTTTATTATTTTTTTTTTTCTCTATATTCTTGTTTTTATTTTATTTTATTTGTTTAAATTTATTTATTTTTTTATTATTTTTTTCCTATCTTCTTTTTGTATATATATATATTTTTTTTTTTTTTTTGATGGTGTGGTAAAAACAAGGTACTTCGTGCCGACTTTTATCATCACAATCTATATTCCATACTTCTTTTTTAGCACTCTATCTCTCTCCATCCCTTTTCTCTCTATAACCATCTCTTTCTGTCTATCACTATCCCCCACTTATTCACTATTTCACCATAAATATTTTATGCACATGACAAATTGAATTTCACAATGTTATGAAATTCCATTAAATTTCATTAGATTTTTTCATAAAGAGAAACAATTTAGACAATCGGATAAGTCCTTATATATTTCACTACATACAAGTTTCTGTTATTTTATATTCGAATAGATGAATCCTAAATTTCCTTTAAAAAATAACACACAACAAGGAATAATTTAATTTAATTTTATTTATATTAATAATACATTTTAATTTAATTTTATTTATTTTTATTATAATGATGGAAACATTTCATAATATCCAATTATTAAATTTTCTAATATACTTTTACGCAAAAAATATATTGTACATCTGCAAGTATCTGGTCCTTCCTCACACTCAGGATTATACCAAGGACAGCTTTTGAAGTGTCCTCCTGTGCTATCTTCATCTTCCATGATACCATATTCTTCGTTCTCATCGAGCATATTTTCGAAAAATTTGATCATCTCCCAATGATCAAAAAGCCTGAAGCTTTCAAAATCTCTTAAAAATTGGTTTAGAGTACGTCTAATTTGGCTCATTATATTTGCCGATAAATTAATGAATGATGATTGTTTGAAGGTTTCTTTAAGACTAATTTGCTCTTTAAATTTTTAAAGTACTATCTTTTGATATTTAAAATATCTATACCATCATCTATATTCCATACTTCTTTTTTAGCACTCTATCTCTCTCTATCCCTTTTCTCTCTATAACCATCTCTTTCTGTCTATCACTATCCCCCACTTATTCACTATTTCACCATAAATATTCTCGATTAGCCTTCTTGAAGTCATCATCGCTACTTTTAAGATAATTTTCAGTTAAACATTTAAAGTGAGCAGAAGTAAATAAAAAATGGAGTCTACAACAAATCTAACATCAAAATTTAATTCACTAAAAAATAAAACCTTAACCCTTTCCCTGTCCCGTGCATCACATATGATGCACAGCGTGTCTTTCTCACACGTCCGTGCATCATATGTGATGCACAAATGGTATATTTTTATAAGTAAAGTATTTTTTTTGGACTTGTGAGAAAGAAAGAATTTTATTTCAAAAACGTGTGAAGATGGTATTATTTTATCTTGTGTCAAACTCCCGCTTACCTAGCTCTTCTACTTTAGATGGTATATGGAAATAAATCGAACGAGTTTTCAGTAACAAAAAATAATAATAAATTCACTTTTATTTACTAAAAACTATAAAAAAATTAATAGAAATTCATTGTATTAACTGTAAAATTTATATATAAAAAGTGTTATCACTAAAAATGTTATTTCAGTCTTTATGGGAATCATTGAAACAGGTTAGACATAATGCCTTTCCACATTCGCAGCACTCAGTTGAAACTTGTTTCGTTTTTTTAATGGCAGTTTTTCTATCTGCTGTCTCTGATATTTTCCGATAACAATCGGAACATCTTTTTCGAAGGATTTTGCCATCAGCCTTCCGAGGAATAGTTGTTAGAACGTGTACTACCTTTCCAGTTCCTCCAGTTTTTTCAGGGGGCTTTGTGAGATCAAGTAATGCCATTGCAATGGACTTTGAGACATCTTGTATATTTAATTTCTTGGCTGCATAAAAGTTATTATATAACACCCAGGTGTTTAAAATCGACATGCTTATGCTTTCGAAAAACACCTTGCGATACCACTTAACACTTTTTCTAGCAGGACTGTAGTACGAGATCATCTGATCCGAAAGATCCACACCACCTTTTACACGATTGTAATCCAATATGACGGCAGGCTTTACCAACTTGTCCCCTTGTGGATTTTTTTTCCTGTTTCTTTTAAATCAGCACCATGGAAAGTTGATAGCATGAGTATTTCTCTTTTATCTTGATATTTGATTACACGGATATCGCAAAGATTTTTTCTTCCAACGACTTCTCCTTTCTTCAGTTTAAGAGATTTCAAGTTTGGCAGTCCGAATCTATTCGACCGCAATGTTCCACAGTAATCCGTTTTGTTTTCCTTTAAAAACATTGCCAGAGGAACGCTGCTGTACCAGTTGTCTGCAACTAAAAGCCTTCCCTCATTCAACAAAGCATCGGATAAAGTAGCAACAATGGTTCCAGAATGGTCTAGTCCTGGCATTTTTTCAGATGAGCCTTTGCCGCAATATATTGAAAAACTCCAAATATAACCGCTCATCTCACACAGTTTAAAAAGTTTTATGCCATATTTATGAGCTTTTCCGGGATTATACTGTTTAAATAGGAGTCTTCCCTTGTGTGAAATCATTGTTTCGTCAACAGAAATTTCTTCGCCTGGAGTATACACTTCCTGGTACTTCGAAACCAACATGTTCGTGAAGTTAGAAATCTTAAATAATCGGTCTCCAGGCGGAGCAATACTATTGTCACTTACATGCCAGTTTCGTAAAATCAAGGCAAAACGATTATAGCTCATATTAATTTTATGAAACAATGGATGATAATAAATTTCATCTTTCTTCCAATAGTCTTCCATGTTGGGATATTTTACGAGACCTGAAATAACTATAATGCCCAAAAAAGCCTTCATTTCGGTCGTTGTTACATCTGACCATCTGCTCATACGAGAATTACGACGCATCTGATTATTTTCTATAAATTGCCTTGCAAATTTATTTGTTTCTGTTACCATTAATTCTATGATCTCTTCATCAAAGAATTGTTGAAATATGTCTATTGGCATGGGTTCACCATTATCAACAGTGACGCGTTTATTTAAGCCATGTATTCCAATGAAGTCTAATCTTTCCTTGGCTTCAAAAGTGGAGGTCCATTGCTGGGACTCAGGTATTCTGGATGTAGACGGAATTTGCTCCCAATTTTCATCGCGTTCTTCTCCACTATCAGATGATGAAAATGATGAATCAGAAGGAATATATTCGTCACCGCTATCTTCAAAAAACTCCTCTTCACTATCGGAATCATCGCTTCTCATTCTTTTGTGGCCGTAAAAGGTTTTTGGATCCATTATTTATTAATATCAGTAAAACAAACTGTAAAAAAAAAAGAAAATTGTTAAAAAAAAGTGTGCATCATATGTGATGCACAGAACGTCTGAGTCAGAAAGATCATAAAAAAAATGTCTGTGCATCACATATGATGCACACTTTTTTTAAAGAAAAACGTTGTAAGTTTCCAAAGCTGTCGAAATATTCTTTTTCATTGTTGTTTTTATAATATGCTACCCAATGTGTACCAGGTCCTGTTGATACGTCTAAATTGATTATTCCACATTCTATTTTCTTTGTTCGTTTTGGTAGAGTATTCAACATGGAAACTCCTCTAAAATGTGGAATATTTATAGAGAAACGGTTTATGTCCACATCAGATAGTGGTCTGTTGGGTAGCATCTCTAAGAGTTTTTTGATTCTTCTTTGTAAACTAAACAATAACCCTTTTTATATGGTTTTAAGTAAAGTCCCTTTCCAACTGCTATAGATTCCATCGCTCTATTATGTCTAGTTGCTTCATCAAGTTGTTTTTTTGCATTCTTTGTTGCACTTACAGCTTTTGCTATAGCAGCACCTCCAGTTGTTAGACTACCAATTGCACCCAGAGCAGTTAAAATCGGTATTAGAGGCAAAAAACCACTAATTTTTTGGACACGTATTACACGTGGTACTATAATTTGAGATTTTCTTCCTTTTAATGATTTGTTGATAGTTTTTCGGGCAATTTTAATTGCTGAGTTAATATCTAATGGTTTTTCCTTCTTTAGTATTTTTGTTGCAGCTCTAATTGATGTTCTAAACAGTTTTTTATCATTTAGCTTGTTCTTTTTAACATTTTTCTTTTTTTTTCCACACCCATACCAAATTTTGTTTTGGCTTTCATTGCGTTAGTAACCATATAGGCAAATGATTTTTCACCAATACTACTATCTTTTGATAAAACTCGATTCCAAGCTGAATTTTCAAGTATTTTATCAGCTTTATGTCTAGTGCTTAAATCCTTATTTTTCGAATAAGCTATATCGTGATCTTTACAAGCAGAGTCCAATAAATTAATTCCTTTATCACCTCGATTTAAACGTTTTTGTAGTTTTGTTCCAGGTCCACAGTACTGATATCCAGGAAGATGAGCTTCAACAGGTAGAGAGTTTATTATTTTATCTACTATACCTCCTCCAACGAAGGTGTTGTTATGACTAAACGTTTTCTGATATCGTATAACCATATTATCTGATTTTTTCTATAAAAAGAGGTAACATTTATGAAATGTATTTATTTACAAAAATGCAGTTAGTGAAACAACATAAAAATATTTTAGTTCGTAATA
This sequence comes from Tachina grossa, assembly GCA_949987645.1. NCBI lineage: Eukaryota > Metazoa > Arthropoda > Insecta > Diptera > Tachinidae > Tachina > Tachina grossa. Next base: position 45,350,750 of record OX465278.1, on the reverse strand, counting down.
TTGATGAATCATCGAACATCACTTCAAAAATAAAGCATAGCCCCCTCTTACCAAATTCTATTCGTGCTTTAATAGTAGGGCCATCAAATTGTGGAAAGACTAATGTTATGATCGGCTTACTAGAAAGTCCTAATGGACTCAAGTTTGAAAACATCTATTTATACTCAAAATCTCTTTATCAACCTAAATATGAGTACTTGAAGAAACTAATTTCACCAATTAAAGGAATGGGATATTATACATTCACCGATAATGAATCAGTTATTCCACCTGACCAAGCTAAAACTAATTCAATTATGATATTTGATGATGTTGCATGTGAGAAGCAGAATAATATACGTTCATATTTTTGTATGGGACGGCATAGGGATGTTGATTCATTCTACTTGTGTCAAACTTATACTAGAACTCCCAAACATTTAATAAGAGACAATGCAAATGTTATTATAATGTTTAAGCAAGATGAGACAAATATGAAGCAAGACCGCGGGAGAGCTTTCTTTGCTTTTGTTACTGCCTTTTTAAGAGCAGACTTAGTTTTGAAAGCTTCTTTTGCTCCATTTAGATCAACAATTTTATTTTTTTTATTTGCTCTATATTTTTGTGTTCTTTCACGACCAGCGCGACGCCGATCAACCAATATTTGTTTACGTTGCTCAAGCGGCAATTTCTCCTCCCGTATTTTTTCCCTCTGACGTCGTTCTCGCAGTTTATCAGCTTTACGCTTTTTGTATTCTTCGTATTTACCAGTGGCTTTTAATTTTTCTAGGTAATTATGATTTTTCTGAGCTTTGCTCAGGTTTGCCTGTAAGAATGTTGATGGATTTAATAATTAATTAACACATATTTTTTTCTAAAGAAAAAGACTGGAACATCACCATATTTTGATGGATAATTACAATAGTTTTGCCAATATTTTTCCCGATTTTTATATTTATCCTTATTCTTATCAGAAAACACATCAAAGAAATTTTATTTTTACAACGTCTATATGAGTTAGACTTTGCTTAAAAATACTTTTTCATAAAAAAAACTGGAACGTCACAAGAAAATTTGGGATTCAAATCAAAGCCATCGAAAATGGTTCCAAATAATATTTTCACGTAAATATTAAATTAAATCAGTTAAGTACATTATTATTTCATAAAACTATTGAAAATTTCATAAAGGAATTTTTATTTAATTAATTATTATTACCTTTTTAACTGGTACGATATTATCACTCATTTCTAATGCGAACGGTAAACTGCAACTTAATGCTCAAAAATTTTGATATTTTAATACTTCAAAAATGTACTCTCTGTGTTTTGTGAGGCCTTGGACTGTAAACCAACAAATGACAATCACAAAAGCTCTAGATAATAAAAAAAAATTTCCATTGAATTCCCCTTTTATTTATATATATATATATATATATATATATATATATATATATATAAATTTTGATATACTGGTTCCGTCTAACCTACTGATCACTAAAAACAAATTAAAAAAAAATCTTGTACCTATGTTGGGCGTGGTGCACTGTTGCGAAAACGCAACGTTGGCTTATAACATGCAAATCATTTTTGAAATTAGCTTGTCAAATGTTTTTATTTATTTGAGTGGTATTTTTCGAAACATTTTGGAGGTAATGTAACATTACATTTTTTACATTGGTAAATAGTCTGCGAATGGTATTCACTGCGTCTCTTCCGTTTACCGTCTGGAGTTTTCCAAATAACGTGATATAGAACATTAGCTCGAAGTAGTTTTTGGGATTCTCCAATTCGTTAAGCTCTAAATCCTCCATAGGCTCTTCTTCGTTAGATGTTCGCTGATATAATAACAGCTTCGTAGCTATTTCAACTTTGAAATCTATTTGCGACAGCTTTCTGGTTCCTTCGGCTTTAGCAATTAAACAGTGGATTTTCCAAGCATTTACTGTGGTACTGTTAATTGCATTCGTCCATAAAGGCCACCACCACTTTTTGCCACGAACTGCAACACGGTAATTAGACACACCATTATCATGTAGGTCTACGCTCCCCATATGTTTATTATAGTCATTAATAAGATGGGGCTGTTGAACAGAAACCTGAAATAAATAAATGAAAATTTCAAGCTCATAAAAATAAAAGCGCAATTTACCATCTTTTTATTATCCTTTGAGTAACGGCTGGTAGAAACTTCTGGACTAGCTGCAACAAAATTTGATATAACATTAACTTCTGAGTTGTCTTGCCAACGATAAACGAATAATTTGTTGTTTTTTTTAAGTAATCGTCATGGTCATGTTTTTTGAGAGAGTGACTGGTAGCAAGGATATCATTTGCTCCTCTGAGACGGTTCGATCGTACTGTTCCAGTTGCATGAAATTTTTTTTATTTAACAAACAAAACAAGTAGTAAGAAGAAAAGAAATTGTCGAAATACACCGCATGGTTTTCCGGACTTGAAACTGATTCCAGTAACTTTAAAACTACGGAAGCTCCTAAGCCAACGCTTTTGTAGTATGGTGGAGCTGCGCCAGCATATGAATTAGCTTCAAACAAGTATCCAGTATCGGAGCAAAGACACCAGTACTTAAAACCAAAGCGTATTGGTTTACCACGAATGAACATTTTGCAGTTGTGTCGGCCAAAATACGGAATCATTTGTTCGTCTATTGATGAGTGCGTAGAAAATATGCCAAACTGCTTATATTTGTGATTTAATGCGTCAATCAATGGACGTACTTTCGCGAATCTATCCGAAGCGTCCATTTTGTTGTTATACATCAGGTGAAATACTTTTTTAATTCTTTGAAACATATGACGCGACATACATTGCTTCACAACCGGCACACACAATGTAGGTTGGGTGGACCCGTAATGTTGAATGTGGGGAACGGTATGATATCCCGATAGAATAAGTATACCTATGAAACGGTACAAAAGCTCTGCAGTGACTTGAACTGATATATTCTTCTGGTTAACGAACACCGAATTTTATTTCTTGTTTATATTTTTGTCCTGTATTGGCGAGCTCGTCAGTTTTATCGTCAGTTATTGGGGCAGCAAAATCCTCTACCTGGGAGTCATATTGAACTTCGATTTCACCACAAGCCCATCATCATCAACATCCTCTTCATCAGTAACTTCACCCACATTAGGTGGCGGAATGTATACCATATGGGTATTTTGATTTAAAGGGATTTCATTCTCTTCACTATCACTGTTAATACACTCGGATAAAAAAACATCGATTTCTTTCCGAGTTAAAAATTTCTTAACCGACATATGACTACGATTTTACAAAAAATAAGATTAACTCTTAGCTACAACCTCTCTGTATAAAATTTAAACTCAAATTTTCACTCATCTATCGAGTTCCTCCCACAAATGCTCAATCGGATTGAGATCTGGGGGATGTGGTAGGATATGTGCGATATTTTATTTTAGCCACATTCGCACGTCTTTGTCCGAATATTTAGGATCGTTATCCTATTGAAACGTAAAAGTGTTTGGGAAATTTAACTTTTCAGCTCTTTTTTTAACATTTTCCTTTAATATATTTAAATAAACTGATTGTCTATAATGTCATCTACCACCAACATCGGATGTGGACATGCAGCCCCACCAGAAAGAATAATCAATACTCAGTTGATTATTGTTAATGTTTAAAGCAAGAGAATGGAATTTAAAATTAATACTTTAAATTTAATACTTTATAATCAAGTGAATAAAGTCTATCTATTTGAGGTCTATACACAACACCAGTAAACAGACCAGAATCTTTTGTTCTATGGGGCGTCGTCATGTCTGTAGGTATGGCGTCTCGGAATATCGCCTGTATTGAGTGAGGCGAGTAGACATTTTATTTGTTGTAGTCTGGGCCATATGATTCCAAATCTTATACATGTGACTTGCATATTCTCTTGGTCGTAATTTGCAAGAATACCGAGGCAGTTTCAGGTATGACTCGTGTAACGAAAAAGCCTGTGGTATTGATGTCTTCCCCCAATTGTTACCAAACCGTAAATAAGAATAATTTGAGAAATTGAAAACTTCTCAAAGAAATGTCTTATCTACAGCTTGGCTGCACAGCTAATAAACATTCATTGCCAATGTGCGGTCTTTTATACCCATCAGCAGCATACACACATATGCACACACGCAGCATATGTTGGCTGTCAACATTTTGTTCATGTTTTTTGCAAAAACATATTTAAAATTCCGTAAATAATACCAGTGCGGTATATACTAACGTAAACTAATTCAGTATCAAGGGTAAGTAGTTAAAATTAAAGTTAATGTTAAAACAATTTCTGTTATTTGTTTTAGTGAGCCCAAAATTAAAATCATTAGTTCACTGGTGAGCAAATCAAAGGCGTGGAAGCTCGAATAATTAGATTTTTGTTTTATGTAAAAAGTTAAAAAAATAAACAATTTCTTGTATCAATAATAACTTAAAATGCTGCTTCTTCTTTACGGCTTATGTTTGCCAAAAACGAAGACTCCTGACTTTTGGCATGACACACGTTTTAATGATGTTTCTGCAACCACCATTGACTTGAGAAGATTTAAATCTAAAGGCCACTATTCACAAAAATCAAATTGTTGACTAGGACAGTTTTCAAAATAGCAATATCGTTGACCCATGTGCAAAACAATTCCTGTCTGTTTTATAAAATCAGATCCAATGAGGGTGCGTTTACTTTTACCCTCAGGGAATATCAAAAATTTTATATTCAAACATCTTGTAATGTTTAAAAAGGAATCGATCGCCAAATAATGTTTAAAAAGGATTTGTAATGGTAGTGTGTTTGTGAGGTCCTTTAGCCCAATTATTATTTTTATCCAGCTGTACAGGGGGTCCAGCTTATAAGTAGGCGTTCAAAGGAACTGCCAGAAAAAGTGAGAAGTCAATTTATAAAACTAGGCAAGTTGTTGCCGGATTGCGTTTTTAAATTAAAGTCTGATTTTATTCAACAATTCATTCTGCTTATATACTATTTTTACAAATCTAGATTAGCCTTTCTATCTTATATTTAATATTTACAATTATGTTTTGTTTCTTTCTTTACTATGAAAATAGTAAGCATTATTTTAATAACCAATCAAAAACAGGGGATTTGGTAATAAATTATATTGTGACTCAAAAGAATGTCACTCAAATTATTCTATTCAGCATTATTACTGTTTTGGGTTGTGTTGCAATGCTTGTGCATTGAACTGCTATTAAAGCAATGCAAACAATTTCTGTTACAGTGCATTACTATAAATGTGGTACACTACAACCTGCCACCAATAACGATCTTACATTCTGTGGTCAAACACTTTATATCGCAAGATTTACCGTCGGCAAGAGATACATTACACAAAATAGTTTTGTATTTGCAACCATTATTCTCTTAAGATTTGTACCAGCCACGCTGGTCTTAGCACCAGAATCAAAATTGGCTTGCCCAGGAATACCAAACATCTCTACATTAATTACAGGGATATTCCGATATATGCATAAGCCCACTGGGTTAAAACTTATACCCATTGGTGAAACATTGCTAGGTTTCTTGCTACAATTCGGGTAATTTGCTCTAACTACGCCTGGTGCATTGCATACGTAACAAGCAAATATCGGCCTGAGTACCGAAGGGTAAATTTGTACTGGTTGTTTTGCAACGACGTCTTGTTTCTTAAAACAATTAAAACGGTAAGTCCTTTTTTACGACAAAAAGAACAACGTTTTGCAGCACCTTCGGGACCACTGGTAATTTTAAAAACACCAGTGTTCACTGTACCACGCTCATATAATATATGCTCTGCCTCACGAGCATCTGTCAATAATTCATCAAAAGTGCTTACCTTATGGCGAAAAAGACATTCTTTGATTTGGGAATGTAACATACCGAATAACATGTCCATTTGATCTGACTCTGAGGGACAGCTGGTCAACTGTGCAAATAATGCCCTCTGTGTTGTATGAGAATGGAACATTAAAATAATGACTAAACCCCCACCCCCCCCCCACAAACAGACACTGCCGGAGCCTTCAGCAATATGTAAATTCAAATCTGGTTTATCGATAGGCTTAATCTTCAGTAAATACATCATCTCAAGATATTTGCCAGCTGCTGAACTAATGATACCTACTAGTCTACTAGTATATTTAATATAAGGAAGCTTAATAACCTTATCTTCTCTGTCTGCTAGAGAATAGATTTCTGACTATTTTTTAATCATTTTCAATGCTGATGCTGTTTCTTTTACAGATGAATTATGGTTGTTATATCTGTTGTTGATGGGGGCAGCATTGACACTTCTGGTTTTACATATCAACTTGGTCAAATAAATAACTGCTAGTAATATCACCGCTACTATTGATGGAGTTTCTATGTAACTTGTCTCAGCATTTTTTACTACATGTTGTTCAGTTTTTATTTGTTCACTGTTACGAATTATTTAAACCACATCTTTGTTATTTTCTTCAGTTGATTTTGAGACTTCGTAACCTGCGAGCAGGGTTGGAATAGTTGATAATTTTTTTTCCAGCACACCATTTTAAATTGATATTGTTGTTATTAACTAGGGAGATTTTATTTTTGTTGATATATTTAGTATGTTTTTACTCTTAAGTAATCTTCTTTTTCAACTAGTTTTCCATAAAAAAATACTTTGTCCCTTTATTTTTATGTCCAGAGCATTTTGTTGTTTGGACTTTTTCGTTTGTTTATTTTTCAATAGTTTGTAAGTACATAGCTGTCATTGTTTCATATTTTTTTTTATAAGAATTTATGCAATTGTTGTTTCTAATTTTCAATATGTTAAATTTTTTTGCGCTTTTTTATATTAAAGTTGTATGCTCTTGATTGAAGATATAAATATATAAATCCAATGAAGTTTCGAAACTAAAGAAAATATTGAAAAGATGTAAATGAGGGCTTATAGAATACTTCCCAAACATAACAAAATAAGTTCCATTCAGTCTCAAATCTACACTACACTCTTAAATATTTACAAACTTAAAACCAAAAACATAGGTGATCTGGGATCTGTTAAACTGGTATCACTCCTCGATTAGCCGTAAATTTTCAAACATTGTTTCGCAATTGTGAATATTTACAATTGTTTGAATAAGCATTTATTGTGATTTCGTAAGTTAAGTGAACCAAAGGCTCATTTCTTTTAAAATGTGGCGGCGCACTACCATAAAACAGAGGGAATTGGTTATTTACTAGCCATTTAAAAAAAAAATTCTAAAATAGTTTGCCTCAGCCATCGACAGTGTAAAACATAATATCTTGAGTCGTTCATGCAAAGAGGATACTTGAGAAATGCAGAAAAGCTGCTAACAAAATTTTTAATGCAAGTGATGCGTGCTACAGTGTCAGAAAAATAAGGGAAAACCTGAAGCTGTGTGCTCAAAAATAGGCTAAAGAAGCTAAAAATGAGCTGTTAAGTAACTTTCTATCATAAGAAGCTGTTGTTCGTCTCCATTTATATGACATAACCACGTTTCAATTGGTTCTGAGCATGAATATACTTTTGAAAATTCTACCCTTTTATCATTTCCAGGGATATACGTATATATAATGCCAATATTCCATTATCAACATCGATTCATTGTAGTTGCATTGAGGTGTTGACTGGTAACAATTTTCTAGGGTTAACATCGAATTACAGAAAACTGCTGTGATAGTTAACAACAAGAATTTAAAGTGCATTTTAACAAAATATGTAGTGCAGAAATTATTCACCGTATGGTTCGAAAATATAATTTTAATGGCAGAGTATTGAGGAAAAAGGGCGCTATTAAGATTAAAAATCATGCAGCGTGTGAATCTGGGACACGTGTTGATCAACTGTTACTTGGAGATGGGGGTTATGCAGGGTACACCTCATTAACGTATCTTGTGATACCCTTAGACAACCCAAGAACTTATGCGGAAAAATTGTACAACGAATCCCAGAATCGAACAAGAAATTTAATTCTGGATCGTGGAAGCCCCTTTATACGTCTTCTATCTTTGTTTTAATATCATCCTTGTTTCCCTGGAGGCAATTCAATATAACTCTAGTCTGATTGAAATTAAATTTTTGACGAGGGCCGGGTTTATTATAAAGTTGATAGAATGCGCAGTAGTCAAAAGAAGACGCCCAAGCTGACATAGGCGGTGATGATGCTGAATTTTTTATAAAAGTTGATGTGTCATAGTTGTAGACAAATTCAAACGTTTTTTTGAAAATAACCCTCTAGTTCCCAAATTTTGAAAAAAAAATATTTTTGGATTAGTTTTTAGTCAAATATGAAGGATATAATTTTACAAAAATTTTATTGTGTGTGGAACTTGTTTTGTGGGCTCTTGGGAAAGAGAGGAAAAAAATTATACTAAAATCAATAAAAAAAAATATTCTTTAGTGTAATAAAAAATAACAAAAAAATTATAGAAAAAGTAATACTTTTATTTTTATTTTTAATTTAATTGTAGCATATTTATGCAGAGTAGAAAAAATGAATTAAAAGTAATTATTTGTGACGAAAATCAAAAAAGCAGTCCTTTTGCTGAGTCTGGCATAGGTTTACGTTACATTTTCGGCATACTACTTGTGTTTCGGAAGTGCAGCCGTTGAACTTGCAAGTCGTTTTACCAGAGCGTGGCATAATTTTCGCATAATGTTCCACTCCATCATAGCGAACGTCTGTAGGTGGCAGGAATGTCTTCGCCCCAGAATTTTTTTTTTTGTAACAACGGTGCGTGGACGCCCTGTGTTTTTGGGCAACGAAGGATTTTGCAATGTACAAAGCACATGTGCAACCTCTGAACGGAAATTCGGTAGTTGGTATTGCCTATCACTGGAGTCAGGCTTGTTGATTCTTTTAAACAAAATGTAAGCATTCACCATGGTTAGATCAAGTAAATGGTAAAATATTCGATTTGTGTATTTGTTAGATTTCATAGCAATTTTGTAACGTCCAATGAGGCCATCCATCAAATCGACACCACCCATATGGTTATTATATTCATTTATAATATTGGGACAATCGACGTCAACATATTTCTTTTCAGAACGTACATAACGTGAAGCGGTGCTTTTTGCATCTGTTTGATTCCGAAAAGGCTGCTTTCCTACATAGGTCGATACCAGTCGCACAGCTTTATTATCTCTCCAACGTAACTAAGAGATGTCTACACCGAAAGCAGAGCCGCAGAATTCAGTGGAATATCCGCGCGGATGCTTTTTTAAGTCATTATCCGTAGGCAGCTTACAATTGGGATTTCGATTTGACCGAATAGTTCCCAAGGAAAAGATACCCCGCGCTCGGAGGTATACGAGTAGTGGCAGTGAAGTATAGAAATTATCAAAGTATATTATGTGGTTCTTAAAGTCTGGTGCAATGCGCGACAATCGAACAACCACATTTGCTGCCACACCTAAATCTGGAGAACCAGGTTTGACAACATTGTCCCCAGCACCGCAATATATTTCAAAGCTATAGCTGAACCTGAAGGAATCAGACAAAACAACGAGTTTCACTCCCCATTTGTGCGGCTTATCTGGCATGTATTGCCGCAGAAAAGACTTCATCTTCGTTGCACACATTTGTTCATCCACACAAACACGTTGAGTCATTGGCACAGACTTTTCATTAAAATGCTTTATGATTGGACGTACTTTGTATAAAGGATCATAGTCTTCTGTGTTTTTGGCGGGCAATTTCCTGTTGTTATTGAAATGTAAATTAGTCCGCATTTGGTCAAAACGGTTTCTTGACATTGTGTCCTGAATTATTTGGAAAGCATATTCACTCCAGTATGAACGAACGCTTGGGTAACGGAAAACTGACATGAAAATTAGTATGCCAATATATTGACGTACTTCCAAATTTGTTGTAGAGAAGGAAGTCGTTATGTTTTTCTGACCAGCATATATATTCGTCTGCTCTACAATGTGATCAATGATGGCGTCATCCAAAAAATATATGAAGCACTTGTATGGTGTATCCAGTTTCTTTAAATCTTCCCCAAGTTCGGGCTCACAAAATGCGATCGCAGATTGATCAAGCACAAGGTTTTTTTGGTGCCACAATATTTTTTTGAAATTCTGCGATTTTGGATCTACAGTGGCTCACAGCTTATTTCGTGTGAGACAATATTTTTACTTCTTATTGAGAAAAAACAACAACAATGCAATTTAACAAAAAAAATTTCCATTTTATTCTTCGTTAACTTCTTCGTGTAACAAGACCAAAACAATATTTGAAAAGTTAAAAAAAAAAAAAAAACAAAAATTCATACAAAATCAAAGTCACAGCTTATTTCGTGTATATACATATGTATATACTAAATTTAAAAACCATTATTATCTAAAAATAAAAAATGGGTAATTAATATTTAGTGGGATAACCTTTTTGCTTAATCACACTTCTTAAACGAGAATTCATCGAAGAGGCCAATTTTTTCGTGTAATCCGGGGAAATCTTATACCATTCAGTTTGTAGGGCCTCCTTTAGGTCGTTTACGTTGGATATGTTATGAAGTCTGATTTTTGTTTCAAGCAGATGCCATAAATTTTCAATTACATTTATGTCTGGTGATTGGGGTGGCGTCTGGAGCACATGTGGACAATTCCAAATCAACCATGTTTTGACTACACCCGCCTTGTGCTTTGGGTCGTTGTCTTGATAGAAGTTGAAATTCTCTCTTATGCCCAATTTTTCCGCACTCTGAAGTAAATTTGCCTTCAAAATATTCAGGTATTGAATTTTATCCATATTCCCGTCAATAAAGTGTAAACTTCCAACTCCTGATGCCGACATGCACCCCCAAACCATCACATGACCACCGCCATGCTTTACAGTCCCACGTAAGTTTTGAATTTGGAGCTCTGTATTTGGTTTCCTCCACACGCAAATCTTTCCGTCAGACCCAAATAGGTTATATTTACTCTCATCGGAGAAAATAACGGTTTCCCAGAACGAGTCTGGCTTTCCGAGGTACTCCGTTGCAAACTGTATTCTAACCTTTTTATTCTTTGCGCTTATAAAAGGTTTATTTCGAGCCCTTCGACCGTGAAAATTATTCTTCTGAATAATTCTGCGGATGGTTTCAGGGTTGCTCCTTTTTCCAATGCACTTTTTCGCTTCCGAAGCTAAATAGGGTGCACTTATTTTTGGATCCTGCTTAACTCTTCTTATAATCCACCTTTCATCAGCTTCATTAAAGATCTTATTGGGAGCATTTCTACCCTTATCTGCAATGCGATTCTCGCGTACGAAGCGCTGTATAATATATTGTACTGTTGAAGTGCTCAAATCAACAATTTCAGCAATTTCCTTCTGTGTTTTTTCCCTCTTTAAAGTGTTTAAATCACGATTTCACGCCTTTCAATTGAAGTGCGTCGACCCATCCTGATAGCCACCAAAATAACAACTGAAATAATTTCTAATAGCACATTCAGCAAGTACAAAATATATTATAAGTCAATTGAAGTCATATAATACTCTAAAATAACGGTTAATTCAGACACACGAAATAAGCTGTGACGTCGATTTTGCTAGTGGTTTTGTTGTTGCTATATTTGTTCTTCTATCATATTTTTTTAATTTTTTTTTGTCTTATTACACGAAGAAGTGAACAAAGAATAATATGCAAAAACATTTTTTTGTTAAATTGCATTGTTGTTGTTTTTTTTTCTCAATAAGAAGTAAAAATATTGTCTCACACGAAATAAGCTGTGAGCCACTGTATATCTCAGTAATGGATCCGCTAAATGATCCAGCGTCGTTCACGACATTGTGTTCAGTCTGAATGATCGATTCTTCAGCATGCTCAAGGCGTATGCGCTTCAGTGCACGAGGTTTACCAGAAGTAACTGAAGATGAGCTAATGAGTAATTTATATTGTGGGTCAAAAGTATGTCACCCAATTGCTTGCATCAGCATTCTAATAGCTTTAGGCTGTGTTGCAATGCCTGTGCATTGAACTGCTATCAAAGCAATGCATGTATTTTCTTCTACAGTTGTAGCTGACTGAATGTTAAATGAAAGAACCTTTCTGTTTAACGACTCTCATAAAACTGACTTCTTTATTCATTTACTTTATATCACAAGCTTATTTTCTAGAGTTAAATAAATACAAGCGAATTGGTTTATGTTAATATTCTACATCAATTGTCATGAAATGAATGTATGTGTGCTTACAGCTAACTTAAATAAATACCCAATTCAGTTAACTTTCAATTAATTTAAAGCTAAATATTTCTCATGTAGTGGTGGTTGACAATTGGATAACTTTTATATGTAATTAACTAACTATTTTAACATTGCAATGTCCTAGGAAGTAGTCAATTGTCCGACTCTGCATTACTTTCAGTTAACTTTAAAGTTAGTTACCTAGCCGTTAACTTAAAATTAACTTTTTTTAACTACCTATAAAGCTACTACTTCAAGTTAGCTTTAAATTGGGTTTTTTTTAGTTAACTATAAGTTAGAGAAATTGCAGTCAACGAAAAGTTAGTTGCTTACACGTTGGTTCGAAATAAAATAGTTTTTAAAAATTCGTATTTTAATAAAATACAAAAATTTATTCAAAAATTTCTAAATTTAATAATGCACAGTTACGTAAATATTCAATTTACATAAATATATTGAATATACATAAGTATGTGTGTAGAAATTATTAAAAAAAAAAGATTTTCTTTTTTCAAAATAGTATACATACAATGTTGGAAGCTAAAATAAGAAAGCAAAATAAACAGTTCTTTGTACATAAATTATTTAAATTTTATTTCGTGTATGTAAGTCATAAATCGACCAAAACGATATTTTGAAAACCCTGTCTGAAAACGAAAGTGTTAACGGAAAGAATTTTTACCAAGAGGTAACAGAAAATAATTTGTAGAATTATTTTTCTAAACGAAAATAATACAAGAAATTCTTATATAAGGATGTATGTATTTGTTTTGTGTTTGAAATGGATACAAAATTTTTGCATAGAAAGCTTCAAATTGGTATTAAAATTTTTTTGTGTGTTTTTATTTCTGTTTTTACCGAACTTATTGATGATTTTTTCCAGTTCTCCACCTTGAGCGTAAGTTTTTTGGTGCATGAGAGCACGTAGTTCTGTCTTCAATTTATTTAGTCGGCCACCTCTTGATATTGTTGTGTTTGGTAAGTCCCAAATCACACTGTGCAAGTCTTATTGCTAAGCTGATTAGTTTCGGGGAGAGAGAGAGACGAGGGGAACAGCAACGTTTCTTTTTGCCCCGTCTCTCTCTCCTAATAAACTAATCAGCTTAGCAATAAGACTTGCATAGTGTAAATAGGGACTAAGGGGAATATTGGCTATTTTGGTTGATGTTGAGAATCCATTATGCCAAACTTATCCCAAGTAATGATGAGTGTTACATCATCACTCCACTCATAGTCCACATTACGATACGATGTAGTGAATTCTGGGATAAAGAAAGTGTCGGCCAGTTGATTCGAGCTAGCCGCTGCTCTAGTTTGACGCTTTTCGCGCGTCAGCTGGGGCGATTTCTTCTTATCTGATCCCCGGCTGCTACCAGGTAGTACAGGACTACCCTTCTCCTCCGCCTCCTGGTTCTGAAAATAACCCATTTTATAACCAAAAACTTCCATGTGGGCACCACTTTCCAAAATATAGCTGGCACTCTATAACAAAACTTTTATTCTTATATGGACTTTCTTTCATATGGTTTACTAGTACTGATGCTGCGCTGCCTACTAAAAATTCTCCTCCTGAGGGTGATGGACACGAGGGTCCAAGGTGAGGCGAGGTCACCTAATAACACACAGGCCCCTCCCTTCTTCTTTTTCGGCCTTATGGGTTTTGGCCCTATGGATAAAATTTCAGGTTTTTGGCTGGAATCTTCGCCCTCTCGTAGCTGCTTTTCCCAACGGGCTTCGGCTTCCGCTAAATCCATCAAGATTTGCGTCAAATTTGGGTCCATTTAAGGAAAAACTTTTCGTCGTGATAGAGAACGGCTGTCGGTAGAATCTACTGGCTGATACTTTGCTGGCAGCTTCTAGTTAATGAGTTCCATGCCGTGCAAAAGCATGTCAGAGCATTAAAATTTAAAGGAATGTAGCTTGGCGAAAAATAGTGAATAGGAATCCAACTTAGCATAAGCTCTGTATGTTGGAACCTATGGTCCTTTTTCATTTTTAGATAAAGGATAAGCAAATATGCTATGTATTCCTTTATTCTAAAAAATAAGGCAGGATCGCCATAAAAACATTAAAAAATTAAAACAAGTATGTTGTTTTATTATTGTAGAAATTTGTTTATTGGTTGCAGCTCTAGGCCGCAGTAATTTCCAAATTAAAATTAAATTACTACAGCTTATATAATACTTATGAAAATAAATCTTAACCCTACATATTGACATACTTATGTTGAAACATATGAACATGTAGGCACAAAAAATAAAGTGAAATTAAATCTATTATTTACTTAAAATTAGTGCACATATTTTCGTGTAGAATCTGGCCGTAATATGATGCTTGTTTAAAATACAAATTCATTCCCACGATCGCGAGTGTTTTGGTGCAGTAGGTATGTGTGGCTGTTCAGGGGGTCTACTCTGTAATTCGAAACGAAAGAAAATGCTTTCGAAATTACATGTTATAAGTATACAAATTCGAAAGCATTTTCTTACGTTTCGAATTACGCAGTAGACCCCCAGGTGTCAACAATAAAAAACTATTTCTTAAATTTGCCGTCGATGCACATTTTTACTTGGCCTTTAGTAGCTGTCACTAGTACGACTTCATCATTAGTGAAATATTAGAATCTTTTAATTGTACGTGCAGACGTTCAAAGTAATGCAGACATTAAATTAGATACTGCTACACAACATTCCTTTTAGATACCATAAATGGTTTGATTGAAGTAAATAAAGGGTCCCCCAGATAACTTTTGTTTTTTTTGAATGTGCTATAAAAAAAAACTACTGAATATTTTCTCAAATTTCAAATTTTTATTTGAAAGTACAATCCTTCCGGTTAATAATGAAAAAATAATTTCATTCAAATGGCTGCTTCGGCTGGCCATGCAGTAGCCTACACGATCGGTCCAATTTTTAAGCACATTATCGCGTGCAGCTTTATTTCATCAATGGCTTCACGAATATTGTCCTTTAAAGCGTCAATTGTCTCTGGCTTGTCGGCGTAACACTTATCTTTTACGGCACCCCACAAATAATAGTCCAACGGTGTCAAATCGCAGCTCCGAGGTGGCCAAACGACATCAGCTCTGCGTCTGATAATGCGATCTTCAAAAACAGCGCCGTCTTGTTGAAACCAAATGTTGCCAATATCCTCCTCTTCAATTTTTGTGAACAAAAATTCGTTCAACATGGCCCGATAACGATCGCCATTAACTGTATCGGCCACTCCTTGCGCAATGGCCCAATTATGCCTCTGGACCAAAATCCGCACCAAACAGTGACTCGTTTTGGGTGCGTCGGCTTTTCAATGTATGCGTGCGGGTTTTCTGTGCCCCAAATGCGACAATTTTGCTTGTTTACACATACCCGCCAAGATCAAAATGAGCTTCATCTGAAAAGATAATTTTTTTTGGCAAAATCTGCATCGATCGCAGGCCCACTTAGTGAAGCCAAAACGCATTGGATGGTCAGTTGGCTTCAACTCCTGAAGACCACCTCGAATGCCACGTTTGATGAAATTATACATTTCCAGATCTGTTAGAAGTTCTAACTCAATTTTTGTATGCTTCAACATTGCATCCCAAGACAGAACTGGGAGTGTATAATAATGAGGTGGATCAAGACAATGTATTGTTTTGCAAACTTTTCGAAAGTTTTCAAAAATATCTGTCAGCAAAAGAACATCAGTTTTAAGATACAAACTCATGTAATCACGTATGGTTCTACAGCTAAATGTTTCCCATACTTTTTGTGCATGTGAATACACCTATCCCTCGATTTACACGATAGATGCGTTCCTGAAAAAATCGTGTAAATCGAAATAAAATATTTTTGTATGAAAAATCGTGTAAATCGAAAAAAAGAGCCAAATACGAATAATTTAAAATATTTTTTTAGCAAATTCATTTATTTAAACGTTAAAAATAACGAAAAACATATATGTACATATGTAAATTATAAATAAAATAATAATATAATAAAATATACATATACTAAAAAAAATCATATCTTTGAATTCATTAAGTTATGTACATGTATTAAAAAAAGTACAATATTTTTCGTAAAGCAAAATAAACCTTATTTATAAACAAACTAGTATTTGGCAGTCTATAAAAAGAAATACATATGTATGTATAAATATTTTTAATAATAAAACACACATCAGTTATCAGATTCAATCAGTTCTTCATCACTCCCTTCTACTACTAGTCGTATCTGTTTAGTGGGTGACATATCGTTTTCATCACTAGATAATGTTATATTTGTTTCTGGATCTGTAGTTAATATATTAGATATAATATCGGTTCGTGGAGATTTTGAAATGTAATTTGTTATTAATGCTTGTGTCGATTTATTGTTTAAGTCCTTGTAAACCTCCCGATATTGGGCTAAGCCCTGTGTTATATATCGCTGGAAAGCAAGGGCTCTTTCAATGTTTGGATCATTTTTTAAAAAATGATTTCCCAACTTTCGACCTATCTCAAGTCCTTCACTAATATTTTTGGTTGTTAGTGCTATTGGTTCAGCCAGTCCTTCATCGCAATCACTGTCGTTTTCTTCGATCAACATTTCTACTAAATCTTCAACATCAAGTTCTTTATTTGTCATCAATTCTTCAATATCAAGTGCACTAAAGTCATTAAAACCTTCTCCTCCCACCGTACGTGCCATATCGACTATCTCAGAATATTCATTATCCAAGGATTGAGAGGACATACTATTTTCTCCTACATCTGGCCATAAATTTTTCCAACAACCTTTGAGTGTTGATTGTTTAATTGCATTATAAGCCAATGTGACATTTTTGACACAGTCTAACAAAGTATATTTTTTCCATGCATTGATTACTGATAAAGATTCATCATTCTTTATTATATCTAAGATATACTTGAATGATTGCTTGATATATAACGCTTTAAAAGTTGAAATTATTCCCTGGTCTAAGGGCTGCAACAAAGAAGTAGTATTTTTTGGAAGAAATATAACGCACATTCTCGTGTTGCAAGTCTTTTGGATGTCCAGGTGCGTTGTCAATAGCTAAAAGCACTTTAAATGGCAATCCTTTTTTGTTCAGATACCGTTTTGCATCTGGAACAAATATATTATGAAACCAATCACTGAACACGCGGCCGTAACCCATGCCTTTTTATTGGCCATCCAATAAACGGGTAAGTTATCTTTATTTAATCCTTTAAATGCACGTGGTGTTTGCGATTTGTTTATGACTAAAGGCTTCATAATATGATCGCCAGAAGCATTGGAACAAAAAAGTATTGTTATACGATCTTTAGCAGCTTTGTATCCACTTGCAGATTTATTAGCCTTTGAAATAAAAGTCCGCTGAGGCATTTTTTCCAAAACAGGCCCGACTCATCTGCATTAAAGACTTGGTCAGGAACGTATGATTTAGCAGCAATAATTTCAGCAAATTTTTCAGGATATTCTTTGGCTGCATTAGTGTCAGCGGAAGCTTGTTCTCCTTTTAATTTTAGATTATGTAAGGAATTTCTTTGCTTAAATTTTTCAAACCATCCTTTACTTGCAGTAAAGGCTGACTTATTTGAAGTTGATGATGTAGATGGTAGCTGATCATTAAGTTTTTCATGAATTTTTAAAGCTTTATTAGTAATGGCATTGGTATCAATTGGAATTCTCTTTTGAGTTTGATCTTCAATCCAGATCATGAGTGCCTTTTCCGTATTTTCAATTATAGTATCCCGTACGTATGAAGTTGTACTTAAACTTGTTTTAGTTCCAGCTGCAACACTTTTCCTGATTATGTCTTCGTTTTTCTTTATAGTTCTAATTGTTGCTTCATGAATGGAAAACATTTTAGAAACTGTTGTCACTCTGTCTCCTTTACGTAGTCTATCTAAAATCTGAATTTTAGTTTCCAATGATATAACTTTTCTTTTTGCTTGATCCTTAATAATATTTTTCGGCATGGTTAAAAAATTATAAATGAATTAAGAATTATGCCACACAATTTTGAATAACTAACTTCACAAATATTTTAATTGTTCTGAATATGTACCACGACACACGCCTGTCTGTTTCCAAACACTAACTGAATTGATTGTCTATACATATGTACATTTTTGAGCTTCTTTTGTGTATGCATGCTATACATGGGAATTCCCTTTTTATATCTAATGGCGGTGTTACCAGATGAAAATAAACGTTTGGTAACATTCGTTAAATTTGAAAAATATTAAAAAGCTTTAATGTATGTTATTTTTTGATGAAATATTTAAAAATTATTATTTATTTTACGAGACATATTTTCTGAAAAAAAAATTAATTTCTGATAAAATTTTGAAAAAACCGTGTAAATTGAGGTAATTTCTGCATCCCTCGATTTGTACGAAATCCAAAAAAATCGTGTAAAAGTGAAATCGTGTAAAAAAAGTATCGTGTAAATCGAGGGATAGGTGTAGTCTTCTTCTGAACATATTTTATTATTCAATTGAGAAAAAAATTCATTAATTCCAGGGAGTTTGTCATCATCCAATTTGGAATATGTATTAACATACTCATATGGAAAAGTACCTTTTCGCTTCATGAGATTAAACTTATCTAGTTGTGGGAAAAACCTTTTAACTGTTTTTAAATCTATATCAGATAAATTTCCAGCTAAAGTATCTAAACTAGATGCCATAAACCTGAAAGAATCTAGAAACCTTAACTCAATATGTTTCTGCTTTTTTCCAATGTCAAGTTCTTCGGAGCTATATAACTCAATCGTATGAGATAAAGAAATATAACGTTCCTTAGTCAAAGGTATTACGTTTGTATTTCCTTTCACATTTAACAATTCTTTTACGAATAAGTGACAATCGTACGAGGAGAAGTTGTGAAATAAAATTGGTATAAACTTTGACACTTTATAATTTAAATTACACGAGTTGTGTGCTGCCCCTCTATATTTTCCTGAAAAATTACAGTGATCTTTTACTGTTAATTCATTGCCTAAGGCCTTACCGCAAATATGGCAATCTCTAGCACTTTCAAAAAGTTCTTCTTCTAAAGGAGTTAAGGGGGACATTGGTAAAATATTTTCAAAATGTTTTTTGTAAATATCTCTACATTCCATAATTATACTATTCACAAAATGTGCACCTACATTTATGTTACTATCTCTATTTACAAAAATTTTAAACCTATCTAAACTATCATTAAAACTGCACTTAATATAAAATGCATAAGCACATGGTATGTGCTTCTTAATAAACGAATGCTCATTATCACTTACATTTTCCAATATACATTCAAAATCTGCATAGATTATGAACGGAACATCCATCTGGTTTCGGAAGTTGGTGAATTTTAACGTCGCCTTGTGAGTTTCTGGCATCCTCACAACACATTTGCCACACTCCTTGCTTCGATGTACTGCCATGACCTCCGCTGAATTTGTGTGGAATAGGCACGCATTGCAGATGAGGGTGCTTATGCTATTATGGCACGAAATTTGTGCTGATAGTAATCTAAAAGAGAAACATATTAAGTAATTAACAGTTGTAATTATAATAAATTAATAATTCATGCATATGTAATAATAAAAATAATAATAATAATAATAATAAAAATTATAAATAAATACCTTGAAATATTTTTTATTAAAATGTAGTGATAATTTTCACCACATGGGCTTTCCAATAATAACAAATTTATGTGGAACTATTTTTCTGATTTTTTGATGTAAAATGGTCCAACCACTTTTTTCAGCTTGTTGTCATAACCGAAAACATTTATGCTAATGTCAGGGTTTTTTCTCTCAAAAACTTTTATAACCTTGACATCGTTTGGAAATGTCATACCCTCGAAATTCAAAATCCTACCGCATTCCAGCGTAATGTTTGTAGCAGATATGTTTCCTGTTCTATACGTTGATGGCAGGTGCATGTTGTTTGCAGTATAGAAAGCTGCTATCACACACCACTTAAAACAATATATGTCATTATTTTTTATGTTGATGCAAGCTTTCTTCTTCTCTAGCTCCACAGGTGTTTTTACGTGCAGAGATCCTGGAATTGGTGACGATTTACTGATGTTTAAATCCAACCATTTTATTTGGATTAAAGTCCATCCAGAATCTCGCTCTTGGAACTCAGACATCTTTGTTCTTATTGATTCTATCTGAGTCTTCAACATATCACCTATATCATCCGCTCTCGTCAAACGAACCATTTCCGTTATATGAAACATATCGTCCTCTGGCAATGTATGATTCGCTGGTAACTTGTAGCGAACTGTCAATTCTAAATTGAATTTCACTATAAAGTGTACAGCTAAGCTACAGTTTAGCAATTTCTCAAACATTACGCTTCCATCTCTTAAGTATTGTTCGACACATAGCTCATTGTCACCTTTGGGGAAGCGGTAGGTTTGAATGCGACACTTAAACGCACTTTTAATTAACACAATCTTGTTTCCAAACGATTTATTTAGATTACTTCTATGGTAATCTTTTCCGCAGTGGTTGAACCATTTGCTACAGCTTATTTGCATATTACAAGGCTCACATCTTAGCAGGGAGCCCTCTTCAAGCCGCTGCATTTTTGATATTTTGTAATCATCAACGATCTTTCGTTTTACTGCTTCTGTAGATGTGCATGGAGGTTCCTGCTGTTGCTCCTGTTGGCACTCATGGAGCTTAGCATGTTCCTTGTTCTCAAATGCGGTAAGAGATACATGGCCGCAATATCTACAGGGCCTATGTATCAGTAAATGGTTATTCAACTTAAGCATACGTGAGTATGCATTTGAGCAAACACTGCACTTGAAACTCATTTTTTTTTCTTAAATATTTTCCACTTATTATGTATATATGTATGTTATATTTATTTATTTATTTAATATATTGAAGGCTTTGTTCTTTATTTACACTTTGGTTACACTTCTTTTTTTTCACTTTAATAACGACGATCAATGAAATCGATGAACGAAACTTGACTGGCTAAGTTTAAAATGTTCCACGATTCGACATTTATATTAAAAAACAAAAACCATCAACAACAACAATAACAACAACGTAATACAAACAAAATATCAATAGATAAGCTAATGATTTAAAACTTTCATGGGAAAATAAAATGTTATATGATCTACATATTTAAAACAATAAATTATTTTATTACGGATAAAGGCCTCTTCTCTCTTACACGCCGCCTTGTCGCCTGGTTTCAGAACCATAAACTTCTCCTCAACTTTTACGACAGGGAAGTCAAAATGGCATACTGTCCACACTGCACTTGTTAGCTGCTTATCCCCTGAGTCCTCGCTCAGGTGTACCAAAGCAACGGTGGGGTCACTTAAATTCCAGCGGCCATCAGCCCCCACCCTTACATCGCCCGAACCCATTGCCATACATGCATCGATGTAATTGACGTTTGCCACCACGGCTTGGATCCCCGACCTGATACTATAGGATCTCGTGGTGACCGGTGCTCTTCTACGGGCTATGGCCCATTCATGCCCCGTAGGCTGCGTAATAGTGTTCTCTCTACAAGCCTCCAAGATTGCAGCTCTCAGGCCGAGGCTTCTCCAATCGACACGTTCTGTCACCGCGGATCTCATACCCGCTCCGAGCAGTAGGTTAGCCCCCGTAGCGTACGTGTTTATGTTGTACCCTCTTTGGTCATTAACGCCTAGACCTCCGCCTGCTGTATCCTCACACGCTTCTGCTCTCTCCAAGCCTGGTTTTGTGAGTTCCAGCCTTCCACAACTCATCTGCGGCTTAAGCCCTACTCCTATATATGACATCGGAGCATTCTCGCCTGCCCCTGTTCCGAATCCATATTTTACAATAGACTCGATCTCGACCATACGTCCTGACCAATGTCCTACATGTCGCGTCATCATCCTCTGCCAACGCCGCCACCCGTATCCCCAAGGATAACTCCCCCTGCGCGTTCACAGCTCTACTGCCCGTGCAGTCTTGGGCCCTATACGCCGTGAGTTTCTCCGCCAGCTTCCTTGCGCGGGCCGCATTCCTCTCATCTTCCGATCCTTCGAACTGCATGGCATTTACATCCCGCCGGACTTCTTCCTCCCCGCGATGGTTTAGGAGTCGGCACTGTGTGACTAAACAGTCCAACGCGGCGCGTGACTGTTTACGACATCAATGTACGGTATGTTTACAAAAACAATTATACATACATACATGCATTGCTTTAAGTGTTTTAAATATTTATATAGCGGCTGGCGGCATAAGCATAAAAGAAATTGTCAAGTGTATTCTGACCGCTGCACATGCAAATGATATTTGATATTATTTTAGTTATTAATATGCATGCCCTTAAAACAATGAATACATGTACTGTTTTGTTTATAAAGGAATGTAATCATGGTTCACTACAATCTGAAAGAGAATATACATACATATGTGAATTGGACAGTGAAAGCTATTTTTTATTTATTTGGTCTTACTGTTTATTCGCTTAAAATGCTCTTCAAAATATTTGGCACAATGTTGACATGGCTCTATGTTTTCCTGATCTGTAATATAATTTATCAATACAAGTTATTAACGAAAAGATTTTTGCGTAAGTTTTACTTACATGTAGCTGCGGGTTTTAAACCAAAAGTACGGCGATTAATTTGTGGAAGAGACATCTAGATACATACAAATGTTAGTGTTAATTTTGTGAAGAATAGCTGACATACGTACACTTTGATTTAGGTAAATTCTGGATTACAATGTAGTTAGCTTGTAGTCAGCCCATAAAAGTGAATTATAAGTTAGTTTTATTTGTAGTCGACTACCAATTTGCTGGCAGAGTAATGTTGAGGCGAACCTAATTATATATAAAAATATGTGTAGGCCTAGGTAAATATGTGTGGTTCTAAGTAAAATACGTTGACAGTCATAGAACAGTCTTAGCCACAAAATAAAGTACTGTAACGCAGTTTTTGTTTCCAGCTGGGGTAGGCGTCAGCCTGTCCAGGTCCTACTCAAAGGTCTGCTTCCTTTGCAAATAATCACACAAAGATGTTGGTGTATAATATTCAGAGAACACACAATATTTTTATTTACGAAACTTAACTTATGCTATTTTACACTCAATATGTTGGTTATAAAATTCACTTGTGTCGTCTGGTTGACTCCTGGATACCCTGGCCTGAAATTTGAAGAGTCCTCGGAGAATATTGTTACCGCCTGTGAATAAACGAAAATATTCGAAAATGTGTATGCCTTACTAAATACAATACACGAAAGATTCGGGATTTCGTGTATTAAGTAAATACAAGTTACGAATACACGAAAGATTCGGGAGTTCGTGTAGTCGGCTAAAATACGAGTTATGTTCACTAACTAAAACATACGAAAGATTCGGAAGTTCGTATGCCTTACTAAATACAATACACGAAAGATTCGGGAGTTCGTGTATTAACTAAATACAATTTACGAATACACGAAAGATTCGGGAGTTCGTGCAGTCGGCTAAAATACGAGTTATGTTCACTAACTACAAAACATACGAAAGATTCGAAAGTTCGTATGCCTTACTAAATACAATACGCGAAAGATTCGGGAGTTCGTGTATTAACTAAATACAATTTACGAATACACGAAAGATTTGGGAGTTCGTGTAGTCGGCTAAAAATACGAGTTATGTTCACTAACTGAAACATACGAAAGATTCGGAAGTTCGTATGCCTTACTAAATACAATACACGAAAGATTCGGGAGTTCGTGTATTAACTAAATACAATTTACGAATACACGAAAGATTCGGGAGTTCGTGCAGTCGGCTAAAATACGAGTTATGTTCACTAACTACAAAAACATACGAAAGATTCGGAAGTTCGTATGCCTTACTAAATACAATAAACGAAAGATTCGGGAGTTTGTGTATTAACTAAATACAATTTACGAATACACGAAAGATTCGGGAGTTCGTGTAGTCGGCTAAAAATACGAGTTATGTTCACTAACTACAAAACATACGAAAGATTCGGAAGTTCGTATGCCTTACTAAATACAATACACGAAAGATTCGGGAGTTCGTGTATTAACTAAATACAATTTACGAATACAACTAACTAAATACAATTATCAACTCTACTAGGTAATATATGTATATCGAACAAGAATCGGCAAAGCTCTCGGATGATAGTTCAAGTGGCCTTCTTGTAACTACCATTCGTACGGTGTCGTGACTTGCTCTCCGACTGAGTATAAAGCTTGAAGTCTTATACTGTTTCGCTGATTAATTTGATGAGACTTCTAAGGTATATTTTGTCAATATGTATGTTTACTCGCAACTGCGAATAAACCATTAATAATGTATCCTACATTAATTGGGTTGGTAGATACCCCGCAGTCATGGTGTACGTAACATAATATATGAAATATGAAATTTTGTGGCGGCACGTTACAGTACTACTACTACACTAAACTCCCAACTGTTGTCTGTCTTACTTATCATAAATTCTATAGAATCCTTAAATTTATTACTTATTATTAGACTTTCATCGAATCCATTGGCTTTTGCTCTCATTAGTTTTGTTGGAAATAATTTAGTATACAAAAGCAGTTAAGCTTGATGAGGATCCAGTGTTATAATCCTGGAGGGTCCCGTGGGATTCGCAGGAATTATTAAGTTAATAATTATCAAATCAAACACACTTTATTTTATTTATATAACCTGAAGGGTCCACGTCGGAATCGCAGCCTTCTTTATTTAGTTATCACACTAGAACTTCCACTCTCCTCGACTTAAACTTTAATTTATTATTTATACTAAAATTATGCTAACTACTTAAAAATACTTTTACAAAATTTTGGCCGTATTAGCCAATAAGAATAGTGTTGCTTAAAAACTAATATGAATTAAATATGCTGACTTTACAAAACAGTAAGTATAAAATTTATGGTTTATGAACCAATAAAAACAAATGGTAATTGGAGAGCACATTAGTGATATTCACTTAATATACAAAAATAGTAAGGGTATTTACTTACTTATTTAATGAATATGTTTTGCTTAAAAGTAACAAGATTAATGGTGATTCACAACACCAGGTTTATTTTTGCTTGCTAGCAATTGAATCAATAAGCATGCTCATTGCTAAATAGCTTACATGTGTTTCTTCATTAAATTTGTGAAATTTTTCTTCTTTGAATTTTGGTAAACAGAAAGCTACTATATATGATAATTTGAAGTCATTATCAACATATTTTGGCATTATTCCTGTTATTCCTGCATTCAAACTAATAGGAGTCAAAATTTTCTAAAATTCTTAAATTTTGAAATTCTTCCAAATGTTATGGTTCTAGAATTATCTTTTTTTATCATCCGTTGTTGGAAAATATATAGTAATTGAGCAAGTACACAGAGAAAACAGTGCCTAATAAATACCTCATAAAATAGAACAAAATTAATAAGAAATCTCTGTTTTTTTTTTCAATACGGAAATCTTATTAATTTCATAGAGAAAACCTTTTTAAAAAAATCAAGAAGAAATCTTGTAGTTTGTATGAGGTTATCTTATTGATTTTTTCAATAAGGCTTTCTTCTTGATTTTATTAGGCTATCTTATTGATTTTTTCAATAAGGTTTTCTTCTTGATTTTATTAGGCTATCTTATTGATTTTTTCAATAAGGTTTTCTTCTTGATTTTATTTTTCTTATTGATTTTTTCAAAAATAAAACACAATACTTATTGATTTTATTTGAAAATGTTATTTATTTTCATTTACATATGTATTTAGGAATACACACAATGTAGTAATAATAAGTAAGTTTTGTTAGCAGTATCTTTTTGAATATTTTAATTACATATTTACTTGTAAATATTGGGTAGTGTGAATAAAAAAAGCATTTGCTTTTTACTTAGAAATTTGTTTGAAACAAACAAAAAGTACATATACATTTAAGACTTTACAACAAATTTTAAAGTAAAAAGCAAATGCCTTTTTTGTATTCACATTACCCATTTATGCGTACTTAGGGCCATTATTACAACTTGTCGTTAGTTAAAGGCATGATTTTATCAGATATATAAATGGCTTTGCATTATAAAACCTTCATTTATCAGTTACTAATGTTAGACTTTCTAGGTATTGTATTTCTGTAAATCCAGTGTCTAATCCTTCCTTTGCATTAGTATCAATTTCTAAGGGAACATATGATACTCCAATAACTTATTGTGTTGCAAGTATATCCTTTATTCTTCCTTGTATTTTTAAATTAAGTGTGTCATAACATCCAGAGCACATTTAGAGCACTGGCCATGACGAGCAGATTTAAATGAGATAGTTTAGCCTTGTCAATATTTTTACCTTTTGAAACATCTTTAAACCATTTTTCAAGTAGTTCTATTGCTATCAATGTGTTATTCTTGTAAATTTGTGTCCATTTATTAGGCAAACTATCTCCATTATATATATTGGTTGTGTCAAAATTATTAACATATGTATGAGATATGTTTCTGTAATATTGCAGATCTCATATATTGCTTGCTTATAATTACATATTGTTAAATTGTTTGACTTTCTTTATTTGTTTAGGTTATAAACTACTACCGGCTGCGCGTCACAACCTAATTGTGTGTATTCTCAAAAGAAAATATTTTCTTTTTTATTTAGCTATATTTTCAATCTAAAGGGTCCTGTGGGAGTCGTAGGTATTCTTTATGCAACTGTTTGATTTGTTTACAAATGTACAAAATGCCCCTCTTTGCCTTTCTAAAATTAGTTATATATATTTTGGTCTTGAACTCATCAGCAAGATTAAATTCTTAAAAGTTCAGCAAGCATTAAAAAAAGAACTAACTAACACACTCTTCTTAACCTTTTTTATATTAGGTATTCACTAAAAGAGTTATTGAAAGAAAGCCATGAAAGAGTGGCGTTTCTTCATCATCAACTTCGTTAAATAAACGGATGAAGTTGTAGATTTCGCTCATTTTTACAATATGATTAAAAAAAATTGTTAGACTACTTATATACTGTTCAAATATTTTACTTACGAGTACTACGAATTTAAAAATAAGAATTTGGTGGTTGATTTATTACTTAAATGAGAAAACTTAACTTAAAGATTACATACATAGTTGCACATGAGATTGTGCTGCCATACTTCCAATATATACAATAATATTTTTGAAGTTATGCTTAAACTGCAATTTTTAATGAAAAAAAAACTAGAAATAAAAACCTAAAACCATTTTTACAATTCAGTAAAATTGGCAAGATCGCCAGCCATGTAGATTATATAAATAAATAAAAGTTTAGTTTTGGTTTAAGTGATTTAATTGTTGTATTTTTTTAGCTATCGTTATTTATTTGCTTAATGCAAAATTCTAAATATTTTATTACAAACAGCCCACAATCTTTCGTATTTGCTCGCTGTGTGCAATTGCGCATAGCATAATTTCCGTCTGTAGCCATTGTAGCGAAGGGACGAGTCCCTATCGACTTCATTCTTAACCATGTCTCTTCAGCAAACCTGGGTAGGCCCTGAAAAGTAATCGGAATCCTGGCGGGTGGCGGAATGAAAATTAATTGAACTTTCTATCCGTTCCGACTCATACTACAAATATTTCTGATTAATTTCTCCTATTTGAGAGACATTTTGTGATCCCAAGGTGACCAAAGTGTATATGGAGTGTCCCGTAATTATGGCCCACATCCAATCACTGCACAGAGGTGGATTTTGCACTTTTAGGTGGCCAAAATTATTTTTTTATAAAAATGGAGTTAAAATAATGGCTAAATAATTGAAAAAATGTATATTATCAATTAGCATGTTTTCCGCGCCAAATAGTGAAAGAAATAAATAAAAGAGAAAAGACAAAAAAAAAATTATTTTCAATGACAAATTTTCCAAAAAAAATCTAGGTACAGATTAATAATTTAAGAGTAAATACATATTTTACACGATTTGATTAGTCATTAATGGATAAATCTTCATCCGTGTCAGAAATATCGGATTCGGTATTCGGCTCAGCCGGCAGTAACATATTGATTGTTTCAGGGCAAAATGATCTTGATTTGATGCTTTTTGTTTGTTTCATGCTACTTAATAATGGGTCTGAACTCAGTAATAGTCTATTGTATACATCACGGTTGCATTCCTCCCTCGAGAACTTTCTTGAATAGTTTTCGCGGTATAACCGAAAGTGCTTATTTCTGGCTTCTGCTGCCTCTTCCGACAACTGTCCTATGGGTAATAAGGCATTTTCAATTACAGCTGCACCATGAATTAATATTTTATGCATGGTCGGAGTCATTGGGTGCCATTCATATAGGTCGACATACAATTTCGCAGTTGCCATTGCATATTCATCAAATTTTTGGACGTCTATTTTGTGACCACTTGAGATTGTTTCCAGTATAACCTTCAATCTATATATTAATTTAAAATCAACTTTTGTTATGTCGGCAGCTAATTGAGGGTTTTCAAAAAATCTTCGGCTAGTGTTACCATCATTGGTATTCCCGAAATTAGCTTTTGGCATGTCGACTAACAATCCAGTTTCCTTTCGAAATCTTTCCTGAATATGTTTTTTTCGACGCTCTTCTAACTCAATTTCTTCGTTAGTTCTCTTCTCTCTATACTTTTTTACCGGTAATTTATATGCCAGATGTAAAACGCTTTCGAACAATCGAATTCTGGCGTGTAGTACAGATAGTCCGAATTCAATAGCCGTAGAACTTGTATTAAACTTTTGGGTCAGATTGTTAAAGTCTTTAGATGTTGTTCCGCATATATAACACCGACTTGTTGATTTTGTATCGGTTGCAGCGTTACACACTTTGCCATCGACCATCGTCATCTTAAAGACATGTTCAAACATTAATTTGATCCCATGCAAAATTACTTCAGTAGGTGTTAACTTCTTGACGGATTCGTCAACGTAACTGATTTCCTCCTTTATTACATCAGTAGATTCTTTGACAAACCTAAATCGTATTGGTCTGCAATACCTAGGCGATGACGGTGTTGGGTTTTGCCAAATTATTTTTTTGCCTTCTATGCCACAAATTATTCGAAGTGGTACAAAAGAGCTCAGGAATACATTTGCGTCTGAGGCAGTGTCATCGTCGAATTGTTGTTTATATTTGGCTTGTTGGGATCCGTCACAACCCCATTTACATATAATTTTCAAAGAATTCCTTTCATTATCTTTGAGAGTACAAAGGATTCCTTCTAGCGCCATTGATAAGCGCGTAACTGTATTATCAATTAAGCTTTGTAAATTGCTTTCTGCGCAGGTACTTGTGACCCTTATACATTCTTGGGGGGGGGGGGGGTAACATTCTTTTTTTGCTTTTAGCAATAGGTCATAGCACGGATAAAACGATTTATTTGTGTTCCTGATGATTTGATATTGTCGCTTTGTCAAATCAGCCTCAACAAACATTGCTAGGGCTTGCAACTGTGTAAGAGAAGTAATTTCTTCTCTATTTGATTTTTTATACGCTGTTCTGTATTTCCCTGCACGATTTGGAGAGTTTGTGATTTCTCTTAGTATTTGTGAAGCATTCCTTTTTCCTCTAGCCTGTAATGTTGTTTGCGCTGCATGAACGATAACTTTGTCACTAAGCGAAGATCGCATGTTTTCTGTCTTTCTTCTTTTAGTTCTCTCACTAGAATCTTCAAATGATTTAGAAGGCCGACCTGGTCGATTTTGTTTATTTACTGAAAGAACAAATGTTCCTTCTAACCAATCTTCATTGCTTTTAAGAAATACTGCTTCTTTTCTATGGGCTTTAGACCATTTTTCTTTCATCGATGTTTTAAAGTATGCAAATCTTTGTTTTAAACTGCTTAGATTATCTGGTGTGTCACCATAAAAGGACACCAGGTGATTCTCCAGACATTTAATTTTTTCATCCAAACTAGGCAAATCTTGCTGTTGTATTTGGTTGTAAAGATATTTACGGGTCACTATTTTTGTACGCGAGGTACCAGGTACACCTAAAACGAAGAAACTTACACTTTATTCCATTTTAAACAAAAGTTGATTTTTTTTTATTGTGACGTCATTTATAAAAAAAGTATATAATTTGGACATCCGCAGCCATCCGCACCCAAATTGTATATTATTCATTAGCGTAATATATGAAGTATACAATACAATAACAAACATTACCCGAGAGAAGGCGATAATATAACAGAATGTCTTACAATCATAAAAATTAAGGAAAAATTTCATTACAAAACAACCTTTTTTGAAAGTTCTACAAATATTTAAAATAATGTTAAAAATCGTTAAAAGATATCAATAAATGTTGATTTTTACCTGAATTATTCGAATCCATCACAATCACTGCTAAAAAATTACGTGGACAAAACAAAATTTCTGTTGTTTAAATTATTACGTTGAGACAGCTGACAACAATGATGTGCATTCGTGAGACAACCAAGTTTCAACTATCTGCACGTACGTTCAGTGAAAGATTCGGTAGTAGGTATGGTAAATTATTGTTACTGGTACATTCGATTGGCTCTGGGATTTTTTTTGGGACTTTTAAAGTCACTTGTGAAAATTGACTTTTGGCCAGCTAAATGTTAAAAATCTACCTCTGTGCACTGGCTTCATAGATTGGAATGAACAGGTATTTCTTCCGCAATATGTTGATCTTTTGAGTTGATAACATTATTATTTCACTATTAACCTCGTTCGGTTTAATAGACCATCTTTTAAGTGCAGTGAACATACCCTTACAATTTCCGCCTCAAATTCATCCTTAAAACCCAAAGAAGAAAAAAACTCGATGTGGCATTTAATTCCTACAAGAGTGTGGTGGTTGGTAGTAGCAAGTAAAAACACTTCTTTTTTTTCTATATGGCTAATGGCAGTCTCGCCACGTGTATTCTAGTTTCTCTTATTTCTAATTATTACTAAAAGTGTTATAAATAGTGTTACCATTGTACATAGTAAATTATCAACAGTGTTGTATTTATTTGTATTATCAACCGTGTTGTATTTATATATTCATTAATTCTATTACAGCAGTTTGTAAATTTTTGCTCATTCCTCCAGCTGATGTTATCTTACTTGTCATAAATTCTACTTGTTTTCTATATGGCTAATGGCAGACTCGCCACGTTTATTCTAGTGTTGTATTTATTTGTATTATCAACCGTGTTGTATTTATATTCATTATTTCTATAACAAGTCAGTAAATTTTTGTTATTCCTCCAGCTGATGTTATTTTACTTGTCTATAGATTCCTTAAATCCACTGGCTTTAGCTCTCATTAGATTTGTAGGAAAGAATTAAGAATACTTAATTTCTTCATGAGGTTTATACTGTTTTGCTGACAATGGAATCAATAATCATGCTCATTGCTAAATAGTTCACACATGTGTTTCTTGACCGAACTTGTGGAACTTTTCACCTTTGAACTTTGGTAGACAGAAATCTACTATATTTGTAATGTTAAGATGTATATGGCAAATTCGCCATGTAATGTTAATATGCAAAAGCTGTTCAATGTGTGTGTATTGGTGATTGTTTAATTTTGCAAATATTTAATTAACAAATTAAAAGAATTAAAATAATCGGTTTAATTATCGAATACTGATACATTTTGTTACTTCACAGTGACTTCCACATACATACGTATGTATCAATGGGGGATTCGTCTCAGGAGAGGAGACTGAAAGATACGGTTTTGGGAATAAGAAATGAAAAAAGACCAACTTACATTTCACAATCCGTTTTTTTTTTTTTTTTTTTGTTTAGTAAATGTTACAAAATATTTAATTTGGGTGCAATTAAAAGAATTGGTATAATTAACAATCTCAACTTCCTTCAAGTGCGTGGGTTTTTGGCAGTTGTAGTGAACGGAATGACCTTAAAAAATCCTACCTGATCGTTCAAAAGGTTCGTTAAAATTAATTATAGCAAAATACGAATAATTCACAATTTAATACAGAGGTGGGTATACGAATAATTTTTTTTTATATATTTGTTTTTCAAATTTAAATTAATTGATGTTTCACAACACAAAAAATATGCCACTGTTCATCCACTTCGTTCAACGTTTAATATGCAACTCCAACCTTTTGCTCATGAGCGATGCCTTCAAACCTATTTCTTTTCAATGTACACACATACATGCGTACTTGATGCTGAAAAAATAAATAGGTTTGAAGGCGGAACAAAAGGCAAATATTAACGAATAAAAAAAGACAATTCTCGTGCGTAAACACACATATATATATATACAGTAAAATCTCGGAAAAGTTAATCAAAATGTCCCAAGGGTAATTAACTTTTTCGAATTATTAACTTTTCCGAAGGTTTTTTAAATTTATCGAAATAAAGCTTAAAGCATATATTTCTGTAAATAATATTTTTATTTCATTTATTTTTAATATTATACATATGTATGTACATACTTATGATTAATTAAAAAATTTCAGTTATGTATTAGGTGTTGTGAAATAACTTTTTAAAGTTGTTTGTTTCTTGCTTTTGTTGTGGTAGGCTGCTACTAATTTAGTGCGTTTGAGAATCAAGTCTTCCACCTCTTTTACATCATTTTTGAAGTATTTTATTAAATTATTTATGCTTTGGAGTGCTAAATTATAACTAACTTCCTTTTGTGGGCTACTTTGCTCGATATCTGAGTCAGAGCTATCAGAAGACAATTCGCATTCTACATCCTCTGTTGCTTGATCTTCATTCCAGCCTTCTACGTCATCTATGTTGATCTCCACATTATCGGCCACCTTCGAAAGTAAAACTTGAACTTCGTTAATTGAATTGTTGTATTCGCTGTTCAGTGCAATAAGCGCAGACAGTGGAATGTTGTCTTCGTCTTGATATTCATCATCATCCCACTTGTTTATTTTATTCCATGAGTTGCTGAGAACACTTGGCAACAATTCATCCCAAGCTGCCTTAAGCATCAATATGGCTTGTCGAATTGTATGTAACTTCAACATACGGTCAATTGAAATGTTTTCCTTTGCAAGCATGTTGCATAAAAGTTTATTTCGATAACCCAATTTGACCAATCTTATTGGATTTTGATCCATTGGCTGTAAAACAGGTGTGACGTTGGGCGGAAAAAGCATTGCTATAATATTGCCGTCCTCAGTTTTCAAAATCAATAGGCTTGTGTGCCGTGCAGTTGTCTATGAGCAACAAAGCCTTTGGTGGCAAATTATTTTCATGAGAAAATTTGCGGACCTGTAAAATTTTAAAGTTATTAGCTCTTATAGAAATGCACATATATTTAACGAATTGCTGAATTTACCTGTTTGACAAATGAGTTATGAAACCAGTTATAAAAAAGTTTTGCATTCATCCATGCCTTTTGTGAACTAACGTACTCCAATGGGTTTTCAAATCCCTTAAAACAACGTGGATTAGCTGCTTTTCCTATCACCAACGGAGTCAATTTGTGCGAACCATCCGCATTTGCGCACAACAAAAATGTTATTCTCTCCTTGGCTATTTTCCTCCCTGGTGCGGTTTTTTCCGTAGCTGCGACGAAAGTTTTATCGGGTAATAAACGGTAGAAAAGTCCAGACTCGTCAGCGTTGTATATTTGTGATTCAGTGATCTTCATTTGGGCACATTTTGCCCGTAAATTATCAATAAAAGGTGTTATTCCTGCGGTATCGCTAGATAGAATTTCACCACACACTTTAAGAAAGCGAATACCGTGCCTTTTCTTAAAATTTGCTAGCCACCCATCACTCGCATTAAATTGTTTATTTGGATAAAGCTTTTGGAAATCGACTCTAGCTCTTGCTTTTATCAATGGTCCAGTTACTGCACAATTACGGTCTCTTTGTTTTAAAAACCATTCATAAACACTTTTATCCAACTCAACATATTCTGCTTTATGTAGAGTTTTCCTTGGTACCTGTTCATATGAGTTACTCAAAGCTTCCAATATTTCATTTTTCTTTTTTTTAATTTTTGAGATAGCTGCTTCTGTTACTCCATAATCTAATGCCAATCTTTTACCACTAACACCTTGGACAATCTTTTTCAAAATTTCTGATTTTTGTAGAACAGTCTGTCTTTGCTGCTTTTTATTTTTTGTTGACATTTTATTCACACACTTTACTACGCACTTTAAATAATTTTTGTGCTTTTCACAACAAAGGCTAAAAATATTGTGAGACAAGAATTGCATTTTTACATAAAACAAATGTGCAATACGTATGTATGTATTCGTGAAATACCGTAACTGAAAATATTTCTCTTTACTCAGAATTTTTCGTTTTTTTTATGCACGCTCTAAAAAGTTAATTAAAAATTAACTTTTTAGAGCGGCACGTGAAGACAGCCGCTCGATTAACTTTTCCGCGAGATTAACTTTTTCGAGACTTAACTTTTCCGAGATTTTACTGTATATATATATATATAAAATAATATAGAATATAATTCATAGATTTCGAATGCAATAATTGAAAAAAGGTAAGTAAGTTGAGAATAAAGTAAATATAGATTTGAAAACTTAAAATTTTCTTAAAATTATACTTTATTCATTGACGAAACTGGAAAGTATTTACATTTTAAATCATAGAACTTTAGACAGTGATAGTTTCCCTATAGCCCAATTATTTATTTTATTCAGCTTTACAGGGGGTTTAGCTTATAAATAGGCGGCATTCAAAGTAACTGTCAGAAAAATGAGAATTCGAAATAAAAACTACGGCGAGTAGTTGCCGGTTTGCATTTATAAATCAAAGTCTAATTTATTCAACATTTTACTTTACTTATAAACTATTTTTACTATTCTTAATTAGCTCTTCTAACTTACGTTAGCATATTTAAATTTATTCTTTGTTCCTTTCTCCACTATGACAATGGTTAATATTATTTTAATTGGCCAATCATGAAGCGTGTGTCACCCACAATATCTTGCATCTTATTGTTTTAAGCTGTGTTGCAATGCCTGTGCATTGAACTGCTATTACAGCAATGAATTTTTTCTTTAACGGTATACTACCATAAGAGAAAAAAAAATTGGAGCTAACCCTGGTCCTTATACCCGGCCACAGGTGTGGCCAGTATGTAACTTCTAGTAATGTAGATCCTAAACCGCTTAAATTTTTTTTGCTAAAACTCCAGATCTAAGAAGATGGTACAAATCTGCGACGATTGACACCTCAATGACTATCCTAGAATAAGCCATTGAGGAGCTATAAGCCTCCAAAGTCGAGAACCCCAAGAACGTATACCCAAGTACAGGTGTACTTGGTGTAATTTTAAAACAAATTTATGAATTGGTTACATAATCAAAGAATGTTTTTGTGTTGGTAGTATAAATGTATGCTTTTATTGTTGCTATGTTGTAATAAAAGTAGCATTAATATTATAATAATTATTAATTATAACTTAAATTATTAAATTGTGTGCTCTTTATTGCAAATTTCGCACACAAACGAATTGCTTGAATGCTGCAAACATATTGGCCGTTTACATAAAGAGCACATGTTACGAGTGCGTCTTCTGCGTTCTTCGCGAATATAACACATGTAGCGGCTTCCAACCTGGAGTTTCTTTCTCCGCCCATCAGCAGCTGCAGACGTTGATGGTAAAGCTTCAGCTCTTTCTTCTAAAGCTTTATTTATAAAACTCGCTATGCCATTTCCTGAACATTAACTGACCGCTCTTCAATGACCGGCATACAAAGGTCGTTGGCGAGCTGGCGAAGAAAGCGTTTACGCCTCAACTTACTGTATGTTATGTTAGAATTATTTTCAAAATATATGATGTACGCTGCCAATGCTGTCAAATCAATCATATTAAAAAATAGAGATAATGGCCAACGCTTCGTCTTTCTTTGGCAGGTATATTCTCCAAGTAATTGGTCCATAACGTCCACTCCTCCTTTTGTTCCATTATAAAATTAAATTATTTCTGGTTTGCCGCTCCTGCTGATGGCGTTATCATCATGCATTGATGATAATAAAACAACTGCCTTGTTTTTTTCGGCACTTATGAGCATATGGAAATGTTGGGCATAAAACCGAAGACTGTTGACTCCACAGGGCGGTCTTTATGTGCCAGCATTTCTTTGGGTATAAACGACTTATTTTTTCGCACAGTTCCAACCGCTGTTAGATTCATCGACCATAAGCCTTGAAACAAATTGAGGTTTGTAAAAAAATTGTCCATTGTTATATTACGTCCGCTTCCACAAAAGCGGCTTACCAAATCCTTAACCACGCGTTCACCCTGATTACTTTCCCGTCCCGTAACAGCTTGGCCAGTATATATTTGCCCATGCCGTGGATACAAGTTTTTCGCATCACATAACCACCACACTTTGCCGGTTTGGATGGGATGTATTGCGTGAAACGGGTACGGCCACGATAGGGAAACAACCGCTCGTCCACGGTAAGGTTTTCACTCGGTTTGTACAAATGTTCGAAATTGTAATTGCAGCCTTGTCAGTTTGCTGGCGTATTTCTCTTGTGTTTGAATCATCAAACCTTATAAAGCGTAATATTGCTTGGAATCTGTTTATGCCAATTTATGGACTGTAGTGTACCCCTATAGTCACCCCTAATATCACAATTTAGTATGTGCACTTTCCCATAGGAATGTCACTCAATTTTAACTCAAAACAATAATAATAATAAATAATACTTGTTACAACAAATAACTATCCGTTTTGTAAAGCAACAATTATTAAATATTATTGTATTATTCTAGTTTTAAGGATACCGTTAGTTAAGTATAAAAGAAAGAAATTTTTGGAATAAAAATCAATTTTTGCTTAGCCTTTAAATCGGCTGTTTTATTTAAAAGCATTCTACTGCTTGATTTAAATCTAAGAGCATACATCTGCTCAGGCATAAAATCTGCCTAAGTCTTTTTTAGAGCCAGTGGCGTTCATTAGCGCCGGCATAACCGGGTAGGCAGACTTTTATAAACCTTACATGGCGATCCTGCCAAATAATAACAAAGATGTCCCTGTAGAGGAATACAAACCTGCAGGCAAGGACCAACAAGCTCCCTCATATACGGCCACACCGTTGAAGGCAGGCCCAAAGCCACTGACGATAAAGAAAAATACCACAGAGAAAATACCTTGCGACAAACCGGAATTTCTTACCAAAATTTATTATTTGTGAAATTATTTTTGTGAAATATAATTATCAAAATTACGTTTAAAATACAAATACATTAAAAAGATATATTTATTACACTCAAACTTAAGGAATAAAAGAAAACTATAACAAAATTACTAATGTAATAAAAGATAACGCGAAGAAGCATTAATAAGAACACAAATGTCAATCACAGATGTTGAGAAATAAGTGCTACCAAATTGGAAGAATTGGTAGTGTTGTAAAGTTTACCCAAAAAAAAAAAAGTTCAGTGTTACCTATTTGATTCACATATTTTTGCCATAATATATGTTATAACATAAGTTATGATTTGAAATCGCACAACTGCTTAACTTTTAATAGACATAAATTAATATAATTTTAGATGGAAGAATTAAAACAATATTATATTGAATTAGAAAAATTAGAAAAGAACATAAAAAAGAGCAAAGACAGAATTTACTCCTCTAACTATAAAATTGAAAAATTATCGCGCTTAATTGAAATTAAATTAGAAATTGACAATATTTGTAGTCGTTTGCAGGAAGAAGAGACCAAATCGTTTATAATCAAATTTAATGAATTATACACAATAGTGTTGAACTTAGTGAAAAATATAAGTACTAAAGAAAGTACAGATTTAACAGATAATTCGGACGCAAGTGTTGCAAGGGAAATTATTAATATGGCACAATTCGATATTGGAGTTGTGGGCAAAAACCTTAACGTTTTTAAAGGTTCATATGAGGTGTTAGAAGACTTTATAGTGCAAACAGAGTTATTGCATGATATTTTAAGAACAGAAGACCGAGAGATATTCATAAAGTATGTCTATAACTTTAAATTAGCTGCAAATGTCAGGAGTGTTTTGGGACGTTCCAACATACCTACTACGTTTAATGAATTGAAGAAGTTGTTGGTTGATGCGTACCCGAACCCAAGAACTCTGCAACAAGTCTTAAGTGAATTAGGATCAATAAGGCAAGGAAATTTGAGTATATCAGCCTTTAGAGAGAAAGTTGCATTGTTGTCAGAACAATTGAGCAATTTTGAACTTAAGGCAATAGCAAATCCATCGCAGGAAACAAAAAACGCAATATCTAAAATGAGTGAAAATATGGCCTTAAATGTGTTTATAAAAGGTGTTAATGTGGAATATAAAAATATATTGGTAGCAAGTAGTCCAAAAACTCTCAGTGAAGCTGTAGAGAAATGTATTACAGTGGAAAGAAATATGCAAACAAATGATAATAGTATTTTTAGAATTAATAGGCGTGATAATGAACGTATGTACAATTCGCAAAGAGTGTATGGGGATTATACAGGGTACAGAGGTCAGGGATACCCAAACCAAAATAGTAACAGAAATAGCAACAATTATAATAATGGATTGTATAATAATAATGCTAATTACAATCGCAATAGATATGGCGACAGCAATAGTAACAATAGCAATAATATGTACAGAAATAGTGGTAATAATGCGAATAGAAACTTTGCAACAAGAAGTAATGATAATAATATGAATTCCTCATATAGAAATAATAATAACAGGAACAATTCGTCGTATAGACCCAGTAATGGCAGACATAACCAGGGAAACTAATAGCGCCGGATAGCAAAGATTGTTATCCAGGAGGGCAAAAATGTTTCAAAATTTCAAATAACACTGATAATTCGATAACAATAACTTGCAGTACCATAAATAAAGAGCTTAAGTTTTTGGTAGACACTGGAGCAGATATTTCTATTTGCAAGCGAGGTAATATAGAAAACATAAATGAACGTAACATATCATCACTAAGTGGTATTACTTTAGATACGATTGAAAGTCTTGGCACCGCATATCTAACTTTAGAATTCGATAATAAGCCGATAACACACAAATTTCACATAGTTGAAGATAATTTTCCAATCAATACTAATGGAATCATTGGTAGAGACTTTTTAGAAAGATATAAATGCAAAATTGATTTTGAAACATACACGTTAACCTTCAATATAGCTGATGAAGAAGTTATTTTACCGATTACCCCAAAACGCGTTTATAAAACTGAAATATGTATACCAGCACGCTCAGAACTGATAACACCAGTCAACATATGTATAAGTCAGGAAAGCATTGTTTTGAACAAAGAATTATGTCCGGGAATTTTTGTAGGGAATAGCATTATACCATCAATAGGACTACAACACATAAAATTGTTGAATACAACTGACAAAGATGTAGTTTTGAAAGATTTGAAGTTAGAAACGAAGCCATTATCAAATTACAATATATATAATTGCGGCAACAATATCAATACAAGTAAAGGCAGAGTACAAAAAGTTTTAGAAGATTTAAATATCGAATCTATAGATCCATTAGCTAGGCAGTCCTTAAAAAACATAGTTACAGAATATAATGATGTATTCCACCTTGATGGTGACAAATTAACAACAAATAATTTTTATAGTCAAAACATTCAGATGACAGATTCTTCACCTGTTTACATAAAACCTTATAGACTACCTGAGTCACAAATGAGCGAAATAAACAAACAGGTAAATAAATTGTTAGAAGATGGTATCATTGAACCATCTGTGAGTCCTTACAATTCTCCATTATTGGTAATACCGAAAAAATCAGCAAATGACACGAAGAAATGGAGATTAGTAGTTGATTTCCGGAAAGTAAATGAAAAAATAGTAAGCGACAAGTTTCCTCTAACAAGAATCGAAGATGTCCTAGACAAATTAGGTAGGGCAAAATATTTTTCTACACTGGATATGACCAGTTCATTTCATCAAATCGGTTTGGATAAAGAATCAAGACCGATTACATCGTTTTCTACCAGGAATGGTCATTTTCAATTTACTCGGTTACCCTTTGGACTGAAGATATCGTCAAATAGTTTTCAAAGGATGCTTACAATTGCATTGAGCGGCTTAGATGCAGAAGCGTTTTTGTATGTCGATGACATTATTGTTTTTGGTTGTAGTATTCAACACCATCACGAGAACTTGATAAAAGTCTTTGAAAAAATGAGGCAGTATAATTTAAAACTGAATACGTGTAAATGTCGTTTTTTGAAAACAGAAGTAGTTTATCTAGGTCACCTTATAACTGATAAGGGTATACGTACCGACCCTGCTAAACACGAAGTAATAGAAAACTATCCAGTTCCCAAAAATGTAGATGAAGTCAGACGTTTCGTAGCGTTCTGTAATTACTACAGGCGTTTCGTTAAAAACTTTGCTGAAATAGCTAGAAATTTAAATAAACTGTTAAAAAAAAATACTGTTTTTAGGTGGGACGAAGGTTGTCAAAAGTCTTTTGAAACATTAAAATCAAAATTAATCAATCCACCAATACTCCAATATCCTGATTTTAGGAAACCGTTTATATTAACTACCGATGCATCTAATTATGCACTTGGAGCAGTCCTATCACAAGGTGAAATTGGGTCAGATATGCCCATATCGTATGCGAGCAAATCGTTGAGTAAGCATGATATAAACAAGCCAGTTATAGAAAAAGAGCTGTTAGCTATACATTGGGCTATAAACTTTTTCCGTCCGTACCTTTATGGTAGAAAATTCTACGTAGTGACAGACCATAGACCCTTGGTATCGTTATTTTCTCACAAAAATCCATCATCAAAAATGACTAGAATTAGGTTGGATTTATGTGACTACGATTTCGAAATATCGTATAAGAAAGGTAAGATGAATAGCAATGCAGATGCGTTGTCAAGGATAGTATTGGACAGCGAAGCATTAAAAACGTTAACCCCTACCGAAAATTTACAAAAGCGTAATGATATATTAGTGATGACTAGAAACATGAAAAATAAACATGATGCACAAAAAGATGTCGAGCATAGAGGTGGCATCTCCAGTAAAGAGCCTGATCAACTTTTTATTTGGGAATGTACTTCAATCTCAGACATTAAATCGATGAAAAAACTTAGGTTTGAAATAATGAGTAAAATTAAAACACCTCAAATTGTAGCAAGTGATTTAGAAGTTGTAGTGAGATGTGGTGATAATCCAATAAACACAAAGCTGTATTTGGAGAAGCTACTATTGAAATTACTATCAATAAATGTAAAAGAGCTAGCATTAAATGCTCATGATGAAATTTTCAAATTAGTAACAAAGGAACAGTTTAAAGACACGTTCAACGCATTAAGAGGTAAAAATAAAGCAAATTTAAGAATACTAATATATAAAGAACCAGTAAGGGTATATGATAGGAAAGTACAGGATACTCTCATTAATGAGTACCATAGTTCAACTATATGAGGACACTTAGGTGTCAGGAAAACGACGCTAAAACTTAAACAAAAATACATATGGAAGAATATGGGTAGGATGATTAAGCAGCATATATTAAATTGTAAAGAATGCAAAATTAACAAGCAAACGAAACACACCAAAGAAAAGCTAACACTAACCGATACGCCAGGGACTAGTTTCGAAACAGTGTCAATAGACACGGTGGGTCCCCTTAGATTCTCAAATAATTTTAGATACATACTAACAATACAGTGCGATTTAACAAAGTATATTATTGCATGCCCCATTGAGACGAAGGATGCTAAGACCGTTGCAAAGGCTCTTGTAGAAAACTTGATTTTAAGATACGGGCACTTCAAAGTTCTTAAGTCAGATAGAGGTACCGAGTTCGTAAACGAGTTAATGGCGGAAGTATGTAAGCTACTGGAAATAAAACAGATTTTCAGCACTCCATACCACCATGAAACTCTTGGATCAGTTGAAAGAAGTCATAGAGTACTGAATGAATTTCTCTTAGGCTTCTGTAAAGATAATGAATGGGACCATTGGATACCTTATTTCTGTTTTGCGTATAACACAACACCGCATATAGACACAAACTACACTCCATACGAGTTAATATTCGGTAGATTACCAAACTTGCCTAATGAAAACTTATTGAATTTTGAACCAATCTATAATATAGATAATTATTCGAAAGAATTGAAAGCTAGATTAAAATTTTCGTTGCAAAAAGCAAAAGAGTTACTGGAGATATCAAAAAAGAAACGCATTGAACAATGTGTAAAATTTAATCCGTTAAATTTGAATGTAGGAGATATGGTCTTAGTAAAAACCTTTAATAGGAAAAAGAATCAACCACCATACCATGGTCCATATAGAATAGTACAAACTAAAGGAGTAAACTCTGTCATAGATCTAGGAAGTAAGTTAAAAGAAATACATAATAATAATTTAAAAAAATATTAGTAATATGTTATAATTGTAAAATTATATATATATATA
Source organism: Tachina grossa (assembly GCA_949987645.1). Classification (NCBI taxonomy): domain Eukaryota; kingdom Metazoa; phylum Arthropoda; class Insecta; order Diptera; family Tachinidae; genus Tachina; species Tachina grossa. The sequence continues at coordinate 45,308,264 of OX465278.1, read as the reverse complement.
TATATATAAAAAAAAAAAAAAAAAAAAAAAAAAAAAAAAAAAAAAATTTGAATTTTAAGAAACATAAAATTGTAAAATTTTTCTTAAGGGGTAGGGTGTAGTGTACCCCTATAGTCACCCCTAATATCACAATTTAGTATGTGCACTTTCCCATAGGAATGTCACTCAATTTTAACTCAAAACAATAATAATAATAAATAATACTTGTTACAACAAATAACTATCCGTTTTGTAAAGCAACAATTATTAAATATTATTGTATTATTCTAGTTTTAAGGATACCGTTAGTTAAGTATAAAAGAGAAATTTTTGGAATAAAAATCAATTTTTGCTTAGCCTTTAAATCGGCTGTTTTATTTAAAAGCATTCTACTGCTTGATTTAAATCTAAGAGCATACATCTGCTCAGGCATAAAATCTGCCTAAGTCTTTTTTAGAGCCAGTGGCGTTCATTAGCGCCGGCATAACCGGGTAGGCAGACTTTTATAAACCTTACAGGACAATTTTCTACCGACCACAAGTCCGGCACACTTTCGCCGCTACTACGGTTGGCACCAGTCATAATAAGAACTATAAACGCATACATTTCACTCAATGTCACATGCTTCCAAGTTTTTGATTGCGCACCTGGATGTTCGATGTTGTATGCTCTATATGTGGCTTCTGCTTTTTTATTTATGTGGCGTGTTATTATACTCACCATTTCCACGCTCATATAACATTTGAATGTATTTTCGATGGACAATGTAGCTGTAGATTTAACTGGCCCACTTCGATGTCTTAGAACATTTTGTTGCCTGGTTTGGCGTGCTAGCCTTGGTTGCGTGCTCCATAATGTACCGTCACGTGCAACAAATTCAGCTGCTTCCAAGTTTACTTGCAGCAAATCATCTTCAGTGTCGATTATCTCATCCTCTTCCTCGTTATGGACGACATAACAGATATTCCCCCTTATTGCGAATGGCGTCGTCGACGTGACATCAAGGCAACAGTAAAAATAGTCCATTGTCTACTCTTTGTTGACAACAATTGACTCCTATTTACATGCTGTTTTAATTTACAAAGCCTTAGAGATTAGTAAGAGATCATCAATAAGAGCCACTTTTTGCCGATAAAGAGTAGAGAAGTGGCAATATGTACTGTCGTCTTGATGTGACGTCGACGACGCCATTCACAATATGACGGATTATCCTCTGTTTCTTCAATATCCGATACTGTAACTTCGGTTGCAATTTCTCCATGCTCTCCTTCGATATCTTCAGTGTCCGAGTATATTTCGTCATCTACGAAGTCGTAGATGACAAAGAGTGTTTGGATGTAATTTTCTTTTTCAGCATCAGTTAATCTGTTAAAAATATGTAAGTAATAAATTTTCATTGTAATTATAAAATTATTTCATATATTTGAATTTACCTCTTGCATTGGCTGGATGACAAATAATGAAAGTTTCTTCTGCGGTACATGTTATTATTAATAAATTTAAAAAAACACAAGCAAATCCAAAGAAAATAAGAAAGCGACTGAACAGAAAAACTCTTTATGTAACTTCACTTCTATACTTTATATTTATAAGGGGAACTCCCAAATTTGAAACTATTTACATAGAACAAATGTACGTATGTATATATATATATGTATTTGTCAGAGTTGCAATTTTAGAAATTTTAGTTTTTGTTGAAATTTATACCGATGTATTGACGTTATCCCTATCACATTGTATTCTTACGACAACTCAAAATATTCGTTAATATGTTCAGCTATAAAATTGCATTAAAAAAATTAATGTTTCTTCGAAAATATAAATAAAAACGAAAAAAATTTAAACTGGCCACACCTGACTCTGAAATGTTCATATGGGCATAAATCCCACAATATATACAAAATATAAATGAAACTCTCTAAAAAATACCTTTCCACTGGTATACCTTTCCCATTGATAGTAAAAAGCAGTTTAATTTTTTCTTCTTCTGCTTATTCACGTAAAAACACCGCTATCTAAAAACTGTCCGTAAGAACCGTACTTAAGCATACATATAGTTTTGCAGAGAACCGTCTTAGCTTTCACTTGTTGTATACGTGAAAGCTACCACCTATGAAGTACGTAAGTTATGGCACTTTAAAAATTGGTTTATGCGTTAAGAGAGATAATTTATTTTTGAAATATCATTTCTTAAAGTGCCATGACCTTATGAGGACTATTATATCATGTTTTTTTTTTAATTTTCAACAAAGTTGATATTCTTTACAGGGTGATCCATCCGTCATTTTGATTTCGCAGAACAGAACTGATCTTCGACAATGATTGATGATTCGGGGTTTTCTGAGTTAATTAGGTAGAAATTAAAAACTTCAAAGTAATCGTCTTCACTTGAACGTGTGTATTTATTTTTAACATTGTAGCCTATAGCCCGCTGTGGTCTATATGCTTAGGGCGGACATTGTGCAAAAGCATTTGGTAATTTAAAATAATTTAGGTCCGTATTGAGACTTTTTTTCTTCAATAATATATTCCAATTCTTCTCGAACTTGAGTTTTTGAATTTATTGCATCACCTTTCCCATCATCTGGTATTTTTATTTTCTTTATATAATTTCCACTATAGAATTCAGAGAAATCATTGAAATGTTTTACATTTTACTAAAAACCTTTTTGGCAGTTTGTTCATATTCTTCAGAAGTACAAATGTCTTCTTGCTTGAAATCGAGGCGTAAACTTTTGCTTTGATAATTAGCAACATTTTTTGTAGTATCCGGCATGAGCGATTTACTTACCTCAACAACTGGCTAGAATAGTCTTTTTTTTATAAGTTCTAGTAGCAAGAAAAAAAGTTGTATACAATTTTCTAAGTTGTGTTATGTTTATTTTTATTTATAATACTTGCAACCTGAAGGGTCCCTTGTGCATCGCAGGTATTCTTTATTATTTTTCTTTAACCTCTTGCACTTCAACTCTATTTGCAACTGAGTGCAAGAACTGACTTCTACTTTCTTAAAACTTAATATATTCCAACAATAATATTTTATTTACATTTAATTTTATTATGCTAATTAGACAGTAAATTATTATTAGCTTTTGAGCCAATTACGGAGATACTATTTTAGAAGTTTTTAAATTTAATTTTATTCGAAAAAATTATAAGAAAATTTATTTCATGGCTTTATAACTTAAAAAAATCACTTCATTTTCATAGAAAAAAGAAAAGAATTATTATTTTTACTGATGTTTGGTAAAACATTCCAAGCAAAATGCAGGATTGCCTTCACAATCACTGCAAAAGGCTGATACTTTTTTTGCCTTTTTCGCAGCAACGCTCCTTCCTTCAATTTTTGATAAGTTGTCATAACAACTCAAACATCGTTTTCTTGTTTTTCTGTTTGTACTATCTCTTGTGTCGAATTCTTTCAATTTGTGTTTTTGATTTGAAGTTGACGGCTGCTGCTCAAGTTTTATATCACAAAGATCTTCACAAATGGATTGCCTGAACTCGAGGATCGGAATATTTTTAGTATTTTTATAAATTACTAAGGCGTTTACAACTGCTGTTGAAAGCAGATATTCGAACGCAATTTTGTGGTACCATCTAATGGTTTTCCTCAAGGGAGTGAAATAGCAGGCCATTTGGTCGGATACGTCGATACCTTGTTTTGCATGATTGTAATCTACAATTACCTTCAGCTTCGTTATTTCCTCCCCTTGTCTTGTTTTCTTTCCTGTTGGAGCTTGCTCTAGACCATGCTTTGTGCTAAGCATAAGCACTTCACGCTTGTCCTTCCATTTTGATATTACAATAGAAGAATTTTCACGCCCAATGATTTCAGATCTTTTTAGCTTAGCCATGGTAACTTCTTTGGGATTTCCTATTCGGTTTTTTCGAAGAGTTCCAATAAGGTGAGTTTTACGAGCAAGCAGCATTTTAGCTAAAGAAACCGACGTGTAGAAGTTGTCAGTTGCTAAAGTTCTTCCGTGGTCTAGGTATTTATCTGCTAGATCTAGAACAATTTGTGTACTGTGTGATGTTGTCGTTGTGAGCTTACCCCTTTGGTGAAGACTTGCATTTTTTCCTGCGTAAACGGAACTTGTATACGTGTAGCCGCTCGGATCGCAAAGTTTGTACACTTCTACTCCATATTTGTGAGATTTCCCAGGATTGTACTGCCTAAATTACAGTCTTCCTCTCCAAGGAATCATTGACTCGTCAACTGCCAATATTTCACCCGGGCGTCTAGCGTTTACGAAATTCTGCTCTAGCATTTCTAACAATCCACTCACTTTTCCTAAGCGATCACTTCCAACCAAAGAATTGTCGGAAAAATTAATAAATTTCAAAATCAACTGATATCTATTTCTCGACATCACTTGCGGAACGAATGAATTTCTGTAGAATTGGTCAGTTCTCCAGTAGTGGGAAATGGATGGCTATTTTACGATTCCCATATACATTACTAATCCCAAAAATTTTTTTATTTCGGCTACTGTTGTACCTACCCATTCCTTTGTACGAGAATTTCGTGTAATCGTATTGTTTTGTAGGAAATTGTTGGCATTTAAATTTTTTTGAGTCACAATAAGATCAAATACTTCCTCAGTGACCATTAGCCCAAATGCTTCAATGGGTCGCAACGTTGATTGCCCTCTTTGGATGGCAAATGTTGGAGCTTCGTCAAAAACAAAGGCATTCAAAGATGTTCCACTTACAGGAGTCCACAGGTTTGCTGAAACGAGGGGCAAATCAGGTGCATCTTGAAAACCTTCTTCAACTGCCGATGGTTCTGAATCTCTTGAAAAGTCAGATCCACTTGACTCATCTTCGGATGGAATGTAATCATCTGAATCCGATCCCTCAAAATCGACTTCATCAGTGTCGGAGCCTTCGTTCCTATCTCGGTTTCCATAAAAAATGGTTGGATTTATTCCAGAATTGTTGTTTGCCATTTTGCGTACCTTTTATTTCTTTTTATTAAACTAAAACCTGATGATATGAGAAAGAAGAGATCAAAATATATAAATATCTCGAAAATCTCACTGTGACCACCGGTGGGCCACGTGGCACCATGTGCTCTTCTGTAACACTTGAGTGCCGCGTGACCCACCGGTGGTCACATTCTAAAAACACAAAAAAAACAACACAAACCTGAAACTAAAGACACAGAACGGTTCACTAACACTTAACATACACTTTTAAACAAAAAAACACTCTTGGCACACTGGTAATTTTTTTTAATATACGGCGGCAGTCAACGTGTTAATGGTTAACCATATTAATCTGTCCATTTATCGTAATCAGACATAAGAAGGTTGTTGGGGGAGACGCTGATGGTCAAATGATGGTTTATCCTTTGATGCAAGCGGGTATGAGTTTTCGACTTTCTTTTACCTTTTGTTTTCTTTTTACAAAGTACACACACGTTTTGGTTTTTTTTTTTTGTTTCTTAGGTTTTATTTCAAATTATTCAAATTCAAATTATTTACATGAAAAATTCTATACACTTTTGCTTGGAATTCCTTTATATATTTATATATTTATTTATTTTATATATTTTCTTGTGTTGTTTTGCCACTGTACTTGTTTTTATTTCCGCACGAACGAATCTTTCGATTGAATATTAAAAGCCAACTGTCTCAAGAACAAAAAAAAAAAAAAAAAAAAAAAAAAAAAAAAAAAAAAAAAAAAACACCACCCAATGTATTGTGAGTGTGATCTCTGCTGAGTTGAATGATAGACGTAACACAAAAGAAAAAAGAGATTACACTCAATCATACCCTATTTACGAGCGTACGTCAGGGAGGGCATTGAGGGTTTGAAAAATGCACCAACGACTTTCCAGAATTGTACCTTTTTGACCTTAATTGTACTAAATGTTTTTTAGTTGAAATTACATACATATTTTTATTTGATTTTATTAACCCTTCGTTGCATGACTTAATTTCCTTAAGTAAAAAAAATTTTTGTTATAGTATATTAGTTATGTATTAAGTTTTGATGACAAAAATTTAATTTGGTTCGGTTCCGATTTTTCTGAAAAGAGATAAGAAACATTGCATGTATGCGTTTTCATGCAGCTAATCTGTAAAAAAAAGTAAACGAGTTTTAATATGATATTACATTTTATTTTTGGAAAACATTCAAGTTTTTGTTATAAAAAAATATCTGCAGCACGTTTGTACTTATTTTTTATTTATTTATTTATTTTTTTTTTTTTTTGAAAATACTTTTTGCTATTCGGAATGAAATTTTTTAAAGCAATTTCTTGATTTGTTGAAACATAAGCTAGTATCACATTTTTCACACATGACAAAAGTATATCCACTGCACCCTGGCAACTTGCATGTAAGTCTATTTTCTATCCATTTTGGCCAATGGTCTATGTGATCAAGTCGTACTTCGTTTTGTGGAATTGGCAAGCTTCTCTGATGCTTTCTCTTAAATAATTATGGAAATAAATTACTCATTTATGTATATAACTACCTTTATAATATATACCTTAAGAGCAAGATTTTTTGTAACGTCCGACGGCCTCCCCCGCGGTATTGATATTTTTCCCATTTTGCAAAGGGTTTCGCCAACTTTCAAACTAAAATCTGCCAAACTCTCCTTAACTATATTCCCTTTTTGTGCTTCAGTGCGTTTATATAAAAGCCAGGCATTGACCAAGGATGTGTCGACCAAGTGGTAAAAGAGGCGTAAATACCATTTCTTAGAGCGTATTTTGATTTTGCAACGCCCTATAAATGAGTCCAGTAAGTCAACGCCACCCATGAATTTGTTATATTCGGAAACAATGTTGGGACAGGAAATAGATACCTTCCTTCCCATTTTTTTTTTCGAATCTTTCAACTGTAAGTTCAGGGTTCTTTCCACGGTAGTTTGAAATGAAATACGCAGTGACGCTGGGGAAATTCCTTAAAGTATTAAATTAGTCATTGGATTACTATTGTACTTTCCAAGTTTGAATAGTACCAGAAAAATAAAAATACAATTGTACCAACTTGGCTATTTCTGGCGTACGTGCATAAACAAACAACACCCTTTTTCAATAAAAAAAAAATGAATAGTACAATAATTATTATTTAAAAAGGGTAATCAATATATTTAAGTTGTGTGACTTGGAAGAAACCTTATCCCATGCAACAGCCAAAATATTAACCGCCTTACGGATAATAAAAGCTTGCAGCAGCTTATGTACCTAGTCTGGGCTACTTATAGCAAGCAAATGTTTTAAAAGATTTTTCTGTAAAACGGTTTTGTTAAGTTAATTGAATACTGGTCTGGAGGCTGAAGAATTGTAGTGTAGTTCGGAGTTAGGCACACTATTATAAAATTGCCATCATCGGACTTTAACCCAGATATGCCGACGGGCATACTAGTGCAACAATCTTCGTGGTTTTTTAAAATAGGTTTACTCTGACAGATGATATTACAAATCTGAAAAAAGAATTAAAAAAAATATTTTCTAACTTGGATTTTGGGGCCGTACTACATGTAGTATGCTCGTCACATATGCAAGCAAAATACAATATTTTCTTGTGATTCAATTCAAGTCGTTTATTATTCAGAAACTTTTGTGCACATATGTAAACAAAGAACAAATTAACCCTCGAACCGGCCATTCTGAAATACTTGAGTAAGAAAGGTGGGAATTTTTTTGTAGACTAATATTGGTTCAAAGAGCTCAGAAATGTGTTGATTCCAAGGTAATATCGCACAGGTAAAACACAGGTAACGGTTAAATGAAGACCGTCTCAAGGTGGTCTTGGCTGTTTACATGTAAAATTCTAATATTTTTCGTTATTTACCTTATGTCTTTATTATTTCATTGAAACGAAGTAGAAAAATGTAGAAATCAACAGAATTGTAATTTTTATTCAAAAATACATCAAAAATAGGATTTTTATTCAAAAATTAATCAATGTACACTATAAAGGAACTATTTTCTGGTGTGGTATTCATTGAAGCAGTCTTTGCCTGGTCCACAACATAAATGTATTGAACATTTGGAACACATACATTGTGTGTTCGATTTTTTACACAGCTTACACTTTTTTTTCCAGATCGGTCCAACCACAATGGAAAATGGTCATATTTGTCGTACCGAATGTCATCAACAGGGTGAACTGCTCTCTTACCAATACCTGATATCGTAGCTTGTGGTTCACCTGGGGTCAAAATATTCGGTCGACCAACAGAGCGATTTTCATTGCATGCAACAAGTGCAGCAGCGATTTCTTCTCGAAATTCAGGCAACTGCAACAATTTTATGTCGTCAGCTGAAATATCATTTGAATCATGCAATCTTTCTGTGTGAATGCGACGATATAAAACATATGCATTCGTTATAGCCATGTCGATAAAATGATAGAACAGTCGTGTCATAGCATCTCGCGTTTTTGCGCGAATGTGGTATCTACCCATAAGACCATCCATGAGATCGACACCTCCCATATGATTATTATATTCGCGAATTATTTTCGGACAGTCAACTTCAACATATTGTTTATTTTTGCGATCAAAACGTGATGCTTTAGCCTTCTGTTGATCTGCATTATCTTTTGCAAATGGCTCAACACCAACATATGTTGACACTAATCTGACGCTCTTGTTGTCCTTCCATAATACATTGGCGATATCGATTCCATATGCTGTAGCATTATATTCAATCGAATAACCATGAGTTTCATTTTTGATTTCGTTGTCAGCAGGAAGTTTGCAATTTTGAATTCTATTTACGCGAACAGTTCCCAAGCTATAAATTCCTCGAGCACGTAAATATACCAGCAATGGAAATGAAGTATAGAAGTTGTCGAAATACATAATATGGTGAACAAAATTTGGAATGCTTTGTGACAAACGAATAACGACATTTGAAGTACTACCAAGATCAGGTGCACCTGAAAATAAAATAGCAAGTTTTTTATAAAGAAATTTGTAAAATGTTTCAATTTTCTTATGCATATTACCTGGTAAAATAACGTTATCTCCTGCACCATTATATATTTCGAATCGATATGCATATCCATACGAATCACACAACACAAATAGTTTGATACCCCATTTGTGGGGTTTGTTGGGCATGTATTGTCTCAAATGATATTTCATTTTCGTTGAACACATTTGCTCGTCAATACATAAACGTGCTGTTTTTGGAATGGAGTCAAAACGATCATTCAAGTTGTTTGAAAAAAATTGAACTCGAAACAGTGGGTCGTAGCCTGGTTCACCTTTCTTTTTGCGTTCACTTTCATCACGTAATGATAGATGTTTCTTTATTTGCATGAAATTTTTGGATGACATTGAGTTTGCTATTGGTGCAAATGGATTTCGAGTAGACCAATAACTTTCCAAGTTTGGGTATCTATAAACGCTCATATAAATGAGGATACCAATATACTTGTATATATCATCAGAAGAAACATTGAATCTTGTATTGATATTTTCAACACGTTCTGATCGATTCGTATCTTTAGCAATCGATTCAACCATATTGGTTGTAAAAAAATATTGAAAAATTTCCTTGGGTGTTTTCAATGCTTTGACATGCGCTGGTAAACTTGAATCACCAAGAAATGCTATTTGATTCACATGCAAACGCATATTCTTTTTTTTTCATACGATTTTGGTGAACTCAGTCGAATCTTTGGTAATGCTATCAATACCTGAAAATAAATCATATATATCAATTTAGCGTTGAAAACTTATAATTTGATATGAATTACTTTTGCCTGTGAAACCAGAAGCTGATGGCGTTATATGTGGACCAGTGCTATCCAATATAGGTAACGGCGATCGTGGTCGTTTAGCTGGTTTTTTCATTGATGTTGATGCATCTAATGAAGTAGTTGCAATTGCAGGCGTTGCTGTTGTTGATAAAGAATTTTCACCAGCAAAATTTTCATCAATTGGATTCATTGTTGATGATGCTGATGGTGGATTATCATCTATCGAACTGATATTTATAGAAATATTGTCGGCATTAGCAATGTACATGTCGCTTCCTTCATTCAATTCTTGAATGCATTGATCGATTTGCCGTTCTTGATGTGAAGATATTGTATCTGGATTATAATATGGATCAACAAACGAATCATCACTACTGAAATCTTCTTCATCAGTTACCACTGCATCCTTAAACTCCCTTATTTCATCGTCACTAAGTTTTTTGACGCTTATTTTGTTTCGTCGTTCCATATTTATGCTAACAGTGTAATAAAAATGCATAAAGCGTGAATATACGTGAGTGTTTACTATTTTTGTATGACTAATTTGGGGAACACTAATTTTCATGTAAACAGGCAAATCCTCCTTGAGGTGGCCTTTGTTTTTTATAAACATATGATAATAAAATTTCTTACTTCTACTTGAAATCAACTGAAAAATATAGTAATGATACTTACATTGCCGTAAAAAAATTCCCACTCGAATAGAACAATATCAAGTAATACAAATTTCGCTTTGAAAATGCGAAAGTCACAAACAACAATTTTTTGGTGCTTTCACTCTAACTTCTGAATTCGAACTGATTTTTATGGCGAAGAGAGTGTGCGCTAGTTAATCTTCCTATCTTAAGGAAGGAGTAAAAAAAATATATTTTTATTTTAGCACTTAATGTGCTCTTCTTTATTTTAATATATTCTTAAAACTGACTTACAATATTTTTCTTAACCTCTATTTATATTAATAATTATGTTTAATATTTCTTTATCTGTTGTGTATTTTCTTATAGCTAGGTATCAACACGAAAATATGTTTTTCGTTTTATTCTTTGTTCTATCTCAAAATATGTTTTTCTTTATTTAGGTTACAAGTACCTTTTTTATCAGTAAAAACATGTTCTGAGTTTTCTTTATCTATTAGTTATTAGAAAAGGGAAAATATGTTTATTAACGTTACTGTGATAACAATGGTCATAGTTCTACTTATGATATCCGTCTTATCTCTAGTTTAGCATAGTTACATTTAATAATATTGTTCTTATCTATGTGTGTTAACTCGCTCGCTGTAAGAATATTTGTTGCAATGTTTTCTATAGATTCTCATTCTTCTTTGAGCAAAAAAAATATTACCGTTAGCTTATACTCAAGTTTAGTGAAGGCTGTCTCAAGAAGGTCTTACCAGTTGGAGGGTTAATAAAAAAAAATATTTAGTGGTGTGGTACTCCAAATTGCACTTTACATGGAGTGGCACATCACATTTAATGCAGCGTGTAGTGGTCTTATTGTGGCAATGATTACAACGTAGCTGTTTACATTTTCCATCGGCTTGACATGTGTTCTCAGTAAGTAAATGATCATTGATGGAAGCGTTGCTGAGGCTTTCCCATAAGTAGATATTAGCAATGTGGCAAGGCGCCGACGGAAAGACAAATTTTACCTCCCATATGTCTATGCAGTTGCCACGCATTGTGCAGTTGCATTTTGTTTGGACGCATAGTCATTGGAGCATTGAGTAATAACTTGCAGCAAGTCACCATCAAACAATTTTTCAAACAATTCAAGAGGTGTAGGTAAAACTTTTTGTCCACATGCTATAACAATAGGCTCCGTTTCTTTCAGATCATGCATTACCCATTTTACTGATGATTTAATACATTTACGTTTCTTGGCCTGTTGCATTAATGCAAGTGGAATGTCGTCTTCACTATCCGAATCCGTAGATTAAGAATTTCGAGAAAGCTCAGCCTCAGCATTTACTAATAGGGGTGGTAAGTTTTCAAAATTCACTTCATCTTCTTTTCCAGAATCTTCACCCGTGACGTAGTTGTTCGCACCATGAGTGGGCACAATTGAGATGTCGTAAGAATTTTGCAAAACCTCTCTTCATCGCTTTCTTCTAAGGCACTAATTATCTAATTTAATGTTAAAAATCTGAAAAAAAAAATAACTTTTTGTTTTCACCACTTTTGTACACTAGTGCCGAACGTACTACATGCAGTACGTCAGCAAATATGTCAACTAAAATCACATATAATTTTGTTTTTCAAATATACTTTTGCTATGTATTCGTTCTTACAACTATTATCCCTTTGAGAACCAATACTGTTTTCTTTTCCCATTTCTACGAAAAGCATATTTTTGTAAAAAAAACTTTGCATTCCTGCAGATTTTTTATATTAAAAATTTTCTGTATATTTTTTTTTTTTAAGGAAAAGGACCTCGCACAATCGTGTATGTTGGTTGAACAACCTTGAAATAAGTACCAATTTTTTAGATTTTATTTTTAAATTATATAGTTTTATTGAAACAAAAAGAAAATTATTTTGTAACATAAAATCAATATTTTTACTTCAGGTAAAAGAAAATGAGATCAAAAAATTATAATGTACGATTAATTTGAACATAAAAGTTATTTTGTGTGGTATTCTTTGAAGCACAATTTGTCTTTTGCCAAACACAAATAAACCTTGCATTTTTGGCATCTTCCCCTTGAGCGGCTTTCGCAACCAGCATTGCGACACCGCTTGGCTGTACCAGCTATAAATTCAGGCCAGTGGTCGAACCGATCATACCTAATATCATCTGGCGCATTATGGGGTCGATATTTGCTTCCATAATATCCGTCAGGCAACTGGAATGGTTCAACTTCTGGTGGCACATTTTTGTACTTTGCCAAGACTTCTCCTAACTCCATTTTAAAACTCAAAAACTTCTTAAGCTTGTTTTTTGGTATTTGAAGTATTTCCGCATCGTTCCTATATTCTTTCCAACTGTTGTAAATGGCTAAGTCGAGAAAATGAAAAAATACCATACGGGCCACTTTCTGGTTTTCATTTTAATGCGATACTCCAGCATTTGGTCTGCTATATCAACCCCTCCAACCACACACAAAATTTTTCAAACCCACGGGACGTGGCTTTGATCTCATTACCTGCCGAGCCGGACACCTCCCTGTGAAAGGTATCATCTGTTCATCAATGGAGTAACTTGTCACATCAGTAGCTAATTGATTACAACGGCTTCTAACCAAGTCAATTACAGGTTGCACTCTCCACAACTTATTTGTCGGATGCGCTTTACTTGTGTCAACAAAGTGAATGGTACTTCGCAGCTTCATAAACTTGTTTCTGGACATCGCAGACGCAATAAGTTCATTACGAAAACCTGCCGCCCAATACATGTTAATCTGCGGATATCCAAGACAAGACATCGTTATTGCGCAACCGTAAAAATTTTTGATTTCAGGCTCTGTTAAGCTCATTTCATTACCAGTTGTAGCATGAAAGTACATTTTGGTATACGTAACCACGTCCTTGTAATGGCTTTCGGGAAAATATTTAGTAAAGTATTCAGAAGGTGTACCAAGTTTTACAAAATTTTGACATTTTTGCATTGTGGGAATTTCATGAGAAAAAAATTCTTTTTGGCGCCACAAGTCATCTCTAATTTTACTATTTACGTTTCTAGTCTGTTGCGTTTCTGGTAAAAGAACTGTAATAGTGGCAAAATTAATAAAATTACAACAAAAAACCCCGTTGGATATTTTTACCCTCTTCAATGCTTTCCTCCGAAGAGTCGTCGCTGCAATCGTTTGGTTCCCAACGTGTGTCTTCAAATTCATCATCAGATGAAAAATCAATGTCGGAATTTTCAAGGATGTCCAAAGCCTGTTGAAAGTCTGATTCCTTTAAAAGATTTAAACTTTTTCCTAAAAATATACCACATAGCACAATTGTGAGCTTGAATTCAAACAACATATAATTGCCACATGACACAATTGTGTTATCTTATTTTCCGTTAAACAGAACTTTACATTTAAATGCCAGCAGGTGTTCAAAATATGCTAAGTGCTCAACAAGAGAGCAAATCTCTTTATTCTCAAACATTCCCAGCAATTTAAAATTTCAAAAACTAAAAAAAATTGTACTTACCACTAGGCATGCTTCCGTACGTACCAAGAGCACAAACTCGACTGATTTTTAAAGCTTCGTATTTGTATTTTTTTATTGTTTAAAATTTTTTAATACTAAAGCGAGAGCTAACACAACAACTGCTTTTGGAATTTTAACGTTAAAATAATTTTTGTTGCTATAGGAATTTTTTTATCCACATCGCACAATCGCTTAAGGTGGTTCTCAAAGGGATAACCCTTTGAAAAACATAGAAACGCAACAAAAATAATATATGGATACAAAACTTTTTCTCACCTATAACGTGAACCTGAACAAAACTGGTGTACTACCTGTAGTACGGTCGGCATATCTGAGTTAATTCATAATTTTTTGGGATGGGATTACCTCATTTTGTCCCCGAATGCCCAATTCTTTTTACCTGTTCCTTTGGCTTAATTTAAATGTAAAATACTAATTTTAGTTTTAAATAGCCTTGGTTGATTACACTAATTAGTGCATCATATAGTATCCCAAAGTCCTGTGGACTTTCTCCAGACTTCTGATTCTGTTCATAGAGTATATGTTGAGCGTGTTTGGAATCTATAATTTTTATGGCACCACAGAAATATTTGGTGCGTTTACAATTTAAAGTTATCCCGGCCAAAGTGATGGTGGTGTCAAATTGTCGCAAAAACTCTAGACCTAGAATAATATATTCACTGTCTGTCTGCATCACCAGAAATTTAGAGCGAGGCGTATGTTGCCCAAGACAGTCTCAAAAATTACAGCGAAGCCATCTGCTAGAATTACTTTGTAATGTTTTTAATGCAAACAATTTAGTGTTTTATATTGTTTTCCTATAGCCTCTCTTTTATTTTAATATAGCTGGTGAGGTCCCAGCTAAAACTTAGGCGTTTAAAAGAACTGCCGGAACATAAAAACTTAAATCAAGAAAAAACAAGGCTGAACAGCCGAATTAAGTTCATCTAATTTAAGTCCGATCTTAGTTTAAAAATGTTTTGTCTTATATACTACTTATGAGAATTATTGAAGTCATCTAGTATTGAGTGGTTTCTATTTTAATAATGCATACTTATATATATAAAGAAATTTTGAATTATAGCTATAAACTATATTTCAAGAAGATATTTAATTACATGTGTCATACAATAATGCAAGCGGTCGACTTCAAAATTTGTAATATGACACACTTCAACAAGTGTTGTTTGTTAGTCACGCTACATTGTTGAAGTTGGTTCGCTGTGCATATTGTATGACGACATGGTACACTACACTTCGCTGTATTCAGGGATGTATGTCGGCTTATGTTGTATTGTTTTGGCCAGGCTTTCTGGCATAAAATTACGTGTGGCACCCGTATCAATTGTGGCCTTTACCAATGTTCTGGCAATTAGTATAGAGGCTGTAAGACGCGTTTTCCCGGCTACTAAACCCGTTGGGTTAATTGCTGGCTTGGCTATATTGGCACTATTCGATTTTTAAAAATCCTCTTTGTGCGCCTTGAACTTGCTTCTATTATTGCTTCAATTATCTCAATTTTTTTTATTTTGTGTTGGTTGAATTTGGGGCAAAAACGAGTCTTTCATAATTATTGGAGAAATTTCCTCATTGATATTCTGAAGTTTGCTGGTTGGCCCTGTTTTCTACATTCATTCGAAAACAAATTCCTTTGACAACCACTCATGGTGACGTTCTTACATTATTTGTATGCTGTAAGAACATTCAACGAAACGTTTTTTTTTTTCAATGTTTTCCAAAATTTATAATTTTTTTGTTTAAATACATAGTTCAATTTCTTATGTATTGCATATGTTAAAAAATTGGTTGCTTAGTATACACAATTACACATCGTGTACATCATTTTGCTGGAAGAAAATATCAGCGAGATCTCTATAAGTGTATTTAGCCACTGTTCAAATTGTAATGAGTAACAATTACGAAGACTTTAATTTAAATACTATTACTCGCAAATAAACAAAAAAAATATACCGGTAGGCAGGCAACATCAGATTGTAGTGGTGTTATCAACCTCACAATCTAAATCCGAAGTTTCTAGAAGTGACGAGTCACCAATCAATCCTAATTGTCTAGAAAAGATAGACCTATACAGACGCCAATTAGTCTGCCTAATGTTTCGGGAGATTTCTACCACTAGTGCCCGCTCCCTAATGCTAAACTCAATAAACCTATGATCAGAAAAGGAGTGCTCTTAAAGTACACGCCAGTTCATGATCCTGTCGGCTAGCGAATCCGAAGAGAAGGTAACAACCAGGACTTCCGGTCTGTTCCTTGTTGTAAATGTAGGTTATTGACTGTATTACAAATGTTAAGGTTAGTACTAACTACAAATTCTAAAAGTTCCTCACCTTTTTCATTAGTGTCCGTACTTCCCCAAATAGTACGATGTGCGCTGACGTCGAACTACGAATATATTTTTTTTTTGTACATATAATTTTTTGTTTGTTTAGTAAGTATGTAAGCAAAATTCCGCTAATTGACTGTTCGTTATGAAGGTACCACGAGAACTGATGTAAACAATGGGCCTCATGCATAAAACGTGAGCTTGAGCTCTGACTCGTTTTTTTTTTTTTTGAGTAAAAGGTGCTTGTCGTATGCATAATAAAATTTGATGAATTTGCTTTTACTCACTGCTTACGTTTAACTCGTCTTGCTCAGTTTGAACTAAGTTAGATGAGCATGTGCTCATTTTCATATGCATAAAAACAAGCTTTTGCTTTCTTTTGTGAGCTCTTGCTCAAATTTTGTTGAGCATGCCTTATAGTTGACTCGCGTCCACTAAAAAGGAATCATGGCTGAATATTTTGTACCGCAAAGAAATACAAAATGTTATCAACAGCGTAAAAAAAAATTAGCAAGTGAGGATAAAAAATTGTACAGGTTTGTATTCTTAATTATTTTTTTTTATTTAATTAATAATAAAATGATAAATACATAGGTTTGATGAAAGTAGCATCTGCTGGTTGGCTAATTACTTTTTTGAGGAGTCAGAAGAAACACGTGGTGATGCCCTCAGCAACTATGATAAAATTAAACTGTATTTAAGATTTTGTGCCGATCCTGGATTCCAAAATGGTATAGCCACAGATATTGGAGTCCATCAATCAACTGTGTCGCGAACTATTGCGGAAGTTGCGAAACTTATATCTGCCAAAGCAAGCGAGTGGATAAAATTCCCGAAAGATGCTGATGAAATAAAAGATGCTCAAATGAAATGGCAAGGAAATTATTGCTTTCCATTTGCAATTGGAGTGATTGATTGTACGCATATAAAAATTAAAAAACCCTCAAATCAAAGCGATGAGTATATTTGTAGAAAAGGCTTCCACTCTATAAATGTGCAGGCAACTTGTGATGGAAAAGAACTTTTTACAAGCGTTGACATATTCTGGCCTGGTTCAGTTCATGACTCACGTATCTTACGAAATAGCGAGTTATGTAGAATTATGCAAAATGCCACAAACGATGCATTACTTCTCGGGGATGAGAGCTATGGAATATGCCCATGGCTAATGACACCATTCCGGAACCCAACAACTGACATAAGAAAAAACATTCAACAAAGTGTTTACAAGGGAACGTGTCATTATAGAACGGTGTTTTGGGCAATTGAAGCAAATATACTTCAATACAAAATTCGTGTATCGACAGAGTTAGCGCCCTACGTAATAGCCAGTTGTTTCATTTTGCATAACATAGTTAAATTTTTAAAAGACGATTATATCCTTATCAATGACGATTACAACAATAATGATGTATGCCAATTAGAAAATGATGTCGAACAACAAAGAGCAAGAAATTCAGAAGCTGGAAAAAACAAAAGAATGATGATCGCAAATTTGTTATCAAATTAGTTTATTATACAAATAATATAAATGGAAATCTTAAATATTTTTTTGGTCTATAAAAATAAAAAAACGTAAATACATTTCATTGTTTTATACAAAAATAAAATATATGTAATTCAATTTTAGGCATTAAATATATATTAATAAAAATCAAAATTCATGTAATTGCAAGTTTCTTTCCACAAGTTTTCCTTGCAAAATTTGCATTTTTGCAGAAAGGACTTTGTTTTGTTTTAACAAAACAAGCCTCTGCAGACTTTGAAAATTCAAATCTCTTGTCTCATCAGTTTCATAGCGACTCAAAACTGCTGTTGACTTTTTATTAACCTTCAAAATAAACAACATATAGCAAAATGTAAAATAAAATTTAAAAAAAATATTAAAGGTTGGTCATCATTATCAGTGCAACGGCGCTTTCTTTGATGTTTTGCTACTGGTGTTGCTGTTCTTTTTGTTTCTGAGGATGTTGTTGCTGATATCTCTTCTAATTTATCAAACGTACAGTTGTCATCATTAGTTCCAAGAGAGAGAGATGAACTGTAAAAAAATAAACGAAGAGCGAAATCAACAACAAAATTTGAATTCGATAACGTTACACTTACCTGGAAGTTTGTTTGTTGAGGGATTTGAATTAGCACAAAGCAATTGTGACAAATCAGTTTCCCAGTTTTTTAAATTTATTTTTTTATTGCCTGTTTTATTTATGTCTATTTTATTTTTTATACGACATTTCATATTAGCTATTTTTTTTATTATATTTTTCCCCGTTAATTCAATTCCAAATTTCTGCTTAATTTCTTTTACACATTCTTCTATAGTTTGTTTTTTATTTTATTTTTTATACTTGGTAATTGACTCTTTTCTAATAAATATTTATTTTGTTTTATTTTTTCCACTAAAAATTTAGAAATGTCGTCATTTTCTACTTTATTATTATTATTTAGTTCTATTTCTACTTCACTTTCACTTGACGACATGTTTACACTTCAATAACAATTACACGTTTGAACTCCCTTTGCTCAAGTAATTGCAATTGGTTGGAACTCATTTTTATGAATACGAAATTGAGCAAAAGCTGTTGCTGTTTGATAGAACTCGACTTTATGAGCAATTGCTCATCTGCTTCAACTCAGCGCTTTTACTCGTTTTTATGCATGAGACCCAATATCTGTGCATCACCCATATTACAGAATGTTAGTTTTACTGTATGTGTCCATAAACTCACATACGAGTCAGAATTTTTTTTTCTTCTAATAGCAAATGATTGTCTCTTATGTTGATTTGAAGACGATTGAAATTAGATTATATTATAAATGTCTTATAGCTATTCAGTACACTAGTATTGTCAAATTTTCATCAAAACATATGAATAAGAATCTTAAGTGTATTTTGTTTTATAAAGGGTTATATTTTCATCTATTTGATGATCGAGTTTTATATAGTAGACCTGAGTACTATTCTTCTTCAATGGACGAGTGGCTTAATTAGGTAAAATCATTATCTATGCTAGAGCTGAGATAATTGTTTGCTTGCTTAATCCCTCATTAAACTGCTTCCTTCTCCTTGGAGCTTTCCAAACATATCCTCCCTTAGAGCTTCCCTCTCTTTGTCTGACACAACTTTGTGCACGCTGTTGATAATGTTATTGCCTCCGCGTGCCATCGTGGCATTCAAATAAGGCTCAATGATATATTCTTGAACTTTGCCAAGATTTCTTTGTTTCCTCCTAGATATTGTCTATAGCTTAACGTGTAGTGGGATGCTACAATCTTCGCCGAGGCTGTCAAAAAATAGAAGTTGTTACTGGCCAGCACTTTCGTCTCGGCCTGTGGATACAAGATTTTTATAAAAGGCCTATCTTCTGATTTAGATGCAATATAATCTAATGCTAGATCTAACATTTCCTGCTCCTGGGCCAGGCAAGGTATAGATATTATTTCCTTGTGATGGACCAACAAATGACGCACTATCAAATCTATGTGTGTCATTCCAGTGTATTCTAAATATTGAATTGCCACTTCTATTGAAGGGAATTGTTTGTGATCCGGTTCTAGGGCCACAAATCTTATATATCTGAACACTGCGGCTCGCACCGTAAAAAGTCCAGATATAGTAGGATAGTAGTCTATGCAATTGCTTATTCCTGGTGTCAATTGTCTATTTTTTAAGATGCGTCCAGCTCGATACTTATTATTCCTTGCACAATAGGCATTATACCTGTTGAAGAAATATTCCACCGTTACTTGCTCGCTCACTTGCTTCCCCATAAGGGTCAGGAATAATCCAGTGATTATAGATACTAGGCCGTACTTCACAGTAGCGGTTTCCTCTTCAAAAGCTGACACCCATAATGCTGTCTTGGCTTGAGCTAATGTTAGGTTACTGTAACGTATTTATTTAAAAAAAAATGTTCTTTGTATATTTTCCAATATTTATTATTTAATTTAAAATGTTCACAATCTATTCACTAGTTTTTATTATTCTGTTCTTAATGTGCTTATTTTAAAGAATGTAAACTTATTTATATTATACTTATGCTAGGAAAGTGAAGCGTCATTAATTTGTCATGCTTTATTATTCAAAGAAAATGTGGGTCACTGAAGAATATTGACAGTAACCCGATCTACTGAAATGTTAGTTATTTCATAATGTTTTGAATTAAACAATGTATGGTGGTAATGAACTTTAAGAATGTTAAATATTTGAATTCAGTAATTCTAGCTGTATTGAGTTTCTTTTTTCTTTATTTCAGTAAATAAAGTGTTAATGATCTTTACTTATTAAAGAAGAGTGAATCATAGCAAAATATTTATTGACATACATACATTCATGACACTTCCCCTCTTTACAAGAATAATCTTATACTGTAAGTTATGAGATTATTCAATTACAGTGCTAGCTCGCTTATCCGAATTAATGATTGCAGACCCTGATTCGGATTAACGAGAAATTCGGATTACTGGATGTGCTGTTTTTATGTATTATAATTCACTATATTCGAAACTAAAACACATGCCAAGATTTCAAAACAAATTTATTTTATTTTTATTACTCAACAAACAATAAAATAATTTTTTTTTAATATGTATATACATTTTCTTAATGCACATAATTTGTGATGTAGGTTTGCTTCTCTTTCATTGCACATGCTTCCAAAGCCTTGTTTCGCAATTCTTTTAGCATCAATATATGTTGTGTTTGCATACCTCGTTCCTTTGCCCAATCTATTGAAGTATTTAAGGCCTGTACAGCTTCACGATTTTTAACGTGTTTCGTAATTATGGGCTCTGATTCTTCATTTTCTGGTTCCGACTCTGAACTACTACAGGAATTACTGTCAGAGTTGATAATCCAGCTAAGAATTTCATCTTCAGAAAATTGCACGTCATTATTGCGGTGAAATAAATTGGTTATTGTGCGAAATTCTTCTGTTTCTTCAACACAATTATTCTCAGCCATTTCTTGTTGTAATAGTGATAGTGGAATGCTATCCTCTGCAGCCCACCTTTGAGAATGAATATGCTTCCAACAAGACTTTATAGAAGAATTGGCCACTCTGTCCCAAGACCGTTTAAGCAATTCACAAGCGTCCTTTAAACTGAATTGTTTCAAAAAAATGTCTGTGTTGTCCGCTTCAGAGCTTACCAATTCACACAAGAGGTCTTTTTTGTAAAACAGCTTTGTAAGTCGTATCGCGTTTTGATCCATGGGTTGGATAATACTTGTACAATTTGGGGGTAAAAACATAGTTTTATATTGCCCACATTCAGATACCAGCGGCTCTCCATGACATTTTGCATTATCCAGTAACAATAAAGCTTTTTTGGGCAAATTATTTTTAGTTTGATAGTCTTTTATCTGTGGAATAAAAGATTTAAAAAACCATTCTGTAAAAATATGTGTTGTCATCCATGCATTCTTCGATGCGTAATATTCAACAATATGTTGTTTTTTAAACGAGCGTGGGTTTTTTGATTTCCCAACCACAGCAATGTTTAGCTTGTGAGTTCCAGATTTATTAGCACAGCACAAGAAGGTGATTCTCTCTTTACTCATTTTTGTACGCGGAGCGGACTTTTCTTTACAATGAACTAAAGTTTTGTCTGGAAACATTTTCCAAAAAAGTCCAGATTCATCAGCGTTGTAAATTTGGTCGTCACTCAGATTTTCAGTCTCGATAACATCAAAGAGCTTATTTTGAAAATCAGGTACAAGATCAGGTCTAGCAGATAAGGATTCGCCGCATATTTTTAAAGTTCGCACAGAAAATCGCTTCTTAAAATTTTGCAACCATCCATCACTAGCCTTAAATGATTGATTTGGATACATTTTTTGAAAACGCGATTTAGCTTTTTGTCGTAAAATTTCTGATGAAATGTTTTGATGCCGTGACCGCTTCTCTTCAAACCAAGCATATAACTCCAGCTCAAGTTCTTCATTCTCTCCCGATTTAAGTGTCTTGCGCTGTTTTAAAAGTTTGCCATCAGAATTTTCAGCAAATCTAATAAAAGAATAAATATTAATGTACATTAAGTTTCGCAGAATACATTTTTACGCAGGTTTTTTACCTTTTAATATTTTCAGCATTTTTTTTAATGTCACAAATTGTTGAAGCTCCTACACCAAATTTCGTTGCTAACATTTTTCCTGATTGTCCACGATTTACTTCTTCTATAATTTTGAGCTTATCAGCTAATGACAGCGTTTTATGTGCACGTTTTTTTGCCATATTTAAATTAATGTTTTCGTGACTAATACCATTCAACAACTAAATTATTTCCAACAAGATGTACACATAAATAAATATTTACACACAAGCCTCTGCACCTCAATGTCCCGTTAGTTTTCAAATTTCACACTTGGTTTGTAAAAAAACAGACACAATAATAAAAAAGCAGAAAATTAAAAATTCGGTTTAGCGAGCTTGTAATCAATGCGGACTATAGAGTATGTAATACGTCATAAATTCAATTCGGATTACTGGATAATTCGGATTACACGACTTCGGACTAGCGAGCTAGCACTGTATATATATTTTTTTTTTTTATAGTTATATTAATAATCTTTTACATATCAGTTCTAGGATGCATCTCTAGTCTAATTATGATAATAGAACTTATGGTTTATTAAATAATTTTACTCTATTCTTATGGATTGTTAGTGTTTTGTTATTTTCTAGTTCTATTACTAAATTCTTATCTAAAACTGCTTTTACTTTGTATGGACCTAAATATAATTGAGATAATTTATGACCTGCCGCATTTTCTACTAGCACTTGGTCATTTTTTTTCAAAATTTTGTGGCCTGGTGTTTTTATCATAAATTTGTTTTTGTTTTGCTTTATTTTTGTTAAGTAGTGCCTTAGTTCTTTCATGTGCTACTTGCATTCTGTACCTTACTTCTTTGCTGTATGCTTCAATGTTGTATAGTGGGTCCATCCCTCCCTTCATTAGAAAGTTGAGCGGCGTGGGCGCTTTGCCGAATATTAGCTCAAAAGGGCAATAACCATGGGTAGAGGAAGGGGTGGTATTATAACAAAATTCAAAGTATGGAACCCATTCGTCCCAGTCTGTTTTGTTTGGGGCTAAATATGCTCGTAGGTACTCGTTAAATGTTCTATGAGAACGTTCCATCGTACCCAGAATTTCGTGATGATATGCCGTTGAATGTAGTTGGTTTATATTAAGTAGTTTGCATAATTCAGATAGTACTTGATTCTTATATTCCGTGCCCATGTCTGTAAGTAAAGTTTTCATAGGTCCAAATTTTAATATACAATTCATGAATATTGCCTTTGCAACAGTTTTTGCTGATTTGTCTTGTATGGGTACGGCTATTAAGTATTTCGATAGGTCGCAAATCATAGTTACTGCATACTCATTTCCAAAATTTGATTTAACGAATGGACCAATTGTGTCTACAATAACTATATCAAAGGGTTTGGCTGGTGTTGGTGTAATTGTTAAATTTTCTTTTTGTTTGGGACGTGACTTATTTAGTTGACATGATACACAGTTTTTTACATATTTAGTTACTTCCCTGGACGTATTTTTCCAGTAATAATGTCTTCTCAGTTTGTTTAATAATCTTGTGATCCCTGGGTGGCCACCAGACAGGGGATCATCATGGAATTTCCTAAGAATATCCATTTTTTCTTTTTCATTGTTTATAATTGTTACTTGGGGTGTCAATATTACAATTAGTTTTTTTAATTTATTATTTGCGCATTCTTTAAATTCATTTACTCGAGTTTCTTTAAAAATTATTTCATTCAACGACAGCTGTAGCTTTGGAATGTTTAGATTGTTTGCTATTATTTCAAGCATTGGTAAGAATTGATTTAGATCAATCTTTCCATTAGCAATATAATCATCCATCGCGAAGTCCGTTAAAATTTGTTTGCCCTTCCTAAGGGTACATCTAAGTGTATCACCTATTTGGGAAAAAGTTAAACGGGTAATTTTCTTTGATTCATTAGCGTGTATTGCTTCATATATACGTTGTTGTTTTACTTTATCTGAATTTCTGTTATCATGTATTTCATTAGTATCTTGATTTCTTGTCTGTAAACGAGTTGTGACTTTCAAAACGTTAATTGTTTCACCCATAGTTTTTATGTCACTAAAATTTATTCTCGACAATGCATCTGCTCCACAATTCCCTTTACCTTGTATGTATTCTATTGAAAAATCGTATTCCTCTAGATCAAGTCTCATTCTAGTGAGCTTAGACGACGGGTTTTTCATTGAGAATAGGTATACTAGAGGTCTGTGGTCACTTCTGACCAGAAATTTTTTTCCATAGACATAACCCTTTCATCCCGGAGTTTTTTCTCGAAGTCTAGTGTTTTTTTTTTAAATTTTGACAAACAATTCATATATAAAGCAAAAACATAAGATGTTGGCGACATACGAGAAGTCCAGGATCCTTACCGTTATCCTGGGACATATAGTCCCAATAAGCTTTTACGGTGGGACAATATGTCCCAATAAAACTAAGCTTTATAAAAATTTAACAATTTATATTTTTTATTTCTATATAAAATTTTATTAAAAAATAAGGAAACATCAGGAATTCAAGGTATTAACGAACAAAAAAATAAAAATTATAATATGAGGTATTTATTGATGAAATGATGCAAAGCATGAGGGGCATAGAGCATTATTGCAGCCTGAGCATACGAATTTTGTTCTAGTTTCCTTCTTAACAGACGTGCATCTCACGCAACGACGTCGGGAAGTGGTTTCAATGGGCAAATGATCGCCGATATTCAAGAGCTCCTTTTTCGGGCGCTTAGAAGGCCTGCCACCTGTTCTACGGGTTTTTAGTCCTTTGTGTTTCGTCCCCTCCGCAATAAGTGCTTCAGCCAATGGCACCATAAACTGAATTAATGACATCTTACGGTGATGGTGCTCCATATATACTATCCAAGCGTTTACAACAGAAAGCATTAAGATCTTAAAAAAAACTTTCTTCCACCACTTTCTGGACTTCCTGTTCATATCGTATACTGCAGTTTTTTGATCAGCGAGATCCACACCTCCCATCATACGATTATAATCGCTTATAATCAAGGGGCAATCCACATGCTTCCTTATGCCATCTTTTTGCTTTCTTAGCACTTCAACTAAATCTGGCATGTGGCAATTTGACATGCAGAGAACTTCTTTAGAGTCCATCCATCTCGTTGCTGATAAGCCATTAGCGCTGGTTTGAAATTGTGATTGCCCGCGATCCAATCGTCCTTCAAAATTTGGAGTTTCTTTTCGGTTTTTGATATATGTTCCAAAAGCTGGAAATGGAATGTTCTCAAGCAGAGATACTGACGTAAAAAATCTGTCAAAAATGACAGCAACATCCTTATTGCGAATTGTAGATACCAGATTGAGTATCACTCTTTCGCCAAGAGTTCCGGTGATCATTTGGTTGGTTTCTTTCCCGGTATAAATATTTAAATCATAAGTATATCCAGTTTTAGTATCACACCGCATCCACATTTTTACGCCACGTTTTATGGGTTTCATTGGCATGTACTGTTTTAGCACGGAACGGCCTTTGAACTTCGTCATACACTCATCCACAGATTGAAAAGGTCTTTCACTTCGCGCTTCCGCAAATGTTTTCTTCACACAAGCTAGGACTTCGGACATGTAATAATCTTTCGGAGCCTCACTTGGCTTATCAACGTCATTGAAATATATCTTGGACGAAAGGTGAGTGTATCGATCGCGGGACATGCTCTTTTTAATGGTCTCATTACCTAAGGAAAGGTTTTGGCTCCAATAATCAGCTATAGCCGGAACATGGTTGTAGTGCATAATTAATGATACTCCCAAGAATGCCATTATTTCATACTCGTCTGTCAAATTCCGTTTTGAACCTTTCACCCTGTTCAGCTTCGTAAGCCTCTTATTAGTACATTCGGCAATGTGAATGTACAAGCTCTTTGGGAAAAATTTTCTGAAGACTTCATACTCAGTAGCTGATGTTGTAAGATCTAATAATACTTCTGGATCTCTGTCTGCAGGCATTGTGAACTTGGGAACAAATGTATTGTTATGTACAGACCACTTACAAGTTAGAAGATTAGCAGTAGCATCAGGAGCAATTTCGTTATCTGCGGCAACATCAGTAGTACGGAGAGTAGCAATAGCATCAGGAGCAATCTCATTGGGTAGAGCAACAGCAGTGGTATCGAGTGAAACAGCAGCATCAGGAGTAATATCCATATCTTCAGCAACAACAGTGTCAAGTGCAACAGCATCATCAGCGTCAGTTGAATTATAGCTAAAGTCAGTTATATTATCTTTATATTCGTTATCTGATGGGCTATAATCGGATTCGGAGTCACTGAAGTCCGTACCATCATTTTCACTTTCATCGTTCTCTAACAACATCTCTAGAATTTTGTTAGTCGTCATTCCTTTCCTTGACATCTAGGAGAGCAGAAATTAAAACTTGTGTTCAAAATGCTATATTGGGATTATATATCCCACTTGAAAATCTTATTGGGATAATATGTCCCAATAACAAAAAAAGTTTTCTAACACTTTACAACTTACACATTATATCACTTTATAGTATTAAAAACAATGTTTCATTACTTACCTTTTGTAATAAAATAGTATTGCAAAAAGAAACACAAAATCTGCAGCAGTATTTAAGAAATTACGCGGCGATCAGCGAAAAACACGTGCTCTTACACAAAAAAAGTACACATAAATAATATACCACTATAATTTAACACAGTTGTTTTTAAACACACCACAGATAACACTTTAAACTTTATTGGGACACATTAGATATGAAAATATAAATGGTAAAACAAAAGTTATAGTGTAGCGAACGTTGCTGGGACATATGATCCCAGTAGGGGCGAAAGGGATAAGGGCGGAAAAAATTTATTGCCCAGTGTATGGCTGCTAGTTCTTGTTCTATTACAGATTTGTTGCTTTCACCTTTAGTAAAAGCTCGTGAGGCATAGGCAATGGGTAACTGAACACCATTATGATCTTGACTGAGTACTGCTCCGCAAGCGTTCTTGCTTGCATCTGTTGTTATGCAAAATTGCTTATCGAAATTAGGATATTGTAATATTTTGGGCGATAGGAGAGCTTTTTTGAGGTATTGGAATGCATTTTCACATTCTTTACTCCAAACAAACGGTATATTTTTTCTTGTTAATCTCGTAAGGTGGATTGAATGGTCAGCGAAATTTTTGATAAACCTTCGATAATAGTTGCAAAAGGCAACAAATCTGCGGGTTTCATCGGCATTCTGTGGTTTTGGGTAATTTTTTATGGTGTCGAACTTTCCATCGTCTGGATAAATCCCTTTGCCTGTGCATTTGTGTCCCAGGAATGTTACTTCATGTTTGAAAAATATACATTTGTCGGGATGAAGTTTTAAATTAAATTTTCTGCATGTGTCAAAAACATCTTTTAAATTATTAAGCATATGTTTCTCTGAGCATCCGATGACGACTAGGTCATCCATGTAGAGAAATGCTTGTGACGGCCTAAGGCCTGCAAATGCGAGAGTCATCATTCGTTGGAATGAATTTGGTGCTACCTTCAGACCATAAGGTAGACGTTTAAAGCGAAAAGAACCATTGTTGGTTGAAAATGAGGTGATATCTCTGGAATTTTCTTCCAATTCTATTTGATGAAAACCTGACATAAGGTCGAGGCATGAAAAGTATTTTGCTCTACCCAGTTGATCGAGAATGTCGTCAATTCTAGGTAGAGGAAATTTATCTGCAACAAGCTTTTTATTAACTTGTCGATAATCAATGACTAGACGCCATCTTTTTTCAGTACTGTTTGGGAGTGATTTTTTCGGGACTAATAATATTGGACTATTGTATTCAGAGAAAGAAGGTTCTACAATGTCGTCTTTTATTAGTTTATCTACTTGTCTATTGACTTCTTCTTTTTGCATTTCGGGTATTCTGTAATTTTTTATGTATACAGGGATATTACTATTTGTTCTTAATACTTGTTTGTAAAAATTGTTATGTGTAATTTTTTCAGTTTCTAACCCGAATATATCTGTATATTTACTACAGAGTTCAGTTAATTGTTTGGAAATATGGTCTGGAAAGTTTTTTTTTAATTTTTGTAATATTTCTTTCTCTCTGTATGCATCTAAATTATTACTTATATTGTGGACCTTGTTAATTTCATAATTGGACAATTTTTCTGTTTTAATTTTGATGTTTTTGATATTAGTACTGTTTTGAGTTGTATTAATTATTAGCACATAGGGTGATTTGCATGAAATGATTGTATTTGCAATATATATCCCAGGTTTGATTTCTTGATTTGGTACTAATAGTTCAGAAACTGTTGTGTCTATTTGTATTTTTCTGATGACTTCACTTCTAGGTGGTATAGTGAGATCATATTTTTGTGGTTGATTAACCAGTTTGAATATAATTTCACCAGGATAGTTGAAGGGTCGAAGAATTAGTTTTTCATGGTTTTCATAATAATCAAGAATGCAGTTATATTTCTTTATGAAATCTAAACCTATAATTCCTTCGCATGGTATTGGGAATGAATCTTCTACAATATGAAATGTGTGTGGTATGCCGTTGTTGTGTTTGTAGAGGTTAGCCTCTATTCTACCAATAGTAAAGACAGGTTTTTCTCCTATGCCTGTTAGTTTGGCTTGGGTTTGGATAATGTTTTCTTTTTTATTGATATAGTTATTTTTAAATATAGACACGCTCGCGCCAGTGTCTATAAGGAAAGTATTACTGCCATTGCTCAAAGAATTCGATATTTTGCAGTAGCTAGAGGGGTTTAGGTTAAAGTGGTAAATGTTGTTAGTAGAAATTGTGGGTTTAATGTTCTGAATATTATTGTTATTTAATTTTCCCCCAGATGGGTGGGCTGAGGGTTTTGGTAGTTTTCCGATTCATCGGAGGTAATTAAGTTAATTCTTCTGTTGTTGTTGTAAGAATTCCGAGACATATTATTGGTATTGTGACGATTGTTACTGTTGTTGTTGGTACTACGATAATAATTGTTGTTGCGATTATGGTTTCCGCGGTAGTTTCTGTTATTGTTGTTGTGATATCTTCGATAACTATTGGAATATGTTGTTCTATTGCGATTATTGTTGTTGTTATTGTATACTGGTAATCGATTTCTATTTGTAAAATACACGATTGGGTTTTGTTCATTATAGTTAATTTCTAAAAATTTGGAAGTGACTTCTTCTACGGAGTTGTAGGTGCCAGCTTCCAAGATTATTTTAACTCGTTCAGAGTCAACGTTATCAATTATAGACTTAGAGGCGGCCTTTGTAGCAATTTTGTTTGCGGCCTCTTCTGTCATACCGTCTGATATGTATGTGTTGGCTAGTTCATTGGCTAATTGTTGTATTTGTTTAGTGTATTCTGTTTTTTCTCTATTAGATTGTTTTGTCGCTTTTAATTTTGCTAAAATGGTTTCAGCTGAGTCACCCTTGATAGTGGTTTTTAGCCTTGTAATAATGGCTTCGACTGTTAGAAGTCCTTGAATTTTATTTCGCACCGCGCTCGAGATTTTAGTGTTTATTATATTGACAAGGATTGATTCTGAATTTTCGCCTCTTACAGAATTCAGAAGAGTTATTGCGTCAATGAATTTTCCAAGCATGGTATAATTGCCATCAAAATCTGGCAGGATTTTGCTTGCTGATTCTATAAATTTTAGTGGATCAGCCATCGTGTTGTTTGTGATTATGGCACGATTTGCTGTGTTTAGTGAATGGGGTGAGTCGGGTCTAAGGAGTGGTATTTTAATTTCTTCATTAACCGTTAAGGATGTCAGGGGTAGTTCCAGCTCTTCTGCAACTTTCAAAAGCTTTTCGTTTAACGAGAATATTAATTTTTCACAGTCTTTGATGTGCTCTTTGGTTAGAAGATGCTTGAAAAGGTTAACCAATGAAACCACGTTATTGTAGTTAGTTTGAAGTACTTGAAGGTGTTTGTTAATAGTATTTCTTGTTGGTTTTTGGGATTTGCTTATACATTTGAAGCTTTTATCGAATTCTATTTTAAAGCTGTTAAATTTTTGTACCAATTCTTCCCAGTTGGGATTGGCCATTTAACCATAATTGAGACAGAGGGTAAAGTCACAGAACACAAGGGAGTAAAATAGTATTAATTTGTGAATAAATAAGGGCGTACTAAAGTGTATATGTGAATAAGTGTTTTAACATATTATATTTTATATTTTATATTTGTTTTTTTTTTTTTTTTTTTTTTTAACTGTTCAAATTGCTTAATTTTCTAAACTGTTATAAATTGTTTGAATTACAAAAAAAATTCACTTATTTTATACATACATATTGCCTGAATATTCATCGTTGATTATATTTGTTGCATGTTGTAGTGGGTGTTGTACTGCATCTGGCATCTGTACTTCATCTGGCTGAGGGATGACGTTGTAGATGATTATTGTGTAGTTGATTATTATTGCTGCTTGAAGGTAAATTAAATGCTGCTGGCTGCTGCCTGTACTGTTCTATTCCTATTTGCCAATAGTAGTTTTGTCAGGAAAATAACAGCTACCAGGATTAATGTTGACAAAATTGTAATGTAGATCATTGTATCGTTTCCGCTTTTTTCATTTTCTATCGGTATGTTATTCCTTAATATATGTACTAGTTCCTTGTTGTTATTTTCTTCTGTAGTTTTGCCTACTTCGTATCCAGTAATAAGTATTGGAATTGTACTTAAAATTTTTTTTCACCATGTCATTTTAAAAAAAATTTTATTTTTTTTTTTTTTTTATTTTATATAAAGAACTTAATTTAGTAATTTTAGATAGTGGATCTGATGAAAGGACACTTTCCGACAGGAGGGCAATTGATAGCACAAAAACACTTTTTTTTTTTTTTTTTATATCTTTTCCGTGGTCACGGTCGCCATGTAACGTATTTATTTAAAAAAAAAATGTTCTTTGTATATTTTCCAATATTTATTATTTAATTTAAATGTTCACAATCTATTCACTAGTTTTTATTATTCTGTTCTTAATGTGCTTATTTTAAAGAATGTAAACTTATTTATATTATACTTATGCTAGGAAAGTGAAGCGTCATTAATTTGTCATGCTTTATTATTCAAAGAAAATGTGGGTCACTGAAGAATATTGACAGTAACACGATCTACTGAAATGTTAGTTATTTCATAATGTTTTGAATTAAACAATGTATGGTGGTAATGAACTTTAAGAATGTTAAATATTTGAATTCAGTAATTCTAGCTGTATTGAGTTTCTTTTTTCTTTATTTCAATTTTTCAGGAATGTTTTATTTTTCCAATTTTTCAAGAATTTTGTTTTTATCCTTCTTCAGGATTGTGGAAATTTTATTTGGCTGGGAATACAAGATTATTTCGCTTGCATCCCGGTTGAGCCCCCCAGTTAATTCCTTGGTGAAGGAATGAATCAAAAAAATATTTAAAGTTTTCTTACACCGAAACGTGTGTTTCTTTATTGTTTATATTCTTAAGACTAGTTACAATATTTTCTTAACATCTATTTATATTAATGAGTATGTTTACCGTTTCTTTGTCTGCAAGAATTACGTTTATGGTTTCTTTGTCTCTTATCTCGGAATATGTTTTCTGCAAGAATTACGTTTATGGTTTCTTTGTCTCTTATCTCGGAATATGTTTACAAGAATTATGTTTATGGTTTCTTTGTTCTAACTTATGTAAGTGATAATGTTGATGTTGACCTTGGTCCCTGTTATAAAAATGTGTGTGTCTACTTATCTATTTATGCCAGTGTTGCCAGGTAGACTATACCCTGTGCATTAACTCGCGTATAGATATTAACACATCAAAAACACACATAAATTCTTAATAAATGAACAATAATTCAAACTAAATTGACAAATACATAAGAAAATAATGTGCAAAGCAATGTAATAGGCATACAAACAATGCAATAACACACGCATGCGCACACAAATTTACATAAATATGCACACGAAATATCAATACCCAGTTGGCCACGTCTTTAAGACATCTTTGACGACGGGTACAAGACAATGGTAAGTCGTAGAAGACATATTAAAGACAACTCCATACAAATCGTTGACGAAATTTTCATACAAATGGCGGCGAGGTCACACAAGATCAGATGAGCGACATTGTCGCTCAGATTGTCCTCAACAAGGCTTTATTGAAGACAAAACGTGTGACACTGTCGCTCAGATTGTCATCAACAAGGCTTTATTGAAGACATAACGAGGGACATTGTCGCTCATATTGTCGTCAACAATGCTTTATTGAAGACACAACGAGGGACATTGTCGCTCAGATTGTCCTCGACAAGGCTTTATTGAAGACAAAACGTATGACACTGTCGCTCAGATGGTCCCCAACAAAGTTTTATTGAAGAGAAAACGTGTGACATTGTCGTTCAGATAGTCATGAACGCCGATTTCTTTTAAATTATCGATTAGAAAACTTAATCTACAGACGACATGTCGTAAATGAATCGTCGAAGACAATGTCGTCTAGGACGATTTGGACAACTGGGTAGATACGCAATAAATACACAAAAATAAATGAATGTAGGCATATTTAAAATAATTTTAATATTAAAAAGAATTAACTTACCAATCTTGTATGGTTGGTATTTGAACCATTTTTGCAAAAAAATGCCGGCATTTGAAAATAGACGCCTGTTGAAGGAGTTGATTTAAATGAGATAAAGAAAAGGAAAATACAATAATTTCGCTAATTTTCAGACACACGAAATATATTTGAATACGATAAACACATTCAATATTAAGAGCATTAAATTAAATTAGTTTCTTTAGTTTTTCATATACATATGTATGAGAAATATCAAAAGTTGCAGAGATAATACAAAGTCGCTCTTTTGAAAAAATGCAAATTTGATATACATAATTAAAATCAATAAATGATGTGATATATTCTTATAAAAATTGTATGGAACATCATGTATAAATCTAAAAGATTTACTCAAGTCCTAATGGTTTTGCCTCTCAGTGGAATTGTAGTAATGTATTAAATAAATGTTACATTAATGCAATGTAAATTAAATTTTCTTGGTATTATACATATACATAAATATTCATAATAATAATCACGCCTCAGCTCACAAATATCAAGTAAATTTAGTTTGACATAATTGTCCAATTCACAAAGTGTTCTATTTATTGTATAATATTGGCATAATGTACTAAAATTTTTGTTTGAAAGTAAAAAAATAAAAATATACATATGTATTGAAATAGTTTAAAATATTATGGCAATATGACTTAATAGAACAACTTGTGAAGTTGGCAAATGTTTTGCCATTTTTTTTTATATAAACTTTTGGTTTTCTCTTTGACATTGAAACCTGCGGCCTGGTACGACTACTGGTAATATGTATGCACTACAATAAAAGGTGAACTAAAAAAATGTTCATATTCAAATACATATTTGTAGGTACGCTATACGCTGTTTTACAAAAAATTCATGTAGAGTTGTATTATATTTAAATTAAAACAAAAATATTAAGGGCCAATCCCACGATGTTGACAACGTTCGACTTGTCGCACGCTTACATTCAAAACAAAAACAAATTTTAATATTTTGTTGTTTTTTTTTCAAATGTAAGTGTGCGACAATTCGAACGTCGACATCGTGGGATTGGCCCTAAGTGAAATCTTAAATAAAAACTTTACTTTAGTTTGGAAAAACTATGTAAAAAAAAACTAAAAACTCAAATTTCCAAATGACATGTAATTTTCTGAATATAAAAAAAAAACTTAAAAATTAAGAATTTGTGAATTTTGTATATTTTTCATATTATTGTAGATAATATATTAAAATAAAATTTTATAATAATTTATTATTGTATAATATATGTTTATAGTTAAAAACTGCTAAACTCTGTTATCAACATTAAAATTGTGAAATGGTTTATTTTAATTTTTCGTATTATGTATTAAAAAATAAAAATGGTTTCAACAGATTGAAAGAAGATTTGAAAAAAAATTTCAAGAAAATATGCTTTAAAAAATTTATTTAATTATTTTAATTTGACCTAAAATATTATTATTAATTTATTTTGAAATTTCATTAATCCAAAAGAAATATTAAAATTAATTTATTTTCTTACTAAAGTGTACGCATACACGTAATCAAAAAAGGCTTTCTAAAAACTCAGAGGGTCTACTCTGTAATTCGAAACGAAAGAAAATATTTTCGAATTTGTATCTTAATAACACGTAAATTCGAAAGCATTATCTTTCGTTTCGTATCTTTGGTCTACCCCAGATTTTTAAAATTTGGAAACCTGGAAAGCATGGTATACTATTGAAAACACAGCTGAACATTTTTTCATTGTAAGAATTCTCAAAAGTTGTTTATGTTTTACTCGAACATATCGCTCATTTACTCAAACAACGTCATAACTCGAAAAAAAAACTAGTTTGCCAGAAAACGAGTTTAAATTTACGGAAAAAGGATTTTATTTTGCTTTCAAGATTTGAGTAAACAAGACATTTTTATCAAATTTTTACACAATGTGTAGAACGATATGAAGATTATTTCTGCATCATTAACTCTTAAATTCCATTTTTTGATTTATAACGATGTTTAAGTAAATAAGTGATATGTATTTGTAAACGCAAGATCAGTATGCAGGAGTATAAATATCCCTGCGAAAAAAATTTTGCCGAATTTTATCAGAAGTATGTTAAAATTTTGTACAAAACATAAATAATGTTCAGTTAATTTTAATTATTATTCGAAATTATTATTCAAAATCACAAATATAAATAATGTTCATTTGGATGCTGTTCATACATAAAATATTGACATTTCTTACAATGATATAAGATTAAGAAGTCAGTTTTTATTTGCTTTAAAATATTTATAGTAGAATTGTCAGTACCTAGCATATTATCCCCCGTGTAGACTGCCAATAAATTGATTAACATGTATTGCAGCAAATGTCAAAATATTGATATTGGCAGTGGAGAAATTCATTTCCAGAGCCTGCAATAACTGCGGCAATAACCCTACGTCTCCACCTGACATGAAACTTTGCTGTAACTTGAAGTTATAACTGAGTTGTTAAAACAAATGCACTAACAACAATGTTATAACTTGAAAAAAAAACATTAACTTGAGCAGTCTACACCTAACATTAACTTGAAGTTAATGTTAAAGTTAGTCATTTTATGTCAGGTGGAGACCACGAGTAATTGTCAACAGTTTTTCGTTGACAATTATGGGAACATTAAACGTCAAACTCGGTGTTAATTTATGTTAAATTTTTTTGTACTACGTTTGACATTTAGATAATATTAGTGAAATTGAAAAAAGAAAATAGTCTCTTGAAAACGTGTCTAAAGCTATGTACAGACGATTTTCAGATCTTACAATATTGTCAGATCTGGCAATGTGCTGACAATCTATTGGCAATCGAAAATTGCCAGCATAATATTCCTTGTCAGTTCACACGGTTGTCAGAAAATCTTAAAATTTATTGCCAGACGGTTGTATGACAATAAATTCATCTGACGAAATCGTCAGTAGAAAAATTGTCAGTTCACACGGTTGTCATATGCAAAAATTGTTAGATCTGTTGTTATGCGTTGCCAGACTTAAAGCATTTATTAGAAATTGTTAAATATTTATTTGTAAAAAGTGAAAGTATAAATTATTATGGACCATAAAGAAGCAATTGCAATGCTTTTGTCTGCATATATTTTATTATAAATTTTTTCTTTAAAATCAAGCGTGTGCAGTGTTGCCCATAGAAAGAAATCTCTTACAATGACGCCATTGTCAGATGCATCAACTTCGCATATCTGACAATATTAAAATGTCTGACAAATATCTGGCAATAATTTTACAATGTGTTCACACGATTGTAAGATGTCTGACAATTTGTTGTCAGCTGCTAGTCTTGCAATGGACTGACAATGCTTTTTCTGGCAACGACGTCTGACAAAAATTGTCAGTTCACACGGTTGTAAGAAATTTCGAGCACATTTTACTGGCAATATTGTAAGATCTGACAACAATGTACAGACATAGCTTAAGTTAATAAAAATAAAATATTTTTCGATTAACCAGATATGTATATACAAGCGAATTATATTTTTGCTATGCACTTTCCCTGTTGACTGTTTTCATATTATGAACTACGATTTCCCATAGCCTAAACATTATTAAAGCAATCAGCAATATTGTTTCGTTATTCTGCCGACGTTATAGCTATATTTGTCAACATGTTTATTGTCAGTCTAGGCGGGGGATATACTAACTAAGCTATCCTTCAAATATTATATCTTCTGCTTAAAACTTGACGTCATGTCAAGTAAAAAGTTAATCAGGTATGTGATGGAAAACGATCGTTTTCAAAGCAATCGTGTTGAAAAGGTGTGATGAATTCCGATCGATTTTGAGTATAATTTTTGAGCCAATCTGAAACTGCTGACTCTTAAAATGCACACTAAAAGATAAAATTTAAACCATATAATAGGGCTGTAAAAAGAAATTTATCAAAAAAATTTAGAAAAACCATTAAAAACAAATTTTAAAATTATTGACAAAACGACTATAGAAAACACATCACATCTTTTATCGCTTTCAAATTGATTTTGTGTCTAAATCGTTTTTCATTATCGTTTGATTATGTAACAATTTATTTAATTAATACACAAAAAAATATGCAAATAAGACTGATTAAATGCTAAACAATAGCAGAACAAAACTAAAATTAATTTTTTAATAATACAGTAGTTTTCGTTTATAGTCACTACCGCTTATTGTCACATTAATGATATAGTCCATATTTAATGTTTTTTGTGACTTGAACTTAATTTCATTCAAAAAGTTGACGATATAGTCCATTTACTATATAGTCATATATGACATATACGCACCAACTATGTGGCAGTCAAAATCCAAATTGTATGCAAACAATTCGCGTTACAGTCACAAAAATTTTCAACAGATTTTTTTTAGTTATTTATTTAAGTCATAAACCAAAAAATTAATCTAAATTTCAACCTCCATCTACTGTTTAGTAGAAGAACATGTCTTTAAAACAAAATATTGTTGCATAAAAGGCCACACAAATGTGCATTTTAAATACAACATTTGCTTTATTCACAAAACCTCTTGTATCTCTGTATCGATTGTATTGTCATATTAAATACATTTGTTGTTTGAAATTTTCATATAAAAATGAAATACACTATTACACTTTTATTTCATATGTTTTTAAAATGTTGTATTCAAAGAGAGGCTCTCTGAGAGAATTTGTATGTAGCTTGTTCTTCTTTTTTCATTAAAAATACAAAATACATTAATACACAACACAGAGGGTGTTCACAATTAAAAAACAAAAAGTGTATTTGATACACAAATACACAATAAATATTGTTGCGAATTAAGCAATTGTTTCGTAATTGACAAAATTGGATTGTATGGAAATTCTTGTATATACCTCTGCGTGGCATATAAAAAAATTAGGCTTAAGGCTTTGTCAGATACAACTTCAACGCTTTGCGTGACGTTTGCATGACACAATAAAAACTTTGACAACACTCACTGTTTGCCTCACAATTCGGTTTTATGTATAAAACACAACACAATTCGATTACTCTGAAGCCACGAACTCGTTTTTTATGTAAATTTACCGACATTTTAATAAAAATTTCATATATACATGCGAGTTTGGTCAAACAAATTAAAAAAGTATACCAACTGATTGTCAAAGCAAGCAAAAAGTTGAGAGATGACTAACTTTTTGCTTCGCTTTGCGTTAAAAGTTCTTTATGTGACATGTTTCATATAAGCACGTACATTTCATCTTATATGTCAAAGCGAATCTTCAACGCAACGCGAAGCATAAGTTTTATCTGACATGGGCTTTATAGTCACATTAGCGATATAGTCCACAATTTCTGTGCAACTTTAAATGTGACTATAAGCGAAAACTACTGTATTTCAATTGTGTTAAAAAAAATTTTTAAATCCTTAAATAAAAAGCATGATACGAGTATGTCGCATAAAAGTGTTACAATTTTTATACCAAAAAATATAATCATTGAAGTATTTAAATTGTTTTATTTTTATGTTTTATAAATTTTATTACATTTCGTTTTGTCCTTTTGTTTGATAATATGTAATAAAAGAGCAAAACACAACAAATGTCAAATATATTTCGAAAACATACAAACAGCAGCATGCGTCATGTTCTAAATTAATATCTGAATTATGGATTGCATCAAAACTTGCTTTCGTTCAGTTGAAAATAAGCAATTAAAAATTCTTGGTCTCTGAAAGTCAGCAATGACTGTCAGCAATCACCATTTTTTTCTTGCTGCTATAAAACACTAATTAATTAAATAATTATTTATAGAAAATGACAGCAACCCAATTAAAATTTGCTTGCACTCTTAAAACATTCGGCTTTTGGAATAACACAAGATATGGTAACAAATGTCAACAGCAAATTGTGTGTTGTGTGGTATTCATGGCAAATTTTGATAAATGTTCTATGCAGTTTTTTTTTATTATTATATTAAAAGCTTTTTAATACTTAAGTTTTATGGGTTATTTACATACGAGTATATTCATAAAAAAAAAAATTAAATTTATTGCAAATCTTTTCAAATAAAATTTTGTATTAAAAATCA
This sequence comes from Tachina grossa, assembly GCA_949987645.1. Lineage (NCBI taxonomy): Eukaryota > Metazoa > Arthropoda > Insecta > Diptera > Tachinidae > Tachina > Tachina grossa. The sequence goes on along the minus strand of OX465278.1, from coordinate 45,269,378 downwards.
AATACATTTCAAACTCATTTTTATGAATATGAGGTATATGATGGGCATTTCCACAAAAAAGTTCAAAGTCCAGCTTTTGTCACGTTACCTCACCAAGCAATTGAGTTTGTATATTACAAGGCAGGCAGATTGATTTTAATAAATAAAGAGCTAATTACGCTCTACACCAATATGCAAAAATACTAATATAAAACAAGCAACGTAACGTGACAAAAGGTGGACTTTTCTGTGAAAATACCCATATGTTTTGGTCTTTAATATTTTTATAAAAAAAAAAATATGAACTTCAACAACGAATAAAAAGCCAGAAATTTTTATTGCAAATAAATTGTAATACGATTTTTTTATAGTAACATTATAGTGAAAATTATTTAGTAAAAATAAACCATTTATGTATTATATATAATTTCGATCCTTATTAATAATTGTATATTACAAGACTAATTAACTCATTCAGGTGCATTTTCAGATATGAAACTTGTACGAAAATATTTACAAACAAAAGACTGCTTAAGAAAAGAAAAAAGAAACGCATGAAGAACAAAGCAACTTTTTCGAGAAGAAAATAAAAATATTTCGTGCAAATTATTTTTTTTACTTTCGTACAAATTCTGTGACAGATCTGATTACCGTTTTCATATCGAATCTTTGTAAAATTGTTTAGTTTAAATTTATTTTAATATTTTAACATAAACTAAAATTAAATGTATGATAAATACATACACAATATTAATTATGTTGTCTAAATTATTAACGCTTTTATTTTCTAAAAAGCAACGCCTAAAATCTACGAAAGCAAAAGTCAAGGTGTATATATAACTAGGTGGCAGCGCTACTTCAGCTGATAATTTTTTGCTCTATGTGCTTTGTAGCCTTCGTTTTGCTTTTGGTACAATTATTTTTCTGCTTTTGACGTTCTTCGGTTCTTTACACAGCTGTGGTTGCCGTATTTTTGTATAAAAAATCCTTACGCAGTCACCTGTATAATTATATCATGGAAAAAGTTAATTTAAAAAACTTGAATTTCCAATTCTATTGCCACGTTGCTTTTTAGAAAATAAATCGCAAAATTATTTTGAAAACATGCACTTAATTTTCTTATATTATATATTGTTTTAAAGAAAAAGTTAAAATATATGTAGAAGTAATTTTTTTTAATTAACTAATAAAAAAAAAGAAAATTTAGAAAATAAGTAACAAAATTTGTAATAAATTGTGTTAAAGAAAACAAAAAAATAAAATAGCCCACAATAAAAATAAAACCAATAAAATAAACCATATTTGAAATATTCATTGAAAAAAAAAAAAAGAAATGTGTTACGTGTTTGTAAATTACTTTTAAATGAAAGCAGTTCGATTAAGAATGGGTTTGTATTATATTTTTTTATTATTTCTTTTGCATTGCCTATCGACATTGAAGTGATATAATATGTAACGAATGTATCTACTCTTTATTATTTAGTTCAAAACGCGAACAAATTCCTTAACAAAACAAAATTGTTTTCCTTTTGCCAGATGTTGCATTGCTTTCATTCCCATAAATCGGATGGAAAAGTTCAAAGGATATGTACGTCAATATACTCTAAATATAAATAAAAACTTCGTCGAAATAGAAAATCGACCAAAAGCCTTAAATGAAGCTGAAATTAGGTCTTTAGTGAGTGATGTAAAGAAGAACCGATGAGATACGCCGTCTGCAAACATTTACAGTAGAAAGAAAGAGAGAACGACATTTGTAAATATTTCATCTCTATTGCAGTACCGCAAAATACTTTGATAAAACATAACATGGACATCGCACTTATTTACCACAGCAAAGAAATTGATGAATTTTCACAGTTGCTCCTCCAGCGTTATGTCATGTTTCAATCGATGACTCGAAGACGTTGGGGGTTATGTGCCATGGTGTAAATCCTATCTAAGATTAAAGGCCGGGGCACAATGAATCCGTCATAAGAAGGTTGGCACAATGAGTACTTTATTGACGGAAGTATTTGAACAGCCTCAATAGGTCGATTCTCCATTTTATTTATTAAATTCAAATTTTTGTATTTATTTCGTTTATTTCTTTTGTTTAATTTTATTTTTGCTGCCACAAAACACAAAAATCTAAATCAGAACCAAAAAACCAACCAATACCTGTCAAAATACTCAACGTAAGCAAAAAGTTAAAAGTTGACCAAATTTTGTAGATTGCGTTGTATTCTGTGTCATTAATACCACGTTACACTGTTGTATAGTTTGGTGCTGCCAAGTTAGAACGTTGAGTTCTAAGAGCGAAATTCACAAATAGATGGAACATATTACAAATTATTTGATATTATGTATAATTGGCGCAATTCACTGTCTTTTTATAAAAAAATAAATTGTATTGAAGATACAAGTTCTATTTTAAATTTTAATGCTATTTGATGTGATAAACGAACAATTTACTTGATAATTTGCCTTGTTTGATGTGTACAAACTTTTACAACTACTTCGTGAAAAATGCACTAAAGCACTAAATTAAATAAGAAACGCGCTCAATTGGCAACACTAGTTTTGTGCAAAAATTTTATCAGCTCGGTCGCAGAAAATTACGCGGTTTACAAATTTAACAAAAAAAGTGTTTAAAATGCAGTGTAAATGTAATAATTGTTGTAAAACTTTAATATTGAAGCACTTCCGCATTAATTTTCACAATTCGCAGTTAAATTTTAAGTGGCTATTGTAGTGAAAAAGTATTTGCAAATTTTTTTTTTATTTGGCGCGGTTGTTGTTGGTTTCGTGCACCGGCTGTAAAATAATTCACACTCAATGTTCTTTCTTATTGGAGTGTCGTTCGTATTCGGTTTGTTTTAAATAATTACAGGGTTTTATTTAAAAATATCGCATAAGAGTAGTGATAAAACTATGTATGTACATATGTATGTACATATGTATGTGTGTTTTGGCCCTATGTTCCTAAAAGGAACAACGGGACAATGTACATACGTACATATCTATTTGTATATATATGTATGTATATACATACCTCTATATATAAATACATATGTGTGTATGAATGTATGTTTGTATAAAATGATAAATAAACTTTTAATAGAAGTGTTTAATAGAAATGTTTGCAAGATAATCATGGAAGCTTTATAAATTCTACTTTTAACAGGTAATTTCAAGTTAATTCAATTTAACGCATGCATTTCTTTTAATTTTGTGTAAATGTAATTTAATATAGAAATAATAGAAAAACAAAATTGCCACCAGAGGTATACAATTTATAATTGGCTTTAATGCATCTTTACTGCATCACTTCCAAAACAACAAAAAAAATACCCTATGTGGTAGACAATTGGAAAATAGAAAAGTTAAATACAAAAATGGGCGGTGACTGATATTTTCTGAGTTATAGGCCTTCAAAGTTGTTTTTTTTAACTAAACTGGTAAATATTTTTATCAATTAAGAGCTGTGTAGGGAAAATTTATTAAGCAGCGCCGTTTCGGGAATTATTGTGACGATGAAAACTACTTAAGCCCGGCCTAAAGGCTCAATCAGACGTGACACAACCATAGCCATAGAGAGCAGCCGTTCGAACCAAACTAATGGGCAACACTGTATTCGATTATACGTGACTCGCCATAACGCCATAACTCTCACCATAGAAACCAATTGAATTTTGGTTTAGTTATGGTCATGGCGTTATGGCGTTATGGCTATGTCACGTCTAATTTAAGCTTAAGGTCGGCTATGTAAAGAAACTTAAGTACGCAGCGCCGTTTCGGCAAGCCCGGCCAGATGCCTGCTATGAAAACAATCTTTAGGAAGCAGCGCCCTTTAGGGAAATAACATGCAGAAAATCATTAAGCCCGACCAAATGCCAGCTATGCAAAACATTTTTAGTGGGTCTTTCCCGTTTCGGGAAAAAACCAATGTGGTGGAGAATATCCTTAAGAACATCATGAAATTAGATTTTGTTTCCTCGAAATTTCAATTAATTTTAGGGAGTTGTTGGCTGAAGTAGTTGAAGCACTAACTATGTCTTCGAACTAAAAAAAAATTAATAAAATGAAAACAATCTGTCATTTAACCATCTGTGCTGGCAATATCCCTTTCCTAATCTCAGCTAACACAAAGGGACCCAGCAAAAAATTACAGATTACCATCGGAACTAATTGCCATTTAATGACTTACTTTTTTTATTACCAAATTTCATTACTCGCTTACAAATCACATTACCTTAAATTAAAAAAAAAAATGATGTACAAGTTGCTAAATGAAAAGAATGATTCTTTTAGATTAAATCGATTACGTGAACAAGTTGCCAAATCAAAAAAGTAAGTACTTCTCAAGAATCGATTATTTTAGTCTCACGCCGTGTTAAAATCATTAAGTTGGTAATCCAGTAGGGAAGAGCTTCCACCAAAACTGCTTAATTCCAAACCCGATTACCTTTTTTGAAATTTTTTCCTGGGATCCCGTTGTCCAAGTGAGATGAAAGCTTACTCTCCTCTCAGCAAGCTGCCTAGGTTACCTAACTTTAATTCGTTTTATTAAAAAATTACAAGTGTAAATTAATTAAAAATGTATTCAAAAACTATTCGCTTTCGGAATCACTTCCTTATAATTCGTCTATATCTTCCTACCACATCACATTTTGCTATGAAAATTTCAGAGGTCTGTAGCTCGGGAAATAAAAGCACATTTTTCATTGAGTTTTTTTTTATTTTATCCAATTTTCTAGTCAAATTGTTTTTAGGACATTCCTCCCAGTTTGCTATGAAAAGTTCAGAAGATCATAACTCAGAAAATATAGTTTCCGTCATTTTTTTAAATTGTATTTTCTTATTTATCAATTTTCTATTACTATTATTATTATTTTTTTTCTTCTTTGAAATGCTTCACTAAACTCCATTTGTTCCATTAATATAGGGTTTGTACATTTTTTGGTTTGAAAAGCTATCGACCTTTCCAAACTCGATAAGTCCCAATGTTTTATTTAGTGTTGTCATTCGAAAAATAATTCATCAAACAATTTTTTTTTTTAATTTTTAAACGCACTAATAATCCCAAATTAATATTTTACTTATTAAGTAAAATATTTTTTATTAAAAATACATTGAAATTGATTATTGTGGGGTTTAGCTGGATCCTATGCGCATTTCACCGTTGCTAATGCAGATCATTAGGGAACCTTTACCCTAAGTTTCTTAGAACAACTAGAGTTATTATGTTATAAACTTTCATTTAAACAAATGAGAAGCTCAACAACAAATAACAAAGTTGAAACAATTTTTTTTTTATTTTCTTACTTTACCATTAATACATTGGCTGACTTTTTTTCAGCTTCTCATTTGTTTAAATGAAAGTTTATAATATAATAACTCTAGTTGTTCTAAGAAGCTTTGGGTAAAGGTTCCCTGATGATCTGCATTAGCAACAGTGAAATGCGCATAGGATCTCCAGCTAAACCCCTCAATAATCAATTTCAATGTATTTTTAAAAAAAATATTTTACTTAATAAGTAAAATATTAATTTGGGATTATTAGTGCGTTTAAAAAATTTTAAACCTAAATTGTAACAATTCCAATAAAAAAACACGAAATATATTTTCTTTGGACGGAAGTCGAGATAAGTTAACCCGATTACAGAAAAAGTCATTCCCAATTTTTCGTTTATTTATTTATATTTTAATAAGTTAAAGTACAAATTTGAAGTAAAAAAGTTGATTTTTTTAGTGTTAGTAGTCGGTTGACATTTTAACATAAAAAATTAAATAATAACATTTTCGTTAAAGTCAAATGAAAAATATGTAGACCGATTTTTAATTAATTTTACGCATAGAATTTTTTGAGTGTAAAATCTGAAAGCTCTTTGCTCTACGTGTCCACCTGACATGCAATTTTGAAGTTATAACTGCGTTGTTAACACAAATGCACTTACAATAATGGCCTATTTCCCCACTGCGAAAGAAAACGTCCGACTTACAATTTATATTGAAAACAACAATAAAATATGAAAATTTATTTTTGTTTTCAATATAAATTGTAAACCAAAAGTTTTTTTCGCAGTTGGGAAATAGGCCATAATAATGTTATAACTTGAAAAAACATTAACTTCAGCATCCTACACTTAACATTAACTTGAAGTTCATGTTAAATAAAAATTTTGTCATTAAATGTTGATTCAATGAAAATAAGTTTTGCTAAAGTTTTGCTAGATTGTACAATTTGCTCCCCAGCTAATCTGGCGGCTGTGTTAGGTTTAGGTCTAGGAAAACGCACCAGAAAGCTCTTTATTTATTTGCATTATTTTTCCTATTCCACAACCTTTACTTTTACATTTTTACAAAAGTAGAGTAAGCTACCTTTTGGTATTCAAAACAAGATGGAGCTGTGAAAATTACGAGTGTCTTATTTCCACTTCGGCTACGACGATTTTGTACTAGACTAAAGAACATTCCAAAATTTTTTCTTCAATATGTATATGACCAAATCGTCGAAGTCGAAATATGGCACTCGTGATTAGGTCCAATAATGAGAGTTGTACTAGTCTCCATTTCTCCATTAATATTAATTTATTTAACATTTAGTAAATAATTATTGAAATTTTTAAAGATTTACCCCCTTATGCAAAAAAATATTTTACTTTAGCTTTAAAGTTCATATTAGTTGCCAAGCACTTTAAGGCTAACATAGCTTTGTTAAGAAATCATATGCAAAAGACAACTTTAATTATTTTGTTATCTAATAATGAATACTGGTAACACCACCGTGTTCAACAACCACTTCACAGCTCATGATGTACAAAATCGAATACAATTTCATTCGGGTATTCAAATAATTTTTTATTTTATTAAATAAATTTTTATTATCTTGAAGTAAAGCAACCTAATTTAAAAAATATGAGCTTCTGACTTAATAGGAAAACAGATAAACACAACCATGAAGTAAAACTAAAAAAATGTGAAAAATTATCACAATTTGTTTTATTCGAATGAAACGAGTATTTGAATATCCAGCTTTTTTCGATTTGTTTTGATTGTATGTACATCACTAAAACATTTTTGTATAATTGTATTTATTTTAATATTTTTTTATGGATTTTGCTATGTATTTCGAAGCAGTTGGATAATTTGGTGATGCTTCCCATTACATGACAGAAATAATAAATTTAAGATGAGAGCTAGCTAGCACTTCTAGCTTCATTTTCAGATGTAACATGAATCAATATGTGCTATATTAACAAAAAATATTTGAGGTACAAAACACACATTTTGGAAATATCAACTTAAAGTAGTCTTAACAAACGTGAGTGTCTACTTTAGAATTTTTATACAATAATTTTTTTAGAATACAACTTTACTTAACAGGATCTTATGCAAAAAACTTAATAAAGCTTTGCCAAGCAATGTTAAGTAAAGTTGTATTCTAAAGAAATTATTCTAAAGTAGGCACCCACGTTTGTTAAGACTACTTTAAGTTGATATTTCCAAAATGTGTATTTTGTACCTCAAATATTTTTACTAATATAGCATATACTGATTCATGTTATATCTGAAAATGAAGCTAGAAGTGCCTGCTCTTATCTTAAATTTATTATTTCTATCATGTAATGGGAAACATCACCAAATTATCCAACTGCTTCGAAATACATAGCAAAATCCATAAAAAAATATTAAAATAAATACAATTATACAAAAATTTTTTAGTGATGTACATACAATCAAAACAAATCGAAAAAAGCTGGATATTCAAATACTCGTTTCATTCGAATAAAACAAATTGTGATAATTTTTCACATATTTTTAGTTTTACTTCATGGTTGTGTTTATCTGTTTTCCTATTAAGTCAGAAGCTCATATTTTTTAAATTAGGTTGCTTTACTTCAAGATAATAAAAATTTATTTAATAAAATAAAAAAAATATTTGAATACCCGAATGAAATTGTATTCAATTTTGTACATCATAAGCTGTGAAGTGGTTGTTGAACACGGTGGTGTTACCAGTATTTATTATTAAATCACAAAATATTTAAAGTTGTCTTTTGCATATGATTTTTTAATAAAGCTATGTTAACCTTAAAGTGCTTATCAACTACTATGAACTTTAAAGCTAAAGTAAAATATTTTTTTTGCATAAGGGGGTTAGTTCATATTTGGAAGCAGAATGAAAATTGGGCCTAATTACTAGTATCGTATTTCGACTATGATTACTACGACTTTGTACTAGATTAATGAAAAAATTTTGCACTGTTCCTCACTCAAGTACAAAATCTACGTAGTCGATGTCGTAACACGACACTCGTAAGAAGGCCCATTATATTCATAATTAGGGACACATATACATATATGTATAACCAAGTAATAGAGAAAATTAATAATTAAATAAAGCAATTAAATAATCAAATAGTTTAGGGCCATACCACTTTTACGCTGATAGCCTGATTTAAAACCCACTTTTTCCAAAACTAGCCTTTTCTTACTTATTTTTCTTTTATAAAAAATAAAGTTTAAAAGATGATTTTTGTAAAATTTTCTGAATATATGGTCTATTCCATTTTGACGTAAAAAAGAGTTTCTGGGGTATGTATAACTAAGCAAAAGCACTTTTCACATATTAATATCGATCAGCTGTTCCCTACTGTTGCAGTTACTTTCCATTAAAGGCCGGGGCACAATGAATCCGTCATACGTTAAACTTTGCCTTTTTCAACTGACAGCTAAGTTGAAATACATGGTTTCTTATGAGGGCTGTTAAGGCCGGGGCACAATGAATCCGTCATACGTTATACTTCGCCTTTTTCAGCTGACATTATCGCAACGACGGAGAAGGTTGGCACAATGAGTACTTTATTGACGGAAGCATTTGAACAGCTTCAATAGGTTGATTCTCCATTTTATTTACTAAATTCAACTTTTTGTATTCATTTCGTTTATTTCTTTTGTTTAATTTTACTTGTGCTGCCACAAAACACAAAAGATAAACTTTTTAATATATTAGTATGAATAGTTCTTTTCAAATAAAATTTTAAAGGATAAATTCATGACATCTTTCAACATTGATTGATATCTTAGAAAAAGCATATCGTCAGCTTAGAGTGTAAACCTGTTAACTCACATCAAGTAAATTTTGCAGGAGAGACAAAATACTATTAACGCTTTCTATACAGAGCTTAAAAAATCAGTCTAATACATTAACGGCCTAATTTCTAAAACTTATTAAGGCTTTATAAAGGGATTTTAACACAAATTTTCATACAAAATTTTTCTTAAAAAGCCTTCATAAAGCCTTAATAAGTTTTATAAATAAGGCTCTAAGTTTCTTCGACGTATAGAGCTTGGAATTAAAATAAATAATTTAGCAAATATTTTAGGCATCTATTACTCTTTCGAATGGCATTAAAATATGAAATGTTATAAAAAGTGGATTTAGCAAGTTTACACTCTAAGCCGACGATATACGAAGGCGATTTCATGTGACAGGTGGTGCCAAGTTAACAGCTGCTTTTTTAAAGGAAGTTTGTCTTGTCAAATTTCATTGCAATAAAATTTGTAAGAAGTTTGATTTGTCAATTTTCATTGCAATAAAGTACTAGGCAAAATTTTGTTGTTACAGTCTTAACGCCACCTGGTATACAAATTCGCCTTGGCATATAGTACATACATACAGAATAGTGTCGCCAACTTTTTAAACCACAGACAGCTCTGGAAATATATTTTTAAGCGATTTTAACCAAAATAAAATTTTTGAACCGTTTTGAAAAAGAAAATATTACTAAAATACGTTTTGTTTGCACTTATTTCATAAGTAATGCTACATGACGAAAAAATTCCTACATCTGTTCGAGTTTCCCTACCCTTCTATTTTAGTATCAACAATACCTACATGATTTTCCCCTACTTCTGGCAACACTGGTTACGTTACATTCCATCTCTGTAACCATTTTCATTACTTTTCACATAACAATAACGATCAGCTGTTTCCTACCGTTGCAGTTATATTCCATTACAGTCGGCTAACTGAGCCTTAATGGAATATAACTGCAACGATATTGTTATGTGAAAAGTAATCAAAATAGTTATAGAAATGTAACTGGAATGTAAGAACTTGTACATTACTTTTCACATAACAATATCGATCAACTATTTCCTACTGTTGCAGTTACATTCCATTACAATCAGGTAATGGAGCATTTACAGTCGGCTAACTGAGCCTTAAGTCATAACAACATTTAAAATGGCCTGTATATATCAGCCGATAATCCGGAAATGTTTTTAATAAATTATTATTTAGTATTTCTTAAGAACGTTTAATCATTTTACAGAATCTCGCATAGCCTTAGGAAATATTTTTAAAAATTTCACATGAAGTTGCAGACTAACTTGAGCATTTTTTTTAAATATAGTACAACGCCACATATGCGAAAAAAGTATATTACAGTATGTATTGGAAAAAAATTCTTATTATTACTTTTTTAATTAAAAATAGTTCTTCTAGATGGAGCAACGCTTAGTTTGTAATTTGTAAGTATGTCCTCGCACTGCAGCATTACACAGTATCGCAATATTGTTCTTATTTGCAAAGAAAATAGAATCTCATCAGACTTGAAGCAAGTTAAAATACAGCAAAATTTCAAAGTCATGCCAAAACCAAAGTAAAAAAAAACATTTAAAATAAAACCAAAAAGTGACTATAGAAGGAACAGAAAAAAAAATTCATTCACCTTTTACTTTGGGGACGTTGAAGGCACACGCTGGGTTCGCTGTATGCAATGAACATGCTGCCCGCTGTGAGTTACTGAAATATTTTACTTATTCGTACAACATCAGGCACAAACAAACAGAACACGAATAGATGTTGCTATCGTAGAGGTTTTCGTTTTACTAACCCAGTAAACACAAGGTATTTGTACTGTAATGTTGTTACCATTGGATCTTCTCAACAGTTTGAAATTAAGTCGTTACAGTTCCTCTACAAGGTCGCATTATGTTCAGAAAATGATAAGAGTACCATAAAACAGAGGCACAGTTGTTCACTTAAGCAGTTATTTGCAACATATGTGAAACGAAACCGTTAAAACTTACTTTAGGTTAGGGTAGATTGAAAATTGGTACAATAAATTTTCACCCAATCTGTTATGGATTACACCTATGCTCCTAGAGCATATAGAGTATAGCATAAAGAGTATGTTGCAGTGTTGAGGTAGGGGTCATGATTCCCAATAAAGAAATCTAAAATCTATCAAACTTCGTTAGGTTAAGAACCTAGTTTCCTCCAGATGTATATTTTCTTAAAATCTTTTAATCGGAATACCTAAGATACTCTAGGAATATCTAGTATACTTTCCATATATGTAAAAGATTTATCTTCTAATCATATTAACTGCCGGAGAGTTCTGACAAGCTCTACATGTTATATCTATCATTAACAACACTCATGCGAATCACTCAGGTGATTCTTTATATGTGTGTGTCTATTTATTATGTTTTCCAATCTCCAAAGTGCTGGTGCTTTCGAGCTCAGAATTTGTTATCTTTCCCTATTTGGGTTCCCCTAGAACAGTTTTGGTCAATCTTCCAACACTAGATTTCTGCAAATCCTTGGTGTGAAGATAAATTTCGAAATTTATAATGCAAGACACAGACACTTTGTGGTGAGATTGGCGACTAGAAGTCTCCTTAGACTCGTTGAAGCATGTTTGGTGAGGACAGGAATAACAGGTCACACATCAATCTTAAATGAGATCAGTTTCAGTGATCAGGGAGCCGTTACCCCTGAGTTCACGGACACCCCCACTGGTAATGCCGGATAGGGACTATTGGGTCAAATCCGATAAGCTTTATCAGGGTACAGGTACATGGTCTGAACAGATGGGCCCAAAATGGTGGAAGGCACAGGGGCTGTTGTATTTAGCTTGATAACGAACATCCGCAGTTCTTTGACCGTATTTAGACACGAAAACATTTGGAAGGGAAACATTTAGTTTGGCAGCAATTTACGGGTGGGGAAGAAATAATCAGTTTTGTGTTCGTTAATCGGCGACACGCTTTGTTTTCATATTCTTTGCTACATATACACGCATACATGTACAAATATGCTTGTTTTTATTCAGTAATATTGGAATGTCGCCGGCAACATTTTCGTCTGTGTGGACGCGAAGGAAACAACAAAAGAGAATTCCAGATGTTTTCCTTCCAAATGTTCGTCCGTCTATACTGGGACTTTCAGACTGCCGCAGCGTTTTCGAAGCTGAGATCTTGTCAATTCTCAGGGCCACGCAACTGGTGGAATGCAGCTGTAGGTGAGAAGGTAAGCTTCTACGTCGACAGCCAGGCAGTGTTAAAACCTTTAAAGCGACACAATGTCAGATCGAAACTTGTTAGTAACTGTAGGAGAGCCCTCAACTTGATTATGGACAAATATCGTGTCAGACTGTGTTGGGTTCTTGGCCACAGCAGTGTTGAGGGAAATGAAATTGCCGATGAGCTGGCAAGAACATGATCCGCGTTAGATGAGGGAATGTGTGTTAGATATGTGAAACTACGGATAGGTCATTACTACTGGGAACTCGGTAATTGGGTAGAGAGCAGGACCAACAGTTCATGTTGAAATACGGAGGATTGTACAGTCTCTTGGGCTATGTGGCCAAAACATGGCTCATGATGATCCAAACTCCAAATTTTTTTTAAGAAACACAACCCGCGAAGCGATTAGCTTGTCTCTGAAAAACATCCAAGGACTATGGCGGGAATCGAACCCATGACCTCTGGACTGAGAGGTAAGCTTCACTACGACTCAGTCACAGGGGCACCCTATGAACAGAAAGGCGATGCGTATCGTGATAGGCGCGTTAACTGGTCACTTATCGGTCGGAGCAAGAATCAGCATTTGGGAAACTGGCACTCCAGACTTCTGTAGGATATGCGGGGATGAAAAGGAACCAGAAACCATTGAACATATTATATGCTACTGCCCGAAGCTGCAACGTCAATGAGAGCATTAGTGATATCGGGAAATGATATCAGGGACTGCATCATGGGATTTCAATGGCTAAATCACGTATAATAGCGGCACTTCTGGGTACAAATGGGAGGTAAATATGACTTTTAACGGGCAATAGAAGGGAATCACAATGGACCCAACTGGTTTTCCCAGTGGAGGTGCGTAAAAGCATTACCCTTCCTAACCTAACCTAACCTAACCTACACTAACAGTCTATTTTTTATATAAAATGAATTGAATGAATTTTTTTTTCAAGGATAATTTCAAATTTTAGGAGAATTTGGAACTTTCGCCATTTTATAAAATACAATGACGAAAACCATTGACATTTGCGTTATTCAAAAAATGTTTGGAATTTGCGTATTTTGTGCCATTCCTGATATAAAAAATGTTATTATTCGATTAGATGTTTAAGAAACAAAACCGATGAGCAATACAAATTGTTCCATTAAAGAGCTTACTTATATTTTATAGATCTTCTGAGACATCCTGTATTAGTTTATTAGCCCTAGGACTAGAGATGGGCACGCGTCGAATTTTTCCTTCGCTCAACAAGTAAGAAACACGCACGAACTGTTTTCTTTTTTTGGTATTGAAGATCAGAAAATTTAATTGATAATTTTCAAGAGTCGCTTTTCAAAATATGGCACCGAGTTGGCACTGCCAGCTGATACTATCTGCCACCACAGCTGATACTATCAGTTTACGTACAAAACTTTAACCTTAAAATGCCCATACAATATTAATAGATATGCAGGTGTTGTGTGTTTGACGATACAAAATATTAAATTTTTTCTCTACTGGAAATTTATTCTTACAAATTGTACATCTAAAATCGTTTCTCGTTTTTCGTGTCAGTTTTGCTCAACACGAAACGACCCAAACACGCACGAAATCAGATTTTTTTTTGTCTCGAACACTTCGTGTTGAGTTATGCGTGTTCGTGCGCCCATCTCTACCTACGACCCAAATTGTACCCGTTCAGAGTAATCAGGATTCCCAAAGTTTGAGTTCATTTTATTTGAAAATACATAAGTAACTTAAACAAACAACTAATAAACGTTAAAGGCGGTTTCAGACTATCATACAAGTATTAATACTTTTGTGGAAAATGCAACTCTGACATGTTGAGTTGTTATTGTTTTTTTAAATTTTGTAAACAGAAATTAGATCAGGGAAGCATTTTCGTCAAAAGTATTAATACTTGTATTATAGTCTGAAACCGCCTTAAGCACCATGAAAAAGTTACATATCTCTCTATTTGATATCAAATTTTTGTGTTTGTTGGGTGTATCTAACTTTCAGAAAAATTTACTTTAACTATGTATGTATGAATGAATGTTTGTTTTGTGTACAACTACATAAGTAAGCAAGCAGTCAGTCGTAGCCATCATCGCCATCGTCGTAGTTGTAACTTAAGCCAGTTGTTGTTGTGACAATGGAAACAATGAGGATGATGATGGTGATTTGAATGCCACCCAAGTTGAAACTTTCATGTGGTGTTTTTGCATTTGCTTTCGAATTGCTGGCGCTGTTGTTTTTGTATCTGTTTTAAACACCCCTATCAACATTCCAAAATAAATAAAAAAAAAAAAAACACGTGCCCTTCTACACTATCATGCCCCAAAATGCTGTGTTGAACGATCGCTGTTGGCATTTTTCTTTCTGTAGTGTGTTTTTTTTGAGCAAACATTCATTTAAGATAAGATTTTATATAAAGAAGAGATATACATATATACATACATAATATATAAAATATCTATGAAAAAGTTAATGATAAAATATTTATATTTTTAAATTCTTATTGATTTTCATAAGTAAAAGAATAGATTGCTGGTGGTTGTCGAAGCAACGTTCGCATTTTTTGATAAATTGTTAGAGCACACTTTTTTTAATTTAAGAATGACAGTACGTACTTTATTATTGCATGTTCACATGTCCAGCAAAAAAGTTGACAAAAAATTTTCTATCGCTTATATTGAAAACAAAAACCAAATAAAATTTGTTTCGTTTCCAATATACATAAGAAAGCGATAGAAAGTATTTTGCCGACATCGTGGGAGAGGCTGTGTAAGTTTTTTTTTCGACATGTAGAGTTACAATACAAAATAAATATTTCAGTTAATCGATGCAACGTCTCTTTCTCTTTCTAACAGTATTAAACTGTCATGTGTTATAAAAAGTGGATTTAGCAGGACGATATGTGTTTGATGTTAATTCAACATGATTTACAGTAACCTTCAAAGAAAATCTTTCCTTTTGAAATATTTTGTAATATTTATTGAAAATGGAACACAACTCTCATGTATGCGACGTCGCTTCAAAGTATCTTTTGGGGCTGCTCGAACGGGTAGCAGGATAGGGCGAAGAAGCTCATCGGTGACACTAGGGTATCCAACTCTGATTCATTGGAGCGTCGACGCAATGTGAGATACCCTATCTATCGTTACCGCAAGGGAATGTGTTGTGATGAAATTAGGGAACTTGTTCGTGAACAATGTTACCAAAATGGTGTAGGCATTTCCCGCCATGTAGCTCCTGAAAACCCACTAAAAACCGCTACCTGAAATAAACGCTAATAAAACCGCTGAATTTTTTTATAACCAACTTATTTCTTTTTTCATGATTTATTGGTAAAAAAAAACAGAATGAGATAAATTTTATAAAATATACATACATGTACATACATACATACATACACTCAGAAAAAAATCCTATGAAATTAATAAGAATAATAATTATTTTAATAGTTTTTTACTATTGTTCTTAGTCAATAAGATAAATCACTTTAAATTAATAATATTCAAACTATTGAATCAGTAGTCGGTTTCTACTATTATTTTAATACTATTATAGTTTTAAATTAATAGTACACCGAATTATTTTTTAATAGTATGTACTATTATATTTAAAGTGAACCGTATTGATTTAATTCGGCTAAGATCATTAGAAACTAATTGGACCTCCTTTAAAGATAATAAGAAAATCATATTAAAACTCAGCAAAATACTAGTGAAGCAACTATTGTTTTAATAGGATTGTCATATTATATTAAACGTAGTATATTATTTATTCTATATTATATCCCGATTAAAGAAATAGTACTTCGCATTAAACTTTAATAGGATGTACTATTATATTTAATAGGATTGAAATATTACTTCAAATGGCGTAAAGCATTATTCAATTGGACCCTGAAATTTTCAAAAACTTTAATAATTGAATCCAACAAACATTTCTTTAAATAACAGAATTATTATATTTATTGAAGTACATTTGATATATAATTTTTTTAGCCTGAAAGCCCTTTTCCATCTTTTAGAAGATGTAAATGAATTGGAGGACCGTCAAATTCGTCGACATCATGTAAAGTAAATGTATTAATGTGTGTATGTACTACTAAAGTAGTAAAAAAAAACTAGCTGTAAAATTAATAGTGATCCTATTGATTTAATAATATACCATATTAAATTAATAGGAATATACTACTCATTAGTTTTTTGAATATACTGTTTACCTCTGATGTGCTTCTGGAAACCTGGAACGCCGGAATGCCGTGCGATGGTTGTGGTGCTAGCTGCTGGCAACGCCGGAAAGCCGTGTGATGGTTGTGGTCCTGGTTGTGGAAAAGCCGGAACTCCGTGCGATGGTTGTGGTGCTGGTTGCTGGGAACTCCGGAAACCCGTACGATGGTTGTACCTCAATTGTTTTTATTTTTTGGAGCAGAATTCATACAATAAACACTTAGGTTTTGGAACAACATAAAGTACATAAAATAAACACTTTGTTTTTGGAGCAACACAAAATTCGACTTCACTCTTCGCGTTGAAAATGAGAATGCATAAAAAAGAAAGTCAAAGACAGACATTTGCAAAAACGCGAAGAAGCATCTGTACACGGCTGGCGCATAACGATAACCGGTGGTCACATTATTTTAATAGTTTTTCACATTGATATTTAAACTTCATATGTTTAAACTATTAAATCAATGGTATTAACATTGATTTTTGCGTAAACTATTAAAATAATTGTATATCTTATAGAAAATATAATGTGAAATGTCCCATTGAAAATTAATAGGAACACCACATTAATTTGATACTGCGTTTTCGCTGATTTTTAGTATGGTGATCACATTACTTTAATAGTTTTTCATATTGATACATAATAGTTTCAAAATAATTGTTTCAATAGTACAACACTATTCAATTCCTATTGTTTTAATGTGATTTTGAACAAATTTTGTCCCTATTAAATTAATAGGGACCCTTTTGGCGAATTAATAGGATGCTTTTTTCTGAGTGTACATTCACATTAGTCGGAGTCTCATAGTTCGCCAATATTTGTAAGCAAAACTCAGCCTACTCTTTGAATATTTTATTTTCTGCAGTGTATCCATACTCGAACTTCGAACCAGAAAAAAGCAGAATCCAAGGGACTATTCCATCTAACAATATTAATATGTTTATACTGATTCAGTATCTTTTCAATATTTTCTGATATAGATCTTAATTATTCTAAACGTATGGAATATCTTGCCGTTTTCCTTGAAATATGAAGCTATTTATTTTTGTTAAAATTTTCTGATTTTCTGACTATTTGAAATAAAAAAATTGTGTGGATAAAATAAACTCTATGGCGCAATTCAGATTTGCTTCAAAGGAAAATTTAATAAAAAAAAGTCTTTAATGAAAAACAAATTATTCAGAAAAAGGAATTGTTTTGGGTTTTTTTAATTTTCTTTTCCTCAATCCCACTGATCCAATCACCCATTTTTCGGTTTATTTTCCTCTTGTCGAAAGATTTGTTTACTCATTTGCTTTAATGCGAAAAGAAAGATTAAATTGGTTTTCAATATCATATTCCGGATGTTATAGACTTTGGTGTCATAAAAAGTATTTCTAGGGAATTAATTCATGTTGAAGCTTCCCCAGATCTCTCGTCCGATCACTCTCCCACGATAGTTACAATCTGTAGCCCACTAAGAAGTGACTTACCTCATCCATATATGAAGATGATAAATCGTGTTAATTGGCTGGACTTCAAAAAATACCTTAGTAGTCATTGTACGGAAAATATTAAGCTAAGAACACCAAATGATATTGAATCTAACATTTCCAATCTCAACGAGAATATTAAACAGGCTGCTGAACATGCCACTACCTCCCATCCGCAGACTGAGTTTAATAAAATTTATTCTACAGACATTGAACGTCTCGTACGTGAAAAAAGAAGATCTAGAAGGGAATGACAACAGCACAGATCACCCCAAAATAAAATTAGATTTAAAGAGTGCACGAAACGACTCCAAGAGTTGCTTGCATCTGAGAAAACTGCGTCTTTTAAAAATTATCTGGATGATGGTCTTGATGTCACACCAGCATCTAATTACTCTTTGTGGCGCGCTGCTAAAAAGCTTAAAAGACCAGTTTAGTTTAAACCACCTCTGCGCACTTCGATCGGTGATTGGGCAGGAAGCGATACTGAAAAAGATAAAATATTTGCTGAGCATTTAAAATCCGTTTTTGCCCCAAATACATGTACTGGTGTTGCTGATTTGCCGAGTGTAGTTGCTCTACCCCCTCGATCCTTAAAGTTTAAGATGCGTGATGTAAATAAACTAATTGCTGAGCTCAACCCGAAGAAAGCTCCAGGTATTGATGGTATTAGTAATAAGATGGTGATGAATCTGCCTCGCCCTATTTATTTTTAATGCCATATTACGACTAGAGTATTATCCACACAGCTGGAAGCTTGCCAATGTCAAAATGATTCCAAAGCCGGGCAAAGATCTTACCAAAGCTGAGTCTTACAGGCCAATAAGTTTACTATCAACAATATCAAAGCTTTTCGAAAAGCTGCTCATGATAAAATTGTCCCCAATTCTAACTGATAGTGGGTGCATACCGGGCCATCAATTTGGTTTTAGAAGTCAGCATAGTACCATTGAACAAACGCATAGATTGGTTCAAGTTATAAGAAGAACATTTGAAGAAAAGAAGTATTGTTCTACTCTCTTTATTGATGTTTCTCAGGCGTTTGATAAAGTATGGCATGAAGGCCTAATTTTAAAATTGAAGACATATCTACCAATAAATTTTCAAAAGCTATTGGAAAGTTATATTTTATCCCGGAAATTCATTGTTGTGGAAGGAGACTTCATGAGTTTTCCCGAATCTATCTCTGCCGGTGTGCCACAAGGGAGTATAGTGGGACCAGTTTTGTATTTGATTTATACTTGTGATATGCCTGTTAGCACTAAATTCCATACATCTTTCCATACATTCTTTAGCATGCACGAAAACCCTCACGAGGCATCCCGATATCTTCATGAACATACAGGGTGGGCCAAAAGAAACCAAGGGGTGTAAAAGTTTAATAACTTTTTTGTTTATTAATTTTTTTTTATTTTTTCTTTCAGATTATATAGACAACACTTGGAGAATTTATAATGGAGAGGTTCACAGCTGAACAGAGAACCAGAACAATAGAATTTCATTATTTAAAGTGTGATGAAGAGTGATGAAGCTCATTTTCATTTGAATGGCTTTGTTAATAAGCAGAACTGTAGGTTCTGGGGTTCTCAAAATTCAAGAGCCATTCATCAACGCCAATTGCACCCCATCAGGTGTACAGTATGGTGTGGGATTACATCTGAAAATGTCATTGGGCCCTACTTCTTCGAGAATGAAGATGGAAGTGCTGTAACCGTAAATGGAGAGCGGTATCGGTTTATGATAGAAAATTTTTTACGTCCTGCTCTTGAAAACAGACCTGGTATGTGGTTTCAGCAGGACGGAGCCACTGCCCATACTGCCCGAGACACAATGGCACTTTTAAGTCAAATTTTTGAGAGCGAATAATTTCTCGAAATTCGGAAATTATTTGGCCAGCGCGATCGCCAGATTTGATAGCACCCGACTATTTTCTTTGGGGTTTTTTGAAGGAGCGAGTGTATGTGAACAAGCCAGAGACAATCCTTGAACTCAAGGCAAACATTGTTGCAGAAATTCGAACGCTACAGCCACAAGTTTTGAAAGATGTTATGTAAAATGCTCTAAAAAGTGCGAAGCTGAAAACGGTGGTCATTTAAGAGACATCATTTTTCATACTTAGTGTAAAAAAATTTCCATTTTGTATATTATATAATCTGAAAGAAAAAATAAAAAAAGTTAATAAACAAAAAAGTTATTAAACTTTTACACCCCTTGGTTTCTTTTGGCCCACCCTGTATTATTCAACTGGAGCTATGGTTAAAGTTATGGAGAATTAAAGTAAATGAGCAGAAGTGTGCGCAGGTAACATTTACTCTACGAAAAGATACTTGTTCCTCCATTAGAATCAATAATCAAATTGTTCCTCAACATTCACATGTAAAATACCTTGGTATACACCTTGATCGACGGCTTACATGGAAACAACACATTGATTCTAAGCTAACACAAATGAAACTAAAATTAGCTCAGGTACATTGGCTGATTGGTAGAAATTCAACACTTAGCCTAGACTGCAAACTTTTGATATACAAGTCACTTTTGAAACCCATATGATGCTACGGAATTCGACTATGGGGCACTGCTTCAGCTTCCAATGTCGAGAGAATCCAACGAAGGCAAAACAAAATTTTACGTATGATAACTTCGGCTCCATGGTACATCAAAAATTCAAATATACATCGTGATTTGAATATGCCACTAGTGATTGTAGAAATTGCAAAGTACGCAGGCAAATATTTAACAAAACTCGAATCACATCCTAATCCGCTTGCTAGTAATATTTTGAACTTTACTGGACACATCCGCCTAAAAAAGAGGGACACAAGGGCTCTTAGACTCAACACTCCAGATGGGACTAGTTGAAAATACTTTTTTTTCCTTTTTGATTATCACTACTTATGTATTATTTATAAAGCCTACAATACACGGCATGTAAAAAGCCACATGCGTATGTGGAGATGACGTTACAAGAAATTTTCATCATGTTCGTTGCTTTTTTTAAAATTACTAGTAGTGGGTAGATCTCGTAAAATAATTTATAGTATTTTTGTTCAAAAATACATATGTGGCACATGTAGCCGAATCGAAGACATTTTCTGGTGCAGCTCATCTGTAAGCATGTTAATATCTACATGTACATATGTTGCTAGTACACGGCATGTAGCACATGTAGCATCGTGATGACGTCAAAATTACGTCAGAACCACATGCGTATGTGGTTTTTTACATGCCGTGTACTGTAGGCTTAACTATCACTAAGTTTATGTCCGACAGTGGTCGGGCCTAATAATTATATTCTAGATTTAAGATTTGAATACTTATTGTTAGTTCATATTCGAAGATACAATAAATAAATACATGCATTAAAAAAAATATATTAATCTTGAATTAAATTTTATTCACTAAAAATAAGATTTGTATACTTTTGTACATATCGCTCATTTACTTCAATAGTGGCACAACTCAAAAAAACCAGTTTTGCAGAAAACGCGTTTTAAGTTTTTATTTTGCATACAACTCAGTGGAGAAATGAAAAAAAATTCTTCTCTCAGGAGGTGATGGTACAAGCTATTTATATGAAATTTTTACACAAGATAAAATACAAAATGCCGCATCTTTCTGCATTATTAACTCAAAAAACTCATTTTTTGAGTTATGCCACTATTGAAGCAAATGAGCGATATGTTTTTATTTTTAACTTGTAAAGTTTTACTTGATACTATACCACCAAAAGTGAGTTTCTTTGAGGTACGTGTTTATATAAAAATAAACTCAACATAAATACCAGGCTACGTGTTGCATAGCTGCGTTAAAAATAGGTTATTTTGATTCAATATATTTCTTTATAAGTTTCAGAAAAACGCTGAAGACCCGTCAACTATGAAATTGTGCCGCTAAAAATCTCGCTAGCGGTTTTTTTTAATAGACTTGCCGCTAATGACAACAAAATACAGTCATATATAGCGGGAAAACCGCCGTTTTGGCAACACTGTTCCTGAAACCCGTACATTTTTACGCACAACACGTGCTTCATTCAGGGCACATCCTTTTTTAGTGGTCTATTGGCCAATGAATCGCACTACGCATTACAGATAGAATTCTTTTTTTTTTTAGCCGTATTGTTCGTATGTGGAATAAATCAGCTGCGGAAATCTTTTCATGTCCACAGACACTACTCCCTATATCATCCTACCCTCCCCCTCCCAAAAAACAATTTTCCTAGTTCAAGCACAATGCATTGCATGAGTAGGGGTTATCCCCTGAGTGCTGATCCTACTTTAAAAAAATATTGATTTAATATTCCACTACTGTTAAATCAAATAAAATTAATCATATTGAATCAAAGTCATTTCAAGTTGAAACAACATGAGTTTGATATGGAAATAGAAATGATGCGACGAGAACATGTTGAATCAAGGTTATTTTCAGTTGAAACAACATGGACTTGAATTTAATGTTAGTTATATTATTTTATTAATAAGTTATTTTATTATTTATATCATTTTAATAATAAATTAAATTATATAATTGTGGATATTGGTACAGGCATCAGGAAAATTGTGCGTGTTAATGTTTGGTTTCCCCGACCAAGACTTTAACTCGAACTCATCGCGTGGTAGTTAGTCAATGCGCTTAAGGCCATGACTTCTCCACTTTTTTTAATTTTTTTATTTTTTATTTTTATAAATAGAAGTAACACTCAGGCACTGATTGTCTACTGCTATTACTGAGTGTTACCTTGTTTAGGAAAGAGATAGAGTGCAGCTTCATTCTTTCTCAACTCTGCTTTTTACACGCTTTTTAGTAGTGCAGTGTTGCAGCGCCTCTGGTGTCAATGAGACGTATTAAATTTTTCGGAACTGTGTTTAGTAGCCATTTTATTGGTTGATTCTGCTACTCAATAACGACGAAGAAGGGCTCTCTGATGTTACATCAGGATTAGTATCCGCTGAAGCCGGTGTAGTTCACTGACCAGTTTCTATACCTATATCACGTGAACTTTTCTGCAACAACTGATACAAAGGGACACAAATGCACTACAAAAAAAAGCTTGATGTAGTTATTTAATGGCTGTCGGAGACCGGGCTCGAACCCAGGACCTTCGGTTTTATAGTCAACGTGCTAACTACTTTAGCCAACGCCATCCTCAAACAATCGTACGACTTACGAAAAAATACAACCCTGATTTGATGAGTTGTTATTGTCTTTTAAAAATATTCATAAACTCCATTATACCAGGGTTTGATTTTCTCAAAAGTCGCATGATTTTGCAGGATAGTGAGTCATGACTTTTACCGCTGCAGCTGTAATAGCCTTAAATATTTCTTAGATACACACTATAGGTCTGCACAGATATAACTGTTTGCACCAGTTTTGCGTGAGTTGGTTCTGGAAAAACTGTATGTTATTCAGCGTTTCTGTATCTGTACATACCACAACCAACTCACGCAAAACTGGTGCAGACAGTTATATCTGTGCAGGCCTATAATACACACTAAATAAATATCATCATGAATTAAACTTTAATTCAAGACAATTTAATTGATGATTTAACCTAAAATTTATTTGTTATTAAAGTCAAATCTAGTAAAATTAACACAAATTGCGAAGCTACTTTGGCTTGTCTGCAGAAACTCTCAGTGTCTGCGGCAGGAATCGAAAAAAGATATCTATTATATTTAATAAATTTAATATGATTTCAAATCAAAATGTTTGCATGTTGATTTTACATTGGTATTTTTTTCTGTGTGAACGTGTGATGGATTAATGACTTAATCGAAAGCTAGTTGCCAATTTGTCAAATTACTGGCAGATATTTGTCAGACATTTTAATATTGTCAGATGTTGCAAGATTGTAATATAATTCTTTCTATGAGCAGCCCTGCACGCACTTCGTTTTAAAGAAAAATTAAAGTCCAAAATTATAATAAAATATATGCAGCCAAAATCATTGTAATTGCTGCTTTAAGGTCCATAATAATTTATATTTTCACTTTTTACATTTAACGCAAGCACAAAACGCTGAAGTATGTAGTTAGAACGTTGACTATAAAACCGAAGGTGCTGGGTTCGAGCCCGGTCTCTGGCAGTCATTAAAATAAAAATAGCACGCATTTTTCTGATGCACATCAGAGCGCCTTCCTTCGTCGGTATTGTGCAGCAGAATAAACGTCGAAGTAAAATGACCAATAAAATGGCTACTAAATACAGCTTCGTAGATTTAATGCGCCTCATTGACACCAGAGGCGCTGCGACACTGCATTAAAACATAAACATGCAAAAAATCAGAGTTGTACAAGAATGAAGCTTTTCTCTATCTATTCCTTCACAACCTGTCTTCTATACCACCATCTACTACTTCTCTATTGTGACAATATTGCCACATAAATTTATTTTCATATAATCGTCTGGCAATAAATTGTAAGAATTTCTGTGTGAACTGACAATTTACCTTGTGCTTGATTGTCAAGACATTGCCAGCAAACTGCTACTATCGCGATGCTCAACTTTTTAATTTAGAGAAAAGAATTGCAAATGCCGAACTAAAAAGCCTGCTTGAAAACAAAAAATTTTGCTTGAATTAAGAACAGGGATGATAAAGTTGGTACAATTGTACTTTTTTTTGGTACTATTCAAACCCTAAAAGTACGTTGGTACCCCCGTGACTCATTTGGTACTATTTGAAAAATTTGCGAGAGACTATCCCTTGTTTTATTATCACAAAAATAATTAATCGCGATCATTTAAAGTTTAATAAATTTGAGAGAAAAGTGGCGAATTTGTTTTGTTGTTGAGAGCGAATACCTTGTTAGATGTGCATTAGACTGGATTGGTTTATTATAAAGAACTACATCTAACTTCACCGGTGTTTCGTTTTCAATATGATAGCGCCGTCTTCATTTATTTTATCTATTAATTATTAATATAAAATTTGTAAGAAATAAGAAACTTGCTATATTATTATCATATCAATCGTTTAAATGATGAAATTAAATGAAGCTACATACATACATATGTATGTAAACGATTAAAATTTACTTTGATATTAACAACTTTATGTATCTAGAAATAAAATTAAAAGTTGTATAGTTACGGATTTTAAAAGAAATGTTATAGAAACTTTTGCGAAACTAAATAAAGTTACTTTTCATAACGAAATTTTAACATGGCTAGCAAAATTCACTCCCGAATATGTTAGTAGTATAGTATCTCTCTTATTAAAAAATATTCCTAAAAGAAAATGGAAATTATAATACTATAAATAACGAGTAACGAGCTTTAAAAAATTAATTGGATGATCTAATGAGATTTCAAAAGTTATCAGGAGAATATTGTCAATTCTTCACTCATCGGCGAATGTGAAAAGAGAATTTTCATAATCAAAACGAAGACTTGAAAGTCTAATACAAACAAAAGACTTATTGAGAGGTTGTAACTCATATTTTTTTTTTTACGAAATTAATTTTTTCAGTGATTCCACTATATTTAAAATAGTTTTAAAAGTAACGCTTTTACAATCAGTTGTACAAAAATATTACAGAAAGAATATTACAGTTTCTATTGTGTTTTTACCTTCTCCTGTAAAATAGCAATTATTTGAGTTAGGGCCTTTTTACTTGAGACCAACGATATGTATTTACTGCCTGTT
The DNA here is from genome assembly GCA_949987645.1 of Tachina grossa. Taxonomy (NCBI): domain Eukaryota; kingdom Metazoa; phylum Arthropoda; class Insecta; order Diptera; family Tachinidae; genus Tachina; species Tachina grossa. The sequence continues at coordinate 45,243,754 of OX465278.1, read as the reverse complement.
CCACTGTCTCTAATTTTAATAAAATTTCAGTTAATGATGCAGATTAATCCTCATATACATAGTTCTTTTTTTGAGACATACACAAAATTTTAATTTTTCATTAAGACGTGGGTAAATTGAAAACTTGAAATTTGTGATCTAGCAAAATAGTTTTTTTGAGTCATGACGTTAAAAATACAAAAAAAAAAAATGCCGATTTTAGTACTATTGGGTTCGAAAAAGTACATTTTTAAAAGCTAATTGCTACGAAATTGCTTTTCTCATTTATCATCCCTGATTAAGAATTCATAATGATGAATAAGTATTGGCAAAATAAATTCAAATAAGAGTTTTTTTGAATCCACCTGATTGCAGTTACAGTTATAATAATAAAAATTTAAAACTTTCCTCACAGCTGCAATTTAAATTTAATTATCAACAACAACAAAAATACCAAGAACACATTTTTTTGTGCTTTTAAAATATTTTGCTTGCATGTTTGAAAGTTTTGAAAATTGAAACAAATGTTTCACATAAAAAAAGTTATTTTCAATATAATTTTCTTCATTTTTGGAATTCCTTTAGCCATTTTACCGAAGAATGCCAGCTTCAGCTGAATGTTGGTAGCCATCCAGGCATCCAGCCATCCATCCATTCATTCATTGTCATTAGACTAAAATGCTGTGCTCATCAAAAGAACCCTAAAAAAAATTCGCTTATTGTTTTTAGCATCATCATCATCACCATCACCATCATCATCGTCATCGTCATCACAATCGTTAGTTGTTGTCCTTTCCAAAAATCCACTTTCATATTAAAGTTTAAATTTTTTAAGCTTTTAATGCAAAAAGTTGATTATTGGCGTTAGGCACATTTAAACTTAGACGATAGGAGGCAACAGCAGCAGCAGTTTAGTTCGTTTCTGCTGTTTCTTTTTTGCTGTTGTTGCCGCTGCCGTTGTTGTTTGTTTTAGCCGGCTGGCAGGCAGACGGACAGACTTAGAGAAGATAGAATTTGATAAGGTAAGGGGGGGGGGGGGATATTTCGTTAACAAAGTATATGTATTGAACAAACACCTTAAACTCGCTATTGCTCTTCTTGAACTCGCTCGCAGTTAGTGTAGCAGCATAGAGCTGATAAGCACACAAACAATGTTATATTCATTATATATTTTGTTATATCTACGAATAATACATATATGTAAGTACATACATACATACACATGCACATACAGTGTTGAGTATAGTTTTAGGTCTAACATTTTTTTTTAGAAATCTTAAAAAGGTTCAGCGTTGTCAACTTGGTGCGTTTCGCACCATTTTGGGTGCTTTTTGAAAATTTTTGTGCGAAAAATTCCTTAGTTGGTGCGTGGTGCGCTTTTTATTAAATTTCGGTGCGTTTTTTAATTTTTGGTGGCACCAACGCAAATTTAACACAACAATGGGTTTAAACTGGAAAATTCTTGTTGTGAAACTTACCAACTTCCTGATAAGTGTTAATTACCATAATAATAGTAATGATGTTTAAGAAATATCACAATTTAGAAATGAAATCTGTTTTATGGCCCATTGATAACAATAATGATGAAAATATTAATTTTAATCAGAAACGGGAGAATGCAACAACAAAAGTAACATAATATCCACTACTATAATACTTATATGCATGTACCGACGGTACATCGAATAAGTAAAAATAATTAATGTGATGATCGTAAAAAGATAAGCAAGAATAGTTAAACATACGTAGGTAGAGTAATATAACTTCGTGCTAACCTAAATAGAAAAATGAAAAAATGGGAAAACAGGGGAAATAAATAATGATACTTGCATATGTATTTACCAAAGGTAAATCAATAATTGTACACAACAATCATTTCTCACATTCCGTTTCATTAGAATTTACGTTAAATAGCTGATGTTAATAACAATCTCTACCCAAGTAGATAGACTAGGGTGCTGATGAAGTGCGTTGCTGCACAGAAAAATATCGGTATTTCCCCCAGCTTAAGAGTCTAATTTAATTTTTCTTCTCTTCTTTAGAAACTCACTCACATTAATTAATAAAATATTTCATTCAATAAAAAGAATTGAAATTACTGAACTCAAGCCTGACTAAAAATTATTTCTGATTAAAAATTCACTATAGTTCAATTAAAAATCTAAAAATATTAATTTTAATAATTTGGAATAATTAATTTTTGGTCTCTTTTTAAAAAGTTTTAAGCCGAATTTATAAAATTAATGTACAAAAATATATCATATTGTACAAATGAATGCAAGGTGCCCTTAACTATGAAAATTGTATAAGTCATATATTTTTTGGTCGAAATATTTAGTAGATTACATTGGAAAAAATCCAAAAATATTTTTTTATGCAACAGTTAAATTTAGAGTTGTACTAGTCTCGATTAATATATATTATTTCACTATATCGAATCAAAACTGCGTATGACTTAGACCACTTTCATAATTAAGAGCACATGTACACACATGTAAGTATATTGTAAAAGGCTATTTGTTTTTATTGTTATATATTTAATATGGATATATTAAGTTTCTGATGAAAAAAAATTTAAAAATATTTGAATAAAATGATATATAATGAACTTTTATTGGTTTTGAATCCTTTCTATTAATCGTTGATCTCTCTAAAAAGTTTTGTACAGAATTTATGCAATTAAAAAAAAATTATTATCTATGTAGTACAAGTGAATACATAGTAAAAAAATTTGCTAAGTTTTTTTAGGTTTTATTTCTTTAACCCTGAACTGTAAAAGCCTGTTTTAGTGTTAAATTTTTAACACAAAAAAATGTACTTTTTATGCAAAATTAATTCAATAAACATTTTAAACTAACAAAAAAAAAAATTCTAAGCTTGGTGCGTTTTTTTTTGCAAATGGCGCGTTTTTATCTCCATTTCGGTGCGTTTTGAAATTTAAAAGTTGACAACGCTGAAAAGGTTACTCATATGCAGTGTTGCCAAAACGGCTGTTTTCCCGCTATATATGGCTGTATTTTGTTGTCATTAGCGGCAAGTCGATTAAAAAAACCGCCAGCGGGATTTTTAGCGGAACAATTTCTTAGTTGACGGGTTATCAGCGTTTTTCTGAAACTTATAAAGGAAGATATTCAATCAAAATAAACTATAACGCTATGCTATGCAACAACGCGTACCCTGGTATTTATGTTGAGTTTTTTCGATATAAATACGTACCTCAAAGGAACTCACGACAATTTTTTTGTTTTTGCAAATAAAAATTTTACATTTTGTGGTGGTATAGTATAAAGTGAAACTTCAATAACCCTGCAGTCAGACTGGGGCCAAGTGTCCCTATGTCAACACTAAAACTCTAGTAGTAGTTACATTGTCTACAATTTCTCTTTTATTCGTCAGTATAAAATAAAGAGAGAAAACAGTTGTGGTGTATTTCTGGTGGATTTTGCAACAACTTGTCAATATACATAAATTAAGGTATAGAAAGGTACCAGTAAATGTCTGGTTGGTATGTCTGTCTCCATGTTCCCATAAGAACTATGAATTCACTATGTAGTCAATTGTTTTAGTGTTACTAGTAGATTTTCAATGACAAGCACGTGCTAAATGTCTATAGCATAAAGTATTGTATGTGGAATAATTGTAGAGTAGTACTGGTGACAAAGTCAAAAGCGACTCAGCACATTTTCACCATCGACATTTCCTTCAGGGAAGTTAAAAATAAAAACATATACATATATAAAAGTATACAAATCACCTTTTTAGTGAATAAAATTTAATTCAAGATTAAAATGATATTGAAAACTAATTTAAATTTTTCTTTTCGTATTTTAGCAAATGAGTAAACAAATCTTTAGACAAGAGGAAAAGAAACCGAAAAACAATCACCCTTATTCCAGTTGTCGGCATCGACGTCACTTTAAGACAATAACAAAAAGTAGGGGCTTGTGTACCCGTTGTCGAAAACAACTGACTCCTTTTGGCAGGTTTGTGCTAATGCCTTAGGGAACGGAAATATATTGACAGTTGCACAAAATTGTTCTTGAGAGCGAGTAAACAAGCCCCAATTTTTTGGTATTGTGTTAAAGTGACGTCGATGTCGACAACTGGAATAAAGGTAAGTTATTCACCCTGAATAATTTGTTTTTCATTAGAGATTTTTTTATTAAATTTTCTTTAGAAATACAACTTCAAGCAAATGTGTTTATTTTATCCACACAATTTTCTTATTTTTTTATTTCAGTTAGTCAGAAAATCAGCAAACTTTAGCAAAAATAAATATAGCTTCATATTTTAAGGAAAACGGCAAGATATGCCATACGTTTAGAATAACTAAGGTCTATCTCAGAAAATATTGAAAAGATGCTGAATCAGTATAAACATATTAATATAATAAGATGGAATAGTCCCTTAGGTTCTACTTTTTTCTGGTTCGAAGTTAGATTATGGGGACACTGCAGAAAATAAAATATTCAAAGAGTAGGCTGAGTTTTGCTTACAAATATTGGCGAACTATGAGCTTCCGACATATGTATATGTATGCATATGTATATTTTATAAAATTTATCCCATTCTATTTTTTTTACCAATAAACCATAAAAAAGATATAAATTGCTAATAAAAAATTCAGCGGTTTTATTAACGTTTATTCGTACTCAGGTAGCGGTTTTTAGCGGGTTTTCAGGGGCTTTATGGCGGGAAATGTCTACAACATTTTGGCAACACTGTTCATATTAACAAATTCAGCAAATTTCGACTTTAACTCGCACACGAAGGCTTCCGTACGGACACTGGAGATGAGCGATATTTCGAAAGCTGTTACTTTTTCACAGCAATTGAAAAATCTCTACTCACAACTGAGACTTAATTTATCAAGTGACAGGTTTTTTTTTTTGAATATGTATAGTTCTTTCATACAAACTGTGCATGTCCTTGCATGCTTACTTTACAGTAAATGAAGCTAACACATTAACCCCCATATTCATAAAATTTTAAATGAATTTGAAATGTATTTTATTTAAAATTTTTCATACAACATTTTCCTAAAATGGATTTTACGTTAATTTAATTTTTTATGAATATGGGAGTAAATTTTTTATACCTTCAGCTTTTGTCGAGAAAAAAATCGTAAAATTGTGTCAAATTGTCTTTTCTCGCAATTATGTATAGCTCTCATATTTTTGTCTTTGCAATTTTATTATATTATTATTATATTTGGAAGGGGTTGATTGCTAATTGTTTGTTCTTGTCCCTCTTCTCATTAGTATTTAAATATACCCTGCAGAAAGTGCGAATAGTGAAAATGTACTCAGTCGCTTTTGACTTTGTCACCAGTACTACTCTACAATAATTCCCCAGACATTTACTGGTACATTTATATACCTTACGTACATACAAATTTATTTATATTGACAAGTTGTTGCAAAATCTACTAGAAATACACCACATCTGTTTTCTGTCTTTCTTTTATACTGACGAATAGAAGAGAAATTGTAGACAATGTAACTACTACTAGAATTTTAGTGTTGACATAGAGACATTTGGCCCCAGTCTGACTGCAGCGTAATAATACTAACAAATACTTTAAAAGCAGAAGAGCTGAAATGTGTTAAACCGTGATCCGTGATAATTTCAATGCTACTCTTCTTATTAGTTTTTCTCAAAATAACAGATCTGCTAGAAACATAATTCTTTCTGCCAAAAAAAACCCGACTTCAATGCAAAGATCTGATAAAAGTACGTGGAATATAAAATTAAATTTGGACGGGCGTGCCTCTGCCCATTTTTTAAATCCAAGACTGTGTGTTTTTCAGAGCTGAGGTTGCGTTCTAAGTCTTGTAAAAATCGGTAAATGGGCGGTTAATGGGCGTGACTCCGCTCATTTTTTTAAATGGAAGATTGTGTCTGTTTTAAAGTTCAATGTGTGTGGTAAGTTTCGTAAAAATTGGTTAGGTAGAGCCGCGTGAAATGTTATAATAAATTTTAATGGGCGTCCATTTTTTTAACCTTCAAATTGTGTAATTACAAGAACCAAAATTGTTTTTATAGGTTTCACAGCAATCAAATAAGTAGAATATCATAAAATTAAATTTAAAAAAAATTGTATAATCTCTTGGACAAAAATATAATTTTTACAATCGGTCTAAAATGTACCTACCGAGTTATGAAGTAACACCGCCAAAAAAATGGACACGAATTGTTAACCTCCTCCTTTTTTGAAGTCGGTTAAAAATACTGCTAAACTGTGATCACAGTCACAGTTTAAAAGAACAGTGATTTGGAAATCACAAGGAGCAACATTATTAAAAAATCACGGGATCGCTCATCTCTAACGGACACTACATATACATGTAGTATTACATGTATTACACCAACTTAAGCTTATATAATCCAACATCTTACTTGATGTAAAAATTTAAAAAAAAATATTGTTCGTCTCATTTTTCCGTTTTGCCGATTTTTTCCGGTTTAAGTGATTTTTGTTGGTTTTAGGGATTTTTTTCGCTTCGCCTGTCTGTCTGTCCGTCACAGGCTCTTTTCTCAGGAACCGTAAGAGCTACGGAACTGAAATTTTAATAGAGTATGTAGAACCTTGGCCGCAAAAACATGAGAGTTAAAAATTAAAGGGTGTTCCAAAACGAGCAACGAAAAATGTTAAAATCCCATGTAATATACATACATACAATTGAATGTACATATGTATATATTCTATTCACACTTGAAATTTGTAAAATTAGTGTATTTTTATATAGACTACAACAATTAACACTAAAATTTAAAAAAATTTATATTAAAGGGTGTTCTATTAGTTAATGCAATTTGGACTATGTAATTTTGACAACTTGCTGTATCTTGGAAACCGTTAGCGGCAAAGTCTTGAAATTTTCAAAAAAGGAAAAACTAAAAAATCCTAAAATTATAAAATTGCCTATCCGAAAAAAAAATCGCCAAAAACCCAAAAAAATCGCCAAAACAAAAACAAGCACCAAATTAAGAAAAAAAAAATTTCTAACACTAAAATAAATCGACAAACCGAAAAAATTGCCAAAATGAAAAAAATGCCAAAAACCGAAAAAAAATCGCCAAACCGCGAAAAAGGCGCCAAAACTAAAAAAAATCGCCTAAATGAAAAAAATCGCCAAAATGTAAAAACGCCAAAAAGCGAAAAAATGGCTAAAACGAGAAAAAAATGCAAAAACTAAAAAAAGTTCCAAAACTTAAAAAAATCGCCGAAACCGAAAAAAACGCAAAAACACCAAAACTAAAAAAAACGCTCAAAACCGAAAAGAACCAAAAAGGAAAAAAAATGCAAAAACTATATGTTATATAGGGTAAAATTAGTATTGAATTACATATCTAGTGTCCGTTCGTGCGCTGGCCAAAGTCGCAATTCACTGAATTTATTTAAGTTATGGAGCGTTTTTTTTTGCGATTTTTCGGGTTTTGACTATTTTTTCAGTTTTTTTTTGGCGTTCTTTTCGCTTTGTGGCGATTTTTGTATTTGTTTTTTCACACTACATATTTTTAGCTATTTTTTCGGTTTTTAGCGAATTTTTGAGTTTTTTTTTTTGGCGAACTTTTTACTCTTGGCAATTTTTTGCATTTAAGCGACTTATTTTATTTTTTATTGATACTTTTCATTTTGGCGATACTTCGTTTCGGCATTTTTGTAATTTTGGTGTTTTTTACTTTTAGCGTTTTTGACAAGTTCAAGAGTTTTCCTCTTACGGTTTCCAAGATACAGCAAGAAAATTACATAGCCAAAATTATATTAACTGATAGAATACCGTTTAGACCAATTTTTTTTTTGTTATTTATCAAGATTTGTTACCCAAAACAAAACCCATTAACTAAAATTTTTGCAAAAGTACAACCCAATAACTGCAATGTAGCTAATTCACTCATCTCTTTCATAAATATGTTGTACAGGGTAGTAAAAAAAATATTAGATTTTTATTAGATTTCCTACAAATCTAACAAAATAGATTTTGTTGTGTGTGGGAAATCTAGCAGATTTCCAGCAGCCAGATTTAGCTCGAAATCTCGTAAGTACTAGATTTCGAGGCAATGTAAATGCCCTATTACTTAAATTTTTTTAATTTTAGTGTTAATTATTGTAGTCTTTTTAAAACTTTTACATGATCTGTGAACATTTTAGCTCTGTAGCTCTTACGGTTCTCGACAAAAACAGCATGTGACAGCTGCTCATTTAAATGAAAAGAACAGCTGTTTATTGTTGGTTACCATTTTGGCAACTGGCAGCGCAACTAAAGGTCCCTTGCGCCATTTATTGCTGAGCCATGCGTTTTACGGTTAACTGTTTAATTGAATAAATAAAAATTGTTAACGTATGGAAAATTTAAAATTTAATCATTCGCTGTAATTTATAGACATATATACTTATTATTTTAAACAACACTGTGCTGTTACATAGAAATATTTATATTGATATGATATTTGAATTTTCTTCATTTGCCATGAAAATTCGTACAATTCTTATCTGCAATAGAGAAAAGCTGCTGCTATTATAAAAACACTAGCATTCACATTTTAAAAGCGAACAATGAAGAAAACTTTAAATTCTAACCCTTTAAAATGTTTTTTCTTTTAATCAAAAGCAACTGTGTGACTTGCATGAAAAATGGGTGGTTGAAAAACAACTACACACTCACCCTCACACACACACACACACACGCACACACACAGCATGTTTGCCTACATAGAGAACTCATACTCGTAATATATACAAAAGTACTTTGAAATATTTTGAAACCCTTTGCAGTGAAATTTTCGTAACAATTTAATGAGACTCTTATTCCTGTTAAAAAGTTTAACATGGATAACGAAAATGTTTTGCAGGTGTATGATGTGAAGCGAAATTTTTATTCCATTCCATTCAAAAAAAATTTTTTTTTTAAAGCATTTGATTATAAAATTACGCTTAGTTTTGTTAATTTTATTAAAATTGAAGATTTAACGTGAAGATGTTGGCTTGAATATGCAAAAGAAAAAATTTATTGTAAAACTATCAATGGACGTTGACAAACAGGACACGGAATATTGACAAACATGACAAACAAGTCATGAAAATGTAGAGATTGCGATCCGCAAGTACAGCAAATTTGGATCATCTCTAATGATTTTTACATAGGATTTGTCATTGCAAGAAGTTCTCTTTTTTGATTCCTAATAACCGAATTGGAAGCGATATTGAGAAAAATTTCCTTTTTGGCATTCTAGTTTGAAGCAGGGCTGCCAGAAGCTTTGCAAAGAAAATCATAATTTTTCCGAAAGAAAATCACATTTTGATGAAATAAATCATCACAAGTCCAATTTTTTTCAAATATCAAAAGTAACAACAATTGACGTACATATTTACAGTGGACAAAAAAAATATTCGACATACAGCAACGTTATTTTGTTTTCATCTATAAAAAAAAAGTATTTACTGTCTTATTTTACAAAAAGAACTTAGAAAGCATTTTATTGAGGAACTTCAAATTGTATCCAATAAAAAAAATTTGATGATAAAAGTAACTAATATAAACATTTTACTAAATAAAAAATTAGTTAAGGAATTCAAACAAAAAAAGTATTCGACATTACTAATATTATTACCATATAAAGTTTGTACAGTTGTGTGTAAAAGGCAAATTGCTTTTCCTTGGCAATGAATGACTTCTTTTAGACGATTTGGTATGGATTTGTCGAAGATTTGAGCATATTCCTGACTGATTTTTTCTCACTTCTCTGAGATGTCTTTTTTCTTTTCAAACAACCCCAGAAGAGGAGAAATAGTTACGCTTCATCTCCCTTACCAACCTGCTTCCAGGTAGACGAATCTTTTCGCTGGAACAAAATTGTTTTCCTTATAGCTTTTGATAAACTTTGTAGAACAGCAAAGAAAATTGTATATACATACATACATATGTACTGAAAGTAAAAAATCATAATTTGCAAAATAAAAAATCATCATTCGAGAAAAAAAAATTTGAAATCATATTTTGGTCCAAAAATCATCAAAAATATGATAAAATCATCATTCTGGCAGCACTGTTTAGAAGAAGTAACACAGATCTATTCTTCTCTTTTCCCTTTTTTTACACATCCTTCTGTTGCTAGTGATCATAAACAGGGCTGCCAGAAAAACTTTGCCTCTTGTCCCCAATTTAAATCATCATGTCCCCAAAAAATTCCCATTTCAAAAGAAAAATCCCCAAATATATTTTGTCAATATTGTTGTTTGATATCATTTTAAAATGATGCTGTAGCTCAATCCATTGCTTCAAAACTCTTTGCACAGCTTTTCTTATGATAGCCAGCCATCTAGTGTTTGATAATAGTACAAGTTTGTGAAATTTATTTGAGTCCACACCTAAATTGATTAAATCGAATACAGTCAAATCCCGATAATTCGTAATCGCAAGGGACCTGCCATTTTTTACGAATTATATTAAAATGAAATAAATGCGAATTAACAGGGTTTTTCAATTTATTTACTAAAACGACAAAAAAAAAACATAAAAAACTATTGCTTAAAATAAAATACAAAATAAAAATTTGTTGTTTTTGTAACACCGACAGTTTTATGCGTGCGCTTTTACATCTTTCTTTATTCATTAAAAAACTGATCTTATGAAAATAAACACAAACAAGCAAAACCAAAAACCCACACGCAAAAAAAAAATAGCGGTAAACAAAAAATCATTCCTTCCATATTTCTGTTGTTTCTATATGTCTGGAAAATTTACGAATTAACGAAATTTTATCAAGGGACCGACAGTTTATTACGAATTATCGGGAATTACGATTTATCGGAGTACGAATTATCGGGATTTGACTGTATTTATTTGTACTTAAGCGTTCGCAACGGAGAGTGCGATAAATAACAAGAAATTCTACAGAAGTGGGAATTGATTTTGCCACTTGTGAGCTGCAAATGTTCAGTGAATAGCAAACACATTTAACCATTTTGATGGAATTATTTTAATTTTTTAACAAAGTATAAGTTAAGTCATTAGAACTTATACATTAAACACATAGACCACAGCAGGCTACACGACTACAAGTGCCACTGGCAAAAAGTGTTGCCTGGTAGCCAGCTACTTAATTATTTTAAAAACGCCAGTAGCACCATAAGATCCTGATATTGAAGTATAAATATATATTTCAGTGGTGTCGCTTTCAAATATTTTACATATATATAAAATAAATTCAGTAAAGTGCGACTCTGACTCGCGCACGAAGGGTTCCGTACGAACACTAGATATGTAATTTAATACAAACTTCATCCTATATAATATATAGTTTTGGCATTTTTTTTTTGTTTTTGTGGTCTTTTCGGTTTTTTTGTTTTGGCGTTTTTTGCGTTTTTTCGGTTTTGGCGATTTTTTTAAGTTTTGGCTCTTTTTTTAGTTTTGACACTTTATTTTCTTGTTTTGGCGATTTTTTTTTTCGGTGTTTTTTCATTTTGGCGATTTTTTTATTTTTGGCGATTTTTTAATTTTTGCGATTTTTTTTATATAAAAAAATTTTTAGTTTTTGTGACATTTTCGCGTTTTGGCGATCTGTGGCTTTTTTCATTTTGTCGTTTTTTTCATTTCGGCGATTTTTTCGAATTTGGCGATTTATTTTAGTGTTAAAATTTTTTTTTTAATTTTTGCGATTTTTTTCGTTTTAGCGATTTTGTTTTAATCTTTGGCGATTTTTTTTTTTTTGGTTTGGCGATTTTATAATTTTCGGTTTTTTTAGTTTTACTGTTTTTGAAAATTTCAAGTGTTTGCCTCTTACGGTTTTCAAGATATAGCAAATTCTCAAAATTACATAGTCAAAATTGCATTAACTGATGGACCACCCTTTAGTTTAATTTTTTTTTAATTTTAGTGTTAATTGTTGTAGTCTGTATAAAAATACACTAATTTTATAAATTTCAAGTTTCAATATACATATCGCACACTAAATCATAAACAGTCACAACTCAAAATGATCAAAGTGGTTTTGGTTTTTTAAAAATCATTTACCTGAACAAAACTCTAACGACCGCAATAATTTCTATTGCAATAAAGTCTTCTTGAAGAATATATGATACCGTTTTTATTGTTTTTATGTTACATACTTGCGTAATTTTTACAGTATCAACAGTTGTTTGCAACAACTCAGCATCTTAAAATTTTTGAGTTGTGACTCTTTATGATTTAGTGTGCGATATGTTCATACAATTGTATGTATATAAATGGGATTTTAACATTTTTCGTTGCTAGTTTTGGAACACCCTTTAATTTTTAATTCTCATGTATTTGTTGTTGTAGCGGCCAAGGTTCTACATACTCTGTCCAAATTTCAGGTCCTTAGCTGTTACGGTTCCTGAGAAAATACCGTGTCACGGACAGACGGACAGCGTAGCGAAAACAATAGGGTTCCTTTTCACCTTTGGTGTACGGAACCCTAAAAAGTGATTATTCAAAAGTATAAAATAATTTTCAAGTTTAATATTTTTAAACGCACTAATAATCCCAAATTAATATTTTACTTATTAAGTAAAATATTTTTTTAATATTAAAAATACATTGAAATTGATTATTGAGGGGTTTAGCTGGATCCTATGCGCATTTCACTGTTGCTAATGCAGATCATCAGGGAACCTTTACCCAAAGCTTCTTAGAACAACTAGAGTTATTATATTATAAACTTTCATTTAAACAAATGAGAAGCTCAATAACAAATAACAAAGTTGAAACAAGAACTCAATAATCAACATGTTTTTTATTTTCTTACTTTACCATTGCTACATTGGCTGACTTTTTTTCAGCTTCAAATTGTAGTCGTAAGAGTATGTAAAAGAAAATAAATGTAAATAACAACAACAGCTATTTAAGAATAGAGTGTTGCCACACAAGTATTTTTTTGACCGGGTGCAGTCAAGTTAATAATTAGTGTTTTTTATGGGAATTGTTACAATTTAATAATTTTCTTTTATATTTTTTTTGCGAAGTTTACTATTTACAGGCTTAGTAATTTCTTTAATACATTTAGTAAATTTTTTTGAGCGTTTTTACCAAATTTTTTTTATTTTTAACGGCTTTGGCGATTTTTAATCAACTTCTCGCGAATTGTTGCAAACTTTTTTGATTTTTTTAAAATAATATTAGACTTTATTATCATCCCGCTGTTAGTAAATTTTTGCGAATTTTCTTACATTTTTGGCACATCTTACAGTTTTAGCGATTCTTAATCAATATTATGTTTTTTTTTTAATTTTGTAACTTTTCACGAACTTTCATTTCTTTTTTGCTTTATAAAAATATGATTACAGTAATAATACTATTTTAAAATAATCTGTAAAATTAGAAGAAAACCCATAAAACGTAAATATTGTATTCAGATAAAATACTTTTATAAAAAAAGTGATGTTAGAGCTCTAAATGAAAAGTCCCCAAATCCCTCCCCACGAAATTCTGTCCCTAAATGTGAAGCGAAATCCCCATTCTGGGGACAAATCCCCTAATCTGGTGGCACTGATCATAAATACCTTTACTCTTGATTTTATAATCAAGTTATGGACGTATGTACATAAGTGCCTTTACATCTGTGCATTATATACATAAATGTAAAATTGCAAAGCATTAGCAGGAACTAGAGATGTGCGCGTGAGCATTTTTTGACTCACGACACGCACGCTCACGCAGAAAAATATTTTACTCACGCACTTTCACGCACGAATGATATTGAAAATTTGCTCGATCACGCACGCTCACGAACAAAATATTCTTAATCACGCACGAGTGGTTTACAACTTATCACGATCACGCACGCTCACGAAAAAGTATGTAATCCAATTTGTATCTCTTTTTGGGTTGAAAAATAGGTTTTTACACATACATATGTATGTATGTACACATGTATGCACGTGTATATGTAAAATTTACATTGCACAGTGGGGACTTTTACAAAGTAAATGGCAAGAAATCTGGAACTTCTAAACTACTAATTGGATTTATATGAAACTCCTAACATCCGTAGAGGAAGACTTAGGCTTTATAAACATGTCATGACAGCCTTCTGGCTTGAGCTGGACATGAGTTACAGTGGTCCAAAGTTGACTACCTGGTACTCAAAAAAACTTCTGGGGCTTGTAACTTTTTTAAAAATTATCCGATTTTTACCGGACACAGCATTTTGACATAAACTTGAAATTCTTAAGAAATATTTTTCCAAGATGTGTTTCTCATAAGATATTTTACTTAAGCCAAAAAAAATTTTTTTGCCTTGACCTTTTTTAATTTTTTGCCTATTACTTTTTAGTTCATTGTTGGATTTTAAGTTCAAGGACAGCATTAAATTTTTGACAAAATTTTAAATAAAAATAGGAAAAAAATTTATTAACATATCCATTTGTGAAATCGGGAAAAGGCTAAAAAATCCAAATTTTAAAATTTCCCTGAAAAAGGCATGTGTTTTTTTAAGTATCTGCATTATATTCAGTTTTGTAAAAAACTTTGTGTAATACATTCACTTTTTAATTACATAGCGGTAAAAACGATGCATTAAGAATGTGCTCACAGCCAATTATTTTGTATATCGGACATGTACCACATACATTCAACAATATCCTAAAATAGTAAATTTTAAAAATATTTTTGTGTTTAAGCGGTTATAAAAAGTTGTGACGGTAGATTTTGAAAGTTTCAACTATAACATTTTATTATGTAGATAGTTTTATAAATTTTTAACTAAAATTTAAGAGTGCCTTTTCACGCGTAGTTTTTCTGAAAAAAGTCAAAATTTAGGGAAAATGTAGTTGTGTGCCATCAAAAAAAATATTAAAATAATTTTATTTTTCTACATTGGTATATTTGAATTTCACATGAGCCAGTTTACTACGCCTGAAAAAATTATAACAATAGCCCCCCAATACACAATCTTGTAGAAATGGTCTTGCATCGTAGCATGTGCAAAATGGTATAGTATTTTGATACTCACCTATGCAGGAATGATAACTCGTGAGAGCGTGAGTATTCGTGCGTGATTAATAAAAATAGCTTACGTACAATCACGCACGAGTAATTCATTTTTAATGCACGATCACGCACTCACGCGTGATTAATTATAAATTTGATCACGATCATGCGTGAGTCGATAAAATCACGACATTTGCACATCTCTAGCAGGAACTACGGTTTTAGATTTAAGGGCACCTTCTGTTTGCACGAGTAAAATAATCGTATATATAATGCATTCTATTTTTTTTAGGGGTGGCTTAAATCTACTTCTACCGAAAGTCAAGTACATACATACATATGTATGTAACTAAAAGTAAAATTCCATTGAATTCAACAACTTGAGGAGAGGGTGTTCAAATTTTAGTTAAAATAGAATTTTCCTTCTTTATTTATTACACTCTTAATGATTAAATCTTACATAACACATGAGTGTGCAGCATAGATACGAGTACGCATTTACATACATATGTCGGTCCTGAACATTTTTAGAGCCTGCAAGCGTGCTTAGTTGTGCTGTAGCCTGTTTGTCGTGGATACAACAAGTTTTGATTATTGTCCTTCGCATACATAAAATTTAAATGTCCCCTGACTCCATGTCCACAATCCCTTAAAGTTGTGTTAAAAAAAAATAATTCTGCTTACGGATGTTTTCTTATTTTTTTTTTTCATTTCTATTTTTCATTATTATAATTTTTGTTTTATTTCGTATTATTTTTTGCTGGCATGTGTAAACGAATGGTGTGCGTGTGTTTTTATTTTTCTTGGAAACAAATTTCATCTAAAACTCACTCGGCCAAGCAGCCGGTTTGCTTAGGGAATGAAGCAACCGTTGTTGCTTGTTTAAATACTCTATTGGCTTGTACAGAGCAGGCATTTAAATATATAAATTCATAGAACTATAGTTGTAAGAGAAAATCAGATATATCAAAAATATTTTTTCAAATTAAGAACTTTTATGATGCCGTTTTTACTTCAAAAATTCAGCTCTTCCAGCATGATAAAAAATTTAATTTAAACATTTGCACTAGAAACTTTTAATTAAATTAAATTTTAAGTTTTAGAAGTCGTTTGAGGCTTATTTAAAATCTTTATCTAAATATTATCAAACTTGAAGCATAGTATTGCCGATCTAAACGTTTTCTTTAAACTTTGTCAATGCATTTTGTCTCCAAGGATGCTACAATTGTTTTCCACACACACAGATGGCAACAACTCATATATCTAAAATAAATTCAGTTAAGTGCGACCTTGACTCGCACACGATGGGTTCCATACGGACACTTGACATGTAATACTGTACGAATTTTCATTTTTTTTTTTCGTTTTTGGGATTTTTTCGATATACATATTTTTTAGTTTTGGCGTTTTTTTAGTTTTATCGATTTATTTTAGTTTAAGCGATTTATTTTGATTTTTCGCTTTTATTTTTGTTTTGGCGATTTTTTCGGTTTTTTGCGTTTTTTTTTCGTTTGACGATTTTTTCACTTTGGCGATTTTTTTTGGTTTTTGGTGATTTATTTTAGTTTTAAATATTTTTTGGGGCTTTGTTTGGTTTTTGGCGATATTTGGTTTGAGTTTGGCGATTTTATAATATTTTGATTTTTAGTGTTAGCGTTTTTCAAAATTTCAAGAGTTGGCCTCTTACGGTTTCCAAGATACAGCAAGTTGTCAAAATTACATAGTCAAAATACCATTAATTTGATTTTAAAATTTTAGTGTTAAAACTTTGCAAATTTCAAGTGTCTATATATAATTGTCTGTACACTGAAAGAATTTTGCTTCATAAATCCAACGAAACAATGATAATTTTACAAATCTAATAAAAATTTCACGAATGTTGTGAAAGAAAGAATTTCATTAACAAGAATTTCATAACAATATTTCATTGGATTTATTACAACAATATTTTCTAGTTATTAAGAAACCCCTCTATATTTATTGATGACACTGTTTAATGCATCTGACGAAGTTTATTTTTTCATTGGATTAATGAGGAAATTCATAGAACTTATGAACAAAATTCTTTCAGTGTGTATTACATGGGATTTTAACATTTTTCGTTGCCCGTTTTTTAACACCCTTTAATTTTTAACTGTCATGTATTTGTTGTTGTAGCGGCCAACGTTCTACATATTCTGTCAAAATTTCAGGTCCGTAGCTCTTACGGTTTTCGAGAAAGTACCCTGTGTCGGACAGACGGTCAGCGTAGCGAAAACAATAGGGTTCCTTTTCACCTTTGGTGTACGGAGCCCTATAAAATTGCTGCAAAGTATGCACAAAGTATACGTAAAGTACATTACAGAATCTGTGAATACGTTATAAATATTGTTACGTTTTAACTTTTTAAAAACGTTCTTTTTATAAGTTCGAAGATGTGTAATTGAATGAAAAGTTGCGCACTGATATTATGAGATTTTGGACACACAATATTAAATTAATTTAATGCTAGTTTGCTGCGATGTTAACTTTGCTGTTTTCACCAAAGATGTTATATTTATGTATATATAAAATAAATGGCAAAGGTATATGTACATATTATATACCGTTAAATAGATAATTACGTTTTCTATTGTGAATACATAGAAAAAATGTAGAAAATCAAAATTCGATTTTAATTATTTCGAAAAGTATTGAAGGTATGAGAATAATTTTTTATTTCAGTTTGCAGAATTAAATGTATACTATTGAGCTAATTTAAAATAATTCCCAATATATAATTTTATAAAACTTTTTTATTATTGCAAAAAATTGTGTTAGAAAAATTTTAAAATTTTTATAAAATCTCCTCTCCTGCCTATATTTATGTGTAGGATATATCAGGAGTTTCTTACAAAATACTTACAACAAGTTTATTTATAATAAAAGACCAAAAATTTCCAAAAAAAAAAAAGATTGTTAAATTTTTTTGTCACATCCAAAAATTAAATTTTTTGCAAAAAAATGCAAATTTTCTACCAATGCTGGATGTAGGGTGCACCGTCAAAAATCTCTAAAATTTATTTCACAGTCTTTCTTAATACCTCTTCTCTCAGAAACAAGGTTTTAATCAAACACTAAATAATTTTTTAAAATATTAAAAAAAAAAAATAATAATACTTTTTTGACAAAATATACAAAGTTATCTCATAATTTTCAAAAAACCAAATTGAAATTTTGAAATATCAAAAAAATTTTTTTTTCATATAAATTGTAATGAAGTTTTCTTTCAAACTCAACAAAACCAAATGATTTTTGCCTAGTAATAAAGAAGTTATGTACTAACGATTAAAAAAAGTCAGGGCCAAAAATTAAAAAAAAAAAAAATCAAGTCAAATAAGTTGGAAACTGTAAGTGATAAAATGGTGCTCTAAGCTTTAGTTTTATTTTTGTTTCTTAACGTTGATTGTCCCGCTGAAAAAAATTTATTAAGATTGGTCGTTATTTACAAAAGTTACACTCTCCGATAGAATTTCGATATCCTGTACGCTGTTTACACAATAATAATCGTTTCACGTTTTTTCAGTAACTTACCGTTTACACATGCAAGTACAAGTGCAAGTAAAGTAACTCAATACATCGACATATTTTTACTAATGCAATCATAATCAGCGTTGCCACGACCAAAAAAATTTTGTAACCACAATACAAAAAAAAAGTAACCAAATGCAAAAAAAAGTAACCAAAATTTTTATGTATTTAAAATACTGTTTTATTTGTAGTTCAGTTGAAAAATATACATACATATGTTAATATATAAAATCATATAATATAAGTTTATATTTCAGTTTTAAAAGTATATCTCATTATAATTAACAATCAGTAAAATCAATTTTGTAAAAAAAATACTTCAGGTAAATTATTAGAAATTTCAAAAATTGGCTTGTTTTTATGGTTAAGCAATTGTCTATATGCATTTCGTTCCCGCTTGTGGAACTCGTTAGTAGACTTCAACCCAAAAATTTTTTGAATTTAGTTAACAAACTCCGTATGTTTATGGTAAGACTCTTAATACTAATAATAAGTTTGAAAACCTCAAACAAAAATCTTTACAAAACAAGCATCTTTATTCAACTGTGCATCTATTTTATTTATTAGAAATTCCAAACCAAAAATGTTTTTAGTAACAATAAATAATATGTAATTTAATTACATTCGTTATCAAAACACAAGACTGTATATATAAAGTTAAGTTTGTTAATATTAAAACAAATCTTTGGCAGACCAAACATAATGGGAATTGTTTCGATTGATGCGCAATTCCTTAGATTGCATTATTGAGTTTACAGCCTTAAAATCGAGTTTATACCTATATTTAGTTTTAACTAGACGTAGCTGCGAAAATATCCTTTCAGCAGCTGTGTGGCAGTGACATTAAATTAATTAAATCATAAAAACATTTTTCGTTCAATCCATTTGTATGTTTTGAAACCGCGTCCCAAAATTCAACTATGACCATATCAGCACTTACTTCTAATTTAGAAAATTTGCCAGCGGCGGCTGTTAGCCGACTCACAACCGATCGGCTTCATTCTCTGCTTGTTATAGTGGGTACACACTTTGTAATGTGTTTACGAAACACGTTTATATTTCATGATGCATATTTTGATACAGACTATGCAACCTACAATGCAACCCATAAACATCAAAACATTTTGATATTTTCGAAACTTCGAAAGCAACTTCGAATGCAACCATAAACAAGACTACACACTATGCGACCGACAATGCAATCTGCCTGGTTGCATAAACACGTTGCTGAGTCTGTACCTACCATTACGCTCTCAAACTTAAATAAAAAAATTCGCTTTTAACTTTTTACATAGTGTTTGACGTTTAAAGATTTTGCAACCATGAATGCATCTACTCTGTAATTCGAAACGAAAGAAAATGCTTTCGAATTTGTATGCTTATAACATTTAAATTTAAAAGCATTTTCTTTCATTTCGAATTACAGAGTTGGCCCCCAGGCTTGATATGTTCAGAGACAGACATGTATTTTTTTTAAACGCTATGTTGATTATCCAGTGTTGTCTTTACAACGTAGTAAAAACGCTTAAATTGTGATCTTTTATCAAGATAATTAGTTATATACAAATTTAACATACCACATATGTACATATATGCATAAAAAATGGTTATTTTTGTGTTGAAAAAAAGTAACCAAAATGGAAAAAAAGTACACAAGTACACAGTGGAAAAAAAGTAACCAATTTTGGTTACAAGTAACCAAAACGGCAACGCTGATCATAATGCTACAAGTTGTAGGCTCACTGGCAAGAGATTTTCATTACAAGTAATTTTTTCACTTGCATGTAGGAGAATTGTCAAAAATAAAAACAGTGTTACCCTTTAAGGATTTTATTTTAATTTTAATGGATAGCTTACATGGAATAATTTTTAAAATGTTATTATTTCAACTTATATACAGAAAAAATAAAACAAAAAGTAAGAACATGTAATCAAATATGACCTATTATTGATTTTCAATATAAATTTATCATTTATTTTGGTACAAAGTTGATCACTAAATTCGTTTCCCTGTAATGTTCCTATATCAAAAATTTGGCAGCCCACACATTAAAAACTAATATAGACGAAAAAAAGTACAAGAAAAACGAAATTTTCAAATATTTATAGTAACATATAGAAAAATGAAAATAAACTTGCACTTGACTGTGTAAACAATCAAGCAAGTTGCGAGTGTTTTTATTATTTCATTCAATGTATTGGTTGTTAATACGTACTATAGCATTGCACAGATACATCTGTTTGCACTAGTTTTGCCTGTTTTTTGGTTCTGGTATGAACAAATATGTTATTTATCGTTTTCTGTAACTACACAGAGAAAACAGATTCGTTGTGACAACCAATTGAATTTTGGCGGTTGCAGCACCTATCATAGAATTCTGCTATAGCGACTGAAATTTTCTTATGGTACCACTATATTTTAACTATAACCCTCAACCCAATAGTTGCAGCAACAGAAAAAATTGGTTGACAGTATGGAATTTGAAATAAAAGTTATTCTTGCTACCGAAGATTTGGTTAATATAATTAAAACAATATCATAATTGGTAGTTGTAAAAGAAAAATTGGCCTTTCTTGCTGAAATAAAAATAAACAACAAACGCAAATAAAAATACACAATTTAAGAAATTTATTATTTGACATATTATCATAAGTTTATTTTAATTGAAATTTATTTCCTAATGGTGAAGCATGTCTATCTATATACATTTCTTCAATCACACATTTTGAAAAGCCACAAACCTGTTATCTTATGCACAGACTTTCAACAACCATTTGAGAATTCACAAATCATAATATCTTTGAAAGTCACAAAAGTTAATTTTTCAATTTGCTGCTATAAACTATGATAGTAAACACAACCTCTAGTTAGTTGCAGCAACTGATTGAAAGTTTTTATTTTAATTTTAATATAGAACGACAATTTTTTAGTTGCTAATACCAAAAGTTGGTAGTAAAATCCAATTCCTAATATTTTATTCGGTTGTGCTAACCAATCAGTTAATTAGTCATGACAAAAGCATACGCTCGGTTGATGCAATCAATTTAAGTATTGTCACAATCATATCTTTGTTACAATTATGCCTTTATGGAAATGAACATGGATTGTTTTTTGGGTTAACAGAAAATTGATAGCGTCAACTGAAATATAGTTAATGCAAATGATATTTTATTGGACTAACCTTTTTCCAACCAATCTTTTTTCTGGGTGTAGTTGTAAATGTTGATTTTTTAAGCAATTATTGTATGGTATGGCAATGAGCAAATGAAAACAACACATTTATTTTTTTTTTTGTTTTTCTAAGGCAAATAAGATACATAAAACTGCTTTTACCATAAAGGTAGAGGTCTATAGATCGCTTTTTGCGCGTTACGCTTTCTATGCAACTGTCAAAAAAGTAGAATCAATGTAATAAAGGGTGTTTTTTATTGAGGTATAGAACTTTAAGTTGGCATCACTTTTTTAACTGGCGGCCATTTGGTCAGCTGTCAAGTGATTAATATTTAGTTTAGCTTGCCATTTCATCATGAACAGGTTGACAAAAGAACAACGCTTGCAAATCGTGCAAATTTATTTCGAAAATAATGGTTCAGTTCGCGAAGTTTACCGCAAGCTCCGTCCATTTTATGGTCGACATAATCGTCCATCAGAGCAATTAATTCGGTTAACCATGGATCGTTTTCGCACTACGTTTACTCTATGTGATAATACGCATCCGCAGAGACGTCGAACAGTGCGCACCGAAGAAACAATTGCCGCTGTAGAGCAAACTGTTGAAGAGGACCCGAATGAATCGATTCGCCACCGTGCACAGCAATTGGAGCCGACTAACCGACTATTTTGTTCCCGAATTGGATGGCATGAATGTGGATGAGTTGTGGTTCCAACAAGACGGCGCTACATGCCACACAGCGCACGTCACAATCGATTTATTGAAGGAAACATTCGATGAGCGCATAATTTCGCGGAATGGACCTGTCAATTGGCCACCAAGATCGTGTGATTTGACGCCATTGGATTATTTTCTTTGGGGATATGTGAAGTCGCTCGTCTACGCCAACAAACCAGAAACGTTAGGGGACTTGGAAGCCAACATTCGTGGCGTTATTGCCAACATACGGCCCCATATGCTCGAAAAAGTGGTTGAAAATTGGACCTGTAGAATTGGCTTTATTCGAGCCAGCCGCGGCGGCCACATGCCCGAAATCATATTTAAACATTAATGGCATAAAATTATCCTTCCAATAAAACCAAATTGATGGACATTAAAACGATTTTCTTGTGTTTTATTTCAATTCAAAGTTCTATACATCTTAAAAAAACACCCTATAGTATGTGACAAGTTACATTGCAAAAAGCGCGTTACAAGCACCATGAAATAAAGTCAGCTTAAGTGCCTTATGATGTGTTGAGCAAAAATGTAATTAGCTGATGAATGAATGAATGAAAGCACAATTGCACATACATATGTAAGTAAATGATACATGTACATGAAACGCATGCATTTTTAATTACTCTCAGAGCGAAATTGTCTCTTTATGATTAAACAGAATACCGGCTTCAACACATTTTCCATACAAATTGACATAAAAAAACGGCCGCAGAAACCGGTCGTGAGATAGAATCTGTTTTATTTTGAGAGCGTTTTTTCTTATACTCTCACATATCAATGTTCATTCTCACAAAAATGTTACCATACTTTCAATAAATTTCATACATTTTGTAAACAAAACTACAAAGAAAAATAAGCACAAAAGAAAATAAAACAAAAATTAGAGAGCATTTGAAGTTACTGCCGTCGATGTTATTATGGGCTTGATTAATTTGTCAGCGATTTTCCTGAAGTTGAAGACTTTATTCTGTTTCTACATTTTCTCTCTCTATACTTTGGCTGCGCCAAAAAATAACATAACGAACGTCCGCACATACATCTGCACATCATGTATTTGTTTCAATAGTGGTTTTTTCATATATTTGTACTACAATATGTACTTTTTGAGCAAAAACAGAACAAACAGTTGCTCAGCAGCAATACAATAAGCAATTGTTATTTGTTTTCAATTGTATTTTAATTTGGAAAAGCACGCACACACAATAACTCTTATACTAGTTCTGTCGCTCACACTACAATTATATGGTACATACCATGGTATATTTGTTTTGGCTATACAAACGAGTATACAAATCAGAGAACTGCAATGAGTACCTGTTTTTATGATTTAAGATACTTGCTTAAAATGAGTTGCGGTGTAGTTAATACAGCATATTGTTTTTGTATCTGCTCACCATACTCGTAAGAATTTGTGTTTGAACATACGAGCCTGTATCAATCATAATGCAGTTTATACACGTTGTCTGTTTAGTATTGTTTCCTAAATATTTTTTTCAACACTCGGCAATGGCATTCGTACATCTGATAAACAACACGAGAAATGTTTGTGTAGGAATTTTGAAGACACACACTTAGGGCCATTATTACAACTTAAAGTTAGCTAAAAGTAGGATTTTATTGGACGTATAAAAACTTTATCATTTGCAAAATTTTACTTTAACTTAAAATGAGCGATAAATTACAGGCAAGTTTATCCTTCCTGGTAAGTTAAATCCAATTTGCAATAATGGAAAGCTTTTTATACGTCCGATAAAATCCTACTTTTAACTAACTTTAAGTTGTAATAATGGCCCTTACATTATTAACTAGAGTTATAGTTCTCAGAGTTCATAAGTATTTACTCTCAGCATTCGTCAATCGTATTAATACTTAAAGCAACGTTGCCAGAAGGTTTGGGAAAAAATCAATTATTGTATATTTAAGTAAATATGTAGGGCTAAATTCATAATGAAATAAAATGTATTTAAAAGGAATTATAAGAAATTTTTTCATTGAACATTTTAATTAAAATATATTAAGAATGCGACAGGCTTATGATATTAACTGTCAGTTTATAGAAGCCATGTAAAAATTCTCGTGTATCTATTTATATTGAAAACAAAAACAGATTTAAGTGCTTTGTTTTTGTATTCAATATAAATAGACAGACGAGAATTTTTACATAGCTTCTATAAACTGGCAATAAAAGGAGCAACTTTTTATGTAACGTTAAAATCACAATTTTTAAAAAAAAATTCCACAAAATAAGGCCTAAAATCATATTTGCTATTTTATAAACAGTAGGTTTGAAATAAATTTTGTTTTTTATTAAGTTTATTTTAAGTTTGAATTTGTGAGAAGTATACAATACGTTTCTATCTTTGATCTTAAAATAAATAATTTTGAAATATATAATAAAACAGGCACTAAATTAAACTAAATCATCAAAACGGCTAAAATCATCAAACCTACAACAAATCATGAAATCTGGCAGCCGCGGCTGCAGTGAATGTTGAATAGTAATACACAAATATATATCAAATGAATATGTGTTGAAGGGTGTTGTTACGAGCTGATCGTAACACCAAAGTGGTGTTAGTTAAATACAAAGAAGTTACCTAATACGAAAATAGAAAAAACACGAAACTTTGCTCAGAGTGGATGTGCTATTGTTGTTACTTTTTTCTGCGCTCTTACTTCTTTCTGTAATCAACGCAAGTACAAGTTAAAAAGTTATTGTGTATATTTTCATGCATGAAGCTCGCTGTATATGAATAACGAGCGAATAAAGCAACAAATCAATAAAAGCGAGTGCTGAAAAGTATTCGAGACTAAAAATCATATAGTAAACAGTGAGTGCGCTCGCGAGTGTTATGTATTGTTGCAGAACTCTGATACAAATGCAACCCTTTAATACGTACACGCAACTTGTAACAAGTTACCTGCATGTGTAAATGAAGCGTAAAACTAGCAATTGAAACTTTCTTAAATTATAATTCTTTATCATGTTGAGCTTAGATTTGCATTGTTGCCATTTTAGCATTTTCACTGCCAGATCTGGCATTTTCATTAGTTAAAAAGCATTCAACTTTTAAAAAATTCTGCCAAATGCTTTTTGGCAGGCAGATTTTGTTGAAAATATATAATTTTAATTTATTGAAAAAATTCTTCTGTATAGAGGATTCTACTGATAAATGTACATACATTGCAGTATAAAGGTTCCCTGATGATTTGGACTAGTAACAGTGAAATGCGCATAGGATCCAGCAAACCCCTTAATAATATATTGTAGTGTATATTTAACGAAGGAATATTTTACTGAATAAATTAATACTAATTTGGGGTTATCAGTACGTTAAAAAATTTTTGAACGTAATTGTAACAATTCCAACAACAATTATTTACTATTTTATGCTTGTATGTGCCATAAAAACACCTTTAAATACTAATAAGTTTGTACAATAAACATGAAATTTAAAGCTATTTCAATAATTTGTTTTAAATTTAAATCTAGCAGTATACTTTTCTTCTGTAGAACGTTTTAGCAGATTTTTTTTTACCGATTTAGCATTCTCTCATCATTATTTTCTGGCAACACTGTACATTTGAGAATTATTAAGAATATGATGTGAAAATTATTTCTAACTGAAAAAAATTTTAAACGGGACATTTTTAGATTTAATTGAATCTGATCAAAAATTTTAAACATCTATAGACTATTTAAAATTATTCTGTAAAAATTTTTAAGGATTTTTAAATGCTTAATAAGAAGAATTTTGTATGAAAACCTGTTTTATAAACCCTTAAAAATTTTTCTAAATAAGGCTGTAGATATGTATAAAAACTTTTTTTAAATTCAACAAATAATTAATTCCTTTAACTGGCATCTTTCGAAATAAGTGCGCTTTTGTTATTTTCCACCATCATCTATTGAATGTACGTATGAATGTATGTCTGTTCGCACGTTGCATCCCTTACACAAGGTACGACATGAGCCATACAACCTGACTGACTTTTTATCATGTTCAAATCAAATTCCCGAATGAGCAATTTTTCATTCCGACTAAGCAAACGTAACTTTGTTGGAAAATGTTGTGCAAAATAATATTAAGACGGACAAATATACCCAGTGGGAATTTGAGTTAACTAACTCAAAACTATTGAATTATCAGCCAAAAATGAGTCAGAGGTGGTTAAAACTCTCATTCATTTTGCATGTTAAAAGTGGTCTGAGTTATCATTGAGTGGCCGTAGGACAAGTGCATCAGTTTTTAACTAACCATAAGTAAGGTCATTATGAGTTACATAGCTTGTGCCAAATCAAAAAAAAAAAAAAAAAAAAAAAATAAAGTGTTATTTTTAATTAATTATGTTTTAGCTTATTATTGATTAAAATTTTTAGTCAGCTTAAAGTTTAAACAATTTTATATTATTTTTGGAGAAACGCGAACGGATATCGAACCGAGATCACTTTGTTTGTCAGCCATCATACTTAACACTTTAACCATCGCGCCATATCTATATAAAGGGTCCGCCATCTAACGTTTTTTTTTTCAACTAGTGCTTATTTCGTGAATGGTAACACTTAGCTCATGTCTGGGGGCAAATTACGGCACTCGTTACGGTTCGAAATTTTAAAATATTTCCATATAAACTCTATTGAAATATTTCGTAGTTTCGTTCGATAACGAGTGCGGTAATTTGCCCCCTGATTTGACAGATAATTAGTTTTATCCTTCCGCTGAACGAGCCAACTGACCATCCAATGCGTTTTCGCTTCGCTAAGTGGGCCTGCGATCGACTTACAGAAGATGCCGATTTTGCCAAAACAAAAATCATCTTTTCAGATGAAGCTCATTTTGATCTTGGCGGGTATGTGTAAACAAGCAAAATTGTCGCATTTGGGGCACAGAAAACCCGCACGCATACATTGAAAAGCCGACGCACCCAAAACGAGTCACTGTTTGGTGCGGATTTTGGTCCAGAGGCATAATTGGGCCATTGAGCAAGGAGTGGCCGTTACAGTCAATGGCGATCGTTATCGGGCCATGTGGAACGAATTTTTGTTCACAAAAATTGAAGAGGAGGATATTGGCAACATTTGGTTTTAACAGGACGGCGCTACGTGCCACACAGCCGAAGCTTCAGTAGTTTTTTTAGGGTCCCGTACACCAAAGGTGAAAAGGAACCCTATTGTTTTCGCTACGCTGTCCGTCACACGGTATTTTCTCAGGAACCATAAGAGCTACGGACCTGAAATTTGGACAGAGTATGTAGAACCTTGGCCGCTACAAATACAAATACATGAGAATTAAAAATTAAAGGGTGTTCCAAAACGAGCAACGAAAAATGTTAAAATCCCATGTAATATACATACAATTGTATGAACATATGTATATTGAAACTTGAAATTTGTAAACTTAGTGTATTTTTATACAGACTACAACAATTAACACTAAAATTTAAAAAAATTTAAATTAAATAGTGGTCCATCAGTTAATGCAATTTTGACTATATAATTTTGACAATTTGCTATATCTAGGAAACCGTAAGAGGCAAACACTTGAAATTTTCAAAAACGGTAAAACTAAAAAAACCGAAAATTATAAAATCGCCAAACCAAAAAAAATCGCCAAAAATTAAAAAAAAATCGCCAAAACAAAAAAAAATCGCCAAAATTAAAAAAAAAATTCTAACACGAAAATTAATCGCCATATTCGAAAAAATCACCAAAATGAAAAAAAAGCCAAAAATAAAAAAAAAATCGTCAAAACGCGAAAATGTCACCAAAACTAAAAAAAAAATTATATAAAAAAAATCGCAAAAATGAAAAAAATCGCCAAAAATAAAAAAAATCTCCAAAATGAAAAAACGCCAAAAACCGAAAAAAATCACCAAAACGAAAAAAATCGCCAAAATTAAAAAAAAAATTCTAACACTAAAATAAATCGCCAAATTCGAAAAAAATCGCCGAAATGGTAAAAACGACAAAATGAAAAAAAGCCAAAAATCGCCAAGACGCGAAAATGTCGCCAAAACTAAAAAAAAATTTAAATAAAAAAAATCGCAAAAATGAAAAAAATCGCCAAAAATCGCCAAAATGAAAAAACGCAAAAAACCGAAAAAAAATCGCCAAAACGAG
Source organism: Tachina grossa (assembly GCA_949987645.1). Lineage (NCBI taxonomy): Eukaryota > Metazoa > Arthropoda > Insecta > Diptera > Tachinidae > Tachina > Tachina grossa. The sequence continues at coordinate 45,215,258 of OX465278.1, read as the reverse complement.
AAAATAAAGTGTCATAACTAAAAAAATAGACAAAACTTAAAAAAATCGTCAAAACCGAAAAAAACGCCAAAACAAAAAAACCGAAAAGACCCAAAAAAAACGAAAAAAATGCCAAAAATATATATTATATAGGATGAAGTTTGTATTAAATTACATATCTAGTGTTCGTACAGAACCCTTCGTGCGCGAGTCAGAGTCGCACTTTACTGAATTTATTTTTATAGCATTTTCAAAAAAAAAAGTTATCTGGCGGACCCTTTACATATCTGTGCCAATAAATAATAATGGCTTAATTCGAAATTTCATGTTTTGAAATATTAAGGGTTTTGTCTAACTAAAATTAATTGTGTTTGGTTTTTAAATAAAATTTTTAGCCTCCGAAAAAGATGCACATTTATTTAGAACAAAACTTTTAATTTTATAAAAAAAAAGAAAACGTTTTATTAGTTAATATTCGCTGCTTTTTTTTTAGTTAAGATGTTATGAAAAAATCCATTGTTAGAAAAATAAAAGTTAAAGTGCACTTAAGCTATTATATTGAAAGGCAAAATAATTTTTATTGATGGTAAGTCGAGACAAATGATTTAGGTTAAATTGAAAAATACGGAAAACATGAGATAAGATAATTTTTTAAAAGTTTAATTAAATATAAGTTTTTTATAATTTAGAATAATTTGGATGCGACGTTATTTATTGAACTTAGGTGTATACAAGTTTTTATACTCAAATATTTTAATATTGATGTAGTTACCGAAAAAAAAAATTAAGTTGAGGTAAGATGTTATGGCTTACATATTATTTTCCAAGAAGACTTAAGTTAAAATATAAATGCGTATAGTGTTATTAACAGGGACAGGGGTTTCATGCAAATGCATATTTTTTTCCTCAAACCTGATAATGACAAGAACGAAATATCTTTACGAAACATTGAATTTGAGTGAAAATGGCATCGATTTGTTACTGCATATTTTTGCATATTTTGCTGAAAATGCATATTTTTGCATAATTTGGTCATAAATGCATATTTTGGTCTCATATTTTGGTATAATTACAAGTTTTGTGTCATATTTAGTCAAAAATTCAAATTTCAAATTAATTCGCTTGCATTGCTGTAGAATTGTAGAAGGATTGTACAATCACACACACCTAACAAACTTAATAAAAATTGTCGTTTGGTAATTTCAAGAGGACATTTTCTGCTATCGAAGTCGAAAGTAGTGAAACAATTCTGCGAAAACCTAATAGCTATTATTCAATTCATTGTAATGGTGGAGTTAAATGAATATGTATATAACATTATATAAAAATAGTTATTTAAATTTGAGCTCAATACGTATATAGACGCTACACAAGACCTTTTCAATGCCAAAAATCTTTCTAAAAACAAATTGATAGAACTTAAAGGTCGAAAATTTTTAAATGAAAATAAATAAATAACACTTTTCTTTTTCAACTTGCGTATTGCTCCTTCTCTGCAATATAAACATATTGCATATTTGGAGTAAATAATGCAGAAAAAATCGTTATATCATATTTAATCTTGTGTACAAATTTATATAAAAGGCTTGTATTCGCACCTTTTGAGAAAATAAAATATTTTTATATCTTTAATTAGTTGAATGTAACTTTAAAACTTTTTTTGAACAAAAAATTTTCAAAATATGTGCATATTTTATTGTTTTTAGTGCATATCCTGCGTTTTTAATGTCATATTTTAGGCGCCTAAAATACCTTTTTTAAATACATTAAGTCCTTGTCCCTCGTTATTAATAATCACATTTTTTAATTGAAATTTAGTTGAGTGATAGATCTTGAAGAAGAGAATAAGAATATGTAATAAAATAAAAAAGCACAGATATATAAAAGAGGATGTATGTATGTATGTATTGTATGTATGTATTTATGTAACGTATGGACTCCAAAACGGCTGCGCCGATTTTGATGAAATTTTCAGGGAATCTTCAGAATATTCAGGCGGGTGACACTGTGAAGTCTGATTTTTTATTTTCGGTCTGCGGGTGGAGGGGCGTGGCAAAATCCAATTTTTATATTGCACCACCAATGCCATACACATACATATATATATTTATTTTGTTTGCTTTTTATTTTTTTTATTTTTTTTTTTTTTTGAAAGCCGTTGTCATGTTTTTCAAAGCGAGATATCAAACTCTTAAATCGGTTATGTAGTTTCGAAGATTTTTACAAAAAACCTATGTTAATAATGATCCAATATCAAAATTTTAAAACTTTCGAAATGTTGCATTAAAAAAATCCGAGTTTTCGGTTTATTTACAAAATATTTACATCATTCGATAACGCGATGGGGGTAGCGAAGCATACCGGGTGTAGCTAGTAAAACATAAAGGGCTAAGAGTTAACATAAACATGAATTTTATGCTGACATCTTATCGGTGAACTTTGACTCATCTTTGTATCAGCTTTGAGTTAGCTAACAGTTAGCTCAAAACTTATCGAGAAGAAGTTAGTTGTACGAGTTAACTTAAAGTTAGTTCAATACTTAGCGGGAAGAAGACAGTTGTGCAAAAAACAATTGTTCAGAAGCTAGTTGTAAATAAGTTAGCAACACGTCACCAATATTTTGAGCTAGCTACCCTGCAGTCAGACTGGGGCCAAGTGTCCCTATGTCAACACTAAAACTCTAGTAGTAGTTACATTGTCTACAATTTCTCTTCTATTCGTCAGTATAAAAAAAGGAGAGAAAACAGATGTGGCGTATTTCTAGTGGATTTTGCAGCAACTTGTCAATATACATAAAGATATAGAAATGTATCAGTAAATGTTTGATTGGTATGTCTCCATGTTCCCTTAAGAACTATGAATTCACTACCTAGTCAATTGTTTTTAGTGTTCCTAGTAGATTTTCAATGAAAAGCACAATGTCTATAGCACAAAGTATAGTATGGGGAATAATTGTAGTGTAGTACTGGTGACAAAATCAAAAGCGACTCAGTACATTTTCACCATCGACGTTTCCTTCAGGGTAATAGCAATCCGACAGGGTATATACATATGTATATGTATGTGTGAATGTATGTATGTATGAATATAAACATTTATGTTTGTAGGAAAAGTTGTCCCATATCTAAAAGAGATACTAAATATTATTATTTGTTTTTTGCAGAAATATTTTAAATGTTTTAGATTAAAAAAAAAATATTTCTGCTAAATTAATTGAAATTACAGGGAAGATCTTTAACCTTTAACTGAAGAGGTGAAATTTTGGGACATAGTTTATGACGTGTTGGTAAATTTTACCCCTCTTAATTTTACTAAAAAAATTAGTAAAAAATATTTATTGATAATTATTTGTTTTTTAAAAATAAGCTACTATATTTTTAATTACAAAAAAATAAAGAAAACAAAAATTGTTTTTATTCGTTTGAACAAAACAGGTACTTTATTTCACAAACCTTTTTTTTTAAATAAAAAAAACGACATATAAATAACTTATACAAAAAAATATGAATTTAAAAAAAAAAAACAAAAACTTAAAGGGCATTTTTTCACAGCCAAATGTATACATTTAAAGATATAAAAGAGATCATAAAAAAATAGTCAGGTGTAAAAACTGCAGGTCCACCTTATAGGTGGTTATTTACTCATCAAAATCTGTGTTCGCACAGTGCAAGCATATACGTTTGCTGCATCCCATACACATTGGCTTACTACATTGCAGTTGACACCACAAATATCCACAATTCTATAAAATATGGCTAATGGCCAGCGGCGTGTACGTCGACCGGATGAATAAATCGAGCATTTCTTATCGAGCTCATCCATATTGTTATAATCAGCTATCATTTCAGGTTTTAAAGTGAGTGGGTCATCTTCTTTTTTGTGATGCATGGAGGACAATAATACAACAGCACGATTTTGATGAGGCACGTAGGATAAAATAGTGACATCTTTGGTAAAACCATATATGCAGGATCCCAACGGTCTATTTTTTTTTTTTGGCAAAAATTCTGGTGTAATCTCTCTTTTGTTCTTTTTCAGCGTACCTAAATAAGTTAGTTCTCGTTTTTTAAGTTCTTCCACCAGCTGGAGTGATGAAAACCAATTGTCAGCAGTTATATTTCTTCGACTTCCTTCTATTATTTTAGACAGCCTTATTACTGATTGTGTTGGTAGTGCAAGTCGTTTTTCTTCATTTGTTAGACCAACTGCATCCGAGTTTTTTCCAAAGTATATATAAGCATTTGCAAGATATTGTGTGCGTGCATCAGTCAATGACATTATCTTAATGCCATATTTTGCGGGTTTCTTTGGCATGTAAATTCTGAACTTGCATCTTCCACGAAATGGTACCAACATTTCATCAATGCAGGCATGAGTACAAATTGAATAACTTTTTCGGCAGTTTTCTATAAATTTGTTGAATATACCAGAAACTGCTGCTATTGGGTCGTTCAATAATCGTTGTTGTCTATCACAGGAGTTATCAAATCTTAAGCAATTTAGAATACAAAGAAACCGGTTCTTAGACATTGTAGCTCTAAAAACTTCTCTGCCCGTTCCATCAGTTGCAAAAATAAATTGAGCGGCCTCGTGGTTGGACTTGAATACGGATGTGTAAATCAAGATACCGAAAAATGCACGCAGTTCTATTTTATCTAGCATTTTCGCTTCAGTTTGTGCTGTTAGATCAAATTTTGCTTTCAATTTTGTATTTGTATGTTCTAAAATCATGTTCTCCATATCGCTATCAAAAATTCGCGACCAATATCTATATAAATCCTTTTCCGATTGCGGTTGTGTAGCAACTGGTAACCTCACAATATTATGAAGAGGAGTCTTTACGCAGCGTGTTGGTTCCAATGCTGACCACTTGAACCCGTTTTTCCATAAAAGTAGTTTACAGCAGATTCACATACATTTTCATCAACAACTAGTTCTTCTTCATCATTTCCAACAATTTCCTCAACAATCATTGTATCCGCTTCATCGTATTCACTGCATGCATCATCTTCTATAAGTATTTCATCCTCCATGTCACTTTCTTCAATGCAGAAATCCGGATCGACAATTTCGTCGTCGACTTCGCTAACATCGTCATCGTCCTCAAAACATTCCTCAAGAAATTGAGATATGACTGAATCACTGAGTTTTTTTTGGATTCGACATGATCTGTAAACATAAATAGCATATCACGTAATTTAAAAAATGTGTAATATAACGTTTTTGAAATAAATAATTTTTTACCAACAAGAAAACAGACGAGTGGTAAAAATAATTCCACGAAAATATTACGTTAATTTCGATGTGGGGTAAATTTCTTTCTACTAAATACTTACGCTAACGCTGACGTGGTGGTAAAATATTTTCAAAGAAAAACTTACGTAAATGCCGGGGAGTGGTAATTTTTACACCAGCATATGCGTAGCTCCGCTTGTGCTATGTCTAGCTCAGCCAAAACACAACTGAATGACAACGATCACAATATATGAAGATACTAAGAGAATTAAATTGATTGAGCGCAATGGAAGAGATAATTTTAAAAAAATGTAAAGACAGGGTAAAATTTACCACCACCTCGTTAGTTAAAGGTTAAAAGAAAATGTAGTGAAGACGCTTAAAAAAAGTTTTAACAAATTAAATAAACCTTCAAGTATTTATAAAATGTTTTTTCATTTATAACTCGCACTTCCTTCCTTCGACTGTTGTCGACTGAGACCCATATCACTATTCACATACATACTAATAATTTCTTCTGGCTTTCGTCTATTTTTTTTTTTAATTTGAGTCGTATCAATCATATGGTATAGAGGGCTGTGCAAACGGTCTTGAAATGTAAATACGTCTTGTTTTTTAAATGTAATGTCGTAGCATGTATTATACTAAAACAATAATAAATGATTCGTTTAATAAGCGAAGCACGATGGATGTATTGATGTACGTGTATGTGAGTGTTTTTAAGCGATGTCGCGATGACTTCTTGTTCGTAACAAACAAACACTCAAAAGAAGTAGTGTTGATGCGTGTATGCTTGTTATTTTGCATATTGTATGTTTCAGTGTGTATGTGTGTGTAAGATGTAGATGGTAAGCTATTATGTGTTTAAGGGTGGTTTTTTAAAGCAAGCGCACACAACTACTCTCAATCGGCTTTTTATACAAATGAATACACATACGCTTATACATTTCTCTCGATTTTCTCTCTGTGGGCAGCTCTGTTGCACACGCATGACGTTTGTATATGCGCCCATGCGCAGGAAGAAGCAAGCATGACAAATTCTTTCGTCACGAAGTATTTTCTTCTTTACTCTTATACCTGCAATAACTGAAACAAATTTCTTACCAACAGTGTTCTTTAGCATTTTTTTTTAGAAGAATTCACTATAGTAAATAATTTGGGAGAACCCTCATGTCTGTGAAGTTCTTGTAAGTAAGTGATCTTGTGCAGGGGTCTAATATGGCAATCGCTATAATTTTCTTTTGGTTGAGTTTCTCACATAATTTAGGATTAACAGGCCACTTTTTGTGGATTGTAATTGAATATTTTTTCAATTGCATGCAGCAAGTGTAATTGAAAAAGTAATTCCTTTATAAAGTAATTATAGGAAATGTATGTAATAACTACTTTTTTTATTAAGTGCAAAAATATTTAATAACAGTTAATAATTGCAATTTTATAAGTAATTGAAAGTAATTGAAGGTTTTCAATTTTTTAAAATTACATTACATAACATTACATTGCATTTTTGTCATTGTAATTGAAAAAAAAATCTCAAATTGTAATTGAAATTAATGTATTTGCAACTACCCAAGTCTGGTTATAAATTATTGGGCTCTTAAATCATACTTCGTTCTGGTTTAATGAAACAAAGTCTTTCTAAAAAAAATCAGTTTTCTTAGTTTCAACATTATCATATTTTTTAATTCTTGCTATTCCAGTTAAGCGAATTTTCTTTTTAAAGTATGAACGAGTATTATGAGCCTTCAGTGCCTTCCTCATAATTGCTGGAAGGTTCTCAATTGATTTTGTAGGTATTTACATACAAACTTGTTTTATTGTCAAATTGCCATGGAAATTAAAAATAATTCTGCGTACTTTTATTATGGGGTCGTGAAAATATTAGGCATTGATTGCTCTCAAGTGTTTGTTTCTGCATGGTGGCCTTATTTTGAACTTCTTAGTTGAAGTTTAAAATTTTCCCTCTCGAATGTTGTTTATGGCATCTACTGTTAAAAGTGTTTTATAAAATAAAATCGTTTTTTTTTGTTGTTCAAATTCTCTGGAAATTTGCTTGCAAATAAGTAATATCGTGTACTTGTTTATAAATAGATTTAAAGATTCTGTAGTAAACACAATTGCTTTTAACACAGATACATACATATGTATATATTTATTTGTTAAGTGTTTAAGTATTTTATTCTTGTTGTTTAAATGTACATTTTTTTTATTATTATATTTTCTCTAAATACAAGATATGCAAATCTCATGAGATGAATTTTATTTTTTATCAATCATACACTTCAAATTTGTCTCAACATACATACAAGTGCACAGTACCCAACAACATATCGGTTGGGTTTTGCATATCTGAAATAGAAAATATTTGTATATGATTTGCATGGTGTTTTATGCCTGTAATGTCGTTCTCACTTCAACTCAGTTTGGTGGTCTGAGAGTCAACTCAACTCTCACACAACCAAATTATTTTTAGAGCTATGCTCTATATGCCACGACACAGGAGCTATATTATATAATTATTACACTAAAAATACATATACTTTTATTAAGGAAAAAAAGTTTCTAAGTTTAAGTAAAAAAAATTTCTAAGTTTAAGTAAATTTTTACAAAAATCTAGTAAAAATTACTTAATATGAGCGAAAAATAAAAAGTTCATATCCTTAAAAATAGTTCATAAAAATACACAGACTGGTTCAATTTATAAGAAGAACTTTTGAGGAAAAAAAGTATTGTTCTGCGCTCTTTATTGACGTTTCCCAGGCATTTGATAAAGTGTGGCATGAAGACCTAATTTTAAAATTGAAGACTTACTTACCAATAAACATTTTAAATATTTTGGAAAGTTACATTATTTCACGTAAGTTCACTGTTGTGGAAGGAGACTTTGCGAGTAGGCCTGAAACTATTTCATCCGGTGTGCCACAGGGGAGCATACTGGGACCAGTTTTATACTTGATTTATACTTGCGATATGCCTGTGAGCAGTAGTATCCATACTTCCACATTTGCCGACGATACAGCCTGCCTTAGTATGCACGAAAACCCTGATGAGGCATCCCGCAAACTCCAGGAACACATTACCCAGATGGAGCTTTGGTTAAACTTATGGAGAATTAAAGCCAATGAACAAAAGTGTGTCCATATAACGTTCACCCTAAGAAGAGATACTTGCTCCCCCATTCGGATTAACAATCAAGTTGTTCCTCAACATTCACATGTGAAATATCTTGGTTTACACCTTGATCGACGACTTACATGGAAACATCACATTGACTCTAAGTTAACTCAAATGAAACTTAAATTAACTCAGGTACATTGGCTGATTGGTAGAAATTCAACACTTAGCCTAGACTGCAAACTTTTAATATACAAGTCGCTTTTAAAGCCAATATGGTGTTACGGAATTCAACTATGGGGCACTGCTTCAGCTTCAAATGTAGAGAAAATTCAACGAAGGCAAAATAAAATATTACGCATGATAACATCGGCTCCATGGTACATCAAAAATTCAAATATACATCGCGATTTGAATATGCCACTAGTGACTGAAGAAATTGTAAAATACGCAGGCAAATATCTAACAAAACTCGAGTCACATCCTAATCCGCTTGCTCGTAATATTTTGAACTTTACTGGGCACATCCGCTTAAAAAAGAGAGATACACGGGCTCTAATATTCAACACTCTAGATGATGAAGCTGCTTGAAAACACTTTTTTCTTTTTGTTGCTTATCACTACTTATGTATTATTAATAACTATCACTAGCTTATGTCCGACATTGGTCGGGCCTAATAATTTTTTTATAGACTTAAGATTTTAATACTTATTGTTAGTTCATATTTGAAGATACAATAAATAAAAAAAAACATGCATTAAAAAAAAAAAATACACACAAAAATTGTCACATTCAAAGACAAGTTTACTGACTCAAAGGAAATATTTGCCAAAAATTGGAAAATGGTTTAAAAGTTTAGGGAAATTGTATCCTAAGAACTAGTCAATCTCGTTTCAAATCAAAAAATAAATTTTAGGAAATGACTTATTCCTGATTAGTTCATCATCAAATTTGACTTACTTGAAAGATATAAAAAGGTATTCTAAATTTGAGAAAAATATTTACCAGTTTTAAGTATTTTTTCTTTAAATTATAGAATTTATTTTTTATTTGCATTAGGCAAAAAATTTAAATAAATGTTTTATATTTCCGAGGAATATTTGAACTTGAAATATATTTTAAAATTTAAAAACTCAAAAATTTCAATGCTTATTCAGGCTGCCCTGTTAGGCAATTGGTTAGAGTGCTTGCCTATCAGTCAGAAGGTTACTGGTTCAATGCTTTTCTCTCCAAGGAATATATATGTATGTATGGTGAATTAATTCAGAATATAATATGAAGATATAATAAAAAAACATACCATGTGGTATAGAATTTAATGAAAAAAAAGTACCAGAATTAAAGACATAAAAAAACTTTGAAAAATTTACTAAATTTGAGATCAAAGGTGAACATTTTTTTGCAATTCTCCGAATTTTATGGGAAAATTTTACTTAATTTTAGAAAAATTTTACTTAAATATAAAAATATAATTACTATAAACTAGTTAATTGATGAAATAGAAATTTAGTAAGTATTTTACTGGTTTCAAGTAAAAAGCAGCTTTGGCGCCATACGACAACTTTCTTTTACTCAAATTTAGAAAATTGTTCAAAGTTTTAGTTAGTTTTTTTTTTTTTAATGTATTATCGATTGTTATTCCAAAGATCCTGCTGCATTGGTTTACAACATTATTGAAAAAACTGTTGGGTACCAAATAACAAATCCATCATATTTCAAACGTTTGTCCAAGTGCTTGTTGGGTATGCATTTATTTTTCAATGTAGAATTGGATGGAGCTTTATGCGTCTGAGATGTTGTAGAAATGTAAAATATGCAAACTGCAACTATGTATGTGTGTGTGGCTTATACGAAGTCAGCACCAAAATTTATTTTAAGCTGTGCAGAAAATTTTCAATTATTAACGAATCGAATAACTAATACGAAACATATAATAATGGGATCGTTTCTAGAAGGCGTTTTTTTTTAATTAAATTAGCAGCACTAATTTTTTTAACGATTTAATCATTTTACGATTTGATTTAATCATTTTACAAAAATTACGCACTGGATATGCAAAGCCATACCCCACTGGAGCATTAACCATTCACATTAACATAAAAACATCGCATATAAGCGAATGTCCAGTCAATGTTTAATGAATGTTTAAAGGCCTACTACGCCGAGTTCTAGTAAAATTGTCTGATGGACTGATATAATCAGGGCAGAGAATTAGCAAGTGTTTCAAATCTATTATTTTCGAAAGGAAATGATCAATTATTCGAAATTTATTAAATGATTCACGGCCAGGCCGAATAGGTAAGATTTTTTTCGCCTCATCTACGTTTCAGTTACATAGAGTGGTTACACAAACTTTTCGATCTTACATCGGGAATATGCTAAAGATAGGGAATGTATGCTTACGTACTATTTTTTTTCTCTTTATTTATTGTTGCATTTCTTTTTCCCTTAACATTAAGTGTGACAAATGGTTGTTGTCGTTGTTGCATGTTTATTTTTTTTTTTTTTTTGAAATTGTATTTGTAGAAAAAGTCAATTGAAAAATAAATTGCTTTCTAATTGCTTTCTAGGAAATAAAGACTGATGAGTGTGAAGAAAGTGCGACCGACAATGAATACATTGGGCTTCGCACAAAAGTACTTGCAGGCAATTGAATGGTGTTAATGTGACTGCATGAAAGTTGATGGGTTCGCACTCACGCTCTCATATATGCATGGACGTATGCGTGCATATATGTATGTGTGCATGTGTGGATGTATGTATGGATGAATGTATGTGAATATCTGTCATCTCAACACCGAATACAACAGAATAATGGGAATATTTGGGGATTTCATTTAAACAGAAAATTTAAACATGTAAGTCCTAGTTTACACTATGCAAGTCTTATTGCCAAGCTGTTTAGTTTGAGGGAGAGAGATAGAGAGAGACGAGGGGAACAGAAACTTTTATTTTCCCTCGTTTCTCTCTCCTAACAAACTAATCAGCTTAGCAATAAGACTTGCATAGTATAAACTAAGACTAACGCTATTTTGAATTTAATTTATAGTGCACTTACACTTGAGCAAAATCTAGTACTTTCCCATACAAAAGAAAATCTACTTTGTCACTAGATTTTTTTTTTCGAAATCTACTTAAAATCTAGTAGAAATTAGTGATGTTTGTTTCTTCCAAATTGTACTAACAAGTATTTATACAAAAAAATCAACTTTGAACCGTTAAATGGTCATTCCAAATAAAATGTCATAAGAGAAACCTAAAGATGATTTTAAAATACCTGCCGAATGATACCCATTTTGATATAGTGCGCCGACTTTTTATTTTTTATTTAGTGACACTCTCAGGATTAAGACAAATCGATTGTCGATTATATAGTACCGCAAAGGAACACTTATATGTACATACATACATACAAAGGCTGATAAACACAATACCCTTCTTTGCGTTGCGCAGTCGGGTAAAAAGCAAGGATACCGGTACAATTATTTAAAAAATTTCGGTATCGGTAACGGCAACGGTATTTTTTTTTATTTCGGTATCGGTATTACCGGTACATACCGTTATCGAGTTTAAAATACCGGTATACCGCTATTACTGTGAAGTTTATTAATTCATACAGTGTATATAGCAAAAAACCCTCTTTTTATTAAGTTAAAAGTAAGTAATTTTACATAAAGTCTTTAGTAAACAGTAACATAAAAAACTAAGTTTTACACATTTTTTTGATATTATGGCAACTTGATGAGTGTCGTTATTCATTTTATGAAAGCGATGGCGCAATAATAAGGTCATGGCACTAGCACAATAGCTAAAACTTTACAACAATTAAGGCCAAGTTTACATCTGGCACACATGTGCTCTGAGACTAATAGGCCTTTATTTGCCATAAGCCAAACGCAACGTTCAAAACTTAATTCTACAATACATAAAAGTAAAAACAGAAATGTGCAAGGAAATAAAAGAAAAATTACAAAATAATTTCAGATTCTCTTAGGTAAAAAGAACGATTCTATTAATGCTTATTATGTACTAGTGTTGCACGAATATTCGTATTCGAATTGCCGAATATTCGGCAATTTTTATATATTCGTATTCGTATTCATATTCGTCAAATTCAGCCGAATACGAATATTTTTCCAAAATATTAAATAAATAAATGCATCAAACCTAAACCAAATTTAAATAAATGGATAAAAGTATTAGTTTGTACGAATCCATTAAATTTTTTATAGAAATTTTTGCTCATTTTGAAATATTATTTACTGACGATCATTTACATTTTTGGGTAGTTTTTATTAACTTTAAAGTGCGCTAAGAGGAGTATTAAGTTCTTTTTCATAACAATTTTTTATTATTTCATATTGCAGGCGTAAATAGAACCCTAATTTAATGTCTATAAATTTCACATTAAATGCTCGTATTCGTATTCGCGAATATCGTTTCAAATATTCGCATTCGCGAATATTAAAAATTGACATTCGTTACATTACTGTTCTGCACTAAAGTCCTATTTTCAAAGATATATTTTGTAATGTTTGTTTAATAATATATTTTTTAAAGTGCGGTCAGGCTTGTGTGTATTTTTTGGCCTTCGAGAGTTTTTCGTCCGTATAATCTTGCGGTTTTTTGTTAACAACCATACGTCGGGTACAGTCAGTCACAAAACTTTTTTAAAATACTGTTAATAACATCCTGGGCATATGGTCTAGTTACTCCATCCATGTTTTTTCAACACCATATTATGCAAATTTACATTGTATAATGGTGTGCTTACACTTTGTTGTCGATAAAAAGTAGGAAGAATAGAGCTGAATAAGAACGTCTAAAGAGGGAAATTTTGTTTCTGTAATTAATTTCAAAAAAAGTTAATTGAAATTAAGTTTTGTAATATTTTTTACGGAAATCGGTATACCGGTACGTACCGGTATAGACATAAACGGTATTGTCGATACCGGTATTTTCTAACCGAAATGAGTTTCGGTATCGGTATTGATACCGGTACGTAATTTTAATGGTATTTGAATCGGTACCGGTATTTTTACGATACCGTTTGCCAACCTTGGTAAAAAGTAAGGCTCTGTACTTAGAAAGGTTTGTGAATTGGTTACATTGTAATTGTTTGGTTGTAGTTTAGGAATGTTTTCTGCCAACATCATGGGTTCAGGCCTTAAGTTTTGAGAACTGTCACCACCAATTTTTTACCATTTTGTAGTGAATTTTAGTAATATCAATGCGCTTCTGAAGCATACATCATTTTTATTAATGGCATAGTTTTCACTTGTCATCTGTCAAGTAGTTACAACGTGAATTATGACAACTGTGAAAATGTAAAATATTTTTGGTATAAAGTAGTTAAGGAAATTCTTCGAATATTCGATAAAAATTATTCGCATAATTCTTCACTCAAAAAAAAACTAACTAAAACTTTAGAAAATTTTCTAAATTTGAGTAAAAAAAAGCTGTCGTATGGCGCGGTGCCAAAGCTGTTTTTTTACTTGAAACCAGAAAAATATTTACTAAATTTCTAGTTCATTAATGAACTAGTTTATAGTAATTATGGCGCATAGTCATAGTCAAAACAAAGTATACTTTATGAGTTTAAAACCAGTATTTTGTATGGCAATACTGGTTTTAAACTCTTAAAGTGTACTTTGTTTATAACTATGACTATGCGCCTATATTTTTATATTTAACTAAAATTTTTTTAAAATTAAGTCAAACTTTCCCATAAAACTCGGAGCTTTGCAAAAAATGTTTTGAATTTTTGAACTCAAATTGAGTAAATTTTTTAATGATTTTTATGTCTTTAATTCTGGTACTTATTTTTATTTTTAATTAAATTCTATACCACATGGTATGTTTTTTTATTATATCTTCATATTATATTCTTAATTCATTCACCATACATACATATTAATTCCTTGAGAGAAGACAAGTATTGGACTAACATAACAGCCTTCTGACTGATAGTTAGGTAAGCACTCTAACCAATTGCCTAATAAGCATTGAAATTTTTGATTAAATAAATAAATTTTATAATAAATAAATTTTATTTTATTAAAAAAAATATATTTCAACCCAGCTAAAAAAATATTTATGGAGCATATATGATATCCCATATATGGTTCGGATCCGAAAAATGAGGGTATATGGACATATATGATAATATATATTCATACGTTTTCATACATGAATGTGTATTCCCCATATAGTATGCAAAGTTCATATTGATTCAACTACTGTGCAATAAATTAAATTCCCACCCAGCTAAAAAATATGTATGGAGCATATATAATATCCCATATATGGTTCGGATCCGAAAAATGAGGGTATATGGTCATATATGATTATATATATTCATACATTTTCATACATGTATGTGTAAATATTCCATATACGGTATGAAAAGTTCATATTCATACTTTCTTGAATCAAAAAAGCGCACTGCTGTGCAATGAATAAAATTTCTAAAATTAATGAAACATTTGTTTGGACAAAATAATTAAAAACTAACTAAATGAAATTGTATTCATCATTTCAAAGAAAAGGTGAATCGACTATTTAAAAAACACAAAACTCATATTCGTAAAAAAATTTAATTTAAGAAATCAGATTAAAAACTAATGCAATTAATTATAAAAAAAATCCGTCTAACAATAGTTTTCAATAAATTTGTTTTTGCAGTAATATGAACTTTGTTTCTTATCTAGAGAATTCTGTAATTTTCTATAATTATTTGGGGGCCACAATGTATAAAATCATACAAGAATGATTTTTTTTGTAACAAAAGTCTTTCTTTTTTAAACGTTGAGGGTACGCATTATCACAGATATAACACGCATATAAACTTTGCATACCGTATGTATTTTCTAATGGATTTCCGATTCACCAGTGATAAAATACCAAGCTTTTTTGATTGCAAAAACGATCTTATGTGAGATATCATGTCTGCATACATTCTTATATGACTCCATATATTAAATCTTATTTCTATAAATGGATCCACAAATGAAGAGCTTCATAATTAAATTTCCATATATGAGCTCATATGTTATAATACATTTCATATATTAGTCCATATATTAATTCATATATAATAGTTTTGCCATGTTTAATCCCATACATTTCCATACATGAATTCAAACATATTCATATATAGTTATATACATTCATATATTAAAAATATATGGACCATATACAATTTTTTTAGCTGGGAAGTTCAAATATTCCTCGGAAATATAAAACATTTATTTAAATTTTTTGCCTAATGCAAATAAAAAATAAATTCTATAATTTAAAGAAAAAATACTTAAAACTGGTAAATATTTTCCTCAAATTTAGAATACCTTTTTATATCTTTCAAGTAAGTCAAATTTGATGGACTAATCAGGAGTAAGCCATTTCCTTAAATTTATTTTTTGATTTGAAACGAGATTGACTAGTTCTTAGGATACAATTTCCCTAAACTTTTAAACCCTTTTCCAATTTTTGGTAAATATTTCCTTTAAGTCAGTAAACGTGTACTTGAATGTGGGAATTTTTGTTTGTATTTTTATTAACTACTTTTAAGAATATGAACTTTTTATTTTATACTCATATTAAGTAATTTTTATTAGATTTTTTTAAAAATTTACTTAAACTTAGAAAAAAATTACTTAAATTTAGAAAATTTTTTTTACTTAAATTTATAAATTTTTTTTCCTTAATAATAGTGTCTTTTTTTGAGTATTTAATCTAAATTGAAAAAATTTTGTTCGTTCGAACAAAAATTAAAAATTTTTCTTCGAATATTCGAACATTCGAACATTCGACAAAAATTTTTCGAATATATCTTTGTTCTAAATCAGCGATCCCCACACATATACATTCACACTTATGTTTGTGTTGGTGCTTCGGTTTTGAGCGTAATACAGTGTGCACACTTAATTTTTTTTAATTCGGTAGAATCGACAAAAAAAATCGATAGATTTGAATGAAATTCGGTAAATTTTTTTTTTATTCAGAGAAACATAAAAAATAACAATTCAAAGAAACATAAAAAATAACAAAATATATGTACTTATATATAAAGGATAAGTGCAAGGAGTATCAAATTAAACAGGTTCCAAAAGCGCATTTAAAACTTCACATGTGATTGGAAATTAAACTGCCATAAACAGTGAAGCATTTCCAATAAAAAAAGTGTCATCCTCAGTTATTTGCCCTTACCCTTTATAAAAAATAACTAAAATATTTGACAAACATTTGTATCTACAAAGATTATATGTAAGATCCATTTATGAATTTAAATTTTTGTACAAAAATTATTAAATCATTGGTAGGAATAAATATTTCATCCCCAAGGCACAATGCTTTGGCAAATATTAGGTTACTTATACTTTCAGTTTTAACCTATTTCTTTGTTCTGTTTTAGTCATTTTCATGACAGAAAATGACCTCTATGCGGCCGCACTGCTATGTGGCAAAATAGGCAATTTACACATATATCGACTTAAATTATTAAATAACAATATTCGGTAGATTTCAGGCCTTGTTCGGCAGAATTGGTAGATTGTTAAATTCACAAACATATTCGGTAGAATCTACCGAATATCGGTAGAAGTGTGCACACTGGCGTAATATCTTTTCCTCTTCTTATAGCAGGGTTGCCATACATATATTTGATAAATATATGTAAAACTCTAATTTGAGTCAATTTCTTGTGTTCAAAAAGAGATTAATGCACATTTGATGTATTTTAAGTAGTATATAATAACTTAGTTTCAGATATGATTTTTCAAGCTCTAAAAAGCAGAAAAACTTGTAATTAAACTAATTTAAAAAGAATCCATTGTTGTCTAGTAAAATGCGACTACACAACCGGCACATATGAATAGTCTGAAATTAAAGTGTTAACCCTGATTGTAGTAATAATTGAGTACACATTGCTCTCTTCATTATTGTGAGAGCAATCGCACCAGCGTTGTCAACTTGGTGCGTTTCGCACCATTTTGGGTGCTTTTTTGAAATTTTTTGTGCGAAAAATTCCTTAGTTGGTGCGTGGTGCGCTTTTTTTAATTTTGGTGCGTTTTTTAAATTTTTGGTGGCACTAACGCAAATTTAACCCCCTGTTTGTGTAAGACGTTTGAGTTAGAAATCAAGGCGTTTCTGTAATATATTAAAGAAAAGTTGTACGAGTTTCCTTTAGTCTATTACAAAAATGCCAAGATTTTTAACTCAAACGTTTTACACAAACGGGGCGTAACACAACAATGGGTTAAAACTGGAAAATTTTTGTTGTGAAACTTATTAACTTCCTGATAGTGTTAATTACCATATTAATAGTAATGAAGTTTACAAAATATCACAATTTGAAATGAAATCTGTTGTATGATAACAATAATAATGAAAATATTAGCTTTTTTAGATTTAGTTGAACTGCAGTGAATTTTAATCAGAAATAATTTCTTATTCGGGTTGAAGTCTACTGATGATTTGTTACAGCAACAATGAAATGCATATAGACAAAGCTGAACCAACAGCAAATAAAGTTCAAATTAATAAATATACTTATGACAATATGTCGAATAATGAATTTCTTAAATTTTTTTTGTTAAGTTTTTTTTTTAATTATGTGCATATATTGTAAAAGGCTGTTTGTTTTTATTGTTATATTTTTAACCCCCGACCAAAAAAAGGGGTGTTAAAAGTTTGTAATGTGTGTCTGTACCAGTCCAGGTACAGGCCAAACGGCTGGACCGATTTTGATTTAGTTTTTTCTGTTTGAAAGGTGACTTGACCGATAAGGTTGTTAGCTATGTTTTAGAAGATATCACATGTTTTCTAGAAATATTCGGGGGTTTTTAAAATTTTTAATTTTTGTTATAAAAAAAATTTTAAAAATATTTGAATAGAATGATAAATAATGAACTTTTATTAGTTCGGAATCCTTTCTATTAATCGTTGATCTCTTTAAAAAGTTTTGTAGAGAATTTATGAAATTAAAAAAAATATTCAGGTCTATTCGAGAATACGCGCTTCACTTCTTCGTCGTCGAACGTTCACTTTCGACAAGTCGACGTCGACAGATTCTAAAATACGTGCGAAGAAATATCGTTTTCAGTAATCGATATTATGTTATCTCTTATAAAAACGTCAACAACATTGAAAACAGCTGACTTGTATGCAGAAAAAGTTGAAAACAAAAAGGTATTTAAGAAGTAATTTAAAGAAATAATTAATAAAAAACTTAACAGTACAAGTGCTAAGTAACATAAAAAAAATAAACAGTAAAAGTAAAATTAGTTACTTCTTTTATTTGTTTTAAAGACGTGTTTACATAATTCAAGAACTTAAAGAAAACTTAATTGTCTTGTAGGGCCTGGCCGAATGCCATTAAAGCTTAATTAATAGTGATATACACCATATAAACATTTCGTATCTCTTTTTTTCTTTATTTATTTAAACTTAACGCGCTAAAATTGGCGTCGAACGAATATGACATTAATGATGGTGACGAAGCATTTTAGAATACCTCCAAAGTGAAAGAAAACGTATGTTTTCTATCACTCATCTCCAACGTAGTATTTTAGAATAGCAAAAAGTGAAAGATGCGCGTATTTGTAGTGAAAGTGACTTCCCGAATAGACCTGATTATCTATGTAGTACAAATGAATTTATAGTAAAAAATTTGCCAAGTCTTTTTAGGTTTTATTTTTTTAACCCTGAACTGTAAAAACCTGTTTTAGTGTTAAATTTTTAACACAAAAAAATTTACTTTTTATGCAAAATTAATATAATAAACATTTTAAACTAAAAAAAGAAATTCTAAGCTTGGTGCGTTTTTTTTTTGCAAATGGCGCGTTTTTTTTCTCCATTTTGGTGCGTTTTGAAATTTCAAAGTTGACAACGCTGAATCGCACGCGTGCGCGGTTTTGAATATCGCTGTTCTAAATTGAAAAAATTTTGTTCGTTCGCACAAAAATTAAAACAAAATTTTTCGAATATTCGAATAAATAATGTTCGAATGACTACACAACACACTACACAATACACTTCTTTGCGTCGAAGAGTGGGACAAAAATTATAAAAGAAAAATTCATACTTATTGCAAACCAAATTTTTTTTTTGCTCACAATTGCTGTTTAAATTGCTTATTTTTTTACATTTGAAAAAAATCTCTCATTTACACAAACAACGTCATAACTAAAAAAAAACTAGTTGGCCAGAAAACAAGTTTACAGTTTTCAATTTACACACAAATTAATGGAAAAAGAAAAATTAATTTTTGCTTTCAAGAGATAAAGATATTGGTATGAAATTTACACTATATGAAGTACCATATTAGGAGAAGTTTTGCATGATTAACTCAAAAATTAATTTTTTTGAGTTATTACGTTTCTTGTGTAAATGAGCGAAATGTTGATAAATCTATGACATTTTGCTAAAATTACGATTCGAGATATATCGTAATTTGCTTACTCGACAAGTATGGAAATATTTTTCGAAACGACAGTTTAGTCCATATCGATTGCCGTGGCTTTCGAGCAATATAAATCGAAAGTTTTTTTCTTTTGATTTGGTCTGTTATATTGTGCCATAATATCATATCGCATCTTACTTGGGCTCTGGCTAAACAATTCAATCTCTAGGCAAATCCTATTTGGCGACTTACATATAAACCCTTCTTCTGTTTTCTTTACCCTTCCAAAGAAATTTTGTATTAGATATGCAGAAACTATAAAAAAGGAATTAATGCTGAATACATCGTTACTGTTACTGTGAAACGATTTCATTAAATATTTAATGAAACAAAGTTTTATAAAAAAAAACTTTAATAAGAGGAACTCTTTCCCTTTTTGCTGCATTTATTCCAGCGTACAAAACTAGCTTAAAGAACAAGGAAACTTTCGGAAATTGTCGTTGAAAAATAAACAGAACTTACATATGTGTGTGTGTGTGTATGCGTACCCCAGTTGACCACGGCTTTCGTTAATGATATCGATTTCGGACATACCTCGAACATTTATCGTGTAAAACTATCCAGAGTGACACTCAAAAATTAAACTAAAAATGTTGCAATATCAAAAGTGAGAGATTATCGAATTAATTTCGATACCGCAAAAATGCAGCAGAAAAAGTAAAAAGTCATTTTTTTATTTATTTATTTTAACTTACTTATTTTATTAAATTTATTTATTTGTTTAATTCCGTAACTTACGCTGCAGGCGTTGAACATGGTACCTCGGATTTTAACAGACTAACACATATCCACTGGGCTATCGTGGCAAATTTTTTTTCATTCAATTATTGCACATACATATGTAAGTGTGTGTTCTTATCTTTTTTTTTAACTTACAGTGCTGTCATGCATTGAACTTGGTATCTTTAGACTAACAGGCTGACACACTACCATGCAGCTACCGTCACACATTCGAAAAAATATCGCGAGAAGTGCGAAGTTCGGAGCTTTAGCGAACATTCGATTTTTTTTTTAGATTTGCGAACTAATATCGAAGAATTTTGTTTCGAAAATTCTTCGCTTTAGTGAACATTCTTTTATATCGCATCTCAGGTCAAGTGGGTCTGTCTTTTATGCCTGCGTGTGTGTGTGTGTGTGTGCGTGCATGCTTGTATGCAGTAAAAATGTAGCAAGAGTAAACATACTCAAAAACTAAAGTCATATAAAATTCAACATATCCTGACAATGTGTATTTTGAAATAGTGTCAGATACTGCAGACGATATATGGTATGGCTACACACACACTCACACACATACACACACATATACATCATTTATTTCTATTTTATGCTTTAGTGTGAGTGCTTAAATTTTGAGTTAAATTTTTGCTAGAGCAAGAAATAAAAATTTTGTTTAAAAAAATATAAAATAGTAAAATAATAAAGGCAGGCAGGCAGAGAGAGTTCCTGTGATCCCTTTTTTTTATTTCACACACGCAAATTTTCTTTAAAATTATTCCGGGAATTTTTTTCATACCAAAAAACTAAATAACATCAAATGCAAAATTAAAGTCTAAAAATTATATCCCATTAAGTGCAGAAAAATTAAATATGTATATCTTTTGCACCAAATAAAGCAGACTGGCCGATTTAGACCTAAAAAAAATTGAAATTCAAAGAAAAAATTTTTCTTATCTACACTTGTTTCATTGAGAGTTCTTGAATAGTCTCTTTAAACCTCCATAAGTTGCAACCAAAAATTTTACCCAAAAATCTTTTAATTCTTTATGGCGTATGAAAGGAAACTTTAAATCTTTAAGATCTTTAATGCCACATAAGAACTTAAAATTTTTCAACTAAAGCAAGAGCAAAAATTCAACAACAGCAACAATAAGAATTTACAAACAAAAACTGCTGAACTAAGCAAACAAAAAAAAAAGATTTACAAGAAAACTTTTCTTCTGGGTCCCATACAAATGCTTTAATACACTCTAGAGGGCTGCGTAAACAGTCTTGAAATGTAAATACGTCTTGTTTTTTAAATGTGTTGTCGTGGCATGTATTGTACTAAAGCAATAATAAATGATGTCGTTTAATAAGCGAAGCATGATGGATGATTGATGTACGTGTATGTGAGTGTTTTTAAGCGATGTCGCGAAGACTTCTTGTTCGCAAGAAACACTCGAAAGAAGTAGTATTGATGCGTTTATGCTTGTTATTTTGCATATTGTACGTTTGAATGTGTATTATGTGTTTAAGGGTGGTTTTTTAAAGCAAGCGCACAGAAATAATGTTAAATGCATGAAATTTGTATACGCGCCCATGCGTAGGAAGAAGCAGATGTGCAATCGCTTTACGTGAGTACCTGCCATTACGGCCTAATCTCACGTGTGCCAAAACACCGGGTGTGGGTTAGACGCCAGACCAACGCCCCCATGCACCCTTTTAGAATGAACCTATGGCCCACTCCACAAGGCACATAGGTTGCAATCTTTGAATATAGTTATCCCTGTTCTATATTCAAGTACCTTGCTGAGGTACTTTGAGCTATCTAAACTCTGCTATGTCCGTGCCCATAGCAGCTCTGTTGAATGGCAACAGCACCTAGAACAGTGTCTGGCTGACCGCGTCACACCAACCACTAGCATTGATTTAACACTGGGAAGCCAAGACTATTCTCCCAGCGATGTTTGGTAGCAAACCACAACCACCAGGATAATTCTCCGGCTTCCCCGCTTAGGTGTTGTGTATACACCTAAGCGAGGTCCCCAAGAAAATTCCTCAACCATTGCCGGTACAGCTAACCACTCATCCATAAAGAACGCATGCCTGTGTCGCCAAATAACCAGTGCCTACTCCACACATACCAAAATCATCCCTTTAACCCCTTAGGGGTCTACCCCTTTGGGGTAGGACGAACTCGGCATTTTAGCAAAGGAAACTGACGACCGCTACATGCACTCAAAACTTCAGAGCAGCGAGGACCACTTACGCGAGAAGAATGCAAGCTCGCCGCCAAGATCCTGTGCCTACTACAATCGATCATGCTTGATAAACGCCCCTTGAACCCAGGAGGTGTGACGCACAACTATTTTAGCACAGAATCTTGACAACCGCAATGCATTTATCTCTAAGCAGCCCAGCTGTCGGGCAACCGGCACCCGTGGTACCAGAAGTAGCCTCTGGTTAGACCTCGAAGTTCCACCACAAGGGCTTCACCTCTATCGTCTTTTGAACTCAGGGGCAGTTCTAGGTGACGCTGCACCTAGCTGACAACAACGGGCTTACAATATTTGATTTCCTTTTATAAATATGTGCACATCCGTTACTCTGTTTATATTCAGAGATTGGGTAGTAACACATAAGTTTTACGGCTAATGAGCCAAAGGTCCGCCAGCGGAAAAAGCTACATTAACCTAGCTGGGGCCCCGGGGTTGCCACACCTGTAGTCCATAACAGACTCCACTGGGGGGACATAGGAAGAAGCAAGTATCACAAATTGTTTTGTCATGAAATGTTCTTTTATTTACTCCTATACCTGCAATAATTGAAACAAATTCTGTGCAAACAGTAGCCCAATTCAGAATCTTGTGCAAATGGTCTTGCATCGCAGCGTGTGCAAAATGGTATAGTATATTGATACTCACCACTAGGAATTGTTAAGTTTGTTTTAGAAGATTTCGCTGTAGTAAAGCATTTGAAAAATCCCTCATGTCTTAAAAGTTGTTGTAAGTGGTCTTGTGCAGGGGTATAATACACACAATATACCCAACACACACACAGATACACAAGCAAAAGCATTCTAGTAGGACAACAGCAACAATGGATGCATAAGCACGTCTATAAGTTTGTGCGTGCATGGCTGTGTGAGATAATCAAAGGTTAGTGTTGATTTATTTAAAAAAAAAATTAATCCTAATCAGGCATTTATTTTAGGCCAAATTCCCTTAAAAGAACATCGGCAAAACAAATTTTCTTATTTTACTGTTGTTTTCCATACAAGTTGTCAATCGAACGTTTTATATCGACATCCTGGGTCACACTGTCAGTTTAAGAATGCTAGTAAAACTGAACAGTAATTAAGTGACATGTTGTCAATCGTATAAGTTGAATAGGATTTCAATACGTTCACGTATGCCATAATCCGAAAATGGTGTTTTTACGTGACGAGTTGTACGTTCACGGATGGGATGATTCTACTCCAGCTTTTTCACAAAACTACAAACAATGGGTGTAATTACGAGTTTCGTATTAGAACTTCGAATATGTCAATTTCGTACTAGATTAAAGAAAACTAAACGTTTCAATGTCATTAAGTCTAGTACACAATCGTTGTAATCGAAGACATTGGTAATAAGGCCCATTAATAGGGATCTTCCATACAATAAAAATCATAAAAAAGTTCATAATAAGTGAAAATTCCCTATAACTGGAGTTTTTTATACGCGAAGTAATTTATACGACGATCTCCACTGAAATTTATATGTTTAAAAGCACTGTCAGTATTTATCCTGTGTTATTAGCCATTATTACAACTCGAAGTTAGTTAAAAGTAGGATTTTATCGGAAGTATAAAAACTTTATCATATGCAAAATTTTACTTTAACCTAAAGTGAGCGATAAATAACAGGCAGGTTTAAGCTACCTGGTAAGTTAAATCCAATTTGCAATAATGGAAAGCTTTTTATACGTCCGATAAAATTCTACTTTTAACTAACTTTGAGTTGTAATAATGGCCCTTAAATATCGAACTATGTACTTACTACATACATTTGGGCAATTCCCACCCCATGTCATTAAATAATCTCAGAGAGATGGCAACTCTTTTGCTTGAAGAAACATACCCTACATAAACACAAACTCAAAGCTTCGATACTTAAATTTATATGTATTGTACTAAAGAGCATCCCAACAAACAATATAGCATAATGCTATTGATCATTTATATATTAATATGTTGTCATGTATTTGAACTCATGTCGATGTAAAAGGTTGTTCGAAAGTCATAATATTTCGCAAATGACGAATTAACATATATAAAAAAATTTTTCATTGTACAAATCAGTCCCTTCTTAAGGCCCAAATAAAATAAATGTGGTATTTGGGAGAATATGCGGGGAAATAAACTTTAAAATTTATAACACTAGACTCAAACCGTCGCACAGTGAGGTGAATGGTAGAGAAAGTGGCGATTAATTCATAGAAGTCGTAATATTAAAGTGTTGCTATTTTTTATTGATGAATATTAATAAATATATAAAAAAACAGCATTTAAAAATATTAAAAAAAAAATTTTTTTTAATTTATTATGGGCTATTTTGTATTTTGGAGAAAATGGTCTTATTTGATTATTATTTTTTGCTGTAACTTTGGAATACTTTATGTGCCTTTAAAAAAAAATATTTTTTTTTTGTTTAAATAAAAAAAATAAATATATATAAATATATATATAAAAAAATATATAATATTTTTTACATTGATTTTTAGCAACTGGAATTCTCTCACAAAAACCTTCATAACTCAAAAATCGCACAAATCCGCAAATAGGTATTCTGCGATTTATTAGCTAAAATCATATATTTTAAGAGCATAAAAGCATTTTTCCCTGCACTCATCCGCAAAGTTGTTGAAAATCAATGTATATATCAAAAATACCACATTTTTAGAGCAATTAATTTTTTTATATATATTTCTAAAACATTTATCTAAACAAAAAATAATTTTTTAAATGCTCATATACCTGAAGTTGACGACGGTTTCATTATAAAACTTTACTTATATAAGTCTTAACAAAAACTTGAAATATCAAAATTTTCTCTTTTAATCAACGGGCGCAAAAATAACTAAAATTATTGAATTTTTAACACACACTGCAAATAAAGTAAACTACCAAGAACTTTTATTTTTGCAGTTAGTGATGTAGAATTTTATCTACTTTCATATGGTACCAAATACGGTTGTGAAAGTTAAAGTTCATATTTTGAATTAATCGCCACTTGTGAAGGCTTTCACCCCACAGTGTGTCGCACAGCGGTGCTTTTGTAATGGTGCGTTGAAATTGAACATTGTGAGAGAAAACTGGTAAAATAAGAAAAAAAAAACTAAACTAAAAACTTTGCGTAATTAAATCTTATTTAATTCAAGTAATTTTGAAAAAGTAATAAGTCGAACCGTGCAACCATCAAGTTCAGGTATTCCTACAAATGTTTTGATTAAATTTGTGTTATTTTAGAAAAATTTATGCTGCTTATCGTTGCGCATAATTCCTGATGCACGAATTAGTAATAGTTTCACGCGTTGAGTTTATCAGCAATAAGATCTTAGCGATTTATGCTAACACTTTTGTTGCTGTTGTTGTTGTTGTTGTTGTTGTTATTGTTGTTGATATGCCTGAATCATGCATGAGTCACGCAATAGTCACGCGTGATCGTGGTTGTATTTATGTATAATAATTAGTGTTGTAAAAGTATTGAGTATTTGAGTACTGAGTACTCAATACCGGGAGTTTTTCCCGGTACTCAATACACAAAAGTAACTATTCAATACTTTCTGGGTTGTATTTTGTAGTATTAAAGCGAAAGTCTTCCTTTAAAATGGATCAGAATTATACAACTCTGTGAGCTTGATACAAATAAATATGACTCGGAACCTCATGGAGTTAGTGTAAAGGGCTTTGGACACGATCAAAATGCTCGATGTCAAGTTCGTGTACGTGTGCTTGTCGGCTTGATGTTACCATGCTTGATGCCCCACCAAGCATTAATTTTTATGTTGATTTTGTGCTGTTCGTTTGGTTGAAAAAAATATATAAAAATTTTTAAATAAAGAAATTCAATAGCAATAATGGCAGCACTGTTTACAAAAAAAGTGAAAAGCAAAATAACTCTTCTCTTTTTCTTCACCAGTGAAATTTATGTTTTTCTTCTTTTAATTCCGATGTTTTGGGCAACCGTTCACAATGAAAATATAATTATAATGATAATTTGTTCGTGCTTGACGGTTTAACACATACACATATATAACAATTGACAGCAAGCATGCCAAAAATCAAAATTTTTTGATTTTCCATCAAGCATCGTTGGTGTCACACATACTAACAAATTTTCACTCATACTATAACCAATCTCAGCAAGCATTTTGACCGTGTCTAAACCCCTTAATGGTAGGTACAGACTTAGCAACGTGTTTATGCAACCAGGCAGGTCTTGTTTATGGTTGCATTCGAAGTTGTATTCGAAGTTTCGAAAATATCAAAATGTTTTGATGTTTATGGGTTGCATTGGCGGTTGCATTGTAGGTTGCATAGTCTGTATCAAAATATGCAACATGTAATATAAACGTGTTGCGTAAACACGTTGCAAAGTGTGTACCCACTATAACAAATACAAATTCTGTTAGGAATTATTTTGATACGAAAACAGCCACTAAAAAAGTACTAAAAAATGCGTTATTAAACTACTTCAGTCATTAACAAATACTATTGGACAGAAAAAGTGACCCTTTAGAATAGTGGAAGGAAGGCGCTTGAAACAATATAACCAGCAAGTCAGGTCCTCACAAACATGAAAAATATTTTAAATTCTTTCGATGTCGGTAAAATTTTATTTCTACATTTCAACAATGACTTATAAGGGATTTACACTATGACTTTTTCTCCTGCATTTTTCTTGAATTCTCTTTCATGTTGCTACCCCTTTGATCACCTTTGTACCCCTTTTGTCAATAAACTATAGGAAAGTCACGGTAAAAAGTCATAGTGTAAATCCCGTATAAGTAATAACATCAATTGTGAGAAAAAAATTTTTATTAAAAAATATTTAGAAGATAATTTAAGAGATTAATGCACTAGAAGTTTTAAGAGTACGATAAAAAAAATTTATGTAGAAAAACTAATCTTCAAACATATTTATTTTCATTTGTTTTAAATTAATTTAAATATGCTTGCATTTAATCTTTGTTTTTCCATATTCCATTATAAATAAAATAATAATTTTTTAACTTCCCATATACATACATTTATAAAGTATTGAGTAGTATCGAGTACCCAATTGAAAAAGTATCAAGTAGTACTGAGTATTCAAAAGTAGCCGCTTTTTACAACACTAATAATAATAGCGCAATTCACAATCTTGTGCAAATGGTCTTGCATCGTTGCATGTGCAAAATGGTATAGTATCCTCACCACTAAGATTTGTTAAGTGGTGAGTATCAATATACTATACCATTTTGCACATTCAACGATGCAAGACCATTTGCACAAGATTGTGAATTGGGCTAATGATTTATTTAAAATAACGTGTGTGACTTTGTCTAACTTCTTAGGCTTATTAAATAATCTAGTTTTATATAATTTGTATTATAAGTCAGTCAATGGCAGGCAATTAATAAGGAGCGTTCGTGAATAAAAATATCATGAATTTTTGATTGTTTTGTTGCTTAAGTGCAGTTTATATGCATTTGGCTTCTGCTTCGGTATTTCTTATACAAAAAATCATGTTTATAATTAATTAATAATAACTTTATATGGTGGTAACTCTTTCCCCCCTCTTCCCCTACACTGCCAAGATTTTGTTGGAACATGAGCTATCCACATCAAATTTAGAGCGCCTCACTCTTATAGTTCGGCAGGTTTAGGAAAAATAATAAATACTATGCAGGGGGTACCACTTTTCCCCCTCCTGTACCGCTAAGATTTTGTCGAAACATGTACTTTTCTTAAGACAAATTAGCCTGCTGACAAGCTCATGCTTTGGTAATAAAAATAGACTGTTGATAACAAAAAAAAAAAAAAAAATGTCTCCGAGAGCGAGTAAAAATCCTAAATTTTTTTGGTCTAGTATTGACGTGACGTCAATCTTTACAACTGGACTAAGGGTGAATAATTTTTTCTCACAAAGAGGACTTGATACCAAATTTTTTAAGCAACATGAAATAGGATGCAAAATTTACTTAGATATAACATTTAATAACTTTAACAATGCGGAAGGTCCACATATATACAGTCATAATATGAATTTTAGGTTTTTGTTTTTCAAAAACCGTAGCAGATGGGGAAAAAAGAATATTGGAGATGACTCCTAAGGTCTTATCGTCGCTTTCGACAACGCGCTGATTCGATCACGTTTTTTTCAATTTGAGATTATGACATTTGATATCGAACCATATTATTAGATTTTTCGGTAGCTTTCACATGTAAGTACTCGTTCTCTAAAAAATGTTACTATACTTTCAATAAATTTCATATATTTTGTAAACTACAAAGAAAAATAGCACAAAAGAAAATGGAACAAAAATTAGAGAGCATTTGATGTTACTGCCGTCAATGTTGTTATGGGCTTTATTAATTTGGCATCGATTTTCCTGAAGTTGCAGACTTTATTCTGTTTGATCGTATAAATGTACAATCAAACATGTTTCCGTTGGATCTTATCTTATCTTATATATACGAGTATAAACATTTTAAATTGTATGAGAAACAAAAAAAATGGTGGGCGGTAAAATTTTTTTTATGGCATAGTACCCTATTTTAAAACTTCAAAGTTCCGTCCCGGAACCATTTTGGCAGCTGGTATTGAAAACATAAACGGCAAACTTTATTTCGATATAACTATTAATTTCAAAATGGCTGATTTAATTCCAATATATATTCTAATTCGACCCCACTGTGCATTGTAAATTTAAAAAAAAAATAAATTCTCTCCACATGTCTGAAAAGGGCTTGACTATTTTTTATCACAACCTGAAAGGAAGCACATGTGTTTGTTGGGAAATTCATTTCTATAACTGTGTGTAAATATTCTTGTTCGTTTGTATTTCGACAATATTTTTACTATCTACTTTGTCTTGCTGCTTGTGTGTCCGTCCATCTTTTAGGCTTTCAAGCCATTTTCTAGGAATGTTCCTCGTTTCACTATGTTTGCATGGACCAGAGCGTGTGTTTGTGTCTAACTGAGTGCTGTCGTATATCTGAATAGATCCATTCCTTCTTCTTTGTTACTTTTTGTGTGTGTGTGTGTGTGTGTGTTGGTGTGTTGGATGCCAGCCAGTTGCACTGTGTGCAGTGTTGCCGTATATAAGAAAAAAGTTTCAGAAAATGGCAGAATTAATATAAAGGGTATTTTTTTCAGAGGTATAGAACTTCGAATTGAAATAAAACACAAGAAAATCGTTTTAATGTCCATCAATTTGGCTTTATTGGAAGGATAATTTTATGCCATTAATGTTTAAATATGATTTCGGGCATGTGGCCGCCGCGGCTGGCTCGAATAAAGCCAATTCTACAGGTCCAATTTTCAACCACTTTTTCGAGCATATGGGGCCGTATGTTGGCAATAACGCCACGAATGTTGGCTTCCAAGTCCCCTAACGTTTCTGGTTTGTTGGCGTAGACGAGCGACTTCACATATCCCCAAAGAAAATAATCCAATGGTGTCAAATCACACGATCTTGGTGGCCAATTGACAGGTCCATTCCGCGAAATTATGCGCTCATCGAATGTTTCCTTCAATAAATCGATTGTGACGTGCGCTGTGTGGCATGTAGCGCCGTCTTGTTGGAACCACAACTCATCCGCATTCATGCCATCCAATTCGGGAACAAAATTTGATGGACAAAGCTCCAATTGCTGTGCACGGTGGCGAATCGATTCATTCGGGTCCTCTTCAACACTTTGCTCTACAGCGGCAATTGTTTCTTCGGTGCGCACTGTTCGACGTCTCTGCGGATGCATATTATCACATAGAGTAAACGTAGTGCGAAAACGATCCATGGTTAACCGAATTAATTGCTCTGATGGACGATTATGTCGACCATAAAATGGACGGAGCTTGCGGTAAACTTCGCGAACTGAACCATTATTTTCGAAATAAATTTGCACGATTTGCAAGCGTTGTTCTTTTGTCAACCTGTTCATGATGAAATGGCAAACCAAACTAAATATTAATCACTTGACAGCTGACAAAATGGCCGCCAGTTAAAAAAGTGATGCCAACTTAAAGTTCTATACCTCAATAAAAAACACCCTTTATAAGGTTTTAATTTGTATTTTTTGGCTGAATTTTGTTAGCTTTTTGATTTTATCCAATATATTGTAACACATACCAATATAATAATATACACACAGGCAATTTTATTGTACAATATCAATGATTGCACAATAATGTTGCAAATGTATGGTTACCTCCTGTAAGTATATACATACGTAGTTAATGCGTCTGCATAAATATTTTAAATTATTAAGGAATTGGTTCGTTCGCTAGTGCTGATCGAACACAGTCGAAGATCATAAGTGGCCCATAGTATTTTTATGCGTTCTATGTACATAACTGTCTAATAATGAGGAAGTTTTTACACTTTGTCCTTAATATCCTATGAAAAATATTTTAACCATCCCTAGGGCTAATGAATTAGCTCAAGTTAATCTCTATTTTTGGTTTAAAATGTTTTTAAACCAGCAAACCCATAAACCAGTGCAGTATTTAAATCATCTGTAAATGCATAAAATTGCGAGCTTAAACTACCAATGCAGGCCCACATGATTCTGTTACTTACATACCATATGTTTTGCATTTAAAGAGCACTCATCTTCTTTTTTCCAAGCCTCTACTTTCTCTTCAGATCTTTTTGTTCTTTTATACTATTCTACTGCGCAAAGTATAAATATAATTTCTTTCTCAGTAAAATTTGACAACCTTTAATTAAAATTTATTAAATTTTTTTGCCTTTTGGATTGTGCAGGGAATGGATAGCCAGCCTGCTGCAAAACAGCTGTTTTTTGTCATTTATTTTAGTGTTGCCACAATATTATTTTTTAAACTACACATAAATGGTATGGTTCACTGATTTACTCCTGTTGAGTTTAAGCCACATATACATAAATTTAAATTTAGCTCAACTAAGCCAGCATTTAAACTTTCACTGATTTATTAGCCCTTAAAGACTTTCGGCCGTATTCTAAAAAAAATAATTTGAATTTCAAATGTGCTTTATAATGCATTTACATTATCCCGAAATCTAGTACTGACGAGATTTCGAGCTAAATCTAACTGCTTTTTGCTTGATTTCCCATACAAAACAAAATCTAGTTTGTTAGTAGATTTGTAGGCAATCTAGTCAAAATCTAATATTTTTATTTTATTTTTACCACCCCTAGTTTTGGAAATCTTTTAGTTAATGGGTTTTGTTTTGGATAAAAATCTTGATAATTGTCAAAAAAAAAGTTGGCCTAAACATTATAGATTTTCAAAAAGATTTTAATTAAAATCTGCTAGAATTTGTGCTGATGTAAATGGCCTATTAAAGAAAATTTTATTGAATTATTTTTTATATTTACATTTTTAATCATGAAAGCTATAGATTTAATTAAAATTTCTTACAAATTACAGAAATGGCAACGCTGGCAGTTTGCATTGTTGTTGCTATTGTATTTGATTTTTTTTTGTATTCATAAATTTTTTCTTGTTGCAAGTTTTTTCTTGTTCTTCTTACTGCTCACAGTTATTCTTGTGCTGCTTGTTTGGATGACAAACTTCGATGTCATTTTAGAATGTAATAGAGAATGAAAGCCCGTCTTTCTTTTAAGCCGCTTATAAGATGATCCAACAGCCATGAATAATTTTAAATTAAAATAAATCCAGCTCAAAATACGAGTACTTTCACAGACAGTGGCTCCAAAAAAATATTCGGAATGAAAAACATTGATGAAAAGTTGTTATTCTCAAGATTTACAGCCTGTACCGTGATATCGAAATTTTCCGTTAGCAAACAAACAGGAAGACCTGTCATCACAAGTCGAACTAAAACCAAAGCAAACGAAAACGTTTTATTTTACTTTATATATTTTTTTTCTATGATTTTGTTTAGTCGTTTTTGTTTTTCTTTACTTTTCAATGTGTTTTTATTTGTAACTTTTGAGAAATTTTCGCATCGAGAAAAAATTAAATAGTTATAGTGGTTGTTCTATTTTACATAAAATAAAACATAAAAAAATATATCAACAAATAGAGTTTTTCTATTATAATAGCAAAAAATACTGAAGTATATTTATTTGACATATAAACAATTTTAATTTAAAATAAAACCAAAAATCAATTAAAAAAATATTTTAGTCAATTAAAGTTTTTAATTTAAAAATTTAACTGATTACAAAGTTTAATTGGACTCAATTACATTTGTAATTGCTTTTTGACTTTTAGTTTCTATTAAAGTAGTTTATTGCAGGAATATTATTTTCTGTGTACCGATCCTGTATTTCACAAGTTGATTACAATTATTTCGACTCGAAAAGTTCTCACATTTTTTTTAAGTAGGACCAGTACTCAAGGGATAACCCCTACTCATGCAATGCATTGTGCTAGAAGTAGGAAAATACGTTATGGAGTCGAGGATAGAGGGAGTAGAGTCTGTGGACATTCGATTTGAACTTTCCCACATTGAAAGTGACAGGAAAGAATTACGCAGGTAGTTTATTCCACATACGAACAGTACGGCTAAAAAAAAAAGAATTCTCTCTTTAAAACGTAGTGCGATTCATTGGCCAATCGACCATAAAAGCATGTGCCCTGAATGAAGCACGTGTTGTGCGTATGAATGTGCGGGTTTCAGGAACAAGTTCCCTAATTTCACTGGAACACATTGCATTGTAGTAGCTATAGAACCAGGACATGCATCCCACATTGCGCCGATGCTCCAATGAATCAATAGAGTTGGATACCCCACTTTGATACCTATACTTTGAAGCGCCGGCCCATACATGGGAGTTGTATTCCATTTTTGGTCGGATATAAGTGGTATAAATAGCAAGAAGATCAGATGGGGTGAAGTATTGCTTGCACCGTTTCAAAAACCCTAAGCACTTAAATGCTTCTTTTGAGATTGAAAAATGTGTTCAGTCCATCGAACATCACACTGAATTTTCATGCTTATAACATCAAGCGCTTCCGATTTCTTAATATTTTTACCCCCTTAGTTACAGAGACAGCAGCGTTTATGAGTAATCATACAACATTGGGTATTACGGGCGTTAAAATCGACCCTATTCAGATGACCCCATTTAGAAATTTTTGCTAAATCATAGTTTAATTTATCAATCATTGTTTGTCGCATAGCCTCAACCTCTGGCAGGCTAGGTCTTTGCTGAATGAGAAAGAATGGCAGATGCTGCTGTCGTTCACGAAATAATAGATAGGGTTGAAAGTTTTACATAGAAGGTCATTTAGAAAGATAAGGAATATAGTTGGTGAAAGAACGGAACCTTGCGATGAGATCCAATCTATAACAACTCTTATAGTGCGATCCCTGAGGAAACTCAATAAGAATCTAGAGAAGTTATCACCCACACCAAGAGCAATACATTTTGACAAAAGTGCACCATGCCACACTCTATTAAACGCCTTGGAGATATCTAGAGCAGGGAAGCCCAAAATTGCTTTGCAGCTGTATGGGTGAGAGAATTTGAATTACAGTGAAACGAAAAAGTGTGCACAAAGATTTTAATTAAAATTTAATTACAAGAATTTATTTTGGTTGTAAAAAAGGTAAAAGGGTACAGTTCAAACTGAATATTCATTCTATTTTCCAATTTGGAAAAATGAAAAACTTTTCAACTTTTCATTTTCAGAAAAATGTTCTGTCTTAAAATTTTACTTTTTAAAAAACAAAATGTATTGAACATTTTCTGACTTTATCAAGTAAACAAATAGTAAATTCCTTAACAAAAACTCCATCGGTAAACGTTTACATTACATAACAATATATAAGATCACTACGCTTGAAAGTTATTTTCGTTAATTAAAATATAACTTGTTTTCATTAGTTTCTTCCCCTGCAACCATTTACTAATTTTTCCTCATCATTATATGTAACCGTATTGATATGAATAGTCTAATAATGTCTCTAAAAAACATTTTATACTGCCTCTTATATGTTGGATAACATAAAATACATTGGGCATTATCAAAGACATTGTATATCGAAAGGTATTTTCTTAATTCTATCATTTATGTATATTATTCACTGTAGTTGAAAAAATATCAATACAGCCGCTACGCATGTGCACTTCTTGTCGTCTGGCAGACAACTAAATTAAATGAGCATAAATGTAGAAACTGAATAAAGTCTGCAACTTCAGGAAAATCGCTGACAAATTAATCAAGCCCATAATAATATCGACGGCAGTAACTTCAAAAGGCCCAACTATAATATGAATAAGCTAGCTTAAGCAACTGTGCGGTTACATATAAAACGCATGTGGCAAACTATAATGTACTTAACAAACTTTTCGTCAAGTTTCGTCAAATGTCATTTGCTTAAGTGAAGTGCCAAACTGAACGCACATTCCGTAAGGAAACAACTGTTTGTGCATTTTTTTTAACTCAAACAAGCAGCAGCAGAAAATATTCATTGATTTTAAATATTTTTTTAAATAAATAAGGAAAATAAAGCAAAACTTTTATTTTCATTGTTTGTTTTACAATACACATATACACAGATGCACATGTATTTACTTATGTATATTCACTGTTGTACTTTTTAGTAGGCAAAACAAATAAAACAAGTGATAACGTGATGGATATATGTATTTATATGTGAATTTCTAATAGATTAGGACATTCTTTCAAGTTAGTTTGATTGAATTGCATTCATTTAGGAGTTATGAGAAGAAACAAAATTACTACAAAATTATTGACAATACCTAGATGTGCAGCTGTGGCTAAAGAATACTTAAGTGCATATAAGTACATTGTGGCCACCTTTGGCCTTTTGGCAGACTTATCGTTCAATTCTGACATTAGCTTAAGCCAGCTTATTCATAAAGGGTGTTTTTTATTGAGGTATAGAACTTTAAGTTGGCATCACTTTTTTAACTGGCGGCCATTTTGTCAGCTGTCAAGTGATTAATATTTAGTTTGGTTTGCCATTTCATCATGAACAGGTTGACAAAAGAACAACGCTTGCAAATCGTGCAAATTTATTTCGAAAATAATGGTTCAGTTCGCGAAGTTTACCGCAAGCTCCGTCCATTTTATGGTCGACATAATCGTCCATCAGAGCAATTAATTCGGTTAACCATGGATCGTTTTCGCACTACGTTTACTCTATGTGATAATACGCATCCGCAGAGACGTCGAACAGTGCGCACCGAAGAAACCATTGCCGCTGTAGAGCAAAGTGTTGAAGAGGACCCGAATGAATCGATTCGCCACCGTGCACAGCAATTGGAGCCGACTAACCGACTATTTTGTTCCCGAATTGGATGGCATGAATGTGGATGAGTTGTGGTTCCAACAAGACGGCGCTACATGCCACACAGCGCACGTCACAATCGATTTATTGAAGGAAACATTCGATGAGCGCATAATTTCGCGGAATGGACCTGTCAATTGGCCACCAAGATCGTGTGATTTGACACCATTGGATTATTTTCTTTGGGGATATGTGAAGTCGCTCGTCTACGCCAACAAACCAGAAACGTTAGGGGACTTGGAAGCCAACATTCGTGGCGTTATTGCCAACATACGGCCCCATATGCTCGAAAAAGTGGTTGAAAATTGGACCTGTAGAATTGGCTTTATTCGAGCCAGCCGCGGCGGCCACATGCCCAAAATCATATTTAAACATTAATGGCATAAAATTATCCTTCCAATAAAGCCAAATTGATGGACATTAAAACGATTTTTTTGTGTTTTATTTCAATTCGAAGTTCTATACCTCTGAAAAAAACACCCTATATTATAGTTGGGCCTAAATGCTCTCTAATTTTTGTTTTATTTTCTTTTGTGCTAATTTTTCTTTGTAGTTTTGTTTACAAAATGTATGAAATTTATTGAAAGTATGGTAACATTTTTGTGAGAATGAACATTGATATGTGAGAGTATAAGAAAAAACGCTCTCAAAATAAAATAGATTCTATCTGACGACCGGTTTCTGCGGCTGTTTTTTTTTGTGTCAATTTGTATGGAAAATGTGTTGAAGCCGGTATTCTGTTTAATCATTAACAAAGTGATGGGTGGAGCCAATTAACAATTGTTGAATGAAACGGGTATCTGTGATCTAGAGCAGTAACCAGTGTACACACTTAATTTTTTTTAAATTCGGTAGAATGGACAAAAAAAAAAATCGGTAGATTTGAATGAAATTCGGTAGAAAATTTTTTTATTCAGAGAAACATAAAAAATAACAATTCAAAGAAACATAAAAAATAACAAAATATATGTACTTATATATAAAGGATAAGTGCAAGGAGTATCAAACTAAACAGGTTCCAAAAGCGCATTTAAAACTTCACATGTGATTGGAAATTAAACTGCCATAAACAATGAAGCATTTCCAATAAAAAAAGTGTCATCGTCAGTTATTTGCCCTTATACTTTATAAAAAATAACTAAAATATTTGACAAACATTTGTATCTACAAAGATTATATGTAAGATCCATTTATGAATTTAAATTTTTGTACAAAAATTATTAAATCATTGGTAGGAATAAATATTTCATCCAAACGGCACAATTCTTTGGCAAATATTAGGTTATTTATAGTTTCAGTTTTTAACCGATTTCTTTTTTCTGTTTTAATGATTTTCATGACAAAAAAATGACCGCTCTGCGGCGGCACTGCTATTTGGCAAAATAGGTAATTTACACATACATATATCGACTTAAATTACTAAGTAACAATATTCGGTAGATTTCAGGCCTTGTTCGGTAGAATTGGTAGATTGTTAAATTCACAAACATATTCGGTAAAATCTACCGAATATCGGTAGAAGTGTGCACACTGGCAGTAACCCGCAAGCCATAGCACAATTGTGCGGATGAAAATCACATACATGCTTATGCTCTTTCATTTAAGGTAGAGGTACATAGCTCGCTTTTTGCGCGTTACGCTTTCTATGCATCTGTCAAAAAAGTAGAACCAATGTAATAGTATGTGACAAGTTACATTGCAAAACGCGAAGAACGCGTAGGCGCGTTCAAAGCAAAAAGTAGGTCTACTTTCTACTTTTATACGCGTTACAAGCACATGAAAGAAAGTCAGCTGTTCTTGAAAGCTAAATATGTTAAATAATGCTTTACTTCTTACGTTATCGATAAATATTATTTTGCCGTGGATAATTTTTTTCTTTTTTTTTCAATAAAAAAATTTCTTGGTAAAATAAAAACTTGTTTAATAAAATATGTGAATATTTTCATTAATGCGATGTATTTTAATTAACTTTTCATCACACTTTTCTCAGTAACAAATTTTGCATATTAGTTATCGATTACTTTTGCGTACTGAGTGTCATCTCCGCTAAATCTGTATTATTTATTTAATTAAATTTAATTATTGCTGTAAAAAGACCGAACAAACGAACGCACACAGCTGATCAAAACAGAAATAAAATGGCGCATGAAAAGCAGCGCATGTAACTCAACGCGACCAAAGCACAGAATACACAGAAGTGAAGAAAGTGACAGGTCAAAAAAGCTCCAATCAGGTTTTTGTTAAAATTCGTGGAAAAAAGAGAAAAGCATAGTGTATTTGATACTGTAGTGTATTACTGCGTACCAATTAACACAGCTAATTGCTAATTTTATTTTGCGGGACACTGATCTAGAGCCATTCTATTGTCATAGCTGCTATCAAAAAGGAAGTTACCAGATTATTGGCTGTGCTGGCATGCTGGCGGTGCTCCGGCTGAAGCTCGCCGTTGGGGAGGGATCTTGCCAACCTCTCTAGTACTTACAGCTACAAAAAGAAATATCATGCCAGCTGCTCTATGGTGTCATACGAGAAAAGTTAATAATAAAAAAAGGACTCGAAGCAAACACCTTTTTCCTTGTCTCCCCTTCATCACCCGTCATTTTCGCAGGATGACCTGGCTGATGTCGTGCCAAGTTCTATACCCATAATAAATAAATTATATATTTTTTTTTGTTTGTAAATATGCAATTTAATAAAAAATTAAATAAAAAGTAAACATTTAATAACCATTCAACAATTTAGTGAATAAATTCAAAATTAAATTTATTCACAGATTTGTGGATACTATTAAAATGCCTTTTTAATCTATTTTCCCTATTATTTTTTAATGTTTCATAACATAAAATGCATTGCAAATTCCCAAAGCATTTTTAATCACGAAATATTTCCCAGCTTCCATAATTATATGATCAATTTTTTGTCTGTAGAAATTTATTAAATTTGAACTTTAATTTTGTTCCGTGTGCTCAAAAAAACTAAACAAAAAACCAGGAAAAAATGAATACATGCGTACACAACTTAATTCGTCGCTTGCTCAGTGACGACTAAATTAAAGAGCATATGCATGTGTGTGATTTTCATCCGCACAATTGTGCTATGGCTTGCGGGTTACTGATCTAGAGCATGGGTGAACATCATGTAGCAAATTTTTGCAAATCGAATTCACACGTATTCTTATTCTCTTTAATTTAGTCTTATCTGAGATAAATTTTTACTTATCTTTTCACTCACTTTTCTCAAACGCACTGCGAGAAATTTATTGTGATGCTGTTTATGTTAAAAAATGCTTTTGCTTACGTGAAAATTAAAAATATTTTCTCTTACAAATTGGTTTTTAGTAGTTTTAAACTCAGAATTTAAGTGAATAATAATGTTTATTTATTATTTTTTGTTGAAACGGTTTTCTAGAAAAAAATTCTTTCATAAAAAAAATCATATACGAATTACTTTTATTAATTGTTTCTGCCTGTGTGTTTATCTTTTTCGCTCACTTACACAACCTTAAATTTATCTTGGTCACCCATGATCTAGAGCCACCATCTTACTTTCGCCAAAATGGTGGATTGAATTACACCATTTCTCCGAGAGCACAGCAAGTAGATCTCCCGTAGAGCGGCCTCTACGAAATCCATACTGCCGGTCGTTGAGTAGGCTAATGGACTCCAGAGACCTTATAATATAGAAATTCACCATACTTTCTTTCCATCACTTTGGAAAGTGCAGAACATATTGCGATTCTGCGTTAATTTTCAGGGTTATTTGCTTCTCCTTTTTTAGGGATTGGCGTAACACTAGCAACCTTCCAACACACTGGGAACTCACCAGCATTGGTACAACGTGCTGAAGAGGTTAGTTAATGGACGTGCTAACGTCGAGGAGTACTGCTTCAAGACCAGTGCTGGAATGCCGTCCGGCCCGGGAGACTTGTGTATGTTGAGTTCCGATAAACCCTTTTTTATTGCCCTAGCTCGAAAGATTTTCTTAGGCATAGTAGTAGTGCATACTCTCTCGAGCACAGGCAGAGGCTGATTGCTTTCATTCGTTGCATTCGTTATAGAAATGAGGCACAGACTTACATTTATATTTGTATTCCAGTGTTTTTTTTTTTCATAAAATTTTAGTGATTTTTTTATAGAATTTTTGTCCTACATATATACGTACAACTAAAATGAATGAATGGAAGCTAATTTAAACTATGAGTCCGAATGGAGTTAGTAAAAGTGAGAGACTGTTCGCTTTAGAGTCCAACCTAAATTAGAGCGTCAAGCGTAGCGT
Source organism: Tachina grossa (assembly GCA_949987645.1). Classification (NCBI taxonomy): domain Eukaryota; kingdom Metazoa; phylum Arthropoda; class Insecta; order Diptera; family Tachinidae; genus Tachina; species Tachina grossa. Next base: position 45,174,972 of record OX465278.1, on the reverse strand, counting down.
TGACAGCAGAGTACATATTTTTACATACGTACATTTAAACGTACACGCAAAGAAAAGATATGGTTGTAGAATGGTTGAGGAAGCAATATTATGCTCTCTGAAACAAATGAAAGTTCGACGAAAACTAGTTATTGTTATTTTAAACATTTATTTCGTTACGATAAACAGAGTAATGCTTGAATTTTATAATTACATTATCACATCCATAAAAAAGTGTGATATGGTTAGAGTTTAACAATATAGTCTTGTTAAAAAATTTATGACTACAACATAATTTGTATTATTATTTAAAAATAATATGATGTAAATAATAATATAATGTTATCCAAAACCATACTATGTTGAGTTTTTAAAAAAATCTTTTTCAGAAACATCTGACAGTTCAGTATTTCGTTTTTAAGCTATCGGTAGTGCACGGGTGGTGTGAAATAAATGAATAAATAAATAAAGTATAAACAAAAGGGTAGACCAATAAAAATATATAAACATTTGTGTATCTTTTTATACAGACATGGCTGTATGTCTTGTAAGTATACATTTCTGTATATACAATTTATTTCAACAATATTAATTTATATATTTGTGATTTGAACGGGCTAAAGTTCGTATGGCTTTTTAAGCCAAATTACATGTGATAATTATTAATGAACAAATAACACCAAAGTCTGTTGTAAATATTCTGACTAACAAATGGAGTTCGAATAATAATTAAAATTAACTAAAAATTAATAGCCATGGGCCTGTGGCAAAAATTAAAAATAAAAATATACTTAATAGTAACAAACCAAAAAAGTTTGTCTTAAGTAGAACAAAAAATAAGCAAATTAAGTAACATGTGTATAATTAGTAAAAAAAAGAACAAAACGACAATGGTAAGACTGTTGTAAATATAGTGATGGTAAAATTGAGCTTACAATACAAAAAAGCTTTCAGCAAATTGAAATACGATGAATCAAAACAATTCACATATTCCATTTGCAATAAAATGCTAAGTATATAAAGTAGAAATCTACATCAACTGACACCACACACAGTGGACCAAACACAAAAGAACGCTGATGATGAAGGTTTAGTGGCCTTCGAAAACGGCTGGCTGTTCCGTTCAACTATGTGTTGTTAGTCAGAATATTTACAACAGACTTTGGTGTTATTTGTTCATTAATAATTATCACATGTAATTTGGCTTAAAAAGCGATACGAACTTTAGCCCGTTCAAATCACAAATATAGAAACAAATGGAGTTCGAATAATAATTAAAATTAACTAAAAATATTAATTTATTTTTATTTCGAATTTAACGCACAGCTGTTTCTACAATAAATATATAATTAAAAAATAAAATAGTATTATTATAACTATTAAATAATACTGTGGTCTTATTTAACAATATTAATATAATATCAAAACTGAGTCTGAATTATATTTTAGTCACATCTAACAGTAGTATTGTCATATATAAAATGCTAAGATTGGGTGTAACAAAGTTTATTGTTTTTGTAGATAATATTATTTTTAACTCAGATAATAATATTATTAAGTTTGGCTTTTCTATTAACAATAATATGATTTGACTCCAAACATATAATTCAATCATAGTATGTTGCTGTTTGATTATGGTTACCTCAACCATATTTTTTCTTTGCGTGTATAAAATATTATTTGAATGTGCTGAAAATATGTGCTCTGCCGTTAACGCAACGCTTAACGCTCTAATTTAGGTTGAACACTGAGTTTTCTTCCGATATTGTGGGCAGGCTGCCAACTTCTGAAATTGTTATATGTATGTCTCTGTTGCCCTGCCTGAAATAAAAAATTAAAGTAAAAATTCTTAATAAGACATATACACCTGCACGAAATTTAGTATATTTCAATTAAAATCTTTGTCAAAATCTATATTATTTACACCAACTATTTTTTATGACATTTATCAAGATTTCGTATCCAAAACAAAAAAAAAAATTGGATTATCTCGACTTAAGCACTTTTTCCTTATTGTCACAGATACATATGTATATTAAAGCTGTCCTTAATCAAAAATTGATTTTTCTTATTTTCCTTTTATTTCCATAATAGCTGCATAACTATTAAAAATATTTTTGGTTTTATAAAACAAAATTTTTTTCCCTTAATTGCAGCATAGTCATCAGCGTTGTCAACTTTTCAATTTCAAAAAGCACTGAAACCAGGAAAAAAACGCGTAATTTAAGTAAAAAAGCACTAAATCAAAATGTTTTGTTTTATAAAAAAAAATTTTGTATATAAAAAATATAGAAATCGGTTGACCTTGCATTTTATCCCTACAACTTCAAATTGGAAGCATTTGATACACATTTTGATTCTATGAGAATCAGTGAATTCTGAAATCAATTTGACGAAACTTTTTTAAATTATTATAAAAAATTTAATATTTTTCGTCAACTGAAATTAGCAGTAATTGGCAAGTCTTTTTGACTTTCTGATTAGATTTTGAACTCGATGGGAGTAGTAGTTAATTTTTTTAAAATCAAGACTTTCAAAATTTGATTTTTATTAAACCATGCTGTGGAAACATTCTTTCACAGCAAACGCAATATTAATAATAACAAAGTCACAAAATTAAAAAAAGTAATTTGAAAGTTGACCAAGTTATATGAACTTAAATTATATGTACTATTATTTTAGAAAAAAGGAACGAAGTAGGTTATAAATATGTAGCCTAAATCGGCAGCTCTATTAGCACCACAATTTTCTCGTTTCAGACCGCTTTCATATAAAGCCAAGTGTAAGGACAACTTTTTACGTATTTTAGACTTAAATAAAGTAATAAAGGTAAAAACGTGATCAACTTCTGCGTTCGAACATTAAAGTATGATGGGAATGCAATTTCGATAATGCCCCAAACGAGTTTATATCAAATGAATAGTTATAAGACTTTATTTCTGCCCAAAACTCGAAGGCGAACTCAAAGTTTATCCATTGCATTAAGTGAATTATTCTCTTTTTACTGTATATACTAGAAAATATTTCGCTAATAGACTATACTTGCATTATATCTTCTTGGTCGTGTGGCAAAACACTGTTTCCAATAATTGTGCTTAAAATGTTAAAGTTTGAGAATAAAATGCACGTATTTCTTCAGCCAAGTTTTGTACAATCTTATTAGAATATTTTGAAATGTTCCATTTAACTTCAGTGCTTATGTTTTTTAAATGTTAGACTTTTACAAAAAAAATATATATATATATATATATATATATATATATATTATATCAGGAAAATTCTTTTTGAATTTTGGGTTTAGTGCCACCGCCAAGAAATAAAAAGCACCAAAAATTAGTTTAAAAAAGCACCGAGCACTAACTTCAAAATTTTTCGCGTCGAAAATTTCAAAAAGCACTAAAAACGGTGCGAAAAGAACCGAGTTGACAACTCTGATAGTCATAGCTTTTTTATAAGAGAAATTAATTTAACTTCTGCAATGAGAAGCGTGTAAATTGAAAATTTTTTATTTATTTGTAGTAAGAGAAGCTTTTTTTGAGTCTTAAAGGAGCGCTTGTTATATATGCATTTTTTTTAATAAAAAATCAAAAATAATAAATAGCAGATATTGTAAATTTCTAAATTTTATTTAAGTCCGAGTATACGTTACATAAAATTTAGCATAATTCTATGTAACGTATACGGAATGCAATACACACTTGGGCGTATGTATACGTGTTAAGAAATAACTCAACATTTATTGTGAAGCATGGAGCAACACACAGTGGGATGACTTGATACATTTTTGTGCAAAAACTATAATGTTCCTAGATCATTGAAAGTTGGCAACGAAGCTTTTATTGACTAAATTAAGACAAAATTTGAATTTCATAAAAATTGAGCTCGTTCATTGGCCGGCCACCGTACATGCAATCCAAATCAAATCTATTTGCCTAAAATTTTTCCTGTCCAAGCAGAAGTCCTCAAATTTGCTACATACACTTTCTGGAAATTTTTTTTGATAACATTATGACAATTTCAATGGGAAATGTTGCCATTATTTTGTTGTTTGGTATGATAATACGAGTACTGCAAGTTCAAACTTGGATCAAACTTGGATTAAATTAGTTTTCGGATTTGCTAATTATTTAAATTCATAGTCATAAATAGACAATCAATGAAATTGAGCCTATAATCACAAGAGTGAATTCTAAATACTTACGTTGTAATATATTTTCCATGCGGTTAAAAAGTAGGAACTGTATGCAATGAATGCAGTACAAATTCAGATGAAGGTTTCAGCCATAGCTGTTAAATTTCGATTATGATTAGGAATCAATTAGATAACATTTTAAAAAGAGTTGTACTCATTATATAATTCTATTTTAAGGAATTTCTGATAAATAATTAACTACGATTACTAATAATCGAAAAGTAATCTGAATTACTAGAAATTACAACAAAATAAAAAGGTAATCAAAAAATAATCCGACTACTTTCAAAGATTACTTTTGATTACTAATAAATAATCAAAATGAATTAAAAGTAATCTTTAAATATAACCGGTTTAATTTTGGATTACTTTTGATTCTTTTTGATTATATTATTGCAATTTCAAGGAATTGAGATTACTTTTCCATTATTAGTAATCGTACGAAACTAAATATAATCGTAGTTTAATCATTACTTCACCTTTCAAAAAAAGTAATCAAATTAGTAATCAGTACGATTACTAATCAGTAATTAACAGTTATGGTTTCAGCAATAAGAGTTTATAAATTCTAAAATTTAATAAATGGAAGCTAATGTCGAAAGTGAATAATGAATAATAAATGAATATGTGTATTGGTTCGATTAAATCGAAATTATGGAATTGACTTTAAGGTAAACTAATAGAAAGAACTAAGTATTTTTTAAGCGACTTCAACAAAAAGGGGGCAACTTTCAATTCGCCTTTATTTTTTTTGTTGCGTTGCTTCATAACTCGTTACATCTTAGACCGATTATAGAAAATTGTTTTTGTACGAAAGTATATAGCTTCCGTTTGGTCCCACTGTAAAAATAATATTTGATTTTATGATATTTTAACAATTCGATTGTTAAGAAAATTACCCAACACATTACGCTCTCGTAACGACACAAACTCGAATTTGAAAGTAATGGGCGGGCCACACCCAATAAAACTTAATTTTATATTACACATGCTTCTATTTAAACGATTTTTGTGAAACTTGGCACACACCCTGAGCTCAAAAAAAGACACCATCTTGCATTGAAAAAAGGTGGGCGGAGGCACGCCTATTAAATTGTAATATTATATTTCAGGTGGTTGTACTTAACCAATTTTTACGAAACTTGGCACACACCTTGGCCTTTTAAAAATTCACGAACTTGCATTCAAAAAAGTGGGCGAAGCCACACCCACTAAAATTTAATATTGTGTCTCACGTGCTTCTGCTTTATAGATTATTACAAAATTTGGCACACCCCTTAAGCCTTGAAAAATACCTAATGCTGTGTTCAAAAAAGTGGGCGGGGTTACGCCCATGAAAGATTAGTATTAAATTATATGTATATACTTCTATTTGTCAGATTCCTTCAGCTCTTAGAATGACATAATTTGGTGCTTAAAGAAGTGGGCGGGGACATGCCCATTAATGATTAATATTATAATTCAAGTGCTTCTTTTGGAGCGATTTTTACGAAACTTGGCACGTACCTCTGAAAGTGACGCGATTTTGAATTTAGAAAAGTGGATGGAGACTAATATTTGCCAAATTGGGCATGAACACACCCCTAAAAATATAAACTTGGTACTAAAAATTGGAAAATAAAACTTAAAAAAAAAAATTAAACTGACTTTAAAATTAAGCACTACAAAATTAAAAATAATTTAGATTCGGTTAAATAACTCAAAAATTGTCACGCGTGAGCGTGAGGGTATAATATTTTTTTGCTTTAATGTAAAAAGAATAACAAAGAAAACAACTGTTGATTGATAACATTTTCAAAACGAAAATTGTCACGCGTGAGCTGGAGTGAAAAAATTTTTTTTGCTCTAATGCAAAAAGAATAACAATAGAAAACAAATTTTTTTAAATTTTTTTTCAACAATTTTGTTTTACTGTCACTTTATCAAGTGTTTTATGTGTGATATCAAATAACGAGTGAGCGTAGTAAAGGTTTACATAATAAAAATTTATAGTTTTTGAAAATTAAAAAAACTTGAATATAATGACGAAGGTGAGTGTTTTAATAAAATAAGTCAAAAATTGTCACGCGTGAGAGGACGTGAGCGTGAGTGATAAACATTTTTTGCTTCGTGGGATTAAGTGATAAAAACTTAAGCACGTTAAGTGGGAGGCTTCAAAGAATTATTTCAATCGGTCCTGCCGTTTGGCTGTAATTAATTATGGCCATAAAATATGTAAAATTTCTCATACTACATTGTCCAGATAACGACGGTACGTTTATTTTGATGTTTATTTATACTTCCATTTAAAGCTTCATCCAGCCAGCATTTAAGGCTAGTTTGCTTGCTCTAAAACTAAGCTGAATTTCAATATCAGTTTCATGCATTAAAACTAATAAAATTCTGGTGCCATATTTTTCAATGCATAGTTAAAAAAAATTAGGTCAAGTTTCAAAATTTTATTTTTTGGAACTTTATTACAAAATTTCGATTCCGACAAAAGTTTACACAATTAAAAGACCCTGTATGGACAACGAAGACGTCTACGAAATAAATTCAACGAAGAACGTGCAGCTAGCAAGCAGTGTTTCATGTAAATATATGTGCATACATACATACATACATACATACATACACACCTATATACATACATACAACTACACAGGCTTACCATACATTTTATACATCCCTATGTAGTAAATTTATACATACATACATACATACATACATATATACAAACATACATGTGCACATGCATACACACGGACATTCTTACAAAGAGACATACAGTGTAGAACGAGTGACTGTTTATTTATGTATGTTTGTATGTATGTATAAATGTATGTAGGTATTTTACATACAAACGAACACATATCTACGATATCTACTTGCTGTACGATGTCGAATTTTTTGTGGCACTACTTGGGTATGGAATAGGAATGAGATGAACCAATTTTGTGTTGGTACTTTTTCATTTTAACATAAAGTACCAGTTCTTCTTTCTATGATAATGTTATGTATAGACAATTGCCAGATCTTACAATATTGTCAGCAGGGGGCAAATCACGGCATTCGAAATCGAGTAGACGTTCGTGTAGATAAATATTTCGATAGCTGGAATTTTTTGGATCACGGTATTCGATCGTAATTTATGTTACGTACTACTACTATTTTTTACATTGCTGTTAGAATTTGACAATAAGAAAAACAAAACGAAAAAGGAAAACAAAAAATTAATAAGTTCATGAAAAACTTCAAAGATTGCTAAAAAAAATTTACAAAACTTTAATTAAAATGGATCCAAATGTTATTTTTTTGTATTTTTCATCTCCGGAATCGGAGGATATGGCGTCTTTAGTTTTGGCACAGAATACACAGAAGTGAAGAAAGTGACAGGTAAAAAAAGCTCCAATCAGGTTTTTGTTAAAATTCATGGAAGAAAGAGAAAAGCATAGTGTATTTGATACTGTAGTGTATTACTACTAACCAATTAACACAGCTAATAAAAATGTATTGCACTAGAAAGACGTAGCAAAACAAAACCGACGACAAAATTTGAGGGAAAACGAGACAAACTGAAAAATACACGTATCTTCCGTCTCGTGACACTTCTGTATGTTTTGTGGTTTTGGCGCTTTTGTCTCGCTTTGGCCATTTTATCGGTTATTAGCGTTTTTCATTTTAGAGATTTTTTCGTTTTGGCGATTTTTGTTCATTTTGGCGATTTTTTTTTCATTTTGGCAATTTATTTATATTATAATTAGGGAAAGGATTTTCATGTAAGTACATGTTTTTTGTCGTTGGTCGTAGATAAACGTAAATAAAATATCTTTGCAAATCAACAAATTTGCGACAAAATGGCATCGATTTGTTTATGCATATTTTATAATAAATACTGTTTATTTTAATTTAATTTAAATTTAGGATTTATATGTGTAGATCAATTGACCAAGTGGAATTGGGCAGAGATTAGTTGCGCAAATAGATACGATAAAGTGATATGCCAAGCCGAGGATGAAGGATGAAGCAATCAGTTGATATGCAAGAGAAATATATGCAGATGTTGTTAATATGAGATTAGGTGATTTCATATAATTTTCTATGTGCTCATCCAGTTGGACATTTATACAGTGATGTCAGTGTCGCCCAATGAGAAAAATAAATGAAGAATTAGTTTAATTCACAGGCATATAATTTTATTTAGAGAAATATATAAAGAGATTTGATTTACAAAGAGAATTGTATACCGAGCTGAGATGCTTACCCTTCGATGGTGATTTCAGAAGTGAAGTTCGCTTAGCAAAAAGACTCAAGGTTAAAAAATACACAAAAGGGCGCCAGCCAAATGACACTTAGCTAGCTATAATTACATTTTATCTACGTAGGGTTATCAGCTTCGGTATACAATTTCACGAAACTTTAATAAATTCAATGGTTCTTAAACTATACGTAACTTTAAAAGTATAAATTCATTTTTAAGTATGAATGTAATATTTCAGTTTCAAAGAAAAGACAACTAGACATTGGTTGAAATGGAAAAGCAAATATATGTATGTAAAATGTACTTCAAACAATCTTTATGCTTATTTGAACAAATACTGTAACGCAGTTTATTTTTCAGCTGGGGTATGACTCAGTCTGCCTAGGATCTGATCAAAGGTCTGCTTCCTTTGGATAGTATGTAGATGTTGTTGTACTAACACAATCAGTTTTATATACGAACTCATCACGACTTCTAACGTCAACACTATTAAAAAGTGAAGAGTATGAAGTATATCCGAGAGGCGAGGTTAGGTTTGATTACTTTACGAAATACGATTAATACGAATATAAAGTAAATTCGGAGGACTTTATATTCGGCTAACGTGCCACTAACTACAACGAACACGAGTAAATTAGGGAGACTTCGCGTTCGGCTAATTTATGAAACAATATTAATACGAGATATAAAGTAAATTCGGGAGACTTTATATTCGGCTACCGTGCAGCTAACTACAACGAGCACGAAGTACATTCGGCAGACTTCGCGTTCGGATAATTTACGAAATAATATTAATACGAAATATAAAGTAAATTCGGGAGACTTTATATTCGGCTAAAATACGGTTTATCTACTTGCTAACTACAGGGTGAGCCAAAAGAAACCAAGGGGTGTAAAAGTTTAATAACTTTTTTGTTTATTAACTTTTTTTATTTTTTCTTTCAGATTATATAATATACAAAATGGAAATTTTTTTACACTAAGTATGAAAAATGATGTCTCTTAAATGATCACCGTTTTCAGCTTCGCACTTTCAAAACTTGTGGCTGTAGCGTTCGAATTTCTGCAACAATGTTTGCCTTGAGTTCAAGGATTGTCTCTGGCTTGTTCACATACACTCGCTCCTTCAAAAAACCCCAAAGAAAATAGTCGGGTGCTGTCAAATCTGGCGATCGCGCTGGCCAAATAACTTCCGAATTTCGAAAAATTATTCGCTCTCCAAAAATTTGACTTAAAAGTGCCATTGTGTCTCGGGCAGTATGGGCAGTGGCTCCGTCCTGCTGAAACCACATACCAGGTCTGTTTTCAAGAGCAGGACGTAAAAAATTTTCTATCATAAACCGATACCGCTCTCCATTTACGGTTACAGCACTTCCATCTTCATTCTCGAAGAAGTAGGACCCAATGACATTTTCAGATGTGATCCCACACCATAATGTACACCTGATGGGGTGCAATTGGCGTTGATGAATGGCTCTTGGATTTTGAGAACCCCAGAACCTACAGTTCTGCTTATTAACAAAGCCATTCAAATGAAAATGAGCTTCATCACTCATAATCAAATTTTCAATAAAGTTGATTTCATTTCTGGCCAACTCTTGAAATTTAACTGCAAAATTTAGACGTTGCCGATGATCTGCGGGTTTTAATTCTTGGACCAATTGCACCTTACATGGGTATAACTGTAAATCTTTTTTTAAAATGCGCCATAGTGACGTACGAGACTTTTCTAGCTGAGCAGAACGCCTTCTGCCGGATGTTTCTGGTGCTTCGTTAACACTTTGCTGTACTCGTTCAATATTTTCCGCAGTGCGACTTAAACGTGGTCTACCGGTTCGAGGCAAATCTCTTACGCTGCCATGTTGGTGATGACGATTAACTAAGCAACGAATCATCGCTTCAGAGGGCGAAATTCTGACGTTAAAATGTCGACGATATGCTCTTTGCGTTAAAATAATTGATCTCTGGTTTAAATAATAAAATTCTATTGTTCTGGTTCTCTGTTCAGTTGTGAACCTCTCCATTATAAATTCTCCAAGTGTTGTCTATATAATCTGAAAGAAAAAATAAAAAAAAATTAATAAACAAAAAAGTTATTAAACTTTTACACCCCTTGGTTTCTTTTGGCCCACCCTGTACTTAGAACAAGAGTCGGTAAAGCTTCCGGACGACACTTTCAAGTGGCCTACTTATAATTGTCGTTCGTACGATCTCGGCACTTGTTGATCATTGTGTACAACAGTGTGCACACTTAACTTTTTTTAAATTCGGTAGAATCGACAAAAAACATCGGTAGATTTGAATGAAATTCGGTAGAAAAATTTTTTTATTCAGAGAAACATAAAAAATAACAATTCAAAGAAAGGGTAAGTGCAAGGAGTATCAAACTAAAAAGGTTCCAAAAGCGTTTTTAAAACTTCACATGTGATTGGAAATTAAACTGCCGTAAACAATGAAGCATTTCCAATAAAAAAAAGTGTCATCCCCAGTTATTTGCGCTTACCCTTTATATAGATATGCTATGCATATATAAAATAACATACATAAATAACAGGAATTCAGTTTTTGTACATAGGTTTTATAAAGCTACTAAAATAACTTTTATTTGACAAACATTTGTAACTACAAAGATTATATATGAGATCCATTTATGAATTTAAACTTTGGTGCAAAAATTATTAAATCATGGATAGGAATAAATATTTCATCCCCAAGGCACAATTCTTTGGCATATATTAGGTTACTTATAGTTTCAGTTTTTAACCGATTTCTTTGTTCTGTTTTAATGATTTTCATGCCAGAAAATGACCGCTCTGCGGCCGCAATGTTATGTGGCAAAATAGGCAATTTACACATATATCGACTTAAATTACTAAATAACAATATTCGGTAGATTTCAGGTCTTGTTCGGTAGAATTGGTAGATTGTTAAATTCACAAACATATTCGGTAGAATCTACCGAATATCGGTAGAAGTGTGCACACTGGTGTACAAACGTTGATTACTTATGCCAACTAAAATATGACCTGAGTGAGAATCATACCTTGCGTTGGCATATTGTGGTTCGGTTTCAATCAGTGGTGGTGTCTGGCTGTATGTGTATGTCGTGCTTTGTACAGGTATACGATAAAAGGTAGGTGTAATTTCACTATGGTATACGGTAAAAGGTGCGTGTTTGCACTTTTTATTGAATAAGAATAAAAAAGTATATGCAGTTGTAACGTCACGTTACAATACATATTTTTTGCATATTTCATTATAAATGTATATTTTTAATACATTTTTTAGTTTTTTGGTTTTTTGATTAGTTACAAAGTATTTAAAAGCTGCAGCTTTTACGACTGTCTAAAAACAAAAAAAAAAGAGAAATCGAGAAATATTTGCGACCGCATTTTATTATTCTATGTTCAAAAACACCGTAGGACTCCTTCAACTCATTTAAAAAAATTCAATACATTGGCTTAAGTCAAGAATACCAATACCATTGAAAATTAAAAAAAACAAGAGCATGGGATAAAGTGGATATAAAGTGCTTTTGTAGGCCCCTTTACGTGTTGCAGCCTTTAATGAAAAATATCCATTGATACGAATGGATACATCATATAAATAGTAACTAGATGGGGAACGTGGCAAAAGGCTGTCGGCTACTATATTTCTTTTAACAAAATTAAAGAAATTTTTAATTAAAAAAAGAAAAACTTAATAAAAATAAAACTTAATATAGCCCAATTAGAGGCTTTTGTACACTTTAACAGCTGAATTTGAATTAATTGAAAATGGGGTAAAAAACATATGCTCTGAAAATAAATTAGAAATAGTTATACAAACAAATTATGGACTTGAAAAATATGAAACAAATTGCATCAATAGTTTATAGTTCTAAGAACGAAAATTTAGAAACTGAATATTCCACAAACGAAATAGCAGCATTTAAATGCGCACTAATAACTTCTGCTGACGTGAAACATTCGTTTTATTCATTCATGAACGTAAATAAAAATTCCACTTAAATTTATTTTGTATTTCATATGATTTGACAACATATTTGTTAAGAAAGCATTGAAGATGAGCTTTTTATATATTTTTAAGTTTTTAATGACAAAATGTTTGTTAAGAAAGCAATGAAGCTTCTTTTTTTAAGTTTTTAATGTCATTAAATGTTGAAAAAATGTTGATAAATGCATATTTTATTAGTTTAAAATATTTACATATTCATGGTGTAATTATACAGGTGACTGCGTAAGAATTTGTTATACAAAAATACTGCAACCATAGCTGTGTAAAGAACCGAAGAATGTCAAAAGCACAAAAATAATTGTGCTAAAACCAAAACAAAATAGAAGTTTTTGACATTCTTCAGCTACAAAGCACATAGAGCAAAAAATTATCAGCTGAAGTAGCACTGCCACCTAGTTAGATACACCTTTGTACATATTTTTATATTTTTACTCCATATTTTATGTACATAAAACGTGATTTTAAATGCATGAAAATCCTTTCCCTAATTATAATTAATCAATGTTGATAAATTTTTTTTTACAAATTTGAACAGAATACTATGCTTTATGTGAAATGTGAATTGTTCTGTTGATCTTGGTAAAAACATATGAAATATCTCTTCAACATTTTAAATTTTCATGCGAAATAATATTAGTGCCATTGGTTTCGAAGGGAATTTACAACAACCACATGGGTTACAAACGCAAGAATTTGTAGCATAGTTTTAGGGGCTAGTTGATGTCATAACCAATGTTGCTCAATATTTGTCACAAGTACCAAACCAGCTTGGGAAAAATGTTGAACAACATTCATTATATCGTACATATAAAGGCTGGTACTCCGTTCGAATATGCGATAGAAAAACTTATTTTTTAAGCAAAACAAACTGCAAAAATGCTAAATATGTACTAAGAAAAACTGCTAAAATTAGGGAAAACTGCACATTTGGCAACGCTGATCGTCGCAACTGAAACAAAAATGATTCCAGAAACATTTTGCATTGAAAACATGCTGCCACATACATTTTATATGTTTTTCGCAATAAAGCATAGTACTCTGTTCAAATTTTTTTAAACATGTTTATCAACATTGATTAATTCATACGAAAAATTTGGCATGTAATGATGTCATGACAATATTTGTTGGCTCCTGAAACTATGCTACAATTTATCATGTTTATAGAAACATCTCATGTGTTTGTTGTAAATTCCGTACGAAACAAGTGACACTCTACTTATTTCGTGCGAAAACTTAAAATGTTGAGATACATTTCAAATGTTTTTCCCAATATAAGCAGAGTACTATTTCTGCAACATTTTTTCATGAAAAATTCGTGTCAATATTTTTTATATGTAATTTGGCAGCGTTTCGCGTGAAATGTTGAACAGAGTACCAGGCTTAAGAACAGAACAGTAGTACTTTTGGAAGTTTATTTCGCAAATGTTTCATAGCAAATAATTTTACCTGTAGATTGACAGAAGTTCGCACGAGTACCAGGCTATAAATAATATTAAATATCCCTTGAAGCTATGCTACAATTTTTAACGTTGAACAGTGGGGCCAAACACCCCTTTTTTTTGCGAATCAATTTATACATATGTATCTCCACAACTATGTAGTGAGGTTCATTAAATTTTATATGGGTAGCTCTTAGAACAAACTACATGTTCCAATAAAATATTGGCGGTGTAAGAGGAACGAGACGGTTACCCCCCATACAAAGTAATTACATATTATTTTTCCTATATTTTTAGAACTACAATAGTTAGACATAAAATTTTATATGGATAACTTTTAGAACAAATTGCATGTTCCACCAAAATTTTGTAGGCCAAAGGAGGAGGGAGGGGGCGGGGGTCAGATTTGGAAGGGTACCCCCCCCCCAATACAAAGTAATTATTAACTAATTAATAATGATAATATTTTTTATATAAGAAATACCGAAGCAGGTACGAAATGCATATAACGGTTTTTATCCAACAAAACAAGTGAAATGTTTTTTTATTCACGTGCGCTCCTGATGTATTACTTGTCATTGAATGACTTGGATACGAATTATCCAACAATAGATGTTTTAACAAGCCTAAGAAAGTTAGCTAAAGTCACAAATGTTATTTTTAAATTCATCATCACGCGTGACTCATTCGTGACTCACAGGTGACTCATGCGCGACTCATACGTGATTTATGCGTGTCTCACACTTTACTCATGTGTGATTAATGCGTCACTCATGCGTGACTAATACTTTACTCACGTAAATTATTTAAATAAATACATACATGAACTTGATGGTTTAGCTTCGAGGATAGATTTGAAAAATATTGCAATGATCTTTTGCAACATTTTATTGATTTCCTGTAGCATTTGCAACGAGTGCAGAAGTAAAGTACAATATTACAAATAGTTCCCCCCCCCCCCCCCCCAACATTAAGTACTTTTGTACACATTTACGTACGCCTGTGAGTGCAACGACATATGTCGGTATGTAAATTTGAATGTATGTATGTGCATATCTATGTGTATATGCTTGTATAGTGATTGTACCAGTGTGACATATACGAGCGCACATTGCTGTATAGTCATGCCAATGATTTTCTTCGTAGGCCCTACAGTTTCCATCGTATAGTTGCTGAACAAAACACTGCCACGACTATACAGACAGCGCACCAAAAAGTATCAAGTATTTCATGGATTGAATTCAGGTTGCAAGGAATCTAATACTTTATGTACCGCACTCTATCCCCGTTCAAACGTGCCATAAAGTAGCGAATACTTTAGCACGAAGCGTTAAGTTTGACATTTTTCTACACTTTATGGGGCGACGCACCATCAAGTTTTGAAATTTTCAAGGCAGACATTTTCCTATACAACAAACTGGGCACTTTTTGGTGCGGATGCCACCAAAAAGTATCAAATATTTCATGAATACCCCGAGAGTGTTTGAAAATTCGAAAACTGATGGTTAAAAACACACCATAAAGTATTGAGTATTTCATGCAGCACAAAGACCTGTTAGAGAAAAGTGATACTTTTTGGTGGGCATTTTATTCTGGTAGAGGTGAGTGGTGATTGTGTGTGAGTCTGGATCTAAGTGTGAGTGCGTGTGTGTGAGTGAGTGAGTGAGTGAATGATGTTCATGTTCGGTTCTTTTACAAATGACAGTGGAGAGAGTTTGTTTTTTCTTATAAGGGAGTGTGTCAGTGTGCACACTTCTACCGATATTCGGTAGATTCTACCGAATATGTTTGTGAATCTAACAATCTACCAATTCTACCGAACAAGGCCTGAAATCTACGGAATATTGTTATTTAGTAATTTAAGTCGATATATGTGTAAATTGCCTATTTTGCCACATAGCAGTGCGGCCGCATAGAGGTCATTTTCTGTCATGAAAATGACTAAAACAGAACAAAGAAATAGGTTAAAAACTGAAACTATAAGCAACCTAATATTTGCCAAAGAATTGTGCCTTGGAGATGAAATATTTATTCCTACCAATGATTTAATAATTTTTGCACAAAAGTTTAAATTCATAAATGGATCTTACATATAATCTTTGTAGTTACAAATGTTTGTCAAATAAAAGCTATTTTAGTAGCTTTATAAAACCTATGTACAAAAACTGAATTCCTGTTATTTATGAATATTATTTTATATATGCATAGCATATCTATATAAAGGGTAAGGGTAAATAACTGGGGATGACACTTGTTTTATTGGAAATGCTTCATTGTTTATGGCAGTTTAATTTCCAATCACATGTGAAGTTTTAAATGCGCTTTTGGAACCTGTTTAGTTTGATACTCCTTGCACTTACCCTTTATATATACATATGTAAGTACATATATTTTGTTATTTTTTTATGTTTCTCTGAATAAAAAAAATTTTCTACCGAATTTCATTCAAATCTACCGGTTTTTTTTTGTCGATTCTACCGAATTTAAGAAAAATTAAGTGTGCACACTGGAGTGTGTGTATGCAGCAGAGAGTGGGTGATAATGTGCCGCATCAGTGATGGGAAATGTGGCACAATTGTGCCATTTTTGGCACTTTTTGATGCTAGCTGCCAGCGATGCCAACTTGGTGCTTTTGGCACTATTTTTAGTGCTTTTTGAAGACTAAAAATGCCAATTTTGAGCGTTAGTGCCAAACTAACAAAAAGCACTAAGTAGTGCTTTTAAGAAATTTGTGTATTTTTAAAATTACTTTAATAAAAAACTTGGTGTATTTATTTTTTCTGAGTAAATCATACCTTTTTCGTCTGATATATTTCATTAAAGATGTTGATAATATTGTCGAAATATAGAATAGCTTAGAAAACATTGTTAAATTGCACTCGTTTTTCACGTTAGTGCTTTTTACGCTTTTTAGCTCTCAAAATTACGCTTTTTAGTGCTTTTTTTAAATTCTGATGTGCTTTTAGAGCTAAAAAAAAGTTGGCATCACTGCTAGCTGGCACTGTGGCACACACTATCGATCCTTTTCTGGCACTTTTTGTCCATTAATATGGTAACTTTTCTTATTACAATAATAAGTAATCTTCTTGCAGTTTTACGTTTTTAAATATTACAAACTTAATAGGATTTGGGGTTGTCTACTGTTCGTTTATGATGGAGAAAAGTAACTGTGTCCAATGAATGTTTGTCTAGACTCTAGAGCAATGATGTCAGTTTCATGGCACAATTGTGCAAACTAAAATCACACACATTCTTATTCTCTTCCATTTAGTCGTCAATGAAACAGCGACGATAACACATGCGCAGCGGGTGTATTAAATTCTTTATAGATACAGTGAAAGAAAAAAAGTGGTATGCGAAAAATATTCTATGATCAGTAATGCTTTTTGCGACATTCAATGTATTTTATGTTACAAAACTTTTAAGGAAAGAAATGAATATATATTAAAAAGATATTTTGGTTTTTTTGGAGCAGCTTCACTAAATTGCATTTAAAACTTAAAAGACCAATAGCTCGGAAAATATTGGTCGCAGCCAATTTTTTTGTTTAATGTTTTCTTCTTATTTTTCAAGTTTCTATCAGATAAGCTATTTAAAAATTTATTTTTGGAATTTCTTCACAGTTTCCTATGAAGAGTTTACAGCGCCGTAACTCGGAAAATATGGGTTGCCCGCAACTTTTTTATTTAATTTTTATTCCTTATTTTTTAATTTTCTTTTTTGACCAATAGCTCGGAAAATATTGGTCGCAGCCAATTTTTTTGTTTAATTTTTTCTTCTTATTTTTCAAGTTTCTATCAGATAAGCTATTTAAAAATTTATTTTTGGAATTTCTTCACAGTTTCCTATGAAAAGTTTACAGCGCCGTAACTCGGAAAATATGGGTTGCCCGCAACTTTTTTATTTAATTTTTATTCCTTATTTTTTAATTTTATACTATAAAGACTCCTTTTTATATATTTTGAGCTGCTTCACTAAACTGCAGTTGTTGCAAATATTTATTTTTTTCGATGTTCTTCAGAGACGAATGAGACAGCTTTTCTCACACATACAACTATAGTTTTATTTTTGACACCACTGGTCTAGAGCATAGCTGGTCAAAGTGGCACCAGAGTGCTGAACGAACATCAATCCGCTTCTTGTAGAAATGAATACACGAACACATTTCTCTCGCTATCCAACACTGACCTAGAGAATTCTTTAAAAGGTCAGGTCGAAAGATGATTTTATAAATTTGCGAATATATTTCAACTAAGAACTTCATTTAATTCTTAAGCATTCCCCTTAAACGTTGATTGTCTCACCAAACTGTTGTAGATAGAGTCCTCGAACAGTGGGATGTAATAATAAAACTTAACTTCTATGAAATTGTTTGATGGATCATATAACCAAGATGTATTCTTAAAATAATAAATGATATATATGTCTAATCACAATCTGAAGATGTAAGAGAGAAGAAAAGATGTTACTGCAAACTAAAAAAAATGTGTCGATAAATATTACGATTTTCGGTTGGCAAATTCAGTACTTGGTACTGAATCCAGATACTGATAAGATGAAGTTAATTTATCTTTTAAATTAGTTTAGAGTTATTAGAGACTTTATGTCCTTTAGGTGGGACATATATAAATGAACATTGACTGACAACATTTAAATTTTATTAAAAGTGGTTTGGCACTATTCTAGTGTTTTTGGCACTATTCTAGTGATTTTTGGCACTATTTATAAAGAGCCAAATTACCAATTTCCATCACTGTGCCGCCGCATGTGAATGTTTGTGTGCTCTTCCAAAAGAGGCATAAATATACTAAATGCCATAGTATGAGTAAGTATCTATGTGAGCCATTTGCCATAGAAGTGTTAGTGAGCACCAACATGACGGCACATGTATTTCCTTATAGAGACCCAGCATTAAGAAATTCCATCAAAATGTTGAATTTAAACTTTAAATTGTAATCTTAAAGTAAAATTTTTGTAATATGTAACTGCCAAGGAGTTTAAGAACATTTGTGGAAAACTTATGAAAATTGTATGGCAACTTTTTTTTTTAAATACAAGATATTTTGTTGCTTTTGGATTTAAATTAAATTTCAAGCAATAAGCAACTTTCAGGAAGTTAAAATAATAGTTAAAAAACCATTTTGTTTTTTTAAGCATTTTGAGGTTGTATTTATCAAAAAAAAAAAAATAAAAAAAAAAACTATTCATATTTCAATGTTTTTTACAAGCAAATTCCTTAACTCAACAATATAAAACATTTGTTTTATTCAGCAAATGTTTGAGTACGGATAATTCTCTCATTTTTAGCTGAATATATTTGAATATAAAAATTCTCTTAAACTTTTCTGTGAAGAGTTAATAAAACTGCCCAAACTGCTTCGATAAGAAAAAAAAATATTTTTTTTTTTTGCCAACTGGTGAATTTCTGGAAACATTCGCAAAACGATCACAATCGCAGTGTTGCCATGTACGTACGCACTATCATAAAAAAAAAACATTTTTTTTAAAGTAAAAACTGCCCAAAAATTACCAATTAAATTAAATTTCAGTTTAAAATTTTTTTAAACGCACTAATAATCCCAAATTTATATTTTACTTATTAAGTAAAATGTTTTTTTTTTTTATTAAAAATACATTGAAATTGATTATTGAGGGGCGCATTCACTGTTGCTAAAGCGGCCCATACACTACAACAGCATGCATGCGCAATCAAGTGTTTGTGCCAGCGGTTTGGTCGTGTATGGGCATTTTGTGCGATTGTACGGTTTGCTGTAGCGATGTCAAGTAGAGTTTGATATTTTGCTGATGGTACCAGCTCGCTGGTGTGGTATATGGTGAAATTAGCTCAGTTGAGCAAAGTTTTCATGGAGCAAACATGCATTTAAGTAATATAATTTGTTGAAATATAATTTGTTTCAATGGTAAACAGAATTTAAGAACTTTAGTTATACATAGCTGCTAATTTTAACAACATACCAATAATAATTGCAACAAAATATGTGTCACTATTCATAACCACCCTTCCCGAAATTTTGTAAGAAATGAATATTGTACCAGCTTGCTGGTAATTATGTTGTGTGGTTCGAGAATGAATGCTCAATCGCTTGATTGTGCGTGCATGCTGTTGTAGTGTATGGGCCGCTTAATGCAGATCATCGGGGAACAGTGATGGGAATTGGAAATCTTGATTTCGTGCCAAATCTGCTTTTAAATAGTACCAAAATCACTTGAATAGTGCCAAACCTCTTTTTTATACAATTTTAATATTGTCACTTGATGTTCATTTAAACCATGGTTCTTGAATGATAATTTATTGTGTTCATAACTAGAAAAATTTACGACTATCACAAAAAACACAGTCTAAAATTTGTTTTATATACACATTAATAAATATCGAGCCCTATTTTCGATTTACGGTTAATATCCTGTCGAGTTGTACACATTCGTGTACGTTAAAAATAATAATAATCGTTAGCTATTTATTTTAATCAAACAAAGATTATGTCGATAAAGTATAATTTGTATTGCTTTTATGGTTCATCATTTTATATGTATGTATGTATGTATTACGATTATAACAAGATATGTATATTATTAGACTTTAAAAATCTTTACCATGTATGCTAAAGTTTATAATTGCAGTCCATTTAACATTTTACTTTTCATCAAATTTTGAACTATAAAATGTACTTTCCACGCTTGATGAAGAATAGAGAATAAAAAGAATACTTTGAACGATTCGATATATATTACTTAAAAATTGTTCATTTAAACTTTTGTTTACGTCTCCATGTCTTTCAGAAACTCACTTACACTTAAGGTCTTGAATTTTTTAAATCTTCAAAGTCTAATATGGATTTGTATTCACTTTTAATTTCTTCGCGTATTTTATATCGTTTAGATGCATTTTTTTTATTAATAGGAGCAGTATTATTTGTGTCTCCACTTCGAACATATTCTGATGCACACTTTGGAAAGCAATTCAAATAATAGTCCTTGAAGTTATATTTCGTTTTCAAATATGACACAAAAGAAAATATAAGAAGACCTTTATTTAACACTTTATGCTGGGAAAATAAGTTGTTGATTATTTATAGTTTAATTTCAGTGCGGCAATAATTCTCTTCCGTGGGAAGATGGTAAGAATTTCAATCCATATTGTTAACATGAAGATCATCAATATATTTTTTGTTCAAAAAACTTCGAAATAAATGACGAAATAAAAAAGCCCCACATTTTTAGATTGTATTTCCATAATTTACTATTTCAAGGACATAGAGTCTAAACACAATGTTTGCGGTGCGGTGCGGTGCGATTTCTCGTTGCGGTAGAGAAAAATAAACATATTACAACGGAAGACGGCAACGGCAATACTTGCCATTGTTTGTTTAAATTTTTATTAATTTTTTTCTGCATACATTTTTATGAAAAATTTACTCTTTCTGTTAAATATTTTGTAATGGCAGTAACTAAAAACAAAAAATGATTACAATTTTATACATTCTCAGATATATTTGATAAATTTTTTAAGCTTTTATATTTTATGACAAACATTTTTGAACTTCAAAATCATGTTTTTTGTTGTGAACACCGCCAATTATTCAAAAACTATGGCAACATCAGAAAGAGAAATACAGGGTGGCCCAGAAAGACCGAAGTGGTGTGAATTCCTTATAACTTTTTATTTAAGACATATTTTTTTAATTTTTTGTTTTTTAAATACAGTAAATTTATAGGGAATATTTTTAGATTAGTTATTAAAAATGATATCCCGCAAGTGGTGGCCATTTTCTGCTTCGCACAAATGTGCTCTTTCCAACACATTTTCCATGACCTTTCGCAAAACTTTCGGTGTTATGTTGTTAATTTCGTCTCGAATATTGGTTTTTAATTCCTCAATAGTCTTAGGCTTATTAACATAAACTTTCCCTTTTAAATAACCCCAAAGGAAACAGTCTGGAG
This sequence comes from Tachina grossa, assembly GCA_949987645.1. NCBI lineage: Eukaryota > Metazoa > Arthropoda > Insecta > Diptera > Tachinidae > Tachina > Tachina grossa. The sequence goes on along the minus strand of OX465278.1, from coordinate 45,153,143 downwards.
CGGTTAAATCCGGGGAACGCGAAGGCCAATTAAAATTGCTTCTACGCGAAATTATTCTTTCATCAAAGATGTCGCGTAAAAGAGCCATTGTGGCCCTCGCAGTGTGCGCCGTGGCTCTTATGGTATGCAAAATTCGCTGTAGCGACCCTCTTGAGAGGCCAAGTTGTGTCGAACGTCTCCTGGTTGATGTTTCTGGATCCTCCCGAATACTCTCCTGTACCACTTGAATATTGTCAAACGTGTGGACAGTTCGTAGTCTGCCGGAACCAGGAAGGTTCCTTACTGCTCCTTGTTGTCGAAAATTTGCAACTGAGAGGGTGCAACCCGCACATTAAATTGACGACGGTATGCACGCTGAGTCAACACAATGGACCGTTGATTTGAAAAGTAAATTTCAACGATTTGGGCATATTGTTCAGTTGTATATTGCTCCATTATAAATTGTCCAAGTCTTCTTTACAAAATACTGAAAAGAAAAGAAAAAAAAAAATTATAATAAAAAAGTTATAAGGAATTCACATCACTTTGGTCTTTCTGAGCCACCCTGTGGAGTCAAAAATTGAGAGAATAAGAAAGTCCGCAATGAAAATAAAATAGATTTTAAATTTATGCCGTTCCGCAGTGAATTCTCGTTACATTGTGTTCAGACTCATAATAAGCTAAAAATAAAAATACATATACATAATTTGGTTTAAAGAGCGATACGAACTGTAACCTGTTCAAATCATAAATATAGAAACAAATGAAGTTCGAAAAATAATAATTAAATTAACTAAAAATACATTTTGCTTATATTATCCGTTAAGCTATTTAATATGAATATAGTTTTATCATTGCATTATGACTGAAAATTGTAAAATGTGAAGAAATATTTCAAGGGCTTCCGCTGTTCACAGACTCTGAGTCTGAACACAATGCAACGATTATTTATTGCGGTGCGGTTTTTTATACGATTTTGAAGTAAAAAACCGCAGGGCGGAACGGAATAAAATTAAAATCTATTTTATTTTCATTGCGGACTTTCTTATTCTCTCAATTTTTGACACTCTTTCTCTTTCTAATGTTGCCATAGTTTGTGAATAATTGGCGGTGTTCACAACATTATTGTAAACAAAAAATATGATTTTGAAATTCAATTTTTTTTCATTAAATATAAAAGAAAAAATATCTGCAAATGTCTAAAATGTTAGTTATTTTTTGTTTTTAGCTACTGCCATTACAAAATATTTAACACAAAGAGTAAATTTTTTATAAAAATGTATGAACAAAAAAATTAATAAAAATTTAAACAAACAATGACAAGTATTGCCGTCGCCGGCTTCCGTTGTATTATATTTATTTTTCTCTCCCACAACGAGAAATCGCACCGCACTGCAAACATTGTGTTTAGACTCTCTATCTGCAAACACTTGACGAGACAACCAACGGTTTGGGGAATACTTAAGAACTTCATAAATTTCAGAGTTGAAATATTTCTAAAAATTTATAAAATCATCTCTATGCCATGAGCTGTTAAAATTAAAGTATACATATATTAAATTTAATAGATCGTCAATGTCTCTGGGCAACCCGTTACTTTTAACTATCAGAACCAAACAGTTGTCAGCCTCAAATCCTCCTAAGTTTTCATTACTTAAAAATGTAAAAAGTACAAGAAGAGTATTTATTATTTCAATGAGAACATTTTCCATATTTAGTGGACAAAAAGAAAAAAAAGGAGCGAGAGCGCCACAGTGCCCGACAACATCCAATAGTGCCAAAAAGGGCACAATTGTGCCACATTTCCCATCACTGTCAGGGAACCTTTATCCAAAGTTTCTTAGAACAACTAGAGTTATTATGTTATAAACTTTCATTTAAACAAATGAGAAGCTCAACAACAAATAACAAAAAAAAAACAACTAAATTAAATTTCATTAAAACATGAAAATAGCATACTTTTTTGAGCACAGCTGGATCGGACAACGATTTTTTGGCCACGAATATTCCTCTGCCAAAAATAAAACACACATACAGGGTGGGCCAAAAGAAACCAAGGGGTGTAAAAGTTTAATAACTTTTTTGTTTATTAATTTTTTTTTATTTTTTCTTTCAGATTATATAGACAACACTTGGAGAATTTATAATGGAGAGGTTCACAACTGAACAGAGAACCAGAACAATAGAATTTTATTATTTAAACCAGAGATCAATTATTTTAACGCAAAGAGCATATCGTCGACACTTTAACGTCTGAATTTCGCCCTCTGAAGCGATGATTCGTTGCTTAGTTAATCGTCATCACCAACATGGCAGCGTAAGAGATTTGCCTCGAACCGGTAGACCACGTTTAAGTCGCACTGCGGAAAATATTGAACGAGTACAGCAAAGTGTTAACGAAGCACCAGAAACATCTGGCAGAAGGCGTTCTGCTCAGCTAGAAAAGTCTCGTACGTCACTATGGCGCATTTAAAAAAAAAGATTTACAGTTATACCCATATAAGGTGCAATTGGTCCAAGAATTAAAACCCGCAGATCATCGGCAACGTCTAAATTTTGCAGTTAAATTTCAAGAGTTGGCCAGAAATGAAATCAACTTTATTGAAAATTTGATTATGAGTGATGAAGCTCATTTTCATTTGAATGGCTTTGTTAATAAGCAGAACTGTAGGTTCTGGGGTTCTCAAAATCCAAGAGCCATTCATCAACGCCAATTGCACCCCATCAGGTGTACAGTATGGTGTGGGATCACATCTGAAAATGTCATTGGGCCCTACTTCTTCGAGAATGAAGATGGAAGTGCTGTAACCGTAAATGGAGAGCGGTATCGGTTTATGATAGAAAATTTTTTACGTCCTGCTCTTGAAAACAGACCTGGTATGTGGTTTCAGCAGGACGGAGCCACTGCCCATACTGCCCGAGACACAATGGCACTTTTAAGTCAAATTTTTGGAGAGCGAATAATTTTTCGAAATTCGGAAGTTATTTGGCCAGCGCGATCGCCAGATTTGACAGCACCCGACTATTTTCTTTGGGGTTTTTTGAAGGAGCGAGTGTATGTGAACAAGCCAGAGACAATCCTTGAACTCAAGGCAAACATTGTTGCAGAAATTCGAACGCTACAGCCACAAGTTTTGAAAGATGTTATGGAAAATGCTCTAAAAAGAGCCCATCAGTGCGAAGCTGAAAACGGTGATCATTTAAGAGACATCATTTTTCATACTTAGTGTAAAAAAATTTCCATTTTGTATATTATATAATCTGAAAGAAAAAATAAAAAAAGTTAATAAACAAAAAAGTTATTAAACTTTTACACCCCTTGGTTTCTTTTGGCCCACCCTGTACATACATACATATGTACATGTATGGATGCAATTTTGACAACTTACTGTATCTTGGAAACCGTAAGAGGTAAACTTTTGAAATTTTCAAAAACGGTAAAACTAAAAAATCCCTAAATTATATAAAATCGCCTATCCGAAAAAATCTAAAAAAAAAACGCCAAATCCGAAAAAATCGCCAAAATTAAAAAAAAATGCCAAAAACCGAAAACAATAGCTAAAACGCGAAAAAGTCGCCAAAACTAAAGTAAATCGTCAAAATGAAAAAAAATCGCCAAAATGAAAATACGCAAAAAACAAAAAAAAAAAATCGCCAAAACGAGAAAAAAAGTACCGAAACTAAAAAAACGCCAAAACTTAAAAAAATTCGCCAAAACTGAAAAAACCCCAAAAACGCTAAAACTAAAGAAAAAACGCTTAAAACCGAAAAAACCCCAGAAACAAAAAAAAAAAGCCAAAACTATATTTTATATAGGCTAACGTTCGTATTGAATTACATATCTAGTGTCCGTACGGAACCCTTCGTGCGCACGTCAAAGTCACACTTCACTGAATTTATTATTAAAATTTTATAGTTTAGAATTGTCAAAATGTCAAAATTGTTGATAACTTTTAAGGTGCAGGCTATGAAAGTAAAAAAATTTATGTAAAACATATTTGAATATTATAAAAAAAAAACTTCTCTTCTCTCTTCTAAATTGAAAATAAAGCTCGATCTATCAAGATTTCGTATCCAAGACAAAAAACCATTGACTGCAACCAAACAGCATCAACTCAACTTTTAGTACAACTTTGAAAAAGCCATAATTGCAGCTGTTAGTTCTGCTAGACTAACTAGATTTCGCCAAAATCTATTGACGACGTAGATTTTGTTTTGTATGGGATATCTTTTCGAAATATATTTTTCTCAATATCTAATAAGTTCTAGATTTTGCTCCGGGATCAAATTACGGCATTCGATATTGTTCGAAATTTTCATACAAAAACAATTAAAATTTTATGGTGGATTGAAGTCGACAAATATACTGGACAATTGAAATTGGTGAGATTAACTTTAAATATTTTCTCCGTCTACTTTCCAGCAGTTTAAAGTTGTCTTGGATCGCCATCACTTGCCGTAAATTTTTAATTTTGTATAAGTTTCAGGATGTCCTTTTAAGTTGCTGCTGTTTGATTAAAGTTTGCACAAATTTCCGGGCCTTGGGTGGGTCATAAACCCAAAAGATATTTTACATATGTACATATGTACGTACATATATGTATATATTATATTACCTTAACAATTGATATTTATTTATTTTTTTTTTTTTTTTGTTAATTTTCTTTACATTTTATAAATACGAGTACATATTTGCTATTTCGTAAGTGCACCTTCTGATACTCGTGCAAGTATTTAGTTCATTCCACTTTGTTCTTGTTGTGTGTGTATGAGTGTGTGTGTGTGTGTATGTATGTAGATTTGTTCATTTGCTGTTATTTTGACTTGGTTTTTTTTTTGTTGCTGCTAATATTGTAGAACTTTTTGTTTAAATAAAATTCTTATCTTATCAGTGTAGTGAGTCGTTTTGTACTTTAAGATGGTTGTTATTGCTATTGTTGGAAAGTTTCTTTTATTGTTTGAAAAAAAAACTTGAAATATTTTTATGAAAATATTTATGTACAAAAATCATTTATGTATGTATGTGAAATGTAAAATAGAGGAAATTACTGATTTCACCCCGATATGCGAAATTCGAGTTTTGATTAGATGTCGAAGTTACGAGGTCATGATTACTTTTACGATTGTGTCTATAACGCCCCTTTATTGCAATAATGGCATAACTTAAAAAAGTTAGTTTTGAAGAAAATGTGTTTTAAATTTCACACAAAAAATTAATATGAATGATTTTGTATTATTAATTAAAATATTTGTAATATTAATTAAAAAATTAATTGAATTTTCACCTATAAACAATTTGATAATATCACTTAAGTTTTTCCAATCAAATTAATTAATACAAGTAAATTTTTAATTGAATGAATTAAAGTTTTAATTAAAAATATTAATTGGTGAATACTTTTTTCTGTGTTCAAATAATATAAATTTATAATGTAGAAAAATAAAATGGGTTCACTTGGATATAAATTATTTGCTGGGTTTTGTATCAGTTTCAAAGCCTACTGAGCTTATTTTTTCTTTTGTGATTTTCAAAAGTATTATTATTTTATGGATTCTCATATAGTTTTTGAAGGTCTATGCATAAAGTAAGAGGTTTGTGACTGTTTAAAATTTGTGGTTAAAGTCTACTGATGATTTGGTTCAAGCGCCAATGAAATACGTATATAGACATGCTAAACTACCAGCAAATAAATTTCAATTATTTTATAAATTTATAATTTAAATTTTTTATGACTTGAGGTTTATTTTTTAATTTTTCGTTACATTACCGGTTTAATTCATAAAAAATATATCAGTTTTATTTGACAAATTTCCCATTGAAATACATATGTCAAATAAGCGCTTAATAAACCTGAAATATTTTTTGTGAATAAGGCAGTACATGTTTTTCTATCGAAATATACAAAAATAAACTCAATTTCAATATAAAGGTAACAATATATCGCACATTCAGTTCAATAGTGTCATAACTCAAGAACAATTTATTTAGCAGAAAACACGTTTAAAGTTTTTAATTTACATACAACTCAATGATGGCATGAACAAATATTCTTCTCTCAGGAGGTGATAGTACAAGCTATTTATATAAACTTTTTACCAAATGTATTATTATTCTGCGTTATTAACTCAAAAAACGATGACTATTGAACTGAATGTGCGATATTTCAATATATTTAAAATCACATGTGATTTGAGAAATGTGATTTTCAGAACATGCCTGCTTATTAAAAATAAATACTTTTTCTCTATTAGAATTGTAATTAGTGTTTCAAAATTTGTTTCTAATTAATACATTTTTGCTGACTTGTTGGGAAACTGTCAACGGAATATTAATTATATCCTTAGTTAATGAGGAAATTTAAGACGTTCTCGTTTGAAAAATAATTTTGGGTGCTTGTTTTTGAATTGCCTAATAATATATAAAATATATATAAATATATACAGGGTGGGCCAAAAGAAACCAAGGGATGTAAAAGTTTAATAACTCTTTTGTTTATTAATTTTTTTTATTTTTTCTTTCAGATTATATAGACAACACTTGGAGAATTTATAATGGAGAGGTTCACAACTGAACAGAGAACCAGAACAATAGAATTTTATTATTTAAACCAGAGATGAAAATTTGATTATGAGTGATGAAGCTCATTTTCATTTGAATGGCTTTGTTAATAAGCAGAACTGTAGGTTCTGGGGTTCTCAAAATCCAAGAGCCATTCAACAACGCCAATTGCACCCCATCAGGTGTACAGTATGGTGTGGGATCACATCTGAAAATGTCATTGGGCCCTACTTCTTCGAGAATGAAGATGGAAGTGCTGTAACCGTAAATGGAGAGCGGTATCGGTTTATGATAGAAAATTTTTTACGTCCTGCTCTTGAAAACAGACCTGGTATGTGGTTTCAGCAGGATGGAGCCACTGCCCATACTGCCCGAGACACAATGGCACTTTTAAGTAAAATTTTTGGAGAGCGAATAATTTCTCGAAATTCGGAAATTAGTTGGCCAGCGCGATCGCCAGATTTGACAGCACCCGACTATTTTCTTTGGGGTTTTTTGAAGGAGCGAGTGTATGTGAACAAGCCAGAGACAATCCTTGAACTCAAGGCAAACATTGTTGCAGAAATTCGAACGCTACAGCCACAAGTTTTGAAAGATGTTATGGAAAATGCTCTAAAAAGAGCCCATCAGTGCGAAGCTGAAAACGGTGGTCATTTAAGAGACATCATTTTTCATACTTAGTGTAAAAAATTTCCATTTTGTATGTTATATAATCTGAAAGAAAAAATAAAAAAAGTTAATAAACAAAAGAGTTATAAAACTTTTACACTCCTTGGTTTCTTTTGGCCCACCCTGTATATATAAAATTTGTATCTAAATTTCTACCGTGTACACCAACATTTTCTTTGCCATTTATCAAGATTTCGTATCGTTGACTGCAACTTTTCCTAAACTACAACCAAACATCTGCAATTTAGCTAATTCACATATCTTTTTTAAGTACAGAGCTTTACTTTTTAGTACAACTTATAAAAAACCACAATTGCATCACCAAGTTCTAAAGGATTTATTGAAGGAAACGTTTGGTAACCGCATAGTTTCACGTTTCGTACCCGTGAATTGGCCTCCAAGATCGTGCGATTTAATGCCGCTACACTATTTTCTGTGGAGATATGTGGGGTCGTTAGTCTAATCCGATAAGCCCGAAACGATTGACCACCTTAAGGACAACATTCGACGCGTTATTGCCAATATACTGCCACAAATGTTGGAAGAAGGTATCGAAAATTGTACTTCCAGATTAGACTACGTCCGAGCCAGCTGTGGCAGTCACATGCCAGAAGTCATATTTAAATTATAATGTCAGAAGATTATCTTTAGAATAAAGTAAATTTCATGTCAATTTAAAAAAATTCATCTTTGTTTTATTACATTTCAAACTTCTATACCTGTATAAAAAACACCCTTTACTAGACAAGTATATGCCGACAAAATCTAGTGACGAAGTAGATTTTGTTTTCTATCGGGAATCTACTTCTAATTCAGTAGATTTTTTCCGAAGTCTCGTAAGTAGTAGATTTTGCTTTGGGGGCAACTTACGTTATTTTTAACCGCCGACTAATAAAAGGGGTGTTGTAAGTTTGTAGTGTGTGTCTGTGTGCCTGTGTGGCTGTGTATCCGTGTATCTGTGTGTCTGTCCGTGTCCACGCACAGGCCAAACGGCTGGACCGATTTTCATTTAGTTTTTTCTGCTTGAAAAGGACTTGATCGAGAGGGTTCTTAGCTATGTTTGAAGAAAATCGGTCCAGCCGTTTAGAAAAAGTCGTGGGTTTTTAAAATTTTTAATTTTTGTTATTATACAATTTTAATTGTGTTTGTATGAAAATTTCCATCGGTATCGAATTCCTTAATCCCCCCCCCCCCCCAATGGTAAAAACAATCTGAGAAAAAATGGTTTGTTGTCTTTGATAATGAAAACTATGAAACTCAATGGCACAACTTTATGAATTAGGCTACGAATTGGTACCCTATCCGCCATATTCTCCGGATTTAGCCCCCTAGCGACTCGAAGGAAAAGAGATTTAGCTCCAACGATGAAATTATTGCCTATTTTAACGACCTCGAAAAATCCTATTTTTTGGAAGTGATACAAAAACTGGAGAAACGTTGGACTAACAGCCTGTTTTTCGAAAATGAATAAGTGTATACGTTCTTTAAAATAACAAATGATACCATGTTTTCGTTTTTAAAACATTTATTTATTTTCATGTGTGTGACAACAAAAGAGCTTTCAGTTTTCCACACTCATAAAATTTTTTTATGTACAAATTATTAAAAATCAGTCTACATATTTTTCATTTGACTTTAACGAAAATGTTATTTAATTTTTAATGTTAGAATGTGAACTGACTTAAAACAGTGAAAAAAAATTGTTTCCTTTTATTTTTTACCATAAATATATAAAAAAAAAATTAAATAAACGAAAAAATCTAAATGGTTTTTTCGATAAGCGGATTGATTTAACTTTCACAAGAACGAATCTTGACTTCCGTACAAAGCAAAGATGTTCAACATGCTTCTCTAATTTTTCTGTGAAAGGTTTAACACCAAATTCAGTATCAACAGATAATTTTTGCTTTATTTTCCACAATTTAACTGTCAAACAAATCACAAAAAATTTTAGTCAAAATAAAGTAAACGTTATAGGAAAAAAATATAGTTCTAATAAACAACGGAAAATACGAAATGCACTGAAAACCTGTTTTAATGGATAAATTGATTTTCAATTGAATGCTAAAATCAATTAAAAATTAAATTGCTTACCCCGTTATTCATAAAATTTAAAATTAATTTTATTTAAAATTTTTCATGGAAATTTTTTTAAGAGATATTGGGCCATAACCATAGTTAACAAAAAAGTCTACTTTTTTAGTTTTAGAATGCACTTTTTTAAAACATGCACTTTTGACCTACCATAGACGAGAAAAACTGCACTTTAAAGGAAAAAGTCGGTTCTAAAGCAGTAACCCGCAAGCCATAGCACAATTGTGCAGATGAAAATCGCATACATGCTTATGCTCTTTCATTTAGTCGTCACTGAGCAAGCGACGAATTAAGTTGTGTACGCATGTATTAATTTTTTCCTGGTTTTTTGTTTAGTTTTTTTGAGCACACGGAACAAAATTAAAGTTCAAATTTAATAAATTTCTACAGACAAAAAATTGATAATATAATTATGGAAGCTGGGAAATATTTCGTGATTAAAAATGCTTTTAGCAATATGCAATGCATTTTATGTTATGAAGCATTAAAAAATAATAGGGGAAATAGATTAAAAAGGCATTTTAATAGTATCCACATATCTGTGAATAAATTTAATTTTGAATTTATTCACTAAGGGTCTTATGCAAAAAACTTAATAAAGCTTTGCCAAGCAATGTTAAGTAAAGTTGTATTTTAAAAAAAATTATTGTATACAAATTCTAAAGTAAGCACACACGTTTGTTAAGACTACTTTAAGTTGATATTTCCAAAATGTGTGTTTTGTACCTCAAATATTTTTATTAAGATAGCACATACTGATTCATGTTACATCTGAAAATGAAGCTAGAAGTGCCTGCTCTTATCTTAAATTTATTATTTCTGTCATGTAATGGGAAACATCACCAAATTATCCAACTGATTCGAAATACATAGCAAAATCCATAAAAAAATATTAAAATAAATACAATTATACAAAAATATTTTAGTGATGTACATACAATCAAAACAAATCGAAAAAAGATGGATATTCAAATACTCGTTTCATTCGAATAAAACAAATTTTGATAATTTTTCACATTTTTTTACTTTTACTTCATAGTTGTGTTTATCTGTTTTATTACCATGTCATAAGCTCATATTTTTTAAATTAGGTTGCTTTACTTCAACATAATGAAAATTTATTTAATAAAATAAAAATTTATTTGAATACCCGAATGAAATTGTATTCGATTTTGTACATCATAAGCTATGAAGTGGTTGTTGAACACGGTGGTGTTACCAGTATTCATTATTAGATAACAAAATAATTAAAGTTGTCTTTTGCATATGATTTCTTAACAAAGCTATGTTAGCCTTAAAGTGCTTGGCAACTAATATGAACTTTAAAGCTAAAGTAAAATATTTTTTTGCATAAGGGGGTAAATTGTTGAATGGTTATTAAATTTTTACTTTTTATTTAAGTTTTTATTAAATTGCATATTTACAAACAAAAAATTCAAACAACTAATAACCACATCATGTATTTTATATTACAAAAGTTTTCTTCAAGTGCAAGTTTATTTTACTCTCATTTTTCTCACCAATACAAACATATTATATTTTGCGGGACACTGTTCTAAAGTTAAAACATGCTGAAGTTGTTTTTAACTAGATTAGCATCGTAGTGCTAATAATAGTAGTGGTTACGCTTCTTTGGGCAAATGTTTGTCAAGTGTGACCGTACCTTAAGACCCAAATTCTCAGTCATTAGTTAGCTAATAGTAATAGTTAACCTAAAAATATTTGATTCACAGCTTTTTGTTTACGATTAGCTAAACCTAACAAATATCATTGGTTAACAAATAGTTAGACAACAGCTGATTCGTTGTAAAATTCATTAGTATTGTTGTTTTGTGAAAAATTTTAGATACATTTCACACACACATACATACATACGTTTTCAAGCATCTTCTTTGTATTTAGCTGTAAGCAGATCAAAATCTAATCAGCCTTTAAACTAAAATACAAAGTTAACTGCTTGATTTTAATCGATTGATCCTTCAGGAAGAAATCGCCTACGAACAGTTGCTTCATCAATCAAATTAAAAGTTAATTATTGCGCGTCTAAGCTTTTTATCGATCGAACATTTGCTGCCGACATCGTTGTCCGATTTTTCTTAGATGAATTATTTTTTAAGGCTAGTTTTTTTCTATACATTAATCTCAGTAAATTATTAAATTGGTACAAAAAATTTTTGTACTCAAAATCTAAAAAAAAAATTAATATTATTGAAAACTGAAGTGTCATTTTTTATCACGGTAATCTTAAAATAGTCGGTTACTAAAGAAATTATATGTACGGAATTCCTTTTTATATTTTCAATAAATTTCTGTCTTAGAAAAAAATTGAGCCCAACTGGTTGACATAAAGGTTGCATAAGATACTTTTTTTATATACATATGTACGAGTATTAAGATTATTTTTATTTATTCGCCTTTTTGTTGTTAAATAAAATACCTCTTTTTTTTAAACATCAACCATAATGATTCATGGTCTTAGATGTAGAACAAAGAATGCATGGTCGGTCGGTCGTCTGTCTGAGTGATATTTTCAAACAAAAGTCATGCATGCACCAGCCAAAGGAAACAAACAGGTAAATGGGTAACAAAGAGTGAATAAAAAAAAAGGAAAATGAAAAAAAAACACGCAAATCAACAGTGATTTGTTATATTTATAGAACAGATACGAGGGTAAAGTGGGTAGTTATACGCAATAATATGAGCAAGTAAAAATTAGTTAGGATGTGAAATTTTGTGTGATTAACGATTTTTATATTGTGCATTGTCTTAAAAAAAAATTAGACATGTTGGGTGTGAAACCCAATATTTACTGTGCGATATCTGAAAAACTAATATAGTGGGAACCTTGAAATATTGTGGGGATAACTCTGCTGTTATTGTGAATTGTCTCTGGAAACAATTTCAGAATTTAACAAGTAGGCGTGTTGCCTCACATATAGTGCAATTTATTTGTTTGTCTTCAAAAATAATATCAGTGTATCGATCTTGCTGCTTTGCTTACAGAGTATTACTGATGTACCTAATTTACATTAAGCATTTTTTTCATGAAATTAGTTGCATGAAAATTTTTTATTTGTCACTAGGAGGCCTCGAGCAGCAACTTACATCAAAAAAGTTGTCAAAAATGCATCAGAGATTCAATCTACGCCCTTTTTTATATAAAATTCTCTTTTATAGCGATGCAATTAGCAAATAGAAAAAGTTGCGTGTAACAAAATTCATGAAATTTCATGAAAAAACGCTTAATGTAAATCAGGTAATGGTCTAGAAGGAACAAGAGGCTATTACTCCAGATATCTTGTAAGCCAACATAGTCTAAATTTTGATTTTTTTTTCATAAGCAGTGAAGGCTAAATCAGACGTGACATAACCATAGCCATAGAAAATAGCCATTCGAACCAAACTAATGGGCAACACTGTATTTGATTATAGGTGACTCGCCATAACGCCATAACTCTCACCATAGAAACCAATTGAATTTTGGTTTGGTTATGGCTATGTCACGTCTAATTTAAGCTTTACGCCTATAAAAAGAATAGCATGTATTATAAAAAGCAGTCAATAATAGAGCAAAAAGTGTGTCACCTCCCAAGAAAATTAAATATTTATTTTTAAAATTTCTTGCTATATGCTGCAAACACAAACTTGAAATTCCGCTGATTATGCCAATGATAGAAAATAATAGGGATTGGAGAAGTAGCATGGCTATCTTGAAAACTAATGCAGTGAGAATTTTGAAACTCTTCGTGACTATTTATGTTAATAATGAGAATTGTATTCTACAAAATACACAGAAAAAAACTAAATTTCGTTTTCAGTAACCAAATTCATTGAATCAGTAAATATTTTGTATGAATGCGGGATCTACAAAGAAATTTGTAGATTCTGATAACAATTTTGTAAAAATTTTGTTTTTATATTTGTTAAAGCTGTCTTTACATGGTAATACAATGTATTACGACATGTCAAAATATGCTGGAGAACATACAAAATCTTATCATGTAAATGCAAAATGTATCGAGTAGGAGAGAATACGGATAGAAAATTTGACAAGCGGTCGGTAAATGTTTATTTTCTAAACCATTTTAGAAACTTAAGTATTTTCATCACACCAGAGGTGTATTTCAAAGTAAACGTTGCCAGCACTGATGGTATTTATTTAAGGGTTTAACACTTTTACAAAAACAACCAAAATCAACGCAGGAAATGTTCATGTTGTTTTTGTAATCATTGTACAACTGCAACCATCAGCTACTTAACCCGTACCACAAAACCACACAAACAATAAACAAACCTATAAAAAAAATATATATTTTGTAGTAAAATTACATTGCAATAATAAAATGTTTTCTCCAAGACTTAGTTATATTAGTACACATTTTTTTTTTGCAATTATCCAATTTTAATTTTTACCTCAAAAGTTTAATGTCTTTGCTTGCATTTTACTTATATAGGGTGTTTTTTTCAGGGGTATAGAACTTCGAATTGAAATAAAACACAAGAAAATCGTTTTAATGTCCATCAATTTGGCTTTATTGGAAGGATAATTTTATGCCATTAATGTTTAAATATGATTTCGGGCATGTGGCCGCTGCGGCTGGCTCGAATAAAGCCAATTCTACAGGTCCAATTTTCAACCACTTTTTCGAGCATATGGGGCCGTATGTTGGCAATAACGCCACGAATGTTGGCTTCCAAGTCCCCTAACGTTTCTGGTTTGTTGGCGTAGACGAGCGACTTCACATATCCCCAAAGAAAATAATCCAATGGTGTCAAATCACACGATCTTGGTGGCCAATTGACAGGTCCATTCCCCGAAATTATGCGCTCATCGAATGTTTCCTTCAATAAATCGATTGTGACGTGCGCTGTGTGGCATGTAGCGCCGTCTTGTTGGAACCACAACTCATCCACATTCATGCCATCCAATTCGGGAACAAAATAGTCGGTTAGTCGGCTCCAATTGCTGTGCACGGTGGCGAATCGATTCATTCGGGTCCTCTTCAACACTTTGCTCTACAGCGGCAATTGTTTCTTCGGTGCGCACTGTTCGACGTCTCTGCGGATGCGTATTATCACATAGAGTAAACGTAGTGAGAAAACGATCCATGGTTAACCGAATTAATTGCTCTGATGGACGATTATGTCGACCATAAAATGGACGGAGCTTGCGGTAAACTTCGCGAACTGAACCATTATTTTCGAAATAAATTTGTACGATTTGCAAGCGTTGTTCTTTTGTCAACCTGTTCATGATGAAATGGCGAACCAAACTAAATATTAATCACTTGAAAGCTGACAAAATGGTTGCCAGTTAAAAAAATGATGCCAACTTAAAGTTCTATACCTCAATAAAAAACACCCTTTAGTATCAGTGTAAACATGAAAAATACCTACAACAGACTATTGTTCTCTTTTTTTAAACACGTAGAGAATTTCATAATATTTTGATTCTACAAAGTCGTAATACTTTGTATTACCATGTAAAGACACCTTAAGCTTGAGATCTTGTTTTTTTATAAAAAGAATTAATTAATTTTATTTTTATTCCAATATTTCGAAATAAAAATAAAATAAAAAAAGATCGAATAAATTTAAACAAATTTTGTAAAAATTTAACTGGAAAAAATTTTTATTTTTAGTTAACTTATGGCATTAGAGGAAAAAGTTAAGTCAAACCCAAAATATTTTCTGTCAAATGTGTTAATAGGAACAGAAAAAAATTTTTGCAGATTTTTTTATCTTAAGCCTGGTACTCTGTTCAAAATTTCACGCGAAATGTTGACATAATCCATACAAAAAAAAGTTCACGTGAAATTTACATGAAATAATGTTGCAAAAGTTGTACTCTGTTCAACTTGTGAAAAATGAATGAAATGTATCTGGCAAAATTTTCTTGCTATCTGTGAAATAATGAGACTGGCATTTATTTCGTGCGAAATATTGACAGCTGATGTTTTTGTTAAAAAAAGTCGATCAGTGTTGCCTACTTCAAACCAATAAATACGAATATTTTTTCCGAAAAAGTATAATGGGCATCACTTGTTACGTGTCAAATTTTTCACGCGAAATAATCAATGTTGCTGAAAATTTTTCACAACTTCGAACAGAGTACTAGGCTTTATTCAGCAATTTTTTTTTTATAATTTACAAGCACATTCACAAAAAATTTTTCATATTATCAGAAAATACATAAATTAACTGAATCAATAACGATTCTTACCTAATGGGTGTTTTTTATTGAGGTATAGAACTTTAAGTTGGCATCACTTTTTTAACTGGCGGCCATTTTGTCAGCTGTCAAGTGATTAATATTTAGTTTGGTTTGCCATTTCATCATGAACAGGTTGACAAAAGAACAACGCTTGCAAATCGTGCAAATTTATTTCGAAAATAATGGTTCAGTTCGCGAAGTTTACCGCAAGCTCCGTCCATTTTATGGTCGACATAATCGTCCATCAGAGCAATTAATTCGGTTAACCATGGATCGTTTTCGCACTACGTTTACTCTATGTGATAATACGCATCCGCAGAGACGTCGAACAGTGCGCACCGAAGAAACAATTGCCGCCTTAGAGCAAAGTGTTGAAGAGGACCCGAATGAATCGATTCGCCACCGTGCACGGTATAGAGCCATGATAACCGACTATTTTGTTCCCGAATTGGATGGCATGAATGTGGATGAGTTGTGGTTCCAACAAGACGGCGCTACATGCCACACAGCGCACGTCACAATCGATTTATTGAAGGAAACATTCGATGAGCGCATAATTTCGCGGAATGGACCTGTCAATTGGCCACCAAGATCGTGTGATTTGACACCATTGGATTATTTTCTTTGGGGATATGTGAAGTCGCTCGTCTACGCCAACAAACCAGAAACGTTAGGGGACTTGGAAGCCAACATTCGTGGCGTTATTGCCAACATACGGCCCCATATGCTCGAAAAATTGGTTGAAAATTGGACCTGTAGAATTGGCTTTATTCGAGCCAGCCGCGGCGGCCACATGCCCGAAATTATATTCAAACATTAATGGCATAAAATTATCCTTCCAATAAAGCCAAATTGATGGACATTAAAACGTTTTTCTTGTGTTTTATTTCAATTCGAAGTTCTATACCTCTAAAAAAACACCCATTACTTAAAAAAAGTTTGCAAAAATTATTTTAAATATTTCAGAAAAAAATATCTACCTGAATCAAATAAAAGGTTCAACAAATTATTTTTTATTTATTTAATAAAATTGGCCTTATTTATAAAACTTAAAAAGGCTTTATAAAAGCTTTTTAAGAAAAATTCTGTATGAAAATTTGTTTTAAAAAAATCATAATAAAGACTTTTTAAGTTTTATAAATAAGGCTGAATGTTTAGGGTTTTGGCTAGTTAAGCAATAACCGCACTTAAAAAATATTTAGAATGAATTTTTATCAGTTCCATTTTAATAAAAATCGAACAAGAGATTGAATTCTTCGAAACTATAGAAAGCGGGATAGAAATTCGAGGCGGGATCGACCTGTGAAAAGCGGGATGTTTTATATGGTCAGGTTATCTAAGACGCAAGCGTGTAGAAAAATGCTATAAAACTAATACGAAGATTTTTGAATCCTAGATTTCCGATACTGAAAAATTGAGCTACGTATGTATAAATGTTGGTAGTATTTTATAACAAATGCACCTTCTCACAAAAAAAAAAAAAAAAGAAAATACTGGGATAACTTCTAAAGGTTAGAACTTATAACAAAACTAAATCTTGAAAATAAAAAAAACAGTACATATGTACATACAAACATACATCCAGTACACAAATGAATGAAAAGAAAATCTATGCGCGCACACACACACACACACACACACACAAATATTTATATCTACATATATAATTTATGAAAGAAACCTTTTATTCTGTTGTTTTGTTTTTTTTTTTTTTTAGTTTTGTTTCTTATCACATCTTGGCATCGATACTTTTTAGCCGAAAACAAAGCAAAATAAAAGTTGAAAGGAAGGGAAAAGAACAAAAGCCATACAAAAATACCATAATGATCAGATCCAAAAGTAATGCATATGAGTTTCATGAACATGTGGTATATGTATATGAATATATATGACTGTATGTATGTATGTGTGCATGTACATACATATGTATGTATGCATGCATCTATGTTTGTAAGTACCAGCGACCGTTTATATTTGTGCTTCAAATTATTCTGATACGTTTGTAACCATAGTGGGTAAAAAACCAAATACTCATATCGGGGTGCACATTGGGGCAGTGCAGCAGCCCAGCGATGATATCGCGACGTTGTAGACATCAATTTCTTTAAATTCTGGTCATACAAAATCGTTGGCGAAATTCTAAATTCCCAAGATTGACGGAAAATAGATAAATCTGGGTTTTCCTTACCCTACGTCTCCACTAGCCATCAACTTGGGCATGACATGGACATGACGCCGGCAGAGTCACTTTGAAAAATTCATTAACTTCCCACTAAAAAAAATACACTCCAAAGAAGTCATGAAAAGTCATGTAGAGTTTGCAGTCTGGAAGTAGTTCAAATTTCGATCCGATCTAATGATTTTTACATAGGGTTGTCATTACAAGAAGTTCTCTTTTTCGAAGCCTAGTCTCCGAATTAGAAGCGATTTTAAGAAAAATTTCCTTTTTTGTGTTCTATGGTAATATTTTCATCTAGGAATAACTTTAAAAAATTACATATTTTAACAATTCGTTTCTTTTTATATGAATTTAAACGCGAAACAGTGTTTTCATGTAAATTTAAGCAAATAACTTCTAAATTTTAGGCCAAAATTAGTTCATAAATTTCTTTAAAAAAATCGATTTTTTGAACATTTTGGTGAGTATTTACTACAAGGTTTTGTGTGATTAAAATAAACTTCTATTTGGTTTTCTGCTAACTATCGGCAAATTAAAAATATCGATTTTTTGGAAGCAATGAAAATGTGGTTCCTTCAGAATGACTTCCATTTTTTTTTACTGGGCTCTTCTTTGTTGTGGTGAATACGTGCGATGTCCATGTTCAGGCATATCAAAGTGATTTGTGTTAGTGCAATAGAGATGGAATATTTACCAATTTTGTTCTGTCTCTTTTCTTTCTATTGCAAATGGTTGCGGACTGAGAATCTTATGGCGAACATTGTTGCTCAGACATATGTTCGGGCATCCATGTCAGAGCATGAAAGAAAGCTTGACATGAGAGGTTTTCATTAGCCATTTGCGATGTCCGACATGATGCCTATACCAAGTTCATGGCTAGTGGAGACCGCTAGTTATCACTATAGGTTGCAGCAGCAATATTATTAGTTCGATTCCTCACATTACTTTCTTGTACCAACCAACAGCTCAAATTGGTGGATAACCAGTTTCACAGTTGCTGCAAGACAACTCAGAACTTTTGGTTTTGGTTTTTTTTTTTTGTTTTTTTTTTAACAAACACAACCACAACTCGCAAAGCGATTAGCTTGTCTGCGAAAAACACCCAGGGTCTATGGTGGGAATCGAACCCACGACCTCTGGACTGAGAGGCTAGCATCGCTACCACTCAGCCACAGGGGCTGTTAAGTATGACAGCTATTAAAATGGAGAACTATTCAAAATGAACTTTAACAAAACCAAGCACCTTAGTTTGTAACAATTTTTAGGTTCGCTTAACACGGGTTGCTACAACATGAAATTTTTTTCAAACGCATCTTCTGTTTTACAGGAGAGTAACGTTTATTGCAATAACTTTTTAAATGCGTCACTAATATGATTTTTTATGCTGATGTCTCTACAGAAGGGTCAATGCGTCCAGATGAGGACTTAACCCTATTGCGACACACTGGCTCTATACGACTTTGATCAGTAGAGCTGTGCCAAATCGTTCATTCAAGTGACCGCTCATTTTCGTTCATTTTCTAAAAAAGAACGAGTTCGTTCATTTCGTTCATCCGCTCTTTTCAAGAAATAGAACGAAATAAAAACAATCAAACAAAAGCTGATTCGTCAAATAAAAAGGGCATTTGTCCAGTGAGTTTGTTATGAATTGTTTAGCAAAATGAGTAAATCAAACAGATGTGCAATTGCTTTACGTGAGTACCTGCCGTTACGGCCTTATCTCACGTGTGCCAAAGCACCGGGTGTGGGTTAGACGCCAGACCAACGCCCCCATGCACCCTTTTAGAATGAACCTATGGCCCACTCCATAAGGCACATAGGTTGCAATCTTTGAATATAGTTATCCCTGTTCTATATTCAAGTACCTTGCTGAGGTACTTTGAGCTAAATAAACTCTGCTGCTATGTCCGTGCCCATAGCAACTCTGTTGAATGGCAACAGCACCTAGAACCACTAGCATTGATTTAACACTGGGAAGCCAAGACTATTCTCCCAGCGATTTTGGTAGCAACCACAACCACCACGATAATTCTCCGGCTTCCACGCTTAGGTGTTGTGTATACACCTAAGCGAGGTCCCCAAGAAAATTCCTCAACCATTGCCGGTACAGCTAACCACTCATCCATAAAGAACGCATGCCTGTGTCGCCAAATAACCAGTGCCTACTCCACACATACCAAAATCATCCCTTTAACCCCGTGGGCTATACCCCAATGGGGTACGACGAACTTGGCATTTTAGCAAAGGAAACTGACGACCGCTACATGCACTCAAAATTTCAGAGCAGCGAGGACCACTTACGCGAGAAGAATGCAAGCTCGCCGCCAAGATCCTGTGCCTACTACAATCGATCATGCTTGATAAACGCCCCTTGAACCCAGGAGGTGTGACGCACAACTATTTTAGCACAGCATCTTGACAACCGCAATGCATTTATCTCTAAGCAGCCCAGCTGTCGGGCAACCGGCACCCGTGGTACCAGAAGTAGCCTCTGGTTAGACCTCGAAGTTCCACCACAAGGGCTTCACCTCTATCGTCTTTTGAACTCAGGGGCAGTTCTAGGTGACGCTGCACCTAGCTGACAACAACGGGCGTACAATATTTGTTTTCCTTTTATAAATATTTGCACATCCGTTACTCTGTTTATGTTCAGAGATTGGATAGTAACACATAAGTTTTACGGGTAATGAGCCAAAGGTCCGTCAGCGGAAAAAGCTACATTACCCTAGCTGGGTCCCCGGGATTGCCACACCCGTAGTCAAAAATAGACTCCCCTGGGGGTCAAGTAAAACAAACAATAGAAAATATAAGAAAAAAACAGCAAGTAAAATGTTTAAAATATTAAAGGAATAAGAAATCAAAAGATTCATAATGGCAAAAGAGCCACATATAAAGCATCAAAATAGACTGCTTATAATATTATTATCTACATAAGTAAATTTGTTTAAAAAACTCTTAATATGTTCTAAAAACCTAAGAAATATTAATGGCAATTTTATTAATTTAAAAAAAAAAATAAAACTAAACAAAAACACCCAAGTGCGCTCGTTCGTTCATTTCGTTCAATTGTACTTTTTATCAGCACTGCTGAGCCAAAACTGCTCAGTAAAGTGACCGGCTCACTTCGTTCATTTTACTGATTCGTTCATTTATACTCGTTCGTTCATGAACGACACAGCTCTATTGATCAGACCAATCCTAACATACGCATCGGTAGTAGGGCGGGGAAGTCAACAGATAGGAAGTGCAACACTAAAATTTTGGAGAAGGTTCAACGAATGTGCTGCCTAGGTATAAGTGGTGCTATGAGAACTATATCCACCAAGGCAATGGAGACCATTCTTTATGTTCAAACTTATAGACATTCGTATTACATACGAGGCAGAACGTCTAGAAGTGATGGGGGGAATGGATCGAACAAAACAACATACCACACCGTCAGAACATATGAACGCCACTGACCGGATACGACCAGACTTTGGAAATGTCCGAACGGTTGCGTGAGACTAGGGTTATAACTGAATGCGAGACATTGATATCAGAAAGGGACTGCTGGGTCAATCGAAAACTATAGTGTTGTAAAAAGCGGCTACTTTTTAATACTCAGTACTACTTGATACTTTTTCAATTGGGTACTCGATACTACTAAATACTTTATATATGTATGTATATGGGAAGTTAAAAATTATTATTTTATTGATAATGAAAAAACAAGGATTAAATACAAGTATATTTAAATTAATTTATAACAAATGAAAATAAATAAGTTTGAAGATTAGTTTTTGTACATAAAATTTTTTTAACGTACTCTTAAAACTTCTAGTGCATTAATCTCTTAAATTATCTTCTAAATATTAAAATGTAGATATAAAATTTTACCGACATTGAAAGAATTTAAAATATTTTTCATGTTTGTGAGGACCTGACTTGCTGGTTATATTGTATCACGTGCCTTCCTTCCACTATTCTAAAGGGCCACTTTTTCTGTCCAATAGTATTTGTTAATGACTGAAGTAGTTTAATAATCCCCCTTATTGCGAATGGCGTCGTCGACGTCACATCAAGACGACAGTAAGTTTTGTCCCTTGTATACTCTTTATCGGCAAAAAGTGGATCTTATTGACAATCTCTTACTAATCTCTAAGACTTTGTAAATTAATGGAGCATGTTAATAGTAGTCAATTTTTTGTCGACAGAGAGTAGGCGAGTGAAATTTTTTAGTGTCGTCTTAATGTGACGTCGACGACGCCATTCACAATAACGGGGAATGCATTTTGTAGTACTTTTTTTAGTGGCTGTTTCGTATCAAAATAATTCCTAACAGAATTGGTATTTGTTACACTAACTCCATGAGGTTCAGAGTCATATTTATTTGTATCAAGCTCACAGAGTTGTATAATTCTGATGCATTTTAAAGGAAGACTTTCGCTTGAATACTACAAAATACAACTTTGAAAGTATTGAGTAGTTACTTTTGTGTATTGAGTACCGGTAAAAACTCTCGGTATTGAGTACTCAGTACTCGAATACTCAATACTTTTACAACACTAGAAAACTAGGACAAACAGCCGTGCCAAAGGAAAGGACGGGCCTAGGTTTCTTCATAGAAGAACCACAGACCGATATTTACATCCCCTTGTCTGACCATAATGCAGTTTATATATTTTATGATTTGAGCAGGCTAAAGTTCGTATCGCTTTGTAAGCCAAATTACATGTGATAATTATTAATGAACAAATAACACCAAAGTTAGTTGTAAATATTCTGACTAACAACACATAGTTGAACGGAACAGCCAGCCGTTTTTGAAGGCCACTAAACCTTCATCATCAGCGTTCGTTCTGTGTTTGGTCCACTGTGTGTGCTGTCAGTTGATGTAGATTTCTGCAACTTTTTTGGAAATGGAAGATGTGAACTGTTTTGATTCATCGTATTTCAATTTTTTGTAATGAAGCTCAACTTACCATCTCCAAATCTACAACAGTCTTACCATAATGCAGTTTTCCAGTCGGAGGTTCGTGTGATCACGGAGGTTATAAAATGGATTAGTGCAAATATTAGGCCCACAGAGGTCAATATATTTACCGACAGTGATTCGCAATTAAGGCAGTCACAAAAGAGTAAACTCTAGGACCGTTTTAGATTACAAGAGCATGATAAACGATTACGCAGTACGTGGCAATATTGTGTGAAATAAACGAATGGAATCATATCAAAAACTGGCGAAAAAGGCCCGAACGTTATAGGACACTAACTCTAATTAATGCAACGCCTTTCAAGGCAGCGCATTGAAATTCCAGATCAACAACATCGAACTGGAAGATGTAAACTCCTTTTCCTACCTGGCCAGCATATTAACAAAAAATGGTAGATCTAAAGAAGATATTGAGAGTCGCATAATTAAAGCCAAGCAAACCTTTGTTCGATTGAAATCAATTTGGAGCTCGCAAACGCTTTCTCGACGAATAAAACTCAAAATATTTGACTCAAATGTGAAATCAATTCTACTATACGGCTGCGAAACATGGAACGCTGCACCCCGAGATATCCAGGAATTTATAAGTGTTTGTCAACCACTGCCTCCGCAGAATTGTCCATGTCTTTTGGCCAAATGTAATAACCAACAGCATATTGTGGTCCGAAACAAAACAAATACCAATTACAAAGGACATAAGGAAACGTAAGTGAAAATAGATCGGCCACATCTTACGAAGGCCTCCAAACGACATTACCAGAAATGCCATCGACTGGAACCCACAGGGCAATCGAAGGGCAGGTCGCCCTGCTCACACTTGGAGGCGACAAATCGACATTTAAGCTGCTGCTATGAACAGAAGTTGGGGCGAAAAAAAATCCCTCGCTGAAGATAAATTGCATTGGAACATTTTCGTTGAGGCCCTATACTCCTTATAGGATCGACGGGAACATATATATATATATATATATATATATATATATATATATATATATATATATATATATATATATATATATATATATATATATACATATTTCAAGGCAGCGAAGATTGAGTTACAAAATTGGGCGAAGACGGCCCACAGGACACGATGGAATTGTAATACTGTGTGAGTAATCTAACCAAGGTGCTATGGGGCGACCAGCACGGAGATAAAACAAGGGGACTGTTGAAACTCAACAATTCCGAGCTAGGCATCTTAACGGGACACTTTAATCTACGAGCGCATTTGTGCCGGATTGTAGCCACGAAAGACAATGAATACAGGGCATGCATGAAGGAGACAATGTAAAATTTTCTTTGTCGTTGTCCAGCTTTTGCCCATCCGAGATACTGAACGATACTGAGTTCCTATAAAGGTGGGGTTTATTTCGTTTTGTTAATTTACATGAGAGTGCACAACAGACCTGGACAGGCTTATGTGTATGTCCCCGGACATGATGGCTCCTCTTTTCTACCTAAGCTAACCTAACCTAACCTAATATTAGTTTTAGGGTTCCGTAAACCAAAGGTGAAATATGGTTTAAAGTTGGTCACAGTTGGATTTTTGGATTTTTTAAATTTTTACTTGTTACTTGTTTAAAAATTTCTCATTGATCAGTTTCCTTTTCCAATTTTGTAATTTGCCCCAGTGTGCTTTTTAGATTCTTAGATTCCAACCACACACAATATCACTATTAGAATATAACACGGACAGACAAGGGACCACATAACGCCTCTCGGGTTGCTTACGCTGGATTAAATACGTATGTATATACATACATACATATCGTCACCTTAAATGCAAATGGACGTAACTACACTTTTTATATATTTTACAGGAGAAACAAACAAAAAAACGTTTCAAAATCAATAATAATAATAAAGTGTTCTTGAAAACTTTCTTCGATATTTACATGTAAAGGGTGTCCCAACAAGAACGCAAGATTTAAATTTGGCGCCATTCGAAGTGTCATTGTTTGAAATTTGAACAATTGTTATTGTTTGCTAGTAGAAGGTACGAGGTTAGTAAAAATGGAGCGCTACACGAATGAACAACGGCATTCTCATTGTGAAATTGTTTTACCAAAATGGTGAAAGTTTTGCGGCTACAGTTCGCAAATTTGCGATCAATTTGGGGTCACAATAATGCTCCAAGGGAGTCAACTGTAAAGAGATTAATGGATAAATTTGCCGAAACTGGGTCTGTTAGTGATGTAAAGACAACAACGCGCCTTCGACCAGGTCGATCGACCGAAAATGTCGCAGCTGTACGTGATGATGTCGCTCAAACGCAGGTCAAGCGCAAACAGTCAATGGTGTTCGGTATCGTGAAATGATAACCAGTTTTTTCGTGCCTAGAATTGAAGAAATGAATGTGGAGGGCATGTGGTTTCAACAAGACGGCGCCACATGTCATACAGCCAGAGAAACAATTCAATTGCTACATCAGTCATTTCCCGGTCGTGTTATTTCGCGTTTTGGAGACCAGAATTGGCCACCTAGATCGTGCGCTTTAACACCATTAGACTTTTTTCTTTGGGGTTTTTTGAAGTTGATGGTTTACGCGAATAAGCCGACGACGACGACTCAAGCCTTAAAAGAGGAAATTGGACGCTGCATTAATGAAATACCGCAGCATTTATGCAAAACGGCCATTGAAAATTTCATTAAAAGATCGCATGTGTGCCAGCAAAGCCGCGGCGGCCATCTGCCCGATTTGTTGTTCCACACATAACCTCATTTTGTCTACTTTACGATATCATAAAGTTTCACGATTTTTTTTTAAATATTTTTTTATTTAAAATTTAAATCTTGCGTTCTTGTTGGGACACTCTTTAGTATAGATACTTATATGTAAGTTTATTTCCTTTTTAGGGTTTCGTACACCAAAGGTGAAAAGGAACCCTATTGTTTTCGCTACGCTGTCCATCTGTCCGTCACAGGCTATTTCCTTAGCAACCTTAACAGCTACGGACCTGAAATTTGAACAGAGTATGTAGAACCTTGGCCGCTACAACAAAAAATACATGAGAGTTAAAAATTAAAGGGTGTTCCAAAACGAGTAACGAAAAATGTTAAAATCCCATGTAATATACATACAACATACATACAAAATATAACTACAACAGTTAACACTGAAATTTTAAAAAAATTTAAATTAAAGGGTGTTCTATCAGTTAATGCAATTTTGCCTACGTAATTTTGACAACTTGCTGTATCTTGGAAACCGTAAGAGGCAAACTCTTGACATTTTCAAAAACGGTAAAACTAAAAAATCCGAAAATTATAAAATCACCAAAAATTGGAAAAAAAATGGCCAAAATTAGAAAAAATTTCGAACACTAAAATAAATCGCCAAATTCATAAAAATCGCCAAAATGAAAAAAACGCCAAAATTACAAAAACCGAAGAAAATCGCTTAAACGCAAAAAAGGCGCAAAAAAAATGTTTGCATGAAAAAAAATCGGCAAAATGAAAAAAATTCAAAAAACCGAAAAAATCGCCAAAACGAGAAAAAAAAGTGTCAAAACTTAAAAAAGCGTCAAAACATAAAAAAATAGCCAAAACTAAAAAAACGCCAAAACTAAAAAAAGGCTCAAAACCGAAAAAACCCAAAAACAAAAAAAAAATGCCAAAAATATATTTTATATAGGCTAAAGTTCGCACTGAATTGCATATGTAGTGTCCGTACGGAACCCTTTGTGCGCGGGTCAAAGTCGCACTCCACTGAATTTTTATATTTAAGCATTTATGTTAGTTACGTTCCTTGCAATAAAAAAAAATAGATGCATTGGTAATTACGTCCTTTGAAATTTCTTTAATAAACTCGTCATTTTTGAACGCAGACGTCTAAATATTTGCGTGAACATATAGTTTGATAAAAATTAAACAAAATCAATCAAAAACTAGATTTCGAATTTTTGTTTAGTTACACGTCCGTTTGCATTTAAGGTGGCGATATATTATACATAAATACCTACATATCAAGAGTTGACTTATTCAAGGTGAGTTTTAAAAATAATTCTTTTATTTTTGTATTTAAAATACCAGAATTTAATGCTTGAATTTGTTTGAAATTCATTTTCAAATCTCAGCCAGCAGTCACGCAAAGTCAACTCTTTTTTTTTATTATTATATTTTCTTATTTCTTTTACAAAAACAAAACCTACAAATTCGCAATGTAAAATATTTCGTTACAAAAAATGAAATTTTCATAACAAAAAGGAAGCACAAGAGCGCGTTTACATGCAATATTCGGCGAAAGAGCGAAAAAAAATGCAAAGAAAATTTAAAAAATGCTTTCTTTGACTTTTCATTAATTGTGGGGTTGTTGTTGTTGTAGTTGTTTTTTTAACATTTTTGTTGTTACTTTTGCTTGTTTTTTTTTCGTAGGTTAGACCGGGAGATTTGAAACGAAAGCACCCTGTAGCCCCATTTACGAAAATATATCTTAACCAACACTGTCTCCTGTCCGTGCGTATCCATCCATCCATCTGGGCTGTAATTTATTTTGTTTTATTATTATTATTTTTTTTGTAAGGAATTCTATACGCGTAGTTGTGTGTGTGAGTGTGTGTGTGTCTGTTATTTTGCAGTTTAATGCAGCAAGTGCCACATCGATTTGAAAATTCGTTTCATATAAGTTACGCTTTTTAATGTTCATGGGGCTTGTGTATCTTCACAAACAAACAAAACAAAAAATAAATACTTTCAGTTTGTGCTTGGAATGTTCGTTTCAATTTAGCTGATAAACAAGAAGTGGCAAGAAGAAGAGGAAGAGGAAAAAAGTATAGCAAAAGCACCCCTAAATAAATGTTCTAGTCTAATGTTCAAAAACTTACAACTTTTCACATAAAATGGGCTCATATGCAGACAATTAATGTTGAGTGGAGTGTAAAATTATAGCAAATATTAGTTAATTTTTTCTATTCCAACTTATTTTTTGTTTCTTTGTTGGATTTAAATAGACTTAAGTTCGTGTTTTGAGTCACAACAGCAAAATGCATAAAAATTTCAATCCATCATAATTAGTTTTAAGCGCTGCTATTTTTTAATACTCTACTGTTCCTAGAAGTACATATAAGCCAAATGCTTAATAAAACTTTAGCTCAATTTTCCTATATATTTTCCTTTGCTTTTAGCCATAAATCAGTATTACGAAAATAGCACCCCTTTTCATTTATACACGATGACGAGGACGAGGACGAGGACGTAGCCGAATATGGCAAGTGTGAGTACATGAGTATTATAGTGTAGTATATTGTTTTATAATATTTAAACATTAAAAATACAAAAAAAAAAAAAAACACTGACAAACATTGCAAAGCAAAAAAATAAATATGGATGAGAGACAATCTTAATGATTAACGAAAAGCAGGCATCTCTCCCGATAGACTCTTACTAGGAACACAATTGGGACGAATTTCGTACACGTCGACGAATTCGTCGACAAGAATTCTCTGCGTAAATTCGTCGTATGAAGCAGTGATGGGAATAGGAAATCTTGATTTCGTGCCGAATCTGTTTCTAAATAGTGCCAAAATCACTTTAATAGTGTCAACCCACTTTTTATATAATTTAAATGCTGGCACTTGATGTTCGTTTAGTATACTATGGTCCTTTAATGATACATTATTGTATATAGGTAGAAAATTCCATGAATATCACAAAAACCACGTTCCAAATTTAGTGGTTTACACACATATGTACTAGTGATGAGCGATAGCGTGATTTTTTAATAATGTTGCTCCTTGTGAACGTGATTTCTAAATCGCTGTTCTTTTAAACTGTGACTGTGATCACAGTTTAGCAGTATTTTGTTTGTAGCAGTTCTGTTATTTTGAGAAAATCTAATAAGAAGAGCAGCAGTGAAATTAAACAGTGACTATGATCACGGTTTAACACATTTCAGCTCTTCTGCTTTAAAAGTATTTATTAGTATTGGTTTTTTGATAAATACTAATAAGAAGAGCAGCAAGAACAAGCAATTTGCAATCAACCCTGTTTAAATATAGAGAATAAATAATAAAAAATATATATAAGAGGCAGGAGACAATAAAATTGCAGATATAAAAATGTGAGTTGTACATAGTTGCCAGAAAAGATGATTTGATTTGGCGATTTTTTTCTTGACAAAAGCTGAAGGTATAAAAAAAATTAATGTGGTAGCTTTATTTATTGTAAGGTAAGCATGCAAGAACAATCACAGTTTGTATGAAAGAACTATATTTTCAAAACCTATTACTTGATAAATTAAGTCACAGTTGTGATTTGTGATTTTTCAATCGCTGTGAAAAAGTAACAGGTTTCTAAATATCGCTCAACTCTAATATGTACATTGTATATGTATGTATAATTTACTAATACTTTACAAGAAATAGAACTAACTGATCTGAACAGGTAAAATTTTCTATATTTGCATGTTTATATGTTTGTAAAAGGTAATCGCCAAAACTGCCAGCTCGATTTTAATTTTTTTTTTGGAGGTAATTAATCAGGAACTACTTTTTCTCTATTTCCAAAATATAAAAAATATTAAGAGAAGTAACACTTGGGCAATGAATTAATAGAAGACAGAGGGATAGTGATAGAGAAGACAGGTGGTGGTGAAGGTCGGAAACACTTCTTAAGCCGCACAATTTTTGTTATTTTAAACATAAAACCGAAAACCATTTTCTTCATAGAATTTGGCTATGTAATGCCAGAATATTGAAATTATTTTTCACGTCTCCGATATCTTTCAAAAATCGCCAAAATTAAAAAAATCCTTAAACAAAAAAATCGCCAATATGAAAAAATCGCCAAAATGAAAAAAATCGTCTAAATAAAAAAAAACCCAAAAACAGAAAAAAATCGCCAAAATGAAAAAAAACCCCAAAAAACAGAAAAAAATCGCCAAAATGAAAAAATCGCCAAAATGACAAAAAATTTCGTAAATTACAAAAACCCAAAAAGAGAAAAAAACGCCAAAACGAAAAAAAAACCATAAAACTGAAAAAAAATCGTTTAAACTGAAAAAACTTAAAAAATAAAGAAAGCTAAATCAAAAAAAATTATCAAAACCGAATGTGCGCGAGTCAAAGTCGCACTTTACTGAATTTATTTTAATTGCAATATGTACACAACACAACAACAAGAACAGCAACAACTAAACGATGAATAACAGGAATTAAAAATTAAAAAGCAAAAGTAAAGGCATTTACCATAGATGAGCACTGCAGTGCCACTAAAGTTTCAGTAAAAACAAAAAAAAAAAAAATTACTGATTACTAAAATTTTTTTCTACAATTTTTATAAATTGCCTAAATGATTTGTTATATGATGAGGTGCATTGAATTTTTAGTAATCAGTAATGCCCGTATTCATAATGAAATTCTACCAAGTGCCTAAATGTTTTTCATACAAAAGTTTCAAAATTTGAATGAAAAAACTTTGCCACTTGCTACGGCCCTACGATTTTACTAGTAATGCAAATTAAATTTCATTAGCAGTAAAAATTTGATTTGACAAAAATCAATTAGTTACGATCGCAACTAATCGATTTTCGTAAAAACAAAGTTTTTAAAATTATGACGCTTAAGCTTTTTTGGCGGTTATGGCTGGAATAGACAAAAAGTGCCAGAAAAGGAGCGAGAGTGCCACAGTGCCAGCTAACATTCAATAGTGCCAAAAATGGCACAATTGTGCCACATTTCCCATCACTGGTGTGAAGCACAATAACGACGAATTTACTCAGCGAATTCAGGGGGCAAATTACGGCACTCATTATCGAACGAAATTGCGAAATATTTCAATAGAGTTTATATGGAAATGTTTCGTAATTTCGTTCGATAACGAGTGCCGTAATTTGCCCCCAGCAGGGTGACCGATGACATTTTTCAAAAAGTGGCACCAAATAGGGGATTTATCAAAAAAAAGGGGCAAAATTAAAAAAAACGAGAAAACTGCACTAAACTTTTTATTTTTAATGTATTTTCATATAACTTACCCTAAATAAAGGGGGTCAAAAAGTGGCAAGGCAGTCGAAAAAGGGGAAACGCAGTCGAAAAAGTGGCAAATTGTCACTTTAGTCGGTCAAACGGTCACGCTGGCCCCCAGCTCTTATAATCAGCGATGTTAACTATTTATAACCCAAACGCGCTACTACCCTTCTCAAAACGCGCTAGAACGCGCTAAGCTACAGCATTGTCAAATATTTATAGTGAAAACGCGCTATTTTCTACGCGCTAAAGTCGGTGTATGTATTAGTACTCCTGTATATACAATTATTTTTTCAGATTTTGCAATATTGCTTCCTCGACATTAGGTTTTAATTAACTAAAATCATTTAATACAGAATCCGAATCGCCTTCCAAGTAATCGAAATCCTTAGTTTTTACTTTTAATTTATTTGTTAAACTTTGTAACAACATGTAAATTGTCGAATAATTTTGCGATTCAAATGCTTTTTTTACTTCAGCTATAACAGATGCTTTGTAAATTATGTACATTTTTTGGGTCATTGTACTAGTACATACATATTTATAGTTGTGAGATTTCAAAATATTTGAGATTACAGTATTAAAATGCGTTCTTAATTCTAACCACAGTCAAGCGAATTTTGTTTGCGACAGCTGAATCATTAACTAATTTAAAAAATTTCATCAGAGTTTTTGATATTAGAAAATTTTTAAATTTATACAAAAAAGTTAAAAAATATGGAACTGAAATGGTATTATTGACTTTATTCAAAACGCGCTAATTTAGCGCTTTTTTTTATTAAACGCGCTAAGACGGAAAAAAGCGCGATTGGCATAGTTAAAACGCGAAACGCGCTAAATTGGCATCGCTGCTTATAATTGATAAAGTTGGTTATTGTCAGTGTGACCATATTAGCTAATTTTGGGCTAACTTTAGCTCATTTCTTCTGGATTTAGCTTTAAAATTTTCATTTAGCTCTTGGCTTATTTTTAGCTTTTTTAAAAACTTATTTAGCCTTTTTAGCATTTTTTAATCTAAATTGCGTATTCTCTAAAAATGTATTAAAGACATACGTGATTTAGCTTAATTTTATTTTAAAATTTGGTCACACTGGTTATTGTGTATGTAAAGAGAGACAGAGAGAAAATTGTTTTTTCGTCGTTCGTCGACAGCGTTGTCAACTTTGAAATTCCAAAACGCACCAAAATGGAGAAAAAAAACGCGCCATTTACAAAAAACGCACCAATCTTAGAAAAAATAAAATAAAACCTAAAAAACTTAGCAAATTTGTTTATATTCGTTTGTATTACATAGATAATAATTTTTTTTTAATTTCATAAATTCTGTACAAAACTTTTTAAAGAGATCAACGATTAATAGAAAGGATTCAAAACTAATAACGGTCTAATTCATAAAAAATATTTTAGGTTTATTACAGGCTTATTTGACAAATTTCCCACAGAAATATGTCAAATAAGCGCTAATAAAACTGAAATATTTTTATGAATAAGGCAGTAAAAGTTTTTTATTTATCATTTTATTAAAATATTTTTAATTTTTTTTATCAGAAGTTTAATATATCCATATTAAAAATATAACAATAAAAATATATATATAAATATATGGGTCTTTCTACGTTAAGAGGCACTAAATCAAAAAATCATATATAACTTGAAAATTTTGCGGAAATATCTCACATATTTAATAATAAATAAAGTATACTTTTTTTTACCAATAAATTGCAATACCTAAATAAGCTTAGTTTAGTCATAACTTCATGTTTGCCAAGATAAAAGTATCCACCCTGTCCCTTTATTTTTCTGATTATGTTAGTTTTTTAATGCGGTATCTCCCCTACTTCACCAGATGCCATAGTAGAGACTTTGCGTCCAGAGTAGATAAGAAAGTGTGATATTACTTCTTTCTTAGTATTTCACGTATATTATTTATAAACCTCGCCTTAATGTTAGTAATGTATGTATATGGGACTAAAAGTGAACCTGTCGAGGAACCACTAATAAATTATAGAAAGTCAAATCAGCTTGTATTAACTTCTCAGTCGTGTTCTCAGGCAGTTTCCGAAAAGGCATGCCAGTTTGTAAACGAACAACCATCAACATAACGGGTGTTTAGAGGTATAGAACTTCGAATTGAAATAAAACACAAGAAAATCGTTTTAATGTCCATCAATTTGGCTTTATTGGAAGGATAATTTTATGCCATTTTTATTTAAATATGATTTCGGGCATGTGGCCGCCGCGGCTGGCTCGAATAAAGCCAATTCTACAGGTCCAATTTTCAACCACTTTTTCGAGCATATGGGGCCGTATGTTGGCAATAACGCCACGAATGTTGGCTTCCAAGTCCCCTAACGTTTCTGGTTTGTTGGCGTAGACGAGCGACTTCACATATCCCCAAAGAAAATAATCCAATGGTGTCAAATCACACGATCTTGGTGGCCAATTGACAGGTCCATTCCGCGAAATTATGCGAATGTCATCGAATGTTTCCTTCAATAAATCGATTGTGACGTGCGCTGTGTGGCATGTAGCGCCGTCTTGTTGGAACCACAACTCATCCACATTCATGCCATCCAATTCGGGAACAAAATAGTCGGTTATCATGGCTCTATACCGGTCTCCATTAACGGTAACTGACTCTCCAGCATTATTTCGGAAGAAGTATGGCCCAATGACTCCACCAGCCCATAGAGCACACCAAACAGTCAGTTTTTGTGGATGTAATGGCGTCTCAAGGGTCTCATGTGGATTCTCTTCACTCCAAATGCGGCAATTTTGCTTGTTGACGTAGCCATTCAACCAAAAATGAGCCTCATCACTGAACAAAATTTTGCGATGAAAATCAGCATCGAGATCAATCTCATTTTCGGCCCATACACCAAAATCACGACGCATTGCGTGGTCTCGCGGCTTTAATTCTTGCACAAGCTGGATCTTGTAAGGTCGCAAGCCAATATCTTTGCGCAAAATCTTCCATAAAGTTGATGGACAAAGCTCCAATTGCTGTGCACGGTGGCGAATCGATTCATTCGGGTGCTCTTCAACACTTTGCTCTACAGCGGCAATTGTTTCTTCGGTGCGCACTGTTCGACGTCTCTGCGGATGCGTATTATCACATAGAGTAAACGTAGTGCGAAAACGATCCATGGTTAACCGAATTAATTGCTCTGATGGACGATTATGTCGACCATAAAATGGACGGAGCTTGCGGTAAACTTCGCGAACTGAACCATTATTTTCGAAATAAATTTGCACGATTTGCAAGCGTTGTTCTTTTGTCAACCTGTTCATGATGAAATGGCAAACCAAACTAAATATTAATCACTTGACAGCTGACAAAATGGCCGCCAGTTAAAAAAGTGATGCCAACTTAAAGTTCTATACCTCAATAAAAAACACCCATTATAAGGAATTTTTCGCACAAAAAATTTCAAAAAGCACCCAAAATGGTGCGAAACGCACCAAGTTGACAACGCTGTTCGTCAGCGTACAAAATAGAAATAAATCTATCTCAGAGTTCGTCACGCACGACGAATTTCGTTCTACGGCGGTGTTGTGTTCATTTTCATATGAACAAATGCAGTGATGCCAACTTTTGAGACTCAAAACGCGTAAAATTTTTAGAAAAAATGGCTAAAAAGGGCTAAATTGAAAAAAAATGTACTTTAAGCGCAAAATAAAGTACATTTTTTCGTAAATGCGCGAAAAGAGTCTAGGTTTAAAACGTTTCTGTCGAAAATTAAAGCAACAAACAAATTTTTGTAAAGTAATTTTTTAGAAAATAAATAACTATCATGAGAAGAACATATGTATGTATATACTTATGTACATAGCTTGAGATATAACACTTCAATAAGGTACATATTTCATTTACATTTCATATTACATTTCAATAAGGTACATACGTAGATTAAATAGTATATATGTACATACATATATGTATGTATAATAATACATATCTATATACATATGTATGCATGTTTACATAAGTACATACATTTAAAATTCGTCGTTATTAAATAAAATTTCGATTTCTCCCTCTTCCAAAAACATACATTATCCGTTTTTATGCTATACTGAATATCTTTCAAAGCGCAGAAAATTTGGAAGAAATAGAATATTATTCTATATTCTTCTTTTTTAAATTGCTACAGCAAACTAGCCAAATAAAATGAGTATATTTAAGGAAGAAAAAGTTCAGAAATATTAAAATGTAGCCATATCGAGCAAAAACTAAAGAAGGGGCTAAAAGGGCTGAAAGGTAATTGTAAAAAGTGCTAGATTTACGAGTTTTTTAGTTTGGGGCCAAAATTTTTTTTTCGCGTTTTTAGGTACTGAAAACGGGCTATATCTAGCCCGAAAAGGGCTAAATTGGCATCACTGAACAAATGTGTTTTATTTTTTACTAGATATACCAAACGGACGACACACTCGTCCGTATTCTAGAAACAAAATGTAAATAATTTTATTAAAATTCAAAGCAAATGTATCTAAACTTCATAAAAGATTTATTAAAACACAGCCACACACATACTTACATACATATGCAACCATAATTAAATAATACATGAAATTAAAAAACATAAACAAAATCCCTTTAACCAAGTTAATTCAATTTATTCAACTCTCTTCCTTTAAGTATTATGGCTTTCATACAACAACAATTAGAGAAAAAAATTGTTAGATCAAGAGAAATACTACAAACACACACACACACACACACACACTCATGTTTTGTTTCTTTTTTTACTTGTAAGCTAATAAATGCGTGTGTAATATGTTTGCATGTAGTAGTAGCAACTTTAAACGCTTATAGCTCCCAAAATACTAAATCGATTTCAATAGAATATAGATTCTGCACATCTGTATAAAAAATCCTTTAAAACCATATAAATCTTTTTAAAGTCGGTGCAGTGGTACCAGCGCAAAAGGGATTACAAAAAACATGTTTGCCTATTAATTATATAGATAGATGACGAAAGTTCGCACCGAAAAATTCGTCGTTCGTCCCAATTGTGTTCCTAGCATCTTTTATCATTTTATACCAAAGAATTTTTCTTTAATCACACCAAAGAAAGGTACTGTCCTGTTTACATCTGATTAATTCATGAAATAAACTTAACTCATATGTTTGGCAAATGTTTATTCAGGTTTATTGAAATAGTATAAAATTGATTGTCATTTATATTTATTTTGAGTAGCCATTTGTTTGTCTTAAATAAAGGGTAATATTTGAAAATTGAGATTATTTCGGCAAATATTTGCTCCCATCTAACAACCCAGCAAAAAAGTTTGCCTACTAGAATGCAAAAAAGTGTATGTACTCTCCAGTCGTGAGTACTTACAATTTGACTGAATAAGCCCTTATTTTTGTATGAGAAGTTCAAGAAGTATGCGGTACCCTATACTTTTTGCCTACAAATATCCAAAAGTTAATAGATTACTGATTGCCTAAAAGTATTCAAAATAGAATGGGTTATTTTATGCTCACAAAAATGCAAAATTTAATAAAATAGCCAAAAATTATAAACAAATAGAATTTTGTAACATAATTATAAAATTTGAACCTTTTTTGGGATTGTTAAAAATCATAATTTTACAAAGCAAATATATGAATACGTATATTGAAGAATATGCGAAAATACTTAGATTTTGTAATAAATATTTTAGTAAACCAAAGTTATTTTAATGTTTTTTAAGCTGACTTTCACGATCAATAAATATTTTTTAGATAGATTTCAGGATAAACTAGGAAGTACTACAATAAGTACCTTCATGTAATGATATAAATAAGTTGTTATTTTATTCATTACAAGACAGTCATTATTATACACATAAAATAATTAAATAAATAAGTAGTACCACTCATTACTTTGTAAGCCATTAAAAGAGTACTACCCATTACAAAATCTTCAAATTTTTTTGCTGGGAATTGCTTAAGATATGCCACAACATTCGGCACAAAATTTATATAAAAACCCATTAAGTGCTGCCTTTTGTTATTGTATCCTTATGAAAAGATAAATTTAATATGAACTGGCTGATAATTATCGTTTATGTCCATACTGATAGACAAACCGTAATATCTAATACTGAAGTAATTTGATATCAAAACTATGCTTGGAGTGTTAGTTTTTGACATCGTGACAATTTTCTTTATTGCGATATCAAGCTTTACGTCAATTGGTGTCGAAGATTGTCTCATCAATGGCAAAATAAGCAATTGGAATCAATTTAATGACAAGGAGGCATCAATGTAATGAGTGATTTTAGCAAATTGACATGACAACTTATATAAATTTTATGACATAAACACCTGTTACTGACATTATGACATAACAACTGAGAAATACTATTTATTTTTATTTCAATAAAATGCAATTTTTGTTCTTAATTAGTTAAGTTGTTCTATAAGTTTGTATTTTGTTTTGATACTAATCTATTGTATTCTTATACAAAATTTTTCCCAAAATAAATGAGAATTAGTTTTTTTAATTAGTGTGTTTTTATGGGAATTGTTAAGATTTAAGTTTAAAATTTTTTAAACGCACTAATAATCCCAAATTAATATTTTACTTATTATTAAGTAAAATAAAGAAAATTTATTATTTGACATACATATTGTCAGAAGTGTACATAAAATAATTGAAATTTATTTGCTGGTAGTTTAGCATTTCTATATACATATTTCTATTAAGTAAAATATTTTTTTTTTATTAAAAATACATTGAAATTGATTACTGAGGGGTTTAGCTGGATCCTATCCTATAAATGAGAATTATTGAGATTTTCAAATGAAGAAAATTGCCAGCAAACAAATGAGTGAAAAAGTTGTTTTAAAAATTCAAAAGAAACTATTTTGTGATTAAATTTTTCTAACTTCACTCTCTCTCTCGCTCTCATATTTTTTATATTGTATAGAGCAAGGTAGGATCGCCATGTAGAGAAATAGTTTATTCTTAGTTTGGTGACAGGATTGCCTTTTAATGGTGGGGACGCCTACATATCCGAGTGTAGCTGGCAGCGATGCCAACTTGGCGCTTTTGGCACTATTTTTAGTGCTTTTTGAAGACTCAAAACGCCAAATTTTTAGCTTTAGTGCCAAACTAAGAAAAAGCACTAAGTAGTGCTTTTAAGAAATTTGCGTATTTCTTAAAATTACTTTAATAAAAACTTGGTGTATTTATTTGTTTAGGGCCAATTTCACCAACTCATTTAAATATCAATTCATATTTAAAAATAATTTTTCCATACAAAAATTAATCAAAATCGACATTTAAATATGAATTGATATTTAAATAGAGTTGGTGAAATTGGCCCGTAGTGTAAAGCATACCTTTTTCGTCTGATATATTTCATTAAAAATGTTGATAATATTGCCGAAATAGAGAATAGCTTAGAAAACATTATTAAACTTCACTCGTTTTTCACGTTAGTGCTTTTTACGCTTTTTAGATTTCAAAATTATGCTTTTAAGTGCTTGTTTAAAATTTTAATGTGCTTTTAGAGCCAAAAAAGTTGGCATCACTGGTAGCTGGCACTAATTAACGCTACTGGCCCTTGTGTTGTAGAAAAGCAGCTGAACGCCTGAAAAGCAGCTGAATGCTTTCTAAATAATAAATTATGCTTTTGGTTAGTGCTCAGCGAGAAGCTATTTTGACAGCCGTTTATTGGTTGAATTTAATTAAAATTTTTATCAGCTTATATAGTTACTAACTGTGAGAAGAACCTACACAGAAAAAAATATTCCTGCAATAAACAACTTTATTTGAAAATAAAACCAAAATTCAATTAAAAATGTATTTCAGTCAATTAAACTTTTGTCTAAAAATAAAATATTGCTGCAATAAACAATTTTAATTGAAAGTAAAACCAACAATCAATTAAATATGTATGTTATTAAGTCAATTGAACTTTGTAACAAATTAAATTTTTAAACAAAATTTTAATTGACTTAAAAACAGTTTTAATTGATTTTTGGTTTTATTTTCAATTAAAGTTGTTTATTGTTTATAATTTATTTTTAAACAAAAGTTTAATTGACTCAAATACATTTTAAATTGATTTTTGGTTTAATTTTCAAATAAAGTGGGTTATTACAAAAAAATTTTTTTCTGTGTAAATTATAAAAATGTCTTATTTCTATATTTACAATTGTTTATGGAAAAATACAATTTTATAGGATCTTTTTAAAATCATAAACTATTTTCCCATAGTGTGGAGAGTAAGCTGCACACACACACACACACACACACACACACACACACACACACACACACACACACACCCAAACACACAAACACACACACACACACACAAATGCAGTGTATTTCCATACAACAGCCACTTGACGTGTATTGCCAATGCATGACCAAGGCGAATTCATAACAGGTGACCTTATCGCTACAACAATACAACAATACTAAAAACAACATGCAATTCGTCTGGCTTCAAAAACCCCATCTGTCAAAAACAGTTGACTAAAATACCAATACATACATATTTATAAAAACACATTTTACTATCCATGTGCATCTACTATCAACAACACAGAAAATAATATTTGTAAAATAAATGTAATTAAAATGATGAAAGACGGTTCTAGTTAAATGATCCTGATATTTTGGGACAACGTAAACCTTAATTGCAGCCTTATTGCAGCCTCTCCGATGGTTTGTTTAACGCGAAATCAGTGGTGTAAAATGTGTTTTACTGGCCATCATGGCCGTAACCAAAATATTATGCTTAAATGCATGAAATTATTCACAAAAACGGACAATGAAATACTTAAGTGTACAACAAATAAACGTGCGTCTTTTTATACATACATACATATATAAGAAGTCAGCTAGTACTAGCTTGCGTTGTATTGAGTTGATACATGAGGAAATGCAGCGCATTGTGGCAATGAAGTGCAACAGGAAATGTTAAGGTATGCTTGAATATTTATTTCTATTACCTAATTTACATTAAGCATTTTTTTCATGAAATTAGTTGCATGAAAATTTTTTATTTACCAATACGAGGCCTGGAGGAACAACTTATATCAAAAAAGTTGTCAAAAGTGCAACAGAGATTCATTCTCCGCCCGTTTGTATATAAAATTCTATTTTATAGCGCTGCAATTAGCAAATAGAAAAAGTTGCGTGCAACAAAATTCATGAAATTTCATGAAAAAATGCTTAATGTAAATCAGGTATATGTATAAACTTAATTTATAATATATGTATACATACATACATATGTATGTATGTTTATATCTATTTAAGGTTTCCCAAAATTGCACGGAAAAATTGTTGATGTGGTGACAACGTTATTGCGTCGTCGTTTACCAGCCACCAATGTCATGGTTGAGAATTAGGGAGCCATTGAATTGGCCTATATAAATATCCAATTTTCATAAACATGCCTAGTCTACTAAAAGCTGACACAATGGAACCATATGGACATCAGCAACCACAACGACGTGCAAATGCGTCGAATAGTATTAATTATTTGCCTCAAGGAATGCAGAACGTTTGATAAAATCGTATTTCTATATTGTGCGAAAATCCATACAAGATTCTGTACCAAAAGCTATCATGCATTTAGGCGAGACACATGTGGTAGAAATATTTTATATTCGATACAATTTTTTAAAAATCATCATCAATAAACTAATGAAGTTAATAATTTTGCAAGAGTTAATTTAGAATGCATAGGTTAGGAAGGGTAATGCTATACCGCACCTCCACTCGGAGACCCAATTGGTTTCCATTGTGATAAATATTCATACATTATAATCCTTTTTACTTTAAAATATATTTTTTAAACATAAAGAGCGATATAATTTTTTTCACTTTAAATGTAAACAAACATCAGATAAAAGAATACATTTTGACAGTTGGGGTCTAAGCAGTCTTCGAACACCTGATAATCATCGGGACTGTTAAGGTCACCTGTTATGAATTCGCCCTGTGCATGACTTTAAATTCTTTAAGTGTCAAAGCAACGGTCAGCGGCACAAAAGAGTATCAAGTGCCGTCTGAGTTTTTGGGTGACATCTGACACCTCTTTTAGTTATTGCATGCCTGTAAATTAGTGCATTCACGCTATGGAGTATTGGCTTAAAAGAATTAAATCATGTTACACTACAGTTGTGTCACATGTGATCACGGTTGTCGAAGTTTTTCCGACAAATTTCGCCAATTTGAGATTTTAAAAATTGACGAAATCAATTTTATGTAGTTTTCCTTAATAAACATTTGAAAATAAATTTGTTTGATTACACGACTGCACAACGCAAAGAAGGGTATTGTGTTTATCAGTCTAAAATGTATGTATTTACGTATGTATGTATGTATGTGTGTTCCCTTGCGGCACTATATAAACCGAACGCGTGGGCCGATTTTGACGATTCTTACCTCAATCCGGGGAGTGCCACTAAAGATATGTCAGTTGTCAAAATTCAATATGGCGGCCAACATACGCCATTTTGTAAATACGAAGAAAATAAAAGGTCGGCGAACTATATCAAAATGAGTATTATTCGACAGGTATTTTGAAATCATCTTTTTATGTTTCTCTTATGATTTTTCATTTCGAATGACAATTTAGGTGCAAACGGTTCAAAGTTGGTAACAGTCTGGTTTTTTTTTTTTGTTTTTGTTTTTTGTATAAATACTTGTTATGTAACACTTTCTTTAATATAAATTTTTAAAAAATAATCGTATAAAACTTTAGCAGGAAGTCGCCAAAAGTAAGAATAAAATCTCCTAAAACTATTTCTTGTAAATTTTTTTTTATCCAAATTCAAAACTCATTAATTACTATAATTGTTAATGAGTTTTCTTAAAATCAAATTTATTGCTGACGACTTTTGGTAGGATTAATTTTTGCAAGTTGAGAAATTATCACGTTTGG
Source organism: Tachina grossa (assembly GCA_949987645.1). Taxonomy (NCBI): domain Eukaryota; kingdom Metazoa; phylum Arthropoda; class Insecta; order Diptera; family Tachinidae; genus Tachina; species Tachina grossa. The sequence goes on along the minus strand of OX465278.1, from coordinate 45,111,608 downwards.
CGATAAATCGCCGTATATGACAGTGTTTGCATGTAATATCTAAAGCAGGGTGACCGATGACATTTTTCAAAAAGGAAATTGTCAAAAAAAAGGGGGCAACATTAAAAAAACAAGACAACTACACTAAAATTTTTATTTTTAATATGTTATTATGTAATTCACTCTAAAAAAAGTGGGGCAAAAAGTGGCAATTTATCACTTTAGTCGGTCACGCTGGTCTAAAGGTTCTCAGACGTGCCATGCCATAATGCCATAGCTATAACCATTGCCAAATCATAAATATGTATATTTGCTGCCATAACCATAAACAGCTGCTTATGTTTTAATTTGTTTATTTATTTCAAAAGTGCATTAACAAATATGGCTAACCAGCAAACAGCTGTTTACGGTTAATGCCAAAAAATAATGAAATTGAATTGGTTTCTTTGGTCACGGTTATGGCATTATCGCGAGTCACCTATAAGCAAATACAGTGTTGCCCATAAGTTGAGTTTGAACAGCTGTGTTTTATGCTTATGGTTATGCCATATTTAATTGAACCTGTAGTCCCAGAACAGACAGTGAAACGCAACTGTAGCGAAACTACAACTTCTAGTTATTTTTTTTTTAGCTTCATTTGAATTTATGCTACAGACTCCTTATAGAGAAACCGGTTTCAAACACATTAAAAATCAGTTGTATTGGCATGTGTTTGGGTTTCATCGGCTTTGGCGTATTTTTTCGGTACAACAAAAAGTCTTAAGATGAAAATAAAAATATTGAATTTCTGCTGGAAGTTGAGAAATATTATTATTTGTAGCAAACAACACTCTCAAGCAACTCTCGAAGGACAGAGACTGATTAAGCATGGTTAGAAATTGGAGAAACAATGAAAATTACACATTATTTATTTGATTATCTAGGCGCACGGTAGTGCGCCAGGCCAAGTTCTGGCCAATGCATGCAGTGTGTATATTTACACGAAACCATTCGAGCTGTTTTTACCCCCCTCATAACTTTGTTCCACGCGACCGTAAAATTATGATATTTAAATCATAATTAGAATAAATTCATATAACATCATATGCGAAGTTTGAAAGTTTTACAATGAAAGCTTCCGGAGATATAGAGGTGCAAAAAGTGCATATTTTAAGACATACTCACTGACCACTGACACACTCATCAAATTGATGAAGCACTTCCGCTATAGCTAGAGAGCTAAAATTTGGTGAGCAATGAACCAGAAAAATCTGAAAACCCTAAAATTTTAACCAGGAGGGCGGGGCTACGCCCATAAAAATTAAAATATGTGCTATTGAGCTGAAATTCGATACAGAGCTAGGTCTAGGTGAGAAATAAAATAAAAAAAAATCTGAAAACCTTGAAATTTTAGCCAGGAGGGCGGGGCTACGCCCATAAAGGTCAGAATTAAAAATGCTATTCTAAGGCGCTTCATGGAAGCTATTTTATTGAAATTCGGCATATATACTGCGGTAATGCAAGGCTATAAATTTTTTATTAAAAAAGTGGGCGTTGACACGCCCATACAATTTAAACCTCATTTTAATGTCCTGCGGCTCAGCATATTTAGATATACTATTTATCTAGCTATTTTTATCCGTTTGTAACGAAACTAGACACGAATAATAAGCACTGACCCAGAAAAATTTTGACTTTGGAAAAGTGGGCGGGGTTGCGCCCATAAAAATTTAAAATTAAAAGTTGCGCTAAGGAGCTGAAATTTGATATACAAGTAGGTCTAGGTGAGAAACCAACTAGAAAAATCTAAAAACCCGAAAATTTTAGTTAGAGGGACGGGGCTGCGCCCATAAAACTTAAAAATTAAAAGTTCCGCTAAGGACCTGAAATTTGATATACAAGTAGGTCTAAGTGAGAAACAAACTAGAAAAATTTGAAAACCCAAAAACTTTTACCAGAATGGGTGGGGCCACGCTAATATTGTTTTTAACTAAATACTTAATATACAGCTTTTAATTCAAGCCAATTTAGTGAAATCTTGCATCACCTAAAAAATTGAGCGTGATCACTCCCATAAAGTGTTAGACTTGTGTTTAATCTACATGGGTCTAGCATATTGTAGAAGAAAATTAGCATGAATTATAAGCGCTGCTCACAACAAAATTTTGAGTTAGGAATAGTGAGGAGAGGTAATGCTGCTAAAATCTAAAGATATAATTTTCGCTAGAGAGCTGAAATTTTATACACTGGTAAGTGTAGCTGCGTAAACCAATGGGAAAATCTTAAAACCAAAAAGTTTTACCCGTTATGCGGGGCCACGATCTTAAATTTGATACACAAATAAATCTAGATAAGAGATCACTAAGAAAAATCTGAAAACCCAGAAGTTGCTATCAGGGGGCGGAAACAAGCACTTCAAATTCAAAATTAACATACATTTTATTAAAACTTTTCATACACATTGCACTTATCCCAAAAAAAAATTCCCATTTTGAAAAGTAGCCATGAATTCACCCATAAATCTTAGCTTTTTCGTTCAGGTACTTCGGCTTAGCAGTTTTTAATTCAGTACTCAGGTATTTCTTATTAACTTTTTAATACCAAACTTTGCATGAACCATAAGCACTAGCAGATATAAAAGTCAGCGGGGCCAGGCTCATGAAAATTTTAAGTAATATTATACTATAGAGAGCTGCCATTTTGTACACAAATAGTAATTGATTTACTCAATCGGAAAATCCAAAAAATTAAAAGCACCAGCTACCCTATTGAAACTTTGCATGCACATTAGGCATATCCTTTTGATTTATGTACTTCGGCTAAGCAGACTTTATTTAACATGTAAATGTATTGAGAAAAAAGGCGGGGTCATGCCCAGAAAAATTTACGCTGTATTTTACATGTTTCTTCCAGTCGCCTCTTACCAAATTGCATACACACTGGCGACCCGTTGTAATGACACAATAGTGCATTTTTAAGGTCAACAATTCAACACCCATCACACTCTTACCAATTATTTTATGTAACTCTGTCATTTTCAACTGGCGCAGTGATCATGACTAGAAATAAAATACACTAGAAATTTTAAGTTTAAAAAGTGTTATTATAGAAATCTTTTCAAAAAGTAATCAGATCCTCACAAAAACCTAAATGTGAAAAACGGCCAAGTTCCTATCCAAAATTTCGGCCATTAAAAGTTGTGAGATATAAATTTTGACCAAGTTCTTCTTTGCCACAATATCTAACACAGAAATATATTATGTATGATAAAAATTTTTAATCGTAAGGGTGTCATATAATTTCTAGATAATCTGCTAACTTGGCAATATTTTTTCCTTTCTAAAAAAGGAGAGAATAATGTATGAATGTTTATTTCTTTATATTGATAAAAATGTTGTCAAGATGGCAGATTATCTAGAAATTATATGACACCCTGACGGTTACAAATTTTTATCATACATAATTGGGGTATTCACACGGTAGTGTTAAAGTCATAACGTCATAATGTTCTAAGCTTTTAAACTAGTTTAAAATGCGACTGCTGTGAGCAACCCCTCATATTTCAGTGTGTTAGTTGAAACATAAACAATATGATACAAAACAAATGAGAAAAAAGATTACAAAAATTAAATAATATTTGGTACGAATACGCAAAATTATGAGAAAATTATTTAACGGCTTCTATCTGTTTCCGATAATTATTTGCGAATTTTTGCAATATGTAAAACAAAATTTTTTCGAGCATTTGACCTTTTAAAATTTTAAGGCTTTGGAATTTATTTGCAAATTTTCTTAAGTTTTGCGATCAGGTAATTTTTGATAAAGCTTATTGCTCTTGTGTGTAATTTTAACAAAATAGGATTGAATCAAGCCACATCATTGTCTGATTGAATTATTTTTGTTGTTGCAGTTTTTGCCTTTTTTACACATTTGACGACTTTTATTTTATATCACACTTTGCTATCATTTTGGTATTAGAAAGTTTTTTCAAATTTTCATTTTCGCAAGTTTTTCCGATTTTTTGGAATTTCTTATAATGGGTGTTTTTTATTGAGGTATAGAACTTTAAGTTGGCATCACTTTTTTAACTGGCGGCCATTTTGTCAGCTGTCAAGTGATTAATATTTAGTTTGGTTTGCCATTTCATCATGAACAGGTTGACAAAAGAACAACGCTTGCAAATCGTGCAAATTTATTTCGAAAATAATGGTTCAGTTCGCGAAGTTTACCGCAAGCTCCGTCCATTTTATGGTCGACATAATCGTCCATCAGAGCAATTAATTCGGTTAACCATGGATCGTTTTCGCACTACGTTTACTCTATGTGATAATACGCATCCGCAGAGACGTCGAACAGTGCGCACCGAAGAAACAATTGCCGCTGTAGAGCAAAGTGTTGAAGAGGACCCGAATGAATCTTTGTCCATCAACTTTATGGAAGATTTTGAGCAAAGATCTTGGCTTGCGACCTTACAAGATCCAGCTTGTGCAAGAATTAAAGCCGCGAGACCACACAATGCGTCGTGATTTTGGTGTATGGGCCGAAAATGAGATTGATCTCGATGCTGATTTTCATCGCAAAATTTTGTTCAGTGATGAGGCTCATTTTTGGTTGAATGGCTACGTCAACAAGCAAAATTGCCGCATTTGGAGTGAAGAGAATCCACATGAGACCCTTGAGACGCCATTACATCCACAAAAACTGACTGTTTGGTGTGCTCTATGGGCTGGTGGAGTCATTGGGCCATACTTCTTCCGAAATAATGCTGGAGAGTCAGTTACCGTTAATGGAGACCGGTATAGAGCCATGATAACCGACTATTTTGTTCCCGAATTGGATGGCATGAATGTGGATGAGTTGTGGTTCCAACAAGACGGCGCTACATGCCACACAGCGCACGTCACAATCGATTTATTGAAGGAAACATTCGATGAGCGCATAATTTCGCGGAATGGACCTGTCAATTGGCCACCAAGATCGTGTGATTTGACACCATTGGATTATTTTCTTTGGGAATATGTGAAGTCGCTCGTCTACGCCAACAAACCAGAAACGTTAGGGGACTTGGAAGCCAACATTCGTGGCATTATTGCCAACATACGGCCCCATATGCTCGAAAAAGTGGTTGAAAATTGGACCTGTAGAATTGGCTTTATTCGAGCCAGCCGCGGCGGCCACATGCCCGAAATCATATTTAAACATTAATGGCATAAAATTATCCTTCCAATAAACCCAAATTGATGGACATTAAAACGATTTTCTTGTGTTTTATTTCAATTCGAAGTTCTATACCTCTAAAAAAACATCCGTTATCTTTAAGTATTTATGTGTTATTTTATTGCTTGCCTTTTTACCATTTTACCTATTTTTAATACATCTATCTATTTGTGCGAATTTTCATAATTTTGCCAATTTTCTGCGATTTTTGGAATTTCTTAGATCTTTAGGTATTTCTAAGTAATTATGGAGCTTGTATACAATTTTTGCAATTTGTTGCAAATTTTTGCAATAAAAGTGATTGTCCCCAATTCTTTATTTTTTTTAACAGTTTTAAACTTTTTTTATTAAGTATCAGACTTTAATATATTTTTGATGTCAGCAAGTTTTTGCGAATTTTCGTAATTGCGGATTTTTAAAAGTTTTCTGCATTCCTTACAATTTAAGCATTTTTTTAAATAAATTTTAGGTTTTTTTTAATTAAAAAATTAGTCGCGAATTTTCGCAAATTTTTTGCACGTGAGATAATTTTTGATTCATAAAATCTACTGAGCTTGCTCGTTTACAGTTTTTGAGGCCTTGGAAATGTTTAGAAGATATTCGCATTTTTGCAAGTTTTCGCGATTTATATGCTGTAAGTCTATACTCGAGGTATTACTTTTTTTTTGCGGTCTATATAATTAGCTTTAGGACATTGTTTCCATTATTTTAATCCCTTGCGAATTTTTATATTTTTTGCAATATATAATGATTTGAGTAGAAATTTGCTTAAGAAAAACGCCACGTATTTAAACGTAAATGGACATTTTGTCGAAAAAGAAAAGTAAAAAGCAAAATAATTAGCTATGACAGTAACAAATACATATGGGGTATTCAAATGGTACTCATAAATTAACTCGTTTTAAAGTTATAAAACGAAAATATATGACTACTGTGAGCAACCCCTTATAATTTACAATTATAAATATTGTACTTATTTGTATTTTGGTTTTAAAACCTTGTACATTTTTTACTCTCTCTCTCTCTCAATTCCTTTGGTAAACTCTCACGCATTTCTACATGTAGTTATGGCAAACAATAAACATAGCTGAGAAAGTCTTATTACTTTATGACCTTTTTTTTTGAGCCACAACAACAATTTTTTTAAACTATGTTAAAATGTTAAGACATTATGACACTTAGGACACTTAAGACACCCTTGTGAATACCCCAATAGAGTGAAGAATTGTATTAATATAGTACTCCTTTTATATGAAAGAAAATAAAAATAGTTTTAAACTGGTTTAAAATGTTATGACTTTATGACTTTATGACACTTAGGACACCCTTGTGAATACCCCAAATTTATTTCTGTGTTAGATATTGTGGCAAAGAAGAACTTGGTCTAAATTTATATCTCACAACTTTTAATGGCCGAAATATTGGATAGGAACTTGGCCGTTTTTCACATTTATGTTTTTGTGAGGATTTTGTTTTTCTTTTTTCTTTAATTAATTAGTAATTCTACACACAATAAGCCCATTGCCACAACAATCCCCCCAGGGGAGTCTATATAGACTACGGGTGTGGCAACCCCGGGGCCCCAGCTGGGGTGATGTGGCTTTTTCCATTGACGTACCTTTGGTACATTACCCATAGAACTTATGTGTTACTACCCAATCTCTGAATATAAACAGAGCAAAGGATGTGCACATATTTATAACAAAAGGAAGACAGGTCCTGTTGATGTCAATTAGGTGCAGCGTCACCTAGAACTGCCCCTGAGTTCAAAAGACGATAGAGGTGAAGCCCTTGTGGTGGAACTTCGAGGTCTAACCAGAGGCTACTTCTGGTGACACGGGTGCCGGTGGCCCGACAGCCGAGCTGCTTAGAGTTGAGTGCATGCAGCGGTCGTCAGTTTCCTTTGCTAAAATGCCGAGTTTGTCCTACCTCACGAGGTTAAAAGGATGATTTTGGTATGTGTGGAGTAGGCACTGGTTATTTGGCGACACAGGCATGGGTTCATCTCGGACGAGTGGTTGAGCTGTGCCGGCAATGGTTGAGGAATTCTCTTGGGGACCTCGCTATGGGTGTATACACAACACCTTAGCGTGGAAGCCGGAGAATTATCGTGGTGGCTGTGGTTGCTACCAAAATCGCTGGGAGAATAGTCTTGGCTTCCCAGTGTGAAATCAATACTAGTGGTTGGTCTGACGCGGTCAGCCAGACACTATTCTAGGTGCTGTTGCCATTCAACAGAAGCTGCTATGAGCACGGACATAGCAGCAGAGTTTAGATAGCTCAAATTACCTCAGCAAGGTAATTGAATATAGTACAGGGATAACTATATTCAAAGATTGCAACCTATGTGCCTTATGGAGTGGGCCATAGGTTCATTATAATAGGGTGCATGGGGGCGTTGGTCTGGCGTCTAACCCACACTTCCGGTGCTTTGGCACCCGTGAGATAAGGCCGTAATGGCAGGTGCTCACGGAAAGCTATCGCACATCTGCCACAACAATGCTGTTTCTGGTGTCAAAAAGTAATTATTTAAATATTTTCTGAGAGACAAAGCTGAAGGTTTGGGTTCTAGGGACACATCATGTGGAATTAAATCACTAGTTTGTTGAATTTTGGATATTCTTACTGATTGATATCACAGTGCAATACTACGGCTGACTTCATAAATGCAGCTTGCAATCCAACACTGCAAAGAAATTAATTTACAAGGCAAAGCAATACTTTATGGCAACACTATTTTGACAATCAATGAAATATATTTTGGTTCATTTATGACCGCGCAAAAGTTGTTTAGTTGTTTCATTAAATATGAATTTTGTAAAATTAATTTTTTTAATGAATGTTCAGCAAACATGCGATAATCTTTTCAAAACCGCTTTCGAATTGGCTTATAATGATTAAAAATATACCAAGGAAAAATGTATCATAAATGAAAACAATGCACAAATTTGACAGATGTTGCGCATTGAAAAGCATTGCCTTGCAATAATGAACTCGCGGCATTACCAAAAATAACTCTGCTGTATTTATGAACACTACGCATTTCAGTGTTGCATTACAAGCTGCATTTATGAAGTCAGCCTACGCACACAGGGACAAATGACCGAATTAGGACGATAAAAATTAAATTTTTTATTTTGTTAAATTTAACCAATATTGGACTTAATATGTTCTTTATAACAGTACGCAATCAACCTATAAGTATTTATTTTTTTTTTAACGCATCGCTTTAGTCTGTAAGTGCGTGCAAAGTATTATTATCTGTTAAATGCACTTATACCTGTCAATAGCATCTATAGCGCTTAGTGTTGCTCCACTCGAAATTTTTTTTTTTTTTTTTGTAAATTTACAGTTTAAAGTTTTTTAAATATATTTTTAAGCATCAGGTATCTAATTTAATTTGCAGTTGTTATTAAAACAACAATAATAAGTAGTGTATTGAAAAATTTACTTTAGCTGGAGCTATAAAAAAAGTTCCAAACAGTTCCACGACTTTTCCTTATAAGTTAAAAATCACAACTACTAGTAAGTATAAAAAAGTCAAGTGGTGGTCCCCCCGTTTCCCCCTTCAATAAATAGAGCATATTTTCCGAAGGTAGTACACCCGATTCCCGTGCAATAAGTTTTAAGCGAATTCGATAAATTTTTTAAGATTTGTACGCCATATTGGATCCGCCATTTTGAATTTGTCTAAAATAATATAAGATTCGTAATCAGCGACCCCAAAAAACCCCGTGTAATGAGTTTAAAGCGAATTCGATAAATTTTTCAAAAATTGTCCGCCATATTGGATCCGTAATTTTAAATTTTTAAAAACTGACATCAGATTAGTAATCAAGGACTCCAAAATCCTTGAGGTACCTAGTTTTATTAAAATTTATTGAGTCCATATGAAGTAAATAATTTTGTCGCACTAAATTTTCAATTCGACCAAAAAAAAGTCCCGTGTCTCCCAGTTTTGCTTCAAGTCATGCACTTTTTTATGGGCCCCCAAAGATTTGGGGCCTCAGTGTTATCTTTGCCTTTTGTCAGGCTCATATCTTGAAAACCGTTCGGGATTTCGAATTACTCTCTGAGACAAAATTGTAGCTCTTATTATAAAGAACAGAAATTGTGCAGATATAAAAAAAAAAACTTCATCTTCAATATCAAAATCGCAAAAAATTTTAAAAAAATTTATTTTTTTTTAACTTATTCCCCCTGTTCAGGTCCATAGGTAGCAAGCCGTTCAAAATTCAAGGAAACAATCAAGGACAAAAATATTATTAAGATCTCAATAAACAAATTTTTAGAACATACGAACTTCCTAGGAATGATTCTTAACACCGTTTAGGTAGCGCTTAGGTAGCCGCAAAAATGAAAAATTTCCCGAAAATTTTTTAATATCATTTGTTTTTAAATGATTGTAATAATTTCACCATATTGTGGCGAGTGTAAAATTTTTCCAACACGACACGAACACGAGTACCAAGACGCTCTACACGTACGAAACACGCACGCGAAAGATTTTGTCAGCACGATCCTGCACAACACGCACGAAATATTAATGGTATGGTATTGAAGATCTGAGAATTTAATTGATTTTTTTTTCAAAAGTCGCTTTTCAAAATATGGCACCGAGTTGGCACTGCCAGCTGATACTATCTGCCACCTCAGCTGATACTATCGTTTTACGTACATAACTTTAAGTTTCAGAGGCCCATACAGTATCAACAAATATACAAAAAAATACAAAATATTAAATTTTTTCTCAACTGGAAATTCATTTATGTATACATATTTTACATCTAAAATCGTTCCGTGTTTTTCGTGTCAATTTTGTTCAACACGAAACAACCCAAACACGCCCGAAATCAGATTTTTTGTCACGAACACTTCGTGTTGAGTCGAGCATGTCCGTGTCACGAAAAAAAACCACGTCACGCGCCCATCTCTAGTGAAGAACATTAAAACTGGTTGCAAGCCAACAGTTTCAAAAGGGTTACGTGGCAGTTGCGTTTCACTGTCATCAATATGACACAATGAGGTGTCATATGTATGTATGTATGTTCCAAAATTAAAGTCTCTGTCTGGCCTTTTCCATGTGTAAAATTGATTGCAAATTTCTATCAAAGAGATAAGACCCAAAGCGAGATAATAAAAATATCTTATTAATTTTTAGACTTGGGTCGAACTCGTTCATTAATTCATTTTTGCCATATATCAAAGATCAAACCCATTTAAATTACATGGTTTTGATCATTGGTTTGTGGCAAAAATGAACTAATCAACGAGTTCGACCCAAGTCTATTAATTTTAATTTTGCAATAATTGCAATTTACCCAAAAACAGTTCTGGGGTCTAATCGTCGATATCGAATTGTTCGATAGCTTATGCTGCAATCTCAAACTGGAAAACGTGATCGAATCAGCTCGTTATCGGAAGCGAAGATTAGACCCCAGAACAATGCGAAATATTATTTTTCGTTATCCTCTTGATTAGGCATATTCCACTGCCTACAAAGACAGACAGTGAAACTCTCAATATCTTTATTTATAAAGATATTTATAGCAGCTCTTTTTGTGAATTGAAAGCTCAAAAAGATACAAAAAGTAAATTTTACACACAGTTATATATTTCAATATATCAGTAAAAAAAAGTGTACAGTCTTATACATATGTAATTGTCATTCTTTCTTTCTGTGAATTCAATACAAGATCAGCGAAATAAAAGTATTTTATGACATCATTAGAACAAAAAGCGATTGTATTAGGCTGCTATATACGTACTCGTAAAACTCATAAGTGTATTCCAAGTACAGAGAATACAAATGTTTGGTGTTCTTTAATTTTTGTATATTTTATATGTAAAGGGTGTCCAACAAGAACGCAAGATTTAAATTTGGCGCCATTCGAATCATGATACAATAATACAGGTAGCCGCGAATCTACAACAAATGCACAACAAATAAAACAACAGTGATTTTTATTGCTGTTTTGTGATTGACAAGAGAGAAAACCAAGAGAAAACAATATACATGTATTTGCGTTTTCTCTTGTATTATTGTATTAGTACAGTTTTAATAGGCACCGTGCGCGTGTGTTGGTAAAACATAAACACCATTTGGCAGATCAAATCACGAAACAAGCAAAACAGCTGGCTCTTCGCGGTCACCTGTATAATTGTATCATGATTCGAAGTGTCATTGTTTGACATTTGAACAATTATTATTGTTTGCTAGTAGAAGATACGAGGTTAGTAAAAATGGAGCGCTACACGAATGAACAACGGCATTCTCATTGTGAAATTGTTTTACTAAAATGGTGAAAGTTTTGCGGTTACAGTTCGCAAATTTGCGATCAATTTGGGGTCACAATAATACTCCAAAAGAGTCAACTGTAAAGAGATAAATGGATAAATTTGCCGAAACTGGGTCTGTTAGTTATGTAAAGACAACAACGCGCCTTCGACCAGGTCGATCGACCGAAAATGTCGCAGCTGTACGTGATGATGTCGCTCAAACGCAGGTCAAGCGCAAACAGTCAATGGTGTTCGGTATCGTGAAATTATAACCAGTTTTTTCGTGCCTAGAATTGAAGAAATGAATGTGGAGGGCATGTGGTTTCAACAAGACGGCGCCACATGCCATACAGCCAGAGAAACAATTCAATTGCTACATCAGTCATTTCCCGGTCGTGCTATTTCGCGTTTTGGAGACCAGAATTGGCCGCCTAGATCGCGCGCCTTAACACCATTAGACATTTTTCTTTGGGGTTTTTTGAAGTCGATGGTTTACGCGAATAAGCCGACGACGACTCAAGCCTTAAAAGAGGAAATTGGACGCTGCATTAATGAAATACCGCAGCATTTATGCAAAACGGCCATTGAAAATTTCATTAAAAGATCGCGTGTGTGCCAGCAAAGCCAATGTAATGTAGTCCATCTGCCCGATTTGTTTTTCCACACATAACCTCATTTTGTCTACTTTACGATATCATAAAGTTTCACGATTTTTTTTAAATATACATATGTATGTGTTTTATTTAAAATTTAAATCTTGCGTTCTTGTTGGGACACCCTTTATATGCCTGGTTCTCGGACTTTAAAGTATGACATAAAATGACCTTGTGCTTTAGTATTCTAAAATAAAAAGCGAAAAAAACCCCATATAAATTTCATGAAATACTCATACATACATATTTACATACATACAAACATAAATAAAAAATACATTTGTCTATCTGTCTGTTGGTTGGTTTGATTCATTGTGTGTGATTGAGTGTTTTATAGTTGTTACGAACCCCATAAAATAAACTAAAATTTCATGCGGAGTTCATACACAGATACGACTGACTTCCACTATTATTCAAAATAGGCAAACAAATAACATCCGTAGTACAGAGCAACAATTAAGCAGAAGCTTAAAAGAGGGAGTTCATTTCATAAAGCTATTTATAATACTGAAGAAATGTGATCGGGGTCTGTGTACACATTACGTAAAGCTTAATGAAAAGGGGAAGGAGGGAAAGGGGTTCGAGTTGTGTTATGGGGGTCTTTAAACATTTTACGTAATAAAAAAAATACTAATTTCATACAAAAATATTAGTTTTTTCATGTATTATTATCCAGGGCTATCATGAATTAAATTCCGAGTGCAATTTTTCCCGGGGAACAATTCCAACTAATAGCAGGTAATAGGGAAAACAAAAAATTCTAATTAGGAAATGGAGAAATTTCACGCGGAATTTTATTCATGATATCCCTGATTATATTTAGTTTTGTTACGATCTGTTATTGTGGGAAAGGGGTTGGTGAAAAATCGGGAAAAAATGCGTTATATAATAAGTGAACGGCCCCAGCTGCAAGATTTAAAAATTATTACGTTTTCAGCTGTATAGAGAGTGTAGTGCGTGTTTTACTGATTGAAGGGTTAACTGTCAAATGAACTGTCATATTGCGATCACGTTCTGACATTTATGATCAGTATGCTCTGGCAAATAATTATGAATAGATCGTCACTTTCGATAACGAGCTGATTCGATGACGTTTATTTAGTTTGAGATTATGCACTCAATATCAAAAAATGTAATAATATGATACGATATCGAATGCCATAATCTCAAACTGAAAAAATGTGATCAAATCAGCTCGCTGTCGAAAGCGACGATTAGACCCTTGATCTAAGCTGCCTTATTATTCAGAATTGCTTTAAAAATTGCGCAAATTATAGACAAGCCTCTTTTTGCATAGTTCAAATATATTATGTTATTTTAGTTAATTTAATTATTATTTTTCGAACTTCATTTGTTTCTATATTTATGATTTGTATCGCTTTTTAAGCCAAATTACATGTGATAATTATTAATGAACAATTAACATCAAAGTTAGTTGTAAATATTCTGACAACACATATGTAGTTGAACGGAACAGCTGCCGTTTTCGAAGGCCACTAAACCTTTATCATCAGCGTTCGTTCTGTGTTTGGTGCACTGTGTGTGGTGTCAGTTGATGTAGATTTGTGCTTTATATACGAAACTTTTTTGCAAACGGAATATGTGAATTGTTTTGATTCATCGTATTTCAATATGCTGAAAGATGTTTTGTAAAGAAAGATCACCTTACCATCTCTATGTTATGTTATTTATTTAAAAATTAACCCATAGCTCGCGTTACTATCAATGGAGAACGAAAATCGTTGTGATCTAGGCTTAATACCTTTAAGACAGACTTATTTTGTGCGTTCTGTTCTTTTATGAACCAGCTGTTTTGTTTCGGTCCAATTGGAAATCTGTTTGTGGCTTTTCATTCTGTTCCGTTGCGGTCACATCTGTAGAAAATAGCATTCCACGTCGCAGTTGGCAATGCCTTTCAGACATCTTGCAAGATGGATGCACAACAATGTTAAAGCGTTGAGAATCTTTTGGCCATATCCCAAACAGACAACAATAACTACATTTTCGCTTATATTTTCCTTGTTTCTGTAGAACTGACAATTTCTATAATATTTTCTTTAATTAAAGTATGCGTTAGATTCCTGCACAATACCACTTACAAGAATTTTTAGTACATGAGGGATTTTTCAAATGCTTTACTACAGCGAAATATTCTAAAACAAACGCTAAGCAACACTATTGGCAAGACATTTGTTTAAGTTATTGCAGGTATAGGAGTAAAGAAGAAAATACTTCGTGGCGGACAAATTTGTGATGCTTGCTTCTTCATACGCATGGGCGCGTATACAAACGTCATGGATGTCCATATACGCACACACGTTGTGTGTATGATCTTTTATTTTTCTGTGCACATACAAACGCTTACATGCATTGACATTAGTTGTGTGCGCTTGCTTTAAAAAACCACCCTTAAACACATAATAGCTCACCATCTATATACATCTTACAATATGCAAAATAACAAGCATACACGCATCAACACTACTTCTTTTGATTGTTAGTGTTTTTTTATGGGAATTGTTACAATTTAAGTTTAAAATTTTTAAACGCACTAATAATCCCAAATTAATATTTTACTTATTAAGTAAAATATTTTTTTTATTAAAAATACATTGAAATTGATTATTATGGGGTTTAGCTGGATCCTATGCTCATTTCACTGTTGCTAATGCAGATCATCAGGGAACCTTTGCCCCACAAGTATTTTCTTGACCGGGTGCAGTCAAGTTAATAATTAGTGTTTTTTATGGGAATTGTTACAATTTAAGTTTAAAATTTTTAAACGCACCAATTCTTTTAAACGCACTAATACTACTTCTTTTGATTGTTTGTTGCGAACAAGAAGTCTTCGCGTCATCGCTTGTAAACACTCATATACACGTACATCAATACATCTATCGGGCTTCGCTTATCAAACGACATAATTTATTGTTGGTTTAGTATAATACATGCCACGAGAATCCATTTAAAAAACAAGATGTATTTACATTTCAAAACTGTTTATGCAGCTCTCTACTATGTGTACACAAAAAGGAAAAATTGCTTAAGTCGAGGTTAGCTGATTTTGAACTAATGATACGTCCGTAATCTGCATATTCGAAAGTACCCCTGGTCAAAATCTCAATTAATTTGTGTGAGTTTTCTGGAAGTTGTAGCACTAGCACTTGCGACTTATCTTTTATAGGCTTCTAATCTCTTTTAAAATAATAGCTTAATTTAGGTTATACTTTGGTATATTTCAACTTGAACGTATTATTTACAGTGTGTAGAACAATGTTTGTTTAAAAAATTAAAGGTTAACAGAGAATTTACCAATTGAACTGTAAAAGAAATAAATTTCTTAAAATCGACTTAAATGCTTAAAAGTGCTCTCCTGCAAAACATTAAAATATGACTTCAGCACTTTTTTCGTTATTGCCACATATTTTACATTGAACGTTGCAAGACTAGTGCGAGAACAATATCCACCAACTATTTTGAAGAATGATTAGTGGAGTAGGTTTTCTTTTTAATGATCATCCGCGACAAGTTGGCCAACTGGGTTTAATTGACATTTAGTTAAGTTTGTTCCCGATATTTTGGATGCGAGTTTAATAATTTCTACATTTTGCCAGCTGATTCCTTTCACGGAAAAAATAATTAGAAAGTATTTAATACAGAAAAGAAGTACGTGAAAAGGTAAGGAAAAGTAGAAACTAATGAGATTTTTTGATGTGTAAACATCTATACACTAGGGGGTAAAAATCTTTTGACTTTGATTTCTTTGCTGAGATTGCTTTGCTTTTTGCTTTTGCTTTGCATGGTCAAATCGGTGTGAGCTTTGCATGAGTTTATTAGTGTTTGAAAGAAGCAATACCCAGCAGAGAAACAAGTCGACCGGCTCGAAGCCGACGGTGCGCCGCCGACGGTTACACAGTACAACAGCAAATCTGGGGGATGAGAAATTCCAAGTCAGGGTGATGGTACTAGGTCAGTATAGTAAAACCTTAAAAGGGTTTGGCGTTCGCATGTGTCAGTTTTTTTTTATGACCTTTTAAATTTTTTCAATATCTTGATGTTTTTTCGATTAGTTGTAACATTTTGGCAAAAACGTACTTTAACATAACTCGAGAACCACTTGTCCGATTTTGATGAAACAAACTCAAAAAAATTTAGAATTACAATTTCTCTAATCTGTTTCTATACCGTTTTCCTGTATGTGCAACACTTTCGAAGTTAAAAATGAATGTATGAAGGGAAAGAAGTATTTTTTGCCTAAAAATTTAAATATTTTTTTTTTTAAATTCATAAAAAATCCAAAATGGAAAAAAGTGCCAAAACTAATTACTTTCGCGTAAAGTCACATAACTCATGAGCAAAAAAAGGGATAGATCATGAAAATCGATGCCCGCGTTTCTCATTTATTCACAATTAGGTAAATGTATGAATTTCAAAAATTTGCTCCAGATATGCACAACATTATTTGGAGAAAACATTGACACTCACAAGCCGAACTCTCTCATATTTTTCTACTGTACTAAAAGAGAAATATTGATGTGGCAACACTGGTTCTGTAATGTTCACATAAAACATGCATTGTCATTATACATTTTCTCTTTCTCACACTGGTTCTGTGATTTTTGTCATTCAACAAGTGCCGACGAACGCGACCAGTAAAAGTGATTTTTCTCCAGTTTTTTAAAAGTGAACAAAAGAGAACAGAATATGGAACTGTGCAAGCCAGATATAAATAGCTTTTGCTACTGCTGTGGTCAATATGTCTTAACACATAAAAAAAGTGGAAATTTCAGTACTGATTTTGTTCAAACATACGAGATGTACTTCAACCAAAATGTTATAGTGAACGAAAATTGGGTACCAAATATAGTGTGTAAAAGCTGCTACAACCGTCTAATGGATTGGAAAAATAGATGACGTGAAAGTATGCCATTCGGTATCCCAATGACTTGGACTAATACTGGTGAAGGTCACAATCCATTGAATTGCTATGCATGTGCGAATAAAGGAGCCGCAAAAAGGATAAGAAAATCGTATAATTACGTTGGTGTTGCAAGTGCCGCAAAACCATTGCCTGTGCCAAAAGCTTCTAGCCCAGATATTTTCTCTTCTACGACTGCTCCGACATATCATGCACGTGATGATCCCCCATATGAGCCATCAGTATCCAATGTGCCAATTTTAATAAATCAAAATAAGCTTGATTCAATTGTTGCCAAGTTGGAATTAACACAGCATAAATCGAAAGAGAAATCAAACAATTTGTTGGCACCCGGTGTGAAAGTCACAGCTTATCGAAGTCGTCAGGCAACACTCCAAAGTTTATTCCTTGTGAATGATGAAAAAACTTCTGCATATTGCCCGGATGTAGGAAAATTTATGGACGCAATGGAAATAATATATGAAGCAGATCACTGGAGATTATTTATTGACAAAAAAAAAAAATAATTTTTAGGCAAAAAAATATTTTTTTGCCTCCACAAATTTATTTTTACCAGCAAAACTGTTGATTATAAAGAAAAACGTTATATAAACGGATTAAAGAAATTGTAATTCTAAATTTTTTTGAGTTTGTTTCATCAAAATCGGACAAGTGGTTCTCGAGTTATGTTAAACTACGTTTTTGCCAAAATGTTACAACTAAGCGAAAAAACATCAAGATAAGGAAAAAATTTAAAAGGTCATAAAAAAACTGACACATACGAACGATAAACCCTTTGAGGGTTTTACTATACTGACCTAGTACCATCACCCTGACTTGGAATTTCTCACCCCCCAGACAATAATCCCAAAAATGTTCCATAGTGTTATTTCCGTACACCAAAGGTGAAAATGAACCGTAAGAGCTACGGACTTGAAATTTGGACGCAATAGACATTTGACCACTACAACAACAAATACATGAGAATTAAAAACTAAAGGGTGTTCCAAAACGAGCAACGAAAAATGTTAAAATCCCATGTAATATACATACAATTGTATGTACATATATACACTTCCAATTTTAAAAGTTAGTGTATTTTTATACAGACTACAACAATTAACACTAAATTTAAAAAATTTAAATCAATGGGTGTTCCATCAGTTAATGCAATTTTGACTTTGTAATTTTGACAACTTGCTGTATCTTGGAAACCCTAAGAGTAAAACTCTTGAAATTTTCAAAAACGGTAAAACTAAAAAATCAAAAAAATATAAAATCGCCAAATATAAAAAAATCGCCAAAACAAAAAAAAAACCAAATTAAAAAAATCTCTAGGACTAAAATCGCGAAAAACCGCAAAAATCGCCAAAATTGAAAAAATCGCCAAAATGAAAAAAATCGCCTAAATAAAAAACCCCAAAAAACAGAAAAAATCGCCAAAATGAAAAAAACGCCAAAATTAAAAAAAAAAAACTGCGTAAATTAAAAAAACCCAAAAAGAGAAAAAAAACGCCAAAACGAGAAGAAAGCGATAAAACTGAAAAAATCGTTTAAAAAAATTAAGAAAGCTAAATCAAAAAAAAAAAATATCAAAACCGAATGTGCGCGAGTCAAAGTCGCACTTTTACTGAATTTATATTAATGGCAATGCGTACACAACAACAAGAACTACAACAACTAAACGATGAACAACAGGAATTAAAAATTAAAAAGTAAAAGTAAAGGCATTTAACATAGATGAGCACTGCAGTACCACTAAAGTTTCAGTAAAAACAAAAAAAATTCTACTGATTACTAAAATTTGTTTCTACAATGTTTATAAATTGCCTAAATGATTTGTTATATGATGAGGTGCATTGAATTTTTAGTAATCAGTAATGCCCGTATTCATAATGAAATTCTACCAAGTGGCTACATGTTTTTCATACAAAAGTTTCAAAATTTGAATGAAAAAACTTTGCCACTTGCTACGGCCCTACGATTTTACTAGTAATGCAAATTAAATTTCATTAGCAGTAAAAATTTGATGAATTGTTTTAGTAATCAGTAAATTTACTACTTACTGCAATTTTGAATGCAGTACATATACATATACTGCAGTGTGCCCATTTACTAACCAAATAAGTTTAATAAAACAAACAAAAACCAACAAATTCATATGTATTTACAATATTGAAAGTTTTGATACTTTTAATTAATTAATTTAAAAAAAGATACTAAAAGCATAAGTACTTCCAACTTAAAAAAAAATTCATTACTAGATGTTTACACATCTCCTCTGTGATAGGACTCACATTGCTTTTTTTTAACTTTATAACAAATGGCTTAACTTATTCAAAACAGAATACATTCCTTTGGTACTCTGTCAGTCACAGTATGTGTAAAATAACTAAAGTTAACTCAGTGAATAGACTTACATATATGTATGTATGTATGTTTGTATACATGTACATGTGTATGTACGTATGTATAGTATATCATGTCGAGTTGTTATGACGTTATAAAGAACAATATATATGTATATTTTTTCGAATACCTACTTTTTCAACTTTTTGTATTTTAAAGTGAATAATTTTACGAGTCGGCGTGCACTTTAAAAACAAAATAACAAACATAATAGCAATAAAAATTTCATACAACAAAAAAAAAAAGAAAAAAACCAACAAAAATAACACAATAGAAGTATAATAATAATGAAAACAAAACAACGCAAAATCAAAAAAAGAAAATTATTTCAAGGTCTTGTCTAACCATTTGAAACCATTTATATTATCCAACAAATACTACAAACGGCGAGTTGAACTTCAACGTCGTCAGGCAAAGTAACTAGAAAAAATACTATTTACATAACTACTAAGTAACATATGAGGTTGCAAAGATTCAGTCGTCAATGTTGATCGCTGGGTTCCAAAGATTCCAAGCTCTTACACTCTTTTTCTAAAACACACGTATGACATTTGCAAAATGTTTAACTATAGCTTAAATTAGACGTGACATAGCCATAGCCATAACCAAACCAAAATTCAATTGGTTTCTATGGTGAGAGTTACAGCCATCCCTAAACAAGGACGGAAAGCGGAACGTTTTTTTCCGCCGAGCTTTAACGCTGAAATGCCATACCTAAACAAAAGCGGCAACGTTATGTCAAAACGATAAAAACAGGTTTATGAAACAAATAAATATCAACCCTGATTATTTTAACAGCCGGACGGACGACATTGTTGTTTGTGATTTTGTTATTAATATTTGGTTACATAAATTTTGTTATATAAATTAAAATAAAATAATAAACAATTTTAAAAAAATTAGCTATTTAGAAGATTTGGAAAACTTGCTTGTGTTAAGGATGATGGTCAGCGTTGCCATATTTTTTTTTCTCAAAATCCTTCAAGTCGAACAAAAAATTTCTTTTTCTCATTAAAAATCTTTTTTTTAGTGATTTGCCTCAAAATATATTACATAATATGCATTGATTTTACTGAATTCAAATTCAGGAAAAATTTATTTTGCTTCAAATGAACTAACCCTACAAGAATAGTATCAGTGTTTTGACCGGTCATTTGATCGGAAGTCATGCAGGATATATTCATCATTGCGTAGAACAAAGTTTCTATTACATTATTAAGGGCAAAATGAAAAATGTGACAGAGTTAATAATTAAATTATTGAGGGTACGACAACGTTTGCCGGGTTCAGCTAGTATATATGTATATATAAATATAATTTTTGTTTTTATTTTTTTATTTTAAAAAGTCCATTCAAAATACACAAATAAATAAAATATTTAAAATTAAAGATGTAAATAAGCAAAAACAGAATAACCTAGGAGGTATCTAGCCCTTTTCACACATTTTTACGGCCAACGCATCTTGCTTTTTACAAATATCTACAACTTTGAAAAGAAATATGTATATATTAAATTAAATTTTGTGAATTTCTTTTATTCAATATTGTTTTTACTTATCTTTTTCAACACTTATAAATTTTAATTTTCACAGACAGAATAAGGACCCTTTTCACAATGTACAATTTAAAGCTAACAGGGACTTTAACGGCAAGTTTTATATGAAGAACTGTCAGTTAAAGTTCACGTTAACACTAAATAATATACTAAGAGTTCCAAATATCATATTCATAAAAATCTTATTTTTAACAAAGAAATCTTTTAGTCTTTTTAACATCCCGAAAAACTTCGAAAATAAGATAAATCTTCACATATGGTAACGCTGATGATGGCAAACAAAAGGCAATTGTTTTCTTTTGCAACTAACTTCAGTGTGAAACGCGATGTCAAAATCGGATTTTCCAATAGCGAAGCGTTCCCGTCGCGTTGCCGCCGCGTTATTTCGGTATGTTCCATACAAAATGTATGGACATGAGAACTTTTGACAGCTGTTTTTTAGCTGTCGCTTGCCGCTTTTGTTTAGGGATGGCTGTTATGGCGTTATGGCGAGTCACCTATAATCAAATACAGTGTTGCCCATTAGTTTGGTTCGAACGGCTGTTTTCTATGGCTATGGTTATGTCACGTGTGATTGAGCCTTAAATGACAACTTTATTCCCCGAGCTTACGTAACACATACATATCTCTCAGTTGCTATACTCTCTTAGTTTCATTTTGTAAAACAGCTGTGTGATATCAAGCACAAAAACTCAAATCTAAAAGATACAATTGTATCTTTCTTATGATATAAAACTTAAACGCTGCCAACAATTATGTATATTTCGTATAGAAAGAAATCTTAACCGCAAAATAAAAACTGGTAGACAAAATTCAAAGGAAATTTACTTCGGGGCACATTAATTATGGGGAAGCAAATATAATTTCATACGCAAATATATTATAAAGTCATTGAAAAAAAAAACATAATTTAGTAGGGCGCTCTAAATATGTATATGTGACACCCTACAATACATAATTATAATTACATTTTCTGATATAAAATGTTTATAGAAGAAATTCTTCGAATTCAAAACTTTAAATTTAGGCTCCCCATTTGTATAATATTTGTTAGTTCAATTGGGATTTCTTTGTTTGTCAATTTAGGTTAACAAATATTTGTTAAATTTATGTCAAATCCTCCATTATTTTTTTTTAAGGAACAAGTAAAAAGTAGTTTCTTTTGATTTAGCTGCCTGAAAGCACATATAACCAAAGTTGTCTATCGCAAAGAGTTCATACTCTTGGACCCATTAGCAAAGCTACTAATGTAACCATACCTCTACTTAGGCCTATTAATTTGTTGTACATATGTGAAAAATTCTATTACTTTTTCACCGTGTCACCCGCATATTTTTTTTTTTTGAGAGATATATTTGCACCTAAACAAAGAATAAATTACAGTCTAAAAATATACTAGTGCGGATCAATAAGTCAGTGAATGAAACACAGTTTTTATTTTTGCAAAACAAACATTTATTTTTCAACATAATCTCCTCTTTACTCAATACACTTAGTCCAACGTTTCTCCAGTTTTGTATCCCTTTCAAAAAATAGGATTTTTTCGAGGTCCTTAAAATAGGCAATAATTCCATCGTTGGAGCTAAATCTCTTTCCACTGACCCATTTCTTTAGGTTTGGAAATAGGTAGTAGTCATAGACTTTTGCCATTGAGACTGCACATGTGTACACTCGTGCATTATTTTGATGAAAAAGAACTTTTTTCTTGGCCATATGGGGTCGTTTTTTTAAATCCTCATTAAATCGGTCTAATAAGTTGGCATAATATGCGCCGTTTATTGTTTTTTTCCGTTCGAAGGTAATCGATGTGGATTATTCCCAAAAACTTTTGCCATCACCTTATTGGCCGATAAACACACCTTGGCCTTCTTCGGAGCAGGTTCACACGGAGAAACCCATTGCAATGTACAGTAATGGATCCATATTTCATCCGCAGTTACAAAACGCTGCAAAAACTCATTCGGATTGCTGTTAAACAATTCCAAACAATCATTTGAAATTGTCACACGTTTACGTTTATGGTCAATTGAGAGCAAGCGCTGCACCCATTTTGCAGACAACTTTCTTAAAACCAGCTGATCATTTAAAATGAAAACCACACTGCCATATGACATGCCTATGGGATCAACAATCTCACGCACCTTTACTCTTCGATCGGCCAACACCATATTGTGGATTTTTTCAACATTTTTTGGGTGTACTGACTTCAATTGTCCGTCCAGAACGTTCAGTGTCATTTGTACTTGTGCGATCACAACGAAAGTCAGTAAACCACTTTTTTTATGATTGAAATCGATGGTGCAGAGTCGCCATAGTATTTATCGAGCTTTTTATAATGTTTAAATGTTTAAATGAAGTTAATGTTAAAATTCACTTTTTTCTTCTCAAAAGGCGAGGTAGTCTGTTATAAACGGTTGCCAAACACAAATTAAATGACAGGAGCAGTGTTGCCATTTCATTCAAGAGGCGGGAAATTCAAAACGACACTGATGGCGCTTTCTTTTCTGAGCAATATGCTGCATTTATGTTGCCTTTTACATTTCTTTGTGTTCTTTTCTGAAAAGTATGCATTATTTTAAAAATTGACCGCGTTCTTTTCCCATGAAGAAGAAAAATGCTACATGTTCAACACTCATTTTCATTAAAGGGGCATGAGTGCAGCATTATACTAACAGCTGTTTTTGTTATTGTCTATGAAAAAAATAAATCATTTTCTAGTTCGTGATTGTTTTATGCCGAAACTTGTTGGAAAATTGTTCTTTTGTAAACGTAAAATATGCAAGACTTCTTAAAAATCAGGTGAGCATTTAAAAATGTTGCCAAATCACATGTAGCATATATGTTACACTTTTCTTTTAGAAAAGAAAACACCATGAGTTAATGATCCACCCTCGTAATTAAAAATATACGAGAAAACTTGAACTTTAAATTTTAATCGAATAAAAATTAAGTTCATACGAATAAAACAATCGATGGAAGCTTCTGTTCTGTCGAAGTTGTCGAGATGAAAGCAAAGAAGTAACAATCTTCCACTTTCTTGGCGAATGTCGCGCTTTGCATCTCTCGAGTCACTAGTTTTCAGGCAGAAATTTACTAGATGACCTTTCAAATTTATCTGAGATTGGGTTGAGGGACCTTATCAGATAGTCCAACGCTACGGGTTGGATGTAGTACCTATCAACGTATCCGCATACTTAGATACGTTTCTACACCAACGAGTAGAGTGGTATTTCATAAAAAGGAATCATCTAGATTCTACTTGAATGCCTAAGTGACGAAGGCAGCCACTTAAACCAATCAACCAACCATTCGAATGCAACTATCGTCCCTTTTCACAATGTATGATTAAGAGTTAACGTGAACTTTAACTGACAGTTCTTCATATAAAAGTTCCCATTAAAGTCCCTGCTGGCTTTTAATTGTACATTGTGAAAAAGGTTGTATGTATGCATAAAATTATTCGATTAATATAAAACTTACTCGAGTATAAAAATTAATCAGACTGCATATTTAATTGAACTTAGTAATTAAATAATATTATGACATTTATTCGAATAAATTACTCGAATAAAATTTATTCGAATAAACTAGTCGAATAAAATTTATTCGAATAAATATAAAACAAAAAATGCCTCAAATATCGAATAATATCAAATTAAATATAGATCTTATTCATAAAAAAGAAAAAAATTTTAAATTTTTCCAATTAATTGAAGTAATTGAAGTAAAATAATAGAATGAACATTTTCCCCCATATAATTTCTTATTAACAATCTGTCCACTAAAGAACATTAAGTAAATTTTATTAAATATCACTGATATATGTATTATGTTATACCAAAATATGTATAATATTGATATAAATATTAATAAAACTAATATTGAAATTAATTTCTGAAGTCTTCTGATTTTTTTCTGCATCATCGGGGAATACAATATCCAAGAGTTTAATAATGTGTTGACTTAATATTTCTAAATATGTTTCACTAAATCTTTTTTTTTACAAAATACAACTTGAAATTTATTTGAACATAATAAAAACTAATAAAACTTCTATTTGATTCGCATTACAATATAAACAAATTTTTTCAAATAAAATAAACGGATAAAACTTCGAAATAATTCGTATAAACTATCTAAATAAAATTTTAAATATAAGTATTATAATATTAATTAAATAATCGAATAAAATTATATAATCGAATAAAATTATATATCGAATTATTGAATGAAGTGAACAATTAAAAATAATTTTTTTTTGAGCCAAATAGTTGAGTATACATAACTTTAACTTTATTCGAATAAAATAAATGCATAAGCATACAAATTTATTCGCATAAGTGGATTATAGCAAGCTTTAAAGTTATTCGAATAAAACCAACGAATTAAAGTTAGTTTATTTTTTATTATTCGAAATTTATTTGTTTCTAGTTTGTGATTTGATTAGGCTAAAGTTCGTATTCGGCATTGAATTTCAAAATTATTGGAATAAAATAATTAATTTAAACTCTAAATTTATTCGAATAGAATAATCGATTAAAACTTCAAATCAACTAGAGCAAAAATTAATTTTATTTAAATAAAGCATAAAACTTAAAATTTATTCAAATATTATTATGCAAAATTTCCTTCAAGTGCTTGAAATAAATTTTATTCGAAAATAATTCCCTATTTCTACAATACGGGCGGCGGCCGACTTCAGTATAAAATTTATATAAAAAGAACTAATTTTTGAGTGATTTTCATACAAATTTTCGAAACGAGTCGCCTGCCTGACTTGTGGAAACTATACACAGAAAAAACTAAATTTCATTTTCAGTAACCAAATTCGTTGAATCAGTAAATATTTTATTTGAATGCGGTCCTACAAATAATTTTGTAAATTCTGATAAAAATTTTGTAAAAATTTTAATTAATCATAGTTCGGCTGAAAGAAAATGTATTTCAGTGTGTTGGTGTTTATCTCGCTTGTTGATAGGAACAACGTGCTGTTGTGCGGTTGTTGTTATTTATTTTGATTAATCGTGTTGTGTACATGTAAATGCCGAAAAGTAGCCGACAAACGTCGTGGCCTGTTTCTTCTCTACACAGTTTTTTGGTACAAATTAATTTAATGAAACATTACAGAATATTTACTGTTATTGGCTGAGTTTACATCTGGCATTTCTTGTGTGTCATTTGCTCTAAAAAGCGTAACCAACTAATTATTAATGAAAAACTGTTTGATTCAGACATATATTTATTGATTTCAACAGTTTCCAATCATGTTGGGATTCTATAAAATTGTCTATTAGTCATGTATGAAACTGTTTAACTTAATAAATACGTGTCTGAATCAAACTGTTTTTTATTAGTAATTAGTGGTTACGCTTTTGTTATGCTTGTGTGGCACATGGCACATGGCACATACTAGATCGAAACCCGGCCTTTGATACTAGATTAAAGAACAACTGCTGGAAGTCTTCTTTAATCCATTACAAAATCGTCACGATAAGGGGACTATTTTCGTAAGCGTTGTTAAAGTGGTAAAAAAGTTTTATAAATACTTCTGATTTTTTCTGTCTGTTTTTAGTTCACGAACTGTTGTTGTATGTAATGAAATAGTAAAATATGTAATAAGAAATATCATTAAAATGTATGCATTCAAATTAGTTAAAAAAAACAATTTTTACTACTTCGATCAATTAATAGGTCGTCTAACCGATTAAATAAAAAACTTGATTTATTGAGCATCTTACTGCTGAAAATCTTTGAATACTTCCAATTATAGAGGCCCTTTTGCCTAAAACCATTATCCATTCGGATGTTACGAGTAATCTCGTTGTTATTTTTCCCTTTAAGTTCATTGGCTTATTGGAAATGCAATACGAGTACCTGCCTGTTTTATTTACCACCATAAACCAACAATACCTTGTTCATTAATGTAGGCCACAAGAATTCAGAAAAAACAACCCAAAGCCTTATTTTTAAAACAGATGAATCATCATCATACTCAGTGTGCACACTTCTACCGATATTCGGTAGATTCTACCGAATATGTTTGTGAATTTAACAATCTACCAATTCTACCGAACAAGACCTGAAATCTACCGAATATTGTTATTTAGTAATTTAAGTCAATATATGTGTAAATTGCCTATTTTGCCATATAGCAGTGCCACCGCAGAGCGGTCATTTTTTGTCATGAAAAGCATTAAAACAGAACAATGAAATCAGTTAAAAACTGAAACTATAAGTAACCTAATATTTACCAAAAATTGTGCCTTTGGGGATAAAATATTTATTCCTCCGAATGATTTAATAATTTTTGCACAAAAGCTTAAATTCATAAATGGATCTTACATACATAAAATCTTTGTAGTTTCAAACGTTTGTCAAATAAAAGTTATTTTAGTAGTTTTATAAAACCTTTGTACAAAAACTGAATTCCTATTATTTATGTACATATATTATTTTATGTATGCATAGCATATCTATATAAAGGGTAAGGGCAAATAACTGGGCATAACACTTTTTTTTATTGAAAATGCTTCATTGTTTATGGCAGTCTAATTTCCAATCACATGTGAAGTTTTAAATGCTCTTTTGGAACCTGTTTAGTTTGATACTCCTTGCACTTACCCTTTATATATAAGTACATATATTTTGTTATTTTTTATGTTTCTTTGAATAAAAAAAATTTTCTACCGAATTTCATTCAAATCTACCGAATTTCATTCAAATCTACCGAATTTTTTTGTAGATTCTACCGAATTTAAAAATAATTAAGTGTGCACACTGATCATACTCGTACTTTAACGATACTCACTCACAATGCTCACATCGTCGCAGCATGAACGGCATTTGGTGTTATTGTCTCTAAAAATACAACAAAATACGAGTATACATAACTACTCGTGTATAACTGCAAATATGAATGTACATATTTACACGTCTTGTGTTTTCCAGTTAAATGCAATTTTTTTTTTTTTGCTTGCCATATGTAATTTCGAATGTTAGCTGGCTTCATTTTTATAAATTTGTGTTCAGGCTAAATAAAGTTAAAGGGTTTTTAGTCGACATATGGCAATGGAAAACAAAAATCATATCGCACTTTTTCCTATAATATGCCAAGGTATTACGTATACTTGCCTCAATTCCATAAGGAAAATTCATATATTTAATGTCGAAAAATTAACAAAAAAAAAAAACAATTAAAAATTTTGTAATTTAATTAGCTCTCGTGGTGGCACACAGAGAGTGTAACAGAATCTCACTGTTGTAGACCATGTGAATAACATCTCACCCTGGAGCATTATGTGTGACTAAAGCTTAAATTAGACGTGACATAGCCATAACGCCATAACCATAACCAAGCCAAAATTTAATTGGTTTCTATGGTGAGAGTTATGGCGTCATGGCGAGTCACGTATAATAGAATACAGTGTTGCCCATTAGTTTGGTTCGAACGGCTGCTCTCTATGGCTATGGTTATGTCACGTCTGATTGAGCCTTAAAGCTCCGTTACCCGACTGTAGAAATCTCAGATGTAAGGTAAATGTAAATGTAATGTAAACGTATGAGCGCTTATATAATACTTAAAAACGTGTCATGTGTTTTCGACACAAAAAGAAACTTCTTTGTGCCTACACACATACATACTAGAGATGCCAAACGGGAAATCCCGAACCCGGAAATCCCGGGATTTGTAAAACTCAATCCCGGGATTTCATTTTCGGGATTTCTTAGCAATTTTTATGTAAAAACTTTATAAATTAAAATTTTCGTAGATTTTAAGGTATTTTTTTTTATAATATTTAAAAGTCCCATACAATTTTATACGTACAGTTTTAACAATTTAATGACTATTCTTGGCATATTTCTTATAAATTAACAACAAGAGCAAAATAAATAAACTAAATAAACTAGTTTCTTACGGTTATTTTCATCAAAGGTGCTACAATATAAAGGGTGTCCCAACAAGAACGCAAGATTTAAATTTTAAATAAAACACAGATATTTAAAAAAAAAATCGTGAAACTTTATTATATCGTAAAGTAGACAAAATGAGGTTATGTGTGGAACAACAAATCGGGCAGATGGCCGCCGCGGCTTTGCTGGCACACACGCGATCTTTTAATGAAATTTTCAATGGCCGTTTTGCATAAATGCTGCGGTATTTTATTAATGCTATAATTTCAAACAGTAACAAATAATAGGGAAAACAAAAAAATCTAATTGGAAAAGGCAGAAATTTCTTGCGGAAATTTATTCATAGTTGCAGTGTATAACTATCTGTATGTCGACTCCTCAAATGTTGACTGTCAAAAAATTAGCACTTGTCTACTTGTCGGTAACAATTGAGTACTATTGACACCTCCTTACAATTGGAGTAGAATACAATACAAGGCAAGTGAAAACTTTTTGTTGTCGGGTTGACGTAAAAGCGAGAAATATTTACAGAATAATGCGGAGTATTTTGTCTAAAAAACTGCTCGAGTATGTATGTATGTTTTTTACATTGCAGTTCAAAATTATTTTGTTTTTTATTTAGACCGTTTAGGTCGTTTTTGATACAAACCTAAGATCAAACCCATTTAAATTACATGGATTTAATAAATAGTTTTAGTCAAAAACGACCGACAGTAGGGATGAAACGATACGAGTAAATATTTACAAGTAAGTACTCGATACTTTTTTTTAGAAACCAAGTACTTTTGGTATCGATACTTTGCTATTGAGTACCAAGTATGTAGGTATCGGTAAAAAGTACTCGTATCGGTCAAAAATACTCGTTTCTTATATGCCACAACAATGTTCAGCGTGACGTCAGTTTAACAAAATTTCATTTGTTCGTATTAAATCTAAATTTATGTTTAGAATATATCTGTGGCAAAAAGGAAAAAGTGCTTAAGTCGAGATAATCTGTTTTTAAGTTAACGGTACCCATGTAGTCTCCATATTGGAAAGAACCCCTGGGCCAAAATTCATTTATTTTGCGCGCTTTTTTTAGGAAGTTATAGCGCAATGACTTGCTTATCTTTTTTCGTTTTTTAATCTCATTTCGAATATTACCTTACTTTAGCTAATACTTTGGTATATTTTAAATCCAATGTATTATTTATAGTGTGTAGAACGAAATATTCTAAAAGTAATTTGAGTGAATACCGAATTTCTTAATTTAACTGTAAAATAATTTCGAAAATCGACTTGAAAATTTAAAAATGCTCTTGCAGTAGAGCAGTAAAATATGACTTAAGAACTTTTTCCTTATTGCCACAGATATTAAATTCATTTAAAGAAAATGGGACCCCAAGTTAAGTGTGTGGTTATATTTTATAAAACAGACTATAAAATTTCTAGCCGCAAAAATTGTTTTAAAGCCGCAATACATCGAATTTGAACAAACGTTTAAAATGTCATCCCGATTGTACTGCTCCTGTCGACGAAAATGCATATTTCAAAGTAAGTACATACAGTGAGTTTCACTAGTATTCGGATTCAGAATCAATATAAACAGCGTGACCGTTTGACCGACTAAAGTGGCAAATTGCCACTTTTTCGACTGCCTTGCCACTTTTTGTTTCCACTTTTTTTAGGGTGAGTTTTATGAAAATACATTAAAAATAAAAAGTTTAGTGTAGTTTTCTCGTTTGTTTCTTAATTTTGGCCCTTTTTTGATAAATCCAATATTTGTTACCACTTTGTGAAAAATGTCATCGGTCACCCTGAATATAAAGTCTACCAAACAATGGCAAATTTTTTAGATTAAAAGGTTACCATTGTTTGGCAAACTTTTTATTGATTCTGAATCTGAAAACCGAATATTAGTGATACTAACTGCACATAATACATACATACATATGTACATACCCAGCAAAAAATTACACATTACCATTAGAACTAGTT
This sequence comes from Tachina grossa, assembly GCA_949987645.1. Taxonomy (NCBI): domain Eukaryota; kingdom Metazoa; phylum Arthropoda; class Insecta; order Diptera; family Tachinidae; genus Tachina; species Tachina grossa. The sequence goes on along the minus strand of OX465278.1, from coordinate 45,080,731 downwards.
GCCATACAATGACTTACTTTTCTGATTGCCAATTTTCATTACTCGCTTACAAATCACATTACCTAAAATTTAAAAAAATGACGTCCAAGTTGCTAAATGAAGAGAATGATTTTTTTAGACGAAATAGATTACGTGGAATGTTGACAAATACAAAAATTGTAAGTACTTCTCAAGAATCGATTATTTTAGTCTCACGCCTTGTTAAAATAATTAAGTTGGTAATCCAGTAGGGAAGTGCTTCCACCAAAAATGCTTAATTCCAAACTCGATTACCTTTTTTGAAATTTTTGCTGGGTATGTATGTTTGTGTATTTACTTTTGTTTCACTACTTCAAATCATATGAAGAACGTGATCGATACAAGTAAGTATCGATGCTTTTTATTCGATACTGAGTAGGTATCGATACTTTTGAACCGATACCGTATCAAGTAAAAGTATCGATACCTTAGTGGTATCGTTTCATCCCTAACCGACAGAATGAGTTCGACTCAATTATAGTTGTATTCAAGTTGCAGAGTAGAAGGCCAGGACACTAGTAAACCATACTCCTCTTAGCGAACGTATGAATACATACATATGTACATAGGTATCTGTTGAACTTGTAGAAAAATTGTTCAGTAGAGCAAAAATACTGCTCAAGTGCTCAGGCAAACTTTTAATGTATGTGCCTATAAAAATGTGATCTTTAGACGTAATTAATCGAATTTGATTAGAATAGTGTATACATTTCTTTTAATTTTTCGACATGTTCAGCCTTATTAGTCGTAACGAAATCGATAAAAAATTAGATAATGCTTGGTATACATACATACAGTTAAGAAATTAACTCTACATACACCCATCAATTTTGGGGTTTGAGGAAATTTGGGAAGAAATTAAAAAAAATAATTATGGCAATATTTAGGGTGCTAATAAAAATGTTTATACAAAAAATAAAAAATAAAAATATAATTATAATAACAACAATAAAAGCAAAAATATTCAAAACCCATAAGAAAAAAGTCTACATACAGGCATAAAATACATGAAAAAATACGTGCAAAATGTTCGAGGCCGTCAGCTTGTTTGAAAATTCTGTTATTTCCGGTGCCAAGCCGTCAACAAATGTCATCCGAATATGGTCTAATATGTCCTTAAAAAGGCAACAATTGATATTAACCTCGAAATAATCAAAAAAATTACCACAAATGAGGCTATTGAATTTAAGTTTACGTTATTTGTAATAATGACTTAATTTTAACTCTACTTAAGCATGGTTAAGGTTTAAAAGGCAATGGCGTGATTTGTGGTAAATGTTTAGGTTCTTTCAAAGTTAACGGGAACAATTACTACTTTAAGAACATATTCGACCATATTCGCATGCCATTTCTTGATGGCTTGGTACCGGAAATAACAGAATTTTCAAAAAAGTTGACGACCTCGAACATTTTGCACGTATTTTTTCATGTATTTTATGCCTGTATGTATATACATAGACTTTTTTCTTATGGGTTTTGAATATTTTTGCTTTTATTGTTGTTATTATAATTATATTTTTATTTTTTATTTTTTGTATAAACATATTTATTAGCACCCTAAATATTGCCATAATTAGTTTTTTTAATTTCTTCCCAAATTTCCTCAAACCCCAAAATTGATGGGTGTATGTAGAGTTAATTTCTTAACTGTACATACATACATATGTAACAACCGTTATACTTGCTGTTGAGCAATCGCAATTAAAAAAAACGTTAGTAGATATATTTTTAACAAAACAATATTGTTTTTGCAACTTATTTGTATGAAAAAGAATCTAAAAATTTTCGTAAGTCAACTTAAGCAGTAGTGCTAAAAGTCCACCGATATGTATGTATATTCGTTTTGGTTTAGATAATAGAAAAACATTTATATTGAAAACAAAAACAAGTTTTCATATTTAGTTATTGTTTTCACTATAAATTCTCTAACATCAAATGTGATTAATCAACTTCAAAATAGATGAGAAAAATTCTTTTGATTTTTATTTTATACTCGTATTAGAAAATTGTTCACTTTAAAGACAATTGTGCAATGATAAAATAAGAACATAAAACCTTTTAAAATGCATTAAATTGTTATTAAAGTAATACAGTTGTTTTTCGATTTAACGAACTATATATGTATATGTCAGGCCTGTTCGTTAAATTGAAAAATTCGTTAAACCGAGAACTATTTATGAAAAAGTTTGTTTACTCAAAAACTATGGAAATAACAACTCTAAAATTTTTGGAGTATACCTTTATTATTATTTTAATTATAAACAGAGTAATAAATAAAATAAATGCAATTCATATGAATTTGTATTAAGATCTTGCATCAGAATCGTGTTAACAAAGAATAACTAAACAAAAAGTTAATTTTTAATCTAACAAAAAACTAATAATTTTTCAAGCTTATTTTTTTGAGAACTACTACTAATACAAATCTATTTTAAATGGCTTCAACGGGAAAAATTGTTAATTTTTGTTTGTATTTGTTCGTTATATCGAGTACAAAATTACGGTACAAAGTTACGGTGTTCGTAATATAAGGTACTCAATTCAAAATTTTTATGAGTTCGTTAAATACCGAATTCGTTAATCCGATGGTTCGTTAAATCGGAAAACTACTGTATTTATTTAAAAAAATAATTTATTTGACGAAAAATATTTAGATCCCGAAATCTCGAAAATCCCGTGATCCCGAAAAATCCCGGGACCCCGAAAATCCCGAGATCCCGGAATTCCCGGGATTTTTGGGATCGGGATTACCAAATCCCGAATCCCAGGATTTCCAAAAATCGATCCCGATTGGCATCCCTAACACAGCAAACACGCATTTTTGATTTTAAATTGCGAGTTATTTGAAGTCAAACGCGAAAGTTCATATACATACTATGTATAATATTTAAATTCATGAAATTCATTTTGATTGAAATGTATATACATACATATGTATACGGACATACATACGAGTATGTATGTATGTATTAGAACTTATAAGTAAATAATATATAAAATAGATATATACCTATAAAATAGATTTTTTAAAAGATTTTTTAATAATTTCGTTGAAACTATTTTAATTTGCTATCTTTTGATGGCAAGATTTAGCGCCTGTTGGAAAAAAACTAACGGCCTGGTCCACGATGTCGACAAGAAATTATCTGTCGCTTAAGCCCCGTTCAGACTATTATACAAGTTTAAATACTTTCATCACATTTTACGATACAGAAATCTAAATACATTCGTTGCGACTGTCAAAAAAATCTAACGTAAAATCACATACTGTGTTGTGTTCAGACCATCACACTTCAAATCAAATGTGTAATACAAGTAGAAAACAAAACAGCTGTTCAATGAAAATGTCTGCGCTATTCAATTACTAGCGGCGACAAAACGGTTTCATGCAGGCGGGGACGTGCCGACACTTGAAAAAATTCAGCAGTTAAAAATATTCTATGTAAATAACAGAAAAAATTTAAGAAAATATATTACAAAAACGTTAAAAAATTACGTCAGCGAAATACTTCCAAACGATTCACTTATTCAAAATTTTGAGCCGATATACATATGACAAAACATTACATCAATGACGACACGCTATCGGCGGCGAAACAGCCGACTTGGAAGTTTGGTTTGTGTGAAAATGCAACCCTGATCTAATGAAAAGTATTATCGTTTAGAAAATTTTCTAAAAACGAAAAAGTCTTATGAGATGTCAAAATTTGTATCGTATTATTTGCCACTTTGATGACATTTTGCGTTCAGACTATCACACTTGCACGTATTATTTGAATTTTTGACAAGTATAAATACAAGGTATAATAGTCTGAACGCGGCTTTAGTTATATTGAAAACAAAAACAAAATAAAAAAATTTGCTGTTGCTTTCAATACAAGTAAGCGATAGATAGTTTCTTGTCGACATCGTGGGCCAGGCCGTAATTGAGTTTTTGAAATAACGCCTTTTAGAACGAAAATGCACCTAGAGGTTTTGAAAATTATTATTATTATTATTTTATTTAAATGAACTCAATTATAATAATTGTAATATCAGCTGTAATGCTCAACCGTAATATTTGTCATTATACATTACCAGAACAGATTTTGAGCAACTTCATCGGAAAGAGGAAGTATTTAGTAGATATGTGCACGTGAGTCTTTTTTGACTCACGACACGCACGCTCACGCAGAAAAATATTTTACTCACGCACTTTCACGCACGAATGATTTTGAAAATTTTCACGATCACGCACGCTCACGAATAAAATATTTTTAATAACGCACGAGTGGTTTACAACTTATCACGATCACGCACGCTCACGAAAAAGTATATTTATAATATAATTTTCATGTTTTTTTGGGTTGAAAAATAGGTTCTTACATATACATATGTACATATCTATGTATATATGTATGTATGCTCGTGTTTTTGTAAAATTTACAATGTAAATTAAAATAAAGCAAAATTAATTTAATATCGTTTTAAAATATTCGTATTCACGGATATCATTTCAAATATTCGAATTCGAATTCTCGTATATCGAAAATTGACATTCCGCACATGTATGTATGTATACATACATAATATAAATGTGAAGTTAAGACATATGATCAATTAAATAAATGATAATCAAATAAATGAGAAAAGCATATTAAATTAGAAAACATACAAATTACTAAAATTTTTCTGTTACGTAACATTTTCAAAGACTCCCCCCCCCCCTCCACCATAACAAATCATAACAAAACTCGAACCCCTCCCCTCCCCCCTACAGCGTTACGTAATATATGGACGGCCCCTAAAGCAAAAAACATTTTCAGCGGTACAATTCGTCAGTAGTATTGTTGACAAAGGCACTGTTGAATCAGTAGTGTTTTTCAATTGATACTTCCTACAGGGTATCTAAGGAACATACATACATACTTACAAAGGTGTATGTATACATCAAACAAAATGCTCCGAATTCGTAAAGAATTCGTAACGATTGGTCGACAAAATCTTCCGATTTCGGTACCGAAATATTACCGAAATCGTAACAATTTTTGTATGAAATGGTTGACACGACGTCGTAACGATATGTCGGTACGAATTCGTTACAATAAGTCGGTACAAATTCCTAACGACATGTAGGTACGATTTCTTTTTGCTTTTATAGCAGAATACCGCTTCACTGTTATGTTGCTGCTATTGTCGAAATAATTTGCACATATTCACGTTTTTTAATATTTGTTACAATCCTTTTTTTTTATCAACATATACATATTTAGTTAAAAAAAATTTCACAGACTTTTACTTATGTAATCAAAAATCAAATGTTTAAAAAAAAGTACCGAAATGTCAACGAATTCGGTACGACAAGTCTGACCTCAGAAAAAGTCGAAACATTTTGTTTGGAGGTATTGTATTCATTATGTTTGTAAGCTCTTACTACCAAAGATATTACTATACATACATATATGCTTTTATTATTATAAAATAATTTATTTCAAATGATTGAATACAGTTCCATATGTATGTATGTAACTATGCAGGAATGTTATCTCCTGAGAGCGTGAGAATTCGTCCGTGATTATTAAAAAAAGCTCACGCACGATCACGCACGAGTAAATTTTTTTCAATCACGCTCACGCACTCACGCGTGATTAGTTATAATATTTGATCACGAATCACGTGAATCAGGCGTGACACGATAAAATCACGACATTTGCACATCTCTAGTATTTAGCTCTTTAATTTCCAAGAATGTGTATGCATGCAGTAGCACCTCAATAAAATCTTTACTTTCTCGTTTTATCCTTTTCTTATTAATGTTCGTACCTACTCATAATAATATAGTTTTATTTACAAACAATATACATATGTATATTTTTTAACAAAAATACATATGTACATATGTATGTACATATACAGGACTTTTTGTTTGCTGGGTGTTTATTAGGGAAGTAACGAATGTTCGCATTCGCTTTCGCATTCGCAAATGATTCGCTTACTTTTGCTATTTGCATTCGCTTTTGCATTCGCTAAACTGTATGCGAATATTTCAAGCGAATACTAAAGACAACAAAATTTGTACTTCTTTTACGAAAATAGTTTACGATTCCAAACAAAGCTTTAAAATTTTAGCGGAAAACTTTTCTATAAATGATAATTATCAGAACGAATCCAAAATCTAGCCGTGTTTTGTAGCCTGTTCAAACCTTTGGAAAAATTTTGAGTACCATTCATTACTTCGTACAGAAAATTTTAAATGCTAACAATATTAACCAGTCCTTGTTTGTTGTAAATTCCATGCGGAACAAGTGCCACGCATATTATTTCGCATGAAATCTTAAAATGTTGAAGATATATTTCATATATTTTTTTCCCAAAATGAAAATAGTACTATTTTTCCAAGATTTTTCATGAACAATTCATTCCAATTTTCTTAATATATATTTTGACAGCATTTCAAATGAAATGTTGAACAGAGTACCAGGCTTTAGGGCCAAAATAGGAATGGGTTGATTGAATTGTAAATTTTTTTTAATTAATGACTCACCTTAACTAAAATGCTATATGTAATTGCATCTATTTATATAATACAACTTCATGTTCTTCAAAAAATTAAGTTTCATGTGATTTTTATCGTATTTTAAGTATTTGCATTCGCTTTCGCATTCGCATTCGCTTTCGCAAAAATTCAAATGCATTATTCGTTTTCGCATTCGCATTCTCTAAACTGGTATTCGTTACATCCCTAGTGTTTATCAGTATAAAAAATCATATAAAATGGAAAACAGCTGTTCGAAACATTGATGTGAGTTCAACATCTTCACATTATTTTTGACTGCATTGAAAAAGTACCAAAATTATTTAAATGGTATAAAATCATTATTTTATACTTACAAACACTGTAATGACTTTGACATTTAGTAAAATTACAATTTAAGCTTCATACCCGTATATACATATTTACATTATAACGTATTATAATTATAAAAAATATTTATATTTTTATTATCATTATAATTATTATGATTATACGTACCTATTTTTATTATTATTGGTATTATTTTTAAATAAAAATAGTTTGTTTGTACGCACATATGTATGTATATTTTACATATTCATACATACATATGTACACATACATACATATGTACATATACATACATATGTGTATGTATGTATATTAACAATAAATAAACACATACGATTGGCAAACTCTGGTTAGATTTTATAAAAAAAAACTTTTTTAGAAAACTAAATTTATTAAATATGCCAAATTTAAAAATTAAATTAAATTTATACAAATTAACCACTCAAAAGCTTAAATTATTAAAAGAAACAAAAGTACCAAATCAGGGCTATTGTGCCACACTCGTAACGTCACGTAACGTCTCATGAAATTCTATTTTCTGCAGGTTCAGACGTCACATTTACGTGCCATTTCAGTCAGGTAAGCGTTTGCATAGCTTTTAATGCAACAGATTCGATCACTGACACATTTAAGGCTCAGTTAGCCGACTGTAATGTAACGTAATTGCAACAGTAAGAAACAGATGATCGATTTTGTTATTTGAAAAGTAATGAAAACGGTTATAGAGATGTAATGTAACGTAACCTACTTTTCATATAAAAATATCAATCAGCTGTTTTTTACGTTACAGTTGCATTACATTACAGTCGGCTAACTGAGCCTTTAGCCGACTGTAATGTAATGTAACTGTAACGTTGAAAACAGCTGATCGACATTTTTATATGAAAATTAGGTTACGTTACATTACATCTCTATAACCATTTTCATTACTTTTCACATAACAAAATCGATCAGCTGTATCTTACTGTTGCAGTTACTTTACATTACAGTCGGCTAACTGAGCCTTAACTGAGCCTCTACACTTACAGTTCTACATTTACAGTCGGGTAATTCTGCCTTTAATAAACATCGTGTAAATGCTTCTTAACCAATGCAAAGGTGGGAGCAGCGTTGCCAGAATATTTTTTGGGCAGCTGAAAATTTAGAATAAAAAAACTGAATTTCATGTAAAAAAAATTGTTCATAAGAAATTCTTTAGTATTTTGTATATTTTGGGGGGGGGGGGAGGGGGTGTTAACCATACGTCTTTACCTGATATATTTTTATATCATGACTTAATAATGTTTGTCGAGTTGTTACGTTTTACCTCTCGAAAGCCTCATCGGCATCAGTTAAGAAAATATGGCTCTACAAATTTACAAAGTTTTTAATTAATTGAAATGGAAGTGTTTTAGTTGCACTATGGGATATTTCGCATTAAATTACAACGGTAAAATCTTTTTTTTCCGAATCAACCTAAAGAAGTAAGTGGATCCAAAATTCAATAAATAAGGCAACTAAAATGTTTGCTTTTGTTTTTTAAGATTTTGTTTTATTCGAAATGCAAAGTAATTAATTTATTAAATACACTTGCTTAGCCAAAATAAATTGTTTTTTCGTGTGAATTACTGCAATTTTGCTAAGAGAGTTCTGAAAAAATGTGTATGGCTTCAAATTCTATGGGGTCTATCCTTTAATTTGATATATATTTCGTCGTGTTTTATCTCATTCTATAAGGTATCGAATTATTTCAATGAAGAATTTTGTTTTTCTTTTTCAATAAGGCAAGGCGAATTAATATTAATAACGGAAGTGCTGCGTCCGTATGAACTCAACTTGCAAACGATAAGACCGAATTCCATAAAGAAAAAGTACTAATAAACCTTCACTATTATATTAAGCAAAATGGGTAAAACTATGGCATGAGATATCGGAACTAAAATAACAAACTTGAGATAAAGTAAAAACTAAAAACTGCACAATTTATAGAAAAACTTATCTTTTAAGCAAAAAACTGCAAAACTGCTTTATGCTTAAAAAAAAAAACTTATAAAATCAGTTAAAATTGCACATTTGGCAACGCTGGGTGGGAGATATAGTAGAGCTACCCATAGAGAGAAAACCGAGAGAAATGTATAAGCTTATGTGTATTTATTTGTATAAAAAGCCGATTGATGTTCGGCACTCTGGCGCTTCTCTGGGCAGCCTGAAAATAAACACTAAAAACAAGATGCATTTTAAACTTAAATGAAAATAAGACCAAGCATTATTTTACCAGTTGCATCGATCTTCACCAAAAAAATATCTCTTAAATGGATCGGTTCTCCGCTGAAAGCGTGAAAATAATGTGTATTCTTGTATTCGAAACAGATCGTCTAAAATTTAGACTCTGAGTAAAAGTGAGTAATTATTGCAAATGGTAGGGACCCAATCGATGTACATAGAATAATATAAATGATTTAAAAATGTCATTCCGACACTTAACTGTTACAATTGAAAACTTGTAATTTTTTTTATTGTTACAAATGCAATTATGTTTGTTTAAGCAGATATTTTTTTTTTTTTTTTGAGATTCGAACCTACAACCTCCGTCATGACAGGCTTGCACACTCTCCAATCGATCACAGGGGCACTAATATTTTAAAAGTATAAACACTAGTTAAACATAGGTTAATATATAACTGTAGTTGCGGGACGGGTTCCAGAGTGGCTTGGTGGTATTTTTGGAGGGAACAATTTACATTTTATTTATACTGTTTGATAGGTTCTGGATTCAATCACATCGAACTAGTTCAGTGCCGTTTACTAAAATACAAGAGCGATTTCCAATTACATTGGTAAAAGGTCAAGACGATACATTCGACAATGGTGAATATGTAATCATTTACAGGATATGTCTTCTTTCACCACACACTACTCCGGTTAGGTTAGGTTAGTTTAGCAGGCTGCTGGTAAAGAAGGGTGAAATTTAGAGTCCAGCTCACTAGGTTCCAATACAATGATCCCTTTGTGGTACCTGTGAGTTGAAGAGAAGATTGAGAGAGGGTTATAGGGAAGGTATAGTGATATGGAAGACAGGTGGTGAAGGAGAGATAGAAGAAAGCATCATTCTTTTACAACTCTACTTTTTTCATGCTTTTTAATAATTCAGTATTGCAGCGTCTTCTGGTGTCAAATGAGGCAGGCGTATTAAATTTCGAAACAGTGCTTAGTAGCCTTTTATTGTTTTTTTTACTTCGACGATGATTCCGATACACAACAAAGGAGGGCGCTCTAATGTTAAATTAGGATTAGTAACTGGTGAAGTCGGTACAGTTTAGTGGCCTGTATCACTAGAATTTTTCCCACAACAACTGATACAAACGACACTAATGCACATCAGAAAAGTGTGTGGTGTTGTTATTTTTAATGACTGTCAGACACCGGTTGCGTACCCAGAATCTTCGGTTTTGTAGTCAAACGTGCTAACTACTTGAGCCAACGCCACCCTCATAGAACGAGTACGTTTGGATCACTTAGAAAATTTGGATCCATTATCGCCAAATTTTCTACAGGGTACTTTGTCATACTGCTTTTTTTTTAATTTTTACTACAAAGTCAGCCTGTGGACAAAAGAAAGTGTGGAATTGGCTATATTGTAGATGCTTGGTTATAGTTTTGGAACATTGTCAGTTAATGGATTTTGTTTTGGATAAAAATCTTGATGAATATCAAAAAATAATTAATTAAAATCTGCTAGATTTTGTAAAGATTTTGCCCTTTAAAACGTTTTTATTTGTATTACCGATAATGCTATTCGAAATCATTGCCAGTCAGGTTAGAAAATTCTATATTTACTTTGAATAGCATTCGACTTTTTTCTTTGGGGCAACGTGAAAGATAACGTCTATCTATTACTACGTTTATACACACACTATTTGCAAATAAATTAACTCACTGTTTATACGGCATAGCAAAAATAAACAAACTTGGTAGCACTTCTATAGAAAAGTTAATTTTGTTGTCAAAAAAAAAAAAAATGTGTAAATGTGCAAAATATCAAATAATTATTTGTTTTAATTGTCATTATTTGCTTCTATCAATGTTTTTTGTGCAATAATTATTCATTTATTTTTGTTTGTTATCAAACATTTTTAAGCGTGGCAACCTCAAGCATTTGATTTGCAAATAGTGCTTTAATCGTGAATAGTTTTCTGAATTAGTAAGTCGCAATAAAAACAATAATATGGCAACAATTTACAGTTTTATTTGCAAATAAGACCTGCGTATTAGTGTCCTGCACAAGATATCTTATAAGAACTTTTAAGACATGAGGGATTTTTCAAATGCTTTACTACAGCGAAATCTTATAAAACAAACGTTAACAACACTCTTTGCGAGAAATTTATTTCAGTATTGTAGAAGAAAACACTTCGTGACGGAAGAATTTGTAATGCTTGCTTCTTTCTACGCATGAGCGCGTGTACAAACGTCATGCATGTATGTGTGTATGATCTTTTATTTTTCTGCGCACGTGCAAACGCACACACATGCATTAACATTAAATGTATGCGGTTAATCACATAATAGCTTACAATCTACACATTACACACACACTCAAACGTACAGTATGCAAAATATTAAGCATACACTATTCAACAGTACTTCTTTTGAGTGTTTGTTACAAACAAGCAGTCTTGGCGACATCGCTTGTTAACACTGATATACATGTACACCAATACATCTATCGTGCTTTGCTTATAGTACGACAGCATTTATTATTGGTTTAGTATAATACATGGGATGTGAATACATTTAACCCTGCACTATCATACTTCATCGAAATGACGACGCGCGATTTCATTTTCGATTTAAAACATATTTTTTGTGATTGTTTTTGTTTCGTTTTTCGTATAGCGTTAGCCGCTAATATCAGTTACTCGAAACTAATGTTGCTTTTTTAGTTTAATAAATTTATTATAAGAAACTACAAGACTTAATGGAAAAAAATGTGTAATATTTCATACAATTGATGCTATAAATGCTATGTTTTAAGAAAAAATGCCAATTGATAGAAGTCTGTGAAATGTTAATTTTACGTTAAACGATTAAAAGAAATATATGAATTTCGTTATATGATAATTAAAAACTAGCTAAATATCAATAATAAATCTATTTTCGTACTTATTTTTGCTCAAGACTTTTTTATTGGCTCTTGAAATATGTCGTAGTCGATTCGAAGAAGTATGACATTAGCGATATAAAAATAAGTAAGATATTCTAGGGTTAAAAACATGACGTATTTACATTTCAAGATTGTTTACGCAGGTCTCTACTGCGTATAAACGTAGTATATGACAATTGCCCACAACCGATTCAAGACCTCAAAAATGGAATTCGGTAAGTTATCGAGGACTTAAAAGGTCCCAAAAACAATTATTTTCTTGTCTTTACATAGCGTCTACAACTGCGATTACTCTGACATATTATTTGAGAGAACGTCGGCAGGATAACAAAAATAAAATGCCGATATTTCTCTTCATCTCATTCAACAGGAACACGTAATTTTAGTTTTCTTATAACATTTCATTTAATGCAATTTCTCATCGAGTTAACATGTTTTATTTTTGTATAATTAGTTATTTTATTTTCGCTTTTTCACACAAAATTTAATTTATGAATCAATTAAACACATTTAAACATATAAAATTCCAGAAATGTTGTCCAAAACATTGTTTTTCATTTATTTTAATAAACACTCACACATGCATACTAATTTACTTTCACATACGTGTGTTTTTTGACACTTCATTTCATAGGATTGTTGTTATAGGATTTCTTATAACAACGCTCTTATAAAAAATCTTATGAGATTGAGATAACACTAATTTGAAGTCTATGTACACGTAACATGATTCGCTCTGCGATTGAATTTGACGCTCTTATCTTACATATTATGTTAGGTGTAGACCCTATGTTATTCCTACATACGTGCAGAAGTAATAATTTAATATGATTATCAGGGATAATATCGTACTTATTTTATTTACGATAAGCTATGTTGCGAAAGGCCGGCAGGCAGTGATAGTCTAATAGTTGAATGTTTCTTCAGAAAAGCCAAAGTAGCTTCGCAGTTTATATTTGCTTAAATAAAAAGATATTGGACTTTTAAAAGAAAAAAATAAACCGTTAAGAGATGCCTCAGTGTATCATACGATTGCAAATGACAATACAAGTTAGACGGAAATCAACAATAAAAGCATAAAAAATTTTACTTGTTGTCGTTATAATTGAATATAATGCAGCTTTTTTATATCTATTCCAAAGAACAGAAATACAAATAAAAAAACAATACAAAAAAAAAACAACAAACTTAAATCATCATCGTTATATTTGTCGTCGTCAGTGATCAGACAACAAACGGCGACCGCTGCGGCATTCATGACTTGCAGTGAATATGTGACGCGAACGAATGGAGATGCCATATTGGAAAGTTTACTCTTAAATCCCGATTTTTATTTGCAAAGCTTTTCCACGCTCAGAAAGAAGTTGAAAATCATGTCATTTGGCAAAAAAAAAAAAAAAAAAAAAAACTATAAGCGACATAACTTTCGAAAAAAAGTCCCTGTCAAATCAAATCATTTACTTTTTTAGAATCAGAAACCGTTTCATATATCGTATTATTTTGAATATGAAGTCATAACTACTTTAAACATGCTCTTCGAAATGTCAACAATATCAGGTTTTCGAATCTTTCCAATTCCTACTAAAAGGCTACAAAACAAAAAGCTTACTCCTCATTGGCATCTCTGCAACTCTTACAACAAAGTTAAACACAATAACAACAAAATTGTAAACATAACAACACTGACAGCATACAAACTACGCTGTTGTACTTCTCAACAATTCAAGTAACACAAACCTGCGCATGCAGGATGGAAAGCACACAAAACGAAACGGCAGCAACAGACGTGAAGAAACTTAGAATAGATAAAACTGAAAAAAATCAATTAAGTTCATTAAGTATATTCGACACCCTACACAATTGCTTTACATGGTATTGATAAGCGAATTTGTTATTACAGTAGTTTTCGCTTATAGTCACATTTAAAATTGCACAGAAATTGTGGACTATATCACTAAGCCTATTTTTTTATATGCCACGCAGAGGTATATAAAAGAATTTCCAAACAATCCAATTATTTCAATTACAAAACAATGTTGTATTTAAAAGGCACATTTGTGTGGCCTTTTATGCAAGAATATTTTGTTCTAAATACATGTTCTTCTACTAAACAGTAGATGGAGGTTGAAATTTATGTTGTTTTCTTTTCTTAAAGAAAAGTTTAACATATATGTTACATGTGATTTGGCAGCATTTTTAAATGCTCACCAGATTTTTAAGAAGTGTTGCATATTTTACGTTTACAAAAGAACAATTTTCCAACAAGTTTCGGCATAAAACAATCGTGAACTAGAAAATGTTTTATTTTTTTCACAGACAATAACAAAAACAGCTGTTAATATAATGCTGCACTCATGCCCCTTTAATGAAAATGAGTGTTGAACATGTAGCGTTTTTCTTCTTTTTAAGTGGTAACATCATGGGAAAAGAACGCGTTCAATTTTTAAAATAATACATACTTTTTATAAAAGAACAAAAAGAAATGTAAAGGCAACATAAATGCAGCATATTGCTCAGAAAAGAAAACGCCATTAGATTAATTTTTTTGTTAAAATATAAATAAATAAGTAAACAAAATCTGTTGAAAATTTTTGGGACTATAACGCAAATTGTTTGCATACAATTTGGATTTTGACTACCACAGAGTCGGTGCATATATGTATGTCAAATATGACTATATAGTAAATGGACTATATCGTCAACTTTTTGAATGAAATTAAGTTCAAAAGTCACAAAAAACCTTAAATATGGACTATATCATTAATGTGACAATAAGAGGTAGTGACTATAAACGAAAACTACTGTAGAACACAATCTGTGTGACGCTCTAAAACCAGTACGAAAGTTCCTTTATAGTGAACGAATTTTATTTCTTTTGCAAAATAAGGACACTAGTCTGAAAAAGATGCATACAATAATTGGTAGCAATTTTGCCTAGTACAACGCACTCCTCTCTCGGTCTTGGATGTCATTATCTATTTTCTGCCCATCGCGAAGACTGTGTAGCGCAGCTACAAAGTTTTATAAAGAGCTTTTTGTGCTTTCACACCGACGAGAGTACAACATCCACAACAATAACACAACAGGCAGCAATGCTTACTCTTACTTTGCAAAGAAACAATAACAAATTTATGAGCTTTCAAAGCTGTTTATCTTAAATGCAAATATCAGTGTATGTGTGTTTGGACGTAGCTGGTGTAGTAAAAATGACGACAAGGAGCTAGCTAAGGCTTTCGGAGTCGGCATTGGTGAGGGTTGGTAATAACTGACAGGGAATTTAGGGTGAAAACCAATATTCTCTACGAGGGTTGTACTACTTTTACAGATGAGTCCAGGATGGACATATTTTGGCAAGATTGGGATCAAATAAGATGAGGCAGTGGCAGAAGGTCTTACTGTTTTTACAGATGGGTCCAGGATGGACATATTTAGACAAAGTTGGGATCAAATTGAATAAGGCAGGGGCAGAAGGGGCTCTCGAAACCACCTTTGAGCCACTGCTTCAAGGAACTAAAAAATTTGTGTCTTAGAGGTAACAAATAGTTTCTTCATCAGTAGCGCGGATAGCAGGCTCTCGCAGATTTTGTGGCGAGGACTTGACCAAGGAAAATCCGAACTATTACTGAGTATGAACAAGAGGGGTGCTGGGGATCCTAATAGGAGTCTTAACTGGTCATTGCCCGGTTAGAGAAAAGATTAGTAGGTGGGAAACTGTCACGATGGATTTTTTCAGGCTATATAAAGATGAGGAAATTACAACGACACAGACTCGATTGGCTGAGCAGCTAGTTTTCATGCGCAACTAAAAGATAAAACAAAGTATAAACTCGAGAAAATTAATCGGTTCATCATGGGTATCAAACAGGGTTCTCAGATTCTTTCCAACCTATTTCGCCAAATTGATTTTAAAAATCTCCAAAAGTCGGCAAAATTAATTTTATGTAGTTTTTTCTTAATATATAAAAATTTGTTTTTATTTCGACGGTTCCATTTCCAAACATGCTAAGTCGACATAACATGTTATGCTGGGAATAGCATTTCTGAATTAATCGTTTATTAGCTCAGAGTCTGTAAAATTTTGATAGTAATCGGACTATTCTATCAAAAGTTAGGAGCAAAAATGTACTTGCCAAGTTTAAAAAAAAACTCCATTCTTAAATGTTTTAAGTACAATTAGCATAATTAAGTTTGAAATTAAGAAGTCAAAAAAAAAATTGAAATTTGTCTCCAAACTAAAACATGCTATATGTACTTAGATGTCCATTGTAGGTGAGAAAGAACATTACTTAGAAGACTAGATATTAAAATTGCGATTCTATGTCAGTTTTAACTATGATCTACGACAAATTTATAAAGTTCAAATAAACTAAAAAAAAATGCTATTGTAATTATTATATGATTACAAAAGGTCTCAAGTTTCTATCTCATAACATTCCCGAGATATCATCAATAAACTTTGAAGACCTTTATCTCAAAACTTGCTTTTTTGACTTAGCATGATTTATAATGGATCCGTCGATGTAAATATAATATAAATTTTTATAAAACAATCTTATAAAAATTTAACAGAAAATTGTGAAGAGTTGAAACGAAATCGCCAAAAATTATTTCTTGCATATTTTTCCCATCAAAATTCAAAACGCTTAATTCCTAAAATTAATATAATAAAAATTCATCAAATTTAAATTACTTTAATATCTTGCAGGCGAGTTTTGGTAGGATTTTTTTTTTAAACTACTCCTTCAACAAACTAACAAACAAGTCGAAAAATTGCGACGTTTGGCAAGAAATTGCCATATCTGACAACCCTGGTATCAAGTGCATGTGTACTACAGTTGAGCGATTTTTCGAAACCTGTTACTTTTTCACAGCGATTGAAAAATCACATATCACAACTGTGACTGAATTTATCAAGTAACAGGTTTTGGAAATATAGTTCTTTCATACAAACTGTGAATGTTCTTGTATGCTTACTTTACAGTAAATAAAGCTACCACATTAATTTTTTTTACACATTCAGCTTTTGTCAAATCGTCTTTTCTGTAATTTTATTGCCTCTCTGCCTGATGGGGTTGATTGTTAATTATTTATTCTTGTCGCTCTTCTTATTAGTATTTATCAAGACACCAGTACTAATAAATACTTTTTAAGCAGAAGAGCTGAAATGTGTTAAACCGTGATCACAGTCACTTTTTAGTTTCACTGCTGCTCTTCTTGTTAGATTTTCTCAAAATAACAGAACTGCTACAAACAAAATATTGCTAAACTAAATCACGTTGACAAGGAGCAAATTTATTAAAAAATCACATTATCGCTCATCACTAATGTGTACGTTAATTCTCATCGAGTCCAGAAAGGGGGGGGGGGGGAGAAACTATGAAGGGATTCACAATGAATCTAGATAACCTTCCTAACCTGTATAATTGAAAAATATTATTTTGAAGAGGATTAAATTTTTTTAAAAACCTTAGCTTGAGCCTTATTTACCTGCAAGCAAAACTGTAGGGTATGAAAAATAGAAAAATCGTTACAAGAGAAGTTTTTGTTCGTGATTTTGTTGTTGTTGCTTCTATATAACATGCATAATTTTAGACAAGGTTTTTAAAAAAGAAGAATTAGACGGACGAACTAATAAAAAAAAATAACAAAAAATCAAACAATAAACTAATGCTCTAGTACAATAAAAATGTGCATTGAATTACAATCGAATGATCCCAGTTGGCCACGTCCTTAAGACATCTTTGACGACGGGTACAAGACAATGGTAAGTCGTACAAGACATATTAAAGACAACTCCATACAAATCGTTGACGAAATTTTCATACAAATGGCGGCGAGGTCACACAAGACCAGATGAGCGACATTGTCGCTCAGATTGTCCTCAACAAGGCTTTATTGAAGACAAAACGTCTGACACTGTCGCTCCGATTGTCATCAACAAGGCTTTATTGAAGACATAACGAGGGACATTGTCGCTCATATTGTCGTCAACAATGCTTTATTGAAGACACAACGAAGGACATTGTCGCTCAGATTGTCCTCGACAAGGCTTTATTGAAGACAAAACATATGACACTGTCGCTCAGATGGTCCCCAACAAAGTTTTATTGAAGAGAAAACGTGTGACATTGTCGTTCAGATAGTCATGAACGCCGATTTCTTTTAAATTGGCGATTAGAAAACTTAATCTACAGACGACATGTCGTATATGAATCGTCGAAGACAATGTCGTCTAGGACGATTTGGACAACTGGGATACGACTGACACACACACACACACACATACACACTCTGTGCTTAAAAAACCAACAATGTAAAAACTAGAGATGTGCTCGTGAGTGTTTTCTGACTCACGACACGAGCGCTCAAGCAGAAAAATATTTTACTCACACACTTTCACGCACGAATGATTTTGAACATTTTCACGATCAGGCACGCTCACGAATAAAATATTTTTAATCACGCACGAGTGGTTTACAACTTATCACGATCACGCACGCTCACGAAAAAGTATATGTATAATATAATTTTCATGTTTTTTGGCTTGAAAAATAGGTTCTTACATAATATGTATATTATAATTATGTACATACATATCTATGTATATATGTATGCTCGTGTTTTTGTAAAATTTACAATGTAAATTAAAATAAAGCAAAGTTAATTTAATATCGTTTTAAATATTCGTATTAACGGATATCATTTCAAATATTCGAATTCGAATTCTCGTATATCAAAAATTGTATACATACATAATATAAATGTGCAGGTAAGACGTATGATCAATTAAATAAATGATAATCAAATAAATGAGAAAAACATATTAAATGAGAAAACATACAAATTACTAAAATTTTTCTGTTACGTAACATTTTCAAAGACTCCCCCCCACCCCCCACCATAACAAATCATAACAAAACTCGAACCCCACCCCTCCCCACTACAGCGTTACGTAATATATGGACAGACAGCCCCTAAAGCAAAAAACATTTTCTGCGGTACAATTCGTCAGTCAGTAGGATTGTTGACAAAGGCACCTTTGAATCAATTGATACTTCCTAAAGGGTATCTAAGAAACATACATACATACTTACAAAGGTGTATGTATACAAAACAAAATGCTCCGAATTCGTAAAGAATTCGTAACGATTAGTCGATAAAATCTTCCGATTTCGGCACCGAAATATTACCGAAATCGTAACAATTTTTGTATGAAATGGTTGACACGACGTCGTAACGATATGTCGGTACGAATTCGTTACAATAAGTCGGTACGAATTCCTAACGACATGTAGGTATGTTACAATCCTTTTTTTTATCAACATATACATACATATTTATTTAAAAAAAATTTCACAAACTTTTACTTATGTACTCAAAAATCAAAGTTTTAATGTTTAAAAAAATTGTTCAGAGAAACTACCGAAATGTCTTAACGAATTCGGTACGACAAGTCTGCCTTCAGAAAAAGTCGAAACATTTTGTTTGGGGGGTATTCATTATGTTTATAAGCTCATACTACCATCTATCTATCTATATAATTAATAGGCGAACATGTTTTTTGTAATCCCTTTTACGCCGGTACCACTGCACCGATTTTAAAAAGATTTATATGGTTTTAAAGGATTTTTCGTATTTTATTTAAATCGGTTCAGTATTTTGGGAGCTATAAGCGTTTAAAGTTGCTACTAAACAACAATTTTTTGTCTCTTATTTGTTGTTGTATGAAAGCCATAATACAAGGTGGCGCAAAAATAACCTTCCGATGTTATTTGGCTGTAATTTAAAAAAAAATGAAAAACTTCTTCTTGTGGATTATTTTTATTTGGTCTTTTAATTTTTTTACATCAAGTCGAGAATATGATGTCATGTAAATGGCCGCCGCCACAGTTGATTGTCATTTGAGCCCTTTTTATGGCATTTTCTATCACTTTGGCCAAAACTTCCGGCGATAGGTCCTCACATTCTTGACGGATATTGTCTTTAAGAGCTGCAAGAGTCTGAGGCTTGTTGACATAAATCCGCGACTTCAAAAAGCCCCACAAAAAGAAGTCTGCAGCGGTCAAATCAGGCGATCTTGCTGGCCAGTGCAAATCGCCAAAACGGGAGATTAGGCGCCCGGAAAATGCATCCTTCAGCATATCGGTTGTGGCACGTGCAGTGTGTGCCGTTGCACCGTCCATTTTTTATTAACGTGTATTTTGCATGTGTTTACTACACAAATGTCAAAACAGAACTGACATTAGGCGCCAATCGCAAAATTTATAGCATTTTCTGATAGGAGGATTACTTTTGCGTCACCTTGTACTTAAAGGAAGAGATTTAAATAAATTGAATTAGCTTGGTTGAAGGGATTTTGTTTACGTTTTTTTAATTTCATGTATTATTTAATTATGCTTGCATATGTATGGAAGTTTGTGCGTGGCTGTGTTTTAATGAATTTTTTATAACGTTTAGATAAATTTTCTTTGAATCTTAAATTATTTACATTTTGATTCTAGAATACGGACTAGTGTGTCGTCCGTTTGGTATATCTAGTACATATTACTATACATACATACACAGAAAAAATTATTCCCAAAAAATTTTCAAACAAACGTGTGTTTTGAAATATAATTTAGTTTCAGTAAATATTTTTTACTGTTCCAGTAAATTATTTCTTCCAATTTTATTTTATGTAAAAAAAACTGTATAGAATGAAGATTATCTATATAAAGTAAAATTTGTAAAAAATATTTTCAGATTTATTTTTTTTAACCCCCGACTAAAAAAAGGGGTGTTATAAGTTTGTAGTGTGTGTCTGTGTATCTGTGTGTCTATCTGTGTACACGTACAGGCCAAACGGCTGGACCGATTTTCATTTAGTTTTTTCTGTTTGAAAGATGACTTGATCGAGAGGGTTCTTAGCTATGTTTGAAAAAAATCGGTCCAGCCGTTTAGAAGATATAACATCTTTTCTGAAAAAAGTCGGGGGTTTTTAAAATTTTTAATTTTTGTTATTTTTATTTAAATTTGTTATTTTCAGTTTAATTTTTTCAGTTAAACTTATTTTTATATACTGTAAAAAAACTTGTCTGATTTATTTTAACATTTGATTTTTTTTAAGATTTTTTTTTGCGGTTTTCAAACTTATTATGTTTGTATATTGTGATTCTCAATATAGTATTAAGAGTCTTACTATAAACATACGGAGTTTGTTAGCTAAATTCAAAAAATTTTTGGGTTGAAGTCTACTGACGAGTTCCAAAAGCGGGAACGAAATGCATATAGACAATTGCTTAACCATAAAAACAAGCCAATTTTTGAAAGTAAAAAATATAGTTGAACCTTTCATTTGATTCAGTTATTTATTTCAGATAAAACTTTTACTAATTAAAAAAAAAAAATTTAAGAATTGTTATTGATTCAGTTAATTTATTTTCTGATAATACGAAAAATTTTAGTGAATGTGTTTCTAAATTATAAAAATAAATTTGCTGAATAATACAAAAAAAATCTGCAAAAATATTTTTCTGTTCCTATTAATAAATTTGACTGAAAATATTTTGAGTTTCAGTTAACTTTTTTCTCTAATGCCATAATAAATAAGTTAACTAAAAATAAAATTTTTTTTTCAGTTAAATTTTTACAAAATTGTTATCAGAATCTACAAATTTCTTTGTAGGTCCGCATTCACACAAAAAATTTACTGATTCAATGAATTTGGTTACTGAAAACGAAATTTAGTTTTTTCTGTGTATGTATATGCATTTATTATTATAAAATAATTTATTTCAAATGATTGAATACAGTTACATATGTGTACCTATGCAGGAATGTTATCTCGTGAGAGCGTGAGAATTCGTGCGTGATTATTAAAAAAAGCTCACGCACGATCACGCACGAGTAAATTTTTTTCAATCACGCTCACGCACTCACGCGTGATTAGTTATAATATTTGATCACAAATCACGTGAATCACGCGTGACTCACGCGTGACACGATAAAATCACGATATTTGCACATCTCTAGTAAAAACAACAAAAAACCCGCATACATACCGACTTGGATATTGAAACACCAACAAACATACGAGTACCAACCCAACACATGCAGAGAATAAAAGAAAAACAAAAATGAAAAAGATTGGAATATTACATTACGCCGATTAGAATTTTAATCGTTTTAATTTTGTATCTTTTATCTTTTTTACTTACGGAAAGTTGATATCGAAGTAAATTTATGCGAGTAGATAATTACATGATAACTTACACTTATCTTTAAGCATACAACACGTACGAAAAGATATAGAAAAAATTTCAAGTTTTTTTTTCTCTTTCAATACTCAAATTCAAATATTTTTTAGAAAAGTACAAATATTATATAATTACATACACCTCTTTTACACACGGAAAGTTTACTTTGCAAAGTCTTAATTCAGCTGTGTGAAAGACAGAGGTAAGAATACTTTCTCTTTCTCCCAGCTGAATTAAAACTTTGCAAAGTAAACTTTCCGTGTGTAAAAGGGGTAATACATACACACATATGTACAAGGTGGCGCAAAAATAACCTTCCGATGTTATTTGGCTGTAATTTAAAAAAAAAATGAAAAACTTCTTCTTGTGGATTATTTTTATTTGGTATTTTAATTTTTTTACATCAAGTCGAGAATATGATGTCATGTAAATGGCCGCCGCCACAGTTGATTGTCATTTGAGCCCTTTTTATGGCATTTTCTATCACTTTGGCCAAAACTTCCGGCGATAGGTCCTCACATTCCTGACGGATATTGTCTTTAAGAGCAGCAAGAGTCTGAGGCTTGTTGACATAAACCCGCGACTTCAAAAAGCCCCACAAAAAGAAGTCTGCAGCGGTCAAATCAGGCGATCTTGCTGGCCAGTGCAAATCGCCAAAACGGGAGATTAGGCGCCCGGGAAATGCATCCTTCAGCATATCGGTTGTGGCACGTGCAGTGTGTGCCGTTGCACCGTCCATTTTTTATTAACGTGTATTTTGCATGTGTTTACTACACAAATGTCAAAACAGAACTGACATTAGGCGCCAATCGCAAAATTTATAGCATTTTCTGATAGGACCATTACTTTTGCGCCACCTTGTATATTGGTATGTATGTAATTACATACTATAAATTCTAAATAAGTTAGTTCGGAAAGCCTCTAGCTTATCGGCACGAATACCTAAGATTGTTTAAATATAATAGAGAAAAATATTATAGATATGGATGTAGATTAGAGTGGCCGTTAATTGTATGGAGACTTTTTTCTTGATTTCTTCTGCTCTAACACCCTCCCCCAAATCGGTTCAGTTTTATGTAAGAAAAAATACAAAAAAAATTTCATACCGATAAGTTGCGTTTTAGGGGGTGCGTCAGGCCCTCAAAGTTGGCCTTCAAGCCCATTTTTCAATGAAATTTTTTGCATATGACTATCTTTAAAAAAAATCATTTTACAAGAATATGACATATGGCAATATTTTAGCTCTTCAAGTCAACAACATTAGTGTCAAAGAAAGTTTTTTGCTAAAATTAATATTTTAGAAAATAATGAGGAAAATAACCGACAAAATACCAACAATTTTATGTAACAAAATTATATTTATATGAAAATTTTTTATTTTAAGCATGTACAATAAGAGCTTATATATATATATATTAAATTATTTCATACATATACATATAGACAATAAAACTGAACAAAAAAAAAAAAAACAAAAAAAAAATTGAATTGAATATATGGGCTTGAGGGCCGGACGCACCCCCTAAAACACAACTTATCGGTATGAATTTTTTTTTTGTATTTTTTTTTACATAAAACAACCGATTTGGGGGGGTTAGAGTAGAAGAAATCAAAAAAAAAAAAAATAAAGGCCGCCCTAATCTAGATATATCTACATTAGGGTGGTTCATAAAAAAATATTGGATTATATATTAAGCACCGTGAAAAAATGACGCAGGATTTTTTCTATTTAATTTTTAGGGGCCGCTACCAGCTTCCAAACTTTGGTCTTTTTGAAGAGCTCGCTGCAGTTTTAACTTTTTCCATGTGGTGTGTATTAAAAAATTATAAATTTCATTCACACCATTATTGAATGAAGATTTGTCAAAAATATGTGTTTGATTTTTTGTAAAAAAAAAATATATTTGGTGCAAAAATACACACATATATCTGAAATTTATTGAAACGTTTTAGTATTTTCTTTCCACTTAAATGTGTATTTAAGTATACACATCATACACACAGAAAAATTTCAACTTAAAATCTACTTAAACAAGGTTAATCTAATATTTTTCGGCAATGATTTTTCTTCATATGTGTTTCATGTTAATCTAACATGATTTATAGTCATTTTCAAAGAAAATTTTTCCTTTTGAAATAATCTTATTTCACGATGATTTAACATTTACGTATTGTTAAAATCAAAATGAGGAATCATGTTGAATCAAAGTTATTTCAAGTTAGAATAATATGAATTTAATTTAATGTAGTAATTTTATTATATTAATTATTCAACTTACGTGTGGTTGAAATAGACATAAAAAAATGTTTGTCTGTTTGGCTTCCCCGGCCAAGATTTGAACTCAGAACTCCTCGCGTGGCAGTCAACTTGCTTACCCCTGCAGCCATAACAACTTTAAATATTCTTTAGATACACACCAAATATGTACCATCATGAACAAAATTTTAAATCAACATTATTTCATTGATCATTTAACTTACAATTTATTTAAAAATGTTTAGTTAATAAAATACAAAATACTTTGACTTGACTCCAGGATTCGAACCTGTGATCCTTCGACTGCAAGACTAATACACTGCCTACCAGCCAGCAGCAGTTTGTCGGCTGTTTACAAACATTCATTCGATATAAAAAAAACAGCAACAATGCAACAACAACTCACACAACTAAGAACAAATGTGTATTGCAGCTGTGAACAAAGCAAATAAACACCAACACACTGAAACAACATATTATTTCTTGTAAATTTAATGTTATATGATTTAATTTGAATCAAATATTTCGCATGGTGATTTTACATTGGTATTTTTTTTCTGTGTGTATCCTTAAAGTGGTAAGCACCAGCAGTATCGTCGTAATCAAACACTTAAGGCGAGAGCTCGTGCAGGCTTTTTGGTGCTTCATTGTCAATCAAAATTAAGTTTTCCCCACTGTGTTGCATAAACACCAAAGTGAGATTTTGTGGTCCATTTGAGATAAAGATTTAGAACTCTTTGCACGAAATATTTTATGTTGTAGAAAAAATTATTTACATAAAAAATGTTATAGATTTAACATTATTCTATTTTATTGAAATTATCAAAATATAGGCAAAAATATCGCCAATGAGTTCAAATACCGCCAAGTAAGTCGCCTATCGCCATTTTGAAATTTTCATTGCCAAAAACAAAGTTTTGTCGTCACGTGTTTTGCGTGATATCGCCATGTCTGACAATACAGATCGCCACCTAAAATGCAAAATAATATATCATAAGTTTACAGTAGAAGCAAACGATATGAAATGGAAACTAATTGGGATATTGAAAAATATTTAAATTTTAAATTATTGATGTTAAATTTGAGTTTTCATTATATGAGAAGCTATCAACAAATTGGAGTACAATGAATCATCACCAGGGCATTTTTAGAGGGTGGCGTTGACTGAAGTAGCTAGTACAAAATGGAAGGTCCAGGGTTCGAGCCCGGTCTCCGAGAGTCATTAAATGAGAACACCACACATTTTTCTGATGTGCATTAGTGTTCCTTTATATATATATATATATATATATATATATATATATATATATATATATATATCAGTTCTTGTAGAAAAGTTCTTCCACCGGATTCAGCGGATACTAAACCTAATGTAACATCATCAGAGCGCCCTCCTTCGTCGGTATTGTGTAACAGAATCCTCGGCGAAGTAAAATTATCAATAAAATGGCTACTAAACATAACTGCAAAAAAGTTAATACGCCTCATTTACACCAGAGGCGCTGCAACACTGAATTAATAAAAAAAACGTACAAAAAGCTGATTTGTAAAATAATGAAGCTTTCCTCTATCTCTTCCTTTACCATTTATCTTCTCTGTCAGTATCCATTTCCTACAGAAGGTAACACTTACTTCTCGTTAAAAAAAAGGATTCACTATCCTACACAATCGTAAGACTTTTGGGAAAATGCAATCGTGGTTGATAGAGTTTGTAAAAATTTTCAAAAGACAACAAGAATTCCCTAGATCAGGGTTAGAATTTTTCAAAAGTTGTACAATTTTGTAATACACATACATACATAACTTTACTCTCAAGAAATTCTATTGTAGATTTTATAGCGAAAACTGAAATACTCGAAAAAAATATGAAATATACATAAATCGTTTACGGGAAAAAAGAATGCATATATTGCTAATACAACATAATGATTAAACATTTTAGGAATTATTAAATTCAGCAGCGTGATTCCGGTAAAATAAAAAACTCTGACATAAGTATACAAATTTCTTCCAGGCAAAAAATGGCATATGCCTTAAAAAAAACTTGCCCTGATTATCACAATTCACATATTCCATTTGATTTGAAAAATATATCTAAAGAGCTGAAGTTTGCACACACAAAAAAAAATATCAATGCAAAATCAACATGCAAACATTTTGATTTGAAATAATGTTAAATTTATTAGAAATAATATTTTGTTTGAGTGTGTTGCTGTTTAGCTTTGTTCATAGCTGCAATGCACTGTTATCCTCAGTTGTGTGACTTTTTCTTGTTTAGTTGTTCTGATTGAGTTTGATGTTCTTAAATTGCCGACAAACTTCGCATTACCAGCGTAAACTTGCTGCTGCTGGCTAGTGAGCAGTGCGCTAGTCTTGTAGTCGTAGGATCGCCAGTTCGAATTCTGCAGACAAGCCAAAGTAGGTTCACAGTTTGTGATTTTTTAAAACTATAACTTTCCTTTGTGGCTACAGTGTTAAGCCCTCTGATTACCATGCAATGAGTTCGAATTCAAATCTTTATCTTGGCCGGGGAAGCCAACTAAACAATAGAACACACATTTTTCCTGATAATCAATACACTGAAGTTACGTAAGTTAAATAATTAATAAAATGAAACGACTGCATTAAATTAAATTCATGTTGTTTCAACTTGAAATGACTTTGTTTACACAAGATTCTTCATTTTGATTTAACAGTACTGCAATTTGAAATCAAAATGAAATAATTTTCTTTCAAAAAGAATTTTTGAATATTACTATTGATCATGTTGAATTAACATGAAACACATATGTATAAATCAAAATTATTACCGAAAAATGTTAAATGTTAAACCTTGTTTCCGTAGATTTTAATATGGAATTTGTCTATGTACAATAGTTGATAACACACACAGTGTAGCAAATACAAAAGTGTGGCGGCCTTCGAAAACAGCATGTTGTTCCGTTCTGCTAGTGCTTATCATAATAATTTTAAAAAAAGTATTTAGTGCAATTTGTTGCTTAAAAATTATTAGAATAAAAAAAATAAATTAAAATTAAATTACAATTATAAAAATTACAGAATGAACATACAAAAAATTGTATTTCATCCAAAAAGTCATTGACTTATTCACCCGTCCTCGTACGTAATCAGATCCTGTGTTCTTAAAATTTTGTAGGTGTGATAAAAAGAAATTCTTCTCACAGCTACATATTAAAATCACTTTCAAGCATTAAAATACAAGAAATTAAATTAAGCACAGATTTCAATAAAATTATACAATTGACATCAGCATCTTGCTGCAATACAGCATCTGTCCGTCACTACCAACTGTCATCACTTGTCAAACATCATCTGTTGTTATTTGTCAATCGTGAGAATCCTGTTAAGAAAAATTTACAGTTCCCACAATAAATTTTATCTTGTGTATCCTTTTGTTTCTTTCTTCATTTGGTACGAGCATTTAGTCAAAATTTACATGAATATTTTGAGTGAAATTCAATCCGGATGTTACCAATCAATGAGAGAGAAAAAAAAAGAAAAAGAAACCGAAAGAAATGAAAAGAAATATGGAAAATAAAAGCAGCAAACTTTAGTTGAAATTAATGCTCCTCATTGCTAGAGAAGTTTTTTTTTTTCTTTTCAAAAGTGCATGAAACAAAATATGAATATACTGGCAAATATGCATGTACGTTCCTTCTCAGTGTGTGATTTTGTATGTTGGTTTCTTTATAAGCAGAATCAATGGATATTTTAAAGAAAGTGAAAAAAAAACTTATAGCAATGGGAAAATTTTTGAAGGCGAGCAGTGGCATTGCATTGATTTACATAAATCCTTTGTGTGCTCTAGAGTTGTCATTCGATTAATCGAGGATTTCTTCTTCCATATTATATTACAAGCTTAAAAAATTTATGTACATATGTATGTATGTATAGGCCATTAATATTCTACATTAAAAACACAAATGTGATGTAAAGAAGAATGTCAAACTACGTTTTGAATTCAAAAACTATGGGCTTTTGACATAAGTTTCTAGTTTTGAAAGTATATTAAATTGGAAACAATTGAAGCCAACCTACAGTTCTGTATGTCTGATAGTTTTTGAGATATGATGCTTGAAAAATTTACATGCTTAGTCCTAGTTTAAACTATGCAAGCCTTATTGCTAAGCTGATTAGTTTGTGGAAGAGAGAGAGAGAGAGAGAGAGAGACGAGGGAAGCAGAAATGATTCTTTTCCCCTCGTCTCTCTCTCTCTCTCTCTCTCTACTAGCAAACTAATCAGCTTAGCAATAAGGCTTGCATAGTGTAAACTAGAACTAGGAGAAAAATAGTGAAATATACATTGAATTAAATTTCATTTAAGTGCAAAATAGGGCATACTTATGTATAAACATTATGGCTCCTTTGTTATCGTAACAGTACCCAGCGCATAAGTAATTTCAAACGCCGCCAGCGCGCTATTGTTTGATGTCGGCGGAGTTCTGTTCAGTGATGCCAACTTTTTTTGGCTCTAAAGGCACATCAACATTTAAAAAAAGCACTTAAAAGTGTAATTTTGAAATCTAAATAGCGTAAAAAGCACTTTCGTGAAAAACTACTGAAATTTCCATAACGTAAAGTAATGTGAAGTTTAATAATGTTTAAGATTTTCTTAGCTATTCTCCATTTAATGAAATATATCAGACGAAAAATTTATGCTTTACACTGAAAAAATAAATACGCCGAGTAATTATTAAAATAATTTTAAGAAATACACAAATTTCTTAAAAGCACTAATTAGTGCTTTTTCTTATTTTGGCACTAACGCGCAAAATTTGGCGTTTTGAGTCTTCAAAAAGCACTAAAAATAGTGCCAAAAGCACCACCTTGGCATCGCTGGTTCTGTTGCCGGGTGACGGAGAGGCAGCGTGCAAGTAATGCAGTGGCTGCTCTTGCTTAAATAGGCTTAAAGTGCTAAAAACTGTGTTAAGTAATTCAATAATATTTCTAAAATATATTATGCGAATACAGTAGTTTTCACTTATAGTCACATTTAAAATTGCACAGAAATCGTGGACTATATCGCTAATGTGACTATAAGCATAATTTTTTTATATGCCACGCAGAGGTATATAAAGGAATTTCCATACAATCCAATTATGTCAATTACAAAACATTGTTGTATTTAAAAGGTACATTTGTGTGGCCTTTTTATGCAACAATGTTTTGTTCTAAAGACATGTTCTTCTACTAAACAGTAGATGGAGATTGAAATTTAGATTTACTTTTTGGTTTATGACTTAAATAAATAACTTAAAAAATCTGTTGAGTCGGTGCAAAGACATATGTCAAATATGACTATATAGTAAATGGACTATATCGTCAACTTTTTGAATAAAATTAAGTTCAAAAGTCACAAAAAACCTTAAATATGGACTATATCATTAATGTAACAATAAGCGGTAGTGACTATAAACGAAAACTACTGTACTTACAATACTTTAATAAATTCTTGCGACTTTTGTTTTCGGTTGCTATTATTTAATAAAAAAACAACTTTTATTTTATAATTAATTGAACGATTTATTTTATTAAAAGAAACTTTATTGTTTGAGGATGGAACTAAAACTAAACTTACAATATTTTTATTTCTTAACGTTTACCTTATTCTTAGCAACCACCTAATTTCTGATTGGCCAAACTTATAATTGCGAAATGGCTAAGTCTGCATTAATAATATTTTTATGTATATTGTATTACTTTTAATTTTAATAAATTTCAGATATTGTGTTACATTTAATTTTAATAACTTGCCATGTTGCAGTTTATATAAAAAACAATTTTTCGTGTGAACGGAAATGCATTTAAATTTACAAAGTTCTTTGACTTAGTGTTTATCAAAATTTGTTTATTCAAAATAATTTCTTCAATAAATTTATCAATGCTATCAGGGTTTATATACGTAACTTGCGTGATCAGAGCAATATTAAAATAATAATAAACTGCACAGTGGTACAGAATTAAACTACTTCGGTGTTTCTTACATTTTATTTACTGTTGAAAAAATGACAAATTAGTCCAGTACCTCGATTCGCTTTAATAAATATAACCAACATTTATCGACTTTGCTATCCAGCAATATATTTTAACTATGTATGTATATATATTCGCTATCGGTTCAAGTAAAAAGAGTAAAATAAAATTTATTTTCTTTTTCTGTTATTCTTCTTTGTGCTTTTGGCTTATTTTGTCATTTTGTATGCAGAGATACATACCACATGGTATAGAATTAAATGCTGAGAAAAACATAGCTGTACACTCTCTGCAGAAAATTTTGTAACAATTGATCCAAACGTAGTCGTCCTATGACTTGACAAAATGCGAGTGTTATCAAAAGTACGGAGAAGTGTATGGTGAAAAAAGACATATCATGTAAATGGTTAATATTCACCGTTTTCGTGATGTATCGTCTTGATCTTGAGCAAATTTAATTTGGACTCGGTGCAATATTGTAGTAAATGGCACTGAACATGTTGGATGTGGTTGAATACATAAGCCTATCAAATAGTGTAAATGTAATGTTAATTGCTCCCTTCAATGTGACTCTGGAACCAGTCCCGTAACTATACTGAGATATTAACCTAAGCTTACCCTGCGTTTACACATGCAAGTAACTTACATGCAAGCTCTGTATACGTATTATCAACGAAAATTTCATTCAAATTCGCGACTGTCTTGTAATTTGCATATTTGCCTTTTATTGCAGAGTTGTCCATAACATAAAAAAGGTTAATTTTGGGGGAATCAGATAGTATTGAACTCAATTCGTGTTATTTTAATGTTATTTATGTCTAAAAAATTCATTAACCGCTTGATTTATGAGTATTTAAGAAAATATATATTAAATTAGCTTTTAAATGTATTTAAAATTAGTAAAAACTCATATAACATTACACTGAAATACAGTTAATTTCTACTAAAGTATTAATAGGGCAACACTGTTAGCTAACTTTCCATTTATTTGCTGCAAGTGAAACAAGTCACTGTCTTGTAAAATTCCTTGGCAGTTGAGTTGGAAGTAGACTGCAAGTGCCGAAAGTGTAGTTGTGTTAGTAAAAGGGTTTGAGTGTATTGAGTTTTTCGAACTTGCACTTGCACGTGTAAGCCCTAGGTTAACTGGCATTTATACTTTTAAGGCATGAGTGCGCCTGTGGTTGAGTGGGTAGTATGCAAGCCTGTCATGCGCGAGGTTGTCGGTTCGAATCTCAAAAAATTTTCTGCTTAAAAATAAATTATAATTTCATTTGTAACAATAAAAAAAAAATTATAAGTTTTCAGTGCTACAGTTAAATGTGGGAATAACATTTATATATAATTTATATTTATATTATTCTACACCAAATATGACTCTATGGGATAGTTCAGTGACAAGTCACAAGGTGCATAAAAAGTATCCATTAACCCCATCCTAGGCCATTCCCATGTATCGGACTAGTCCCTATCACTTGGTGACCGGTCACGTGACTAGTATTGTGTCAGTTCAATTTCCTGCAGGGCTGTTGTTAAAAAAAATACCGAATCACATTATCGTTACTGCAAACGAATAAATGTCTCGATAAATCGAAAATCGTTATTTTCAGTTCGCAAAAAGTTACTGAATCCAGTGACTCGTTTCTGTATTTCTCGCATCGTAAAATTTCCCACATGAAACGAGGGAATCGAAACAAAAACAGTGTAAATTGAAACACAAAATGGTTTTTCTCACGTAAGTGTTTCTGTATATTTACTTTGCGAGAACTATCTGTCATTTAAATAAATTTCCAGCAATTATTGGAAGGATGTGAGAAAAAGTGTTTCTGTAACAATATTTTGTGAAAAGTTTCTCGCAAGAACTGTCAAAACAACTCGCATTTTAAATTGGTGCGGGAACAACCAAATTCTTACAAAAGCATACATATGAATTTTTGAATTTGTTTTTTTTTTTTTTAAATATAAAAAATAAACTAGTTGAAAAGATATGCAACGAATTGTTGTACTAAAATATCATTAAAAAAACGATATGTTTACACTTATTTAGAATTTTTATTTTGTGTAATTGTCTTATGTAGAGACAGTTGATATAAAAAACTTCTTTTGAGGATTTTACATTCATTTTATATTTTTGTTCATAATTTCATTTCCTTTTTCCTGTTAAATATTTCTTTTTTTTGTATTGAAACAATATTTTTGTGAAATTTTGTTTTCATTTGACACTTGATTACTGGAAATATTCCAGTAAAAACAGAATCAGTGTTGTCTGTTCTCGGATTCAAATACAGAAACACTTTTTTCTCACAAATCGAGAAACGATGGAATTTTGTGTTTCACACTTCATGTGAGAAACCTTACGATACGAGAAATACAGAAACGAGCTACAGGTTTAGGAGAGGCATATCGCTTTAACAGGGGCATATCGTGAAAGAGGTGCTCTTCATGTTTGGAATTATTGTTTGAATTAGAGCTTGAAGTAGATTTTAACATTCCAAATATATAGAGAGAGCATCGTACATTACGCATAAAGTTAGAATTAGTACAATCGTATCATTCTACTTTACAGCCTGCCGTATCGTTCAAATTTGTGCACAAGTTATAGAAAATGTAACAGTTTGCATAGCACATTTTTTTGTCTGGCATTAAATGCGGCGTTTTTGACATTCGCTACAGAAAAATCTGTTTTCTGCAGATTCCTACGTCAGCAGTGCTACCACCACATATTTTATAACTAGTAACATGCATTGTATATGGTACGGTTTTTGTCAGCTGAAACGCAACATCACGATACGATTTTACTAATTCTACCTTAAGTCAATGAATTTGCAAAAAGTTCTGGCCTTATTAAATTTTAAGTTAATTTATTCAAATGTTAGGCTAAACGAGTGCTGATGAAACAGCTGTTGTATGTATGTACATATGTATGTATGTATGTATGTACATATGTATGTATGTATGTACATATGTATGTATGTATGTATGTATGTATGTATGTATGTATGTTTATGCATAAATAAGTATTTCTTCTTCTAAACGCTTTTAAATTTTGATCAATATCATTTATACCCTTATCCCGTCCCGAACTGTACATGTTTCATCATATTTTCTTTGTTCTTATTTTCTTTAAAATAAATTTTTTACTTTCTTTTGGGTTCTTAATAAATGCATATTTTATTTCTGTTACATTTTTTTCCATACTTAAAATACAACTAAGCATGTACATACATACATATGCAAGGGTTTGTTGGAATACAACAACCACAAAAAAATAACAACAACAACAACTACAACGACAAGTAAGAGAAAAGAAAATGCTAAATTAAATGAATGTGTCTGCCTGCATATAACACACGACAGACGATGCAAATACGAAATATGGCTGCACTGAGTCGCAGCCACACTAAGTCATGTTTTAGACTTGGCAGTTTTTCTTGAAGCAGTTATCTTCAATTCTCTTTTAAAACTGCTCGTTTGTTTACACTCAGACGGTTTCTTGTTCAATTTTCCTTTTGTTTTAATGCTGCGAAAGAAATAACAAAAGATAATTGAAGTAAATTTTCTGTACAAGCAAGTCAGTAGGTACCCCTCTTCTTTCTTCTTTCCTCTCTCTCCCATAAACTCAGACTTGCTTCAAGAAAAACTGCCGAGTCTAAAACATGAGTAAACAGAATCCTTAAAGTCTTTTGATGAGCGGCCGGCGAAGAAAAGACCCCACAGAAAAGTTTGCCAGAGCACAGTTAGGGTTACCACATGCGTAGACAATGTGTGTGGGGGAACTAGTGGCCTTAATAATGGGCATTGAAGGAAAAAAAAAGAAAATATGTATTATTATTATTGTACGTATGTTCAAAGCACGGTATTGATATTGATATTTAAAGCATGCGAATTATGCATGACTACCAAAAATTTCTGTACGTGCTACGACGCACTTGAGGGGCGGTAAAAATAATGATAATGAAACGCACCAGCCAGCACTAGATGCAACAACTTGTGTTAGAGAAGAAAAATTATAAAAATACTACAAACTGTGTGTAGGAAAAGACCTGAGGATAGACAAAAAGTAAAACAAACTTATTGATTTTCTTCTTTTTGCTCGATGTTGTTGTTATTGTCTGCTTCTTTTTTGCCAGATATTTATACTTATGTTAATATGTTATGCATGCACATATGTACATATGTATATACATATATGCAAGTACACACATATGTATGTATGAATTTAAATATAAAAGTATGTATGTGTATTGGAGCACACCCTATAGGAAGTGCCAATGGTAAAACAGTGCTGATGCACACTATTGCCTAGGTCTGTAGTTCTTTTGGGCTAAGAATACCTACTCTTTGGTTAAAAATTATTATGCCTGCTGCTCATAGGGGCCAAAAGCGGTGATTTCGTGAATTAATTAAAAAAAAAATCAAGTACCGTAAAAACTGAAAGTACCCGCTTCAAATGCACAAAATTGTACATCACTACGCAAAAAAAAAAAATTAATGTCATGCAGGCGATGGTGCTTTTGTAATGACGCGTTAAAATTGAAAATTGTGAGAGAAAACTGGTAAACTAAGCAAAAAAAAAAACTAAAAACTGCGTTATTAAATCTTATTCAATTCAAGAAATTTTGAAAAAGTAATAAATGTAAATGCATGCAACCATCAAGTTAAGGTATTCCTTCAAATGTTTTGATAAAATTTGTGATATTAATTATTTGTGGAAGTGCTTTTGTTTTCAATGTTTATATTGGAAGTTCAATAAAATAAATAGATTTTCTCAGTTTAGGTGGACATAAAGTCATAAATTGGGCTTAATTAGGCAGAGATTTTTACTTGGTTTTAAAGATTGAACGAATCTGCGTTATTTTACAAAAAAAAAAAATTAGGCTGCTGGTCGTTGCGTCCCAGAAGTTATATACGAAGTAGTTAGTAATACACTCACGCGTTGAGTTTACCAACAGTAAGCTCTCAGTGACTTCTGCTAAAATTTTTATTGTTGTTGTCATTGTTTTATATATTTTTATTAGACATGTGCAAATGCTGCTATTTACTGTAAATGAGTTATGCAGTGGTCAAGCGAGAGTCACGCGTGATCATTGTTGTATCTATATACATATGTACATATATAAAATTCTTGTGTCACGGTGTTTGTAATTGAGCTCCTCAGAAACCGCTTGACCGATTTATATCAAATCTTATGTGTGTATTCAGTTGGTCTTCGAAAAGTTCGCAGTCTATTGTTTATACCCCTAAGTGGACTGTGCCACGCCCATACCAACGAAATATCTTATATCTTGAAAACTATATGTGTCATAGTCTTCAAATTTGGCATAGACTTTTTTGAGAGTGAGGTGGGAATAGGATCGAGGGAAGGGTCATCCCTTCCAAGGTGCAAGGTGCGAAGCAATTCAAGATATATGTAAGTAGAATAGGACTGGGGGCAGGGGCAACCCTACCCTAAAGTAATTAATAATAATCTTATATCTTAGAAGCTATGATAGCAAGAGTCTTCAAATTTGTTATAAGGTTATTTGAAAACAATTAATATAAGTATAAATTATAATAAATTTAATACAATAAATGCATGGTGTTTTGTTATTTTATCTATTAATTACTCATCTATTTATCACTCATATACCACATCCTCACACACTTACAATGAGTTATTTATTGTTTTCTACCCTAGACATTCCCTAGAAATAATTTATGTAGAGCAAAATAGCGTTTGCCGTGTCAGCTAGCTTGTATATAATAATGATTAAAAATAAATAAATAAAAATAAAAAATAATCTATTTTTCTATAATTCGTATTCGAAGTCAGTCAATGGCGGGCAATTCATCAGGTACGTTCGTGAATTAAAAAAGTCATTGAATTTTTGCTCTTTTTGTTAGTAAGGAAGAACCGTCTATATATGCATTTCGTTTTTGCCTTGATATTTCTTATATAGGTTAGGTTAGGTAGGGGTGGCAGTCAGAAACCCGGACTCACTTAGACCGTTTTGGTCCATTGTGATACCACGGAGGCTCTGCTTATGCGGAGTCCCCACCGTCGAACCAACCAGAGCTCAATATAAAGCTACTAATACGTTAAAGTTCAACTAGCAACGTCAAAAATTTCCCTGAACTCAAGGAGCGCCCATTGTGGCCATTCTCTTTCTTGCAAGTCGAGGACAGTGACAAAGAAAATGCTCTATGCTTTCATCTTCATCGATATCCTGGCAGCTGCGGCAAAAATCATTGTGTTCAACCCTGCCTACCTATGAGACAGTGTCCGGTTAACACGGATACTAGAATCGAGATTTGTTTCCTAATCTTAAAAATTAAGCAATCCGTACCTTCCTTATTTAGGTGAGTCCATAACTGCCTTGTGATCACGCAATCATATTTTTTATATAAAAAACAATCATTAACAATAATTAATTAATAATCACTTAGTATGGGGGACACCCGACTCTCCCCTTCTATACCACCAAGATTTTGTTGGAAGTTTATAGTTTGTTCTAAGAGTTATACACATAAAATTTAATATGCCACACTCTTGTTGTTCGACAGATATATTAAAAATATTAATTACTTTATATGAGGGTTATTACTTTTCCCCCTCCTATACTGCCAAAATTTTGTCGAAACATGTACTTTGTTCTAATAGTTATCCACATCGAATTCAGTGACCCTTACTATTATAATTATGGAGATATGAATTAATCCGCGAAAAAAGGGGTTTGGCCCCACTGTGCGCCTTTAAATTATCACTCAGCTGCTGCCGCTGAGAGTATGCATTTGTTAAAATGCTTTTTATACACAGTGCTGCCATATTTATTTTTCAAAAATCTTCAAAAATCTTTTTGATGTGTAAACATCTATACGCTAGGGGGTAAAAATCTTTTTCACTGAGATTTCTTTGCTGAGATGCACACAGCGTTGTCAAATCGGTGTGAGCTATGTATGAGTGTATTAGTGTTTGAAAGAAGCAATTAAACTTATTTAAAATATTCTAAATACATAGGAATTTGCTGGTTTTTGTTTGTTAGGGTCGTTAGGTTTTTTGCTTTATATTTTAATAATTGCTTTATTAGGGTTCCGTACAATAAAGGTGAAAATGAACCCTATTGTTTTCGCTACCCTGTCCGTTCTTCTGTTACAGGGTATTTCCTCGAGAACCGTAAGAGCTACTGACCTGAAATTCGGATACAGTATGTATACATTTGGCCGCTACAACAGCAAATATATGAGAGTCAAAAATTAAAGGGTGTTCCAAAACGAGTAACGAAAAATGTTAAAATCCCATGTAATATACATAGACTTGAATTTTGTAAAGTTAGTGTATTTTTGTACAGACTACAACAATGAACAGTAAATTTAAAAAATTTAAATTAAAGGGTGTTCCATCAGTTAATGCAATTTTGACTTTGTAACTTTGACAACTTGCTGTATCTTGAAAACAGTAAGAGCAAAACTCTTAAAATTTTCAAAAACGGTAAAACTAAAAAATCAAAAAATTATAAAATCACCAAATCTAAAAAAAATCTCAAAAAAATCGCCAAAACCGAAAAAAGCACCAAATTAAAAAAGTTCTAGGACTAAAATAAATCGCGAAAAACCGGAAAAATCGTCAAAATGAAAAAAATCGCCAAAGTGAAAAAAATGCAAAAACAGAAAAATAATCTCCAAAATTAAAAAAATCCCCAAAATAAAAAAATCGCAAAAATTAATAAAAACCCTTGAACAAAAAAATCGCCAAAATGAAAAATTCACCTAAATAAAAAACCCCAAAAAGAGAAGAAAAAAAACGCCAAAATGAAAAAAAACCCCAACAACAGAAAAAAGTCGCCAAAATGGAAAAAATCGCCAAAATGAAAAAAATTTCGAAAATTAAAAGAACCCAAAAAGAGAAAAAACCGCCAAAAAGAGAAAAAAGCGACAAAGCTGAAAAAATCGTTTAAACTGGAAAAACTTAAAAAGGAAAAAACCACATCAAAAAAATGCTCAAAACCGAATGTACGGAACCCTTCGTGCGCGAGTCAAAGTCAAACTGTACTGAATTTATTTTAATTGCAATGCGTACACAACAACAAGAACAGCAACAACTAAACGATGAACAACAGGAATTAAAAATTAAAAAGTAAAAGTAAAGGCATTTACCATAGATGAGCACTGCAGTACTACTAAAATTTCAGTAAAAATAATAAAAAAAGCGCCAAAAACCGAAAAAACGCAATAAACGAAAAAAAAGCCAAAACTATTTGTTATATAGGCTAAAGTGTCAGCACGGAACCCTTCGTGCGCGGGTCAAAGTCGCACTTTACTGAATTTATTACTAATTGTGGTACATTAAGTTATCATAGGCAAATAAAAACAAATAAATAAAATGAATACAAAAACATTTAATTTTAATAACTTTTAAAAAGATTTTTTGCACTTTTAATAAGAAATTTACTAAAACAAAGCAAAATAAGGAAAACAAAAACCTAAACTTGTCAAACTAAAAGTCTTCATCGTTTTTGAGATTGTCATTCATGCGGACAACAAGAAGTACAGAGAAACTTAACAGCTTCATCTTGTGTGCAATAGTAGCTACTAATTTTCACTAACATATAATTGTGCTGGCGCTGTATGCATGCATTACATTTCATTAAACAGCAGTGTGCCCATTTACTAACCAAATAAGTTAAATAAAACAAACAAAAACCAGCAAATTCCTATGTATTTACAATATTGAAAGTTTTGATACTTTTAATTGATTAATTAAAAAATATTACTAAAAGCATAGTACTTTCAACTTAACAACATTTTTCATTACTATATGTTTACACATCTCATCGGACTCACATTGCTTTTTTTATTATTTTATCGAATGAAAATGAGTTAAAATTTTTTATATTTCCTGTGAACTAGTAAAAGTAAAGCCAAATAACACAAAATATTTACTGTATAGAATATAAGTATGTAAGATCATTATGAAGCAAATCAAAAAATTTGCAAGTAGTTTAGTCAAAAAACCCCAAAATAATAAAAAATCTTATTTTAAGATAAAAATCTTTTTTGTTGTTTTAACATGTCTAAAAACTTCAAAAATAAGATAAATCTTCACATATGGTAACACTGTTTACACATCAAAACCAAATATTAGACACTTCGTTGCAGTGTTGCCAAAATTTTGTAGGCATTTCCCGCCATATAGCCCCTGAAAATCCGCTAAAAACCGCTACCTGAGTAGAAGTAAAAGCTAATAAAACCGCTTAATTTTTTATAAGCAATTTATTTCTTTTTTCATGGTTTATTACTAAAAAACTAGAATGAGATAAATTTTATAAGATATATGTATGTCGGAATCTCATAGTTCGCCAATATTTGTAAGCAAAACTCAGCCTACTCTTTGAATATTTTATTTCCAGCAGTGTTCCCATAATCGAACTTCGAACCAGAAAAAAGTAGAATCTAAGGGACTATTCCATCTTATTATATTAATATGTTTATGCTGATTCAGTATCTTTTCAATATTTACTGCGATAACCTTAATTATTCTAAAAGTATGGAATATCTTGCCGTTTTCCTTGAAATATGAAGGTATTTATTTTTGTTAAAATTTCCTGGTTTTCTGACTATCTGAAATAAAAAATAGTGTGAATAAAATAAACTCTATGACTCAATTCACATTTGCTTGAAGTTGTATTTCAAAGGAAAATTTAATCAAAAAATCTCTAATGAAAAACAAATTATTCAGAAAAAGTTATTGTTTTGAGACTTTTTTTCTTTTCCTCAATCCCACTGATCCAATCACATATTTTTCGGGTTGTTTTCCTCTTGTCTAAAGATTTGTTTACTCAATGGCTTTAATGCGAAAAGAAAGACTAAATTGGTTTTCAATATCATTTTAATCTTGAATTAAATTTTATTCACTAAAAACGAGATTTGTATACTTTTATATACATATGTATATGTGTTTTTATTTTTAACTTATTAAACTTTCACTTTATACTCTACCACCACAAAATGTAAATTTTTTATTTGCAAAAAAAAAGTGACGTGAGTTTCTTTGAGCTACGAGTATGTACGTGTTTATATCGAAAAAACTCAACATAAATACCAGGATACGGGTTGCATAGCTCCGTTAAAAATAGCTTATTTTGATTCAATATCTTTCTTTATAAGTTTCAGAAAAACCCGTCAACTAAGTAATTGTTCCGCTAAAAAATCCGCTGGCGGGTTTTTTAATAAACTTTCCGCTAATGGCAACAAAATACAGTCATATATAGCGGGAAAACCGCCATTTTGGCAACACCGCTTCGTTGACAATGTCGCCAAAAAGCCTCCGGAGTTAGTGGATAAAAGAATGTGATTTCCTATAGGGACAGTTAGTTACCAACTTTGTAAGTGTACGTTTGTGTTTTTTCTACTTCAAAAGCTTGCTTTGTTACATTTTTTTAAAGTTTTTTTTTTTGTTTGCCACTGATGTAAACTGGCGCGCCTGGATGGTCTTGCCTGTTCGCTAGCTGCCTGGCTTCGTTTCTGTTAATTATAAGTTACATGCAACCAACAAACCAACCAACTTGCCAACCGGCAGACTAACCATACAGCCAGTCAGCTAAAAAAGCAAAATAAAAAAGGGAAAAAATAATGCAAATTTAAAGTAAAAAAAAATGAGTTAAAAGCATAGCACTTACATATGTGACAGCGCATAGAGAAAGGGACCTAAGGGTAAATAAAAATCAATTTTCACTTTTTTTTTTATTTTTTGATGTGGACAACATCTGAGCATCGAAGGAGACCGATCCTATGCCCCCAAAAGTGTTCCCTCCCAGAGATATGCGCGTTTTATGATGTGATGGTACACCAAAGATACACGTATTTAAATCTTTAAAATGGCTCTCCTGGACAAAACCGGTTTTTACCCTTAGGTCCCTTTCTATTTTGCGCGTCTCATATATGTATTTATATAGCAAAAAGTTTGTAAAATATCTCCTTGTATTTGAAAATTCAAATTATTTGTAATGAAATTTTCTTAGCAATTCTTTGTCAGAAAGAAAAACGACTGGCTTGTAAAATTCTTTAACTTTCTTTAAAACTTTAATTTAATCTTCAGTAAAACTACAGCTTAAGAATTTTTTTAACAGACTTCAAAAAAAGATGGAGGTTATCAATTCGTCTTTTTTTTTTACTTTGTTACTTCATAAGAGTCTGAACACAATGTAACGAGAATTCGTTGCGGTGCGGTTTTTCATACGATTTTGAAGTAAAAACCCGCAGTGCGGAAGGGCATAAATTTAAAATCTATTTTATTTTCATTGCGGACTTTTTTATTCTCTCAATTTTTGACTCTCTTTCTCTTTTTGATGTTGCCATAGTTTTTGAATAATTGGCTGTGTTCACAACAAGAAACATGATTTTGAAGTTCAAAAATGTTTGTCATAAAATTAAAAAGCTTAAAAAATTTATCAAATATATCTGAGAATGTATAAAATTTTAATTATTTTTTGTTTTTAGCTGCTGCCATTACAAAATATGTATTTAATACAAGGAGTATATTTTTTATAAAAATGTATGAACAAAAAAATTAATAAATTAATAAAAATGGGAGGGTACAGCTTCTAATTGGTCTCATTGTGGGCGGGTACACGCCCATACTTTTTTCACTTGATTTTAAAATATTGTACTTATTTGATTTGCTGCGGAACCTAGCAAAAACCTTTGGTTCTTGCAATTACACAATTTTTTTATAGTTGACTTATCCGTCCAAGATTTCGCGTGAGCTGCCCAAGCGCTTACCGCTGCAGCCACAACAACCTTAAATATTCTTTAGATACAACCTAAATAAATATCATCATGAACTAAATTTTAATTCAATAGGATTTAATTGATCATTTAACATAAAATTTATTTATTTCTTCCCTGGTAATGCGTACACGCAAAGAAAAAATATGGTTGAGGTAACCATAATCAAACAGCAACATACTATGATTGAATTATATGGTTGCAGTTAATAGAAAAAAAACTTTAACAATATTATTATCTGAGTTAATTACAATATTATCTGAGTTAATTATATTATAATCTTAGTATTATAAATATGACAACACTATTGTTAGATGTGACTAAAATATAATTGAGACTCACCATACCATGTTCTAATATTATATTAATATTGTTAAATACGACTACAGTATTATTTAATATAATAATACTATTTTATTTTTTAATCATACATTTATTGTAGAAACAACTGTGCGTTAAATTCGAAATAAAAATAAATTAATATTGTTGAAATAAATTGTATATATAGAAATGTATACTTACACGACATACAGCCATGTCTGTATAAAAAGATAGACAAAAGCTTATATATTTTTATTGATCTACCCTTTTGTTTATACTTTATTTATTTATTCATTTATTTAACACTACCGATAGCTTACGAACGAAATACTGAACTGACAGATGTTTCTGAAAAAGATTTTTTTAAACTTAACATAGTATGGTTTTGGAAAACATTATATTGTTATTTACATCACATTATTATTAAATAATAATACAAACTATGTTGTAGTCGTAAATTTTTAACAAAACTATATTTATACAGCCGTATTCATAAAAATTTTAAACCGCGTTTCAAATATTGTTTAAGCAAAATTCGCTAAAATTGTATTCATAATAGAATTTTAGCTTAAAAAACGGTTTTTAAACCTTGCGTAAATCAGCAAATTTTAAAATTGACTGCCCCCATGTTTAAACCAATTTTAAGGTGACGTTGTTGTAATTTTGCTTCGTTTTTGTTTACATTTTGAACTTTACCTGTATGTACATATGTGTGTATGTATGTATGTATTTATGTATGCATGTATGTATGCATATGCCAGTGTTATTTAGAAGAAAACAATGTAATTTTTTTTTATAGGAACTATTGCCGAAATAACAAATATACTCCAAAGAATATTTAAAAGAAAAGGAGCGATCCAGTTTCCATTCCCAGTCATTGTTTTCTCATTTTATGTGTTAACAAAAATAGT
This sequence comes from Tachina grossa, assembly GCA_949987645.1. Taxonomy (NCBI): domain Eukaryota; kingdom Metazoa; phylum Arthropoda; class Insecta; order Diptera; family Tachinidae; genus Tachina; species Tachina grossa. The sequence goes on along the minus strand of OX465278.1, from coordinate 45,037,249 downwards.
ATAATTGTAGAAAATTAACTAGTGATGTATAAACACTCAAAACAAACAAAATAAAGCTCGTTATTCTAGTGCTTCTTTATCTGCAATAAAACAAATAATATAAAAAGCACTTTTAACAAAGATTTGTTGTGAACTTTTTTTTATTATTTTATTAAATACAAGTTGGAACATATCTTTTATTTTATAGAAACAATATTTCTCTGAAAACCGACAAATAAACAAAATAGACACGAGTACTTTGTGAGTTAACAATCGTTGTTTTGCAGAACTAATATTCAAGTGACAAATAAAGAATACATTGTTGCCACGATAATTTAAAAAAATTTAGTTAATTGATTTTTAGTTAAAAAACTGATTATGAATACCAATATTTAAAAAACGTTATTTAGCCTTAAAACGTTTTTTAACTAATATGAATTTTAAACCTCAATCAACTTTTTTTTATGAATACGTCTGTTAAACTCTAACCATATCACACTTTTATATGGATGTGATAATGTAATTATTAAATTGAAACATTACTCTGTTTATCGCAACGAAATAAATGTTTAAAATAACAATAACAAGTTTTCGACGACCACACATTTGTTTCAGAGAACATAATATTGTTTTCTCAACCATTCTACAACCATATATTTTCTTTGCGTGTAAGTTTGACACACAGGTGAGCAAAACAGTGCATTGTAACGGGTGACTTTTTTAAAGAGCTTTCGGATTTGATTTAAAATAAAAACACATAAAATTTAGTATTTATTTGATTCGGTAGAACAATTTATATAACTCAATATTTAAAGATGATTTCATGTAAATGTTGGCCGTGGCCAACGCGGTGCAATTTTGGCATACTCTACCCAGCATATCGGCCGGTATCTCACGAATAAATTCTTAAATATTGTCTATCAGCGGCGTCAACCATTGCGGGCTTGTCTCTATAGATATGAGCCTTAACAAAGCCCCACTAAAAATTGTCTAAAGGCGTTAAATTGCATGATTTATGCGGCCGATTGACCGGAACCCAAACGTGAAATAAACTGTTCACCGAACTCGCCTCTGAATTGGACCATTTTTGGCACCGTCAACCAAGTTCAGCTTTTAGATTTTGGGCAAAAAAAAAGTAACATATAATAATTCACGGTCATCAACAACACTAGCGTATATAGCAGCGTTTAACGTTCAATAATATAATTTTGGTGTGAAATTTAGTCACAACATTCCGAATAGCCGCCTCAGAATATTGTCCAAACTAGAGATGGGCGCATGTCGAATTTTCCCGACACGATACTACACGAAAACGAATACTAAGATATAATCAAACTCAATAGCAAAAAAGCATTTTTTTTATATTTAAATACATAAATGCATATTTTTGTTCAATTGGAGAACTTTAAACTTAACAAGACCCCTACAATATCGAAAAATTTGCTTTTTTTGCGTGTATGATTATACAAAATATTAAATTTTTTCTTCACTGGAAATTCACGCAAACAAATTTTACACCTAAAACAGTTTCGTGTTTTATCTTGGCAATTTTGCTGAACGATACGAAACGAACACGAACAAAATCAAATTTTCTGTCACGAACACGGCGTGTGTTGAGTCGTGTCACGAAAAAAACACGACACGCGCCCATCTCTAGTACAAACCGACCATAAAAAGGATCAAGTGCACGGATGCACTTTCTTAACCGAGCATGAATTTTTCAAATAAAATTTAATAATCTGCAAGCAATCTGTATAGACCAAACTGAACATGTTTATCAGTAACATATGATACACGAAAACAGCTGAGTTGCTAAAAACAGTGTTGCCAAAAAGAAAGTTGCTAAAAAAGATCACCCTTTAGCTGTGAATAAAGCAAAGGAAACAACAACACACTTGAACAAAATATTATTTCTAATAAATTTAATAAGATTTGCAATCAAAATTTTTGCATGGTGATATTACATTGGTATATTTTTTTTCTGTGTGTGACCTGACCTCATTTCTTACCTCAACGTAACGAAGTGGATCTATGTAGTATGACTTCTCACTAGAGTTGGTATTCTGGATAAATATTTTACTTTTTTGTTTTTTTTTTATTTTTTTTCTCTCAAATTTTTAGACTTGGACTAGTGGAGTGCTATTATCAAAACGAAATCTTACGATTTTACTAAATTGCTGGTAGCTATTAAACAGCTACGTAAATCAACAAACTTATTACAAGTGTGTTATTGGGAATGATATTAATTTGCAGCTCTTCCAAATCACAAACTATAGATTTTAATGACTTTTTGCACAATTTTGATCTTTTTGACGTGCTTTAAGGCCTCAGATTGTCGACTTTAAGACCTGCAGCAGGTCTTCCGATAGTGCAGTCCAGAATTTCACAATTATTTTTTACTTCTAGCTCATCTGCTTAATTTAAAAATAAAATCCACTGAAAGCTTTTTCTTAAGACTATGTGTATGTGTATGTGTGCGTAGGTGCATTCATTTGTATAAGAAGCCGATTAATGTTCGGCAGTCTGGTGCTACTTTGGGCAGCTCAGATGTAATTACAACCACCTCCAAATTCCCAGCATTTTCTTTTGTATGTCTGCCAGCCCTGACCTGTGGGAATTTCAAAGACATGCCCATTTAAAGGTGACAGGGTCATTCTCATACAACTTATTAAATTTAAGATATATTTCTATATTGTTATATCTATTTTTTTTTTGTGTTTATATAACTTTTACATAAATGTTAAATTTTTTTTTGCATTTGATAAGTCAAACACAAACATGCATACATATGTACATATGTACATAAAATTTAGAATCGCTTGTCATATGAATCCATTTGCGGTTTTGAATTTTCGCAAGTTAAAAAATACATACATTGTTTCAATTCATTTCGGAATGTTGATTCGCAAACAGTCGACCGACACTCAAGGCATTAAAAAAATAAAAATCCATGACAGCTGCATGAAGTCACAGTGAAACCGAAGAAACCAAATGAAACCATCCAACCAACCAACCAACCAACTGACACAACTCTAAGCTTGACTTTCTTTAGACATTGACTATCGCTTGCTGTTGTTGTTGTTGCTGTTGTTGTTATTTTTTCAATGCAACGGCTTAAAGTTTTTTTCCCCCTTCAATGCTGTTGCCTGGTTACCGTTGTTGTATAATATATAATTTTTTTTCTAACCGAAACAACAATAAAACACCTGCATATTATTTTTGTTTAAAAAAAAAAAAAGTTCAGCAAAAAAATTAAAATAAAACAACAACAGAAAATTGTTGGCTTTTTGCAACTGCAACTGTTATTTAATGTTGCTTTTTTCTTTATCGAATTCGAATTTTTAGTGTGTTATCAGTTTTAATTTTTTTCTCTTTGCTTTTAGGTAGAACGAACGAACATATTGTGTGCTTGCCAACCGAGACTTTTACTTAAGATGAGAATACAAATTTTTTTTATATGTAAGTATATAATGTTTTACCAATTGAAATTCTTACTTTTAAGATAAGAAAAAAAACTCATAAAGAATACTTAAAAATTCACAGACTTTGTACAAAACGCCTTAAGCAGCCTTAAGTTTTATGAAAATGACTTAAAAAAAATTAAGTAAAAGAAAAAAAAACATTAGGCTACAGAGGGAGATAGAGCAAATTGCAAGGGCTCTGCTACAGTGTTATCATATCATATCATGACATACCCAACCCTAAAAAATCAAAACTTATTAATTTTCACCAATCACTGCCGACAACGCGTACGTGTAGCCGAAAAAATACAATTGCACGCACACATCTATGTGATTGATGAGTTTATTTGATCGTCTGTTGGGCACTTAAGATGCTGGTCTGCACTTTTGGGTCTTCTAATAAGGACCTGAGAACTTTGATTGTTGATAGCAGGGTAGGGTTGCCAGTTTTGAAATCGCAGAAATCAGTACATGAGAGAAAAAAAATCAGTACAATTGCAAATAAATCAGTACATTAATTTTTTCAATATAAAAGGCTTTAACTGGGAATGTAACTAATACCAGTTTAGCGCATGCGAATGCGAATACTACATTTTAATTTTTGCGAAAGCGAATGCAAATATTACAATACGTTAAAAAATCACATGAAAATAAATTTTTTATAAGAACATGAAGTTGTATTACATATGTACATGGATGTACTACATATAGCATTTTATTTGAACTGGGTCTCGCATTGAGCAAATATGTATTAAAGGGTTGCATTTGTATACTCGTTTGTATATCCAAAACAAATATACCATGGTATGTACCATATAATTGTAGTGTGGGCGACAGAACTAGTATAAGAGTTATTGTGTGTGCGTGCTTTTCCAAATTAAAATACAATTGAAAACAAATAACAATTGCTTATTGTATTGCTGCTAAGCAACTGTTTGATCTGTTTTTGCTCAAAAAATACATATTGTAATACAAATATATGAAAAAACCACTATTGAAACAAATACATGATGTGCAGATGTATGTGCGGACGTTCGTTATGTTATTTTGAGGCGCAGCCAAAGTATAGAGAGAGAAAGGGACAATTTTGCTTTGAGAGTAATTACAAATGCATGTGTTTCATGTACATGTATCATTTACTTACATATGTATGTGCAATTTTGCTTTCATTCATTCATTCATCAGCCAATTACATTTTTGCTCAACACATCATAAGGCACTTATGTATCTTATTTAGAACCAAAAAAAAAGGCAAAACTAGTGCAAACAGATGTATCTGTGCAATGCTATATTATATACCCCGCCTTCAGATACTCAGCACTGTTTGTTTAAACCTCACGTACCAGATCTGTAAAAATGATTTTATCATACAGTATAGTTTCCCAACACACTATTTACCTTACTAATTTCTAATTGGTGGACCGAGGGAATTTAGTGCAATCGCAACCTTTTCCCACTGTACCTTGAAATAATTAGGAACACTACCCCTGCTGAATCCTCTAGCAAAAGAAGGAATTTTTTCAACTCTTCCACAAGCTTTTCAAATTGGTTAGGGTTGGTAATTCTAATTTTGTCCATATTATATTTTTTACTTTTTTAAGAAATTTTTTTAAATAAATATGCAAATTTTTATATCTTCTTTGGTATTTCTTATATTTCACTTTTTTACCATTTAAATTATTTTTCAAATTCGTTGAACACAACATCAAAAACACTCGCGACAAAATGAACGGCAACATCAACATCAATTTTTCTTACAGAATACCAAACATATGTTGACAATCATCCATAAATGGCAATACTATCTACGGGAATTCCGATTTGCCAAAAAAAAAACGACGTCGTGTTATGTTGCCGACGCCAAATAGAATAAGGGTGAATACTATAGCAATGTGCGATAAAGACAGCAAATAGCAGTGGAAAATAGAAAACACATTAGAAAGATGCGAAAAGTAATAACAGTTCCATTCAACATTCCACTTAACAGAAAGCCTTCCTAGTAGTTCAGTTATACATAAAAGTAGGGTTTGCCAAAAACCGTGGAAATTAAAAAACCGCGGTTTCCGGTTTTAAGCTATTAAAACCGGTCGGTTTCGGTTTTAAAAATATGCATGTATGTAAATAGGTATGTACATATGCTAGAAAGATAAATAATGATTTAAAAATAATCATCCCTATCGTGAAAAACAAATTGAATTTTTCTTCAAGTGGAATTTCATTCCCCTCTAAGAAAAAAATGCTATCTTGAATATCCCGTAAAATTTTTCCCCGCTATCAGTCCACGTGAATGTAAAAAAGGGAAGAATTTTTGTTAAGTTAAAAATTAATTGAAAATCGGACAAATTTAAGTTTAATAAAAAAATCACACAAATTTTAGATTATAAATGAAATCTATTTAACTTTAAAGTTGTGCTCATAGAGGCGCTGTTGATTTAGCTGTTTTTTTCATTAATTATGTCACCGTGGTGGTGAAATGTACTGTCTGTGAACCAAAGAGATTCATACTCTATGAAAAAATATGTTGTAGGGAATTATTGTTAACAATCGTAAGCTTTGCTTACTAAAAATAAATACTTTAACTTTTAAAATATAATTAGAAGAAATAGAAATTATTCGATGTAATAATTCAGCTCGCTTGCAAAAATAAAGTGAACAAAACCAAGGGAAAGTGAAAAAATTCGCGTGAAAAATATTCTGCCTTATCGTGGTTGGCGTATTTCAAATACGATTACGACTGTTTGGTAATAGATTAAAGAAGACTTCAACAGTTTTTCTTTAATCTATTACCAAATAGTCGTAGTTGTATTTGAATTACACCAACCATGATAAATAAGGGGAACCAAAAAAGGGAAAATATTTCTGGGAAAAAGTTTTCGAGGGAAAAAATTTATACCATAGGGGTGATAAAGTTTTCCTGGTTTGTATTCAATTCAGGTACTTATATTAGAAAAGGAAAATTTAGTAGTGTGTGTGTGTATAAAAAGCTTATGAATAAATAATTTATATTTAATTATTCAGGTAATAAAATTTCAGAAACGTTCAAGCGTTCAATGTAGAGTCGTTTAAACGAAATCTTATTTTTGTGCAGAAGTTACCAGCGACAGAAAACACTCTTTCGCTTTTAGTTGAATAGAGCTTTACCTTGTTAAGCAATAATATGTTGGTTGTTTTGTTGTTCGTTTCTTTATAAAGTACAAATGCTTGTCGAAGAACGTTAAAATTATCGTCTTTTTGCTTTAAATCTACTATAGCTTTTTTGATAACAGATTACAATTCTTCCTAAAATTTTACAATTTTCTTACCTTTCCTTCTTGTTACAGAATATTTAGTAATGTATGAAAGTCTTCAATGTAAAGTACATTTGCTGTATTTTTAAACAATATAATAATGTTAAAGTAAAACTTGAAAACCGACGCTTTTTTTGTCGGATTCGATTTTTATGGGTTAAAAACCGCGGTTTCGGTTTCGATTAAAACCGAACGGCAATCCCTATATAAAAGTATATATAAAAATCGTGTTTCATACCAATTGTCATGCTTGAAAGTCTGCACAACCGCAACAAAATTTGCTGCAATAGTGTTGGGCGTACGTTATATGTTATTTTATGAGTAAAATTTTTTGCAAGCACAATTTAGATAAGATTTTTTAATATAAAAAAAAAACAATATATAGGGTGTTTTTTTAAGAGGTATAGAACTTTGAATTGAAATAAAATACAAGAAAATTGTTTTAATGTCCATCAATTTGGCTTTATTGGAAGGATAATTTTATGCCATTAATGTTAAAATATGATTTCGGGCATGTGGCCGCCGCGGCTGGCTCGAATAAAGCCAATTCTACAGGTCCAATTTTCAACCACTTTTTCGAGCATATGGGGCCGTATGTTGGCAATAACGCCACGAATGTTGGCTTCCAAGTCCCCTAACGTTTCTGGTTTGTTGGCGTAGATGAGCGACTTCACATATCCCCAAAGAAAATAATCCAATGGTGTCAAATCACACGATCTTGGTGGCCAATTGACAGGTCCATTCCGCGAAATTATGCGCTCATCGAATGTTTCCTTCAATAAATCGATTGTGACGTGCGCTGTGTGGCATGTAGCGCCGTCTTGTTGGAACCACAACTCATCCATATTCATGCCATCCAATTCGGGAACAAAATAGTCGGTTAGTCGGCTCCAATTGCTGTGCACGGTGGCGAATCGATTCATTCGGGTCCTCTTCAACACTTTGCTCTACAGCGGCAATTGTTTCTTCGGTGCGCACTGCTCGACGTCTCTGCGGATGCGTATTATCACATAGAGTAAACGTAGTGCGAAAACGATCCATGGTTAACCGAATTAATTGCTCTGATGGACGATTATGTCGACCATAAAATGGACGGAGCTTGCGGTAAACTTCGCGAACTGAACCATTATTTTCGAAATAAATTTGCATGATTTGCAAGCGTTGTTCTTTTGTCAACCTGTTCATGATGAAATGGCAAACCAAACTAAATATTAATCACTTGACAGCTGACAAAATGGCCGCCAGTTAAAAAAGTGATGCCAACTTAAAGTTCTATACCTCAATAAAAAACACCCTTTATTTATATAAAAAAAATCCCATATAATGTACATATGGGTATAATTTTTTATTAAAATTTGCAATTATATAACGCATTTTGCTGCAACACAACGACCACAAATCTTTATTGGTTTTACACGCACATAAATACTCGTAGTACATACACATGTGCATTTATACACATATATATGTACATAAATATCAGAAAATGTTTTTGTACAGCACATTCTATTAACAGTTGTATATAATACACATCTATTTACATACATACATACATTCATACATATGTATGCATTGCATGATATGTATACCCAGTGAACATTTCTTGTGGAATGTGCTCAGAATTATCACTGATATATTGTACTGTTTGTAACAAAAGAAAATATATAAATAAAGGGTGTCCCAACAAGAACGCAAGATTTAAATTTGGCGGCATTCGAAGTGTCATTGTTTGACATTTGAACAATTGTTATTGTTTGCTAGTAGAAGGTACGAGGTTAGTAAAAATGGAGCGCTACACGAATGAACAACGCATTCTCATTGTGAAATTGTTTTACCAAAATGGTGAAAGTTTTGCGGCTACAGTTCGCAAATTTGCGATCAATTTGGGGTCACAATAATACTCCAAAAGAGTCAACTGTAAAGAGATTAATGGATAAATTTGCCGAAACTGGGTCTGTTAGTGATGTAAAGACAACAACGCGCCTTCGACCAGGTCGATCGACCGAAAATGTCGCAGCTGTACGTGATGATGTCGCTCAAACGCAGGTCAAGCGCAAACAGTCACTGATGTTCGGTATCGTGAAATTATAACCAGTTTTTTCGTGCCTAGAATTGAAGAAATGAATGTGGAGGGCATGTGGTTTCAACAAGACGGCGCCACATGCCATACAGCCAGAGAAACAATTCAATTGCTACATCAGTCATTTCCCGGTCGTGTTATTTCGCGTTTTGGAGACCAGAATTGGCCGCCTAGATCATGCGCTTTAACACCATTAGACATTTTTCTTTGGGGTTTTTTGAAGTCGATGGTTTACGCGAATAAGCCGACGACGACTCAAGCCTTAAAAGAGGAAATTGGACGCTGCATTAATAAAATACCGCAGCATTTATGCAAAACGGCCATTGAAAATTTCATTAAAAGATCGGGAGTGTGCCAGCAAAGCCGCCGCGGCCATCTGCCCGATTTGTTGTTCCACACATAACCTCATTTTGTCTACTTTACGATATAATAAAGTTTCACGATTTTTTTTTAATTATCTGTATTTTATTTAAAATTTAAATCTTGCGTTCTGGTTGGGACACCCTTTATATGTAAACAGTATTAATTTTAGTAATGGCTTGTAATAATTCGTAGCGCAAATAATTAGTAATATCTCAATATCTGAATATCTCAAAACACAGTAGCTCAATGTGTTGAAAAATAGGCAAATTTTATTTTTGAATTCATACCCAAGACAAATAATCCACTAAAATATATTTTTACCAAACATTTCTCTTCTAAATATAAATTTGCATACATCTGTGACAGGTCTTTTTGAAATTTTTTATGGAACACACCAGACGCTTAAAAAGGCCCGACATATTTCTTACACTTTTGGCAACGTTCTAAAATAGAAGCGGCTGTTTTACTCGTATCAAATATATAAAAAAGTTCGGAACAATTTGCTTATATTCTCACATGCCTTAAATGCTAGTCAAAAATGTTTGCTGGGTGCTTAACTATATTTATGTAAGTATTCACGTTTGTGTGCATATGTATGTGTATGTATGTTTGTACACAACACTACCCTGTCGGAGAATGTGTGGTTGACTACAAAAATAGTTAACTTATAGTTAACTTTTCTTAGACTGACTAAAAGCTATCTGCAAAGTCATCCAGAACAAAACCAAAATTAATTCTAAGGTTGAGTACGTAATCGAATTTGGTGAGAGCCAACATATTTATTCTCAGCTACTTTAAAAATCATTTCAGTTTTATATTAACATTTTGCTGTTGTTATTTTAGATGGCAGCTTAGCCGAGTGGTAGCGCGTTGAGTACACAACGTGTGATGTTACATGTTCGAGCCACAGAATTTTTTTTTTAATTTGCTGACTACCAGGTGATTTAAAAAAGTCAACTTTAAGTTAGCTTAAAGTAGTGCCTAGTGAGACAATTGATTACCGCCTAAGCCATCGCAATGTTAAAATAGTCAGTTGATTACATTGCAAAGTAATCCAAATGTAGTCAGTACTAGTTGCGAAATAGTTAGTTTAAAGTTAGCCAAATTTCCGATAGGGTAGGTATGCATAAATATAAGCTTTAGTTAAATCTAAAATGTTAATAATGAGAAAAAAACATTAAAATTTATCTTGTACTAAAATTGATGTGAATTAAAAAAAAACAATAAAACAATAAATTTACATATATGTATAAAATTTAAATAAAACGTTAAAATTATAGTATATGTATATTTTAATATAAATGTACACGGTGAAAAAATGTCGTGTAGAAATTTGAGCTGGGAGACCAAATTATTTTTTTAAGAGAACTAAAACTTAGAAAATAAATGCCTACTACTATTAATGGGGTTTGCCTTCTTTAGAAAAGGAATAGTGATAGAGAAGACAGGTGGTGAAGGAAGAGACAGAGGAATGTTTGATTTTGTTACAACTCTGCCTTTTGCATGTTTTTTTTAATATTGGAGAATTGCAGCGCCTCTCGTGTCAATGAGGCGTATTAAATTATCGAAGCTGTATTTAGTAGCCAATTTATTTGTTATTTTATTTCGCCGATGATTTTGCTACACAATACCGACGACGAAGGGCGCTCTGATGTTACATTAGCATTAGTATCCTCTGAAGTCGGTATAGTTCAGTTTCCAATGACTATGCCTTCATCACTTGAACTTTCGAAATATTGAGCTAGATGATCAATACACTTTTGCATTCGTTCAAACAATTTTTCATGGCAGTTTTTCCACTCCTCCAAAATATGATTTTTGAACGCTTCAACTGCTTCTTCGGCGCTCGTAAATCATTGACCACGCAATCTTCCTTTGATATTCGGGAACAAGAAGAAGTCATTGGGTGATAAGTCAGGCGTGTACGGACTGCTCAAAAATTCACTTGTTTAACGAGGTGTGTGAGAGCTCGCATTGTCATGATAAAGAATGATTCGTCTTCGGGGGTTAGTTTTATGAATATCTCCGAAAACTTCCGACAAACAAATGTTCGTTTCTCGAGCGTAACAGTGGCCACATGACCCATTCAGCCGAAAAAGCACGAGACCATTTGCTTCGCTGTGCTTCTTCCACGAACAATTTTTGTTGCATTTAGTTCATGTTGTTCCATGATTCGTTACCCGTAACGATTTTATAAACTTCTTTTGAAGCACCACGGTTGAACTTTTTAATCATTTCCTTACACCACTTGACGCTTGATACTTTGGGTATGGAGCGAGAAAAATTATTTTTACAACTAATACCTGATTTACATTAAGCATTTTTTCATGAAATTTCATGAATTTTGTTGCACGCAACTTTTTCTGTTTGCTACTTGCAGCGCTATAAAAGAGAATCTTATATAAAAAATGGCGTAGAATGAATCTCTGATGTATTTTTGACAACTTTTTTGATATAAGTTGCTCCTCCAGGCCTCCTATTGACAAATAAAAAATTTTCATGCAACTAATTTCATGAAAAAAATGCTTAATGTAAATCAGGTATAAGTGTTTATGCAAAATCAAATGTATTGAAGTGGAACTAATATGCAAGGATGCTTCTATCTCACAATATGTCACATGACGATCTTGCATTATCAGTTCACGCACTGCATTAATTTTTTGTGGCACAACAAACGATTTAAGACGACCTTGACAAAATTCGTCGGAAATGGAATTACAACAGCGATATACTGGGGTTTTTGATGGTGCCTTATCGCGATACAAAAAAACTGAGTTCATCGATACATTCTTGTTGAGAAAATCCACGTCGAAAGTTGTGAAAAATAATCCAAAGAAAACCTTCTCTTGAAATTTCCATTTTTTTTGTCAAATTGATTTTCTGAACTGACTAAACTAAACAAATAGCACTTGTATACATCAAATCGTTATGAGTGCGTTTATGCTGAAAAATTTCCAACTTTATTATGGTGTTGCCAGATTTTAGATTTTGACATTAGTGTTGCCAGTTCCCGAAATATAAATACATAGTAGCCCTCGTAAAATAAAAAAAACCTTCAAATATTTATTTAAAATGTAACCCTATCACGCAGCAATTAATCAATTTATTTCTTTACATGAATTCAGGGATATTCATTTTTCTGTTAAATAATATGAAATAATTATTGTACGATGTCATTAATTTCACACTTTATATGATATTGACAGTATTGCATTTGCATATTGCTGACAACCTAAAAAAATCTTTAATTTTACTACAATAACATAATAAGCAATAAGACAATAGAGAGCTGCGTAAACTGTCTTGAAATGTAAACACATCTTGTGTTTTAAATGCATTGTCGTAGCATGTATTTTACTAAACCAATAATAAATGATGTCGTTTAATAAGCGAAACTGGATGGATGCATTGGAGTTCGTGTATATGAGTGTTTTTAAGCGATGTCGCGAATACTTCTTCTTCGAACAAACACTCAAAAGAAGAAGTGTTGATGCGCGTATGCTTGTTATTTTGCATATTGTACCCTTGAGCGTGTGTAAGTGTTTTTTTTAAAGCGTTTTTTGTATGTTCGCAGAAAAATAACAGGTTATACATACAACATGTGTGCGTATTAGGGATTGCCGTTCGCTTTTAACCGAAACCGAAACCGCGGTTTTTAACCCATAAAAACCGAAACCGAAACCGACAAAAAAAGCGTCGGTTTTAAAGTTTTACTTTAACATTATTATATTGTTTAAAAATACAGCAAATACTTAACTTTGAAGACTTTTATACATTACTAAGCATTCTGTAACAATGTCAGAAAATTGTAAAATTTTAAGAAAATTGTAACAATTCTTTGCAGGAAGAATTGTAATCTGTAATCAAAAAAGCTCTAGAAGATGTAAAGCAAAAAGACGATAATTTGGAAAATCCCTCATGTCTTAAATGTTCTTGTAAGTGGTCTTGTGCAGGAGTCTAATAGACAAGAACCTGCTGCTGTGTTGTCTTGCTGTCATCAAAATAATATTTCGCGTATAAACATGTGTGTTCTATTATTGATGTGTTGAAGTCGGTAGCTTGCTGTGGTGAATTTGTTTAATGTCTTGCGATAAAATGGCGGCATCCTCTATGTCCGTTATTTCTTAAGGTGGAAGTACATACCACGCGTTACGCGGCAACGCTTTTCTGGCTTGTTAAACGTTCAACGCTACACAAATGGAAGGTTACACACCACGCTTTTGAAGATTTTTTAGTTGTAAAATTTAAATCCTTTGCCGGCTATTTTTTTTTTTTGCATTTACGTTGCATTTTTCTTTAAACATTTAATTCATTTTTGTATCCATTGTTTAATAAAAAAATTAATTTCTAATCATGTTTGTGTATGTTAGTTTATGAATCTGGCAACACTAGCTGTCATTTTGTATACAACGCGTGAAAGTTGAAGAATGTTCAACTTTTGGCGTGGTACGCCCGTCGCGAACTTCTCTATGTAACTTGCCTTATGAAAACACACTATTTCAACTTTTTTGACAGACGTGTGTATCGCATTAGCGCATTGAACGCGTGTTATGTACTTCCACCTTTACATACTCGTCTATTACTACGTTTAAACGCGCACTATTTGCAAATAGAAATTTTACTTATGTTTACAAAATGATTGTGTAAACGTATGTATAAAGTAACAAATAATTATTTTCTTTTATTATAATTATTTTCTTCTTTAAATTTTTTTGGGCAATATTTATCCATTCATTGTTTTTTATTAGCAAACATTTGTTAATATTTGAAAATAGTGTAATAATCGTGAATAGTTTTCTGAATTAGCAAGTCGCAATAAAAACAATAATATGGCAACAATTTACAATTTTATTTGCTAATAAAGGCTCAGTTAGCCGACTGTAATGCAATGTAACTGAAACGTAGGAAACAGCTGATCGATATTTTTATATGAAAACTAGTTTACATTACATTCCATCTCTATAAACATTTTCATTACTTTTCACATAATAATATCGATCAGCTGTTTCCTACTGCTGCAGTTACATTACATTGCAGTCGGCTAACTGAGCCTTAAGTCGTGCGTATAAACGTAGTATATGTATCGTCTGATAGCGTTTCAGATTTGTCATCTTCTACAAACTGTCTGTTAAATGTTACTAGATACACCAAACGGACGATACAATCGTCCGTATTCTAGAATCAAAATGTAAATAATTTTATTAAGATTCAAAGAAAATGTATCTGAACGTCACAAAAGCTTCATTAAAACACATCCACACACATACTTACATGCATGTGCAACCATAACAGTGTTACCTTATGTAAATATTTATATATCTTATTTTTGAAGTTTTTAGACATGAAAAAATGCCCAAAAAGATTTCTTAGATAAAAATAAGATTTTTAAAAATGTGATTTTTGATACTTTTAATATATTATTGAGAAGTCTTTTGACTAAACTACTTACATATTTTCTGGTTTGTTTCATAATAGTCTTACACACATTCTATACAGTAAATATTTTGAGACATTTTTAGATTTTAATTGAACTATAGAGAATTTTTAATCAGAAATAATTTTTAGTCAGGCTTAAGTTCAGTGATTTCAATTCTTTTATTGAATAAAATATTTTTATTAATTAATGTGAGTTTCTAAAGAAGATAAGAAAAATTAAATTAGACTTTTAAGCTGGGGGAAATACCAATATTTTTCTGTGCAGCAACGCACTTCATCAGCACCCTAGTCTATCTACTTGGGTAGAGATTGTTATTAACATCAGCTATTGAACGTAAATGCTATGAAACGGAATAATACTTATATGTATGTACCGACGGTACATCGAATAAGTAAAAATAATTAATGTGATGATCGCAAAAGATAAGCAAGAATAGTTAAACATACGTAGGTAGAGTAATATAACTTCGTGCTAACCTAAATAGAAAAATGAAAAAATGGAAAAACAGGGGAAATAAATAGTGTTACTTACATATGTATTTACCAAAGGTAAATCAATAATTGTACACAGCAATCATTTCTCACATTCCGTTTCATTAGAATTTACGTTAAATAGCTGATGTTAATAACAATCTCTACCCAAGTAGATAGACTAGGGTGCTGATGACGTGCGTTGCTGCACAGAAAAATATCGGTATTTTCCCCAGCTTAAAGTCTAATTTAATTTTTCTTCTCTTCTTTAGAAACTCACTCACATTAATTATTAAAAATATTTCATTCAATAAAAGAATTGAAATCACTGAACTTAAGCCTGACTAAAAAGTAAATATTTTGTGTTATTTAGTTTCCTTAGTGAGAGTTGTTTCATATTTTTTTGACTTTTTAAATCAGTCTCAAAACCTGGCACTTATATCTATTTTCTTGGATACCATTTCATTGGGAGTTATTTCACTGGACTTTAAGTTAATGCGGATTATTTTATTTAGTCATAATAACGCACATTCAACTATCGAGTGTATTCAAAATTTGATGTATAAATTGGTGTAATTTTTTTTTTTTTTTGGGTGTGTTGTATATAAGTTAGATATACATATGTATGTGTGCATATGTATATAAGTATGTATTAAACTTAAAGCCGGAATAATTTTAAATAAAATTATTATTGTTGATTTTATTCCTTTCACGCTAACGAGGTCTGTGCTCATGTGTTTCAAAATCTACAAAAAAATTTTTTTAAATTAAAAACTAGAGTATTGACAAAGGTTGTCTCATTTAATCGATAATTTAAATGTAAATAAATTTGCTTTAAATAGCGGGTAACAATCTCGGCCACCAGCGCTCGAAAACTAAAGCTAAATTTTTGGGTAAATAATTTACATATTTGATAAAATTTATCCAAATTGGTTGTAGCTATAATTACAAAAAAATAAAATAAAAATAAAAATAAAAAATACATGTTATGAACAGCCAAACTCAATCAAATGCTCCTCGTGTATTGTATCAGAGAGAGAAAAAAAAAATCACTCGCATTTAATATTAAATAAAATATGATGCATACGCACTGTTGCACGTTCATTAATGCATTAAAATACATACAATACATACATACAGGACAGCAAGCATTTATAAATATTTTATTCAGCATTTATGCATGTGTATGCATGTCTGTATGTGTGTGTGTGTGTGTGTGCGTGTGTGTGCGTTGTGCAAACATACAACAAAAAATGTACACACTTACACACATAACTGACCACTGCGTACACCGACCGCATCAACATGAATTATTGATTTTAAAATCTGTTGACTAATGAAAGGGGGCCGTAGAAAATATCTTTTTAACTGAAATTTCGAATGCACACTACATGTAAATTATAAAATAAATTTAACATATGTGACCTTCTCTCCGAGAAAAGGGACCTAGTGTGTGAAAATGAAGTTTTGAGAAAAACGCAAGTTTCATAACGCATTATCACCCAAGTTCGTTTTGTACGTTTTTATGAGGTAAATAAATTTTTATAAGATTAATCTGAAATAATTTCTTATTCGGGCTTAAGTTCAGCAATTTCATTTCTTATTGACTGAAATATTTTTTTAATTAATTAATGTGAGTTTCTAAAGGCTCAACTATAATATGAATAAGCTGGCTTAAGCTAATGTCAGAATTAAACGATAAGTCTCTCAAATACTTAAGCAATTCAGATGTGACTTTTAGGTGGCCACAATGTACTCACATGCACTTAAGTATTCTTTAGCCACAGCTGCACATCTAGGTATTGTTAATAATTTTGTAGTAAGTTTGTTTCTTCTCATAACTCCTAAACGAATGCAATTCAATCAAACTACATAGCTTGAAAGAATGTCCAAATCTATTAAAAATTCACATATAATATATCCATCACCTTATTACTTGTTTTATTTGTTTTGCCTACTAAAAAGTACAACAATGAATATACATAAGTAAACTCGTGTGGTACGTGTGTATATGTGTATTGTAAAACAAACAATGAAAATTAAAGTTTCGCTTTATTTTATGAGTTTAAAATAAGAAACCATAAAAAAAATATTTAAAAACAATGAATATTTTCAGATGCTGCTTGCTAGAGTTCAAAAAATGCATAAACAGTTGTTTCCTTACGGAATGTGCGTTCAGTTTGGCACTTTACTTAAGCAAATGACATTTGACGAAACTTGACGAAAAGTTTGTTAAGTACATTATAGTTTGCCACATTCGTTTTATATGTAACCGCACAGTTGCTTAAGATAGCTTCTTCATATTATAGTTGGGCCTTAAAGAAGATAAGAAAAATTAAATTAGACTTTTAAGCTGGGGGAAATACCGATATTTTTCTGTGCAGCAATGCACTTCATCAGCACCCTAGTCTATCTACTTGGGTAGAGATTGTTATTAACATCATATCTCATTTTTATAAGATTTTCAAAATAAACTTAATACGAGCGCGGTTCAATAAGTCAGTGACTTTTGGAATGAAACACAGTTTTTTTTTTGCAAAACAAAAATTCATTTTTCAACATACTCTTCTTTTAACTCAATAGACTCCAGTTTTTGTATCCCTTCCTAAAAAAATAGGATTTTTCGAGGTCCTTAAAATAGGCAATAATTCCATCGTTAGAGCTAAATCTCTTTCCACCGAGCCATGTCTTTAGGTTTGGAAATAGGTAGTAGTCACTAGGGGCTAAATCCGGAGAATATGGTGGATGGGGTCCAATTCGCTGCACAATTCATATAGTTTTGCCATTGAGATTGCACACGTGTGCATTCGTGCATTATCTTGATGAAAAAGAACTTTTTTCTTGGCCATATGGGGTAGTTTTCTTTTTAAATCCTCATTAAATCGGTCTAATAAGTTGGCATAATATTCGCGTTTATTGTTTTTCCCTTTTGAAGGTAATCCATGCGGATTATCCCGCGTATATCCCAAAAAAACTGTTGCCATCACCTTATTGGCCGACAAACTCACCTTGGCCTTCTTCGGAGCAGGTTCACCCGGAGAAACCCATTGCAATGTACAGTAATAGATCCATGTTTCATCCACAGTTACAAAACGCCGCAAAAACTCATTTGAATTGCGGTTAAACAACTCCAAACAATCCTTTGAAGTTGTCACACGTTTACGTTTATGGTCAACTGAGAGCAAACACGGCACCCATGTTGCAGACAACTTTCTTAAACCCAGCTGATCATTTAAAATCGAAACCATACTGCCATATGAAATACCTATGGGATCAACAATCTCACGCACTTTTACTCTTCGATCGGCCAATACCATATCGTGGATTTTTTCTACATTTTCGGGTGTACTGACCTCAATTGGCCGTCCAGAACGTTCAGTGTCATTTCTACTTGTGCGATCACAACGAAAGTCAGTAAACTACTTTTTGACGGTTTTTTTTCGCAAAAAATAATGTTTAATGAGCACAAGAAATTCACTTTTTTCCTTTTTTCTTCTCAAAATGCGAGGTAGTCTGTTATCAACGGCTGCCAAACACAAATCAAATGACACAGCTTGTTCGAATTTAGACAGCAGTCAACTGACAGTAGCCTCTTAACAGGAGCAGTGTTGCCATTTCATTCAAGAGGCGGGAAATTCAAAAAGACACTGAGTTAATGATCCACCCTCGTATTTTAAGAAATATTCACAGATATTGTTTGTTGTTTGACTTGCGTGAACGAAATAGTGTTTTCTTCTAATCTTTATTAGTTTGCACTAATAGATGATTCTCTCTAGCAGCTCTGCTTCAGAGACCTGCGCCGAGCGATTTTTGTCGGCGGCGGCTGGCTCATAAAAAATCATCGGCGGTGGCTGAAAATCGGCTGTCAGCCGGCTGAGACAACTTCACGTATACCCATATTCCAACAATACAAAGCTAGAGAAATTCAAATATAATAGTAAGGAATATAATAGAAATGAAATAATATAATAGGAAAGAAGTAAAAATAAATTCAGTTATTAGCTTCAAATACTAAAATGAATAAACTAAATATGTTTTAAAAATATTCTTTCGACTATGCATTTATACCTCAGCGAAATCGAATACATTCGCAGCTAAAATGTAAAAATTCAATAGATAAAAATAGTGAAGTAGCAATTATTTGTTAATTGGTCGTATATTCGATAAACACACCGAACTGGGGCTCTACTCTAAAATTCGAAACGAAAGAGAATGCTTTCGAATTTGCATGTAATTAAGATATTAATTCGAAAGTGGTTTCTTTCGTTTCGAAGTACAGAGTAGACCCCTTATTCGTTTTTTTTTCATCGTCTTTTCAATGCCAAGATCTGATAAAAAGATTTTCGAAACAAATTTATGGAATATAAAATTTAATATTAATGGGAGTATTTCCGTAAATTTTTGGAATAAAAGATTTTGTGTTTTTTAGAGTTTTGCAAAAATCGGTAAAGTAGAACCAATTAAAATAAAATATTAAATTTTAATGGGCTTGACTCCGCCCATTTTTTCAAATGGAAGATTGTAACTATTTTTGAGCTGAAGGTATGTGCGTTGTAAGTTTCATAAAAATTGGTTATGTAGAACCACGTGAAATATAAGAATAAATTTTAAGGGGCGGTGAGCCGCCCTTTTTTCAACTTTAAAATTGTATAATTACAAGAACCAAATATGTTTGCTAGGTTTCGCAGCAATCAATTAAGTAGAATATATTAAAATTTTTGGGCGTGTCCCAGCCACCATTTCTTTACAATGGCGCCAATGAGAAGCTATAGCCTCTCAGACAATTAAGAAATGTTTAAAATCGATCTAAAATGAACTGAGTTATGAAGTAACACAACAAAAAATAAAAATAAAAAATAGAGACGAATTGTTAACCTCTTCCTTTTTTTAAAGTCGGTTAAAAAAGGAAACAGTAGAAACATGTGTTTCTTAACTAATCCTCCCGTCTGTGGCCAGCGTAAGATATCCATCTCAAACATTTATGATGCCTCCGCTACACGAAGGAACATGTGTTTCTGCCAAGGCGAATTGACACCAGCTGATCTCGACTCAGAATATGCTGAACAGCTGATAATTTCTTATGTGTTAAATCAGAGCAAAACCTGCAGAAATTTTCTGATAGCAGGAAATTTAACACTAACAAATATACAAGGCCAATATGCAAAGTTTCACATCGAGACCAGCTGGTATGAATCCGCTTATTTCGTTTTTTAATACAGACAATAGAACATTGATATATGTACATATATGAACTTAGCGAAAAATTTAGAAATTGAATTATTACAGAAATATAAAGTATGTTCAAGATATATAGGGTGTTTTTATAGAGTTGGCATCACTGTTTTATTTGAGCACCCATTTAACAGCTGATAGTTGCTATTTGTTTAGCTTGCTTTGAAATTTCATTACGAATCAACTTGCACCAGAGCAATGCGTGCAGATTGTTGAAATTTGTAATCAAAATAATTGTTCTATTCGTCAAACTCATCGTGTAATTCTTCCATTTTATGGCGTACATAATCGATGAAGCCCATTTCTGGTTCAATAGGTACGTAAATAAGCAGAATTGTCGCATTTGGAGTGAGGAGAATCCATAAGCTTTTGTCGAAACACCATTACATCTACAGAAAATTACTGTTTGGTGCGCTTAATGGACTGGCGGAGTCATTGGCCAATATGTCTTCAGAATGCGAAAAGTTATTGAATATTAGTTTCTACGCGCTAGCCGTGGACGGCCACATGGCAGAAATCATATTTAAACATAAATTTCATAAAATTTTCTTTCCAATGAAGCCAGTTTCATTGATATTAAGAATACAGGGTGGGCCAAAAGAAACCAAGGGGTGTAAAAGTTTAATAACTTTTTTGTTTATTAATTTTTTTTTATTTTTTCTTTCAGATTATATAGACAACACTTGGAGAATTTATAATGGAGAGGTTCACAACTGAACAGAGAACCAGAACAAGAGAATTTTATTATTTAAACCAGAGATCAATTATTTTAACGGAAAGAGCATATCGTCGACATTTTAACGTCATTTGAATAGCTTTGTTAATAAACAGAACTGTAGGTTCTGGGCTTCTCAAAATCCAAGAGCCATTCATAAACGCCAATTGCACCCCATCAGGTGTACAGTATGGTGTGGGATCACATCTGAAAATGTCATTGGGCCCTACTTCTTCGAGAATGAAGATGGAAGTGCTGTAACCGTAAATGGAGAGCGGTATCGGTTTATGATAGAAAATTGTTTACGTCCTGCTCTTGAAAACAGACCTGGTATGTGGTTTCAGCAGGACGGAGCCACTGCCCATACTGCCCGAGACACAATGGCACTTTTAAGTCAAATTTTTGGAGAGCGAATAATTTCTCGAAATTCGGAAATTATTTGGCCAGCGCGATCGCCAGATTTGACAGCACCCGACTATTTTCTTTGGGGTTTTTTGAAGGAGCGAGTGTATGTGAACAAGCCAGAGACAATCCTTGAACTCAAGGCAAACATTGTTGCAGAAATTCGAACGCTACAGCCACAAGTTTTGAAAGATGTTATGGAAAATGCTCTAAAAAGAGCCCATCAGTGCGAAGCTGAAAACGGTGGTCATTTAAGAGACATCATTTTTCATACTTAGTGTAAAAAAATTTCCATTTTGTATATTATATAATCTGAAAGAAAAAATAAAAAAAAGTTAATAAACAAAAAAGTTATTAAACTTTTACACCCCTTGGTTTCTTTTGGCCCACCCTGTATATATATATCTTTGTTTGATTATGATTCAAGCTTGTGACACTCTATAAAAACCGCGCTATATAAAAAAAATATTTTCAGCCGAAAATATATTAAAAAGTTATGTCAATCGGCGGCTAATTTCCAGCCGCTTTTTAGCCGGAAAAAATCGTCGGCTGCCGCTGGTCAAAACTATTCGGCGGCTTGGCTAAGCTGGCTCTCAGCTGATCGGTTTAGGTCTCTGCTATGTTGCATAGCTTCCATATTTCAAGTGCGTTTGATTGCTTTATTTAGTATTGACAAGTGCAACAAATATTCTTATTAAACTGCTCATGGCCAACAGTTTCTTATTATTAAGATCAATAAGAATATTTGGAACACTTTTCAACATTAACTAATGCACTCCCGCTACCTTGCCCTTGATGAAAGCAGGGCTGTCAGATATGGCGATTTCTCGCCAAACGTGGCGATTTTTCAAATTGTTTGGCGTTCAAATTTTTGGTTTGGCGACATGGCGATTTTTCTGGCGATAAATAAATTTGTTGGCGATTTTCCTGGCGATAAATAAACTTGTTGGCGATTATTATGGCTATTTTTTAACAAAGTTTAACACCAAAATTTTTATAATTCAAGAAAATTAGTTTGTTGAAGGAGTAGTTTCAAAAGTAAATCCTACCAAAACTTGTCTGCAAGAAGTTAAAACAATTTGATTTTAATGATTTTTCTTACATTTTGGAATTTGGATGACAAAAATTTACAAAAAATAATTTTGGCGATTTTATTTCCAATTTTGGCGATTTTCTGATAAATTTTGATATGATCATTTTATAAAAATTTATATTAAAAAAGTGTTATATAAAAACAAATTTATTATCAAAGATTTACTAAAAAAAAACTACATAAAACTGATTTTTGGCGACTTTTGGCGATTTTTAAAATCAATTTGGCGGAATAGGTTGGAAAAAATCTGACAACCCTGGATGAAAGCTTTGCTTTTGGCATTTTGCGAAGTGATTCGGAATGCTTTTGTGATCATCAAAGTACATAAATGCAACATTATGCCAAGTATTCCTGCGCTTCGGGTAAAGACCATTTTCTTCTATTTTTGTGTACTGATATGCGTGCAGGCTCTCAATAAAAGGGCCACATAAGCCTAAATGTATATAAACAATATTTGTTTAATATAAATGAATTCGCTTACAGTGTGTGGATCCGTGTGTATTTGTGTATGCATGAGCAAGCATGAGTGTGTGTGTGTGTGTTAGAATAAATATACATGCATGCGTGCATTCTGTAAACATTTCAATGTGTTTGTTTAAGGCTTTAAAACGCCACAAAGTATGCTTCATCTTTTCAACTGTTTGTTTTTTAACAGTAGTGGCAGGCGGGCAACGTTATTATTTTTGTATGTTGTTGGCATTGAAGTAGTGTGGCTACTTATTTACCCACTGTGTTTATTTATGGTAGAACTAAAATAATATTTCAACTAAATTTTAATGAAATATTTTAAATGTTTAAAAAAACAGCACTAGTCGTTCAAAAAGAAAAAAAACACTAGACAACACCTGCAAAACAACAGCAGCGAATATGTTTATCTATGGCAGTATATGTAAATATACTTATGTTAGGGTGGATCGTTAGATATATTCTGAGATTTTTTAATCTTCAATAGTGCTCTCGTTTACTAGAGAACAATAATGAAAGAAATATCTGGATCTATTTTAAAATCGTTTTTAGTGCTTTTCTGTATTGATAAGCCTATGAATAATTTTTATATTTTTACATAAATATATACATATATATAAATAAGTATTTATTTTCATTTTTATCAATTCAAGGTGGCACCACTGAAATACATGAATATATATATATATGTATATACATGAATATCAGCTGCTTAGAGCCATTTGACACTATGCCTTTTTAGAATTTTGGCATTTATATATACGGTTAATGCTAGAAGCACGAAAAAGGCTCGAAATTTCATTTCATTTCATTTTGTTCACCCCCTCTCACCTATAAACTAAAAAAGCCTGCCTGCACAGGCATGCAGAAAATGCATGCCACTATGCACAGTGTAAATAGCGTCTTATGATGCACGCGGCGACAGTTGTTGCCAGCGTCATATAAAATCATGTAGTCGGTAGCCTGCTGCCGTGAATGGTTAATTTGAGAAAGCCATCATCATCATCATCATCAATGCAGAAGTTTGATACAACCAGGGCCCAAATTGCCGCATTCGATATCGATCGAAATTTTAAAATGTTTCCACGCAACCCACAGTGAAATATATAATTTTTTTTTTTAACAAACACAATCTGCAGAAATACCCAGAGACTTTGGCAGGAATCGAACTTACTTTATATGAATTTTGAGATATTATCCAATTAATTGTAAGGGTTTAATAACGAAACAATTTGGGAGCCAGAGAAACAAGCAGTCTTAAAAAATAGTCGGCGGTGGTTCATAACCCGGCTTGAGCCGGCTAACATTTACAGCCGCTTATTATAAGTTTTTTAAACACATTTCTATAAAAAAAAAAATTCAAACACTCCATGTCTTCCTTATAATTTGTAAGATATAGTACAAATTTCCAACTACATAAAACAATTAGCCGGTTGCAATTTAGAGCCGAGGCTAGCGAAATGCATCGGCGGCGGCTTGAAGTTACATGGAAAGTCAGCGGCGGCTATTGAACAGGCTGTGATCCGATCGGCTTGTTTCTCTGTTGGGAGCTATTTAATTTTTTTGATAATTAAAGCAAGATGCATTAATTATTTTAATCAAAATCGTATTGTTTTAGTTTTTTGCAGACTAGTTTGGGTAGGATTTATTTTTGAAACTACTCCCTTCAACAAACAAATTTTCCTGAATTTTAAAAAATTTTTGAAGTTAAATTTTGTAACAAAAAAAAAAACAAAAAAATTGTCAACAAATTTATTTATCGCCAGAAAAATCGTCATGTTGCCGAATCAAAAATTTAGACGAAAAACAAGTTGGAAAAATCGTCACGTTTGGCGAGAAATCGTCCTGTCTGAAAACCCTTCTGAGGAGTGTCATAAGACTGGCTTCGGCTTCCCAAGTTTTTCAGCATTCGGCAATGCTCAAAGATTTTATCGTCTGAGGCATGTACAAAACGGATTCGACTACCAAAGGATTTCTGCATTGCCCTTTGACCTTTATCTCGTATTTTCTTTTCAAATATATGTATATAGGCATTTCCACAGTAATGTTAACTTTTTGTCGCGTGCAACATCAAGCAAATATGTTTCTTTTTAAGAAATTTACCATTCGACATATTGTCATTAGTATATTTTATTAATTTAAAATTTATTTGCTGGTGGTTCAGGTTTGTTTATATGCATATTTATATTCATATCGA
The DNA here is from genome assembly GCA_949987645.1 of Tachina grossa. Lineage (NCBI taxonomy): Eukaryota > Metazoa > Arthropoda > Insecta > Diptera > Tachinidae > Tachina > Tachina grossa. The sequence goes on along the minus strand of OX465278.1, from coordinate 45,012,068 downwards.
ATATAAATTATTTGCTGGGTTTTGCATAAGTTTCTAAGCCCACTGCGCTTATTTTTCTTTTGTGATTTTCAAAACTATTATTATTTGTAAATTCTCAAATAGTTCTTGAAAGTCTGTGCATAAGATAAGGGCTTTGTGACTATTCGAAATGTGTGGTTGAAGTCTACTGATGATTTGTTACAGCAACAATGAAATGCATATAGACAAAGCTGAATATATTTATGTATGTAGGCCGTCAACAGCTCTACATTGAGTTAAATTTTAAGAAAAATCTAGTCACATTGTTCTTAAATACGAACTTAATTGCTAGCTGTCGCACGTGACATGAATTTTGTCCATGTGAATTTTGGGCTTATTTCATATTTTTGGGATCTTACATATTTCATGGGGCATTTTTTTTAGTTATTTTTTTCTCTGGTAGTTATTTCATCATGAAGTAAGTTACAATATTCGGTTCGTTTTCAGTTTTTGTGGGAGCAGTTTAATATTTTTTTTAGATCTTAATTTTTTAAATTTTGTTAGGACTTATTTAATAGGCAGTATTTGCTTCGGTCGATATTTCATTCAGCCCTTTTTTCCTGCATGTGAAAAATGCTGCAGCCTAATGTATAAAGGTTTGCTTGTGTGTCTGCACAGAATAGTCTCTTATTAAAATTTATGTGAATGCATATACATACATATATATGTATATATATATATATATTTATAAATCCTTATTAACAAAATTTAAGTAAAATATATTTAATGGCTTGATTAAAAATGGCAACCGAACTTTAATTGCGTTGCCAGTTACCAAAATGTTATTACGTATGGTAACTGGCAATGTACAGCTGTTAACTTCAGCCCATTTATTTGAGAATTTTCTTATCAGCACTTTTGTATATTTCTTATATTTTGAAGCTTTCTGAACATTAGTTTCAATTGCCAATCTGTCTTAATGAAAATTTTCGATAACGATAATAGCGCGCTGTAGCTCCAATTTTCGAGCACAATGCCGAAAATGGACTCATTTGAGGTCCTCCTCGATACTAGGCTTCTCAGCAGCGATGCCAATTTAGCGCGTTTTAACTATGCCCAACGCGCTTTTTTTCGCCCTGGCGCGTTTAATAAAAAAGCGCTAAGTTAGCGCGTTTTAAATAAAGTCAATAATATCAATTCTCTTCAATATTTTTTACTTTTTTTTTTTTTTGTATAAATTGAACAATTTTCTAGTATACAAAACTCTGATAAAAATTTTTAAATTGGTTAATGAATCAGCTGTCGCAAATAAAATTCCTTTGACTGTGGTTAGAATTAAAGACGCATTTTAATACTGTAAATGGCAAATATTTTCAAATTTCACAACTAAAATTATGTACTAGAGGGCCCAAAAAACTTTAAATAACTTATTAAGCATCTATTATAGTTGAATTACAAAAAGCATTTAAATAGCAAAACTATTCGACAATTTATATGTTGTTACAAAGTTTGACAAATGAAATTAAAATAAAAACTAAGGATTTCGATTATTAAAGGGTGTTTTTTATTGAGGTATAGAACTTTAAGTTGGCATCACTTTTTTAACTGGCGGCCATTTTGTCAGCTGTCAAGTGATTAATATTTAGTTTGGTTTGCCATTTCATCATGAACAGGTTGACAAAAGAACAACGCTTGCAAATCGTGCAAATTTATTTCGAAAATAATGGTTCAGTTCGCGAAGTTTACCGCAAGCTCCGTCCATTTTATGGTCGACATAATCGTCCATCAGAGCAATTAATTCGGTTAACCATGGATCGTTTTCGCACTACGTTTACTCTATGTGATAATACGCATCCGCAGAGACGTCGAACAGTGCGCACCGAAGAAACAATTGCCGCTGTAGAGCAAAGTGTTGAAGAGGACCCGAATGAATCGATTCGCCACCATGCACAGCAATTGGAGCCGACTAACCGACTATTTTGTTCCCGAATTGGATGGCATGAATGTGGATGAGTTGTGGTTCCAACAAGACGGCGCTACATGCCACACAGCGCACGTCACAATCGATTTATTGAAGGAAACATTCGATGAGCGCATAATTTCGCGGAATGGACCTGTCAATTGGCCACCAAGATCGTGTGATTTGACACCATTGGATTATTTTCTTTGGGGATATGTGAAGTCGCTCGTCTACGCCAACAAACCAGAAACGTTAGGGGACTTGGAAGCCAACATTCGTGGCGTTATTGCCAACATACGGCCCCATATGCTCGAAAAAGTGGTTGAAAATTGGACCTGTAGAATTGGCTTTATTCGAGCCAGCCGCGGCGGCCTCATGCCCGAAATCATATTTAAACATTAATGGCATAAGATTATCCTTCCAATAAAGCCAAATTGATGGACATTAAAACGATTTTCTTGTGTTTTATTTCAATTCGAAGTTCTATACCCCTGAAAAAAACACCCTATATTATTAAATGATTTTAGTTTTTAACGATATAATTTCGAAGAAACAATATTACAAAATTTGAAAAAAGAGTCAAAAGAGCTAAAAAAAAATTATTTGTATTAACTAATACATACATACATACTCGTATATCGACTTGCATTAAAATTTAATTTAGCGCGTAGGAAAACAGCGCGTTTAGGCTATAAATCAGTGGTGTCAAAAATAAAACTATAGTTGTATGTGTGAGGAAAGCTGTCTCATTCGTCTCTGAAGTACATCGAAAAAAAGAAATATTTGCAACAAATGCAGTTTTGTGAAGCAGCTCAAAATACATAAAAAGGAGTCCATATGATAAACAAATTAAAAATAAGGAATAAAAGTTAAATAAAAAAGTTGCGGGCCACCCATATTTTTCGAGTTACGACGCTGTAAACTTTTCATAGGAAACTGTGAAGAAATTCCAAAAATAAATTTTTAAATAGCTTATCTGATAGAAACTTCAAAAATAAGAAGAAAAAATTAAACAAAAAAATTGGCTGCGACCAATATTTTCCGAGCTATTGGTCCTTTAAGTTTTGATATTAAATGCACTTTAGTAAAGCTGCTCCAAAAAAAACCAAAATGACTTTTTAATATATATTCATTTCTTTCCTTAAAAGTTTTGTAACATAAAATACATTGAATGTCGCAAAAAGCATTACTGATCATAGAATATTTTTCGCATACCACTTTTTTTCTTTCACTGTATCTATAAACAATTTAATACACCCGCTGCGCATGTCTTATCGTCGCTGTTTCATTGACGACTAAATGGAAGAGAATAAGAATGTGTGTGATTTTAGTTTGCACAATTGTGCTATGAAACTGACATCATTGCTATAAATAGTTGACAATGCTGTAACTTAGCGCGTTCTAGTGCGTTTTGAGAACGGTAATAGCGCGTTTGGGTTATAAATAGTTGGCATCGCTGCTTATTAGCACCAACAGCTTCTTCGGCACGCAGTGTATGACGTTTCCATGGTTGCTTGAATTAATTGCAACTCTCGTATGATGGACGATTGTGAAGACCCTTAAGTAGACTAACAGCACGATTAGAGTCTCGAATGTGTTTCGTAAAAAATCTTTACAATTTGAAGAAGTTGTTTAGGTGTTATCTACTCTATTAATGGCACACATACATACATATCCACCAATATTGCTTTCTACAACTTAAAGTTCAATGCCTCCATAAAAGCCAGCCCCAGTTATGCTTGAGAATAGATATTTTGCAACTCGTATTAAAAGTTTTAAGTTTCATAAATTTTAAAGATAGATTTTCTATTTAAATTACAATTAAATTCTTTATAATTTAATAAAATTCAATAGTAAAATTTAAAACTCTCTTCAAAGTGTGTGTGTGTGTGTGTGTGTGTGTTTGTGTTTTTTTGTGTATGCGTGTGTGTGCGTGCAAATAAATGTTAAAGTTGAAACATCCCACAAGGGTGAATTAAAGTTTCACCGGAGCCTGCCAGATGGTCCCATTTAAGTTTAAAATTATACAGTAATTATGGCAAAACGAATTTTTTTTTTTCAAATACATATGTAATTAGGCTAAAGTTCGTATTTTGAGGAAGCCAAATTATATGTGATAACTTTTAAGTAACATATTATAACAAAGACACTAGTAATTATTTTGATATGCTGCTATTCCGTTTGTCAGAATAATTATAATGGTCTTGGGCATAATTTGTTATTTAAAAATTATCACATGTAATTTGGCTTTCTTAAAATACGAAGTTTAACCTAATTAAAACAAACAAGAAAAAAACAACGATTGCAAAAATTTAAATAAAATTAAATTATATGTAAACAAATACTAAAGTAACTTTTTATAGCTATGCTACTTATGGCGCGATACAAGAATTAAGGCGTGATTTTTGTAACAATAATAATCGACACTATTACAGTTATAAATTTATTTTTCTTTTGATTTCCTTATACAGGGTGGGCCAAAAGAAACCAAGGGGTGTAAAAGTTTAATAACTTTTTTGTTTATTAACTTTTTTTTATTTTTTCTTTCAGATTATATAATATACAAAATGGAAATTTTTTTACACTAAGTATGAAAAATGATGTCTCTTAAATGACCACAGTTTTCAGCTTCGCACTGATGGGCTCTTTTTAGAGCATTTTCCATAACATCTTTCAAAACTTGTGGCTGTAGCGTTCGAATTTCTGCAACAATGTTTGCCTTGAGTTCGAGGATTGTCTCTGGCTTGTTCACATACACTCGCTCCTTCAAAAAAGCCCAAAGAAAATAGTCGGGTGCTGTCAAATCTGGCGATCGCGCTGGCCAAATAATTTCCGAATTTCGAGAAATTATTCGCTCTCCAAAAATTTGACTTAAAAGTGCCATTGTGTCTCGGGCAGTATGGGCAGTGGCTCCGTCCTGCTGAAATCACATACCAGGTCTGTTTTCAAGAGCAGGACGTAAAAAATTTTCTATCATAAACCGATACCGCTCTCCATTTACGGTTACAGCACTTCCATCTTCATTCTCGAAGAAGTAGGGCCCAATGACATTTTCAGATGTGATCCCACACCATACTGTATACCTGATGGGGTGCAATTGGCGTTGATGAATGGCTCTTGGATTTTGAGAACCCCAGAACCTACAGTTCTGCTTATTAACAAAGCCATTCAAATGAAAATGAGCTTCATCACTCATAATCAAATTTTCAATAAAGTTGATTTCATTTCTGGCCAACTCTTGAAATTTAACTGCAAAATTTAGACGTTGCCGATGATCTGCGGGTTTTAATTCTTGGACCAATTGCACCTTATATGGGTATAACTGTAAATCTTTTTTTAAAATGCGCCATAGTGACGTACGAGACTTTTCTAGCTGAGCAGAACGCCTTCTGCCAGATGTTTCTGGTGCTTCGTTAACACTTTGCTGTACTCGTTCAATATTTTCCGCAGTGCGACTTAAACGTGGTCTACCGGTTCGAGGCAAATCTCTTACGCTGCCATGTTGGTGATGACGATTAACTAAGCAACGAATCATCGCTTCAGAGTGCGAAATTCAGACGTTAAAATGTCGACGATATGCTCTTTGCGTTAAAATAATTGATCTCTGGTTTAAATAATAAAATTCTATTGTTCTGGTTCTCTGTTCAGTTGTGAACCTCTCCATTATAAATTCTCCAAGTGTTGTCTATATAATCTGAAAGAAAAAATAAAAAAAAATTAATAAACAAAAAAGTTATTAAACTTTTACACCCCTTGGTTTCTTTTGGCCCACCCTGTACTTAAAAGCACAGTACGAAAATAAATTAAATAAATTGTTTGATTTTGTTTTGCTTCGTTCCTTGAAGTGAGTAAAAAAAAACAATGAGAACGATTGCTCAAATTGTTTTTGTACATGAGCACAAACCACAGAACACAGCCGATCGGCAGTTTTTTGCGGCACTGTATAAACCGAACGCGTGGACCGATTTTGATGATTCTTATCAACAATCGGTTTGTCTTAATCCCAGGAGTGTCACTAAAGAATTCGTGGTCAGCAGACGCCATTTTGTAAATACGAAAAAAATAAAAAGTCGGCGAACTGCATCAAAATGGGTATCATTCGTTAGGTATTTTAAAATCATATTTAGGTTTTCTCATGATTTTTCATTCTGAATGACCATTTAGGATATTTAACTGGATCAAAGGTGGTCGCAATTTTTTGTTTTTTTGTATAAATACTTCTTATCACTTTAGATCAATAATTTTTATTGCTTTTAACCGACTTCAAAAAATAGGAGCACGTTATCAATTTCATAACTCAGTACAATTTACACCGATAGTAAATATTCTTCTTTTGTCTGAGAGGGTATAGCTTCCAATTGGTTCCATTGTACAAAAACAGTGGGCGGAGATACGCCCAAATTTTTTTTTTAGATTTTATGATTGCTATGGAAGCTTGTAATTACACAATTTTAAAGTTGCAAAAAAGGGCGGGTCACTGCCCCTTAAAATTTATTCTTATATTTCACGTGGTTCTACCTAAACGATTTTTACAAAACTTGCCACAAACCTTAAGCTCTAAAGTAGAAATAATCTTTTCTTAAAAATATGGATGGAGTCACGCCCATTAAAATTTAATATTATATTTGACGTGGTTCTACTTTACCGATTTTTATAAAAATTAACACACACCCTGAGCTGTGAAAAACACACCATCTTGCATTTAAAAATTCGGCGGAAGCACGCCCATTCAAATTTAATTTTTTATATCACACATTTCTTCTTAACCAACAGATATTTAAAAAAAATTTTTTTGTTTGAAAGAGTTTACTTTCAATTTGGTACCATAAATTTTTTTGGAAAATGATCTTTGCATTGAAATCGGTTTTTTTGCAGAATAATTTTAAATATAATTTTAGAAAAGGACTTCAAAAAGGCTTTTTTGGACTGTTTTTTCCTTTAGTACATTTTCTATAAATATACGCTCATATACATACATGCATACTCTCACACACACATGCGTACATATTTACATAAATAAATTTTATAGAAATTCATCTACACAACCGTGCAGAATAAACAATGGCCTCCTGACTGTTGTTATGCATATTTTATGTGAAAAACTTTTTCAAATAAATTTTAAATTTTAATTTATTTTTTTTTTATTATTAAAATATACGCACATAAATAGAGCCGCATATATACATATATGCATGCGCTCATACCCAACGAACATATTTTTTCGTATTTGTTCAAAATAGTATTGCCACATTATTGTCCTTACGTCCTAGACAATTCGTAAGACGTTTACGATAAGACCAGGGCTCAAATTGTAAGGGTGGTAGTGTTGTAAAAAGCGGGTACTTTTGAATACTCAGTATTACTTGATACTTTTTCAATTGGGTACTCGATACTACTCAATACTTTATACATGTATGTATGTATATGAGAAGTTAAAAATTATTTTTTACTTATATTATTTTATTTATAATGCATTATGGAAAACACAGGTTTCATTCGCGTATATTTAAATTAATGTATAACAAATGAAAGTAAATAAGTTTGAGGATTGGTTTAGATTAGTCATATTTGTTTGTATCAAGTTCACAGAGTTGTATAATTCTGATGTATTTTAAAGGAAGACTTTCGCTTGAATACTACAAAATGCATGTATTGAGTGGTTACTTTTGTGTATTGAGTACCGGGGAAAACTCTCGGTATTGAGTACTCAGTACTCAAATACTCAATACTTTTACAGCACTAAAGGGTGGCGTTGGCTGAAGTAGTCCTGGGTTCGAGCCCGGTCTCTGACGGTCATTAAAAATAACAACACCACGACATTTGCTGGTGTGCATTAGTGTCGCTCTGTATCACTTCTTGTAGGACTGTTCAAGTGTCCTAATGTAACATCAGAGTACGCTCCTTCGTCGGCATTGTGTAGCAGAATCATCAACGAAGTAAAATAATAAATAAAATGGCTACTAAAGACATCTTAGAATATTTAATACGCCTAATTAATGCCAGAGCCGCAGCAACACTGCATTAGTAATACAACACGTTAAAGAAATGTTTGCTGGGTAAGCCTTCTGTATGTTCGTGTAGGTATGAACATATAAATAAATTTATGTGTGCAAAAATATGCAGTTTTGTTGCCATATTTTTTGTCTTTATTTTACACAAACGCCTACACACACACACACACTCTCCCATACACGGAGATAGACACATACGCATTGAAAACTTTTTGAAAAATGAGTTGCATTATCGCACGCATAATGTTGATGCTGATTTTGTTTTTTGTTGTTGTTGCTGGTATTTTTGTAGCACAGTTGTTGCTTTAGCCGTTTGATGATGATGATGATGCTGCTGCTGCTGCAGGACCTCCGTACATCCTGCTTGATAACAGATTTTCACTATAAGTTTAATATAAATATGGACACAAGCAAACATACACATTTATGTACCTTAGTATTTAATGTTATTTAATATACATTTTTACGAATACATTAACATGTAATATATAAGCATGTATATGTAAATGCTTATGTATGCATTTGTATGGTATATAAATAAAGATTAGCATGGCATCATTTTTACATGGACTTTTCTACAAGTTTATTGTACATAGTTATTTTTTTATAATAATTTACCTAATTTTTAGTTTAAATTGCGAACTCTGATTTATTTTGAACATGGAAAACAAGGAAAAGAACATACATAAGTAATAATAAGATGATCTTTGTGAAAAAGAACATGAAATCAGCAATAAAAGTGTAAAGCAATAAATTTTGATGCTTTGGTTTACTAAAATGCTCAACCTTGTGAAATGTAGTCAAAACACAGTATTAGAGCTGCAAAACTATCGATAGTACTATCGATAGTATCGATAGTTTTGTTGTAAATGAAATATCGATAGTTTTTTGCACTATCGATACTATCGGCAAAAAAAAAACAAGTAATTAAAATAATCAAGTCAGTAAACAGTAGCCGGCAGCTTTGAAGCAAATTATCCGTAGTTGATTTAAGCTTTTGTACAGCGATGAAAAAGTTGGTACAATTGTATAATTTTAGCGCTATTTGAATGCCAAAAGTACCGTAGCACCGCAATGACCCATTTAGCACTACTGGAATCTCTTTATATTATATTACATGCCAAAAATAGCATTAAAATATATTAACCCCCTTATGCAAAAAATAATGCGTGCTTGAAGTGTACATTTAAAAAAATTTCCATAGAAAAACCGGTTTTAACGTTCACTTATTTTTTGCACAAGGGGGTTAATCTTTAGCTCGAAGGTATTAGAAAATTAAGTAAACCAAACGATGTTTTCCGGTACTTAAAGAATTGCTGGAGGAATGTTATTTATTCCAAATTCATCTGCAAATGTGGAAATTTTATTTTCCTACCAAGGAGAGAAGCCGACTATTTGCATCGACTGTGAACAATCGAATAAAAAAAAGGTTATAAACATAGTATATCGTAAATGTTACTTTTATATTCAGATCCCAGCAACTAATATTCTTTGTGCACCTTCTGGCGTTTTGTTAATTGATTTTTAGTTAATTAAAAAGCACAATTATTAAAAAAATATTAATAAAGAATTAGGTACAATCGTACTGAAAAAATTAAAATTTTTTTTTAAAGTTAGTACAATTTGTAAATATGACATCGCATCCCTGCTTCTCTGTATACATAAGTACTTAAATACATATGTATGTATATGAATTTATTTATAAATCCAAGTGTTATTCGACAAATAGTAGTCACAAGTATCTTAATAAATTCAACATCGTCGACACAAAGATAAATTTTGGTGGTACTGATATCGCGACGGCCGCCAATCGTCTCTTACGATAAAACTTTACAGTTATACCTAATTTACATTAAGCATTTTTTCATGAAATTAGTTGCATGAAATTTTTTTATTTGTCAATGGGAGGCCTCCCAAATGATGATGAGCAACTCATATCAAAAAAGTTGTCAAAACTGCATCAGAGATTCATTCTACGCCCTTTTTCTTATGAAATTATCTTTTATAGCGCAGAAATTAGCAAATAGAAAAAGTTGCATTCAACAAAATTCATGAAATTTCTTGAAAAAATGCTTAATGTAAATCAGGTATTAGTGTCTTAAAAGTTATCAACAATTTTCGCATTTTGATAATTCTAAACCATGGGTAGGGTAGTCCCATAAAATTTTAAGTTCAATAAAAAAGTATATTTTCGATAATATGCCGCTTACGATAAAATCGCAAAAAAGGGCTTGATATATTTTTATATACTAATGAAAATGTTGAGGACTCTGGATTTTTTTTGCTAGTCAAATGTAGTTTATGTGGCAACTTTTATAAAACTATTCGATACTATCGATAGTTTTACATAAAACTATCGAAACTATCGAGTGGAGCGACTATCGATAGTTTTGCAGCTCTACACAGTATTTTATCGAAATCCTTAAGCTACACACTGTCAGAGCGATTGCCAGCAAAACTCCTAATCTATTTTTGATGTGTAAACATTTATACGCTAGGGGGTAAAAATATTTTGACTTTGATTTCTTTGCTGAGATTTCTTTGCTTTTTGCTTTTGTTTTGCATTGTCAAATCGGTGTGAGCTATGTATGAGTGTATTAGTGTTTGAAAGAAGCAATACCAAGCAGAGAAACAAGTCGACCGGCTCGAAGCCGACGGTGCGCCTCCGCCGGTTATTTTTCTGTATATTTCCGTACACCAAAGGTGAAAATGAACCGTAAGAGCTACGGACTGGAAATTTGGATACAAAATGTAGACATTTGACCACTACAACAACAAATACATGAGAGTTAAAAACTAAAGGGTGTTCCAAAACGAGCAACGAAAAATGTTAAAATCCAATGTAATATAACGGGTGTTTTTTTTAGAGGTATAGAACTTCGAATTGAAATAAAACACAAGAAAATCGTTTTAATGTCCATCAATTTGGCTTTACTGGAAGGATAATTTTATGTCATTAATGTTTAAATATGATTTCGGGCATGTGGCCGCCGCGGCTGGCTCGAATAAAGCCAATTCTACAGGTCCAATTTTCAACCACTTTTTCGAGCATATGGGGCCGTATGTTGGCAATAACGCCACGAATGTTGGCTTCCAAGTCCCCTAACGTTTCTGGTTTGTTGGCGTAGACGAGCGACTTCACATATCCCCAAAGAAAATAATCCAATGGTGTCAAATCACACGATCTTGGTGGCCAATTGACAGGTCCATTCCGCGAAATTATGCGCTCATCGAATGTTTCCTTCAATAAATCGATTGTGACGTGCGCTGTGTGGCATGTAGCGCCGTCTTGTTGGAACCACAACTCATCCACATTCATGCCATCCAATTCGGGAACAAAATAGTCGGTTATCATGGCTCTATACCGGTCTCCATTAACGGTAACTGACTCTCCAGCATTATTTCGGAAGAAGTATGGCCCAATGACTCCACCAGCCCATAGAGCACACCAAACAGTCAGTTTTTGTGGATGTAATGGCGTCTCAAGGGTCTCATGTGGATTCTCTTCACTCCAAATGCGGCAATTTTGCTTGTTGACGTAGCCATTCAACCAAAAATGAGCCTCATCACTGAACAAAATTTTGCGATGAAAATCAGCATCGAGATCAATCTCATTTTCGGCCCATACACCAAAATCACGACGCATTGCATGGTCTCGCGGCTTTAATTCTTGCACAAGCTGGATCTTGTAAGGTCGCAAGCCAAGATCTTTGCGCAAAATCTTCCATAAAGTTGATGGACAAAGCTCCAATTGCTGTGCACGGTGGCGAATCGATTCATTCGGGTCCTCTTCAACACTTTGCTCTACAGCGGCAATTGTTTCTTCGGTGCGCACTGTTCGACGTCTCTGCGGATGCGTATTATCACATAGAGTAAACGTAGTGCGAAAACGATCCATGGTTAACCGAATTAATTGCTCTGATGGACGATTATGTCGACCATAAAATGGACGGAGCTTGCGGTAAACTTCGCGAACTGAACCATTATTTTCGAAATAAATTTGCACGATTTGCCAGCGTTGTTCTTTTGTCAACCTGTTCATGATGAAATGGCAAACCAAACTAAATATTAATCACTTGACAGCTGACAAAATGGCCGCCAGTTAAAAAAGTGATGCCAACTTAAAGTTCTATACCTCAATAAAAAACACCAATTACGTACAATTGTATGTACATATGTATATACACTTCAAATTTTAAAAGTTAGTGTATTTTTATACAGACTACAACAATTAACACTAAATTTAAAAAATTTAAATCAATGGGTGTTCCATCAGTTAATGCAATTTTGACTTTGTAATTTTGACAACTTGCTGTATCTTGGAAACCGTAAGAGTAAAACTCTTGAAATTTTCAAAAACGGTAAAACTAAAAAATCAAAAATATATAAAATCGCCAAATATAAAAAAATCGCCAAAACGAAAAAAGCACCGAATTAAAAAAATCTCTAGGACTAAAATAAATCGCGAAAAACTGCAAAAATCGCCAAAATTAAAAAAATCCTTAAACAAAAAAATCGCCAAAATGAAAAAATCGTAAAAATGAAAAAATCGCCAAAATGAAAAAATCGCCAAAATGAAAAAAATTGCGTGAATTAAAAAAACCCAAAAAGAGAAAAAAACACCAAAACGAGAAAAAAGCGATAAAACTGAAAAAAATCGTTTACACTGAAAAAACTTACAAAATTAAGAAAGCTAAATAAAAAAAAAATGATCAGAACCGAATGTGCGCGAGTCAAAGTCGGTCGCACTTTACTGAATTTATTTTAATTGCGATTCGTACACAACAACAAGAACAGCAACAACTAAACGACGAACAACAGGAATTGAAAATTAGAAAGTAAAAGAAAAGGCATTTACCATAGATGAGCACTGCAGTACCACTAAAGTTTCAGTAAAAAACAAAAAAAATTTTACTGATTACTAAAATTTTTTTCTACAATTTTTATAAATTGCCTAAATGATTTGTTATATGATGAGGTGCATTGAATTTTCAGTAATCAGTAATGCCCGTATTCATAATGAAATTCTACCAAGTGGCTAAATGTTTTTCATACAAAAGTTTCAAAATTTGAATGAAAAAACTTTGCCACTTGCTACGGCCCTACGATTTTACTAGTAATGCAAATTAAATTTCATTAGCAGTAAAAATTTACTGAATTTTTTTAGTAATCAGTAAATTTACTGCTTACTGCAATTTTGAATGCAGTACATATACATATACTGCAGTATAAGTACTTCCAACTTTAAAAAAAAAATTCAGTACTAGATGTTTACACATCTCCTCTGTGATCGGATTCACATTGCTTTTTTTTATTATTATTTTTTTTGCAAATAAATGTTTTTATGTTTATATGTCCTTAACATTAAACTTATTCATATCACTATGAAAAGCATCATAGCATCATAATTTTTTTTTGTTATATTTGCTTTTCTCCTTAAAGCTTTGATAGTGTACCAAATGAATTATTTATAATAAAAAATTTCCGCATATCATTATATAATTATAAATATTCTAACCTTTTTACCATTTAGTGAACTCTAAGATTTTTAAATGAATAAAAGACCCCAGTGTACTAATTAGGGTTAAGAATGACACTTTTTTTACTGAATAAATACACTTAAACTAATCAAGACCCTAAATACACACACAGTTTAACTTAATTAAATGTTTCACAACTGGGCACTACTAAGTACGTCTACTGCGCTGTTGTATATAAACGTCTCTTAAAACCGACTGCGCTGATATTGAAGCAATAACCCTTCTCTGCTGTTCTCTACACAAGACTCACTCTGCCGACGCTCACTGTTTGTACAACAATAATGACTCACTGACTTATGTATGTACGACTTTTCAACTGCTTTCAACTGAGATTTAGGGCCTAACTTTGTAAAACGCAACGCCAAGCATTGACAAATTTTGAATGGAAAAAATTTAAATTACAAGAGCAAAACACATACAAAATTTGTCAACGCTAAATGCTGCGTTTTACAAAAAAAAGGCCCTTAATCTTCACAATAACGAACTGAACTGTTTAATAGACAACTAGCTCTTTGCAATAAACAACTGAAGTGATTTTATGGGAGACTGATACTTCACATCAGGCTTCCAGAACGTGACAGCAACGTCTAGACAATCTCAGCAGTATTTCCAATCAGGGATGGCAAAGTTGGTACAATTGTACCTTTTTTGTATCTTCCAACAGGACAAAAATCCTCTTCACACCGCCAAAATAGTAAAAAAAAAGTTTTTGTATCACACACCAAAATAACTGGACTATCACCCACAATCGCCGGACCTCAACATATTTCAACATTCCTGAAAGAATTTCGGCAGACACTCCAGAAAAAGAAACATAACTAGCAAAAACCTTCTCAAGAAATTTTGCAGGGAGAGTAGCCAAAAATGTCAATGGAAGTAATAAATAAATATAAGAAATTGATGCCTAAAAGACCACAAGCAGTTCTAAAAGCAAATTTGTTTTTGCATATTGTAAAGGTACGGTCACACTTGTCAAACATTTGTCCAAACAAAAGCTTAACCAACAAAAACACTAATGAAAAAAGTTTTGATCCAGACACTTGTTTATCATACCGTGCCATAGCCGCAATAATAGCTTAAGCGACATAATATTCAAACTTCATTTTTTGACCAAAATCGATCATTTGCGATCGTAAATAGTCGATTTTCGTCAAAAAAACGAGGTCCAAAAAATGTGTCGCTTAAGCTATTTTTGCGATTATGGCTCGATATTAAACAGTTTCGAACACAACTAATGCAGAATGTCATAAAATACAATAATATTGGCTACTCTTTAACTTGATAAACCTTTGTCTGAATTGAAAGATTTTTCACTAGCATTTAGTGGCAGTGTTGTTAGATGTGACGATTTTACGTCATTTTGACGATTTTTTATAACGAATTTCCAAAAGTGACGATTGACGATTTTGTTTCAAATATTCAAATAAATAAGTAATTATTTAGTAACATAAATATGCCAAAAAGGCCTTGCAGAAGAAATTATTCCTTTACTAAAAAGTTTTCCAAATCTTTTATATAAAGGAAAATATTAAGACATTGAAAATTAAATAAGAGGACTCTTAGGTTTTTTGGGTTCCGTGCACCAAAGGTGAAATGGAGCCCTATTGTTTTCGCTACGTTGTCCATATGTCCGTCACACGGTATTTTCTCAGGAACCGTAAGAGCTACGGACCTGAAATTTGGACAGAGTATGTAGAACCTTGGCCGCTACAACAACAAATACATGAGAATTAAAAATTAAAGTGTGTTCCAAAACGAGCAACGAAAAACTTTAAAATCCCATGTAATATACATACAATTGTATGAACATATGTATATTGAAACTTGAATTTTTAAAATTAGTGTATTTTCATACAGACCACAACAATTAAAACTAAAATTTAAAAAAATTTAAATTAAAGGGTGGTCCATCAGTTAGTGCAATATTAACTATGTAATTTTGACAACTTGCTATATCTTGGAAACCGTAAGAGGCAAACACTTGAAATTTTCAAAAACGGTAAAACTAAAAAACCGAAAATTATAAAATCGCCAAACAAAAAAAAATCGCAAAAAATTAAAAAAAATCGCAAAAATAAAAAAAATCTGACACTAAAATAAATCGCCAAATTCGAAAAAATCGCCCAAATGAAAAAAATCGCCAAAATGAAAAAACGCCAAAAATCGAAAAATTCGCCAAAATACAGAGAAAAAACTGCCTCATAGAATCAATAAGATTTTCTCTATGAAACGTTTTTAGGCTAAGGGGTATCCCAGCAGAAAGAAGCGAAGATTTTTTCATAGAGATTCCTTATTATTTTTATGTGGTAAATCTTATTAATTTTATCAAGAAGAAAACCACATAAAATCAAGAAGAAATCTTATTATTCACAACTTTTTTTACTCAATTTCCGTTATTTTTGGCACCAAAAACACAATCCATAGCGAAAAACTTCTTTATTCTATTCGGTTTTCTTATAAATTGTAAACTATAGGGATTTCTTATTGATTTTATTAGGTTGCCTTATTGATTTTTTCAATAAGGTTTTCTTCTTGAATTTATTAGGTTCCTATATGATTATGTGTAAAGAATCTTATTGATTTTTTTAATAAGGAAATCTTGATTTTATTAGGTTTCTTGTTATTTCATTTATGTATGTATGTACGTACATTTATATATGTATGCATGTATATAAATAAACATAGAGACAATTTTTTAATGATCTTTTTCGTTTTTGTACCGTAATGTCTCTGCTGCAGAGACTTCAATATTCATACCCAGTTAGCCAAATCGTCGCAGACGACATTGGGTAGTATGAATAAAAAAGTATTTGCTTTTTACTTAAAAATTTGTTTAAAAATACAAAAAACATACACATATTTGGGTTTTCAAACAAATTTTTAAGTAAAAGGCAAATACTTTTTTTTATTCATATTACCCATTGTCATCTACGATTAATGTACGACATGTCACAATTTAAAGGAAATCGTCGACAATGTCACATGTTTTGTGATCAATTTAACTTTTTTGAGGACAATCTGAACGACAATGTCCCCCTTTTTGTCTTCAATAAAGCCGTGTTGACGACAACCTGAGCGACATTGTCGCTCATCTCGTCTTGTGTAACCTCGCCTCCATTTGTATGAAAAATTCGTCGACGATTTGTATGGCGCTGTCTTCAATATGTCTTGTACGACTTACCATTGCCTTGTACCCGTCGTCGAAGATGTTTTAAAGACGTGGCTGACTGGGTATTTATGTATTTTTGTATATGTGTTGCCGCTCATAACTTTACTTCTTTACTTTACATACATACATATGTATTAAAATTAAACTTTTAGTTGAAAGTGAACCAGTGCGAAGTTAACAAGTCCAAAGAACAATTGAATATTTTTCCACTAACATAAAATATAAATTAAATTAAAATAAAAATAAATTATAAATAGTGTGTACCTATATCTACATATATTATTATTACATTTATGTACATATGTACAGGGTGGGCCAAAAGTAACCAAGTGGTGTAAAAGTTTAATAACTTTTTTGTTTATTAACTTTTTTTTATTTTTTCTTTCAGATTATATAATATACAAAATGGAAATTTTTTTACACTAAGTATGAAAAATGATGTCTCTTAAATGACCACCGTTTTCAGCTTCGCACTGATGGGCTCTTTTTAGAGCATTTTCCATAACATCTTTCAAAACTTGTGGCTGTAGCGTTCGAATTTCTGCAACAATGTCTGCCTTGAGTTCAAGGATTGTCTCCGGCTTGTTCACATACACTCGCTCCTTCAAAAAAGCCCAAAGAAAATAGTCGGGTGCTGTCAAATCTGGCGATCGCGCTGGCCAAATAATTTCCGAATTTCGAGAAATTATTCGCTCTCCAAAAATTTGACTTAAAAGTGCCATTGTGTCTCGGGCAGTATGGGCAGTGGCTCCGTCCTGCTGAAATCACATACCAGGTCTGTTTTCAAGAGCAGGACGTAAAAAATTTTCTATCATAAACCGATACCGCTCTCCATTTACGGTTACAGCACTTCCATCTTCATTCTCGAAGAAGTAGGGCCCAATGACATTTTCAGATGTGATCCCACACCATACTGTACACCTGATGGGGTGCAATTGGCGTTGATGAATGGCTCTTGGATTTTGAGAACCCCAGAACCTACAGTTCTGCTTATTAACAAAGCCATTCAAATGAAAATGAGCTTCATCACTCATAATCAAATTTTCAATAAAGTTGATTTCATTTCTGGCCAACTCTTGAAATTTAACTGCAAAATTTAGACGTTGCCGATGATCTGCGGGTTTTAATTCTTGGACCAATTGCACCTTATATGGGTATAACTGTAAATCTTTTTTTAAAATGCGCCATAGTGACGTACGAGACTTTTCTAGATGAGCAGAACGCCTTCTGCCAGATGTTTCTGGTGCTTCGTTAACACTTTGCTGTACTCGTTCAATATTTTCCGCAGTGCGACTTAAACGTGGTCTACCGGTTCGAGGCAAATCTCTTACGCTGCCATATTGGTGATGACGATTAACTAAGCAACGAATCATCGCTTCAGAGGGCGAAATTCTGACGTTAAAATGTCGACGATATGCTCTTTGCGTTAAAATAATTGATCTCTGGTTTAAATAATAAAATTCTATTGTTCTGGTTCTCTGTTCAGTTGTGAACCTCTCCATTATAAATTCTCCAAGTGTTGTCTATATAATCTGAAAGAAAAAATAAAAAAAAAATTAATAAACAAAAAAGTTATTAAACTTTTACACCCCTTGGTTTCTTTTGGCCCACCCTGTATATAATCGTAGTATGTTTGTTGGTAAGGAATAATCCCTGGAAATACAAGAGCCTTGGAGTGGAGATTTTCAATACAGGTTTGGTGACCAGTGTGTTGATTAATTTTTAATTAATTTTAATTATATGAAATTTTTAAATATATTGAAATTATAATATATTAAGGGCCGTTATTAATACTTGTCTGATTTTGTCTGCCCGATAAATAGCTTTGAATTGCTACAATTTTAATTTTTTATTGATGTAATTATTAATAATAATAATACTTAATGGACAAAAAAATATTAAATGAAGGTTTTATAATGCATAGCCATTTATATATCTGATCAAATCATGCCTTCAACTAACGACAAATTGTAATAATGGCCCTAAGTACGTATAAATGGGTAATGTGAATACAAAAACGGCATTTGCTTTTTACTTTAAAATTTGTTGTAAAGTCTTAAATGTATATGTACTTTTTGTTTGTTTCAAACAAATTTCTAAGTAAAAAGCAAATGCTTTTTTTATTCACACTACCCAATATTTATAAACAAATATGTAATTAAAAAATTCAAAAAGATACTGCTAATTAAACTTACTTATTATTACTATATTGTGTGTATTCCTGAGTAAATACATATGTAAACGAAAATAAATAAAATTTTCAAATAAAATCAATAAGTATTGTGTTTTATTTTTGAAAAAATCAATAAGATAGCCTAATAAAATCAAGAAGAAAACCTTATTGAAAAAAATCAATAAGATAGATAGCCTAATAAAATCAAGAAGAAAACCTTATTGTAAAAATCAATAAGATAGCCTAATAAAATCAAGAAGAAAACCTTATTGAAAAAATCAATAAGATAACTTCATAAAAACTACAAGATTTCTTCTTTGTTTTTTTAAAAAGGTTTTCTCTATGAAATTAATAAGATTTCCGTATTGAAAAAAAAACATAGAGATTTCTTATTAATTTTGTTCTATTTTATGAGGTATTTATTAGGCACTGTTTTCTCTGTGAACGCGAAAAAGACGCCAAAACTAAAAAAAATCGCCCAAATGAAAAAAAACGCTAAAATGAAAAAAATTTCCAAAATGAAAAAAATCGCCAAATTGAAAAAATGCCAATAACCAAAAAAAATGTCAAAACTATATATTCACCCTTATCGGGAATAAAAGTTCACGTGAAAAGTGTTCCCTTTCCCTAAAATTGTGATCGCCAATGTTTGCGTTGTTGTTGTGTTAGTATACTATTTTCTAATTTTGTTCACCATATTTTTGTTCACGGGAAATATTTCACGTGAACAAACTGTTCGCCTTTTATTATAAAGCTGAAGTTTGTATTAAATTACATATCTAGTGTTCGTACGGAACCCTTCGTGCGCAAGTCAGAGTGGCACTTTACTGAATTTATTTAACTTTCAAGGTAATGACTTATGTATATCTAAGTATATTTTCGAAAAAAGTTAAATCGATTGATTTACCAACCAATAAACTTATTTTTCATAACTTATTTATGTGAGTTTTACCTGATTTATATTAAGAATTTTTTTCATGAAATTTCATGAATTTTGTTGCACAAACTTTTTCGATTTGTTAATTGCAGCGCTATAAAAGAGAATGTTATATAAAAAAGGACGTAGAATGAATATGTGATGCATTCTTGGCAACTTTTTTTGATATAAGTTGTTTCTCCAGGCCTCTTATTGGCAAATAAAAAATTTTCAGGCAACTAATTGATGTAATTGGTGTTCTTTTTTACTTTGCCATCGGCTGGTGTTGAAAGAATATTTAGTAATATTAATTTTACTAAAACCAAGATCTGAAATTTACTGGAAACAGAAACACTTGAAATCATTATGTTTTCAAAAGATTATTTGATGTGTAAATCTTCGGAATGTTACAATATTGACATTAAAATATTTTTTATAAAAAATGCAATTCTAAAATGTATTATACTACATACTTTTTTTTACTTTGAAACTAGTTTTATTTAGAAATTGTTGTACGCTATTATATACTCTGAATTTTTTGCTTTAATTTCACCTTATAGTTTTTATCTTTGACTATAAAATTGATGAATTGTTTCTGGTTACATAAAATAATCTTTTATTTATAATATGATATACATATTAGTTGTTTAATAAAATGAATAATTCTTGTATGACGATTTTTTGACAAATTTTTTTTGAAAACTATGAGGATTTTATTTTTAAAATTTGACGATTTTTAGAAAAAATTATCTAACAACACTGTTTAGTGGATACGCTTTTTTGGGCAAATGTTTGACAAGTGTGACCGTAGCTTAAGACTACAACTTCTTTTGGAGCATTAAAATTGCAGTGTTTTGCATTTTGTTTCAATTGTTGTTGTCGGTGTTAAGAAATTTTGAATTTTTATTTATTTTTTTAAGATTTATATAATGTTTTATAAATGACAAAAAAGTTACAAAAAATTTTATCTTTTAATACCAAAATAAAACTTTTGATATAAGAGAAGCAGGTGTACAGTTTCTTTTGACTCTCACAATACTTCATACGAATGGTTGGCTTCCATTAATAACATCTACGACTGCTTTTCAGCGAAGCTCATTTAGAAGACGTTCAGTTCGCGCCAATTATTATACCCTAGGCACTGATGGTTACATCAGATGACCTCGTACTTAAGAACCCCTTCCACTTGATATTGAGCAGTTTCTTCTTTTAGCCTCGTATGTCCTACAATACGCCTCAAGGAATGATTCTAGATAAAAATACATCTGTACCTGCATTTAGTAACTTTTATTACGATATTCGTAACGCTATAATAAATATAACGACTTTGGTGTACAGTAACATATTTTAACGATACTCGTTGCCGCTTGAAATAAAAAACAAAATAAAATCACAAGCTCAAATTCATTTAGCTTTTCTTTATTATTATTTGTGCTTTTCGCTTATTTTGACATGATATTGAATTAAGCGGTGATTAAAATATAGCTGGAGACTATCGTAAAAAAGAAATTACGGAATCACCTTATCGTTACCGCAAAAAAATAAATATGTCGATAAATATTACAATTTTCGGTTCGCAAATAGTTATAGAATCCAGGTACTGGTTAGTAAAAGTCACCAAACGACAGTATCGCTAACATAACAGTTGCAGATTGGAATTAGCCAATATCTTTAATATTATGTTCTTTGCACTAGTGGATTGATTGCCAATATTACCTGAACAGTTCCTTGCCTGTGCCGCTTCAAAGTATATTTCGTGGGAATAGACTTTTTTTTCGAGACCATGCTAATGTATTCAATAGTAAGTAAGTATATGCATGTATATTTATAAACGCATTAATGCACACATGCATGCATACATATGTATGTCCATTAACATGATAAGCACATAAATTATATGCGTACGGAAGTGTAACACAAGTCCACGCAGCGCCACACACTTCAAATATTCGTATGACCAGGAAAAAGTTTAAAAATTCACAATCTTTTGCAAACACAGATGCATAAGTTGGCATGTATGTATATATGTAGATATTTGTGTGTATGTAGTTGTTATTCACATACATACATATTTATGCACATATCTCGAACATATCAAGCAGTGTGGGAGATATTATTTTATTTACTTCTAGGCTTTATATGCACATACATATGTATGTATGTACATATATGTGTATGTATGTAAAAACTTTTCCAATAAAGTTGTCTTTAAAGGCTCAATCAGACGTGACATAACCATAGCCATAGAGAGCAGCCGTTCGAACCAAACTAATGGGCAACACTGTATTCGATTATACGTGACTCTCCATAACGCCATAACTCTCACCATAGAAACCAATTGAATTTTAGTTTGGTTATGGTTATGGCGTTATGGCTATGTCACGTCTAATTTAAGCTTAAGGCACATCAAATACAGGTCCTTACTCGCATTAGATGCAACTCTGCGCTTTTTACAAAGTAATTGTCAAACAAATTTTAAACATGAAGCAAGGCAAAGAGCTAATTATCAAATAAGTTGTGCGTAAAAAATTTGTAAACAAAAACTCAGCTGATGAGTAATCTCGCTAATGCGTGTAGCTGTTTCATATGCTTTGGATAACTTGGATGTCGGTAAGATAAAATAAGTGATGTAAAAAAGGGTCTATGCACACACTGTGTATATTACACGATAGCGACCTGCGTAAACAGTCTTGAAATGTAAATACGTCTTGTTGTTTAAATGTATTATCGTGGCATATATTATACTAAACCAATTATAAATTATGTCCTTTAATAGGCGAAGCACGATTGATGCATTGGTGTTCGTGTATATGAGTGTTAACAAGCGATGTCGCGAAGACTTCTTGTGCATAACAAGCAATCAAAAGAAGTCGTGTTGATACGTTTCAGTGTGTAAGATGTAGATGGTAAGCTACTATGTATTTAAGGGTGGTTTTTTAAAGCAAGTGGATACAACTAATGTCAATGAATGTGTGCGTCTGCAGTTGCACAGAAAAATTAAAGAGCATACACACAACTTATGTGTGTATGTCTCATGTCTTAAAAGTTCTTGTAAGTTGTCTTGTGCAGGGCTTTATTACACGAAACTATTTTTCCTCTTTCACTGCCCTCGTAATTGTCCTGCCCTTTAATAATAAAAAGATGCAACTTGAAACGAGTATATCACTCATACATATTTTCTTTGATAAATTAATACGACTCAGTTGTAGCTTATATTACATACATACTAGAGAGCTGCGTAAACAGTCTTGAAATGTAAAAACGTCATGATTTTTAAATGTATTCACGTCGCATGTATTATACTAAACCAATAATAAATGCTGTCGTACTGTAAGCGAAGCACGATGAATGTATTGGTGTACGTGTATATCAGTGTTAACAAGCGAAAACGCCAAGACAGCAAAACAAAACAAACACTCAAAAGAAGTACTGTTGATTAGTGTATGCTTGTTATTTTTCATATTGTACGTTTGAGTGTGTGTGTAATATGCAGATGGTAAGCTATTATGTGACTAACCGCATACAACTAATGTTAACGCATGTGTGTGCCTTTGCATGTGCGCAGAAAAATAAAAGATCATACACACATACATGCATGGGGTTGCCAGGCGGCCTGGAATGGCCTGGATTTTCCAGTTTTTTAGAGCCTTATCCATTTACCAGCTAACATAGAATTTATCCAGTTAAAAATTATTTCTTAAATTTTGAAAAATAATTTCTTTATCAATTATATTTTTTAATTAATTACACAGCGGAACAGTGGTTTTATTGCTTCATTTAAAATAGCCGATCCTATGTATTTTTATCTGCTGATTACGATGGAATCATTAGGCAGCTCTAGTTTTAAAGATATAGTGACAATTAGCATATGCTTAATTTATGCCACTTTTTTATAATTCACTTAGTATATCATGAATGGTCCCCCAAACTTAAAAATACTTTCTGGATTATTAAATTTCATTAAATTCTATTTGAGTAGATGAACATTGAGTATATTATGATATCGTACTCTTATTACATGGATGTTAAAAATCATGTCTTTTTGGTTTAGTTCTTAAATTTTTTTTATTTAAATTTTTGAAATTAAATTAACTGGTTCTTATGTATTTTTGTCCGCTGATTACGAATATAGTTTTATTATTTATCTATCACCTCTAGTCTCACAAAAAAAAGACTAAAATTTTTGCTTCTCACGCCTTCCAAACAAATTAGTTTTTTGTATCACATATCTGATCAATGCAATTATTACGTATAATAAATGTTGTATTGACCAGTCCAGAAAATTTTTGTTTTATTTGTAGTTATTATATCCAAATTTGCAGCTTTTACCAGAAACAAAACAATTTTAAAGAAAAATTTTAATTTTTAATGCAAAATTATTGGGCCTAATCACGAGTGTGGTATTTCGACTTCTACTACGACTATTTTGTACAAGACTAAAGAATATTGCTTTACAAACTCTTCGTATTCGAAATACGACACTCGTAATTAGGCTCACTAAAATAATTAGAACTTATCAAAAAATAGATGCTACATTCAAAATCAGCGACGTCATATTATTAGAAATAATATTTTTTGATGGCGTAAGAAAAGAAAAATTCGAGATATTATTTTTTAAATATAATGCACAAATCTCTGAAACTAGAGGGTATAAAAATATAAGAAATCTTTTTTCGTAACTAGCGGACAAAAATTCATAACGACTAGTTATTTAAGTAAAAAATATAATAAAAAAGTTTTATGGACTAAACTATGCTCCTCAATGTAAAGCTATCCAAATAAAGGAAATTGTTTAACAGATTAAGGGCCATTTTCACAACTTACCTTTAGCTAAAGGTAGGATTTTGTCTGCCCGATAAATATTTTTGCATTATTAGAACTGAAACTTTTTATTGGTATTATTATCAATAATAATAATATTGAACGGATACAAAAATAATAAATGAAGTTATTAAAATGCACAGCCATATATCGGTCAGACAAAATTCTGCCTTTAGCTAAAGGCAAGTTGTGAAAATGGTCCTAAAACTAATGACGGAATCGTAATCAGGAGATAAAAATACATAAGGATCAGCTTTTCTTATTAAAACAAGGCAAAAATTTCTGTTTTCTGGTTGTGTTTTTATATCTTCTAAGGAAAAATTTTTAATACTAAATAAAAAGAAACAATAGTGCTTGCAAATGTACAACCAGTTGTAATTTTCCCTAACACTGATTAGTTCCTCTGTTTTGTACATCACTGGAAATTTACAACCAAAGCAATATTTTCAAAAAGCATCAACACTTTGCTTTTTAAGCTCATTTTTAAATTGTCCAGTTATTTTTTAAAAATCCAGTTGAATTTTTTCCATTGTCCAGGTGTTTGACTTTTGGCATATGGCAACCCTATACATGCATGACGTTCGTACACGTTCTTATGCGTAGAAAGAAGCTAGTATCACAAATTCTTCCGTCACGAAGTGTTTTCTTCTTTACTCTTATACCTACAATACTCAAACAAATTTCTTGCAAACAGTGTTGTTAACGTTTGTTTTATAAGATTTCGCTGTAGTAAAGCATTTGAAAAATCCCCCATGTCTTGAAAGTTCTTATAAGAAGTCTTATGCATGAGACTAATACATACGAATATAATAAATAAGAATAAAAATAAACAACAACAACAACACACATCAAGTATACTCAGTAACCATATTTAAACAAACACACAACAACACACAAACACATGTAATACTGCAGATTGCAAAACGAGCAACGAGCAAACCATACAAAACATATGTATGCAAGACAAGCATAGAACTCTCATTTATTATAAAATATTATTTCCATAAGTATACCAAGTTTAGATACAATCGGGACGGTTCAAACAAGACAAGAATTTGCCATTTGTGTGTTGTAAGAGTGTGATTGAGTGAATAAAGTGTGTCGTGGGTATATTGTATACCACCTTGCACAGCGGCTTCGGCTGACTGTTTCAGTCACAGCGGCTTCGGCTGACTGTTTTCCACAGCGGCTTCGGCTGACTGTTTCGTCACAACGACTTCGGTTGACTGTTTTACACAGCGACTTCGGTCGGCTGTTTTCCACAGCGGCTTCGGCTGACTGTTTCGTCACAGCAACTTCGGTTGACTGTTTTCCACAGCGGCCTCGGCTGACTGTTTCGTCACAGCAACTTCGGTTGACTGTTTTCCACAGCGGCTTCGGCTGACTGTTTCGTCACAGCGACTTCGGTTGTCTATTTTCCACAGCGGCTTCGGCTGGCTGTTTCGTCACAGCAACTTCGGTTGTCTGTTTTCCACAGCGGCTTCGGCTGACTGTTTACTTAGCATAAGATTATATAGATTTAAGCATAGTAAGTTAAGGAATAATGTACGTATTTTAATATATATAATATTGTACGTATTTTAATACATAGTAATAAGAAATATTGTACGTATTTTAATAATTAGTTATGAAGGCAAAATAACGCCGACCATTCGACTAATCCCGAAATCATCGTATGTATCAGCAATATCGCAAAATAATATAACCGATTGCTGCCAGTACCCCGACGAAGTAATTATAAGACTAAATGTGAATGCCACCGACCGACTTCCGACATCATCGCAAGTGCCATCAATACCCCGAAATACCGTAACCGTAACTATAACCGATTGCTGCCGCTGCCCTGACGAGGATAACTATAAAAGGCAAATATTCACGATTATCACCGATTGAATATCATCTTCATTGTAACTATTTTTATATTATATCCAACTATTAAAATTGTAAATAAAGAGATAAGTATATTTTAACCCCCAGAATGGGTAAATAAATATTGTTACTACTTAAGGTTTGTGGATCCGTAAGTAAATCCTGGACACGGCTATGCTATCCAAGCCAACGATAAAACCACGTTACAAACTTAAAAGAAAACTTCAAGAGATATGAAGGTGGAAGAAGTAAAAATTTTAAGACATATTGTTTGAATGAAATAAGTATCCGTGAGGATGCAAAAAAAAACAATTTTCTATATTGAAACATCTGCAAGCAAACCTAAAATAATTTCACACATGCATATGTGTGTCACGTATCATGTATTTTAAGATTGCTTTTTATGTTCTGGCCACATAATTAACGAAAACTGCTCATAGTGCACCGTTTTGCATGAATTTTATTTTGATGCTTAAGTTTTGATTTTATGAAAGAGAGAGAAGAGAGAGAGGGACGAGAGAGCACAAGTAATTCATATGCATGTGTATATATATTTATTTATAACCGTCTCTTTCTTTCTCATTATGTTAAATCTGGTTACACTTAACAATGGTTTTTGCAAAAGCAACACAAACTATGTCAGACATGGAAAAAGTAGATCTGTACCTGGATTCAGTAACTTTTATTACGATAATCGTATCGTTATAATAAATATAACGAAAGTTTATCGACTTTGCTATTCAGTAACATGTTTTAACGATATTCGGTGTCGGTTGGAGGAAAAAAAATTAAGTCACAAGATCTAATCTGTTGAGTTTTTCTTAATTATTCTTTATGCTTTTCGCTTGTTTTCACATTTTCTATACAGAGATACCACATATGTAATATTGAATTAAATGGTGAATAAGATAAAACGGGATACTATCGTAAAAAGATGCTGATTGTAATTTTATTGATAAAATAACGCTCATTTACTCATATAACGTCATAATTCTAAAAACTGAATTTTTGAGTTAGATGATGATATTGTGTACAAAATTTCACACAAATGTCTTGTTTACTCAACTCTTGAAAGCAAAATAAAATTTTTTCCATTAAGTTGTGTGTAAATTGAAAACTTGAAACTCGTTTTCTGGCAAACTAGTTTTTATTTGAGTTATGACGTCTTTTGAGTAAATGATCATTATGTACTTATTAGTGTCCAGCACAGGAGTATTTATAAGACTTTTCAAGACATGAGAGATTTTTTCCAATGCTTTACTACAGCGAAACATTCTAAAAGAATCGCTAAACAACACTGTTGGCAAGACAAACCACCGAAAAAAATTACTTGCCAACAGTGTTGCTTAGCGATTCTTTTAGAATATTTCGCTGTAGTAAAGCATTGGAAAAAATCTCATGTCTTGAAAGGTCTTATAAATAGTCTTGTGCAGGACACTAGTACTTATTAACTTACTTGCAGACATTCCTAAATTTAAACTTTAATAAAAACGCAAGTAAATATATGCGTGCATGTTTAAGTGATCGAATTAAATGTGTGTGTATGCACCAACAGTTATTTAAGTTACATACATAATTATCTAGACAGTATGTATGTATGAATGTTTATATTGTAACGAAAATGGCCGTCGACAAGGTTAAGCAGCATTACACAAAAATATTCCAACAGGGTTAATGTAAGTGTTACGCGAAAATATTCCTACAGGGTCAATGCAAAGCATAATCTAGAATATTAGCAAACAACTAAATAAGCATGCGTAGCATATAGAAGCTTAATTAAACGTAAACAACCAAAAGCAACAACAAAAGGCATCTGCTTATTAAGAAGATTCACATATTTACACACATACATACATGCTAATTCAAACGAAAAGCAAAAGATAAACAACCACCGTGTATTGCTTAGTTAATGATGTACACACGTATGCATATACACATGTATGTACATAGTTACCACATGAACTTAATAAGGCACTTTGCAAACAGCATATAAGATGATAATGATCGTCTAGGCATTGCTTGAAACTTCCAGTGGTATTTGTGTGGAGTATAAAAAGCGGTGACGCATCCAATGAGCTAGTTAGTTGCAGTTGTGAGTTAGTTGCGAACAAGTCAGTTGTGAACAAGTCAGTCAGTTGCGTGTGAACAAGTCAGTTGATAATTAAGTGTGTTCGTTTACTTTTGCAGTAAAATGCAGTAAATGAGTAGTTACTGCAAAAATTTTAAAATTTACTCTCAAAAAGAGCGATAGCCAAAAAAAGTACGCGAACGAAAAATAGTAAAAATTAGTAAGATTAAAGAAACAGCTGACTCTAACTCCACATAGCGTTGAAAAATATATAATCTTTGTACTATGCAACTCTTTTAATTATTGGTACTCGATACAATATTTTTATAACACGGACAATATCAGAATAAATTCTGTAATTTATTTCATGTAATATTTGTAATTAATTTCTTTTTGATTTCCTTGTTTTGTTGTTGGCTAAATTACTAAAAATTACATGACTATTTGTTAATGTTACTGATTACTTTAAAAGCAAGTGCGATACTAAGTACCCAAATACTTTACAATTTTACAACTCTGAGTAATTAAAATAAATTGCAAAACAAAAGGTTCAATAAAATATGTTACAAAATATGTATATTAACAGCTATTATTATTATCATTAACAAATTAGTTATCTTATTAATGACTTTCACGATTACCATTTAACCTTTTTTCAAATTTTTACACTTTTCATTTGCTTACTTTCCATTTGTTTACATTTTGAATCATATGTTTTTATCTTACTAAACTCTACTACGACAAATTTCTGCAGTAAAAATTTGCAAAACACTGAGTCAAGAACTGTCAGTTTACTCTCTCAATTTGTGTTCTCATTTACTGTATTTTGGGTAAACGAACGCAATTTAGTAAAATGCAGTAAAGTTCAGTAAAAATTTGTAAAAACTTTTGAGTACGCGAACGCAATTATTAAGTTGCGAATTAATAATAGTCTGCGACACAGTGGTGAGTTGATAGTTAAGGGTAGTCTGTGCTTTACACGTGAGTTGGGAAAAGGATAAACTATAGGACAGTCTATAGTGATAGCAAAGTCTGTCGTGGAATTGAGATTATTGTGGAGTCTATCGTGTCGACTGGAGTAAGGGGAACAGCGCAGCGAATAGACGTGTGTAAGGGTGTAAGTAAAGCCAGTGAGTCTTTATTGGTGTATCAACTGTGAGTGTTGGCAGAGTGAGTGCCGTGTGTGACAAGCAGCAGACAAAGAGGTATTGGTGTAACAACTGTGAGTGATGGGAAAGTGAGTCTTGTAAGTGACGACTAGCAGACAAAGAGGTGTCACGTGAATACTTGCGCAGCCAGCTAAGACACGTGCGTAAACAACAGCGAGGAAGGCGTGTGGTAACCAGTTGTGAATATTTGTGTGTAATTCAGTAGTTTAAGTTGTATTAGTTTATATAAGCTCTTGATTAATTTAGTTTAAGTGTATTTGTAAATAAAACTTGTATCATTCTTAACCCTAATTACTACACTCGGGTCTTGTATTCATTTGCAAATCTTCGAGCCTACGGAAAAGCGTTTTTATAGAGAGAAAAAAACGTAACAATATAATAAATACTGACATACAGAAACATTTGTGTGTGTATGTCCGTTAATATATATATATATATATATATATATATACCCTGCAGTCAGACTGGGGCCAAGTGTCTCTATGTCAACACTAAAACTCTAGTAGTAGTTACATTGTGTACAATTTCTCTTTTATTCGTCAGTATAAAATAAAGAGAGAAAACAGATGTGGTGTATTTCTGGTGGATTTTGCAACAACTTGTCAATATACATAAATTAAGGTATAGAAATGTACCAGTAAATTTCTGCACCCAGACAAAAAAATGACACCATAAGTGCTCAAAATGACCACATTCGGTGTCAAAAGTGTATCAACAACGTTTGTGGTCAAGTTGTACACGCCGTTGTCAATCTGACAACGAAATATTGACAACACAATCGTTTTCAAATCGAGCACAAATGTGGTCAAATTTACACCATACCGTTGTCAATATGACACCATACCGTTGTTAATATGACACCATACCGTTGTCAATGTGACACCATGCTGTTGTCAATTTGACATCGTTCGTTGCCTATTTGGAAGTAAATTTCCGTTCCGTTTCCCAATCTATTCACATAAAAATAGATACTAAAATCCATGGTTTCCTTTTTTAAAACTTGTTTTATTAAATAATTAAAATTTAATTATATACAGACATACAACAATTTAAATTAACTTAACTCTAAAATAAATTTTTCCATTAATCATTGGATATATTGGTAGAGTTACAAATTCAATAACTAGTATTAAAAAAGTTTTGTCCTGTTTTAGTGAACCTCAGTTTTTTTCCACGCAAAGAGATTTTCTCTGAATTCCATACGTAGCCCTAATGGTGGAACTGCTTGCTTCAAATCTTCCTTTTTTAATATGGCAAGCTCCGAAATGTTGTGTTATGCTTAAAATTAAAAATAGGCATAAATAATTATGTTTGCAAATAAAAGGTTTGATTTACTTACCTTTTAAATATTCAAGAACGGATTCCATTTTTATGTTTTTAAGAATTCCTCAAGTTTATTATCCTCAGTGTCTTCAGCATCGGAGATGGGAGTGCACGTGTCACTGACCACCATGAACTCACCATTAACTTTTAAAAGCTCCAGCAAATTATTTTCTCGCATATTATTGTTAATTTCTTTACTAGTTTTCCAAAACATGCTTCCTTTCACCTTCGGTAACAAACAAATAATAAGAAAAACATAGCCGACAACAAACGAGTAAGAATTGACAACAAAGCGTTGTCAATTTGCACACATTTGTTTACAAATTGACACCCGCGTTGTCAAAACTTAAAATTTGAGAACAAAGTATTGTCATTTTGAACACGTTCGTTTACAAGTTGACACCCGCGTTGTCAAAACCTAAAATTTGACAACAATGTGTTGTCAAATTGAACACGATCGGTAACTAGTTGAAAACGTGCGTTGTCAAATACCAATATTTGACAACATACTGTTGTCAATTTGTACACGTTCGTTAACGAATTGAAAACCAGTGTGGTTAAAAAAAATCGACAACGTAGGGTGCCAAATTGACCACAAACGTTGTTGGTTTTGCAACGTCATTTTTCCCTCAGTGTGTTTGGTATGTCTCCATGTTCCCATAAGAACTATGAATTCACTATCTAGTCAACTGTTTTAGTGTTACTAGTAGATTTTCCATGACAAGCACATGCTAAATGTTTATAGCACAAAGTATTATATGGGGAATAATTGTAGAGTAGTACTGGTGACAAAGTCAAAAGCGACTCAGTACATTTTCACCATCGACATTTCCTTCAGGGTTCATATTTAATACGAGTGTATGTATGTACTAGTGCATACATAAGTAAATGTACTGCAATCTACTCATTCATACGCACAAAATACTCATAGCAGAGCGCCAATTGAGGCCCACTATGCTCAAGTCCGTCCGCCAGTGCGACCGTACGAACGACCGACAGGCCAACCACATTATATAAAATAAATTTACACTAAAATATATGCGTGTATAAAGTATTGCATCACGAGAACTGCTAACATCATTGTATAATAATTATTAAATATCCCCAAAGTCCTATAGAGTTAAATTTTAAACTCTTGCACAATAGGCAAAAACAATAAGCAGTGATTTAAAAGAATAAGTTAATAAGAATGAATCTATCACAGTGGAAGCAAGAGTTTTTTTTTCTTTGCTTTTTTTTTCTGTCTCCAAAGAGAGATATTTATTCAAAGAGGAAAGTCCATTATTTTAAATACATATTAAGTTTATATTATTATTAGCAGTGATGGTATTTTGGTGCGTTTCGGGTATTTTTTGGTGCTTTTTGCCTCTTTATAAACGCGAAATTTTGGATAATACCCTTTTTTAAAAAGCGGGTATTTACAGTGCTTTTAACAATTTCTTACAGTGCCTTTGGTTCGTTTTTGTTCAATACAAATATTTTTAATTTACAAAACTAAAATACTTTTAAGCGCTAATAGTAATATCTTTTAACTGTGGCTTCTTAAATTGTTTTTAATGACAATAGCGGAAACTATGTTAAAAACAATGTAGAAATTCATAATTGGGATTAAAAAATTCATTTTTTTTTTGCAAAATAAAAAACGGAAGTAACTGAAAGTACAACATAATTCTCTACATAATAATTGATTGAAAGTAGTATGCAATAAGCATTTGTTAAGGCTTACACAAATATTTAATCATACTTTAGGCTGTTTATATTTTAAGGGTCGATTTCGGAATTTTCATAAGGCTGTTAATATGTAAGTGCAAAAAAGTAAATCAAAATTTTCACGTCTACAACAAAATTTAGTTAAATTTGTATTCAACGCACAAGAGTGGTTAAATTTTAGGGGCTGATTTCGATTGAAAGCATGAGGTTATCAATAGCAGTCAGTTGTCTTAGACAACGAGTAGCCAACCCCCAATTTTTTCATATCGTATTGACGTGCTGTCTGTCAATGTTGACAACTGGAATAAAGGTGAATATCGCAAAAAAAAACTTTTAAGTTAAGAGTACTTAAGAAAAGAGTGTCATTTTTAATGCATTCTTTATGTGTGAATGATTTTTCAGTAACATACATATTTTAATCTAAGCCTAAGATTCACCTACTATTGTATGTATGTACATATGTGTATGTATGTGTGTATATGTTACTATATTATTTGACTCCTGGTTTTTTTTATTATTTGTTTTTACATACTTATTTTTATTAAATTAATCAAGATTTTGTTTTAATTAATATGTTAATAAATTCTGTTATTACATCTCAAATACTTTGTTTATTTTGAAGCAAAAATTTTAAATTATATTTTGACATTTTACACTCTAAACTTTCCTTTTTGGAAGGCTTAATGTATTAAAATTAAAAAAAAATATATTTTCGTGCTTTTTTACCCTCTTTTTCGTATTTTATTGCTCTTTTTACCCTTTTTGCAACAGCTTAATGCGCTTTTGCTCTTTGTAGAGATACCAACACTGATTATTAGTAAGACCAAATTTTAAAGGCATCAGCCAATAAATTATATCAAAAACTAGCTACACCCGGTGTGCTTCGCTACCCCCATCGTGTTATCGAATGATGTAAATATTTTGTATATAAACCGAAAATGCAACATTTCGAAAGTTTTAAAATTTTGATATTGGATCATTATTAACATATATTTTTTGTAAATATCTTCGGAACTACATAACCGATTTAAGAGTTTGATACCTCGTTTTAAAAAAATGACAACAGCTTTCAAAAAAAAATAAAATAAAAAAAGCAAAAAAAAAAAATTATAAATATATATATATATGGCATGCAATATGAAAATGGATTTTGCCACGCCCCTCCGCCCGCAGACCGAAAATCAAAAATCAAACTTCACAGTGTCACCTGCCTGAATATTCTGAAGATTCCATGAAAATTTCATCAAAATCGGACCAGCCGTTTTGGAATCCATACGTTACATACATACATACATACATCCTCTTTTATATATATATATATAGATTATTTAAGTCCAATAATTTAAATAAGAAATACTAGCCCCCGTATTCATAAAATTTAAAATGAATTTAAAATGTATTTTATTTAAAATTTTTCATACAAAATTTTCTTAAAATGGATTTCAAATTCATTTTAATTTTTTATGAATATGCGCGTTAGCCATACGGGTATAATTTTAAATAATAATAGCCTTATTTAAATTTTTTATGAAAATTTGTTTTAAAAAACCTTTACAAAGACATTTTAAGTTTTATAAATAAGGCTGTAAATAATTGGACTTATATTTAAATTAAATTAAATATTAAAATATACAATTTTTTTATTAAATGAAATATATGCAGTCTTATTTTTAAAAATTATTAAGGATTTATAAAGGGTTTTTAAAACAAATTTTTTTAAAAAAATTTTCTGATTAATCCTTTATAAAGCCTCAATAATTTTTATAAATAATATTTAATATATAAATTATTGGACTTTAATAATTTTTTATATAATTTATTGGCTGGTGCCTTCAAATGGTCTCTACAGAGCCTGACAAATTAAAATTTACTAAACAATATTTCTGCATATATTCTTTGAATTTTGCCAGATGCCTACAAATATTTCATTAAAATTCAACCCATCACATGTTATATTAAGTTAATGACATCTGAACCATGTTGACGCACTACCCAATGAAAAAAAAATTGAAAGACTAACGGTCTAATTCATAAAAATTCCTTATTTCAGCTTTAATCTGTACATTACTTATGAAACAGATTTTGCTTTATTAAGCTCTAATAAAAATTTGTATTCATAACTGATTAATATCAGTGAATTAACTATTAAACGATTTTGCTTCTTTTGTAATTTTATGTTGGCAACATCATGCTACTTTCGCTCTCATTTTATGTTTAGTGATGCATACAACCAAGAATCGATTATCTAGGTAGTCTGTTTGAGTCGAAAAAAAAATTAAATCATTACGCATAATGTTATTAAAAAATAACTTAAAAAGTAGGCGTTTCACTTTTTATTAATAAATAAACCAAAAAAAAATTATATGTTGCAAAAAATTGTATTTGAACACATTTATATTCGGCTGAGTACAGAGGTAGGCAAATACCCATTTTATAGCGGTCGATTATGCATCACTATTTTGTTTTAATTTTAAAATGTTATTGTATTTACATACATACATATGTAAGCATGCAGTACCATACAAACATACGTATGCTTGTACTTACATATGCCCTTATGTTTATAATTCTGTTTTTCTTTTTGCCAATGAATGGGATTTCTTTAATTTTCAATGATGTTTATATGTATGTATTTTTCTTTTTGTACAATTATGCATACATACCCTCTAGTCAGACTAGAACCATATGTCTCTATGTCAATACTCTTTCTCCAGCGACAATTGCACTAGTTAAAATGTCGACAACTTTCCTTTTATGCAAGAGTAGAGATACGTTAGAGACAACAGTTGTAGTGTATTTCTATTGATATTGTCAATGAACGCATCAATAGTTTGTTTTTCTTTTTTATTATCCTATGCAATAATATTAAATAAATATATGTAGACGAGCGTCACTAAAACCTACTAGTGAATCTTTGGTTCAAATATCTCAATATCGTCATAAAAGAACTACCTTCTCAATAGTGCTAAAGTCTACTGGTAGATTTTTAATGACAACCTTATGTTATATGTCAAAAGACGATTACATTGGCTGGGTTACACCTAGTCAGTAGCACTATTGACAATGTCACTAGAAAATCAATATAATTTTACTATTGACAACGACCGAGGAAATATCGATATTGTAGACTAGAGCCCCTAAAATTTACTA
The DNA here is from genome assembly GCA_949987645.1 of Tachina grossa. Taxonomy (NCBI): domain Eukaryota; kingdom Metazoa; phylum Arthropoda; class Insecta; order Diptera; family Tachinidae; genus Tachina; species Tachina grossa. The sequence continues at coordinate 44,976,231 of OX465278.1, read as the reverse complement.
GTGAATTTTAGGTGCCAATGTCTCCATGTGGTCCCAAAAGAACTACTTAGTCAGTAGTGCTACAGTCCACTGGTGGATTTTCAATGACAAGCTAATGTTAAATGTCAATAGGCGATTACATTGGCTAGGGTAGACCTGGTCAGTACTACTACTGACAACGTCACTAGTAAATCACCACAATTTCACTATTCGCACTTTCTGCAGGGTACATACATGTACCAACTTACATATATTAATACATTTGCCCAAGAACATTATTCAGGAGACATGCATAATAATAAAAAAGAAACATAAAAGTGAGAAACCACAGAAAATCTCACATAAGGGATAAAAAAATCAAGAAAATATTATTTATAATGGTTTATCAAACGCTTAAAGTAGCGTGGAGGCTACATTAAAAATCTCTGAGTTATGAAACGTTTATTAAACGTCTAATAGGCTATTAATCATTTATGAATACACATTTAGCGATTTTTGACTATTAATGTGTTATTGAACTGTTAATAATCATTTATGAATTAGACCGTAAGAATGTCTACTAACTAAATTTTCATTGCCTTCAAAAAATCGATATTATTAATATGCAGATAATCAGCAGGAAAAAAAGAATAAAAAATTTTGTGGAATTAAAACAAAAATCATAAAAATGTGGTTCAAAAGAAAAAAGTTTGGCGAACGCTGTTGTACCAATTTTATACTTTGTGTTGATATACGACTTTTAAATTGTACTTTCATCATACTGAAAGCTTAGATATATAGAAAGCGTATAAATAGAACGCGAAATACAGCATGCAGGTAGTTTTTTTAACAAAAAGTCTTCTAATAAAATATTTAAAAAAAAAATTTAAAACAAACGTGCGAATTACTCTAAATCAATTTTGTTTTATAAATGAAGTTATAAAAAGTATGGTTCCAGTGCAAACATACTGCTACTAAGAACGAATCCAAAGTAGAAAAGTTACGAAAAAACTCAAAAAGCTATATTTGGTGAGAAAATACTGTCATATATCTGAAATTTACTGAAACAAAACATATGTACATGGTTCAAAAGGTCTCAATGGGTGCATTCATAAGACGTAGCTGTTGCGCAACCGTTGGGTATTTGTCTTAGAAACGCACAGTTGCGTAATTCCGCTCCACTCAACAGTTGAGTAATTTTCCATCACAAAATTTGTTCGCTACCTTTAGTCAACATGTTTTGCTCAGCATAAACAGCTGATCGAATAGAGCTTTGCCATTTATATGCTTTGTTATGTGGCAGTAGCAAATATTTGTTAAATTTTATATTACAAATGCGATGAAGTAGCGAAATAAAGATATAAAATTAAATTATATACATCAAGCCGTTTCTAAGACGTAGATGTTGGAGCCAACAGTTGCTAGCATTTGCACAACTGTTGAGCTCAACAGCTACGTCTTATGAATGCGCCCAATCTCTTCTATCTAATCCGTTTATAAATTTAAAATCGGTTGATACTGAACTTAGTTAAAGGTTTGTAACAACAACATTTTGGGTGTGTTTGGAAAACTTCAAATACAGATTGTTGTTATGCTCGACAGTGAAATTTATTTTCCTTTTGTAGACTTAAGAAATGTTGTCCAAAATCAATGTAAATATTTCTCTACTAAAATTAATTAATTTGATTACAAAAAAAAAACTTAAAGTTTAATACTGTTACATTTTTACATTTTGCAGGCTCAAAAGTTTGCAATTAAATAAAAAGTCACAAGTATACAATTATTATCAATTGAAGACACTTTATTTACTCAAAACTAATAATATTATGTTCTTTTAAAACACACAATGTCAAACAATTCTCTCCGTGAATACCACGATGTTAACTTCGCTGCTCTTTATATAGGGTGTTTTTTAAGAGGTATAGAACTTTGAATTGAAATAAAACACAAGAAAATCGTTTTAATGTCCATCAATTTGGCTTTATTGGAAGGATAATTTTATGCCATTAATGTTTAAATATGATTTCGGGCATGTGGCCGCCGCGGCTGGCTCGAATAAAGCCAATTCTACAGGTCCAATTTTCAACCACTTTTTCGAGCATATGGGGCCGTATGTTGGCAATAACGCCACGAATGTTGGCTTCCAAGTCCCCTAACGTTTCTGGTTTGTTGGCGTAGACGAGCGACTTCACATATCCCCAAAGAAAATAATCCAATGGTGTCAAATTACACGATCTTGGTGGCCAATTGACAGGTCCATTCCGCGAAATTATGCGCTCATCGAATGTTTCCTTCAATAAATCGATTGTGATGTGCGCTGTGTGGCATGTAGCGCTGTCTTGTTGGAACCACAACTCATCCACATTCATGCCATCCAATTCGGGAACAAAATAGTCGGTTAGTCGGCTCCAATTGCTGTGCACGATGGCGAATCGATTCATTCGGGTCCTCTTCAACACTTTGCTCTACAGCGGCAATTGTTTCTTCGGTGCGCACTGTTGCACGTCTCTGCGGATGCGTATTATCACATAGAGTAAACGTAGTGCGAAAACGATCCATGGTTAACCGAATTAATTGCTCTGATGGACGATTATGTCGACCATAAAATGGACGGAGCTTGCGGTAAACTTCGCGAACTGAACCATTATTTTCGAAATAAATTGGCACGATTTGCAAGCGTTGTTCTTTTGTCAACCTGTTCATGATGAAATGGCAAACCAAAACAAAATATTAATCACTTAACAGCTGACAAAATGGCCGCCAGTTAAAAAAGTGAAGTTCTATACCTCAATAAAAAACACCCTTTACAATACCGTCTGCTTAGTAGAGGCATCGCACTTTTTATACTTCCAGAATAATGTTAAGCTATGTACAGACGATTGTCAGATCTTACACCCCCCCAGGGGAGTCTATTTATAGACTACGGGTGTGGCGACCCCGGGGCCCCAGCTGGGGTGATGTGGCTTTTTCCATTGACGTACCTTTGGTACATTACCCATAGAACTTATGTGTTATTACCCGATCTCTGAACACAAACAAAGCAAAGGATGTGCACATATTTATAAAAGGAAGACAGGTCCTGTTGATGTCAGTTAGGTGCAGCGTCACCTAGAACTGCCCCTGAGTTCAAAAGACGATAGAGGTGAAGCCCTTGTGGTGGAACTTCGAGGTCTGACCAGAGGATACTTCTGGTGCCACGGGTGCCGGTTGCCCGACAGTCGAGCTGCTTTGAAGTTTTGAGTGCATGTAGCGGTCGTCAGTTTCCTTTGCTAAAATGCCGAGTTCGTCCTACCCCTTGGGGTCAAAGGGATGATTTTGGTATGTGTGGAGTAGGCACTGGTTATTTGGCGACACAGGCATGGGTTCATTTCGGATGAGTGGTTGAGCTGTGCCGGCAATCGTTGAGGAATTCTCTTGGGGACCTCGCTATGGGTGTATACACAACACCTTAGCGTGGAAGCCGGAGAATTATCGTGGTGGCTGTGGTTGCTACCAAAATCGCTGGGAGAATAGAGTTGGCTTCCCAGTGTGAAATCAATGCTAGTGATTGGTCTGACGCGGTCAGCCAGACACTATTCTAGGTGCTGTTGCCATTCAACAGAAGCTGCTATGGGCACGGACATAGCAGCAGAGTTTAGATAGCTCAAATTACCTCAGCAAGGTAATTGAATATAGTACAGGGATAACTATATTCAAAGATTGCAACCTATGTATGTGCCTTATGGAGTGGGCCATAGGTTCATTCTAATAGGGGGCATGGGGGCGTTGGTCTGGCGTGTAACCCACACCCGGTGCTTTGGCACCCGTGAGATAAGGCCGTAATGGCAGGTGCTCATGGAAAGCTATCGCACATCTGTCAGATCTTACAATATTGTCAGATCTGGCAATGTGCTGACAATGTACTGGCAATCGAAAATTGCCAGCACAATATTCATTGTCAGTTCACACGGTTGTCAGAAAATCTTACAATTTATTGCCAGACGGTTTTGCGACAATAAATTCATCTGACAAAATCGTCAGTAGAAAAATTGCCAGTTCACAAGGTTTTCATATGCACATATTGTTAGATCTGTTGTTATGCGTTGCCAGACTTAAAGCATTTGATAGAAATTGTTAAATATTTATCGTTTGTGTTTATGTTAAATGTAAAAAGTGAAACTATAAATTATTATGTACCATAAAGAAGCAATTGCAATGATTTTCTCTGCATATATTTTATTATAAACTTTTTCTTTAAAATCAAGCGTGTGCAGTGTTGCCCATAGAAAGAATTCTCTTACAATGACGCCATTGTCAGATGCATAAACTTCGCACATCTGACAATATTAAAATGTCTGACAAATATCTGGCAATAATTTTACGTGTTCACACGATTATAAGATGTCTGACAATTTGTTCTCAGCTGCTAGTCTTGCAATGGACTGACAATGCTTTTTCTGGCAACGACGTCTGAAAAAAATTGTCAGTTCACACGGTTGTAAGAAATTTTGTGCACATTTTACTGGCAATATTGTAAGATCAAGATAATAAAAATTTATTTAATAAAATCAAAAAAATATTTGAATACCCGAATGAAATTGTATTCAATTTTGTACATCATAAGCTGTGAAGTGGTTGTTGAACACGGTGGTGTTACCAGTATTTATTATTAAATCACAAAATATTTAAAGTTGTCTTTTGCATATGATTTTTTAATAAATCTATGTTAGTCTTAAAGTGCTTATCAATTACTATGAACTTTAAAGCTAAAGTAAAATATTTTTTTGCATAAGGGGGTTAGTTGTTTTATTTTTAAATAAATACATACATTAGACTTATGAAATAATTTAATTATACTAAAAATGCAATTAATGAGCAAATAAGCAAATAAACAACCAACACTTTTAAATTATATAAAGACTTTATGTTAAATAAATATACTTCGGTATTTTATGTAAATTATAAAAAAAAAAATAGAATTATTTATTTATTAATTCTCAAGGCTCGTTAGCCGACTGTAATGGAATGTAAATGTAACGGTAGGAAGCAGCTGAGCAATATTGTTATGTGATAAGTAGGTTACGTTACATTACAATCAACTAATTGAGCCTTTAGTAATATCCCAAACGAACTACACAATTGTCCGTGTTCTAATTAGATGTAAATAATTTTATTAAAAGTCAAAGAAAAATTATCTAAACATCATGAAAAATTCATTAAAATGCAGTCACATAGTATACATAGATACATATCGTTAACTTAATACGAAAAGGCCCTAACTCATGTTTTTCATAGTTTACAGGAGGAGGAAAAAACTAAATATTTAAAAAAAGATGCAATATTAATACAAAATTTTTTTAAACGCAATATTATGTACTTATGTAAAGTTCTTTTAATAAAAATTCCGTTTAAAAAAAAATTTTGTATCAATATTGCATCTTCTTTTAAATATTTAGTTTTTTCCTCCTCCTGTAAACTATGAAAAACATAAGTTAGGGCCTTTTCGTATTAAGTTAACGATATATACAGCAAATAAGAGAAAAAAATTGCAAAACCAAGAGAAAATACTACAAACGCACACACATACATGCTTTGATTCTTTTTAAAATTTAAATGTAAGCTATTAAATGCGTGTGTACATGTAGTAGTAGCAACTTTAAACGCTAATAGCTCCCAAAATAATAATCCGATTTCAATAAAATATAGATTGTGCACATCTGTGCAGAAAATCCTTTAAAATCATTTAAATTTTTTTGAAATCGGTGCAGTAGTTCCGGCGTAAAAGGGATTACAAAAAACGCGTTTGCCTATTAATTATACAGATACCCTATCGGAAATTTGGCTAACTTTAAACTAACTTTAAGCTAACTATTTCGCAACTAGTACTGACTACACTTGGATTACTTTGCAATGTAATCAACTGACTATTTTAACATTGCGATGTCCTAGGCGGTAGTCAATTGTCTCACTCTGCACTACTTTAAGCTAAGTAAAAGTTGACTTTTTAAATCAAATGGTAGTCAGTAAATTAAAAAAACATTTTCTGGGGCTCGAACATGTAACATCACACGTTGTGTACTTAACACGCTACCACTCGGCTAAGCTAACATCTAAAATAACAACAGCAAAATGTTAATATAAAACTGAAATGAGTTTTAAAGTAGCTGATAATAAATTTTGTTGGCTCTCACCAAATTCGATTACGTACTCAACTTAAGAATTAATTTTGGGTTTGTTCTGGATGACTTTGCAGCTAGCTTTTAGTCAGTCTAAGAAAAGTTAACTATAAGTTAACTATTTTTGTAGTCAACTAAAAATTCTCCGACAGGGTAGATACTCCTACGCAAACTCACAAATACAGGCTAGAATTCACATCCTACACCATCGTGTGACTTTTGAGAAAATGCAACCAAGGTATTAATTAGTTTATGAAAATTTTCAAAAGACAATAAATAACAAATCATTAGCTTAGAGTTATATTTTCTCCTAACTCGTGCGATTGTAGGATAGTGAGCACCAGACCTACGGAATAAATAAATTGATATTATCTTGATTTAAATTTTTTGTTGACAATTACTGTAATAGTTGAGGTAGATTTAAATAAAGAAAAGGTATGGATGGAATTCGTTTCACTAAACCAACCAAAATATTTCTTCATATCAGTACTTTAGTTTTTTTAGGGCAAATTTTGTAAAACGAAAAAATTGAGCGTTATGCGACTAAAATCAAAATTCATCAAAATTTTTAATTTCATTCTAAAATTTTTAATTTTTTTTTATCTTTTCACTCTCTAATAAAAAGCGTTATGTATTATTATATTCAATTTTTAAACTATTGCTGTTTATATTGTGCCCATAACCATTAAAAAAAGCTTAAGCTTAAGATTTCGTTCGAAGATGAATTTTCTAGAATATATTGCGACGTGTTCACCTTTTAAAAAGATTATTTTCGACTTTATGCAAATTAAATAACTAAAATTCTTATTAAATAAGAACATTTTATTAACTTAACACTGATGCTGAGAGCTTTGAAAACACACAATGTTAAGTAATTCCCTGTATACCACAATGTTAACTTCGCTGTTAAGTTGATACAACAAGACTGACTGTTTTAGCATTGATGCATCGCCATTTGATATAAATGTTTTGTGTATTTTTTCACAAATTGTTTTGATACATTTCGATGAGAGCAAATACCAAATATTATACCAAATTTTGATGGGCATGGCTCTGCCCATCTGCAAGAGCTTCGCGTTTCCTAAAAATCGGTTACGTAAAGCCATGTGAAATATTATAATAGATTTTAGTTTGCATGTTCCCAACTAAATTAAGTACCGCAAGATTATGTTGTTGTAAGGGCCTTGCAATTCGTAGGAATGATGGCCATGACGCCGCCCATTTTTTGTTAAGTTTCAAAACAATTAGTTAGAGGCCATAATTTATTGGGATTCGCCCCCAACCATTTTGAGAAACTCGAAAGTCTTTCAAAAAAAATAAAAGGCCTAAACCGAATTAAAAAAAAACACAAAGTTAAAATTTTATTAGTGGCCACGCCCACATTTTAAAACGCAAAACCATAAAATGAGAGTGAACTAAGTGTTCTGGTCCTTCGATTCCAACCGATTGCTCTGATTGTTTCTGCAGACAAACTAAAGTAGCTTCACAGTTTGTGTTTGTAAAAAAAAGATAGTTTATTCTTAAGTTTAACAAAATTTTAACGCACTACTAATCCTAAATTATTATTTTACTTATTAAGTAAAATATTTTTTTTTATTAAAAATACATTAAAATTTTTTAACTTAAACTTTAACAATTCCCATAGAAAACACTAGATATTTTATTCTGTTTTTATTTAGCACTACCTACCTGTGGATTTTTTTATTTCCAAAACTCGTGAGGCTCAAATTCACAGTCTTTAGTTAACTAACGAAGATGGTTTAACCAGTGAAATTGATAGTTAAACCAAGAAGTTATTTAACTATAGACTGTGAATTTAATTTTTTTTAAATAATCCCAAATTAATATTTTACTTATTAAGTAAAATATTTTTTTATTAAAAATACATTTAAATTGATTATTGAGGGGTTTAGCTGGATCCTATGCGCATTTCACTGTTGCTAATGCAGATCATCAGGGAACCTTTACCCAAAGTTTCTTAGAACAAATAGAGTTATTATGTTATAAACTTTCATTTAAACAAATGAGAAGCTTAAAACAAATAACAAAGTTGAAACAAGAACTCAATAATCAACATGTTTTTTTTATTTTCTTTAGCATTACTACATTGGCTGACTTTTTTTCAGCTTCAAATTGTAGTTGTAAAAGTATGTAAAAAGAAAATAAATGTAAATAACAACAACAGCTATTTAAGAGTAGAGAGTGAATTTGGACCTAAATGTTATAAATCCACTCTTTTAATACTCTGTTCCACACACTCAACTATTGAAACACAACGACATCGTAACATCCTGAACTGAATGATGCTTAAAAATTTTAAACTTAAATTTTTAGATGAATTTAAACACAATAAACAAATTGCACATGAATTCGAAAATTCAGTATGCATTTACAAGGAGGCAAGCCAGCAATTTAGTCATTATAATCACATATGCATATGTACATATATGTATATGTATATACATGCAAAAATTAACACACACACACACACTCAAAAAAAAAGCAGTCAGCGTTGTCAACTTTTAAATTTCAAAAAGCACCGAAACCAGGAAAAAAGCGCGTAATTTAAATAAAATGGCACTAAATTTAAAATTTTATTATTTTACTTAAAAAAATTTTGCACATCGTCGATTGGTTATTGGTTTGCTGCAGACATAATGTATTTTGAATATACTGTGCCGCAAACCAATAACCAACCGACGACATGTACATACAATATATAGGAATCGGTTGACCTTGCATTCCATTCCTAAGATTTCAAATCCGAAGCATACGGTACACATTTTATTTCTATACGAACAAATGAAATCTTAAATCAATTTGACGAAGCATTTTCAAGTTGTTATAAAAAAAATTAATTTTTTTTTTCGTCAATGAACAAACGAATCTCTCGAGTTTAGTGAAATTGGCAGTAATCCACAAGTCTTTCTGAGGTTAAGAGCCGATTACTCGTACATTTTGAGCTCGATGGGCTTAGCAGTTGAAAATATTTTAAAATCAAAGCTTACAAAATTTGGTTTTTATTAAATCAATCTGTGGAAACATTCTCTCGGCGGCTATGTGAGAAAGATAATAAATTTTGATCGAAATAAAAATGATGACTTCTGTGTTTACAATATGGAAGTAACAGAAGTTTGATGGGAATGCAAGTTTTGATAATGCCTCAAACGAGTTCACATTAACTGAATCTTTCAATAGTGGACTCAATATTTTTCCCATTGCATTAAGTGAATCAATCTTTCTCCACCCACTGTCTATACTAGACAAAATTTCGCTATTAGACTATATTTGAGTAAATACTTGTATTATGTCTTCTTTGTTGTATGGCAAAACACTGTTTACATTAAATATGCTTAAAATGTTAAAGTTTGCTGGTAATATGGCACATTTTAAAATCTTAGTAGATTTTTTGAGATGCTCCATTTAATTTCAAAACATATGTTTTTGAATGAAAAACTTCCTCGAAAACAAAAATAGGGAAGGAAGTTTTCCATTTAGTTTTTGGTTTAGTGCCACCGCCTCGAAACAAAAAGCACCGAAAATGAATTAAAAAAGCACTGAGCACTATCTTCAAAATTTGTCGCGTCGAAAATTTCAAAAAGCACTAAAAACGGTGCGAAAAGCACTGGTTTGACAACGCTGAAAGCAATGCTGCCCACAGAAAGAAAACCGAGATAAATGTATAAGCGTATGTGCATTCATTTGTACAAAGAGCCGATTGATGTTCGGCACTCTGGCGCTTCTCTGGCCAGCAGTGAAGTAAAGGCAAAAATTTATTTCATTTTTATTAATTACATTTGCATGTGTGCGAAAATGTGTATGACAGAATTTAATTTGTATTAATGCCTTTCTTTCACCATTAACATCACACAGTTGGACTCTTATTAAATTAAACTCTTACGTCCCTTTTCACAATGTATGATTAGGACTTAACGTGAAGTTTAACTGACAGTTCTTCATACAAAACTTGCCGTTAAAGTCCCTGTTAGCTTTTAATTGTACATTGTGAAAAGGGCCGTTATTTTGTTTAAAAGAAGACAGACAGACATACAGATAGATGATGGTTGCTACAACTCAGTTCTGTCAGATGCAAATGCATTATTAACTTATGCGATTGAAAGTACGAAGAAGAGTTATGTGTATAACAAAACATTTCGCAAACGTGTTTCCTGAGCAGAGCACCTACAGCTTTAGTGATAAAAACTTGAAGCAAAATGGTGAAGCATGACTCTGTCAAAAATATGCTTTTTTATAGAACGTACAATGAATGAAATGAAGTTCTTTAAAAATTTTAATAGATAATTTAGGACAATCAGTTATCAAATTAAATAAATATAATTGGAAATGAAATGCTGATAGGATCCAGCTAAACCCCTCAATAATCAATTTCAATGTATTTTTAATTTAAAAAAAAAATACTTAATAAGTAAAATAATAATTTTGGATTATTAGTAGAGTTTTTTTTCCCGGACATTTTCATTTCCCGGGAAAGCGGGAATTTTTTTTATAAATCCCGGGATCCCGCTGCATAGAATAATAAAAATTAAATTTATTAGGCATTAACAAAAATTTGATAAGAAAGCTTAAAACATTACTAAAAAAATATACCTTATCTTTTAATAATAAATAAATTAACTAATTCAAATTGGGTATTAAAACAGGCACTTTATTTTTTCACTTTAAGTTTTTAAATTCATTAAAGGTTTTTCCAACACGAAAAACGCTGATTAAACTTAAGGCTGGGGCACAACGAATCCGTCATTCGTTAAACTTTGCCTTCTTCAACTGACAGCTAAGTTGAAATACATGGTTTCTTATGAGGTCTGTTACATTCAGTACGTGTTCGTCAACGCAAAGCACAAAACTGGGTCAACTTTTGACTTTTTGCGTACGTTGGATAGTTTGACAGATATTGGTTGGCTCTTTTTGATATGTTCTGATATAGGTTTGCGTGTTTTGTGGCAGCAAAAATAAAATTAAACAAAAGAAATAAACGAAACAAATAAAAAAATTTGATTTTAATAAATAAAATGGAGAATCAACCTGTTGAAGCTCTTCAAATGCTTCCGTCAGTAAAGTACTCATTGTGCCGCCAACCTTCTCCGTCGTTGCGTTAATGTTAGTTGAAAAAGGCGAAGTTTGACGTATGACGGATTCATTGTGCCCCGGCCTTTACAAATATTTGCATAAGTGAGCATAAAAATAAACGTAACAATTCAATTAATAAAAACAAATATAAAATATTTAAAAATTAATTTTAATTTTTTTTTATTAAATAAACTTATTTTATGCTTGAGTACGAAAAAAATTGGTATTTAAAATAAAAAAAAAAACAATTAAAAAAATTAAAAAGACGATTCCAGGGTTGGAAAACTTTAACTTTTTTTTGTACAAAAGTAACTTACTAAAACAAATTTTTCCTTTTTTCTATAAATTGAACATATCTTAAATTCTTAAAAGAAAGAGATTGGTGTAAGAAATCAGAAAAATCAAAAAGAATGATCTCAGGGTTGGGAAACTTACACTTTTTGTGATATATAAAAGTAACTAAGTCTAATTAATTTTTATCTAGTTTGGTGTAAAGAATTATAAAAATAAAAACCACAGCTCCAGAGCTGGAAACTTTGACCTTTTTTCTGTATATTAGAGTAACTAAATAAAATATTTTTTCTTTAATTTCCTTTTTTCTTTTTTTACTTTTTTTTACACACTTTCTATATTTTTTTAAGAACTACTAGATTGATATAAGGAATCAGAAAAATCTAATATAATGATTCTAGGGTTTGTAAATTTATTTGTTTTGTACATAAAAGTAACTAGGTCAAATTATTTTTTCCTTTTTGTTTATACTTTATGTATGTGCTTATGTATGTATCTCTATACTACATAAAAACACTTTGGTAAAGGGTATATAAGATTCGGCACAGCCGAATATAGCACTCTTACTTGTTTATTGAACATTTTAAATTACTTTTGGAGTAAGATTGAGTACATGCATTAGCATTATTAATAGCTGCATTTAAAACTTCTTCAAATGTCTTTTCTTTGACAGCTCCACATTCTTCAACATCACCATTACTTTCTTCAATATCATTAGGTTTTGCAAAAATACGATTTAAAAGATTTTCAACATATTCAATTACTGAGTACTTAGAAGCATAGAAAAACAAACAAGTTTCGTGATTATTGTTGAAGAAATCAGATTCTTTTAAATATTTTACCAAAGTGTACAATTTCTTGTTCCTCCTTTCATCAATGCGTAGAATAGAAGGAACCGATTAGATTTCTTGACATAAAGTGTTAACTATAACATCAGCAGTTAATATGTTTGTATCTCGTCTGCTCAACCTTTCAACAGCCATCTTTATGGGTTTCAAAATTTTAAGCATATTGTTTAATAATACAACTACATTTTCCTCAATCCATAGATTACCCATTTCGAAATCAATAAGGCTCTTTTTTGTTGAATTTCTTAAAAGCAGAAACTTGTCTAGCATTGTTATTATAGAATTCCAACCAGTTACAATATCTAATTCAAGAGCCAATTCTTTTTTATGTTCTTCAACGACGTATTTCTGAAGTAAAGTGTTTTTTGTTGGACTTTTTGTAAATAGTTTTATAATGCGGCGTGTCTGATTTAATACCTCTTTGTAATTACTGTTTACAACTACATTAATTGCAGAATTTTGAAAATCATTTTCATAGTCATCATTGTCTTCTGTCGATTCTGATTCACTGTCAGGACAAATTATTTCTTTTTTTATAAAAAACGTCAATGACTGCCAAATGTATAGCATGATTGAGACAAAAGATCCCATCAGCTGCGCTATCTTTAACAAACTGTTTTTAATTCGGCCGCTCCACACTTAACGGCTATATGGACCATACCTAAGTTGAAAAACGTTTGTTTATTACCTAACAAACATATGTTTAGGTATCTCCTATTCTTCAGACTAGTTCATTCATCCATTGTCAACGAAAATCTACCACCCTCAGTTAATATTGAGTTTATATTATTTATGTATTCATCCTTTACTTCTAGGAATTTTTTTTACTATCAACTGTTGCACTCCCCATTCTGCTTTTGGCAGACAAAACCCATCATGTTCCATGCATTTACGTATGCACTAGTGTCCTGCATAAGACATCTTATAAGAACTTTCAAGACATGAGGGATTTTTCAAATGCTTTACTACAGCGAAATCTTATAAAACAAACGTTAACAACACTGTTTGCAAGAAATTTGTTTGAGTATTGTAGGTATAAGAGTAAAGGCTCCGTTACTCGACTGTAGAAATCGCAAATGTAAGGTAAATGTAAATGTAATGTAAATGTAAACGTTTGAGCGCTTATAGAATGCTTAAAAACGTGTCATGTGTTTTCGAAACAAACAAAAAAATTCTTTGTGCACACATACATACACGCTAATTGCATTGTGCCCAGCAAACACGCATTTTTTATTTTAAATTGCGAGTTATTTGAAGTCAAATGCGAATGTTCATATAAATATGTAGGTATAATATTTAAATTCATAGAAATCATTTCGATTGAAATGTACATACATATGTATACGGACATACATACGAGTATGTACATATGTATGAATTAGAACTTATAAGTAAATAATATATAAAATAGTAATGTTTTAATTAATCCAAGATTTTTTTTAATAATTTCGCTGAAACTATTTTAATTTACTTTCTTTTGATGGCAAGTTTTAGCCTGTTGGAAAAAACTAATTGAATTTTTGAAATAACACACCTTTTAGAACGAAAATGCGCCTAGAGGTTTTGGAAATTATTATTATTTTATTTAAATGAACTCAATTATAATAATTGTAATATCAGCTGTAACGCTCAACAGTAATATTTGTCATTGTACATTACCAGAGCAGATTTTGGGCAACTTCATCGGAAAGACGAAGTATTTAGCTATTTAATTTCCAAGAATGTGTATGCTTGCAGTAGCACCTCAATCAAATCTTCACTTTCTCGTTTTATCCTTTTCTTATTAATGTTCGTACCTACTCATAATAATTTAGTTTTATTCACAAACAATATACATATGTATATTTTTTAACAAAAATACATACATATGTATGTACATATACAGGACTTTTTGTTTGCTGGGTGTTTATCAGTATAAAAAAATCATATAAAATGAAAAACAGCTGTTCGAACACATTGATGAGAGTTCAACATCTTCACATTATTTTTGATTGCATGGAAAAAGTACCAAAACTATTTAAATGGTATCAAATCATTATTTTATACTTACAAACATTGTAATGACTTCGACATTTAGTGAAATTACAATTTAAACTTCATACCCGCATGTACATATTTACATAACAACGTATTATAATTATAAAAAATATTTATATTTTTGTTATCATAATTATTATCATAGACTACTTAAAGTTTTTATAAAAAAACTTTTTTAGAAAACTAAATTTATTAAATATGCCATGTACGTATACAAATTAACCACTCAAAAGTTTAAATTATTCAAACAAACAAAAGTACCAAATCAGCCTTGATTGTGCCACACTCTCATTCAATATACATACATCCCATCACTGTCTACAAATGTCATGTAACGTCGTCATGAAATTCTATTTTCTGCAGGTTCAGACGTTACATATACGTGCCATTTCAGTCAGGTAAGCGTTTGCATAGCTTTTAATGCAACAGATTCGATCAGCTGACACATTTACATTTACAGTTCTACATTTAGAGTCGGGTAATTCTGCCTTAAGGAAGAAAACACTTCGTGACGGAAGAATTTGTGATACTAGCTTCTTTCTACGCATAAGCGCGTGTACAAACGTCATGCATGTATATGTGTATGATTTTTTATTTTTCTGCGCACATGCAAAGGCACACACATGCATTAACATTAGTTGTATGCGGTTAACCACATAATAGCTTATCATCTGCATATTACACACCCACTCAAACGTACACAGAAAAAACTAAATTTCATTTTCAGTAACCAAATTCGTTGAATCAGTAAATATTTTATTTGAATGCGGTCCTACAAATAATTTTGTAAATTCTGATAAAAATTTTGTAAAAATTTAAATTAATCATAGTTCGGCTGAGAGAAAATGTTATTTCAGTGTGTTGGTGTTTATCTCGCTTGTTGATAGGAACAACGTGCTGTTGTGCGGTTGTTGTTGTTTAGTTGTTGCTTATTTTGTTTGATCGTGTTGTATACATGTAAATGCCGAAATGTAGCCGACAAACGTCGTGGCCTGTTTCTTCTCTATACAGTGTTTTGGTACAAATTAAAGGCTCAGTTAGCCGACTGTAATGTAATGTAACTGCAATAGTAAGAAACAGCTGGTCGATTTTGTTATGTGAAAAGTAATGAAAATGGTTATAGAAATGTAATGTTATAAAAATATCAATCAGCTGTTTTTTACGTTACAGTTACATTACATTACAGTCGGCTAACTGAGCCTTAATTTAGTGGAACAGTACAGAATATTTACTGAAACTAAGTTTGATTTCAAACAAATATTTGTTTAAAAATTTTTTAGGAATAATTTTTTCTGTGTATAATATCAAAAATAACAAGCATACACTAATCAACAGTACTTCTTTTCAGTGTTTGTTAAAAACAAGCAGTCTTGCGACATCGCTTGTTAACACTGATATACACATACATACACCAATACATCCAACGTGCTTCGCTTATAGTACGGCAGCATTTATTATTGGTTTAGTATAATTAATACATGCGACGTGAATACATTTAAAAATCATGACATATTTACACAGGTCTCTAGTATGTACTCACTTCTAGTAATCGATATTATGGAAACCCCATCTACTGATGCTAATTTTGCAACAGTAGTACGCAAATTATTTGTGTTTTGAAACGAATCTAATGTAAGCTGAATTTTTTTTATTTTAAGAGGAAGTTGTTGCTGATGTTCGCGTTCTCGTAGTTCTTTCTCCCAAGCTATCTTGTGTAAAGATTTCAAATGACGCAATAATCCGCTGGTACTTCGTCCTTTACATGAGATTATTTTAGCACATAAAGAGCAAATCGAAGTTTCAGAAGATTTTTTCTTAAAAAAGTCCATGCAATTGAGTTTTCCATCTCCAACAATTTTATTTGATTTTATTAAAAATAAAAAATAGAGAATAATTTGAATAAATTACGTTTAAACATCAATCTACTTCACAAAATATCTTTAAATGCAAAATTTTCCAAAGTTATATCAGCTGTTACGTAAAGTTGTCAGTGATTATTTTTTTTATTTGGCACAAATTCCAAAGCAAAAACAGCTATTTTTAAACGTAAAGATGTCAATTATTTTTTTGACCATTTCCCGGGAAAACCCCTAATTATTAGTGCGTTAAAAAATTTTAAACTTAAATTGTAACAATTCCCATAAAAAACACTAATGATTGTTTTTTAGTTCAGTATTAATATCCGAAGTATTCGACCCCAATAGTAAGAGAATGGCTTTCATACAACCTCACTACAACATTGGCCTTAATATTGTAGAGCATTGTGTGTAGGTATATGGAGAAGCTGATATAAATGTTCCCCAGGGTATACATATGTCTCCTAATATTATATGACCATAATGAATTATTAGATGCTAGAGATGACGATATTTAATACGACTAAGATTTACATTATTTTTGTTTGAGAAATTCAAAAAGTATGGGATAGCCTTATAAATCTACCTTCAAATAAATTGGATTACAAGAATGTATAAATGTTTTTGCCTGCAAATATCCAAAAATTAATGGGTTAGTTTTTGCTTACTTTTTCTTACTTAATTTTTCAAACAAAAATTATAGTCCAAATCAAAGATTAATTAATAGAAAGCAAATTTACAAATAAGTATAATAAGTACTTTCACATAATGATACAAATACGAGTATGTGTTTTTGTTATTCATTACAAGACAGTCATTATTATCCAAATGAAATAATTAGATTAGTAAGTGCCGCTCATTACGTTGTAAGCCATTAGACGAGTACTACCGATTACAAAATCTTGCAAAGTTTATCCTGGGAATTTTTAGCCTAGTGCTCATTTCGTAGCTTCTTTCCGAAAGAAAAGTTAGTGTAGATATTTTATTTTCCTAACAGCCATCTGAACGTTGTCTAGATCAGGGCTCTTCAACCTGTGGTACGCGTACCACTTGGGGTATGCGAAACTTTCCCAGGTGGTACGCCAAATCTTCGAAAATTTTATCATTTTATCATTGATATCAAAAATGCAATGCCAGCGATCTCATTAAATTCTGACATATATATATAAAATGAATTAGAAATACAGTCTTGTTATGTTTTTATTGCCCTAGAATAATTAATTTATTATGTTTAATTTCCGTATTTTATTTTTATTAGTTGAATAATAAAGTACTGAAATCGCCAAGATCTCCTAATTTTTATGTATTTAATTTTATTTATTCTTGTAATGTTTTTAATAATTTTAATTTCTTTTTAATTTTGTTGTTTTTTATTATTAATAAATGAAATGGATTAAATATTTTAAAATTGTTTGGTTATTTATTGAGCCCAATAAGGCGAATTGTTCGTTGTGAGTTTTGTGGTACGCGAACCAAAAAAAGTTTATCTAGGAGAAAAATGGAAAAGGGTATTTAGTTTCTCGTTGAGTGCCAGTGTTGCCATATTTTATTTTCAAAAATATTCAAGTCGGCCAAAAAAAAAAATATTTTTTTTTTCATTAAAAATCTTTTTTTAATAATCTTGGGCTTACTGTATTGAAATTCAGTTAAAATTAATTTTGTTTCAAGTAAACTAGCCTAACAGCTATAAACCTAAATATGTAACACAAAAATGTTTACTAGATGTACATACATATCTACATACAACCTATCGGACTTGCTCAAGCTGTCACAAAAAGAGGAGACAAGAGGAGAGGTATTCGATATCGAACTAATTTTCATAAAATTGTGTTTGAGTTATACTTGGGACGAACTCATTCAGTCGGTCGTTTTTGACACAAACCTATGATCCAACCAATGTAGTCTAATTGGGTTTGATCCAAAATTTGGTTCAAAAGCAACCGACTGAATGCGTTTGTCCCTAGTCTAGTTTGTATTAAAATTTCAATCCATATCAAATGCCTTAATTTACTTCTAGATTTAAGCGAATTATTTAATTTCGATCGATATCGAATGCCGTAATTTAACTCTTTTAACGCACGCGTGGTTTAGCAGAATGTGTGTTTGTACACTGAGGAAAACAGTTTAATCAAATGAAATAAATATTGTTGCAGCGTATTACTTATTTTCATAATTTTTATGAAACAAAGAAGAATATATGAAAGTAGTTTAGTCAAAAGGAATTTCAACACATATGCTAAGAGTACCATTTTTCTTATTTTCAAAAATCTTATTTTTAATCTTTTTAACGTCTCGAAAAAATTCAAAAATAAGATAAATCTTCACATATGGTAACGCTGTTGAGTACAAGAACTGCATTCTCATTCTCATGAGAGGATGGACAGAAAACTGCCAGTTGAAAGCAGTCGTGAGATCGAATCTGTTTTATTTTGACCAGCGGTACCGCTGAAAAATTTCAAAAAGTGGCACAAAAAGTGGATTTTCAAAAAAAAAATGGGATTTCTAAGAAAAAAAGGGGCAACTTTAAAATCAAAGAAAATTAAAGAAACAAACATATTTATCAACCTATTTTTATTAAAAACAAACAATAAAAACAAATTTCTCATGTATAAAAAGTACATTAATTTTATGAGAACTCATATAAGTTTATTCTTACGTCTTATTTGCAAGTGAAAATTCTAACTTGTGGCAGAATTAGGTTTTACTTTCTGTTCTGTTACGAATCAACTGACACTTTTTTGCTCTTAGAAATCTCACACAAGTCGTTAGTTTTTCTGTTTCTTTCTGTTATGTTACGGTTTAACCTGTGAAAATCCAAAAAAAATTTAAATAATTCTAAGTAACAGCATAAATAAAATAATAATTAATTTTTATCAGAAAAAAACATAAAATTGTTTTGAAACATAAAAATAGACGAACTCATCACTTCAGCGGAAAACTGTGGCCGTTCTGCTCAGAAACCGGTGATAAGCTATAACATAAAATGTAACTATTAAAATTTAGAAACATAATTTTACAATTGTTTATTTGACGACTGTGAATATATTTCTATAATACCGGCTAGTTGAGTATTTGCAAATACAGTTTT
Organism: Tachina grossa; assembly: GCA_949987645.1. NCBI lineage: Eukaryota > Metazoa > Arthropoda > Insecta > Diptera > Tachinidae > Tachina > Tachina grossa. Next base: position 44,956,910 of record OX465278.1, on the reverse strand, counting down.
TACTTACAAATAAGGCGAGTATAAACGTAGTATAGATAGCTAAAAAAGAATAAAATCTATGATAATAATGAAACACTATTCAAAATGTGGCATTTGATATTGAAATAAAGAAAAAAGAAAATAAATGGAAATTTCGTTCTTAAGATTTACAAAAAATTAAAAAATACATTAATAAATTTTTGGCACCTTTTGGTGCATATCACTTTTTTTTACTTAAAAACCAGTATAATTCAAAAAATTTACTTAATCATTTAAAGTTTTGATAAAAAATTTTAAAATTCGATTCTGAAGAGGATTATATATTTATGGTATTATTATTAAATACTTTAAATATCAATTCTTTTGAAATTGTACATCTGTATTTATTAATAATTTCTTCACTTGCAATCCATTCTTTCAAATCGTTTTGAAATAAATTTAAGGTAGACAGCATGGACAGACAAGTGTCTACTTTCTGTAGATCTGAAAATTTTTTTTTGCATTGCTAATTTAAGTTTACGCTTTATGTTTTTTTTTTTTTGGTAATTTTTTTTATAAAGATGAAATAAGGTATAACTCACTGACTTTGCAACTGCTGAATCTGGGTATATTTTTGCGTTTAATTTGGCCAATTTGTCCATTGACTTAAACAAGCAGTTGCAACTTATCATCATGAATAGTCACTTTCCTCCGAAAATAAGTTTTTTTGTGTGATAAAAACTGGGATGTTTTTATATCATTTGCTTTTGGGAGTTGGCCACGTGTTTGGCTGTTTTAGTTTTCTTAAATTGAGCGATTTCAACTCGATCGGTTTACAGAACAGCCTTTTAAAAATATGTACTTTAATTAAATTTGGCTTTCACAATAGCTGTCGAAAATACAGTTAGAATTATCAAGTTGAGTGTGCAATTGTACTCGTATATTTAAAAATCTTACACAAATGAAAAGATTCATTCCAAGATGTATGTTTTTATATTTATATTTATAAGTTTGACACATAGGAAATAACATCTTGTTTAATGTGGTAGAATCTGTAAGAATCTGCGTACATTTATTGTCAAAATAAAAACCAAAGTCGACTTTATAATGGGTGTTTTTTATTGAGGTATAGAACTTTAAGTTGGCATCACTTTTTTAACTGGCGGCCATTTTGTCAGCTCTCAAGTGATTAATATTTAATTTGGTTTGCCATTTCATCATGAACAGGTTGACAAAAGAACAACGCTTGCAAATCGTGCAAATTTATTTCGAAAATAATGGTTCAGTTCGCGAAGTTTACCGCAAGCTCCGTCCATTTTATGGTCGACATAATCGTCCATCAGAGCAATTAATTCGGTTAACCATGGATCGTTTTCGCACTACGTTTACTCTATGTGATAATACGCATCCGCAGAGACGTCGAACAGTGCGCACCGAAGAAACAATTGCCGCTGTAGAGCAAAGTGTTGAAGAGGACCCGAATGAATCGATTCGCCACCGTGCACAGCAATTGGAGCTTTGTCCATCAACTTTATGGAGGATTTTGCGCAAAGATCTTGGCTTGCGACCTTACAAGATCCAGCTTGTGCAAGAATTAAAGCCGCGAGACCATGCAATGCGTCGTGATTTTGGTGTATGGGCCGAAAATGAGATTGATCTCGATGCTGATTTTCATCGCAAAATTTTGTTCAGTGATGAGGCTCATTTTTGATTGAATGGCTACGTCAACAAGCAAAATTGCCGCATTTGGAGTGAAGAGAATCCACATGAGACCCTTGAGACGCCATTACATCCACAAAAACTGACTGTTTGGTGTGCTCTATGGGCTGGTGGAGTCATTGGGCCATACTTCTTCCGAAATAATGCTGGAGAGTCAGTTACCGTTAATGGAGACCGGTATAGAGCCATGATAACCGACTATTTTGTTCCCGAATTGGATGGCATGAATGTGGATGAGTTGTGGTTCCAACAAGACGGCGCTACATGCCACACAGCGCACGTCACAATCGATTTATTGAAGGAAACATTCGATGAGCGCATAATTTCGCGGAATGGACCTGTCAATTGGCCACCAAGATCGTGTGATTTGACACCATTGGATTATTTTCTTTGGGGATATGTGAAGTCGCTCGTCTACGCCAACAAACCAGAAACGTTAGGGGACTTGGAAGCCAACATTCGTGGCGTTATTGCCAAAATACGGCCCCATATGCTCGAAAAAGTGGTTGAAAATTGGACCTGTAGAATTGGCTTTATTCGAGCCAGCCGCGGCGGCCACATGCCCGAAATCATATTTAAACATTAATGGCATAAAATTATCCTTCCAATAAATCCAAATTGATGGACATTAAAACGATTTTCTTGTGTTTTATTTCAATTCGAAGTTCTACACCTCTAAAAAAACACCCTTTACGAAAAGGGGAAAAAAGGGGCACAAAATAACGCAAATGATCAGCGTGACCGTTTGACCGACTAAAGTGGCAATTTGCCACTTTTTTGACTGCGTTTCCCCTTTTTCGACTGCCTTGCCACTTTTTGACTCCCTTTATTTAGGGTGAGTTATATGAAAATAGATTAAAAATAAAAAGTTTAGTGCAGTTTTCTCGTTTTTTTTTTAATTTTGCCTCTTTTTTTGATAAATCCCCTATTTGGTGCCACTTTTTGAAAAATGTCATCGGTCACCCTGCAAATGATACTAAAAGGGGATTTAAAAGTAAGGGGCATAAAAAGTGGCAAGGCAGTTGAAAAAGGGGCAAAATGCGACTTTAGTCGCACAACGGTAACGCTGATTTTGACAGCGGTTTTTCTTATGCTGTCGAATATACATACATAAATACTCATGCTAAACTTACTCTAAGCGTATGTAGCTTCAGTAATATGACCGCTATCAACTGTCAAAGTTCTCAAGTCCCTATTGGAATACCCTATCTATCTATCACTATTGTTTTTGAATTCTTATCTTTACCTTGCCTTGATTTGGTTTTTCCCTTAAATATTCTTTTTATTTTATGAGAAAAAAATAAGACGTATGATTATCGTATAATTTTCATACAATAGTATAAAACTCATACGCCGCAATATGACCAATAAATTCAGTAAAGTGCGACTTTGACTCGCGCACGAAGGGTTCGTACGGACTAGAGATGGAAATAGAATACACACGACTCAATACGAATTTTTCGTTACAAAAAATCTGATTTCGTGCGTGTTCGGATCGTTTCGTGTTGGGCAAAATTGACACGAAAAACACGAAACGATTTTAGATGTAAAATATGACTGTATAAATTTCCAGTAGAGAAAAAATTTAATATTTTGTATCGTCAAATACACAACACCAGCATATTTCTTGATATTGTATGGGCCTCTGAAGCTTAAAGTTATGTACGTAAACTGATAGTATCAGCTGTGTTGACAGATAGTTCAGCTGGTATTGCCAATTCGGTGTCATATTCACTTGTTCACTTGGCGGCAATCACAGGTTCACAAATGCTGGAAAGTCAAATCAACTGTAGAAAGCAAAAACAAAGTAACATAAGGCCACTACAATAATACTTACATGTATGTAACGACGGTACATCGAATAAGTAATAGTAATTAATGTGATGATCGTAAAAGATAAGCAAGAATAGTTCAACATACTTAGGTAGAGTGATATAACTTCGTGCTAACCAAATAGAAAGTAAAAAAATGGAAAAACAGAAAATGAATAGTGATACTTATAATTGTAAACACAATAATCATTTCTCATATTCCATTTCATACTAAATTTGCGTTAAATAGCTGATATTAATAACAAAACTCTACCCCAGTAGATAGACGTGGGTGCTGATGAAGTGCCTGGCTGCACAGAAAAATATCGGTATTTCCCCCAGCTATAAAGTCTAAGTTTAATTTTTCTTCTCTTCTTTAGAAACTCACATTAATTAATAAAAATATTTCATAGAATAAAGAATTGAAATTACTGAACTTAAGCCTGACTAAAAAATTATTTCTGATTAAAAATTCACTATATAGTTCAATTAAAATCTAAAAATGTTTCACGAAAATAAAAATATTTTTTTTTCGTACAAATAACCCTCGGACTTATAATTCGTGTGACAGCGAGCAATTATGCTTGTATTTCAGAACAATGTGACTCGATTTTTTCTTAAAATTTTAGCTAATGTAGAGCTGCTGACGGCCTATATAAAGAAGTAAAAAGAAAGTTTCGTTTTCTTTGAAAAAAAAAAACAAACAAACAAAATTGTTTGGTGTCGCACGCTACAAAAAGTTGACTTTCCTGTGGAAATGGCAATATGTAGTGTCCGTACGGAACCCTATCGCGTGCGATCCAATTTTAATTTATTTGTTTATGTTTTTTCGCTAATAAAATGTGGATCATTCATTCTTATTCTTTTTTGAGCACTAGAACTGGAAACTATGAAATATATATTTAACTTGTAAGCTTCATTGAATTACTTACATGTTAATTTTTTAATGCTTAGTTCTTAATAAATAAATTTTAAATTTTACTTACCGACAACTGACAGCCTAACCTTACACTACGACCACACCAGCAATTTGATGTGTCTTAGCACAAGCAATAACACCGGCAGAATGATGAAGTCCGATTGCTTGTGTTCAACAATGTATTTGGAGGTGGTGAACACGTATATTCAAATATATTTGCTTTTTATTCACATAAATACTTAAATTGTCAATCATTTTATCATCTTCTTATTTTAAATTGAACTTTTATTGGTTTTATGTAGTTAAAAATTGTTTTTTTTTTCTATTTTTACGTTGAAAAAAAATCAATATAATTTGTATTTGACAGCATGTGTTAAGAGATTGTTGCTCAGCAATGTATTTTAACATTTGTTGCTGAATATATATTTCAACACATATTCATACGGTCCACACGCTAATATCTTGTGTCGGCAATCGAATTTGACAGTTGCCACAGCAATAATTGCCAAGATTATTGCTCGTGTGGTCGGCATCAGCGTTGTCAACTCGGTGCTTTTCGCACCGTTTTTAGTGCTTTTTGAAATTTTCGACACGACAAATTTTGAATTTAGTGCTCAGTGCTTTTTTAATTCATATTCGGTGCTTTTTGTTTCGAGGCGGTGGCACTAAACGAAAAATTCATAGAAAAAGTTCTTTACATATTTTTTTTTTGAGGAAGTCTTTCATTCAAAAACATTCATGTAAACAGTGTTTTGCCATACAACAAAGAAGACATAATACAGGTTGGGCCAAAAGAAACCAAGGGGTGTAAAAGTTTAATAACTTTTTTGTTTATTAACTTTTTTTTATTTTTTCTTTCAGATTATATAATGTACAAAACGGAAATTTTTTTACACTAAGTATGAAAAATGATGTCTCTTAAATGACCACCGTTTTCAGCTTCGCACTGATGGGCTCTTTTTAGAGCATTTTCCATAACATCTTTCAAAACTTGTGGCTGTAGCGTTCGAATTTCTGCAACAATGTTTGCCTTGAGTTCAAGGATTGTCTCTGGCTTGTTCACATACACTCGCTCCTTCAAAAAAACCCCAAAGAAAATAGTCGGGTGCTGTCAAATCTGGCGATCGCGCTGGCCAAATAATTTCCGAATTTCGAGAAATTATTCGCTCTCCAAAAATTTGACTTAAAAGTGCCATTGTGTCTCGGGCAGTATGGGCAGTGGCTCCGTCCTGCTGAAACCACATACCAGGTCTGTTTTCAAGAGCAGGACGTAAAAAATTTTCTATCATAAACCGATACCGCTCTCCATTTACGGTTACAGCACTTCCATCTTCATTCTCGAAGAAGTAGGGCCCAATGACATTTTCAGATGTGATCCCACACCATACTGTACACCTGATGGGGTGCAATTGGCGTTGATGAATGGCTCTTGGATTTTGAGAACCCCAGAACGTACAGTTCTGCTTATTAACAAAGCCATTCAAATGAAAATGAGCTTCATCACTCATAATCAAATTTTCAATAAAGTTGATTTCATTTCTGGCCAACTCTTGAAATTTAACTGCAAAATTTAGACGTTGCCGATGATCTGCGGGTTTTAATTCTTGGACCAATTGCACCTTATATGGGTATAACTGTAAATCTTTTTTTAAAATGCGCCGTAGTGACGTACGAGACATTTCTAGCTGAGCAGAACGCCTTCTGCCAGATGTTTCTGGTGCTTCGTTAACACTTTGCTGTACTCGTTCAATATTTTCCGCAGTGCGACTTAAACGTGGTCTACCGGTTCGAGGCAAATCTCTTACGCTGGCATTTTGGTGATGACGATTAACTAAGCAACGAATCATCGCTTCAGAGGGCGAAATTCTGACGTTAAAATGTCGACGATATGCTCTTTGCGTTAAAATAATTGATCTCTGGCTTAAATAATAAAATTCTATTGTTCTGGTTCTCTGTTCAGTTGTGAACCTCTCCATTATAAATTCTCCAAGTGTTGTCTATATAATCTGAAAGAAAAAATAAAAAAAATTAATAAACAAAAAAGTTATTAAACTTTTACACCCCTTGGTTTCTTTTGGCCCACCCTGTACAAGTATTTACTCAAATATAGTCTAATAGCGATATATATTTTGTCTCGTAGAGACAATGGATGGAGAAAGATTGATTGACTTAATGCAATTATCAAAACTTGCATTCCCATCAAACTTCTGTTACTTCCAAATTGAAACGCAGAGGTCTATCGAATAAATCGTAATGAATATTTTTCTTTATATACATATAACTTGATAAAATTGGAAATCACTTTTTTTTAATTATTAAGTTTGTTATTTATATTGTTTTTGCTGCACAATACTTTTGACACAATTTTTATTTCAATCAAAATTTATTATCTTTGTCACATAGTTCATCTGATTCGAGAGATTCGTTTGTTCATTGGCGAAAAAAAATATTTTTTTTTTTATAATTACTTGAAAATGCTTCGTCAAATTAATTTAAGAATTCCCTTATTCTTATAGAAATAAAATGTTTATCGGATGCCTCTAATTCGAAATTTTAGGAATAGATTACAAGGTCAACCGATTCCTATATTTTTTATGTACATGTCGTCGTTTCCGGCACAGTATATTCAAAATACATAATTATAATTACACATGTTTGCAGCAAACCAATAACCAATCGACGATGTGTAAAATGTTTTTTAATAAAACAATAAAATTTTAAATTTAGTGCTTTTTTACTTAAATTACGCGCTTTTTTTTCCTGGTTTCAGTGCTTTTTGAAATTTAAAAGTTGACAACGCTGGTCGGCATGTTAGCTAGAATGATGAGTGTTGCGGGAGTGAAACTAGAAGTACAGCAGGCATTTCCCGCTCTTGATAAAAATAGTTCTCAATTATATACATATATAATTTATAAGCGAAATTGAGAACTAATACGATACTATAAAATTTTTTGCATGCCCGTTTTACAATTAGCTTTGGAGCGATAAAATTCGCAGAAGTTAAATTCAACTTTAGCTGAAGCGAACGATAAAGTCTCCATTACCCGACTGTAGAAATCGCAGATGTAAGGTAAATGTAAATGTAATGTAAATGTAAACGTTTGAGCGCTTATAGAATGCTTAAAAACGTGTCATGTGGTTTCGAAACAAACAAAAAAATTCTTTGTGCACACATACATACACGCTAATTGCATTGTGCCCAGCAAACACGCATTTTTTATTTTAAATTGCGAGTTATTTGAAGTCAAACGCGAATGTTCATATAAATATGTAGGTATAATATTTAAATTCATAGAAATCATTTCGATTGAAATGTACATACATATGTATACGGACATACATACGAGTATGTACATATGTATGCATTAGAACTTATAAGTAAATAATATATAAAATAGTAATGTTTTAATTAATCCAATATTTTTTTTAATAATTTCGCTGAAACTATTTTAATTTACTTTCTTTGGATGGCAAGTTTTAGCCTGTTGGAAAAAACTAATTGAGTTTTTGAAATAACACACCTTTTAGGACGAAAATGCGTCTAGAGGTTTTGGAAATTATTATTATTTTATTTAACCCTGCACTATCAGACTTCGTCGAAATGACGACGCGCGATTTTATTTTCGATTTAAAACATATTTTTTGTTATTGTTTTTGTTTCGTTTTTCGTATAGCGTTAGCCGCTAATATCAGTTACTCGAAACTAATGTTGCTTTTTTAGTTTAATAAACTTATTATAAGAAACTACAAGACTTAATGGAAAAAAATGTGTAATATTTCATACAATTGATGCTATAAATGCTATGTTTTAAGAAAAAATGCCAATTGATAGAAGTCTGTGAAATGTTAATTTTACGTTAAACGATTAAAAGAAATATATGAATTTCGTTATATGATAATTAAAAACTAGCTAAATATCAATAATAAATCTATTTTCGTACTTATTTTTGCTCAAGACGTTTTTTATTGGCTCTTGAAATAGGTCGTAGTCGATTCGACGAAGTATGACGTTTGCGATATATGTAAAAATAAGTATGATATTCTAGGGTTAAATGAACTCAATTATAATAATTGTAATATCAGCTGTAACGCTCAACAGTAATATTTGTCATTGTATATTACCAGAGCAGATTTTGGGCAACTTCATCGGAAAGACGAAGTATTTAGCTATTTAATTTCCAAGAATGTGTATGCATGCAGTAGCACCTCAATAAAATCTTTACTTTCTCGTTTTATGCTTTTCTTATTAATGTTCGTACCTACTCATAATAATTTAGTTTTATTCACAAACAATATACATATGTATATTTTTTAACAAAAATACATACATATGTATGTACATATACAGGACTTTTTGTTTGCTGGGTGTTTATCAGTATAAAAAAATCAAATAAAATGGAAAACAACTGTTCGAAACATTGATGAGAGTTCAACATCTTCACATTATTTTTGATTGCATGGAAAAACTACCAAAATTATTTAAATTGTATCAAATCATTATTTTATACTTACAAACATTTTAATGACTTCGACATTAAGTGAAATTACAATTTAAGCTTCATACCCGTATATACATATTTACATTACAACGTATTATAATTATAAAAAATATTTATATTTTTATTCAGGGCTATCATGAATAAAATTCCACGTCAAATTTCTCCCTTTTCCAATTAGAATTTTTTTGTTTCCCTATTGCTTGCTATTAGTTGGAATTATTCCTCGTGAAAAATTTCACGCGGAATTTTATTCATGATAGCCCTGATTATCATTATAATTATTATGATTATACGTACCTATTTTTATTTTTATTGGAATGATTTTTAAATAAAAATAGTTTTTTGTACGCTTGAATGTTTGTACGCACATATGTACATATGTATATTTTACATATTCATACATACATATCTACATGTACATATCTGTATTATAGCACTGCACAGATGCATCTGTTTGCACCAGTTTTGCGTGTTTTTTGGTTCTTGTATGACAAAATATGTTATTTAGCGTTTCTTTTACTAGTTGTAAATGTTGATTTTTAAAGCAGTTATTATATATGGTTGTGCAATGACCAAATGAGAAAAACACGTTTGTATGCATTTGTTTTTCTATATCAAATAAGATACATAAAACTGATTTTTACATAAGTACCACATGGTGTGTTGAAAAAAAAAATCCATGGTTGATGAATGAATGAATGAAAGTAAAATTGCACATACACATGTAAGTAAATGATACATGTACATGAAACACATGCATTTGTAATTACTCTCAGAGCAAAATTGTCTCTTTCTCTCTCTATACTTTGGCTGCGCCACAAAATAACATAACGAATGTCCGCACATACATCTGTACATCATGTATTTGTTTCAATAGTGGTTTTTTCATATATTTGTGTTACAATATGTATTTTTTGAGCAAAAACAGATCAAACAGTTGCTCAGCAGCAATACAATAAGCAATTGTTATTTGTTTTAATTGTATTTTCATTTGGAAAAGCACGCACACACAATAACTCTTATACTAGTTCTGTCGCTCACACTACAATTATATGGTACATACCATGGTATATTTGTTTTGGCTATACAAACGAGTATACAAATGCAACCCTATAATCTGTATGTATATTAAAAAATATAAACACATACGATTGGTAGCTCTGGTTAGATTTTATAAAAAAAAAAAACTTTACTAGAAAACTAAATTTATTATATATGCCATGTATATATGTATACAAATTAACCACTCAAAAGCTTAAACTATTAAAAGAAACAAAAGTACCAAATCAGGGCTATTGTGCCACACTCTCATTCAATATACATACATCCCATCACTGTCTACAAATGTCATGTAACGTCGTCATGAAATTCTATTTTCTCCAGGTTCAGATGTTACATTTACGTGCCATTTCAGTCAGGTAAGCATTAGCATAGCTTTTCATGCAACAGATTCGAACAGCTGACACATTTACATTTACAGTTCTACATTTACAGTCGGGTAATTCTGCCTTAAAGTGAACTTTAATTTTTTTTTCATTATAGCCCGATTGTACGATAGTCCCTACATTTGAGACATTTCTTGCCGGACATTTTTTTCAATTCTCTTTTGTTCTTGCCCGAAGCTTTTACATATTGGAAATTAATAGACCGACAGAAATTTTTTAGTTTGTTTACTTCTTCTTCGCGTTTGCTAGTTACTCACATACACATACATACCATATGCCTTGATACACATCAAGTATCCATGCATGCGTTGAAATGAGAGAAATCATATGAAGCAACAAGAATAAATTGCGAAATGTAGAAAAAAGAAACAAAAAATGTCCGGTACAGAGGGTCGTGTACTACACACTCTGCATCTTCACCCCCTCTTCAACAAACTTCGTCTGTCTGTCTTTCGATTTCCCAAATGTAAAAGGGCACATATAATAAATTTTCCAAATTTAATAATATGGTAACACAACAACAAAGTATACCAACTACGTTTAGTGGTGAAAAATATATATGTGTTGGCAACTTACTAACTGTGTTTATTTTCTCATTGCTGACTCACCACATTAGCTAACGGCCACACTACAACAACAACAAAAATATGTAGACATTATACGCTTGTTTGTATAGTATAGCCGTATAGTCCTGATTCACACACGTCAGGTCTGAGTCGTCAAGTCTTGATTTTTTAGGAGAGAGAGGAAAAGAGAATGGAAAGGGGTACAGACTTGACCTACCAGTCAAGTTTGCTTTTTCCTTTTGTTTTGTCATTCGTAATACTCTACTACAACACAAATTGATGAGACTTGATGAAACAAACTTGACGGTGTGTATGAACGTAAATGCAGGTTCAAAAGAAAATTGAACAAAAACTGATCAGGTAAACCTGATGTGTGTGAATCAGGACATATGTGTACTGAAGCGAGTGCCAGACACATCAATATTAAGCTTCAATATACATATGTATGTGGTTGTGTGCGTTTGTTTACCAAAAATAGTCACACACATACTATTGGTGTGAATATTTTTTTATAAAAAAACGCACACAACCACACATATTGAAGCTGAATATTGATGTGTCTAGCACTCGCTCAATATGTAGCTCACAAATTAAAAATTCATACATATGTATGTATTCCAAATAAAAGATCTCATTTATAATTTTTTGTTCAAGTTCATTTGGTTTCGTTTTATTTTCAAATCAACATAATATTTTTCTCTCCCTACTTCCTTCTTTCCATCTTTCAATATGTTGAAGATGAGATTATTTTATTTTTTTTTTGTGTTTTATATATTAAACTTATACAATATTTTTTAAGCTAAATAACAAACTTAAATTTAAATAATTCTTAAACTTTGAAAAATCGTACGAAATTAAAAATTTAAAAAAACCTGAAAATCTCTCAAAAAAAAAGGTAAAACATTTGCTTTGTTTTGTTTTTAAATAGTTTGTTAATTGAAAGGGAATTAATTCAATATGAATAACTAATTAAGGTAAAAATTTTATATAATTTATAAATATGTATGTATTTTTTTTTTTAAATAAACAAAATCAATTTGAATAACGATTTAAATAAGGCAAAACGTTGGTTTAAACTAAAAAAAATAAACCTTAAGCAAAACGACTTTTTCTTTTCGAAGACCGACGACTGACTGCACTTTGACCAAACAGTGCAGTGCAAAAAAATAAGTATTTAATAAGAGTTTAAAAATAAATTTGTTTGTGTATTTAGGGCTGACTTTTTCTATGTTTTTTATATTATTATTTTTATTTTATTTCTTTAATTGTTTTCTGTTTTATTGTTTAACTATACACAGTTTATGAACTAAATTAAAACTAATTTTACAACTTTTATTTCTTGTTTAATAATAATAATTTTATATCACAATAGAAAAAAGAATTTTTTAGATTTCTTTTTGGGATTTCAATTTGCTTGTTTTTTTTTCGTTTAAATTGCATTATTTAAAATATTTCAAAAATAAACTTAATAAACTAAAAATTATTCAAATTGAACAAAAAAAAAAAAAAAAAAAAAAACTTGAAGACACAGAGGAAACCAAGTTGCTATGAAGTATTAAGGTAAACAGCTGGTTTGAAAGGCTTACTGCCTGTCCCACTGCCTGTCACTCGCAAACGTTCGATCGACAACTTGTATTGCAAACAACAATAAAATTAGAAAATTTGTTGTTGTTTTCAGTATAAGTATTCCATCGAACGATTTCTTGTGACATCGTGGGACAGGCCGTTAAAGTACGAGTACAATTACAATCAGCGCCACAACGACAGACAACATGAAGTTAGAGCACAACACTTAATTTTTTCGAATGTACATATGTATGTATTTCATCAAGACAAGTTTTTTGGGAATCAGGACTTCATACTTTTTTTAAAACTTTTTTATTCTATTTTGCAAGTCTGGCCTGAATGTCTCTAAAATTTTTAATATCCTGCTTATATTGCTAAACCTAATGGGTGCGGTATATGTTGAAAGTATCATGAGTCACTATATTTAAAAAAAAAACTAGTCAGTTTAGATTATTAAATATTTACTGCTTTATTTATAAAAATTATTAAGGCTTTATAAAGACTTTATAATAAAGATTTTGTATGAAAATTTTGTGTTAAAAACCCTTGGCGATGCTCTCATTGAAAATAATTATATACAAATTTATAAAATAGTGTTGTTAAAAATTCGCGACGTATAACATATGACGGATTCTATGTGACTCGACCTTAAGTCTGTAAATAATATTTTTTGTGAAGTTTGATTTCAATTACATATGTATTTTATAAACAATATTATTTATTATTATTATTTATTAAAAATTTTAATTGTTTTTCATATTTATTATTTTTTTAGGGATCTTCTTCAGTGAGTTTTTCAAGGAAATTCAATTGTGCACATACTCTCGATGAGTGATGCTTCATTATAAAGCAATATTTTGAAAAAGTGGTAAGTCATGATAAAATAATAGGGGTATTCGCTTAAACTGCTAAATTCTTAATAGGCCTCTTAAACGTATGCAAAAACTATTGTTAAAGTTAAAGCATGCATTAAAACCGGTTTGACCATACAAAATTCGTTTGTTAAACCAACTTTAAGTTGAATAATCGTTTTTGCATAAGGGTGTTAATTTTAAGAGTTCACATTTCAAGCTTAAGAGCTATCAAAAAAGGCGTTTAGCAGCTTAAAAGAGTCTCTTTAATCTATTTACATTTTTATTTGTTTTCCAAATTTCAAAAATAACAGCATATGTTTTTTAATACAAAACACTGAAAAATGTAAGCTGCTAAAAATCACTCAAACGCAATGTTTGATCTTTACTTTTTTACAGTCTGTCAAACATGAGTTTGCACATTGAAAATAATTAATCATTTTGAAATATTTTAATAAAAAAACTGTAGTATGTTTTGCCACCTGCTTTTTTGAACTCATATATGTACATATTTCTACTCTGTATAGGTAACGGTTGAGCAAAAAATATATAAATTTTGTGAAAAAGAGACAAAAAATGCAACAAAAACAAATGTTACTCAATTTTGTTAGTGTCAAGAAACTCTTTGCACAACATTTGTTTTTTCTCTTTTCTCAGAACTCTTGATGAGTAATAATAAAATGCCGTTATTTTTGATGTGCTTTGGTTTTATTTGTCTTTTTATAAATTTTTTTTGTATGCAATTGTTAAAGTGCGCAGTTTATTTAATGATTTTTTGTGTTAAAAAATGCCAGGAAAACGGTTAACGTATGATGTAATACAATTGATATATTACAACCATCAACTGGGAGCAAGTGCACAGGAGCTGTCAGAGAGGTTTTTAGTATAAAGAAGTACCATTTATAATGTGCTTTATCGTGCTGAAAAAGAGGTTAGGTTAGAATTAAAACGTGGAGGTGGCCCTACGCCTAAAATAAATATACGCAGAGAGCGTTTACTTCTGAGGAAAGTAAGCCAGAACCCACAAATTTCCACCAGAACACTTGCAAAGGAGCTTGAAGAAGAGTGTGGCATTGTTGTTTCCCATGAAACTGTTAGGCAAGTCTTGTCAAGAAATAAATACTCTTCAAGATCAGCCTGCAAAAAAACACTACTGTCTGCTACAAATGTACAAAAACGATTTTCTTTCGCTATGCAAAACATTTCGCATCCATTGAACTATTGGGATAATGTGATATTCTGCGATGAGACCAAAATAATGTTGTATTACAACGACGATCCATCTAGAGCGTGGAGAAAGCCATTAACATCGCTAGAAAATCGAAACATCATTCCAACAGTAAAATTTGGCAAATTGTCGAAAATGGTTTGGGGTTGTATTTCGAGCAAATATGTAGGAGATTTGGACTTCATTGATACAACGATGGATGCTGAGCAATATTTAAATATTTTGAAGACCAATTTGACAACAAGTGCAAGAAAGTTCGGATTCATGAGGGAGAATATACCACTATTTAAATTTTACCAAGATAATGACCCGAAACACAAATCGCATGTGTCGAATGTGGCTACTTTACAACTGCGGTAAAGTCATAGATACAGCTGCCCAAAGTCCGGACTTAAATCCGATTGTGGGTGTATTTAAAAAAAAAGTCGCCAAACGTCAACCGACCAAAAAGACAGCTCTAAAGGCCGCAATATTGGAGGAGTGGCAAAATATACCATGCAATTACGACTTAAGGAAGTTAATTCACTCGATGAAGAAAAAGGGTGGCCATACCAAGTATTAAAGCTACAAAATTCTTTTTATTTAATAAAATTAGTGCAAAGTCAAGATCTAAGTATTTGTGAAAAGAGTTTCTTGACACGAAAAAATTGGAGTATTATTTATTTTGTTTAAGTTTGTTACTAAGTTTTTAATCAAATTGAATTTTTTGCTTTAAATCTTTGTATATAATGTAAATAATTAGAAAAGAATAAAAAATAATAATAATTTTATAACAAAAAAACATTTTTTTTTAAATAAAATAAGTAAAAACGCTTATTTTTTTAATGTGAAAACTCATCATTGACATACTGTATATGTTTCTAACTTTAATTGAAAGTTTTGCAAAAAATCCAAATACATTACAAGTTCCAGTGATTAGAGGAACAGTTGTTAATTCATATCATTCATTTGTCTTCATTAAACCATTTCCCCTGTGTTTTTTTTTCAAATACATAAAAATTAATAGCTAAATTAAAAAATAAATTGATTTTTAGTTTTAAGTTGATTTCATTTCAGCATGTTTAATATATACAAAAAAATTCTTTTCCAAGAATTTGCGAGTATCTCTCGTTACATGATTTTTTGTTTGTTTTATTATTATTATTTTTTTTTTTAATTAAAAAAAAATTGACTATAAATGTTTTAATATTTATAATTATAACTGAAGTTTTAAATTAAATTTAAAATCAAACAACAAAATTTTTCTTATCATTTAGAATAATAACGTTCAACAGATCTTTTGTGTTTTTTTTTTGTAATATTACTTTCAAGCAAATACAGAAAATTATTTCATGGATTGAGTAGCTTTTACTAAGAAATGTTTAACTTGAAAGCAAACCAAAAAAAAATAAAATAAAATAAAATAAAATAAAATAAGCACTTTGTTTCGTTTTAAAGTCTGTACAAAAATTGTACTTTATACACACGCATAAAATTAAACAGATGGAGAAACATACTCTCATACAAGTCAGTATAAATTAAAAAAAGTTAAAAAAAATGGAAGATATATTGTAAAAAATAAAAAAACAGGCTTTAAAGCAGGCATTTTATATGCAACTTACTGGCATTTTAAAAACGACTACAGACAGCCATCCAGCCAGCCAACCAACGTCTCTGGCTGTCAATTTGTCTTTTAGCCCCGTAAAACAGCGACTTTATTAGACGCGCACGGCACAGTGGCACAAAACGAAGAATTTTATTTAAGCTCTTGTTTAGTATAAGTGTTTTTATTTGTAAATAAAAATTGTATCATTCTTAACCCTAATTACTACACTTGGGTCTTTTATTCATATGCAAATCCTCAAGTCGATGGAAAAGCGTTTTTAAAGGGTAAAAACGTAGCAATATTTAAAATTTTTTGTTCGATTCACTGTTTATTATGCCGCTTATATCACACATAAGATGGATAATAACTGTTAGATATGGGCTAGTGCTATAAAGTCTCTTTTTAGTCTACTCAACCACGTACATGAGAAGGTGCTTATATGTGTTAGCATTGGGTAGTTAAATTTTAAGGGCCGATGTTGAATGTGAACCACACCTAAACGTCTAGTTTTTTCTGCATTTCATTTGACATTTCTCAATTTCATACAAACTCAATTTGAACCATGGAAAGATACACAAACGAGCAACGCGTTAAAGTTATTCAGGCGTTCAAATCAAAATGCATATCGAAGAAAATAATCTTGAGTGATGAGGCAAATTTCACCTCAGTTGATTTGTCAATAAGCAGAATTGCTGCATTTGGGCGAATGATTGTCGAAAAACAAATGCACCCACAAAGAGTGACTGTTTGGTGCGATTTATGGGCTGGCGGCATCATCGGGCCGTATTTGTTCCAAAATGAGGCCGGTCAGGCAGTCACTGTGAATGGTGTTCGCTATCGTGAGATGATAACGAACTTTTTATGGCCCGAATTGGAAGATATGTATAAGGACGATATGTGGTTATCAACAGGACGGTGCCACTTGCCACACAGCTAACGAAACAATGGCTCTTTTGCGCGACAAATTAAATGGCCGTGTTATATGACGTTATCTCATGTAATCTAACACCGTTGAACTTCTTTCTTTGGGGTTATTTAAAAGAAAAGGTGTAAGTCTATAAGCCAGCAATAATTGAAGAGCTAAAGGATGAGATAATTCGGCACATTAACCGCATATAACCTCAATTATGCCTCAGCGTCATCGAAAATTTGGACCATCGGATACATGTGTGCCGCCGAGGTCGCGGCAGCCATTTGGCCGATATTTTGTTCCATACATAATTGAACCATACCATATTATCATAATAAAAAGAAATGACAATAATTTTCTAAATAATTTGTATTTTATTCAAAATCAACATCGGCCCTTAAAATTTAACCACTATTTAGATTCAACAGCTCTAATCAGTAACAGCTAATTTCACCAACTTATTTAAATATCATATCCTATTTAAAAGTAATTTTTCCATACAAAAATGAATGAAAATCGAGATTTAAATGTGAATTGATATTTGAAATTTGTATTTATTTTTTTAATTTTCTTCGATTTTTGCCTAAATTTGAGTTGGTTGGATGGAAAATGCCTGCTTTTTTGGTCATTTTGTTAAAAATTTCTTTGAAATTTGTATTTTTGTTAAAATTTTCTTAAATTTTTGCCCAAATTCGAGTTGGTAATTTTTCCATACAAAAATGAATGAAAATCGACATTTAAATATGAATTGATATTTAAATAGAGTTGGTGAAATTAGCCCTAAATGAAGCATCATGCTAATGCAGTGGGATGTGCTTAAATGAAGCAAGGAAACCTGTTCTCGTTAGCACACCCATCGCTAAAAGCACAACAGATAATTTTTTTTTTTTGCACCAACCTTGCAGACATTTTTTCAACCACTTTCAATTTGGAAAGGTTTAAATTTAATAAGTCCCTATATTTTGCTTCCAACAAAATATAAGGATCATCCACCAAACAAAAAGAGTTCCCGAGTTAAGTTCTTACTAAAAATTTTACTTGTATAAAAAAAAACATAGAAAGAAAAACGTTAAGTTAAACAAGTCGGAATTAATTTTTTTGAGTTAAAAATGTTTGATGCTTTTCGTTGCGCTTAGTCATAAATTCAACCAGCTAAAAAAAAAAAAAATATCGAAAGTCACTTAGAAAAGCTAATATTTTCAGATGGCATTTCACACACGAAACTGTTCAGTTTATCTACAAGGCTAAAGGCTAAAGGCTCAGTTAGCCGACTGTAATGGAATGTAACAGCTGATCGATATTGTTATGTGAAAATTAAAGAAAATGGTTAAAGAGATGTAACCGGAATGCAAGAATCTGTACATTATTTTTCATATAACAATATATATCAGCTGTTTCCTACCGTTGCAGTTACATTCCATTACAGTCGGCTAACTGAGGCTTAACTCATACTAAAACAGGATGTCAAAATAATTCAACAAAACTTCACAAACTGTCATTTTATACAAACGCAAATCGGCTAACTAGATCCTCTTTATTATTACCGCTTTTTCCTTATCTCGCCCCCA
Organism: Tachina grossa; assembly: GCA_949987645.1. Classification (NCBI taxonomy): domain Eukaryota; kingdom Metazoa; phylum Arthropoda; class Insecta; order Diptera; family Tachinidae; genus Tachina; species Tachina grossa. Next base: position 44,938,285 of record OX465278.1, on the reverse strand, counting down.
CTGTGAACAGTCTTGACTACATACTCACAAACATACTTATAAGCAGTACGTTTTTTGTTTTACATACTTTGTTGTTTTCTATTTTTTTTATATCGATTGCCTTTTGGTTTTCGTCCCCCATCGATGCATTAAGTACAACAACAACAACAACAACCCAGTCTGTATAACTTAGCACTAACACAAACGCACATGCACATGCAGAGTGCAAACTCTAACAGTACAAAACAATAGTTTGCAGACAGTAATACAAGCGATTTTCGAAAAAAATTCAATGCAAGGAATATTTTTAAATAGAGAAATTAAATGCTACATAATCTATTATACAAAAAAATTGTATTATTTCAGTTTCCTTATCAAAGGATTGAGAGGATCTAAAGGAAAGCTGGTAAAAGTTATTTCATTTATAAATTATTACAAATTTGAAAAAAAAATTTACAGCAAAAACGAAGCATATTTTTTTAAACTAATTTGGGTGCGCTTAATTCGAATCTGGCATAAAAATTGGGCTATCGCGTCTTGTTCATTTTTTTATCGCATGCTGGCAATACTGTGAAACAGCCAATACTGACACTCCAAGCTCACAATAATCAATTTGCCTGAAGCCTACATTCATTCTAAATCTTCATAATAGTAGCGTTTAAGCATGTCCGCGAGATCGTATGTTACTGATTCAAGCTACTTGGTTGGAAAAAAGGATATGCAATATCAAAATCATTTATGTATATATGCATTATTTTGGTTTTGCTGTCAGAAACTTGAACAAACCGTGTATACCGACAATATTTTGCAATAGTTGTAGAATTTTTTTATACAAGTGGTCAAATGACAAGAAGATCTATTTCGATTTTTCAATTCCAGTACTTTGGAGAGAGTCAAGTAACCATTAAACCGATAGTTATTTCTGTTTAACAAACTTTTCTGGATTCAATATGAAAAATCGAAAAAATTTTACTCACGCGAATGTCCCATAGATTTCCAAACCAGTTCAGCGTCCGCTAAATGATCCATTACCAGCCATTTCCAGAGCGTGCCCACCAAGATTTAATAAAAATTTAAAGAAATTATCGAGGATTTTGAGACAAAAGCATGCCGGGAGACTATTGCTGGACTCTAATACGTGAAACCGAACCAACAAAATACAAACAACGTTTAAATAATGCCATTTACTTTTCAAAATTCTTTGATTTTTAAATAAACTAATGGTTTTTTTATGTAAAAAAGGAATTAAAACATTTTTTTTTTGCATCTCGTAAACCTGACGTGATAGAGAAAAACCAATTACAGATTCGAATTCAGCCCACCAAATTACCCTAGGAAAGATATACTGGTTCTCAAAGTGTGTAACCTTAAAGCAAATTTTCTATAGCTCACTTGATTATGGGTGCGTTCGGAAATGCATCACCCCTCTGCATCATACGTGCAAACTTTTATTAAAAATGCAATACAAGTTCGCTGATTATCTGTTTTTACATTTTACATTTATTTATTTTTTTTTACATTTATTTATTTCTACTTCAGTGAACCAGTTTAGAACACTTAAATTTCCATTTGCAGTGGAGTGATGCATTTACGAACAGGCCATATATGTTATTTGGAGTACATGGTGTCACTGAGAACCTCTGAAATTTTATTTATACTATACTACATATATGCTAAGTGTTATTGTTAGTTATATGCAATAAATTGAAGTCCTTCTTTTAGTTGACCCGCAAAAAGTAATGCTGGTTAAAAAGTAATAAATTTCTTTGATTTTAAACACGTTAAAGCATTAAAATACAGTTATCATGAAATTCAATATTCATATTCCTTGATTAGTTGATGATTATATTCATTACGGATCGCCATCAGCAGCCTTTAGTATAATTGAAAATGCTCCTACGATCTAACAGGTCTGAGAGCAATTCATGTCTCCTTACTTTTAGCTAACACTGTATAGTTTGAGGGGGTATAAGTACGTTTAAATGTGTGTACCTCAGCGAAAAGTAAAAATAAAATATTTTACACTCACTCGCAGTAGTCCGGTATTTCTTGAAATAAAAATTTTATCAGTATTTCCTTTAATCAAAAGCACTGACTAGTGTCTATCCGTCTGGCTATAATACTAAATGAATATAAACATACATATTTACATGTATGCATATGTATGTATATCGTCACCTAAAATCCAAAAGGCCGTAACAACCAAAAAAAATTTAAAATGGTTTTGATTCATAATGATGTGATTAATCAAAATGCTTCTTTCCCTAAAATTTTACTTTCAAAAATACCGATTTTATTCATTAAATCCAAATCTGAAATTTGGCACCTAACAAAAAAATATTCTTAAATTTATAAGGTTTTTTGCTTCTGCTGTAAAAAAGTAATCAGTGCACTTACGATCTTTTGGATTTAAGGTGACGATATGTATGTATGTATGTACATATGTATGTGTATGAATGCTTATAAGTCTTGGATTTCAATTTGCTTGCATACGTTTATATGCATTCATTCACATGTAAGAATACTTTTATCTATGGGTGTACATACGCAGTTACATGCATTCATATGAACGTATGGACATGTATGTTTGTGAATGTGTGCATCTATGGAGTCTATATATACCCTCTAGTCAGCCTAGAACCATATGTCTCTATGTCAACACTCCTTTCTCAAGCGACAATTGCACAAGTTAAAGTGCCGACAACCAGCGTGACCCTTTGAACGACTAAAGTTGCAAATTGACACTTTTTCGACTGCCTTGCCACCTTTTGTCCTCCCTTTTTTATGGGTGAGTTATATGAAAATACTTTAAAAATAAAAAGTTTGTGTAGTTTTCTCGTTCTTTTTTTAATTTTGCCCCCTTTTTTTTTGATAAATCCCCTATTTGGTGCCACTTTTTGAAAAATGTCATCGGTTACCCTGCCGACAACTTTCCTTTTGTTAGCGAGTAGCGATACGTTAGAGACAAAAGTTCTAGTGTATTTCGGGCAGCGTTACCATATGTGAAGATTTATCTTATTTTCGAAGTTTTTCGGGATGTTAACAAGACTAAAAGATTTCTTTGATATAAATAAGATTTTTAAGAATATGACATTTAATACTTTTGGTATATTATTTAAGGTCCTTTTGACTTAATTACTAACTTATTTTGTTTTTTCCTTCTTCAAAAGTATGAATTATATGCATAAAATTATATTTCTCATATACATGTTATATTCAGTAAATATTTTGTGTTATTTGTGTTTATTTGAAACAAAATAAATTTTTCTGAATTTGAATTCAGTAAAATCAATGCATATACCCCTTTTACACACGGAAAGTTTACTTTGCAAAGTCTTAATTCAGCTGGGAGAAAGACAGAAAGCGAAAGTATTCTTACCTCTGTCTTGCACACAGCTGGTGGATTTTTAATGGCAAGCTAATGTTAAATGTCAATAGATGGTTACATTGCCTGGGGTACACCTGATCACTATTCGCATTTCCTGCAGGGTATTTACAACGTACATACATTTATACATAAAGGCATACATCGAGCCATAACCGCTAAAAAAGCTTAAGCGACACATTTTTTGGACTTCGTTTTTCTGACGAAAATCGACTATTTACGATCGCAAATAATCGATTTTGGTAAAAAATTGAAGTTCGAAAATTATGTCGCTTAAGCTATTTTGGCGGTTATGGCACGATATGAATTTGTGCATTTTTTATATAACGTTTTTTTGTGTTTCTCGCCCTGTGTTCTTCTCGCTTGGTCCCCTAGTATCTGTTTTCAGTTTTGATTTTTTTCCTTTGTTAGTATATTCTCTGTTATTGCTTGCGCGTTGTTGTTGTATTTAGTTTTACTCTTTAAGCACGATGCGCTTTTGCTGTTGTTGTTGTTGTTGTCGTTGTTGCTTTTGCTAAGGCAAACGAAAGCTACATATGAAGTTACTATTTAATTTAAAACAAAAAAAACTTCTACACTCGCAACTCCTCTGTTTAAAATAATGGGCTGAGGTATCTAATAGAGAGCTGCATAAACAGTATTGAAATGTAAAAACGTCATGATTTTTAAATGTATTCACGTCGCATGTATTATACTAAAACAATAACAAATGCTGTCGTACTACATATAAGCGAAGCACGATGGATGTATTGGTGTATGTGTATATCAGTTGTAACAAGCGATGTCGCAAGACAGTTTGTTTGTAACAAATACTCAAAAGAAGTACTGTTGATTAGTGTATGCTTGTTATTTTTCATATTGTACGTTTGAGTGTGTGTGTGTGTAATATGTAGATGGTAAGCTATTATCCCTGCAGTCAGACTGGGGCCAAGTGTCTCTATGTCAACACTAAAACTCTAGTAGTAGTTACATTGTCTACAATTTCTCTTTTATTCGTCAGTATAAAATAAAGAGAGAAAACAGATGTGGTGTATTTCTGGTGGATTTTGCAACAACTTGTCAATATACATAAATTAAGGTATAGAAATGTACCAGTAAATATCTGGTTGGTATGTCTATAGCACAAAGTATTATATGGGGAATAATTGTAGAGTAGTACTGGTGACAAAGTCAAAAGCGACTCAGTACATTTTCTCCATCGACATTTCCTTCAGGGATGTGATTAAGCGCATACAACTAATGTTAATGCATGTGTGTGCCTTTGCATGTGCGCAGAAAAATAAAAAATTATACACACATACATGCATGACGTTTGTACACGCGCTCATGCGTAGAAAGAAGCAGGTATCACAAATTCTTCCGTCACGAAGTGATTTCTTCTTTACTCTTATACCTACAGTACTCAAAAAAAAATTTCTTGCAAACAGTGTTGTTAACTTTTGTTTTATAAGATTTCGCTGTAGTAGAACATTTGAAAAACCGCTCATGTCTTGAAAGTTCTTATAAGATGTCTTATGCAGGACACTAGTATCTAAGTAAGTTTGTACAATGTTGTATGCGTCTGTTTGCTTGGTTGAGGTTGTGTAGAATCTACAATATAATAATGGTGGACACATACATACATACATACATATGTACATATATACATAAATGGGGGACTGAAGTTAGTTCTATTTTGCAGTAACAGGTTATGGTGGATCTTAAATTTTGTGTATTGATGTTCGTTCGTAAGCAAAATATTTTAAATGTTTGTTTTGTGTTGGAAAGTCTTGATAAAATTCTTAGAATTTTATTTGCGAAAATTGCACACACGCAGTCATACATACATACATACATATTTAGTACATAAATGCAAACTTTATATTTAATATGTGCATGTATCAATGTATGTAGGTACATTAGGGAGGGTCGATTTACATACATGTTTCTATTGATGAAAAAAAAATAAGGAATCGTATAACATAAAATGCTAAGAAAATTTTTGGAAAAATCATTTTTCGAAATTCACCCCCTATACCGTGCCTCTCGGCATGAAAATTTATTTCCTTTTCCTGAGCTATGAAAGTATGTATGTAGTATGTACATACATATGCATACAGTATAGATTTTCTATTGAAAGTAAACAAAATACAGTACAACTTCGATAGTCCGGACATGCGCCTGTCCGGTCACTCCAGCGATTCGGACGCTTCTACATTTCGGACGCTTCTACAATCCGGACAAATTTTTTTTATGCAAGAACAAAAACTAAAATCCAAGCAAAACATGCGAGTTAACGGGAATTTTTGTTTTGTTTTGTTATTCGTAATTTGATTTAAATTTTTCACTGTTATTGCTTCAGTTCCGATTCATTATTTCGCAAGCGTGTTTGCTTAATTCCATTCGAAGTGTCATATTTTTAAATAATAAACGCAAACATAGAATACTAACCTTACATTAGAAGTGTGATATTTTAAAATGACTTGATGAGGGAAAAACTATTAGGCAGGTTGCGGAAAATTTCCATGTTCCTAAATCAGCGATTTATGACATTAAAAAAGTAGAAGTGGATGCAAAAACAAGATCTCTAATGCAGATGCAAAGAAAGCATTTCCAATTTGCATTCAGTGGCCTGAGGAGAATAAGAGAGACTAGAGCAAAAGGCACAAATCAACCACCTCAACAAAGTTATGCTAGGAACACAACTGGGACGAACGACGAATTTTTCGGTGCGAACTTTCGCATAAAATATAAAACATATAAAAATGAACACAACACCGCCGTAGAACGAAATTCGTCGTGCGCGACGAACTCTGAGATATATTTATTTCTATTTTATACGCCGACGAACGACGAAAAAACAATTTTCTCTCACTCTCTTTACATACACAATAAACAGTGTGACCAGATTTTGAAATAAAATTAAGCTAAATCACGTATGTCTTTAATATATTTTTAGAGAATATGCAATTTGGATTAAAAAAGGCTAAAAAAGCTAAATCCGTTTTTAAAAAAGCTAAAAAAAAGAAGCTAAGAGCTTAATAAAAATTTTAAAGCTAAATTCAGAAGAAATAAGCTAAATTTAGCCCAAAATTAGGTAATATGGTCACACTGACAATAACCAACTTTATCAATTATAAGAGCTGCATTCGCTGAGTAAATTCGTCGTTATTGTGCTTCACAAGACGAATTTACGCAACGAATTCTTATCGACGAATTCGTCCACGTGGACGAAATTCGTCGTTCGTCCCAATTGTGTTCCTAGCATTAGTCAGCACAAAATAGCTTCGTCTTTTTATATATCATAGTATGTATATATATATGTACATATGTATGTATGTATGTATGTATTTAAATCACTTAGATTATTATAATATTTTCAACTATTATAGTCCGGACAACTCGTTAATCCGAACGAGCCTAAAACTATATGTGTCCGGATTGTCGAAGTTTTACTGTATTGAATTATTATAACCCTGCGTTTACACATGCAAGTACCTTGCATGCAAGCTCTGTGTACGTATTATCAACAAAATTTTCATACAAATGCCCGACTGTCTTGCAACTTGCATGTTTGCCTTTTAGTGCAGAGTTGTCCATAACATAAAAAAAGTTTAATTTTAAGGGAACCAAATAGTATTGAACTTTATTCGTATTGTTTCAATGTTATCTATGTCTAAAAAATTCATTAACTGCTTGATTTGTGAATGTTTAAGAAAAAAAAAATTATGTAATTGGCTTTTGAATGTATTTAAAATTAGTAAAAAGTTATATAACATTACACTGAAATCCATCCAGTTAATTTGTACTAAAGTATTAATAGGACAACACTGTTAGATAACTTTTCATTTACTTGCTGCAAGTGAAACAAGTCACTGTCTTGTAAAATTCCTTGGCAGTTGTGTTGGAAGTAGACTGCAAGTGCCGAAAGTGTAGTTGTGTTAGTAAAAGAGTTTGAGTGTATCTATTGAGTTTTTCGAACTTGCACTTGCACTTATAAACCCTAGGTAAATGCAGTGGATACTCGATTTACTTTCCATGCAATTTGCTTTTACCAAAAAAGACTTAGAAAATCTGCTTATTCCAATTGTTTTTGACATAAAAATAAGGAACATTTTTGTTTTGTTTGTTCTTCATTATGAAATAAAATAATTTAATTTTTAATAGTTAAACATACTTAGGTAGAGTGATATAACTTCGTGCTAACCTGAGTAGAAAATGAAAAATTGGAAAAACAGAAAATGAAAAGTGATCATTTCATATATTCCATTTCACGTTAAATAGCTGATGTTAATAACAATCTCTATCCAATTAGATATACATATGTATGTACATGGGTGCTGATAAAGTGCGTGGCTGCACAGAAAAATATCGGTATTTTCCCCAGCTAATAAAGTCTAGTTTAATTTTTATTCTCTTCTTTAGAAACTCACATTAATTAATTACAATATTTCATTCAATAAGAATTGAAAATAAAGAACTTAAGCCCGATTAAGGAATTATTCCTGATAAAATAATTTGTTGAGTGTAAAAATATATTTTTATATGTACATACTAGTGATATAACGAATGTCAATTTTTGATATTCGCAAATACGAATGCGAATACGAATATTTGAAACGATATTCGCGAATACGAATATTTCATGTGAAATTTATAGACATTACACTAGGGCTCTATTTACGCCTGCAGTATGAAATTTTAAAAAATTGTTATGAAAAAGAACTTCATACTCCTATTGGTGTACTTTAAAGTTAATAAAAACTACCCAACATTTTAATGATCGCCAGTAAATAACATTTGAAAATGATACAGAGCACAAATTTCCATAAAAAATTTAACAAATACGAATGCTTCGTATTCGCATTAAAAATGACCGAATATTCGGCAATTCGAATACGAATATTCGTGCATCACTAGAACATACATATTTATGAAATACAATTTGCTTATGAAAATAATAACTCAAATTATTTTTTGAGTGAAAATCTTTTTTTGAGTAAAAAAAAAGTATTTGAGTGTACAAAATTTTGTTTACTAAAAAATTTATTTTAGTAAATATATAAACTTTTCTCTTAGGAAAAATTTTAATAAAAAAATATATTTTTTTGCTAAAGAGGAGGAAATGAATTTTCAAGTCGAGTAGTTTCTTCGGAATTTTTTTTTAGAATTTCATAGATTACGTTTCTGCTATACGATTTTTGAAGAAAAAAATCGACTCACCCTAATGTACATGCATATGTGTGTGTGTGTACTCCGTCAACATTTGGAAGTTTTTTGTTTCAGCATTTGACTAAAAAAAGTAATCTCTTCAACACCAAATACAGGCGAACTCTATAGAAGGAAGGTTTCCTTCCCTGAATCGATTGAATCGATTCAAAAAACACAGCTTTTTCTTTACAATTTAAGTATACTTTGATCTCTTTATAATGAATATATGTATGTAGTGAAGTTTTCTTTATGCGTATGCTTTTTTGTCTCCATATAATTATTATAAACAATGAATTTTTGAGCAGTCAAAACATCGAAATGATGACTCATCCTCCGTACAGTCCAGACTTGGCAACCAATGACTTCTTCTTTTTCCCGAATATCAAAGTTAAACTGCGTGGCAACGATTTACGAGCGCCGAAAAAGCACTTGAAGAGTTCCAAAATCATTTTTTGGAGGTGTCTCTAGAGGAATGAAAAAACTGCTATGACTGCTATGATCATCCAGGGAAATCTTTCAAAAAACAATAAAGCAATTTTCATTTAAAATTTTTTGTTATTATTTGCTATACCCGAAGTATAAACAGTAGCCCTCGTAACAAGTAAAATATAATCAGGGGTTTCCCAAAAGATGCAAATAAAAAGAAAGAAGAAAGCAGCATCCATTCAATTCAATTAAATTTTTCATCAATTAACGTACGAGTACTTCGAAATTTTGTCGATTAAAGTAAGTGAAACTTCCCATAACGGGACATTTAGCGTTGCGGGCCTTATTTTTGTTCGGTTATTTCTGGTAGCTTATTGTGGTTGAAAAAATATATTTAGAGTAGAATGCTTCAACTTAGATTGGTAGAATTTGAGCAACAAAGTCGTCTCTAGCAAAATGCTTCAAACGGGCAAGTTTCAAAAGAAATGTAACAATATGAATTGCTAAAAAACACAAGAAACTTTACTTCTTCGCCATTTCAAGCACCGAACATTTCTCTTTTTCAAACTCGTTTATAACATACATTTTCTCTTTAATTGATATACAATCTTTATCGGTGTCATTTTGTAACTCGAACTAAAGGCCGGTACTCAATATCAATACAATCGAAAATTCGAAATTAAAGCTAGACATACATTTTCAAGTTCTTCTGTGACAACAAAGAATAAACACAAAATTTTTAACCTTTAAATTAATATTTTGCTAAAGTTCGAAAATTCGAAATTAAAGCTAGACATACATTTTCAAGTTCTTCTGTGACAATAAAGAATAATCACAAAATTTTTAACCTTTAAATTAATATTTTGCTAAAGTTCGAAAATTCGAAATTAAAGCTAGACATACATTTTCAAGTTCTTCTGTGACAATAAAGAATAATCACAAAATTTTTAACCTTTAAATTAATATTTTGTTAAAGTTCGAAAATTCGAAATTAAAGCTAGACATAGATTTTAAAGTTCTTCTGTGACAATAAAGAATAATCACAAGCTTTTTACCTTAAAGTTTATATTTTACTGAAGTTCGAAAATTCGAAATTAAGGCTAGACATACATTTTCAAGCATATCTGTGGCAAAATATGGAGTAATTTTAAAATTTTTTTTCAAACACAAACACAATTCGCAAAGCGATTAGCTTGTCTGCGAAAAACACCCAGAGTCTATGGTGGGAATCGAACCCACGACCTCTGGACTGAGAGGCTACCATCGCTACCACTCAGCCACACTCGACTTGAGCAAATCAGTATTTTGCGGAAGTTATGATGGTACCGCGCTACAAGATTAAACGGCTCTAGCGCATGATTATACTTTCGTGCAACCCTTTTCTTGGCATATGCAGCCACTGGCCACCATCAGTGAAATCAGTTTCGAGCTTATATCCATGTATTGATTAGAAAAATGTCTACTTTTTTCTTAGTTTTTTTTTTCATAGAATTAAAGCTTTTCATAATATTTGCTCAAATTTGAGTATTAAAAGTTATATGGAAATACATATAGTTCGAAATTTCGAACATGGTTGAGCTTTTTTTATATACATACATACATAGTACATATGTACATGTATATTTATGTTCAATACCCTAATTTAAAACTCACAGCTTTCCATTAACGCAATCTCTTAACGAAATTCAAATAATAAAATCCAGAAAAAAACAGCTTATACATTTTATTTTCATGTTGACATTTTGCATTTTGCCATGACTGTGCATTTTTATTTTATTTATTTTTTTTTTTCATAAAGTTGTTGCATTACATTTCTTTTTTTTTGTACTCGTGCAGTTCTTGTTGTTGTTGTTTTTGGCTTTTACTGATTCGTTTCAGGGTCTGTTTGTTTTCCGTTCGAAGCAGCAACAACAACAAAAAGTCATGAAATTTAACAACTGTAGCAGCAACAACTACAAACAAAAAAAATCAGCAAGAAAATAGTTGTTGCTATAATAAGGTAAGATTGCACGCACGCATGCAAGTAGGAGTTGTTGTTGGTGTTGTTGGTGTTGTTGGTGCCTGCCTGCCTGCCTGCATTCAATTGTCAGGTTTGATTCACTCGAATGTGGAAAGTCAGTTGCTGTCTATATGTACATACGTGTGTATTCTGTGTCGGCGTGTGCACACACAAACACACATGCATGCGTGTGTGTGTTTTTTGTGTGCATGTGTGAGTGTGCGTGTGCGTGTATGCGAGTGTGTTTCGTAAGCAACACAAAAATGCTAATGCCCTCAAAAAAATAAAATTTAACAGAAAAAAGCGAACAACGAAATAAAAACTTGTATTGTTTCGTATACGAATTGTAAGAATTTGTTGTTTTTTTTTTATATATGTATATGACGACTATCATGTATGAATGTATTTTACCTTTGCAACTGTATGTGTGTAAGTTTATTTCTTTGACTTAAACTTTTTTAATAAGATTTTATAATGGTTTTTTTGTTTTGGCTAGAATGATAATTTACGCCCATGATTTTAGTATAGAAAAAAAATATACCACCAGAATTCCTGAATCCATTGCAAGTCTTCTTTCAATCAGGAAACATTTTGTTGTTGTTGTTGTTTGCTTGTGTAAGTAAGTGAGTGTGTTGCTGAGCGAAGGATAAAACATTTGCTCGACCGACCGACCGATCAACCACCATTATTGGAGCAATTCTAGGCTTGTATTGAGTACACTGGACTCTTGTCTTGAAGATGTTCTGTTTGCCAGTAAGCATCGTCCTATCGTAGTGTCCCTATGGTACAATGGCGGCGCTAAAGTTGATGATGCAGCTAAAGATGATGTCTTATTTGTTGATTGTGTATCAGCGTTTTTAATTTCTCGTTTACGATCGTCACTCCCAGGCCGAAATTTGTCCATAACAATGGCTTGAAATAGTTTGTCTTCCTGCCTCTGATTTGGTGTATAGTTTCGGGTTTGCCTTTGAGCACATCATCACCATAAGCCGAGATTAAGTTTCACTAATTTCGGTAGTTTCATGATGACATCGATGCCCTTGGAAGACAACTGTGTGCAGCCATACAAATCGATTGTCTTAAGGTTAGACAACTCCTCGGCCAAGGTTTGCAAGCCTTTGTCCGTGACGCGCGAGCACTGGCCAATGTTTAGATGTTCTAGGTCAGGCAAAGCCTTGGCTATTTTGAGCATACCCTGATCTGTGATTTGGCATTGGTTAAGCGATAGCGATCGCAGGCGATAGAGACCTTGAGCGATGTGCGTTAGAGCTTGGTCGCTGATCTTGTCGCAGAAACTGACATCAAGCGATGTTATGCCACTGCCACCTTCGGTGATATAGGCCATGCCAATGTCGGATATGTTGTCGCAGGAACGTAAGTTGAGTTGCTCTAGCTTGGGCATGCGAGCCAAATGTTTTAGGCCGCTGTCTGTTATGGACACGCAGAAACTCAAATTAATGGACTTTAGTGACTTTAAACCTTGTGCTATGTGACCCAAAGCTTCATCGCTCAGACGTTGGCAATCTTGCAGACCCAAATATTCAAGTTGTAGATTGCCCTCGGCAGTGGCTTTATTCAGGCCAGCCAAGTGACCAATACCCTCATCGCTTATATGCCAGCAGGAACGTAAATTGAGGTTTCTTAGTTTCTTGAGACCCCACGCTATCAGCAGTAGACCGGTGTTGGTGATGTTGCAGCAACCACCTAACTCCAGGGTCTCTAGACTTTTCACATTTTGGGCTATGCGGCCGAGACTAGTATCGGTAATTTGCTTGCATAGGGAGAGATCGAGTACTTTGAGATTTGGCAAGTCGACGGAAAAAGCATGACCCAAATTGAAATCGGCCACGTTAAAGCAACCGCTGAGGTTTAAGGAGGTTAAAGCAGGAACTCCTAGAACTAGTTCTTTCAGTGATCTTCTCAACGACAAGATCTGCACCTTTTTAATGCCACGTTTAACTAAGCAATTGAGAACCGTGGGGCTGGAACGTTTCAAATGTATTTTCGCTTCGACGCCCTTCCATATACTCTTCGAGTAGGCCACGTCACGCCAGGTGGTGCAAACTTGAGCTGCACGACCCAAGTCCTTGACCGGCAGCTTATCGAAAATCATTTCCAGGACTTCGGGAAAGAGATTGGTGATGTGAAGACCCTCTGCTGGTGGTGGACTATCTGGCGAAGCAGGTCTTTGTTGCAGATGATGATGGTGATGATGATGATGTTGCGCATGTGCTGCCGCCGCTGCAGCAGCTGCTGCAGCTGCATGTTGCAGATACAACGCGGGTGGTAGAGTTTGCAGCTGGGGGCGATGATGCAGTGCATAGGGGGTAAAACGTAGCAGGTGATGAGCACTGCGTGTGAGGCCGGGCAAGTCGGTTTGTTGATAAAGATGGTCTTCCATGCTCCAAGCTGCTGCTGCCAATTGTGTAGCTGTGTGAATACTACTGCCTCCACCGCCACCGCCGCCATGGTAATTGGTCAAAGCTGCAGCTGTTTGAAGTGACAAACTGGTTTGATGATGGAAAGGTAGTATTTCTGTGTTAGTGGCCATATTATAAATTATTTTTTACACTCAGTTTTTTTTTCTGTAAGAAGCACTATTTCAGAACGCTTTAGTAAAGCGTTTTCAAAATTTTTTCTTTATTCTTGTATTTGATAGCTAATTTTATTGTTAAGCAACACTTTTACTTTTCTCTATTTCTTGTTTTTAACACTCTTGCTTTTTAGCAACTAGTATGAATGACACTTTTTCAATATACAATATAAATATCATATTATTTCTTAAATTGTAAAATTTTCTTTTGATAACAAGTATAATATTTTAATCAATAGATTAATGCTTGGTGGAATTTTTAATAGAAACTTTTGTTGTAATATTTTGCCGTCTGTTTACAATATATTTTTTAAATGTGAATTGTTTAGTATTTATCGGTTTGTGTGTTAGCATAGGACCGCGCACAATACCGCACTGTATAACAACGTATCACAAACTAAACTCCCTCGTCGAATCTTTCAGTTTATAACTATAAAATACACACACATATGTAAGTATTGCAGCAGCTGCTAAAGAGTATAGACTGGGCAGAGAAACGGTAATAATTACAAGAGAACATTTTACAAAATATCTGACAAATTCAGCCATTTCCCAGAATACAAACTAAGAGATATCAGACAGCCACTCTTTTCTCTGTAAACAAGTGGTGTATCTGTGTGATGTGAGAGTGTGTGTGTGTATGTGTGTGTGTGTGTGTTGGTGAATTTTGTAGTGGTACGCTTAGGTAGAAAGAAAACACAAAATGAAATTCTTAAGGTTTGCTGTGCCTATATGTGTGTGTATCTATGTGGCTTTGTTTATTTCTTTAAAGCGGTGGCAACAGGGATGGGATTGAGAATTTTAAAATTGTACCCAAAAGCTTTCAAAGATTGTACTTTTTTGACTTAAAGATTTTTTTAGTTGTAATAATTTTTAACCTCCGACCAAAAAAGGGGTGTTTGTAGTGTGTGTCTGTACGAATCCACGTACAGACCAAACTGCTGAACCGATTTTCATTTATTTTTTTTCTGTTTGAAAGTTGACTTGATCGAGAAGGCTCTTAGCTATGTTTTAATAAAATCGGTCCAGTCGCTTGGAAGATATCACGTCTTTTATAGAAATATTCGGGAGTTTTTAAATTTCTTAATTTTTATTATTTACTTTCATTAAAATCAAAAGGGATATAGTAGCGGGTATGTTCTGTGTTCCATGTGAAACTAAAATTTTGGGAAATGACATAGAATTGTTGTTGGAAATATGTATGTATGTATTTATAAGAACAATATACATATACAAGTTTTATTTACAAAAGGACCTAAAGTTTAAATAAAACTTGTATATATTAAATTAAAAGATCGAACAAATTATTATAATATTTATATTATAATATTTCTAAGAATACAGAATCTACCCTTAAATCTTATTGTATATTTCGTTATATTAATATAGAAAGGCCCTAACTCATTATTATTTTGAAATCGAGATTATTGCATTTTGCGATACATTAGGTGTTCTTCTATTGAAATATACAAAATTCTCGATTTCAAAAAAAAAATACTTAGGGCCTTTCTACATTAAGGTAGCGATATGTAATATAATATGTATAACAGAAAAAAATACTTGTTTTATTTCAACGGCATATAAACCATTTATTGAGGGTCTAATCATCGCTTTCGATAACGAGCTGATTCGATCACGTTTTTTCAGTTTAAGATCATGGCATTTGATATCGAACAATATTATTACATTATTCGATAGCGAATGCCATAATTTCAAACTGAAAAACGTGAAAGCGACGATTAGACCTCTGGTTTTCAAATTGATTTCGAAATCAGAATTATAATTATGATAATCGTTTTTGTTCTGGCTATCGAATCGTTTTCACAAAATTTCTTGTCAGTGCGTATGTTAAAACACATACTACATCTATTTAAGTTGAAATTTAGTATATGTGACGCGCAAAATAGAAAGGGACCTAAGGGTAAAACCCGGTTTTGTTCAGGAGAGCCATTTTAAAGATTTAAATACGTGTATCTTTGGTGTACCATCACATCATAAAACACGCATATATCTGGGAGGAAACACATTTGGGGCATGGGATCGGTCTCATTCGATGCTCAGATGTTGTCCACATCAAAAACAAACAAAAAAAAAGTTAAAATTGATTTTTATTTACCCTTAGGTCCTTTTCTCTATGCGCTGTCACATACACAAATTAATAGCATGTGCTCTAGCATCCGAATTTGGAAGAAAAATAATTTAGAAATAGATGAGTTTAAATTTTTTGAAATTTTCTCGTTGCGTTTTACTTTCACAATACTGTTTTCGAGTGTGAAGAATATGAGACTCATTGTTCAAAAGTGAAAATAGATACATATGTATATACAATCGCTTGAAAATTAATGTGGAGTGCAATTACTAAAACTGAGGGAGATTTCTTTTAAAAATACAAATTTACCATTGCTGTACTATTGTACTTTCCAAGTTTAAATAGTACCAACACAAAGTACAATTGTACCAATTTTTCCAACCCTGGGTGACAAATGTGTATAATTCTGTGCGGCCCAAGATACTGTTTCTCATTTATATGCACTATGTATGTATTTATGTATAAAAATAATACAAATTTATAGTTTTTAAAGAAAATCATTTTAAAACTTTGCTTTCATTATTTAGTTTTGGAAATCCTAACTATGTAAGAACAGCGATTTTGGCATCTAATTTCCTTAGTCGATTTTCATACGTATTATTGAATTGCATACATATCATTTACTAAAACAACGTTGTAACTCAAACTAAAAAATAGTTTGGCAGAAAATGAGTTTAAAGTGTTAAATTTACCCACAACTTAAAGGGAAATTTAAATTTTATTTTTCTCCCACGACTGATGCATTGCTTTAGTGAATCATATGAATGAATAGAGATTTGCAAGCAGTGGCATGCAGTTATTAAGAACAGTCTCATTGATATGAATCATGCAATAGCATCATTCATTATTTTAATGTTAAGTGCTAGCTTAATATTCATTTTAGAAAATGCAAAATTATGCCGTTTGATTCGTAATCATGCAGATCACTGATATGTACGTATTTAATATTCCAATATCAGTATTTAAATAAGAAAATCTCAAAGACTAGAATTGATTGGATTCAGCACACTAAAGTCCATTGAAATCACATAATGAAGTTTTTGCTCTCGTCCATTTTTTATTTTTTGCAGAACAGTGTAATTAATTAATCAGAAATGCATAAATAATAGAATGCAATGAATTATGTATGCATTTCATTGCAAAAGAAATTAATTATAGATTTCATACCTTGGATGTATTAAAATAGTTCATTACCAGGGAAACCAGAAATATGCTGTAAAAAAAGTGTTTTATGCGCATTCAATATGCATTAAAAACTTCAAAAATGTATGTACTAAAAACTCAAAAATATACTCTCAAAAATAAAATAAATTGGTTCATTTGTGAATGAAAATGTATTTCTAATTCAAATATTCAACAACGTTTGCATATAAAATAAGACAAAAATAAAATAAACAAAAAGAGGCGACAATAAAAAATTAATTTGGGTTTGAAAAGTATGTTAAAACAAAACTGCCATACAAATTTTGATCAAAGCGTATAATGAATTATTATAATTTTTTTTTTTTGATACTGCCGTAAAAATTTAATTTAACTTCAAAGGAGATCTCGATATCAGAATTAAAACTTTGGAACTGCATTTTGGATAAATAAGACAAGCTTGTTAATTATAATTTTTATTGCAATAAATAACAAAATATTGATCTAGACCTTCAAATAAAAATCGTTGCCTGTCACATCTAAATAAACTTTTATAAATTGACAATGTTCCTTCAACGTCTACTCGGGCCAGAACCCGTCACAAATGCAAAACTAAATTTTTATTGGAACTAACGTCTGTAATAACTGCTTAATACATAAGAAAAATTTATAAACTACATATAATATTGAAAATGATATTTATATGGCGAAAAATAAATTTAAAAAAATAAATAAATTCTATAAAGTATCAAAATATGCCCTAAAAGCATAAAATATGCTCTTAAAATTCGAAAATATGCTAAAAATATGCGTGTAAAACTGAAAAATGCAAAAATATGCTTTAAACGGTAAAATATGCAAAAATATGCACTCACAAATCGATGCCAAAATTCATTAAAAGTTCTGAAACGGATAAATATCTTATATACGCATTTAAACGTCACACGAGAAAAAATACGCAATTGCATATTTGCGTTTTCCCTGTTCATTACTTTTTTGGGACATGTTCTTCGTTAACACGCATGAATTCTGGAATGAAAAATTGTACATGCTGTGCATTATTTTCTCTTTTTTTTATTCATTGCCTCCTCTTCCAGCTGGGTAGTTATTTTAGTTCAAAAATTTATTTTATGCAAGTGATATAACTTTCTCGCGGGAGGGCGAATTATTTTTCCCCGTTTCCTGGGCATCAAACAAGTCAGGGGAATTCCAAACACTAGCATTACTATGTATGTATGCATGTATGTAAGTCTATCAGTCTGGATGTCATGGATTCGATTTATACAACAGGTAAAAAGGGTTTGCTCGTTAACATTAAATCATTATCTATTTAATTAGCAATTATTTTTGTAGGTATGTAATAAAAAAAAACTTCAAATGATGGATAAACAAAATCCATTTCCACTAATGTTTATAAGTACTGGATATACCAAACGGACGACACAATCCTCCATATTCTAGAATCTAAATGTAAATAATTTTGTTGAGATTCAAAGAAAATGTATCTATACGTCATAAAAAAATTCATTAAAACACAGCCACGCACATACTTACATACATACAACATGAAATTAAAATAAAAAACAAAGCTAATACAATTTATTGTAATATCTTTCTCTCCTTCCTTCCTTAAGCATTATGGCTTTCATGCAATAACAAATAAGAGAAAAAAAAATTTTTAGATCAAAAGACCCTGCAGTCAGACTGGGGCCAAGAGTTTTTATGTCAACACTAAAATTCTAGTAGTAGTTACATTGTCTACAATTTCTCTACTATTCGTCAGTATAAAAGAATGAGAGAAAACAGATGTGGTATATTTCTGTTGGATTTTGCAACAATTCGTAAATATATATAAATTTGTATGTACGTAAGGTATAGAAATGTACCAGTAAATGTCTGGTTGGTATGTCTCCATGTTCCCATAAGAACTACGTAGTCAGTACCTAGTCAATTGTTTTAGTGTTACTAGTAGATTTTCAATGACAAGCACATGCTAAATGTCTATAGCACAAAGTATTGTATTGGGAATAATTGTAGAGTAGTACTGGTGATAAAGTCAAAAGCGACTCTGTACATTTTCACCATCGACATTTCCTTCAGGGGAAATACTACAAACACACACTCATCTTCTGTTTCTTTTTTACTTGTAAGCTAATAAGTGCGTGTGTAAAATGTGTCCATGGAGTAGTAGCAACTTTAAACGCTTATAGCTCCAAAAATACTCAACCAATATAATATAGATTCTGCACATCTGTACAAAAAAACCTTTAAAACCATATGAATCTTTTTAAATTCGGTGCTGTAGTGCCAGCGTAAAAGGGATTACAAAAAAAAATGTTTGCCTATTAATTATATAGAAGATGTTTGCATATCCTTATCTTAATATAGAAATGCCTTAAGTCATTATTTTTTTTAATCGAGTTTTTTGTATATTTCTATATAAGAATATCTAATGTATCGAAAAATGCAAGAATCTCGATATCAAAAAAATAATTAGTTAGGCCCTTTCTATATTAAGGTAATGCTGTGTACTTACACAGACTTATGTATACATACATATGTATGTAATGGATTTGCATGATGTATACAGGGTTACCGTTAATTTGACTCTTTTTTTTAGCGGTCTGCGACTTCTGTGAGACTTTTTTTATAACCGACTTTTGCGACTTTTTTGATTTTCTTGGGACATTTTACCCTTTTTTTGTAAAGATTCTCACAAAAAAACATTAAAATTGCAGTAAATTAAATTAAAACTTAAAAGCAATTCACAGATTATTGTTGCAACCTTGTCATGTGTACAGTGTATTTAAGAAATTTTTCCCAAATTTTCAGTAAAATTGTCAAAGTGTTAGCAAAAAAGCTTTTAAAATAAAAATTCTGGTTTTGCAGTGTTTATTTTACAAAATTATTTTAACAATAAGATTTTTGTTTTGATTCAATAATCTTTTTTAATAAAAAAGCCTTTTAAGGCTGTGCAACTTTTATTTTTTCACGCGACTTTTTTGTGCGACTTTATTTTTATAAAACGACCTTTTCTGCGACTTTTAAAAAATTCCCATCGGTAACCCTGGATGTATGTATATACACTGCAGGAGAGTAGGCGATAATTGTCTAAAAGCTACTAGTATAATTACTAGAATAGCAAGAACTAGTGCAAAAAGTGTTAAAGTTGGTGTGTAATATAACTAGTGCTGATGAGTATTAGTATAGGAAGTAGCAAGGCGAATTCATAACAGGTGACCTTAACAGTCCTGATGATTATCAGGTGTCCGAAGACTGCTTACTTAGACACCAACTGTCAAAATCTCTTCTTTTATCTGATGTTTGCTTACATTTAAACTGAAAAAAATTATATCATTCTTTATGTTTAAAAAATATATTTTAAAGTAAAAAGGATTATAATGTATGAATACTTATAACAATGGAACCCAATTGGGTCTCCGAGTGGAGGTGCGGTATAGCACCACCCCTCCTAACCTATGCATTCTAAATTAACTCTTGCAAAATAATTAACTCCATTAGTTTATTGATGATGATTTTTAAAAAATTGTATCGAATATAAAATATTTCTACCACATGTGTCTCGCCAATGCATGATAGCCTTTGGTACAGAATCTTCATGGATTTTCGCACAATATAGAAATAAGATTTTATCAAACGTTCTGCATTCCTTGAGGCAAAGAATTAATACTATTCGAAGCATTTGCACGTCGTTGTGGTTGCTGATGTCCATATGGTTCCATTGTGTCAGCTTTTAGTAGACTAGGCAGGTTTATGAAAATTGGATATTTATATAGGCCAATTCAATGGCTCCCAAATTCTCAACCATGACATTGGTGGTTGGTAAACGACGACGCAATAACGTTGTCACCACATCAAGAATTTTTCCGTGCAATTTTGGGATACCTTAAATAGATATATATATATATACCAGTGAACTGTATGAGTTGATTCACTTTCGCTCTCCACTCACTTTTACAATGCTTTTGTTTTGTTTTTTAACATCAATATGTACTAATGATATTGCTTGCAGTGTTGCCTCTCTAACAACTGACTGTTTTTAACTCACTCTCTTTTTTTAAGTGTTGTCAGTAAACATAAATAAAAACTTCGTACTGTTGTTTGATTGTTTTGTATAGTAATCAAATAACTCACAAAAGCACGTTGACTAGATGAAGTCTTCAGTTTATAAAACATTGAGTAAATATTTCCAGACATAAATAAATAGCGTTAAGAAACTATTAAAAAGTGTTTTAGAAAATTTAACAGAATATATTCAGAAATAATAAAAAATTTCGAAAATGGAGTTTTTCGTGTAATAAAAAAATTAAATAAAATGAAAAAATCTATCTCTTCATATTGTGTTAATTAATAGTTTTTCTCATATTAAAATAATTTATCAAAAAGAATAGGCCTAGCTATTTTATTTTATAATACATATTACCTAAAACTATATTTGTCAGAAGTGGTTTAAGAAGTATTCAAAACAATCATACTGATTCATTGCTTTAGTGAGTCATATGAATGAATCTAAATTGCAAGCAATGACAGGCATTTATTAACAACAGTCTCATTGATATGAATCATGCAATAGCATCATTCATTTTGTTAATGTTAAGTGCTAGCTCAATATTCATTTTAGAAAATGCAAAATTATGCCGTTTGAATCGCAATCATGCAGATCACTGATATATACATACATACATATGTATGTATACATATGTTATAAATTAAGTTTATACATAGAAATAAATATTCAAGCATACCTTAACATTTCCTGTTGCACTTCATTGCCACAATGCGCTTCACTTCCTTATGTATCAACTCAACACAACGCAAGTTCTTAAATGTGGGTGTAAGACAACTTTTCCGGGCTCAGCTAGTACTAGCTGACTTCTTATATATGTATGTATGTATAAATAAGACGCACGTTTATTTGTTGTACACTTAAGTATTTCATTGTCCGTTTTTGTGAATAATTTCATGCATTTAAGCATAATATTTTGGTTACGGCCATGATGGCCAGTCAAACACATTTTACACCACTGATTTCGCGTTAAACAAACCATCGGAGAGGCTGCAATAAGGCAGCAAGTAAGGTTTCTTTACGTTGTCCTAAAACATCAGGATCATTTAACCAGAACCGTCTTTCATCATTTTAATTACATTTATTTTACAAATATTATTTTATGTGTTGTTGATAGTAGATGCACATGGATAGTAAAATGTGTTTTTATAAATATGTATGTATTGGTATTTTATGGCTCGATTATGGATGGCAACCGAACTTCAGTTGCCGAGTTAAGTAGCAACGCAACTGAACTTAAAATTTGTATTATGTATGGCAACTTTTTATAGTTGCCAAAAAGTTATCGAAAATACGATTATGACAAATTGGCAACTGAAAATAATATAAACAAATATTAGGTGTGTTCCACAAGATTTCGTACAAGTTTGGACTAATGAGAGCAAAAAGAAAATTACTCTCTGAATATGCAAAAGTTATCCAAAATTGCTGGAACGCAAAAAACCATAATTGCCCATCTTAAAATACTAGTGCTGCTTACTTTTTAAATTAAATTTAATTTAAGTGATTTTAGTCGCTTAAAACGCATAACATTATAAAAACAAAAGTTTTGCATCATTGGCAACAGCTTTAAAAATCAAATGAAAATGAGTTCTAAAAAGTAAATTATCTAAAAACAGCATTTTTTTATAAATAAATAGGAAAATGTGTACAAATGTACTTACAACTTCAACTTTGTTCAAAAAACCTTCCATTTTGATTTTTAATAAATTTGTATGCAAATACTTTTTTTTCCTATATTTGCAGAAATTAATTAACCAGAAAGTTGGTTAATTTTTCAGTTCGATATGTAAACAAAAAACAGCTGATTATATAATTCTTGTCCGAACTTACCCAGAAGAAAAAGTTCGTACTAGTTTGTACAGGAAATGAAAAAAATTACTCTCTCATTCGCTCTCAAAACTGCACGAAATTTGCTATCTGGAACGCTTTTGGATAACTTTGTACAAGTTCGGACTGTTTTGTTATGCATCTGGAACAGACCTATTTAAAATATAAGAAATACAAGTGCTAAAAAGAAAATTATTGAGTATAAAGTGTTTAAAGACATTACTGATCATAAAAATTATTAGTTAAGTGGAATTAATTATTGGCGAAGAGAAGGAAATACAAAAGTTGAATCTATTGAACGAATCTTTAGAATTACCGCCTCTACTGTGAGTAAATGTTGTTGCCTTAAATAAGTTTGAACAATCTCTTTTTTATCTGTAAAGAAGAAATTCAAAAATAAAAATAATATTGCAATTACTGTTTAATTTTCTTATTTTTTTTGCTTTTAAACTATGCAGCAACTACAAATTTGTGGTTGCCAATATGGCAACTGAAATTACCAGCTGTTAGTTGCCAGTTGCCATCCGTAATACAATTTCGGCAACTAGCAACGCAACCAAAGTTCGGTTGCCATCCATAATCGAGTCAACTGTTTTTGACAGATGGGGTTGTTTGAAGCCAGACGAATGGCATGTTGTTTTTAGTATTGTTGTATTGTTATGTTATGAATTCGACTTGGGAAGTAGTTTCAAAATAAATTTAACTGTCCAACAGAGCCCTTACACTGTATGAAAATTGGTATCATACAATTATTAAAATTGTAGGTTCATCTAAAAATAATTTTAATTAAATACCCTGCAGGAGAACGAACTAGTGTCCAACTAGTATTTTAGTAGTACAGATATCACCACCACTAGTTCCCAACTGTAAACCTTCCTATACTATCTTAATGCTCAAATTAGCATTGAGTGTGTTTAGAAAACTACTAGTACCATTGGCACTAGTTTACGACTAGTTTATTACCAGTTCTTTTGTAAAGAAAAATTCTATAAAATTGGTGGTTTTATTCCTTTCTTACTCAGCTAGTTAAAATTCGTCATTATTTATCAAAATTCTAAACTACAAAAGGGTAATTATAATTGTTTAATTATAATTATTTTTAGATCAAGCTAAAATTTTAGTAATTATATATATGATACCAATTTTCATACAGTGCAAGAGCTCTGTTAGACAGTTAAAATTTATTTTGCAATGTGGTGCCTTGGAACTACTTCATATACTAGTACTCATCAGCACTAGTAATTTTACACAACAACTTTAACCCATTTTGCACTAGTTCTTGCTATTCTAGTAATTATACTAGTAGCTTTTAGACAATTATCGCCTGTTCTCCTGCAGGGTAATTATAATTACCCTTTTGTAGTATTGAATTTTGATAAATAATGACGAATTTTAACTAGCAGTTGTCACTGAGTAACAAAGGAATAAAACCGCCAATTTTATAGATTTTTCTTTACAAAAGAACTGGTAATAAACTAGTCGTAAACTAGTGCCAATGGTGCTAGTAGTTTTCTAAACACACTCAATGCTAATTTGAGCATTAAGATGGTATAGGAAAGTTTACAGTTGGGAACTAGTGGTGGTGATTTCTGCACTAGTAAAATACCAGTTGGACACTAGTTCGATCTCCTGCAGGGTATCTACATATACATATGTATGTACATATGTACATATATATATACATACATACATACAAAATTTAAAAATTCAGCAAACAGAAATTATATTTTCTCATCCTCTAAAATTAAAAATTCCAAATAAATTTAAGCAGTTGTACACTTAGGGGCAGATCCTTGGAGGTAAAATGTTCTTAAATAAACCACCACACATGCACACACTGTAAAAAGAGTAAAGGGATATTTAGGTGGCTCTGTGTGTGTGTGTGTGTGTGTGTTTGCCTGTTCAGCAGGCCTGTTTGTCTAAATTTAAATCGTACCCTAACAAAGCCTGTGATCTTTTTTAGTAGAGACTTTAAAAATTCTGAGAATTCTTTAAAAAAAGTAAAAAAAAATTACAAGAAAAACAAAACAAAAACCCCATTGGAATAAAAAGAAGTATAAAAAAATTACTAAATGAAAAAAAAATCTAAAACAACAGCAACATAAAAGACCCGACACCAGGGCTTATGCACATAAATATGTATGAGCTCACAAAACTACTCGTATAATCATTTTGTGCGTTTCGTCTGTTTCGGGAATATGGCAGGGATGGAAAATGCTAATTTTTTTGTCTGCATGTTTACGTAACAATAATCGTTATTTAAGTTTAAAATTTTTTTAACGCACTAATAATCCCAAATTCTTGTTTCAACTGTGTTATTTGTTGTTGAGCTTCTCATTTGTTTAAATCAGCTGCGTCCAAACACACATACACTGATATTTGTATTTGAGGTAAACAGCTTTGAAAGCTCTTAAATTTGTTCTTGCTTCTTTGCAAAGTAAGAGCAAGCATTGGTGTCTGTTGTGTTGTTGTTGTGAAAGCACAAAAAGCTCTTTATAAAAGTTTACACATTGTGCATATGGCGTGGACGTAGCTGGTTTAAATGAAATTTTACAATATAATAACTCTAGTTGATCTAAGAAACTTTGGGTAAAGGTTCCCTGATGATCTGCATTAAGGCGGTTTCAGACTATAATACAAGTATTAATACTTTTGACGAAAATGTTTCCCTGATCTAATTTCTGTTTAAAAAATTTCAAAAAACAATAACAACTCAACATGTCAGAGTTGCATTTTCCACAAAAGTATTAATACTTGTATTATAGTCTGAAGCCGCCTTTAGCAACAGTGAAATACGCATAGGATCCAGCTAAACCCCTCAATAATCAATTTCAATGTATTTTTAATAAAAAAATATTTCATTTATTTGGGATTATTCCCAAATTATTATTTTACGTTAAAAAAATTTTTAAACTTAAATTTTAACAACTCCCATTAAAAACACTAATAATTGTTATTATTAAAAACTTTCAAGCATTCGAATGGACTGATAAAAAAAAACTCTCATTATGCTAATGTAATTTGACGTCTACTCAATGATAAATATCATCGTTCTTGATACATAATCAACAAAAAGTAGTTTTGCTAAAAAAAATTAGCAGGCCTGTCACTGAAATCGATAGATATTGCTTTGATTGCGAATTTACATTTCGTACGATTTTGTTTTACCTTTAGCAGATTTCGATTTGATTTTGTTTTGTGGCAATATTGTGCAACCCAAAAACAATCTTCACCTCAGAATTGTTTTGGCGCATATGCCAAAAGTAAAAAAAAAGGTTTACATGAAGTTTTGTCAAAATATACCTGATAGTAGTATACGTTTGTATTTTCACCACCACCATAACCGCCAAAAAAAAAAAGCTTAAACGACATATTTTTCAAGCTTGATTTGTTTTAACAAAATTCATCATTTGCGATCGTAAGTAGTTGATTTTCGTAAATAAAAAGGGCATACAAAATGTGTCGGTAAAGCTTTTTTGGTGGTCATGGCTAGATACGTTTTGAAGAAAAATCTAAATTTTTGTGAACTCTCATGAATTTTAAGAACAAAAATCCTGAATTTAGATTGTAGAAGTTTTCGAATTTCAATCTTGAAATTTCTTCAGTAAGATTGACGTTCTCAAATTTAAGCATAAACTCTCAACTTATATAATGAATTCGAAAAATTAAGAATGCATTTTTTAAACTAAAAATGTAATCTCATTTTTAAAATAATAATCTTAAATTTTTAAGAATATGATGTTAATTTAAGATTTTTATTGAGAACAAAAGATTTTTATTAAGAATCCTGAAGGCGATCTTAAAAAATTAAGATTTTATTCTTGAATCAAGCATTTTAGCATTTAACAGACTATTAAGATTGAAATGATTTAATTTCGAGAGTAAAATCTTGATTTTAGCACGTTTTTTTCCCTTGGTAAACTATTTTATTGAAAGTGTTTTGTGCCGCATTTGCCACTTTTCATAATTTATTTAAAAAAGTGGATTTTTGTGCTGCATACGTATAATTGCTGCTGTGTATTGAAAAATTTGTTGTCGAGAGACGAAAATTACAAATTATTAAATAAAATAATAAAATTCCGCATGAAATTTCTCCCTTTTCCAATTAGAATTTTATGTTTTCCCTATTACTTGCTATTAGTTGGAATTGTTCCCTGGGAAAAATTTCACGCGGAATTTTATTCATGATAGCCCTGATTTTTTTTGTTTTCAATGTTTTCGACATCGATAAACCGGCCCTTAGTCTTTAATGTATTTGGACTTTTTGTTTGTTTTTTGTTTAATCATCGTCTACTTATATGCACTTCTAAGGATTTAGTCAGTAAACTTCAACCAAAACATTTTTTGAAATAACAAAAAAAAAAAAAAAACTCCGTATAGTTATAGTAAGACTCTTTCTTCTTTCTCAATAATATTTTAAGAGTCTTATTATAAATATACCAAGTTTTTTTAGATTATTTCAAAAACTTTTTGGTTGAAGTCTACTGACGACCTTTTGTGTTCAAATAATTATTATAATATAATTGCTTTCCATCCCTGTTGGTACACACAAACGCATCGACGTGTGTATGAAGATAAATATGTATGTACAATACAGACACATCTACACATATCAGTATCTAGTACGTACGGCAAGTAAATAACAACAACTAAAACAATAAGTAACATACAGCGGCACAAAATGTATTTCAAGACGACAATAACCCCGCAAACACATTAGTTTGATCTCAAATAGGGAAATACATACATATGTATTATATATAGTGTTTTTAAAACTTTAATTTAGCTATAAAACCATAAACAGCTGATTTTGCATTTATAGTGCAAGTTTGATAAATTCAGGGGCCTAATTCCTGCACTCGTGATCGGCATTGCATTCGAATAGAAATTAATTTCGATGGCTAGAAATTTTCGGAGGATGTCACTCTCGTTACCAAGCGAATCGAGTTTTTGTTTCAGTTTTGGCAAAAGGCAAATATATATATATATATATATATATATATATATATATATATATATATATATATATATATATATATAAATTCATTTCACAATGAAATGAAAATAACATTTATGTATATTCGTTCTTATGCATATATGTACGTGTGTATGTACGTACATATATGCATAAAAACGAATATACATAAATGTTATTTTCATTTTAATTCAATTAATAACTTAATAATAATAAATTAGTGTAAAGTTAGAGAATAGAGCACTAGCTACATTTTAATTCTTTTATTGGTTGACCAGAAGCAGTTAATTTGTTATTTAGATGCTTCCAGAGTTGGTTGATTTTTTAATATTTTATTTTATTATTTGCTCTTTGATATATGTTTCATAAAGTGTAGTAATATATTTTTTTTTTTCTTAACATAGTTTCAGAGGCTAAAGAATGATTTGTAAATATTTCAAAAAACGATATAATTCCACGATCATTGACTTTATGCAAAGGCATATTTGCAGTCAAAAACATTTTGCATAACTCCATACGAAATGGATTTATAGTTGGATCATCTGAGTAGCTAGTTAACAATAACTGAGTGCTATTAACATTTTTCTTCTTTTCAGAAGCTGTTTTATGTTTTGATGTGCCAAAATGTTGTTGAACATTATACATTTTCATCCCACTTATAGTACAATTACAAATTACACAAAACAAAACAGAATTGTCGGCCTTTAATAATCCCGGGTAATTTTGTGCCATACTGGTATTGAACTCTTTTTTTTGTTTCTTTTGGCATTCTATTTCTAACTTTTAAACTTTAATTTTTTTACAAAACTACAAGACCTTTACTTTTTTAATATTTTACCGTTGTTTTACGAAAACAAATTCTATGAAAACTGATGAAGTTTTATTTGAATAATCAGGCTTAAGAAAGTACATAAGTAAGAAAAGGTACAACATGTTAACTTATTAACAGAATGACTAAAAACCTTTCTTGTTTAAAGAAAATGATTGCCAACTTGCATAATAAGCAAATAATTATAAGCAAGGTGTATCATATAAAGCATTTCTCATAAAAAACTAAGGAAATAAGCAAAAAAAAGTTTTTAAAGCAAAATGCTTTAAAAACTTGCCCTGCTAATGACCACACGAAATTCACTTTTTTCCATTTTCTTCTCAAATCACGCGTTAGGAGTCGGAAGATAATTGTGCTTTCTGTATCTCTTTCTCTAGCACAGTTATCAAATCCTCCTTACGGTTTCTTTCTCTTGATATGTACATGTGTCGTATGTATTTTCAAATTAATTGAAATTGAAATTTTTAACTTTAAATTTGGATAGGCATTACCCTACGTAATGTTTTTTATGTTAGCTCTTTTTTCTACATGGAATTTGGCATTTGTCATGATGAAAATATATCAGGTGTAGACGTAGAGTTAGGAAAGGATTAATTAGAAAACGTTTTTGATATCATATAGTCGAACCCAGCAGCATTTTGTATCATAATCGAATATCTTCGGAATCAGCTTGACGGGAAAAAATAACCGCATATGAGCTCATTTTTCGATCATAAATGATACTCTCGTTGTGAGAAAATGGTACCATACAGATGAATCATACCAAATAATCATTTATGCTACGATTTGCTGATTCATTTTTGAGCAATTTTTTGGTAGTATTAAAACATTAAATCACGTTTTTGTAGTTTCTTTGCATTTCGTTCCTCTATTTTGAAGAAATCATTGTTTGATCATATAGATGAATCGTAAGTGAATCCTTTATCAATCACCCAAGTGATAAATCAGTTTTTAATCATCAAAAGTGATCTGAGGAGAATCATACAAGAGATTTCTGCAAAAAATTATCACCCAAATGCTAGCTGGGAAGCGTTACATTAAAAAGATTTGTCCTGCTGTGTGTGTTGGGTTACAATCATACACAGATACACGCATTTGCTTGCGGATGTGAGCATGTATTTAAACAGTGAAAAAAAAGAACACGTTGGCGAGGATGTGAAATGATTTGAAGTCTTTTCTTATATTTTCCTTTTTTTATTTATTTGTATAATTTTTGGGGGTATGAACAGTAAAGTAATCATAGGAGAGTATCGCATACATACATACATATGTATGTATGTATGTATGTAAAAATACTCGCAATACTCGGAATTTACCCACACACATAAACATTTACACGAACGTCTACATGACTTGGTAGGTTTGCATTTTAAGGCCAATGACGATCGTGTACTAAATGCTTTCTACCCAGCGGGAACAAGAATGAGTAGGGATGCCTTCTAATTAGAAGGCCTCTGTACGCCTTCTTTTGGATGTAGAAGGCCTGTTCGTTCCATTCCATACTCATATCTTTTTTACACGCGTTGTAATTGCGGAGCAGGCCTTATGTTCTTGTTTCTTTTGCCAGAGATTCTGGAAGGCCTTCAAACTAATAGATTTTGTTTTTGCTTTGGTATAAAAAAAAACAAAACAAAACATGTTACTCCATCTCTTCTCCTTTCTCATAGAAGCGAGTGTGGAATGTGTATCGTATATGTTCTGCGAAAGTATCCTTTAATAAGGCCTGCACCAAGAAGGTCTTCTGAGTTTTACCGCTGGGTATATTTTGGAAATAAGTTGAGATATATGTGTATGTATGGATAAGTATTTATGTGCAGGCATATTTGAATTAAAAAACTGATAATATGGGATGTTTTTTAGAGGCTGAGAAACTTGCTTTGTGTTCAACTATTTTATGCAATCATCTGTGTTAGGATTAAAATATGGAAAGAGTTTCAGGTGTGAATTATTATGACCTTTAAAAACTCGGATTTGGTAATTGAAATATTGGAAATAGCAGATTTTTTTTTTTTTGCTTAACGCTGAAGAAGAATTATTGAAAGAAACTGTGACCAAGAGCTTAGGGGCTTACATTCCCCTTTTTTATCCGAATGTGCGATGCAAGGAAGGAAACATATTGTCTTTATCAGCCTATGTGTGCGTTAATCCCGGAAGTGTAATAGTGTTTTCACACTGACATAAAATAATAAAAGTTGATTTTAACGTTAAAACCAACTGTTAAAACCTGGTTTTACCATACAAATTGTTTTTGTTAAAATCAAATTAAAACCATTTTTGAATTGGTTTTAAGTTGGTTTTATGAAATGCAACCTTGTTTTCGCTGTGATAAATTCAGTGCTGCCAAGTTGAAATGACCGACAGCAGCTGGTAATGGTATGCCAGTGAATAACAATAGATGGCGCTTGAAAAATTTTCAACTTAAAAATTAATGCAGCAGCAACAATAATCCAAAAATTATGGAAAAAAGAGTTTTTTGGAAGGAAAACAACGAAAAAATTTAAAATTGAACTGTGGAAAGTGAAAATAGACATTATGACTGACATTCATCTGCCTATAAAAAAGGTTTATCTTATAATGTATTTGTGCATTTTTATATTATTTACAATATTTCCAAGCACTTCTTCATTCTGTAAAAGAAGTTTCGTAATTTAAAAAAATTTTTATTTAGAAAATATAAAATAATTTCCATTTTAGAGCGCATTGTGAAATATCTCAGTTTTTCATACAAACAAAAATAGTTGAACAGTATGTCCAACAAGTGTTATTAAGAAGCAGAAAAAATACAACAACAAATACACGCATTTCGTCAGGAGATTTATTTTATTTTGAGCAAAGTTATTAGACAGCCTGTAAGTTAAAAACTGAATTTAAAAAACTTGCAGTGTGAAAGCAAAATCAGCTGTTTATGGTTTTAACGTTAAAACCAGGTTTTAACTTTCAGTGTGAAAACGCTATAAGATGTGACAAGAATCAAAATTCAATATGGCAGCTAACAGACGCCATTTTGTAGATACGAAAAAAAAAAATTAAAAGTCGGCGAAATATAGCAAAATGGGTATCATTTGACAGGTATTTGAAAATCATCTTTAGGTTTTCTCATGATTTTTCATTTTGAATGACCATTTAGGATCTCGAAGGTTTTAAAATTGCTCAAAGTGGGATTTTTAATTTTTTATATATAAAAAAAATTATTTGTTGATGATTCATCATATCTATATGCATTTCCTTGCATCTAAGCAAAATTCAAAAAGTTACAAAACTTCAAGGCTTGTAGAAAGACTGTGCGATTATTAGACTAAGAAATAAAAAAAAAATAATAATAATAATATTATTCAGCATGTGTTGCTTAGCTGCAACAAAGTTGATCTAGACATGCTAAACCATCAATAAATAAATTTTTTACATTTGCATTCGTTAAATAAAAATAAACTATTTAAATAAATAATTTTTTTACTTGTTTATTATATTTTTATTTTGTGGTTTTATCTCCTCTGTCCGAATTAGTTATTAGAAGCTCATTTGGCTTTTTGTGTCGCACAGTATTATAAAGGACAGCAGTTGTACGAACTTTACAAATTTATTAATAAAATTAATATTTTTATGATTTCTTTTTTTAGTCAGCAAACACTAATGCCAAGTGCTACTAAATTCGATCGCTAAAATACTGAACAAATACAAAATAAAACATGACATAAAACAGTAAAATTTCGACAGATTAGATTTCTAAGCCGTTGCCTGATTTAGCAATACACTTTTGAAAAATTTTTGCTCATAGCCGAAAATCGATAAATCGACTATATACATTTTTAGCGATAGAGATTTAGCTTTAGCGAGTTGCAGAATACGGGGGCTGGAAATATTTTTTTAATTTTCTATTATTATTTAACACAAAAACAATATGAAACAGTCAACAATTCAAAAAATAGAACTTAACATTCTTTATAAACCTTAATTATGTGCATAATTGGTAAAAAAAATAGCGACAATGGCAGGACTGTTGTAAATTTACAAATGGTAACATTGCGTTATCATTACAAATAAAAAGGTTTCAGCAAATTGTAATACGATGAATCGAAGCAATTCACACATTCCATTTGCATTGAAAAATTAGTATATAAATGCTGAAAAACAAAAGCTGATGATGAAAGTGTGGCGGCCTTTGAAAACAGCTAGTTGTTCCGTTCTGCTAGGGTTTCTCAGAATTCGTTTTGGTGTTCTTTGTTCCTTAAAAATTATTTATGTACATGTAATTTGTTTTTCAAAGCTATACAAACTTCAGCTTAATCAAATCATAAATATAGGGTCGTATTCAAAAAAACTTAACAAAGCTTTGAAAAGCAATGTTAAGTAAAGTTGTATTCAAAAAAATTATTATATTTAAATTCTGAAGTAGGCATCTACGTTTGTTAAGGCTACTTTAAGTTGATATTTCCAAAATGTGTATCTTGTACCTCAAATACTGATTTTTGTTACTATAGCACATATTGATTCATGTTACATCTGAAACTGAAGCTTGAAGTGCTAACTCTTATTTTAAATTTATTATTTTTGTCATGTGATGGAAAACATCACTAAATTATCCAACTGATTCCAAATACATATGTAGCAAAATCCATAAAAAAAATATTAAAATAAATACAATTATACAAAAATGGTTTAGTGATGTACATTCAAACAAAACAAATCGAAAAAAGCTGGATATTCAAATACTCATTTCGTTCGAATAAAATAATTGAGATAATTTTTCTATATTCATCATATTTTTTTACTTTTACTTCATAAAAAGGTTTATCTGTTTTTGTTCCATGTCAGAAGCTTATATTTTATAAATTAGGTTGCTTAACTTCACGATAATAAAAATGTATTTAATAAAATAAAAAATTAGTTGAATACTCGAATGAAAATGTATGCGATGTTGTACATCATAAGCTGTGAAATGGTTGTTGAACATGGTGGCGTTACCAGAATTTATTATTAAATCACAAAATAATTAAAGTTGTCTTTTGAATACAATTTCTTAACAAAGCAATGTTAGCCTTAAAGTGCTTGGTAACTACTACGAACTTTAAAGCTCAAGTAAAATATTTCTTTGAATAAGGGTGATAGACTTTAATTATATTTTTTCCGTTGCTATTTTGAAATATGCATTAAAAATTATTAAAAAAGCAAAAGTATGAATTTATTAGCAAGGTATTTAAAAATATGCCCTTAAACGTAAAATATACAACTAACAACTTATGCCAAATTACTTAAAATTTGATGATTACAATAGTTAATTAGATCATACTATTTCATATAACACGCATTAAAAAATTATTCAAATAGCAAAAATATGCACTGAAAACTAAAATATTCAAAAATATGCAACTAAAAATCGATGCCAAATTACTTAAAATTCGATGGCTCGAATAGATAATTAGTCCATACTTTTTTAAAAAATATGCATTTAGTTACATGAAAGTTCGAGCCCTGCTAATGACTTTGAACTATCTCAACCAGAGACTTCTTTCTTTTCATAAACTCGAAAATCATGACAATATTTTATTTCATCATTTTATTTATTAATTTATTGAACAAAAATGCCAATCCTAAATGAAATTCTCTCTCTCTCTACCTGCTTGTCAATCTAAATTCCTTTGGTTTGTGCACACATGTTTAGTGCCTTTTTTTAAGGGATCTTATTTTTCCGATGGTCTATCTTTAAAACTAACCCTCTGATGTGAAAATATAATAGAATCTATTGGATTTAAATTCCTGCTACTTTTAAAGTCGAAAGTGAATTATTGCATAGTTTTACTCAGTCGTAAGAAAATGTTGGTGTGTGTGTGTGTGTGTGTGTGTGACTGAGATTTGTATATGCCTGCCATATACATACATACGTACATACATATGTACGTTTCACGATCTTCTGCTGTAAAGCAAAGAAAATTGTCTTCAGCAATAATCTACCTGCCGAAAACAGGTTCTTCCTGCTGCCAAAGATTTTTGAAATTTCATTTTATTCCTACATATTTGAAATAAAAACCCGAAGAGAAAATAAAGAAACAAACATAATTATTACAAAGAATCATAATAATTGATGGAGTTTTTGTATAACAACACATACATTCATATGTAGAAACAAATAAATGTCTGTCTCATGTACGAGTATCTCAAAGATTGCAAGCGAGTAAATTTAGGTGCAAAGTAAATATATGATTTTTGTGCTGATAACAGATGCGTACGAAAAAGATCATGACGATGATGATAATGAGTCAAGTTTCAGCCACATTGTAATGTTGTTGTTGTTGTTGTTAGCGTAGACGCACAAAAAGGTGGTACTCGTATCGTAGACACTTGGCTGCGAATTGCACCACACCATTGCTATCGATCAGTATTTTGAATTAGTGGGCGAAATCTTATCGTGAAATGCCAACGCAATTTATATTACATACATATTTTATTTCAAACCTGAAAACACATACGAGTACATACAACCCAGTGAGCAATTTATGCTAAAATTGGTTGACACTTGTGCAGGTACAGGGTAAAATTGATTGACAGTCGTAATTTAACTCTGGGTGGGAGAACACCTTTTCGCGTCGTCGTAGTTATTTTTTAAATGCGGCCAGGCATTTTGTTGTTGTCTTGCTTTCGAGAATTTTGCGGCTGTCGCATTGTTTAATGCTTTTTCCTCGAATAACCTTTATTATTTGCGGTTCTTTTTGGAATTTTTCATTGGCATATGCAATCGTTTTGTTTGTTATATATACTAAATAAATACATATTTATATGTACAACTGTTCGTGACTTGTTACATGTTCAAAGATTTGTTTAAACGCTTTTATTGTATGAATCTACTACATATAACCACACTTTTTGGTGCTTGCTTGACATATGAAGAAATTTGATGGGAATTTTTAATACATGGACACGACTTATTAAATACTGAAGTAGTGAACTGGTGGAGACCAAATTGAATACTCTAATAAGGAATAAACACTACTTAGCAAATTGTTGAAGACCCTGGTGGAGTACCATATATAACTCAAGTGACTGGTGAAATTTTTTAGTATTGGACACTGACGTATTACATATTGGAGCAATACTGGAGACGAAATTGAAAGCAATCTGTTGAAGAACCTGGTGGAGTACCATATAGAACTCAGTTTTAGAGCAGTGGACTGAATGAAATTGGCAATTTGTTGAAGAACCTGGTGGAAACCAAATAGAATACTCAAGGGTAGATTGTTGAAGAACCTGGTGGAGAACCAAATATAACTCAAATTTGAAGAAGATTTTGACTGGTGGAAACCATTTATACTCTAGGAGTGGACTCTAGGATTCTCTACTTCCTATGTGAAGGCGTGGGTCGAATGAGGCCTTGAGAAAACTTCTATTTGTTGAAGAACCTGAAACTTTGCTCCTGGTAGCTAGCCAAATTATACCAAACCCCCCAAAAATTGATTGAAATTTGAATGTGTTTGTGCTACTCCACTGAAAAAAAACTTTTGTGTTGCATTTGCTTATGTGGCAACATAGAAACGATAGCTTTGAATGGAATGGCTTCAGACATTAAAATTTTTGTAGGGCACAGCGTTGCCGTATTTTATTCTCAAAAACCTTCAAGTCGAAAAAAATTTTTTTTCTCATTAAAAAATCTTTTTTTTTTAGTGATTTTACTCAAAATATATTAATATGCATTGATTTTACAGAATTCGAATTCCAAATGAAATAACAAACGTAAAGGTAAATAACACAAAATATTTACTGAATATAGTATGTATAAGATAAAAAGGAACTTAAATAATGTACTAAGAGTACAAAATTTCATATTCTGAAAAATCTTATTTTTAACAAGGAAATCTTTTAGTCTTGTTAACATCCCGAAAAACTTCGAAAATAAGATAAATCTTCACATATGGTAACGCTGGTTGGGCAAGTTATTAATTTATAGACTAGAGAAGAAAACATTGTGGCTCCTCTCTTCATTATATTTTCCTCTCTGTCCCATAAACTCAAAGGCTGTTCCAAAAAAAAAAAAAAAAAATCTGTTTATGAACACACTCTTATGCTAGGAACACAATTGGGACAAACGCCGAATTTCGTGCACGTCGACGAATTCGTCGATAAGAATTCGCTGCGTAAATTCGTCGTGTGAAAGAATTTGCTCAGTGAATTCAGCTCTTATAATCAGTGATGCCAACTTTTTTGGCTCTAAAGGCACATCAACACTTAAAAAAAGCACTTAAAAGCGTAATCTTGATATCTAAATAGCGTAAAAAGCACTTTCGTGAAAAACGACTGAAAATCCATAACGTGAATTAATGTGAAGTTTAATAATGTTTGAAATTTTCTGAATGAAATATATCAGACGAAAAATGTATGCTTTACACTGAAAAAATAAATACGCCGAGTAATTATTAAAATAATTTTAAGAAATACACAAATTTCTTAAAAGCACTAATTAGTGCTTTTTCTTATTTTGGCACTAACGCTCAAAATTTGGCGTTTTGAGTCTTCAAAAAGCACTAAAGATAGTGCCAAGTTGGCATCGCTGCTGATAATTGATAAGGTTGGTTATTGTCAGTGTGACCATATTGATTTATTTTGGGCTAAATTTAGCTCATTTCTTCTAGATTTAATAATTTAATATTTATTTAGCTCTTAGCTTATTTTTAGCTTTTTTAAAAACTTATGTAGCTTTTTTTATCCCTTTTTAATCTAAATTCCGTAGTGTCTAAAAATTTATTAAAGACATACGTGATTTATCTTAATTTTATTTGAAAATCTGGTCACACTGACATTTGTTTCAGTTGTTTGTCTTGCCAACAATGTTGTTTAGCGTTTGTTTTAGAATATTTCGCTATAGTAAAGCATTTGAAAAATCTCTCATGTCTTGAAAGGTCTTATAAATGGTCTTGTGCAGGACATTCATTAGTATGTAATATTTTAAGGTGGTACAATAGATTGGCAACAATCAAAATACTTTTAATTTTAACGTTTTTTTTTTCAACGCACTAATAATACCAAATTATTATCTTATTTATTAAGTAAAATATTTTTTTATTAAAACTACATTGAAATTGATTATTGAGGGGTTTAGCTGGATCCTATGCTCATTCCACTGTTGCTAAAGCCCAGTTCAGACTATTATACAAGTATTAATACTTTCATCACATTTTACGATACAGAAATCTAAATACATTCGTTGCGACTGTCAAAAAATCTAACGTAAAATCACATATTGTGTTCAGACCATCACACTTCAAATCAAATGTGTAATACAAGTAGAAAACAAAACAGCTGTTCTATGAAAATGTCTGTGCTATTCATTTACTAGCGGCGGCAAAGCGGTTTCATGTAGGCGGGGACGTGCCGACACTTGAAAAAATTCAGCAGTTAAAAATATTTTATGTAAATAACAGAAAAAAATTTAAGAAAAGATGTTACAAAAACGTTAAAAAATTACTTCAACGAAATATACTTCCATACGATTCACTTATTCAAAACTGAGCCGATATACATATGACAAAACATTACATCAATGACGACACGCTATCGGCGGCGAAACAGCCGACTTGGGAGTTTGGTTTGTGTGAAAATGCAACCCTGATCTAATGAAAAGTATTATCGTTTAGAAAATTTTCTAAAAACGAAAAAGTCTTATGGGATGTCAAAATTTTTATCGTATTATTTGCCACTTTGATGACATTTTGGGTTCAGACTATCACACTTGCACGTATTATTTGAATTTTTGACAAGTATAAATACAAAGTATAATAGTCTGAACGCGGCTTAAGGGATATCATCAGGGAACCTTTATCCAAAAAATTTCTTAGAACAACTACAGTTATTGTGTTACACTTTTATTTAAACGAATGAGAAGCTGAAAAAAAAATCACAGTTGAAACAAGAACTCAATAATAAATATGTTTTTTATTTTCTTAAGGCTCAGTTAGCCGACCGTAATGTGATGTAACTGCAACAGTAGAAAACAGCTGATCGATATTGTTTTGTGGTTATAGAGATGTAATGCAAGGTAACATACTTTCGATAGAAAAACATCGATCAGCTGTTTCCTACGTTGCAGTTACATTACATTACAGTCGGCTAACTGAGCCTTAACTGAGGCTTTACTTTACCATTGCTTCATTGGCTGACTTTTTTTTAGCTCGAATTATAGTTTGTAAGAAGTATGTAAAGAAAATAAATGTAAATAACAACAGTGCTTTTGATTTTTATCGTACAACCAAAAAAAGTGCAATATATGGTGAAATGTGTTTGCAACATTGTAAAATATTTTTTCCCGCAAAGATGACTTAGCTAGCCATTAACTCAAAAATTAATTTTTTTTGAGTTATGACGTTGTTTGAGTAAATGAGCCTGCAACATATATACTTTCCTCATTTTTTTTAAGTTTAAACTACATCTCACAACTGAAACCTTCTACAAATGCACCACCAAAAAAAAATTTAACATTAAAAAATGTATTCCTTTTTGATGAAGGGCCTAGCCTGCAAGATTCTGAAAAAATACTAATATGTATAATAAATTACATTCACTTGTCTTAAACATAAATTGAAAATTTCTCGGAAGAAATAAAATTGAGAAATTAGTTATAATTACCTAAATACTCGTTTGGAAGTGTGTACAAAATTCTATTCGAAAGAAATACTAATTTCTAAGAATGTGGTAACATGAAAATTTTCCTGCTGTGCAGTTGAATAGAAACGAATCAATGCAGATAATGAAGTGGTGCATTTTCTTAAGTGAAACCTACATAAAAAAAAATCTTAAGAACAATTGGTCTTGTACAAAATGCAATACTTTCGCAGCGGACTCTCAGTGCGAGAGTAAACATATTCACAAAGCAAGACACACACTTTGCGACCGTTTATACAACATGAGTAGGTTGTGTAAAAGACGCATTTATTAGGTGGCAACACTACACCAGGTGACTAATGTCATTATACCAATATAAATGTCAAATTTGGATTGTCTAGGTTTAAGCCTAAAAGCATGCTTTTATTTGGGTATACATAAACACCTTTCGAAAATTCAGTTTTGTATGGTGTTTGACATTTCTTATAAGAAACATTCAATCCGACGATGCTACCCTGTTTTGAAAAGTAAGAAGG
This sequence comes from Tachina grossa, assembly GCA_949987645.1. Taxonomy (NCBI): domain Eukaryota; kingdom Metazoa; phylum Arthropoda; class Insecta; order Diptera; family Tachinidae; genus Tachina; species Tachina grossa. Next base: position 44,898,643 of record OX465278.1, on the reverse strand, counting down.
TAATTTATACCAACAAAGTACATGTGGTTGTTGCTGTTTTAATATTTGTTGTAGAATTGCGGGTACCTGATTGATGTGCCTTGGTTGTGTATGTGCGGTTGCAGTATGAAGTTGTGTCTCGGTTATACGAAAGATAATAACTTGCCAAAAACAATTTAAGAGTATTTTGCACAACTTTAATTTTTAATTTTTTTTATTACCTTCGTTGCGATCATATAATAGTGAAAAATTTCGCACACGATTCCAAATATGATTGTGAAATAGAGAATTCAACAGAAATACGTGATTTTATTGAATTTTATAAAAGCATGCGGGCAGGAATTGCTTCTTCAATTTATATGTACGAGGGTGAATCAAGAAGTCCATGACTTTTTGATTGAAACACAGTTTTTTTTTTTTGCAAAACAACAATTAATTTTTCAACATAATCTCCTTTTAACTCAATACACTTCGTTCAACGTTTCTTCAGTTTTTGTATCCCTTCAAAAAAATAGGATTTTTCGAGGTCCTTAAAATATGACTTTTTTTGTGGAATGATTCGTTATTGGAGTCAAATTTCTTTCCGACAAGCAATTTCTTCAAGTTTGGGAATAAGAAATAGTAATTCGTGTCTAAATCTTAAGAATATAGCGGATGAGGAAGCAATTCATAGCCTAATTAATTAATTTTTGACATGGAAACTGCACATGCGTTTGTGGTCAACTGAGAGCAAATGCGAGACCCATCTTGCAGACAACTTTCTTAAACATTTAAAACCGAAACCACACTGCCATATGAAATGCCTATGGCATCAAAAATCTCACGCACTTTTACTCTTCGATCGGCCAACACCATATCGAGAATTTTTTCAACATTTTCGGGTATACTGACCTCAATTGGCCGTCCAGAACGTTCAGCGTCATTTGCACTTGTGCGACCACAACGAAAGTCAGTAAACCACTTTTTTACAATCGATGGTGCTGAGTCCCCATAGTATTTATCGAGCTTTTCCTTGGTTTGATTGAGTGTTTTTTTTTTCGCAAAAATAATGTTTAATGAGCACAAGAAATTTACTTTTTTAAATTTTTAGAAAAGTACACAAGGTTGTACATATGTTTTGAACAGCTGTTAAACGCAAAGTAAATAACGATACTTACTCAAAATTTGACAGTAGTCTATTAACAGGTAGTACTTGATGAGAACAATGTTGCATTTCATATAACTAAGAGGGAAGTTCGAAAAGTCATGGACTTATTGATCCACCCTCGTATATCATCGAGCCATAGCCGCCAGAAAAGCTTAAGCGACATACTTTTTGAAGTTTGTCTTATGGCGGAAATCGATTATATACGATCGTACGTAAACGACTTTCGCCACAAAATTAAGTTGGAAAATTATGTCGCTTAAACATTTTTTTTGAGGTTATGTCGCATAATATAATACATAAATGTTATGTGTGTTAGATCTCTGCACAATACCACTTACAAGAACTTTTAAGACATGGTTGGATTTTTCAAATGATTTACTACAGCGAAATCTTCTGAAACAAACGCTAAACAACACTGTTTGCATGATTTTTTTTTAAGTTATTGCAGGTATAGGAATAAAGAAGAAAATACTTTGTGACGAAAGAGTTTGTGATGATTGATTCTTCCTACGCATGGGAGCGTATACAAACGTCATACATGTACATACTAGTGATGTGACGAATGTCAAATTTTGATATTCGCGAATACGAATGCGAATACGAATATTTGAAACGATATTCGCGAATACGAATACGAATATATCATGTGAAATATATAGACATTAAATTAGGACTCTATTTACGCCTACAATATGAAATATTAAAAAATTGTTATGAAAAAGAACTTCATACTTCTGTTGGCGTACTTTAAAGTTAATAAAAACTACCCAAAATTTTAATGATTGTCGGTAAATATTATTTGAAGATACAAAGCACAAATTTCTATAAAAAATTTAATGGATTCGTACAAACTAATATTTTTATGCATTTATTTAAATTTAGTTTAGGATTTATGCATTAAATTATTTAATTTTTTTGGAAAAATATTCGTATTCGTATTCGCCTGAATTTGACGAATACGAATGCTTCGTATTCGCATTAAAAATGCCCGAATATTCGGCAATTCGAATACGAATATTCGTGCATCACTAGTACATACGCAAACACATTCTGCGCAGATACAAACGGACACATGCATTGACAATAGTTGTGTGCGCTTGCTTTAAAAAACCACCTTTAAACATATAATAGCTTAATATCTACATCTTACACACACACACTCAAACGTACAATATGCAAAATAACAAGCACACACGCCTCAACTCTTGATTGTCTTCGCGACATCGCTTGTAAGCACTCATATACACGTACATCAATACATGCATCGTGCTTTGCTTGTTAAACGGCAGCATTTATTATTGGTTTAGTATAATACATGCTGCGACAATACATTTAAAAAACAAGACGTATTTACATTTCAAGACTGTTTACGCAGCCTTCTAATGTGTGAAGATAAAATTCATCGAGTTGAATACATTTTTAAAAAATATCTCATGTTATATTTTCTTCTTTTTTTATTTGGTACGCAGTCGTTATTTAAAAAAAATTCAATTATTAAATTTAATTAGCTTTAGATTTATTCTGATTTATTTTAACTCTTCCCTACTGTGTACAAAAAATGTTCTTCAAAGATGCGACAAGCATTTATTTCAATAAAAATCACCATTGCTTACATTGTAGAGTCTAACAGTAGATAAAAATTATTTATTTTAAAATCCCCCCCTTAAAACTAAATAATAAAAAAAAGACCAGTTTAACTTCTTGTCCACATTTTAACACGTCAATACGAGTATAAACGAATGCTTAATTTTGTTTGAGCAAACGATTTGTAATTCTTTGCATTGGCAACTCCAATAATAAGAGCATTAAAAATGCTGCCGCAATGGAAAATACGATGGCGGTAATAAAATCGGCTCCCGAGCCGACTTCGGTAAAGTTGGTGGGTTCGTTGCGTAAACCAAACATGGCCACAACGACGACGGGTGCCAGCATATAAATGCTGTAACAAAATTTATTCAAAATTAAAAATGGTCGCGCACTCAGCAACACATTGAGCCAGCCACCGCGACCACAAGCGCACATGATGATGACACCACCGATACAAAGTGCGAAAAACAATTTGCCAATGGACATAATTGTCGCCACCATCCAAGAGGGCGTAGAGCGCCAGTAGCTCATGAAATTTGTTGTCACATAGAGGACGAAGCAAAAAATCCAAAATGCCTTGTGACCAAATGTGCAAACACGTTGATGTGGCTGATTATTGTCACGCTGGTGCGGACACGGATGCTTGTTGTGCTGCGTATGATGATGAGTATCTGACGGTACACCTTGATGTTGTTGTTCGGCTTGATGTTGTGTGGATGGTTGCAGCTGTTCGCATAGTTGTTGATGTTGATGTTGGTGTTGATGTTTCTGTTGCTGTTGACGTTGTTGCAACGTGTGCATTAACCATCCCATGGTGGCGCCACCCAAATAGGGTGGTATGCGAGTCCACGGCTTGATATACAACTGAGTGAGTGTACTGTTTATGACATCGATTCTGTCAAAGTAAATGTTGAATGTATGAATAAATGAAAATGTTGGTTAGAAGGGTTTCCCCAGATTGATGGTTTATTTGTTTGTTTAGTTGTTGGTTTAGTTGTTCGGTTAGTTGTTTGCATGGCTTAGATGAATGATAATGGTTTATTGCTGAGTTCTTTGCTTTGGTTAGTTTAAGGTGAAAATAAACTAAAAATTTCAAAGAAGCTCTTTTCTATTTTTAGTATATTTTCGTTACATGTACGAGTACATATTTGCCAACAAATTTTTCGCAAACATGAATGCATGTATGTTGATGTGTAAATATATGTATGGATGCATGTATGTATAGATGTATATCTACATATATGTTTATATTTGTTTATACTTGTTGCATTATCAGTATGTGCAATTCATTTCATTTTGGCTTGCAACTAGTGGTACTTACTCAAACGTTATTCCATTGGCAAAATTACACATCCAACTGACGACCACAAATCCCAGTGCTAATGTGACAAATACTATTTTGGCTGCAATTGGCTTTTTAGCATGCAAAAACAATAAACCAGTGAATAGAATAAAATACTGCATTTCACATGCTAAATACCAGGTCCACGAGCAACAAATATAATTCATGTCGAGAAAATTTTGTATGTAGAGGAGATTATGCCACCAGTTGCTGAAAGGGCAAAAAATAAAATAAAATAAAAAAAAAGTTAAAATAAAATCAACAATAAAATAAGAATATTTTCAATTTATATATAGAGTAAATTTAATAGCTTGATTAGTATCACATACGACATATATCAGTTGAACAACTTTTTACTTATTGGGCGAGAGAGGAAAATATCTTCGCTATTAACTGACTTAATTTAACTGATGACAACAGCTTTTATAATACGCCTGAAACTTTTTTACTTTTATAGAGGCAACAGTAATGCTTACAGCCATAAAACTTGTAGGCAAGAGCTATTATAACTTATAAAGTCGATATTTTTTCGCGAATATACATACAAAATTTCGATTGTTCGCTAAAGCGAAATCTCTCGATAGTTTCTCAAATGTGTGGCCATGGCCAAGTGCATGTGCGTTAGTCTGTTAAAATGGAGGTACCATGTTCAAATACTGCAGCGCAAGTTAAGAAATTAAAAAGTAAATATGTTATTTATAATTTGAAAGAAAAAAATAAAAAAATATATATCCTGAAGAAGTTAAGCGAAGGTTAACGAAATATTGAACTAATAAATTCGAAATATAAACTGACCTAAAGCTCAAGAAAATAGTTTTAGTTAAATAAGTTTAAATAATTAAATTAAAAAATAAAATTACATTTAGTTCGGTTAGTTAAAACAGCGATGATATGATAGCTCGACTCCTCATTACCTTTTTATCTCCCTTCTACAAACTATAAATATGCTCAACTAAATTTGCCGTGTGTGTGAAGCCATTCTTTGGAAACTTTTGTAAAACATTAAAGGTGGAGGTACATACCACGTGTTACACGGCAACGCTTTTCTGGGTTGTTAAACGTTCAACGCTACACAAATTGAAAGTTACACACCACGCTTTTGAAGCTATTTTAGCTGTAAAATTTAAAGCCTTTGCGGCTATTTTTTTGTCTTGCATTTACGTTGTATTTTTATTTAAACATTTAATGCATTTTTGTATCCATTGTTTAATAAAAAAAAATGAATTTCTAATAATTTTTGAGTATGTTAGCTTAGGAATCTGGCAAGAATGTTAAACTTTTTGCGAGGTACGCTCGTCGCGAACTTCTCTATGTAACTTGCCTTATGAAAACACACTATTTCAACTTTTTTGACAGACGCGTGTGTCGCATTAGCGCATTGAACGCGTGTTATGTACTTCCACCTTAAGGGTTGGCAATATTAATCGTTAATATATGGCAACATCGAAAATCGCTCAGCTGTTTTGAAAGACTTCTTCATGAGAATTTTCCCGCCATTTTAATAATCTTGGTTTCAATTTGATTTGAAGTGGCAAATTATTAAAAATAATATATGTATATGTGAGTAACTTCAGTATTACTTATTTCCCTGCAGGAGAGTAGGCGATAATTGTCTAAAAGCTACTAGTATAATTACTAGAATAGCAAGAACTAGTGCAAAAAGGGTTAAAATTGTTGTGTAATATTACTAGTGCTGATGAGTAATAGTATAGGAAGCAGTTCCAAGGCACCACATTGCAAAATAACTTTTGACTGTCTAACAGATCCTTTACACTGTATGAAAATTGGTATCATACAATTATTAAAATTTTAGGTTCATCTAAAAATAATTCTAATTAAATAATTATAATTACCCTTTTGTAGTTTAGAATTTTGATAAATAATGACGAATTTTAACTAGCTGAGTAAGAAAGGAATAAAACCACCAATTTTATAGAATTTTTCTTTACAAAAGAACTGGTAATAAACTAGTTCTAAACTAGTGTCAATGGTACTAGTAATTTTCTAAACACACTCAATGCTAATTTGAGCATTAAGATGGTATAGGAAAGTTTACAGTTGGGAACTAGTTGTGGTGGTTTCTGTACTAGTAAAATACCAGTTGGACACTAGTTCGATCTCCTGCAGGGTTTTAACAGACCTCCTAAAAAGAAGGAAGTTACTTCATAAGTGCCCCACTTGACTTAAGATTCGATATAAAAGAATGCTCACTACAGCGAATAAATTTTGAAACAAAATTGTTCGATATTTTTCGCGAATATAAAAAAATTTCGTTTGTTCGCTAAAGCGAATTCTCTCGATAGTTTCTCGAATGTGTGGCGATAGCCAAGTGGATGCAAGGCGAATTGGCACAAGGTGGTCTTGATTTGCAACTCTGCGTATTCGCCTTATATATTTGTTAGAGTAAAATTTCTTGCTGTCAGAATATTTTTTAACGTTTTGATTCATTTGGCAGCAGGGAAATTATGTCAGCTGATGAACTAAGATCACCTTATGTGAATTCGCTTGAGTGGATGTGTCCTAGTCTGTTAACATGGAGCTACCATATTGAAATCCTGCAGCGTAAGTTAAGTAATTAAAAAATAATTATGTTAAATAAGTTTAAATAAATAAATTAAAAAATAAAATAAAATTTTTTACTTTTTCTGCTGTCTTTTTGTGATATCGAAATTAGTTCGATATTCTCTCACTTTTGATATAGGTATCGAACCTACGAAATCGAATGTTTTTTTGGAACAAAACTGAGCGACAGGTAAACTTTTTTGAATAAATTTTTTAGTGTCACTCTCGAAAGTTTTACGCGAAAAATGGTCTAGATATTTTTGATATCTATATCATTAACGAAAATCTTGGTCAACTGGGGCTTAATTTTTAAAATATATAATATTGAATATTCTTCTTTTTTTTTATTATTTCCCACATGCAAATATGTCAAATAAGTCAATACAATTTATTTCATCTTTTTTCCGCAATGTTTCGTCAGATCTTTTCCGGCGTCGTCAACAGAATATTTATTTATTAATTCTAGCAACAAATTATTAAATTAATTATAAAACTGGACTAACAATTAATTGTATAATTTAAATAATGAAAAAAATCCCAGACTTAAACTTAAAAACTAATATCACAAAATTTTATTTACATATGTTTGGTAATAAAAAAAAACAATAAACAGATAAATATTGTACAAAAAACATTGATAGAAGAAAGTAATGACAAGTAAAAAAAATAATCAGTTTCTCATTTAATACATTTACACTATTATTTGTGTAAGCATAAGTAAGTGCTACCAAGTTTTTGTACTTTTGCTACGCCATATAAACAGTGAGTTACCAACATATTTGCAAATAGTGCACGTATAAACGTAGTATATGGAAATGTTAATAAATTTGTGCAGAGACGGATAACACATACATGTAGTACACATTTGAACTTCCATAGAAATTGTGAATGCACTTAGCTGATGCCTGCCTTGAACGAAAAACCTTTAGCAGGAACACAGTTTAATAATTTGGGGAACGGTAATAATTTCCTTTGCAACTTGTAGAGAACTGGTAATAATAGGCTAAAAATTATTTGGCAAAAGCTATCTGCCCATATTTTAAAGTATGGGTAAATAAAGCATTTTAAAATTTCCATTTTGAAAATTTTCAGCTTATTCTTTGGAGAGTTTCAAAATATTGTTGAAGAAAAATTAAATTTATTATTTAGTTTATTGAATATTCCCAAAAGACTACGAACATAGGCGTGGAAAGGCCATTTTGTGTGTTGGGAAGGGGGAGGAGGGCAATGTCCCATAATTGCTTTGGCAATTCCCTGTGATTCTCTATTTTATAAATACTCATGAAAATCACCAGTCGTAATGCCTGAATCAGAAATTTTGTTTAGCTACGCCCATGGCAAAGAAAATAAATGAAAGTTAAATTTGTCGATAGTAGACTGTTACTACGTTTGTACGGGCGACTTATTCGCAAATAAAAATATAGCTAAAAGAGAATTTTGCCGAAAAACGGCGAATTAATTTTTTATTTGCAAATAGCTAACTCACAAAAACAATTCCTGGGGGCGAATTACGACACTCGTTATCGAAGGAAATTACGATATATTTCAATAGAGTCTATATGGAAACATTTTAAAATTTCGCACAGTATCGAATGCCGTAATTTGCCCCCTGATTAACGCACTATTCGCAAATAAAATGTTTGAGGTTGCCAAGCTTACAAATGTTTGATAACAAAAAAAAAAAAAAAAAAAACAATAAATAGATAAATAATGCTCAAGAAACATTCATAGATGAAAATATTGACAATTAAAACAAACAATTATTTGTTATTATATACTACATTTACACTATTTTTTTTTTGTAAGCATGAGTTAAGGCTCAGTTAGCCGACTGTAATGTAATGTAACTGTAACGTAGAAAACAGCTGATTGATATTTTTATATGAAAAGTAGATTACGTTACATTACATCTCTATAAAGGCTCAGTTAGCCGACTATAATGTAATGTAACTGCAACAGTAAGAAACAGCTGATCGATTTTGTTATGTGAAAAGTAATGAAAATGGTTATAGAGATGTAATGTAACGTAACCTGCTTTTCATATAAAAATATCAATCAGCTGTTTTCTACTTTACAGTTACATTACATTACAGTCGGCTAACTGAGCCTTAACCATTTTCATTACTTTTCACATAACAAAATCGATCAGCTGTTTCTTACTGTTCCAGTTATATTACACTACAGTCGGCTAACTGAGCCTTTAGTTTTATTCAGAAGTGCTGCCAAGTTCTTGTTCTTTGCTGTGCCGTATAAACAGTGAGTTAATTTATTTGCAAACAGTGCGCGTATAAGCGTAGTACTCGTATGTATTTTTGTAATACTGGTTGTAAAAATTGAAATGTCTTCATATCGAGCCATAACCTCTGAAAAAGCTGAAACGAAAATTATGTCGCTTAAGCTTTTTTGGCGGTTTTGGCACAATATAACTATTCAAAAAATATACATATATTCCATTCAGTCGTATGGGTTGTAGTAAAAAAAAAAATTATATTTGCTTATGCGTTTGTGAAGAGAGAAATTTGTTGTATTTGATCATATTTTTGAATGTCATAAATTGAAAATGACGCTCATTTCCATTAATCGCATACAACTTAACCATTTAGGGTAACTTTAATTTGATGCGAAATGGTTATAAGCTTTTTGGTATAAGAAATTTTTAAGAAAATTGCTGGGAAATTAACTTGTAATGATTCAAATATATTTTTATCATTGCGATGAATTTATTTTCGGGTGTTAGTTATCACATTTGTAAAAGATTCTTACAAATTAATTCAACGCATAGAATATTTCCAAACTGTACCTTGTATCGCAGCGCTATAATAAATATAACGAAAATTTATGGAGTATGCTTGCTATTCAGTAACATATTTTAACGATATTCGTCGTTGGTTGAAGTAAAAAAAGTAATGCCCTAATTCTGTTCGACGATTGTATCGTCTTGTCAATGGACGAAAAAAATCCGCAGTTGTGATTCTTTAAAACAATTATTTATTGTCTGTGCTAGAAGGTTCGTGTATTTGCTTCATGATTTTGCTCCAAACATTATTTCCAACACATATTTTTTCATATATTTTTCAAACTATTGTATAATACTTTAAATTAATTTTTATGTTTTAAAAACATGGCAATAAAATTTTTATTTTTGATTATCAAAGACAACAACCATTTTTGAAGAAAATAACTTAGAGAATTCAAACACAAGAACTCAAAATTATTTTCAAACAAAAACGTCCTAAATTTTCTTACTGAATTACGGCATAAAATAACAAGCTCAAATTCGTTTAGTTTTTCTTTAATTCTTCTTTGTGCTTTTCGCTTGTTTTGGCATTTTGTATGCAGTGATGCCACATGATACTCGTATACAATTAAATGGAGAGTAAAATACACATATATGCTATCGTAAAAAAGAAATTACAGAATCACATTATCGTTACCGCAAACGAATATGGATATAGTACAGTTTTTGGTTCTCAAAAAGCTACCGAATCCAGGTACTGGGGCCCGTTTCTCAAAACTACAAATTACAAATCTACAAGTAAAATACACACAAAACAATAACACTTTTAAAAAGTTTTATTGTTGTTTTGTGTGTATTTTACTTGTAGATTTGTAATTTTGAGAAACGGGCCCCAGTACCTGGATTCTGTAACTTTTTGCGAACCGAAAATCGTAATATTTATCGACATATTTATTCGCTTGCGGTAACGATAATGTGATTCCGTAATTTCTTTTTTACGATAGTCTCCAGCTTTATCTTACTCACCATTTAATTCAATATTATATCGTATCTCTGTATAGAAAATGTGAAAATAAGCGAAAAGCACAAAGAATTATAAAGAAAAACTCAATTAATTTGATCTTGTGATTTAATTTTATTTATATCCAACCGACAGCGAATATCGTTAAAATATGTTACTGAATAGCAAAGTCGATAAAATTTCGTTATATTTATTATAGCGATACGATTATCGTAATAAAAGTTACTGAATCCAGGTACAGGTCTCAATAAAACTATTTAAAAAAAAACATATAAAATTCAATCGCAGAATTAGAACAACAAAAATAGAATATTGTATAATTAGACGATTATACAATGCATACGACGTTAATGCGAGTTTGTGAGTTGAACAAAAGACTAGAAAAATTAACGAAATTCAAATTAACGAGAATGGACAGTATTTTGTATGTGTATTTTTGTAATACTTATTATAAAAAAATCAAATACCTTTATATTACAAATTACAATTAAAAAAAATATATAGATTTTTAAGAGGCGTATAATAATAGTTTTCCCTTTGGCACCCCTTTGAACATGGAAGCCTAAATTTGAATAAAAAGAATCAATAATTTGATTTAAGATCAGTACTGATGATTGAACAATGAAAATTGTTAAACTATGCGCACAATTTGTTGAAAGAAATTTGTCATTATTAAGCTGGCGTGAATAAATTAAAAGAAAATTGTCAATTATTAGCCTGCTGCAGGCAGTTTTACAACGAGTATTAAGCAAAATCGATATTTATCAAACACGAACACAATATTTCACATGCCTGCTAAACTGAAAAAACTATATTAATTTGAATAAACTTAACTTAACATACCGCCCGTATAATAAAAGAGGAAAAAAACGAAAAATTATACGAACTTTCATAATCACATACACACATACATCCATACATCCATACATACATATGTACATACAAACTTACTTTTTACAATAAAATCCACTATTTTCAACCAAACGGAAGGGTGAATGCATATTCAAAAAATCAAGAATCATTGTGCTGATCACCATTGTAACAATCATAACAGGAGTTAAACTGCAATTAACCAATAAAAATATGGTTTTTTTTTGTTTGTTAATTTGAATTCTTAATTAAATTACATATGTATACCATTCAACTTACCGCATGTAACGTTGCAATATGGAACGCAGAAAGAGTTTTAGATTTCCCCATAACGAGAGACGTTGAATGTTTTTAATGAATTTTGCATTGCACAAGAAATTGTTAACTAACAAAAAAGAACTAAAAAATAAATATTATATTGTATATTATTAAATTCATTCATTCCATTCATTTGAAAAATTTTTATATAAAAAAACCTCATTACGAAGAAAACATCCACATAGAAACAGGACTGCAGAATTGGTTGCAAAGGCAATTCTTCCAGCTTGGAAAAAATATATGGCGGATTTGAAATGGCAAACAGTGAATAGTAGTAGACATGAAATACTGTAATCCACAAGCAAATTATGGTGCGCAACCCGGCCATAACGGTTAGAAATTTTGTATCCGACTTTGAATTCTCCACACTCATAACGGTCTTGTAGTTGCGTGATAAACGAAAGCACATCAAAAGCTCTTGCCATATTGAGCTTTTTTCCACATCATACTGCGTTAAAGTGTTGTGCTTGTTGATGTTGTTGCTGTTTGTTGGCGGTGGTGGAGGTGGTGGTTGTTATTCCATTCATTAGTATATAATTTAATTTAGTTAGCTTTAAGCTTTTATACCCTTCACCACTGTTGGAATTTTTTTAGACTTATCAGTTTGTCAATGCGTTTGTCATGTCCCTATATATTTTGTCAGATATGTATGTACTGGAGTCAATTTAAAATTAAGAAAATGTTCAATTCTTATGGAAAGACAATTTCAAACAATATACATATGCATCTCAAAACAAACAAAAAAAAAACAAAAAATTATTCATATACATAAACATATACATATGTATAATAATATAATTTATTTATATTTGAGAAATTTATTATTCGACATATTGTCAGAAGATTATTTTAATTTGAAATTTATTTGCTGGTGGTTCAGCGTTGTCAATAAGCATTTCATTGTTGCTGTAACAAATCATCAGTAGACTTCAACCACACATTTTGAATAGTCACAAACCTCTTATCTTATGCACAGACTTTCTAGAACTATTTGAGAATTCACAAATAATAATATTTTTGAAAATCACAAAAGAAAAATAAGCATAGTAGGCTTAAGGTGGAAGTACATAACTCGCGTTCAATGCGCTAATGCGATACATGCGGCTGTCAAAAAAGTTGAAATAGTGTGTTTTCATAAGGCAAGTTACATAGAGAAGTTCGCGACGCGCGTACCTCGCAAAAAGTTGAACATTCTTCAACTTCCATGCGTTGTATACAAAATGACAGCTAGTGTTACCAGATTCTTAAGCTAACATACACAAAAATGATAAGAAATTAATTTTTGTATTAAACAATGGAAAAAAATGCATTAAATATTTAAAGAAAAATAAAACGAAAGACGCAAGACAAAAAATAGCCGGCAAAGGCTTTAAATTTTACAACAAAAAAAAAACTCGAAAGGGTCTTGTATAACTTTCCATTAGTATAGCGTTAAACGTTTAACAAGCCAAAAAAGCGTTGCCGCGTAACGCGTGGTATGTACTTCCACCTTTACAGTATGAATAGACGAGCAATTTTTATTTCTGAACATAAGAAATAACGTCGGCAGAATGACGTCACAAAAAAGTTTGTGATCAAACTTATTTTAAGGGGTGGCTGGACGTATAATGTTAAAACTCAAAATTTAGGTTGTCGTATGCATACAAAGTGCACGGTTTACGTTTGATTTTTTAATACTTCTGCAACAGAGCATATATTTTGTGCTTTTGCTTGATTTTTTTTTTGTAATAAACTTATTATTTGTAGTTTCCCGCCATTATTTTCAACGGAAAAGGTAAATTTGACAGCTTGTGTCCTAACATAATTGCTCAGACTTGTGTTTGAGCAATTGTTTCCAAACATGTGTTCGAACACTAACATTTACGGTTTACACAGTAATTTTTTGTGTTAGCAACAGATTTTGACAATTGCCAAAACAAAAATTTCCAAAATTATGTCTCGTGTAATCGCGCTGTTAGAATTTTATACAAAACCCAGCAAATAATTTATATTCGATATGAATATATTCTATTTTTCAAATTAACATTTTTTTGTTTTGAATAATTTTATTTGAAATTGTGTTTTCAAATACAACTTTGAACGATACAACAAGGCGTGTAAATTTAGCATATTTCTACAAGACAGGGTTACGTACATGCATTTGTACATATGTAAATATATTAGTGACAAAAAAATTTTTTTTGGGAGGTCAAGCATAATTTGAAACATATTTGAGATTTTTTTAAGATTTTTCGGAATAGGTTTAGAGGTCGCACAAGTCAATTTTATGCCAAAAATCGAGTTTGCCGGCCGTTTTTTTCTTCTTAACATTCACCATTACCACTATTTTCTTTACTTAAAAAAAATAAATTTAAAAGAAAAATATCCAAACTTTATGCTTGTGCGCAAAAAACTAAAAGTTCTTGCAATTAATTTACTTATTTAGGTAATTTTTCCCTAAGTTTTATAAACACCGCTTTATAAGTTTAAAATTTTTATAAAAAATAAAAATACTAATGAAGTAGGCTGAAAGGTAAATTAATTCTAAATAATTTTAAAACAATATTTTTTTTGCTCTTATACAGATCTTCGGCTTTGTATCCAGATTAATTTTATACCCTACAAACAAACAGAATCAAATTTTTTGTTTTGTTTAGAAATCATTTATTGGGGTTCTTACGATGTGCCCTGTAATAAATTCTGAAAATCAGTTTTAGAAATTGTTACATTGATGTAAGTATTAGCCAAATCCATTAACACTTGTAAATATTGAACTTTGTGCAATTTTACGATTGCACGAGAAATGTTACGGACCTCCAGATCTCCACAAACCTTCGAAATTGTTTGCTATTATGCTGGAGCTCTTTGTGTTTGTGTATATTTTTCTATTGGATGTAGTTTAGTCCCCTTTTACAATTGAGAAATTGAAAGGCAGACAGACGAAGTTTGTAGGCGAGGGGTTGAAGAGGTAGAGTGTGTAGTACACGAACCTCCGTACCGAACATATTTTGTTTCTCCTTTCGACTTTTCGTAATTTATTCTTGTTGCTTCACATGCTTTTTCTCCTTTCAGAGTTTGTATGCATACTTGATGTGTATCAAGGCATATGTGTGTATTTATTTGTACGTGTATGTGAGTAGAAAACGCGAAGAAGTAAACAAACTATAAATTTTCTGTCTGTCTCGTTAATTTCCCAATTGTAAAAGGTTTAGGTAAGTTCAAAAGAGAATGAAGAAAATGTCTGCCTCTCAATTTCCCAATTGTAAAAGCGGACTTAGGACATTTTTTCACTATTTAAACTTTTGTCAGCGGATAATTTTTCCCACAAGCCACACACTTCTTTTTTTCATCAAATGCATATCTATGTTTAAATAAAATTACAAACATTTTTGACTACTCCATAATAAGAATGACTTACTGGTGCAATAAAAATAAACAAGATATTTGCAAATAATTTTGCGATGTGTTTCGCTTGCAAAAATTTTTATATACAAAAATATGTAGATTCGATTTTATTTGATTCATCGGCCAGCTGATTACAAAGCAAAATATTTGATATTCATCGAGTTCAAACCTTAAAAATGGGCAAAACTCAGGAATGAAAAGAGCAAATTCATTAATTATTTATTTGAAATTATTCAGAATTAGTTGACCTTTCAAACTATATCATTAGCTTTTTTTATTTTTATAAAAACTTTAAAAGTTATAAAACGTTATTTACAAAATTTATAGAAAAATTGTAATATAGACTACCTAAATTAACAAATTAATTGCAAAAGCTCGGACATTTTATTTTTAAACTTATTTTTTACAAATGGTGGTGGTAATGGTTAAAGTTATGAAAAAACTCAAAATACGGCCGGCTAGCTCGATTTTTGGCAAAAATTCGACTTGTGCGGCCCTTAGAACTCTTTCGAAAAATCTGAAAAAAAATCTTAAAAATACTTGAACCTATAAGCTTTCAAATTATGCTTCATTACTCATGAAAAAAAAAAATATTTTGTACACACTAATGTACATACATATACCTCTGTACATATATATGTTACGTTTAATGGTGAAGGGTATATAAGATTCGATGTAGCCGAGCTCAGAGCACTTACCTCCTATAAACAACTTCAGCAACAATACCCAATGTAATGGTTGTTGTTAATATTATACTGGAATTGAGAGAAAAAGATTTTATGTGATAGAAGGCGAACAGGTTATAATAGGCTGCACAGTGGAACTTTTTGAATTGAGTTTTAATTGAAATTTTTGTACATCCATATTTTTTTTTTTTTTTTTTTGTAATGCATGTATTTATTTATTGTATCTTCAATAAGTATTCAAATCTTAAATCTATAAAAAAAATTATTAAAAAAAATTATTAGGCCCGACCAGTGTCGGGCATAAACTTAGTGGTAGTTATAAATAATACATTAGTAGTGATAATCAAAAAAAGGGGAGGGGGGGAAGTATTTTTAAGTAGTCTCATCTGGAGTGTTAGGTATAAGAGCCTGTGTGTCCCTCTTTTTTAAGCGGATGTGTCCAGTAAAGTTCAAAATATTACGAGCAAGCGGATTAGGATGTGATTCGAGTTTTGTTAAATATTTGCCTGCGTATTTTGCAATTTCTTCAGTCACTAGTGGCATATTTAAATCACGATGTATAATAGAATTTTGGATGTGCCATGGAGCCGATGTTATTAACCGTAAAATTTTGTTTTGCCTTCGTTGGATTCTCTCGACATTGGAAGCTGAAGCAGTGCCCCATAACTGAATTCCGTAGCGCCATATTGGCTTCAAAAGCGACTTGTATAATAAAAGTTTGCAGTCTAGGCTGAGTGTTGAGTTTCTGCCAATCAGCCAATATATTTGAGTTAACTTAAGTTTCATCTGAGTTAATTTAGAGTCAATATGATGTTTCCATGTAAGTCTTCGATCAAGGTGTATACCAAGGTATTTCACTTGGGAATGTTGAGGAATATTTTGATTGTTAATCGAATGGGGGAGCAAGTATCTCTTCTTAGGGTGAACGTTATATGGACACACTTTTGTTCATTGACTTTAATTCTCCATAAGTTCAACCATATTTCCAGCTGACATCCATATGCTTTATTTTCCCCGAAAAACAATATTATTAAACTTTTTAGTTAGAGGAATATATATTGTATCATTAAACTTTAATGCTTAATCATAATCGGGTATGTTCTGTGTTCCACGTGAAATTAAGTCATTCAGGGGTCTAATCGTCGATTTCGATAACGATTTTCGATTTTCGATCACGTTTTTCAGTTTGAGATTATGGCATTCACTTTGAAAAATGTACTGTATGATTCGATATCGAATGCCATAATCTGAAACTGAAAAAACGTGATCGAATCATCTCGTTATTATATATAAACGATTAGACCGCAGGGGCAAATTACGGCACTCGTTTTCGAACGAAACTACGAAATATTTCAATAGAGTTTATATGGAAACATTTTAAAATTTCGGACCGTATCGAATGCCGCAATTTGGGCCCAAGATTTCCATAGCTTTGTTGTTACAAATACATAATTCCAACAACAATTTTATGGCAATTTCGCAATGATTGCTGAACGAAAAAAAGTGTTCAGGAAATTTTAACGAGTCAAAAATATTATTATTAATTTGCTATCATCTATCTTTTACTCAACTATTATCCCACTGTGCACAATAAAACAATAAATAAATCACATACATACATAAATAAAACACTTCCAGTTTTAACTAAATACTTCCAGGTTAGTTCTGTAGCTTTCGCATCGAAAGCTTTCATCTTCAATTCGAAATTCCGTTGCATTTCAAAATGCTCTTGCTGAAAGTAGGCATCAGTGTACGAAGTTATTTTGGAGACACTGCAGCTTTCTGGTAAACACAAGCCCAAGTAAATAAAATTCTTTAAAAGAAGTTTGATTTGATTAATTTTTAATACACTGGAAGAGCTTTTATCAGAAACAAAAAACTTACATTGAATGGCAAATTTACGTCTATATAATACGGTGTGGTAAAATTTGAATACACAACAACGAATCTAACCGGAAATGGACTGGTGGCATTAAAAATTGGTGGTCTCGAATGCGATAATCTTATGGTGAATGGCTTATTCAGATCATCACACAAACTTGGTGTGCCAAACCAAAAATTATTGCCCCAAAGGAATGTTTTTGGGGGTGAACCAAATGAGTCTAAAACTGAAAATAAATAATATTGATAACAATATGTACTTTGCAAATTTGTTTTGTAAAGTATTTATGAAATCAATAAATAAATAAATAATATTGATTTTATTTTGATTGGAAATAATTACAACTTTATTGTCTAAAGCTTATGTATTAAACACATTCACCACAGCAAGCTACCGACTACCAAATGTCAAGGATAGAATGCACATGTTTATATGAGAATGATTCTTTTGAGGACAGCAAGGCAACAGGGCGAC
Source organism: Tachina grossa (assembly GCA_949987645.1). Classification (NCBI taxonomy): domain Eukaryota; kingdom Metazoa; phylum Arthropoda; class Insecta; order Diptera; family Tachinidae; genus Tachina; species Tachina grossa. Next base: position 44,880,654 of record OX465278.1, on the reverse strand, counting down.
AGGTTGTTGTCTGTGCTGATTTTGTCGTTGTAATCCAATTAAACTAATTTGTATTTCTTTGGCTGCAATGAGAAAATTCAGTGTTGCAAGTATAATAGAAAATGTTGAATGAATGATTTTGTGCAATTATTTTATATTATTTAACAGAAACAATATCCAAAAATTGATGCAAAAAATAAATTAATTCGTTTTTGTACTTTTACTTGAAATAAGTACATTTTAAAAAACTAATTAATTTTTATAAATGCAAAATATATGAAAGTGGCAATACTGAACTATGTATTTGTACTTGGATATCAGGTGCAGATGGTGCTGCTGCCGTCTCCAAAATAATTAATTAGCTGGCTACGAAGCGACCAATGTTGCTAGCGGCATTTGAAGTCGTGTGTTTGTGTAGCGTGCTGTGGTGAATGTGTTTAATGCATTAAATCTTACTATCGGCGCAATGTACCGATTTTCTTCGGCTCACAGCATTAAAGTCATAAGTTCTAAAACAAAATGGCTTTAGTCCTCAATTAATTTCGGAATAAGTCATAAGGCGTTATTAATAGTGCAATTTAGTACAATCAGGTGTTTATTTTTCAATTGGTTGAGAAATAATGCTATTTTGCTTTATTACTTATGACTTTCTTGCACTGAGCCGCCAAAAATCGATAGTGGGATCTCGACTAAGACAAAATTAAATGACTAAATTTTTCATGAAATTAGTTGGATGAAAGTTTTTTATTTGGAAGTTTTTTAAAGCAAATCAAATGAAGCTATTTAGATAAAAGGCTTCACAGATTTAATAATTAAACAGAATACCGGCTTCAACACATTTTCCATACAAATTGACACAAAAAAAAAACAGCCGCAGAAACCGGTCGTGAGATAGAATCTATTTTATTTTGAGAGCGTTTTTTCTTATACTCTCACATATCAATGTTGATTCTCACAAAAATGTTACCATACTTTCAATAAATTTCATACATTTTGTAAACAAAACTACAAAGAAAAATAAGCACAAAAGAAAATAAAACAAAAGATAGAGAGCATTTGAAGTTACTGCCGTCGATGTTATTATGGGCTTGATTAATTTGTCAGCGATTTTCCTGAAGTTGCAGACTTTATTCTGTTTCTACATTTATGCTGTCACATTTCTTCTCTGTCGTTCTATTCTCCAATGCTGATGCGTAGGAACAAGCAACCATCACAAATTTTTCCGTCAGGAAGTATTTTCTTCTTTACTCTTATACCTGCAATAACTGAAACAAATTTCTTGCCAACAGTGCTGTTTAGCGTTTGTTTTAAAAGATTTCGCTGTAGTAAAGCACTTGAAAAATCTCTCATGTCTTAAAATTTCTTGTAAGGGGTTTTGTGCAGGACTTTAATGCATATAGACAATGCTTAACCAACCATAAAAACAAGCCAAATTTTAAAATTAAATAAATAAAGACTTTATGTTAAATAAATATACTTCGGTATTTCATTTATAAATGTTCTTACTATATCAAAAATTTTTTTTGGAATTTTATCTTCTGTTCTTTGTTGTTAAAGAACAGAAGATTTTATATTAAGTTCGACTGTACGACATCGTGGGACAGGCCCTAAGTTTTAATCTTTTTGTCGCACTTTTTTAATATTTAACTTATTCAATAAAATAGTAATTGTCTCTAAAAAAAACTACATTGAAATTGATTAGTAAGTATCCGTGGCAATAAGGAAAAAGTGCTTAAGTCATATTTTACTATTTTGCAGGGGAGCACTTTTAAGCGTTCAAGTCGATTTTTAGAAATTTATTTCTTTCACAGTTGAATTGGGAAATTCTCTGTTAACCTTTATTTTTTTTTCAGCAAACATCGTTCTACACACTATAAGTAATACATTTAAGTTGAGATATACCAAAGTATAAACTAAATTAAACTATCATTCCGAATGAGATTAAAACTCTAAAAAAGATAAGTCGCAAGTCATGATGCTGTAACTTCCTGAAAAACCACACAAATTAATTTAGATTTTGACCAAGAGTACTTTCGAGTATGCAGATTACGAAGGTACCATTAACTCACAATCAGCTTATCTCGACTTAAACACTTTTTCCTTTTTGCCACAGATATATTGCGTGAAATTTTTATAGGTGCGGGTCCACCTACTTTCTTAAATAAATTAAAAGATTAAAGTCTAAGATATTAACTACGATATTAACTATTAAAATACCTTTTAAGTTTTTGGTTATTTCTACTATTAAAGTTGAATTTTCAACTTAAGTGTGTCCTAAGACCTAAAGTAGAATTTCATGACAAATATATTCGCAGAATATTTCAACTAAATACATCCCTGTTTAAAGACAATTTTTACTTTTTCTAAAAAAATTTAAAAAAGGCCCATCTCCAGTAGAGTTATAGGGTTAATGTCTACCAACAAAATGTTGCTAGTAATGTTCTGAATAAATGTTCTGAAGACACTATGTACCAAAAACCTAAGTATAACACGATTTTATACATTTTCTCACTACGCAAGGTTGCAACTTTAAATAGGTCGTCAAATGAGTTTCAGGTGTAAACTTTTAAAATGCCGATACACGTATGTCTTTTTTTTAGTTGGCAGAACATTGTTATTAAAAAAAATAATTTTGTTGTACAGAGTTATTGAAATAGTACACTATGTAATAAGAATTAAAAATACTAATTTTCTTTTCTTTTATGTCAAGTACTTTTGAAGACAAGTAAAATGTAAACAGGCACATTAGTCCAATTCACAATCTTGTGCAAATGGTCTTGCATCGTTGCATGTGCAAAATGGTATAGTATATTGATACTCACCACTAAGAATTGTTAAGTGGTGAGTAGAATATACTACACAATTTTGCACATGCAACGACGCAAGACCATTTGCACAAGATTGAGAATTGGGCTAATAATTCAGCATTAGAGCATACACAGAAAAAACTAAATTTCATTTTCAGTAACCAAATTCGTTGAATCAGTAAATATTTTATTTGAATGCGGTCCTACAAATAATTTTGTAAATTCTAATAAAAATTTTGTAAAAATTGAAATTAATCATAGTTCGGCTGAGAGAAAATGTTTTTCAGGATGTTGGTGTTTATCTTGCTTGTTGATAGGAACAACGTGCTGTTGTGCGGTTGTTGTTGTTTAGTTGTCGTTTATTTTGTTTGATCGTGTTGTATACATGTAAATGCCGAAATGTAGCCGACAAACGTCGTGGCCTGTTTCTTCTCTATACAGTGTTTTGGTACAAATTAATTGAGTGGAACAGTAGAGAATATTTACTGAAACTAAGTTTGATTTCAAACAAATATTTGTTTCAAAATTTTTTGGGAATAATTTTTTCTGTGTAGTTTGAATATTATTTCCACATTACTTGCGATTATATTAAGATGTAGATTTTCCACGTTTTTACCTTTCTTCAATCGCTTAGATGTAGCGATGATAAAACACTAAGGCCCAATAATTGACTGCTCAATTAAGTGTCATTTATCTTTAAGTGCCATTTAAGTACCGAATTCATTTTTCAGTGAAAAGTTGAGAGACATTTAAGTGTTCAAGCTTGTGTATTTAAATCCTACTTAAGTTTTACAATCATACCATACTATGTTATTGTGCTTGTTTGTGTTTATTGAAAACATGTACATGAAAATCATGTGGTTGTATTAAGAAAAATTTCGTTTAATTTTCATAAATATATAACACGCAATCAAGGCTGCCAGATAAAATTACCGAAAAATTGTCGAAATTCCGATAAACTATAAAATAATCGTCATTTTATACTTGAAAAATCGTCAGAAAAATCGGACAAATCGAAATGAATTTTTTAACGTGTATACTAGGCCGGTTCGATTCGTAAATCTACATATCGTCATGTGAGAACTTAAGTGTCTAATACGCCACTATAAACTATTGGATATTGGACACTTAAGTTCTCACATGACGATATCGCTACCGTAATATAGAAATGCCCTGACTAATAATTTTTTTTCGGTAGTTGTGATTTATATATTTTTTTGATACATTAGATGTTTTTTTTTTATCGAAATAAACAAAAAACTCGATTTAAAAAAAAATAATGAGTTAAGGCCTTTCTATATTAAGGTAATGATATAATTCTAAGGGCCATTATTACAACTTAAAGATAGTTAAAAGTAGAATTTTATCGGACGTATAAAAAGCTTTCCATTATTGCAAATTGGATTTAACTTGCCAGGTAGCTTAAACCTGCCTGTAATTTATCGCTCACTTTAGGTTAAAGTAAAATTTTGCAAATGATAAAGTTCTTATACGCCCGATAAAATCCTACTTTTAACTATCTTTAAGCTGTAATAATGGCCCTAAGAAAATTTTGTGAAGAAACCATGGGTCTAAAATCAAACCTCATACCGCGCCTCTCGACATAAAAATTTATTTCCTCTTCCTGAGCTGCTCTTGTTGGGCTACTGGCTGCCTTATTGAAAGACATTGACTTTAAAGATGAAAATGGGGAACCACCAAATATAATGGATAAGGAAGTACGTACGTGGGAGGGAGAATGATTCGAATTTAGTTGAATTTTTTTTATATAAAAAAATTGTAATTTAAAAAAGTTGTTTTAGAGAAGAGGAAATACATTTTCATGTCGATGGGCGCAGTATAGGGATTGATTTTAGACACGTGTTTTTTTCGGAGAACTTTCTCAGAATTTCGTGTAGATTACATTTTTGCAAAAAAATCGAGCCGAAATAGTGTTTTATTTATTGGAAAATTGAAAACATAGTCCTCTTTTAACCCCTTATAACTTTGTTTCTCTCAGTGGCAAAATTATGTACAATATTGCCAAGCTATGTCCAAGTCTTGGTGCCAGTACTCTTGATGACCGAAATTTTTTATAGGAACTTGGCGTTTTTCACATTTATGTTTTTTATTTCTTTTTTTTTTTTTGAAAACATCAATTTACAGAGATGTCAATATAAAATAAAGAGTGGGCACAAATTACACTAAAATCTTTTAGAAGTTAAGTAATACAGGAATTTTAATAGTCGATTGTTCATAAAAGAACTGCAATATTTGGACTTCTAAAAAATCGTCAAATCGTCATTTTGCTATTTTCGGCACAAAAAAATCATCAAAATGACGATAAATCGTCAAATTAGTTTCATATCATGGAATAAATAAATAGAAAAATGTGTTCTGATGCTCTTGTGGTTTCATAAAATGTGTTATTATGCCATTTTAATTTGCTACATGTTGATAACCCAACTTTCTTATTAACATTAAACATCTGGGGGCAAATTACGGCACTCGTTATCGAACGAAATTGCAAAATATTTCAATAGAGTTTATATGGAAACTTTAAAATTTCGAACAGTATCGAATGCCGTAATTTGCCCCTCATTTCTTTTAGAACTATCAATATTTTACAGTACTACCACACTTTCATAGTATTTAAGTGATCATTTAATTTCAAGACTGAAATAATTAAACTGCATTTAAGTGCAACTTAAATTTAAGTGGCAATTAGGTAAATGACACTTAATTGAGAAGTCAATTATTGGGCCTTAAGCTGGAGTCACACGATTGGCACAATGTACCAATTTTCGTCGGCTCACTGAAATAAATTCATAAGTAACAAAGTAAATTTGCCTTATTTCTCAACTAATTGAAATATAATTACATAACTGCACCACACTGCATTGGTAACAAAGCCATATAGACTTATTGAAGAATTAATTAAGTTAATAATGTCATTTTGGCTTATTACTTATGACTCTATCGCAGTGAGCCGACGAAAATTGGTACATTGTGCCAATCGTGTGACCCCAGATTTAGTCAGGCAGTGACGTTATTTTTTTTTGTCGCAAATTTATTGATTTGTCTGTCATTCACTGTAATAAATTTTTTTTGCACCAGTTCATTATAAAGTTTCAGAAAATCTTTAAATTTGGCATCTAAAATAGCTTTTAACATACATACTTATTTATTTAGAAAACTATCTGGCACAAAAATTCTCGATTTACAGAATTGCATAAAACTCGCACATAAAAAATTTCTGTATAAAATTAATTTTTAATGTATTTCATTCTTTCTTGTGTTAACGTACCTTTTCACAATGTATGGTTAAAAGATAACAGAGACTTTAACGGCAGGTTTTGTATGGAGAACTTGCAGTTAAAGTTCACGTTAACTCTTAACCATACATTGTGAAAAGGGACATTAAACCACAGATTGACTTAATTAAAATTAACACATTTGAATAAGAAACTCGTAGATATTTTCTTATTGCTAAAAAGCAACAATAACAATCATCTCCTTAATAAAAGAAAAAGTAAATAAACCTGCCGCTTATGACACAGTGGCACAGACACACTCACACACACACACTCACATAATTTACAACAGTTGCCGTTATTAGAAATGTCGATTGACATGTTTTATATTTATTTGGAATTCCACTTTGTTGGTAAATAAAACCAGCAGTTTTTCTTTCTCATTAGGGGATTTTTGTAAAATACCTTCACATGATTTACATTTTTTCATAAGGGGTTTCACTTGCGCCAGCAAATTTTCTGGCTCTTTAAACTTCAGCTTTATGGCGCATTCATAAATTTTAGTTTCTTTAGAAAATATTTTAGACAATTCAAAAAATCCATTATTTTGTTAGATAAGCTTGTTTTAAGTGAACACCACGCACACGCACTAACATTTCTCTATCAATGCAATGCAAATTTTTTTGTTTACACACTTTGTTTGTTATCACAAGCACATGCAAGAAGCATGCTTACACACATTTACACACCTTTTAAGCCCCAAACTTCATGTTTGGTCATTGCATTCAGCATTAGTTCAAGTTCTTGGCCACATTGCGTATGATTTTCATAAAATGCCCCCAAACTGGCGATACCAAATAGGAAATTATTCTCAACTAGTTGTCGCACTTCGCCCGCCACCTTCAATTGCAAAACACTTTCTTTCACTGCTGCAACATTTGCGCCATGAACGCCTAAAATATTAAATACCAGCGCAGCAACCACTGCTACAACACGACTTAGCCCGCAATACATTTCCGCATGAAACACGTTAACGCTTGTTGCCAACTTAAAGTCCAAACACCAACTGACTACCAGCCAACCAACAAAATTGTCTGTGGAAATGATGAAAATCTTGCAGTCAAAAAAAAAAAAGACACAAAATAGTTTTTCCAATATTAAATAAACAGCGTTAGCGGCCCGTTGCAATGTGAAATTAGAGTAGCGAAAGGGTTTCGAAAACCAGCTTTTGTTTTGTGGTTGTAATTTTTATATTTATGTGCATATGTATGTACATATGTATGTATTATTTTTTTATTGCAGCTTAGCGTCAAACTATTAGCGGTAATAGACGTGGTAACTGCCACCGATGGCGTTTATATAAGTAATACTAATTTTGCTGATCATATTTATGTATTTATATAACATAAACCTTTTGGCCACATATCCATACATTATATGTACATACATACATATAGTTTTTATGCTTCTGTTTATTCAATTTTTTTGTTTACTCTCTCTCTTCCATCCCAACTTATTTTAGTCTTTTTTTAGATGATTTGACGAATTTTAGATTGACGTCTTCTGCTTGGAAGAATCTATTAAAAGCGTCAAAGTGGAATATGAAATGAACTAGTGTTGCCAGAGGCACACATATGACTAAAAATTCTAAGATATGGATAGGTTTGTCATTTCGTGTGTAATTTCCACACTTCAAAAAACGAATGCTCACTAAAGCGAAGAACTTTCGAAACAAAATTGTTCGATATCAGCGTTGTCAACTTTTAAATTTCAAAAAGCACTGAAACCAGGAAAAAAACGCGTAATTTAAGTTAAAAAGCACTAAGTTAATAATTTTTGTTTTATAAAAAAAAAAAATTTGTATATAAAAAATATAGAAATCGGTTGACCTTGCATTTTATCCCTAAAAATTTCAATTTCAAAAATTTCAAAATTCAAATTTGAATCATCCGATACAGATTTTGATTCTATGAGAATCAGTGAATTCTAAAATCAATTTGACGAAACCTTTTTAAGTTATTATAAAAAATTAAATTTTTTTCGTCAACAAAGAAACAAATCACCTGAAAATAGTCAAATTAGCAGCAATTGGCAAGTCTTTTTGACTTGCTGATTAGATTTTGAACTCGATGGGAGTAGTAGTTAATTTTTTTAAAGTCAAGACTTTCAAAATTTGATTTTTATTAAACAATGATGTGAAAACATTCTTTCACAGCAAACACAATATTAATAACAAAGTTACAAAATTAAAAAAAAAATAATTTGCAAGTTAACCAAGTTATATAAACTTAAATTATATGTACTATTTTTTTAGAAAATAGGAACGAAGTAGGTTATAAATATGTAACCTAAAACGGCAGCTCTATTAGCAACACAATTTTCTCGTTGCAGACCGCTTTTATATAAAGCCAAGTGTAAATACAATTTTTTACGTATTTGAGACTTAAATAAAGTAATAAAGGTAAAAACGTGATCAACTTCTGCGTTTAAACATTGAACTTTGATAGGAATGCAATTTCGATAATGCCCCAAACGAGTTTATATCGAATGAATCGTTATAAGACTTTATTTCTGCTTAAAAATCGATAGCGAACTCAAAGTTTCTCCATTGCATTAAGTGAATTATTCTCTATTTACAGTATATACTAGAAAATATTTCGCTATTAGACTATACTTGCATTATGTCTTCTTTGTCGTGTGGCAAAATATTGTTTCCATTAATTATGCTTAAAATGTGAAAGTTTGAGAATAAGATGCACGTATTTCATCAACCAAGTTTTGTACAATCTTATTAGAATATTTTGAAATGTTCCACTTAACTTCAGTGCTTATGTTTTTTAAATGTTAGACTTCTTCAAATATATATATATATATATATATATAATATAAGGAAAATTCTTTTTGAATTTTGGGTTTAGTGCCACCGCCAAGAAATAAAAAGCACCAAAAATTAGTTTAAAAAAGCACCGAGCACTAACTTCAAAATTTTTCGCGTCGAAAATTTCAAAAAGCACTAAAAACGGTGCGAAAAGCACCGAGTTGACAACGCTGTTCGATATACATATGTTCGCATATCTAAAAAAAAATCGAATATTCGCTAAAGCGTCGAAATTCGAACTACTCTCGATAGTTTTTCGAATGTGTGACGGTAGCAGAGTTGTGCTAGTCTGTTATAGAAAGCTGCGTAAGCAGTCTTGAAATGTAAAAACGTCCTGATTTTTAAATGTATTCACGTCGCATGTATTATACTAAACCAATAATAAATGCTGTCGTACTATAAGCGAAACACTATGGTTGTATTGGTGTATGTGTATATCAGTTGTAACAAGCGATGTCGCAAGACAGCTTGTTTGTAACAAACACTCAAAAGAAGTACTGTTGATTAGTGTATGCTTGTTATTTTTCATATTGTACGTTTGAGTGTGTGTTTAATATGTAGATGGTAAGCTATTATGTGATTAACCGCATACAACTAATGTTAATGCATGTGTGTGCCTTTGCATGTGCGCAGAAAAATAAAAGATCATACACACATACATGCAAGACGTTTGTACACGCGCTCATGCGTAAAAAGAAGCTGGTATCACAAATTCTTCCGTCACGAAGTGTTTTCTTCTTTACTCTTATACCTACAATACTCAAACAAATTTCATGCAAACAATGTTTTTAACATTTGTTTTATAAGATTTCGCTTTAGTAAAGCATTTGAAAAATCCCTCATGCCTTAAAAGTTCTTATAAGATGTCTTGCGCAGGAGACTAGTCTGTTAGAACGGAGGTAACATATTCAAGTCCTTCAAAATAAATTAAAATATATAATAGGCCATTTACACCAGCACAAAATCTAGCAGATTTTAATTAAAATCCTTATTTTGAAATTTATTTGCTGGTGGTTCAGCGTTGTCTATATATTTCATTGTTGCTGTAACAAATCATCAGTAGACTTCAACCACACATTTTGAATAGTGACAAACCTCTTATCTTATGCACAGACTTTCAAAAACTATTTGAGAATTCACAATACCTACAATACTGGAACCAATTTCTTGCAAACAGTGTTGTTTAGCGTTTGTTTTAGAAGATTTCGCTGTAGAAAAGCATTTGAAAAATCCCTCGTCTTAAAAGTTCTTGTAAGGGGCCTTGTGCAGGACTTTAATATATTACATTCTCTCTCTCTCTCTCACACACACATATATTCACCCACAAACACACACACGCGCACAACTTGTACATCAAAAAGAGATGCATTTAAAACGATGCACTGTGATACGTTTTCCTAAGTTTTGCGGCCAAAATATGGAGAGCAATCATTACTGCTGGTTTGACAGTATTAAAGCAATTCTGGGCTGCAGCTTTTACATGCAAAAATGCAACGTTTTCCACTGCAGGACTAGTTTTTTCTATTGCAGCAGGCGAACTGTTCTGTAAAATTACTTTATTAATTTCGAGTAACGAACACACTCAAACTGTTTGAGTTACACTTCTCGAGTTAAGCATATTTGGCCAAGTTTGACGGGTGGACTGTGAAACTCGAAATGACTAATTTTTATCAAACCCAAAAACGAGGAAACTTTAGTTCTCAAAAAGCATTTTACTTAACAATATAATAATGCACTTACTATGCTCCACTCAGCCTTAGTTCGGTAAACGTGAGCTTGAGCAAATTCTTTTAGGTGTCTGATATATTTGAATGACAAAAAAGTCCACTCAGCTCCAGCTATGGTAATCGCATTGTCACTTATCAAGAATTTCGCATGCTGACCTTTAGCGGCCAAGACACCAGCAAAATGCTTGATGTCAAACTCGTTTACGTGTGCTGAATATTCCGATTTATTTAAGGCCGTGATACACTATCATACCAAGCCGTGCAATCTACGAAAAAATACAACCCTGGCATGATGAAGTTTATGAAAATTTTCAAAAGATAATAAGAATTCATCACACCAGGGTTGTATTTTTTCCTAGATCGCAAGACTTTAAATGATAGTGAAACATGCATGGCCTTTAGTATCATATGAATGTCAGTAGTGGAGAACTCATTTTGAATACGATTTTGTTACTGTCAATATCGTAAAAATATCAATATCTAAAGAAAATTTAGTGGCAATAACGTCAGTATGTTTGAACAAAAAGGCAATAAGAATAATGAAAGGAAAAAACTTTTCGGGTTGGAAAAGTGACTGTTGTGTAAAAACTCTAAATAATAGACTTTTCCCAAAAAAAGTTTTAAAAAACCCAGAAATTTTCGCATTTTTTTTAAGAAAACAAAACTGGTCGGCAATCTTCTCTTATTAAATTTATTCATACAACTGAAAAAAACTGTTGGCTTACAAATTTGTATATGTATGTAAAGGGTGTTTTTTATTGAGGTATAGAACTTTAAGTTGGCATCACTTGTTTAACTGGCGGCCATTTTGTCAGCTGTCAAGTGATTAATATTTAGTTTGGTTTGCCATTTCATCATAAACAAGTTGACAAAAGAACAATGCTTGCAAATCGTGCAAATTTATTTCGAAAATAATGGTTCAGTTCGCGAAGTTTACCGCAAGCTCCGTCCATTTTATGGTCGACATAATCGTCCATCAGAGCAATTAATTCGGTTAACCATGGATCGTTTTCGCACTACGTTTACTCTATGTGATAATACGCATCCGCAGAGACGTCGAACAGTGCGCACCGAAGAAACAATTGCCGCTGTAGAGCAAAGTGTTGAAGAGGACCCGAATGAATCGATTCGCCACCGTGCAGAGCAATTGGAGCTTTGTCCATCAACTTTATGGAAGATTTTGCGCAAAGATCTTGGCTTGCGACCTTACAAGATCCAGCTTGTGCAAGAATTAAAGCCGCGAGACCATGCAATGCGTCGTGATTTTGGTGTATGGGCCGAAAATGAGATTGATCTCGATGCTGATTTTCATCGCAAAATTTTGTTCAGTGATGAGGCTCATTTTTGGTTGAATGGCTACGTCAACAAGCAAAATTGCCGCATTTAGAGTGAAGAGAATCCACATGAGACCCTTGAGACGCCATTACATCCACAAAAACTGACTGTTTGGTGTGCTCTATGGGCTGGTGGAATCATTGGGCCATACTTCTTCCGAAATAATGCTGGAGAGTCAGTTACCGTTAATGGAGACCGGTATAGAGCGATGATAACCGACTATTTTGTTCCCGAATTGGATGGCATGAATGTGGATGAGTTGTGGTTCCAACAAGACGGCGCTACATGCCACACAGCGCACGTCACAATCGATTTATTGAAGGAAACATTCGATGAGCGCATAATTTCGCGGAATGGACCTGTCAATTGGCCACCAAGATCGTGTGATTTGACACCATTGGATTATTTTCTTTGGGGATATGTGAAGTCACTCGTCTACGCCAACAAACCAGAAACGTTAGGGGACTTGGAATCCAACATTCGTGGCGTTATTGCCAACATACGGCCCCATATGCTCGAAAAAGTGGTTGAAAATTGGACCTGTAGAATTGGCTTTATTCGAGCCAGCCGCGGCGGCCACATGCCCGAAATCATATTTAAACATTAATGGCATAAAATTATCCTTCCAATAAAGCCAAATTGATGGACATTAAAACGATTTTCTTGTGTTTTATTTCAATTCAAAGTTCTATACCTCTAAAAAAAACACCCGTTAGATCTTTTTACTTCATATTTTAAAGGTTCTAATTTGAGTTCTTATTTTCGATAATTAATTCAAATTTTGAATATATATTTGAGTTTGTTTTTTTTTTAATTTGCTGAATTTTTACGACTGTGCAAATTTAATTTCACATAAAACAATAACAAACTTATGCTGAGTACACATCTGGCATTTCTTGTCCTGTCATTTTGTGCTGTCACGTTCACATTAGTCTCCTGCACAAGCTATCTTATATTAACTTTTAAGACATGAGGGATTTTTCAAATGCTTTGCTACAGCGAAATCTTATAAAACAAACGTTAACAACAATGTTTGCAAGAAATTTATTTGAGTATTGTAGGTATAAGACTAAAGAAGAAAACACTTCGTGACGGAAGAATTTGTGAATCTAGCTTCTTTCTGCACATAAGCGCGTGTACAAACGTCATGCATGTATGTGTGTATGATCTTTTATTTATTTTTATTTTATTATTTTTATTATCCAGGTGAACTCATTTTATTTTTCTACTTCCTTATACAATTAGAAATCCATGAAAAAAAATGAATTCACCTGGATATAAATTATTTGCTGGGTTTTGTATCAGTTTTAAAGCCTACTAAGCTTATTTTTTCTTTTGTGATTTTCAAAAGTATTATTATTTTATGAATTCTCATAGTTTTTGAAAGTCTATGCATAAAGTAAGAGGTTTGTGACTGTTTAAAATTTGTGGTTAAAGTCTACTGATGATTTGGTTCAAGAGCCAATGAAATACGTATGTAGTTATATAGAAATGCTAAACTACCAGCAAATAAATTTCAATTATTTAAAAAAAAATTAAATTTAACTTATTGCTTGAAATTCATTTGTTAGACTAGCACAGTGCGTAGATAAAAATTAAATAAGCTTACACATGAACGTACTCCATATATTGGCGAAATTATTTTTTTAAATTTTTCCGAAGTGTCTTCAAACTCCAAAAATTATTATTCCTAAACTGTATGTATGTATTAGTGATGTGTATTGGAATACCAAAACGTTCGGCCGTTTCTAGATATTCGTATTCGTTTGAAAGAATATATAAAGAAATTCATAAGTCCAAAACGAAATTTAAATGAATGACACACACATATTAGTTTGTAATAATTAAAAAAAATTTAGTTTTAATTTTTTTTGCTATGCGCTTTTTGCCAAATAATCTGCTATAGTTTTCCGTATTGATGACTGAGCAGTATTTCATAAATCGCCAAATTAAAAAAAAATCACCACAACGAAAAAAAAATTACTAAAACTAAAATAAATCGCCAAAAACCGAAAAATATCCAGGAAAAACAAAATAACGCCTGAGTTAAAAAATGCCAAATCCGAAAAAATTTCAAAAGAAAAAAATCGCCAAAACTAAAATTCACCAAATCCGAAAAATCACCAAAACGAAAAAAAAATCGCCAAAAACCGAAAAATTGCCGCAAAAAACCAAATAACGCCAAAATTAAAAAAACGCAAAAATCTAAAAAATCTCAAAATAAAAAAAAAAAATCGCCAAAACAAAAAAAGCAGACACGAAAAAAATCGTTAAAAAAAATTCAGAAAGTCGAAAAAAGAATGCAAAGAACTCAAAAAGCGTTAAAACTAAAAAAATCGACAAAAACCGTAAAAGTACCACGTACTTAATTTAGAAAAAAAAAAGTTCTACATCAGGCGAGATATTCGATTATGTGGGCTTAAGTTCGTATAGTATTTCATATATAGTGACCGTATGGAACCCTTCGTGTGCGAGTCAAAGCGGCACTTTACTGAATGTATTCTATTCCGTTATGTTTTGTTTTGATTAATTGTAAGTGACAGCAATTAGAGCTGCAAAACTATCGATAGTACTATCGATAGTACTATCGATAGTATCGATAGTTTTCTTGCAAATGAAATATCGATAGTTTTTTCCACTATCGTACTATCGGCAAAAAAAAAACAAGTAATTAAAAGAGCAAAAATAATCGAAGTCAGTAAACAGTAGCCGGCAGCTTTGAAGCAAATTATCGATTTATGCTTTTGTACAGCGATGGAAAAGTTGGTACAATTGTAAAATTTTAGCGCTATTTGAATGCCAAAAGTACCGTAGCACCGCAATGACCCATTTAGCACTACTGGAATCTCTTTATATTATATTACATGCCAAAAATAGCATTAAAATATATTAACCCCCTTATGCAAAAACTAATGCGTGCTTGAAGTGTACATTAAAAAAAATTTCCATAGAAAAACCGGTTTTAACGTTCACTTATTTTTTGCACAAGGGGGTTAATCTTTAGCTCGAAGGTATTAGAAAATTAAGCAAATCAAACGATGTTTTCCGGTACTTAAAGAATTGCTGGAGGAATGTTATTTATTCCAAATTCATCTGCAAATGTGGAAATTTTATTTTCCTACCAAGGAGAGAAGCCGACTATTTGCATCGACTGTGAACAATCGAATAAAAAAAAGGTTATAAACGTAGTATATCGTAAATGTTACTTTTATATTCAGATCCCAGCAACTAATATTCCTTGTGCACCTTCTGGCGTTTTGTTAATTGATTTTTAGTTAATTAAAAAGGTACAAGTATTAAAAAAAATATAAATAAAGAATTAGGTACAATCGTACTGAAAAAATTAAAATTTTTTTTTAAAGTTAGTACAATTTGTAAATATGACATCGCATCCCTGCTTCTCTGTATACATAAGTACTTAAATACATATGTATATATATGAATTTATTTATAAATCCAAGTGTTATTCGACAAATAGTAGTCACAAGTATCTTAATAAATTCAACATAGTCGACACAAAGATACATTTTGGTGGTACTGATATCGCGACGGCCGCCAATCGTCTCTTACGATAAAACTTTACAGTTAGTGTCTTAAAAGTTATCAACAATTTTCGCATTTTGATAATTCTAAACCATGGGTAGGGTAGTCCCATAAAATTTTAAGTTCAATCAAAAAGTATATTTTCGATAATATGCCGCTTACGATAAAATCGAAAAAAAGGCTTGATATATTTTTATATACTAATGAAAATGTTGAGGACTCTGGATTTTTTTTCGAGTCAAATGTAGTTTATGTGGCAACTTTTATAAAACTCTTCGATACTATCGATAGTTTTGCAGCTCTAAAAGCAATGTCGTTGTAGTTTTAGAATTTAAAAATTTAATTTGTACAAGCTTAAATTAAATTAAAAACCTAAAATTGTATTGAAATATAACAATGGACGATGTAAAACTCTTCACTTTTTCCAGAAACAGCTGATAATATCAGCTGATTAAAGAAAATGTATATATGTATTAAAATTTAGTAACAGAACGGCGCGGAACAGAACAGCAGCAGAGTGTAAAGACTAATGGGGACTTTATGAAAATATATCTAATTAATGGAAGACGTAGAAAAATTTTAAGTAACCCCCTTTAGTATTATTCCGTAACTTAAGGAAAAGTTACGATCAATTAGCACTTTTCAAAATATGCCGCAAATAAAACAATCTGTTATGCAAATATTTTGATGTAATGATTAATTTTATGAGTCAATCAAAATGACCTTAACGAATAACTATAAATGGACGAAGATTCTTAAAAATAAATTTAAGCGCATTATTGAATAGCCTATCAAACTAAATATAAAAAATTTTAAATATGAAAGGCATTCATTAACAAACATTGAAGATAATTTAAATTACACTGTATACCATTGAAAAAAATATATAACAAGTTTCTTAAAGATTTTTTTTTTAATTTAAGTTTTGCAGGTTTTAAAAGCTTTCAGTTTTTTTTTTAACCACAAAAATTGTTAATTTTTTACTGAAAATTTAAAAGCCTCTGCAAGCTATGCTGAAAAAATTATTATAAAATCCCATCGAAAAATATTTATTTGATGTTAAGTCTTTCTTTTTGTTGTTGGTTGAGCAAAACTGGATGTACTTATGTCGTTTATGCTTGGGAAACTCACCAGTAAACTTCAAACGAAAAATTCTTGAGAGAAGCTAAAGAAATGTCAAACTGTTATTGTGAATTATTCATTACGAATCCTAACTTATTGTAAATCATGTTGAATCTAGGCGTACGGCAGTGCGCCAGGCCAAGTTCCGGCCAATGCACGCAGTGTGTATATTTACAGGAAGCCATTCGAGCTGTTTTTACCCCCCTCTTAACTTTGTTTCCCGCGACCGTAAAATTATGAAATTTAAAACAAAATTAGAATAAATTCATGTAACCTCATATGCAATGTTTGAAAATTTTACAATGAATGGTTCCGGAGATATAGAGGTGCAAAAAGTGTATATTTTAAGACATACATAGAAGCACTTCCGCTATAGCTAGAGATCTGAAATTTGGTACATAAGTAGATCTAGGTGAGCAATGAACAAGAAAAATCTGAAAACCTGAAAATTTTAACCAAGGGGGCAGGGCTACGCCCATAAAAATTAAAATTTGTGCTAGCGAGCTGAAATTTGTTACATAGCTGGGTCTAGGTTGGCAATAAGCTAAAAAAAAATTTTAAACCCGAAAATTTTGGCCAGTAGGGCGGGGCTACGCCCATAAAAGCTAGAATTAAAAAAGCAAATGTAAGGCGCATAATGGAAGCTATTTTATTGAAATTCGGCATACATACTGCCTAAAAATTTTTCATTAAAAAAAGTGGCATTGACACGCCCATACAATTTCAACCTCTTTTTCGTGTACTAAGGCTCAGCATATTTAGATATACTATTTCTGTGTGTATTATTATCCGTTTGCAACGAAACTTGACACAAATAATAAGCACTGGCCGAAAAAATTCTTGGGTTTGGAAAAGTGGGCATGGTTACGCCCATAAATATTAAAAATTAAAAGTTGCGCTAAGGAGCTGAAATTTGGTACACAAGTAGGTCTCGGTGAGAAACCAACTAGAAAAATCTGAAAAACCAAAAAATTTTACCAGAATGGGCGGGTCACGCTACTATTGTTTGAACCTGAAAACTTACAGCCTTATTTATAAAACTTATTAAAGATTTTTAAGAAAAATTTCTTATAAAATTTTCTCTTAAAACCCTTTTATAAAGCCTTAAAAAGTTCTATAAATAAGGCTGTTAATATACAGCTTTTAACTTAAGCCATTTTAGTGAAACCTTGCACATACGTTGCACGTATACAATACTTAAAACTATCACCTAAAAAAGTGGGCGTGATCACTCCCATAAAATTTTAGCCTTGTGTTTAATCTACTTCGGTCTAGCATATTTTAGAAGAAAATTAGCATGAATTATAAGCGCTACTCACAGCAATATTAAGAGTTTAAAATAGTGGGAGGGATAATGCTCATAAAATTATAAGGTATAGTTCACGCTAGAGAGCTGAAATTTTATACACAAGTAAGTGTAGATGAGTAAGCCGATGGGAAAATCTTAAAACCACGAAGTTTTATCCGCTTCAACTCCAATTCGCACTAATGATCTGAAATTTGGTACACAAATTAATCTAGATCAGAGATCACTAAGAAAAATCTAAGAAACCAGAAGTTTCAATCAGGGGTTGGGAACAAGCACTGTAAACTAAAAATTAAGTTAAATTTTATTGAAACTTTTCATACACATTGCACTTATCCAAAGTAAAAATTTCATGTAATGAAAAGTGGCCGTGACTTCTCCCATAAATTTGAGCTTTTTCTTTCATGTACTTTGGCTTAGCAGTTTTTAGTCTATTACTCATGTATTTCTCATAATCACTAACAGATATAAAAGTCCGCGGGCCAAGCCTATAAAAATTTTACGTAATATTGTACTGTGGAAAGCTGACATTTTGAAGACAAATAGTCCTAATTGATTTACTTAATCGGATAATCCAAAAATTAAAGCACCAGCTACCCTATTGAAACTTTGCATGCACATTGGGCATATCCTTTTGATTTATGTACTTCGGCTAAATATATTGAGAAAATATTAATTAATTAATTAACATGTTATTTAACATGTTTCTTTCCAGAGGACTCTTACCAAATTGCATACACACTAGCGATCCGTTGTAATGACACAATGGTGCATTTTTAATGTGTACAATCCAACACCACCCATCACGCTCTAACCCATTATTTTATGTAACTATGCCATTTTCAACTGGTAAGTTTAAAAAGTGTTATTACAGAAAATTTTTCAAAAAGTAATCAGATCCTCACACAAACATCAATGTGAAAAAATGCCAAGTTCCTATCAAAAATTTCGGCCATCAAAAGCAGTGAGATATAAATTTTGACCAAGTTCTTGTTTGCCACAATACTTAACAATGAAATATGCTATGCATTGTATAAATTTGTAATCGTAAGGGTGTCAAATAATTTCTAGACAATCTGCTAACTTGGCAATATTTTTACCTATATAAATATACAGTATTCTCTCCTTTTTTAGAGGATTAACATGATTTACAGTAAAATGTTAAATTAACCTTATTTTCGTAGATTTTAATGTAAAACTTTTGTGTGTGATTCATTGCAACTTAATTTTCAAACTGTTTTAAACAAAATTGCTTATCGCCAAAAATTTATTAAGTATTTCGCATTAAATTAAAATTCCCATAGCTGGTTTAATTTCATGCTATGAAATGAAATGAATCTCTACTTCAGTTTCTGACATTTAAAAACACGATAAAATAAACATACAACAAATTTCTCATCATCAAATATCGTTTTTGTTTAAGCGGTAGAGCTTGTGAATTCGACAGATGTTTGTTTCTTAATAAGATTGGTGCAATGAACTCTTAAATCTATTATTGACATAAAAAATTTGCCACTAAACTCGCCAAAAACGAGTTCAATGTTTTATTAATCGAATGGAACTTGTATCCCCAAGTCGGTATATTTGTTGCATAGTGGATACACACACATACATATGTACATAGTTATCATTATAAAATAAATAGCTATTCTTTTTCCATTTTGCTTAGAATTTCTTTAAAGGTTATTCACATCAGGTAGACGCGTATATTCAACAAATAACATAATAATTCTTTCTGCCAAAAAATAACCGACTTCAATGCAAAGATCTGATAGGAGAAGTACGTGAAATATAAAATTAAATTTTAATGGGCGTGGCTTCGCCCATTTTTTAAATGCAAGTTTTTGTGTTTTTCAGAGCTCAGGATGCGTGTTAAGTCTTGTAAAAATCGGTAAAGTTGAACCACTTAAAATAAAATATTAAATTTTAATGGGCGTAAGTCCGCCTATTATTTCAAATAAAGGATTGTGTCTAGTTTAGAGCTCAAGGTGTGTGGTAAGTTTTGTAAAAATCGGTTAAGAAGAAATACGTGAAATATTATAATAAATATTAATGGGCGTAACCCCGCCCATTTTTTCAACTTTCAAATTGTGTTTTAAAGATTTCGCAGAAGTCAAATAGTAGAATGTCATAAAATCGAATAAAAAAAATTGCGGGCGCGTCCCCGCCCACTTATTTTACAATGGTACCAATGGGAAGTTATATCCTCTTAGGAAACAAATTACACTGTGCAACAGCCAAAATAGCCTTTAGATAAAAGTATGCGGACTATATGGATTTCGATGCGTTAAATTCAAATCTGCTTTCAGTTTTTCTCTATCACGTAGAGATTTTTTTAATGGGCGTGGCTAATTTTGCCCCCTAAATTAGTCGGCCATACTAATATATTTTACTTTAACTCGAAAACCGCTATTTCGATTTTAATAAGTAATAAACCAGAAGACGCGCCACAAAATTTTGTTAAAAAAATTAAAAATAATTTTTTAAATATCTTTTATGGTTTCGGAGTTATTTAGAATTTAAAAAAGAAAAAAGGTTTTTTATGCAAAAATCGCGTAATTTTTTAAATGAAAATTGCAATAAAAAAATCAGAAACTCAAAAGTTTTATATTTTTTACATTTTTCTTAAAACCACATATCCTAGGAATAAAACGTGAAAATCCAGCAATAAATCTTGATTTTATTCACAATTTAAAGCAGGTACCTAAAAATGGAAAAATGTGTGTAATGCATTAAATGCAGTCACATTTACATCTGGTAATGCTATTGAAAGGGCATTGCGGGCATCGAAATCCATATAGTCCGCGTAATTTTATCTAAAGGACAGCCAAAAAATTTTATTTTGTTGTACAGTGTTATTTTTACAATCGGTCTAAAATCTATCTAGTCTTGACGTATCACCCAAAAAAAAAAATAGATACGAATTTTTAACCTCCAATTTTTTTTTTTAATTCGGTTAAAAAATAAGCAGCTATTTTTATCATATGATCTTAAAAAAAAACTATCAAAAAGCTGACACAAAAATATGAATATATCACCAAGTTATGCAAAAATATGTACTTTCATTAAAATATGCAAATATGTATGAATATTTGTTAAAATATGCTATAATATGCATTTTCATTAAAATATACAAAAATATGCACTAACATATTCATATAAGTTTTACGCAAATTCCTTGTTTTGTAAAGATATTTAATTTTTTTGCCATTAGAAGTGTTAAGGAAAAAAATCAATTTGCATAAATAATAATTTTTTTTTAATTGGTGTTAAAAATATTGCGCAGCAGTAAAACAATGAATGAAAATTCAATACTTAGTTAATTGATTTCTTAAATCACTTTCAGCGGAAAAGCATTAATTGTTTCTTTGGCGACGGCATCTTAAAAATAGAATTGACTAACAACTCGCGTGCAAGCTAGAGCTGCCGCAGAACTCATAAGAAATCCTGTATTTCAACTTACCTGTCAGTTGAAAAAGGCCAAGTTTAACGTATGACAGACTCTATGTGACTCGGCCTTAATTACTCATTTGAAGTATGGAATAAGAATAATTTTAAATTTAGAAAAAAGTGAATTCTTAGCTTTGTAAGCCGAATGATAAGTCATAATTTTTAATGAACAAACTTTGCACTAAAGATAATTGCAAATTACTATGAGATACACTAGTAGAACGGAACAACACGCTACTTTCGATGGCCGCCGAACCTTCATAATCAGCGTTCTTGTGTTTGGTCCACTGTGTGTGGTGTCAATTAATCTAAACTGCAGCTCCCTTATGCAAAAACGTTTGTTTAAGTTAAAGCATGTATTAAAACCGGTTTTGCCATACAAAATTCGTTTGTTAAACCAACTTTAAGTTTAACAGTCGTTTTTTGCATAAGGGGATATTTTTCAATGCAAATATAATATGTGAATTGTTTTGATTCATCGTACCCCAATTTGTTGAAAGCTTTTTATGTAATGAAAGCTAAAATTTCAACATCACTAATATACATTTAAACTTGCCATTGTGTTGCTTGTTATATAGTAACCATGCACATTAGACCGTCTCGCCTAAGCAAAAAAAGAATGTTCTTGGTACACAACCGAATATAAAGTGTTTTTTGTCGACCGAAGGAGTCGTTATATATTCTTCATTTACAGTCGGATCTTTTTTGCGAAACTTAGGCACAATCTTCCATTTAAACAAATGGGCAGAATCTCGGCCACTAAAATTTAATATTTTATTTTAATCGGTTCTACTCTACTGATTTTACAAAATTTAACACACACACCCTGAGCTCTGAAAAACACATAATATTGCGCTTAAAAAATGATCGGAGCCACGTCTAGTGATGCAAAAAAAAAATAATAATCGATTAATGAATCATATGATTAATCGAAACAACAAATAATTAATCGCGAATAATTGGAAACAATTAATCGATTAATCGATATTTTCAGCTAAAATTTAAAATTATTATAAATAAAAAAAAAATATTTAATTAATTACAAAATTTCCTGTTTATTCAATTTATTAAAAAAGAACTTATTTGTTTAGTAAAGAATTTAAAAATAGGAGCTTTGATAGCCGTTTCGTGGTTAATCAGTTCAGTTTTTCCGTTATTATTGCACCCGCTTTGGAAAAAAGCCGGTCTGATGGTACAGATGTACCAATCAAAAAGCAATATTTTTGTGCTTAGGTTAGACCGATTTCATTTCTTCCCGTGCGTCTATTACGTTGCGCTTTAATTCTAGTACTGGAGCATTGACAAAGAAGCTCAGTTCATCTTGAGGAAGTGTTTACTCATTGTCCTTCCTTCTTCGTTTGTGGGATAAAGATTTATGGTGCGCCCATAAATCAAATTCAGCATCACTACAGAAGACGTTTACTGCCGCTCCCAATGCTGTCATCTATATGAGAAATTTCTATAATTTCATTTCTTAGCTGTCTCATGACTTTTGATAAAGCTAAGGTATCATAAAAATGATTTTTTTTAAACCTTGGGTCTAGTAAAGTTGATGCTGCCAGTAGAAATGAATATTCCATTTCCCTAAAGCGACGGTTAAATTAACGCCGTTAATAACTAGGTTTGCAGTTCTATGCCTTTCGTCGTCAGCCGTCAAGGCTCAATGAATATGCTTGGCGCCTGGCGACGAATCTTTTTTGTTCCTGGATGTCTATCGATTATTATTTGAAATAAAATTCACGATACAATTAAATCGTTAATTGAAGGAAAATAATCGATTATTAAAAATTTTTCGATTAATCGAGCAATCACTAGCCACTTTCATTAAAATTAAAATTTTATATTTCACCTGTTCTGGGGTCTAATCGTCGCTTTCGATAACGAGCTTATTCCATCACGTTTTTTTCAGTTTGAGATTATGGCATTCGCTATCGAACAATGTAATAATATGGTTCGATATCCAATGCCGCAATCTCAAACTGAAAAAAATTATCGAATCAGCTTGTTATCTAAAGCGATGATTAGACCCCTGATCTTTTTCTATCAGATCTTTGCATTGAAGGCGGTTTTTTTTTTGCAGAATTATTGTTATAAATACTCATATCAAATTTAAGGACTTTTTTTAAATTTCAAAGCTGGAGCCAAAAAAATTATTATGCCACCTTAAGACAAGATATGTTTTTAAATATTTCCAAAAATATTATCGACGCCCAGCGACAGGTAATAAAAATTCTGCAAAAATACTGGAAAAATGCCATTTTTGGGATTTTGCGATTTTTTTTTGGGAATTGGCGGAAACTCAAAAGCAAATTCTATTTTCGCTTACCTTCTGTGTATTACTTGCAATTAAAATAGAAATTCTACTTGTAGGTATCTATTAGAGACCTGCGTAAAATGTCTTTAAATGTAAATACGTCATGATTTTCAAATGTATTCACGTCGCATGTATTAACTAACCTAATAATAAATGCTGTCGTACTATAAGCAGAGCACGATGGATGTATTGGTGTACGTGTATATCAGTGTTAGCAAGCGATGTCGCAAGACAGCTTGTTTGTAACAAACACTCAAAAGAAGTACTGTTGATTAGTGTATGCTTGTTATTTTTTATATTGTACGTTTGAGTGTGTGTGTAATATGTAGATGGTAAGCTATTATGTGATTAACCGCATACAACTAATGTTAATGCATGTGTGTGCCTTTGCATGTGCGCAGAAAAATAAAAGATCATACACACATACATGCATGACGTTTGTACACGCGCTCATACGTAGAAAGAAGCAAGCATCACAAATTCTTCCGTCACGAAGTGTTTTCTTCTTTACTCTTATACCTACAATACTCAAAAAAAATTCTTGCAAACAGTGTTGTTAACGTTTGTTTTATAAGATTTCGCTGTAGTAAAACATTTGAAAAATCCCTCATGTCTTGAAAGTTCTTATAAGATGTCCTATGCAGGAGACTAGTATCTATGTACCCTTTTCGTTTGTTTTAGAGGGTGTGAAAAAAGACAACATTTACTTTTGATGAGATTTATAAAACACTTACACTTACCATTCATTCACTCGTATTTGCGACATTTTAGAACAAAATCTATTTAATGTGAATAAACAACAGTGAAATAAACACTTCAAAGAGGTGCAGTTAATTGAATTAAAATTATAAGTATCACTTTTCTTAAATTTTTTTCTTCTCAATTATTTGTAATCAATGAAAAAAAGTGTGACCACAATGTTGAACAAGTGTAAACTGCAATCAAAATAATAAGGTGAGTCTAATCCAGAGCTGCCCACAGAGAGAAAACCGAGAGTAATGTATAAGCGCATGTGTATTCATTTGTATAAAAAGCCGATTGATGTTCGGCACTCTGGTGCCAGTTTGAACAGCCTGGGTCTAATCTCGACAGCAAAATAGCAATTTATGTTCATTAACATTATTTCTTTAAGAACTGAAATTCTTCTTCATTAAATGAACTTTACAGAAACGTGTTAATAAACTTTGCAATAACAAATACAACAACAACAAAAACCTTGAAGGCAGACAGACAGACATCCATTACTATAGAGGAAAAAAAAGGTTTTTATGTATTTCCTTACTTTGCGGTACTAGAAAAACATTTTTGAATTTCTTCCTGTTTATTTATTGTGATGGTGGGGTTGTTGTTAATTTATTTAATTTACTAATGAATTATGAACATCAGCGGCCTCATGCACCATACACCGTGAGTTATTCGCAACAATTGGGTTGGTTGGTCTTGGTTGGTCATGCATGGGAATACTTATAAATTTTATTCAGCACGTCGCAAGATCGTTTTGAAGGAGTTTGATAATTATGATTATATTTTATATTTAGTATTACAGGAAGTCATAAATACTAACCATATACATATGTATGCACACTGTGCCTTTAGAATTTAATTTATTTCTTAAATTATTGGTTTATAACATTTTTGTGTTTGCGAAGCATTATTTAAAACAAGCGATGAGATTAATTGTCTCAATGGAACTTTACTGGTACCAACTTTTGAGATGTCGACGAAAATGTGCTTGCTGATTTTTTCAAATTTAACTTTATTTTTCTTTTATATGACCCAATCATAAACAAAAATTCCGCACGAGTTTTCTCACTTTTCCCATTTCTCCTATTGTAAATTTGTTTTTTCCCTCTTTTTACCAAATGCGGGAATAAAAAAAACTCCCCGGGGAAAAAAGTAGGTATTATGAACGCACGTGAACTTGCTTTTTTCACTTAAAATCTTTCCCTTGTAAAACAGAAGGGAGTTTACATAAAAACATAGTTAATATTCCATTAAATAAAGTTTATATACATAAACTCTATTTTATAGTTCTTGTATTTGGAAGAACTTAAATAATTTATAAACTCTCTTTTACATATTTTTTAAAGTTGGTGAATGGTAATAATTTTGTTTAGTCCCAATTTCCACTATGCAAGTCTTATTGCTAAGCTGATTAGTTTGTTAGGGGTGAGAGACGGGGGGAAGAGAAACGTTGCTGTTCCCCTCGTCTCTCTCTCTCCCTGAAACGAATCAGCTTAGCAATAAGACTTGCATAGTGTGATTTGGGACATACTCTCTCACTCAAAAAAAAAAAAAAAAACAGAAACAAAATGTCAACAAACAAGCACAGTGCTGCCATATTTTATTTTCAAAAATCTTCAAGTCGACCAAAAAAAATCTTTTTTGTCATTAAAAATCTCTTTTTTTTTAATAATTTTGAGCTTACTGTATTGAAATTCAGTTAAAAATAATTTTGTTTCAAGTGAACTAGCCTAACAGCTATAAACCTAAATATGTAACACAAAATGTTTACTAGATGTACATATGTGTGTACATACAACCTATCGGACTTGCTCAAGCTGTAGCAAAAAGAGACAAGAGGAGAGGTTTTCGATATCGAACTAATTTTCATAAAATTGTGTTTGAGTTATACTTGGGTCGAACTCATTCAGTCGGTCGTTTTTGACACAAAGCTATGATCAAACCAATGTAGTTTAATTGGGTTTGATCCAAAATTTGCGTCAAAAGCAACCGACTGAATGCGTTTGTCCCTGGTCTAGTTTGTATTAAAATTTCGATCCATATCAAATGCCATAATTTACTTCTAGATTTAAGCGAATTATATCATTTCGATGGATATGGAATGCCGTAATTTACTCTCAGATTTGAGCGCATTATTTTTTTTAACGCTCGCGTGGCTTAGCAGAATGTGTGTTTGTACACTGAGGAAACCAGTGTTGAATCAAATCAAATGAAATAAATAGTGTTGCAGCGTGTTACTTATTTTCATAATTTTTATGAAACAAAGAAGAATATATGAAAGTAGTTTAGTCAAAAGGAATTTCAACTAATATGCTAAGAGTACCATTTTTCTTATTTTCAAAAATCATATTTTTTAATCTTTTTAACGTCTCGAAAAACTTCAAAAATAAGATAAATCTTCACATATGGTAACGCTGAACAAGCAAACAACGAGATTCGTATTGCGGTGATGCCACGTATTACTCTTTTTTTGTTCCCAAGGAATTTATGATTGGAGGAATGTTTTCTCGAGAAAATTTTTTTCCGTGAAAAATAAATTCCGAGGGAATATTCATGATTGGGCTGTATATGTATGTATGTAACAGCTGTTGATTTTTTATTAAAACGTACTTGAAATGTTTTTATCTTGACTTGTTTGTAGCCTTAGCTTTTTTTGGAGACAAAAGGAGAATTGCAAATAAAATAAAAAGTTGCTGAAATAGTTTTTGCTGAATATTTTATTTTTATTTATTTATTTTTTTAACTGTTTTCCAAACGGAACCAAAATGGCAAAGGCGCGTAGCCTAAGAGCCAGGGTAGGGGTATACCGCGTGTAAAACTTTCTTTCGCTCCCAGAGTTTCTTACTTTTTTTAAAGAAAAGTAACACTCAGGCAATGAATGCCTACTACTATTACCAGGTGTTACCTTCTTTAGGACAGCGATATTCATGGAGAAGATAGGCGGTGAAGAAAGTGACAGAGAAAGGCTTCATTCTTTTATAACTGTGATTGCACGTTTTTTTTTTAATAATGCAGTTTTGCAGCGCCTTTGGTGTTAAATGAGGCGTATTAAATTTTTTTTAAGCTATTGTTAGTAGCTATTTTATCGGTTATTTTACTTCGCCGATGATTCTGCTATACAACGAAGGAGAGTGCAATGATGTTAAGCTAAGTCTAGACGATATGTTGAATCAGCAAATATATGCTTACATTCATATGCTTAAAAATGACAACAAAGCCTGCTGTCAGCATATACATGTGTTAGGCGTCTACACAGTATGCTGAAAGTACCAAATTTTTTAAAGTCAACATATGTCAGCAAATAATAATACAACATATGAGTTAGCATACAATTTTTGTGTCTATACGATATGTTGAATTTCGTATGCTGATATATATGTTAAGTCATGAGAGCATTTGCTTAAATGTAAAATAAATTTGACAATTATATTTCTTTATTAGTAATTTGTATAAATTATCGCTTTTAGTGGAAAAGTTTATATTTTTGGTGTATAATTAATATATAAAAAAAACATAATGTCATCAAATGATATTTCCCTTGCCGTTATCCTAACTGCATTTGTTTTTGATGGTGATGCAGAATTAAGAGAAAAACGACGTAGAGTTTGACCAAAGAAATGGTTAGAAAGAAGAGAGGAGGAGGGCTTCTGCGCAAAATTATACAAGGAATTGAAAGAAGAGCAAATATTATACAAAATTTCATACGTATGGATATAAATGTCATCGTTAGACCATTCAGTATGGACTTTTGGCCTAATTTGTTTGTAGGGTTTTTTCACTTTTTTGACTGCCTGCATTTTTCAGGTGTTGCGCGTGCAGAATCATCTGTATCAAAGCCACAAAATGATTCTAAACAATCAGCATTTTCCAACAAACCTGTAATCACTGTTTCCATTTCTTTATACATATCGTTTGCTTAATCGGCAAATATGATAAGTCCCTTTTTAATTTTTCAGGAGAGTCTGTCTAAATTTATTTAAACTGAATATGTGTGAGGAAAACGAAACTATTAATTTGGCTATTTTAAATTAACACAAAAAATTTATTTGCTAAGTAAATGCAAGTACATTAGATGCATATTCTTTTCCGCTAGACTAATAGGTGTTTTTTTAATTTTTTTTTTTTGTCTTAGCATATTTGCTTACCACTGTATAACAGCAAGAAAAAATACCGTAACGACGTTTTAGGTTTTGGAAATGATGCGTTTTGAGTTATAGTAGCATTCTACATTAAAAACTCAATTTACATAACAATGGACTTAAAATAATCGCGACTAAGCCAACGATATGTTTATGTTTGAAAATAAAACAACAATTTTTTATTGTAAGGAATAGTAATACTAAAAATATATACTTATCTATATATAATGAGTCACCCATTACAAATATCTTCCAATAAATAAACGTTTATTTTTACTATATTTTAATGAGCAGAGTTAAAATAACAATTCTATTTGCTATCAAATTTGCTGAAAAGCTTTAATAGGATTTTCAACAAACAACATATCTGACAGCATACATAGCAAATTTGTTACAAAGTAAAAATATGGTGTCTACACGATATGAAAAAATCTTTTTGTTTCGTTTGTTTACAACTTTAAAAAATGCCCTTCATATGTAGTTAAGCATACATATGTTGAAAAAATTTAGTGTCTACACGATATGTTGGCACTGATAACAAATTTTTCACCATAAATATGCTGATTCAACATATCGTCTAGACTTAGCTTTACATTGGAATTAATATCTGCTGAAGTCGGTTTAGTTCAGTAACCACTGGTGTTCTTATTTGCATGACTGTTGGATACAGGAGCTGAACCCAGTACCTTCAGTTTTGTAGTCAACGTGCGATAGCACCGAATTAATTAATTCCAACGAAACAATTTCATTAAATTTTTTTCACAAATCTAATGATAACTTCGCAAATCTAATGAAAATTTTACGAATATTGTGAAAGAATTTCATTTTCATATTCTAGTTTCGTAACAATATTTCATTGGATTAATGACAACAATATTTTCTAATGATTAAGAAACCTCTTTATATTTAAGAAACATTTTCAGTTGTTGCTTGAAATAAACATATATAAGTAGATACCTTAAATTAATTATAGATTAAATTCTTTGTTTCGATGAAGTTATTTCATAGCATTGATGACACTGTTCAATACATCTGACGAAGTTTTCATTTAAATAATTTTAACGAAGCTCGTTTCATTAACCCAACGAAGCTTGACGTTGGTTGAATTTCAATGAATTCTTTCATTGGATTAATGAGGAAATTCATAGAAGTTATGAAAAAAAACATCTTTCAGTGTAATTACTTCAGCCAAAGCAACCCTCAATATCGTTTGCACTCTATAATAGAAAAACGATACAGCTAGTTGAGGAGCTAACGCAAAACTCTCGAAGACCAAAAAAAAAACACACACCAGCCTGATCGTATATAAAAAATAATTACGATATGACCCGAGCTGTTTTACGACTGATTAATATTTTTTTCACTTGTTTAGAGGTACAGTGAACTCTTGGTAATAAGGTACACCTTTGGTGTACCTATTGTTTCGCTACGCTGTCCGTCTCTCTGTCTCTCCGTCACAGGTTGTTTTCTCGAGAACCGTAAGAGATACGGACCTGAAATTTTTACAGCTACAACAAAAAAAAAAAAAAAAATACGACTGTTAATCCCATGTCCCATGTCATATACATACATACAATTATATATAGACACTTTGAAATTTGCAAAGTTAGTGTATTTTTATAACAGACTACAACAATTAACAGTAAAATTAAAAAAAAATCGAAATTAATTGGCCTGTCCAAATCATAAAATATAGAATTAAAGGGTATTCTATCAGCTAATGTAATTTTGACTATTGCTGTATCTTGGCGACTGTAAAAAGCAAATTCTTGAAATTTTCAAAAACGCTAAAACTAAAAAAATTCCAAAATTAAAAAATCGCCAAATCCAAAAAAATTGCAAAAAAGCGAAAAAAATTGCCAAAACTAAAAATTAAAAAAAAAACGCGAAAACAAAAAAAAAATCAAAAACTGATAAATTCCCAAACATGAAAAAAGCGCCAAAAATAAGAAAATCCGCAAAAACTAGAAAAATCGTCAAAAACCGAAAGAAAAGTTTACCGGGTACTAATTTTTTTAAATGTCTACAGTAGCTGAGATAATTATATAGGCTAAAGTTCATATAATATTATATCGATGGCTTAATTCCAGAGTATGCTAAGTCGACTTAGCATGTTTTGAAGGAGTTTGTTTATTTGAATTTGGATTGATGTAACTTGAGTCCTGTCAAAAGCTCGAATTTATCGGACAACCCTATCAAAAGTTATGCTCACAATTGTACTTAGCCTACGACTAAAGTTTAAAAAACTTCCATTCCAAAAAGGGCTAAGTACAGTCGGTATTGTTTGGAAGAGAACTGTATTTTTTTTTTTTTTTGAAAACTAAGTAAACATAGCATTCTTTAGAAGCGGCATTTATTGTTGTTATGCTTTATTATGGTACATTTTTGAGTGTCGTTATGTGTACTTAGCATGTTATTCCCTGAATAAACAAAAACAGTTCGCGCGAGTAATAGGCTACACTGACGCACATCTAACATCTACCATCAATTTGCGAAAATGTTAACATCTTCCCATAAGAAATACATAGTACTAAAAACCAACATCTTTCTACATCTTTAAAAGATGTTCCTATCTCATTTTGTTTCATCTAACATCTTTCGTTAATTTTAGTGCCATCACTAGCAAAATTATATTGTTGTGTCAAAAAACAACGTTGCCACTTTCTGTAATAGTGCAAAATCTGTAATACATATTTAAATAAACGGCCCAAATTATACTAAAAACAAAGAAGAACTAAAAACAAAAAAGAAGATTTGCTAAGAAATCTTGGATCCTATTATAAATGTAATGCAAACAGCTTGTTGCATTGAAAGTGCTCTGGAACAATATAAAGTATTGAGATTGTTATGAAGATTGCAATTTTTTGAAGATCATTCAAAAATAACTAAATCAATTCTTTCTGCTTTAGATGAAACATCTACAAAATATTATATGTAGTTTCCTTCATATTTTCTGCTTTTATACAAATTAAAAGCTGAAGTAATCAAAGTTGCGCCAATTGTTTTTTATTTGTCTACATAAAAACTTTTTTATTTTATTTTTAGTTTACCAATAAAAACCTGCAACTTGTTAGCAAAAGTGGAATTTATATTAATTTAGCTGCTTAAAATACTGTTCCGAGGCACAGCAAAATGTAATGTACAAAGATTTTAGTTACTTTTATATTGAAATAATTACACAAATTAAAAAAAATCAACTTTCATGATTACCTTTATAATTTTTATTGATGTAGTAGCATCAAAATTTGCACAACCATCGAAACAAAAAAAATCTATTTCTATTTGTTAAGCTAGATTTTTCAAAAATTAGATAATGTGTGGCGTGATTATGCACTTTTACACCACAAGGACCTTAATATATGCGATGAATTGGATGTTTTGAAATTTACTGGTCTAAAATTTCCCAAATCAAAAACTATGCTGGCGATATTTTCTTTCCAAATTTAAAAGTTGTGGTATTACCATTCTTAAGCGCCTCTGTTGAGAGATTTTTTTAAAGTAAACTGATCTTAATTAAAATTAATTAAAAATGAGTTATCAGCTAATACAGTAGCGTCAACTTTAAAATTGTGGTGCAAATTTTTAGCTTAAAATTATAAAAAGAAATTGGAAAAAATAGTTTGGTTTAAATATATACAAATGCTTCAAACAACCAAAGAGTATATAAGTATCGCTCAGTACTTCTAGTTAAATGAGTTTAAATTAAGAAAAGAAAAGGTTGATAACCCTCTTCTCAAACGCCTGTTTTAAAGAATATTTTATGAAATTTAGACAAAATGTTAAGAGGAAAGTAATAAATTATTCTTCGTTGAAGTAAATATTTACGAATTAGTGAGTTTTTTATATTTGTAATTTTGTTGTACGTTTTTTAAATATTAACAGCCTTATTTATAAAACTTATTAAGGCCTTATAATCGGTTTTTAAAACAAATTTTCATACAAAATTTTTCTTAAAAAGCCTTAACATTTTTTATAAATAAGGCTGTAAAAAATTAGCTCGTATTAAATTTTAATTTACTAATAAACTAATAGTAAATAAAAATTTTTCTAGATTTTTTTTGCACTATGTCATTCGGTTATGCATTATTTTAGACTTGCGACTTTGTAATTTCATTTTCCACTAGTGGCAACGCTGGTCAAAAACTAAGAAAAAACGACATATATATATATATATATATATATATATATATATATATATATGTATATATATATATATATATATATATATATATATATGTATATATATATATATATATATATATATATATATATATATATATATATGTATATATATATATATATATATATATATATGTATATATATATATATATATATATATATATATATATATATATGTATATATATATATATATACATATATATATATATATATATATATATATGTATATATATATATATATATATATACACAGTGCAAACACATATGTACCTTTTAAAAAATGTTCATCTTATTTTTGCAAATCTTTTATAATTTCCATGTACTGCACTTTAACTGGGTTTGTTCTTGCAAAGCAACAACTAATCCAATTATTAATTTTACATCAAAATCTATTTTTTATAATTTCCTTAACAAAACCTATGCAGTACGTGTTGTCTTTTTGACAAGTGAGATGATGGTAGATGTTAGATGTTGTCAATGTAAACGCATGTTTCACATTTTTTACATCTTCCATGCGTTTCACTGAAATGTGTGTCAATGTAAAAAGCCTATAAGTAAACATAGAACAGTTTAGTTTGGAGAAAGTCGTCAGCGTATAAAGTGTTGTTTATTGTGAATTTATATCCTCATAAAAACATAAATGTGAAAAAAGGCCAAGTTCCTAAACAAAATTTCGGCCATTAAAAGCAGTGAGATATAAAATTTGACAAAAATTCTTGTTTGGCACAATACCTAACACTGAAATATGCTATGCATTGTATAAATTTGTAATCGTAAGGGTGTCATATAATTTCTAGAATGAGGACGATAGCGCACATGCGTCAATTGAAAAGACCAAAAAACACAGACGTATATACACGCCTATGGAGTGGTTCTCAGTAATTAGAAATGCGAAGAAAACAGAACCAATGTAATAGAAATGAAAACTGACGACTTTTTAGATTTCAAAAAATTTTCTTCATTTACAATTTGGAAAAAAATACAAAAAATGAAAAAGTTCATTTATATAAAATGAGAGAAATAAGAGTATACAAGGAAAATAAGTATCAACTCTATTACAAATATGAATTTGACGAAGATTTTAAAGAAATATTATTCTACAACGAATCAAAGCGACGAAGAAAGGAAAAATTTCTCCCAAAATGCATTCCAAAAGCATACTCATCACCATTTCCAATAGCTGAAGAAAAACGTAAAGATCTCACAGATTTATGTGATAAAAATATAATTCCAAAAATTTACAAAAACACTTACATACATGCAGCTAAAGAGAACAGAAGAATACGCATAACTATGTGGTCACATCAGATGAAGAATAATTTAAATCATATATATTTATTAATTTCAATGTTTAACTAATACAATTATAAAAATGTCTGAATAACAATTACTTAAGCTATGTACAGACGGTTGTCAGATCTTACAATATTGCCAGTAAAATGTGCTGAACATTTCTTACAACCGTGTGAACTGGCAATTTTTGCCAGACGCCGTTGCTAGAAAAAGCATTGTCAGTCCATTGCAAGACTAGCAGCTGAGAACAAATTGTCAGACATCTTGCAATCGTGTGAACACATTGTAAAATTATTGCCAGATATTTGTCAGACATTTTAATATTGTCAGATGTGCGAAGTTCATGCATCTGACAATGGCGTCATTGTAAGATAATTCTTTCTATGGGCAACACTGCACACGCTTGATTTTAAATAAAAAATTTATAATAAAATATATGCAGACAAAATCATTGCAATTGCTTCTTTATGGTCCATAATAATTTATACTTTCACTTTTTACATTAAACACAAACACAAACGATAAATATTTAACAATTTCCAACAAATGTTTTAAGTCTGGCAACGCATAACAACAGATCTAACAATTTCTGCATATGACAACCGTGTGAACTGACAATTTTTCTACTGACGATTTTGTCAGATGAATTTATTGTCATACAACCGTCTGGCAATAAATTGTAAGATTTTCTGACAACCGTGTGAACTGACAAAAAATATTGTGCTGGCAATTTTCGATTGCCAGTACATTGTCAACACATTGCCAGATCTGACAATATTGTAAGATCTGACAATCGTCTGTACATAGCTTTAGGCTTTCAATTGAATTAATCATTTTTGTTTTACGTTAAAATAAAATTTATAACATTTTATCTAAATGGTTTCAGTAACATATTTAAACATATGCTAGTAAGGTGTTACATTTTCATTCTCCAAACCAAAATATGATATATTTATATAGTGCCCTTACGGAACCCTTCGTGTGCGAGTCACAGACGCACTTTACTGAATTATTTTTTGTTGTTGTGTTAACAAAGTTTATTGGCCTATATACATACAGTTAAATCTCTCATAATCGGACACTCGTGTACCTCGACGGTTATTAGAGGTGTCCCCTTATGACAGAGTTACACATTCTTTTATTTAATTTTTGATCTACAAAACTTGTCCCGTTATTAGAAACGTCTGGTTATGGGAAGTGTCCTTTATGATAAGTTTCACTGTGCATATTTTTCAATACAAATGGAATATGTGAATTGTTTTGATTCGTTGTGCACTAATTTGTTGAAAGCTTTTTGTGTAATGAAAGCTCAAATTTCAAAATCACTAATTTACAAAGTCTTGCCGTTGTGTTGTTAGTTTTTTTTTAAGCTTAAATTAAACGTGCCATAACAATACAAAATAAACTAGTGGGCAACACTATATTTGATTATACGTGCACACAGAAAAATTTTAACTTAAAATCTACATAAACAAGGTTAATCTAATGTTTTTCGGCAATGATATTGCTTCATATGTGTTTCATGTTAATCTAACATGATTTATAGTAATTTTCAAAAGGAATATTTTTCTTTGAAAATTACTATAAATCATGTTAGATTAATAACTTTATTTCACGTTGATTTAAAATTAACGTACAGTTAAAATCAAAATGAATCAAAGTTATTTCAAGTTGGAACAACATGAATTTAATTTAATGTAGTAAATGTATTTTATTAATTATCTTACTTACGTGTGGTTGACATAGACGTCAGAAAAATGTTTGTTTGTATATAAATTGGCTTCCCCGGCCAAGATTTGAATCCGGAACTCATCGCGTGGTAGTCAACGTGCTTACCCTGTAGCCACAACAACTTTAAATATTCTTTAGATACACATTAAATATGTACCATCATGAATAAGATTTTAATTCAATATTATTTTATTGATCATTTAGCTTAGAAATTATTTGAAATGTTTTAGTTAAACAAAATACAAAATACTTTGACTTGTTTTGGTTAAAAAAAATACTTTCACTTGACTCCAGGATCCAGGAATCTGGTATCCTCCGACTGCAAGACAACAACAACAATACAAAAACAATTCACACAGCTTAGCTAGACTTGAGTCCAACTCGTTCACTAGTTCATTTTTGCCACAAACCTATGATCAATCCTATGTAATTTAAATGGGTTTGATCATTGGTTTGTGGCAAAACTGAACTAGTGAACGAGTTCGACCCAAGCCTAAACTTAGCACGAAAGTGTATTGCAGCTATGAACAAAGCAAATAAACACCAACACACTTAAACAACATATTATTTCTTGTAAATTTAATGTGATTTGAATGAATTTGAATCACACGTTTTGCATGGTGATTTTACATTGATATTTTTTTCTGTGTGTAACTGGCCATAACGCCATAGCCACAACCATAGAAACTAATTGAATTTTGGTTTTGGTTATGGCTATGGCATTATGGTATTTCACGTCTGATTGAACCTTCAAGGAGGAAGTACATACCATGCGTTACGCGGCAACGCTTTTCTGGCTTGTTAAACGTTTAACGCTTTACAAATGGAAAGTTACACAACACGCTTTTGAGGTTTTTTTTAGTTGTAAAATTTAAAGCCTTTGTCGGCTGTTTTTTTGTTTTGCATTTACGTTTTATTTTTCTTTAAATATTTAATGCATTTTTTTATCCATCAAAAAAATGAATTTCTAAAAATGTTTGTGTATGTTAGCTTATGAATCTGGCAACACTAGCTGTCATTTTGTATACAACGCGTGAAAGTTGAAGAATGTTCAACTTTTTGCGAGGTACGTGCGTCGCGAACTTCTCTATGTAATTTGCCTTATGAAAATACACCATTTCAATATTTTTGACAGACACGTGTATCGCATTAGCGCATCGAACGCGTGCTATGTACTTCCACCTTCACTTATCATGTATGTATATGTATATTCCCATAATTATGAAAGTGGTCTAAGGCATATGCTGTAAAATATTAAATAAATCTAAAAAAAAACTTGAATAAATATTTAATATTAAATAAATTTATATTAATCGAGACTGGTAAAACTCTAAATTAAAATATTGCGTAATATAAAAATATTTTTTTAATTATTCAAATGTAATCTTCTAAATATGTCGAAAATGTAAATATGTATGTATATGGTTGAGACAACTTTCACAATTATGAACGCATATTTTGTTCCAACTTATTTTATGTATTTTACTTTCGGTATAATCATTCATCATAACAATTAATTCGAATAATCTTATATATTTTTCGCGCCACTTCCAATAATTCTTTGAGATTGTTCGAATTAGCACCGCTGGACTATACATATGTATTTGGTGGAGCCATGTGAAGCGCCTGGCAATAGCCCATAGATTATTATAGCCGCCATTGCTACAAAATCGAGAGAATGAATTTTAGACTTAATCGGTATCAAGGATGTGGCCACGTCCCGAAAATTATATTTAAATAAAAATTGCAAGAAATTATTTTCCACATAAAGCCGAATTCAAGGCAGTTAGTTGCCTGCTTTATTTCAATTTAAGTATATACGAGTATAACTATATAAAAATACAATGGAGTTTAACAAGTATCATAGTAATTTGCTTGTACAAAAAATGGGGTTTTTGGAACTGGAGGTACTTGATTGATCTGCTTAAAAAGAAATGCTTTATGAGAAGAAATACATTTTTTAATATATATTTTCATTCATACAAAAAAATTTACATATTTATTTAATGTTTGACTTAATTTAATTCTAACTAAAATACAATGGTTTCAATCCCTGGGCATTTATCATTTTTCTTATGTTTGTATGTGAAATAATTCACAAGTCAGCTTATGTTAAATTTATGGTAAAATTGTTTCTCTCGAAAAGGAATGTTAACTTAAAATTAATGACTTAGAAAACTAAAAAGTATATAAAATAGTTACATTTACAATTGAAGAGAGGATACATATGTCATATCGAACCTTAGTCGCTAAACGGACTTATAAGCCTTATATATTGTATGTATGTATGTATGTAAATCAAAATTTTCAGGTAGCAAGTGGCGTTATGAACTCCACTTGGCAAATGTATTAATGATCACAATTCGTTGTATTTAGTATAGTATAAAAAAGAAGTTATACATTTTAAAACTTAATAATAGCAATAATATATTTAAGCAGCATATTTTTAGGCTTTTTTCGCTTTATGATTCCATTTCCTCAGCATCAGCGTGGACCAGTTGCAAAAAGGCACCTCGAAAGCCAATGAAAATACTATAGAGACCAAGTAGGTGATAATGGAAAAACCGGAGCAAAGAACACACTAAATTGAAAGAAAAAAAATTTAGGAAAATTTTTCTTAAAAAAAATAAAGCTTAGAAAGCTTTTATTTTATATGTCGGGTGTTTTTTTTTATTGGAGCAATATTGAAAAATACTTTTAACAAATCTGTGGAAAAAAGGAAAAAGTGTTTAAGTCGAATACCGAATTTCCCAATTTCATATTTCTGTGGCAATAAGGAAAAAGTGCTTAAGTCATATTTTACTGTTTTGCAGTAGAGCACTTTTAAGCTTTCAAGTCGATTTTCAGAATTTTGTTTCTATTACAAAAAACAAAGAAACAAAATTCTGAAAATCGACTTGAAAGCTTAAAAGTGCTCTACTGCAAAACAGTAAAATATGACTTAAGCACTTTTTCCTTATTGCCACATAAATATGAAATTGTGGTTGGTTTTGTACATTCTTTGCTGTTTTAAAGAAAACTTATAGACCGATTGTAGACAGCCACCGAACTTGAGCTGCATTGCTAAATGTCAAACATGACAAATAACAGCTGTCATTTGCGGGCAACCAAGAAATTCTGACATTCTTTGCATTCTGCCAACCCAGAATTTTTCGCTGCTGAATGGCAACCAAACTTGTTTCTGGCTGCTATTCATAATAGACCCATTAGTACCCATGTTCTTGCGAAATAAAACCGACTGCTGTTCACATCAGCTGTCACAGAAATCAATATTGCCAATTCAAAACAAAAACACCCTCTACATATTTCTTAGATAAATTCCATGTAACTTACCAGCATAAATGGATCAGCATGTGTGCTCACACTGGTCAAACCGAAAAATAGCGCAATTACGAACGGATTTAATAAATAAATCGCATATGAAAGCCTATTTAAGTGCTGAAAAGGTTTCGCTTCCAAAAATCTCGACCAGCAAGTACTGCGTCCCGTAGCACTGCCAATTATTGCCCAGCAAATACTCAATGAAAATAGAAAACGACCCACTACAAACAATGATATGGCCATGATGTACGACATATCACGCTTGATGGTCGAATAAATGCAAACGAAAAATACCAAAAGCGACAAATTCCACAGATATTTCTCTTGGGATTCACTTAAAACGATTTCACGCTTCTTGTGCTCTAGGAAATACCAGCCAGCTGCAGCCCCCAATATGTAGGGCAAGACGCGCACAAAGGGACTGATGTAAATATCATTACCGGTGGCAAAGAACGTATCGAATGATAATTGGAAATTAATGCTCAGACCAATACAAAAAGACCACACAATATTGGCAAAGAAACTGGCAAGAGTTAAATTTTTTACGAACCTGGGATATCTAAAAAATTAAAAATAAAAATTTATAAATTTCATACATAAAAGATAAGAGATTAATAACCAAACCAGGCATTCACAAAACAATTCACATGAAATCTGCTCTTTTAAGCTTAAATTAAACGTGCCACAACCATGACCATACAAAACAGCTGTTCGAACCAAACCTATAAGCAACACTGTATTTGATTATAGGTGACGCGCCATAACGCAATAGTGATAATTACAAAAATTAATTGAATTTTGGTTATGGCTATAGCATTATAGTATGTTACATCTGATTGAACCTTTACTAATTCTTAATTTTATGTATAAATTAAACTTAATACACGAGTATTGAACAGTAATAGGAGAGCAATTCACTTGTGCCCTGTTTTAGTGCTGCCGTTTCAAAACTTACTTGGCATATGTAAATAGTAATATGGTGGCAATTATAAAGTACTGCATTTCGCAGGCCAACGACCAAGTCCAATTGAGGCACATGTCCTTGTGATCGTATAGATTTTGAATGAAAAGTATATTACGCCACCAATAGTTGCCACAATTTTCGTCAAATCTTTCATTTATATGATAAACGGATACATCATTTATGTAGGAGTACAAGAGATCCACCACAGCCATCACCACTAAATAAAGTGGAACAAGTCTGCAAAAAAATCATAAAATAGAGCGGTTAAATTTTTCATCAGTCAGAAAATAATGTCAAAACAATTTTCCGAAATTCGAAATGTACTTGTATTCGAATTTTCCCTTCAAACTAAATCCCTTTAGAGATAATA
The DNA here is from genome assembly GCA_949987645.1 of Tachina grossa. Classification (NCBI taxonomy): domain Eukaryota; kingdom Metazoa; phylum Arthropoda; class Insecta; order Diptera; family Tachinidae; genus Tachina; species Tachina grossa. The sequence continues at coordinate 44,840,217 of OX465278.1, read as the reverse complement.
TATAAAAAAAAGTATGCTGATCAAATATAATAAAAATTTTGGTCTGTTTGTATCCACACAAACTCTTCACATGATTCTAATATTACATCTTGACCGACTGAGAGATGGATGGACTCCTAAATATTTAAAGACCTTTCATATTTGCAAAACAAAAAAAAAAAAAAAAGCAAATTAGCTTACATGTGCATAAATAGCAAAGAGCAAACAACAATGGCAAGACTGTTGTAAATTAGATATGGTAAAATTGATCTTTCATTACAAAAAAAAAAAAAAAAACTTTCAGCCAATTGTAATACGATGAATCAAAACAATTCATATATTCCATAATTTGCACTGAAAACAGCTAATTGTTCCGTTCTGCTAGTGTTTGTCAGAATATTTTATAATACAATAACTTTAGTGTTATTTATTCCTTAAAAATTAGCACATGTAATCTGGTTCACAGAGCGATACGAACCTTTAGCCTAATCAAATCATCAATATACAAAATAAATAGTTCTTATTCGTTTGGAGGCGTTCTGCTTGCTGCAGTAGTAAAAATATGTGTAGAAGCAATTTGTTATTTGTAACATGTCAATTCATTGTTCAGAAAAGTATTAAATTATAATATTTTTAGAGGAAACTTTTTTTTAACATTGAGAAAAAATCTAATATAGGACCTGTCCCACGATGTCACCAACAAAATTGGAAGCAACAAAATTTTAAAATTTGTTTTTGTTTTGAATGTAAGTGTGCGACAAGTGGAACGTTGGTGACATCGTGGGAGAGGCCCATACCTTTTTCCTCCAAAAGTCCACGAAAAATCAGTTTTAACTTTAATTTTTATATTTGAAAACGTGCACCAAAATAAAAGTTCTAGAAATTTGTTATTCGACATATTGTCAAAATCCTATTATATGCAAGTGAAATTTATTTGTTATTGGTTAAGCATTGTCTACACGCTTTTCATTGTTGCTTTAAAACAAATCGTGAATAGACTTAAACCACACAGCTACTTCATATATGCAACTAGAATATTTAAAAACACAATTTTACAATTAAATACGTTTAATTTGAAATCCAAAATTTGTGTATTTCATATTATAAAACTTAAATTTGTTTGGTTTTCAATTAATATTTTAGCCTTACAAATCTTCTTTCCATTTTCAACACTCACTGCGAACTGATAGCTGGGAAAATTTCACGAGAGATTCGCGATAGTATTTGTCCCCCTTTGAGGGGAATAAATTTTTATGGGAACAAACGGATGATTATCTTGCATTTTATTTTAATTTTTTTTTGTATCTAAACGGCTGACGACGTTCTTTGTGCTTTAATTAAGACAAACTAAAGAAATTTCACGCTCAGACACAATTTATTAAAGCTTGTGGCTTACTCATTTTTTTATGGAGAGTGTCCATTCTTATGCATTAAACACATTCACTACAGCAAGCTACCGACTACCAAATGTCAAGGATAGAATACACATGTTTATATGAGAATGATTCTTTTGAAGACAGCAGGGCAACAGGGCGACAGGTTGTTGTCTATGCTGATTTTGTCGTTGTAGTCCAATTAAACTAATTTCTATTTCTTTGGCTACAATGAGAAAATTCAGTGTTGCCAGTATAATACAAAATGTTGAATGAATGATTTTGTACAATTATTTCATATTATTTAACAGAAACAATATCCAAATATTGATGTAGAGAATAAATTGATTCATTTTTGTACTTTTACGTGAAATAAGTAAGTACATTTTAAGAGAGTAATTAATTTTTATAAATGCAAAATATTTAAAAGTGGCAATACTGAACTATGTATTTGTACTTGAATATCAGCTGCAGATGGTGCTGCTGCCGTCTCCAAAATAATTAAGGTGGAAGTACATACCACGCGTTACGCGGCAACGCTTTTCTGGCTTTTTAAACGTTTAACGCTATACAAATGGAAAGTTACACAACACGCTTTTGAGGTTTTTTTTAGTTGTAAAATTTAAAGCCTATGCCGGCTATTTTTTCGTATTGCATTTACGTTTTATATTTCTTTAAATATTTAATGCATTTTTTATCCATTGTTTAATAAAAAAATTAATTTCTAATCATATTTGTGTATGTTAGCTTATGAATCACGCGTTGTAGTGAAAGTGGAAGAATTTTCAACTTTTTGCGAGGTACGCGCGTCGCAAACTTCACTGTGTAACTTACCTTATGAAAACACACCATTTCAACTTTTTTGACAGACGCGTGTATCGCATTAGCGCATTGAACGCGAGTTATGTACTTCCACCTTTAAGTAGTCGGCTACGAGGCGACAAATGCTGCTAGCGGCACTTGAAGTCGTGTGTTCGTGTAGCCTGCTGTGGTGAATGTGTTTAATGCATTAAGCTTTTGAATTCCCATATACATACATACATATCGAGCCATAACCACCAAAAGAGCTTAACCGACAAATTTTTTGGACTTTGGTTTTTTTTTTTTTTTTTTTTTTTTTTGATGAAAATCTATTATTTACAATAGCAAATAATCGATTGTGATCAAAAATTCAAGTTCGAAAATTATGACGCTTAAGCTTTTTTGGCTGTTATGGCACGATATGTTGTTATTGTTCTTACCTCAAATAACGATGAAAAAACATTTTGAAGAACTGTTTGGTATTTTGTACGAATGAATTCTCCCGTATAATCTGCAATTTCTCTTTATTCCCCAAAAAGTTATAAGTTAACAAAAATCCACTGAAAAAACAATTTTATAATTAAAAACATATTAAAGAAACAGCGCTCAATTTTAACACATACCTGATGGTAAAGAAAACATCCACTAATACAGGTGCAGAACTGACGTATTGAAAGAAAACTTTTTCGGCGTAAGAAATCAAAAAAGTCTTATTGTTGACGGTAAAATACATGTACCACACCACATGGAACACCAAAATCCATAGAGCGCATATCGAACGCAAGCCATTTATAACGGGAATTTCACTCGGCTTGGACTCTTTGGTGGAAAAGATTTTGGCACAATTCTCTTGTGCATTAAAGCACATAATGAAATTGCGCAATTTCGGATAATTCGAGAGATTGATATCAATATTGGATATTTGATAGATATTTGGGAAGGTTAAAAGTTCAGTTGCCTCCTCGGTAGGCGAGTTAATTAACTTTTGTTCTGTCTCCTGTGATTTGGTCTTTAAATGCGAACCAAGTAAGACCAAAGCCAAAATGATAGCCAAAGTCAAACTCATCAATTTGAAGCTTTCGCGTTCGAAAAAACTTGCTGATATTTTCAAGTCTTTCACATAAAGCACTTCGGGCTGTATATCGTAAATGTCATTCTCCACAAATAGGCCTTCTGTAACATAGTCCGTCATCAGTTGTTGGATTTCGGCAGATCCACAAGATGAGGGCAAACATAGGCCAACATGAATAATTTGTTCCGACATTAATTTTATCTCAACTTGCCAGGGGGAATTATGTCGTACATACACCACGCGGTAGTCCATGTCAAAAGGAGCGATTTCTTTAATTATGGCAAAGTTCATAACTCGCGGAAAATTTTCCGATAAAGTAATGCCTACTGGACGTCGCACAGCACCACAGGCTTCTCGGCTGCCAAACCAGAAATTTTGGCCAAACAGAAAACCAGAAGGCTTTGAGCCCGAAGCATCCAACGCTACATTAAAAAAATAAAAAATTTTAATTGAATTAAAAGTTCCCAAGAATTTTAAAAACTACATACACACATGCATACATACATATCGCTCCTTTACTAAAACAATGTCATAACTCAATAAATGGGATTTTAGAGCTACTGATGCACCATTAATCCTCATATAGTTATTCATATTTTGCAAAAATTTTATACAAATATCTTGTATACTCAACTCCTGCAAGATAAATGAAACTTTATTGAATTATTCAATTGGTTTATATCCAGCCTTTTTTCGATTTTATCGTGAGCGACTTGTTATCGAAGATATACTTTTTTTTATTGAAATTAAAATTTTATGGGCCTACCCATAGTTTAGAATTATCACAATGCCAAAATTTTTGATATCTTTTAGGATACAGACTGTAAAATTTTATCGTAAGCGACAATTTACGAACAAAAACATATTTGAATACTAAAAAAAAACTCCTAAAAAAGTTAATTTTCATCGCTTACGATTAAATCGGAAATAAGGGTCGATATGGTTATGGCAATAGAGTTATGACGACTCACTTTTAATCAAATACAATGTTGCCCATTAGTTGAGTTCGAACAGCTGTTTTGTATGGTTATGGTTATGGCACGTCTAATTTAAGCTTTCAGTTGTGTGCAAATTGAAAACTTCAAACTCGTTTTCTGGGTTATGCCATTGCTTTAGTAAATGAGCTATATATAGTTTTGATTTAGCTGCCTTTTGTTTAAGTGTACTTTGGACTTAACTGCCTTAACTGATAAATTTCTGCCACTATACTTTAAAATCCCATACAAATTCGGTTTTTAAGTGCACTTTCTATACCTGCACATTTAAGATAAGTGCCCTAAAATTTTAATAATTTTAAAAGATGTTCATACAAAAAATCAACGTTAGCTGCATATTCACTTAACTGCACAAAATATATTTTTTCTGTAATTATTGTTCAAATTCCTTTTTTAAGTGCACTTTATTCTCATATAAAAATTTTAAGTTAGCTGCACACATTAAAACAAATCTGGCTACATAAATATGCAACCATGTACGTGTATAAAACTGAAGTCAAAAATTGTATACCTGCACATTTAGGCAGGTAAGTGCATTTAAGATAACAGCATTTTTGACTTATCTGCACAAAAAGTCGTGCTAAGTTGATTGTGCAGCTAAGTCAAAATTATATCTGTATATATATACTAACAATAAGTATTAAAATTTTAAATCTAAAATATAATTATTAGGCCCGACCACTGTCGGACATAAACTTAGTGATAGTTATAAGTAATACATAAGTAGTGATAATCAAAAAGGAAAAAAAAAAGTTCTAAATGTACTCACCTTTCATGGCCCAGGGCTCCTTTCTTAATATACCTTTTTGAATGTTTCTCAAATTACTATAACATTCGAGACTGACTTTGCTGGCATTTACGGTTTTAGCTAAACCATAGATTATTGACGATTTGACTAGATGAGTTTCATAGGAGGGTGCTATCAAGTTATAATCTACATCGTTTTTCTCTGCTAGATGTTCCACGGAAATTGTTTCTTGACTTATAATAGTATCGTGGGCGTCATCCGCAGCAGTATAGCGACTGAGAAGAGTTGTATTTTCTGTCATAAAGAAGCTTTCATTTTTTCTATTCGCCCACACAATTTCCACATTGCTGAGCAGGACGACCAAGACGGCTAACGGAAATAGAATTTTCCATCTTACTGTAATCATGACTTTGAGATTCTTAGGCTGAAATTTAAAAAAAAAGACATAAAATTATGATTAGTTAATGTAGATTAGCTACGTGCAAGCCATATGTAGAATGTTTAAACTTTTATAAAGAGCTTTTTGTGCTTTCACACAGACGAGACCACAACAGCCAACCAGGGGGTCTACTATGTAATTCGAAACGAAAGAAAAACCTTTCGAATTTGTATGTTTATAACACGTAAATTCGAAAGCATTTTCTTTCGAATCGAATTACAGAGTAGATCTGTTTGCTGTTCGAAGTTGACGCCAAGAAGGTTGGCAACTAATTGCATAAATATGAGCATGTGAGAGCAAAATTTTTTACAGTAAAACTGTACAGCACAGGGTGTCTCAAGTAATTAAAAAAAAAGAAAAAATCAAAGCTGATAATATGGAAGCAGAATTTTTGCGCCTTTGAGACTTTTTTACTCGACTGTGCGACGCAATGAAGGATATTGTGCTTATCAGCCTATGCATGTATGCATATATGTTCCTTTGTGGCATTATATAAACCGAACACGTGAACCGATTTTGATGATTCCTATCATCAATCCATTTGTCTTAATTCTGGGAGTGTCACTAAAGATATGACAGTTGTCAAAATTCAATATGGCGGTCAAGAGAGGACATTTTTTAAGTACGAATAAAATAAAAAGTTGGCGAACTATATAAAAATTGGTACCATTCGACAGGTATTTAAAGGTCATCATTAGGTTTCTCTTATGATTTTTCATTTCGAATGACGATTTAGGATATTGAAAGTTTCAAAGTTGGTCGTAGTAGGGGTTTTTTGATTTTTTAATTACTATTTGTTATTTACCAAAAAAAATTAACTTAAGGTTGTCCAAAAAGTAGAACTTTTCCGGAAGCTAATATTTTTCGAGGACAGATGGTAAAACAAGGAGGACAGTGTTTGGGGGAAAAAAGGAAGGATAACAATGCTTGGCCTACAACCGAATTAGAAAGGCACTGTAACACATTTAATTAATTTAAAATATTCGTTCAGTAATTACTCTATACGCGACAGAAAAAAATAACATATTTCTGGCAGAGAATACACGCATCATCATCAATGTCTTGGTGACTTTTTCCCCCCAAATCAGCTGCTTATATTGTTGAGGTGAATCGACATTGCAAATCAAGGATCCCATACATTTTAGGTGTAGCATTTTTTTTTTAAATTTATTAGAAACAGTTTTGTGGAATATTTTAACCCTCTAGCGCTTCGCCGTTTCGGTCCATTCTGTCCCTTTAGAAAAACATGTATAACAATGCAAAAAACAAACATGCTGTTCGTTCGGATTCAACTAACTCCATCTGTCAAAATCAGTTGACTAATACCCTTTTCACACTCACTCACATCTTTGAGGAATGCGTGGAATATGTTGAAAATTGAAAAAACCTGTTCACATTACAACATCTTTCATCTTTCATCTGTCATGTATTATAATACTATTTTTACGAATGTGAGCTACTAAAAATTAAATAATAAAATGCAATTTAAAAATTCAGTAGAAATTGATTTAATTGCTGGCTCCTGAGGAGCAGAAACAAATAATGCTACAATGTGCAGAATTAGTTGAAATTATGCCAGCGGACGGACAATGATAATGAAAAAATATTACAAACTTTATCCGCAAAGATTTCGCGTAAACATTTGCAACTACTTTTATGTAATTTATTTCGATTTGGAAAACATATAACAGATTTTATTATATGCATACATATACATACATATGTATGTATATAATAAAATCTTAGAGTAATTACGGATCTTTTTTTGGGAAGGATATTCCAAAATGTAGCCTTGAATGTATGTAAATATGTCCATGCATATGGAAATATACATACAAACATACATGCATATGTATATATTTTTATAGTATGTATGCATGTATGTATACAGTTGCATACATTTTTTCTAGTGATGACACTAAAATAATCGAAAGATGTTGAACGGAACAAAGTGAGATAGGAACATCTTTTAAAGATGTTGAAAGATGTTGAACATTCAGCCCTGTACAGTTCTTATGGGAAAATGTTATCATCTTGCCAAATTGATGAAAGATGAAAGATGTGAGTAAGTGTGAAAAGGCTATAATACTACGTTTATACGCATGGCTTATTCGCATATAAAACTTTAAGTTGTTGCCATATTATTGTTGTTATTGCGACTTACTAATTCAGAAAACTATTCACAATTAACGTACTATTTGCAAATAAAATGCTTGTGGTTGCCACACTTGCAAATGTTTGCTAATAAAAAACAATAAATTGATAAATATTGCACAAAAAACATTGATAGAAGAAAATAATGAAAATAAAAACAAGTCATTATTTGTTATTTTATACATTTATACAATTTTTTTTGTAAACATAAGTAACATTTCCATAGAAGTGCTACCAAGTTTTTATACATTTACAATGCCTTATAAACAGTGAGTTAATTTATTTGCCAAAAATATTATTTGCATATAGTGCGCGTATAAACGTAGTACAAATCTACAAACAATTTGTAATACAATAGATCTTGAGCAATTGCCACTGAAATGTGAATATTTTATTCGAACTTACATGCGATTTACGGAACACCTATTAGGCAACAATGAATTTTGAAGTGTTCACCAACTTCGGTGAGAATGAATTATAAGTTTAAAATTTTTTAAACGCACTAATAATCCCAAATTAATATTTTACTTATTAAGTAAAATATCTTTTTATTAAAAATACATTGAAATTGATTATTGAGAGGGTTAGCTGGATCCTATGCGCATTTCACTGTTGCTAATGCAGATCATCAGGGAACCTTTACCCAAAGCTTCTTAGAACAACTAGAGTTATTATATTGTAAACTTTCATTTAAACAAATGAGAAGCTCATAACAAATAACAAAGTTGAAACAAGAACTCAATAATCAACATGTTTTTTATTTTCTTACTTTACCATTGCTACATTGGCTGACTTTTTTTCAGCTTCAAATTGTAGTCGTAAGAGTATGTAAAAGAAAATAAATGTAAATAACAACAACAGCTATTTAACAATAGAGTGTTGCCACACAAGTATTTTTCTGACCGGGTGCAGTCAAGTTAATAATTAGTGTTTTTTTATGGGAATTGTTACAATTTAAGTTTAAAATTTTTTAAACGCACTAATAATCCCTCAGTTCTCGTTGAACCTTCATAGTGAAGAGACATTAAAGCGGATTTTTTACATACATATGTACATACGAAACAAATATAAAAAACAACAAAATCAAAAATCATACAAAAAATATTCGTAATACATATTCACCTTGATAAATAAGCTTATTGGCTTTACTAATATTTTTTACATAGCAAGAAATAGCAAAAACAAAAAAACCGTAAACACAAACAAAGTTCCCTTGAGGAATAATACTCTGTATGAGTACCTCAAAGGAAAAAAATTTTGAAGTGAGTTCTAACGGCAGAAATGCTTATTTTACTGTGAGTTCTGAAACTCTTAATGAAAAAAATATAAATAATAAATCTGATGAAAATCTTTTTTTAACGGCAAAGCCAATTTTTCGTCAGCGATCAACTTCGCTTTGTCCAATGCCAACTAGTGAATCGTTAATATTACCATTGCCTAGTACTTCTTCATTTAAGTCTGCGATATCATCCGCATCGGACTCGCCTTCATCACTAAACCAAGTTATCACTACAGATAACAGTAGCTCAAAACCCAAGGTACAAGTGGGAATGGACAGATATATAACAGTGGTAAAGCGTGGGCGAAGCCCAAATTCTTCAAAAATTTCATCTGCTTCAAAGATGTCTAGGGATAACAGCGCATCATCTACCAATCGTCAAAATCGTTTTTCATTATTGCAAGACACCGACGACAAGCCCTCTACATCATCGCAAAAGTCTTTTAAGCCACCACCTATTTATCTGAGAGAAAAAAATTCTAACGCGCTTATAAAAAAACTACTGTCGACCATTGGTGAAAATACTTTTCACATCATTCCAATTAAACGAGGTAATATTGATGAAACTAAAATCCAAATATATAATGAAAAAGATTTCCGAAAAATTGTCAGTGAATTCGAAAAAAATAAAACAAATTTTTACACATACCAACTTAAGAGTGCTAAAGGCCTACAGATAGTATTAAAGGGCATAGATTCATATGTTGAACCCGAAGAAGTAAAATGTGCACTTGTCGACCAAGGATTCAAGGTAAAAAAATGTTACCAACATATTTAATAGAGAAAAGGTCCCCCAACCCCTATTTCGGGTTGAACTGGAGCCGAATGACATACAATTGAAAAAAAAATGAAGCCCATCCAGTTTATAACGTAAAGTATCTCTTACATCGAAAAATCACAGTTGAAGAGCCACGTAAGCGTTCAGGTCCCGTACAGTGCCATAATTGCCAAGAATATGGCCATACGAAAACTTACTGCAAGTTACCTACAGTGTGTGTTATCTGCGGTGAATTGCATGGTACTGCTAGCTGCACTAAGCCAAAAGATCAAGCAGAAAAAAATGTAGTAATTGTGGAGGTAATCACACAGCTAACTATAGAGGGTGCCCTGTATTTTCTTTCGTTAAACAGGCTATGGGTCAAAAACCCAAGTTAACTCCAGCTCTACAAGTAAACGCGAACTCCGACACTTTTGCTCAAATCAGCCAACCAGTTACTTCACGTGTATCGTATGCTGATGCTGCTAAGACTAGTTCAATTCCCACGCAAAATGTTCCGCCGCCAAATAATTCAACGAATTCAAACTCAAGCTTTAACTTTAGTCGCCTTGAAGCTACTATTGAGAATCTGGTGCTAACTATAAACAACTTTACTACAAATATGACAAGTATGATGCAAGAAATGCTGCGAATGCAGAATACACTGCTTCAAGCATTAGTTAATAAACCATGAACACGTTAAAAATATGTTTCTGGAACGCAAACGGCATTCGCCAACATAAAAATGAACTTGAGCACTTCCTCATGGAAAAAAATATTGATATAATGTTGGTTTCTGAGACTCATTTGACCTCAAGAAGCTTATTTAAAATAAATGGTTACACTTTATATGATACAAAGGACCCGAGAGAGAGAGCATGTGGTGGATCAGCAATTCTGATTAAGTCAAGACTCAAGCACTATGTCCTTGACAACGTTAGTGAAGAATATTTGCAAGCAACGAATATTTTCGTAGAAAATTTTTGTGCGAATTTCGTGATATCATCAATTTACTCACCTCCCAGACTTTCAGTTACCGAAGATCAGTATGAGAAGTTCTACAAATCGCTTGGATCTTGTTTCGTGGCAGCTGGTGACTACAATGCAAAACATACGTACTGGGGATTGCGTCTTGTTACACCTAGAGGTCGAGCCTTGTTCAATACAATTTCAAAAATGGGCTTAGATGTCATTTCGATTGGGGAGCCTACTTACTGGCCTACTGACGTAAGAAAAATTCCAGGTGTTATAGATTTTGCCGTCACGAAAAATATTCATAGGGACTTAATTCATGTAGAGGCCTCTCTAGATCTGTCCTCCGATCACTCTCCAACAATAGTTACAATTTTCAACCCACTAAGGAGTGATTTAACTAACTCATATGTGAAGATGATTAATGGAATCAACTGGCTGGCATTCAAAAAATATCTTAGTAGTCACTGCGTAGAAAACATTCAGCTTAGATCATGCGATGATATTGAATTTAACATTGCCAATCTTAACGAAAATATTAAACAGGCTGCTTAACACGCCACTACCTCCTATCCGCAGACCGGCTTTAACAGAATTTATTCTACGGAAATTGAACGTCTTGTATGTGAAAAAAGGAGAGCTAGAAGAGAATGGCAACAACACAGATCACCCCTAAATAAAATCAGACTTAAAGAATGTACTAAACGACTCAAAGAGCTGCTATCGTCGGAAAAAACTGCACTACTGGAAAAGTATTTAGAAGGTCTTGATGTAACGTCCGCATCTAATTACTCTTTATGGGGCGCTACTAGAAATCTTAAACGACCCGTTGATCTTAAATCACCATTGCGTACTGCGACCGGAGGCTGGGCAAGAAGTGATAGTGAGAAAGGTAACTTATTTTCTGAGCATTTAAAATCTGTATTCACTCCCAATTCATGTACGGGTGCTGCTGATTTACCGTGTGTAGTTTCTCTACCCCCTCGTCCCTTAAGGTTTAAGATGCGTGAAGTACAAAAAGTAATTGCTGAACTCAACCCGAAGAAAGCTCCAGGTATTGATGGCATTAGTAACAAAATGCTCATGAACTTGCCTCATATTGCAATAAGAATCCTGCTATTTACTTTTAATGCTATTTTAAGAATGCAGTATTTTCCACATAACTGGAAACTGCAATAAGAATCCTGCTATTTACTTTTAATGCTATTTTAAGAATGCAGTATTTTCCACATAACTGGAAACTGGCCAAGATCAAAATGATTCCAAAGGCGGGCAAAGATCTTACCAAGACTGAGTCATATAGGCCTATAAGCTTACTATCTACAATCTAAAAGCTTTTCGAAAAGCTGCTCATGACTAAATTGTCCAAAATTTTAACTGATAATGGGTGCATCCCGGACCATCAATTTGGCTTTAGAAGTCAGCACAGCACGATTGAACAAACGCATAGACTGGTCCAAGTTGTAAGAAGAACATTTGAAGAAAAGAAGTATTGTTCTGCTCTCTTTATTGATGTTTCTCAGGCATTTGATAAAGTATGGCACGAAGGCCTAGTTTTAAAATTGAAGACATATCTGCCAATAAACATTCAAAAGCTTTTGGAAAGTTATATTATTGACAGGAAGTTCACTGTTGTGGAAGGAGAGTTCACGAGTGTGCCCGAAACTATATCTTCTGGTGTGCCCCAGGGTAGTATTCTGGGTCCTGTCTTGTACTTAATATATACTTGTGATATGACTGTAAGCAATAATATCCATATTTCTACTTTTGCCGATGATACAGCCTGTATGAGTGTGCACGAAAACCCTTATGAGGCATCCCGCAATCTCCAGGAACATATCACTCAGCTGGAAATATGGTTGAACTTATGGAGAATTAAAGTCAATGAACAAAAGTGTGTCCATATAACGTTCACCCTAAGAAGAGATACTTGCTCCCCCATTCGAATCAACAATCAAAATATTCCTCAACATTCCCAAGTGAAATACCTTGGTATACACCTTGATCGAAGACTTACATGGAAACATCATATTGACTCTAAGTTAACTCATATGAAACTTAAGTTAACTCAAATATGTTGGTTGATTGGCAGAAACTCAACACTCAGCCTAGACTGCAAACTTTTATTATACAAGTCGCTTTTGAAGCCAATATGGCGCTACGGAATTCAGTTATGGGGCACTGCTTCAGCTTCTAATGTCGAGAGAATCCAACGAAGGCAAAACAAAATTTTACGGTTAATAACATCGGCTCCATGGTACATCCAAAATTCTATTATACATCGTGATTTAAATATGCCACTAGTGACTGAAGAAATTGCAAAATACGCAGGCAAATATTTAACAAAACTCGAATCACATCCTAATCCGCTTGCTCGTAATATTTTGAACTTTACTGGACACATCCGCTTAAAAAAGAGGGACACACGGGCTCTTATACCTAACACTCCAGATGGGACTACTTGAAAATACTTTCCCCCCCCCCTTTTTTTTTGATTATCACTACTAATGTATTATTTATAACTACCACTAAGTTTATGTCCGACACTAGTCGGGCCTAATAATTTTTTTTTTTTATAGATTTAAGATTTGAATACTTATTGTTAGTTCACATATGAAGATACAATAAATAAATACATGCATTACAAAAAAAAAAAAAAAAAAAAAAACTAATAATCCCAAATTAATATTTTACTTATTAAGTAAAATATTTTTTTATTAAAAATACATTAAAATTGATTATTGAGGGGGTTCGCTGGATCCTATGCGCATTTCACTGTTGCTAATGCAGATCATCAGGGAACCTTTACCCAAAGCTTCTTAGAACAACTAGAGTTATTATATTATAAACTTTCATTTAAACAAATGAATTATATTGAACGTTATAGTGAAAACTAATGTCTAAATTGTTCACTAGAAAAAGTGTGGTAAGTGTGAACACTGAAATTGGCAGCATACAGTTCCAGGTTCAGTTATTTTATTGCTGTATTTGCTCTTGCATTTAATCCAATTTTTTTTTAAGAATTCACTTGATACATCGAAAATATGTTATTTTATTATTCATTTTCTCCATTATTAATTTTTTTTAATGAAATGAAATACTTTCGGGGCTAAAAATAGTGGCTCAGTTTTTTGTTTTCCAAAAACATACACAGCTAATAAGAAACAGCACATTACGGCCTTAAAAACTAACTGCACCAGCAGCGCAGAAAGCTTTAAACAATTCCACTTGATAAAAAAAATTAATTGTTACTGCGTATCATAATAATGACACTCTGGCCATTAACAATTCAGTTTATTATTTTGAAAATAAATATGTATTTAAAAAAAAATCCACCTACAAGCAAAAACTAAAGGTCATACATTTTATAATTCTAGAAATTTTGAAATTTATTCGTGCCACTGTAACTCAATGTGAGTGAGTAGCTTTAAAATCATGCAAATCATTCAAAAGATTCATTAACAGTTTTCAAAGTAAATAAATACGAGTACATATGTACATACATACATAAATACATAATAAGACATTCATATTCAAACGTGCCATAACAATAAACACCAAATGCAACAACCATCGACCCAACAAAATTGTTGCTGATGATGCTGAAAGTTGCCGAGATTTAAGGTAAATGGGTAAATAAATGTAGGTTTTTTTTGTTGTTGTTGTTGCTTGTGGTTGGAATTAGCAGCTCTTGGACATGAACAACGATTGACTAACTACTTGGTTATTAACGAAAAGAAGAAAAAAATGCCCTAAAATAACTAAAATTATTTATTTCAAGTTCCAAAAATTAATTTAGATTCGTTGCTTGGTGTCTAATGCGCTCATTAACCTTTATAGAAACTTACGTTAACCCAGCAAACATTCAGGTTTAATTTTGGGTTGTAAATGCTTATGTGTAGTGTAGTGCATCTTTCGAAAATTTCTTCTTAAATTTTTAACAAAATGTAATTCATATTTTCTTGCATAAAGCAGTAATATTATTTTTATAAATAAGGCAGTAAGAAATTATATGATTTTTATCCCTTTGTTTCTTGTTGTTGTTAAAAATTGCCAGCACAAGTTGGATTGCCACTTCACATGGTTGTATCAAATTTTTCAGAAAATCTTACAATTTATTGCCAGATAATATGCCAATAAATTCAACTGATAAAATCGCCTGTCGAAAAATTGTCAGTTCACACGGTTGTCATATGCAAAATTGACAGATCTGTTGCTATGCGTTGGCAGACTCAAAGTAATCGTTTGTGGTTGTGTTAAATGTTAAAAGTGAAAATATAAATTATTATGGACCATAAGGAAGCAATTACAACGATTTTCTCTGCATATATTTATATTTTTTTATTTTTTCTTTAAAATCAAGCGTGTGCAGTGTTGCCCATAGAAAGAATTCTCTTAAGCCCGGGGAACAATGAATCCGTCATACGTTAAACTTCGCAATACTGAGGAACAAAATAGTGGCAAAATTTTCTGTGTAAAAGTAATACATGTCATCAACACACTTTGTGTTTTTTTGTTTTTTTGTGGGAAGAAGACACTGCCATGTTTTATTATTTATTGCGCGTGTTAAAGGAAATAGATAAATAACATAATATATATATACATATATTTGTTTATGTGTTTTTAAATTATTTTATCATATAATTTTTACAAAAATTTATATGTTTCACAAGTGTATGTTGTCAATATTAATGCATGATTAAACCACCACGATTGCCCGCATAAACTAGCAAGTAAAATCATATAATCGACTGTCCAAAAATCACATATGAAGATTAAGGTCAATTTAATCTCTAATCTTGAACTCAAAAAGTCGCCCTTAATCATCAAACATTCCCAATTTGAGATAAGATCATTTGTGTGTTTGCTGGGTCAGTTGGTCAGTTAAACGAAACGCATTTACTTACATACATACAAACATACATATGTACATACAAACATACATATTCACACACGGCCATATCCACTCGATTGGTTTAAATTAACCTTGAATTTTAAATTAAAAGGAGAAGAAAAATGCAAATAATAAGCATCCGTATTTAGTGGGTCAGACTAGATTTGTATGTGAGCCAACAAAGACCATGACTTACTATTATATTTTCTATCAATATTTTTGAAATTTAAAAAATTTGCAAGCTTTTTTCAAACGTGTTATTTGCACAAATTTATTAATGTTTGTTCTCTTTTTTTGTGTTTGTTTATTTATCATTTTGTTATTTATTTGTGGGAATTTAATTTCTGCATAAATTTTTATTTTCATTGGTAGCCCACGCGTTCGTTTTCTTCTTTTAATTTGTATATTTTTGGGTTCATAATGACCTCCATGATAAGTTTAGTTTTATAAAATCATAATTTATATAACAAAGGTCAAGTCTTAAAAAGTTATAATTATGTATACTCGTATGTTTGACAACGCAACGTCTTAAATGCAGCCGTATTCCGTTAAATTAAAACTCCATTAATTTAGCGCTATTTAACTACAAATACATTTCGTGTATGTATACTATAATAGTATTTTGCAATCTCTTGAAAATTTAACTAGCCGTGATTTCAGCGCTATATGTCATCGCTAAAATATTTTCAAATTTCTTCTAGTTGTGTAACACCCCTTATAGACACGCAAAGTTTTAATTCAGCTAGGCGAAAGATAAAAGGAGAAGTACTTTCTTTTTCTGTCAGCTGCATTTAATTCTTAGTGATGCCAAGTTTTCTTTTATTTTCAATACTATCGATAGTGCGTTAGAAGCTTAACTGCCAATTTAAAGTGCTATAAGCCTAGAATGCATGAAATGTGTAAAATGCTTTGCAATTTATACTAAATTCACAAAGAACTGTACAATTTATAAATTGTTACTGCTATTTTTCCAAATCCAAAAAAAATATTGTAATGGAATATATCAACAAAAGTTTTATAGCTTTTGTAACTTCATTAAAATAAAACTTAAAATACTGAAGATAATTTTAACCATTTTTTTTCAAAATATATATGCTTATGTATATGTATCCACATACATAGATACATACATATGTACATACATATGTATGTACATACATGGCCTGTAAAATATTCGTGTAGATATAAAACTACCAGTTTAAAAATGTTAATAAACATTCCACCAAAAAAATTTAGATCTTTATCAGGGCCTTAAAGTCAAAAGCATTCATACATGTCATTAATAAATGCATTAAAAAATATGTACAATGAATAGTACAAGTAGCAGTAAACTTATGCTACAGATTAAAATTTCCTTCAATCTTGACACATATGTACATATGTACATAAAATTACATATGTACATAAAATTACATATGTACATACATACATATGTACATATATATGTATCAGTATGTAATAGTTGGTTAGTATTACATTTTTTGTTCCCTTTAGTGCACGACTGGTTGCAGCGACTATCAGTGCTGCCAAAACTTCGTTTATGATAGGGAAAAAAAAAACTATTTATTAAAAAGGATTTTTTCTTTGCCAAAGTGACAAGAAGGAAAGAGTCTTCCAATAGGAATTTCCGAAATTTATCAGTTGATAGCGGTCATATTGTTGCAGCTACATCTGTCCAATTAGCTGTTATTTATTTAGTATAATTTGCCAAAGCACCACAAGCGGATAAACGCGTTCAACAGCACTTGCAAATAATAAAATTGTTTTATCAGAATGGGTATTGTGTTCGGGAAATGTTTCGCACGCCTTAACCATTTTACGGTTGCAAGCGCTAAAGGTCTATGATTATAAACTTCTTTTGGCCATCAACGACATGTGGTTTCAACAGGATGACACTATATGTCACACAGACACGCATATAAAAGATATCGTTGTAGAATGGTTGAGAAAACAATATTATGTTCTGTAAAACAAATGTGCGGTCATTGAAAACTAGTTATTGTTATTTTAAACATTCGTTACGGTAAACAAAGTTATGTTTGAATTTAATAATTATATAAATATATATTCATAAAAAGCGGGATATGGTTAGAGTTTTACAATATAGTTTTGCTAAAAATTTATGACTACAACATAATTTGTATTACATATTCCCCTTTATTGTGAATGGCGTCGTCGACGTCACATCAAGACGACAGTAAATATTGTCACTTCTATATTCTTTATCGGAAATAGTTGGATCTTATTGACAATCTCTTACTAATCTCCAAGGCTTTGTAAATAAATGGAGCATGTTAATAGTAGTCAATTGTTATAGACGAAGAGTAGACAAGTGACATATGTTAGTGTTGTCTTGAGGTGACCTCGACGACGCCATTGACAATAAGGGTTTATAACAATATCATTTTATCCTAAACCATACTATATCAATTAAAAAAATCTTTTTCAAAATGATCTTCTGCCAGTTCAGTGTTTCGTTTGTAATATTATTATAAAATAGAACATGGTATGGTAAGTCTCAATTATATTTTAGTTACCTCTAACAATAGTGTTGTGATATTTACAATTCTAAGGTTGGGTATAATAAATTTAATTGTTTTTGTAAATAATATTATTATTAACTCAGATAATATTATTATTTAAACATTGCTTTTCTATTGGCAACCATATAATTCAATCATAGTTTGTTGCTATTTGATTATGGTTAACTCAACCATATTTTTTATTTGTGTGCAGTTAATGTCACATTGGATATTCAGAAGTAATGTGATAATGATATTATATGATGCATGATATTATATTCTATACATGAATACATACATGGCATCGATAGTCCTTTCAAACGAATTAAAAATTTCGATAATTTTTCACACACACCAGTTTTACGGCAAACAGCTCACTTGACTTTTGATAGGTTCCATGTAAGTGTCAAATACACTTCACATGATATATTTTTTACATCTAATGCATAATGCATTTGACCCATTTACCACAGCAGGCTACCGACTACAACCCGTTAAAAATAGACTACATGTGTTTATACGAAAATTTTTATTTTCCCGATAAAACTACACAATCACTTATACAGATGTAGCCCACTTAGACTAATTTGATTAACAATAGAATCTAAACTTTAAATGAAGGGTGACATAACTGCGACACGTCGCCTGCGACTATTGTTTGTTGGCAGGAAGTGATGAACAGCTTGCGGGGTAATAGAAGTTGCATGTAATGAGAATTGAAGCGACAATTTAACTCTTCTCTCTTACATATTTATTTATTTCGTATTTTTGTTATGCTATGTTGCCAGTTAGACATATTTTTCAAGGTATTGATAACTGATTAGTTAATTTATAAAATGCATGATGTATGCATTTATAGTATACAAATTATAAACCAATAAACTAAGAAGAGGAAAGGAATTATTGTATTTTGGTGGTAATTAAAAAAAAAGTACAACTATATCGACATATTAATTCAACATTTCCCAAACAAGCAATTAATTACTTTATGGCAACACTGCTACGAATGAACAAATAAAAAGCATTCATCAAATTAATATAAAAAATTCC
This sequence comes from Tachina grossa, assembly GCA_949987645.1. Classification (NCBI taxonomy): domain Eukaryota; kingdom Metazoa; phylum Arthropoda; class Insecta; order Diptera; family Tachinidae; genus Tachina; species Tachina grossa. The sequence goes on along the minus strand of OX465278.1, from coordinate 44,821,182 downwards.
TCTGTCTAATGCGACAAAAAAACTCTTCATATAAATGCGCATAGATATAAGAAGGGACTACAAAAGAAAACGTAAACGTTGTCGCAGCTATAGACGACACCCTTCATCTAAACGGGCTCTTTCTATTTTTGTTGGCAACAATGAGCAAATACAGTGCTGCCAATATAATCCAAAGTGTGAAATTAATGATAGCTTAAAATTATTGTTCATTATTTAACAGAAAGAAAATATCAAAACACACATAAAGATATAAATTGATAAGTTTTCATATATTTGTGTGAATAACAACTGTATGAAATATGTGTATATACTGAATGCCCATTTAGCTCGTTTTGGCTACAAATAGTTGACAATGCTGTAACTTAGTGCGTTACAGCGCTTTTTGAGAAGCGGAATAACGCTGGCTATGGTGTCGATACTGTTTTCAAAATCATTAAGGAGCTGGCTACATGGCTACAGTTGTTGCTAGCGGCATTTGTATTCGTGTAGTCGGTTGCCTGCTGTCGAGAATGTGTTTAAGCATTTAGCACATTGACCGCGCTATAATTGACTGTGAGCAATTTTGTTTAAGTTTAATTAACAGCCTGGCCCACGATATCGACAACGTTCGACTTGTCGCACACTTACATTTGAAACAACAACAAAATATTAAAATTTGTTTTTGTTTTGAATGTAAGTGTGCGACAAGTCGAACGTTGTCGATATCGTGGGCCAGGCTGTAAATCTTCACATATGGAAGACAGAGTAGCAAGACGTAACGACGCTGCTGGCAGCTAGCCGCTCAGCCGTTTTTTTTTCAACAAGCCGAGCCGCCGCCGAACCACTCGGCTTATTGGCGGCTTAGTACTCAGCCACTCAGCCGATATTTAGTCTTTTATTTTTTATACTTTTTGAATTATTTTTAATATTTCGTCTACTCTACTTGCTTATAAATGTTTTTTATTTATATATCGTATTGAATATGATACCGAGAGTCCCTGAAAAATTGTTGATTTTGCTTCCAAATAGAGAGAATGTGTATATGAACGGTAAGTCCCGGTTCACACACTTCAACTTTTGTTGATTAACTCGTAATTCAATTGTAAGACAGACGGAGGAAGAAGTACAAATATCTCTAACGTAGGACTAACGTAGCTGCGGCAACACTTACGTTCTCTATTGGAGTCCCTTCTCAAATCCATGGACGTTTACATAGACTTTTTTGTTGCAGCAGTCAGGCGACTTTTTATAATTATTTGATCGTTCATCCGTAGCAGTGTTGCAATAAACGAAATTTATGTATAGTCTAGTTTCTATGGTTTAACAAATTATTTACGAAGTTATTTTTATTGGCATTTATGACATCTATTACTCCAATATTCAAACTATTGCAAAATAAATAATGTTACAACGTGGTGATTCAATAATTCACGTACTTTTCTAGAAACAGACTGGGTTCAAAAAATTATTTTATATACTTAAACAAATCGGTGTTAAGCCGTTCAGCCGCCGAAAATATTTGTCTTTCAGCCGCCGTCGAAATGTTTTGGTTGGCTTGCTACTCTGATGGAAGGAGAATAACCTTTTGTACAGGGTGGGCCAAAAGAAACCAAGGGGTGTAAAAGTTTAATAACTTTTTTGTTTATTAATTTTTTTTTATTTTTTCTTTCAGATTATATAGACAACACTTGGAGAATTTATAATGGAGAGGTTCACAACTGAACAGAGAACAACCAGAACAATAGAATTTTATTATTTAAATGAAATCAACTTTATTGAAAATTTGATTATGAGTGATGAAGCTCATTTTCATTTGAATGGCTTTGTTAATAAGCAGAACTGTAGGTTCTGGGGTTCTCAAAATCCAAGAGCCATTCATCAACGCCAATTGCACCCCATCAGGTGTACAGTATGGTGTGGGATCACATCTGAAAATGTCATTGGGCCCTACTTCTTCGAGAATGAAGATGGAAGTGCTGTAACCGTAAATGGAGAGCGGTATCGGTTTATGATAGAAAATGTTTTACGTCCTGCTCTTGAAAACAGACCTGGTATGTGGTTTCAGCAGGACGGAGCCACTGCCCATACTGCCCGAGACACAATGGCACTTTTAAGTAAAATTTTTGGAGAGCGAATAATTTCTCGAAATTCGGAAATTATTTGGCCAGCGCGATCGCCAGATTTGACAGCACCCGACTATTTTCTTTGGGGTTTTTTGAAGGAGCGAGTGTATGTGAACAAGCCAGAGACAATCCTTGAACTCAAGGCAAACATTGTTGCAGAAATTCGAACGCTACAGCCACAAGTTTTGAAAGATGTTATCGAAAATGCTCTAAAAACAGCCCATCAGTGCGAAGCTGAAAACGGTGGTCATTTAAGAGACATCATTTTTCATACTTAGTGTAAAAAAATTTCCATTTTGTATATTATATAATCTGAAAGAAAAAATAAAAAAAAGTTATAAACAAAAAAGTTATTAAACTTTTACACCCCTTGGTTTCTTTTGGCCCACCCTGTACTTTGTTTGGTAAAAGCAGTAAACAAATTGAAATAAAACTTACAAGAAATGGCTACATCAGCTTCACTTAAGTTGTCAACACTGGAAAAGACTATCCTAATTTGCTTTTTTAATGATCGACTTAAGTGTTTGCAAATACATACGTTTCACAATTTAATTTTTGCATTTTTTTTAAACATTTTGACGGGTATTATTAGGTTAATGGTCGTTTTTATGAATTGAAAGTGTTAAATACACTTTAAATGCTGTTGAGAGAGCAATGAAAATAAATGAATTTGCAAACTTGAACATTTTTGGGAAATTAGATTTTAATTGGCCTTAAAATTACTTGCAGAGTAAATCAAGTGAAAATATCAGTTCACAAATATATAAAAATAATTTTCTAATTCTTCATTACGATTTTATATATGTATGTAAAGCCTACAGTACACGGCATGTAAAAAACCACATGCGCATGTGGTTCTGACGTAATTTTGACGTCATCACGATGCTACATATGCTACATGCCGTGTACTAGCAACATATGTACATGTAGATATTAACGTGCTTACAGATGAGCTGCCCAAGAAAAAGTCTTCGATTCGGGTACATGTGCCACATAAGTATTTTGGAACAAAAATACTTTACAAATTTTACTGCATGTAGCCACTACTAGTAATTTTGAAAAATGCAACGAACATGCTGAAAATTCACGTGACGTCATCGCCACATACGCATGTGGCGTTTACGTGCCGTGTACTGTAGGCTTAAGTAAGTATGCTTGCTTTACACATGTGAAAATATTGTTTTGTTAATTTTATTGCTTAAAAACCTTAATTATTTATGCAAACAAATTAACACTGCGGCGGCATTTTTAGTTATTCTAATGTGAATAATAAATAAAATAAATTACTTGAAATATCTTAATATAAAATATAATACTAATCAATTCCATCAGAATAACAATTTCTATTTGTAAAGTTTAAAATTTAACAATGGGGTAATAAAACAAAAAGGCAATAATAAATGAAGGCAATAAGTTCATTGAAGAAGTTTATTCAGTTGCATGATTTTAGTGAAAGAAATTTTCAAATAACATAGTCTCAAAGCAAATGAGAAAACTAGAGCAGAGTTAGTAATTTTTGCAATAACATCGATCGTGATGAACTGCAGCTGAAGTTTGAAAGAAAGTGATAAAGTAGAACTGCGTTTCCACGATGATTTCCGGACAATATTATTACATTGTTCGATAGCAAATGCCATAATATCTAACTCAAAAACATGATCGAATCAGGTCCTCATCAAAAGCGACGATTAGAACTGTGCTAGGTGCAATTTTCGAACACACACTATGTCATTTTGTGACAACGCAATGGTGTGTACTAGTGGCTAGGTTAGTCATTTTCGATACATGTGCGGCATTGCTTTCCATATAAAAAAAAGCAATGTGAGTCCGATCACAGAGGAGATGTGTAAACATCTAGTAATGAAAATTTTTTTTTTAAGTTGGAAGTACTTATGCTTTTAGTATCTTTTTTTAAATTAATTAATTAAAAGTATCAAAACTTTCAATATGGTAAATACATATGAATTTGTTGGTTTTTGTTTGTTTTATTAAACTTATTTGGTTAGTAAATGGGCACACTGCAGTATATGTATATGTACTGCATTCAAAATTGCAGTAAGCAGTAAATTTACTGATTACTAACAAAATTCAGTAAATTTTTACTGCTAATGAAATTTAATTTGCATTACCAGTAAAATCGTAGGGCCGTAATCATAATAAAATTGTGGCAAAGTTTTTTCATTCAAATTTCGAAACTTTTGTATGAAAAACATTTAGCCACTTGGTAGAATTTCATTATGAATACGGGCATTACTGATTACTGAAAATTCAATGCACCTCATCATATAACAAATCATTTAGGCAATTTATAAAAATTGTAGAAACAAAATTTTAGTAATCAGTAAAAATTTACTTGTTAAACATTTTTTATTGTTTTTACTGAAACTTTAGTGGTACTGCAGTGCTCATCTGGTAAATGCCTTTACTTTTACTTTTTAATTTTTAATTACTGTTGTTCATCGTTTAGTTGTTGCTGTTCTTGTTGTTGTGTACGCATTGCAATTAAAATAAATCCAGTAAAGTGCGACTTTGACTCGCGCACATTCGGTTTTGATTTTTTATTTTTTTTATTTAGCTTTCTTCCTTTTTTAAGTTTTTTTAGTTTAAACGATTTTTTTTCAGTTTTATCGCTTTTTTGTCGTTTTGGCGTTTTTTTTTTCTCTCTTCGGGTTTTTTTAGTTTTCGCAATTTTTTTTCATTTTGGCGATTTTTTCATTTTGGCTATTTTTTCATTTTGGCGATTTTTTTCTGTTTTTTGGGGTTTTTTTAATTTTGGCGATTTTTTCTGTTTTTGGGTTTTTTTTTATTTAGGCGATTTTTTCATATTGGCGATTTTTTTTGTTGAAGGATTTTTTCATTTTGGATATTTTTCCGGTTTTTCGCGATTTATTTTAGTCCTAGAGATTTTTTAATTTGGTGCTTTTTTCGATTTGGCGATTTTTTTTTTGTTTTTGACGATTTTTTTATATTTGGCGATTTTATATTTTTTGATTTTTTAGTTTTACCGTTTATGAAAATTTCAAGAGTTTTGCTCTTACGGTCTCGAAGATACATCAAGTTCTCAAAATTACAAAGTAAAAATTGCATTAACTAATGGAACACCCTTTAATTTAAACTTTTTAAATTTAGTGTTAATTGTTGTAGTCTGTATAAAAATACACTAACTTTACAAAATTTCAAGTGTATATATGTACATACAATTGTATGTATATTACATGGGATTTTAACACTTTTCGTTGCTCGTTTTGGAACACCCTTTAGTTTTTAACTCTCATGTATTTGTTGTTGTAGTGGCCAAATGTCTACATATTAAGTCCGTAGCTCTTACGGTTCATTTTCACCTTTGGTGTACGGAAATATACAGAAAAATAACCGGCGGCGGCGCACCGTCGGCTTCGAGCCGGTCGACTTGTTTCTCTGCTTGGTATTGCTTCTTTCAAACACTAATACACTCATACATAGCTCACACCGATTTGACAATGCAAAGCAAAAGCACAAAGCAAAGAAATCTCAGCAAAGAAATCTCAGCAAAGAATCAAAGCCAAAAAATTTTTACCCCCTAGCGTATAGATGGTTACACATCAAAACATACTGTGAACTGTGTTGCACACAATTTGAAAATGACATTACAAAGTGACTACACATGAAATGCCAGATGTGTACTAGTCTCCTGCACAAGACATCTTATAAGAACTTTCAAGACATGAAGGATTTTTCAAATGCTTTACTAAAGCGAAATCTTATAAAACAAACGTTAACAACATTGTTTGCAAGAAATTTGTTTGAGTATTGTAGGTATAAGAGTAAAGAAGAAAACACTTCGTGACGGAAGAATTTGTGATACTAGCTTCTTTCTACGCATAAGCGCGTGTACAAACGTCATGCATGGATGTGTGTATGATCTTTTATTTTTCTGTGCACATGCATTAACATTAGTTGTATGCGGTTAACCACATAATAGCTTACCATCTACATATTACACACACACTCAAACGTACAATAGGAAAAATAACAAGAATACACTAATCAACAGTACTTCTTTTGAGTGTTTGTTAAAAACAAGCAGTCTTGCGACATCGCTTGTTAACACTGATATACACATACATACACCAATACATCCATCGTGCTTCGCTTATAGTACGACAGCATTTATTATTGGTTTAGTATAATACATGCGACGTGAATACATTTAAAAATCATGACGTTTTTACAATTGAAGACTGTTTACGCAGCTCTCTAATGTGTACTCCGTATAAGTTTGGATTCCTAATGACATTGAAAATCAATTATTATCAATGAAACATGCACACACAATGTACTATGTATGTACATATGTCTTTAAGATCAGTCAACATTTAAATTTATGTGCATATGTACATACTACATATATATGTAGTAGTAGTAGTAGACACACAAGGTTTCATATTTTTAATTGGCGTTTCTAACACTTTTTCACCTCCATTGATAGCAAACCAAATTGATCGATCATTAGAAGAAATGTTAGAAATTTAACCTTCACCAATCAACTCTCCATCCAATTTAAGCGACAATTTATTGCTGAGTAATTCATTTATCTCACTATCATTGCCATTGATATTTAAAAATAAAACATAAAAGCAAATACGACAGAACAAGAAATAAAACCATAACATATTTTTGAAAATATTTCACATAAAGGGCGTCTGCCAAATGGTAGAAAAGTACTATGGTGAAAAAATATTTTCCTGTGAGGAAAAAATTTAATTTTTCTGCTGTGCCAAATGATATCTTTTTTGACAATGCAAAATTTTGACAAATTCGCTTGAGCATAGAAAGAAGCTGATGAAAAAATTGCTGCGGCGGCGAAGCAAAAAATTTTACTACAAGCCGCCGAATACCATAAATTTTTTGAAAAGAAAATTTTTATATAAAACCATATTCTTTTATATAAATGATGCAAAATTTTTCACAAATTAAAATAAACAATTCATTTTTCACAGCCTAACTACATTTAAGAGACGTAAGAATGTATGTAAAAGGCGACGGCTCAAACCGACGGCGGTGGTTTTGCCTTTTATCATACTATGCTTCTTATTTGCTGCTTGTCAAAAATTTATCTGTTGTGTCAAAAATTCTACTAGCCCCCAGGGCTAGTGAAATTTTATTCACCTCAGAAGTGTCAAAAATTTACTTACAGTAGTACTTTGCTACCGTTTGGCACAGGCCCAAAACAAAAAATATTACCTTTCTGTATACAGTGGAGTTCAGTTATAACAAACATCCAGGGAATAGCAAAGTTAATTTATTTCATAAATTAAAAAGACATTTTGGCATTTTATTAAAAAAACTATATCTATATCTGTGGCAATAAATAATACAGTAATTTTGACTTAGCTGCACAATCAACTTTGCACGACTTTTTGTGCAGATAAGTCAAAAATGCTGTTATTTTAAATGCACTTACCTGCCTAAATGTGCAGGTATATACACATACGTGGTTGCATACTTACATATGTAGCAACATTTATTTAATGTGTGCAGCTAACTTGAAATTTTTATATGAGAATAATTTAAAACTGCCAAAAAATATGTTAAATGCGCAGGTATACAAAGTGCACTTAAAAAAGGAAGTTGAACAATAATTACAGAAAAACTATATTTTGTGCAAGTTAAGTCAATGTGCAGCTAACGTTGATTTTTTGTATGAAAATCTTTTAAAATTACCAAAATTTTAGGGCACTTATCTTAAATGTGCAGGTATAGCAAGTGCACTTAAAAAACGAATTTGTATGGGATTTTAAAGAATATTGACAGAAATTTATCAGTTTAGGCAGTTAAGTCCAAAGTGCACTTAAACAAAAGGCAGCTAAATCAAAACTACTGTAATGGCTTAAGTTGTCATAAGTGCTTTTTCATTTTATTGCATATTCTTATTCTGTTCTTCAATATCTATCACTCAACTAAATTTCAATTAAAAAATGTGATTATTAATAAAACTATACGCATTTATATTTTAACTTAAGTCTTCTTGGAAAATAATACGTAAGGCATAACATCTTACCGCAACTTGATTTTTTTTCGGTAGCTATTAAAATATTTGAGCATATAAACTTGTATACACTTAAGTTCACTAATTAACATCCCATCCAAATTATTCTTCATTAAAGAAAAAACTTATATTTAACTAAGCTTTTAAAAAATTATCTTATCTCTGCATTTTTCAATCTAACCTAAAGCACTTATCTCGACTTATTTTCCCTTTCAATATAATAGCTTAAGTGCACTTTAATTTTTATTTTTCTAACAGTGGTTTTTTTCATAACATCTTAACTAAAAAACAGCGAATATTAACTAATAAAACGTTTTCGTTTTTTATAAAATTAACAGTTTTGTTCTAAATAAATGTGCATCTTTTTCGGAGGCGAAAAATTTTATATAAAAACCAAACACAATTAATTTTAGACCAAACCCTTAATATCTAAAAACATGAAATTTCGACTTAAGCCATTATTATTTATTGGCAGTAAGTATTTCTAATTTGTGTGTTTTTTTTTTGGTAATTATTACAATTAAGTTTAACATTTTTTAACACACTAATTATTCCAAATTATTGTTTTACTTATTCAGTAAAATATTGCTTTTGTTCATTTTGTTTATAAATCAACTTAAAAATAATCTGAAGGTTTTAATAAGTAATCCTAGTACGCTTATGAATAAGAATAAATTAGTTGGATGACTTGTCATAATTTCACGGAGTACGTTCTAAACAAGTTGAGAATTATACAAATGTGCATTTATAACAATGTGACAAATTTTTATATGATCAGTTTAAAATGTGTTAAAACTCAAAATGATTCTTACGTTCTGACAGCTAAATAACAAAACAAATGATTTTGCAACAAGTACATTGTATGTATTTACAAAACAAACATGATCATATGCACAGAATTTTTAAATTAGAATATTAATAACATATTAATTTCCTTAAACAAACCATTTGTCATGCATTTGAGAATGTTCAAAAAAATACTCGTACCCTAAAAATTTTGGTTATAAGTATCAATTAGTGATAAATCGTTTTTAACAATTTTGACATACTTGACGTTTGCTGGATATATTCTTGTATGTATGTATGTTATGGGAAGAAAAATATTTTAAAAATAAAAATAATATATTCGTAATCTGGTAATAAATATCACAATTTATCATCTTAATAAGCGGCGGATATATTTGATCTACATATTAATATTATGTATTATAAATAAAATAAAAAAAAAGTTTTGCGTCGGTAGTTGTCATCAGTTCTGGGGGGAAAATACCGCAAAAACAAAGTTTTGAAATAAAAATCGTTTATTGCAAAAGTAAACTAAGGCTGAGTTTACATCTGGCATTTCTTGTGTGTCATTTGCCCAAAAAAGCGTAACCAACTAATTACTAATGAAAAACTGTTTGATTCAGACATACATATGTATATTTCTTGATTTAAACAATTTGCAATCATGTTGGACTCTATAAAATTGTTTATTAGTTACATATGTATGGAACTATTTAACTTAATGAATATATGTATCTCTGAATCAAACAGTTTTTCATTAGTAATTAGTGGTTACGTTTTTTTACTCTTGTGTGGCACATGGCACACAGATGGAAACCCGGCCTAAGTTTATTAGATTTTAATAGAAATTCGCACCTTTTTACAAACATCACAAATATACTTGCATGTGTGCTTGTATGTACATATATATGTGTATGTTTATCAACATCCTGCAGTCAGACTGGGTCCAAGTGTCTCTATGTCAACACTAAAACTCTAGTAGTAGTTACATTGTCTACAATTTCTCTTTTATTCGTCAGTATAAAATAAAGAGAGAAAACAGATGTTGTGTATTTCTGGTGGATTTTGCAACAACTTGTCAATATACATAAACTAAGGTATAGAAATGTACCAGTAAATATCTGGTTGGTATGTCTCCATGTTCCCATAAGAACTATGAATTCACTATCTAGTCAATTGTTTTAGTGTGACTAGTATAATTTCAATGACAAGCACATGCTAAATGTCTATAGTACAAAGTATTATATGGGGAATAATTGTAGAGTAGTACTGGTGACAAAGTCGAAAGCGACTCAGTACATTTTCACCATCGACATTTCCTTCAGGGCATCTACTAAAGTTGTCTTTTTTTTTTGAATAAATAGTAAAAAAAATCAAGCCTGTTTACTTTAACATAGTTTACTTGTTTAACTCTGGCATCTCTTCAATAACAAACGTTTAATTAACATCATAATCATCAAGACAATAATTATCATCAGGGCTTGGATTTCGATGAGAAGCCATCTCTTTTTTTGCAGCTGTTTTAAGAATGCTGTACATACAGAAATGGCGTACAAATGATTTTCGTTTCAAAAATTAAAAGTTTTTGTGGTATTTTTTTTTTTTTGTAATATTTTTTTTCACATTTTAGTTTAATATAATCAGGGCTATCATGAATAAAATTCCTCGTGGAATTTTTCCCTGGGAATAATTCCAACTAATAGCAAGTAATAGGGAAAACAAAAATTCTAATTGGAAAAGGGAAAAATTTCACGTGGAATTTTATTCATGATAGCCCTGAATATTTTATTAGTTTGAGTAGTTTTTTTGTTGTTAATTTTTCCATTTTTTAACTTCTTGGGTAAGTTTTTCATTTCTCTAACAAGGCTCCTTAATAATCAGGATTCCCGGACATAGTACAGAGGTTTTTAGAATTAACATTGACGATACAAGTTACAATTGGAAACTTAAGTTCATACATACATATAAAATCAGAAAACATCATCTTCAGGATCTTAAAGAAATCGATTTTTTTTTACCTTTTTTCCCCTGTTCAGGTCCATAGGTAGCAAACCGTTAAAATTTCAAGGAAACAATCAACTACAAAAATGTACCTTAGATCTCAATAAACAACATTTTAGGTAGCGCCTAAGTAGCCGCAAAAATTAAAAATGTCCAAACAAATGAAATTAAAAAATTTTCGGGAAATTTTTCACTCTTGCGGCTAACTAAGCGCTACCTAAACGGTGTTAAGAATCATTCCTAGGAAGTTGATATGTTCTAGAAAGTTGTTTATTGAGATCTTAGGTACATTTTTGTAGTTGATTGTTTCCTTGAAATTTGAACGGTTTGCTACCTATAGACCTAAATAGGGGAAAAGAGGTATTTGCGATTTTGATCTTTAAGATGAAGTTTTTTCGATTTTATATGTTTACAATTTCTGTTCTTTGTGATAAGAGCTACAACTTTGACTCAGAGAGTAAGTCAAAATTTCGAACGGTTTGCAAGATATGTGCCTGGGAAAATGCAAAAATTATACCGAGACCCCAAATTTTTGGGAATCCATAAAAAAAGTGCATGACTTGGGGCAAAACTGGGAGACAGGGTTTTTTTTGGTATTTTTTCACTTAAAAAATTATACACAGTGTACTTTACGGATGTACCGATTGTGAGTATCGATGTAAGAGTATAAAAGAACTTTCCACTAGACTTGTGCCATTTAGTTCATTTCAGTGACCGGTCATTTTAGTTCATTATTTATAAATGAACTAGTTCGTTCACTTAGTTCAATCGCTCTTTTTAGTTCAATGAACTAGTTAGGTCTTTTTAGTTGAATGATTTTACATCACATGCATATATATGTACTTATGTACATATTAGTGTCCTGCACAAGACTATTTATAAGACCTTTCAAGACATGAGAGATTTTTTCAAATGCTTTACTACAGCGAAATATTCTAAAAGAATCGCTAAGCAACACTCTTGGCAAGTAATTTTTTTTCGGTGGTTTGTCTTGCCAACAGTGTTGTTTAGCGACACACAGATCTGTGATTAAAAAATTTTACGAAAACTAAAATTAGTTAATTAATTAATAAATAAATTTGCTTTATAAAGGGTTTATAAAACAAATTTAGTGTGAAAATCTTTTTTAAAAATCTCATAAATCCAAAATATTTTTGTGAATAGGTTAGTATAAGTGTTTGCATGTTTATTGCATTTGCGGTAGTAGCCAGCGATGAACAAGAACTAAATATATGTACATACATACATGCATACATATGGATGAGTATAAAAGCAAAACACACAAACAGAAAGTAGTAAAGCAAAACGTTGAAAACATTTAGTTGATAGCCTCTGTGTTAGTTCACTTTGTGTCTTAGTTATTAGTTCAAAAAATGAACTAGTTCAAAAATTGAACTAGTGAGCGTAAAACAATTGAACTAGTTCACTTAGTTCAAAGTACTGAATCGTTCATTTGAACTAGTTCGTTCATGAACTACACAAGACTTATTTCCACAGATAAACGTAGATCCGTTTGCTTTGAAAGTATGAAAAAGCATTTAATAATAATACATATTAGCCCAATTCACAATATTGTGCAAATGGTCTTGCATCGTTGCATGTGCAAAGTAGTATAGTATATTGATACTCACCACTAAGAATTGTTAAGTGGTGAGTATCAATATACAAACCATTTTGTACATGCAACGATGCAAGACCATTTGCACAAGATTGTGAATTGGGCTATTGTAATTCTGGACAAATTGATTGTAATAAACAAATTTTAAGTGCATTTTTTTATGTCTTTGAGTAATTCTCTTTTAGGGCCATTACTACAACTTGCTGTTAGTTAAAGATAGCAATCTGTCTGCTCGATAAATAGCTTTGCATTATTACAACTAACATTTTTTATTGTTATTATTATTAATAATAATAATATTTTATTGGATAGAAATATAATAAATGAAGGTTTTATGCATTTGTATATCCTGCCTTTAACTGATGGCAAGTTGTAATAATGGCTCTGACTGTTGTTGAGGTCACTTTGTTGTTATGTTTTTGGTCTTAAAATCCGAGCCCTGATTATCATCTTTTGCATCCCACTTTCGTCAAAACGAAAACGCTTCACACAACAGTTTCAAATTGCGTAATAGGCTTTTTATACCGCCAATCAATTACGAGTTTTCATTAACAAAACAAATTGTTTAAGAGCGAGAAGAGAGAGAGTGAGAGCGATACAGTCACGAATAAATTCGATTAATGCTTGATTGAACAGCATTGTTATGCAGAAAGAAAATGTATTTTATACAATTTTAATAATATCGGGTGTTTTTTTGAGAGGTATAGAACTTCAAATTGAAATAAAACACAAGAAAATCGTTTTAATGTCCATTAATTTGGCTTTATTGGAAGGATAATTTTATGCCATTAATGTTTAAATATGACATCGGGCATGTGGCCGCCGCGGCTGGCTCGAATAAAGCCAATTCTACAGGTCCAATTTTCAACCACTTTTTCGAGCATATGGGGCCGTATGTTGGCAATAACGCCACGAATGTTGGCTTCCAAGTCCCCTAACGTTTCTGGTTTGTTGGCGTAGACGAGCGACTTCACATATCCCCAAAGAAAATAATCCAATGGTGTCAAATCACACGATCTTGGTGGCCAATTGACAGGTCCATTCCGCGAAATTATGCGCTCATCGAATATTTCCTTCAATAAATCGATTGTGACGTGCGTTGTGTGGCATGTAGCGCCGTCTTGTTGGAACCACAACTCATCCACATTCATGCCATCCAATTCGGGAACAAAATAGTCGGTTAGTCGGCTCCAATTGCTGTGCACGGTGGCGAATCGATTCATTCGGGTCCTCTTCAACACTTTGCTCTACAGCGGCAATTGTTTCTTCGGTGCGCACTGTTCGACGTCTCTGCGGATGCGTATTATCACATAGAGTAAACGTAGTGCGAAAACGATCCATGGTTAACCGAATTACTTGCTCTGATGGACGATTATGTCGACCATAAAATGGACGTAGCTTGCGGTAAACTTCGCGAACTGAACCATTATTTTCGAAATAAATTTGCACGATTTGCAAGCGTTGTTATTTTGTCAACCTGTTCATGATGAAATGGCAAACCAAACTAAATATTAATCACTTGACAGCTGACAAAATGGCCGCCAGTTAAAAAAGTGATGCCAACTTAAAGTTCTATACCTCAATAAAAAACACCCTTTACCATCAACGTCATTCCATTGTTAATGAAAGAGGGCGCCCTAAGAAACAACAACAACAAGAAATTGTTTACCTGTTTTAGCCAACTGAAGGAGAAGTGTATGGACATGTCATGTTACTGCATGTAAAACCAAATCTTGATTTGATTGTAAATAAAAAATAAAAAACTTCAATGTAAAATAAATATTTATTTATTGTTTTCCAAATACATACTGAAATTTATGTTGAAGTGAAACAAATTCATATACATACTATAGCATTGCACAGATACATCAGTTTGCACTAGTTTTGCGTGTTTTTTGGTTCTGATATGAACAAATATGTTATTTATCGTTTTCTGTTACTAGTTGTAAATGTTGATTTTTTAAGCAATTATTGTATGGTTGGCCAATGAGCAAATGAAAACAACACATTTATTTTTTTTTGTTTTTCTAAGGCAAATAAGATACATAAAACTGCTTTTACCATAAGTGCCTTATTATGTGTTGAGAAAAAATATAATTGGCTGATGAATAAATGAATGAAAGCAAAATTGCACATGTACATGAAACACATGCATTTGTAATTACTCTCAGAGCAAAATTGTCTCTTTCTCTCTCTATACTTTGGCTGCGCCACAAAATAACATAACGAATGTCCGCACATACATCTGCACATCATGTATTTGTTTCAATAGTGGTTTTTTCATATATTTGTGTTACAAAAACAGATCAAACAATTGCTCAGCACCAATACAATAAGCAATTGTAATTTGTTTTCAATTGTATTTTAATTTGGAAAAGCACGCACGCACAATAACTCTTATACTAGTTCTGTCGCTCACACTACAATTATATGGTACATACCATGGTATATTTGTTTTGGCTATACAAACGAGTATACAAATGCAACCCTTTAATACATACATACATGCATACGCACATGCTATGTACATATGCATATATGTATGTCTGTATGTATGTATGTTTTCACAAAAGACTTCACAACACAAGGCGCCACTTTAAACATTTTTTGAGGTCTATAATTAAATAGATTTGTGTCGAACTCGTTCACTAGTTCATTTTTGCCACTAACTAGACTTGGATCGAACTTTTTCAGTAGGTCGTTTTTGACACAAACCTATTCAAACCCGTTTAAATTGTATTGGCTTAATCATAGGTTTAAAGGTTCAATCAGACGTGCCATAACCATAACCATAAAAAAAAATCTGTTTCAGCCAAACTTATGGGCAACACTGTATTTGATTATAAATGATAACGCCGTTATCATAGAAACTAATTGAACTTTGGTTTGGTTAACGCTATAGCATTATGGCTATGGCACGTCTAATTTAAGCTTTAGTTAGACTTGTATCGAACGCTTTCAGTAGATCGCTTTGGATACAAACCTTTAATCAAACCCATGTAATTTAAATGGGTTTGATTATAGGTTTGGTTCTAAATGCTTTTGGGCGATTATTCAAGTGTGAAACACAAAATTCCATCGTTTCTCGATTTGTGAGAAAAAAGTGTTTCTTTATTTGAATGCGAAAACAGACAACACTGATTCTGCTTTTACTGGAATATTTCCAGTAATCAAGTGTCAAATGAAAACAAAATGTCACAAAAATATTATTTCAATAAAAAAAAGAAAAAATTAACAAGAAAAAGGAAATAAAATAATGAACGAGAATATAAAATCCTCAAAAGAAGTTTTTTCTGTAGAGACACTACATAAGACAATTGAACAAAATAAAAATTCTAAATAAATGTAAACATATCGATTTCTTAATAATATTTTAGTCCAACTATTCGTTGTATATTTTTTCAACTACTTTATTTTTTATATTTTTACACAAAAATTCAAAAATTCATATGCTTTTGTACAAATTTGGTTGTTATCGCACTAATTTAAAATGCGAGTTGTTTTGACAGTTCTTGAGAGAAACTTTTCACAAAATATTGTTACAGAAACACTTTTTCGCACATCCTTCCAATAATTGCTGGAAATTTATTTATTTGACAGACAGTTCTCGCAAAGTAAAGATACAGAAACTCTTATGTGAGAAAAGCCATTTTGTGTTTCAATTTACACTGTTTTTGTTACGATTCCCTCATTTCATGCGGTAAATTTTACGATGCGAGAAATACAGAAACGAGCTACTGGTTAAAAATGTCAGTGTAAATTAAATAGGTTTGAAACAACTTTTGATTCGAACGCCAACCACAAAACACACAGAAGTGTCACGAGACGGAAGATACGGGTATTTTTTTGTTTGTCTCGTTTTCCCTCAAATTTTGTCGTCGTTTTTGTTTTGCTACGTCTTTCTAGTGCAATAAATTTTTATTAGCTGTGTTAATTGGAGTAATACACTACAGTATCAAATACGCTATGCTTATCTCTTTTTTCCACGAATTTTAACAAAAACCTGATTGGAGCTTTTTTTACCTGTCACTTTCTTCAAAAAGAGCTGTTGGACACAACTCGTTTAAGTTACATGGGTTTGATCATTCGTTTCTGTTAAAACTGAACGAGTTCGACCGAAATCTAATTAATTTTCAGAACTGGATGCAGTCTCCAATGACAATCAATGAATTGGGCTACGAATTGCTCTCTCAAGCAACATATTCTCCGGATTTAGCCTCGAATGAAAATTGAAACATTAAAGTATTAAGTGTTTTTTTTTATAAAAAAACCTGTGTTTCATTAAAAAAGTCACAGACTATTGGCCTCGTAGCAGGACAAATTAATAACTTCTACTGATGGTGGCCTTGTATGGGCCTCCTCGCCTCCTGTATCTGTCTAAGGACAACGAAATAGAAATTGCCATTGGTACATATCAGAGAACTGTATGAGTTGATTCACTTTCGCTGTCCACTCACTTTTACAATGCTTTTGTTTTGTTTTTTAACAACATCCAAAAGGCCGTAAGTACACTTTTTACTATTTTACAGGAGAAGCAAAAAACTTCATAAATTTAATAATATTTATATGTTAGGTGCCAAATTGATTAATGAATAAAATGGGTATTTTTAAACATATGTGAGTAAAATTTTAGGAAAATTATGTATTTTGGTTAATCACATCATAATCAATCAAAAAGTCTATTTTGAATTTTTTGGTTGTTACGGCCTTTTGGATTTTAAGTGACGATATGTAAATGATATTGCTTGCAGAGTTACCTCTCTAACAACTGACTGTCATTAATTCACTCTCTCTTTTTTTTTTTGGTGCTGTTATTAAAAATCAATAAAAATTCTTACTGTTGTTTGATTATTTTGCATGTTGACTAGATGAAGTCTTAAGTTAATAAAACTTGGCGTATTTATTAATAGTTTTTATCGTATTAAAACAATTTATAAAATAAAATTTTATAATATTACATAAAACTATATATGTCAGAAGGGGTTTTAAGAAGTATTCAAAACAATAATACTGATTCATTGCTTTAGTGAAGCATATGTATGAATGAATAGAGATTGCAAGCAGTGGCATGCATTTATTAACAACATTCTCATTGATATGAATTATGCAATAGCATCATTCTTTTTTTAATGTTAAGTGCTAGCTAGCTCAATATTCATTTTAGAAAATGAAAAATTATGCCGTTTCATTCGTAATCATGCAGATCCCTGGTGCATATGCAGGCCGAATTGTTTTTCCATCATGGTAAAGAGCATATGCAATTCGGTGTAACTTAATTTTTTTATTTTTGTTTTCATTTTAAAACTTCTGAAATTTCAAACGCTAATTATCTTTTTCTGTGAGTTCATTTCCATATATTAGATAAAAAAATACAACATTTTACTTTTTTGTCTGAGGTGTTAATTAATTATGTACTGAAATTTTTTGGCAAGTAAAGTATTAAAAGGTTTTTTTATGATTCGGCACGATTGTGAGAATTTGTAGATTATATTATGCGTAAATGTGATGAATTATAAATTTTTTTTTATATTAATATTTATGACTAGGAAAAGGATTTTCATGTAAATACATGTTTTCTGTCGTTGGTCGTATATCAACGTACATAAAATATCTTTGCGAATCAACAAATTTGTGACAAAATGGCATCGATTAGTGCATATTTTTGCATATTTTATAATAAATACATATTTTTGCATTTTTCATTGTAAATGTATATTTTTAATACATTTTTTAGTTTCCTCATGCTATAAATCTAATTTTGATTTTTTTATTAGTTGTAAATTATTTAAAAGCTGCAGTTTTTACGACTGTGTGAGAACAAAAAAGAGGAAAGCGAGAATAATTTACGATCGCATTTTTTGTGATATTTATTTATTTGATATTGAAAAACACCGTATGACTCCTACAATTCATTTGAGAAGTTCAGTACCTTGGTTTGAGTCAAGAACACCAATACCATTGAAAATAAAAATAAAAAATAGCATGGGATATTAGCCCTTTGAAATCCAAAAATGTTTGTGTAATTTTTTTCAGCGCTCTGCACACGTTATTTTTTGCATATGGGTGCAAGTATTTTGATTTTAAAATTTCTTTAATTTTATTAATAGAACTATAGTATCCGACAGCCTTCCGCCTAATTGATATTTGGGCACACATAGTATTGCTTTCTTGTTCACACTATAGGTGTGCTCTGAAAGGCAGAATAAATGAAGAGATAAAAATAAATTAGAAAAAGTTAACAAAAAAATTATGGACTTAAAATATATGCAACAAATTGGATCAATAAGATGAGTTCTAAGAACGAAAATTTAGAAACTGAATATTCCACAAACGAAATAGCAGCATTAAACGTTCATTTTTATTACATAAAGTTTTTTTCAGAAAAAATCGTCAAAGGTTTATCTTTGACAATAAAAAAAACATTTATTAATTCATGTACGTAAATAAAAGTTCGACTGAACTTTATTTTGTTTTTCATCTGATTTGACAAACTATTTATTAAGAAGGCATTGAGGCTGAGCTTTTTAAGTTTTTTAAGTTTTTAATGGCAAAATGTTTGTTAAGAAAGCAATGAAGGTGATTTGGTTAAGTTTTTAATGTTATCAAATATTGAAAAAAGAGTTGATAAATGCATATTTTATCAGTTTTAAATACATATTTTTATATTTTTAATGCATATTTTATGTACATAAAACGTGATTTTAAATGCATGAAAATCCTTTCCCTATTTATGACTATTCATAAGTTATGAAATTTAAATTTTTTTTATATGCAATGGATATTAGCAAGCGTGATTGTAAGTCTTACAGATATTCACTTGCTCATCTCTATAGTTAACAATAACAATACAGGTGAAATATGTTAACTCTTATAATAAATTGGTAATAAAAAAAGACCTCACTCAACCGGCCATAATAAATTAATCAGCATTTAGACAAGAAAATGAAGAGATAAAATAACTATATACTACAGACTCCAAATAGTTGCAAGATCAAAGGCATGTAAATTTTTACAAGTTAAGAGTTCCAAAAATAACAGTTAATGGAATATGTGTTGGCAATAAAAAAATTTAATAGCATGTTGCCGGTTCTTACTTGTTCACAAAACAGTGTCGGTGATTGCTATAGCGCAATGAGGAGAATAAATTTTAGCCCATAATGCTTTTTGGAAATTATTCATAATACTCGTATAAGTAATTGAGCATAATGAACAGCAGGTGGGCGCTTGTTCATTTTATTATTTGGGCAAATTTTCTCCATTTATATTTGGCGATTTTTCAATTTTTTTGGGTCTTAATTCCTTATTTCGTCACCTCAGAATTGGTTTAGCCCATACGCCCCAAAGTTGGAGTGAAGAAAAACGACAGAGAAGGTTTAAATGAAGTTTTCTCAAAATGTAGCCGATGAATTTCTTTTGTATTTGCACCACCTCTTTCCAAACAAATGAAATAAAAAATTTTCGGGAAATTTTTCACTTTTGCGGCTACCTAAACGGTGTTAACAATCATTCCTAGAAAGTTCATATATTCTAGAAAGTTGTTTATTGAGATCTTAGGTACATTTTTGTAATTGATTATTTCTTTGAATTTTGAACGGTTTGCTACCTATGAACCTAAACAGGGGCAAAAGGTAAACAAATCGAATTTTTTAAAGTTTTTTTGCGATTTTGATCTTGAAGATAGTTTTTTTTTATTTTATATGTTCACAATTTTTGTTCTTTATGACAAGAGCTACAACTTTGCCTCACAAAGCAAAGTAAATCAAAATTTCGAACGTTTTGCAAAATATGATCCTGAGAAAATGCAAAAATGAAATTGACACCCCAAATCTTTGGGGCCCATAAAAAAAGTATATAACTTGAGGCAAAACTGGAAGAATCGGGTCTTTTTTTTTGGTATTTCATTACGCAGTAGCATCCGTATATGGTTATATTTACATGACTTATTGATTTCTTGTAGAAATGAAGCAAAACAATAGTTAACTTTAGTTCGTACATTTTTGTATGAAGAATTTGACGCAATCGCCAAACAGTGACGTGTACTGCAAAACAATATTTAATAAACCTAAAAATAGTGAATATGGAGCAAAATGAATGGTTAATATCTCAGAAACCATAATAATTTTAGTGAAGCTCGTTTTTGATTCAGAAAGAGGGTATTCAAAATACATACATATATTCCATACCCAACTCATTTCTTTTCAAGAATGGTCGGTGAAGCAAAACTAATCTGTATATATTTTTTTGTTGATTTCCCTCTGTCCAACTGTTTTCGCACAATCGAAAGAATTTTCTTTTTGGGATTTTTGACATTTCTTAAAATTGTCTGATCGTTCACAATGAACAATCACCACAAATTTCAAATACATATGTCAAAATTCCCAAAAACTGTGAATAAACGCCCAAATTTAAAAAAAATGTTGAAGGATTGTTCATTGGACGAATAGAATTTTAATTTAGAATTAATTTATAAACATTTTTTTTAGTAACAGTCAAACTTTAAAATAGAATTTATTTTTAAATAAATAAACTTGGTGAAAATTTCAAATAAAAAATAATTAAAATTTCATTGTAATGTTGTTTTGATTCTTTAATAATTTTTTTACAATTTAAGATTATATATGTAGGAGTAAAATGATATGTAAAATTTGTTGACCCACAAGTTTGCTAAGAAAGTCTGCCTTATCGTGGTTGGCGTATTTCAAATACGACTACGACTGTTTGGTAATATATTACAGAAGACTTCAACAGTTTTTCTTTAATCTATTACCAAACAGTCGTAGTCGTATTTGAAATACGCCAAGCACGATAAGGCAGAATATAATTTCCTTCACAGGTTATAGCTTTTTAGCAAACTTTACGCACTTCTCGTATTCTTTTTAATAATTAGTGTTTTAGCTTCAGCTTACAAAACTGCCCACCAAATTCAAATTAGTGCATGAATGAGATAATTTTTGTACATTCTAGGCCTGTGAAATTTATTTGAAAATTTATTTTTATTTGAAAAAACTATAAAATGCAAAAAAAAAACAGAATAAAATTTGGAAAAATATATCTGTTTAAACTCCAATTGCCGTATTCTATAAATATTAGTTTGTATTTTAAGTGGGCATAAGTAGAAAATTATATGAAAATTTTGTTTTAAACTAAATAATAGTTTTAGAATACATCAGTAATTTTTTAAAACTTCGTAACATATTTTTAGTCTTGGGGACAAATTATGGAAGTTGTAGAAATATTTTAATATTTCAATACGTATCGAATGCCGTAACTTGCCCCCATTTAGAGAGAACATCAACTAACTACTATTAGTTATGATATAATTTTTAATCTGCTCCTATGAAAATTTCCTTCACTGCATGAATAAAAGGTAACAGCAATGACAACAACAACAACATTTTCAAAATCAAGTTTAAAATACCCAAAACGAGAGTGAGAGTAAAAAATAATAATTACATATCGTCATATAAATTAAATAAGGTCATATAACTTATTATTATAACAAAAAAATATTAAAAATCGTCTTTTTGATTAATTATGTATGATATGTGTAATTAAAGAAACTCCATAAGTCCCACTAATAACAAATTTGTTAACGCACGTCTAAAGACTACTTGGAACTTAATACTTTAAAGACGCAATTAGAAGTGACATGGCCATAACCAAACCAAAATTCAATTGGTTTCTATGGTAATGGCTATGGCGTTATGTCGAGTCACCTCTAATCGTTTACAGTGTTGCCCATTAGTTTGGTTCTAACGTCTGTTTTTTATGGCTATGGTTATGTCACGTCTGATTGCACCTTAGACTTAGGGGATGGTCACACTTGGGCAAATATTTGCTCAAAAAACGTGACCACAAAATATTAATAAAAAAGCTTTCAATTCAGATACGTATGTACATATTTGTTAAGTTAAATAGTTTCCAATAATGTTGCAATCAATGACGTTGTGTATTAGTTGTTTATGAAACTGTTTAACTTAAGAAACACTTGTCTGAATCAAATGGTTTTTCACAAACGTTGAGTGGTTACGCTTTTTTGGTCAAATGTTTGCCAAGTGTGACCGTACCTTTATTTATGTCTCTTGAATTTAAAATTTAACTTCGAACCTTTTTAAATTTATATGACGATATAATCAATTGTTTTGTTTAAATACTACTGTTTTTAGGTTAATTAAGTTTATATTGATTTAAAATTTAAATAACAACAAAAAATAAAAATAAACTAAAATAAAAGCAAAACGAAAAATACGACAACATAATAAAATATTGAAACGGAATTTTGACAACATGATTCACAGAGCGACGACTTTTCAAGAGTAATATTTATGTAATCTGATTAGAAGTACTCGTATATAAGGCATTGTGTCGGTAAACTGTTGGTCAAACATGTTTGAAATATGTATAATTTATTTCTTCAGGTATTAAGGTATGATCAGTCAGGCCAAATATTTAATGACGTTGGCATAGTTATTTAATATTTAATGTGATATATTTTGTATTATTTTCAAATTTAGGAAGTACATAATTATCGATATAGCCAAATTTTTACATGAGTCGATTGATCAGACCAGTTTTTCCACTCTTGTCGTAGTAAAAATATTAGAGACATTAAAAAATCTTTTTTTTAAGAGTTTGTTATATTCCAGGCTTGGGTATAATTCGTTCAGTCGTTCATTTTTGTCAAATGGGTTTTAGACTTAAGTTGGACTTGCTCACTAGTTAATTTTTGACACAAACCTTTGATTAAACTCATTTATAGTTGTGTCCAACAGCTCTTTTCGAACTAGCCTGTTCGCCTTCGAACCAAAAGTTGTTACAAACCCATTTAATTTACATTGACGTTTTTGACCGGACCCGTGTCCAACAGCTCATTTCACTTAAAAAAAAGCTGTTGGACACAACTCTAAACCAGTGTGTCGCAAAATAAAATATGTTTGTATTGGTGAGAAAAATGAGAGTAAAATAAACTTGCACTTGAAGAAAAGTTTTCTGATTTAAAATACATGATGTGGTTATTAGTTGTTTGTATTTTTTTTTATAAATAAGCAATTTAATAAAAACTTAAGTAAAAAGTAAAAATCTAATAATAAATTCAACAATGTAGTGTATAAATTCCAAATTAAATTTATTCAGAGCGCTGTGGATACTATTACAATGCATTTTTAAACTATCTTCCCTATAATTTTTTAATGTTTCATAACATAAAATGCATTGCATATTGCGAAAAGCATTTTTTATTACGAAATTAGCTTCCATAATAATTTAAACTTTTTTTTTTTTTTTTTTTTTGCTGCACAAATTTATTAAATTTTAACTTTAATTTCGTTTGGTGTGCTCAAAATAACTAAACAAAAAACCAGGAAAAAATTCGTACATGAAAGAGCATAAGCATGTATGTGATTTTCATCCCCACAATTGTGGTATGGCTTCCGGGTTATTGCTCTAAAGTTTAGGTTTAGAGTCTAAACCCATTTAAATTGTATGTGTTTGATCACAGGTTTGTGTCAGAAATCAATAAGTGAATGAGTTCGACCCAAGCAGACTTGTATCGAAATCGTTCAGTAGCTCGTTTTAGACAGAAACCTTTAATCAAACCCATGTGAAAGAGTTCGATACAAGTCTACACACTAGTCTCATGAGTTCGTTCATAAGTTTGTGTTTAAAATTTAGACTTGGGTCGCACTCGTTCTGTCGGTCATTTTAGACACAAGCCTATGATCAATAGACTTGGGTCTTACTCGTTTACTAGTTCACTTTTGACAAAAACTGATTATCAAACTAATTTAAATTATGCGGGTTTGATTAAAGATTTGTGTCAAAAATTACCTATTGAACGAGTTCGATCCTACTCTAATTATGAAACCCATGTAATTCAACCCAAGTGTGTGGTTGTAGAATTGGATCTAAATGGTTCACTGGTTCATTTTTGACACACACCAATGATCAAACCTATTTAACGGCCTGTCCCACAATGTCACCTGAAATCGTTCGATAGACAACTTGTATTGCAAACAATAATAACATTAGAAAATTTGCTGTTGTTTTCAATATAAGTATTCGATCGAACGATTTCTGGTGACATCGTAGGACAGGCCGTAAATAACATGGGTTTGATCATAGGTTTTTGTCTAAAATGACCAACTAAACGAGTGCATTTAATTTATTTATGGTCCCAAATTTTGCAGCACTTGTGCATTCAATTTTATTTTTAATGGACTTGAAAAAAGAGGTTGTCAATTCTAGTGTATATGGGTAATTCCACACAAAAACTTCCACTTTTTTTAGCTCCAACAAAAAAAACAAAGAAACAAGATTTCTTAACAGTCAGAAGAGAGCATAGTTCCTAGCCCAGTTGCGGCAATATTTCTTTATTTTCGTATGTAATTTCTCGACCTAGAAATGACCTTGAAAGCCTGAATAGATACAATATCTATAAAACTACATTAATTTCTTTATTTTCATTTGTTTTATATTTACATAAAAAAAGTCATCGAATTAGGGAACTTGCTTCGGTTCAACTCATTAATTTTAATGAAAATCAATTTCTTTAAATTCGCACACAAACACATTTGGTCTAATAAATAAAAACTGAGCTTTAACTCAAGTTAAGTCTGCTAAGTACGATCTCAAGCAATAAACACAAATAACACATACCACCTAGAGCTACAGTAAATATTTTTATACATACAAAGATTTACCTTTTGTCCAAAATTTTTGAGTCGAAGCAAATGCTCGGGTTTTATGCATTAGATCCATTGTCTCCTTAGAGTGGCCGTGAGTTGTAAGGAGAATTTTTTTTGTTGATTTCTTTTATTGTCACCCCCAAATCGGTACCGTTTTATGTTAAAAAAAAAATACAAAAAAAAAATCATAGCGATAAGTTGTGTTTTAGGAGGTGCGTCCGACCCTCAAAGTTAGCCCTCAAGCCCATATATTCAATGTAATTTTTTTTGTTTGTTTAGTTTTCTTATGACTGTACTTAATATATGTATGAAATAATTAAATAGACATAAACTCTTATTGTAAACGGTTAGTAAAATAATTTCCATATAAATGCAATTTTGGTATATATAATTTTTGGTTCATTATTTCCTAAAATATAAATTTTAGCAAAAAAAACTTTCTTTGAGACTAATGTTGTAGACTAGAAGAGCTCAAATATTGCTATATATCATATTCTTCTAAAATGATTTTTTAAAAAGATAGTCATATGCAAAAAATTACATTGAAAAATGGGCTTGAAGGCCAACTTTGAGGAGCGAGCGCACCCCCTAAAACGCAACTTATCGCTATGAAATTGTTTGTATTTTTTTTTACATAAAACTGAACCGATTTGGGGCGTGAGAATAAAAGAAATTAACAAAAAAATATATATATAACGGCCACTCTTATGTACATATAACAAATAAGATTTCATAACAAATGTTGATATTCACCAAATATGAATAGACGAAAAACGCTAAATTATGTATGTTGTTGCATTTAAATATAAATTGTATTAAACTTCTTCTGTTTGGGAAAAAAAGAAAAATAGTATGTAATAAAAATTTTCTAAAGCATAAATTAAATCAATTTAAAAAGAGATACTCTGAGGGCCTTATTCATAATAATAATTCATAATAATATTTCATAAATAAATTTTTATAGAAAATTTGTTTTGTAAACCTTTTATAATGAATAAGTCAGCTAAAATCTAAAAATAATTGAGTTCCAGTTATAATTTGAAAGTCAAATATGAAGTCATGCAACTGCACATTAGACCCCTGCACAAGACCACTTACATGAACTTTTAAGACATGAGGGAGTTTTCCAAATGCTTTACTACAGCGAGATCTTCTAAAACAAACCCTAAACAACGCTGTTGGCAAGACAATTGTTTCAGTTATTGCAGGTATAGGAGTAAAGAAGAAAATACTTCTTGGCGCGTAAAAAATTCTACCGTCAAGTTATAACATTCAAGTTTATTTCCAGTTATTTTTGAAGTACAAATCACTCATTTACTTCAATAGTGTCACAACTCAAAAACCCAGTTTTGCAGAACACGAGTTTTAAGTTTTCCTCCTAAATGTATTCATTGCATTCAAAACCATACTGCAAATTATAAAGGATGCCAAGTTTTTTAACCCATGCCATGAACTCTCATGAATCTCATTACACTAGGAATTCACAATATTCAAATTATAATAAATGTCATACGCAGTGTTGGCATCTCTACGAAGAGCAAAAGCACATTAAGCTGTTGCAAAAAGGGTAAAAAGCGCAATAAAATATGAAAAAGAGATTTTAATACATTTTAAGTTATTTAAAAAGGAGAGTTTAGAGTGTAAAAGCTCAAAATATAATTTAAAATTTTTGCTTCAAAATAAAGAAACTATTTGAGATGTAATAACAGAATTTATTAACATATTAATTAAAACAAAATCTTGATTAATTTAATAAAAATAAGTATGTAAAAACAAATAATAAAAAAATCAGGAGTCAAATAATATAGTAACATATACACACATACATATGTATGTACATACCCTGTTGCTAATTTTTGGAGTAGTTACGTTTTGGAACAGTCCTATACTAGTTATAAAGAGACAGAACTAAGAAGCTTGATGAAATATCGGCTGCACTTCTCTACAAGCGACGCGCTGTCCCTTTCTCTCTCTTTTGTTTGTCATGTAAATAACATGAAAAAAAAAGAATTTTTGCATGTGCAATATTTCCATTGTAAAATGGAATGCAGCAAGTGTTTGTATGTATGTATGTGGTAAAATTTTTTGTAAAGGAATTTGAATGTCTTCTGCGTCATTACAAATCGATCAGTGTTTTAATTCACGACAATATTTTATTTTGGCGGCGGATAAGTTTCATTTAAATTTAAATACGCAGTAAGTGTTTTTAATTGTATATATGTATATATATTTTTAAAAGAAAAACTATTTTATAAAATACTAGTACAAAACCTTCCATAACAGGCATTGATATAAACTAGTATAACAGCAAATAGTCCTTCAACTAGTATGCAACTCTACACAAAACAACTAGTTGTGCTCCTATGACAACCCAATGTAAAAGTCGATAGTTCGTTGTATGAAAAAAAAACAGATGTGCAACCAGTCTGAATTCAAAAGCAACTAGTATGTTTCTGACCACATACTACTCCTTTTATCTGCAGGGTACATACAATAGTAGGTGAAGCTTAGGCTTATAATAAGATATGTATGTTACTGAAAAATCATTTACACATAAAGAATGCATTAAAAGCGTCACTCTTTTCTTAAGTACTCTTAACTTAAAAGTTTTTGTTTTTGCGATATTCACCTTTATTCCAGTTGTTAACATTGGCAGCACGTCAATACAATATGAAAAAATTGGGGGTTGGCTACTCGTTGTCTAAAACAACTGACTGCTATTGATAACCTCATGATTTCAACCGAAATCGGCCCTTAAAATTAAACCACCCTACAGTATGATTAAAAATTTGTGTAAGCTTTAACAAATGTGTTATTCCGTACTACTTTCAATCAATTATTATGCAGATAATTATGTGGTACTTTCCAGTTACTTCCGTTTTTCATTTTGCACAAAAAAAAAATTAAATTTTTTAATCCCAATTATGAAAAGTTTTCTACATTGGCCAAAACAAAGTATACTTTTATGTATTTAAAACCAGTATTACCATACAAAATACTGGTTTTAAATTCTAAAAGTATACTTTGTTTTGACTATGAGTATGCCCCATTGTTTTTAACATACACGTAATTCACACGTTGATTTTTCAATGATTTTTTGAAATAAGATTTTTAGAGTTTGTAGGCGAAGGGTATAAAAAAGCAAAAATTTTAGAAACAAATCACATTTTCCGTTCTACGAGTTTTTTTTTTAATTTTCTTTACACATATTTTAATTTTTTATGTTGCATTATTTTATTTTTTCATTGGGTGAGTGTCACCTGTAGGTATTTGTGTCACTAATATATGAGTATAGGGAAGATCGGAAAAATCTTTATTTGGGACAAAATGTACATATGTAGGTTTTTTTTATCTCATATTGCATTTTTTGTGCATAAATGTATAAATAACTAATGGGTGGTTTTTATTGAGGTATAGAACTTTAAGTTGGCATCACTTTTTTAACTGGCGGCCATTTTGTCAGCTGTCAAGTGATTAATATTTAGTTTGGTTTGCCATTTCATCATGAACAGGTTGACAAAAGAACAACGCTTGCAAATCGTGCAAATTTATTTCGAAAATAATGGTTCAGTTCGCGAAGTTTACCGCAAGCTCCGTCCATTTTATGGTCGACATAATCGTCCATCAGAGCAATTAATTCGGTTAACCATGGATCGTTTTCGCACTACGTTTACTCTATGTGATAATATGCATCCGCAGAGACGTCGAACAGTGCGCACCGAAGAAACAATTGCCGCTGTAGAGCAAAGTGTTGAAGAGGACCCGAATGAATCGATTCGCCACCGTGCACAGCAATTGGAGCTTTGTCCATCAACTTTATGGAAGATTTTGCGCAAAGATCTTGGCTTGCGACCTTACAAGATCCAGCTTGTGCAAGAATTAAAGCCGCGAGACCATGCAATGCGTCGTGATTTTGGTGTATGGGCCGAAAATGAGATTGATCTCGATGCTGATTTTCATCGCAAAATTTTGTTCAGTGATGAGGCTCATTTTTGGTTGAATGGCTACGTCAACAAGCAAAATTGCCGCATTTGGAGTGAAGGGAATCCACATGAGACCCTTGAGACGCCATTACATCCACAAAAACTGACTGTTTGGTGTGCTCTATGGGCTGGTGGAGTCATTGGGCCATACTTCTTCCGAAATAATGCTGGAGAGTCAGTTACCGTTAATGGAGACCGGTATAGAGCCATGATAACCGACTATTTTGTTCCCGAATTGGATGGCATGAATGTGGATGAGTTGTGGTTCCAACAAGACGGCGCTACATGCCACACAGCGCACGTCACAATCGATTTATTGAAGGAAACATTCGATGAGCGCATAATTTCGCGGAATGGACCTGTCAATTGGCCACCAAGATCGTGTGATTTGACACCATTGGATTATTTTCTTTGGGGATATGTGAAGTCGCTCGTCTACGCCAACAAACCAGAAACGTTAGGGGACTTGGAAGCCAACATTCGTGGCGTTATTGCCAACATACGGCCCCATATGCTCGAAAAAGTGGTTGAAAATTGGACCTGTAGAATTGGCTTTATTCGAGCCAGCCGCGGCGGCCACATGCCCGAAATCATATTTAAACATTAATGGCATAAAATTATCCTTCCAATAAACCCAAATTGATGGACATTAAAACGATTTTCTTGTGTTTTATTTCAATTCGAAGTTCTATACCTCTAAAAAAACACCCGTTATATTAAAAATATATTTTTGCTCATAAACCGTTTCAAAATTTGTTTCTGCTCGAAATTACACAGACTTTTATCTAATTATTTTGGTGTCAAAGTGCCTGTCTGTGGTAGCATCGCTGAGAGAGGATAAGAAAAACGCTGTCAAAATAAAATAGATTCTATCTCTCGACTGCTTTCTGGCGCTACTTTTTTTTGTCAATTTGTATTTAAAATGTGTTTATACCGCAATTCTGCTTGATCATTGAGGCCTTAAATCTTTTTAATTTATCTTTCTTTAAATTAAATTACTAATATTTGTAGATTTTCGTATGGGGTAAATTTTTTAACATGTAGGGAAAAAAACGGATTTTTTAAAAATCTACTGGCAACACTGATACAATATTTGGAAGAAAACAAAATAAGAACTAGAAACATGGAAAAAATCATCTTATGAATGTAAAATGTTTTTGGAAGCAACTTTTAAAGAGAATCAAAAATAAAATAAGATTTTTAAATCATCATATGAATTAGGTCATAGTTTCCGTTATTGTCATTAAAAACAATTTAAGAAGCCTCAGTTAAAAGGTACTGCTATTAGCGCTTAAAAGTATTTTAGTTTTGTAAATTAAAAATATTTTTCTTTAACAAAAAAGCACCAAAAGCACTGCAAGAAATTGTTAAAAGCACTGCAAATACCCGCTTTTTAAAAAAGGGTATTAACCAAAATTTCGCGTTTATGAAGAGGCAAAAGGCACCAAAAAATACCCGAAACGCACCAAAATACCATCACTGGTCGGTCATACGGGTGCTTCGCACTTAGAAACTTTAAAGCAAAATAAAGAAAGTGAAACTTCGACATTAAGAAACATTGAAAATATGTTCAGTCAATTAATGAACATGTTAACTCTTTTAATAAGCAAACTATGCAAATAAACCTAAGGATATCAGTATGGAATGCAAATGGTATCTTGCCAAAATTTAATGAAATTGAAATTTTTTTTTGAATCAAATCATCCAGATGACAGATGCTGCTCTACTTATTAAAATATCTATTAGTTATGAAATAGCTGAAGAGATAATAAGTAGACCTTATATCCAATACTTAAATTATATTTAAATATTCTGACCAGGGAAGGCATTGAAAATTTGAAAATTGTACCAACATCTCTCAAAAATTGTACTTTTTGACCTTAATTGTACCAAAAGATTTTTTTAGTGCAAATTACATATTTTTATTTGTTTTTATTGAAATAATCGACTTCGTTCTGACTACCGAATCGTTTTCACAAATTTGCTTGTAAGTTGGGATGTTTAAGCATATGGTTACACATGTTTAAGTTTAAAATTAAAATACACAAGTTAATAGCATTTGCTCTAGCATCCGAATTTAGAAGAAAAATGATTTGGAAAAGGACGAGTTCACATTTTTTTATTTTCTCGCTGCTTTCACAGGACTGTTTTCAAGTTGAGAAGAATATGAGTTTTATTGTTCAAAAGTGAATATTGACATATACAATCTCTTGAAAATAAATGCGGAGTGAAACTGGGGAGATTCCTTAAATGTACTTAATTTGTCATTGGTGTACTATTGTACTTTCCGAGTTTGAATAGTACCAAACTTTGCCATTTACAATTGTACCAACTTTGCCATCCCTGATTCTGAACCTAGGCGATTACTTAACTATGTCTAATTGTGTACCAAATTTCAGCTCTTTACCCATAGCAGAAGTGATTCGTTAATTTGCTGAATGAGTCTGTGAGTATATCATATAATATGCATATCTTCTACATGTGCGCATTCCTTTATGATATTTAACAAATAATTTTGTTAAGTAATTTAACTGACTACAAAATCTTAATAAATCTTAAATCTTAAATCTTAATCTTAAATCTTAAGAGTCTACCAACCAAATCTTATTAACATATTATGGCAAAAAAATAATTTTTTCATGCACTTTTTTTTGCAAAAATTAAGGAAACGCTTTTTAGGGTTCCGTACACCAAAGGTGAAAAGGAACCCTATTGTTTTCGCTACGCTGTCCGTCTGTCCGTCACGGTATTTTCTCAGGAACCGTAAGAGCTACGGACCTGAAATCTGGACAGAGTATGTAGAACCTTGGCCGCTACAACAACAAATACATGAGAATTAAAAATTAAAGGGTGTTCCAAAACGAGCAACGAAAAATGTTAAAATACCATGTAATATACATACAATTGTATGAACATATGTTTATTGAAACTTGAAATTTGTAAAATTAGTGTATTTTCATACAGACTACAACAATTAAAACTAAAATTTAAAAAAATTTTAATTAAAGGGTGGTCCATCAGTTAATGCAATTTTGACTATGTAATTTTGACAATTTGCTATATCTAGGAAACCGTAAGAGGCAAACACTTGAAATTTTCAAAAACGGTAAAACTAAAAAAACCTAAAATTATAAAATCGCCAAGCCAAAAAAAATCGCCAAAAATTAAAAAAATCGCCAAAACGAAAAAAATCGCCAAAATTAAACAAAAAAAATTCTAACACTAAAATAAAACGCCAAAATGAAAAAAATGCCAAAAATCTAAAAAAATCGCCAAAACGCGAAAATGTTGCCATAACTAAAAAAAAATTGTAAATAAAAAAAATCGCAAAAATGAAAAAAGTCGCCAAAAATAAAAAAAATCGCCAAAATGAAAAAAAGCCAAAAAATTTTAAATAAAAAAAATCGCAAAAATGAAAAAAATCGCCAAAAGTAAAAAAAAATCGCCAAAATGAAAAAACGCCAAAAATCTAAAAAAATCGCCAAAATGAAAAAACGCCAAAAATCGAAAAAAATCGCCAAAACAAAAAAATAAAGTGTCAAAGCTAAAAAAAGAGTCAAAACTTAAAAAAATCGCCAAAACCGAAAAAACGCAAAAACCTCCAAAACAAAAAAACCGAAAAGACCCCAAAAACGAAAAAAAATGCCAAAACTGTATATTATATAGGATGAAGTTTGTATTAAATTACATATCTAGTGTTCGTACGGAACCCTTCGTGCGCGAGTCAGAGTCGCACTTTACTGAATTTATTTTAATTTTTTCAAAATAACTTACAGGTACTGCTAATTGTTTACTAACAACATTTGGCTAAGCTGTACAACTTTTTACAATCTGAACGTGTATAGGCCTTCTAAAAGCTCATGCAGACCATTTTTTACCTCAAAACTACTATTGAATCTATACTGTCAAGACCGTGTGGATTTTTTACTGTTGCACAGTGTTATTATTTTTATCAAACGAAATCGAATGTGTATTTAATAAGTAGACATAAAAAATTATTCACAAATTAATGTTTTCAATTAAGAATTTAATTGATTCAATTAAATGTTTAATTGTATTAACTAATTAGAGTCGAAAAACTTAATTCATGTTATCAAATTGTTTATAGGTGAAAATTTAATTAATTTTTTAATTGATATTACAAATATTTTAATTGATATTACAAAATCATTCATATTACTTTTTTGTGTGTATGTGTATCGCATCAGACAAAGAGGTCCGGTTTCTTCGTATCTATCTTTACCGATACGAATATGCCGGATCTTCTGACTGAATTCGGTAAAAACATTTTCGCCGGGGACCCATTTCATATAAACTTGTAAAATATTTGGTTGAAACGAAAGATGGTATACATATGTACATAAATAAATTATTTATTTATTGCTCTTCATTGGTCACACCTTTGGCACGAGTTTTGATTTTGTTTTTTATTAAAATTTTAGTAAAAATAGTTTTACCATGTCTTAGATACGGCTATGTAAATAAATGACCGTGAATTCCTTTGAAGTTTAAAATTCAAATTTTTTTCAGTCACTCAGATTTGTTGTACTTGCTTGGTTTAGTTTATTTTTATTTTATCCAATTTAATATGCAAATCTTGGTTTATACATATGTAAATATAATTTTATTTTTAATTATATGCATACGCACATACATTTTTGTTGTAAGGGCATTTTTAGAGCATATTCTGGTTTTCGTGGTAATAAGGAAATGTTAATTTTTCAAGGCAAAGAAAATTTATTCCATTGTCTTATCGGCATTTGAACGATTTTGGCGTCTCAATGTACTAAGTGACGTATACAAAAATGTATACGTTAACTTATACATATGTATAAGGAAATTATTCGATTAAATAACACACATTTTAAATAAAAATCATTCGAATAAAATTAATCGAATGAGAAACATACTACATGCATAGTAGACATTTTCTTAATAAAAAAAATTAGCAAACTTTATTCGACTAATTTTATTCGATTATATACAATCTAATAAATTTATTCTAATCTATAAAGTCGAATAAATTTATTCAATCACGCTTTATTGAGACTACAGTGGTTGAATAATTTGCATAATTAAATTAAACTTTGCTTCCTCATTGGCATAATTCGAATAATTTTTATTAAAATAAATATATTTTTCGTTAAGTAATTGGGCCTAATTTAAGAATTTTACTTCGACTACAACGATTTTGTACTACATTAAAGAAAAAATATTGAAATGTTCCTTAGTCTAGTACAAAATATTCGTATTCGAAGTCGAAATACCACACTCGTAATTAGGCCCATTTCAAACAATGAAAAAATAAGTTAACACAAATTATAATTTTAATTATTACACTAACAGCCTTATTCATAAAAAATATTTCAGGTTTATTAAGCGCTTATTTGACATATTTCTATGGAAAATTTGTCAAACAAACCTGTAATAAACCTAAAATGTTTTTTATGAATAAGACCGTAAATATCAAAGAATTGTAATAATCTATTTTATTACTTGAATATAAAAAATATGTTGAATTTAATTTAGTAGCCTAAGACATTTGTATTTTAAAAAAACTTCAAACAATGAAAAAATTAAAAAAAAAGTTAGTCACATCGAGACCAAGGCACATTTATTTCCAGGTAATATCAGGATTACAAGAACAATGAAAAAATACAACAATGAAAAAAACAACATGGTTTTTAATTGATCCAAAATATCAAAAATATAATTTGTTGTAAAATAATAATAAAGAAAACTATTCACATAAATTTGAAAAAATTTCTTCACGGCAGCTACCACTAACAAAATTTGCAACGTTTAGGCACTTTTCACAAATTCTTAATAGTTTTTTCATATTTTTAAATTTGTTTCAAAAGAATTTTTTAATAAAATATTTTTTACATTGAAAATTTTTTAACATTTTTTTTTAATTTCTCTTTCGTAAACAATTTTTGAAGCTTCGAATGAACTATAATTTAAAAAAAAAAAGTTCAGCTGCGTTTCCGCTACTACCTGGTGAATGTGCCTTGATCGAGACCTTAGAACAGGTTGTTTTAATTCAAAATCGAGTAAAAACACATGGGAACAATTAGCTTATACATACATATGAACAATAAAAGGTTTTTGTTATACGAAAAATTTAAGCAGAATTTTCGATTAATAAAAAAGATTTTTCTTTGAAATTTTTCGTCAACGATAGTATATATGTATGTATGCTCTATTCAAAAGTATTAAACTTAAGTTTAGGTACATATTTTGTGTTAAGCTTAATACTTTTGAATAGAGCATACATACATACATATATACTATCGTTGACGGAAAATTTCGAAAAAAAAAATTTTTTTTGTGTTTATATTGTTGTTTGACCAATGTGTTGTTTAAGTATTCGTGCGGATTTCCCTAGGCTAATCTTTGGTCAAGTTTTTGTTTTAGACTTTTAATAAAACAATTTTTTTTCTGATGTATAGTTGTTTTTTACATCTTTATTTGCTCGACGTTTCGTTGGCTTTTTTCCAACTTCTTCAGGAGCTTTCTTTATTTAAATAAGGTTTATGATCTTTTACATATTAGTTTGAAACTTATATGCAAATAAAACTGGACATCACGGACATAATATAAAAATTGTCATTTAATAAAATTAAAACTGGACATCACAACATTTGAAAAATAATTAATATAATTAAATTGTATAAATAAAAATATAATCACGGCACAAACACAAATTATCACAGTTCGGTTTTCTATCACAGATTAATCAGTGGCATTTGAAGTCGTGTGTTCGTGTAGCCTGCTGTGGTGAATGTGTTTAATTCATAATGAGTACCAATGTTAATGGTTCAATTAGGATTTCATATAAAAATTGAGTAAAGGCCTTTCTAATATACTATATAAAATACGTTTAATTAAAAAGAAGAAAAAAAAAATAGTTTTATTTAGTTTTTTTATATACCAAAAATTTTTTCAATTTTTCAACCTGAAACTATATTTTTTTATTTTAAAATTATCTGATTTATAGAAAATATATTTATTAATTAATGTGAGTTTCTAAAGAAGAGAAGAAAAATTAAACTAGAATTCTTTTCTTCTTTAGAAACTCACATTAATTAATAAAAATATTTCATTCAATAAGAATTGAAATTATTGAACTTAAGCCCGAATAAGAAATTATTTCTGATTAAAATTCACTACAGTTCACCTGAATCTAGAAATGTTTTGTTTAGTTAATCTTATGTAACAAAGCTTTCCAGCTCTGGAACTGTGATTTTTATTCTTCTAATTTTGTATACCGAACTTTTCTTTCGAAAAAATCAATTATTTTTAATTTCTAAAGAAAAAGAAAAAAATAAATTGACCCTGTTGCTTTTATATACAAAAAACAAATTAAATTATCCAACCCTGGAATCATACTTTTAGTTTTTTCTGATTTCTTTTAGCAAAATATTTCTTACCAAATATAAACAATGTTTAATTTATAGCAAAAAAGAAAAAATTGTTTTAGTAGGTTACTGTTACAGAAAAAAAAAATTAAATTTCCCAACCCTGGAATCGTCTTTTTTATTTACTTTAATTTTGAATACCAATTTAATTCTAAATGAAATATAAAATAGGTTTAAATTACAAAAAAAATAGTTTCAGCTAGTTACTTTTATATGGCAAAAAATAACAAGTTTAAACTTTCCAGCTCTGAAAATGTATTTTCGATTTTGCTAATTTTCAATGCCGATCTATTTCGGACCATTTCTGATACACTAGTTCAAGACCGAAGTCCCCAGCTTTTCTGGGAGCTTCGGAAAACCGATATCCCGTACTGAAAGACTGACAGACGGACGGACGGGAAGAGGGACAGTTGTGTTAATGCAAAAAATTTTGAAATGTCACTTTATAGTTCAGTTTTGCTTAATTTAGGCACTTTATCAGTAAGTTACAATAATGGTCCTTAAAAGGAGAAAAGGAAATGTGAATAAACTTGTTATAGATTTGTATTTACAAACAATTTGCAAAAATTTACGGCCCCATTTTAAAAATGACCGAACCGCTCCATTAATCAATCAGCACTTTTTAAAATACCCTGTAGTAAATAAAATAATCACCCAGCAAAAAATTAGACATTACCATCTGAACTACTTGCCATATAATGACTTACTTTTTAGATTGCCAAATGGAAGTACTCGCTAACAAAACATATTACTTAAAATTGTAAAAATAGGAAGCAGAAGTTGAACATATTCTTTGGGTTTTAAAAGAAGACTTGAAAATATTGCCAAAATAAGTAGTTATTTTAAATAAATTATAAATATTTCTAAATTGCCTACTTATTTATTTTAAACTAAAAAATAAGTACTTACATTTTGGAAAATAATTATTTAAATATAAGTAGTTCTAAATAATTTTTTTTTTCATTTACGGTTTTATAAAAGTTGATATGAATGAAAGCAATTGAAATTTTTCTAAATATAGTAACAATAGAGGCACTGATACGAATAAAATATAACCCACTTCAATTGAGTTTATAAAAGAAATTTTACAAAATGGTGCATTTCGTAGTAAAACAATAAGTTTTTTTTAAATTATTTAAATTTTTCTTAAAAGTTATTATATGTATATTTAATCAAACTGAGTTTTTAACCAAGACCTTCCATTTACTCAAACAACGGCATATTTAAAAAAAAGTAGTTCAATCAAGAAAAAAATAACTATTTCCCACAATGGAAAAAATAATTAATTCCTAAAATAAACAACATAACTACTTCTCAAGAATCGATTATTTTAGTCTCACGCCTTGTTAAAATCATTAAGTTGGTAATCCAGTAAGGAACAGCTTCCACCAAAAATGCTTAATTCCAAACTCGATTACCTTTTTTGAAATTTTTTGCTGGGCAGTTGACAAAAAACACTAAGAGCCAATTTCACCAACTCTATTTAAATATAAATTCATATTTAAATGTCGATTTTCGTAAATTTTTGTATGGAAAAATTACATTTAAATATGAATTGATATTTAAATAATTCACCAACTTATTGGCCCTAACTTATAAATTAATTATTTTGCAAGTGACTACAAATTGGTTTAAATCTCATGCAGATATCAACCAAACATATTGAATAGAAAGAAGCACACGTAAGAAATAAATAAAAGCAAAATAATTAAATGAAAAGAACATAAAAAAAAAAACAAAAGAAGCATGTCATGAAATCAAATGTCAAATGTTTTTCTTGAAAAAAAACTAATATTTTTCACTACTTAATATGTATTAGGGATGTAACGAATACCAGTTTAGCGAATGCGAATGCGAAAACGAATAATGCATTTGAATTTTTGCGAAAGCGAATGCGAATGCGAATGCGAATGCAAATACTTACAATACGGTAAACAAAACACATCAAACTAAATTTGTTTAAGAACATGAAGTTGTAATATATACATAGATGTACTACATATAGCATTTTATTTAAATTGAGTCTTGAATTGAGCAAATATTTATTAATTTATTAAACTCTTAAAACAGAAAGATGTATATATGAAATTATATTGAAATAAGTATAGATAATAAAAATAAATTTACAAAATGTTAGGCAATTAACCCATTCGTACTTTGGCCCTAAATACTGGTACTCTGTTCAATAATTCATGTGAAATGCTGCCAAAATACATAT
This sequence comes from Tachina grossa, assembly GCA_949987645.1. NCBI lineage: Eukaryota > Metazoa > Arthropoda > Insecta > Diptera > Tachinidae > Tachina > Tachina grossa. Next base: position 44,782,342 of record OX465278.1, on the reverse strand, counting down.
TAAGAAAAATTGGCATGAATTCATGAAAAAAATTTGGAGAAGTATATATTACTTTGTTCATCTTGGGGAAAACATATGAAATATATCTTCAACATTTTAAGTTTTCTTGCGAAATAATATACGTGGCACTTGTTTCGCATAAAATTTACAACAAAGAACTGCTAGTTAAAATTGTTTGCATTTAAAATTTTCTGTGCGAAGTAATGAATGGTGCTCAACATTTTTCAAATGTTTGAAAAGGCTAGTTTTAAGTATTTTTCAAAGCTGTATTTTGGTTTAGTATTCGCTTGAAATATTCGCATGTATTTTAGCGAATGCAAAAGCGAATGCAAATAGCAAAAGTTAGCGAATAATTTGCGAATGCGAAAGCGAATGCGAACATTCGTTACATCCCTAATATGTATAATATTTTCTATGAGCGGTTCGTATGTATGGATGTACATATATATGTACGTATTTTTCATTTTTAGTGAATACAATAAAAATAAATATTATGTATATGTACATTGTACATATATTTACATAGATATATATGAATATATACATACATATATCTATATAGTATATAATATATATCATATAAATATAAATATATCTTTTTTTTTTGCTATAATATTAATAAACTACAAATTGGTTGGAAAATAAGTAATTAGTAGTCAATTAAAAAGTCATGCAGAGAAAGCCAATTGACTACCGCCTATGATATGCCTATGTTAAAATAGTGAGTCGGCAACAAGGAAAAAAGTCACTGAATCAACCAGATGTGGTTATTCAAATACCAGTTTGAAGTTACTTACAAATGGGTTTGAGTTCCTATAGGGTACATACATACATACATGTACAGATGTACATATACAGATGTATGTATGTACAACGGAATTAATCATAACACATAGTAAACGTGTTTGACAGGTGTACTCGTCTAACGCTTATTACATTTCTAATCTATGTGCTATTTCAATATTTATATTGTTCTATTATATTCTATATTTTCAGCTCAAGCGGTCAATAGGTTTATAGCACTTTTTTAAACTATATTCGTGACTGTTATTTATTTGGTCCACTTTAAAGAAATGAAAAAAAACTAAAATACTGGTAATAAAAAATTAAATTACATAAATATTCATGACACAAATAAGGAAATAGTTCAGAGATATATTATTTAACTAAAGCAACAACAAAAGGGTATGTGTGTTGTGAAAAACGTCTTATTATTTTTCAAGAAACGGAAGTATTAGTTTAGAAGCGACAACAATCAAAAACTTATGACAAAAAAAGTACAAATATTCTTTAAGCCATAAATTACGTAATATACTCTTATGTGTATTTTTTTTAATAAAAAGTACTTTCTATAAAACATTAGAACGCAATCCGAGAAAAAAAGTTCTCACTTTTGTTACAGAAACCAAGTTAAGTTGTCAAATAGTTATCCAAAATCATCAATTGCCACGCCCACATATACAGTACTTTTTTTATATATTGCGCCATCATCTAAAGCCCGATCTGAACATGTTATATATTGTTGTTCATGGCTCGAAGATGGTTTAATACTTGCTTTTTGGTAGCTTTTTAATCCGCTATCGAGTTCCGGGCGTCACTTATGCCATCTCGGCATCCTTCCCCTAGTATCAAATTTTTTGCACATGACAAGAAAAGCTAACTTTTTCTTTAGTCACTTCTTACTATCAATAAATTATCGAAGCTATTGAATATGGAGCTAAAAGGAGATTATGTAGAGAAATAAAACAAAAATTTTCCCAAATTGTCTGTGTTTACTTTTCCAGGTCGGCTAGTTTTGGGACCGTCCTCTTACATAAAGTAACTTTTATAAAAAGTATATTTAATAAAAAGTACCTTTTATAACGAGTATCTTTTATTAAAGGTATATTTTATAGAAAAGTACATTTGATAAAAACTATGTATTTTTATAAAAAGTCACTTTTTCAAAAATAACTTCATATTTTTACAAAAAGTACCTTTTATAAAAACATCTTGTGTAAAAATTTACCTTTTTAAAAGAAAGTATCTTTTACAAAAACTACCTTTAAAAAGATTACCTTTATAAAGAGTATGATTTATAAAAACTACATTTTATAAAAAGTACCTTATATAAAAAATACATTTTATAAAAAGTAAATTTTATAGAAAGTAACTTTTATAAAAAATACATTTTGTATAAGTACCTTTTATGAAAAATACCTTTTAAAAAAAGTAAAACTAAATTTTATAAAGAGTATGATTTATAAAAAATACATTTTATAAAAAGTACCTTTTATAAAAAGTACATTATATAAAATGTACCTTTAAAAAAATAAATTTAATAAAAAGTAAATTTAATAAACAATAGTACATTTTACAAAAAGTAAATTTTATAGAAAAAACCTTTTATAAAAAATTCATTTTGTTTAAGTACCTTTTATAAAAAAATACCTTTTACAAAAAGTACCTCTTGCAAAAACTAAATTTTATAAAGAGTACGATTTATAAAAAGTACATTTTATAAAAAGGACATTTTATAAAAAGGACATTTTATAAAAAGTACATTTGATAAAAAGCACATATTATATAAAAAGTACCTTTTATAAAAAATATATTATATAAAAAGTACATATTATAAAAAGTACCTTTAATAAAAAATACTTTTTTTTAAGTTCCTTTTATAAAAAATACCTTTTACAAAAAGTACCTCTTATTAAAAGCACCTTGTGTAAAAAAGTCTCTTTTATAAAAAAGATATTTATTACAAAAGTAACTTTTTGTAAAAAGTTCCGTTTATTAAAAGTACCTTTTATAAAAAAGATATTTATTACAAAAGTAACTTTTTATATACAAATATGTCATACAAGCACATCCTCTCCATTTCTATAAATTTTAGTTGCAAAGTCGCTTATTTAATCAAATATTTGCTTAGTCTGGCCTGGGATGTACAGTAGAGTTGTTCGAAAAAAAAGTTATGCCAAGCAGAAAATATAAAAATATATTCTAGTCGTTGGTTCGTACTCACCCTAATGCTAAATATTTTTGAAGGAAAGTCATGGCTAGAATATGACTACTAAAAACAGAAATGTAGCCCTTACGGAGCCATGAACTAAAAATTTCGACACGGCGAACAAAATACAAAAAGAACGGTGTTTGTAGGCGGGGCAAAAAAATAAAAAAACTATTTAGAATTATTTTTACAGCATCTTTAATCCTAGGAGGAGACTGGCACAAATTTTTTTCTAACCACTCTACTGTACATCCCATGCACCCATTGCGGTGTGGTCAGACTGAGCAAATATTTGATTAAATAAACGACTCTGCAGCTAGAATTTATAGAAATGGAGAGGATGTACTTGTATTATATATATGTATGTATGTATGTAACAAATTACTTTGTAGGCGTGGCAAAAAATAAAAAAATATTTTTTAACCCTAGGGGGTGACTGGCACAACTTGTTTTTGTGGAAGGCTATAACCACTCTAATGTACAGCATAACAGAATTAAAATAGAAATTTAGAAGAGTATTCACTCAATTCATGTTTGAATATAATTTCGTATACATTAGAAATATATTTTATTTATAGTGTCATTAATCTATAACTTAATTTGTTTTATTTAAACAACAGCTTATTGACAAACTTCATTTAAGTTTCACATCAATTTAATGAATTTTTTTCTTATTGCTTTTTTCCTGGGATTCGTTAATTTGTGAAGGGGGTCATTAAAGTGTTAAAAGTGTTAAAGGGTTACAAACATAAAAACTAACCTTGACTTGTTTTTATTAGTTGCGATTTTTTTTTGCTTATAATAAAACTTAATAGCCGGCAACTACGAAAACTAAATAAATTTGAATATTTTAAATTTCAGGAAATTTTCGCTCCCATTTTTTTAAGTTTTACGAACTTTGATGGGTTTTGAATTTTATTGACAGCTTCTGTTCAAACGACAGACATTTTTAATGACGAAAGCTTTGCCACGATTTTGTTTCATTTTACGATTATTTAGCGCCTTGGGAGACATTTTTATGTTAATTAAATTAAATTTTTTTCCATGTGTTTGCCTTAACTTTTATTGCTGCTATGTATATGTTCATTATTTTTCCATTTCCAGTAGATTTTGTTTACGAATATTATTTTGATGTTATTTGTTTTGTAAAAATTCTAATATTTTTTTGCTTAGAATAATTAGCATTAAATTGTGTAACTTACGCCAGCAAAAAGTAATGCGGTCACAGTTACAAACATGTATTTACATATGGATGGAACTATTCCGAGACTTTGTTTTCGCTATTATATATTAAGTGTCATCGTATCGTTTTAAAAAATTTTGCATCAATCACCTTTTTTTCCCAAGTCGTCCATTTTTACAGCCTGTGTGTTATGTTAAAGTATTATCATTATGGGATTTTTTTTATATTGAATATGGAAAATTGTTCGCCAATATATAATCATTAAGAAACACTGAGTCAAAGTCGAGTCACATAGAATGTGTCATATGTTAATCTTCGCCTTTTTCAACTGACAGCTAAGTTGAAATACAGGGTTTCTTATGAACTTTGTCACATTCAATACGTTTCTGTCACCGCAAAGTACAAAAGCTTGGCAACTTTTAACTTTTGGGGTACGTTTAGTGCTTTCACAGCTATTATGGCTTTCTTTTTGTTACATTTTCATTCAGGTTTTTGTGTTTTGTGGGATTAAGAATAAATTAAAACAACAGAAGAAATAAATTAAATAAAAAAAGAACTCAAGTTTAATTAATGCAATTGAGATCAAACCTATTGAAAATGCCCAAATGTTTTCATCAGCAAAGTATTAAATTGTGGCAACTTTCAACTTGAAAAAGGCGAGACTCATAACGTATGTGACTCGGCATTTAAGCTTATGTACAGGGTGGGCCAAAAGAAACCAAGGGGTGTAAAAGTTTAATAACTTTTTTGTTTATTAACTTTTTTTATTTTTTCTTTCAGATTATATAATATACAAAATGGAAATTTTTTTACACTAAGTATGAAAAATGATGTCTCTTAAATGACCACCGTTTTCAGCTTCGCACTGATGGGCTCTTTTTAGAGCATTTTCCATAACATCTTTCAAAACTTGTGGCTGTAGCGTTCGAATTTCTGCAACAATGTTTGCCTTGAGTTCAAGGATTGTCTCTGGCTTGTTCACATACACTCGCTCCTTCAAAAAACCCCAAAGAAAATAGTCGGGTGCTGTCAAATCTGGCGATCGCGCTGGCCAAATAATTTCCGAATTTCGAGAAATTATTCGCTCTCCAAAAATTTGACTTAAAAGTGCCATTGTGTCTCGGGCAGTATGGGCAGTGGCTCCGTCCTGCTGAAACCACATACCAGGTCTGTTTTCAAGAGCAGGACGTAAAAAATTTTCTATCATAAACGGATACCGCTCTCCGTTTACGGTTACAGCACTTCCATCTTCATTCTCGAAGAAGTAGGGCCCAATGACATCTTCAGATGTGATCCCACACCATACTGTACACCTGATGGGGTGCAATTGGCGTTGATGAATGGCTCTTGGATTTTGAGAACCCCAGAACCTACAGTTCTGCTTATTAACAAAGCCATTCAAATGAAAATGAGCTTAAAATAATAAAATGAGCTGTTCAGTTGTGAACCTCTCCATTATAAATTCTCTATATAATCTGAAAGAAAAAATAAAAAAAAATTAATAAACAAAAAAGTTATTAAACTTTTACACCCGTTGGTTTCTTTTGGCCCACCCTGTACTTCATGGAAATTTTTAAATTTAATTTAATTTAATTTTTTTAAAAGTTCGAACATTTAAAAATACTTGAATTTATCTAATGCACTATGTGTCTAATTTCAATTTTAGCGGAAAAAAAAATTCAAATTTTCAATTTTCGCTTTTTGTTAAAAATTTGTCGTAGTTGGCAACTCTGTGTATGTATAAACAGCTGTGAATGTTAACATTTGTTTTAAATTAAGTTTTCAATTTCTTGCAATGAGGAAAGTGATTTTTTTTTTCAAAAAATTATTTATTTCTAACATTTTACCAGAATGGATTACAGCACTGGAGATATAAATAGTACATACATATACTTAAAAAAAAGATGAAAATATTTTACTAAAGTTTCTTACGGGTATTATTAGTTCATGTTTTTTGTCCCTACTCAAAAGGGGTGGGGGTTTCACACCAAGTTTTATGATGCTTGCTCGTTTGGAAATATTTATTTATTTATTTATATTGATATTATAGATAAATACAATAACAATATAAGAGGGATAGAAGCACTAGCTGCTAAGGCCATCGTTTAAAATTTGGAAATAATTTTTGCCGCAATTTCGGCTTTTGGACACATAGTGCAATGCCATGGCAGGGAAAATTGGATGGCACACGAACTGAAGCAGCAAAAAATGAAGAAACTTTTGCATTGAATTGTTATGGACCACAAAAAAAATATCAAAAGGTCTACTCTGTAATTCGAAACGAAACAAAAATACTTTCGAATTTTTATCTTAATAACAAGTGAATTTCAAAATAGACCCCCAAATAATCGTATTGCCGACAATAAAATAAACCGAATACTTAGTCTTAGCTTACACATCTCCACAACTACAATAGTGAGAGCCTCTAAATTTTAAATGGGAAACTAAATGTTTCAACAAAATCTTGAAGGCGGTATAACAGTGGGGAGACGGGTACCCCCCATACAAAGTAATTATTATTTATCCTATATCTTCAGAATTACAATAATTAGGCACACTAAGCTTGATGTGAATAACTCTTAAAATAAACAGCATGCTCCACCAAAAACATGGGTGTAAGTAGGAGGAAGAGAGGGGGTACCCCCATAAAAAGTAAATATAAATAAACTAATAAGCTACTTTTTCCAGCTTTAGGAGGATATTTCTTATTTTGTTTTTTTTATGTTTATTTAAAAAAAATCCTGAAGAAGTTAAGGAAATATTAAACTAAATAATAAAAGTATAAACAGACCTAACGCTTAAAAAAATATTTTATTAGTTCATTTCTATTTACTTGTTATGGTGTTAGAAAAAACAGTTTAATTGAACATATAAAAAAATGTCGAAAAATTAGATAAAAAATTTTTAAGTAATACAGGTATGTTCTGCATTCTACGTTAAATTAAAACGAGTGGAATTTTAATTTTAATTTTAATAATTTTAATTCTTTTTATATAAGAACTACCCAATCAGGAACAGAATGCATATAAACGATGCTTAACCCACAAAACAAGCAAAAATTTATGATTACCAGTAACGCGTGACTTACACGTGACTAATGCGTGACTCACGCGTAGTAAATCATGATATTTGTACACACATTTCTAATGAAAGCACATATAACAATGGTTAAAAAGTCGTTAAGCGCTCATTATTGGTAAAAAAAATCGCATGAGGCTATTACTATTTCGTATATAACTTCCGGGGATCGTTACGCCCCATTTTAATTAAATTTTCCTAATTTTTTTTTTTACACGCTAATATTTACATATTTATTGTATCTTCAAAAATTAACTAACAATAAGTATTCAAATCTTAAATCTAGATATAATTATTAGGCCCACCCAGTGTCGAACAAAAACTTAAGAGATAGTAGATTAGTATTATAATATTACATAAATAAGCCCTTAAATATGAAAGTGGTCTAAGTCACATATTTCTTTGGTCGAAATATTTATTATATTACATTTGAACAAATCAAAAAATATTTTTATATTATGCAACATTTTAATTTCGAGTTGTAGTAGTCCCGATTAATATAAATTTATTAAATATTTGTTGCAGTTTTTTTTTAAGATTTATTTAATATTTCGAAGCAAAAATTCATATGACTTAGACCACTTTCATAATTAAGGGCACAAATGTCTTATTAAGCACAAAAATATTTTCAAGAAGTTTTATCTAGAGTGTTGCGTATTAGAGGCCTAGTGTTCCTCTTTTTTAGGCGATTATGTCCAGTAAAGTTCAAGATGTTACGAACAAGGGAATTAGGATGGGGTCGATCCCATCCATTAAATGATTGCCTGCGTATTTTGCAATTTAAATTTTCCTACATTAACGCTATTTTGTATAAAATTAAAATCTCTGCTTAATTGAGCGAGCCACTTAAACTGAGAAAATTACGGTCTGGCCCACGATGTCGACAAAAAATTATCTGTCGCTTAGTTATTTTAAAACAAAAACAAAATAAGAAAATTTGTTTTTGTTTTCAATATAAGTAAGCAATCGATAGTTTCTTGTCGACATCGTGGGCCAGGCCGTTAATTTTTGTTTGCACTTTCAATATACACATTAAAAACAAAAGCACTTCCACAAATAATTTTGGTAACATTTTGAATAAATACTTGCACTTAATGGTTTCAGGGTTAGATATATTTTTTTTTATTTTCAAAATTACTTAAGGTAAAAAGGATTTAGTTGCACAAAGCTTTTTAGTTTTTTTCCACTCATTTTTGTAGTTTCCTCTGACAATATGTTCAATTTTAGCGCGTCATTACAAATGCTCTGTTACCTATTTGACTTTCAGTGTTCATGGTACTCGAACTTTTTTTTTTAATTAGATATGTAAGTCGTGAAATTGCCGCCTTTGTCCCCTATAAATAGAGTTTCTAAGCGGGGAAAAAATTCCGGAAATTCCCGGGAATTATTTTTTTTTACAAATCCCGAGAAACTTTCAATGGGAATTTTTTGGAATTTAATATTTACGTTTTTGGAATTTGCTTTTTTACATTCCTGTTCGTTGTTTTATTACTTAAAAATACAATTTTGTAACGATGCGTAATATAAGCATGAAAGCAGATGTAATAGAGGTTTCCGAGGTGACTCCAACAATTTCAAGCGTTACGAAATATTTTCAACCAGTGATGGTATTTTGGTGCGTTTCGGGTATTTTTTTGGTGCTTTTTGCCTCTTCATAAACGCGAAATTTTGGCTAATACCATTTTTTTAAAAGCGGGTATTTACAGTGCTTTTAACAATTTCTTACAGTGCTCTTGGTGCTTTTTTGTTAAATAAAAATATTTTTATATTTGTGATTTGAACGGTCTGAAGTTCGTATCGCTTTTTTAAGCCAAATTACATGTGATAATTATTAATGAGCAAATAACACCAAAGTCTGTTGTAAATATTCTGACTAACAACACATAGTTGAACGGAACAGCCAGCCGTTTTCGAAGGCCACTAAACCTTCATCATCAGCGTTCTTTTGTGTTTGGTCCACTGTGTGTGGTGTCAGTTGATGTAGATTTCTGCTTTATATACTTAGCATTATTGCAAATGGAATATGTGAATTGTTTTGATTCATCGTATTTCAATTTGCTGAAAGCTTTTTTGTATTGTAAGCTCAATTTTACCATCACTATATTTACAACAGTCTTACCATTGTCGTTTGTTCTTTACTAATTATGCACATGTTAGTTAATTTGCTTATTTTTTGTTCTACTTAAGACAAACTTTTTTGTTTTGGTATTATTAAGTATATTTTAATTTTTGCCACAGGCCCATGGCTATTAATTTTTAGTTAATTTTAATTATTATTCGAACTCCATTTGTTTCTATATTTGTGATTTGAACGGGCTAAAGTTCGTATCGCTTTTTAAGCCAAATTACATGTGATAATTATTAATGAACAAATAACACCAAAGTCTGTTTTTAATTTACAAAACTAAAACACTTTTAAGCACTAACATCAGCATCTTTTAACTGAGGCTTCTTAAATTGATTTTAATGACAATAACGGAAACAAGGTAGAAAACTTTTCATAATTGGGATTAAAAAATTTAATTTTTTTTTGTGCAAAATGAAAAACGGAAGTAACTGGAAAGTACCACATAATTCTCTGCATAATAATTGATTGAAAGTAGTATGCAATAAGCATTTGTTGAAGCTTTATCAAATATTTAATAATACTATAGGGTGGTTAAATTTTAAGGGCCGATTTCGGAATTTTCATAAGGCTGTTAATTTGTAAGTGCAAAGTAAATCAAAATGTTCACGTTTACAACAAAATGTAGGTAAATTTGTATTCAACGCACAAGAATGGTTAAATTTTAAGGGCCGATTTCGATTGAAAGCATGAGGTTATCAATAGCAGTCAGTTGTTTTAGACAACGGATAGCCAAAAACTTTTAAGTTATGAGTACTCAAGGAAAGGGTGACGCTTTTAATGCATTCTTTATCTGTAAATGATTTTTTAGTAACATATGTACATATCTTAATCTAAGCCTAAAGCTATGTACAGACGATTGTCAGATTTTACAACATTGTCAGATCTGGCAATTTGCTGACAATGTACTGGCAATTGAAAATTGCAAGCACAATATTCCTTGTCAGTTCACACGGTTGTCAGAAAATCTTACAATTTATTGCCAGACGGTTTTACGACAATAAATTCTTCTGACAAAATCGTCAGTAGAAAAATTGTCAGTTCACACGGTTGTCATATGCACAAATTGTTAGATCTGTTGTTATGCGTTGCCAGACTTAAATCATTTGTTAGAGATAGTTAAATATTTATCGTTTGTGTTTGTTTAAATGTTAAAAGTTAAAGTATAAATTATTATGGACCATAAAGAAGCAATTGCAGTGATTTTATCTGCATATATCTTATTATAAATTTTTTCTTTGAAATCAAGCGTGTGCAGTGTTGCCCATAGAAAGAATTCTCTTACAATGACGCCGTTGTCAGATGCATAAACTTCGCACATCCGACAATATTAAAATATCTGACAAATATCCGGCAATAATTTTACAATGTGTTCACATGGTTGTAAGATGTCTGACAATTTTTTGTCAGCTGCTAGTCTTGCAATGGACTGACAATGCTTTTTCTGGCAACGACGTCTGACAAAAATTGTCAGTTCACACGGTTGTAAGAAATTTTGAGCACATTTTACTGGCAATATTGTAAGATCTGACAACCGTCTGTACATAGCTTAAGCTTCACCTACTATTGTATGTATGTATGTGTATATGCTACTATATTATTTGACTCCTGGTGTTTTTTTATTTGTTTTTACATACTTATTTTTATTAAATTAATCAAGATTTTGTTTTAATTAATATGTTAATAAATTCTGTTATTACATATCAAATACTTTGTTTATTTTTAAGCAAAAATTTTAAATTATATTTTGAGCTTTTACGATCTAAACTCTCCTTTTTAAATTGCTTAATGTATTAAAATTAAAAAAAAAATATTTTCGTGCTTTTTTACGCTCTTTTTCGTATTTTTTTGCGCTTTTTACCCTTTTTGCAACAGCTTAATGTGCTTTTGATCTTCGTAGAGATACCAACACTGTTTTCAACTTAAAAAATCTTTATAGGAAATATTATCTAGATTGGCAGATGTAGATAGAATTTCCTTCCATGTTATAACTCAAAACATATGAGTTTATTTGTTTTTGTTTTTTTTTTTAATATTGTGGTTCTTGAAATGAAGGAATGAAGTTTCCGAGTCGGCATATTTTCATATCTAGTAGATGAAAGTTAAAACTTAAAAAACTTAAGCTAAATATACCGAAAAAATTATCATCAGTTTTTAAACTCGTCAACAAAAGATTTGAAGTGTATATAATGGTTTGTCATTCTGAATGTAATTTTTACAACATTCATAAAGTATATATTATGCATCTCCTCTTAGGTTGCAAGTTAGCCTGCCTAGTGGGTAGTGTACTAGGCTATCAGTGTGGGGATCGTATGTGCGATTCCCAACAAAGACTCAGGCCTTTTTCACCGCAACAGGCAAAGAGCTTTGTCACTATATAATTTTAATTGCATTTGTAACATTTAATAAAAAAAATTATATAAAAAAAAAAATAAATCTACCCTTGTAGATAAAAGAAACTTACGATTTTAATTAAAAACTGGGAGGAGTGTTTCACTTTAAAGGTGTTTTGCAATTGTTGGCTTTGATTTTTATTTTAATAATATTTATTTTTTCTTTTTTTGTACCTGAAAACTTCTTTTCACTTAAGCAAACTCGTTTCAAGGACAATTTTATTTTATACTTTGTATACAAAAAGGACACTGGGAAAAAAGTAATTTTTTCTCTTTGAATTTGTATAATTTTTTTAATTTTGTTGACAAAAACTTTTATTTTTTTAACACACTGCGCGTATTCACGAAACTGAAAGTGTTAACAAAAATTGTTTAACTTTTTTTTTTTTTTTTTTTTTTTGTGAACTCTTCCGAATTTTGTTTGTTTATCGTGTGCGATTTTAATCCGACTGACTCGGCTGCATTAGTTTGTTTGGATTTTGTAGATGGATTTTTGTCGAAGCTCTTAAATATTGTTAGTTTTCGTAGAAAATTATCTTGTTATTTTGCGCAAAACACGTGTCTTGCTACATATTCTATCAGAAATTATTCATAGATGTTAATAAACCCCTAAACTAAGTAACTTGTTTTGCTCTAAAACATAATGAAGTGTAAATAGTGAAACAGAAATAAATGAATAAAAGTTAATTCAAATGAAATTAATCAACAAAAATTTAAATATTAATTAATATTGATGTTATATTCATTAAAGGGTTGCATTTGTATACTCGTTTGTATAGCCAAAACAAATATATCATGGTATGTACCATATAATTGTAGTGCGAGCGACAGAACTAGTATAAGAGTTATTGTGAAAACAAATAACAATTGCTTATTGTATTGCTGCTGAGCAACTGTTCGATCTGTTTTTGCTCAAAAAATACATATTGTAATGCAAATATATGAAAAAACCACTATTGAAACAAATACATGATATGTAGATGTATGTGCGGACATTCGTTATGTCATTTTGTGGCGCAGCCAAAGTATAGAAAGAGAAAGAGACAATTTTGCTCTGAGAGTAATTACAAATGCATGTGTTTCATGTACATGTATCATTTACTTACATGTGTATGTGAAATTTTACTTTCATTCATTCATTCATCAGCCAATTATATTTTTTCTCAACACATAATAAGGCACTTATGGTAAAAGCAGTTTTATGTGTCTTATTTGCCTTAGAAAAACAAAAAATAAATAAATGTGTTGTTTTCATTTGCTCATTGTCCAACCATACAATAATTGCTTAAAAAATCAACATTTACAACTAGTAACAGAAAACGATAAATAACATATTTGTTCATACCAGAACCAAAAAAAAAACACGCAAAACTAGTGCAAACAGATGTATCTGTGCAATGCTATAATATTCATTTCAAAAATAAAATTCGTGCTCACAACAAACTTCCAACAAAGTTAGAAATATTTCGAAATATTTTGTGTAGAAAAAATAAATCATTTGCTGCCTTATTTATAAAACTTTTTATAAAGAGTTTTATAAATAAGATTTTTTTATACATTCAATTAACTGGTTCAATTGTAATTACTATATATTTTTAATTAGAAATCAAAACACCATTATGTGGCAATACGTCGATTTTACACCTGTTTAATTATTTTCCGTGAAATATTTTTCATCCAAGGAGTTGAGGGGCAAATAGTGTTTTTCAAAAGGGATTTCCCGGGAAAAAAGTATACGTCGGAACAACAAAGTCCAAACTACGTACTAGATTAGCCGCACATAAAACTGATTATAAAACGCGTAAAGTTACCACGGACCAAAAAACAGCATTAGCAGCCCACTGTGCAATAAGTGGAAACTCGCCTGACATCACCAATACAACAGCATTCCAACATGAAAACAATTGCAAAAAGAGATTTAGAATAGAGATGCTACATATAATTAATATTCCCGCGAATATAATGATCAACTATAAAACAGACACAGAAAATTCGCGAATACATAGAGATATGTATTACCCTGCAAATAATGCGACTAGTCCATACATTCATTTAATTAGACTAGTCCAAAGAGGAGTAGGAGTACCAAAAAACTACTCAGAATACATGAAAAAAAATTTGGTCGATTTAGCATTGCGATGTCCTAGGGTTGGACCACATTGTCCAATTTTGCATTACATCGGACTAACCCCAAAACTACTCCATATGGAATAGTTATAGACTACTCGCATAAAATTTGTAAGTGCATAAGAAGAACGATCATAATCGTTTAAACACGACCACTTATCGTGCAACATTGAATGATTGTATGAAAACGACATAATCCATGACTTCATTACAATGGGCCATGATGTAACTACATGGTCTGTTTCATCTAGATTGGACCACGTAGTCTAATATTATTTGCAGGGTTATAGCTTACCATCTACATCTTACACACACACTCAAACGTACAATATGCAAAATAACAAGCATACACGAATCAACACTACCCTGAACGATTATGATCGTTCTTCTTATGCACTTAAAAATTGTATGGCAGTAGTCTATAACTATTCCATGTGGGGTAGTTTTTGGGGTTAGTCCGATGTAATGCAAAATTGACATCGCAACGCTAAATTGGCCACCTTTTTTTCATATATTTGGAGTAGTTTTGTGGTACTCCTACTCCTCTTTGGACTAGTCTTTACATGCATGTATGAACTACTCGCATTATTTGTAGGGCACTTCTTTTGATTGTTTGTTACGAACAAGAAGTCTTCACGACATCGCTTGGAAACACTCATATACACGAACATCAATACATCCATAGTGCTTCGCTTATTCTATGACAGCATTTATTACTGGTGTAGTATAAATACATGCCACGAGAATACATTTAAAAAGCAAGACGTATTTACATTTCAAGACTGTTTACGCAGGTCTCTAATACATAAATGGGAGTGGAAGAAGAGGTGGAATATTTCACTAACACTTGTAGGGAAGTTTTTAGCTACCCTGTTCATTAGTATACAGTTATTGACTGTAGAAGAGTCCCAAACTTGCTTATGTACAAATATAGTATTAGACTATGTTAGATTCCTGGCTGGTGAAACGAAATTGAGCTGACAAGAATAGAGTTGACGTTGAATGAGGGAATATGTGGCGATCGGTTAAATTACCGATGGGTCACAACAATAGGGAACTTAGAATTGAGTGTTTAACAGGAAAAAGGAAGGTGGTAGTGAGTCTTGATAGGCTCGGTCAGAGCGAGGACTAGCATTTCCGAAACTGGTATACCATAGGCATAAGTGTATGAGCAGACGTTTTCATGCGAACATTTGCGATATCACAAAGTGCTTCATCATAGGAAATAAGTGCCTTAATGAGAGGTTAGGGGGTTTCTCCGGTTACAAAGAGATCAAATGAATCCATCTGGGTCTCCAAGTGGATGTGTGTGCTACAACAATTCCTTTCCTAATTTAAGTCAAACTTGCTACTAAATATACACAAGTCAAGCAAGCAGCGCATCGCTAAGCTTGTAGATACATTGCTGACATTTTGAAAATTCGGATACAACTTTTAATATTTTTGAAACTTAAAAATATATCAAAAAATTACTTAAAGTGAGAAATGAACTAAAATGGCAAAAAAAATTTAAATGGTGTTGAAATCAATAAAAATGGCAAGTGAGAGGGAAAATCAATCACACGCAAATTTCATACGTTTACACAGCTTCAGAATTTCTCGTAATCTTATTTGTTTTAGATACTACATACATACATACATTTGTATGTATTAGTGATGTGCCGAATGTCAATTTTTGATATTCACGAATAGAATACGAATATTTCAAACGATATTCGAGAATACGAATAATGTTTGAGAAATTTATAGACATTAAATTGGACTTCTATTTAGGTCTGCAAAATGAAATATGAAAAGATTGTTATGAAAAAGAACTTCATACTCCGTACGAAGTACTTTAAAGTTAATAAAAACTGTCCACTATTTTAATAATAGTCATTAAATAATGTTTGAAAATGATACAAAGCACTAATGGAAACTTACATATGTATATATAGTCGAATTTTCAAAGGGATATTATTTTAATTTATATAGCTATGCTATTTATTGCACGACACAGTAGTTGGGAGTGATTTTCGTTACTAAAAAGTGTTTGATTTTGATTTGTTTCGTTCTTAAAAGTGAGTGAAAAAAAAACAAACAAAAACAATGAGAACGATTGCTCAATTTGTTTTTGTTTTGTTTTGCGCACAGTGTTGCCATATTTATTTGTTCAAAAATCTTCAAGTCGAACAAAAAAAAACTATTTTGTGAGCAAAAATCTTTTTTGTTATTTTATTGCATGAAAATGAGTTAAAATGTATTTTTTTCTTGTGAACTATTAAAAATAAAGCCAAATAACACCAAATATTTAATGTATAGAATATGTGTAAGATCATTATGAAGCAAATCAGAAAATTTGTAAGTAGTTTGGTTAAAAAATCCCTCTATAATATATTAAAAGTACCAAAAGTAAAATTTTTAAAAATCTTATTTTAAGATAAAAAATCTTTTTTGTCGTTTTAACATGTCTAAAAACTTCAAAAATAAGATAAATCTTCACATATGGTAACACTGTTTGCGCATGAGCACAAACCAGAGATCACAGCCGATCACAGGCCACAAATAATACTGGAAAAGAAAATAATGGGAAATAAATGGAAACGTTTTGAAATAATTGCAGGAGAATTTGACATCATCATATAATATAATTTTATTGTTATTTCACACATGAAATTTGTTTTATATAACTAATCAGCATAGCTCTAACCGGAAATCCTAAGACACCTCTCTTCTTTTTTTTTATTTAAACGAACTAAAGAATATATTTTTATAAAACAGCAGCTATCTAGAGCTGGACCGATGAAAGGTACTTCAACTATTTTAATGCTAATTGTAAAAGAAGATTGTTTTATTTGTTTTTAGGTTGGGTGCAAGAATTGAATTGAAATGATTTTTTTTTTAATTATTACCTACAAACTAATATTTTTATAGTGTTTTCACACTGAAAGTTAAAACCTGGTTTTAACGTTAAAACCATAAACAGCTGATTTTGCCTTCACACTGCAAGTTTGTTAAATTCAGTTTTTAAATCACAGGCTGTCTAATAACTTTGCTCAAAATAAAATAAATCTCCTGCTGAAATGCGTGTATTTGTTGTTGCACTTTTTGTGCTTTTTAATAACACTTGTTGGACATACTGTTCAACTGTTTTTGTTTGTATGAAAAACTGAGATATTTCACATGCGCTCTAAAATGGAAATTATTTTATATTTAAAAACTAATAAACTAATAAAATTTTTTTTAATTATGGAACTTCTTATACAGAATGAAGAAGTGCTTGGAAATATTGTTAATAATATAAAAATGCACAAATGCATTATAAGATAAACCTTTTTTATAGGCAGATGAATGTCAGTCATATTGTCTATTTTCACTTTCCACAGTTCAATTTAAACGATTATGATCGTTCTTCTTATGCACTTACAAATTTTATGCGAGTAGTCTATAACTATTCCATATGGAGTAGTTTTGGGGTTAGTCCGATGTAATGCAAAATTGGACAATGTGGTCCAACCCTAGGACATCGCAATGCTAAATCGACCAAATTTTTTTTTCATGTATTCGGAGTAGTTTTGTGGTACTCCTACTCCTCTTTGGACTAGTCTCCTTAAATGAATGTATGGACTAGTCGCATTATTTGCAGGGTAATACATATCTCTATGTATTCGCGAATTTTCTGTGTCTGTTTTATAGTTGATCATTATATTCGCGGGAATATTAATTATATGTAGCATCTCTATTCTAAATCTCTTTTTGCAATTGTTTTCATGTTGTAATGCTGTTGTATTGATGATGTCAGGCGAGTGTCCACTTATTGCACAGTGGGCTGCTAATGCTGTTTTTTGGTACGTGGTCCCTTTACGCGTTTTATAATCAGATTTATGTGCGGCTAATCTAGTACGTAGTTTGGACTTTGTTGTTCCGACGTATACTTTTTTCCCGGGAAATCCCTTTTGAAAAACACTATTTGCCCCTCAACTCCTTGGATGAAAAATATTTCACGGAAAATAATTAAAATATTTTCGTTGTTTTCCTTCCAAAAAAAACTCTTTTTTTCCATAATTTTTTGATTATTGTTGCTGCTGCATTAATTTTTAAGTTGAAAATTTTTCAGGCGCCATCTATTGTTATTCACTGGCATACCATTACCAGCTGCTGTCGGTCTTTTCAACTTGGCAGCACTGAATTTATCACAGCGAAAACAAGGTTGCATTTCATAAAACCAACTTAAAACCAATTCAAAAATGGTTTTAATTTGATTTTAACAAAAACAATTTGTATGGTAAAACCAGGTTTTAACAGTTGGTTTTAACGTTAAAATCAACTTTTATTAAAACCATGTCAGTGTGAAAACACTATTAGCCATTTAAATTTCGTTTAGGATTTATGCGTTTATTTAGTTAATTTTTTCCGCCTGAATTTGGGGAATACGAACATCTAAAAATTACCGAATATTCGGCAATTCGAATAATAATACGAATATTCGCGCATCTTTAGTATGTATATACATATGTACATATATCATTATTTGTCGTGATATGCATACATTATTTAAATTCAGTCACACTTATAAATTATGCAAGTATGTATGTACAAATGTATATATTTTTTGTTTCGATCCTATTATTTCGAATTCCCGAATCATAATTTACATTAAGACAAGATCTATGAATAGAAGAGCAATCAATGAAAGTCAAAAGACAATTTTTTATTTCTAGTTCGGGTTTTACTGGGATGTTGCCAATAGTTGTTTACAAGTCTCTGACAGCATTATTTTTTTTTTAATAATTTCCGTTTAAAATTATTAATTCTTAAATAAAGTGTGGCAGAAATTTTAAACACACCTAATACATTTACATAAATATCTTAGAGACGAAAAATATCTTACCTTAAGCCCAGTATGGAGTTCTTAAGGAATTTCACGATTGTAAATTTACATTATTTAAAACCAATACACTTAGAGCTAGTTTTTAAGATAAAGATAAACTCTATTTGTCAGTTAACTGTAGTTTAAACTTAAAATTTTGTTCTTCAGATAAAGATTATCTAGTTAATAATCTAGGTTTAACCGAGCAACATTGCTCAGCTAAACTATAGTTAGAACTGTCAAATGATAAATATATGAAATAAATATTACGCAATTGAAAAAAAATTTACAAAAAAGTATCTATAATAAATAAATATATTCATACATAAATAAAATGGATGCTTGTTATGACGACGAAGATTTTAGTGATTATGAAACCAGAATAACTTGGATAGGACAATTGTGAGAAAAATAAGAGAGATAAAAACACGTCATTTTTGTGTTCATAATGAATTGAAGTTCTTGCAAAGATTTCGTTTAACAAAGAGGTCTGTGTATGATGATTTTAGAATTAATTGGAAAGAAAGTCTATTTCGTTGAGTTTAAAATTTTATGATCTTTTTGGTTTTATTTTTGGAACGTCACTATTTTTTAAGTCCATATCATTTAATTTTTTTATTTTGCAAAAATTAAGAATTCAGTTATTGAAGTTTTTTAAACAAATTTAAAGAATTGGCACATCGCTCTTTAAGTGTTGTCCTATTTACGTAAACTATTTTCAAGAATGCCAGATCTATATTGATAACAAAAATTAAAAAATTTTAAAAACCCCCGACTTTTTTCAGAAAAGATGTTATATCTTCTAAAGGGCTGGAACCCTTTAGAAACATAGCTAAGAACCCTCTCGATCAAGTCATCTTTCAAACAGAAAAAACTAAATGAAAATCGGTCCAGCCGTTTGGCCTGTACGTGGACACAGACAGACACACAGATACACAGATACACAGACACACAGACACACACTACAAACTTATAACACCCCTTTTTGGGGTTCTTAAGGAATTACGCGGTTGTAAATCTAGATTTATTTCTACACAGAAAAATAATCGTTTATGTTTGCATTAGAGTGATCTACTTGGTTTTTCAACCGGTTTTAAATCCGGGTTTGCACAATACGGTTGTCGGCTTTCTCAAAATGTTGATGTTTCGAATGTCGAATAATCCGGGTTTTTTACAATTAAAAAACCGGCTGAGTCGAATACTTTTCGATTTGTACATTTGCAATAAAATTAGTTTTTACTATGTTAAAACTAACTGTTGATTTTACTGAGTATTTTTTTTAGTGTAAAAGTTCTATGCGTTTTTCGACCATGGCAACACTTACTGAAACATGAAATTCAAGCGAAATTATTTTATGAGGTGCTAGCAGAGGCGAATTAAATTGGCCTTAAGGCTCAATCTCACGTGACATAACCATAGCCATAGAAAACATCCGTTCGAACCAAACTAATGGGCAACACTCATTGGCGTAGCTAGACATTTTTTCTGGGGTGGGGGGCAAAAAAAATTTTTTTAATTAGTGTTTTTTATGGGAATTGTTAAAATTTAAGCTTAAAATTTTTTAAACGCACTAATAATCCTAAATTAATATTTTACTTATTAAGTTAAATATATATTTTTTATTAAAAATACATTGAAATTGGAAATTAAAAAAATATATTTTACTTAATAAGTACTATATATTAATAAGCAAAACATTGGTTTGGGATTATTAGTGCGTTTAAAAAATTTTATACAGATTTTTTTTATTTAACATTTTTTTTCAATAACAAAAATTAAGTTATAATTAAAACTAAAAAAACAAAACATTCAAAATAAAAACAATATATAGACAAAAAGTAAAGTATGTATTAGAAAAAAACTAAATAATAATAATAATAATAATCTAATAATAATAAACTAAATAATAATAAAATTAATATTCGTTTCCAGCAAGTTTATATGTTCATATGGAAAAATTATTTATGTATATACTATATTTGAATACAATATTTTGAAAAGATACAAGCAAGAAATGATTTCATTCATCATTCATGATTTCATTTCTTAATAATTTATTATTTAATTTAAAAAAAATTTATCTGTTGGTGCATAAATAAAAATAGAAAATTGCCATTTATTATTTAGTTACCCTTCCAATATTGAAGTTCTGAATCAATACTATATTGTTGCGATGAATGAACATACATACATAAATAAGTACAAACATATGTATGCAAGTATGTATGTATACGTGTTCAATTGAAAAAAAATTTATGTGCATATATATACATGCATACATATCGATAGTTGAGTTTTTCAGTGATTTCAATAAATTTCACACTAATACACCTCATCACAAAAATTTATTGCAATAGTGTAAAAAATAGCGCTTTTACAAGCAGTTGTACAAAAAAGTTACATTTTGAATATTACACTTTCTATTATGTTTTACCTTCTCCTGTAAAGTTACAATTATTTGCGTTAGGGCCTTTCCATTTGAGACCAACGATATATTGACCTGTGTAAGTTGATATCCTATCAAAAATTTCGGTCATCAAAAGTACTGATACCAAAATTTGGACCTAGGAATATTTTTCACAAGTTTTCCACTAGTCTAACAAAGTTGTATATGAACATGAATTGTTTTGTTTTGTTTTCTAATAAAAATAAAACATATGTATACATGTTTAAAGAGGAAATTTTGATTTGTTTTTCTGACGATTTTCTGACGATTTTTCGGAAATGAAATGACGATTATTTTATATTTTATCGGGATTTCGGCGATTTTTCCATCATTTTATCTGGCAGCCCTGGATTGAACCATAAATATGCATACATACATACATACATGTGTGTGTACGAGTATATATAGTATATGAATATATACAAGGTATTTGCAGATCATAATTTTTCACTATTTTTTTTAATTTTACTCTAAATAAAAATTGGTGGCTATTGTTACAAACAATTTGACAGTAGAAAATCTTAAGAACACCTTAAAACAACTTGTCTTGCTACTAACTAAATACGTACACTAATACAATTTTATTAAGAATTTGTTGAAAGCAACATACACACATACATATCTACACACAAGCATTATAAATTCACATGGAGTTTACTATTTGTGATGTTTTGAAGTGCTGTAAACTTATAAATAGTTTTTTGGGTATTTCTTATCTAATAAAAGTATGCATATTTAGCGATTATTCGAAAAGTTTGTACAAAAATTACTGGTGATTTACATGAGTAATTTTAAAATAAATAAAAAATAGAATTTTTTAATATTACAGGCCAAAGAAAATGTTTTAAAAAGAATTTGTAATAAATGCAAATGGGGGGGGAGGGCAAAATCAAGTCTGGGGGTATTGCCCCCCCCCTCCAGAAAGGCCTAGCTACGCCTATGGCAACACTGTATTTGATTATAGGTGACTCGCCGTAACACCATAACTCTCACCATAGAAACCAATTGAATTTTGGTTTGGTTATGGCTATGGCATTATGGCTATGGCACGTCTAATTTAAGCTTTATGGTGTGCAATGGATGTCAAAATTCATTTGCAAAAAGTGTTTTTTAGTTTTGTATAGAAGTAGACATCAACCTTGTCCACACATTCATATGTACGATATCGATATATATTCCCCCTTATTGTGAATGGCGTCGTCGAAGTCACATCGACACGACAGTAACTATTGTCACTTGTAAACTCTTTATCGGCAACAATCGGATCATATAGACAATTTCTTACTAATCTCTAAAGGCTGCGTTAGCCGAACGTTGCTGTTGCTGTACCGTACCGTACTGTTAGCACGTTGGTGCACTTATAGAACATTTAAAAATGTGCGTATGCTTTAAGGTAGAATTAGCCGAACGTCCACGTAAGCTAACGAAACAGCTGATCGTTTTTGTTGATTGAAAACAATGCAAACGCTTACCGAAATTTGCTGTAACGTTGACGGCACGTCTCAACCTGTATAAAATAGAATTTCCTAAGGTTGTTAAGTGACGTTTGCAAGCCAGTGATGGTACCATTGTAATTTAAATGGAATAGGGGTATTTTGGCTCTGTTTTTTGGTACTTTTGTTAATAATATCTGTGTGAAAAAACATAAATATATAAATAAATATTTGGGAATGTACATATATACATACTTATGTACACAAATATATACATGCATGTGTATGTATATGTACTTATATATAATAAAGAAATGCATAAATATGTATGAGCATAATATAAATGTGATATATATTAAAGGATTTAAATGGTATCAAAACTTCTTATTGTG
This sequence comes from Tachina grossa, assembly GCA_949987645.1. Lineage (NCBI taxonomy): Eukaryota > Metazoa > Arthropoda > Insecta > Diptera > Tachinidae > Tachina > Tachina grossa. Next base: position 44,759,327 of record OX465278.1, on the reverse strand, counting down.
TATGCACACATGTAAAAATTATTTCATGTTGCATACATATCGTTGGTCACAAGTAGAAAGGCCCTAACTCAAATAATTGTAATTTTACAGGGGAAGATAAAAACATAATATTAAACAGCACAACTGCTTTGTTAAACTGCTTTTAAAAGTGTTATTTTTACGATATTGCAATAAATTTTTGTGACGAGGTGTACTTGTGTCCATCGATATGTATGTATGTATGAACATATTTATTTGTCATAAATGTATAACAGACAGTATACAGTTTTAGCAGCGTTTACATATTTTAGGTACTTTTTCTTCGCTACATTCACCATTTGAACTTTTTTATTTCCCATCACTGTTTTGTGAACAGCTGTTCCTTTTTAATATTAAAACAACAAAATGTGAAATTTTCATGTTGTTTTTGTAATCATTGTACAACTTCAACCATCAGCTACTTAACCCGTACCACAAAACCAAACAAACCTATAAAAAAAATTATATTTTGTAGCAAAATTAAATTGCAGTAATAAAATGTTTTCTCGAAGATTTAGTTATATTAGTACACATTTTTCTTTTGCAATTATCCAATTTTTATTTTTAGCTCAAAAGTTTAGTGTCTTTGCTTGCATTTTACTTATAGTATCAGTGTAAACATGAAAAATACCTACAACACACTCTTGTTCTCTTTTTTTTAAACACGGAGAGAATTTCATAATATTTTGATTCTACAAAGTCGTAATACTTTGTATTACCATATAAAGACACCTTTAGTAACAGTATGACCATTACGAAATTAATAAAATTGCCATTAATACATCTTAAGTTTTTAGAACATATTAAGAGTTTTTTTAAAACAAATTTAATATACATAAACATAAACAGTTTATTTTTATTCTTTATATATGGCTCTTTTGGCAATATGAATATTTTGATTTCTTATTCCTAAGAATATAAAATACTTTAATATTTTAAGGGCCATTTTCACAACTTCCCTTTAGCTAAAGGTAGGATTGTCTGCGCGATAAATGGCTTTGCATTACAATACCTTCATTTATTATTATTTTATCCATTAAATATCATTATTATTGATAATAGTACCATTTAAAAATTTAAGTTGTAACAATGCAAAAATATTTATTGGGCAGACAAAATCCTACCTTTAGCTAAAGGTAAGTTGTGAAAATGGCTCTAAAGGTTTTAACTTCCTAATTTTTTTTTTTTTTTTTTTTTGTTTCTTATATTTGCTATTGTTTGTTTTGCTTATTTTGCTAAGCAATTCATAACAAACTCACTGCATTTGTCCCTTTTTATTTAACGAATCAACTGTTTGTGTGTTTTTATTTCGTTCTATTTCTTGAAAAGAGCGGATGAACGAACTCGTTCTGTTTTAGAAAATGCACAAAAATGAGCGGTCACTTGAATGAACGATTTGGCACAGCTCTAGTTTACAATTGTTTTTTTTTTACACTTTCTTGTGGCATGTTTTATTTTTTTCAAAATAATAAATTGTGTCAGAACAATAAATCAGCTGTTTTACTACGAAAGTTACCAGACTAACAAAGTTTTAAAGTGGGGGTCGTTAACAGTTGGTAACTTTAACAAATTAACAAACTACCGAGTAACAAATTAACAAGTTCGGTGTGAATACCACTAATATAATATTATCTATTAATATATTTATTCAAAGCAAATTTTTTATTTTAACTTTTTATAACAGGGATTTTTTTTAATAATTTTTAATATAGAAGATGACAGTCAAAAACCTTATTTATGCAAAAACGGGATTCAGAAAATACCGAAAATCCCGGGCTCTAAAATTATAAAATTCAGGGCTCCGGGATTTGCATAGTCCAGAAAATCCCGGGATTTTCGCGCTCGGAATTTCCCGTTTAGCATCTCTAATATGTATGTACATATGAACATATGTCAGTATTTTTGAAACGTAAACGTGTGTCATTTCCCAAAAAAGCGTAACCAACTAATTACTAATGAAAAACTGTTTGATTCAGACATTTATTTATTGATTTAAACAGTTTCCAATCATGTTGGATTCTATAAAATTGTGTATTGCGTATGAAACCGTTTAATTTAATAAATACGTGTCTGAATCAAACTGTTTTTCATTAGTAATTAGTGGTTACGCTCATTTTTACGCTTGTGTGGCACATGACACACAGATGGAAACCCGCCCATAGAGAGTAAGTTGAAATAAAAAAATTTTAATATAAGTTATATTAAATTAATAATTGCTTCTATGTATTTGATTTTCTTATATTCTTATAATAATAAAACAAACAAATTAAATTAAAATAAGCCTTAATTTTGCTAATTTGTATATTTTTCTTAAAATTTTGTTCTTTCCGTCATAAAATTTGAGCGTAAGTGAAATAGAGAAAAATACCGCAGCAACGGAATGAATAATTGCAAATTTTGCTTCTGCAATTAGAACCCCGGGGCAAATCACTGCACTCGATACGACTCGTAATTCAAAAATATTTTCATATAAACTCTATTGAAATATTTTTAAATTACGAGTCGTATCGAATGTAATAATTTGCCCCTTGTTTTCTGTGTATGCCTGCATGGAATACTCCCAGTTCCACGTAGTTCGTTATAACCAAACTCCGCTGTAATTAAATAGCATTGTTTGCTATTATTTTTTCGTACTAACGCTATTTCTTGCCCATTATACAAAACTTATGTCATTAAGTGCGTTCGAGAACTCAAAAATTTGTAAAAATGTTTACTATTTTTTACTGGATTGCGTTCGAGTACACAAAATCCATTAAATGAGAGGGCGAATTGAGAGAGAAAAATGACAGTTCATCTACTGAGTAAATGCAAGTTTTTACTGGACAAATTTTTGCCAGTAAAATCCAGTAAATTGAAACCATATGTTTTTATAAGTATTTAAACAAACAGTAGCAAAGGGAAACAAAAGTTTTTGGTTTTTGATGAAATTTTAAAAATAACAAAAAACAAATGTATTAAGTTATGAAAAATATTGCATTTATTTAAGTTTGATGCCAGAAAAATATAAGGGTATGTTTTATGTATTCCACGGGAAATTAAAACCTGTGGAATTTTCATAGAATTGTTGGAAATGTGTATTTATAACAACAATTTCCAACGATGTAATTTCACATGAAATGCAGAACATAACCGATTGTTTTTAAACGTGAATAAAGTTAATAGATTTTTATAGTTAAATTTTTGTTTATATGTACATATGTATAGTCGGAGGGTTACTGGTTCCCCGCATGGAACATTCAAAAAATTTAGTTACTGATCGATTAAATATGATTAATGTGTACATTTCTTAAATTTGTTTTCAGTTTTTCGATATCTTGAATATATTAGGATATACATATAAAGTTCTTTTCCCATTGTATATTTCTCTTAATAAATGCACTCATTGGAACTACTTGAAAGGAAGTGAACAATATTGTTGTGGTGATTGGTATAAGCGGCAACAAACATTTTTGTCTTTTTCTGTACATCCTAATTATTCACGTCGAGGGTAAAAAGCTTAGAAACCTTAACGGCCTGACGCGCGATGTCGGCAAGTAAGCTATAGAAAGTTTCTTGTCGACATCGTGGGCCAGGCCCGTAAGTTGAAATAAAAACATATGTATCTATTACTTTTATTATTAAAGAAAATATACTATGGTGTATTTTTATAAAACAAATGAAAATAAATTCAGTACGAACACTAGATATGTAATTTAATACAAACTTCATCCTATATAATATATAATTTTGGCTTTTTTGTTTGTTTTTGGGGTCTTTTCGGTTTTTTTGGCGTTTTTTCGGTTTTTGGCGATTTTTTTAAGTTTTGGCTCTTTTTTTAGTTTTGACACTTTATTTTCTTGTTTTGGCGATTTTCTTCGGTTTTTTGCGTTTTTTCATTTTGGCGATTTTTTTTTTATTTTTGGCGATTTTTTTCGTTTTGGCGATTTTTTTTTATTTTTGGCGATTTTTTTTTTTGGTTTGGCGACTTAATAATTTTCGGTTTTTTTAGTTTTACCGTTTTTGAAAATTTCAAGTGTTTGCCTCTTACGGTTTCCAAGATATAGCAAATTGTCAAAATTACATAGTCAAAATTGCATTAACTGATGGACCACCCTTTAATTTAATTTTTTTTAAATTTTAGTGTTAATTGTTGTAGTCTGTATGAAAATACACTAATTTTACAAATTTCAAGTTTCAATAAACATATGTTCATACAATTGTATGTAAAGGGTGTTTTTTATTGAGGTATAGAACTTTAAGTTGGCATCACTTTTTTAACTGGCGGCCATTTTGTCAGCTGTCAAGTGATTAATATTTAGTTTGGTTTGCCATTTCATCATGAACAGGTTGACAAAAGAACAGCGCTTGCAAATCGTGCAAATTTATTTCGAAAATAATGGTTCAGTTCGCGAAGTTTACTGCAAGCTCCGTCCATTTTATGGTCGACATAATCGTCCATCAGAGCAATTAATTCGGTTAACCATGGATCGTTTTCGCACTACGTTTACTCTATGTGATGATACGCATCCGCAGAGACGTCGAACAGTGCGCACCGAAGAAACAATTGCCGCTGTAGAGCAAAGTGTTGAAGAGGACCCGAATGAATCGATTCGCCACCGTGCACAGCAAGTGGAGCCGACTAACCGACTATTTTGTTCTCGAATTGGATGGCATGAATGTGGATGAGTTGTGGTTCCAACAAGACGGCGCTACATGCCACACAGCGCACGTCACAATCGATTTATTGAAGGAAACATTCGATGAGCGCATAATTTCGCGGAATGGACCTGTCAATTGGCCACCAAGATCGTGTGATTTGAAACCATTGGATTATTTTCTTTGGGGATATGTGAAGTCGCTCGTCTACGCCAGCAAACTAGAAACGTTAGGGGACTTGGAAGTCAACATTCGTGGCGTTATTGCCAACATACGGCCCCATATGCTCGAAAAAGTGGTTGAAAATTGGACCTGTAGAATTGGCTTTATTCGAGCCAGCCGTGGCGGCCACATGCCCGAAATCATATTTAAACATTAATGGCATAAAATTATCCTTCCAATAAAGCCAAATTGATGGACATTAAAACGATTTTCTTGTGTTTTATTTCAATTCAAAGTTCTATACCTCTTAAAAAACACCCTATATATTACATGGGATTTTAACATTTTTCGTTGCTCGTTTTGGAACACCCTTTGATTTTTAATTCTCATGTATTTGTTGTTCTACATACTCTGTCCAAATTTCAGGTCCGTAGCTCTTTTCACGTTTGGTGTACGGAACCCTAAAAACATTCTTCATCGATTTTCTCAAAACCATATAATTTTTCAATGCGCCTGGCCAGTAACTAGCCAGCAAAAAATCTGATTTGGAAGCACTAACAACTGAGGGAAGTAATGTACTGGTTACTTGATCACAAAAGCATCGAAAACTGCTTCTGAAAAGCACTAACATAAGGCAGGCTCTTTAACAAAGTAGAGGAAGAAGTAAAAAAAAATTTGCAAGCTAGTAACTTTTGGATCTGAGTACATAAAAACTATAGCCCAATTCACAATCTTGTGCAAATAAATAGTCTTGCATACATGTGCAAAATGATATTGATATTGGATATTGATACTCACCACTTAAAAATTCTTAGAAGTTAATGTTAAAGTTAGCTATTTTATGTCAGGTGGAGACCGCGAGTAAGGGAGATAATGTTAGAGAATCACTTGGTGTTGCGCATGAATAAGGAGATTTTTTTGTGCGAGATGAGCCAGCTGGAAGCAATTTATTCAGCGTCCAAAAAGCCAAATTTTTTTGCCTTACCAAAGTGCTTCACAGAAGCAATAATATATACTTATGTATGTATAGTTTTGTATATTGTCTGCAGATAATGCGACCATTTCATACATGTATGTAAATACTCCAAAGAGGAGTAGGAATACGCCGAAACTACTCAAAATATGTGAAAAAAGGAGGTTTATGTCCTAAGGTTGGACTAAATGGTCCAAATTTGCATTACATCGGCCTAACCCCAAAACTACTCCATATTGCATTGAATGCTTGTGTGAAAACGACATGATCCATGACTGCATTACATGCACCATTATATAACTAGTCTGTTTCATCTCGATTGGACCACGTAGTACAATATTATTTATTTATTTATTTAGTACATATTATATAAAGTAAATTTGTATAATATGGTGTTGCACAAGTATGGGCGGAGTAACTAGACCATATGCCCAAGATGGTATTAACAGTATTTTTGTTTTTGTGACTGACTGTACACGACCTATGCCTTCACATAGGAAGTAGCAACGTTGTTGTTAAAGAAATTCTACAAAAAACCGCAAGATTATACGGTTATCCGTGGCAGATCAATCAACCAGTGCGAGCGAGACGAAAAACTCTAAAGAAATAATTACGATGACGCGAGAGATGTTTCTCAACCCAGAGCTGCTTAACGACTGTGTACAATATTATATTCAGGTTTCTTTGCATATACATATGTACATACTTATATATAATTTTATAGCGCCAAATTGTTTATCAGCTGTTGTGTATATTTTACTGGATTTTACAATTTTTCCGTTCGCGTACTTTTAGCTGCAAACTTTTTTATTTCTTTAAATGACTCAGTATTTACTCAGTTACTGGATTTTACTGGAAAAGTACTCAAACGCACCTATTACCTATTCATATTATTTATTATTTACATATCGCTCCTCATTTACTCAAAGAACGCCATAACTCACAAAAAACCAGTTTGCCAGAAAATGAGTTTGAAGTTTTCAATTTACACACACACAACTTAATGGAGAAAGAAAATTTTATTTTTCTCTCAAGAGTTGAGAGTAAACAAGATATTTGTACAAAATTTTTACACAACATGAAGAACGATATGAGGATTAATTCTGCATCATTAAGTAAAAAATTGCATTTTTTGAGTTACAACGTTCTTTGAGTAAATGAGCGATGTGTACATATGTATGTACATATGTATATTTGTACATGTCAGAACTGATATTACAAATCCTATTCTAACTAAATTCAAAGACCATGACAACAAAAGCTACATTCACCGGCCGCATAGCAGAAGCATTGAGAATCGAGCTTCCAAACCTCTCCACGATTTCGTTTTTTATATTCTTTAAATATCTTTCTAAATTCAAGCTTAACAAAATAAATAAACAGTTTGTATGTACATATACGATTATGACTGAACGAACCACCATCTCAAAAAGATTCTTTAAAATCTTTCATAATTATTTTTTTATACATATAATTTCTGCTGTTCGAACTTCGGAGTAAAAGAAACAAACTTACGATTTTTATTCAAAAGATGTTTTTTGTACTTGTTGACTTTGATTTTTTATTTATTTATTTATTTTTTTTTGTTGTGCCTAAAAATTTCTTTTCACTTAAATTTTTTAGTTTTATAGTTCTCCACAATTCGCAAACTCGTTTCAAGGACACTTTTACTTTATATGTATATTGTTAAAATCAGCTACACAAAAGACTGACTGAGGTTGAGCAAAAAAAAAAGTAATTTGTTCTCTTTGAATTTATTTTTATTAAATAAAAAATCTTATTTTTTTATTTGTTGCTAATATTATTTTTAAGCACCCAAACACACACACACCTTTTTTTCGAAGATCGCCGTACTAAAATAATAAACAAAATGTGGCGCGGAATGCAAATTCACCAGAGATTTGGGTAGACACACGTTAATTCGTACTGGAAGTGTGAACAAAATTATTTAACTCTATATTTTTTTATCATTAAATTTTAACCAAATTGAAGTACTCTTGCATATTATTATATTTTTTTTAAGATCACGTCTTCCGAATTTTGTTTATATGGATGTATATTATGTGCGTTTTAAATCCGCTGACTGTGACTGACTACATGTGTTTAAGTTGTGTTTAAATTTTTTGTTTATTTAAATTTTTTTTAAATAGTTTTCGTACAAACTTCTTGACAAAACGACGTCTTTCGTATAAATGTGTGCGACTGCATAAGTACGTAAAGTTTTTATTAACTTTGGTCCATCATACATATAATCTTTAATGTTTAACCAAAAGAAAAATATAAAACAAACAAAAATTACACTTTTTAAAGCACATTAACTGCCATACGTTAACAGTCAGTCGCCAGACCGTTTGTAACAGCCAGAGCAAGCAACAGCAATCAGAGTCTTGGTGTTATATTGCAGAGAGCCTGCTCACAGTGGACCGAAATCGACTTAACTGCGCTTATGGTATAATTGCTAAAATAACAAAAATTAACAATTCAATACTTATGTTTTGTCTTCGTGGCCTTGTTTTATCATTTTTATCTCAAAAAGTATAAAATTATATATATTTTCTATAGCGATAGAAACTGTTTCGAGATTTACTGCTAATGTTGCAAATATTGCATTGGAGGTATTCGATGTTTGATGCAAATAGTATTGCGTAAGTGCAAATGCAAAATATTGTAGCTTTTCTTTAGATTGTGTGTGTATTTTATTGTCGAATTTTAACGAAAAGCTAAGATATTTTGCATTTACACTTACGCAAGACAATTTGCATCAAACAGTGAATGCCACCATTTTAAAATTTTCAGCAGAGTATAAAAACTTTTAAAATGTTGCAATTGCAAATTAATAACGAAAACAACAAATAGAAAATTTTGAGCACCGACATTATGTATTTACTCAGATAATTGTAATGGTATTGTTTTATAGATTTGAATTCTTGAGAACTTTCTCAGGATTTCATGCATTCATACAATTTGCGAATCATTTCAAAGATTTTAGCACAAATAGTATTTCCCAATTCAGTTGTATTTTAACTTTTTTCCTTAAGTTTATTATCTTATAACTCCCTCACGTTGAAATAGATGGCTACTAAAATTAAAAAATTAAACATATGCACGTATAATTTTATGTCCTTCCACATAACCGATTAACAGAAAAGTTTCCACACTTCCTAGACTCTTTTAATGACATGAGTTTGCACAAGCCCTCCAAAATTTTGTTAATTGGGATTCTTTTCGAAGCCACCATCATAAGCTAGTTCTTAAAATTTTTAATCTGTAAGCTCTCTTTAGTAGTATTTATTCGTTTGTTTGTACCGAGTTTTCCATCGCTAACAAATCTCAACTTTCTGATGACTTTTTACCATGATTATTAATTTTTACAAAGTTTTAATTTTAATTGAAAATATATTTTCAAAAACGAATGATACAAAAGAAAGGAGAGAGCAGCGGTGGCGACTTTTCAGTCTTGTGTACCAAGTGATACAGCAAGTGTTATTGTGGATATTAATGTAGTGATTAACGTTTTATAAAAGAGTTTAAAATTGCAAACAGTTAAAAAGCAAAACTGATACAAAGAAGATAACACTGGAGGTTTTGGATATCTTATATAAATGTGCGGCGAAGCAGCCAATGGGCTAGTAAGTCCATTTTGGTAGTTTATTATTATCGTAATCATATGTATATATATATATATATATATATATATGTATGTACTAGTGATGTAACGAATGTCAAATTTCGATATTCGCGAATACGAATGCGAATATTTGAAACGATATTCGCGAATACGAATACGAATATTTCATGTGAAATTTATAGACATTAAATTAGGGCTCTATTTACGCCTGCAATATGAGATATTAAAAAATTGTTATGAAAAAGAACTTCATGCTGCTCTTGGCGTACTTTAAAGTTAATAAAAACTAAATATTATTTGAAAATGATCAAAGCACAAATTTCTATAAAAAATTTAATGGATTCGTACAAATTAATATTTTTAACACCCGACTAAAAAAGGGGTTTATAAGTTTGTAGTGTGTGTCTCTGTGTATCTGTGTGTCTGTCCGTGTCCACGTACAGGCCAAACGGCTGGACCGAGTTTCATTTAGTTTTTTCTGTTTAAAAGATGACATCTTGTCTGAAAAAAGCCGGGGTTTTTAAAATTTTTAATTTTTGTTATTATCCAGTTGTTTTGTATGTACAAATGTTTGAAATTATTGAATAACCTAAAGTAGTATAATAAACACATCTTAATATATATTTTTTTAGTCTTGTAATAAAACAATTACTTAATCTAAATACATACCATTCTTTTTTATAATGAAGGCGTCCTTTTTAACTTATTTGTAGGTATTTGGGTTTGATATATCATTTCACAATATCAGATCTACATTGCAGATTATACACTTACACAATTTAATTCTAAGACACTCACTTGTAATATATAAGTGTCCATTATGGTATAATTTTAGTTTACCACTTTCAGCAAACCAATAACCAAAGAAATCTGCTGAAGAAGAAACAATTTTCAACAGGAAATGCTATTTATCGATATTATTAGTAATTGTCGGTAAGCTTGCACAGTACTATCAATTTCACACTAATGATAGCACAGTTTTACGATGTGTTATTTAACGTGCGTTACTAGTTTTCTGCATTCGAATTAATTCATTGAGATAGCTTACAATTAAAAATTAGATAACTTTAGTGAACGTTATAAGTAACATTATGAACTTTAAACTTGCGCTCTAGCGATTTTACAAGTTAAATAAAAACTTTGCTTAAATTATTTCCTTCCGAGTGTCGACAACGCAGTTAACATGATATGTAATAAATTCTTTCTGGCAACCTTTTATTTTAGTTTGCCCTGCCAACTATTATTACTTTGATGATTATTACCAGGGCTGTCGGATTTTCTTCCGACCAAATTCGCCAAATTGATTTTAAAAATCGCCAAAGTCGCCAAAATCAATTTTATGTAGTTTTTCTTATGGCCTATTTCCCACTTGCGAAAGAAAATGTTCGACTTACAATTTATATTGAAAACAACAATAAAATACGAAAAGTTGTTTTTGTTTTCAATATAAATTGTAAGTCGAACGTTTTCTATCGCAGGTGGGAAATAGGCCATAAATATATATTTGATAATAAATTTGTTTTTACATAAAAAAATTTTTAATAATAATTTTTATAAGATCATCGTATAAAGCTTTAGCAGAAAATCGCCAAAAGTAGAAATAAAATAACCAAAAATTATTTCTTGCAAAGTTTTCCAATCCGAATTCAAGATGCATTAATTATGTTAATTAATATAAGAAAAACCATCAAAATCGAATTGTAAAAAATTAAGTAATTGAGATTTGGAAGGATTTAATTTTTAAAATACTCCTTCAAGAAACTAATTTTTCTGAATTACAATAATTTTCAAGTTCAATTTTGTTTAAAAAAAATAGCCATTCATTTATCGCCAGAAAAATCCCCATGTCGCCAAGTCAAAAATTTAGACGGCAAACAAGTTGAAAAATCGCCATATCTGACAACCCTGATTACTACACATTTCTACAACCTTGTTAGTTATTAACAAATATGGCGACTCGTATCAAGTGTTTTTCTACCTGCTGACTGGAGAAAATTTTTGTTGAAAATTTTGCAAAAATTAACTTAATCATTTAAACAAATATAAACACAAAAATGCTTAAAAATAGGCTCTTTCATATAAATGGAAAAGCATATAAAAATTGCAATTGCTTAGATGGCTAAACATTAGATTAAAAACGAGTGATGAAAGAAAATTTTGCGATAAAAATCGATTGTCCAAAGAAATCTTCAAATACGTCTCAAATCTCTACCAACGAAAAAAACTGTCGCACACTCCAGTCAGTCGTTTATTAAATTTGTGTGAAAGTGGTCGTTGAAGTAAGAATTGGGTGAAGTGGTACCAAAAAATTAACATGATAAAAATGTTAAGTTTTATTAAATAAACATCAAAGAAAAAATGAAAATATGTTTAATTGATAAAAGTGAAAATAAATGCTAATTAGTAAACAAAGAAAAGTTAAATTGTTCTAATGATAATTGCAAATAAAACAGAAAACAAATACATACATATGTATGGATGTAAGCGTAAAAGCTAATGAATAAGAGGAAATAAATGAATAATAAAAATATACATATATACATACATATGTATGCTTGGAAGTGGTTATACCACAACAAAAAAATAATTAAAAATCAAATAAAAAATATTTGCTTAATTTTTTTAATATTAATTAATCCATGTCCACTTCATAAAAGTGAACGTCAAACGTCCTTTATTCATCCCCAAGGTTTTGTTGTTGTGTCTGTGTGTTTTTAGTATTTATTTTGTTATTTTTTCCAATGAAATAAACAAAACAAGAAAAAAAATAAAGCAAATGAATCGACCGATGAGCGAACGAAGGAACATAACGAAACTTTATGAAAGTGAGAATGTGTTAGAGATTGAGTGTTTGTGTGTGTATATACATATAACGGTATTTAGCGTGTCATTTAAACATTATTATCAACAATGGAGTATTTATGTTACCTTCTTCAGACCTGTGAAAGAATTTCTAATTTCTTTATTTAAAATCATTACTAAGATGCATAGGTACCTTCATTTATTTTTTAAATTGTTTGTGTATTAAACAAAGAAACTCCAGTTTTCGGTTCACAGGACAGTGAATTTTGTAATATAATTGAATTTGTAAAATTATTTAAACTCCAGCTCAAAAACTAAATCATTTTTAGCCTACATGGCTTTTCCAGTACACAAATATACTCTACATACTTAACTTTTGCGAGATTTTCATAACTATTATTTGTTATAAAGGTGGGCAAATTTAATGTTAGGAAGTAAATTGGTTTAAAAATTTTTTTTTTGGCAAATTCAGTTTTATTGATACCAATGTAAATAAGAAATATGGGAATAAATAATGAAATATAATGTTGGCAGACGTCCGCTCTTTCCACAAAATTTTGATTCACATTTTGCAATAAAGCTTCGCATATCCCGTCAATGCAGTGATGAATTTTATCTGTCAGAGCGTCAGTTGTTTCTGGTTTGTTCACGTAAACCCGGCCTTTCAAATTAAAATTCGCAATTTTCACAATTAAAATTATTTGTTCAAGATTGTAGCATTCCATTGTTAAAATTACCCTGCTGTTTACTAAGTAAATGTCAAAGGATGACTGCTCAATTCTTGACATATTATCATTTGAAGTCACTCAGGAGAACTGTGCCTTTGGTACTACCCCCTATATTAAAGGCTGGAGTTCCCTATAATATCTACTGTTCTAGTTGTCGTGATAAAGCGGAGAAAAAGACACCATCTCACTAGAAAATCGCTGCCCTCTCTCTTTGAGCGATAGATATTTTAGATCAATTTAAGAACTAAATTTTAAAAACCCGAACTCATTTATCAATATCAGAGGATCAAACTGTAACACTGCTTTGCTAAATTTGTTAATGGTGAGTAGCTTGTCTGAAAAATGCATCGAAGAAGTGAAAATTTCCAATAAAACAAAAATAGAGTTTCTAAAGTTTTTTTTTTGTTTGTCATACATTTCTAAAATGAAGTAAACGTGAAAATTTCAACGTTTTTTCTCTTTTTTTAATAACGGTGAATTTTGTATAATAAACAAAAACAAATTTGTTACATTTATGCAGTTTTGTTTTTGTTTCCCATGTAATTTTCGTATCCCAACATAGATACCGATCTAATCGTTAAATAATTAAATTATTTTATTTTGTACTGTCTAAATTATTTTAGCGTTTAAAAAATTAAGTGTGTTCAATTTTAAAATTTATAAAACTTGTCAGAAACATTGTGTCAAATTTTACATTAAAATTTTCCATGATGTAATCAAATATTCAAATAGGAAAATGTTAATATAGTAGTGAGGCAAATTTAAAGTTTTTCTAAATACTCGTGAAAACTCGAACTTCCAGAAATTCTGAGTATGCACGTTTTTAGAGCACAATGTGATCCATAATAAACCAACACTTTTGACCGTCCCAAAAAAAGTATGTATCCCTCAGAAAATGTCAAGTTGAAAACTTGACGATATTTGTTTCAAATTCATGTTTTTCAGAAATAGATTCATTCATTGGCAATAATAAAGAAACACCTTGTCTATAAATTTGCATTATTTTTTTCCGTCTCGGTTGCCTCATTCAATTGAAAAGTTCTTTGGAACAGCATCAATCGAATTTTTATAGCTTAGAGCTGGTTTTTGAACGCTTCAACTGCTTCTAAGGCGATCGTAAATCGTTGACCGCGCAGTTTACCTTTGATATTCGGAAACAAGTCATTGGGTAGCCAAGTCAGGACTGTACGGAGGGTTAGTCATCGATTCGATGTTTTGACTGTTCAAAAATTCACTTGTTTGAGGAGATGGGTGAGAGATGCATTGTGATGCTGAAGAATAATTAGTTTTCTTGGATTAGTTTTACGAATTTCTCCGAAGACTTACCATAAACAAAAGGTCGTGTACCACTCATAGTTGACAATTCTACGTTGCTCAAGCGGAACAGTGACCACATGATCCATTCGGCCGAAGAAATAGCCAACCATTTGCTTCGATGTGCTTCTTCCACGAATAAATTTTATCGAATTCAGCTCATCTTGGAATATGTATATCCATGACGCGAGCCTTTTTTTGAGCGATTGATAAGTTATGGGGTAACCAAAGAGAACTAATTTTTTTACACCTAAGTGTTGATGAAAAATCGAATGTATTGAAGTGGAACTACTGTGCAAGGATGACGCTATCTCACAATATGTCACATGACGATCTTGCATTATCAGTTCACGCACTGGATCGATGTTTTGTGGCACAGCAACCGATTTTGGACGACCTTCTTGGATTCGTCGGCGACGGAACTACGATCACGATTGAATTCGCTTTACCAGCGAAATACTGTCATCGACACATTCTTGTTGAGATAATCCACGTCGAAAGTTGTGAAAAATAATCCAACGAAAACCTTCTCTTGAAATTTCCATTGTTTGTCAAATTGATTTTCTAAACAAAACCAAAACGTTGTGAGTACTTATATGCTAAAAAAAATGTCAAACTTCATTATGGTGTTGCCAAAGTTTAGCTATTGACATTACTGTGGCCAGTTCGCGAAATATAAATACGAGTAGTAGCCCTCGTATTCCATTTTCTAGACTTTGGGAAACGGAAATTATTGTCAGTAGCACAAAATTCTTTTCGAGACCGAGTAAACAAGCCCCAAAAATTTTTTTTGGTGTTGTATTGACGTGACGTCGATGTCGACAACTGGAATAAAAGTGATTGTAATCGAGGTGGTATACAACTTAGGCGCCGTCGTAAAACAGATCGGTCTAAAGAGCAGCTCTCGCGTCATCGTAATAATTTCTTAAGTGCGAGCAGGCTTGTGTGTGATGTCCTGCCTTCAGCAGTTTTTCATCTCAGTCACACTTGTTAATGGTTACCTCAGCTAATTCTCTCGCTCACAGTTTTTTTTGGAACTTTCCATTATCAAGTGCAATCGTTTTAATACGTTTTATAACTGTGCAGATCATAAACAAAAACACTAGGTGTGGATCTGGAAAACACGTATTTCCTATACCAAGGTACATATATGTCGTTTGCATTTCTCCCTAATAAAACTCCTAAAAGTGGAATACCATTGCTTTTTGGCTACGTGATTTTGCCATGTTTGCTTCTAATATCAATATCTTTCGTTTTTATTAAACTGTTTATACTGCTTCAAGAGTACTACAAAATGAATAAATTCTTTCAAATTGACAAAGAGTTAATGTATGTATTTGTATTCTACAAACTCATGCCTACTTACGTACAATCCCACTTGACCTGAGATTCGATAAAAACGAATGCTCACTAAAGAGAAGAAATTTCGAAACAAAATTCTTCGATATTTTTGCACACATCTAAGAAAATTCGAATGTTCGCTAAAGGTTTGAGCTTCGAACTTCTCTCGATAGTTTTTCGAATGTGTAATTGCAGCCTAGTGGATGTGTGCTAGCCTGTTAGTCTAGAGGTACCAAGTTCGAGTCATGACAGACAGCACTTTAAGTTAAAAAATAAAATGGGAACACGCACAAACATACATACATATGTATGTGCAATAATTGAGCAGAAAAACAAATTGCCACGATAGCCTAGTGGATGTGTTGGTAGTAGGGTGATCGACTCGGTTTTTCAACCGGTTTTAAAACCCGGTTTTTTCACAATACGGTTGTCGGTTTTTTCAAAATGTTGATTTTTCGAATGTCGAATAGTCCGGTTTTTTTTTACAATTTAAAAACCGGCTGAGTCTAATACTTTTCGATTTGTACATTTTGCGTGCTTGCTAAGCTTTTTTTGATCATGGCAACATTTACGGAAACATGAAATTTAAGAGAAATTATTTTATGAGGTAACAGCAGAGGCGAATTTAATTGGCTTTATGGTGTGCAATGGATGTCAAAATACAGTTGCAAAAAGTGTTATTTAGTTTTTTTTTGACATTTTGCTTCATATTTTATGTAGAGGTAGATATCCACCTTGTCCATACATTCATATGTATATAAAATTAAGGAATAAACACTACATACACCCATCATTTTTGGGATTTGAGGAAACTTGGGAAGAAATTCAAAAAATTAATTGTGGCAATATTTAGGATGTAAATATATATGTTTATACAAAAAACAAAAAATTAAAAATAATTATAATAACAACAACATAATAGACCATATTTGGATGCCATTGCACCGGAATGCTTGGTACCGGAAATCACTGAATTTTCAAACAAGTTGACGACATCAAACATTTTGCACGTATTTTTCATGTATTTTATGCCTCTATGTAGACTTTTCTCCTATGTTTTTTTAATATTTTTGCTACTGTAGTTGTCATAATTATTATTTTTTTTTAATTTTTGTATAAACATATTTATTAGCATCCTAAATATTGGCATATTTAATTTTTTGAATTTCTTCCCAATTTTCCACAAACCGTAAAAATGATGGATGTGTGGAGTTTATTCATCAACGGTATATTATATACAAATATTTATATACTATAATTTTTGTATTGTTTTATAGTATTTACATGAACTGTGAACTCTTTTTTTTAATAAAGCAATTTAAAATCAAAACTTTTGTATAATAATTTTCTTACTTAAAAAACCGGTTGACCGGTTTTTCCTGAATTGTAAAAACCGAAACCGGGTTTTTCATAATTTAAAATATTCGAACTATTCGAAAACCGGTTTCTGGAATAAGTCGAATAATCGATCACTCTAGTTGGTAGTTAGTCTGTTAGAAAGTTAAGGTATTAAAAATAAATAAGTATTTATTTTAATGAATAAATAAAAAAACAAAATTACTTATTTACTTTTTCTACTGCCTTTTTGCTACACCGAAATTAGTTCGATATTCTCTCACTTTTGATATTGCTACCGAATCTTCCAAACCGAATGTTTTTTTTTTTTTTGTGACAAAACTGAGCGACAGGTGAACTTTTTTCGATTCATTTTTGAGTGTCACTCTCTTTAGTTTTATATGCGAGATATATTCGAAATCGATATCAATAACGAAAGTCTTGGTCAACTGGGATAGGTATAACGAATTTACATTTAATAAAAAAATAAACAAAAACGTCATAAACATACATACAAACATACAAACATAAACAAAGATAATAAAACCTTAATGCCTTGTAATAAAAAAATAAACCAAATATTCATAAACATTGTGAAAAAGCTGTGTTAAGGAATAAATTATATAT
This sequence comes from Tachina grossa, assembly GCA_949987645.1. Classification (NCBI taxonomy): domain Eukaryota; kingdom Metazoa; phylum Arthropoda; class Insecta; order Diptera; family Tachinidae; genus Tachina; species Tachina grossa. The sequence goes on along the minus strand of OX465278.1, from coordinate 44,741,764 downwards.
GAATATAAAATTTTCATTCAATATTTTCGTTTTCCAATCCGGTCGTTGTTGGTCGTTGTATTCAACAAAACCAATCATAAGCGTGCCACAATTGACTGAGTCATGCGAATTGAAATGTTATTTTATTTTTGTTCCTTTATTAATATTAGTATTTTTCGTTTTAGTGATAATATTTTTCTTTGCTGTACTTTAAACCACAATTCGTAACTAGACGCACACACTCATTTCCTTTCTATATACATACATGCATACTTATAAATTAAATGTTCTAAACCAGGTGCGTGTAAAAAAGCATTCCTTGCTAAACATAAAAAAAATACTAAAACTAAAGTCCAATGTAATACTGCCTCTCTCATCCCTATAAACGTTGTTGTGTATTGCTGCAAAAGTCTGGTGTTATTTTTTTTTTGTTACTAAAACAACTTCCTGTAAACTTATACTATATATGTATGTGTGTATATGCTAACAAAGAATAACAAAACAACAGCAACAATTATAAAGTAAAACAAATTGTAAAAATCCTCTTGAAAAATATAATTTTTAAAAAGCCATACGAAGCCAAAAATATCCACATCATTGGAATATTTTACAAATGGGTGTTTCTAATATCGAACGACATACATAGTTTTTCTTATTTTTCTATTTAAATATTTACTAACAACAACAACAAATAATAAAAAACTAAAAGAAAATACCTACTCCATCCATAATCCGGCAAAAAGCCAAACTAATAAGTAAAGAACCAACAAATAAACTACTGAGTCGTCAGTCAGTCAGCCAATGAGACAGACAACACTTCAGTAAAAAGCCAACATTGAAAAACTAAAACTGAAACCAAAAGAAGTCGTAAATCCATTCAACCTAACTGAACTTAGAAAAAAATAGAATAAAAACAAATCATTAAAAAAGAAAAACTATCAGTATCTATCGTCCTACTTATTATTATATGTGTGTACATATGTACATAAAAAAAATTAAGAAAGCAAAAAATATAGCAAGAAAATACTGAAATGAAGTAGTACACATTTGTGCTTCACATGCACGAGTAAATACATACTTACATACATACGATATTTAAACATACATATAATATTTGTGTTAGTCGTCTCGTCTTTGTCGCATATTACATGTACAATATAAATGTAACTCGAAATTAAGTGAACGAGCGAGTGCATGTGTGAAATTTTATTAGGCGTTCGTGTCTACTCGTTTTCCAACTGTTCAATTTTGGCTTCTTTTCTTATCAAACCACAACAACAACAATAAAAAAAGCAAACATCAGCTATTTGAACAGCCACCAAAGCAACTTAAAACCACCCACCCACTCGGTGGGGCAGCCTGTTTCCTTTCTTATCATCATTTATGCCTGCAGATCTTTCACTTTAACTACTCACATAATTTCCACTTTTAAATAACGTAACAAACGTTTGGCTGTGTTGTAGCATTCGTTGCTACTGTGGCAGTAGTTGTGTTATTTCTTAACAACTATTGTACCACCAGCTCGTTCGTCCTAAGCCCTGTGCCTTCTACTAACGCGCCAGTCACACTTCGTCATCATTCAACTGTGCATATTTGTTTGATACGCAAAATGTCAACAGATAAAATCAAAGTTGCTGTCAGGGTGCGACCCTTTAATCGCCGCGGTAAGTTTTAGTTCTAAAGTATTTCTACATACATTTCTACATACATATTTACCTTCATACACATTTCTTACACATACCTACATATTTCAACTCGAACCATGTATTAATCGTTATTTTAAATATATTCTGTTATTAAATGGCAAAAGTTAAATAATTGTACTTGAGTAATAAATATACTTATTAGGTATACATACATACTCGCTTGTAAATTGAAACCTTTGTCTAGCTCTTTTGCTTTTCATATATCGTTAGCTTATTGTATGTAGAGTCTCGAGGGGTTTTTGGTCAAAACTTGACTCAGGAAGATCTAAACTACTACTGGACATGAATAGGAAGGCGATGAGAATCATGATAGGCGTGTTGAAAGGTCACTGCTCGGTCAGAGCAAGAACCAGCATTTTTGAGATTGGCACTTCAGATTTTTGTAGGAACCAGAAACCATTGAACATATTATCTGTTATGGCCCGAAGCTGCAACGTCATAGGCTTAGATGGCTGAGTAGACGTTTCCATGAAAGCATTACTGATGTTGGGAAGTGTATATTAGAGGACATCAGTGGCTTCATCATGGGAATTCGGTGGCTTAGTGATTTATAATAGGGTCACTTCTGGCTGCAAATGGGAGGGTGAATATTACTTTTTGGGCAATAGAAGGGAATCACCATGCACCCATTAAGGTCTCCGAGTGGTGGTGCGGTAAAGCACCACCCTTCCTAACCTAACCTATCGTTAGCTAAAAGGCAAAATCATTTAACACTTTAATTTTAGAATTTTAAAGGGGAGAGAAAAAACTAAACAAAATTATCCAAATGACTGAAGTAAAGCTTCTTTATTTTCACTTTTAATTCGACAGATTTTTATGATAAAGATTAGAAAATTTTGAGGGACATGTGTACTATTTCCCACCTTAGGTTAGGTTAGCAGGCTCCTGGTAAGGAAGTGTGAAATTTTTTAGAGTCCAGCTCACTTGGATCCAATACAATGATCCCCCTTTGTGCTACCTGTGAGTTGAAGAGAAGATAGTGAGAGATGGTGATAGGGAATGGATAGTGATACAGAAGACATGTGGTGAAGGAAGAGATAGAGCTTCATTATTTTACAACTCTGCTTTTTGCACGTTTATAATAATGCAGTGTTGCAGCGCCTCTGGTGTCAATCAAGTGTATTAAATTTTCGAAGCTGTGCTTAGTACCCATTTTATTGGTTATTTTACGTCGCTGATGATTCTGCTGCACAATACCGACGAAGGAGGGTGCTGTGATGCTGCATTGGGATTAGCGTCCGTTGAAGCCGGTGACCAGTGTAGTGTGTATGCTTTCATCACTAATACTTTTCCTAAAACAATCCTTCACAACTCTTGTTGTTTATAAAATGTTTTTGTTTTGAGAAATGTTGTTTGAAAAAAAGAAACAAAAATATGTATATAAATAATTGTGAGTATTTTGAAAATAAATTGAAAATATTTTTTTTGTTAAGTATCAATATGCCCCCGTATTTTATGTGTATGTTTATTATTTGTAATACCAAATAAAACCAGTTTAAATCAAAATTAGTTTGAACATAAATGCAAAGAAAAAATATAAAATAAAAGCACTTTCTTATGGTTTCTTAACCGCACATACATACTATATGTAGAAAAAAATAAGCAAAATTATGTTGTAAGTTGAATATTTAATAAACTTAATTTCTCCTTACACAATATACAACAAACAAACAAACTTGAAAAGTTTCATGCGTTGATTTTGTATATACTACAAACTTTATTTTCAACAACTTGAACATTGAACAATTTAATAAAAAAAATTATTAAAAAAAACAACAAACTAATTTCAAATTGTAGCATTCAATTAAAAACATATTTACATTAAAATAGTACAACTGCGTAGTTGTATGTATGTATGTATCCATATACAAGGTAGTTTTTTAAGCGTTTGCTTTTTATGTATGTATGTAAAGTTTTTTATTTGGTAAATCAAAGATATATGGAAAGATTGACATTAAATCAGGAAGTACTTGGGTGTTTTCCTAGATAACAAGCTTTCTTGGAAAAGGAACATAAAGGAAAGGCTCACTGTCTACTACGCATGCCGGAACTCCATAGGAAGGAACTGGGGTCTGCAAGCGAAGATAGTAAACTGGATTTACACATCGGTTGTCAGACCGGTTATTTCCTATGGTTGTGTGGTATGATGGAAGTCATTGTGAAAGTAAAGTCGCAGGAGATTACTTGCTAAGGTTCATAGGTGTGCCTCGCTGTGCATCACAGGTGCTGAGAGGAACCCACCTCAGGCTGCCTTTGACGACATTCTTCACCTACTTCCTATAGAGGACTTGGTGGTCAAAAGTCTCCTTACGCTCGTTGTGGCGAGGCCAGGAATAACAGGTCACAGATCAATCTTAAATGAGATCAGTTTTATTGATCAGGGTTCCAGCCTTTACAGACTGGTCAGTGCTGAGGGAAATAAAATTGCCGATGAGTTGGCAAGAACAGGGTCGATGTTAGATGAAGGAATGTGTGAAAGATCGGTGAAATTAGCGATAGGCCATTACAACAGGGAACTTAATGACTGGGTGGAGAGCAGGATTGTAGAGTATCGAGGGCTATGTGGCCAAAACTTGACTCAGGAAGATCCAAACTGCTTCTGTATATGAATAGGAAGGCAATGCGAGTGTGATATCCGCGTTGAGTGGTCACTGCTCGGTTTAGCATTTGGGAAACTGGCACTCCAGATTTCTGTAGTATGTGCGGAGATGAAGAGAAAACAAACATTTCTACCACTGTGCGAAGCTGCAACATCATAGGCTTAGATGGCTGAGCAGACGTTTCCATGAGAGCATTAATGATATCGCAAAATGTAAACTGGAGGGTACCAGGGGCTTCATCATGGGAATTCAGTGGCTTAATCATATAATAGGGGCACTTTTGGTTAAAATTATTATTAACGGGTCAATAGAAGGAAAGCGCAACCGACCCAACTGGGTCTCCGAGTGAAGGTGCGTTATAGCACCACCCTTCCTAACTTAATCTAACAAAACCTATTAAAGCACATGAAAGATGTAAAAACATGTCGGCTATTAAATGTTTTTAACATCTCAAATTTCTCACTAAAAATACTTACAGGACGTGTTATACTGTTAAAATATTGTTTATATAAAACTTGAAAAGACTTTGTCCTGTTAAAATAAGTGACATCAGCTGTTTTAGTATAACAAGCGTGTGTTGTAGCGGTAAAGTATTAAAAAAGAGGTTATGTCAGATGTAATTAACATACAAAGTTGACAAGTCAGATGTAAAAATACATTTGGTCTAATAGGCTTTATGAGGGCGTGATAAAAGCGTAAGTTTCAGTTTTATTATAATGTAAATCACAACACCCGATATTTAATTACTATACCGGGTGTATTTGATCATGAAATAAATAAACATTTTCAACGAAAACTCAATTTATGAAAACATCACTCATTTACTCTCTCATAGCTCATACACTGCGAATCAATTAAATAAGAAATTTAATTTTACAAATTTGAACGATTATATCTTTTAAACTAGCTGCCCTATGTATAAGCAAAAACTGGCATGAAGTTAGCATAAGTGGCAAAATTGAACATGATCTTAAAGGGTTTTGCCATGAAACTTCATATTAAAAATCATGCAAGGACTTAGCGGTGGATTAAAATTAGGTAATGTGACCATTTTTAATGTCAAATTGTATGGAGGAACTCGCTAACACCTAATTCAATTCCGTCACTTATGCTAACTTCATGCCAAATTTTTCCTATACATAGGGCCGTAGTTATTTGGGGAGTAACCAAATTGCTTTTAAGTTATTTAAAAATTGTGAATGGGTTTTGTTTTAATTTAAAGAAACTTCGTTTTTTTATTTACCTATAATAACTATTTATTATTTTATTTTTTATGCATCACGTGAATAAGGAATTTTTAATATGTATGTATTGCAATTCTAAAGCTATGTACAGACGATTGTCAGATCTTGCCATATTGTCAGAACTGGCAATGTGCTGGCAATGTACTGGCAATCGAAAATTTCCAGCACAATATGCCTTGTCAGTTCACACGGTTGTCAGAAAATCTTGCAATTTATTGCCAAACGGTTTTACGACAATAAATTCTTCTGACAAAATCGTCAGTAGAAAAATTGTCAGTTCACACGGTTGTCATATGCACAAATTGTTAGATCTGTTGTTATGCGTTGCCAGACTTAAAGCATTTGTTAGAAATTGTTAAATATTTCTCGTTTGTGTTTGTGTTAAATGTAAAAAGTGAAGGTATAAATAATTATGGTCCATAAAGAAGCAATTGCAGTGATTTTGTCTGGATATATTTTATTATAAATTTTTTCTTTAAAATCAAGCGTGTGCAGTGTTGCCCATAGAAATAATTCTCTAAAGCTGGGGTCACACGATTGGCACAATGTATCAATTTTCGTCGGCTCACTGAAATAAATTCATAAGTAACAAAGTAAATTTGCCTTATTTGTCAACTAATTGAAATATAATTACATACATAACTGCACCACACTGCATTAGTAATAAAGCCATATAGACTTATTCAAGAATTAATTAAGTAATAATGACATTTTGGCTTATTACTTATGACTCTATCGCAGTGAGCCGACGAAAATTGGTACATTGTTCCAATTGTGTGACACCAGCTTTACAATGTGCATAAACTTCGCACATCCGACAATATTAAAATGTCTAACAAATATCTGGCAATAATTTTACAATGTGTTCACACGATTGTAAGATGTCTGACTGATGATGACTGACAATGCTTTTTCTGGCAACGACGTCTGACAAAAATTGTCAGTTCACACGGTTGCATGAAATTTTGAGCACATTTTACAGGCAATATTGTAAGATCTGACAACCGTCTGTACATAGCTTCATGGACGATTGTTATAATGTTATAAAAATGAAACAGTTTTATTTTGAATTTCAAACAAATTGGACTGTGTAACGTAGCATAGGCGTATTTTGCTATAACTGAAATATTATTACAAAATATTTGAGCGACTATAGTTAAAGATATTTAGTTGTTCTAAGGACTGTATGCAATAAATGGCCTGAAAGGTGATTTTGCGAGATATGGTAAGGACACATTTGGCAAACATTTGCTCAAAATTCTAATAAAAAATAACCCTTTAAAATACACAAAGTTTACTTTGCAAAAGGAATACTATCTCTTTCCGTCTTTCTCCCAGCTGAATTAAGACTTTGCAAAGTAAACTTTCCGTGTCTAAAAGGGGTAAAACATTTTTAATCAGACAATAATATTGTATTTTATAACAATGTCTTTTAGTTATGTATGAAACTGTTGAACTGTAGGACCCACCCCACCGCCCATGTAACATTTTTACCAGTCTATCCGATCCTATATAATCTAAAATCTGGTGCTGTTAATCTGACATTTCTTATTGCTTCCTTTTAAGATTTTTGTGTATCATATTGCTTTAAGCCGTCTTATACTTTTATTAGAGACCTGCGTAAAAGGTCTTTAAATGTAAATACGTCATGATTTTCAAATGTATTCACGTCGCATGTATTATACTAAACCAATAATAAATGCTGTCATACTATAAGCGAAGCACGATGGATGTATTGGTGTACGTGTATATCAGTGTTAACAAGCGATGTCGCAAGACATCTTGTTTGTAACAAACACTCAAAAGAAGTACTGTTGATTAGTGTATGCTTGTTATTTTTCATTTTGTACGTTTGAGTGTGTGTGTAATATGTAGATGGTAAGCTATTATGTGGTTAACCGCATACAACTAATGTTAATGCATGTGTGTGCCTTTGCACGTTTGTACACGCGCTCATGCGTAGAAAGAAGCAAGTATTACAAATTCTTCCGTCACGAAGTGATTTCTTCTTTACTCTTATACCTACAATACTCAAATAAACGTTGTTAACGTTTGTTTTATAAGATTTCGCTGTAGTAAAGCATTTGAAAAATCCCTCGTCTTGAAAGTTCTTATAAGATGTCTTATGCAGGACACTAACTTTTATAACAAGCCATCCTTAGGGCCATTATTACAACTTAAAGATAGTTAAAAGTAGGATTTTATCGGGCGTATAAAAAGCTTTCCATTATTGCAAATTGGATTTAAATTACCATGTAGGATAAACTTGCCTATAATTTATCGCTCACTTTAGGTTAAAGTAAAATTTTGCAAATGATAAAGTTCTTATACGTCCGATAAAACCCTACTTTTAGCTATCTTTAAGTTGTAATAATGGCCCTTAGACATTTTCGATTATCCGAAAAACATGGAGCAAAATTTAAAAATTTCGCATGCTTTACAGCTCTGATTGTATGAATTGGAGCATTGTCATCTTGATAAGTCTGCGGCATGGATCCAAATAAGTTTTTAATTTGTGCAAACGCGCATTTTAATATGCTGCTGTAATTTTGGCACCCCATAACATACATAATTCCGCATTTCCTGCTGATCCTTCGTTTCCAAAATATTTCTTCCTTTCTTAAGTCGTAGAAATAAAACTTTATTAAAGTTTTAAACTTAAACGATATTAAACTTTGTTTTCGTCAGAAAAGTATTCGTTGAAAATATATACAAATGAGGCCGTTTGCCTTATTTAAATTATTCGCAGTGTTTGTATGAGTCGTACTACTAAACTACAACAAAATAAAATAATATTTCATAACGTCATTAATTTTGTTGTTAGAAAAGCTTGATAGCACAATAACAGCGGCTTTCAAGGAAACAGTATATGTACATATTCGTCATAGCTTTTTTTCGAATGAAAAAACGTTAAAAGAAAAAATCTTTTTAAATGTACGGTTATATTTGTAAATGTTTAAAGCAAAACCTCAAATTAAAAAATATCATTTAAATTATAATTTTTTATTGCATTTACTTTTATATTTTGCTTTTAATTTTTTACTATTTTGCACAACAATAAAGTAAAAAACAATTGCAAAATATTACAAAAAAAAAAAAGATGAACGGAAAAAGTTGATTTTACTTAACAATTGTAGTAAAACAAAGTATCTATGTATGTAACACACAAAGCAAAAAATTTCATTACCATAAACCGCCATTAAAAATAAAGTGAAGGAATAAATAAATTACACAAATAGAGGCACTCAAGTAATAAAATAAATTTATATGTATGTGTGTGTGTGTATGCGACAGGCAGTGACCATGTTACAGAGGACATAATATAATGCAAAGTCCTTGATAAAACTAAATAAAGCAAATGTAATGATGAAAATGAAAAAAGAATATTTTAAAACAAAATCATAAAGTTTTTCGTTTGATTTTCAAATTACTCGGTACAGACATTTGATAGTTGCTGTTAATCGGGCAGGAAAATTCTTCGTTTATCACCGTTTGACTAAACAGTCTTATTTAAATGACAACAAATCGTGGAAAATTTTTATAAAAATTCAACTCGCATCCAGTGTTTAAAAAACTGAAGTAATTTTCATTTCATTTCATTTTGCTTCTGCTTGCGCTTTTGAAAAATACAGCAGTTTCAGTCACAGTAAAATTACAAAACGATTTATGACCAATTGCGCAGTATTTTCAACAGTCGACAATTTGAAAAGCTTAAATTTGATTTGCTTTTGGTTAGTGTCGCAAGTAGAATCAGAAGCAGTCTATATGCTTTTGAAAGTCACAAATAGTTACAGTCGAAGAAGCAAAAATCTTGCTTTTATAAGTTTGAAACAATCGCAGTAAAGTGGCTTTTGTTCTTACTTCTTGAGTGATGTGCAAAAATATTAACAAAAACATGACAAACACCCACAAAATAGTTAATTGAACCTGCAGAAAGCTTCTAAAAGCAAAAGCTTTTGCTTCTTCTACTGTGAGTGTTTGGTATTTACAAAAGCTCAGATTGCTAATGCTTTTACTAGCGAAACTAACCAAGAGCAAAACAACAAATAATATTCAAACTTTTAAAATCGTCGACTGTTGAAAGTACTGCGCAATTGTTCTGAATTAGAGGCCTGCGTAAACAGTCTTGAAATGTAAAAACGTCATGATTTTTAAATGTATTCACGTCGCATGTATTATACTAAACCAATAATAAATGCTGTCGTACTATAAGCGAAGCACGATGGATGTATTGGTGTATGTGTATACCAGTGTTAACAAGCGATGACGTCAAGACAGCTTGTCTGTAACAAACACTCAAAAGAAGTACTGTTGATTAGTGTATGCTTGTTATTTTTCATATTGTACGTTTGAGTGTGTGTGTAATATGTAAATGGCAAGCTATTATGTGATTAACCGCATACAATTAATGTTAATGCATGTGTGTGCCTTTGCATGTGGGCAGAAAAATAAAAGATCATACACACATACATGCATGACGTTTGTACACGCGCTTATGCGTAGAAAGAAGCTAGTATCACAAATTCTTCCGTCACGAAGTGTTTTCTTCTGTACTCTTATACCTACAATACTCAAATAAATTTCTTGCAAACAGTGTTGTTAACGTATGTTTTATAAGATTTCGCGGTAGCAAATCATTTGAAAAATCCCTCATGTCTTAAAAGTTCTTATAAGATATCTTGTGCAGGAGACTATTCTGAATTGGTTTTCTGCATCTGCTTAGACTGCGACTGTTGGTTATTTTCACTAGTACAAGTAAAAATTCAAAGCAGCGAAAAGTACAAATTTTATGAATTTTGCTACTTCGACTTAAGTTTTTTAAACAATGCTCGGATCTATTGTAACTTTATCATTTTTAATTCCGTCAAAACCTAACCTCACACAGAAAAATTTCATATTAAAATCTACGAACACTAGGTTAATTTAATATTTTTCAGTACTAAGAAAATTTTTCCTTTTGGAATAACTTTATTTCATGTTTATTTAATATTCCAGTACTGTGTAATAAAAATGAAGAATCATGTTGAATCAAAGTTATTTTAAGTTAAAGCAACTTAAATTACACGAAGAAATGTGTTGATTCAAAGTTATTGTAAGTTGAAGCAACATGAATTTAATTTAATTTAATATAGTCATATTATTTTATTAATTGTCTAACTTACGTGATTGAGGTGTATTATCACAGGCAACTGGAAAAGTATGTGTGTGTATGTGTGTTATTGTAGTTGGCTTCCCCAGCAAGATTTGAACTCGAAATCATTCAGAAGTAACGCGCTTAACGCTGCGGCCACAACAACCTTAAATATTCTTTAGATACACACTAAATAAATCACCCTTATTCCAATTGTCGACATCGATGTCACTTTAACACTCGAGAACAATGTTGTGCTACTAAGGTCTAGAAAATAGCATAAACCTGTCCACAGGAGTCATCTGTTTTCGACAACTGTTACACAACTGGTACTTCGCATAGACCGGGATTGATCCTTAGCGATACCAGCAGATGAAAAGAATGTCAGCCTAGTCCTTGGTGCCCGTTACGAATCACTCCCACATAGATTTCACAAACCTTAGCAGTCTACACAGTTCCACTCTCGCTACAAATTCAAGACTCAGAAAAGTGTGAGCTAATGTGTCAATTACCCCAGGTTTCTTACATTTCCTGCAGGTACCATAAAACTTTCGTCCTATGTGGCAGCATACGAAGTCGCCCGGTTAAAACTCCACTGGAAGTCTACTGTTGTTTCTAGCTAAATAAATAAAATAAATTTAGTAGATTTGGAATCGTAGGAGCTCCACATTAGTCTTGCAAGTTTTCATATCGCAGCCAGCATTTCTCCGCTTCATCTTTTATCTTAGAGTCTATGGTCCCTTTCAAATGTTGTACTGGTATTGAAGCTGTACCATTTCCTCCTCCGTTAATTGAATACACTTTTTGGCCATTGTATCGGCCATTTCATTACCCTCAATGCCAATATGTCGTAGGACTCAGTAAATATACTTGTCTAGCAGTGCATAACATATGTATTTAAGGCCTTCTCCCATTTGACAACATCGACATCACGTCAATACGATCACCCATATCGGAAATGAAAGTTCACGTGAAATGTGTTCCCTTTCCCTAAAATTGTAATTAGCAAATTCGTTAAAAATTTTAGTAACACATATTTGTTAGAAAATATTTTTTTTCCACAAAGCTGTGATTAGCATAACGAGCCAGAAGAAACTTAGTAAATAAATTTTCATACGCATATCAAATATATGTATGTATGTATTAAGAAATTAAAAGCATTCATAACAAGTTGGCCAACTCCTTTACATAATCACACACACACACACATGTTTCTCGTACTTGTTTCAATGTATTCATTCATTCTCGCATTGATAAAAAAAAGAGCAAATTTTGTTGGCCAGTTAAACTTGCTAAAAAGTGACTCATATTGATAAACATTTGAGTTACTTGAAAAAAAATTTCAGTTTAACTTTGTTAAATTAAACAAACTACGATGACTCTCCTAAGGTTGACTTGTTTGTGGGAAAGGTGCGAAAAGGGGCATTGCACGTAAAACTGATCTAAAAACAGACAGACAGGCAGAAATGCTAACCGATAAAAAAAATACGAGTCAGAGACAAAAAAAACTTTTTGGAACGAATATAGTGTTTTAAGTTAATTTCAAACTCGTAAATAATCCGGCAGAAATAAATGATCATGTTTAAAAATTGTGTTTTTAGAGCAATTTTTTCTAATTCTTTTACTTTGGCTAAGTTTTTTCAAATGATGTTGTCATTTTTGGTGTTTAATATGACAATATATTGTGATGAAAATAGATACTCGTACTAACATACATACTGAATTTTTTTTGATGTCATGTGAGCAAAATTTTGTTTAATATTCAATAATTTTATATAAAAAATTGACCATTTTGGTAGCAATAAATTTGCTGAAAACATTAGACATGAAATGTTGTTAATATATGATTCGGAGAGTTGCTGTTAATATGGCGGCATACACGTACTCATCTTAGTCATGTTTTACACACATCAGGTTTTGTTGCTCAGTTTCGATTTTGTAAACTTGAGCAACAAAAACTGATGCGTGTAAAACATGACTGAATGTTGCAACATTTCATTCTAGCAATAGTATTTTCCGATAGTGGAATAGCGATAAGAAACTTGTCTCCTATAATTTTCTTTCCTGTTCTATTGTAGACATCTTGAAAGGGTTTTCTTAAAACAGATTTCTTGACAACACTGTTAAAATAAAAATAAAGCCAGGATATCATAGTGGCTTAAAACTATATTATGCGTTAAATTTTAATGTCAAATTGTATGGCAAAACTCTTTAAGACCATGTTCAATTTTGCTACTTATGCTAACTTCACCACTATACACAGCCTGCTAAAGGACCTGACTAATGAGGGTTATGAACCTATCTGCTATGCGAACGATGCCATGATAATTCTAAGCGGAAGTACCTCAACCAACTTTGCATGGAGGCGGAAAAACTCTCAACTTTGCGTTAAACTGGGCTCGGCCGAGAGGATTGAATATTAACGGAAAACGGAAATAGGTCTTTTCACCAGGGAAAGAAAGATCATGCAATATATTGGTCCTAGTTTCATCACATCCGATAGGATTAAATATTTAGTAGTGATCCTAGATCGGAAACTGTTGTGGACACATCACATAGAGGAAAGAGTCAAGAAGGCTAACTCGTGATGGTCTCTCTGCAGATGGGTCCAGATGTGGACTTAGCCCTATTGCGACAACCTGGCTATATAAGAGTGTAGTCTGACCAACTCTAACATACCCATCGGTAGTATGGGGGAGGTCAACAGATAGGAAGTGCAACAGGTACAAGTGGTGCAATGAGAACTACATCCAGCAGGGCATTGGACAGCATTCTTTATGTCCAACCAATAGACATTCGTATTAGATACGAAGCAGCTCTTGCTACAAAATATATACAAGTGATGGGGGAATGGATCGGAAAAGACAACATACCATACCATCAGAACATATTGATGTCACTGACCGGATACCACCAGACTTTGGAAATGTACGACCGGGTACGTGAGACTAGGGTTATGGGCCTGTTCGTAAATTCATCACTGCGCTGCAAATGGAAGATTAAATGTTCTAAACTGGTTCACTGAAGTAGATAACTCACAAATAAATGTCAAATATGGTGTACAAACACGATTACTACTAAAACAGATTATCAGAAAACTTGTATTACATTTTAAATAAAAGTTTGCTCGTATGATGCAGAGCAGTGATGCATTTACGAACACACCCTATAACTGAATGCGATATAATGCTACACGGATTGCTCGAAGCTAGGGGAAAGAACGGGTCTAGGTTTCTTCATAGAAGAACCGAAGACCGATATTTATATCCGCTTGCTTGACCATAATACAGTCTTCCAGTTTTGTGCGATCACGGAGGTTATAAAATGGATCAGTGTGAATATTAGGCCCACAGGGGTCAATATATTTACCGACAGCAAGTCGCCAATCACAACCGAAAGAGTACGCAGTACATGGAATCATTCTTCTTGTATGGGTGCCGGTCCACTACTGCGCAACTGGAAATGAACTGGCGAAAAAGGCCAGAACGTTACGGACAGTAACTCTAATAAATGCAAAGCCTTTCAATGCAGCGAATATAGAGTTACAAAATTGGGCAAAGGCGGTCCACATAACACGTTGGAATTGTAATACTGTGAGTAATCTAACCAAGGTTCTATGGGGCGACCCGGACGATGATAAAACAACGGGACTGTTGAAACTAAACAAGTCCGAACTAGGAAAGTTGACCGACATCTCAACGGGTCACTCTAATCTACGAACGCACTTGTACCGGATTGGAGCCACGAATGAATGAATGCAGGGCATGCATGGAGACAATGGATCACTTCCTTGTCATTTTCCAGCTTTCGCCCAACCGAGATACCGTTATTTTGGGGATAACACCTTACCGTGAATTACCCACCTTAGAGGTATTGACTGGAAAAGTTTGAGGGACTACGTTAATTATTCTGAGTTCCTATAAAGTGGGGGTTCGTTTGTTAATTTACATGAGAGCGCACAACAGGCCTGTACTGGCTTATGTGTATGTCCCCAACATGAGCGTGATGATTCCTCTTTTCAACCTAACGTAACATTTTTCATTAAAATCACCATCATTAACCTTAACATAATGTTATGGTTAGTGTTAATCATTTCTTGCCAGGTGTAGACAGTAGTTTGTAAGGAGCACCAAAAATCGGGGCCAAATTGGTGTAAATAATGGTTCAAATAATCAGCCCACTTATGAGTTTTCTCGGGGAGTTTTTTTCTCTTCCCTATCATTTGTTCCCGGGGAATAATCCTTCTATTCCAAATGGCAGGGAAATAAGCAAATACGAAAGAGAGTAAAATCTGAATCAGCTGTTTAATGTTTAAATTTACGCAATTGTTCAGAAATAGTAATTAAGTAAAAATCTTATGTTTTCATTGCTAATAAGATTGCGTGTTAATATAAATTCTGTTTTTACTTAAATAAATAATTCTTTCTGCAAAAAAACCGACTTCAACGCAAAAATCTGATAGAAGAAGATAAGAAGAATACGTGAAATATAAAATTAAATTTTAATGGGGGTGCCTCCGCCCATTTTTTAAATGTGTGTTTTCAGAGCTCAGGGTGCGTGTTAAGTCTTGTAAAAATCGGTAAAGTTGAACCACATAAAATAAAAAAAATAAAAAAATTTACAATCGGTCTGAAATGTACCTCCTTTTTTTAAACGGTTAAAAATCAAATAAACAGCGTACCCATTCCTAAAGGCCGTGATACACTATCATACAAAGTCGTGCAATCAACCCTGGTGTGACGAATTGTTATTGTCTTTTGCAAATTTTCATAAACTCCATCATACCAGCATTGTAATTTTTCGTAGATCGCACGACTTTGTATGATAGTGTATCACGGCCTTAAGCATGCGCAGAAAGTGGAGCAAAAACAGAACCAGGTTCAGATGCGAATGGACTTAACTTCCAATGATTGTATGTACAAAGGAAATTGTAAATTTCAGAAAGTTTTTCTTATCGGTCTTGATATTAGAGGGAAACAAATCTTCCATTTACCTATTATGTGCACTTAAAGGAGGCGTGCTAAATTTACGGCCTGGCCCACGATGTCGACAAGAAACTATCTATCGCTTACTTATATTGAAAACAAAAACAAATTTTCTTATTTTGTTTTTGTTTTCAATATAACTAAGCGTCAGATAATTTCTTGTCGACATCGTGTGCCAGTCTGTTAGTGTTTTAGTATTTTTTCAGAAGGCAGAAGTAGTCTATGTTTTTGAAGTTGATGTGCCCAGTGTTTACTTATTTAAACTTTTTGTTCTTATACCATTGTTTTGCAACGTTTATTAATATAATTTTTAAATTTTTGCATAAGTTCCCCTCAAAATGTTGGGGGAAAATTCACAAAAAACTCCCGGGGAATTGTTATTCTTTTTCTTTTGTTAAAATGTCGGATATATAAAGCCAATTTTAAAAATTAGTTGCAGTTTAAATCTGCTGTTTACAAATTACATTTTGCAACGACAGCAGGATAGACGCTACTAATTTTATACTTTTACGATTTATCATACGATTTGTAGTAACGTGTATACTCTGCATTAGACATAGTTTTAGCGTCTACCGGGTGTTGTTTGGCAGCGCTTCGGTCTTGAATCTTTATCAGAAAACACAGATATTTTAGCCTTGCAAATATTTGCACCTCTCAATTTGCAATTGTTTGTTGTGCTGCACATATGCAAACGTGTAGAAAATCTAAGCTTCAGGTTTTGTTGTAGTGGTATTGCAGAATACATTATACATACATTCTAGATTTGCTACATCTGCAGTAACTGCACCAGCAGTTTGCAACGAAGAGTGATTCCCACCAATGTTGCAAATTATGCCAAATGCCCTTGAAATTTAATGTTAATGGAAAATTTTTGTGCCTGCTTTGTTTACATAAAAAATCAAATGCATCTCGAGTTTCATTTTTTATTTTGTTAACAGAAGCATGTTAATTGAAAGGTTAGAGAAAAATTACTGAAATTTTAATATGAAATAGTTTTATTTATGCATATTGTATACAAACTCTAGCTCGGTTGCTATTCGCAAACACAAATTTTTGTTTTGGAATAAAAAATTACACGTGATTTTTCTCAACCAGAATTTCTTGTTGCCAAAAATAATTGCTAAAAATAATTATGTTATTACCTATTGAAAATGATAGGAGTAAGTGTTATTTTCCAGTTTTCAAAGCGTTTAAAGTTTGATTTCAATCCATAATCGAGCCATTAACAAAGCAATTTCAGAGATAATGAACTCAATTTCACGTTTTGCAATGTTTAATGACCTTTGCAATATTCTCGAAACAGAATTTTTAGTATAACTATGTTACATTGAAAAAGTCAGGGGGGTTTTATAAAATTCGACTAGAAAGAAAACTTTTCAAATTTCTATGTTTTTAAAATTACAATTCGAAAACATTTCCGTTCGATTCGGATTACATAATAACCCTCCTGTTACTGTAGGTTATAGGACTACTTGAGAAAATCTTTTGTCATTTCTAGAAATTCGATTACATTCTCAAAATCGAGAGTTATGCATATCGATAAAATGTGATTATTCGGAAATTTGTGTACATAAATATTTTTTTTTTTTAATTTTTGCACTGATCTGAATATTTCTGAAGCAGTTGATTAGAATAGCAGTAAGCCATATTAAATATATACATTTAAAAAGTTTTGAATCGACCAACCAATATTTATAAAAATATGATTTGTTGGATTTTAGAGAAAAGACGCGATTTTTTGTACTTAAACTTTGCAACATTATTTGCAATAGTCTGTTTGAAATTCTAAGGGATGGATAGTGCAAAGTGTGGATATGGGTGCAAAAATGCATACACTTCCACAACACAACAACAAAATATACGTACATATTTCCAGTCTGTTTCATTTTACTTCGTTTGCACTAAAAAAATCTCGAGCAAAATAGGTAAACAAAAACTTTTGGCATATTGACTGTCATCATGATTTTATTTATATACAATTTAATAATTTTTTCTTTTTCATTGCTTTTGGAAATTTTTATTCAGTAATTTATTTATTGTGTATTTTTGTAGGTTATCAAGCAAATAAATAAGTGTACACTGCAAAATTAGATCTTGAAACATCTGGCAAAAGTATGAGCGAATTTTCGTAAATAGTCAAAAATTCTGGCAGCACTGTCCTCACTTGGCAAAAAATATTTACACAGAGGATATTATCCTGCAGAATTTTTGACTCTACCAAAAGATGTGCTTAAATCTAACTAAATATTGATGTCAAAATGAAAATAACAGTAAAGTTATATACCGACGGTAGGTTATCAGATCTTACAATATTGTCAGTAAAATGTTATTAAAAAGTATCTTACAACTGCGAGCACTGACAATTTTGTCCGACAACTTGACCAAAAAAGAATTTTCAGTTCAATGTAAGACAACAAGTTGTCAGATATCTGACTCGTGTGAACACATTTCGTTGCCAATGTCAGATTATTGTCAGACATTTTATTATTATCTGAAAATCATAGTCTGAAAATTCGATCTATTGGCAGCACTACACATTTGTTTTGAAAAAAAAAGGAAAATGAAAACATTTAATAAAATATATGCAGCCAAATCATTGCAATTGCTTCTTTATGGCCTATAATAATTTATAGTTGTACATTTACACACAAGCACAGACGATTGATTAATAATTGACAATTTCTGTCAAATGATTTGAGTTTGACAATGTCTAACAACAGATCTGACAATTTTTGCATAGAACAAGCGTGTGAACTCATAATTTTTTACCTTTAATTTGTTCAAATAAATCTAATGTCAGACAATCTATCTGGGAATTATTTATATTGCCAGCTGGCTATTTTTTATTGTCAGTACATTGCACATCTAGATACATTGCCAGATCTGTTAACCATCCGTACAGAACTTAAGAAAATGATGAATACAATTAATAAATTAAAGAAAATCAGCGAAATAACCAGTAATTGCGTATATTTTGAATCTGCCAATGAACACATACATATTTAAGATAATTTGTGCATATTTAAGACTAATGCTGATTACACATTATGGCATTTTGTGACATTACAATAGTGTGTACTAGTGGCAACGTTTGTCATTTCCGATATTTTTCATTGTGTGGCATTGCGTTAAGCCTGGTACTCTGTTCACAACTACATGTAAAAGTATTTGGTATGAAATATTTGCGAAATAAATTCGCAAAAGTAGTACTCTGTTCTTATTGCGAAAAACACGTAAAAGCTTTTTGGCAGCATGTTTTTCCATTTTAGATAATTGGAATTTAATAGGAAATAAACTACTTTATATAATAAATAAATCTTTAGAAACAGGAATTTTTCCTGAGTCATGGAAAGAGACAATGGTAACACCAATTGAGAAAGTTAAAAAAACTCAGAAAAGTGAAGAATATCGCCCAATAAATACTTTAAAAACGTGTGAAAAAATAATAGAACAAGTTGTTAAAATACAATTGGAAAGTTATATGGAGAGAAATAAGTTATTCTCAAAATATCAATCAGGATTCCGAAAAAGTTTTTCATGTGAAACAGCTGTCAACTACGTAATAAATAGGTGGAAAAAAATAGATAAAAATAATAAAGTAATGGCAATCTTCCTAGATTTTAAAAGGGCTTTCGAAACAATTGACCGAGATATATTGCTACAAAAACTATACATGTATGGAGTGAAAGACAAAGAACTAAGATGGTTTAAAAGTTATTTAACGGAAAGAAGACAAAAAACTAAAGTGAATAATAAAATATCAGGTATATTAAACAATGAATTTGGTGTGCCTCAAGGTTCTATTCTGGGCGCATTATTATTTATAATATATATAAACGATATGCCAAACATATTGAAAAAATGTGAAATAGTATTATACGCGGATGATACGTTGATTTTTACCGAGGCAAAAAATGAAACAATATGTCGAGAAAACATAATGTACGATTTAATGAAAATAAATGAGTGGGTTAAAATGAATAAATTAAAATTGAATGAAAATAAAACAAAATTAATGGAAATCAACATGAATAGTGATTTGGTAATTACAATCAATGATACAGTAATAGAAAAAGTAAATCAAATAAAATATCTAGGTTTTATAATAGACAAGGATTTAAAATTTAAAGAACATATTAACTACATATGCAAAAAGATTGGTAAAAAAATAGGATTTTTTAAACGCTTAAGAAGTAAAGTCTCAATAATGACTGCAATTAACATATATAACATAATAATAAAACCACATTTTGAATTCGGTTCCACTATTTTATATACATGCTGCACAAATACACAAATAGAAAGACTACAAAAATTACAGAATAAAGCAATGAGATCAATTTTAAAATACAATAGATATACGCCAACACAATTTATGCTCAACACACTGAAATGGTTAAATATAAAGCAACGGTTACAATTGAACACACTCAAATTTATTAGAAAAATAAAAATAGGCGAAGCACCACAATACTTGTGTGACCAAATAGAATATGTTGGAGAAGTACAACCCTACTGCCTTAGAAATTCAGAAAACTTTAGACTTCAGAGAGTTTCAACAACCGCAATGCAGCGATCATTATTTTACAAAGGATTGAACCTGTATAATATGCTACCAAACGAAGCAAAAAATGAGGAGAATTTTAATACATTTAATAGAATAATTATAACATTTGTGAGAAATAATTCAACATAGAGCTTTGTTTAGATTTAAACTTTAATATTATGTAACTAGAATTAAGAGAACCTAAAGTATTTTAAATACTACTACTAAATAAATAAATAAATAAAAAAAAAATGTAAAATGAATCTGGCATCATTTTAGTTTCAGCTGCGAAGTAACATGAGCAGTTTTTTTCGCGCATACATTCAAGCAATAAAAGGAGAAATTTGCTGCGAGCGAGCGAGCTGGGCTACATTTAGTGCATGTCAAATTTATAACGCGAAATAGTCAATGTTGCTGAAAGTTTTTCACAACTTCGACCAAAAAACGGCATTGCACACATTTTGAAAATAAAGATCCGCAGGCAACTTTTTATAACGTGCTGGTTTATTTTATATTGTGTAAAAAAATGACCTTCCACCGAGATGGATGATCGAGCATCTCAAATTGTAACATATCTAATGACATTTCATTAATGTAGTGGTAAAATGGGTTAAGGCTCAGTTAGTCGGCTGTAATGGAATGTAACTGCAACGGTAGGAAACAGCTGATCGGTATTGTTATGTGAAAAGTTATAAAAATGGTTATAGAGATGTAATGTATCAGCTGTTTCCTGCGTTGCAGTTACATTGCATTACAATCGGCTAACTCAGACTTTAAGCTAGAAATTTTCTTAAAAACTTTTCAAATTAGAAATTAAGTTTTGAACGAAAACTTTCCTAAAATTATTATTTGGATAATATATAAATATTATATATATAAATAAGTGCCTTTTCACTGCATTGTTTCTTTCCTTAAATTTTCTTTCTTTATTTTCTGTAGCAATTAAAATTTGAGTAAATATTTTTATGTTTCAACAAAAGAAGTTCAAACAAATTGTATACATAGCACACATACATACATATGTATGTTTCTGTGTGCATGCATGCATATGTATATACACATCTCTGTGTATACAGTGGCTCACAGCAAAAGTCGGGCAAGTTATTAAAATAAATTCAGTAAAGTGCGACTCTGACTCGCGCACGACGGGTTCCGTACGAACACTAGATATGTAATTTAATACAAACTTCATCCTATATAATATATAGTTTTTGCATTTTTTTTTTCGTTTTTGGGGTCTTTTCGGTTTTTTTGTTTTGGCGTTTTTTGCGTTTTTTTCGGTTTTGGCGATTTTTTTAACTTTTGTCTCTTTTTTTAGTTTTGACACTTTATTTTCTTGTTTTGGCGATTTTTTTCGGTTTTTGGCGTTTTTTCCTTTTTGGCGATTTTTTTATTTTTGGTGATTTTTTTCATTTTTGCGATTTTTTTATACAAAAATTTTTTTTAGATTTTTGGCATTTTTTTTTCATTTTGGCGTTTTTTTCATTTTGGTGATTTTTTCGAATATGGCGATTAATTTTCGTGTTAGAATTTTTTTTTTTAATTTTGGCGATTTTTTTTTTGTTTTGGCGATTTTTTTTTAATTTTTGGCGATTTTTTTTTGGTTTGGCGATTTTATAATTTTCGGTTTTTTTTAGTTTTACCGTTTTTGAAAATTTCAAGTGTTTGCCTCTTACGGTTTCCTAGATATAGCAAATTGTCAAAATTACATAGTCAAAATTGTATTAACTGATGGACCACCCTTTAATTTAATTTTTTTTTAAATTTTAGTGTTAATTGTTGTAGTCTGTATAAAAATACACTAATTTTACAAATTTCAAGTTTCAATATATATGTATACATATGTTCATACAATTGTATGTATATTACATGGGATTTTAACATTTTTCGTTGCTCGTTTTGGAACACCCTTTAATTTTTAATACTCATGTATTTGTTGTTGTAGCGGCCAAGGTTCTACATACTCTGTCCAAATTTCAGGTCCGTAGCTCTTATGGTTCCTGAGAAAATACCGTGTGACGGACAGACGGACAGCGTAGCGAAAACAGTAGGGTTCCTTTTCACCTTTGGTGTACGGTACCCTAAAAAATAGCAGGCTTGAAAAGATATCTAAGTGAGGAATTTAAGATATATTTTTTAAAAATATATATATTTGGAGGATTCCAACAATAGTCTTAATAAGTGTCATAGTCTCATATTTTAAATTTTTTTTTTTTTTAAACTTTCTGAAAACATGACACTTATGTATGTAACACTAAAGGTACCCCAGCTAGCATTTTGTATCATAATCGAATCTTTTCAGAATCAGCTTGACCGCATATGAGCTCATTTTTCGATCATAAATGATACTCCCGTTGTGAGAAAATGGTACCCTACAGATGAATCATCCCAGAGAATCATTTAAGATGCGATTTGCTGATTAATTTTTGAGCAATTTTCTGGTAGTATTTAAATCATTGGTTTTCTTTTTGTGGCTTCTTTTTCATTTTGTTCCTCTATTTTCAAGAAATAATTATTTTATCATACAGATGAATCATAAGTGAATCCTTTTTCAATCACGCAAGTGATAAATCAGTTTTTAATCATCAAAACTGATCTAAGGAGAATCATAAAGAGATTTTTGCAAAAAAATTATCACCCAAATGCCAGCTGGGACGGTCACACTTGGCAAATATTTGCCCAAAAAAGCGTAACCACTAAATGTTTGTGAAAAACCATTTGATTCAGACAAGTGTTTCTTAAGTTAAACAGTTTCATAAACAACTAATAGACAACGTCATTGATTCCAAAAATTATTGGAAACTATTTAACTTAACAAATATGTACGTATCTGAATTGAAAGCCTTTTCATTAATATTTTGTGGTTACGTTTGTTGCGCAAATATTTGCCCAAGTGTGACCATCCCCTAAGAAACATGTAATTTGGCTTACAGAGCGATACGAACTTTGACATAATCCAACCATACACAAAAATTAAATACATAGCTTATTTTTTAGAGCAATGGAAATAATAACAAACAATTCTCAAGAACTTAACTATAATTAAGAACTATAGATACCATGTATTTCATGATATATGAGCTATTAAGCATTTTTTTTTTCAAATTATTTTCGATGTTCGATAGCTTGTAGTCTTTTTGATGTGACCCACTGTATATATAATGGCTAACATGGTACAAAAAGTGTGTAGAGGGTAATAGAGGACTTGTTTAATTTATTCCAGCTACATGCATACAAAGTAACACATACTCTTGTATGAATTTCTAATACATATTGTACTTTTACTCTTTTCAATTTCTGTTATCATAAAAAAAAAATATTTTTTTAAGAGGAGAATTCTGGCACAAAACTCTCGGGACTTTATAATAAATAAATAAATATTTACATTATTTCCATGTTTTAAGCAAAGTGAGCAGATAAAAAATATATTGCTTTATTATTACAAACATATACATACATACATGTGTATGTAAATACATGTATATGTATGTATATGTATGTAAAGTTTACATTGTGTTTACAAAAAATTACATAGTTTATAAAAAAGTAGAATTTGTGATGTAACGAATATCAAATTTTTGATATTCTCGTATACGAATATTGCACATACTTATATACATATATGTATGTATTATTATTATTATATACATATATGTATACATACCCAGCAACAATTTTCAAAAAACGTAATCGGGTTTGGAATTAAGCATTTTTTGGTGGAAGCACTTCCCTACTGGATTACCAACTTAATGATTTTAACAAGGCGTGAGACTAAAAATAATAGATTCTTGAGAAGGACCTACTTTTACATATTCACGCAATCTATTAAATCTAAAATAATCACTTCCCTCATTTATGAACTTGTGCAGCATTTTATTAAATTTTATGTAATGTGATTTGTAAGCGAGTAATGAAATTTGGTAATCAGAAAAGTAAGTCATTATATGGCAAGTAATTCTGATGGTAATGTGTATTTTTTTTTTGCTGGATATGTTTGTGAAATTGGAAAAAAAATAATTGGCGTTTTATTTAAATTATTAAGTTAATGAATAGTATAGTTAAAAATTGTTTATGGTCTTCATTGAATTATATTTGAAAAAGAATACAAAAAACAAATTTCTATAATAAATTAAATGGACCGCATGACAAATTTTATTTTTATTTATTTTTTTTTTTTTTTTTGCAGAAAAGCCACTTTAATCTAAAGACAAATTGTAGCCAAAACTGTTTACATTAAAAAAAATTTATTTGAATATCAAACTACAATGGCCCATACCTACGGTGACCATAATTTTTAAATCAAAATACAGAACAAGGAAATATTTAACAAACAGCAACTAGAGTACAAACAACCTGACAGACATTTTGGGCCTCATTACTGGTGTCGTATTTCGACTACGACTACGACGATTTTGTACTAAATTAAAGAAAAAATGTTGCAATGTTCTTTAGTCTAGTTTTATTTTTTTGACAAACATAAAATTAAAGGCAAAATTAACAAACAAAAAAAAATTCAAAAAGTAACATAACAATGTAATCTACATATGTACGCAGGTATATGTATGTATGTCTATTAGGCGGTCAATTAAATTAAAATTAATATTTAGTCGTTAGTTATCAGCAGTATAAAAAAAGTTTTAGATTAGAATGTTAAAATACAAAACAGCTATGTTTGGTCTTTTTCTGTGCAATAAATTTGTTTTACCAAGTATTCACCCTTATTCTATTTGGCGTCGGCAACATCATCAATTTTGAAACAACATCAATATAACACAACATCAATGCTAACTTTGTATTCCCTAACAGTGTTATGACGACGTTGCCTGTTTATCGATAAATACAATACACATATTCAACATTTGAGTCAGCTGGTTCATTTTGTTTACTATTTTTGGTAAAAGTATTTTTGAATAAGTAAAAGCTTTGTAAATAAATTAAAATAAAATGTTTTCCTTTCCTATTGAGACGATGAAAAAAAAATTAATAGTGAAAATAAGATTTCTCAGACAAAAGTCATGCATTTGCCAGTTACCCAAGGAAAAGTAAGTGATAAGTTCTCTCATGTTTTTGGAAAATAATGGGTAATGTTCATCCTTTTAATATTTTACAAATATTTTCGGCTGAACAAAACATCATTTAGGAATGTATTGGATACAATAGAGCCTAACTTTTGAAACAAAAGGGATCAGATCAACGTTTATTGGAGCTTGGAGCTTCCTCCAAAGGTACCCAGTGCTAATTGTTTATATACCCCGCCTTCAGTTGCTTTGCTGTTGTTGTTTGCAACCTTTTTTTTAATTTTGCCATCCACCACTAGTTATAATTGGTGGACCGAGGGAATTTAGTGCAGTCTCACTTTCTCACTGCACCTTGAAATTATTAGGCACACTACCCCTGAGGAATCCTCTAGCAAAAGAAGGACTTTTCCAACTCTTCCACAAGCTTTTCAAATTGGTTGGGGTTGGTAATTTTAATTTTGTCCATATTATATTTTTCACTTTTTTTAAGAACTTTTTTCAAATAAATATGTACATTTTTATATCTACTTATATTTCACTTTTTTACCATTTAAATTATTTTTCAAATTCGTTGAGGCATGCACACAACAGAACACGGCATCAAAAACACTGACGACAAAATGAACGGCAACATCAACATCAATGTTTCTTTCAGAATACCAAACATATGCTGACAGTCATCGATAAATGGCAATACTATCTACGGGAATACCGATTTGATAAAAAACATTAAAAACGACGTCGTGTTATGTTGCCGACGCCAAATAGAATAAGGGTGATTGATTTCCTTTTAAATATTCTTTAAACTCAATACAATTTCAATAATGATTTAATTTAGTAATTAAAAACGCTTTGATGGTATCCATCTTCATTTAAGTTTTTTCACTGTACCATATATTATTTAAAACAGAAAATACTCTTTCTGTTGGGTCCTTGGAACCAGATAAACATAAACTTAATTCGACAACTTTCAACCTATTTTGGAAATTTATGTTTATTTATTTAAAATGTTTAAAAATTTTTACCCACCGCTCTTCTGCACATTTTTGGTTCTCATTCTATTCTATAAATTTTCTAAAGAGGTATATCTTTTAACAAAAGTTAATTCATCAAATAATTCGGTGTCGTTTATGTTTAGCTCATTTCTTTTATCCATAATGAAAACAAAACTGGATTTAACATCTTTCCACGTTGGAGTTTCAACTTCTTGGTAGGCAGTATCCCAATTCTAATCCATATCAATAACGTTTTTCTGGCTTTTTTTAACTGGCGATTTTTTTAACAGCAATAGGCAAAAATACTTCCTCTCTACGTTGTGGGATTTTAAACTTAAGTTCATTAATAATGAGAGAGACCTCAGTCATACATATTTTTTGGACTCAATCTGCGTTATAAAAACAGGGCAATTATGAATTAAACTACGCGAGAAATTTCTCCCTTTCTCCTTTTCGTATTTTTCTTCTCCAAGGTATAACAAACAAAACAAAAAAAAAGGAATGGGGGTGTATTGGTCCAGCCATTCACGCTTGATGTCCTGCCAAAAAAAATTTATTAATTTTTATACATATAGAACAAAAATATCCACATTCTTCCTGACAACTAAAGGTATTCTATTTTAGATATTGAAATCTGTTAGTTGGCAGCATTGTTTTGTTTGACAAATGATTTGACAGCTAACAGCTGACGATGGCTTTGTGTTTAGCATCGGTATACATACATATATGTGCGCATAAGGAACTTAAAAAAAGAATTTTGTATAAAATCGGAGTTTTGTATTAAACATAAATGGCAATAACTCCTATCGGTCTGCATGTTTGTGATTTATAATTAGACTTACAAATCATAACAATGAATTTATCAGAAATATTTTCAACGACCAAATACTTTTCAATTGGTCGAATGTAAATTATTTATCACGTATAGGCCTTATTAATGAGAGTCCTCCAAATTTCAATTTAAATTTCGGTTTATGTCCACCGTTTTACACAAAAAGTACAATAGGTACTCATAGAGGTTAAGTATTTTCTGTGAAAATTGTTCATTTTATAATTTATTTATTTATAGTATTAATAGTTTTAAGTTTATTTAAGAGAATTACTCTCATAATATGTTAGCTCCGGGAGCAAGAGCGATACATCTTTTCTAACTATTATTTTATGTAAATATGTACTCTTTTCAAATATACGTAGTTTGGAACTATTTTAAATATTTTTATTTTGTTATTAAGATGATAAAAAGGTTATAGTCTTAAGTTTTTCTTAATTATTGTATTGTTATTAGAACTCATATCGAATGTAAAAAGGCTCATTTAATAAATTACAAATTACAAACATGAATGGCAAACTGTTGACATCGGATAAGTTGTTCCTTATACGCTATAATTCATAATAACCGATGTTCGTTATAACTGAATTCCATTGTATATTAATAATTGAAAAATTAAAAACTGGCTCGCTCTGCTTCTGTTCAAATAACTTTTTTCCATTTTCATATTAAAAATTATTAAAAATGGTTTCTCGATATACAGGCAAATCCCGGTATAGCGAACGATTTAATGCCAGATCATTCGTTATACCTAAAAATTCGTTATATCGCAAAGTTTTTCTCAAGTTTTATTTTAACTACTAACTATATAACTAGACAAAGTACAACATAATAAAAATAGTGAAGGATTTTTTTTAAATAAACTACCAAATACAAACTAATGGTATCACATTTTGTTTTCGCATTTAGATTGCTGCTGCAGATTTTTTAAAAATTTTTTTTGCCGTTCTTTATACAGATGACACATTTATCAAAACTTTCGCTATATAAAGTAGAACTAAATGTTAGAAATAAGTTCCTTGAAAGTTTTTGTTTTTATTTTGCAATTTTTTCTTTATTATTCGTTATATCCAGTATAAAATTAGAATATTATTCGCTTTATGAGGTTGTTAATGTAAAAAAATTTGGACGTTCGTTATATCGGTTTTTTCGTTAAAGCGAGATTCGTTATACCGATATTTTGCAAAAAAAAAAAAGTCTCAAAAATCTGTGATTTATATAAAATAAACACAAACTCTATTTTTTTGTACTTGTGGTGAAGGTTATACATATAAAATTCAAGAAGAAAAATATTAGTATGTAGGTATATGTCATTAAAAAGAGGAACTGTGGAAACTTCATTTAAAAGAGAATTTATTTACATTCCACTTCAAATACGACTACGAGTGCAACCAAACAAATGTACAACCCACATGTGAAAATAGTTAATTTTTCCATGTATTTTCCTACCTTTTATAGTTACAAACATATACTACATACTCGTATATTTTTAAAAACTGCCCGCGTTATGAAGCGTTACGTACGGCATATTATTTAAATAAGTAATTTAATTCAAAAGATTTTAATTAACAAAGTGTCGAAAGCACTAAACACAAAAATATGTTACATATTTAATTATATTTAAACAAATAAAATTTCTCATTTAGAAATTATTAAATAAAAAATACATATGCATACATGTTTGTATGTACTGCCATTGAGCTAGACCACCAAACTGCACGATATTTTTATTATTGTAAGTTTTTAATGAAGTAAAAAAAGTCATTTTATTTAATGACAAGTAAAATTTATTGCAGTTCCTTTAAAATCTGGATGTAAATAATAGCGTTTAAAGTTTAGTCGTGCGCAGTTCCACTGGATTGCAATACTCGTAGTTTAGTTGGATTTCATTTAGTTCGGCCCTTTTTTTATTTGTCAATTAACTGCCAGTTTATAAAAGCCATGTAAAAATTCTCGGCTGTCTATTTATAATGAAAACAAAAACAAATTTTGAGTGCTTTGTTTTTGTTTTCAATATAAATAGCCAGACGAGAATTTCCACATGGCTTCTATGAACTGGCAGTAAATTAATTTAAATTTATTTTTAAGTTCTATTCAAATACGAAATTGTTTTTTTGAGTGCATATTTAAATATTAATACTTAAGTTACACTTAAGTGCACAACCTTGTGTATTTAAATTTTATTTAAGTTTTGCAAGCATATTATATGTTTGTTTTGCTTGTGTGTTTTTATTTTTAATCGACTTCAAAAAAAAGAGGAGGTTAACAAATCGTCTCTATTTTTTTTGGAGGGGGGGGGGGTGTTCATAACTCGGTACATTTTACAACGATTGTAAAAATTCTTTTTTTGTCTGAGAGTGTATAGCTTCCCATTGGGCGGGGACACGCCCACAACTTTTTATTATTTAATTTTATAATAATCTACTTATTTTATTGTTGCGAAACCTATAAAACACTTTGCGTTCTGGATCTGTTGCCTGTATCCAACAGTCATTAAATAACAAAACCACGCATTTTTCTGATGTGCATTAGTGTCCGTTTGTATCAGTTGTTGTAGTAAAGTTCGATAGATGAAGGCATAGTCACTGGTCACTGAACTATACCGACTTCAGCAGATACTAATCCTAATGTAACATCGACTTCGAAAAGTTTTCCGACAAACTTGTCCACACCACCATTTGGAAAGCACTTATATGTAAAGGCGTACCGCGGAAAATAATAGAGATAATACAGGAGCTATACAGAAATGCAAGCTGACGCATACTTCACCAGAACTCTGTAAGCGATAAGGTTTCCGTTAAAGCTGGTGTACGACAAGGTTGCACCTTATCGCCATTACTCTTTAATGTAGTTCTGGACATAGTGATGAAAAACGCAACGAGCAACAACAGAGGCGTAACGTGGGGCCTAGGTGGTCGTCTGGCCGATCTTGACTATGCCGACGACATATGCCTTCTAACACACTGCCATTCCGACATGGCGGAAAGCCTCAAAATGGTAGGGACAGAAGCTGCAAAGGCAGGACTAAGAATAAACATAAACAAGACGAAGGTATTGCGACTAAACGCAACATCCAACCGACCATTTACTATCCAAAACATCCAACTTGAAGACGTGGATCACTTTTGCTACTTAGGTAGTATCACATCGACTGGAGGTTCTTCTGTAGACATCTCAAACCGCACCATGAGAGCTCGGTAAGTGTTCGGCCAACTATACACAGTGTGGAATTCACCATCAATCTCCACCAGCACTAAAATAACAATTTTCAATTCGTGCGTGAAGTCTGTGCTCCTCTATGGATGTGAAACGTGGAATATGGCGGCAAAAGATGTGAACACCTTGCAAGTTTTTACCAACAAATGCCTAAGGAGGATACTAAGAATTTTCTGGCCCAACACGCACCTCTGGACATGTACACGTCAAAGCCGAATATATACCGAAGTATTGAGGAGGAAATGGAGATGGATTGGCCATGCATTAAGAAGAACACACGAAGATGTCTCCCGCAATGTCATTGACTGGAACCCGCAATATAGCAGAAGGAGAGGACGGCCTGCTCACACTTGACGAAGACAACCAGAGGCAGAGGCTTCAAGAGCAGGGGCCTAATTCCCTCATTCGATTGCGAGCGAGTTATTACTCGAATGTGCGAGTTTTTTAACTTTTGGGATTTTCTCATTCGGTTTCGAATAACAAATATCGAAATTTCTAATGACAGCATTCGATAACGTGCATACATTCGAATGCAACCGTTCGTGTTTTTACTCGCAAGCAAAAAGGCATTCGAAATCATGTTTAACATAGAAAAAGCGAAGTAAAAGAAAATGTATGTTCAATATTTGACTTATTTTTTTTATAAATGAATGAATGCACAAATGTATGTACGTATAAAAAAAAACAAATTAAATAATTTCTAGTTGACTTTAAATATAACAAAACACACTGACTTGGCAAATAATATTTTGCCTAAGAGTTGTCGGGGAAAATAAAAAAAATTAACCAACTCTGGGAGCATCTAAATAACAAGTTAACTGCTTTTGGTCAACCAATAAAAGAATCGAAAATGTGGAGTGCTCTATTCTCTAACCTTACACTAATTTATTACTATTAAAGTATTAATTAAATTAAAATGAAAATAACATTTATGTATATTCGTTTCTTTTTTCTGCATATACCTGTGTATGTACGTACATATGTACATATATTTTTGCACACAAACATATATACAAACATATGCTTTTGCTTACAATTTATTCAGTGTTGTGAAATAAATTTATATATAAATATATTTGCCTTTTTATAACACTGAAACAAAAACTCTATTCGCTTGGTAACGAGTGACATCATCAGAAAATTTCTTGCCATCGAAATTAATTTCTATTCGAATGCAATTCCGATCACGAGTGCAGGAATTAGGCCCCAGGAACAAGCTGGAATGAAATTAATATAGTATTTAATAATATATATATATGTATATATATATATATAACATCAGAGCGCCCTCCTTTGTCGGTATTGGGTAGCAGAATCATCGGCGAAGTAAAATAACTAATAATATGGCTACTAAACACAGCTTCAAAAAATATCTAATACGCCTCATTTAACACCAGAAGCCCATTATTAAAAACGTGCAAAAAGCAGAGTTGTAAAGGAATGAAAGCTTTTCCCAGTCTCTTCCTTCACCGCCTGTCTTCTCTATCGCTGTCCCTTTCCTAAAGAAGGTAACACCTAGTAATAGTAGTAGGCATTCATTACCTGAGTGTTACTTCTCTTATAAAAAAAAAATAATTGGAAACTCTAAAAATGCCCTATTCATTCGTACATGCATTACTGTGCTGCATAAAATGATTAGTATGCGATGAATGCATCACATATTCATATCATGTGCGTTTGGTTTTGCATAATATAATACAGATCTGAATTTTATCTGCCGTGTTAACAAATCCGCGCAACATAATAATCAATTTTATTGTACGTAAGTCAGCTATTTTTGAAAGAGGGGCCGGATTAAGCAACGATTAGTTTTGAAGTGTTCACCAATTTCAGAATTGTGAATTGTGAACAGTGATCTTGGTGAACACTTCAAAACTAATCATTGCGCAATCCTTCCCCAGTTGTGTAATAAAATTAAATATTTAGAATAAATTTTTTTCAATTCGTAAGTCTCTTGTGAGCGTGAATTTCCTTGATTGTGATTCATTTTTAACCGACTGAAAAAAGGAGGAGGTTAACAATTCGTCTTAAATTTTTTTTTCATGACTCGGTACATTTTTGTAAAAATTCTTTTTTTGTCTGAAAGGGTATAGCTTCCCATTGGTTCCTTTGTAAAAAAAGTGGGGAACTCCCACAATTTTTTATTTAATTTTATGATATTCTACTTATTTGATTGACTTATAAAACACCTTTGTTTCTTGCAATTACACAACTTGAAAGTTGATAAAATGGGCGGGGTTACGCCCATTAAAATTAATTACAATATTTCACGCGGTTCTACTCAACCGATCTGTACGAAACTTACCGCACACCTTGAGCTCTAAAATAAGCACAATACTCCGTTTAAAAAAATTGGCGGAGTCACGCCCATTAAAATTTAATATTTTATTTTAATTGGTTCTACTTTACCGATTTTTACAAAATTTTTGCATTTTAAAAATGGGCGGAAGCACGACCATTAAAATTTATTATTAAATAAAATTTATTATTGTTATTATTTATTATTCAGCCCGATCATGAACAAAAATTCCGCGCGAGTTTTTTCACTTTTCCTTTTTCTCCTATTTTGATTTTGGTTTTTCCCTGTTTTTACCAAATACGGGAATAAAACAATTTACCGGGAAAAAGTAGTTATTGTGATCGCAGTTGAACTTGCTTTTTTTACAAAAAATTTTCCCTTGCAAAACAGAAGGGAGTTTATATAAAAACATATTTAATACTCCATTAAAACAAAATTTATATACATAACTTGTATTTTATAATTCACTAGCTACACCCGGTGTGTTTCGCTACCCCCATCGTGTTATCGAATGATGTAAATATTTTGTAAATAAACCGAAAACTCGGATTTTTCAATGCAACATTTCGAAAGTTTTAAAATTTTGATATTGGATCATTATTAACATAGGTTTTTTGTAAATATATTCGGAACTACATAACCGATTTAAGAGTTTGATATCTCGTTTTGAAAAACACGAAACAGCTTTCAAAAAAAAAAAAAATTAAAAAAAGCAACAAAAAAAATATATATATGGCATTGATGGTGCAATATGAAAAACGGATTTTGCCACGCCCCTCCGCCCGAAGACCGAAAATAAAAAATCAAACTTCACAGTGTCACCCGCCTGAATATTCTGAAGACTTCCTGAAAATTTCATCAAAGTCGGCCCAGCCGTTTTGGAGTCCATACGTTACATACATACATACATACATACATACATACATACATCCTCTTTTATATATATAATAATAATTCATTTATGTGGAAAAACATAAATAATGCCCAAATAAATCATTTATAAATTTATTTTTACATATTTTTTCAAGTTGGTGAATTTTAAAAATTTTGTTTACTCTCTCACTCAGAAAAAAAGGGAAACAAAATGTCAACAAAAAAGCAATACAAGCAGCTTCGTAATGCAGTGATGCCACGTATTACTCTCTTTTGTTCCCAAGGAATTTATGATTTGGAGGAATGTTTTCTCGAGAAAATCATTTTCCGTGAGTAATAAATTCCGAGGAAATGTTCATGATTGGGCTGAATTCTTCCACGTGCATGATCGTGAGTGCAAATATACTCACTATCTCATCCTTAGTATGTACAGTACATAGAAACATATATACATAAATGCCTAAAGTAATGTAGATTATTACTGGTGTCAAAATGATAATTTGATTCATTAATAATACCATCGAGGGAAAACAGCATAACAAACAGAAAAAAGTGAAAGAAAACACGATAAGAGAATAAATTAATAAAAAAGCGCTATAAGCTGTTAATGGCACAATATTCCACTCGTTTAAGTGACAACAAAAATAAAAATAAAAAAAATTGTCATCTTTGATTATTGTAATTTTTATGCAAACGCATTTAAAGTGTTATTATTGTTGTCGTATATCCTTATTCTAGATTTTTCCTTATTGAATGAATTTCTGATGGCTTTTTTGTAAATTCAAAAATTTGCTTACAAATAAAAAATTTAAATATTAGAGAATTTGTGGTAAATCTATACATATTCTTATTCAACGACTAAATCTCTAATTTCTATATTGGTTCTTAGCATTTTGTCTTTGATCAAAACAAAAAAAAAAAACAAGCTGTCCGTATTAAAATAGAGCCAAATCGGTGTCAAAAATAGGGTAAATAAGGTTTTTTGTTGTATTACCATATTGAAGAACAGAATAGTGACAACATTTTCATTGCAAATAAATGTCATAAATGAAATAGTTATAAAATGTTAGGAAAAGTATGTAAAAATAAATTTAACGAGTTTTTTATATTAAAATAAATTCAGTTCCGTAGTAACACTTCATATTACAGATGGGATTGAGAATTTTAAAATTGTACCAAAAGATTTTTTAGTTGTAATTATTTTTATCAAAATCATGTTCTGTGTTCCACGTGAAATTAAAATGCGCGGAATTGCCATAGAAGTGTTGTTGGTAATATGTATTTATAAGAACAATTCTCTTGTTAATACTATGGCAATTCTTAACGATTTAATTTCACGTGGAATACAGAAACTATCCGTAAATCTTATTTGTATACATATATTAAATATAATATCGTTCCTACCACGTCAAGCTATTCAATATGCAAAATTGGTTCTTATATTCGTTATCTTGGTGCCCTAATTTTTCAAAATGCTGAAATTTTCACGGACGATTGATAACTCAATAAGAAATATTTTAAGCCTGGCACTTTTAGAAATACGAGGACTTTACATTCATAATTGACGGATATCTTCGCGCTCTTCTGAAAAGTTCAAATTTGCATATTGTATAATTTGACGTGGTAGGGACGATATGTACAACAAAAAAAATAGTTTGGTATTTAAACGGCATATAAACCATTTATTAAGATAAAAAAAGATACGTACTAGTTTTCAATTTTATTTCGAGATTAGGATTATAATTATGACAACGCCTTTGTTATGACTGTTCTGAAAATTTCTTTTGAGTTTGTATGTTAAAACATATGCTACACCTGTGCATCCGACTTTGGAAGAAAAATAATTTGAAAATAGACGAATTCATATTTTTGATTTTCTCGTTACGTTTTACTTTCACAATACTGTTTGTTAGTGAAACTACTAGAACTGGGGAAATTCTTTAAATGTACTAAATAAAACATTGATGTACTATTGTACTTTTCGACTTTGAATAGTACCAAAAAAAGTACAACTGTACCAATTTTGCCATTATTATAGTATTACATACTATACGAACTAGAGATGGGCGCGTGTCGTGTTGTTTTTCGTAACACGAACACGCACGACTCAACACAAAGTGTTCGTGACAAAAAATCGGATTTCGTGCGTGTTCGAGTCGTTTCGTGTTGACCAAAATTGACACGAAAAACGCGAAACGATTTTAGATGTAAAATATGTATGAATGAATTTCCAGTAGAGAAAAAATTTAATATTTTGTATCGTCAAACACACAAAAATAGTATATTTGTTGATATTGTATGGGCCACTTAAGCTTAAAGTTCTGTACGTAATCAGAGTATATCAGCTGGCAGTGCCAACTCGGTGCCATATTTTGAGAAGTGACTCTTGAAAAAATAAATTAAAGTTTTTGATCTTCAATACTATGCCAATAATATTTCGTTCATGTTGTGCAGTATCGTGTTAACAAAATTGTTCGCGTGCGTGTTTAGTACGTGTTGAGCGTCTCGATATTAGTGTTCGTGTCGTATCGTGTTGGAAGAATTCGGCACGCCCCCATCTCTAATACGAACTATGTATATCCTATATAATCGAATATCTTCCCTGATATAGACATTAAAAAAAAATTTTGTTTTTGCGTTTTCTTTAGTTAACTTTTTTCGTTTTATCGATTTTTTGCGGTTTTTGTTATTTTTAGCTATATATTTTTTTCGGTCATTGTTGATTTGTTTAGTTTCTAGTTTTAGCGATTTTTTTTATATTTTTTTTTTATAAATTGAAAACTTTAAGTGCCTATATATAATTGTCTGTATTAACTTTTAACTATCATATATTTTTTGTTGTAGCGGCCAAAGTTTTACATATTCTGTGAAAATTTCAGATCCGTAGCTCCTACGATTCTCGAGAAAACAGCATGTGACAGACAGACGGACATCATAGTGAAACTATTAGGGTTCATTTTCACCAAATAAAGATTAAATTTAATGTAATATCGAATCTCGAAATGAAAAAGTGGCTGTAAATGATGCAATTAAGGAAAAGAGTCCGCATTTGTCGAAAAAGAAAGTATGATTTCATCAAAATCATGCACCAGTTAACACATTCACTATTGCGATGATAAAAATCAATGAATTGAATTTCGAATTGCTTCATCACGCACCTTGTTCGCCAAATTTAGCTCGCTCGGATTATTATATGTTTCCCAACATTAAAAACTGTATCGGTGGCCAAAGATTTGATGCGGTTGATGGATCTCTATGATCAGGATATCGAGCTAACAGCAAAATACTCGTATGTTGAGAAACAAAGAAATATTTTCCCAAATTTTTTTTTGTGTTTCTGTGTTAGGTCGGCTAATTTCGGCACCACCCTCGTATCACACTTGTAGGATTATATACATATGCAGCTATAATAAAAAGAACTAGAAAATATTAATAAGAGTGTTTTATTAGAAAATAAAAAATTACTTGGTTTTATTAAAAAATCTGTTGTACATATGTATAACAAATTATTCACTGTAAATTATATGTATCCCTTTGGGGCCTTTAACAGTTCTTGTAATTTCTATTTTTATTAATGCGTCACAATAAAATTCTCATGACATAAATTTTGTAAGAAAAATTATTGTGTGTCGTATGTTTGCAACAAAATAATTTGTAGTTCATTTATAATACATACATATGTATGTATGTATGTATGTATGTAAGTATGTATGTATGTATATATACATAATACATACTTAGCAAGTACGTTATGCAAAGGGTGTAACACTATTCTTATTTTATGGCCTTAGAAAAAATTTAGCAGAGTATTTTAAGTCGAAAATGACTAGAAAACACGCCAGGCCGGCATAATACACAAAATTAAGTTGAAATTGCCTGACGTTGTGTGTAGTGACCCAAGCGCCACTAATACAAAAAGTATTTGTTATACATAATTGTGGATGGACATCAATATGACAAATTAGAATACAAATGAAACCACTGAAAGTAAGTTTAAGTATAATAATAATAAAAAAATTAATAGGCCAACAAACTAAGTAACAAATTTTAGCATTTATGATAAGTATGTATATATTAGAAAGTACGAGTATGTTAGTAATATGCCCACAACTACATAGTTGGTGGGTATGCATAGATAGTGTAAATTTTTCTTATTAATTTCTGAAAGTGGTAGAATAAATACAACTGTTTATTTATTTATTTAGTTGATTAAATTGTACTTGTAATCATTTCATCATACTTCAGGCATTAAACAAAATTTAAAAGTAGTTATCAAAGACCGAAACTTTGGTGCTTTCCATATTATCAATTTTTTTTTTATTATTTTAAGAAGTTGTGTTAAGAAAATTTTAAATGAGAAGCAAAAGCAATACTTAAGAAGCATTTTCGCTGTTGCATAATAATATATAATGGAACTCTCACTTAGTTGATATTGAAATTTACATATAAGGCCATCAGCGCAAAAGTGGTATAACTCCCATTTTTTTTGTTTGTTGCTGTTATGGTGATAAATGCATTAATTACATTGAAAACAGCAAAAAAAAAAAAGTAGAGTAACAAGAAGTGAGAGTGGCATTGGCTGAAGATTTTACACAGAAAAAAATAATCCTGTAATAAACAATTTTAATTGAAAATTAAACCAAAAATTAATTAAAAACGTTTCTAACTCAATTAAACGTTTGCTTTAAAATAAAATATTTTTGCAATAAACAACTTTAATTGAAAATAAAACCGAAAATCAATAAAAAATGTAATTGAGTCAATTAAACTTTGTAATTAAAAAAATTTTTAAAAAAATGTTTAATAAACTTAAATACATTTTTTATTGATTGTTGGTTTTATTTTCAACTAACGTTGTTTATTGCAAAAGTATTTTATTTTTAAGCAAAAGTTTAGTTGGCTTAAATACGTTTTTAATTAATTTTTGGTTATATTTTCAATGAAAATTGTTTATTGCAGGAATATTTTTTTCTGCGTAGCACGTTAACTACAAAACCAAAAGTCCTGGGTTTGAGCCCGGTATCCAACAGTCATTAAATAACAACACCATGCATTTTTTTCCTTTGTATCAGTTGTTGTAGGAAAGTTCAAGTGATGAAGGCATAGTCACTGGTCACTGAAGTAATACCGACTTCAGCAGATACTAATCCTAATGCGCCCTTCTTCGTTGTGTAACAGAATCATTGGCAAAGTAAAATAAACAACCAATAAAATGACTACTAAGCACAGCTTCAACATTCAATACGACTCATTGACACCAGAGGCGCTGCAAAAAAATTAACATTTTTGTACATTCAGCCTTTTCAATAACAGCTGCAGAAAATTATGATTTATCATCGCGATCCGAACCCTGATTAAAACTATAAAAATATAACAAATTTTTAAAAACTTTATTAATATTGTCTGTATTAAAAGTTTTTAACGACAATGTGTTAAAACTTTATTTTCTATCGTGCTTGGTTTGTTTTATTTATTTGTTTTTTTATGCTTGTCATTTCATTTTCTTTGACTGAATTCACATTAATTTACATATAAAGGGTGTCCCAACAAGAACGCAAGATTTAAATTTTAAATAAAACACAGATATTTAAAAAAAAATCGTGAAACTTTATGATATCGTAAAGTAGACAAAATGAGGTTATGTGTGGAAGAACAAATCGGGCAGATGGCCGCCGCGGCTTTGCTGGCACACACGCGATCTTTTAATGAAATTTTCAATGGTTGTTTTGCATAAATGCTGCGGTATTTTATTAATGCAGCGTACAATTTCATTTTTTAAGGCTTGAGTCGTCGTCGGCTTATTCGCGTAAACCATCGACTTCAAAAAACCCCAAAGAAAAAAGTCTAATGGTGTTAAATCGCACGATCTAGGCGGCCAATTCTGGTCTCCAAAACGCGAAATAACACGACCGGGAAATGACTGATGTAGCAATTGAATTGTTTCTCTGGCTGTATGACACATTCATTTCTTCAATTCTAGGCACGAAAAAACTGGTTATCATTTCACGATACCGAACACCATTGACTGTTTGCGCTTGACCTGCGTTTGAGCGACATCATCACGTACAGCTGCGACATTTTCGGTCGATCGACCTGGTCGAAGGCGCGTTGTTGTCTTTACATCACTAACAGACCCAGTTTCGGCAAATTTATCCATTAATGTCTTTACAGTTGACTCTTTTGGAGCATTATTGTGACCCCAAATTGATCGCAAATTTGCGAACTGTAGCCGCAAAACTTTCACCATTTTGGTAAAACAATATCACAATGAGAATGGGTTGTTCATTCGTGTAGCGCTCCATTTTTACTAACCTCGTACCTTCTACTAGCAAACAATAACAATTGTTCAAATGTCAAACAATGACACTTCGAATGGCGCCAAATTTAAATCTTGCGTTCTTGTTGGGACACCCTTTATACATATGTACATATACATGTGTATGTATATGTATTTCTTTCACTGATGAGGTCAAAACTCATTCTATGTATTCTAATAAATAAATGAAAATAGAAACTTTCATCATACATACTTGACCATTAACATTTACAAAAATAATACTCACTCCAGCCATTCATCCAAATAAAATTATACATTCATTAGTATATTTTTATTTGGTTTATTGCAGCTAAAATAAAAACAAAGTAAAAAAACCTTTTTGATAATAAAATATATTAACAAGAAAAACCTGATGAAGTTTTATATGTTTTGTATAGAAACGAAAAAAAATGAAAGAAACGATGGAATCGCTATGAAAAAGAATCATTTGTTTGGTTTGTCTGCCACTTGAAAACAGGTTCATTTGATGTTTCATTTTTGTTAAGCACCACAACACCAGCTCATTTCATTCACCACTCCACTAACTCACTATTCATTTGAAATGGGCGAGTAAGTTTTCTGTCGTCATCGAAAAGGCCACATATTTTTGTATCCAATAGAAAACAACCACAAGTTTTCTTTTAACATTTAAGGTAAATATTTTTATTTTATTATTTATTTCTTTGTGCTTGCCACTTATCAATGGATAAATTAAATTTCGACCTAAAGTCATTATATTGTCTACTTATTATAGTTGCTTTGCAATAACAATAAAGAAATGAAATTTCGACTTAAATCTTGTCTACTTAAAGTTGCTTAAAAAAATTAAGAAATAGCTGAACAAACATTTGTCTAACTTTTTGCTATTGTTTTTGATATTAAAAACTATTTTCCAAGGCCATTAGTTATTTTTTTAATTGAAGCAACTGATGACCATTTCCCAATGTTTTTTTTTTCATGAAAGTTTGAATTGAATTGGACGAAGTCAAAGGGAGTGATGTCAAGCATGTTACAAAAATTTTCAGTTGAACTAATTTTTTTTTTTTCATAAAATTAGGTTACTAAAT
Organism: Tachina grossa; assembly: GCA_949987645.1. Taxonomy (NCBI): domain Eukaryota; kingdom Metazoa; phylum Arthropoda; class Insecta; order Diptera; family Tachinidae; genus Tachina; species Tachina grossa. Next base: position 44,700,960 of record OX465278.1, on the reverse strand, counting down.
TAAGACTATTTTAAGTCCATTGTGTGCAGTTTGAACAAATAATTATCCAAAGGAAAATCGCTTAAAACATCTAAAATTATTCATTGTGTCCAACAGTGCTGCCAGAAAAACTTTGCCTCTTGTCCCCAATTTAAATCATCATGTCCCCAAAAATCCCCATTTCAAAAGGAAAATCCTAACTTTTGTCCCCAAAAATATTTTGTCAATATTGTTCTTTGATATCATTTTAAAATGATGCTGTAACTCAATCCATTGCTTCAAAACTCTTTGTACACTTTTTTATGATAACCATCCAGTGTTTAATAATAGTACAAGTTTGTCAAATTTATTTGAGTCCACACCTAAATTGATTAAATCGAATACAGTCAAATCCCTATAATTCGTTATCGCAAGGGACTGACCATTTCTTACGAATTATAGGGGGTTAAAATAAAAGAAATGCGAATTAACGGGTTTTTCAATTTATTTACTAAAACGATAAAAAAAAAACATAATAAATTCAGACTATAACTCGCGCACATAGGGTTCCGTACGAACACTAGATATGTAATTTAATACAAACTTCATCCTATATAATATATAGTTAGTTTTGGCATTTTTTTCGTTTTGGGGTCTTTTCGGTTTTTTTGTTTTGTCGTTTTTTGCGTTTTTTTCGGTTTTGGCGATTTTTTAAAGTTTTGGCTCTTTTTTAGTTTAGACACTTTATTTTCTTGTTTTGGCGATTTTTTCGGTTTTTTTGGCGTTTTTTCATTTTGGCGTTTTTTTTATTTTTGGCGATTTTTTTTAATTTTTGCGATTTTTTGTTTATTTAAATTTTTTTTTTTAGTTTTGGCGACATTTTCGCTTTTTGGCGATTTTTTTAAATTTTTTGCGTTTTTTTTTTCATTTTGGCGTTTTTTTCATTTTGGCGATTTTTTCGAATTTGGCGATTTATTTTAGTGTTAGAATTTATTTTTTAATTTTGGCGATTTTTTTCGTTTTGGCGATTTTTTTTTATTTTTGGCCATTTTTTTGGTTTGGCGATTTTATAATTTTCGGTTTTTTTAGTTTTACCGTTTTTGAAAATTTCAAGTGTTTGCCTCTTACGGTTTCCAAGATATAGCAAATTGTCAAAATTACATAGTCAAAATTGCATTAACTGATGGACCACCCTTTAATTTAAATTTTTTAAATTTTAGTGTTAATTGTTGTAGTCTGTATAAAAATACACTAATTTTACAAATTTCAAGTTTCAATATACATATGTTCATACAATTGTATGTATATTACATGGGATTTTAACATATTTCATTGCTCGTTTTGGAACACCCTTTAATTTTTAATTCTCATGTATTTGTTGTTGTAGCGGCCAAGGTTCTACATACTGTGTCCAAATTTCAGGTCCGTAGCTCTTACGGTTTCTGAGAAAATACCGTGTGACGGACAGACGGACAGCGTAGCGAAAACAATAGGGTTCCTTTTCACCTTTGGTGTACGGAACCCTAAAAACTGTTGCTAAAAATAAAATAAAAAATGACATTTCTCTTTATTCATTAAAAACTGATCTTAAGAAAATAAACACACACAAGCAAAAGCAAAAACCCACGCAAAAAAATAGCGGTAAACAATAAATCATTTTTTCCATGTTTCTGTTGTTTCTATTACTAATTATAAGTGGTAGTCAGCAAACAATTTCGATTTATAAGAGGCAAAGGAGATTTTATTTGAAAAAAAAAAATAAAAATATTACGAATTATTAGCGAGGGGACCAAAATGTCTAAATTTTACGAATTAACGAAATTTTTTCAAGGGACCGACAGTTTATTACGACTTAAAGGCAATTACGATTTATCGGGGTACGAATTATCGGGATTTGACTGTATTTATTTGAACTTAAGCGTTAGCAAACGGAGAGTGCGAGAAATAACAAAAAATTCTACAGAAGTGGGAATTGATTATGCCACTTGTGAGCTGCAAAAGTTCAGTGAATGGAAAAACCATTTAACCATTTTGATGGAATTATTTTAATTTTTTAACAAAGTATAAGATAATTCATTAGAACTTATACATTAAACACATAGACCACAGCAGGCTACACGACTACAAGTGCCACTGGCAAATAGTGATGCCTGGTAGGCAGCTACTTAAGGCAGAATTACCCGACTGTAAATGTAGAACTGTAAATGTAAATGTGTCAGCTGATCGAATCTGTTGCATGAAAAGCTATGCAAACGCTTACCTGACTGAAATGGCACGTAAATGTAACGTCTGAACCTGCAGAAAATAGAATTTCATGACGACGTTACGTGACATTTGTAAACAGTGATGGGATGTATGTATATTGAATGAGAGTGTGACACAATAGCCCTGATTTGGTACTTTTGTTTCTTTTAATAATTTAAGAATTTGAGTGATTAATTTGTATACGTACATGGCATATTTAATAAATTTAGTTTTCTAAAAAAGTTTTTTTTTTATAAAATCTAACCAGAATTTGCCAATCGTATGTGTTTATTTTTTGTTAACATACATACATACACGTATGTATATGTACATATGTATGAATTTGTAAAATATACATACATATGTGTGTACAAACATACATTCAAGACAAAAAACTATTTTTTAACCCCCGACTAAAAAAAGGGGTGTTATAAGTTTGTAGTGTGTGTCTGTGTATCTGTGTGTCTGTCTGTGTCCACGTACAGGCCAAACGGCTGGACCGATTTTCATTTAGTTTTTTCTGTTTGAAAGATGACTTGATCGAGAGGGTTCTTAGCTATGTTTGAAGAAGATCGGTCCAGCCGTTTAGAAGATATAACATCTTTTTTGAAAAAAGTCGGGGGTTTTTTAAAATTTTTAATTTTTGTTATATTTAAAAATAATAACAATAAAAATAAAAATAGGTACCTATAATCATAATAATTATAATGATAATAAAAATATAAATATTTTTTATAATTATAATATGTTGTAATGTAAATATGTATATACGGGTATGAAGCTTAAATTGTAATTTCACTAAATGTCAAAGTCATTACAGTGTTTGTAAAGCTATGTACAGACGGTTGTCAGATCTTACAATATTGCCAGTAAAATGTGTTAAAACTTTCTTACAACCGTGTGAACTGGCAATTTTTGCCAGACGCCGTTGCTAGAAAAAGCATTGTCAGTCCATTGCAAGACTAGCAACTGACAACAAATTGTCAGACATCTTACAATCGTGTGAACACATTGTAAAATTATTGCGAGATATTTGTCAGATATTTTAATATTGTCAGATGTGCGAAGTTCATGCATCTGACAATGGCGTCATTGTAAGATAATTCTTTCTATGGGCAACACTGCACACGCTTGATTTTAAATAAAAAATTTATAATAAAATATATCCAGACAAAATCATTGCGATTGTTTCTGTATAATAATAATTTATACTTTCACTTTTTACATTAAACACAAAAACAAACGATAAATATTTAACAATTTCCAACAAATGGTTTAAGTCTGGCAACGCATAACAACAGATCTAACAATTTGTGCATATGACAACCGTGCGAACTGACAATTTTTCTACTGACGATTTTGTCAGATGAATTTATTGTCATACAACCGTCTGGCAATAAATTGTAAGATTTTCTGACAACCGTGTGAACTGACAAGAAATATTGTGCTGGCAATTTTCGATTGCCAGTACATTGTCAGCACATTGCCAGATCTGACAATATTGTAAGATCTGACAATCGTCTGTACATAGCTTAAGTATAAAATAATGATTTAATACCATTTAAATAATTTTGGTACTTTTTCCATGCAATCAAAAATAATGTGAAGATTTTGAACTCTCATCAATGTTTCGGACAGCTGTTTTCCATTTTATATGAATTTTTTATACTGATAAACACCCAGCAAACAAAAAGTCCTGTATATGTACATGTGTATTTGGCGCCCTGTCAATTTATCCAACTGTGTGAACTTACCTTTTATTTACAACTAAAAATATAAAAGATGGCAGCTTATCTTTTTCATTCTTTTTACTTACGATCACCATTCTAATTTTGTCTGCCGGCTGCTCGAAAACGCGTCAAATGAAATTTAGCAACTAACATTTGTAAATAATTAACTTATAATTAGTAATTAAATAAAATAAAAAAACTGAATTTGTAATATAGAAATAACTAAATATAAATTGTGATTTATTTTACTTAAGATTGGTGCAAAAGATAAAGCGCACCAAATGTATGTAATTTTGTTAAAGAATATACATATCGCACATTTACTTCAATAGTGGCATAACTCAAAGAATGAGTTTTTTGAGTTAATAATGCAGAAAGATGCGGCATTTCGTATTTTATCTTGTGTAAAAATTTCATATAAATAGCTTGTACCATCACCTCCCGAGAGAAGAATTTTTTTTCATTTCTCCATTGAGTTGTATGTAAATTGAAAACTTAAAACGAGTTTTCTGCAAAACTGGTTTTTTTGAGTTGTGCCACTATTGAAGTAAATGTGCGATATGTATATATATTGTTTGTAAATAAAACTAAATTATTATGAGTAGGTACGAACATTAATAAGAAAACGATAAAACGAGAAAGCAAAGATTTTATTGAGGTGCTACTGCAAGCATACACATTCTTGGAAATTAAAGAGCTAAATACTTCGTCTTTCCGATGAAGTTGCTCAAAATCTGTTCTGGTAATGTAAATACAATGACAAATATTACGGTTGAGCGTTACAGCTGCTGTTAAAATTATTATAATTGAGTTCATTTAAATAATATAATAATAATAATTTTCAAAACCTCTAGGCGCATTTTCGTTCTAAAAGGTGTTATTTCAAAAACTCAATTAGTTTTTTCCAACAGGCTAAATCTTGCCATCAAAAGAAAGTAAATTAAAATAGTTTCAGCGAAATTATTAAAATGAATTTCATGAATTTAAATACAAGGTGGGCCAAAAGAAACCAAGGGGTGTAAAAGTTTAATAACTTTTTTGTTTATTAATTTTTTTTTATTTTTTCTTTCAGATTATATAGACAACACTTGGAGAATTTATAATGGAGAGGTTCACAACTGAACAGAGAACCAGAACAATAGAATTTTATTATTTAAACCAGAGATCAATTATTTTAACGCAAAGAGCATATCGTCGACATTTTAACGTCAGAATTTCGCCCTCTGAAGCGATGATTCGTTGCTTAGTTAATCGTCATCACCAACATGGCAGCGTAAGAGATTTGCCTCGAACCGGTAGACCACGTTTAAGTCGCACTGCGGAAAATATTGAACGAGTACAGCAAAGTGTTAACGAAGCACCAGAAACATCTGGCAGAAGGCGTTCTGCTCAGCTAGAAATTTCTCGTACGTCACTACGGCGCATTTAAAAAAAAGATTTACAGTTATACCCATATAAGGTGCAATTGGTCCAAGAATTAAAACCCGCAGATCATCGGCAACGTCTAAATTTTGCAGTTAAATTTCAAGAGTTGGCCAGAAATGAAATCAACTTTATTGAAAATTTGATTATGAGTGATGAAGCTCATTTATCATTTGAATGGCTTTGTTAATAAGCAGAACTGTAGGTTCTGGGGTTCTCAAAATCCAAGAGCCATTCATCAACGCCAATTGCACCCCATCAGGTGTACAGTATCGTGTGGGATCACATCTGAAAATGTCATTGGGCCCTACTTCTTCGAGAATGAAGATGGAAGTGCTGTAACCGTAAATGGAGAGCGGTATCGGTTTATGATAGAAAATTTTTTACGTCCTGCTCTTGAAAACAGACCTGGTATGTAGTTTCAGTAGGACGAAGACACTGCCCATACTGCCCGAGACACAATGGCACTTTTAAGTCAAATTTTTGGAGAGCGAATAATTTCTCGAAATTCGGAAATTATTTGGCCAGCGCGATTGATTGCCAGATTTGACAGCACCCGACTATTTTCTTTGGGGTTTTTTGAAGAAGCGAGTGTATGTGAACAAGCCAGAGACAATCCTTGAACTCAAGGCAAACATTGTTGCAGAAATTCGAACGCTACAGCCACAAGTTTTGAAAGATGTTATGGAAAATGCTCTAAAAAGAGCCCATCAGTGCGAAGCTGAAAACGGTGGTCATTTAAGAGACATCATTTTTCATACTTAGTGTAAAAAAATTTCCATTTTGTATATTATATACCTAATCTGAAAGAAAAAATAAAAAAAAGTTAATAAACAAAAAAGTTATTAAACTTTTACACCCCTTGGTTTCTTTTGGCCCACCCTGTATTATACATAAGTATATGAACTTTCGCGTTTGACTTCAAATAACTCGCAATTTAAAATAAAAATGCGTGTTAGCTGGGCACAATGCAATTAGTATGTATGTGTGTGTGCACAAAGAAGTTTTTTTTTGTGTCGAAAACACATGACACGTTTTTAAGTATTCTGTAAGCGCTCAAACGTTTACATTTACATTACATTTACATTTACCTTACATCTGCGATTTCTACAGTCGGGTAACGGAGCCTTTAATTATTTTAAAAACGGCAGTAGCACCATAAGATCCTGATATTGAAGTATAAATATATATTTCAGTGGTGCCGCTTTCAAATATTTCACATATATAAAAATAAAAGTGTTTACTCAAAAGTATAAAAAGAAATAATTTTCTTTTATATTTTTTTTTGCGAATTTTACTATTTACAGGCTTAGTAATTTCTTTAATACATTTAGTAAATTTTTTTCGCGTTTTTACCAAAATTTTTTTATTTTTAATGGCTTTGGCGATTTTTAATCAAATTCTCGCGAATTTTTGCAGAGTTTTGTGCTTTTATTTTTTAATAATATTAGACTTTATTATCATCCCGCTGTTAGTAAATTTTTGCGAATTTTCGTATATTTTTGGCACACCTTACAGTTTTAACGATTCTTAACCAGTATTATGGCTTTTTGTAACTTTTCGCGAATTTCCATTTTTTTTCGCTTTATAAAAATATAATTACAGTAATAATACTATTTTAAATTAATCTGTAAAATTAGAAGAAACCCCATAAAACGTAAATATTGTATTCAGATAAAATACTCTTATAAGAAAAAGTGATGTTAGAGCACTAAATGAAAAGTCCCCAAATGAGAAGAGAAATCCCCATTTTGGGGACAAATCCTCTAATCTGGTGGCACTGGTGTCCAATTACCCAGATCACACAAAAATGCCAAGAAAACACCACACATCGAAACTAATAAAGGGTCCGCCAGATAACTTTTTTTTTTGAAAATGCTATAAAAAAAAACTACTGAAGCTTCGGCTGTGTGGCACGTAGCGCCGTCCTGTTGAAACCAAATGTTGCCAATATCCTCCTCTTCAATTTTTGTGAACAAAAATTCGTTCAAAATGGCCCGATAACGATCGCCATTGACTGTAACGGCCACTCCTTGCTCATTTTCGAAAAAAAAATGGCCCAATTATGCCTCTGGATCAAAATCCGCACCAAACAGTGACTCGTTTTGGGTGCGTCGGCTTTTCAATGTATGCGTGCAGGTTTTCTGTGCCCCAAATGCGACAATTTTGCTTGTTTACATACCCGCCAAGATCAAAATATGCTTCATCTGAAAAGATGATTTTTTTTTTGGCAAAATCGGCATATTCGATCGCAGGCCCACTTAGCGAAGCGAAAACGCATTGGATGGTCAGTTGGCTCGTTCAGCGGAAGGATAAAACTAATTATCTGTCAAATCAGACATGAGCTAAGTGTTACCATTCACGAAATAAGCACTAGTTGAAAAAAAACGTTAGATGGCGGACCCTTTATAAAAAAGAACGCATGGTGTAATGGGACGCCGCGTACGAACTATTTTCTTACGTTCTACTTACCTTAGAAATTACTCCTTACCCTCCCCACCCTATGTGTGGGCTTATTTTTTAAAAATATTTAGTGTCCTTCCAGACCTTCAGATCTACAGGGTGGGCCAAAAGAAACCAAGGGGTGTAAAAGTTTAATAACTTTTTTGTTTATTAATTTTTTTTTATTTTTTCTTTCAGATCATATAGACAACACTTGGAGAATTTATAATAGAGAGGTTCACAACTGAACAGAGAACCAGAACAATAGAATTTTATTATTTAAACCAGAGATCAATTATTTTCAGCTCATTTTCATTTGAATGGCTTTGTTAATAAGCAGAACTGTAGGTTCTGGGGTTCTCAAAATCCAAGAGCCATTCATCAACGCCAATTGCACCCCATCAGTGTACAGTATGGTGTGGGATCACATCTGAAAATGTCATTGGGCCCTACTTCTTCGAGAATGAAGATGGAAGTGCTGTAACCGTAAATGGAGAGCGGTATCGGTTTATGATAGAAAATTTTTTACGTCCTGCTCTCGAAAACAGACCTGGTATGTGGTTTCAGCAGGACGGAGCCACTGCCCATACTGCCCGAGACACAATGGCACTTTTAAGTCAAATTTTTGGAGAGCGAATAATTTCTCGAAATTCGGAAATTAGTTGGCCAGCGCGATCGCCAGATTTGACAGCACCCGACTATTTTCTTTGTTTTTTTGAAAGAGCGAGTGTATGTGAACAAGCCAGAGACAATCCTTGAACTCAAGGCAAACATTGTTGCAGAAATTCGAACGCTACAGCCACAAGTTTTGAAAAATGCTCTAAAAGGAGCCCATCAGTGCGAAGCTGAAAACGGTGGTCATTTAAGAGACATCATTTTTCATACTTAGTGTAAAAAAATTTCCATTTTGTATATTATATAATCTGAAAGAAAAAATAAAAAAAAGTTAATAAACAAAAAAGTTATTAAACTTTTACACCCCTTGGTTTCTTTTGGCCCACCCTGTATATGTTTTGAAATTTATCAAAATCCATTAGATAGTTTCAAAGAGGAAGTAACTGCCCACTACCCCTCCTCATTGACTATACACTGATTTCCTATAATCAGATCTATGTATCTGTGTTTAAAATTTCATCAAAATCGGATAGATAGTTTCAAAGAGAAAGAAATTTTCTCTTACCCACCACGCATTCCTATTTGTAAAAAAAAAAAATTTATAGCGTCTCATCTTGTAGACTCAAATCTATCTATTTTTTGAATTTCATAAAAATCGGACAGATAGTTTCAAAGAGTAAGAAATTTCCCATTACCACCTCTCGCATAGATAGTTTCAAAGAGGAAGACATTTCTCTTTGCCTCCCCACGCGGTCCTATTTTTGAAAAAATCTACAGCCTATGTCTTCTTTTAGACTCAGATCTATTTAAGTTTTGAATTTCATCAAAATCGTTTAGATAGTTAGTTTCTGAGAGGCAGAAATGTCCCCCTACCTCCCCTCGTGCTCCTAGTTATTAATAAACATATAACCGACGTGTTCATCTAGACTAAGGGCCTGTCCCACGATGTCACCAGAAATCGTCCGATTGACAACTTGTATTGCATACAACAATAATATTAAAAATTTACTGTTATTTTCAATGTAAGTTGTCGATCGAACGATTTCTGGTGACATCGTGGGACGGGCCGTAAGATCTTCCTATGTTTTAAATTTCATGAAAATCAGTTCCGTGGTTTTGCCGTTAAAGTGCAACTAACAAACAATAACTTTACTTTCACATTTATAATATTAGTTAGCAGAGACACAAACCATATTGTAGACTCCCGAAAAACTAGGCTTAAAGTCCCCAAAATCCTATGAGCTCGCCGGCACTTCCCCAGAAAATTACTGCAACACTGAAAATCGAAAACATCCGTAGTGGCAGTACCATTATGCTATGTACTTGTTACCAGTATTTGTAACCAGTATTCGCCAGTATTTTTTCATTTTCCAAAAAAAAAAATTTGTTTTACATGCATGGCACGCCATAGGGAACTTTTACGTTCCAATAAAATCCCTGAAAGCTATAAAAAGATTTTGAGCAATTGTTCTAATGCCTTTGGGTGTATACTTATTTACATTATAGAAATTTTTGTACAGCCCAGAAAACCAAACAATAGGTTTCTAACGATCGATAACACTGCACAACAAAATAGAGGTTACCGATACTTATTTATTTTTATCTCCTGATTACGATGGCGTCATTAGTTTTTCTCTAGTTTTAAAGATATAGTGACATTTAACATTTGCATAATTTACACCACTTTTTGTATTATTCCGTTAATATTTCACGAATGGTCCTCCAAACTTGAAAATACTTTCTATATTATTAATTCACACAAAAATCTCTTGCATGTAGATAGAGTCACGTTGATAAATATATCAGGATATCTTACTTCCAAATTGTTGTAGTGAATCGTCACGGGAAACCATGTAACTAATGTATTTATCTTGGAATGTGTTATGCCCTGTTATGTAAAATTTTACGAGAAAGATTCTTATGCAACATTTTAACCCGATAAGTTTTCTCTGTAGATACATATCATAAATCTAAATGTTTTACAAAAATAAAATTTTACTATAATTTTCAGAATACAGGAAAGCTTGAAATTCAACACAATACCAAAAAAATCGAGGCTTGTTTACTCGCTCTCGAGAACAATTTTATGCTACTGACAATCTATTTCCGTTCCCCAAGGTCTAGAAAATAGCATAAACCTGCTGGCAGTAGTCAGTTGTTTTCGATAACGATATTTCAATTTAAGCAGTGTTCTTATTATATCCCTTTTGGTTATTATGGATACAAAAACCACTCACACGGAGAAAAACTAGATCTTACATAGAATTGTCAAGCACATAATATTTGAGCGATTGTTCATAACAGGTTTGAGGGTGGCGTTGGCTGACGTAGTTAGCACGTTGACTGCAAAACCGAAGCTCCTGGATTCGAGCCTGGTATCCAACAGTCAATAAATAACAACACCATGCATTTTTCTGATGTGCATTAGTGTCCCTTTGTGTCAGTTGTTGTAGAAAAGTTCAAGTGATGAAGGCATAGTTACGGTCACTGAACTATACTGACTTCAGCAGATACTAATCCAAATGTAACATTAGAGCCCCCTCCTTCGTTGTGTAGCAGAATCATCGGCGAAGTATAATAACCGAAAAATGGCTACTATCCACAGCTTCAAAGAAATTTAATACGCCTCATTAACACCTGAGGCGCTGCAACACTGCATTATTAAAAAAACGTGCAAAAAGCAGAGTTGTAAAAGAAAGAAGCTTTTTTCTGTCTCTTCCTTCACGGCTTGTCTTCTCTACCACTATCCCTTTCCTAAAATAAGGTAACACCTAGTAATAGTAGTAGGCATTCATTGCCTGAGTGTTACTCCTATTTCTTAAAAAACAGGTTTGAACAGTTTGACATAATGAGACAGATACAAAACTTTGTATGATTTGAATATTTTTTTTGGATTCTTGTTCGCTATAAATAAGAACCTGAAATGATGAATTGTACACATTGCCAGATATTTAAAATAGATTTTTGACATTTAAATTGTGTAAAAAGACACTTGCATGAAGGTTTTTTTCAAAATAAAAAAATTGTTTAGACTTTTTTTGGCGTTTATTTCTGGAGTGATTATTATTGGTGCAAACCCCAGTAGACAATACTGGGGTTTGTTTGCAAATCCTAGCAAACAATTACAAATTTAAAAGCATCAAATATTTACCATTTTGTATTTGATTTCAGTAAACAAAAACTCATGGTTATTTTTTTAATTGACTGTTTGCAATGATATATACAGTTAACTTAATATAGAAAGGCCGTAACTCATTATTTTTTTTTTAATCGAGATTCTTGTATTTTTCGATACATTAAATGTTCTTCTATCGAAATATACAAAAAAACTCGAAATCAAAAAAATAACGAGTTAAGGCCTTTCTATATTAAGGTAACGATATGTATGCATATTTTTTAATTGTATTTAAAAATGAAAATGTAAATATAACACCGCAAAGGTAACAGAAAAGTTAATATGTTGGCATAAAAAGTATTAGCCAAAATAACAGCAGCGGAGGACGGAGACAGGCGACGTTGAATGATGGCCGCCGGTTAAGTACTCGTAAAAAGAGAGTTGAAGAAGGTGACTAAAAGTTGATCAAAGCTCAGCCAAAAATCAGTTGGGTTTTTACCAGCGTGATTTCTTAGTAAATCGCGTGTTTTTTTGTGATTTTAATTTACCGAAAACACTAGAAATAAGGTGCTAAATTACGGCGTGCGATATCGAATATATTTTCAAACAATTTTAATGGTGTTCGTGGAAATTTCGATCGATATCGAATGCCGCAATTTGTCCCCAGTTGCTTATGAAATTATTAAGGTACATTAAGGTTTTTTTGTTCAGGAAGACAAGTGAACATGCGCTGATTTTTTTTAATGGAATTCGAAACCGCCCAATTTTTTTTATGCGGTGTTACTTCATCACACGGTAAATTTTAGACCGATTGTGAAAATTTGTTTTTTGTCTGAGAGTGTATAGCTTCCCATTGGTCCCATTGTAAAAAAGTGGGCGGGGACACGCCCACAATTTTTTATTTAATTTTATGATATTCTACTTATTTGATTGCTGTGAAACCTATAAAACAGCTTTGGTTCTTGGAATTACACAACTTAAAAGTTGAAAAAATGGTCGGGGCCCATTAAAATTTATTATAATATTTCAGGCGGTTCTACCTAACCGATTTTTACGAAACTTACCACACACCTTGAGCTCTAAAGACACAATCCTCCATTTAAAAAATGGGCGGAGTGTCACTCCCATTAAAATTAGATATTTTATTTTAAGTAGTTCTACGTTACCGATTTTTACAAGACTTAACACGGACCCTGAGTTCTGAAAAACACACAATCTTGCAGTTTAAAAATGGGCGGAGGCACGCCCATTAAAATTTAAATTTTATATTTCACGTACTTCTTCAGATCTTTTCATTGAAGTCGGGTTTTTTCTGACAGAAAGGATTATTAATTTACCAAACGATCAAATTGTTAGATGAATACCAGAAGTGTTCATGTGTGTGTGGTGTCTGTCTTGGGTCCAAAAGCATCAAAGGTTTTTCTCCAGCAAAGGCTGACTTCGAAAACGTATCAATACAAAGTTTTTATAATTTTCGGATGCGGCATTTACATATATCATGACTAGTGTTTTTTATCCCGGGATCCCGCACATTTTCCGGGAAAGAAATCCCGGGAAATTTGTGCGGGAATTCCCGGGATCTCTTTGATTTTATTATGGCAACTTTAGTGCTTTAGTGTCGTTATTAGCTTTATGAATGCGATGGTCTAATAATAAGGTGATGGCACTAGCACAATAGCTAAAACCTTACAACAATTAAGGCCGAGTTTACATCTGGCACACATGTGCTGTGAGACTTATTAGAGGCCTTTAATTACCAAAAGCGGAACGCGACGTTAAAAATTTAATTCTACAACAATTCATAAAAGTAAAAACAGAAATGCGCAAGGCAATAAAAGAAGAATTACAAAATAATTACAGATTCTCTTTGGTAAAATGAACGATTCTATTAATGCTCTACTAAAGTCCTATTCCCAAACAAATATTTTGGGATATTTTTTTAATAACATAATTAATTTCTTTTTGCGTTATATCAATGCATTTGGCCTTGGATTTACATATAATATTAGCGGAATTCACGGTTGGCCTTATAGATCTTTTACATCTTGTAGCTTTGGTAAATTGTTGTTGCTTTGCTTTAAATTCAACAAGATTTACCAAAGCTACAATATGTAAAAGATCTACAAGTCCAACCGTGAATTCCGCTATTGATATTTATGGATTACTATTATATAAAGGACTGAAATATTATTATTTTTTTACTAAAGGCAGAATTAGTTTTTACTTTCTGTTCTGTTTCGAATCAGCTGAATCTTTTTTGTTTATGAAAATCTAATACAAGTCGTTAGTTTTTCTGTTTTGTTCTGTTCTGTTTCGGTTTAACCTGTGAAAATTAAAAAAAATTTTAAGTAATTGTAAGTGACAGCATAAATTAAATAAATATATTTTGAAATGAATTGTGATTGTGCTTTTAGAATTTAAAAAATTTAATTTGAAAGAAAAACATAAATCATATTTAAACTTAATAATGGACGATGCAAAACTCATCGCTTTAGTGGAAAACTGCGACCCTTTTGAAACTGCTGATAATTTACTACAGAAAGAGGAAGTAGTCAAATTGGAAGCAGAACGTCAGAGCACAGAACAGCAACAAAAAGTAAAGGCTGATGAAGCCTAAATTTGTTTATAAAACGTTATTATTTATTTAACCGATCTCATGAATTAAAATTTGTTTTTTGTTAAAATAAATTAAATTAAAGAATATTTTATATTGTTTTGCACTGCGCGGAAATTCCCGAGATTTCCCGGGAAACCGAAAAGTCGTTCCCGCTTTCCCGGGAAATGAAAAAGTCCGGGAAAAGAAAAACTCTAATCATGACCAGATACAAAGTAGCGTAACATTGTAACCATGAGCATCAACTTTGAAACCGATGCGCTGATTACTTGTTTTGCGGCGTTCTTAATATTTATCGACGACTTTTTGAAAGGCTGAGCATGATCAATGTTTTATACTGCGACGTTTTGAAACAATACACTTTGTACGAAGACAAAGCAATTGACGTTTTGGAAGTCAGCCAAAGCTTGAATTATACCAACAATATTTGCATATTTCTTATTATATTTATTTGATAGTTATTGATGATACACATGCCTATTGACGACTGCCTTTTTTTAATGTTTATTACTTAATGAACTTGTTTGGTTTACGTACTTAAGCATTTGTGTTTGTTTATTCATTGCCCTAATTTTTATTTTTGTTTATTTTTATTTCTTTGTGTATTAATTTTTCTTCTGACAATGTAAACACTTTTATTGTTCCAAGCCATAAGACATTAATTTGTTATCGTAATATTCGATTACTAAGTTTATATTTGAAATTCTGAATGAAGCCAAAATATGAAATTAATAAAGATTAAATAAATCAATTTAAAATTAACATTAAGTTGCTACGGTTCGCACCGAAATTGCCAAAATTTTCATTTGTGAATATCCATGTTTGTTTTCTCTCCCTAAATGTGTCTTTACATTATAGCATTGCACAGATACATCTGTTTGCACTAGTTTTGCCTGTTTTTTGGTTCTGGTATGAACAAATATGTTATATATCGTTTTCTGTTACTAGTTGTAAATGTTGATTTTTTAAGCAATTATTGTATGGTTGGCCAATGAGCAAATGAAAACAACACATTTATTTTTTTTGTTTTTCTAAGGCAAATAAGATACATAAAACTGCTTTTACCATAAGTGCCTTATTATGTGTTGAGAAAAAATATAATTGGCTGATGAATGAATGAATGAAAGCAAAATTGCACATACATATGTAAGTAAATGATACATGTACATGAAACACATGCATTTGTAATTACTATCAGAGCAAAATTGTCTCTTTCTCTCTCTATACTTTGGCTGCGCCACAAAATAACATAACGAACGTCCGCACATACATCTGCACATCATGTATTTGTTTCAATAGTGGTTTTTTCATATACATATTTGTATTACAATATGTATTTTTTGAGCAAAAACAGATCAAACGGTTGCTCAGCAGCAATACAATAAGCAATTGTTATTTGTTTTCAATTGTATTTTAATTTGGAAAAGCACGCACACACAATAACTCTTATACTAGTTCAGTCGCTCACACTACAATTATATGGTACATACCATGGTATATTTGTTTTGGCTATACAAATGAGTATACAAATGCAACCCTTTACTTTACATCAGAGCTGGCCACAGAGAGAAATTCGAGAGTAATGTATTCGCGTATGTGTGCTACTTTGGGCAGTCTGCAATGTATTACGACATGTCAAAAAATGCTGTAGAATGTACAAAATCTTATCATTTAAAGACTTTTGTTCTTTTTTTTCAACACGGAGAGAATTTCATAATATTTTGATTCTACAAAGTCGTAATACTTTGTATTACCACGTAAAGACAACTTAAGCAACATCACTTTGAAAACATTGGCAGAAAACCTTTTGAAGGCGGCAATATTATAGTTTGACACTTATGTACATATGTACAAATATTGAAATTTCCTTATTTCTGAAATTAATTAATAACAAATAATTGAAAAGAAACCGCATATTATAACATTTTACTAACAAACTCAACGTATTACATATTATTATTATTTATTCATATGTATGTATATGTTCTAATATTATAACCTGACAGAAAATTTGTCTTATTAACAAACACATATATACATATCGCACACTAAATCATAAACAGTAACAACTCAAACAATTTAAAATGCCGAGTAGTTGCAAATAACTGTTGATACTGTACAAATGACGCAAGTATGTAACATAAAAACAAGAATAAAGGTATTATATATTTTTCGAGAATACTTTATTTCAAAGGAAATTATTGCGGTCGTTATAGTTTTGTTCAGATGAATGATTTAAAAAAAAAAACAAAATCACTGATCATTTTGAGTTGTGACTGTTTATGATTTAGTGTGCGATATGTTGTATGTATATACATACTTAATGATTCAAAATGATTTTTATTAAAAATGAAATCTTTAATTTTACGATTATTTTTTCCACGAAACGTGTTCTCACATTTGAGTTCGTTCTGTTTTACAGTTTGTTAAACGTTGTAACGCATTACACATGACCTTAATGGCAAAGTCTATAAAATAACTGACAGCATTTAGATTTTTATTGGATGTAAAAAATGTGTACGCAAATTCGACAAACATAAATAATATAAGTAGATTTATATACATTTATACATATATTATTTATATATGTAATGTATATTTTTTGTGATAGCGAAAAAAGTTCAATGAACGTTAAATCAGTACAAAAAATATTAAAACAGTTGTTTACCAACAAATATAATATTTGTATTTATAAAAGATGTTTGTTTAAAAATTATAATATTGTTCATATATAATCAGATACATATGTATGTATATTACAGAATTTGCACGAACATTTTCATTTTTGTTTTTAATTCATAATATTAAGTTAATTGCCCCTATTACGGTTTACAACTCAACCAAGTTTAGTTGAAATTGTAACAACTTAACTTTAAAACAACTTAACTGTTTTTTGGCATTCTGAATTACAACTAATTTTAGTTGTATTCGAAACATTGTTCGAAAAGAACAGGTTTTTATATATGCTATGTTTTTTGAAACCATAGTAGCCATCACAAAACATTTTAAATATTTTAAGATTTGGCCTAGTATTTTATTTTTAGATTTCATGTTTTATGAATATGGCAACAATATTGGTTGACAAATGGGATTGGTTGGCGTCTGGAATAATGAAGCAAACCTAATACAACACTCGAAATACGACTGATAAAAAGCAGTTGTCTCATAATGAAAAAAGTTGTAGTCCATAATAAACATTTTACAACTACAACTAAACTATCCATTTAGTTGTAAATCATAATAGGGGCCAATGATTCTACCTAAACGATCCTACAGTCACTGCTGCCAAATTAAAAAAAAGAAACTTTTTTGTTGGTTAAGCATGTCTAGATGCGATTCGTTGCTGCTTAGACAACTCATCAGTAGACTTCAAACTCAATTCAAAGAAGCTTACGAAATCACAATGCTTATAGACAAAATCGCCTCAAATTATTGAGGATTACAAAACTACATTTTATTTGTCATTTTGCCTTTTAAATACTCTTATTGTTTGTCAATGGAAAACTAATTTTAGAGAGGTTGGATCAAATAAAAATGTTTGTTGTGAATTTAAAGGGTTTCGTTTGGTGCTTTTAATTTATACAACGAAGTTACAAAATTGGTGTGCTCGAAATCGCAATCACAAGAAATTTTGTTAAACTAGCAGCCGAACAATGAAATGACTTCTAGGTGAACTGCTATGCATAAATATATTGCAATAATTGAGTATCAAACAGTAGAAATGAAATGAAATAAAATTTTATGCAGTTTTATTTATTGTCTTAAAAAAATACATTATTTTGATAAATTTTAGTAAAAGAGAATTTTTGTTTTAAATTGGTGATTTTAGAGCATACTACTGTTTTTAATCCAATAAAATAAAGAAGTATTACCAGACTCTTAAGGCTCAGTTAGCCGTCTGGAAAAACTCAGTTAGCTGACTGCAATGGAATGTAACTGCAACGGTAAGAACCAGCTGATCTATATTGTATGAAAGTAGGTTACCTTACATTACATCTCACATAACAATATCGATCAGCTGTTTCCTACGTTACAGTTACATTCCATTACAGTCGGCTAACTGAGACTTTACGAATATAAAGATTTACAATAATTTTCTCGGGTTTGCTTGTGAACAACTGTTTTTATTTCCAGAATTCACACATATTCCTGTTTAACAAAAGGCGTGATCTTTAGGACATGAAACCATGAGATTTCAGAGTTGAAAATTAATTGATGAAACATTTTGTGTGTTTCAGCAATTGGACATTATGTTTATGTACATAATTCTCAATATTATTCAAAAGTATAATCTATAAATATAAAGTTTTTTTAGCTTTTTTTCAATAATTTGTTTCTACTTTTGAGTTTCTTCTTAAGCTTAAACGAAATGCTTGTAGACTTGCTTAACCAACAACAAACAAACAATTTTCATAACTCTATTACATATGATATTATTTTACTTTGATAAGCATTTTAAAATTACTTTCATTATCGTTTTTATTTTATTTCTATTGCAGAAATCGAATTAGGCACAAAATGTATTGTAGAGATGGAAAAACAGCAGACAATTCTGCACAATCCTCCAGCTATAGACAAAATCGAGAGGTCAGTAAAGAAGCAAAAAAAAAAATTAAATTAATTCTATGTACTTCAGTTGCTCATCTATTATTTTGTGCATTTTACAGCCGGAAACCCCCAAAGACATTTGCATTTGATCATTGTTTCTATTCATTAAATCCAAACGATGATAATTTTGCTTCACAAGAGACTGTTTTCGATTGTGTGGGACGTGATATATTGGATAATGCATTTCAAGGTTATAATGCGTGCATATTTGCCTACGGACAGACAGGTATGTACATACATATACATACATATAAAGTATGCGCAGTGCATACATAATGATGCATTTCATTGTATTCAATTAATATGCACTTGTCTTTTCTGTTGTCTTTTTCTTTTGACTTTAAAAATGTTTGATTTAGGTTCGGGTAAATCATTTACCATGATGGGCTCTCAAGAATATAAGGGCATTATTCCTCGTTTGTGTGATAATTTATTTTCGGCCATTTCCAATAAATCCACCCAAGAGTTAATGTACAAAGTGGAAGTGTCCTATATGGAGATATACAATGAAAAAGTGCACGATCTGTTAGATCCTAAGCCCAATAAACAGTCCTTGAAAGTACGTGAACATAATGTTTTAGGTCCCTACGTAGATGGTCTGTCTCAGCTGGCTGTGGCATCATATCAAGATATTGATAATCTTATGACCGAGGGCAATAAATCACGTACGGTGGCAGCAACAAACATGAATGCTGAATCCTCTAGATCTCATGCTGTATTCTCAGTAGTATTAACCCAGATTTTAACCGATCAAGCATCCGGTGTTACCGGCGAAAAGGTGTCACGCATGTCATTGGTTGATTTAGCAGGTTCTGAAAGAGCCGTTAAAACCGGTGCTGTGGGCGATCGTCTGAAGGAAGGCTCCAATATTAACAAGTATAATTTTTTAAAGCTGAATAATTTTTTCCTGTTCATATTAATTTGTATTGTTTTTTAGATCTTTAACAACTTTGGGTTTGGTTATTTCCAAACTGGCCGATCAATCTAACGGGAAAAAGAGTAGTAACGATAAATTTGTTCCATATCGTGATTCAGTGTTAACGTGGCTTTTGAAGGACAATTTGGGTGGAAATTCCCGTACAGTTATGGTGGCCACAATTTCACCATCGGCTGATAATTATGAAGAAACCTTGTCGACTTTACGCTATGCCGATCGAGCTAAACGTATTGTCAACCATGCTGTGGTCAATGAGGATCCTAATGCCCGCATCATTCGTGAGCTACGCCATGAGGTGGAAACACTAAGGAATATGCTTAAACATGCTACCGGCTCCCCGGTGGGAGATATTAATGATAAACTGGCTGAAAGTGAAAATCTAATGAAACAAATATCGCAAACTTGGGAAGAGAAGCTGGTTACAACCGAGCGCATACAAAATGAGCGTCAACAGGCCTTGGAAAAGATGGGCATTAGTGTACAAGCTAGCGGAATTATGGTTGAGAAGAACAAATACTATTTAGTTAACTTGAATGCAGATCCGTCCCTTAATGAGTTATTAGTTTATTATCTCAAAGAACGTACTTTAATTGGTGGTCATACGATTAGTGGGCCACAACCTGATATCCAACTTTCGGGCTTGGGTATACAACCCGAACATTGTGTTATTACCATCGAGGATGGTGGACTCTTCTTAGAACCTTTTCCAGGTGCTCGTTGCTTTGTAAATGGCTATGCGGCCGTGGAGAAAACACCGATAGCTAACGGTGATCGTATCTTGTGGGGTAATCATCACTTTTTCCGTGTTAATTGCCCCAAATCGGCCAATGCCAATATGAGCTCTGAACCCCAGACACCAGCTCAGTTGATTGACTATAATTTTGCCAGGGATGAAATTATGCAAAATGAATTAAGTAATGATCCCATACAAACTGCTATTGCTCGTTTGGAACGCCAGCACGAGGAGGACAAGCAAGTGGCTTTGGAAAAACAAAGACAAGTAAGAAATATTAACTTCAAACATTTGAATAACTTTTGAGAATTATTATTGTTATTTTTCAAGGAATATGAGCGACAATTCCAGCAATTGCGCAATATCTTATCGCCCAGCACTCCCTATGCCCCCTATACACCTTATGATCCCTTGCGTTTAGGTAAAATAACTCCCAACACACCCACCTCACAAATGCGTGTAGAGAAGTGGGCTCAAGAACGCGATGAAATGTTTAAACGCTCGTTGGGTCAACTGAAAAATGACATTATGAGAGCTAATGCTTTGGTTCAGGAAGCCAATTTTCTTGCCGAAGAAATGGAGAAGAAAACTAAATTTTCCGTAACTCTACAAATTCCTCCAGCCAATTTGAGTCCCAACAGGAGGGTAAGAACGGTTTTTTTTTTGACATACACCAAGAATATTTTGAGATATCTTATTAACATTTTAGCGCGGTGCTTTTGTAAGTGAACCGGCCATTTTGGTAAAACGTTTGAATAAGGGTAGTCAGGTTTGGAGCATGGAAAAACTGGAAAACAAATTGATTGATATGAGAGAGATGTACCAGGAGCACAAAGAACGCATCTTGAATGGTTTGGTAAGAAATGCTATTAAAAATATTTGAATGTAAATAAAAGCGAGTGGTTAAGAAAAATAAGTTTAAAAATTTTGCTTCCGAAAAAAGGAGTTCTCAGAATATTTGACATACAGTTGGCACACAACATTTCATTAAGCACTCGTATTTGCATGTACATTTAATAACTTTGGCTAGCCTTTCACATTCTTCTTTAAGTCCCTTGCTTAGAAAAAAGATTAAACAAAAAATAGCAGCTGTCAAGTGTACGTTACTAACACTTCCTTCTATTTCATTGTTTTATACTCATTTAATTGCAACCCAAAAGCCTCTCATTGAGACCTTCTCAGATGAGGAAGATTCAGACGAGGTAATTTCATAAAACATGTATATAAAACTATTTATTTTTTTTTTAAGTTTTATCCCTGAAACATCATTCCGAACAAACGTAAACTTCAGCATGGGTATATTTGACTTTTTATTTACAGGAAAATGAAAACGCTAAGACTTCAGATCCCTTCTATGAGTCGCAAGAAAATCACAATTTAATTGGGGTGGCGAACATTTTCTTAGAAGTTTTATTTCATGATGTGAAACTGGACTATCACACACCCATTATAAGTCAACAAGGTGAAGTTGCTGGACGACTTCAGGTCGAAATTCAACGTATTGCTGGTCAAATGCCCCAAGATCGTATGTGTGAATCGATATCAGAATCCTCTTCAGACTCTCGCGATGACTATGAGGATGCTCCCGATCCCATGTCCAATCAAGTAACATGCCGCGTTACAATTAAGTGTGCCTCTGGCTTGCCGCTATCGCTGTCGAACTTTGTTTTTTGCCAATATACTTTTTGGGGTCATCAGGAAACCGTTGTACCCGTTATAAATGCCGAAACGACGCCAAGAGATCAAAATATGATCTTCAGATTTGAACACACCAAGGATTACACAGTAACCATAAATGAAGAATTCTTGGAGCATTGCATAGAAGGTGCCCTCTCGATTGAAGTGTGGGGTCATCGCAGTGCTGGCTTTTCCAAGTCCAAGGGGTGGGAAGTGGAACAACAGCAAGCTAAGGCACGATCATTGGTCGATCGTTGGGCTGAGTTGTCGCGAAAAATTGAATTGTGGGTTGAAATTCATGAGTTGAATGATAATGGTGAATATGCACCAGTAGAAGTGTCGAATCCCACAGAAGTATTAACCGGTGGTATATATCAATTGCGCCAGGGACAACAGCGTCGTGTACATGTTCGTGTTAAGCCAGTGCAAAACTCTGGAACTTTGCCTATAATTTGCCAGTCAATAATAAACATTTCCATAGGCAGTGTAACTGTGCGTTCGCGTTTGCAGAGGGCTCTAGACTCTTATCAAGAAGAAGATCTTACTATATTAAGAGAAAAATGGAGCGAGGCCTTGGGACGTCGGCGCCAGTATTTAGACCAGCAGATACAGAAACTGATCAAGAAAGATGAAAAAACCGAAGAAGAGCGTGAACGCGAATTGAGTTTGGTACACCAGTGGGTGTCACTGACCGAAGAACGTAATGCTGTATTAGTACCAGCACCCGGTTCAGGTATACCTGGAGCTCCGGCTTCCTGGAATCCGCCATCGGGCATGGAACCCCATGTACCGGTATTATTCCTCAACCTAAATGCCGATGATCTCTCAGCTCAAAATACTAACGATGAATTCTCTATTGCTGGTATAAACTCTATACTCTCCAAAGAACATGGACACAAATTCTATACACTGCAGATTTTGCACCACTTGGACAAGGATGTGTGTGCAATTTCCAGTTGGGACTCCTCGATGCACGACAGTCCCGCTTTAAATCGTGTAACCGAAGCAAACGAACGTGTCTACTTGATATTACGCACCACAGTGCGCTTATCACATCCTGCACCCATGGATTTGGTATTGCGCAAACGTCTGTGCATTAACATTAAAAAGGGTCCAAGCATAACAGACCGTTTGAAGAAATTCCGTTTGGTTAGGACGGAAAATACTATCGCCAGCACTGGTGTTACTTACGAGGTTGTATCAAATATACCCAAGGCTTCCGAAGAATTGGAAGATCGAGAATCCTTGGCTCAGTTGGCAGCCAGTGGTGATGATTGTTCAGCCAGCGATGGTGAAACTTATATAGGTGAGTGTTTTTGTTTTGCGTTTTAGAAGTTTTTCGATTAAAAACGTCCAAATCTTTTTTTTTTTAAATTAAAGAAAAATATACACGCGGTGTCTCAGCTGTGGAGAGCATCTTAACATTGGATCGTCTAAGGCAAAATGTTGCAGTTAAAGAACTAGAAACTGCTCATGGTCAACCATTAACTATGCGTAAAACTTGCAGTGTACCCAACTTCTCCCAGGTGAGTAATGAGTTCACAGTTTTCGTTTGCTTTTATATATTTTGTAACTTGTCTAAATGTAGTCGCAGAATTGTTAAATTTTCTGCTGTCTATGCTTTGCCACACAAAAAAAAAGAGCAATCATAATTAACACAACTTGTTTAAAAGCTATTAATTATTTAAAACTTATCCTTTCTACTCGTATTTCTTATTGGGAATACATATTATTTCGTTTCGAAATTTTGTACATTTACTCGTTTCGTTTACTAAAACTCAAAATTGTTTTATTTTTTCTAAAATTATTCTTTCTCTCACTTCTTTTGTGCTTTCACCTTAATGAAAATTAAAACAAAACAAAACAAAAATATTTAATGTGTATTTTGTGCTCACCCTGAACAAAAATTGGCTTTAAACAATATTATTTTTATATTCACCACCTAACAAAAAAAAAATAATATCAATAACTCACCAACCAATTCACCACCAAAAAAAAAATTAATTAACCAATTAAATCAAACTAAACAAATCGTAACTCGATACACATTAATATTGTTAAACGAAAAATAAATTTGAAAAAATAAATCGCACTAAATTATTATTCGATATAAAATATAAGGCGGTTAAAGAAACACCAAATCCTGGAACAGTAAGTACACATAATAAAATAATAACTTCTTTAAAAATAAAAAAACAAACAATCAACAATTTACAATATCTAATGTGTTCTTTATTTTGCGTTGTTGTTTTTATTTTATTTTGCTATATGAAAGAGAACTTTTTCCGAGACTAAATAATTTAATATGTATAATAAATTCAAACGTTTCTCCTATAAACGAATCTTGATAGATAGCCTAGCCAATTCATCGCCTTGCCATTGAGTCTAAGCTCCTCAAAGTATATTCTTAATCCTAGAACATTCTTTTTACACACTTCTTTATAATCGTAATCAAGGTTGTAATATTGTGAAATAAGATTTGGTGGACGTTTGCCTGAACTGGAATAATAACATTAAAATTGCTTAGCCTAAAAGAGAAGTTTCAAATTACTTCCACAAGCAAATCAATCAATACCAATACTCAAAAGATATATTTAATAAAACTAGGTGTTGTAAGTTGAAGCCATAAGCAACTACTTACGTCAGTATGTTTGAAGATAAGAGAGTCTAATTTCATTATTGAATTCATCTTTCGCATAATGAGTTCTGTAGAAGTTGTCGCGACGAGCAGGAAACGGATAATCACCTACTCTCTCTCTCTCTCAGTCTCGCTCCCTATCTCTCTCAGTCTCTCTCCCTATCTCTCTCAGTCTTGTTCTCCCTCTCTCATGATGGACGCAGCAAAGCTTTTTTTCGACTCTGAAGCAGGGATGGGATTGAGAATTTTATAATTGTACCAACAACTTTTAAAAATTTTACTTTTTTTACCTTAATTATACATTTTTTAGTTTAAATTATTCTTATTAACTTTTATTAAAATAATCGTAGGTAGCCAGAAAAAAGACTTCGGATGTTAAAGCATATGCTACAGCTGTTCAAGTTTGAATTTAGAATATACAAATTAATAGCATGTGCTCTAGCATCCGAATTTAGAAGAAAAATAGTTTATAAAAAGACGAGCTCACATTTTTTGAATTTCTCGTTGCGTTTTACTTGCACAATACTGTTTTCAAGTGAGAAGAATGTGAGTATCATATTGACATAAAGGCATTTCCATAGGAATGTCAACTCTTTGTACCGTGCAACACCAAACGAATATGCTTGTTAATTTTTAAGAAAACTGAACTTATTTTACTTCTTTATGTATTTGTGTAGGCCTTCAGCAGCTCTACATTATGTAAAATTTTAAATCGAGACACATTGTTGTGAAATACAAGCTTAATCGCTTGCTATCGCACGCGACAAAAAAGTAGAATTTCTTGTATAAATTCTCATATACACAATTTTCACTTCTTTCTTTTCACTTTTGAACAATGAAAATAATTGCGGATTGAAATTACTTAAACTGCCGAGATTTTTTAAATATACTGAATTAACTATTGGTGCACTATTGTACTTTTCGAGTTTGAATAGTACCAAAAAAGTACAAATGTACCAATTTTGCCATCCCTGCTCTGAAGAGTCGGTCTGAAACCATCGCTTTGGCTGCTTGTGTCTCAGGGATGTATTAATATCGAACATCTTAAGTTTAATTTCTGAAAGGTTATGGTTGGTTCTCAAGGAGCCATAACCACTAGAACTTCGTTTTGTGAATAGTTTTGTCACTAAAATAAGAGCGTAGAGGAAATCGGACAAATATCTGTCAAAAGCGATAACAGCATAAGTCGAAAAATATAGTTTCGAGAAAAATTCACTTAACGTATAGGTATAAACGTTTTTTTTAGACAATCAAAATGGGCAAATTAAATTAATTTTGTCGTAAAATAAAGATTACTGCATTAACAAATGCATCCAAAATTTTATGAAAATAGAACAATTATTATTTTGATTAAACATTTCAACAATCTTCACACGTTGGTCTGGTGTAAGTCGATTTATTATGAAATTTCAAAGCAGATTAAACAAAAAGCAACTATCAGCTGTTAAATGGCAGCTCAAATAAAGCAGTGATACGAACTCAAATTTGTGACACTCTAAAAGAAAAGACGCTGTATTATTATTATCGTTTTGCTCTACACTATCCAATAAATTGCACAATACATGTGAATATAAAAATAGGAAATAAATTTTACGCAATTGAAAAGAAACAAAAAACAAACGGCAATGCAAATTTCTTTTTTAATTCCTTTAAATGAATATCTACAGTGAAAAAAATATTTATGTATGTTTGAGAATAAAGATAAGATACAGAGAAATGGAGGCAGGAGATATATAAAAATATTTACTATGATTATATGTACTTATGCATATGTATGTTGGCAGCTAATTCCAATTAGCAAAGCTTGTTTGTTAACTATTTATTTTGAATTCAAATGTTTACATGTGTACAAATTAAGTGTGCGTTGTTGTTGTTATATTTGTAAACTTTTAATTTGAATAAGTTTTTCGTAAATCGACACTAACTAACATAATGAAAATATTTTGTCAATTAATATGGGCGCTTTCATTACTAAAATAGATTATGCGTTTTGATGCTTCAATGGAATCTTTGCTAAATGTTGGCCGTTCCGAGTCGTTTGTGGACTTAAATCAATCATTGGGCTCAAAATTCTTACCACAGCCAGGTATATGCAAAAAATGTATACCATTCAATTATAAACTTAAATATTAATTAAATTTATTAAATGCAGCACAAGTAACGCCAGGCAGCATGAGAGATTTTGGCACACGCTCTCGTCATACTTTTGGCGGTAAAACTAACAATGAAGACTCTCCAGGGAAAGCATTTGGTATAGGTAAGTTTTGTAATTTTGTTATTCTTCATAATTATTAAATTTTGCTTATTGCAAATTAAAGAAACAAAAAAACGAAGCAAATATTCCAACTCATAATATCATAACATTTTTATTTAAAGTAAATAATTTTTAGCATTAGGCTTTATTTTTTCTACCCCAACATTTTTTAATCACAGTGAAATAAAAGTAAATAAAACAATAGTTTGAAAACTTTTTCTAAACTAGTTTGAAATTTCGTTTTTATGACTGAATTTTCAGTATTTATTTAAAATTAGTTACATTATTTCAATTTTTTTATTTCAATTTTAATATACAGAAGTAATTATAATAAAAAGTATTTTGAAGATATTTAAATGATGGTTTCTACTTTGAAACGTATTCAAGTTTAGTAGTAATTATTAAAGTTATTGGCATATTGAAACATTTCGATTTGGATGTAGAAATTAAATGAAAAATTTGCCGGTCACATAAATAAGTACATAGTTAAATTGTTAAACTTTAAAATGCGTACAAATTTAGAAGTTTTATACAACCATGGTAAAAAATAAAAATAAAATGTTTTTCTTCTTTTTCAGTGAGTAAAAGAAAAATAACACATTTTAGTTAGTTTTAATTACATATATTGTCCGATTAGACTAAAAATTGTATCGCTCTCTAAACCAAATTACATGTGATAATTTTTAAGGAACAAAACAAAAAAGTTAATTGTAAATATTTTGACAAACACTGGTAGAACGGAACAACATGCAGTTTTCGAAGGCCGCCACACTTTCATCATCATCGTTTTCGTGTTTGGTCCACTGTGTGTGGAGGCACTTGATGCAAATTGGGCTAAATTAGAACGATTGGTCTATTCTGTTTTATTTTGTTTTTGCCCGTGAGTCCCTGTTCACACACGTCAAATTTTTAAATTTTTTTGTTATATCATATTATTAATCATATAATTTTTATTATTATTATATAATTATTTACGGCCTGTCCCACGATGTCGCCAGAAATCGTTCGATCGACAACCTGTATTGCAAACAACAATAAAATTTGTTGTTGTTTTCAACATAAAGCTAAGTCTAGACGATATGTTGAATCAGCATATTTATGATAAAAAATTTGTTACCAGTGCCAACATATCGTGTAGACACTAAATTTTTTCAACATACGTATGCTTAACGACATATGAAGGGCATTTGTTAACGTTGTCAACAAACGTATTTTCAAGATTTTAGCATATCGTGTAGCCACCATATTTTTCCCTTGTAACAAATTTCCTATGTATGCTGTCAGATATGTTATTTGTTGAAAAGCATATGTAAGCTTTTCAGCATACGGCATATTTGATAGCATATAGAATTGATATTTTAACTCTGCTCAGGTATGAACAGTGTTTCCTAATTTGCCATTTTTAAAATAAAAATAACGTAGATATTAAAATAACAAAAATTCTACATTACGCGAAAAATATACTGCAGAAATGTTCATGGTAAATTCGGGTGAATAAAAAATAAGGGAAATTAAAATTTCATAAAAAAAATTTCAGGCGATTCTGAAGAAGACAATCAATCTTATTCCAGCAAAGTTCGCAATAAAATCGACTTTTTGCATGCTTTCAGCCTCCTAAAAGTTTTGCCGATTTTTAAAAAATATTGGAATTCGTCAACATCCCGCTGTTAGTAACTTTTTGCGAATTTTCGCCATTTTTGCGACTTTTATTGAATTTTTTGTATTCCTTACAGTTTTGGCGATTTTTAATCAACATTATGGTTTGTTTAAAATTTTGCAACTTCTCGCGACTTTTTGTAGTTCGAGATAAAAGCGAATTTTTGGATGCTTTCAGCCTCTTAAAAATTTTGCCGATTTTTAAGAAATATTGGAATTTGTCATCATCCCGCTGTTAGTAACTTTTTGCGAATTTATGTAATTTTCGCGATTTTTGCCGAATTTTTTGCATTCCTTACAGTTTTAGCGGTTTTCCATCCATATTATGACTTGCTTAAAATTTTGCCAATTTTTTGCGATTTTTTGCAAAGTTTGCAATAAAGGCGGCTTTTCGCGTGGTTTTTTTTAGAAGTTTTAACAATTTTGAAGAGTTTAAAACATTATTAGACTTATTCATCTTGCTGTTGTAGCTTTTTGCCAATTTCCGTCATTTCGCGAAGTTCTTTTTATTTATATACATGTATAATTGCACTAATTTTTATTTTAAACAAAAATATAATTTTTTGCACTGAAAGCGATAATTGATATATGTACATACATAAATTTATAATAATGAAAAATAATTGTCAAAATTTATTTTATATCTAAGCAAATGCTCACATGACTCAACATATATATTAGAATACGAAATTTAACATATCATGTAGACACAAAAATTTTATGCTAACTCATATGTTGTATTATCATTTGCTGACATATGTTAACTTTAAAAAATGTGGTACTTTCAGCATACTGTGTAGGCGGCTAACATATATATATATATGCTGACAGCAGGATTTGTTGTTATTTTAAAGCATATGAACATAAGCATACATTTGCTGATTCAACATATCGTCTAGACTTAGCTTAAGAAAGAAATACTTTTTCTTTCTGTAAACTTTGCGTGTCTAAAAGGGGTCAAAGTAAACAGATGAGTGAAAAGTCCCGTGTTATCGTTAAAGAAATATGTATTTGGTTTGATTTTGCTCACAAACAAAACGTTTCAAAAAAATATGAAAAGCTTTTGTGTTTTCAGAAAACGTTTGCGAAATGTTTTGTTTTTTTCGAACACTGATTTACGTGAAGAAATCTATAGACATAATGCCCATCAATAAAAAAAATATGGGGATGCTGGATTAATCGAATAAATTTAATTATTCTTAGGCTCTATTATTTTATAAACTTAAATTGGAACAAAAGACTAATTAAATTTTTTTTTCTTCACTGAGATGCAAAACATTTATTTTGCTTTTACTACTTATTTATGTGATCGGTAGTAATTAACTCCGTCTATATACATATTTGACAATTTTCTGAAAGTAAAATTAAAACCTGGTTAATTTTATTTTAAATATTTAAATTATAATTTCACCATCACTCCAACTCCACCTCCTTAAAACCGTCACACTTTTAACATTTTGGTTGCGTTAAAAAAAAACAAAACAAAATAATAATTATTTATTAAATGCTTAAGCTTAATTTTTTTTAAACTTAAAATATAAAATCAAGCATCTATTTTGATAATTGACAAGCAATTAATATTTTTGCAACTCTTTTAGAAAACACAGCTAGAGCTCCGATACAAAACAAAAAAAAGTGCAGCTTACTTGCATTTAGCTTAACTTTTTGTATGAATGTGTTTCATTTCATTTATTTTTTTAATACTCCTAAAGCTGTGGAAAAAAAGAATCATTTCCAAATTGTTCTCACAACACATTATCACAAAATATTCGTCGATGTTTCTTTCCTTCTACGCTCTCTGTTAAAGCATTCATTACACAATCAATCAATTATTTTGTAAATGCCATTCATTACTTGTAATTTATTTTCGAAATTTTTATATATTAAGTTTTAAAATTTCTGATTAGAAAATTAATTTACATACACTGAATTTACATTATGAAACTAAGGCACTTTGACTAAGGTAGTCCAGGAGATCCGATTTATGAACGTCTTCTCACTGAATTCCGTTATTAATTCGGCATTTTATGCCGAAGAATATGTTAACTGAGTTTCTCTTCTAGCGCTACAATTAACAAATACATAGAAAAATATATGTAACTGCTACTAATTTCATGAAATTTTATGAAAAATTTCATAATGTAAATTCGATAAAACCTCAGCTATTTTCGATCTGTAATAAGCGTAATAGGAGTCTCGTGATACGAGATTTTTTTTATACCGATTCTTTGATGAAGCATTTCTTTATTTTTTACAATATTTTTTTATATGTTATAAAGACAGTTTTTCAAACTCGTCTAATTTCAAACTGCAAAACTCATACCTAAATGTTGTGTGAAAGCATTATAACTTTGCATCTGTAAAATGTAATGTAAGATGACAAACTTGAAATTAGAGATCGTTATATTTTGATCTGGTATCAGTTGTTTTGGTATTCGAGTATTTTTCCAGTAAAACCCAGTAACTGAGTATTATAACGAATTTCTTGCATATAAAAGTATGCGAAGGGGAAAATTATAAAATCCAGTAAAATATATACAACAGCTAACTGATTGCTAATAATTTTGGCGCGCTAAAAAATTATACATACTCACCCTTATTCCAGTTGTCGATATCGATTTCATTTCAACGCAATACCAAAAAATTGGGGCTTATGTACCCGTTGTCGAAAACAACTGACTCCTGTTAGCAGGTTTATGCTATTTTCTAGACCTTAGGAAACGGAAATAGGTTATCAGTGGCACAATATTATTCTCGACAGCGAGTAAACAAGCCCCAATTTTTTGGTATAGTGTTAAAGTGACGTCGATGTCGACAACTGGAATAAGGGTGACTATATATGCAAAAAATTATACATATAAATAAAAATTTCACTATAATAATCTATTCGCTTTATTCACGTTTAAAAACAATTAGGTATGTTCTGTAGCATAGCATTGTTGTTATATCGTCCCTACCCTGTCAAACTATCCAATATGCAAAATTGGTTTTTTAGATTCGTTATCTTGGTACCCTAATTTTAACGATATGTCTCGTTTCAAAATGCTGAAATTCTCACGGACGATAGACAACTCAATAAGAAATATTTTACGCCGGTCACTTTTAAAAATACGACGACTTTAAATTCATAATTGACGGGTCTTCGCGCTCTTCTGATAAGTTCAAATTTGCATATTGGATAGTTTGACGTGGTAGGGACGATGTATAAATAGCGGAATTCACTGTTCGTATTAAAATTAAAACTACGATTTTAAACGTCCAACCGTAAACGATTTTTTCTTCTGTGTTGTAAAAAATGTTTATTGTTCAATTCAATGAGAAGTACAGAGACTCTCTGATAGGATTTGTATGTGATTCTTCTTTTGTGCAAACTCTGGTAAATAAATTCATCTACAACATCTACAGTTTTTAGTATAGTAGATGGTTTAGGCATAGTTAATTAAGAATGTATGCATTTTGTTATTGCCGTGTTTTAAATTTAACACGATTTATTAAAGCTACAATATATAATATTGTTTTCACACTGAAAGTCAAACCCTGGGGGTCTACTGTGTAATTCGAAACGGAAAAAATGCTTTCGAATTTGTATCCTTATAACACGGATGGAAATCATGGTACAATTGTACTTTTTATGGTACATTTTTTTACTTTTTTGGTACCGTGGTACTACCGCGAGTTACTTGGTACAATTTCATAATGTCAATGTTTCACTATATGGTAACATTAATTTTGCCTATGTTCTCTTTAATTTTTTGTGTGTGTTTTATTTTAATCTCTAATATAATAGTCGAATCTACGAATGTACCTTTATGAATGTAATATTTAATATTTTTTTTTTTTTTTTTGTTATTTTTTATTGTATACTGAATTTTTATACACATTTGTGTTAAGTTTCTGTTTTTTATTGCAATCTTCTGAATTTTTATACTAATTTTTTTACGTTTCTGTTTTTATTAATAAAAATTAAAAATTGGTACTGTCATGATCTAAAAAGTACATATTATTTCTATAGTTGGTACAAAAACCAAGAAATCATTTTCCTTCCCTGGCTTATAACATGAAAATTCGAAAGTATTTCCTTTCGTTTCGAATTACAGAGTAGACCCCTGGTTTTAGCGTTAAAACCATAAACAGCTGATTTTGCATTCACACTGCGAGTTTGTTAAATTCAGGTTTTAACCCACAGACTGTCTAATAACTTTGCTCAAAATAAAATCAATCTCCTGCGGAAATGCCTGTATTTTTTGAAGAATTTTTGTGCTGGCATAACATGCAAAAAAAAGGTTGCATTTCATAAAACCAACTTGAAACCAATTCAAAAATGATTTTAAGTTGCCCAGGCAGAAATTGTGATTTTGCCCAAAAAATATGTACCACCACAACACTGTAAATACAAAATTACGACTCTTCCAAAAATTTTGTAGCACCACAGTACTCTAAACACAAAAATATGACTTAACGTTTACAAATACCGCGTTCTTAGTAATGCTGTGTATACCACAACAACACTGTGTATACAAAAATTCGACGTTAATTTCCCAATACCCCGTTTACAATAGCTCTATATCGCTACAACACCGTAAATACAAAAATTTGACTTTAGTTCCCCAAATACCCCGTTTACAATAATTCTTTACCGCTGCAACACCGTAAATACAAAAATTTGACTTAAGTTGGGAAATTTCCATTGTGACGACCTCATAAATGTGTATTTAGAGTATTGTGACAACATTGAAAACAAGAGTCGGAGGACGGTCATTCGGCGTTATCATTTTAATGTTATGAGTACATTAAAATCTTGGTAAACGAATGTTGTACTGATGTTAGTTGCACCTGGAGACAATCGTAGCAACGTCGTGCTGATTGTCTTTTTCTGCCTGGGTGGTTTTAACAAAAACAATTTGTATAGTAAAACCAGGTTTTAACAGTTGGTTTTAAGGTTAAAACCAACTTTATTAAAATCATGTCAGTAAGAAAAAACTATAAAAGATCTACCACAGTCCACTGTAAATACCGCTATTATTTCCAACAACAATTTTTTGGTAATTCTGCACGTTTCAATTTCGCGTAGAATACAAAATATACCCGAATAAATATCTGGCATAAAACTTAAAGAAATGTTTTGTCCAAGGTGTATATAACCAGGTGGCAGCGCTACTTCAGCTGATAATTTTTTGCTCTTTGTGCTTTGTAGCTAACGAACGTCAAAAACATCGTTTTGTTTTGGTTTTAGTACAATTGTTATTGTTCTTTTGACGTTATTTGGTTCTTTGCACAGCTATGGTTGCGTATTTTTTTTATAAAAAATCCTTACGCAGTCACCTGTATAATTACACCATGGTTTTGTCGTGAAATTACAGATCGAAAAAAAAAACTAATATAATCAGAAAGTTTAAGGTAATTTGTATACATATTATTACATGATCAAGATCTCTTGTATTATATTTGGTCAAGGCAGATTAATATATATAATATATTATAAAAGATGGTGGCAATAATGAATTCTACTAAAACCTATGGAAACTTTTTATATGTAAAAATTCCTCTTGTGCCTGTTTCTCAAAACTTAGAAGTGTTTTAATACAAGTAAAATAGTTGTGAAAGTACTTTTTACAATCAGGCCCCAAATCTGCCTTTAACACCACGTTATCAATATTCACCCTTATTCCAGTTGTCGACATCGACGTCACTTTAAAACAATACCAATAAATTGGGGCTTGTTTACTCGCTCTCGAGAACAATTTTGTGCTACTGACAATCTATTTCTGTTTCCTAAGGTCTAGAAAATAACATAAATATGCCAACAGGAGTCAGTTGTTTTCGACAACGGGTACACAAGCACCAATTTT
Source organism: Tachina grossa (assembly GCA_949987645.1). Lineage (NCBI taxonomy): Eukaryota > Metazoa > Arthropoda > Insecta > Diptera > Tachinidae > Tachina > Tachina grossa. The sequence continues at coordinate 44,666,468 of OX465278.1, read as the reverse complement.
TTTGTATTGTGTTAAAGTGACGTCGATGTCGACAATTAGAATAAGGGTGATTTATTAATTGACAGTGAACTTCTATCGAATTTGCTTGAATTCACCTTAATAATCTGTCTTGTGCTTGGTAAAACTAATAATGATTTACATTTTTATGGATACTCGAGATCTTGAATGTATGTATATTTAAGTTGAAAAATTTTTAATTTTGTTTAATGTTTTCAGCTTTTATATTAAACCAATCTTTATTTCTTTACTTTTTATTATTATATTTGTTTGTTTCTTCTGTTTATTCTCTCTTTCAAAAATTTATAAACAAACGATAACAATAAATTATAATTAACAAAAATTGTATTGTTAAATAATATATGTTATTGTATATATTATTAATTCTCAATCAATTAAAAACAAATCAATCAACCTAAAATGCGCCACAAACAGGCTCCTATTTGTCAGGTAATAAAAGAACAAGATGATCCTTTGCATTGAATGAAAAATTTCAAATTAAAGACTGTAATTTGTTAGAAAAGCAATCAATATGTTATTATTTTTACAAAAGTCTGAATAAATGATTAGTTAAAATTTAATTGGCACTTGAATGTAAATTGTTATTATTGCCAAGCAAAAAAAAAAAAAAAGTTCCTCAACAAAATCGCTCGTTCTCGTACGTTTGTTATTTTATTACTTACATTTAATTAATATTTTATTAATCAACTATTTGAACATTAATAAACTCTTCATTTTAATACACAAATACTCGTATTTTTTCAAATAGTTTAAAAACTATTTCAACAGTCTTAATTACTCAGACAAACAGTACAATTTAATGGTAACAAAACTTAATCGTACTTAACACAAACGTTCAACAAATAATTATTTATAATTACAAACAGACAAACGTTAACATGACATTTTCAATGTAACTTAACGTTTCTAATTTAAATGTTTCTTCCTTCCTTCCTTTCTTTTACATTTATTACTTTCCTTAAATTTTGTTTGTATTTCGTCTAATAAAAACACTGTACTTGCTGTCTTTTTATTTAGATACTTATTTTGTTATATATTTTGTTTTTAATTTCAAATCAATGAAAAACAAATGTTTGTATTGTGTTTTATCAGAAAGTCATCACAAGCCATTGGTAATGTTTTCACTCCGTCTATCAATCAATCATTAAAAAATTGTATATCATTTCCAAAGAAAAAAATCATCCTTCATTTATGAGATTTGTCGAAAATGCATAATTTCCATTGCTCTAATGTATTATTGTTAAACTATAAATAAATAACTTATAATTAGTGAATACAAGGTTATCCTTAATAAATAATATTATTGTCATGTTGTTTTAAAGCACCTACATATAATAGGTCTGTTTCTTACTCTAAATTGGGCGAATGCATTATCGTTTTGTTACCGAAAAGCGTACACGTACCAGAGAATGACAATGAGTACTAAAAAAATAATAAAATTAATTAATTCATTTTAGTAACTGCGCATTAGAGATGAGCCATATTTCGAAACCTGTTACTTTTTCACAGCGATTAAAAAATCACTAGTCGCAACTGTGACTCAATTTTTATCAAGTAACAGGTTTTAGAAATATACAGTGAAGCATCTCATAACGGACGGACACCTCCTATAACCGGACAAGTTTTGTAGAACCAAAATTAAAACAAAGCAATGGTTACCACTCTCATAAGAGGACACCTCTAATAACCGGACAAAAATACCACGACGGTGAGTGTCCGGTTATGAGAGGCTTCACTGTAGTTCTTTCATACAAACTATGAATGTTCTTGTATGTTTACTTTACAGTAAATAAAGCTACCACATTATTTTTTTATAACTTCAGCGTTTTTCAAAAAAAAAAAATAAATTGTCAAATCATGTCAAATCGTTTTTTCTGGCAACTGTGTACAGCTCTCACATTTTTGTATTTGCCAATTTCAATATTTGGATGGGATTGACTGCTAATTGTTTGTACTTGTCGCTCTTTTTATTAGCATTTATCAAAATACCAATACTAATAAATACTTTAAAAAAAAAGAGCTGAAATGTGTTAAACCGTGATCACAGTCACTGTTTAATTTCACTGCTGCTCTTATTAGATTTTTTCAAAATAACAGACCTGCTACAAAAAAATACTGCTAAACTGTGATCACAGTCACAGTTTAAAAGATCAGCGATTTAGATATCACGTTCACAAGGAACAATATTATTAAAAAGCACAGTTTTGCTCATCTCTACTGCGCATGTCTTAATTGTAACGCAAGCAATTTTTACGCTCACATATTTTCTCTCAAGCAACTATGATTAAAGCCGATCCCAACATACAAAAGCACCACTTCCAGTTTGTTTATGCAAAAAACTAAAATACACTACAACTAAAAATAAAAAGGCACATGCGTATCAAACGCATTGACTCTCTCCCTCATACTTTCACTCTGAGTATGTGTATACTCATTGCGTATGAATGTTAATCAGTCAAAACCAAAAATACAGTGATACTCGGAATATTTATTGATCAATGGAACGGAAAATGTGTGTGTGTGTGTGTGTGTGTGTCTGGCTGTTTTAACACATGCTTTATACGTGTATGTAAATAAAATAGCCCTGTATTAACGCATGTGTATTCGATTATTCAGTCAGAGTATTTTTGTATTCATTCTTGAGATTGTAGTTCACACACTCTATAAATTTTAGTTGTCGTTTGTGTTACGTGGGTTTTATTTCTAGCTGCGCGGATTCATAGTTGTTTGAAGGACAATACTCACAAGAGTACTTAAAAAATACTTTTGCCATTCTCTATCCCGTACTCGAAATTGGGGCAAATGAGTGAGATTTTAAAAGAGCAATGTTCTTCTTCTGGCACGAAACAGTTCGTAATTTTTCTTAGGACTATTTTGGGCAACTAAACAAGCAATCAGCTGTTTGAAGAATAAACAATAACAAAGAAAAATTAAATTTGCACAAAAAAACTTTTAAAGTTTTATAAAAATAAGAAGCAAAAATCATTCAAATATTTTTGGTTTTTCGCTTTCCTATACTTTTGTATATTTTTTTTCTCTTATTGAGCGAAATTATAGTTTGCTTTTATTTTACCGAACTTTGCCCACGAAGTAAAGAAACAGACCTAATATGAACAAAACTATAATAATGTTTCATCAATTTAAAAAAACCTAAAAATATGGATATCTTTGTAATGCTTAAACTTAGTTGTAGATCTAGATGTTGTTTACATGAATGTTTTAGCTAAAAAAAAATCGTGATATTACATTCATCAACATCAATCAGTTCATTTTATTTGCAGCTTTCCACTCTAATTAAAATTAAATTTTATACAAATTGTTAATAACATTTATATAAATGTCATATAACGTTGGTAATTTTTTATCAAATATCAGCTATGCACGCGACGTTTCCCACTTGGAATTATTTTTTGACTAACTACTTATAAGATATGGATAGCGATAGAGAAGACAGGTGGTAAAGGAAGATATAGAGAAAAGCTTCATTCTTTTTTTACAATTCTGCTTTTTTGCAAGTTTCTAATAATGCAGTGTACAGCGCCTCTGGTGTCAATGAGGCGTATTAAATTTGTAAAGCTGTGCTTAGTAGTCATTTTATTAGTTATTTTACTTCACCGATGATTCTGCTACCCAATACCGACGAAGGAGGTCGCTCTGATGTTGCAGAAGCCGGTGTATCACTGAATGATCAGTGTCTATGTCTTCATCACTTGAACTTTCCTACAATAACTGATACAAATGAACACTAAAGGTATTCACGTCAACTCTTGCAACTGTGGAAAAATGCATAATTGCACTTTCTGACGTGAGCAACCCATTTTGTTTAATTGTCTATAAAGCAACACAATATGTGCATAGATATATTGTACTTGTATGTTTGTTTAAATGCTGAAACGAAGTGTTGAAACTTCGCTGATTAATTTTGTAATCAATTCACTAATAAAAATATCAATATTAATAATATTGGTATTATTTAACAAAATTCTAATAACTATTTGAGCCACAGGTCTTTTGAAAATAGCAAAATTATGTATGTATTTGTTATCTGAAAATCGAATTTGAAGATTTCTTTATAATTTCTAGCTAAGAATTTTTAAATATTTTTTTAATTTTATAACTTTTTAATTAATTTATTTGTATCGAAAATATCTTCAAATACTTGTTTTTTCATTTAAAAGAAAAACATTTAGGAATTTCTGCGTTGTAATTTGGTGTAAGGTTGATTTTATAAGTACTTTTTGTCCATTTTTTTTTTGGATTGGCAATGCCATAAAAAGTTGTACAACTTTGCAAAATTTACCCTAATAATCTTGCACTTACTCAGACCCTGACAATTTTGCATCATTTGTGCAAAATAATTTTCTATGTGGTTGTTATATTTTTTGAAAATTTTGCACTTTTGCTTTTCTGCAGCAGTGCAACTTTTGACGGGAATACCTTTACTAATGCAAACTAGAAAAATGCGCGAGTCGAACTCAGGCGCTTTGGTTTTGTAGTCAACGTGCTAACTACTTCAGCCAATTTAATATGTCATCAATTTCGGTTGCACTACTCATGTAACTAGTTATTCCTGCAGTTACGTTTAAAATAAGCATAATTATTCATTCCGTTCCGCAATTGCGGAAAGAATTTTTTTGCGGAATGAGAATTTGAATTATTAATTCCGTTGCTGCGGTATTTTTCCGCAGTTGCGGTATCATCTCTACAGTGACGGTGTTACCATATTATTGGTTCCGCACTATAGATAGTTTTCTCTATTTTGCTTAGGATCAAATTTTATGACGGAAAGCGTACGGAAAATAAGTATCTGAATTGCTCATTCAAATGTTCAATGAAATTTCATTTTGAATATCAATACTTGCACCACCAACTTTCAAAATCGTTGATATTTGCAATCAAGTAAAGTTTAATTTCAAACAATTAGAGTGGTTATTGAAATCATTTAAATCAATTAAATTTATAAAATTCTTTGCATCTAAACAGCGTTTGAATATTTAGTTTAATTAAAAGTTTTTTTATAGAAAAACACAGCACCTTATTTTGTTTGCTTTGCCCTTAGATGATGAGTTAATGATAATTTAAATACACCTGAAAATTTACATAGATTCGTTTTTATTAGTTTTAGTTGAAACATTAAATTGTTGTTCGTCTATAACAAAAAATTGTATTTTCAAAAAAACTAATAATATTACTCATTTATTTCTTATAATATTGGAATGCAGCTCGTCCAACATTTTTGAATTTGAATTTGAATTCAAACTTTAGACCACAGCCAACAAAACGTAGGTGTAAATGAAAATCAATAAATGAGTCCTCCCTCTTATTCACAAAATAATGCCTTAAATCATTCATAAACCACAATCATATTTTTGCTATTTAATAAACAACTATTTTATATTTGCAATTTAATAAATAGCTTCGCCTGCTACCAGCAAATTGATGGGCATGCGTATGACGACGTTGCACGAAGAGCCTCTGGGAGGCCATCGTTCATTAGCTGAAGAAGCTGAAGACAGTTACAGTGATTCGGAGGATCCAAACGATTATGAACAAGAAAAGAATCAACGCAATAATTATCAAACACCACGATCACGTCTTACCTCATCAAAAACCATGGACTCATTTATGGATGTGAGCACACATTCGAATCAAAGCTACTTAAGTTATACATCCAATGCCAATACAAATTTAAAACACTTGACCGGTTTAGCTACACCCAGCATGAGCTCATCAACTTCAAGTGGTTATGGATCCCAAGTAAGTTAAAAACAATTTAATAAGTTATTTTAATAAAAAAAATATAATTTTTAAATATAGGCCGTATCATGCACTAACTTAAGTAATGATGACATTGCCTCGATGCGCTCTATGAGCATTGATGAAACGCCAGGTAATTTTTTTATTTGAAAGCATTTCGCGGCATTTCACATAATGGTTTCTTTTTATTATTTATCTTGCTTATTAAAGATTTTGATCGCATTAATTCGAACTCCCCACCAAACCGTCATATGCATCGAGTAAATCCATTCCTTAAAGACATGCCAAAGCCCTCGACCAACACCAAGTACATGGAAGCCGTAACCACAAATACTGAACTTCAGCCACAACGACAACAACAACAACAACCAAAGTCACAAAATCAAAATTATGATTTAACGACAACAACACAGCTGCCAATGGAACTTATTAATACTTCTCTATCAACTGAAAACGTAGAAGACCAACAACTTGAAAACGAAAATATCAGTAACAATGAAAAGCACACACAGCATTTGATAAATGATCTCAATAATGGAAGCTTAACCACTACCACCAACACAAGACAACCGCAATCGCAAACGCAACTGCAACAGCAAGATAACAATGAACATGATCAAACAATGAATAATCTAATAAACAGCCAAAATAATTCCAACAACAATGATACCAGCTCAAATAACGACAATCAAAATGGCAACGAAATTATTGAAGAAGGCACTGGTATCGTGAAGACAATGCTCCCAGCCGGCAAAGTGGTGAGAAGAAAAAAGACTCCACCGCAGGGTAGCAATGGCAATGGGAATGGAAATAACGATTTATTGATGACATCTAGTGTTAGCAATAACAATAATAATAATCGTTCAAATGCAATGCATCGTGCTTCGCTGGCTAAAATGGAAGGTCTGCTCACAAACTCCAACGATCATTTGAATTTGACGTCAATGTCAACGAGCATGGAAATTGAGGGTAAGTTGATTGATGTTTTAGGTTAAATTAATATTAAAAGAAACTCGCAAGTAAGTAGATGCAATGTAAGCAACCAATTAAATGTAATGTTTGCAGTAAAAAAGAAATTAGAACAAGTAAAAGTTTTTCCTATTTTCACAGTTTGCACAACGTCATATAATATATTAGATAGTCAAAGAAAAATTTTAAAAAAATTAAAATTAACAATTTAGGCTAATCAATATTGGAAGTGCTGTTGATAAACGAAAGCCGAAGATAAACACTGTGCAACACAAAAAATAACCAGTTTCCTCGTTTCTATAACTTGTAAGTAGTTTTCGCATCGAGGAAAATTAGCAATGTAGTCATATATGTATAATATACAAAGGCCCTAACTCATTATTTTTTTTAATTGAGTTTCTTGAATATTTCATTAGAAGAACATCTAATGTAGCGAAAAATGCAAAAATCTCGATTTCAGAAATATAACGAGTTAGGGCCTTTCTATATTAAGTTAACGATATGTATATTCATGAAACCCTTGAATTTCAGCAATGTTTAATGTTCTAACTTTTTCAAGTACATACATATATGTCTTTTATGAACCTTTCGAAAAAAAATGGGCAAAAGGGAGCTTTAACCGGTTTATATAACGGAATAAAATGCTATACAGAAATATTTGCCATAAAATCTTACCATAAGCTCCGAATGCACTAAAGCTCGAAGTTCAATTTGAACACCAGAAATAAATCAAAAACTTAAAACGCATGCGAGAGAATGACAATAAGTACTCAAAAAAATATATGCATATGTACATATGTATGTACTCAAGTATTTACATTTTATTAACTGCGTATACTCATAATTGTAGCACAAAAAACTTGTGCTCGCATATACATATGTTTTCAATCAATTATATGAATAGCCGATTTCAATATACAAGATAAATATTCCAAAACTATAAACAAAAAAACACATGAGTATTGTGAGCATTGAGTGTAATTTGATACACGGAGTATGCTTATACTCAGAGTATTGATCTTTATTGGGACAAAATAAATAGATTTAGAGTATTTATTCATCATACGCATTTGTGTGTATGAAATGGGATGGAAAATTTGCTTTGGCGGTTTGAAAGCAATAATCACATAATTAGGAGGTAAAATTTATAATAAATATGGGCTATATTAAACAGCTATTCCCATTATTCGTAAAATATTAATTGAAAATTATTTGCTGGTGGTTAAGGTGCAATTAGACGTGAGATGGCCATAATGCCATAGCCATAACCAATCCAAAATTCAATTGGTTTCTATGGTAATGGATATGGCGTTATGGCGAGTCACCTATAATCAAATAAATACAATGTTGCACATTAGTTTGGTTCGAACGACTGTTTTCTATGGCTATGGTTATGCTTTTGCCAAATCATCAGTAGACTTCAACAACACATTTTGAACAACCACAAACCTCTTATCTAATGCACATACTTTCAAAAACCATTGAGAATTCACAAATAATGATGTTATTGCAAACAACAAAAGAAATTTATAAAAAAACAGGAAATAATTTGTATGTAAAATGCACATGCGTATCAAGAGTATGCTTCTAATAAGAGTATAGATATTTAGTCGGACCAAAAAAAAAAATTACGCATAATGCTCCGATATTTATTCATAATTTTCACCGTATACATACATACATTTGTGTATATAAAATAGAATGGAAATGTGCTTTTGCTATTTGAAAACATGCTGTATATGTGTGTGTGTGTAAATAAAATAGCCCTGTATATACGCATGTGCAGCTGATTAAAACTCAGAGTATTTTTATACTCATGCGTATGATTGTAGCTCATGCAGTCTACAAATTTTAGTTATATTCATTTGTACTGCATAATTTTAAAAATGTCTATAAACATAGTTATTGGATATAAGGTTAGGATATATTTATTTTTTTTTTATTTTAAATACCAGCTCTGTTTATTATTATTAAGTTTTATTTCCTAATTAGTTATTATATATTGAATGTTTTTATTTGTCGACAGATGACAAACACATCGATGTGACTTTGCCGGAATGGGTTGTGTTTGGTGAATCCGTTTTAATTAGACCTTATAATACCAGCGGAGTGATTAGTTACATAGGTACTACACACTTCCAAAAGGGTACATGGATTGGCGTGGAACTTGACACACCAACGGGCAAAAATGATGGCAGTGTTCAGGGAATACAATATTTTCAATGCAAACCCAAGCACGGCATGTTCGTCAGATTCGACAAGTTAATATTGGACAAACGGGGTAAAGCTATGAGAGCTTACAAAGCAGAAAAATCAAGTAAAGGTAAGAACTAAAATTAATTTGTTGCTGATGTATTTAAATTATCTAATTTCATACAGAAACTGTTTTGCCGCGTTCCAAAAGTCGCGGTGAATCTTTGAGCAATTTGAGTGCATCCGGTGGGCGCAAATGATTATTTCCGAAATGTTCGCATCAAATGCAACGTTGGGCTAATTGTAGGCAATCCACATTAGTTACGGCCACCATTAATAAAACTAGCATTACTACGACCACCAGCACCACCATCAATAATATAAATAAAACAGCAACAAATGGAATAGCAGTGCCAAATCAAAAGATTTACCCAAAAAATGAGACAACAACAGACACAGTAACTGATAACAACATGTTTAATAAACGCACATGTACGATAATGCGTCTAACATCTTCTGGACGCAGCAGCAATCATTGTCATACATCCTTAAACACAGATGCGAATACGAAAAATACGAAAAAATATAATAGACGCTCTACGGCATTTTAACTCAACAAAATAGACTTTATGAATAATATTCGAAAATTCTATAAGAAATGTCGGCTAGATGCTTTTTACACAACTACATAAAAAACTCTACATACATAAATACTACATACATACATACATAAGTATAATTAAACAATACCAACAAATTTAATAATATATACTATACGTACTATTATTATTATTATAATTATTGTAATACTAACACAAAGAACAAAACATTTATAAAATGTTGCAAAAGTTAAACAGAAATAATTTTAAAATTTTTTAATTAATTTTAAACTCTTCTTTTTTTGTTTTTTGCCTTTAAGAAACGTAACTTTACATAAAATATTGAAAATAAACATACGCACTGCATGCATATGTACATACATACTATTTTTCCTTTTAGTTATTAACTTTAATAAATGATTGTAAAATTAAATATTCACCCTTATTCCAGTTGTCAAAGTCGATGTCACGTCAATGCAATATTAAAAAAAATTGGGGCTTGTCTACTCTCGCCCTCGAAAACAAATTTGTGCTATTGATAGTCTATTACTGTTCCCTAAAGTCTAAAAAATATCATTAGCCTGTTGTAATAGCAGTCAGTTGTTTTCGACAACGCGTAAACGAACCCAAATTTCTTTATATTTAATTGATGTGACGTTGATGTTGACAACTGGAATAAGAATGATTATCATGAGTATATATGTATGTATATATATATACATATATGTGTGTGTGTATTTATATGTTATGTGTTACGGGCAGACGTATATATATATATATAAATGTAATAAGTAGATTATTTATTTTAAGTTAAGCTTATTGATTAGCAAAAATCCTTTTCATTCGCTTCAAATTTTGTGATTTGTATACATAAGAAAATTATTTCTTTTTTTTCTTTTAAGGAGGCGTTTTACGTGGTTATTAAAACTTTCTAAAATCCTGCTCAAACTATGCAGAAAATTAATCTGAGGCTTACTAAAGCCGCTAAAGGTTCATATCAATCCCTCTTAGAAATTAGCATGGATAATTGATGCGTGAAAATAATTGCTTGTAACAGGTAGACTTTCAAATTGTTAATAACAATCCCATATGTTTAACACTTTACAGCCGTAGATCTTGACAATTCTTTATATTTCGAAATTATATAGAAAAAAAAGTCTAATGAAAATTTTAGGGAACATATTTATTATAGATTAAAATTAATTAAGCGCGAAGGTCAGTCAATATTATGTAAAAACAAAACGTTTAATAATATTTCGCAACTTCCTTGTGTAACTTCTTTAGGGTAAATAATATTACTATTCTAAACAAATAAGTAGCGAAATATTGGTGTTAATTTATTCAAGTATAGTTGTTACACATTCAATTAACCCCCCGTTTCTACAACCCAGGAGGCAGGCGACTCGTCTAGAAAATTTATATGAAAATCACTCAAAAAAATTAGTACTTTTCATATAAATTTTTTACTCAAGTCGACCGTGCGCGTTGTGGAAACAGGGGGTAAACCTCTGTGTAAATTTTTATAATTTAAGGGCCTGTCCCACGATGCCGACAACGTTTTACATTGGAAACAACAACAAAATCTTAAAATTTGTTTTTGTTTTGAATGTATGTATGTGTGCGACAAGTCGGACGATGTCGACCTGTCACAGAAATTGTTTTAATTACGAATTTATGTTCCGAACGATTTTGTTTTACCTTCTCCAGATTTCGAGCGATTTTCTTCGTTGCGAAAAATCTTCAATTAGATTATTTTCAATTTAAGTGTTGCAACTCTGTGCCACGCAAAACAAAAACATATGGTTATTAGAAGAGCAAAACAGAATATAAAAAGCGCAAAATTTTTTTATTGCAAGTGAACAAAATTTAAAATCAATACACTAAATGCCTCGAACGGCTATAACAGCAGTGCTAGATGCTCACACTAATTTTAAATAAATTTTTGAAAAGCAGTTTTCTTTAAGGAATTTATTTATTGCTTCCAAAAAAAAATTAGCATTAAATTTTAAGTGGTTTCATTTCTATCAAATTCTTCGTTTTTCATTTACGGAACTGAGATCGAATTTGATTTTTGTGACAGGCCTGAGAATTGTTAAAAAAAATTTTATGTGAAATTGGATTCGAGCTTAATTAATTTTAATCTATAATAATATAATACAAAAACTGTTGTGAATAAAATTTTGGAGATCGTCGCATATCGTTAATACTTCATATTTAAAAGGCTTGATCAAACCACAACAATAGGAATATTTTAGCGATTAACATCCCAATTATGAATAACAATTCCCCGTTAGTTTTTTACTCCTCTTCCCATTCCTCACATTATGAATTAAAATCTCCCCGGGAAAAAAGTTGGCATTCTAAATATGAGGGAGATGGAGAATTTTCCGCAAAAATTTTGAAGAGAATTCATTGGAAATTTAATCCATTCGCAAATCTTAGGCCTGTTCCAGATGCATAACAAAACATTCCGAACTTGTACAAAGTTATACAAAAGCGTTCCAGATAGTAAGTTTTTTTTTTCATTTCCCGTACAAACTAGTTCGAACTTTTTCTTCTGGGTGAGTTCGGACATGAATTGAATAATCAATCAGCTGTTTATGTTTACATATGAAAATGAAAAATTAACCAGAAAATTTGCAACCCAAGTTTTTAACTTAAAAATTAAGTACGTGATTTAGCTAATCATAAAATTAACTTGTAATTAAATACTATTTAATTTTTTCGGTGATTAATTAAAATTCTTATTAAATTACGTTGAAAGTACAACAGCACTGCAAAATTTTTCAGTATTATGGAAGACTTTTCAAACAACAGCTGTTTAACATAAATAAGAAAGTTAGGTTATCAAAATGCAGAAAATTAAAATTGCATAAAAACACATTTTATGAAACCAAAGGAACATCAGAATGCATTTTTCTATTTATTTATTCCATGATATGAAACTATGAATTGTATTTGTTATATATTTATGAAAATTAAACGAAATTTTTCTAGTACGACGACATGATGTTCATGTGTATGTTTCCAATAAACATACACACGCATAAAAACATATGGTGCGCTCATAAAACTTAAATAATACTTAATTACACAAGGTTGGCCATTTAATTATGCACTCAAAAACACAATTTCGTATTTAATTAGAACTTAAAAATAATTATAATTTGATTACCAACTGAAAATATGGGCATAAGAAAAAAGTTTTACATACAAATTTATTAAAAAGCAAAATGAAAGGTTTTTTTTAACAAAGTTGAAGTTGTAAGTACATTTGTGCATATTTCTCCATTTCTTTAATATAAAAAATTCATTTTTTTAAATAATTCACGTAGCTTTTACTTTGTTGGAACTTATTTTCATTTAATTTTTACAGATGTTGCCAATGATGCAAAACTTTTGTTTTTATAATGTTATGCGTTTTAAGCGACTAAAATCACTTAAATTAAATTTAATGTAAAAAGTAAGCAGCATCATTATTTCAAGATGTGCAATTATTGTTTTTTGCGTTCCAGCACTTTTTGATAACTTTTGCATATTCAAAGAGAGTAATTTTCTTTTTTCTCTCATTAGTCCGAACTTGTATGAAACCTCTTATTGGCAACTAAAACATAACTCTTGCGTTAGTACAGAATAAAATAAAAACATTAAACAGAGAGTCTACTCTGTAATTCGAAACGAAAGAAAATACTTTCGAATTTACATGTTATTAAGATACAAATTCGAAAATGTTTTCTTTCGTTTTGAATTACAGAGTAGACCCCCAGATGATCCAGATTTTACTCTCTCCCGTATTTGCTTATTCCCCGCCTATTTAGAATGGGAGGATTTTCTTCCGAGAACAAACGATAGAGAAGAGAAAACTTCCCCGGGAAAATTCGTAATTGGGCAAAACAAAAAATCATGTCACCAACATTTTCTCTCTCTACGATTGACGTCATAAATTTCGATGCCTTGACGATGAAAGTATTAGTTGTTATTTGAAACCCATGTTCTTTTTTTTAATTTTAAACTAATGTTGGAAAGGTGTGAACTTGATTTTTGTTAAATTGAGAAAAAAAAGTTTTAATACTACATACGCCATATTATAAATAAAGAAAAGGGGAATGCAGCTTTTTATTACTCGCTTTATTTGTTAGGAAATTTGTTTCAAAATAATGCAATAACTATAAAGATATTCGGAACACTTTCTTTAGTAAAATTTTGTAAACATATTAATAAAAAAAAATTTCCTTTAGCATTGAAACAGACTTAAGTCTTTTATAATAATATACAACATTATAGGTTAATATATTTTAAATTTATAAATAATTTGCTTTGATTTTAAAAGTTTTTACATTTGTTTTAAATTTTCAAGTTAACAAATATTCATGTGATGCTTTATATATGTATGTGTATTTTATTTTATGACTCCTATTGTTTTAATTTTTGTGAGTATTCAAAATTACTATTCCATTTATTAAAGAAAATCTTTTTTAAAAAAAACAAAATTTCATTTAAGCAACGAACAGCCAACCCGACAAGTATTTCAACTTGTACATATTTAACTTTATTCATATTGTATACTTATAAATAGTTTTGAGCATATTTGCAGGAAAAGATTTAATTAAGTTGAAAATTCCATTATGTTTTTGGGTAACAAAAAATTTCTTATTAGGTTATGTTTTTGTTATATATTTTCGTTTCTGAAATTATTCCACATGTGTAGTATTGTTTTAAGCATTTTATAATTTATATTTATCCAAAGGGGATTTACTTTGTAATTCGATTCGTTGTAAAACTGTTCGAATTTGTATGGTTTTTCGGGTAAACTCCTCGAAATATGTATTTGTAAATCCCATATATTTTTATGATAATTTAATTACAAATTAAAAATATTTGTATACTTTTTATGTGATGTATTTATAAAAAAAGGAAACGAAACGTTATTCGAAAAAAAGAGAAAAAATAATTTCAAATATCGTCATGCAATAATTCTAATAATGTAACAATAATTTTAATAAAATGTGAACACTTTATTTTTATTTTTAAAGTGCAATTGCGATTTTCTTTTTTTTCTTTTGCTATTTTATTTGTTTTTATTGAATTAAAGCAAGGGTAAGCTTTTGTTTTCTATTGCACTTTCATTGTTTAGTAGTTTTTTCAAAAAAGATATTGATTTTTTTTATTCTTATTCTTTTAGCCAGCATTTGAAATCATCTTGTGTTTTACTTCTTCTGTGCTTAAGTCAATGTGCAATACTTTTAACTTTATATAATTATATATATATTATTAATAATAAGTAATTTAGATTTTAAGATTTAGTATCAGCTCATGACTAAAGTTTGCTAAACAAACATAAATAAATTTTTGATGGTACCCTGCAAAATTTTTAAACTCCTCTTTAAAAAAAATATAAAAAAATGGAACTAAAACTAAAACGAAAACTAAAGTATTTACGAAATTAAATTTAAAAAAAAATTACAGTATATAAAGAAGCAATAATAGCAGTCGTATGTGTAGATTTTACGAGTAGTATAAGCAAACCTGCATAATGATAATTAAGCAAAACGAGTGAAAAGAAATTAACAAAGACTTGCCAATTGTTGGAAATATAATTCTATCAGTCAATGAAAAGTCTAATTAATATATTCTTCAAATTTCAATTAAGAACATTGCTCTGCAGATTTTCTTTATTCTCATCAAAATCAGTTTAAAATATCTGTTGAAGCTCTTATTAGGATGTATTCTGTCGGGACAATGTATGTAAGTGTAGTTACCAGCGTGTTTTCATATCTACTTCAGAATTTAATTGCTAAGAATATTACTTATTATTTGTTATATTAGGCATATACTATGACGTTTATTTGTCCATGTTAAAAAAAAAACAATTGTTTTGCTTCGAATTAAAAAATTAAAGATAATAAGTGATCAACAACCAGGATGTTTTTCGTACAATAAATTAAAATGTGTTAGAAAGTTAGAAAATTTTTAATGTGAATTCCGTTTTTGTATATGACGGTTTGCTATAAGAATCACTCATTTTAATATTTTTTTTAGTTCGAACAAATAATACTCGAAAAATAAATAGCATACAAAAACTACTTGGCATACACATTCATGTCCACAAAAGAAGTTAAGAGCTTGATCGGAAATGCATCACTGCTCTGCAAATGGAAATTTATATGTCCTAAAGTGATTCACTGAAGTTGATAACGCACACATAAATGTCAAATGTGAGTTACAAAGGCGGATACTGCTAAAAAAAAATATGATCAGCGAAGTTGTATAGCACTTTCAATTTAAGTTTGCTCGTATTATACAGAGCAGTGATGCATTCCCGAACAGGCCCATAATTATGCCAGAAATCGAGAACATTAACGCAAATAACTATAAAGAAAATCCCTTCTTTTATCCAACTAAAGAAAAAGCAACAACTTGGTCACAAACTTTAATATATGTACATAAACAGGAAATGAAAAAGTAATGTGACAAAACTTGAGTTATGAAAACCGAAAAATATACATCTTCAACTGGGCTGCCGTCCTCTCAACTTTTAAATAAAAATATTTTTCCTAAATAACTTGAAACAGTCTTTTTTTGTGTAGAACGATCTTAACGAAGAATTAGAACAAAACTCGCTATAGAAATGAATTTGAGCAGCTTATAAAAGAAGGAAAAAATTAAAAATAGAAAATATAAGAATTATAACATGAACTTTATCAGGATAATATAGTATTTAATTTACAATATAAAAATAAAATAATTAATTCAAAGAAAACTTAACCAAAAATATCAAATACGACTAAATAAAATAAAAACATTCCGACCCTTAAACGAAATTTAATCTCCAAATTACAAGAAATAAAACGTATGTATACACAGAAGCTATACAACTTTAAGAAACAAAAATTATTGTAATTGTACACTAACCCCCTTATGCAAAAAAGATTGTTGAACTTAAAGTTGGTTTAACAAACGAATTTTGTATGGCAAAACCGGCTTTAACACATGCTTTAACTTTAACAAACGTTTTTGCATAAGGAGGTAAATAATCAACAACAAAACCAGTTCAATAAAATAAAACACAAACACATTATTAATACGAAAAAAAAAATGCAAAAAAAACTAAAATGAGAAAAAGCAAAATTAAGTAGTGAACTAACTAAAAAAAACTAATATTTAAATTATACAAAAAAATATTTTAAATTTAAAAATAAAAAAATAATAAAAAATATATATACGTACATATATATTAAACTGTTCTACGTAAGTATCCATCCAGATTTAACAGAATTGATGATTTATGAAAATTAAAAAAAAACACTAAAACAAAAATTAATTTTTATCAGCAATTTACAACAACAACTAAAATAACAGACTTTACATACACTTGATTCAGAAAGAAAAAAAATATATAATATCAAAATACTTTAAAGGGAAAGTTATAATATTTTATGTATATTTTTTTAAGTTTGGCTCTCTTGCGGGTTAAGCGCTTCTAGATGCAATGAATACGGTTGTTGCAAAGAAATACATCTACAGCTTAGATAGACGCCTTTTGCACATGCAAAGTTTGCTTTAACAAATTCCTTTAAATTATAATTTATATGTATGTATACTTTGTTTCACCTCTGCACATGCAAAGTTTACTTTGGCCAAGTTTTCACTTTACCACTAAGGTACTATTCTTACGAAGGAAGAAAGCAATTTTGCGAGTAGTGCAACTTAACTTAGCGTGTGTCATAGTAAATTTACTTTAAAAATTGGTTGTTAATTTTTTTTTGATCCGATTGTAATTTTAAATTTTTTCTAAAGTATTTTATCGGTCAATATTTAGCTTTAGCTGCGATATTCATACATGCGATATGTATGTACATTGTACAAACAATCGATATTTTTTAGTCACTATCGATAGTAAATAATTGCGTTTGCGTACTCAAAAGTTTTTTCAAATTTTTACTGAACTTTACTGCATTTTACTAAATTGTGTTCGTTTACCCAAAATACAGTAAATGAGAACAGAAATTGAGAGAGTAAAGTGACAGTTCTTGACTGAGTGTTTTGCAAATTTTTACTGCAGAAATTTGTCGTAGTAAAGTTTAGTAAGACAAAAACATATGATTCAAAATGCAAACAAATGGAAAGTAAGCAAATGAAAAGTGTAAAAATTTGAAAAAAAAAAAAGGTTAAATGAAAATCGTGAGTCATTAAAAAATAATTAATTTATAAATCATAATACCCCTTATTGTGAATGGCGTTGTCGACGTGACATTAAGACGACACTACAAATTGTCACTCGTCTACTCTTTGTCGATAAAAATTGACTACTATTAACATGCTCCATTAATTTACAAAGCCTTAGAGATAAGTAAGAGATTCTCAATAAGATAAATTTTTGGCCGATAAAGAGTATACAAGTGACACAATTTACTGTCGTCTTGATGTGACGTCGACGACGCCATTCACAATAAGGCGGAATAATAATAGCTGTTAATATACATATTTTGTAACATATTTTATTAAACCTTTTGTTTTGCAATTTATTTTAATTACTCAGAGCTGTAAAACTGTAAAGTATCTGGGTACTTAGTATCGCACTTGCTTTTAAGGTAATCAGTATCATTAACAAATAGTCATGTAATTTTTAGTAATTTAGCCAACAACAAAACAAGGAAATCAAAAAGAAATTAATTACAAATAGTACATGAAATAAATTACAGAATTTATTCTTAGATTGCCCGTGTTATAAAAATATTTAATCGAGTACCAATAATTAAAAGAGTTGCATAGTCGAAAGGTTATCACCCCTATTCTGCGTTTCGATTACGTTCCCGCATTCAGTTACGCACTGATCGAAAAGAGGTATTCTGCCAAAAAACTGAATCGAAAGAAAAAGAAGAAGAGAAGAGTATGTTTAAACCTGCTGCTTTGCTTTGAAACGGGTGAAATAGGAACAGTAAAACTAAGCAATTTTGCAAAATTTTTAGCAAAAAGTTAAATTTAGTGCAAAAAACAGTCATTTAACAATTAAAACAAATAATAATTAAATAATTGTGAAAATTTTCATTAAATAAACTCTTGCAAATTTAAGTACAGAGAGTTAAAAAAAAACGGGATAAGCAAGAGGTATTTGTGGCCAAACTTTTCCAGTCTGAAGAATCCTGTCGCGCCGGTGGTGATATTTTATTTTTTTACACATAATTGTAACACAAAAATAAAGTTTATTTGTTTAAATTTAATTAAATCCGTAGACAAAATCGTTTTTCGTTGCCATTAAATAGGTATGTCAACTGTTCTACCTGTAATAAACTAAATAAAAATCGCATTTCAGTACAGAAAAACAAAACAAACTGTTTAGTTCATTAATTAAACCTTCTTTCATTTAATACTTGCATTATTTTTTGCATTAATCACTTTTTAAAGCTAAATAAACAAAAATTGAAAACGCTCCGCCACTAAAATAACAACTTACAAAAACGTAGTTACGATCGAAATGCAGAATACATAGAATCGAAAGAGAAATCGAAGAACGGAACGCAGAATACCAAAGTTGCCAAACAGAGAAACTTTCGATTCGAACCGAAACGCAGAATAGGGGTGTATATATATTTCAACACTATGTGGAGTTAAAGTCAGCTGTTTCTTTAATCTTACTAATTTTTACTATTTTTCCGTTCGCGTACTTTTTACGGCAACAGTTCTTTTTGAAAGTAAATTTTAAAATTTTTGCAGTAACTACTCATTTACTGCATTTTACTGCAAAAGTAAACGAACACACTTAATGATACACCACTAAAACCAAAAAATGTAAACATGATGCTTTTCATAAACAAAAATAAGTGAATGACGGGACAATTTCTTTCGCTGATCTCACTTATTTTTCATACAATTATTTTAGTTTTGTTATTTATTCAACTGAAAAATAAAATTCTGTTTTATTTTGCTTTTTTTTTTTTTTTTTTTTTTTTTTTTTTTTTTTTGTTTAAAAATATTTTATTTTGAATTTTTAGTGTAAATAAATATGTATACACATTATACGAGAACCATAAAACTTCGATACTATCACGATAGTATCGTCGATATATCGATAGTTTTTCTAACTTTCGAACGTCTTGAATCGATATATCAATAAAGTTTTTTAAACTATCTAATACATACAGGCATGTTCTGAAAATCAAATTTTTCAAATCACATGTGATTTCAAAAGTAATGATGGTCATGCAGATATTTTTTTCACTCTTTATTTTAATTTTTTATTGTATAGATCATCAAATATCATTTATGAAAGAAATTTATTGTATATGATTTTAAAAATGTCAGCAGGACCATTATTACTTTTAAAATCACATGTGATTTGAAAAATGTGATTTTAAGAACATACCCCATAAATATCTTTCGTGTAATCTATTATCGATATTCGAAAACTTCAATGATTGTAGTACGTATTTACAAGGCGTCGAAACGGACGTGTTACGT
Organism: Tachina grossa; assembly: GCA_949987645.1. Taxonomy (NCBI): domain Eukaryota; kingdom Metazoa; phylum Arthropoda; class Insecta; order Diptera; family Tachinidae; genus Tachina; species Tachina grossa. Next base: position 44,646,474 of record OX465278.1, on the reverse strand, counting down.
TCTGATGAAAATGCCTAGGTGGTTCTCAGGTAACATAACTTCGGCTGAATGTTCATACAGGGTACTATATTTAACCACATATATCGAGCCTTATTTTCGATTTAATCGTAAGCGACAAAAATTTCATTTTTCAAGAGGTTTTTTTATAATATTCAAATTTATTTTACATATCGAGCCTTGTTTTCGACAAAAATTTAATTTTTCAAGGGAAGGGTTTTTTATAATATTCAAACTTGTTTTACGTACGCAAGTTGTCGCTTACGATAAAATTTTACAGCCCGTACCTTAAAAGTTATCAACAATTTCGGCATTTTCTATTTTCCATAACATGTCGCTTATGATAAAATCGAAAATAAGGCTCGATATTTACATATATTTTTTATTTACCAAAACAGATCAGCAGCTCATTCGTAATAGAGCAGAAAGTAACAGTCGTAAAGCAGCTCTGGACTGGATCAGGCCTATGTTTGTTATTTGGTGTAAGACAATTTTACATGGGTAAGAGTAAGTCAGCGTTTACACGCAACAGTTATTGTTGCTCAAGTTAGTTTTGATTTCGTATGAGGGGAATGTGGAAGTAATATCGAGCCATAACCGCACAAAAAGCTTAACTAATAACAACAAAACTTTACACGAGAAGTTTTTTTTTAATTATCTTCGCTGTTATTTCAGTTAATTCATTGAATTTTAGTATTTAAGTGTTATTATGCCAAATACAAGTAACGCAACGAATTTTAACTAAATATTAGCATAATAACGGTATTTTTTGTCCCTTAAGCTTTTTTTGCTGTCTCCCTGATAACCTCCTGTGTATATTTTTGTGTTGGTTAAGCTAAAAAAAATTTTTAAGAAAAAGTAAATATCACATTTTTTACCTAAACTTGTCTCAAAATTGCTAAATTATTGTCTTCTTGACTTATTACTTTTCAAATTGAAGAGTTCGCTTTTAAATTTTTTGTGTATAGTTTTACCGACGGAAAGTTTTTTCAAGTCCATACTATGGACTCATATTATACTTTTATGAAGTATATTATACTTTTATGAAGAAATTTTCAATAAATTGCTACGTACCGGAACTGAACTATGGGCTATCACAGTTTTTCGCCTGGACCGCGTAACGAAATTTAAATCATAATAAATTGTTGCAGAGTATATTTAAGACATAGATAATTTTTTTTTTCAATTTGGGAAACATAGCATTTAAAACAATGGTAACTCACTTCAATACAATCATATTTTTTTGGATTATGTGTAGAGTTGAATAATGGGCTTATAGTGATTCGCGTATTTCGACTTCGACTTCAAAATTTTGGTTCTAGAATCTAGATTAAAAAAAAGTATATTTGTTATTTTTTTGTTGGAAGAATTCTAATGATTTGTTCGTGAAGTTACATAATTTGTACGAGTATGTTCGCAGATTTTTCTATACGAAAATATATTTTCATCCATCGTCTATATTTGTGTGTAGTTTTGTTGAAATATATTCAATGGGGCACGAGCTGTATGATAATTTCAAATACACAACAAATATTATAATAAACTGGTATGTGATGTTTGATTCTTATGTTATTAAATGATAGATACATGATACATATTTGGTCCAAATGTAATGAGGCTTTATAGTATACAGATCTTACCTTATAAAATAACGAAAACGAATTATAATTATCACTGTCCATTTTTTAGCGAGAGCCGTTGAGAAAAAGTTTTTAAAATAAAAACTTTGTTTCATCCCATTAAAGGACCGTAAAAGGCTATATTTAGGGGCAAATTATGTAGAAGAAAGATGTTATAGTATTTTTTCTAAACAAAAATTTTCCCGAAAAACGCCGTATTTAAAACTTATGGTGCCAGAAGTCTTTATATCCAAGAAAGGTTATTTTTTTAAGGTGAAAAGTGCAATGCTATTAGTGCAATTTTTAGACACATGTGATTTTTTATGGCCGGTCTATCAGAAACTGCCAGTGGAGCGAATAAAATAAATACTTTCGGCAATTTGGGTGGTCTAATGTGTATTCAAGTTTTTTATATGTGGGTGAATAAGTTGCTATCAGAAAGGGCTGATCTATGTTAAAGTATTATTTAGTTAATTATTTTAAAAATAGATAATGTATGTTATATTGTATGTATGCATATTCTTCATAGTCAAGTGAAGGGTATATAATATACGGCTAATCCGAATAATGCCAATGATAACAAGTTAATGATTTTTATAAAAAAAGGGGCTTTGGAAAATTTCTTAGGGCCATTATTACAACTTAAAGATAGTTAAAAGTAGGATTTTGTCGGAAGTATAAAAACTTTATCATTTGCAAAATTTTATTTTAACCTAAAGTGAGCGATAAACTACAGGCAAGTTTATCCTACCTGGTAAGTTAAATCCAATTTGCAATAATGGAAAGCTTTTTATACGTCCGATAAATTCCTACTTTTAACTATCTTTAAGTTGTAATAATGGCCCTTAATGTACTTTTTAATAAATTAAATGTATGAAGATTAAATATTTATATTAATTCAGTTAAAAATACTAGCGTTCCCGCTGGATAATTCCAATCAATTTGTTTATTATATATTTGCTACGAAAGTATATTATTTCCATAAGCGTAGACCAGTGTTCTATAGAAAGTTTTTAAGTAATTAACATACATTTATTAACAGCTTAAATTACATATTTTATAATTTTTTTGTTGACTAAAACTTTCCCTTTTAAGTCTTATTAAGGAACTTATTCGACTTTGAAACCTAGAGCCAAAACTATTAATGAAATACAAATCTTATTTACTAATTTGTAATTTAATTTAAACAATACAAAAGTAAAAAAATAAAATCTCTAACTTGCAAAACGTCCAAACGAAAATAATTTTTTTTAAATACTTAAAATTAAAAACAATAAAAAACGTTAAAAACAATTCTTGATATTTTTATATATACATACATACATATTATATTTAAATAACTATTAAAAACAACAACAAATACAAGTTGTGAAAAATATTTAACAAAAAATTTTAAATTTTAATGAAATATTTTCATGTTTTATTTTAAATACCAAGAAAAGAAAAATGTGTCCAATCGATATAAATATTTTTTCTTCTTAATTAATTTCTTGTAAAAAACTGCAAAAACATATGAAAGTAATAATTATAAATAACAAAAAAAAAAAAAAAAAAAAAAAATTCAACTTATTATTCTACTACAAGCCACACACATCTCATTCTCAAAATACAATAAATTAAAACTTGAAAAATATTTGCTTAATTCACAACAATCTTTATCGTGTATTTGTGTATCAAATACACTTTTGGTTTTTTAATTGTGAACACCCTCTGTGTTGTGTATTAATGTATTTCCTAGTTTTAATGAAAAAAAGAGGAACAAGCTACATACAAATTCTCTCAGAGAGCCTCTCTTTGAATACAACATTTTAAAAACATAAGAAATAAAACTGTAATATTGTATTTCATTTTTATATGAAAATTTCATACAACAAATGTTACACTCTTGTATTTAATATGATAATACAATCAATACAGAGATACAAGAGGTTTTGTGAATTAAGCAATTGAAAAGAAAAGAATAACAATAATAATAAAATGCACAAATTTTTAACTTTGAAAGCAAAAAGAGATTAACTTAAAACAAATTAAAACATGCGAAGAAAGTTGTTTCTAAATTTCAGAGCTTAAAATTACAATAAAGTACATATGTATTTCTCTCATGCAAAAATAAAACATAAAAATAAAATACCTGCCAATCTGAAATGCCCAATATTGCGCCTCCCATATTCCCATTGTAAGTCTTAGTGAAGACTAATAATATCATATAAAATTTAGATATACATACATAAATATGTAGAAACAACATTAATATTCTCATCTCTATCAATCCCTTGGCCATCAAGCAAACAAAAAAAATAAATAAATTCAATAAAGTTAAAATGATATTAAAGCTTCTATAACTTCTAAAGCTTGTTAAACACTTAAATGCAGCACCTGGCGTACCTAAATTTTAATGAAAAACGATTTAAAAATTAATGATGATAAAAAAATTAAGTTAAAATAATAAAAAATTAACAAAAGACAAACCAATAAATTAACAATACTTACATACATAGATACTTCAAAAATATGTGGTTTTATTTAAAAAAAACGAGAATGGGAATACAGAGCTCTGCGGAGGATGTTGCCCAAGGCTATAATTATGTGGCAAAAGGAAAAAAGTGCTTTAGTCGAGATAAGCTGATTTTGAGCTAATGATACCTCCGTAATCTGCATATTCAACGCAACGCCCCTGGGGCGTTACTCTGTATTGCGATGCGAAAGAAAAATGGTATGAAATCGAACGATTGGTACTCTCTAATGCGTTTGCGCATTTGCTTTTCGCATTTATTTTTTTTTCTTTCGCAAGTCTGTCAATATCTTTCGATAATCGCGAAAATCTTGCGATACGTAAATATCAAACGCAAAGGAAGAAAAACATGTGAGTACATTGAAAATATATTTGTATTTGATATTTACAATGTTACAGCCTTATTTAAAAAACTTATTAAGGCTTTATAAAGGGTTTTTAAAACAAATTTTCATTAAAAATTTTTCTTAAAAAGGCTTAATAATTTCTATAGACAAGGATGTTATTATTAGAGGAAAAGTAAACAAATTACATTACATTTTCTGATCATATACATACATAGCATCTATGTATCTAAAAATGTAAAAACAAGGAGAAATATAATTGACAAAACCATAGCATTCATACTGTGCTTCAATTTTCTGTTGAAGTATAAGTGCTTGTTTTTGGCCGGTCTAACCCGTGGTATGTGAGCACCATTCACTGCTCCATGCCGTACAAATTGTAAAAAGGTTTTTTAACTTGTTTCCCTTATGCCGCTAAATCAAATTTGATATGCTTGGAACATAGTATTCTCTGAATCGCCACGCTGACCTCTTTTAAGCAACGTACATTGACTGCTGCGATAGTCCTAAAAAAAAGTTAGCTGTAAATATTCTAACAAGACATAGTTGAACGGAACAGCCAGCCGTTTTCGAAGGCCACTAAACTTTCATATTTTGTCTTTGGTCCACTGTGTGTGGTGTCAGTTGATGTAGATTTCTTCTTTATATACTCAGCCATTATTGCAAATGGAATATGTGAATTATTTTGATTCATCGTATTTCAATTTGCTGAAAGATTTTTTGTAATGAAAGCTCACTCTACTATCTCTAAATTTACAACAGTCTTAAGCATTAAACACATAGACCACAGCAGGCTACATTTCGATTTTGCAAATTTTCGCGGTTTCTTGCAAATTTCGCGATAAAAGCGACTGCTAGTTTTTAGTTTTCTAAGAGTTTTGCTGATTTTTAAACAAAGTTAGACTTTGTTATTATCTCGCTGTTAGTAAGTTTTTGCAAATTTTCGCCGTTCCGCGATTCCTGACGAATTTTTCGCACCCCTTACAGTTTTGGCAATTTTAGACCAATAGTATGGCAAGTTTAAAATTTTACAAATTTTTGCGATTTTTTGCAAAGTTCGCGATAAAAGCGACTTTTTGCAAGTGTTTAGATTATTGTATTATATTATATTAGACTTTGCTATCATCCCGCTGTTAACACGTTTTTGCAAATTTTCGTAATTTTCGCGATTTTTGCCGAATTTTTTCCATTCTTTGAAATTTTAGCGATTTTTAATCAATGGTATGGCTTTTTTTAGAATTTTGCAAATTCTCGCGATTTTTTGCAAACTTCTCGAAAAAAGCGACTTTTTGCAAGTGTTTAGACTCCTAAAAGTCTTGAAGATTTTAAAACATTATTAAACTTTGTCATCATCCTGCTGTTAGCAATTTTCGCGAATTTTTTGCATTCCTTACATTTTTATAGATTCTTAATCAATATTATGGCTTTTTTAAATTTTGCAATTTTTCGCGAATTGTCGCTTTTTTGCTTTGCAAAAACATAATTACTTTTGTAATGAATATTAAAATTTTGTAACTTTCTTTTTTATTTTGCAATAAAAAATATTTCTTGGCAATAATTTATTTTACATATTTTGCTATACTGTCAACACTGTTTTTGGTTTGTAGCCATAAAAAATAGAAATTAGTTTAATTTGACTGCAACGACAAATGTAGCACGGGCAACAACCTGTAGCCTGTTGCCTTGTTGCCTTCAAAATAATCATTCTCATATAAACATGTGTATTCTATTTTCGACATTTTGTAGCCTGTAGCTTGCTGTGGTGAATGTGTTTAATGCTTTTCCATTGTCGTTTGTTCTTTACTAATTATGAACATGTTCGTTAATTTGCTTATTTTTGTTCTACTTAAGACAAAATTTTTTGGTTCGTTACAATTAAGTATATTTTATTTAATTTTTGCCACTGGTCCATGACTATTAATTTTTAGTTAATTTTGATTATTATTTTTCGAACTTCATTTATTTCTATATTTATTATTTGAACAGGCTAAAGTTCGTATCGCTATTTGGCGTTTTCAAATCGAAAAAATTGCTTCAGCAACTGTCAAGCTATTATTTAACTACTTCAATGTAATGCTGGCTGGAGGCGTTTAAAGTGTAGTGTAGTGCTTTTAATGCGTAACAAAGACTTACCAATACAAAAACCAAATCAATTAAAGAAATTTATATTGTTAGTTTTTACACAAAAATCAGTTACAATTAAAAGTACGTATGCATATGATATTAATGTAAAAATTTTTATTTTATTAAATTAATTTTTAAATAATTGATCGAAGTATATTTCAATTAATTTGCATTTACATATGTATGTATGTATATAAAACGATTTCCATAAATTATCTTTTTAATATTACAATTACATTCAGAAAGAAAATGGGTGCTTTTAGAAAATTGACAATATAAATTGTATGATTTGTATTTCTTATACAGTTTATTTATTATTTTTCATTTATGTATAAGGGTGATTATTTTTAAGTCCGTCTGTAAAATTTAATTGTTATTTTATTTTTGTAAGTGTTAAAGTCGAAACTTTCAAGACGAATTCCTTTTGATTTCGGGACCAATTTTTTCGCAGCAGATAACACTGTACAGCAAAATGAAAATTTATTTTTAAATAAAAAGGTTCTAAAGACTGATTATGTTAGGTAACACCACATAAAAAATAATCCTCCTTATTGTGATTGGCGATTTTGCGGCGAAAGTCAGGCGTATTGTACTATATTAAAGAAAAATTAGCTTTTTTTCTTTAATCAACTACAAATAGTCGAATTGAATGAAGTCGAAAACCGTCCACTACGATAAGGTCCAATACAAGCGTCAGCGTTTTAGAAGTTTACGTCTGAGTCTTATATGAAGTGGTGTTGTATCGAAAGTCCATGTAATTCTTATATTTTAGGAGTGCGATATTTTCATGCAAATTGTATGTAAACAATTTAAAGTTTTTAACTCTCTTTAATAAAAAGGGGTCAAATAAGTACCCGGTACAAGTCTCTGAATATACTAAATATTATGCAAAATCATGTGAGGAATATTTTAACCCTAAAAAAAGACCCATTGTAAAACAAATATGTGTACATATGTATGTATTGAAATCTTGTGTGTATATTTTTCTCGTGACATATTCTTCAATGCCTCCCCCTCTTATTTTTTCTTCGCCGTTTTGCTGGAGAAAAATTGGTTGCACTGTATATTTTTTTTAATTCCTTTAGTCCAAAGTCTTGAAAGCGTGTGTAGTAGAAAAAAATATCACATACTTATTCTTATGGCGCGCAGCATACATACACATATGTATGTATATAGTAGAGTGTGCTGTGTACGTTTATTTAAATATTTATTTACTATTGGTGCATTTTTCATCATTAATATTTACTATCTATACATTTTATGTTATGTATGTATATTAAAATATAATACATTGATAGTTTTCAGTTTTATTTATTTTATTTTATATGTATATAATTTTTGCGTTTGTATAACCAAGAATATAAAAATATTTTTATGTTTATAAATTCTTTTTAAATCTATTTTTTTGTGTATTAATATATTTATGTATGTATGTATCTTTGTGATTTGTATGACCTTGTTTCTGTAATTAATGTAAATTGTTTATAATTACTCATAATGTGGTATTTTCACCGTAAAAAGCTTTTTATGTCTGGCATTTTTAATTCTTACATTGTTTTTTTAATGTTTTTATTATTATTATTATCAATTTTAGTGGTATGTATGGAATGCTTTTAAAGCGTTTTTTGATATTTAAAGTATTGCAGTAGTAATTTTGTATATTTACAATAATTTTATTTCTTTATGTATGTATATAAAATAGGAATTTTTTGATATTTAAGCTAAAATGTTTTTTACATATGTATGTATGTATGTACATAACTAGAGTAAACATACATACATATGTATTAGTAGATGCTTTAGGAATAAATTATAAACAGTATTTTGGACCCCAAGAATAATCTTGTAATGCATACAAAGTAATAGATATTCTTTTAATTTAGTATTTAATGTTAGAAAGTAGATTTTTATATATATTTTTTTTTATATAAATTTAAGATGAATAGACAAATAGTTTAAGCAAATATGTTTTGAGCCTTTGAAATCGCTAATGTATTTTTTCCAATATCGAAAAATAGTTACCAGTTTCTAGGAGTTTAAATTTTTATTTTAATATGGCTGTTAGTGTGACATTTATCTTTTTTTTTTTCAAAGCAGTATAGAGCAACTGATACGTAAGGTTTTATGAAACTTTTTAATTGTCACTTCTCTACCGCTCGCCCGTTCGCTAGCTCATATCAGCACTAGAAAAGATTTTTAAATTCCATGAAATAAAAAAAATCATGGCTTAAATTCGGTATAAGAGTATATTTTAAGGAATAATGTTCATTTAATATAATTTGTCTAATTGTTTTTATTTTAATTATACAAAAATATAATAGTGATGTTGTAAATTTAATTAAAAAAAAAACAAACACTTTTTAGATGTATAATGACTAAATCAGTTTCTCAATCTCATGCATATAAATATTATACATACAAAAATAGCCAAGAAATAGTCCAAGCTATCGTTAAGATTATTTTATTATTTACAATATTTTTCTCTATTTTCGCAAAATTGACAAACGTTGTTTCACCCCTTGCAAACTCTCAAAATGGCCTATGTTTTTAATCCTATCGGTAAGAAGTTTACATCACTATTATCAATAACCCAACTTTGTGTCATACTGTATGGATCGCAATCGGAAACTTGTACGTAATCGCCCTGATGTAGTCCTCCATGGTCCAGACACATACCGGTGTTTAAATGCTTTAAATGATGTTTCGTATAATGCCATTTTTCGTTTAAATCATCATTTTCAAGACATGTTGTCATTACAATTAGATATGGCGGCGAATCACTGTGCTGTACAGTAGCACAGGCTAATTCGTTACGTAGAACATTGTTGTTTGTTAAGGAGAAAAATTGTGTTTTAGAAACTTCTTTACTGCACGAGTAAACTCCCAAATTAAAAGGCTTCTCGTTATTTTGTTGTAAATCGTCCAGACATAAGTTCGAATTAAGGGAATGTACTCTGTAATTAAAGAAAAGAAGGTTTAAATAAAAATATATAAGACCCAGCAAGAATTTAAATAATAAATAAAAACAAAGTACATAATACTTACTTTCCATAAGCTTTGACATTTTTAGTAGGTACAAATTTTTCGGGATAGATATGTTGCAAATACCAATCAAAACTCTTGCAATGTAATTTCTTGCGTAACACAACTCTGTGCGTAACATCTCCAATATCCGGATGGAATTTTAAATCTGGACGATTTAAAAAGAATATATTGATGTATTCATCCATCCAAACTAAAGCCATGCGAGCAGTATTGATGCCATGTGTATCACGGTTGTTTGGGAATCTTTAATAAATAGAATTTAAAAAAATTAATTAATTTCAAATAACTTTTATTTTAATAACAAACTAATTTGGGTCATTTTTATTTGTCAAACTGAAAATTTAATTTTTCTTTTTAAAGGCAAATTTTTATCTAAATAGTTACATTTCCTATAGAGTTAATTCATCTAAAAAAAAAATTTTTCCAAATACATATGTGGTATTTTTTCTAAAGATATACTTTATCTAAAAATGCATTTTTTTTAAAATCAACTTTTCTACAAACGTATAGTTTTTATAAAAAAACAGTTTTTCTAAAAAATATTCTTAAAAGATTTTTTCGCGTAATTGAATGAAATGAAAACTAAATGCATAAACTTACTTATAAGGGTGGAAGTCACGGAAAATGTGACCCACTCTCGAACAAGGTATAGTTTCTATGGTGCCACCGCATTGCCAGATTCTGAAAGACATTTCCAAGTTTTCACCACCCCAGCCATCCATCTGAAATTTTAAAATATCATTTAGTGCTTTAAAAAGGTAAATTGTTTTAAAAATAATAGCGCTGCAAGCTCACCTGTTCGTCATAACTACCAATATCCCAGAAGTAATTGCGATCTATGGCAAATAGACCGCCGGCCATGGTAGGGCTATATGTGGGACATACATCTACATCTTGATCGTTGCATTCTCTTTGTTGCCTTTTGCGCTCACGATTGGACACGGTGATCCAATCAAAGTGACCAGACCACTGAAATCCGCCCACTTGGAATGATTTGTAACCATTCGTGTTGTATTTGAAATCCCGGGCATCGATTACATCAATTATGGGCACTAAAACACTTGTGCGAGATTCTTTAATGCGTTGCAGCAGAGGTTCACACCAGCCAATATTTCCTTCACAATGAGCATCCAAAAATATTAACACATCACCGGTGGCAACACGTGCACCCGCCAAGCGGGCTCTTATTAAGCCCAACCTGTAATTTGACATGAGTAAATATAAGAAATCAATGAAAAATAACTAAAAACGATAAAAACTTAAATACATTAACAAAATAAAGGTTAAAAAACTCATAAACAGATTCAGAAATATTTGTGTTCGCATACAAACAGTATTTGTGAACAATAAAACAAACAGTGCGCACAGTGGGTGTAAAATCATAATATATTTTGGTATATGAATAACAGAAATTTCATCGATTGAGATAGTAATTTTTTAATTGTTACAAACCAATAGTCATATTATATTTACATAACATTTTTACACTTTATGTAGTTTGTTTTTGACGAAAACGTTCGTCTAAGTTTGCCGAATTCGAATCCGGACAACAGCAGTGTTAAGGATCAGTTGGGCGACTGTAATGTAATGTAACTGCAACAGTAAGAAACAGCTGATAGAAATCAGCAATTTTCGTCGGCTCACTGCGATAGAGTCATAAGTAATAAGCCAAAATGTCATTATTACTTAAGTAATTCTTGAATAAGTCTATATGGCTTTATTACTAATGCAGTGAGGTGCAGTTATGTAATTATATTTCAATTAGTTGAGAAATAAGGAAAATTTACTTTGTTACTTATGAATTTATTTCAGTGAGCCGACGAAAATTGGTGCATTGTGCCAATCGTGTGACCCCAGCTTAATACATAAAAATCATAATTGATGGCAAAAAAAAACTGTCAAATTAGAAAATCGTCCAAATTGCCGAAAATCGTGAAAACTGGAAATATTGTGTATCTTTCAAATAGAAAGCCTGAGTGTCCTTTTAGAGGCATATCTATCTATGATTAAAGTTTTATTAAAATAGGTTGGATAGTTTCGAAGTGTCATAAATTGCCCTCTACAATCTTCTCGATCCCAGTTTAGATAAATTATGTAATTTTCTGTCCTTTCAGACGCATATCTTGTATGTGTTAAATTTAATTAAAATCGGTTGGGTTTTTTTTCGGAGAGTGAGAAATCGTACCTCTGCATATTCTGGATGCTATTAAAAGAAATAAATTACAGTGTGTATGTATTTTCTTTTGGAAGCAGATGTATCATGTTATGAATTTCATTAAAATTAGTTTCGGAGGCATAAATTCCTCCCTGACCCCTTTTTGGTACTATGTGTTCTTTTAGACTTAATCTACGCATGTTTTAAATTTCATCAAAATCGGTTCAACGATTTAGTTTATGTTAAAGTTATTTTTTATTCAAATAGGCGACATAGAATATAGTCATCATTTGCGAAAAACGCCAAAATTTAAAACGAACCCTAAAATAGCTATAAAAAAAATAGCTATAGCTATATTATAATATTATGTATAAGGAACACCAAAAATTCGGAAAAATCGGGAGAATGACGCAAATTCGGAATTTTAGCGATAAAAGTAATTTTTTGCAATTTAACTTAATTTTTGGCATTACTTGCAATTTTAAATATTTTTAAGCAATTTTACAATTTCTCGCTATTTTTGCGATAAAATTGATTTGAGCGATGTTAAGTGAATCTTTTTTGTAGGTAATACATTTACTGACTTAACATAACATAACAAACACAAACACAAACACAACTCGCAAAGCGATTAGCTTGTCTGCGAAAAACACCCAGGGTCTATGGTGGGAATCGAATCCACGACCTCTGGACTGAGAGGCATCGCTACCACTCAGCCACAGAATACCAATTTTCTATTTTTATACGCTTGTTCATTTACTAAAAAGTGTTTCGAATTTGTAACAATTATTACTGGAAACTGTTTATTAACTCAAAAAGTTTGCAAGGAGAGAGCGTCAATAAAGAGAAAAAAATTTGAGAGACAAAAAAAATTCCTACAAATTATTACTAGTAAAATTTTTACTTGCAAGAATTATATAACCACCTGTTGTGTTGTTTGTTGTCAAATTAATTATTTAAAAAATATCTGAAAAAGGAAAACGCATTTCTTTGTTAATAAAATATGTCAAAAGAAAGCATGTTTTCTTAATATAATAATTAAAATTAACTAAAATTAATAGCCATGGGCCTGTGGCAAAAATTAAAAAATAAAAAATATACTTAATAGTAACAAACCAAAAAAGTTTGGCTTAAGTAGAACAAAAATAAGCAAATTAACTAACATGTGCATAATTAGTAAAGAACAAACGACAATGGTAAGACTGTTGTAAATATAGAGATGGTAAAATTGAGCTTTCATTACAAAAAAACTTTCAGCAAATTGAAATAAGATGAATCAAAACAATTCACACATTCCATTTGCAATAATGCTAAGTATATAAAGCAGAAATCTACATCTACTGACACCACACACAGTGGACCAAACACAAAAGAACGCTGATGATGAAGGTTTATTGGCCTTCGAAAACGGATGGCTGTTCCGTTCAACTATGTGTTGTTAGTCAGAATATTTACAACAGACTTTGGTGTTATTTGTTCATTAATAATTATCACATGTAATTTGGCTTAAAAAGCAATACGAACCTTAGCCCGTTCAAATCACAAATGTAGAAACAAATGGAGTTCGAATAATAATTAAAATTAACTTCTTAATTTATTGTTTTTCTTTCATTAAACATAAATTCAATTTTAATGTCAAAGAATTTTGTTTGTTTCTCATATACATATAATCAGAGATGGAAAGTGTCATTTTTGATTTTGTTAATGAATAAAATTAAAAATTTATGAAAAATGGATAAAAATAGTAAAAATGCATGAAAATGTTTAAAAAATTTCATATTAAATGTCAACTTAAAAAAAAATGCAATTTAAAATATTATCAAACAAAATAGATCACAAAATGATGATCTGATATGAATAAAATTTTCTTGCAAGTTTTTACATATTTAGGAGAGTAATTTTGTAAATTTCTGCCTTACTCTCTCGTTGCTACTTTCTGCTGGGTAAGTAAATGAACAGACCTTATATTTTATGTGTCACAATGGGCCTGTAAATTTATTTATTAAAAATATTTTGCTTTTTGTTTATTTTATTCAAACATACATAATATGTATGTTTATCTCATCTAATGAATTTTACTGGCAATAGTTTACACTCTCAGTCAACAACTGTTGTTGACAGAGTTGGTGATAGTTACTATCAAATTACTGTCTCTTTTGCAAATTTATGTGTAAAAGAACGCATTTTAGTAATATCCAGTACAAATTTGCAAAAAATTTGGGTTTAAGCGAATACACCTATTATATCTGTTAGTTGTATTCAAATTTATCTTCACACATATGTACCTTTTATTCTATCGGCCATGTTCTGAAAACCATTTCGTTTTGAAATCGCAAAGTTTCAAAAACGGAGAACACTGTTCTCTTTATCGGATAATTTAGTGCATTCGAAATTAAGTTTGGATAAAATATCTCAGATCTTAAGATTTCATATGCATCTTAAGATCAATTAAAAAGCTGCAATAAGTGACCTTTTTTGTTGAGTTTTTTTCCCGAAATTTGTCGGTTTCAAAACGAAATGGTTTTCAAAACCTGGCCGTATATTTAAAAACTTTATTAGAACAAAAAAAAAAAAATTAACACGTCAACAAAAAATTCGACGTCTACTCATAAGATCGTGAACAGAGTCAACCCATGTTCCACTTTTATGTTTAATAAATTATTTAGCTGTCTGTAACCACAAAGTAAAAAACGTAATTAAAAGCAAAAGAAACTCAAAAGAAGAATAGTAACATTTTAATAGTGTTTTATTAATTTAATAAAATAAATAAACTATGATATTTAAACAACACTAAAGACTTTTTAAGCAAATTATAAAAGAAAACTTGTCTGCTGCATAATAAATAGTTAAAATAAAACGGCTAAGCAAAATGTTAAGCATTTTAACGAAATTTATTAAAACAAAAATTTTTAGTTTGAGTTCTTCTTGTTGCTTTGAATTCTTCTACATGAGCAAATGGTAAAAACAAGGTCACAAAACAGATTTCAACTTTTTTTTTTTGTGGTAATATGAAGCTACTCTTGAACAACATATTTGAGGTGTAAAACGTTTTATTTTTGGCCACCATTAATATGTAAAACTTAATACTCGTACCTATGCATTTAAATTACTCATACAACAGGTAGAGAAAATTTTAAATTTTTTTTACATCACTATTACGTAAAGAAAACAGATTTAATACTGATTCAACTTATAATTAATTTAAGTTGAAACTTATAAATATTGCCTAATTTCTATTATTCATAAATAAATTACATACATAAATACCTACATATTCATTGAGATAGTAAAACCAGTTTGAAACTTTCTCATATTTATGAGACTCTTAATATTATTACACTTACCTATTTTTTAATCGTACAACCGACACTTTGCCCGATGGTATTCTTGTACGTAGATAGTAGTCTAGTTTCTCTCCCAGCTCCTCGTTGCTGCTACCGTCATCCACCAAAATAATTTGTTTCAATAAACGACCTGCACATGTGTTCAGCGTACTGTGTACTGTGCGTAGTAATACCGAGTAAGGTTCATTGTAAAAAATTACAATGACACTTGCTGACGGGAGGCTGTCTGCATCAAAATGTTTCTTAGCACACAAAGGATGCCGAAAATCATCTAAAGTGCGATTATACGATATACGTTCACTCAATTCCTCGTTAAGAGCGATTTTCTTGTAGTTCTCTTCACCACGGATTTTAGCAGCTCCCTCCAAATAGGCTGCATCGCCCATATCACCCAAACCAGGTTCCTGCTTGGCTAGATCTCGCTGTATACTTATTTCAAACGGAGAGTTTAAATCAATCGATGTTGGTTTGTGTAGAACTCCTTCCGGTCGCGGAATTTCATTTTCATTTACATCCTCTTTGCTAGTATCACCCACAATATTAGTTTGTCTATAATGATGGCTAAGCAGACTTTGTTTTGTGGCTGATTTCCGTAATGCTGAGGAGTATGGCGTCAATGTTTCCTCTTCATTTTGCATTACTTTAATATATACAATGAATACTAAGGCCACCAGGGCAAAGGCAATTATTTTACCATAAATGAAGCGAAAACGTGGCAGCATTTTTGGGAGTATTAAATGGTTATATTCCACTCACTTTCAATCCAACCCAATAGTTATTAGTTTGATATACATACATATGTATGTATGTGAGTATGTCTTTTCACGAGCCTTAATGTAATTATTCAGACATAAAGGTGTCAAATACGTATTCCCCTATCAGTCATTTAAACTCTCCTCTGGCAGTCGTGATGTTGGTGGAAGATGTTGGTTTATTTGGTTGCAAACAAGAAGTATTGCAAATACCACACACTTTTCTTAAAATCGTTTTTGTTAATTAACGTTAATTGATGGCACAATTTATTAAGTTCGAGAAAAACACACACTTCTAGCTCACACTTTCTCACTCGCAAATGAAATTTATGTATAAAAAAAAATTGTTTCTTCCGCCTGTTTCTTAACAATTTTACCTTTCATTAGCTCATCTTATCTTAAACTGAACTACAATTCTGCTGACTTCTTTTCGATTTAAGCCATCTTTAGTATCAATGAAAAAACGTCGCTAAAAATTAAACAAAAACAATTCACTATTAAAGTTGGTCTAACGAAAATACAACTTGCTACGACGGCAGCCAAAAAGCCAAACGTCCAACAACCAACTTTGTGTGAATAAAAACTACATTCGTGCATACATATTGGAAGTATTATATTTTATCTGTTGCTTCAGCTGTTGCTGTTTCAATTATTAACAAAACCAAGATTTCTTTAGTAATAATTGTGTACTTGAAAAAAAATAGTTGTTCACTTAGTTTTTTACTAAATTGATTTACTTCGCTATGATTTTTTATTAGTTTAGGAAAAAGCAACAAAAATTTTTTGTTTATTTTAAAGTAGGAACAAAAACAACACATGGAATTGTGTTAAATAAATAGTTCCTTACGGTGTAATACCAAGATTTAACTGTCAGAAACCACACATAAACCAAATACTTAATTTCTATATAAAGGGTGTTTTTTATTGAGGTATAGAACTTTAAGTTAGCATCACTTTTTTAACTGGCGGCCATTTTGTCAGCTGTCAAGTGATTAATATTTAGTTTGGTTTGCCATTTCATCATGAACAGGTTGACAAAAGAACAACGCTTGCAAATCGTGCAAATTTATTTCGAAAATAATGGTTCAGTTCGCGAAGTTTACCGCAAGCTCCGTCCATTTTATGGTCGACATAATCGTCCATCAGAGCAATTAATTCGGTTAACCATGGATCGTTTTCGCACTACGTTTACTCTATGTGATAATACGCATCCGCAGAGACGTCGAACAGTGCGCACCGAAGAAACAATTGCCGCTGTAGAGCAAAGTGTTGAAGAGGACCCGAATGAATCGATTCGCCACCGTGCACAGCAATTGGAGCCGACTAACCGACTATTTTGTTCCCGAATTGGATGGAATGAATGTGGATGAGTTGTGGTTCCAACAAGACGGCGCTACATGCCACACAGCGCACGTCACAATCGATTTATTGAAGGAAACATTCGATGAGCGCATAATTTCGCGGAATGGACCTGTCAATTGGCCACCAAGATCGTGTGATTTGACACTGGATTATTTTCTTTGGGGATATGTGAAGTCGCTCGTCTACGCCAACAAACCAGAAACGTTAGGGGACTTGGAAGCCAACATTCGTGGCGTTATTGCCAACATACGGCCCCATATGCTCGAAAAAGTGGTTGAAAATTGGACCTGTAGAATTGGCTTTATTCGAGCCAGCAGCGGCGGCCACATGCCCGAAATCATATTTAAACATTAATGGCATAAAATTATCCTTCCAATAAAGCCAAATTGATGGACATTAAAACGATTTTCTTGTGTTTTATTTCAATTCAAAGTTCTATACCTCTTAAAAAAACACCCTATACCTTATTTGACAACAATAGCATAACAAATAGAAAATTTTCTTCCATGCTACCACCTTAATTATTTATATTTATGCACTGTACTACCATTTTCTTAGCAGTGTTGTAAAAACGGCATCAAATATGGAGATGCCTGATAGTTCATACATATATCAATCCGCGTCAACAACTAGAATATAAATTAAAGATAAGTAAAACCGTTAATTTTAATTTCAATTGTAGTTAGTAGAACCATCATGATATATGAGTACAAGACACCTGTGATTAATAGAAACTGCAAGGATTTTTTATATAAAGAGATTTTGATTGAAAAAATAATCATTATAAAAATCTCTTTATAATATAATACAAAGTTGCATCATATAAAATGCGCTTATATGTTATCTGCAGGAAAATTACCGTAATCATTGTTGTACAAACAGAAATATATATTTTTTGATATATGAAATGTTCTGCAGTGTATTGCACATTTTTTTTTCTATGTGGAAAGTGTGTTTTTTATTGCATATCGAATTTTTCTACATTAAAAATGTAATGTCTACAAAACATTAAATTTTACTATACGAAAAATGTACTGTATATAGCACATTTAATTTTTCTGTATGAAAGGTGTGCTCTACATTTCATTTTCTATTTGAAAAATAAAGAAACATCGTCCTTTTTTAATACAAAAAATTAAAAAGGTTATACGTCATACATTTTGAATACAAAAAGTTAAATGGGCTATAAATCGTCCATTGTTCATACAAAATATGAAATCGGCTATATATCCATGATAATTTTTTAGTGATATAATTTTTTGCTTGAAAAATGGGCGATGTCTATGAAAAATAATGGACTATACATCGTTTATTTTTTATGCAAGAAATTAAATGGACTATACTTCGTCCATTTTTCATGCACAAAAATTTTTCATGCAAAAAATTAAATGGACTACACATCGTCCATTTTTTATGCAAAAAATTAGATGGACTATACATCGTTTACTGTTCATGCTAAAAATTAAATGGACTATAGATCGTTTATTTTTCATGCAAAAAATTAAATTGACTGACTATACATCATTTATTTTTCAAGCTAAACTAAATGGACTATATCGTTAATTTTTAATGGAAAAAATTAAATGAACTATACATCGTTTATTTTTCATGCAAAAAATTAAATGGATATACATCGTTTATTTTTATGCAAAAAATTAAATGGACTATATGTACATCGTTTATTTTTCATGCTAAACATTAAATGGACATACATAGTTTATTTTTCATGGAGAATATTAAATGAACTATACATCGTTTATTTTTCATGCAAAATTAAATGAACATACATCGTTTATATTTCATGAAAAAAATTAATTTTTATGCAAAAAATTAAGTGGACTACACATCGTCCATTTTGTATGGAAAAAATTAAATGGACTATACATCGTTTATTTATCATGCAAAAAATTAAATGGACTATACATCGTTTATTTTTTATACAAAAAATTAAATCGACTATACGTCGTTTATATTTCATGAAAAAAATTAAATAGATTGTACATCGTTTATTTTTCATGCAAAAAATTAATTGGACAAGTTTTTATGTAAAAAATTATATTGACTATACATCGTTAATTTTTGATGCAAAAAATCAAATGGATCAATCAAATCATTTATTTCTTCATGCAAAATGTAGTGGCCTATATATCATCCAATTTTTATGAAAAAAATTAAATGGACTATACATCGTTTATTTTTCATGCAAAAAATAGAATGGACATACATCGTTTATATTTCATGCATTTAATATTTTGCATGAAAAATAAAAGATGTATAGTCCATTTAATTTTTTGCATCAAAAATAAACGATGTATAGTCCATTAAATTTTTTGCATGAAAAATAAACGATGTTATAGTCTATTTAATTTTTAGCATGAAAATTAAACGATGTATAGTCCATTTAATTTTTGGCATGAAAAATAAAAGATGTATAGTCCATTTAATTTTTGCATAAAAAATAAAAGATGTATAGTCCATTTAATTTTTTGCATAAAAATAAACGATGTATAGTCCATTTATTTTTTGCATAAAAATAAACTATGTATAGTCCATTTAATTTTTGGCATAAAAAAATAAAAGATGTATATTAATTATATTATTATATTATAATATTAATATATTAATTTTTTGCATGAAAAATAAACGATGTATAGTCCATTTAATTTTTTGCATAAAAAATAAACGATGTATAGTCCATTTAATTTTTTGCATCAAAAATAAACTATGTATAGTCCATTTAATTTTTGGCATAAAAAAATAAAAGATGTATAGTCCATTTAATATTTTGCATGAAAAATAAACGATGTATATAGTCCATTTAATTTTTTTGCAAAAAATAAACTATGTATAGTCCATTTAATTTTTTGCATGAAAAATAAAAGATGTATAGTCCATTTAATTTTTTCCATAAAAATAAACGATGTATAGTCCATTAAATTTTTGCATAAAAAATAAACTATGTATAGTCCATTTAATTTTTTGTATACAAAAAGGACGATGTATAGTCCATTTAATTTTTTGCATCAAAAATAAACGATGTATAGTCCATTTAATTTTTTGCATGAAAAATAAAAGATGCATAGTCCATTTAATTGTTTGCATGAAAAACAAACGATGTATGGTCCAATTTTTTTCTATAAAAAATGGAATTTTTTGCATCAAAAATAAACGGTGTATAGTCCAATTAATTTTTAGCATGAAAAATAAACGATGTACACTCCATTAAATTTTTTGCATGAAAAATAAAAGATGTATAGTCCATTTAATTTTTTCCATAAAAATAAACGATTAAATTTTTGTATAAAAAATAAACTATGTATAGTCCATTTAATTTTTTGTATAAAAAATGGACGATGTATAGTCCATTTAATTTTTTGCATGAAAAATAAACGATGTACAGTCCATTTAGTTTTTGGCATAAAAAAGGACGATGTATAGTCCATTTAATTTTTTGCATGAAAAACAAACTATGTATGGTCCAATTTTTTTCTATAAAAAATGGAATTTTTTGCATCAAAAATAAACGGTGTATAGTCCAATTAATTTTTAGCATGAAAAATAAACGATGTACACTCCATTAAATTTTTTGCATGAAAAATAAAAGATGTATAGTCCATTTAATTTTTTCCATAAAAATAAACGATTAAATTTTTGTATAAAAAATAAACTATGTATAGTCCCATTTAATATTTTGTATAAAAAATGGACGATGTATAGTCCATTTAATTTTTTGCATGAAAAATAAAAGATGTATAGTCCATTTAATTTTTTGCATGAAAAACAAACGATGTATGGTCCAAATTTTTTCTATAAAAAATGGACGATGTATAGTCCGTTTAATTTTTTGCATGAAAAATAAACGATGTATAGTCTATTTAATTTTTTGCATGAAAAATGGACGATGTATAGTCCATTTAATTTTTTCTATAATAAATGGACGATGTATAGTTCATTTAATTTTTTGCATCAAAAATAAACGATGTATAGTCCATTTGATTTTTTCTATAAAAAACGTACGATGTATAGTCCATTTAATTTTTTGCATGAAAAATAAACGATGTATAGTCCATTTAATTTTTTGCATCAAAAATAAACTATGTATAGTCCATTTAATTTTTAGCATGAAAAATAAACGATGTACAGTCCATTAAATTTTTAGCATGAAAAATAAACGATGTATAGTCCATTTAATTTTTAGCATGAAAAATAAACGATGTATAGTCCATTTAATTTTTAGCATGAAAAATAAACGATGTATAGTCAATTTAATTTTTAGCATGAAAAATAAACGATGTAGAGTCCATTTAATTTTTAGCATGAAAAATAAACGATGTATAGTCCATTTAATTTTTTGCATCAAAAATAAACGATGTATAGTCCATTTAATTTTTAGCATGAAAAATAAACGATGTACAGTCCATTAAATTTTTTGCATGAAAAATAAAAGATGTACATATAGTCCATTTAATTTTTTCCATAAAAATAAACGATGTAGAGTCCATTAAATTTTTGCATAAAAAATAAACTATGTATAGTCCATTTAATTTTTTGTATAAAAAAAGGACGATGTATAGCCCATTTAATTTTTTGCATCAAAAATAAACGATGTATAGTCCATTTAATTTTTTGCATGAAAAATAAAAGATGTATAGTCCATTTAATTTTTTGCATGAAAAACAAACGATGTATGGTTCAATTTTTTTCTATAAAAAATGGAATTTTTTGCATCAAAAATAAACGGTGTATAGTCCAATTAATTTTTAGCATGAAAAATAAACGATGTATAGTCCATTTAATTTTTTCCATAAAAATAAACGATTAAATTTTTGCATAAAAAATATACATAGTTATAGTCCCATTTAATATTTTGTATAAAAAATGGACGATGTACAGTCCATTTAATTTTTTGCATGAAAAACAAACGATGTATGGTCCAAATTTTTTCTAATAAAAATAAACGATGTATAGTCCATTAAATTTTTGCATAAAAAATAAACTATGTATAGTCCATTTAATTTTTTGTATAAAAAAAGGACGATATATAGTCCATTTAATTTTTTCATCAAAAATAAACGATTAAATTTTTGCATAAAAAATATACATAGTTATAGTCCCATTTAATTTTTTGTATAAAAAATGGACGATGTATAGTCCATTTAATTTTTTGCATGAAAAACAAACGATGTACAGTCCATTTAGTTTTTGGCATAAAAAATAAACTATGTATAGTCCATTTAATTTTTAGAATGAAAAATAAACGATGTACACTCCATTAAATTTTTTTGCATGAAAAATAAAAGATGTATAGTCCGTTTAATTTTTTGCATCAAAAATAAACGGTGTATAGTCCATTTAATTTTTAGCATGAAAAATAAACGATGTATAGTCTATTTAATTTTGCATGAAAAATAGAAGATGTATAGTCCATTTAATTTTTAGCATGAAAAATAAACGATGTATAGTCCATTTAATTTTTTCCATAAAAATAAACGATTAAATTTTTGAATAAAAAATATACATAGTTATAGTCCCATTTAATTTTTTGTATAAAAAATGGACGATGTATAGTCCATTTAATTTTTTGCATGAAAAACAAACGATGTACAGTCCATTTAGTTTTTGGCATAAAAAATAAACTATGTATAGTCCATTTAATTTTTAGCATGAAAAATAAACGATGTACACTCCATTAAATTTTTTTGCATGAAAAATAAAAGATGTATAGTCCGTTTAATTTTTTGCATCAAAAATAAACGGTGTATAGTCCATTTAATTTTTAGCATGAAAAATAAACGATGTATAGTCTATTTAATTTTGCATGAAAAATAGAAGATGTATAGTCCATTTAATTTTTAGCATGAAAAATAAACGATGTATAGTCCATTTAATTTTTTCCATAAAAATAAACGATTAAATTTTTGCATAAAAAATATACATAGTTATAGTCCCATTTAATTTTTTGTATAAAAAATGGACGATGTATAGTCCATTTAATTTTTTGCATGAAAAACAAACGATGTACAGTCCATTTAGTTTTTGGCATAAAAAATAAACTATGTATAGTCCATTTAATTTTTAGCATGAAAAATAAACGATGTACACTCCATTAAATTTTTTTGCATGAAAAATAAAAGATGTATAGTCCGTTTAATTTTTTGCATCAAAAATAAACGGTGTATAGTCCATTTAATTTTTAGCATGAAAAATAAACGATGTATAGTCTATTTAATTTTGCATGAAAAATAGAAGATGTATAGTCCATTTAATTTTTAGCATGAAAAATAAACGATGTACACTCCATTAAATTTTTTGCATGAAAAATAAACGATGTACAGTCCATTTAGTTTTTGGCATAAAAAAGGACGATGTATAGTCCATTTAATTTTTTGCATGAAAAATAAACGATGTATAGTCCATTTAATTTTTGCATCAAAAATAAACGATGTATAGTCCATTTAATTTTTTGCATGAAAAATAAAAGATGTATAGTCCATTTAATTTTTTGCATGAAAAACAAACTATGTATGGTCCAATTTTTTTCTATAAAAAATGGAATTGTTTGCATCAAAAATAAACGGTGTATAGTCCAATTAATTTTTAGCATGAAAAATAAACGATGTACACTCCATTAAATTTTTTGCATGAAAAATAAAAGATGTATAGTCCATTTAATTTTTTCCATAAAAATAAACGATTAAATTTTTGTATAAAAAATAAACTATGTATAGTCCCATTTAATATTTTGTATAAAAAATGGACGATGTATAGTCCATTTAATTTTTTGCATGAAAAATAAAAGATGTATAGTCCATTTAATTTTTTGCATGAAAAACAAACGATGTATGGTCCAAACTTTTTCTATAAAAAATGGACGATGTATAGTCCGTTTAATTTTTTGCATGAAAAATAAACGATGTATAGTCTATTTAATTTTTTGCATGAAAAATGGACGATGTATAGTCCATTTAATTTTTTCTATAATAAATGGACGATGTACAGTCCATTAAATTTTTAGCATGAAAAATAAACGATGTATAGTCCATTTAATTTTTAGCATGAAAAATAAACGATGTATAGTCCATTTAATTTTTAGCATGAAAAATAAACGATGTATAGTCCATTTAATTTTTTCCATAAAAATAAACGATGTAGAGTCCATTTAATTTTTAGCATGAAAAATAAACGATGTATAGTCCATTTAATTTTTTGCATCAAAAATAAACGATGTATAGTCAATTTAATTTTTAGCATGAAAAATAAACGATGTACAGTCCATTAAATTTTTTGCATGAAAAATAAAAGATGTACATATAGTCCATTTAATTTTTTCCATAAAAATAAACGATGTAGAGTCCATTAAATTTTTGCATAAAAAATAAACTATGTATAGTCCATTTAATTTTTTGTATAAAAAAGGACGATGTATAGCCCATTTAATTTTTTGCATCAAAAATAAACGATGTATAGCCCATTTAATTTTTTGCATGAAAAATAAAAGATGTATAGTCCATTTAATTTTTTGCATGAAAAACAAACGATGTATGGTCCAATTTTTTTCTATAAAAAATGGAATTTTTTGCATCAAAAATAAACGGTGTATAGTCCAATTAATTTTTAGCATGAAAAATAAACGATGTACACTCCATTAAATTTTTTGCATGAAAAATAAAAGATGTATAGTCCATTTAATTTTTTCCATAAAAATAAACGATTAAATTTTTTCATAAAAAATATACATAGTTATAGTCCCATTTAATATTTTGTATAAAAAATGGACGATGTACAGTCCATTTAATTTTTTGCATGAAAAACAAACGATGTATGGTCCAAATTTTTTCTAATAAAAATAAACGATGTATAGTCCATTAAATTTTTGCATAAAAAATAAACTATGTATAGTCCATTTAATTTTTTGTATAAAAAAAGGACGATATATAGTCCATTTAATTTTTTCATCAAAAATAAACGATGTATAGTCCATTTAATTTTTTGCATGAAAAATAAAAGATGTATAGTCCATTTAATTTTTTCCATAAAAATAAACGATTAAATTTTTGCATAAAAAATATACATAGTTATAGTCCCATTTAATTTTTTGTATAAAAAATGGACGATGTATAGTCCATTTAATTTTTTGCATGAAAAACAAACGATGTACAGTCCATTTAGTTTTTGGCATAAAAAAGGACGATGTATAGTCCATTTAATTTTTTGCATGAAAAATAAACGATGTATAGTCCATTTAATTTTTTGCATGAAAAATAAAAGATGTATAGTCCATTTAATTTTTTGCATGAAAAACAAACGATGTATGGTCCAATTTTTTTCTATAAAAAATGGAATTTTTTGCATCAAAAATAAACGGTGTATAGTCCAATTAATTTTTAGCATGAAAAATAAACGATGTACACTCCATTAAATTTTTTGCATGAAAAATAAAAGATGTATAGTCCATTTAATTTCTTCCATAAAAATAAACGATTAAATTTTTGCGTAAAAAATATACATAGTTATAGTCCCATTTAATATTTTGTATAAAAAATGGACGATGTATAGTCCATTTAATTTTTTGCATGAAAAATAAAAGATGTATAGTCCATTTAATTTTTTGCATGAAAAACAAACGATGTATGGTCCAAATTTTTTCTATAAAAAATGGACGATGTATAGTCCGTTTAATTTTTTGCATGAAAAATAAAAGATGTATAGTTCATTTAATTTTTTCCATAAAACTAAACGATGTATAGTCCATTAAATTTTTGCATAAAAAATAAACTATGTATAGTCCATTTAATTTTTTGTATAAAAAATGGACGATGTATAGTCCATTTAATTTTTTGCATGTAAAATAAACGATGTACAGTCCATTTAGTTTTTGGCATAAAAAAGGACGATGTATAGTCCATTTAATTTTTTGCATGAAAAATAAACGATGTATAGTCCATTTAATTTTTTGCATGAAAAATAAAAGATGTATAGTCCATTTAATTTTTTGCATGAAAAACAAACGATGTATGGTCCAATTTTTTTCTATAAAAAATGGAATTTTTTGCATCAAAAATAAACGGTGTATAGTCCAATTAATTTTTAGCATGAAAAATAAACGATGTACACTCCATTAAATTTTTTGCATGAAAAATAAAAGATGTATAGTCCATTTAATTTTTTCCATAAAAATAAACGATTAAATTTTTGCATAAAAAATATACATAGTTATAGTCCCATTTAATATTTTGTATAAAAAATGGACGATGTATAGTCCATTTAATTTTTTGCATGAAAAATAAAAGATGTATAGTCCATTTAATTTTTTGCATGAAAAACAAACGATGTATGGTCCAAATTTTTTCTATAAAAAATGGACGATGTATAGTCCGTTTAATTTTTTGCATCAAAAATAAACGGTGTATAGTCCATTTAATTTTTAGCATGAAAAATAAACGATGTATAGTCTATTTAATTTTGCATGAAAAATAGAAGATGTATAGTCCATTTAATTTTTAGCATGAAAAATAAACGATGTACACTCCATTAAATTTTTTGCATGAAAAATAAAAGATGTATAGTCCATTTAATTTTTTCCATAAAAATAAACGATTAAATTTTTGCATAACAAATAAACTATGTATAGTCCATTTAATTTTTTGTATAAAAAATGGACGATGTATTGTCCATTTAATTTTTTGTACGAAAAATAAACGATGTACAGTCCATTTAGTTTTTGGCATAAAAAAGGACGATGTATAGTCCATTTAATTTTTTGCATGAAAAATAAACGATGTATAGTCCATTTAATTTTTTGCATAAAAAAAAATCTATGTATAGTCCATTTAATTTTTTGTATAAAAAATGAACGATGTATATATAGTCCATTTAATTTATTGCATGAAAAATAAACGATGTATAGTCCATTTAATTGTTTGCATCAAAAATAAACGATGTATAGTCCATTTAATTTTTTCTATAAAAAATAAACGTTGTATAGTCCATTTAATATTGGATAAAGTATAAACGATGTATAGTCCATTTAATTTTTTGCATGAAAAATAAACGATGTACAGTCCACTAAATTTTTGCATAAAAAATAAACGGTGTATAGTCCATTTAATTTTTAGCATGAAAAATAAACGATGTATAGTCTATTTAATTTTGCATGAAAAATAAAAGATGTATAGTTCATTTAATTTTCTATAAAAAATTGACGATGTATAGTCCATTTAATTTTTTGCATCAAAAATAAACGATGTATAGTCCATTTAATTTTTAGAATGAAAAATAAACGATGTATAGTCCATTTAATTTTTTGAATGAAAAATAAACGATGTATACTCCACTTAATTTTTAGCATGAAAAATAAACGATGTATAGTCCATTTAACTTTTTGCATCAAAAATAAACGATGTATAGTCCATTTAATTTTTTGCATGAAAAACAAACTATGTATGGTCCAATTTTTTTCTATAAAAAATGGAATTTTTTGCATTAAAAATAAACGGTGTATAGTCCAATTAATTTTTAGCATGAAAAATAAACGATGTACACTCCATTAAATTTTTTGCATGAAAAATAAAAGATGTATAGTCCATTTAATTTTTTCCATAAAAATAAACGATTAAATTTTTGTATAAAAAATAAACTATGTATAGTACCATTTAATATTTTGTATAAAAAATGGACGATGTATAGTCCATTTAATTTTTTGCATGAAAAATAAAAGATATATAGTCCATTTAATTTTTTGCATGAAAAACAAACGATGTATGGTCCAAATTTTTTCTATAAA
Organism: Tachina grossa; assembly: GCA_949987645.1. NCBI lineage: Eukaryota > Metazoa > Arthropoda > Insecta > Diptera > Tachinidae > Tachina > Tachina grossa. The sequence continues at coordinate 44,618,437 of OX465278.1, read as the reverse complement.
AAATCGACGATGTATAGTCCGTTTAATTTTTTGCATGAAAAATAAAAGATGTATAGTCTATTTAATTTTTTGCATGAAAAATGGACGATGTATAGTCCATTTAATTTTTTCTATAATAAATGGACGATGTATAGTTCATTTAATTTTTTGCATCAAAAATAAAAGATGTATAGTGCATTTAATTTTTTGCATCAAAAATAAACGATGTATAGTCCATTTAATTTTTTGCATGAAAAATAAAATATGTATAGTCCATTTAATTTTTTGCTTGAAAAATAAACAATGTATAGTCAATTTAATTTTTTTACATGTAAAATAAAAGATGTATAGTCCATTTAATTTTTTGCTTGAAAAATAAACGATGTAAAGTCCATGTAATTTTTGCATAAAAAATGGACGATGTATCTCCATTTAATAATTTGAAAGAAAAATAAACGATGTATAGTCTATTTAATTTTGCATCAAAAATAAACGATATATAGTCCATTTAATTTTTTGCATCAAAAATAAACGATGTATAGTCCATTTAATTTTTTGCATAAAAAATGGACGATGTATACTTTATTTAATAATTTGCATGAAAAATAAACGATGTATACTCTATTTAATTTTTTGCATGAAAAATGGACGATGTATTATAGTCCATTTAATTTTTTGCATGAAAAATAAAAGATGTATAGTCGATTTAATTTTTTGCATCAAAAATAAACGATGTATAGTCCATTTAATTTTTTGCATAAAAAATGGACGATGTATACTTTATTTAATAATTTGCATGAAAAATAAACGATGTATAGTCTATTTAATTTTTTGCATGAAAAATGGACGATGTATTATAGTCCATTTAATTTTTTGCATGAAAAATAAAAGATGTATAGTCGATTTAATTTTTTGCATCAAAAATAAACGATGTATAGTCCATTTAATTTTTTGCATAAAAAATGGACGATGTATACTTTATTTAATAATTTGCATGAAAAATAAACGATGTATAGTCTATTTAATTTTTTGCATGAAAAATAAACGATGTATAGTCCATTTAATTTTTTGCTTGAAAAATAAACGATGTAAAGTCCATTTAATTTTTGCATAAAAAATGGACGATGTATCTCCATTTAATAATTTGCAAGAAAAATAAACGATGTATAGTCTATTTAATTTTGCATCAAAAATAAACGATGTATAGTCCATTTAATTTTTTGCATGAAAAATAAAAGATGTATAGTCGATTTAATTTTTTGCATCAAAAATAAACGATGTATAGTCCATTTAATTTTTTCATAAAAAATGGACGATGTATACTTTATTTAAGAATTTTCATGAAAAATAAACGATGTATAGTCTATTTAATTTTTTGCATGAAAAATGGACGATGTATTATAGTCCATTTAATTTTTTCTATAATAAATGGACGATGTATAGTTCATTTAATTTTTTGCATCAAAAATAAACGATGTATAGTCCATTTAATTTTTTGCATGAAAAATAAACGATGTATAGTCCATTTAATTTTTTGCATAAACATAAACGATGTATAGTCCATTTGATTTTTTCTATAAAAAATGTACGATGTATAGTCCATTTAATTTTTTGCATGAAAAATAAACGATGTATAGTCCATTTAATTTTTTGCTTGAAAAATAAACGATGTAAAGTCCATTTAATTTTTGCATAAAAAATGGACGATGTATCTCCATTTAATAATTTGCATGAAAAATAAACGATGTATAGTCTATTTAATTTTGCATCAAAAATAAACGATGTATAGTCCATTTAATTTTTAGCATGAAAAATAAACGATGTATAGTCCATTTAATTTTTTGCTTGAAAAATAAAAGATGTATAGTCGATTTAATTTTTTGCATCAAAAATAAACGATGTATAGTCCATTTAATTTTTTGCATAAAAAATGGACGATGTATACTTTATTTAATAATTTGCATGAAAAATAAACGATGTATAGTCTATTTAATTTTTTGCATGAAAAATGGACGATGTATTATAGTCCATTTAATTTTTTCTATAATAAATGGACGATGTATAGTTCATTTAATTTTTTGCATCAAAAATAAACGATGTATAGTCCATTTAATTTTTTGCATGAAAAATAAAGGATGTATAGTCCATTTAATTTTTTGCATAAACATAAACGATGTATAGTCCATTTGATTTTTTCTATAAAAAATGTACGATGTATAGTCCATTTAATTTTTTGCTTGAAAAATAAACGATGTATAGTCCATTTAATTTTTTTGCATGTAAAATAAAAGATGTATAGTCCATTTAATTTTTTGCATGAAAAATAAACGATGTAAAGTCCATTTAATTTTTGCATAAAAAATAAACGATGTATAGTCCATTTAATTTTTGGCATAAAAAATGGACTATGTATACTCCATTTAATAATTTGCATGAAAAATAAACGATGTATAGTCTATTTAATTTTGCATGAAAAATAAAAGATGTATAGTTCATTTAATTTTCTATAAAAAATTGACGATGTATAGTCCATTTAATTTTTTGCATCAAAAATAAACGATGTATAGTCCATTTAATTTTTTGAATGAAAAATAAACGATGTATACTCCATTTAATTTTTTGAATAAAAAATGGACGATGTATAGTCCATTTGATTTTTTGCATCAAAAATAAACCATGTATAGTTCGCTTAATTTTTTGCATAAATGATAAGATTTTATACATTCTACAGCATTTTTTGACATGTCGTAATACATTGTATTTCCATATAAAGCGAGACTGTCCAAAGTAGCACCAGAGTGCCGAACATCAATCGGCTTCTTATACAAATGAATACGCATACGCGAATACATTTCTGTCGTGATTCCCCCGGTGGCCAGCTCTGATTTAAACCGAGAGGTACTTAGCCGAACAATATCCGATGCATTATATTGCTCATTGTATATTTAAAACGAACCGCAGTTAGTAGAAATATTTCCGAAGTATTATATTGTTCATAATATATTTAAACCGTAGTTAGCCGAACAATATCTGAATCATTATATTGTTCGTAATAGTGTCCTGCACAAGACTATTTATAAGACCTTTCAAGACATGAGAGATTTTTTCAAATGCTTTACTATAGCGAAATATTCTAAAACAATCGCTAAGAAACACTGTTGGCAAGACATTTTTTTCGGTTGCTTGTCTTGCCAACAGTGTTGTTTAGCGATTCTTTTAGAATATTTCGATCTATTAAAGCATTTGAAAAAATCTCTCATGTCTTGAAAGGTCTTATAAATAGTCTTGTGCAGGACACTAGTTCATAATATACTTAAACCGTAGTTAGCCGAACAATATGTGAAGCATTATATTTGAAACCGTAGTCAGCCGAACAATATCTGAAGCATTGAGATCCGAAGCATTATCTCATAGGATTACATGCATTACCGAACCAAGTTAACGGAACAATAACCGAAGAATTATATCATCCCAGGTATATCTGAACCGTAGTTAACGACCAGCTAAAGAAGTGCACATTATCAGCCTTAATTAACGGTCGTATTACGAACATAAATCAGCCGGCTCAGAAACGGAGTATTCGTTTCACCGGTTATAAAAGTGTGCCTGACTTAGAGTGATATTGAACTAAGTGAGTATGTAGGACTGCAGTCTGGTGGCCACAATTACAAAGGAAGCAGACCTTTTATGACTCTGGACAGACTGAGCTTACCTCAGCTTGAAAAGAAAACTGCATTACAGCCCATTTAATTTAATTTAATTTAAAAATGAACGATGTATAGCCCTTTTAGCTTTTTTTTAATTTAATTTAATAAAAAATGGACCATGTATAGCCCATTTAATTTTTAATATTTAATATTTTGTATAAAAATTGGGCGATGTACATTTCATTTAATTTTTTGTATGAAAAATAGACGATGTATAGCCTATTTAATTTTTTGTATGAGGAATGGACAATATATAGCCCTTTTATTTTTTTGTATGAGGAATGGACAATGTATAGCCCTTGTAGTTTTTTTTTCAAATTTAATTTAATAATTAATTTTTTTATGAAAAATTGACGATGTGTATGTATGTATGTAGCTTAGGGATTGCCGTTCGGTTTTAACCGAAACCGAAACCGCGGTTTTTAACTCATAAAAACCGAAACCGACAAAAAAAGCGTCGGTTTTTAAGTTTTACTTTAACATTATTATCTTGTTTAAAAATGAAGCAAATGTACTTTACATTGAAGACTTTTATACATTACTAAGCATTCTGTAACAATCAAAGGTAAAAAAATGTAGAATTTAAAAAAAATTATAACGATTCTTTGCAAGCAGAATTGTAATCTGTTATCAAAAAATCTCTAGCAGATGTAAAGCAAAAAGACGATAACTTTAACGTTCTTCGGCAAGAGTTTGTACTTTATAAAAAACGAACAACAAAACAACCAACATATTATTGCTTCACAAGGCAATAACACAATAAAGCCCTCTTCAACTGAAAGCGAAAGAGTGTTTTCTGTCGCTGGTTACTTCTGCACAAAAATAAGATTTCGTTTAAACGACTCTACATTGAACGATTTAACGTTTCTGAAATTTTATTACTTGGATAATTAAATATAACGACCTGGCCCACGATGTCGACAAGAAACTATATGTCGCTTACTCATATTGAAAACAAAAACAAATTTTCTTATTTTGTTTTTGTTTTCAATATAACTATGCGACAGACAAATTCTTGTCGACATCGTGGGCCAGGCCGTAAATCTTTTATTCTTAAGCTTTTTATACACATACTCACTACTAAATGTTCCTTTTCTAATATAACTACCTGAATTGAATACAAACCAGAGAAACTCTATCACCCCTATAGTAACCATTTTTTCCTCGAAAAATTTTTCCCAGAAATATTTTCCCTTTTTTGGTTCCAATTATCATGAATAATCTGCCTTATCCTGGTTGGCGTATTTCAACTACGACTACGACTGTTTGGAAATAGATTAAAGAAGACAGTCGTAGTTGTATTTGAAATACGCCAACCACGATAAGGCAGAATATTTTTCACGTGAATTTTTTCACTTTTCCCTGAATTATTACATGGAATAATTTCGATATTTTTCTTCTAATTATTGTTAACAATAATTCCCTACAACACATTTTTTCATAGAGTATGAATCTCTTTGGATCACAGACAGTAAATTTCACCACCACGCACACACGGACAAATGACCGAATTAGGACGACAAAAATGGAATTTTTTATTTTGTTAAATGTAACCACTATTGCAGTTAATATGTTCTATATACCAGTACGAAATCAACTTATAAGTTTTTTTTAATGCATCACGTTAGTCTGTACGTGTTGATAAAAATCGAAATTTTTTTTTATAAATTTACAGTTTAAAGTTTTTTAAATATATTTTTAAGCATCAGGTATCTAATTTATTTTGCAGTTAATATTGAAACAACAATTATACGTAGAGTAGATATAGTAACTATTTTTGTTATGAAATATATAATGAAAAATTTACTTAAGCTAGAGCTATAAAAGAAATTCCAAACAGTTCCACGACTTTTCCTTGTAAGTTAAAAATCACAACTACTAATAAGTATAAAAAAGTCAAGTAGTGGTCCACCCGTTTCCCCCTTCAATAAATAGAGCATATTTTCCTCAGGTAGTACACCTAACTCCCGTGCAATAAGTTTTAAGCGAATTCGATAAATTTTTTTTAAATTTTAAATGGATCCGTTATTTTGAATTTTTCAAAACTAACATAAGACTCGTAATCAGCGACGCGAAAAAACCCCGTGTAATGAATTTGAAACGAATTAGACAAATTTTTCAAAAATTCTACGCCATATTGGATCCGCAATTTAAAATTTTTAGAAACTGACATCATATTCGTAATCAACGACTCTAAAAACCTTGACGTACCTAGTTTTATTAAAATTTATTGAGTCCATATGAAGTAAATAATTTTGCCGCACTAAATTCTCAATTTGTCCGTGTGCCACGGTGGTATACTTAATAATTTGTTGTATGAAAAATGGACGAAGTACATTCTATTTAATTTTTTGTATGAAAAATTTACGATGTATAGCACATTTAATTTTTTTGAATGAAATATGAACGATGTACAGCCCATTTAATTTTTTGAATGAAAAATGGACGATGTATAGCCTGTTTAATTTTTTAATGAAAAATGAACGATGTACAGCCCATTTAATTTTTTGTATAAAAATTGGACGATGTACAGGGCATTTAATTTTTTTAATGAAAAAATGGACGATGTATAGAATGTTTAATTTTTTCAATTAAAAATGGGCGATATTTACAGGGTGGCGCAGAATGAGCTATATGGCATGATAAGAATTCATGCCAAATATTTTTTTAAGTGTAGTTGTTGCTTAACTAGCCAAAACCATGGGGTGTGTTTCGCTACACCCCATATACGATTTGAGATGAAAACAAAAATTTTTTATATTAGAAATGCCACGCTTGCGGTTCAACTTTCACTATTTTGTAGAATACAATTCTCATTATTAACATAAAGAATCATGAAGAGTTTCAAAATTCTCAATGCATTTGTTTCATGGATATTTTTTGTAGGTTAAGATTTTCTCTATTTGGCAGGAGCAACGCTCAATTGCCAAACATCCATTATTTTCTATTATCGGCAAAATCAGAGGAATTTTAAGTTTGTGTTTGTATACCAAGATACTAGTATTAAAAAAATTAATATTAAGGGCTTGTCCCACGATGTCGACAGCGTTCGACTTGTCGCACACTTACATTCAAAACAAAAACAAATTTTAAAATTTTGTTGTTGTTTCCAATGTAACTGTGCAACAAGCCGAACGTCGTTAATTTACTTAGGAGGTGGCACAATTTTTTATTCATTACCCAGTGAAAAAAATTAATAGTAATTATTCAGGAACTACTTTTTCTCTACATACGAAAAATCAGATTTATTTAACATCATGAACATGATTATACGGAATCACTGAGTATGTATTAAAAAAGAGATCTTCTTGCAATGACCGCATTTGTACTTCTTCCGGATCACAACTTCAGGATTTTATTGACTTTCGTGGACGCTCTTTTTTAATTGGGTAATAACTCCTTTTGATAATACTAATTTCAAAATCAATACACTGCTATTATTTTTGAATATAAAATTTCATTAAAGGTAGCACGCCTAATTCTTCAATTCTGAGATTGTTTCCAGAGACAATGCACATTCAACAGAGTTATCCAATTCTCTTCTTGGCAGATTACCGAACTTCATTCGATTTCTTATACAAATGAATACACATACACGAATACATTCCTCTCGTTGGCCAGCAGGATTGTCAAATTTTTTCCGACCTATTTCGCCAAATTGATTTTAAAAATCGCAAAAAGTTGCCAAAAATTAACCCCCTGTTTGTGTAAGACGTTTGAGTTAGAAATCTTTTCGTTTCTGTAATAGATTAAAGAAAAGCTGTACAAGTTTCCTTTAGTCTATTACAAAACAGCCAAGATTTTTAACTCAAACGTCTTACACAAACAGGGGGTTAGTTTTATGTAGTTTTTCTTAGTAAATATTTTAAATATATTTTGTTTTTATATAACACTTTTTTAATATAAATTTTAATAAAATTATTGTATCAAAATTTAGCAGAAATTTGCCAAAATTAGAAATAAACTCGCCAAAAATTGTTTCTTGTAAATTTTTCTCATCCAAATTCAAAACGCATTAATGACTATAATTAATATAAGAATAATTATCAAAATGAAATCGTTTTAATTTCTTGCAGACAAGTTTTGATAGGATTAATTTTTGAAAATACTCCTTTAACAAACTAATTTTCCTGAATTAGAAATAATAATCGCCAACAAATTTATTTATCGCCAGTAAAATCGCCGACAAATTTATTTATAGCCAGAAAAATCGCCATGTCGCCAAACCGAAAATTTGGACGCCAAACAAGTTTAAATATCGCCACGTTTGTCGAGAAATCACCCTATCTGACAGCCCTATTGGCCATCACGGATCTAGATCACAACAAAAATTTTACATTAAAAATAAAACTAATAGTTATTGCGTCGGGTGGTTACTGGTTTGCCGCACAGTATATTAAGAATACATTATTACTGCGGCAAACCAATAACCAACCGACGTACGGTGGCTTGAATCAGCCCCAAAGTTGCTATTAATTCAGGGAAAGGTGGAATATCATTTTTTAATTTTTTTTTTTGAAAATGTATGCCTTACTGATTACGTAAATGTATTTGTAAAAACATTGGATTTTTGTTTTTTAAAAAAGAAAAAATATGTATTTAGGAATTTTTTTTATATAAATTATGGACAACAATTACAATCTACATTCTCTCCTTCACTATAGTCATCACGATCATCATGGTCATCATCATAATTATCATCATCATAATCATCATCATCATCATCATTTTCATTATCGGAATAAAAATTTTAAGCCAACAAGTAATTTTCTTAAAACTTAAATATTAAAAAAAACGGTATTAAATTCGGACGATTTTTTCTTGAATATAAAAGCTAATATTATATGCTTTATTAACATAAACTGTTAGAACAAACAATTCGTAACATTTTTAGTTCTATTCCACCAAATATTGAAAATACTCTAAACTCAACAAAAATATTTTTTCAAACAAAATTTAAACAAAACTTTCTTAACCACGCACTAAAATACCTGAAGTTGATGGTTCCATCCAGGGAAGGAAAATTATTTCTTGGATTTTGTACCAACTATGAAAATAAAATGCACTTTTTAGACCATGACGGTACCAATTTTTAATATTTATTAATAAAAACAGAAACGTAAAAAAATTAGTATAAAATGCAGAAGTTTACAATAAAAAACAGAAACTTAACACAAAAAAACATTAAATATTACATTCATAAAGGTATATTCATAGATTCGACTATTATATTAGAGATTAAAATAAAACACACACAAAAAATTTTAAGAGAACATACGCAAAATTAATGTTACTATATAGTGAAAAATTGACATTTTAAATTGTACCAAGTAACTCGCGGTAGTACCACGGTACCAACAAGGTCAAAAATGTACCATAAAAAGTACAATTGTACCATGATTTCCATCCGTGGTTCCATCATAAAATGTCCAGTAAATAACTTTGAAACAGAAAAAAAAGAACTTGAAATGTGTTGAATTTAAATTTTTTCAAAACCACGAAAAAACGTTATACCTACTTGGGGAGCACACTGCAGAAAAAGTAAGCAACACTAAACATTGATTTTGATCAATAGTGATGCGGAATTTTATCTATTTTTACTCGACATAAAACTTTATTCGAAAATAATAACTTGAAAATATTAATTAATATCGACTTTGGACTTGATTCAACCCAATGTGCGACGATTGGTTAGATTAAGTAGACAGAATTTTGTTTATTAATATTATTATAAACTGCAAAATATTTTCTGTATATATACAATGAAGTTATAAAAGTGTAGAGAAACATAGTTTAAAATATTAAAAATTACATTGAAAAATATAAATAAAAGCATTTAGCTCCCAAATGTTTGGACATGTCTATGTTTGTATGCATAATGTACATATTTACATAAGTATGTGTGTACTCGTATTATATACATATGTACATATATACATATGTACAAATCTATAGCATTGATCATGGTTGCTTAGAACTTCGTAATGTTCGGATACGCAGGAAATCATCAAAATATTTAACTCACTTACGACTGCTGGTTGTTGTTTATACGCAGTTTTTCTTTAGAAGATGCACAAATTAACAAGTTGCAACGAAGCGTTTCATATGATCGTATAAATCAGAATGCTGTTGACATACGGGGTGTCACCCTCGAGTCATACATCTTTTTTCTTCTCGTGTTTTTTTTTTCTCTTCACCTCACATAATCTTGCCGCGATCAGAGTGCGGTTTTTCTTTACAAATACGAAATATTTTCTTAGTTCGTCTGTGAATTTATCCTCAATATGTTAAAATTTATATTGCGGACAGACGGACTTGTTACTTGTTAAATACGAGTACATATAAAGATGTTCTTTTTTTTTGGTTTTTATATTGAACGTACCAGAAATTTTTTTTCCAATATCATTTACGAATTTACTTGTCAGACAATTTGATGTTGTAAAATTTGCCCAAGTGTGTCGAATAACAAGCAAATCAACAAACAAACAAACAAACAAGCAAACACTATGGGCAGATTAAACAAATTACATAAATTGATAAATTTATTTTAAGTGTTGTCATTGTAATGCACCATCAATTCACACAATTTTATTCGATGGTGCAGTGCAGTGCAAAGTGCTAAAGAACAGAGACCGAAATTATCATCATCATCACATCATCATCAACGTTATTTACTGACAAATTGTCTTAAATATTTTAAATAATTTTCATTTGGCGAGCAGAAAAATTAAAAAATAAAGCACATGAAACACAAATCATTACAAAAATTTCTGTCAGATTCAGAAATTTTGCAAATACTCGTACTTTGTATTGTACATACGAGTATATTTTATTTTTATTTCTTTTTATTATTTTAGCAGACGAAAATCATTTAAACGTTAAATCAACAATAAATAATAGAGTATGTACTGTATTTGAAATGAGGTGAAATGATTGTAATATAATTAAATAAATAAGGCGTAGAATGACTTATTATTACATGAATAGTATATGGGGTATTCCACGTCAATTTTGACTATTTGAAAAAGTAATTTTTTTATTTCCCAAATTTTGTGATATTATTTAGTTAGCATCCCTCAAAAGAGGCTTCTTGGTAAGTTTTGAGATTTTTGTTTACTCATTCAAAAGTTATTAAATTTTAAAAAAATTACTTTTTTTTGTTTTTTTTTTTTTTTTTGTTATAACTTTCTTAAGGCCGTGATTCACTATCCTACAAAATCGTGCGATTTGCCAAATAAGACGTGTGCTACAAATACGTGGCAGTATGGCTTAGGCCCCAATTCACAGTCATTAGTTAACTAATAGCAATAGTTTAACCAATAACATTTGATTCACAGATCTTTGTTTACCAATAGTTAAACCGCCAAATGTCATTGGTTTACAAATAGTTAGACAACAGCTGATTCGTTGTAAACTTTATTAATATGTATTGTTGTTTTGTGATAATTTTTATACACATTTGACACTTACGTTGTCAAGCATCTTTTTTGTATTTAGCTGTAACACATCCTTTTTATTTTATTTTCTATTATATTTTGGTTTTACCGAACCAATTTCAGCACTACTTCATTATCTTGCACATTAAAGTTAGACGAGCGAGCACTGTTTTATCCAGTTTTAAGAAATAATATAGCAAATGTAAACAAAAACCATATGCTAAAGCAGAGCTGCCAATAGTGAAACTTAATAGTTTGACAGGGTTACCATTCTTTGCTCATATCAAGAACTTTAGTTAAACAATGCACTGTGAATATGAAGTATTAGTTAAACAATAGTTATCACATTAGTTTACTAATAATGTGAAATAATGTGAACGACGAATTTCGTCCACATCGACGAATTCGTCGATAAAAATTCGCTGCGTAAATTCGTCGTGTGAAGCACAATAACGACGAATTTACTCAGCGAACTCAGCTCTTATAATTGATAAAGTTGGTTATAGTCAGTGTGACCATATTAGCTAATTTTGGGCTAAATTGAGCTTATTTCTTCTGGATTTAGCTTTAAAATTTTTATTAAGCTCTTAGCTTCTTTTTTTAGCTTTTTTAAAAACGGATTTAGCTTTTTTAGCCTTTTTCAATCCAAATTGCGTATTCTCTAAAAATATATTAAAGACATACGTAATTTACCTTAATTTTATTTTAAAATCTGGTCACACTGTTTATTGTGTATGTAAAGAGAGTGAGAGAAAATGGTTTTTTTCGTCGTTCGTCGGCGTACAAAATAGAAATAAATCTATTTCAGAGTTCGTCACGCACGACGAATTTCGTTCTACGGCGGTGTTGTGTTCATTTCCATATGAACAAATGTGTTTTATTTTTTATGACGGAAATTCGCACCGAAAAATTCGTCGTTCGTCCCAATTGTGTACAATACAACTACGTGGCATATTTTTTTCTCCAAGTCGTGCGATTTTAAAAAAATTTATGAAAAATTTTATAAATCATTATCATTTTCATGGGATCAAATAGCTGAGAATTGTTGGCACCTAAAGAAATAAAATCACAATGGACCAATTGGGTATTCGAGTGGAGGTGCGGTATAGCACCGCCCCCCCCCCCTAAACTAAAGAAATAAATTAACGTCCTCATGTATAATTAAAAATTGGCATGAAGTTAGCATAAGTGACAAAATTGAACTACGTGTTGACGAGTTTCTCTATACAATTTGACATTAGAAATCACCGCATAATGTAATTTTAACACACGATTACATCCTAGCATAATTTTTGATTATACATTGGGCCGTAAATGATGATAATATTTTAACTTTTTCCTTATTCCTTAACATTTTATATTCACTTCTATTTTTTATACAACGAAAGCAAAGACATTTTTTTATAATCAGGCTTATCATAAATAAAATTTCACATGGAAATTTCTGAAGGTGTGAACAATTGGTATCAAAAAAATGCATACGACTGCAAAATATTTTGAGAATTTATGAAGAAAATTATTCCAAAAAATTTGTGAATTTGTTGAAAAAAGTGGAAATATGTGAGTCATTGATTTTATTGGAATTGACGATACGAAATTAAAATCAATGTGAACGAAAAATTTTATTCGGAAATTTTCACATGTGGAACTCATGATAAGGCTGAAAAATAATTGCATGTCTGTACACAAAACCAACGAAAAAAAATATTTTTGCGGCATTTTTTATATAATAGTGTGACAACTACAAAGCGATTTTGAAGGGATGTCTTAATTTCGGCCTAAAATTTTTGCATTTTATACATACATATTTTAAATTTTAGAGCGTGTTTTTGGCAAATTAGTGTGTCTTTCAATTTTTTTGATAGTTTAAGTGTGAAGAAAACGAAAAGGAAAAATTTAAAATTGAAGTATAGGTTTTTTAACCGAAACAATTTATAATTACACCCAATCTCCACCTAAAAGAAATCACCCACGCTCTACCCAAGACAGATGTGTTATCGGGACCAAGTGCCTTTATGGATGCAGGTAAGACGATAACCATCGCCCCCATGCACCTTTTAGAATGAACTATGCGCCCACTCCACAAGGCACATAAGTTGCAATCTTCGATCTTAGTAGTTATCCCTGCACTACGTCAAGTACCAAGCTATCTAAACTCTTTGCCGTAATGACTTTGTCAAAACAGTACTATCTGTTGTATGGCAACAGCACCTAGAATATTGTCTGGCTGACCACGTCACGCCAACCACTACCATTGGTCTAACACTAGAAAGCCAAGACTATTCTCCCAGCGATTTTGGAGGCAACCAACAACCACCATGTACGATTCTCCAAGTTCTCACGTCGCGAGTCTTGTTTCTTACACTCACAGCGAGGTCTCCGTGGGGTAGGACGAAATCCATCTTTTAGCAAAGGATTCTGACCGCTACATACACTCAATGCAGCCTTAATGTCGGGCAACCGGCACCCGTGATACCAGAGACAAGCATCTGGTAATACCTCAAAGTTCCACGCCGGAAGGCTTCACCTCTATCGTCGTTTGAACTCAGAGAAGTTCCAGATGACGCTGCACCTGGTTGACATAACAGACCTGTTTCCTTTTATAAATATGGGCACATCCGTTGCTCTGTTGCCAGTGATTGGGTAGTAACACATAAGTTCTATGGGTAATGTACCAAAGGTACGTCAACGGAAAAAGCCACATCACCCCAGCTGGGGCCCGGGTAATTACCCATGAAGTGGCAACACTGCACTTAAGGGACAATTAAAATCATTTAGAATTACCGCCTCCGTTATGAGTAAATGTTATTGCTTCAAATAATTTTTAATTGACAATTTTTTTTTAGCTTTAGAGCATATTTTCACCTTCTGAAATAATGAATGGAAAACTGTTTTATATACATAACTCTGATACATCAAAAATATCTTTTATCAATAAGGCCTTTGACTTGATTTTATTTTTTTAATTTTGTCAACTTATTGTTTTAAAAACTATTTAGCCAATAGGCTTTATGTATACCTAAAAGTTCTAAAACCTATTATTACTTACGAACTTACATATAGATTTAGATTTCCAGAATTTCCCACATCTGTAATGCTAATGTAGATATGTATTTACGTATGTATGTATGTATATATGTAACTAATATGTTACGCTTAGTTTTTCATACCTCTTTAGTAATTAATAAATTTATAAGTAACTCCTTATTACAAGTTGTATGTAAACAATTGGCTGCCCAATTCATTAATTATACACAGATCAATTTAACTCATTTAACAAGAATTCGAAGGTTACCCTTTAACCAATCTTCAGGACATTCAATGACATGCATACACGCATAATACTTAACAAGGATGTATACAGGGCTGGTTAGTGTTTGAATTAAATTATAATTGTAATACGAGTTTAGGGCGCCCAAGTACGCACATTTGAAAACTTAAGTTTCAATTGGTGAGTTAATGATATTTAGTAACTTTATTTTAAATTTCGTAGTTTGATTAAAAAGGCAAATGTTACAGGTATAAAATCTAAAAGTAAAAGCCTTAAGCACTCTGTTTAAATTTGTGAAAAATATTCACACCCATCGGGAAAGAGAGCCGAAAATTTTGTTCAGTGAAATATTTCCCATAGAAAAAACTGTGAACAAAATTCGAAAATGGTATAGTGACACAACAACAACATGAATTGTTCACAATTTTAGGGAAAGGGAACACATTTCATGTGAACTTTTATTCTCGATAAGGGTAACTGAGCAACTCTGATTATTTCGCTAGAAAAACTTGACATGCATATAAAATACATACATATATGCAGTTATTATGTTGAAGTTTTATGGTCATATTCTAAAAAGAAATATTTGTATTTCAAGTGTGCTTTTAAAACCTGTGCACATATTATCAAGGAAAATTTCGAAAAATAAAACGTCAGAGAAGTTCCAGATGACGCTGCACCTGGTTGACATAACACACCTGTTTCCTTTTATAAATATGGGCACATCCGTTGCTCTGTTGCCAGAGATTGGGCAGTAACACATAAGTTCTATGGGTAATGTACCAAAGGTACGTCAACGGAAATAGAAACATCACACCAGCTGGGGCCCCGGGATTGCCTACACTCGGGTAATTACCCATGAAGTGGCTACGCTCCATCTTGGGAAAAAAACATAGGAAATGTATATTCAACATTTTGAGTTTTCATGCAAAATAACGTGAGTGGCATTCATTTTTGCTAAATATGCTAAAAAAAGTAATTAAATTTAAAATCGAGAATTTAATTTTTCTTTTTTAGAACATTTTATTAGATGTTTTGGACCGATTTAGCATTATCCCATCATCATTTTCTGGCAACACTGTTGGTATTTGTTTCGCATGGAATTTACAACAAACACATGGGATAATTTTACAAACGTAAGAAATTGTAGCATAATTTTAAGCGCTAGTTAATATTGTATTTATACATGTAAAAATTTTCGTAGGACATAATCGATATAGCACAATATTTGGAAAATTTTAACAGATTGCCAGGCTTTACACTAGTGGTGGAAAACTATCGATGACACTATCGATAGTTAATTTTTGTGTGACTATCGATGTTTTAATTCTGCCATCGATTAATACTTGGAAACAATCGATATTTTTTGGTCACTATCGATAGTAAATGATGCCAAAAAAAATAACTGAATGACGGGAAAATTTCTTCCGCTAATCTCACTTATTTTTCCTACAATTATTTTAGTTTTGTTATTTATTGAACTGACAAATAAAATTCTATTTAATTTTATTTTGTTTTGTTTAAAAATATTTTGTTTTGAATTTTTAGAGTACATTAAACGACAACCATACAACTCCGATACTATCACGATAGTATCGTTGATATATCGATAGTTTTTCTAACTTTCGAAAGTTTTGAATCGATATATCGATAGTTTTTTAAAGTATCGAAAAATTTCGATAGTGTCACTATCGACAGTTTTCCACCTCTACTTCACACAATACTTGGGCAGTAACGATTAAATTTTGTAATTGACTGCACATCAAATACAAATTTAGTAATTGTAATTGAAAGATTTAAATTTGAAAACTTGAACATTGAAAAATCTCAACTACAATAACATGTAATTGTTATTGTTTTCGAGTCTCACATACATACATAAACATAAACTTATGTATATACATACATATATCACATATTAATACATACTAGATATATCAAACGGACGACACACTCGTCCGTATTCTAGAATCAAAATGTAAATAATTTAAGATTCAAAGAAAATTTATCTAAACGTCATAAAAAAATTCATTAAAACACAGCCACACACAAACTTACATACATATGCAAGCATAATTAAATAATACATGAAATTAAAAAAAGCATAAACAAAATCCCTTCAACCAACCTAATTCAATTTATTCAACTCTCTTCCTTTAAGTATTATGGCTTTGATACAACAACAAATAAGAGAAAAACAATTGTAAGGTCAAGAGAAATACTACAAACACACACACACACTCATGTTTTGTTTCTCTTTTTACTTGCAAGGTAATAAATGCGTGTGTAATATGTGTGCATGTGTAGTAGCAACTTAAAACGCTTATAGCTCCCAAAATGCTAAACCGATTTCAATAAAATATAGATTCTGCACATCTGTATAAAAAATCCTTTAAAACCATATAAATCTTTTTAAAATCGGTGCGGTGGTACCAGCGTAAAAGGGATTACAAAAAACATGTTCGCCTATTAATTATATAGATTTCTTCTGAATATATTATCAAAAAAGATTGAAGCTTCCCATCCTCTTTTGTACCAATCCAGAAAATCGGAAAAAATATCGGCCTCATTTTCACATTCACGTTTTTGTGGCAATGAAGTGTTACACAAAAAATTATGGGATCTGCACGGCCCATTTTACTATTGAATTCAGTCAGTAAGATTAACACAATTCGTACCATTTATCCATCTCTGTTAAAAACTTAATTATTGTTAGAGTGTTTGTACGTGCTAATACAATTACGAGATATGTACATTCGAAACGCCAACAGCAGGTATAAAAGCTTTCAACTTGTGTTCCCAATTTAATGAGATAATTATCCACTATAAGAAGCAAAGAATATTAAAGAAGAAGTTACCCAGTTGTCCAAATTGTCAGCGAAGATTTGTACAAAAAAAAAAAATGATTTTGATATTTCAATACGAAAATTACCGATTCAATAAAAAAAATATTGAATTTTCTGTGATAACGATTTTTGCATATTTGATAAATTATTGAAGATATGTATATTTTTTCACTCAATAAAGAAATTTAAATAGAATAAAAAAAAAATGTGTTTCAATGATCAATGCAACGCCTTTCAAAAACTTCTTGTTTGTACATACAGTTCAATGCTTGATAAGAAATGTGTTTGAATCAGTGTGCACACTTCTACCGATATTCGATGGATTCTACCGAATATGTTTGTGAATTTAACAATCTACCAATTCTACCGAACAAGGCCTGAAATGTACCGAATATTGTTATTTAGTAATTTAAGTCGATAAATGTGTAAATTGCCTATTTTGTCACATAGCAGTGCGGCCGCATAGAGGTAATTTTCTTTCATGCAAATGACTAAAGCAGAACAAAGAAATAGGTTAAAAACTGAAACTATAAGTAACCTAATATTTGCCAAAGAATTGTGGCTTGGGGATGAATGATGATTTAATAATTTTTGCTCAAAAGCTTAAGTTCATAAATGGATCTTACACATTATCTTTGTAGTTACAAATGTTTGTCAAATAAAAGTTGTTTTAGTAGCTTTATAAAACCTATGTACAAAAACTGAATTCCTGTTATTTATGAATATTATTTTATATATGCATAGCATATCTACATACATAAAGGGTAAGGGCGAATAACTGGGGATGACACTTTTTTTATTGGAAATGCTTCATTGTTTATGGCAGTTTGATTTCCAGTCACATATGAAGTTTTAAATGCGCTTTTGGAACCTGTTTAGTTTGATACTCCTTACACTTACCCTTTATATATACATAAGTACATATGTTTTGTTATTTTTTATGTTTCTCTGAATAAAAAAAATTTTCTACCGAATTTCATTCAAATCTACCGATTTTTTTGTCGATTCTACCGAATTTAAAAAAAATTAAGTGTGCACACTGGTTTGAATCAAATACAAAATTTTTTTTGACTTTTATTTCATACTCAACAATAGTTTTTTTTGAAAAGAAAAAAATTTTAGGAATATTTTTTTGTGCACAGTCTTGACAACGATGTACCCATGTCGTTAGGTTTATCTTATATTGAAAACTGGGGTCTAATCGTCGCTTTTGCTAACGAGTTGATTCGATCACGTTTTTTTCAGTTTGAGATTATGGTATTCGATATCGAACCATTATATATACTAAAAAATGTGAACGAATAAGCTCGTTATCGAAAGCGACGATTAGATCCCTGTTCAAAGCGGGGTGGACGACATATACTAATGCTACTTTCTATGAAATTTTTGTTTATAGAAATAAGAGGAATGACAAAAATCGTCGTAGTCGTAGTGGAAATACGACACTCGTAATTAGACCCATTATATCCCAACATAATAACTGAATATGTGTGACGAGATGGACGACAATTTGTCTAAAGTTTTATCCACAATTATTAAACTACATATGCTGAGGAAAATGGCTGCATACATAAATTTTTCAATTAACATTTAATTAAGGTGAAATACTCTGCTTGTTTATATTTGTTGCCGATCAATTGGCAGTCGATATTGTGTTTCAAATAAGCGAGGATTAAGGAGTATCATTGATATCATGAACTCCCCCAGATTAATCGAGCAATGGTGTTCTTGTTACACTACCACTTACAGACGGAATTTTTACTATGGGACTCAGAACCCTTACACTGAAGACTGGTTCCGCGCTTGTTGAAAGGACATCAATATCATATTATTGGCGACATATAGATTAACTGCAATTAGCACTCAATCCATGTCTAAAATGAGTTTACATCTTATGAGGAAACCAAAATTGCGTCAGATTACTGACAACAAATTGTATTTGATTTTATGCTTCTCTCTCCCTCTCTCTGATAAAATTTTTGGAATGTTTTTGAGTCTCACACTGTATCCGAGACATATATTTTAAAATGTCGTCGAAGTGTTGCTTCGTCTGTATGAAAACATGGCCAGCTGGGACATCTTATTGACGCATACACACACACATATATTTTTATTTATTTATCTGTACATATACATATTTTATTATGTTTATATATGTACATATGTCTATAATAGCAATAACAACAAGACGGCTAGTTAGGAAATTATCAAAAAGGGCGTATCATTTGTTGGTTAAACATTGGCCTCAACACGAATTTCATGTTATTGATAGGTAGTACTTGTGGTTTCAATTTATTTTTTTTCCTTTCTTTGTTTTCTGAAAGTTAAATTAATATTATCTAGTATTACCTATAACTTGCATTTTACATACATAGATACATATGTACATACATAAATAGTGGTTATTATAAATTTGACCTAACTCTTTCTTTCGTTCGGTTATCTACTTTGGCAGCCTGTCTTTAAAAGGTCAGATGGTCGGGTTCACATGACACGAACTGAATGTATTCAATGAACATTCATTAAACAAGGAAGTACCTCTTTGATGGTGTGTAATTTCCGTTTCAATTAATTCAACTATGAGTACAAAAGCACACTCTCTTAAAATTTTAATAATAGCTTTATGGCATTTATATAAGAATATAATATTTATTTTGAAATTTAAGTTATGTATAATATAAAAACAAATATATGTACCTACGTATTTTTACGTATATATGTACATACTTACATGTGTACACGCAAAGAAAAGATATGGTTGTAGAATGGTTGAGAAAACAATATTATGTTCTCTGAAACAAATGTGTGGTCGTTGAAAACTAGTTATTGTTATTTTAAACATTTATTTCGTTACGATAAACAGAGTAATGTTTGAATTTAATAATTACATTATCACATCCATAAAAAAGTGTGATATGGTTAGAGTTTAACAATACAGTTTTGTTAAAAATTTATGACTACAACATAATTTGTATTATTATTTAAAAATAATGTGATGTAAATAACAATATAATGTTATCCAAAACCATACTATTTTAAGTTTTAAAAAAAAATCTTTTTCAGAAACATCTGTCAGTTCAGTATTTCGTTTGTAAGCTATCGGTAGTGCACAGGTGGTGTTAAATAAATTAATAGATAAATAAAGTATAAAAAAGGGTTGGCCAATAAAACATATATAAACATATATGTATCTCTTTATACAGACATGTCTGTATGTCGTGTAAGTATACATTTCTGTATATACATTTTATGTCAATAATATTAATTTATGTATGTTGCTGTTTGATTATGGTTGCCTCAACCATATTTTTTCTTTGCGTGTACATATGTATGTATGTATGTAAATATATAAATGTCTGTATGTAAAGGTACACCTGTATTGAAATTTATGTTAATTATACGCCGAATAAGGATGACAAGTAGCAGTTACTGTTGAAATTATAATAAGAAGTTCTGTAGTATTGAAATTGAAACAGAGTTGAATAATAGGAATATTTAATTTAAATGGAATTACAACTCAATTGATTTATTTATTAGGCAAATATATTGTTAATATCTTTTCTTCATACGAAGTACAGTGGAATCTCCCTTAACGGACACTCCCTATAGGCGGACACCCCCTTTAGACGGACACTTTGGCAGGTCACAACAGCTCCATAAGCAAAGAAATTGCTTTCTCTTGGGCGGACAGTACCCTCGTACGGACACATTTCAATGGTCCCTTCGGTGTCCGCTCAAGAGAGATTCCAAATTTTGAACAAATTGTGCATTAAGAAAAGAAAAGCAAGCAAGGTTTAGAAAGATCACCATTTTTTTGTTATTGTTATTGGAAAATTATAATTCATTCCAAAGAAGAAAACTATAGTTTCTGAGTGGAACGATTGTTTGTGGCTCATTTCGCCACATATTTTGGACCGTTGCCGTTGAGAATTTAGAGTGATGCCGCTGAAGTTGTCAACGTCTCCGTTTTGGTTCATCTAGTTGATCTCTCTCTGCTAGTTTGTCTACTGTTAAATTTCCTACATTAGTTCAATGTCCTCGCACTCGATGTAGGGTGATATTGAAATAATCCGCCATCCTTTAAAGAGATTTGCGTCATTTATTTACGAGGTATCATGTGTTATATATAATCGCTTGGGATGTAATAGCCAGCTATGCTATTCGTCTCTATTAGATATTCGATGTGATCATAACCCATTCGCTGGTTTTTTGATTGCACACGCAAAGAAAAGATATGGTTGTAGAATGGTTGAGAAAACAATATTATGTTCTCTGAAACAGATGTGTGGTCGTTGAAAACTAGTTATTGTTATTTTAAACATTTATTTCGTTACGATAAACAGAGTAATGTTTGAATTTAATGATTACATTATCACATCCACAAAAAAGTGTGATATGGTTAGAGTTTAACAATACAGTTTTGTTAAAAATTTATGACTACAACATAATTTGTATTATTATTGAAAAATAATGTGATGTAAATAACAATATAATGTTATCCAAAACCATACTATGTTGAGTTTTAAAAAAAATCTTTTTCAGAAACATCTGTCAGTTCAGTATTTCGTTTGTAAGCTATCGGTAGTGCACGGGTGGTGTTAAATAAATTAATAGATAAATAAACTATAAAAAAGGATTGGCCAATAAAACATATATAAACATTTGTGTATCTCTTTATACAGACATGGCTGTATGTCGTGTAAGTATACATTTCTATATATACAATTTATTTCAACAATATTAATTTATTTTTATTTCGAATTTAACGCACAGCTGTTCCTACAATAAAAATATGATTAAAAAACAAAATAGTATTATTACATTATATAATACTGTGGTCGTATTTAACAATATTAATATAATATTAGATCATGGTATGGTGAGACTCAATTATATTTTAGTCACATCTTACAATAGTGTTGTCATATTAACAATAATAAGATTAGGTACAACAAACTCAATTGTTCTTGTAGATAATATTATTATTATCTCAGATAATAATATTATTTAAAGTTTGTTTTTCTATTAACAATAATATGATTGGACTGCAACCATATAATTCAATCATAGTGTGTTGCTGTTTGATTATGGTTGCCTCAACCATATTTTTTCTTTGCGTGTAGGCGATTAAATTGGCTGGGTACACCTGGTCAGTAGTACTATTGACAATGTCACTAGTAAATCACTACAATTTTACTATTCGCATTTCCTGCAAGGAAATAAACACCAAAACACTTAAACAACATATTATTTCTTGTAAATTAAATCATAATTTTTGCATGGTGATTTTACATTGGTATTTTTTTTCCTGTGTGTACCTTTAAGTATTTTTTCAAATTCGTATGGTTGTCAAAAAAATATGAACTGTTTATCTTGCAAGTGGACTGTGTCTCTTTAGCAAATAAATTCAAGATCATACAAAATTTCAATTGTTAATTGATCGTTAATTACATAAATATTTTACATAGATACTACATACATACATAAATATGCACATATTCACTTAAGCATGCAATGTGTATTAATAAGTATCACTTGTTATTAAATTGAAAAACACATGCTGCATGCCACTGACGCAGTCACAGCCATTGCTTTCGGAATAATGATCCATTATAAATGTTGAAAACACAATTTGCACAAATGTCGTTTGTTCTTTATTTATGTTTCATTTGATTCTTTATAAATTGGTCACTTAAAGCAGTCCAATTGTGCCTGATTATTAATGAGCGGGCGTGGTAATTTTCTTGTCTGCTTATAATGCGGACAATTTCATCATTATAAAACGAATCAAGCTGAACGCAATTAAGGCGCAAAAAACAAACACACATATCCTAAGTAAACAACATTAGAAAGAATTACATACATACAGACATACATATGTACATATAGAAAATGATTCATGATTAGCTAGACATAATTAGATAAAAGTAATCACACATTAAACCACAATAGAAATATATATAGATAAGTATGTATGTATGTGTGTATGTATGTATGTATGTACATACATAATCATAAAAGTCCCCATTTCAAGTTAATATGCATGTTTATGCTCTTTTTTGTTCAGAGGTACATAAACATGTACCAGTGTTGCCGGAATCCAAATTCATTTTACACAGAAAAAAACCTTAAAAATTATCCAAAATTTTGTGCCCCTGTGGCTGATTGGAAGCGGTGCTATCCTCTCAGTCCTGAGGTCATGGGTTCGATTCCCACCATAGACTCTGGGTGTTTTCTGCAGACAAGCTAATCGCTTTGCAAGTAGTGTTTGTTAAAAAAAAATATTTATAATTTTATGAAAGCTCAATTTTATTACCATCTCTAAATTAATAACAGTCTTGCCATTGTCATTACGAAAAGGCTTTCGGTAAATTGTAATAGTATGAATCAAAACAATTCACATGTACCATGTGCACAGAAAGCTCAGTATATAAAAAGCAGATATTACATCAACTGACACCACAAACAGTAGACCAAACACAAATAATCATAATTAATGATGAAGGTGTTGCGACATTCGAAAACAACTAGTTCTTCCGTTCTGCTGGTGTTTGTCAGAATATTTATAATGAATTTTGGTGTTATTTGTTCATTAATAACCATCACATGTAATTTGGCTTACATAGCGATACGAGCTTTAGCCTAGTCAGATAATAAATAGAGAAACAAATAAAGTTCGAACAATAATAATTAAACTAAACTAACCAATTGTTTTAAATATAAGCAATCGATCGTATATTTTCTTGTCGACATCGCGGACCAGGCTGTGAATTATCACTGTATCATTCTTTTGTCATTTTGCTTAGAAGATTGGTCTTCAGCTGGGAAGGAAAATGATTTCTTGGATTCTGTACCAACTATGAAAATAAAATGTACTTTTTAGACCATGACGGTACCAATTTTTAATATTTATTAATAAAAACATAAAAGTAAAAAAATTAATATAAAAATTCAGAAGTTTACAATAAAAAACAGAAACTTAACACAAATGTGTATAAAAATTCAGTATACAATAAAAAATAACAAAAAAATATTAAATATTACATTCACATTCGTAGATTCGACTATTATATTAGAGATTAAAATAAAACACACACAAAAAAAAAATTAAAGAGAACATAGGCAAAAGTAATGTTACCATATAGTGAAACATTGACATTTGGAAATTGTACCAAGTAACTTGCGGTAGTACCACGGTACCAACAAGGTCAAACATGTACCATAAAAAGTACAATTGTACCATTTTTTTTTTTTTTTTTTTAAATAAAGAGAAGTAACACTCAGGCAATTAATGCCTACTACTATTATTACTAGGTGTTACCTTCTTTAGGAAAGGGATAGTGATAGAAGACAGGTGGTGAAGGAAGAGATAGAAGAAAGCTTCATTCTTTTACAACACTGCTTTTTTTTGCACGCTTTTTTTAATAATGCAGTGTTGCAGCGCCTTCTGGTGTCAAATGAGGCGTATTAAATTTTTGAAGATGTGTTTAGTAGCCATTTTATTAGTTATTTTACTTCGCCGATGATTCTGCTACACAATACCGACGAAGGAGGGCGCTCTGATGTTATATTAGGATTAGAAACTGCTGAAGTCGGTATAGTTCAGTGACCAATGACTATGCCTTCATCACATGAACTTTCCTACAACAACTGATACAAACGGACACTAATGCACAACAGAAAAATGCGTGGTGTTGTTATTTAATGACTGTCGGATACAGGGATTGAACCCAGGATCTTCGGTTTTGTAGCCAACGTGCTAACTACTTCAGCCAACGCCATCTATCCGTGGTCTTCAGACAAAAGATCTAGAACCCTTTCCAACAAAAAGGACAACTTTGGACTCATGTCTGTTGAACTCAGTTTGTCGTTGTGTCCAACGAATATTATTCACGCCTTCCGGGATATTCAATGCTGTTTTAAGTTCCCCAATAATAAAGAAGGGATGATTTTTAAGATTTTTTATTTTCACATGTATGTATGTAAATGTACATGCATTCATACATACATACTCATGTATGAACGTTAGGACGGGTTGAGTTGTATGGAGGCAAACAAATCGCTCAAATTACAAGAAAAGTCGTATTCTAGGGATCAAAATAAGAAACTTTGCCGAAGAAACCATACCTCTAAAATGTATTTTGATGTCCCGACTTTTGATCCGAAGGGTCATATTTTCTTGAGAGGTCAAATTTTGAAGAATCTCACTTTGATCCATTTAGAGTTCCTCAATCGAGTCAAAATGTATGGTCGGTAATTTTTTAATTTTGGAGGGCCGACCCACCCATGCCAGTGGCACACCTCTGGAACCAACCCTGGGGGGTTCCCCATACAAACATTTGTGATTTTTTGAAATTTTTGTATGGGGAACCCCCAGGGGTGGTCAAAATTTGACCCTTCATAGACTGTTTTCTCGAGAGCTGGGGACCTGAATTTTCAAAGAATAAATAAAAATTTGGCGACTTCAACAACAAAAATATATTTCAGTTAAAAATTAAAGAGTGTTCTAAAGTGAGCAAAGGAAATGGTTGAAATCCTAATGTAATATGCAGACTTGGGGTGGACAAAATCGTTCCATTTGTGGAATCGTTTCGACTGATTCAAAACACTAAAGGAACTAGGTTATTAATTCCTTTCGTTCATCGTTCCGGTTTTTTACTTTGAATACTGAATGAACGAGAAACGAGAGAACATCTCAGTCCCTTCTAGTAACTTAAATAAAATTTATGGTTTATTTAAATTTTCTAACAAAATAACTATAAATGATTCTTTGTTTTCATAAAATATTATTAAAAAAAATAAATAAATAAATAAATAATAATAATAAATTTTTACAAAACGAGAAACGGTAAAAAATTAACCTTTAAAAAGTCCGCACCGCTGATTTTAGGGAATCCAATTAGGAAATCGTCCCATGGAACAGGATGGTTCCGGAACGTTACAACTCTAACACAGAAAATTATATATGTATAATTGAAATTTTCAAATTTAATTTATTTTTATGCACACTATACCAGTTAGCACTGTTATTAAAAAAAATTAACTTTATGATTTGAACAGGCTAAAGTTCGTATCGCTTTGTAAGCCAAATTACATGTGATAATTATTAATGAACAAATAACACCAAAGTTAGATGTAAATATTCTGACAACACATAGTTGAACGGAACAATTAGCCGTTTTCGAAGAGCACTGTGGTCCACTGTGTGCGGTGTCAGTTGATGTAAATTTCTGCTTTATATACGCAAATTTTTTTGCAAATGGAATATGTGAATTGTTCCAATTCATCATATTTCAATTTTCAAAACAATTCACATATACAATAAAAAATAATGAGGGCAATTTGTTTTCAAAATAAGCTAAAAAATACAAACTAAAGGTATTGCACTTTTTTGTAATTACATTGCTACTGTAAATTTTGTTTGATATTTTTTGTCTTTCGTTATACAGAGCACACATTTATCAAAACATTCGGTATATTAAGTAGAGCTAAATATTAGAAGTATCTTTCTAGCAATTTTTTGTTTTTCATTTTGCGATTTTTTCTTTATAATTCGTTATATCTAGCACAAAATTAAGATAGTATTCGCTATATAAGGTTGTTAATGTAAAAAATTTGGACTTTCGTTATATCGGATTTTCGTTAAAGCGAGATTCGTTATATCGAGATTTGCCTATAGGTACTTTTTAAATGAAATGAAAACGTTTAATTGAAAAATTTAATTGTAGGTATATGTAATAATGCTCAGGCAAAATTACAAAAAAAAAATGTTATGGTAAAAAAATAGTCCAGGCAAATATTTGCTGGCAACGCTGATATGTAAATAGAAAAACTAAAAGAACCATATATGAATGTATGTATGTATGTAGCAACAACAATTTCTTTGTTAAATTCTTATTGGCATGCGCCATATTGAATTATTTACAATAAGAAGGAGGAGCCAAAACTGAGTGAGAAAGCACTCTTTTTATTCGCTGTTTATGGATGAGTAATGGTGGTTGATTTTTTGTTTAGTTTAAAGTGTGGGCTCAGATCCATAGAAGTTTGTGTGAATGTGTGTTTATGCGAGTACGTACGTGTGTGTATTCGAATGAATGCTAAAGGTGGCAGAAAAAAAGCCAAATTAAATACATATGTATGTATATACAATGTGAGTTTGTCAACCAAACAACGAACCGATTAGTACGTGATGTATCTAAGCACCGGTTGTGCGTGCAACGGCAATATTTAGTACGTCAAAGACCTTTAAACGGTTCACTGCTTCGTGTAGAGTGCGTGTACCTATAATAACTTGGAAGTTTTGTGGAATATAATAATGAATATGTATGTAATCAAAAAAATTATTGAATGTATTGTTTATTGAAAATGAGAATAAATAGCAAAGAAACACAATAACGTATTATGCGGTAGTGAAAAGTATAGAATAATTTCAAAACAATTACCCATAAATGCAAAAGGAAAATAATTGTGCATAATTAAATCACTGATTACATATATCTATAACAGAATAAAATGGATAATACTCATAACATGGAGGCTATTGAGCCAACAAAACTTACCAAATTTCCCACACCATTTACTATAGAAAGTTTAATAGCCAACCACCAAAATGCCACCACAAAATCTTCAGATGATTCCATGAATTCATTGGAAGTGTCGGAAGAGTTGAGTGCTCGTGCTATGGTGGCATCATCAGCTTTAGGTTTAACTAATTTTCCCCTTTATAATCCCTGGTTACACGGTTACTTTGCACAAAATCATGATCGAATTACTCAACTTTTCGCCAGTGGCGGTGAATACAACCCCATGCCTTTAAACCTGCTTACGAAAGATCCATCAAGTGCCAATGAAAGCTTAGGGAATAATAACTTAACTTCACAGACCTTAAATCTCACGAAATCCTCCAGCGATACAGAAAGTCAACTGCAGCAACGTTTACTATTTAATCCTAATTTTGGCTTAAGTATGGCCGCTAATAATGAATCCCTATTACATCAATCCACCCTCACTGCCACTGATTTAAGTTCACGCCAACGCCTCGCTGAAATAATGGCCGCTAGTAGCTTAAATGATAACATACAAAATCTGAGTATGGCCAATCGTTTTGCTCAAAATATGGGTAAAATGTTAACCGATGCCGCCGCCTTGACGTCAAACAATGTTCCATCTAATTTGTTAAATCATCATATAACGGGAAATTCGTCTGCGCGAGAATCATTGTCGAATAGCGCCAGCCTAAAGAATCATTCAGAAGCATCTTTAGATGTTGGTGGGATGGATGAGGATTATGACTGCAGCGGTGATTCCTGTAGCGATATCAGTCTGACAATGTCACCGCAAAACTACAGATCTGAAGTGGATAAAAATCAAGGTAAGTTAACTTTAGGATTACTCGTAGTTATGAACATCAGCTATTAAACATGAACTTTGAAATGAAACAGGATACGTGAAATGTAGTAAGATATTTAAGGGCATTGATGAAGGCTGCAATGCACGCCCAAAAATTTTGGCATTTCCTTAGCCATACTAACTTAAATATTTTTTTTAACATTTCTTAACGCACTAATAATCCCAAATTATTATGTTATTTATTCTGTAAAATATTTTATTTATTAAAAATACATTGAAATTGATTATTGAGGGGTTTCACTGGATCCTATGCGCATTTCACTGTTGCTAATGCCGATCATCAGAGAATCTTTAAACAAAAATTTCTTAGAACAACTAGATTTATTATGTTAAACTTATATTTAAACAAATGAGAAGTTCAATTAATACCAAAGTTTAAACAAGAGCTCAATAATCAACATGTTTTTATTTTCTTACTTTACCATTGTTACATTGGCTGACCTTTTTCAGTTTGAATTGTAGTTGTAAGAAGTATGTAAAGAAAATAAATGCAAATAACAAAAAACAGCTGTTGAAGAATAAAGTATTGCCACACAAGTATTTTTGACCGGGTGCAGTCAAGTTAATAATTGTTGCAATTCCCAAATCAGGGAAATCATACTAATTAATTAAAAACCTTTTAATTTTTAATGAAAATAAATGTTTTATGTTGAACTTAACTGCCTGCTTTTGTAAAAACTTGCAATAAGAGAATAACGAAGTGCCCATGGGCGGCATTTTACTTGTCTCTGGTTTACAGGCAGTATGTCTAAGTGAATCTAATTTGAAAAAAATATTAGAGAAATGGATTCGGAAATAACGTACAGTTGTGATTTTATGTTTTAAATACTTTTACCAATCTGCAGTGGAATCTCCCTTAACGGACACTTCCTATAGGCGGACACCTCTTTTAGGCGGACATAAGCAAAGCATTGCTTTCTCTTGAGCGAATAGTCCCCTTGTGCGGACACATTTCAATGGTCCCTTTGGTGTCCGCTCAAGAGAGATTCCAGTGCAATCGTCCGAGTCCTGACATATGAAAGTCAAAATAAATCCACCCCAGTTGTGTTGAGGTACTGCATGGGGTCACCTTTTCCAATCTGTGATACCTCCGCTAGGTCGTCTAGTATATATTTTCTAGAAATTTTAATTTTTTTTGGCACTCGCAGAACATGTGAGAAATCTGTCTATTCTTTGTCCTCTGCTTGACAGCTGCGACAGAATATATTATAGCGAAGACCTAGACTACTAGTAGTATGTCTGCGGATCGTGTTCAATACCGCTACTAGCCGCGAGATACTCTTCTGATTTTTATTATTTCTTTCAAGCGTTTATGGTAGAAGTAGGGACACATTTTCTTTGCGAGCCGACACGTACTATTTCACCTATTTTCTGCTTTCTGAAGATATTGTTTGAGAATATTATTTTTAATGATGATAAGAGGCACCACATTAGACACATCCATAACGGCTCCGGCCATCACTAGTTCATCCACCCGCTCTTTGCAGGAATCTTGAAAAGAGTGGTGTTGGTCTGACCATAGGCATAGCTAGGCCTTTCTGGGGGGGGGCAATGCCCCCCCAGACTTGATTTTGCCCCCCCCCTCCAGGATTTATTACAAATTCTTTTTAAAACATATTCTTTTGCCTGTAATATTAAAAAATTCTATTTTTTATTTATTTTAAAATTACTCATGAAAATCACCAGTAATTTTTATACAAAATTTTCGAATAAATATTCATACTTTTATTAGATAAGAAATACCCAAAAAACTATAAGTTTACAGCACTTCAAAACATCACAAATATTAAACTCCATGTGAATTTATAATGCATGTGTGTAGATATGTATGTGTGTATGTAGCTTTCAACAAATTCTTAATAAAATTGTATTAGTGTACGTAGTTAGTAGCAAGACAAGTTGTTTTAAGGTGTTCTTAAGATTTTCTACTGTCAAATTGTTTGTAACAATAGCCACCAATTTTTATTTAGAGTAAAATTAAAAAATAGCGAATAATTATGATCTGCAAATACCTTATATATATTCATATACTATATATACTCGTACACACACATGTATGTATGTATGTATGCATATTTATGGTTCAATCCAGGGCTGCCAGATAAAATGATGGAAAAATCACCGAAATCCCGATAAAATATAAAATAATCGTCATTTCATTTCCGAAAAATCGTGAGAAAATCGAACAAATCAAAATTTCCTCTTTAAACATGTATACAAATTTTTTATTTTTATTAGAAAACAAAACAAAACAATTCCTGTTCATATACAACTTTGTTAGACTAGTGGAAAACTTGTGAAAAATATTCCTAGGTCCAAATTTTGGTATCAGTACTTTTGATGACCGAAATTTTTGATAGGATATCAACTTACACAGGTCAATACATCGTTGGTCTAAAATGGAAAGGCCCTAACGCAAATAATTGTAACTTTACAGGAGAAGGTAAAACATAATAGAAAGTGTAATATTCAAAATGTAACTTTTTTGTACAACTGCTTGTAAAAGCGCTATTTTTTACACTATTGCAATAAATTTTTGTGATGAGGTGTATTAGTGTGAAATTTATTGAAATCACTGAAAAACTCAACTATCGATATGTATGCATGTATATATGTATATGCACATAAAATTTTTTTTCAATTGAACACATACTTGCATACATATGTTTGTACTTATTTATGTATGTATGTTCATTCATCGCAACAATATAGTATTGATTCAGAACTTCAATATTGGAAGGGTAACTAAATAATAAATGGCCATTTTCTATTTTTATTTATGCACCAACAGATAAATTTTTTTTAAATTAAATAATAAATTATTAAGAAATGAAATCATGAATGATGAATGAAATCATTTCTTGCTTGTATCTTTTCAAAATATTGTATTCAAATATAGTATATACATAAATAATTTTTCCATATGAACATATAAACTTGCTGGAAACGAATATTAATTTTATTATTATTTAGTTTATTATTATTAGATTATTATTATTATTATTATTTAGTTTTTTTCTAATACATACTTTACTTTTTGTCTATATATTGTTTTTGTTTTGAATGTTTTGGTTTTCTAGTTTTAATTATAACTTAATTTTTGTTATTGAAACTGGACTGTTAATTTATGTTTTAACTTAAATAAAAAAAATGTTAAATAAAAAAAAAATCGGTATAAAATTTTTTAAACGCACTAATAATCACCTCAGTTCTCGTGGTACCTTCATAGCGAACAGTCGATTAGCGGAATTTTTCTTACAAAAAATTAAACAAACAAAAAATATTCGTAGTACATATTATTCGTAATAGGTACATACTGTCTTTAATAAATAAGCTTTATGCTTTGCTAATATTTTTACATAGTAAAAATAACAAAAACAAAAAAAACCGCAAACAAAAAAAATTAAACAAAGTGATATTGAGGAATGCTATATATGTGTACCTCTAAACAAATAAACAATCATAAATAACAAAAACAAAAAAAGACCGCAAACAAAAAAAAAAACACAAACGAATATCCCTTGAGGAATTCTTTGTATGAGTGCCTCAAATACAAAAAAAATTGAAGTGAGTTCTAACGGCAGAAATGCTTATTTTACTGTGAGTTCTGAAACTCTTAATGAAAAAAATATAAATAATAAATCTGATGAAAGTCTTTTTTTAACGTCAAAGCCAATTTTTCGTCAGCGATCAACTTCGCTTTGTCCAATGCCAAATAGTAATGATGCATTAACATTACAGTTGCCCAGTACTTCTTCATATAAGCCAGTAATATCATCCCCTTCAGGCTCGTGTTCATCACTTAACAAAGTTATCACTACAGATAACAGCGGCTCGAAACTCAAGGTACAAGTCGGAATGGACAGATATATAACCGTGGTAAAGCGTGGGCGAAGCCCGAATTCTTCAAAAATTTCATCTGCTCCAAAAATGTCTAGGGATAACAGCGCAGCCTCAACTAATCGCCAAAACCGCTTCGAAATTTTGCAAGATGACAACGACAAACCCGAGGTAGCCTCGAATAAAATATCCAAGCCGCCACCAATATATTTGAGACAAAAAAATTCAAATGCCCTTATTAAAAAATTAATTTCGGTCATTGGTGAGAATAAATTTCACATTGTTCCAATAAAACGTGGCAACATCGATGAAACTAAAGTCCAAATTTATGACGAAAAAGATTTCCGCAAAATGGTTGCTGAATTTGAAAAAAATAAAACAAGCTTCTACACATACCAGCTTAAGAGCGCTAAAGGCATGCAGATCGTATTGAAGGGCATAGATTCTTATGTTGTTCCCGAAGAAATAAAAGATGCACTCGTCCTGCAGGGGTTTAAGGTAAAAAATGTGTCCAATATAATAAACAGAGAGAAGATTCCCCAACCCCTATTTAGAGTTGAACTTGAACCTAATGATATAAAATTGAAAAAAAATGAGACGCATCCAATTTATAATTTGAAATACCTCTTGTACCGAAAAATTACAGTTGAAGAGCCACATAAACGTTCAGGTCCTGTACAGTGCCATAATTGCCAAGAATATGGCCATACAAAAACATACTGCAATTTACCCTCTGTTTGTGTTGTGTGCGGCGAATTACACGGCACTGCCAGTTGCAATAAGCCAAAAGATCAAAGTGATAAAAATAGGTAATCACACCGCTAACTACAGAGGTTGTCCTGTGTACTCTTTCGTAAAGAAGACTATGGTGCAAAAACCTAAATTAGCTCCAGCTCAATCAGCAAACGCTTACTCTGCCACTTTTGCGCAAATGAGCCAACCAGTTACTTCCCGTGTATCGTATGCAGATGCTGCTAAGACAAATTCAATTCCCACACAAAATGTTTCCCCGCCAAATAATTCAAAAAATACTGAAAAATACTACTATTGAAAATCTGGTGCAAACTATAAACAATTTTACAACAAATATGACTAGCATGATGCAAGAAATGCTGCGAATGCAGAATACTCTGCTTCAAGCATTAATTAATAAGCCATGAACACGTTAACAATATGTTTCTGGAACGCAAACGGCATTCGCCAACATAAAAATGAACTTGAGCACTTCCTCACGGAAAAAAATATTGATGTAATGTTAGTATCTGAGACTCATTTGACTTCGAGAAGTCTTTTTAAAATTTATGGCTACACTATATATGATACAAAGGACCCTAGAGGAAGGGCTTGCGGTGGATCAGCAATTCTAATAAAGTCAAGACTCAAGCACTATGTTCTTGATAACATTTGTGAAGAACACCTACAAGCAACAAATATTGGCATTGAAAGTTTTTGTACAAATTTTGTTATATCATCAATTTACTCCCCTCCCAGATTTTCAATCACTGAGAATCAATATGAGGATTTCTACAAATCTCTTGGACCTTGTTTTGTAGCAGCTGGCGACTACAATGCTAAGCATACGTTCTGGGGTTCGCGTCTTATTACCCCCAGAGGTCGAGCATTGTTCAACACTATTTCAAAAATGGGCTTGGATGTCATTTCGAGTGGGGAGCCCACTTATTGGCCTACTGACATACAAAAAATTCCGGATGTTATCGATTTTGGCGTCATAAAAAATATCTCTAGGGATTTAATTCAAGTTCAAGCTTCTATTGATCTTTCGTCCGATCACTCTCCGACGATCATTACAATTTGTAGTCCCTTAAGAAGTAACTTACCTGACCCATATGTGAAGATGATCAATCGTGTTAATTGGCTGGGGTTCAAAAAATATCTCAGTAGTCATTGTACGGAAAACATTACGCTTAGAACATCCGATGATATTGAATCTAACATTGCCAATCTCAGCGAGAATATTAAACAGGCTGCTGAACATGCCATTATCTTCCATCCGCAGACTGGGTTTAATAAAATTTATTCTACAGATATTGAACGTCTCGTACGTGAAAAAAGAAGAGCTAGAAGGGAATGGCAACAGCACAGATCACCACAAAATAAAATCAGATTTAAAGAGTGCACTAAACCACTCCAAGAGTTGCTTGCGTCTGAAAAAACTGCATCTCTTAAAAATTATCTGGAAGGTCTTGATGTCACACCAGCGTCTAATTACTCTTTGTGGCGCGCTGCTAGAAAGCTTAAAACACCCATTGAGTATAAGCCACCTCTACGCACATCTACCGGAAGTTGGGCAAGAAGCGATACTGAAAAAGGTAAAATATTTGCTGAGCACTTAAAATCCGTTTTTACGCCAAACATATGTACTGGTGTTGCTGATTTGCCGAATTTAGTCGCTCTACCCCCTCAACACATAAAGTTTAAGACGCGTGATTTACAAAAATTAATTGCCGAACTCAACCCGAAGAAAGCTCCGGGTATTGATGGAATTAGTAACCAGATGCTTATGAACTTGCCTCGTATTGCAATGAGAATCCTATTATTCATATTTAATGCCATTTTACGACTGGAGTATTATCCACACAGCTGGAAGCTTGCCAAGGTTAAAATGATTCCAAAGCCGGGCAAAGATCTAACCAAGGCTGAGTCATATAGGCCAATAAGTCTACTATCAACTATGTCAAAGCTTTTCGAAAAACTGCTCATAACAAAATTGTCCCCAATTCTAATTAGTAGTGGGTGCATACCAGACCATCAATTTGGTTTTAGAAGTCAGCATAGCAGCTTTGAACAAACTCACAGATTGGTTCAATTTATAAGAAGAACTTTTGAGGAAAAAAATTATTGTTCTGCGCTCTTTATTGACGTTTCCCAGGCATTTGATAAAATGTGGCATGAAGGCCTAATTTTAAAATTGAAGACTTACTTACCAATAAACATTTTAAATCTTTTGGAAAGTTACATTATTTCCCGTAAGTTCACTGTTGTGGAAGGAGACTTTACGAGTAGGCCTGAAACTATTTCATCCGGTGTGCCACAGGGGAGCATACTGGGACCAATTTTATATTTGATTTATACTTGTGATATGCCTGTGAGCAGTAGTATCCATACTTCCACATTTGCCGACGATACAGCCTGCCTTAGTATGCACGAAAACCCTGATGAGGCATCCCGCAAACTCCAGGAACACATTAGCCAGATGGAGCTTTGGTTAAACTTATGGAGAATTAAAGTCAATGAACAAAAGCGTGCCCATATAACGTTCACCCTAAGAAGAGATACTTGCTCCCCCATTCGGATTAACAATCAAGTTGTTCCTCAACATTCACATGTGAAATATCTTGGTATACACCTTGATCGACGACTTACATGGAAACACCACATTAACTCTAAGTTAACTCAAATGAAACTTAAATTAACTCAGGTACATTGGCTGATTGGTAGAAATTCAACACTTAGCCTAGACTGCAAACTTTTAATATACAAGTCGCTTTTAAAGCCAATATGGTGTTACGGAATTCAACTATGGGGCACTGCTTCAGCTTCAAATGTAGAGAAAATTCAACGAAGGCAAAATAAAATTTTACGCATGATAACATCGGCTATATATGGTACATCAAAAATTCAAATATACATCGCGATTTGAATATGCTACTGGTGACTGAAGAAATTGTAAAATACGCAGGCAAATATCTAACAAAACTCGAGTCACATTCTAATCCGCTTGCTCGTAATATTTTGAACTTTACTGGACACATCCGCTTAAAAAAGAGAGATACACCGGCTCTAATATTCAACACTCTAGATGATGAAGCTGCTTGAAAACACTTTTTTCTTTTTGTTGCTTATCACTACTTATGTATTATTAATAACTATCACTAAGCTTATGTCCGACATTGGTCGGGCCTAATATTTTTTTTTATAGATTTAAGATTTGAATACTTATTGTTAGTTCATATTTGAAGATACAATAAATAAAAAACATGCATTAAAAAAAAAAAAAAAAAAAAACTAATAATCCCAAACCAATATTTTACTTATTAAGTAAAATATATTTTTTTAATTTCCAATTTCAATGTATTTTTGATAAAAAATATAAATTTAACTTAATAAGTAAAATATTAATTAAATTTTAAATTAACAATTCCCCCCCCTCCCCCCCCCAGAAGAAATGTCTAGCTACGCCAATGGGTCTGACGATATAGTCTGGATAACACTTCCTTACATTGATTAACTAAAATTGACAGGGTTTCAAGTGATCTAAGCGCAAGAAGTGCTAGACAAAATGGCGAATTTCCTCTGAGCATTTCTTTCTGATTGCTTCGCTAATGGTCAGTATTCCAGCCTGAAATACTCTTACAGCATCTGGAAGACGGTACGATAGCTGTTCGCCCAGGTCAATTGAGAAAACTGCAGATTAATCACCGCAGATTAATCTTGCTCCGTCAGTGTAAAGTCATGTGTCACAATCATTTACTATTTTGCCCTCCCCCCCCCCCCCTCCTCTTCCTTGCCAACCAAATGAGAGAAGGTACGTGAAAGTTATATCAAAGAATGTTTTGTGTATCATATATGAAAACTCGAATCGATAGCGATGGAATACCAATCTCAGACAACTTGATAAGCACCCAATTTTATTTTAGATTATTCGATGAGGAACCTGGATCGCATTTCCTCAAATATGGCTCGATTGTGCAGGCTGGTCCAAAAGTCTCTATTCGCTCTCCAAAAGTTTGACTTAAAAGTGCCATTGTGTCTCGGACAATATTGGGCAATAGCTTCATCGTGCTGAAACCATTATTATTATTATTTTCATGGGTAATTTTAAAATAAATAATTATAGGCAATTTTTGATGTGTAAACATCTATACGCTAGGGGGTAAAAATCTTTTTCACAATGCAATCACAAATTTTGAGTAAGATCACACCGCGTTATGATATCGATGTGAGCTATGCATGTATTACTGTAATCATACGAACAAGAAGTACAAAGAAACTTAACAGCTGCATAGAAATAGCTCATCCGAATTTTAAAGCATACCTTCAGGAGTTAATTTTAATAGAAATTGCTTGTGAAGTGCAATAGTGTTGCCAGTGGGGATAATTTTGTTAAAAAGTTGAAAAATATAAAATAGATAAAATATATATAAAATTTTTAATAAAAGAGCGTTTTAAATGTCAAATATTTGTTTAAAATATATATAGCAGTCTTTATAAAGGATTTATAATATTATATTATGACATATCTTCATTACGTACTGTTACCTTGCACTGAAGCTGGTGCACGACAATTGGGTATCAATCTCCATCTCATGCCAATTATTATGGGTGGAGATTTTAATACAAATTTTGCAAACCCACAGTCGCAAGCTTTATCAAAATTTGTATTTGAAGTTTTTTGGTGTAGCTAGAATAACAGTTGTTTTACACTTGATTTCAGGCAAGATTGCTTATTGGGTAAGTACTTCCAACTTTAAAAAAATTTTCCATTACTAGATGTTTACACATCTCCCCTGTGATCGGACTCACATTGCTTTTTTTTAATATATTCTGAAATGCCCCCCCCCCCCCCCCAACCCCGGAATTGTCTAATACGCCTAAACTTTTTACAGTTGATGGTGACAACTTTCGTGTTTTTAACCGTGTTCTCCACTCTTTGTAAACCGACCCGGCCATAACCCTGGATAGCAAATGATTCTCTCAACAGTAGTGATAGCAAAACTACTCCAACTTTGACTCTATAACGTAAAATGCTTTTCTTTCCCTCTTCTAGTCAATTTAGGTGAATTCTATATAGAGAAAACAGATTCGTTGTGACAACCGAATTTGTTGCCAATTGAATTTTGGCGGTTGCAGCAACTATCATAGAATTCTGCTATAGCGACTGAAATTTTCTTGTGGTACCACTATATTTTAATTATAACCCTCAACAAAATAGTTGCAGCAACAGAAAAAATTGGTTGACAGTATGGAATTTGAAATAAATGTTATTCTTGCTACCGAAAATTTGGTTAATATACCTGTAAAAGAAAAATTGGCCTTCCTTGCTGAAATAAAAATAAACAATAAACGCAAATAAAAATACACAATTTAAGAAATTTATTATTTGACATATTGTCATAAGTTTATTTTAATTGAAATTTATTTCCTAATGGTGAAGCATGTCTATATACATTTCTTCAACCACACATTTTGAAAAGCCACAAACCTGTTATCTTATGCACAGACTTTCAAAAACCATTTGAGAATTCAAAAATCATAATATCTTTAAAGTCACAAAAGTTAATTTTTTAATTTGCTGCTATAAACTATGATAGTAAACTCAACCTTTAGTTAGTTGCAGCAACTGATTGAAAGTTTTTATTTTAATTTTAATATAGAACGACAATTTTTTAGTTGCTAATACCAAAAGTTGGTAGTAAAATTCAATTCGTAATATTTTATTCGGTTGCGTTAACCAATCAGTTAATTAGTCATGACAAAAGCATACGATCGGTTGATGCAATCAATTAAAGTATTGTCACAATCATATCTTTGTTACAATTATGCCCTTATGGCAATGAACATGGATTGTTGTTTGGATTAACAGAAAATTGATAGCGTGAACTGAAATATAGTTAATACAAATGATATTTTATTGGACTAACCGTTTTCCAACCAATCTTTTTTCTGGGTGTATTATTTTATCTGTTCTCTATTTACAACAGTGCAAAATATGATTTGTTCTAAAATTAATCTGCAATTTTTTTCATTCCCATTATCATTTTTAATTAAGACACTTTAAGTGTAACACTAACAATTTATCCATTACAAGAATTAGCATAATCAACATTAAGATTTCTAATGTTGAATGTCAATCAAAAAACTTTTAACTCTTGTAAATGCTTGTCATAGAATTTTTGACATTCTGACATTTGCTAGACTTTTGCTATTACATTTGTACTAATGCTACTCTACTGCGATGACATGAGCACTAAATGGCTAAAATTGTTTAGGAACAAATTAATTGTATCCATTAACCACAGATAAATTTATTAATTCATACTTCAGCAAAAATTCATTCATGGGGATACAATAAAAAAATAAAAAAAAAAAATGACAAAGCAGAAGAGAACGATGGCGAATGATGATTAAATATAAAATGTGTGTAAAAACATGACGCTGACGTCCATTTAGGCAAATAGCAGGGGTGGGTAAACGGGCATTAAGTATTAAATCACTCGATTTTAAATCAAACAGGATTCTCAACAACGAACGAACGAACGACACTCCACTTCAACAACATTGATAAGCATAAAAATTCACTTTAAATTGGAATAAATATGACTTTTGCACAAAAAAAAGGGAAAAAGTAAAAGAAACAATAACTATGACAACAACAATCGTCACAACTCATATTTTACTTTTTTACGTTGTTGTAATGCCAACAACAACAAACGCATTTAAAAGCCAAATCAAATTGAATGTTAAAGTTTTTGATGTCATTGTTGCTGCTGCTGTTGTTGTTGTTGTTTACAAATTAAATATTCATAACTGACATTACGCCGGGGCTCCATACACCCCACAAGTAAAATTAACGAAAGCACATTCACACAAATTCACAAAGAAAAAAAAAACGAAATTGTCTGCTGGCATCGTACAGACCACAATTGAAACGACATGACGCCACTGTGGCACATTTCACAGGCAAATTTTGAGTTGATTATTTCATTTCAGGATGTTTGAAAAAAAATCTCTTAGTTGAATTTATAGATTTATTTATTTTATTTTTTTTTTGGAACTTTATTTAAAACTGAATGCAAAATGAACACTATATATTTAGTTGAGTGACCGAAAGCAACAATTTCATTATTTAGGGACTAATTTTGTAAAACGAAAACGTTAAGCGTTTTTAATTTATATTTTTCCATATAAAATTTTACAACGCCTAGCGATCCCATTTTACAAAATTTGGCGCTTAGTTAGGACGATGCGGTCTAAATTTATAAAAACATTTTTTTATGTCAGCCTCCTAAGGAGAGGAGATAGGTAGACTGCTGGTGTCTTTAGAAAAAATGTAGAGAAGAAAAAATTAATGTGGTCCGTCTAGAGGCACCCTGGGGCTAGTTAAAACGGTGGGAAAAAATTTATAAAAATATTACTTTTTATTATTTATTTGTATATGGAAACACCCTTATATGACAAAGATTCTCTAGGGGCACGGTGGAGCTAGTTATAACTGTGAAAAAGTTTCTACAAATATTGTTTTTGTATGGAAACACACTTAAGTTTTTTTTTTGCTAAATGGAGCAATTTAAGAGGTTCCCTTATTTGTTAAAACCCTGAACAATAAATTTTCCGGAATTGAACTTAGCGACGAATTTAAAGGACTAATATCAACATCCTAAAAAAGGCGACCTGACTGAGTGCAACAACTGGATAGGATTCACTCTCTCTCTCTCTCTCTCTCTCCCTCTCTCCTTAGTACGGCGAATAAGGTGCGGCGAAATCTGTGAATTATTTCGACTGACATTCCTAATTTTAAAATTTTGTTACCCAAAAATCCCTAAGAGTAATTTGTACCATTCCCAAAAATCCCCACTAAAAAATTCTATTTAAATTTGAATTCATTGAATTATTTTCTTTGCACTGTGGTTCACATTATTTGTACATATGGTTTATATTTAAGTATTTACATAGTTGTATTTATATTTCTACACATCAGTTAAGCTGATTAATAAAATCAAAAAGCTCAGAGTCCAAATCTTCTTTATCGTTGTCTTAAAAATTTTTTTGGTACATACCTTTGGGTACAAATTCACAGTCTTTAGTTAACTAACGCTCGTAGTTTAACGGACGGTTTTTCTTATCACATTCAATGGTTAAACAATCTTCTTTACGTCAATTTTCACAATGTATGATTAAGAGTTAACATGAACTTTAACTGACAGTTCTTCATACAAAACTTGGCGTTAAGGCCCTTGCTAGCTTTTAATAGTACATTTTCAAAAGTAAGTTAGTTAACTAAAGACTTTGAATTTGAGCATTAGATTTAAACAATTCTAGAGATGGATCGAAAGTGTCACAGCAAATTCCATTATTTTTAATATACATATATATATTAATATTTAACAGAGATTCGAGCAATTCATACTGAATTTTTTTCTAATTTTAGTTTTTATTGAGTTCATGGCAGAAAAAACTCGTTCAACTCAAGCATTGCTCGTTGATACACAAAGCAAGTTTAATACCAATAATCTACCAGTTCATCAAACGACCGTTATCCAGCGGCATTTTGACCTGAATAAACTTCTGCCCAAAATATCCCTGCAAAAAATTTCAAAAAGCTCTTCCCTACTGGATTACTAACTTAATGATTTTAACAAGGCGTGAGACAAAAATAATCGATTCCTGAGAAGTAGTTACTTTTTTTATTTGGCAAAATGTTTACATAATCTACTCGTATTTAATCTAAAAGAATCATTTTTCTTTCTCATTTATCAACTTGTACACAATTTTTTAAAATTTTATGTAATGCGAGTAATGAAATTTGGCAATCAGGAACGTAAGTCATTACATGGCAAATAGTTCTAATGATAATGTGTAATTTTTTTGCTGGGATGCTTAAGCTATTTGTTATTTGCATATAGAACTGTAAGCACCAAGCAAGGCATAGAACTAATTTTTAAACTATTTTGTAAGTTATATACGTGTAAGCAAAGAAATCAGCTGATGAGTAATGTCGCCAACTGCGAGGACCTGTTTGATGTGTCTTATAATAAACCATGTTTAAGTCTTGCCAACAACAAATGTTAAAAATGAGTTCATTGTTACCAGTAACAAATTTTTTTAAGCGCTTTTGTTTACATTTGTAATTACTTATGAACTAAAAAAAAGAGCAACTTGAATATGTAATGAAATTAAAATTATCTAAAAAATAAATAAAAATATTAAGTAAAATACAAAATCCTCAAAAAAATCTCATAAATCTCTGCGAGCATATAAAAATTAACCCTAATAAATTCCTCAATCCCCAAGGCAAAATGTTTATACCCATTTACAAAAATAAAATCC
This sequence comes from Tachina grossa, assembly GCA_949987645.1. Taxonomy (NCBI): domain Eukaryota; kingdom Metazoa; phylum Arthropoda; class Insecta; order Diptera; family Tachinidae; genus Tachina; species Tachina grossa. The sequence continues at coordinate 44,575,881 of OX465278.1, read as the reverse complement.
CCGATTTGGAGATAAATCCCGTAATCTGACAATACTGATAAGGTGCATAATCACAGAGCAAATAGTGTAGGTTTTGAGAAGGCATTCGACACCCTATACCATTGTACTATATGGGATGCACTTCGATGTCAGGAAATACCAAAAAAAAAAAAAAAACTCAGATCGCTGATTGTCAGTACAAAAATGCAACCTGCCATCAAGAACAAGAGGCATAATCTGGGGAATGTCATTGAGCATTAAAGCGAATTAGTGATAGTCATAGTCAGTGTTGTCAGATATGGCGATATCTCGCCAAACGTGGCGACAAAAATTTGTTTTTGGCGATGAAAATTTTGAAATGGCGATTGGCGATTTACTTGGCGATATTTGAACTCCTTGGCGATATTTTTGGCTATATTTATACTATTTCAATAAAATAGAATGTTAAGAATTTGCATTTTTTTAATGAATTTTTTCTACAACATAAAATATTTTGTGCAAAAAATTCTATATGTTGTGACTCTTTATCTCAAACAAAATTTTCTGAAATTCAAGAAGTTTAAAAAAATGTGGACCACAGAATCTCATTTGGTGTTTATGAAACACAGTGGGGCAAATTTTCTTTTATAAGTGAGAACCAACATTTTGATAATGAAGCACCAAAAAGCCTGCACGAGTTCTCGCCTAGAGTGTATGAATATGACGATGCTGCAGGTACTTACCACTTCAAGGATATGACATATGTACTTAAATACACATTCAAGTAAATGTTAATTCAGTTTTATCACAATATTTAAATAAAAATTTTTATCTTGTTGCTCAAGTTCAATTTATCCTATTTAAATTGATCTTTGGAATAAAATATTTTTAAGTTTTTTTTGTACGCCAGCATTTATATGTTAACGTAAACACTTTTCCTAATTTTTCTTTAATAACATAATTTTTATGTTTTACAATAGACGTTACCTACTGAATTTAAAATTTAACAGTATTTGTAATTACATTACAAAATAAAAAAATATTTTTGTAGCTATCATTTAATTTTTTATTATATTGGCGATATTTGGCGATATTCGACAAGTCATTTGCCGAGGAGGCTGAAAATAAATCTGACAACACTGGTCATAGTCATAAATAAAGTACCCTTTAACAGTTTAAAACCAGTATTGCCATACAAAATACTGGTTTTAAACTCTTAAAGTGTACTTTGTTTATGACTATGACTATGCGCCATTCTCTTTTAGCATTTGAAAGGAATTCTAAATAATTATTCACTTGCATGTGGAAAAATATGAACTGAAAACATAAAATCGTGTATAATATATGTATGTATGTCGCTCTTTATACTAATCTGTAACTTTTTTGCTTGTCACTGTTTATACTAATCTCAAAGATTGCTAAAGCATAATATTTTGAAAGTTTTCCGAAAATTCCTTAACTGTCCATAATTTACGAATAAAAAATGGTTTTAATTTTTCTACTATTGACTCCACTGTACTAAAATATTTGAGCCCCTTTTTGCAAGCAATATGGTTCGTAAGATCTTTATTACTCTAACACAGTGTCATTCATTATGTTTGTTTTTTTTTTTTGGGTAGTTTGGCCGGAGAAGAACAACAACAACAAATTTAGTGGTTTAGTGTGATTTGAATGAATGGCTAAATGTGCTCATAAATCTGTGACTTGAATTAAGTCAACCGTGTAAGTGCGAAGCTAAATAAGTAAATGATACATTTGGATACAAGAATCACTTGAGTTGTGCGATTGTTGCTCGGGATATTATATTTTTTGGGTTTGAAATTCATTCATAATTCATGTCAATTCAAATATTTAAAATTTTGGAAACTACACAGAAGCAAACAGAGATTTCAAATGTTTTTCATGTTCAATGCTGAGAAATGTTTAACAATTTGTTTTGGTTCATTACAAGTGAATAATTTTGGCTTTAGTGCGTCAACTAAAGTGTTGGAATAAATGAGCTTTGTTCATAGTTATTATGATATATATTTCCTGTTCCTTAATTGAAGAATTTTTATGATTATTCGATTAAACGAAAAAAGCGAAAAATACTGGTTTTATAAAAAATAAATTTGAAAAACCGCACTTAAACTTCCATCACCAGTACCCAGTGTGCAAAAAAATCGGTAGATTTGAATGAAATTCGGTAGAAAATTTTTTTAATTCAGAGAAACATAAAAAATAACAATTCAAAGAAACATAAAAAATAACAAAATATATGCACTTATATATAAAGGGTAAGTGCAAGGAGTATCAAACTAAACAGGTTCCAAAAGCGTATTTAAAACTTCACATGTGATGGGAAATTAAACTGCCATAAACAATGAAGCATTTCCAATAAAAAAAAGTGTCATCCCCAGTTATTTGCCCTTACCCTTTATATAGATATGCTATGCATATATAAAATAATATACATAAATAAATAACAGGAATTCAGTTTTTGAACATAGGTTTTATAAAGCTACTAAAATAACTTTTATTTGACAAACATTTGTAACTACAAAGATTATATGTAAGATCCATTTATGAATTTAAACTTTTGTACAAAAGTTATTAAATCATTGGTAGGAATAAATATTTCATCCCCAAGGCACAATTCTCTGGCAAATATTAGGTTACTTATAGTTTCAGTTTTTAACCGATTTCTTTGTTCTGTTTTAATGATTTTCATGACAGAAAATTTCCGCACTGCGGCCGCACTGCTATGTGGCAAAATAGGCAATTTACACATATATCGACTTAAATTACTAAATAACAATATTCGGTAGATTTCCGGCCTTGTTCGGTAGAATTGGTAGATTGTTAAATTCACAAGCATATTCGGTAGAATCTACCGAATATCGGTAGAAGTGTGCACACTGACAGTACCTCGTTTCTGTAAGGAATGTGAGAACTTTTCGAGTCGAAAAATTGTAATCAACACATAGGGTTAGTAAGACAAAAACTGTATTTGTATTTCATATTTTTTGTAAGTTTATAGATGTTTTTATGTGTAAAATAGGACAACCAAAATAATTATTTAATTTTTCTCGATGCGATAACTTCTCACAAGTTACAGAAATGAGACACAGGCTTCTGAAATCCCAGTAACAAAAAAAAAAAGAAATTCCCAAGAAGTCATGAAAATTTAGAATTTGCGATCCTGAAGTAGTGCAAATTTGGATCATCTCTAATGATGTTTACAAAGGCTGGTCATTGCAAGGAGAATTTCTCTTTTACTATTTGTAATCACCGGATTGGAAGACCCGTTTTAGACACGCAAACTTTATTTTGTAAAGTATTCACTAAACTGGGTGAAGGACAGAAGTTGGAATACTTTCTCTTTCCGTCTTCCTCTCCGCAAGTATAATATAATTAATTATAACCAGGGCAATTTTAAAATGGCACGGAATGGCAAAACTGCAAAATATAAAATATGTTTCTTCGGAATTATTGTTTTTGTTTTCTATATTGCCTAGTTAATCGTTTGAGTTCCAGTCTAATTAAACCATAAATGGTTCAAAGGGCTCAATGCATACCATAGAGCAACTCCATAGGAAGGAACTTGGGTCTGCAAGTGAAGGTAGTAAACTGGATTTACAAAGACAGGTTATTTTCTATGGTTGTGAGGTAAAGTGTGGAGGCATTGCGGAAGGAGAGTAAGAGGTGAGCCTTGCTGGTTATCACAGGTGTACAGAGGAGGTAACCTTCTATATCTACAGTCAGTCAGTCAGCGCTAAAAGCTGTGAAGGGACAAAGTGCACTTTGCGTATTTTGTTAGAAATTTCTTGACGAACTACACAATCACCCTTATCGAGAACAAAAGGCGAACAATTTGTTCACGTAAAATATTTCCCCTGAACAAAAAAATGGTTAACAAAATTAGAATATATAGTATAATGACACAACAACAACGCAAACATTGGCGATCACAATTTTAGGGAAAGGGAACACTTTTCACGTGAACTTTTATTCACGATAAGGGCGACTAAATCACTGAGAAATCTCCTTTTAATATTTTCGCAAACTTTTTTAAAATTCGAAAATTAAATTTCTTTACCGTTAGACATTTGTATGAAAGTAAACGAACAAAAATGTAGGACTTTTAAGAATATACAACCCTGGTTTATATAACTCATAAGACCAGGTAGTATTGTTTCTAAAGGTTCAATCAGACGTGACATAACCATAGCCATAGAAAACAGCCGTTCGAACCAAACTAATGGGCAACACCTTATTTCATTATAAGTGACTCGACATAACGCCATAACTCTCACCAAGAAACCAATTGAATTTTGGTTTGGTTATGGCTATGGCATTATGGCTACATCAAGTCTAATTTAAGCTTAATTTGTTCAATTTTGTACGATAATGAATCCCAGCTTTTAGTGCGTTCCTTTTTGGTTTTTTTTTTGTAATATAACTTTACTTTCATTGAATTCTATTGTGTATTTTATAACGAAAACTGAAATATTTGAAAAATGATATCAAAGTCGTATACAGCATGATTCCAGTACAAAATTACTGCCTAAAAACGAATCCAAAGTGGAAAACGGATCAAAAAACCTAAAAAATTATATTTGGTAAAAAATTACACATATATATCAGAAATTTACTAAAAAAATATATATGTGCCCTTAATTATGAAAGTGGTCTAAGTCATGTGCATTTTTGCTTCGAAATATCAAATAAATCTTTGAAAAACTTCAATAAATATTTAAAAATGACTAAATAAATTTATATAAGTCGAGACTAGTACAACTCTAAACTAAAATGCTGCATAATATAAAAATACTCTTTAATTTGTTCAAGTGTAATCTAATAAATATCTCTACTAGACAAATATATGACTTAGACCACTTTCATAATTAAGGGCACATATATGGTTCGAAAGGACTTAGTGTCCGTTTTTAAATTTCAAATCGCTTGATATTTAAGTTAGTTAGAGGTTGATAAGTACATACGGGTACGAAAACAGGATTTTTACCCGTAACTAAATATTTTGCGGGTGTTTGGAAAATGTCAAAGACAGATTATTGAGTATGCGCGACAATACCTACCAGAAAAATATTAACACGTCACAGGATTTTTTTTTTTTTTTTGATGTGTAAACATCTATACGCTAGGGGGTAAAAATCTTTTGACTTTGATTTCTTTGCTGAGATTTCTTTGCTGAGATTTCTTTGCTTTTCTTTCACAGCATTGTCAAATCGGTGTGAGCTATGTATGAGTGTATTAGTGTTTGAAAGAAGCAATACCAAACAGAGAAACAAATCGACCGGCTCGAAGCCGACGGTGCGCCGCCGGTTATTTTTCTGTATATTTCCGTAGACCAAAGGTGAAAATGAACCGTAAGAGCTACGGACTTGAAATTTGGACACTATGTGTAGACATTTGGACACTACAACAACAAATACATGAGAGTTAAAAATTAAAGGGTGTTCCAAAACGAGCAACGAAAAATGTTAAAATCCCATGTAATATACATACAATTGTATGTACATATATACACTTGAAATTTTAAAAGTTAGTGTATTTTTATACATACTACAACAATTAACACTAAATTTAAAAAATTTAAATCAATGGGTGTTCCATCAGTTAATGCAATTTTGACTTTGTAATTTTGACAACTTGCTGTATCTTGGAAACCGTCAGAGCAAAACTCTTGAAATTTTCAAAAACGGTAAAACTAAAAAATCAATAAAATATAAAATCGCCAAATATAAAAAAATCGCCAAAAACAAAAAAAAATCGCCAAAACGAAAAAAGCACCAAATTAAAAAAAAATCTAGGACTAAAATAAATCGCGAAAAACCGGAAAAATCGCCAAAATGAAAAAAAATCCTTAAACATAAAAATCGCCAATATGAAAAAATCGCCAAAATGAAAAAATCGCATAAATAAAAAAACCCCAAAAACAGAAAAAATCGCCAAAATGAAAAAAAACTCAAAAAATAGAAAAAAATCGCCAAAATGAAAAAATCACCAAAATGAAAAAAATTGCGAAAATTAAAAAAAACCCAAAAAGAGAAAAAACGCCAAAACGAGAAAAAATCGATAAAACTGAAAAAAAATCGTTTAAACTGAAAAAAATTAAAAAAGGAAGAAAGCTAAATAAAAAAAACCGAATGTGCGCGAGTCAAAGTCGCACTTTAACTGAACAACAGGAATTAAAAAGTAAAACTAAAGGCATTTACCATAGATGAGCACTGCAGTACCACTAAAGTTTCAGTAAAAACAAAAAAAAATGTTTAACAAGTAAATTTTTACTGATTACTAAAATTTTTTTCTAAAATTTTTATAAATTGTCTAAATGATTTGTTATATGATGAGGTGCATTGAATTTTTAGTAATCAGTAATGCCCGTATTCATAATGAAATTCTACCAAGTGGCTAAATGTTTTTCATACAAAAGTTTCAAAATTTGAATGAAAAAAACTTTGCCACTTGCTACAATTTTATTATGATTACGGCCCTACGATTTTACTGGTAATGCAAATTAAATTTCATTAGCAGTAAAAATTTACTGAATTTTTTTAGTAATCAGTAAATTTACTGCTTACTGAAATTTTGAATGCAGTACATATTCATACATATACTGCAGTGTGCCCCATTTACTAACCAAATAAGTTAAATAAAACAAACGAAAACCAACAAATTCCTATGTATTTACAATATTGAAAGTTTTGATACTTTTAATTAATTAATTTAAAAAAATATACTAAAAGCATAAGTACTTCCAACTTAAATAAAAATTTTCATTACTAGATGTTTACACATCTCTTCTGTGATCGGACTCACATTGCTTTTTTTGTCACACAGTGTTATTAATACAACAAATTCCGGTAAAATAAAAACTCTGACATGAAATTTCCTCTAGGTTGCGAAAAATGCTATTTTATGGCAAGGTGGACTAAAAATGGATTTTTATGTCAATAATCGAAGAAATAGCAAAAATGCCAACAAAAAAAAAAAAAAATCTCATATGCCATATCAAACTTGCACTGGCCATCACTATGAAAAACAGCTGATAGAATGTGAAGTAAACCTTAAACATGTCAAAGAACCGAGAATATTTTGAAGATTATTTAAAATGTGGTTTTACATATTTATATAAAAACGTCGTATTTTTAAACATATTTATGAACTTTCATGATAAAACGTTTAATCAAAATAAAATATATGTTTTTTTTATCCATTAATTTTTTGCATTTTAAATTCAAACTAAGAAACAATATAACAATATAAAAATTTTAAAAGGGGTCCGTGAACAGGAATTTGGTGGGAACCCGTGTTAATTTACATTACAAAATTTGTTATCTGTGTCGACTTAGTGAGATCTTGAAAGGTTCCTTGTTAATGTACATCTAGATCTATTAAATAAGGTCTATGCAAGTATTTAGGCGATTGAATTTTTTCCGTCTAGTTTTGTTCACGTCTGGCCAAATTTTTCATTGTTATTTTTTCATAATAGTGGGCAAATATGTATACCTTGATATTCACGTTAAATAATTAGATATAAGTATATGTTTGTATATAAAAACTCTGTTTAAATATTGTGATAAAATAAGATAATTATGCGGTATGTGACGAAAAATGATTTAGACACAAAACCAATTTGAAAACGATAAAAGGTGTGATGTGTTTTCTATAGTCGTTTTGTTAATCATCTCAAGTTTTGTGTTTAATAGCTTTTGCAAAAAGGTTTGATTATTTTTTTCACATCCCTACTATATCGAACATATTTTATCTCCTAAAGTGCTTTTTAAAAGTCAGTAGCTTAAGACTGGCTTAAAAATAATACATAAAAGCGATCAGAATTCATCAAACTTTTTCAAAACGACCGGTTTGAAATCGTTTTGAAAACGATCGTTTTCCATCACATACCTGTATATATTTTGCTCTTCTGAAAACTCGTTAAAAATACATGACGCCATATCTAATAGGTATTACCCATTTATGTATATATGTATGTAAATATAAATTTATATAAAAAATACCTACACATTAAGGGCCAATCTCACGATGTAGACAACGTTCGCGTTGTCGCACACTTACATTCAAAACAAAAACAAGTTTTAATATTTTGTTCTTGTTTCAAATGCAAGTGTGCGACATGTCGAACGTTGTCGACATCGTGGGATTGAACCTAGAGCCAGTGATGGTATTTTGGTGCGTTTCGGGTATTTTTTTGGTGCTTTTTGCCTCTTCATAAACGCGAAAATTTGGCTAATACCCTTTTTTAAAAAGCGGGTATTTTACAGTGCTTTTAACAATTTCTTACAGTGCTTTTGGTGCTTTTTTGTTATACTGTTGTAAATATAGTGATGGTAAAATTGAGCTTACAATACAAAAAAGCTTTCAGCAAATTGAAATACGATGAATCAAAACAATTCACATATTCCATTTGCAATAAAATGCTAAGTATATAAAGCAGAAATCTACATCAACTGACACCACACACAGTGGACCAAACACAAAAGAACGCTGATGATGAAGGTTTAGTGGCCTTCGAAAACGGCTGGCTGTTCCGTTCAACTATGTGTTGTTAGTCAGAATATTTACAACAGACTTTGGTGTTATTTGTTCATTAATAATTATCACATGTAATTTGGCTTAAAAAGCGATACGAACTTTAGCCCGTTCAAATCACAAATATAAAAATATTTTTAATTTAAAAAACTAAAATATTTTTATGCGCTAATAGCAGCACTTTTAACTGAGGCTTCTTAAATTGTTTTCAATGAAAATAACGAAACTGTGTTAAAAATAATGTAGAAAACAAACTTTTCATACTTTGGATTAAAAAATTTAATTTTTTTTTTTTTTGCAAAATACAAAACGGAAGTAACTGGAAAGTACCACATAATTCTCTGCATAATAATTGATTGAAAGTAGTATGCAATAAGCATTTGTTGAAGCTTACACAAATATTTAATAATACTATAGGGTGGTTAAATTTTAAGGGCCGATTTCGGAATTTTCATAAGGCTGTTAATTTGTAAGTGCAAAGTAGATCAAAATGTTCACGTCTACAACAAAATGTAGGTAAATTTGTATTCAACGTACAAGAGTGGTTAAATTTTAAGGGCCGATTTCGATTGAAAGCATGAGGTTATCAATAGCAGCCAGTTGTTTTAGACAACGAGTAGCCAACCTCTAATTTTTTCATATCATATTGACGTGCTGTCAATGTTGACAACTGAAATAAAGGTGAATATCGCAAAAACAAAAACTTTTAAGTTAAGAGTACTTAAGAAAAGGGTGATGCTTTTAATGCATTCTTTACGTGTAAATGATTTTTCAGTAACATACATATCTTAATCTAAGCCTAAGCTTCACCTACTATTGTATGTATGTACATACTAGTCTCCTGCATAAGACATCTTATAAGCACTTTCAAGACATGACGGATTTTTCAAATGTTCTACTACAGCGAAATCTTATAAAACAAACGTTAACAACACTATTTGCAAGAAATTTTTTTGAGCATTGTAGGTATAAGAGTAAAGAAGAAAACATTTCGAGACGGAAGAATTTGTGATAGTTGCTTCTTTCTACCAATGAGCGCGTGTACAAACGTCATGCATGTATGTGTGTGTGATTTTTTATTTTTCTGCGCACATGCAAAGGCACACACATGCATTAACATTAGTTGTATGCGGTTAATCACATAATACCCTCTAGTCAACCTAGAACCATATGTCTCTATGTCAATACTCTTTCTCCAGTGACAATTGCACTAGTTAAAATGTCGACAACTTTCCTTGCGCGAGTACAGATACGTTAGAGACGACAGTTCTAGTGTATTTCTGGTGATATTGTGAATGAACGCGTCAATAGTTTGTTTTTCTTTTTTATTATGTTGTGCAATAATATTAAATAAATATACTATGTAGACGAGGGTCACTAAAATCTACGAGTTAATCTTCGGTTCAAATATCTCCATATGGTCGTAAAAGAACTACCTTCTCAATAGTGCTAAAGTCTACTGATAGATTTTGAATGACAACCCTATGTTATTTGTCAATAGGCATTTGCATTGGCAGGGGTACACCTAGTCAGTAGCACTATTGACAATGTCACTAGAAAATCACTATAAGTTTACTATTGACAACGAGAGAGGATATATCGATATTGTGGACTAGAGCCCCTAAAATTTACTAGTGAATCTTTGGTGCCAATGTCTCTATGTGGTCCCGAAAGAACTACTAAGTCAGTAGTGCTATAGTCTAGTGGTGGATTTTCAATGACAAGCTAATGTTAAATGTCAATAGATGATACCATTGGCTGGGGTACACCTGGTCAGTAGTGCTACTGACAACGTCACTAGTAAATCACCACAATTTCACTATTCGCACTTTCTGCAGGGTAGCTTACCATCTACATATTACACACACTCAAACGTACAATATGAAAAATAACAAGCGTACACTAATCAACAGTACTTATTTTTAGTGTTTGTTACAAACAAGCTGTCTTGCGACATCGCTTGTTACAACTGATATACACATACACCAATACATCCATCGTGCTTCGCTTATAGTCCTTGCAGGAGAACGAACTAGTGTCCAACTAGTATTTTAGTAGTACAGAAATCACCACCACTAGTTCCCAACTGTAACCCTTCCTATACTATCTTAATGCTCAAATTAGCATTGAGTGTGTTTAGAAAACTACTAGTACCATTGGTGCTAGTTTAGGACTAGTTTATTACCAGTTCTTTTGTAAAGAAAAATTCTATAAAATTGGTGGTTTTATTCCTTTGTTACCCAGCGACAACGCTAGTTAGAATTTGCAATTATTTATCAAAATTCAGAAAAACGAAAGGGTAATTATAATTATTTAATTATAATTATTTTTAAATCAAGCTAAAATTTTAGTAATTATATGATACCAATTTTCATACAGTGCAAGAGCTCTGTTACAGTTAAAATTTGTGCCTTGGAACTACTTCATATACTAGTACTCATCAGCACTAGTAATTTTACACAACAACTTTAACCCATTTTGCACTAGTTCTTGCTATTCTAGTAGTTATACTAGTAGCTTTTAGACAATTATCGCCTATTTTCCTGCAGGGGTACGAGAGCATTTATTATTGGTTTAGTATAATACATGCGACGTGAATACATTTAAAAATCATGACGTTTTTACATTTCAAGACTGTTTACGCAGCTCTCTAGTACATACGTATGTGTGTATATGTTACTATATTATTTGACTCCTATTTTTTTATTATTTGTTTTAACATACTTATTTTTATTAAAGTAATTAAGATTTTGTTTTAATTAATATGTTAATAAATTCTGTTATTACATCTCAAATACTTTCTTTATTTGGAAGCAAAAATTTTAAATTATATTTTGAGCTTTTACACTCTAAACTCTCCTGTTTAAATAACTTAAAATGTATTAAAATTAAAAAAAAATATTTTCGTGCTTTTTACCCTCTTTTTCGTATTTTATTGCGCTTTTTACCCTTTTTGCAACAGCTTAATGTGCTTTTGCTCTTCGTAGAGATACCAACACTGCCTAGAGCCGCTCACGTAAAAAAAACATCGATGTTTTTTTCATTCGATTCATTATTAATTCACATCGATGTTATTCGATGTATCTATTTAAAAAAAAACATCGATGTTTACGATGCATCGTATTGATTAATTGGAACCAAGAAAATTTATTAAATAAATAAAAGTCAATTTCAAAATTTCATGAGGATTAAGAAAAACATGTGTGCAAATCACAGTATGTGCTTCTCTTTTCAAAGGCCAGTTCGTCAGCTTTGCAAATCGGACCAAATGTCAGTTGTTAAAGTAATGTTTCCCATTGTGTATAATTACGTTTCAATGTTCCTGACAAAGCGTCATATTTTTTTATGAACCCAACGAGTCACAGTATAACGCAGAATAACATCATATGATACGATACATCGGCATTTATTCGATGTATCACAACCAAAACATCGATGTTTAGGATGCATCGATTAACATCGAGTACCTCTAATTGAACCTATAGGTTCATAAAAAAGAAAAATCCATTTAAAACAAAGCCTACAGAATAAACATGTCGCCTGATCAAATTCAAAAATATTAATTTGAATAAATTAAATTTATGAATAAACAACGATATATAAATAACAACATATCGTTTCCTTAATATAGAAAAGCCCTAACTCATTATTTTTTTTTAAATCGAGTTTTTTGTATACATATTTCGATAGAACATCTAATGTATCGAAAAATGCACAAATTTCGATTTCGAAAATATAATGAGTTAGGACCTTTCTATATTAAGGTAACGATATGTACATATATCGATACATAGATGAATTCATACATAAATGTATATTTCTTGCCATTTCAGCATATCCACACTCAGATAGCGAAGACTGTTCTGACGACGATGGAAATTCCGCCGGCAATAAAGACTCCAGCAATAGCGGTGGCCAAAACTCAAAGTCACGACGGCGTAGAACGGCCTTTACTTCTGAGCAACTCTTAGAACTGGAGAGAGAATTTCATGCCAAGAAATATTTAAGTCTAACAGAAAGAAGTCAGATTGCCACAAGTCTGAAATTAAGTGAAGTGCAAGTAAATTAAATTCTAAATAAGAAACCCATTTAAACAAAAAATTCAACTAGTTTCGAATGTATCATTTGTTTTTATATGTTTGTTTTAGGTAAAAATATGGTTTCAAAATAGACGCGCCAAATGGAAACGTGTAAAGGCAGGTCTTTCCTCCCACGGCTTGGGACGCAATGGCACGTCTGGCACGAAAATTGTTGTACCCATACCGGTGCATGTGAATCGTTTTGCAGTGCGTTCACAGCACCAACAAATGGAAAAAATGTGTCTGACTGGTCCGAAGCCTGATCTACGCAAAAAGATTACCTCCGATACGAGCGGTTTTGAAAAGTTTAGCGGTAGTTTAAGTGTTACGAACATGTCTCATACGGTAAATAATACACCTGCGGCAGCATTGATGGCAGCGGCGGCAGCTAACTTAACGGCGGCCACCACTGGCGTAACGGGAACGCTGGCGCTGGCACGTAGTAGTATCTATTAGTGATTTATTTATTACATTAATTTATTATTATTTCAAAAAATATTAAATATTAGTTTGCACTGACGAGTATCAAAGCATACTGAGAAGTACATACTGTATTGATTTTTATTCTTATTTTATTTTTATTTTCTTTTTGTATTTTAATTTAAGGCTTCATTAGTCTTTACTTTCTGTTGCTGTTCTGTGCTGTGCCGTTCTACTTCTAAATTTGAGTACTTACTTATTCTGCAGTAACTAATCAGCTGTTGCTGACCAGAAGGGTCGCAGTTTTCCACTAAAGCGATGAGTTTTGTATCGTCCACTGTTAAGTTTCAATAAAGTTTAATTTTTTTCTTTTAAAAATAATTTTTTTAATTCTAAAAGTACAATCACAATTTATTTCTAAATATTTTTATTTAATTTATGCTGTCACTTACAATTACTTAAACATTTTTTGATTTTCACAGGTTGAACCGTAACAGAACAGAACGAAACAGAAAAACTAACGACTTGTACTAGATTTCTATGAACAACAACGAGTCAGCTGATTCGTAACAGAACATAAAGTAAAAACTAATTCTGCCTTTAATTTGTGTTAGTATTATAAATTATTATTACATATTATTATAAAAAATCTACATGAAACTGTAAATATACATAAATATAAAAAATGATCTACATTTAAATAAAATCTAATTGAAAAGTGAACAAATACAAAGAAAAAATTTTACAAAATCTTTCAATGTTAATTCTTGTAGGCGGATTTTGGCGTTGACATTTTGTCCATATTTCGTTTTCCATTTTTTTTTCTATTTAACAACAAATTATTTTATTTACATGTAATTATGAAAAATATATATTTAAAACCTTACATCAAGAACCTTGACTTTTCGATGCCACAATAATTTTCGTTATTATATTTTCAAGTCTCAAAAGAAAAGTTTTTGAAACGGTGTAAGAGGTATGCACTTCACTTCATCTGTACCTGGATTCATTAACTTTTAAAACATAGCGAACATTTATCAACTTTGATATGTCCCCGTCCATACAATGAAACATTTGCTGCAAAACTTTTGAGTTTGTCGATGAACGGGGAAAGAGGAATGGAGTTTTCATGAGAAATATACGGAGAAAATATATTAAGCTGCAAAACAAAAACTTCACAGTGTGGACACTGTATGGACGAGGACTATTTAGTAACAATATTTTAATGATATTCACTGTCGGTTGAAGCATAATAAGCAAAATCATAAGCTCAAATTCATTTAGTTTTTCCTTAATTCTTCTTTGTGCTTTCTGCTTATTTTGACATTTTGTGTGCAGCGATGCCACATGGTATACAGTTAAATGGCGAGTAAAACACAGATGTACTTATATTATAGTAAAAAAGAAATTACAAAATATATCGAAAAATATTAAAATTTTCAGTTCGCAAAAAGTTACTGAATCAAGCTACTGATCTCCTTAATATAGGGTGGGCCAAAAGAAACCAAGGGGTGTAAAAGTTTAATAACTTTTTTGTTTATTAACTTTTTTTTACTTTTTCTTTCAGATTATATAATATACAAAATGGAAATTTTTTTTACACTAAGTATGAAAAATGATGTCTCTTAAATGACCACCGTTTTCAGATTCGCACTGATGGGCTCTTTTTAGAGCATTTTCCATAACATCTTTCAAAACTTGTGGCTGTAGCGTTCGAATTTCTGCAACAATGTTTGCCTTGAGTTCAAGGATTGTCTCTGGCTTGTTCACATACACTCGCTCCTTCAAAAAACCCCAAAGAAAATAGTCGGGTGCTGTCAAATCTGGCGATCGCGCTGGCCAAATAATTTCCGAATTTCGAGATATTATTCGCTCTCCAAAAATTTGACTTAAAAGTGCCATTGTGTCTCTGGCAGTATGGGCAGTGGCTCCGTCCTGCTGAAACCACATACCAGGTCTGTTTTCAAGAGCAGGACGTAAAAAATTTTCTATCATAAACCGATACCGCTCTCCATTTACGGTTACAGCACTTCCATCTTCATTCTCGAAGAAGTAGGGCCCAATGACATTTTCAGATGTGATCCCACACCACACTGTACACCTGATGGGGTGCAATTGGCGTTGATGAATGGCTCTTGGATTTTGAGAACCCCAGAACCTACAGTTCTACTTATTAACAAAGCCATTCAAATGAAAATGAGCTTCATCACTCATAATCAAATTTTTATCTCTGGTTTAAATAATAAAATTCTATTGTTCTGGTTCTCTGTTCAGTTGTGAACCTCTCCATTATAAATTCTCCAAGTGTTGTCTATATAATCTGAAAGAAAAAATAAAAAAAATTAATAAACAAAAAAGTTATTAAACTTTTACACCCCTTGGTTTCTTTTGGCCCACCCTGTATTTATTAGAGACCTGCGTAAACAGTCTTGAAATGTAAATACCTCTTGTTTTCTAAATGTGTTCTCGTGGCATGTGTTCTACTAAAGTTTAGTATAATACATGCCACAATACAATAAATATAATTTGGTTTTGAAATTAAAAAGAATTTTTGACAAGTCATATATACTGTTTTCTTTGCCTTGTAATTTTAGATTAAAATCATAAAGAAGAGAAGTGATGTCTGATAAGAAAGCTAAATCTGAAATGAATTGATAGTCCTTAAGAAAATCAGATAAACATTTATCTATTTTCTCATTTTCTCATTTTCTAGAAACTGAGGAACTTCTTCCTTTAATTTAAATAATATATTAAGGCAATCAACTCTGCTTAACCACCGGACCTCGGTGAACATTTTAAGGTCATTGTCTAAAGCATTTGTGGTTTTTAAAAAAAGCTAACAAAAATTTCGTATGTGATGCCCACCTCGTATTTTATTTATTATCTGCTCGACAGCCTTCATTACAGGGAATTCGCTTATGAACTTTGATGCTAAAGCAGCCTGGTGGATAATACAATGAAATACATTAATATCAAAAACATGTCCGGTAAATTCTTCATGTTTACCCGACACAACATTTGCTCCATCTGTACAGACCCCAACAAATTTTTTAGGGTCTACAATGGACAGAAGTTTGTCGCATACAACATCAAACTACAACTTATCTGTAACCTTTCCGCGAAAAGTTTCCAACGAAAATATGGTTTCTAAAACACGGATGGAAATCATGGTACAATTGTACTTTTTATGGTACATTTTTGACCTTGTTGGTACCGTGGTACTACCGCGAGGTACTTGGTACAATTTAAAAATGCCAATGTTTCACTATATAGTAACATTAATTTTGCCTATGTTCTCTTCAATTTTTTTGTGTGTGTTTGATTTTAATCTCTAATATAATAGTCGAATCTACGATTGTACCTTTATGAATGTAATATTTAATGTTTTTTGTGTTAAGTTTTTGTTTTTTTATTGCAAACTTCTGCATTTTTATAATATTTTTTTTACGTTTCTGTTTTTATTAATTAATATTAAAAATTGGTACCATCATGGTCTAAAAAGTACATTTTATTTTCATAGTTGGTACAAAGTCCAAGAAGTCATTTTCCTTCCCTGTTCTAAAACAATGTATTCTTTGTCCACACAACGAACGCAAATAAGAAGCTGGCAGTTATCATTTATATCAGTTGTTTCATCAATACAAAAGGAAAAAAATTCACAATTTTTAAGTTTTTCCTTAATTGCCAAATCTACAGAAATTCCTAATTGCGCAACAAGTACACAATTAATGTTATAATTAAGTTTTACTAAAATTTTACTTAATAATTCTTTTATAAAAAACTCCATTAGTAAATCGTCTGCCCTCCTTACAAACTTTTCATTTTGGACATCATTTAGTAACTTAACCATTAATAAATGCTGTCGTATAATAACCCTCTAGTCAGCCTAGAACCATATGTCTCTATGCGACAATCGCACTAGTTAAAATGTCGACAACTTTCCTTTTATGCGCGAGTAGAGATACGTTAGAGAGAACAGTTGTAGTGTATATCTAGTGATATTGTCAATGAACGCGTCAATGGTTTGTTTGTTTTTCTTTTAATTATGCTATGCAATAATATTAAATAAATATATGTAGACGAGGGTCACAAAAATCTACTAGTGAATCTTTGGTTCAAATATCTCCATATGGTCGTAAAAAAACTACCTTCTTAATAGTGCTAAAGTCTACTGGTAGATTTTCAATGACAACCCTATGTTATATGTCAATAGGAGATTACATTGGCTGGGTTTCACCTAGTCAGTAGCACTATTGACAATGTCACTAGAAAATCACTATAATTTTACTATTGACAACGAGCGAGGAAATATCGATATTGTAAACTAGAGACCCTACAATTTACTAGTGAATCTTTGGTGCCAGTGTCTCCATGTGGTCTCAAAAGAACTACTTAGTCAGTAGTGCTGCAGTCCAGTGGTGTATTTTCAATGACAAGCTAATGTTAAATGGCAATAGAAGATTACATTGGCTGGGGTACACCTGGTCAGTAGTACTACTGACAATGTCACTAGTAAATCACTACAATTTCACTATTTGCACTTTATGCAGGGAAGCGAAGCAAGATGGATGTATTGGTGCTCGTGTATATGAGTATCAACAAGCGATATCACGAAGACTTCTTGTTCGTAACAAACACTCAAAAGAAGTAGTGTTGGTGAGTGCATGCTTGTTATTTTACATATTGTACGTTTGAATGTGTGTGTGTAAGATGTAGATGCCCTGAAGGAAACGTGGGGTTAAGTGTACTCATGTCACCACTTTTGTCGACTATTTTGGTGACATTTTTAACGGAGCGTGTGCAGGACATTAATATTTACTAGTTTTCGGTATTTATTTTGTATGGCAAAATAAAGTTTAAGTTTTCCAGCTCTGACACCGTCTGCTCGATTTTGCTGATTGTCAATACCAATCTTTTTTGGACCATTTTTGACATACCAGTCCAAGAACGAAGTCTCTAGCTTTTCTGGGAGCTTCAGAAAACCGATTTGACGCAGAGACAGACGGACATCGCTTGTTCGTCTTCCCTATGCATAAGGATTCAGAATATATCTTCTTTATGGGTGGCTTAATAATATTGTGGAAATTACAAACGGAATGATAAACCTATATATACCCTTTTACCATTTTTTGGTAAAGGGCATAAAAAATTGTTAGATCAAAAGAAATACTACAAACACATACACACACTCATGTTCTGTTTCTTTTTTACTTGTAAGCTAATAAATGTGTGTGTTTTAATGTTTTAGATGTTTAAGACATTTTTTACGAACTTAACTTTGAATGCATAAATCGTCCGATCAGCAGAACACTGATTTCGATTTTGGAAATCGCACGATTTCAAAACGCGCGGTTTACAGAACATCCCTGATAGATTGTGCACATCTGTACAGAAAAACCTTAAAAACCATATAAATCTTTTTAAAATCGGTGCAGTAGTACCAGCGTAAAGGGGATTACAAAAAACATGTTCGCCTACACTCAGGGAAAGTTGCAACTTAAAAATAAGAACGCGTCACATTAATTCAATTATTTTCAATATAATAGAAAATGTATGTTGAAATACTTAAAAACAAAGAAAATTGATAAATTAATACTGTAAATTAATATTTTTCCATATTGAAATAAGAAATTTCAACATGACTAGACTTTCGTTAATGTTTCTTATTAATTCAATATGGTTTTTATTGATTTTAAGCTGTTTTTTCTCTGGGTGTATTAATTATATCGAAATTTATTTACTGCCTCTTCCACTGTCTCTAAATCTAATAATAAATTTTCAATTTAGAGTTAATGATACAGATTAATCTTCATATCGTTCTCTTTTTTAAAACAAACACAAAATTTTAATTTTTCATTAAATCGTGTGTAAATAGAAAACTTTAAATTTGTGTTCTGGCAAACTAGTTTTTTTGAGTTATGACGTTATTTGAATAAATGAGCGATATGTTCTAAAAATATAATAAAAAAAGTTAAAACACAAAAAAAAAACGAGTTTAGTACTATTGGGGTTGAAAAAGTACAATTTTAAGAGCTACTTGGTACGAAATTGGTTTTCTCATTTATCATCCCTGGATACCACACATATCCGTCCGAAAATGGAATACAACTCTCAAGCATGGATCGGTGCTACAAATTATATTTTTGGGCTGCTCGACCAGAAGAGTGCGAAGAAGCTTATCGGTGACATCAGGGTATCCAACTCTATTTGATTTAGTGGAGCATCGACGCAATCGAAAATTTCCTTGTTCTATCGCTACTGCTATCAGGGGACTTGTTCCTGAAACTCACACATTTGTAGGCAAAACATGTGCTTCAGTAAGAGGACATCCATTTGTGGTCCATTGGGTAGTTATTCCAGTTGTCAACATCGACGCAACGTTAATACTATACCAAAAAATTAGGGGTTGCCTACCCGCTGTCGAAACAACTGCTTTTTTCGACCTCATGCTATTTTATAAATTTTAATGAACAGAAATATAGACTGCCAATAGCACAAAATTGTTCTCGGGAGCGAGTAGACAAGCACAATTTTTTTGGTATTGTATAAGTAATAAGAGTGATTGTAATATGGTAGCAAGCAATAGCTGCTAATGGCATATGTTGATGCTTATTGAATATGTATTGGCAACGTTTGCTATCAGTGCAACTTTTACACACATATGATTTTTTATGGTCTGTCTGTTAGAAACTGCCGGTGGAACGAATAAAATAAATACGTACTTTTGGAAATTTGGATGGCCTAATGTACATACACACATACACCGAAAGAATTTTGCTTCATAAATCCAACGAAACAATTTCATTAGATTTTTTCACAAATCTAATGATAATTTCACATATCTAATGAAAATTTCACGAATATTGTAAATGAATTTCATGGGAATTGCTTCGTTGGTATTCTAGTTTCGGAACAACATTTCATTGGATTTATGACAACCAAATTTTCTTATTATTAAAAACCCCTTCATATTTAAGAAACATTTACAGTTGTTTCTTCCTGACATTACAGAGTAATCTGATATGGTCTTTCAAGGTCTTTATTGTATTTTAATGTAAATAAAAAAATATTATTACATTATTTATCCAACGTTTCGCTGGTATTTTCCAGCTTCTTTAGGGATAAGTTTTATTAATCTGGTTTTCGTGGTTTTAATGAAATTATTTCGTCGTTTTAATGAAATTATTTCGTTGTTTCGGTGAAGTTATTGCATTGCATTGATGATACTGTTTAATACATTTGACGAAGTTTTCATTAAAATAATTTTAACGAAACTGGTTTCATTAATCCAACGAAGCGTGACGTTGGTTGAATTTTAATGAATTTTTTCATTGGATTAACGTCGAAATTTATAAAACTTATGAAAAAAATTCTTTCAGTGTACATACATATACATAAATACTTAAACTTATATTTATTTCAGACATAATTATTTCCCTGTTAAAAATGCAAGTCTTACTTTACTTTACTTTACTTTAGCATCTATATATTATTTCAAAATTTGCAACAAAAATTTAATTTTAAGATATGCAAATTAATTCAATTCATATTTTTTATAGCCTACATATGGTACTTTCTAATTTAAAATCTTCAAACTATTTTTTTTACTTACAAAAATATTGAGAAGCCGTTATTCATATTTTACAATTTCCTACGAAATTACATTGCAAGACCAATAAATCAAATTCAGACTATTTTTAAATCAATACGCCGTTATTGCAGTATTTTTAAAAGAACTAGTTGTTTATGTTTGTAACGAAAGCGAACGAAAATTGTAATCCTTAAAAATCCCTTTAAATTAAAAATTATTCTACGCTAAAGTTACAAAGTTGGGCGTTAACTTGCCTTATGACAAATTATGACAACCGCCACCCATAGTGCAGTGATTTATGACAACAAAATGCCGAAGGAAAATATTATTATTGAAATTTGACGATTAAATGAATATATTGAAGATTACTTTTGCATAACACATCAGATAGGGGTATGAACTGATGCAAAGTTACGGGTTTGGCAAATGTTTGATGCCATCATGTTTATAAATGAATTATTTCTTATGTGATGTATCAAAAGTAAACAATAAAATTCTGCAATATTCGATTTTACAACAGGTTGTCAAATATTTATGTAATTAAAATCAAATGAGGTCGATGGACTTAGAGTCTGAACACAATGTAACGAGAATTCATTGCGGTGCGGTTTTTCATACGATTTTGAACTAAAAACCCGCAGTGCGGAACGGCATAAAATTGAAATATATTTTATTTTCATTGAGGACTTTCTTATTCTCTCAATTTTTGTCACTCTTTCTCTCTCTGATGTTGCTATAGTTTTTAAATAATTGGCGGTGTTCACAACAAAAAACTTGATTTTGAAGTTCAAAAATTTTTTTCATTAAATATATACATAAGTTTAAAAAATATATCAAATTTATCTGCGAATGTATAAAATGTTAATAAATTTTTGTTTTTAGTTACTGGCATTACAAAATATTTAACACAAAGAGTAAATTTTTTATAAAAATGTATGTACAAAAAAATTAATAAAAATTTAAACAAACAATGACAAGTATTGCCATCGCCGTCTTCCGTTGTAACTATTATGTTTATGTTTCTCTCCCGCAACGAGAAATCGCAACGCACCGCAAACATTGTGTTTAGACTCTTATAAATAAGAAATAATAGTTGTAAAAAACAACATACATAACTAAGTCCCTATTTACACTATGCAAGTCTTATTGCTAAGCTGATTAGTTTATTAGGAGAGAAAGACGGGGGAAAAAGAAACGTTGCTGTTCCCCTCGTCTCTCTCTTCATGAAACTAATCAGCTTAGCAATAAGACTTGCACAGTGTGTTTTGGGACTAATATTGGAAATATCAAGTAAATAATTTCTTTTAGATGATAATAAGGAACCTTTAAGGTTAAATACATACATACATATCGTTACCTTAATATAGAAAGGCCCTAACTCATTTTTTTTTAATCGAGATTTTTGCATTTTTCGATACCATTAGATGTTCTTCTATCGAAATATACAAAAAACACGATTTCAAAAATGTATTGAGTTAGGGCCTTTCTATATTAAGGTAAGAATATATATGTCATAGGCGTAGAATTTATTTTAATATTACTCATTACGTTGACTACAAAACCTAAGGTCCTGGGTTCGAACCCGGTGTCCGACAGTCATTAAAATAACAACACCACACATTTTTCTGATGTGCATTATAGTGTCCTTTGTATCTGTTGTTGTGATGCATTCATAAGTCAGGTCACTAAAACCACACCGGCTTCAGCAGATACTAATCCCAATGTAACATCAGAGCGCCCTCCTTCGTTGTGTAGCAGATTCATCGGCGAAGTAAAATAACCAATGGCCTACTAAACACAGCTTCACAATTTAATTCGTCTCATTTGACACCAGAAGGCGCTGCAACACTGCATTATTAAAAAGCGTGAAAAAAGCAGAGTTGTAAAAAAATGAAGCTTTCCTCTCTTGCTTCATCTTCATACTTCACTATCACTATCCCTTCCCTATCACCAACTTCTCTTCAACATACTGGTATCACAAAGCTGGACTCTAAATTTTTCGCTTCCTTACCAGCAGCCTGCTAACTTAACCTAACCTATCACCAGTCTTCTTGGAACTACATACATAATCTTGTGCTTAAAAGTATTCGGCTCTTGAAATTGCATAATATTGTGCTTATAAAAGTGGGCGGAGCTCTGCCCAACTAAACTTACTATATATTTCACATCTTGAGCAGGGCTATCAGATATGGCGATTTTTCGCCAAACGTGGCGATTTTTCAACTTGTTTGGCGTCCAAATTTTTGGTTTGGCGACGCACAGTGGGGGATTTTGAAAAAAAAGTGGAAATAATTCTGCAGTTTCTAAACGAGCCGTCCGATTGTAATGAATTTGGTTTGGAATTTGGATTATATATCTTTAAAGGGGGCGGAGACACAAAGCCCCAAATTGGGTAACCTCGGGTTAATGAAAAATTCAAACCGATGCCAAGCTGATATTTTTGATTTAATAAGAAAGATTTTTTTGCATGTGGATTTCTCTATCTAAGAGCTAAAAAAATCTTCTACATTTATGCAGTTTCGCTTACAGTTTAGGAAATATTCGAGAAAAAAAATTAAATTTTGGGTTTTTTTTTTATCAACCTTGGTCCACTGTTCTGCTAATGGCGAAATCAAATCTTGTTCGATTTTAAAATAACAACTTGGTATGAGTTGAGAACAAAATTTTTAACATTAAAAAGAATTTGATATCAAAAGTTATACGGAAATTAAATCAAATATTTGAATAAAGTCGATTTTTTGTCGTTTTTTGCAGAAAAAAGTGGGTTAATTATTTCGCTATTATTGTAAAATTTTGCTACAAAACTAACCCAATATTTTTATTTATTCTAAAGGTAATACTATGAAAAATATTGAAAAGAAATTTGTTGTTCAAAATTTTCGTTATTAAAGGTGCCAAATCGTTTCGAAATTGACATATTTTTGTTATAAATATCAAATGTAAGGCTTTTGTTTCTGAAATTCCAAAGCTGGAACCAAAAAATTTGTGATTTCACCTTTTGACATTATATGTTTTTAAATATCTTCCAAAATATTATCTGTGCTAGGCGAAAAATAAGAAAAATTCAGCAGAAATACCAAAAAATTCCATTTTTGGGATTTTATGAAATCTTTTTAGGAATTGCCGGGAACTCAAAAGAAAATTCTATGTGGTTTTACTTTTGTGTATTTATTGCATAATTTTCCAGCTAAGTGAGAATTTGCAGCCGAAAATATTGATAAATGCGAATTTTATAGTATTCCTTTGTGTAAGACCTCTGTCGCGACGTGGCGATTTTTCTGGCGATAAATAAATTTGTTGGCGATTATTATGGCTGTTTTTTTTTAAACAAAACTTGAACTTCAAAATTTTTCTAATTCAGGAAAATTAGTTTGTTAAAGGAGTAGTTTCAAAATTAAATCTTATCAAAACTCGTCTGCAAGAAATTAAAACAATTTAATTTTGATGATTTTTCTTATATTAATTATAGTCATTAATGCGTTTTGAATTTGGATGAGAAAAATTTACAAGAAATAATTTTTGGCGATTTTATTTATAGTTTTGGCGATTTTCTAATAAATTTTGATACGATTATTTTATAAAAATTTATGTTAAAAAATTGTTATAGGTATAATAACAAATTTATTATCAAATATATACAAAGAAAAACTACATAAAACTGTTTGTGACGACTTTTAAATCAATTTGGCGAAATAGGTCGGAAAAAAATTGACAACCCCGGTCTTGAGCTCTGAAAGTGATGATATATTTCATTTAGAAAAGAGAATGTGGCCAAAAATAATTGCACCACGCCCTTGAAAATTTAAAATTAAGCTCTTAAAAGTTAAAAATAATTTCCATTGAAATTTGTTAATTTTAACATCGGTATCGGCGATATTTGTGTTTGAGTATCCGTCGGTATTTTATCCGCAAAAAGTCGTATCGTTGCCACCCTCCCTACTAACCATATTAAAAAATTGGTGGCGACATTCAAACAGTAAGATTTGGCGTGGAATGCCCCATATGTATGCTGTTTTGAGGGCACTTCACATTTTTTATTGTACAAATCCTCAAAACAAGTATAATTATATGTCAAAGATAATAAGCACAAAATTACTTTCCTTCTTAAAACTTTAGGGGAAAGTTTTCTTTTTCATTACATCTGTAGTCTTTTCAAATCATAAAGTCGACTTTGCGCCGCAATTAATTGTTAAATAAATGAAAAGCTACTAACCAACGTACTAAATAAAAATTCACTTAAAAATACATAAATTAAATAATATTAAAAAAAATATTAAATAAAAATGCATTATGGTAGGTACATACATTATTTTTTTGTTTTTTTTTTTGGTGGCTTGTAAAAAAGTTTCTCAACTCATTTGCACAGAAACGGATGTGGTTGCGTATGAAAAGACGTAGAAAAAGGGGCATCAAATGAACAGCAGCCCTTCGTTAAAAAGACATCATTGTCGTAAATAATTATTTTATTTGCTATTGTTGTTGTTGCTGTTGTTGTTCTTTTAAAATCGCTACAACAAACAACAGCAATATGCGGCAACAAATTATCCACAAAGTGTTACAAAGAGGCCTTTTTTATAGTAGAAAATATAAACAAGAGAAATATATATAAATAAAATGATACAGATTTTTTTTGCTTTCAAAAAAGTAGGCGTGCCACACACAACATAGTAGTCGTTCGCTCGTCGTTGTCGCATAATAATCGTATACATTTCTCAGTGCGATGGTGCGACTGTGAGATCAAACAATTCACATGGGGGTTGTTTGGTTTATTTACCATTTAACGGATACTTACTTTTCTACTTTATTCCGCTCGATTGCAAATATACGAGGTCGAACTGAAAAGTTTTACTAGTATAATTTATTTGCATAACCCTGCGTTTACACATGCAAGTACGTTGCATGCAAGATCTGTGTACGTATTATCAACGAAAATTTCATACAAATGCCCGACTGTCTTGCTACTTGCATGTTTGCCTTTTAGTGCAGAGTTGTCCATAACATAAAAAAGTTTATTTTTAAGGGAACCAAATAGTATTGTACTTTATTCGTATTGTTTCAATGTTATTTATGTCTAAAAAAATTCATTAACTTCTTGATTTAAGAAAAAAAATTAAATTGGCTTTTGAATGTATTTAAAATTAGTCAAAAGTCATATAACATTACTGCCCTATTTAGTGATGTTTCTCAGGCATTTGATAAAGTTTGGCATGATGGCTTAATTTTCAAATTGAAGACATATCTACCAAATAATATTCTAAAACTTTTGAAAAGTTATATTTTATGCCGGAAGTTCTCTGTTATGGAAGGAGAATTTATGAGT
Organism: Tachina grossa; assembly: GCA_949987645.1. Lineage (NCBI taxonomy): Eukaryota > Metazoa > Arthropoda > Insecta > Diptera > Tachinidae > Tachina > Tachina grossa. The sequence continues at coordinate 44,549,960 of OX465278.1, read as the reverse complement.
GCGCCCGAAACTATCTCATCCGGGAGTATATTGGGGCCAGTTTTGTATTTGATTTATACTTGTGATATGCCTGTGAACAGTAATATCCATACTTCTACATTTGCCGATGATACAGCCTTGCTACCAAAAATATGGTTAATATAATTAAAACAATATCATAATTGGTACCTGTGAAAGAAAAATTGGCTCTCCTTGCTGAAATAAAAAATAAATAATAAACGCAAATAAAAATACACAATTCAGGAAATTTATTATTTGACATATTGTCATAAGTTTATTTTAATTGAAACTTATTTCGTGGTGGTGAATCATGTCTATATGCATTTATTAAACCCCACATTTCCACAAAACCTATTATCTTATGCACAGACTTTAAAAAACTATTTGAGAATTCACAAATCATAATATCTTTGAAAGTCACAACAGTTAATTTTTAATTTGCTGCTATAAACTATGGTAGTAAAGTCAACCTCTAGTTAGTTGCAGCAACTGATAGCAAGTGTTTCTTTTAACCTCTTAATATAGAACGACAATTTTTTAGTTGCCAGTGCCAAAGTTGATAGTTAAATCCAATTTATAATATTTCATTCGGTTGGGTTAACCAATCAGTTAATTAGTCATGACAAAAGCATAAGGTCGGTTTATGCAATCAATTTAAGTATTGTCACAATCATATCTTTATTACAATTATGCCCTTATGTCAATGAACATGGATTGTTTTTTGGATTACTAGAAAATAGATAGCGTGATTTGAAATATAGTTAATGCAAATGATATTTTATTGGCCTAACCATTTTTTTTCTGGGTGTGGCACATTTCCAACGTAAATTGCTATTCGCAATTGTTATGATGTATATTATATACAAAATACAAAAACTCTAAGAACTGTTTTAAAGTATATGTATGATGACTGACCTGACCAGACATCCCGCTTCAGTCGGGATTATCCCGCTTTTCACAGGTCGATCCCGCCCTGAATTGCTATCCCGCTTTTTAGAGTTTGTAACTGTAAAAATTCATTCCAAAATGTTTTTAAGTGTCGTTAATGGTTAAATATCAAAAAACCTGTGTGCCTCGCTACCCCCATAAATATGCGTTTTGACATGAAAAGAAAAAAATTGTACTAGAAGTGCCACGCTTGCAATTCAACCTTCACTATTTTGTAACATAAATAGTCTTGAAGAGTTTCAAACTTCCCACTGCATTAGTTTCAGGATATTTTTTAAGTAATCATTTTCTCTACTTAAGAGGAGCCAAACTCACCTGTCCAATCCCAATTATTTTCATCAGTAGAGTCAGCGGAATTTCAAGCTTGTGTTTGTAGCAGATTTCAAGATATTAATAAATTATTATTTAATTTACTTAAGAGATGACACAATTTTTGCTCCATTATTGACTTCTTTTTATAATAATTTTCTCGTTATTGGCGTTACTGCATACGAAAACGTTTAAAAATTTCGACTATTTTGGCTTAAAAGATATCTTGAAATAAATGATGCTTCTATTTGGGAAGTGTCATACCAACCTTTGGCCGAGTACACACTGTGGCATTTTGTGACAAATATAGCAAAAATAACAGTGGGAACTAGTGGCAACGTTTGTCATTTCCGATATTTTTCAATGTGTGGCATTACCAAACAAACTGTTTACGTATCTGATGTAAACAGTTGTGAGAATGAGTTGGCTGCATTGCAAACACAAAAAGAAAATGTCAGCGTGTTGACATTTTTAAATTGAGAAAATACCGAAAGAATTTTAAATGTGTGCGGGTAAAAAAATTTAAAATTATGGAAAACGAAAAAGAAAGTGGAAAAGCATAGAAGAGTGTGAGAGAAATTCAAGCGCCCCGGCCACATGACATGGCGACATAGTTAATTCAGCTTGTGGAGGTTCGTGAGGCTGTATGGTAACATTCATATACATATATGCATGTATATGTAGCACTTATAGGGATAGAAATGCAAAAAAGGGCAGAAATTTCGGTGCAGTTAGGTCTTCATGCACATGAAATTTTTGGCATCCTGCTTCCGTAAACTGGAATACAGAGTACAATAGAATCCTTCGGTGGCACGCATATTAAGCCCTGGTCATTTCCACCACTTTCTTTGCCGTTTTTTAGATTTTCTTAATTTTTTTCTTATTATTGATAAACACACGGTGGAACTAGCCAATTGAATAATTTTGCGATTATCCATTTGCATAAATATTAATTAACAAACAATACGAAAATCAAAGTCTCACAATGATATATCAAACGACATTAAATGTAATTATGTCAAAATGAGTTCTTGATGTAGACAACGATACCGTATTGCCATTATTTAGGGATGAAACTCTTTTCTGTCACAAAGACACAACAAAATTGTGTGTCATCGAAAAATTTGATGGGAACGGAAGTGCACACATATGAAAATGACACCAGAAAATGACAACATTTGAAATGCCCAATGTAAACTCGGCATTAGATATTAAAAAAATTAATAGCCTATTGCTTCTTCTAGACCATCAGTAATATAATGTGGGCAAATCAGCAAGATCAGTACACTGGTATTATTTTTGAAGAAAAACAAAAATTTGCAATTTATGAAAGTCACCACGCCATTTCTTAAATTGTTCCCAGAGACAATGCACGTTATCAATAGAGTTTGTCCCTACAAAATTGCAACGTTCTCCCTATAATAGTTTTCTAGATATCTCAAATATTTTCTAGGTGCCACAACCCCATGTTCAACGCATATTATAAAATCGTTACTTACACAAAATTTCACGTTTATTGCTGCATTAGATGCAAAGATATTCCAAAATTTAAAATATATATATATATATATATATATATATATATATTTTATTCCAACGTTTTCTTTTTTAACAGTTTATAAGGACCACTTCTTAATACAATTACTTAAATTACTACGAATATTAAAAAATTAGCGTGGCCAATTTTTTTTGCGTTAAAACCTTAGGTTATATGAAATATGAAAAAATAGCGAAATCGGTGCAGCCGTTTTTAATAGATGTGATTACCAACAATCGACATTTAATTTTTAATTATGTAGAAAAATATTCTTGTTGATAAATGTTTTTTGTTTATTTAAACGCGTTTCTTTTGAGTTGAAAACTATGTTTTCTACATCCCGCTTTCTAAAAGATATTTATTTTGAAATCCCGCTTTTTGGCGGTATTTTCTTCAAAATCCCGCTTTTTGATCGATCATGTCCCGCTTTTTGCAAAAACCATCTGATCACGTTAATGATGACGCTAATAAAATTTTTTTTTTAATTAATAGTTTTTTTTTTATTAATAAAATTTCATTTCCGTTGCTTTTCCTCTAAAAATCATGTTATATGAATAAAACTGATATTTTCACCCTTTATATCTACTTAAATATGTATATACAGTAATTTAACCTACTTGGACAAGTAGTGAACAATATTGTTGTTATGATTGGGACATGCGTTGACAAAGATTTTTGTAATTTTTTCTTTAAATCCTAATAGTTTTTCATGTTGGATGTAAAAAGTTTATCAACTTTAAGTTTGAATAAAAAACATATGTATATATTACTTTTATTATTAATATAATAATATAATATAATATAAAAAATTCTAACATGTATTTTTATAAAACTAATGAACTAAACATTCTTCATCGATATTCTCGAAAATACATTTTTGTTCCATACATCAAACCAATAAACAACCGACGGCATGTATTAAAGTCATTTTTCCAGGAGAGCCAAAGAGGTCTATGTGATAGGTAGTAATTCCTTTTCTGCTTTGCTAGATTTATTCGGTTACCGATTTACTAATTTTGCATTTAAATTTCCAAAAATACTTTCTTATAGTGTTTTCACACTGAAAGTTAAAACCTGGTTTTAACGTTAAAAACATAAACAGCTGATTTTGCATTCACACTGCAAGTTAGTTAAATTCAGGTTTTAACTCAGAGGCTGTCTAATAACTTTGGCGCAAAATAAAATAAATCTCCTGCAGAAATGCCTGTATTTGTTGTTGCATTTTTTATGCTTTTTAATAGCAATTGTTGGACAAACTGTAAAACAACAGTTTTTGTTAATATGAAAAGCTGAGATATTTCACAATGCGCTCTAAAATGGAAGTTATTTTATATTTGGTAAATATTTTTTTTTAAATTATGGAACTTCTTATGCAGAATGAGGAAGTGCTTGGAAATAAAGCTATTATATATAAAAATGCACAAATACATTATAAGATAAATTTTTTTATAGGCAGATGAATGGCAGTCATATTGTCTATTTTCAATTTCCAAAGTTCAATGAAAATATTTTCTTTGCTTTCCTTCCAAAAAAAAAACAATTTTTTCCCGTAATTTTTTGATTATTGTTGCTGCTGCATCTATTTTTAAGTTGAAAATCTTTCAAGCGCCATCTATTGTTATTCACTGGCATAAACATTATCAGCTGCTGTCGGTCATTTCAACTTGGCAGCACTGAATTTATCACAGCAAAAACAAGGTTGCCTTTCATAAAACCAATTCAAAAATGGTTTTAATTTGGTTTTAACAAAAACAATTAGTATGGTAAAACCAGGTGTTAACAGTTGGTTTTAACATTAAAACCAAATTTTATTAAAACCATGTTAGTGTGAAAACACTATTAAGGTTTAAGGCTCATTTAGCCGACTGTATATGAAAAGTAATGAAAATGGTTATAGAGATGCAACCGCAGAATGTAAGAATCTGTACATTAGTTTTCACATAATAATATTAATCAATCAGCTTTTTCCTACCGTTGCAGTTACATTGTATTACAGTCGGCTAACTGAACCTTTAATAAACCGTTAAAATGTTGCCTGCTTTTGGAGCTGCCAGACTAACAAACTTTATTTCTCAAAATATTGGTTATTGGTTACTTTCTTATATATATACTAGCTACACCCGGTGTGCTTCGTGTTATCGAATGATGTAAATATTTTGTAAATAAACCGAAAACTCGGGTTTTTTAATGCAACATTTCGAAAGTTTTAAAAATTTGATATTGGATCATTATTAACAAAGGTTTTTTGTAAATATCTTCGGAACTACATAACCGATTTAAGAGTTTGATATCTCGTTTTGAAAAACAATAAAAAATAGAATAAAATAAAAAAAGCAAAAAAAAAAAATATATATATATACATATATATGGCATTGGTGGTGCAATATGAAAAATGGATTTTGCCACGCCCCTCCGCCCGCGGACCGAAAATCAAAAATCAGACTTCACAGTGTCACCCGCCTTAATATTCTGAAGATTCCCTGAAAATTTCATCAAAATCGGCCCAGCCGTTTTGGAGTCCATACGTTACATACATACATACATACTAGAGACCTGCGTAAACAGTCTTGAAATGTAAATACGTCATGATTTTTAAATGTATTCACGTCGCATGTATTATACTAAACCAATAATAAATGCTGTCGTACTATAAGCGAAACACTATGGTTGTATTGGTGTATGTGTATATCAGTTGTAACAAGCGATGTCGCAAGACAGCTTGTTTGTAACAAACACTCAAAAGAAGTACTGTTGATTAGTGTATGCTTGTTATTTTTCATACTGTACGTTTGAGTGTGTGTGTGTAAGATGTAGATGGTAAGCTATTATGTGATTAACCCAATACAACTAATGTTAATGCATGTGCGTGCGTTTCCATGTGCGCAGAAATATAAAAGATCATACACACATATATGCATGACGTTTGTACACGCGCTCATGCGTAGAAAGAAGCAAGCATCACAAACTCTTCCGTCAAGAAGTATTTTCTTCTTTACTCCTATACCTACAATACTGAAATAAATTTCTTGCAAACAGTGTTGTTAACGTTTGTTTTAGAAGATTTCGCTGTAGTAAAGCATTTGAAAAACTCCCTCATGTCTTAAAAGTTCTTACAAGATATATTGTGCAGGACACTAATACATACACACATCCTCTTATATATATAGATGTATGTATGTGAGTATATATGTATATGTGTGTTTATATATGTATATGTGTGTTTCCAAATGTTATAGTTAAAAATATAGCCCTTGAAAGACTTTCTGGTCGAACCTCGCATTTATTTTTGGTAGTGGCAATTTCCTGCTCATGTTTGGTTTTTTTTTATTTATTACACTTTATAAATCTGTATGTGTGTATGCATGTGTGTATTACTGCTACCAAATACATATTTATGTTGAAATGCATGTGATAGAAAAGCAATTTCGTACAAATAAACAATTTGTCGCATTTACTGAAAACTCACTTTGTCAAAATTTGAACAACAAAACAAACACAATGGCTATTAATATTCCCCCCTGTTTGGATGATTTCATACGTACACACTTAAATATTTTTGACTATTCATATCCCAGTTGGCCATGTCTTTAAGACATCTTTGACGACGGGTACAAGACAATGGTAAGTCGTAGAAGACATATTAAAGACAACTCCATACAAATCGTTAACGAAATTTTCATACAAATGGCGGCGAGGTCACACAAGACCAGATGAGCGACATTGTCGCTCAGATTGTCCTCAACAAGGCTTTATTGAAGACAAAACGTGTGACACTGTCGCTCAGATTGTCATCAACAAGGCTTTATTGAAGACATAACGAGGGACATTGTCGCTCATATTGTCGTCAACAATGCTTTATTGAAGACACAACGAGGGACATTGTCGCTCAGATTGTCCTCGACAAGGCTTTATTGAAGACAAAACGTATGACACTGTCGCTCAGATGGTCCCCAACAAAGTTTTATTGAAGAGAAAACGTGTGAAATTGTCGTTCATATAGTCATGAACGCCGATTTCTTTTAAATTGTCGATTAGAAAACTTAATCTACAGACGACATGTCGTACATGAATCGTCGAAGACAATGTCGTCTAGGACGATTTGGACAACTGGGATATAAATACCTAGATATGTATGTATGTATATGCATATGCGTTTATGAATGAATCTGTTTTGGAAATTCATGCATATGTAACAAACCATTTATTACAGTGATTCTAAGACCCACAAGCAATTATGTACCAGTATTCAATTGACAAGATTTATTTTTCGACCAATACTCTATAATACTGCAGAAAGTGCGAATAGTGAAATTGTAATGATTTAATAGTGACATTGTCAGTAGTACTACTGACCAGGTGTACCCCAGCCAATGTAATCATCTATTGATATTTAACATTAGCTTGTCATTGAAAATCCACCACCACACTGTATCACTACTGACTAAGTAGTTATTTTGGGTCAACATGGAGACATTGACACCAAAGATTCACTAGTACATTTTAGGGGCTCTAGTCTACAATATCGATATTTCCTCGCTCGTTCTCAATAGTAACATTATAGTGATTTTCTAGTGACATTGTCAATAGTGTTACTGACTAGGTGCACCCCAGCCAATGTAATCGCCTATTGACATATAACATACGGTTGTCATTGAAAATCTACCAGTAGACTTTAGCACTATTGAGAAGGTAGTTAGAACTGTTGTCTCTAACGTATCTCTACTCGCACATAAAAGGAAAGTTGTCCACATTTTAACTAGTGCAATTGTCGATGGGGAAAGAGTATTGACATAGAGACATATGGTTCTAGTCATATACATACATTCATAAGTAAGATTTTTTTAGAATATGGTGTAAATAACGTCATTCGATACTGAAATTTGAAATTTTTTTGAATTTGGGAATGATTATAATTGAGAATTTTTCCAGAGGCGCTGTTGATTATGAAGATTACAGGGATTCAATTAACTCGAAATCAGCTTATTTCGACTTAAGCAATTTTTTTTCGAGTAATACTGTCTAAGTGGATTTAAATTGTTGACCAAATGCTGGTGTTAAAATATAATGTCGAGTTTTCGAATATTCATAGAGAATTCATATAAAGTAGACTAACTTCAATTTGATTTGAAAAATTCATACTTGGGATGTTAAAAAATGTGCTAAAAAAATGCGTGTTAACATCTGAGGGATATTCAAATTACAAGCGACAAAAATAGTCACCTGGAAGGTTATCGCTTATGTTCAATAGCTTTAATTTTAATTTTTAGAGCTATGCTCTTTATGTTAGACACAGTAGTTAGGACGTGATTATCGTAACAAAAATAATCGGCACTATTACAGTTAAAAAATAAATTTTTGCTTTGATTTCTTTGTTTACATTTTTTAATTTTGGTTTTCTTTATTTTTCTCTGTTCGTAAAGTAGGAAATGCCAGATGACTTAATAATATGAACTTAAAAAACGGGGGTGCAGTCCACACAATCAAATATTTGCGGCAAATTTATTTCGTTTTATTAATAATAATAAAATAAATAAATTTTATGAACATTAAATAAATAGTTTTAAAAATATAAATAATTTTATATAGCTAAGCAGCATAGCTCTAACAGGGTGTCCTAAAATACCTCTCTTCTTTTTTTAATTTTCTGTTTTAAGGGCGTGACCTCATCCCCAGGTTGAAACTTAAGGGTTTTCATTATTATCTACTTGAGTACCAAATTTAGATCTCTTAAAGTTATAGCTGAAGTGCCTTATAATATTGATGAACGAGTCACTTCATCACCTCCATATCTCAGGAATCTTTCATTGTAAATCCTTAAAATTCCGCAAATGTTTTAAGTTTGATCATTTTACGATTGAGAGCAACAAAGCTATGAAAGATTCACGGAAAGGAAGAATGGCTTCGTGGCCATGGCCCTGAACACAAGCTAAAGAGTTGGGAATCACTGATCTGTAAGTAATAATTAAAAATAAACTGCTGTCAATTCATCTAAGCGATTTATATACATACACATTTTCTTGTACAAGTATTCATCCATTAGGAAGCTAATAAGTCAGATGCACTCTATTGTCACTCTCACCATCGTCATCATCATTATTTCAATTCGGAAAATGACAACAGTAAGAAGAACAACAACAACAATAAGGGTTGTTAAATTACACCAATATTTATTTGTACACTTATGGTAAATGTGCGAGAATGTCACCTTTAATTCCTTAATTGCAAAAGTAGGCAGAAAATCTGTTGAAGAGGCGTGACACGTGAGACACCTGGAGTGAATGCTGTTTATAGTACATTAGAAACTCAAATGTGTGTGCGTATATGTATATGTACATACATTTATTCTGTTTGTTGCAAAGCGCTTATATGAAAATTGCTTGTGAGCGTTTGTAAATTCTAACAATAATTTTGAAAAAATTTCTCTAGCTACTGTATATTTTTTTTTGTTGTTTTGTTTTCGTTTTATGTTATTTTCGATTGTCACAATTTGTACCATTAAATTATTGCAATTAGTTACAGCAACGTTCAAGTTTCGTTGAACACAGTTTCGTTTTTAATTCTATTTGTTGACTCTTGAAAATTATTCGTTTCGCAGCATAACGAATGATATAAATGAACGATTTTAAATGTAATCTTAACTAGTCCCTTATCAGTTCAATGAGTGTTCATTAACCTTAAAAGCCTCTTGATAATCAAATATAATATAAAGGGATATTGAAGAGAAGAAAATGATCTTTGAAAAAGACCCATGGGAGCAGTAAGAGAGCAGTTCTAAATTTCAAGTATAATTTATAAATAAAATCAGAGTTGTCAAATTAACGGATTTGTCATTAAATTGGTGAGTTTTCTTCAAGATGGGGACTAAAAAGTTTGTTTGTAAAGCATTTTTTCCATACTATAGAAATTTTTCGTAGATTTTAATTTTGCATTTTTTTAAATTTAAATTTGAAAATTTTTCTTAATTTTAAAGTTCTGTGGACAGTTTTTTTTAGCAATAACGAATTACGAATTAATTAAATCTTTACTATGACTTAGATCAGATCTATTCAACCTTTTTGGTTCGCGTACCATAAAACTCACAACCAACAATTCGCGTACCACCAAAAAAATTTTATGTGTATAAACAAGTTGGGCTCAATAAATAACCAAACAATTTTAAAATATTTAATCCATTTCATTTATTTATTAATAATAAAAAACAGCAACATTAGGCATGTATATAACATGCGAACATCTGTGCATATGGGTCGTTCTACAACAGAAATGCTCTTTATAATAAAAATGGAAATTCATGAAAAATACGTAAGTATACTTTTAGGATCAAACATAAACATTGTTTTTTTTTAAATTGCATTACTTGGTTAGTTAATGAAAAAAAAAATGCTAAAATTTTCGATTTGGCGTACCACCTGGGAAAGTTTCGCGTACCCCAAGTGGTACGCGTTGAATAGCCCTGACTTAGAGGATTTTTTTAAAACGCTGAAGCGCTGCAGCAGTAGAAGATCTGAAGTGAAAATTTTGCGATCCTGTAAATCAACTTAACATAACTAGTATTTAGCACGTTGAGTACAAAACCGAAGGTACTGGGTTCAATCCCTGTATCCAACAGTCAATAAATAACAACACGAAGCATTTTTCTGATATGCATTAGGTCACTTGTTGTAGGAAAGTTCAAGTGATGAAATCATAGTCACTAGTCACTGAACCATACCGACTTCAGTAGATACTAATCCTAATGTAACATCAGAGCGCCCTCCTTCGTCGTGTAGCAGAATCATCGGGGAAATAAAATAACCACAGCTTAAAAAAATTCAATACGTCTCATTTAACACCAGAGGCGCTGCAACACTGCATTATTAAAAACGTACAAAAAGCAGAGTTGTAAAATAATGAAGTTTTTCTCTGTCTCTTCCTTCACCGCCTGTCTTCTCTATCACTATCTCTTTCCTAAAAAAAGGTTACACCTAGTAATAGTTTTAGTTATGACACTGTTTTAGTTAATGAGCGATGTGCACATACATATAAGTTCGTAAAATGCATGTGGGCATTTCTACGAGAAAGTCCACTTTCTTGTCAAGTGCGACAGCAAGCAATTGAGCTTGTATTTCAGAACAATGTGACTCGATTTTCCTTAAAATTGTCCCTAATGTAGAGCTGCTGACGACCTACACAAATGAATAAAGAAGTAAAAAAAGTCTAATTTTCTTTAAAAAAAACAAGCATATTTGTTTCGACGAACAGTTGTCATTGCTATTGAAATGTCTATATACAAAAATTTCAATGCTGCAAATGAAGTGAATTGGAACACAAATTAAATATTTACAAAATGTTTACGTTAACCAGAAACTCAGTAAAAATCACTTAACGACTTTGTCAAAGATAATCCTGCAGATTTGCATGAAACCTAACGAAATCAAACGTTCTAAAAACTAACCCCCTTATGCAAAAACGATTGTTAAACTTAAAGTTGGTTTAACAAACGAATTTTGCATGTCAAAACCGGTTTAAACATATGCTTTAACTTTAACATACATTTTTGCATAAGGGGGTAAGTGACGAGTTCCAAAAGCGGGAACGAAATGCATATAGACAATTGCTTAACCATAAAAACAAGTAAAATTTTCAAATAGTAAGGAGTTTATATAAAAAAAAATCCCTACTATGTATTTGTAAATTATTCGTTCTCTTTACCAAGTAAGTGTAGTCATTAATATTTTTTATTTCCTTACTTACATTTTTATGAATATTAATTACACTCATTATTCAAAAAATCACAAAAGTTCCAAAAAAAAAAAAAAAAAAAATAATAAAAATAAAAATGCCGAAATAGTTTTATGATTATTATAACAAATTATAGAATCTAGACATCCGGTCACCCGTTTTTAAATACATCCATACGACAACACCATAAGTAAATATTTATGTACATAAGTACGTAATATAGAAAGTATTAAGTAATAAAAATCATATAAATTTTAAAATAAAATATATAATTACATACTTAGTAGTAAGTACTTCTAAAACAATACAAAGTCACTGCCATCCGTGTTCAATCATGTAATAATTATTTTATTTTGACAAATGGTTTCCGTGACAAAAATCAAACGAAATCTTTAAAAGATATAATACCTACATACTACTGTATTCCTTAGAAGTCCCAAAAGAAATCAAATCAATAAACAATAATCGAAATAAAAAAAACATAAATTACAACAACAACAAAAAAACAATAATTAAAAAGAAATTTTATTTTGAAAAGTGACGTCGGCTTACAAAAGATTTTGATTTTCCACGATCATAATCAGTTTTGAAATGCCGACATACAGAAAAATACTCGTGCACGATTCTACACGATTGTATCTTTAAAGTCAAAACATGAATAAATAATAATAATTTGAGGTTCTTTCTTTCGTCTTACCACTTAAATGATACGACATTATTCACAATTTAGTATATAAATAGCATAAATATTTAATGTATTTAGCCACAATAATGATCTTATGTGAAAGTAATCATCTGGCATGGCAATTCCTAAAGTTGGTAATACTCGTAACGAGTAAGTGTTTCGCATACTTGTTAATAAAATGCATATTTAACCAACTTATTGATCATACACATGAAATAGAGAAGGGCACATGTTAGTTACGTGATTAGTTTGAAATAAACTTAAGCATGCGTAAACGTGACAAACTTCAATTCTGTAAAAAAAAATATTTTGTGACATTTTAGTATTTAGCCTGATACTTCACAAGAATAATGCAAATGGCAATACTGGTAAGCAAGCCTGCAGTGTAGGGTTATGGAGATGGAATCCCAAACTCAAACATTTCATAAAAAATAATCTGCAGCTTCTCAGTCATGAGACACTTGTATTCAAGAGTGATCACCGAATCGATTCATTATAAATCCACAATTTATAAAAACTGTCTTATCACATTGCACTTTTTAGGGTTCCGTACACCAAAGATGAAAAGCTGCGATGTCCGTACGTCTGTCTGTCACAGGCTTTTTCTTGAGAACCGTAACCGACCTGAAGTTTTCACAGAATATGTAAAACTTTGGCTTCTATAACAGCAAATATATGACAGTTAAAAACTTAAAGAGTGTTCTAAAGCGAGCAACGAAACATTTAGAAATCCTACCGTAATATACAGGCAATTATATATAGACACTTTTAGGGCTAATAAATCAGTCAAAGTTTAAACGCTGGTTTAGTTAAACTAAACTCAAATTAGGAGTAAATCTATGGTTCATGTGTAGTTAAAAAAATATATTGTGGCATCACTTTAATAAATGTCAAAAAGCAACTGTATTGCAGCAGGCTATCAATTCTTTGCACAATCAAAAAGTCAAAAAAGTTATAGAATTTTAATTAAAGGTCACCAAATTTTACTGAAAGAGGAATTATATTTATGCTTGGCGAAAGAGAGTAGTATAAAAAATAATAGAATGTAAGAAAACAGGTCGAACAAGATCTGAAGAAAAAGTAGGGGCTTGGAAAAAAGTTGAGTGCTCTTTTAATGCAAAACATGTGGTATGTAAGTACCAAAACCATATGGCCTATATTGGTGGTTTAAATGCCCAATTTTATGCGTTTATAGATGGTTTAAATACTGTATTGATTTATAGGTTTGCTATTTTAAACACATTTTAAACCAAAAATAGAGATAAACAAACTTACACGACCTAATTCATAAAAAATATTTTGGTTTCTTAAAAGGTTTATAATCAAATTTCCATACAAAACTTCTTTTGTAAACCTCTTATAAAACAGAAATATTTTTTGTGAATAAGGCAGTTAACATTTTCAAAGTTGTGTATTTTTATGCAGGCTATATACCAATTAACACTGAAATTAAAAAAAAAAAAAACCACTAAACTAAAAAATCCGAAAATTAAAAAAATACCAAAACGAAAGATCGCTAAAATAAAAAAACGCTTAAATAAAATATATCACCAAAAATTAAATAATAAATTAAATTACATTAAATTAAATTACAAGTCATCAAAACGAAAAAGGCACTAAATGAAAAAGGTCGTTAAAATAAAATAAATTCAGTAAAGTGCGACTATGACTCGCGCACATAGGGTTCCGTAAGAACACTAATACAAACTTCATCCTATATAATATATAGTTTTGGCATTTTTTGTTTGTTTTTGGGGTCTTTTCGGTTTTTTTGTTTTGTCGTTTTTTGCGTTTTTTTCGGTTTTGGCGATTTTTTTAAGTTTTGGCACTTTTTTAGTTTAGACACTTTATTTTCTTGTTTTGGCGATTTTTTCGGTTTTTTGGCGTTTTTTCATTTTAGCGTTTTTTTTTATTTTTGGCGATTTTTTTTAATTTTTGCGATTTTTTGTTTATTTAAATTTTTTTTTTAGTTTTGGCGACATTTTCGCGTTTTGACGATTTTTTAAAATTTTTTGCGTTTTTTTTCATTTTGGGGTTTTTTTTTCATTTTGGCGATTTTTTCGAATTTGGCGATTTATTTTAGTGTTAGATTTTTTTTTAGTTTTGACGATTTTTTTCGTTTTGGCGATTTTTTTAATTTTTGGCGATTTTTTTTTTTGGTTTGGCGATTTTATAATTTTCGGTTTTTTTAGTTTTACCGTTTTTGAAAATTTCAAGTGTTTGCCTCTTACGGTTTCCAAGATATAGCAAATTGTCAAAATTACATAGTCAAAATTGCATTAACTGATGAACCACCCTTTAATTTAAATTTTTTAAATTTTAGTGTTAATTGTTGTAGTCTGTATAAAAATACACTAATTTTACAAATTTCAAGTTTCAATATACATACATATGTTCATACAATTGTTAGTATATTACATGGGATTTTAACATATTTCATTGCTCGTTTTAGAACACCCTTTAATTTTTAATTCTCATGTATTTGTTGTTGTAGCGGCCAAGGTTCTACATACTGTGTCCAAATTTCAGGTCCGTAGCTCTTACGGTTCCTGAGAAAATACCGTGCGACGGACAGACGGACAGCGTTGCGAAAACAATAGGGTTCCTTTTCACCTTTGGTGTGCGGAACCCTAAAAATCACTATAAGTAAAGAGATCGCCAAGAAACTAAAAAAATCAACCGAAAAAATTGCCAAAAACCGAACAAAATCTTCAATACGAAAATAAGCACCAAAAGTAAAAAATCGAGAAACTTATTAAAATCGCCAAAAAGAGGAACAAATCAGCAAAACGAAAAAGGCGCTGAATGAAAAATATCAGCAAAAATAAAATAAGTCGTTAAAATAAAAATTCACCAAAAGTAAACAGATCGCCAAAAACAGAAAACAAAATCGTCAAAACGAAAAATATGCCAAAGCAAAATAATCGTTATAGCAAAAAAAACTGCAAAATCACCAAAAATCTAACAAAATCGTCAATACGAAAATAAGCGCCAAAACTAAAAATGGCAAAAACAAAAAAAAAATCGCCAAAAACAGGAAAGTCAAAACAAAAAAAGCGGTAAAATTAAAAAATCGATAAAAAAAATATTCGACTATATAAAATAAAGTTCGAAACTCTTCTCGCGTGCGAGTCAATGTCGCACTTTACCGAATTTATTCAGACTTATCATAAATAAAATTTCACATGAAAATTTCCGAACCTGTGGATACTTGGTATCGAAAAACTTCATATGATTGCGAAATATTTTGACAATTTATCAAGAAAATTATTCACAGAGATGATGCATGTTGGAAAAAGTGGAAATATGTATGTAAGTTTTAAATTTTATTGGAATTGATGATACGAAAATAAAATTCATGTGAGCGAAAAATTTTATTCGGAAATTTTCACATGTGGAATTCATGAAGAGAGTGATTATGTATGATGCCATGTGTGTTTTTAAGGACTACATAAATGTATGTATATAGGATTAATTATCCTAGTGAAGTATCATGTAAAACTCTGAAAACTTTGTTGGAGAGAAAGTGCGAAGCCCACGTTTAATAATGACTGACGTCTACAAAAAATAAAACTAGTCGACGGTTAATAGACGGCTAAGGTCGGTCAGCTTAGCTGCTAGCTGATCATATCCGCTCGTATGAGCGACGGCTAAGAGATTGTGAAAATATACGTCGGCGACTATTAGCCGGCCATAAGCCGATCAGCTTTTCACTCTATTTGGTGTCCTCATAACAATCAAAGGATACTCCTAGAAGATATATAAGATAAAAGACAAGTTCAGGAATTCTTTTTTGTATATCGAGGGGTATTTTAAAAGGAGGGTCGTGTTAGCCTTTAGGCAACCTGCCGAAATAATTATAAAAGTCGATCATTTTATATTGAATTCCTCAAGAAAAAAATTAAAAAATTGTTGTTAATTTTCTTAACAAAAGAAATGTAACAAAATATTTCACATATATGATTGTTCTTAATACCCACAAATGTGTCCTGTCAGCAATCGCTTAATTGTAACACAACCCTTTCACACTTTCTGGAAATAAGAAGGTGCTAACGATTTGTTCAAAGAAGACTTTAGATCTTATAAAGTTTTAAAAGTACTCGTTGGGATCTTATTCAAAGAGAAGGCGAACTTCCTTTTCGTTTTGAAGATTGTTGTGGTGAATTGGGAATGGAAACAATTGTGCATCTAAATTTCGACTATAGTATGTGCCAAGACGCACGCGATTATTGGGGCAATTATGAATGAAATTCCGCGGGAAATTTTTCCCTGGGAACAATTCCAATTAATAGCAAGTAGTAGGCAAAACAAAAAATTCTAATTGGAAAAGGGAGATATTTCTCGCGGATTTTTATTCATAATTGCCCTGTGTATGTTTGATTCAGGTGGCCTTCAATAAAATTCTAACCTGGAAATTAAATTTTAAAACCGCAAAAAAGTGAAAACTTCAAAACTTTGGTGTTATTTGTTCATTAATAATTATCACATGTAATTTGGCTTAAAAAGCGATACGAACTTTAGCCTGTTAAAATCACAAATATAGAAACAAATGGACTTCGAATAATAATTAAAATTAACTAAAATTAATAGCCATGGGCCTGTGGCAAAAATTAAATAAAAATATACTTAATAGTAACAAACCAAAAAAGTTTGTCTTAAATAGAACAAAAAATAAGCAAATTAACTAACATGTGTATAATTAGTAAAAAGAACAAAACGACAATGGTAAGACTGTTGTAAATATAGTGATGGTAAAATTGAGCTTACAATACAAAAAAGCTTTCAGCAAATTGAAATACGATGAATCAAAACAATTCACATATTCCATTTGCAATAAAATGCTAAGTATATAAAGCAGAAATCTACATCAACTGACACCACACACAGTGGACCAAACACAAAAGAACGCTGATGATGAAGGTTTAGTGGCCTTCGAAAACGGCTGGCTGTTCCGTTCAACTATGTGTTGTTAGTCAGAATATTTACAACAGACTTTGGTGTTATTTGTTCATTAATAATTATCACATGTAATTTGGCTTAAAAAGCGATACGAACTTTAGCCCGTTCAAATCACAAATATAGAAACAAATGGAGTTCGAAGAATAATTAAAATTAACTTCAAATATGTATGTTTGGTGAACATGCACGTTAGTGAGTAAGCTACTCACTATCTCATCTGTAATTGGTAATCACTTGCATGTGTCTCTATCTATATAAAGGTTTTGATACCCTACAGCAAAGGAGATACTGTGCACAGTGATATTCAATAATATCGTTTCGTTCAATCATTAAGTAGATTAAACGGTAAATTACAAAATATTAAAAATAAAAAAAAAAATAAAAACATATAAGAGCAAGTAGAAAACGAAGATTTCCAATTTTAAGGGTTCCATACAATAAAGGTGAAAAGCACCTTACTGTTTTCGCTGCGACTTTTGTCCATCCGTCTGTCTATCACATACTGTTTTCTCGAGAAACGTAAGAACTAAGGATTTGAAATTTTCAGAGAATATGCAAAACTTTTGGCGCTATTAAAATAAAATAAATGAATAAAATGCAAAAAAAAAACTCACTAAAGTAAAAAAGTCGCCAATAAAACTAAAAAAATCGCCAGACGGAAAAAATCACCACAACTAATAAAACGCTGAAACTAAAATAAATCGCCGAAAACCGAAAATAATTGCTAAAACGAAAATAAATGTCACAACTAAAAAAAACTTGGTAAAAGCGTCATAACTAAAAAATCGAAAACCCATTATATAGGCTAGTATTACATATCGTATGGTGTCACATATCGCTCATTTGCTCAAAGAACGTGGTAACTCAAAAAATTTAATTTGTGAGTTAGTGATGCAGAATTAATCCTCATATCGTTCTTCATGTTGTGTAAAAATTTCATAGAAATATCTTGTTTACTCAACTCTTGAAAGCAAAATAAAATTTTCTTTTTCCATTTCGTTGTATGTGAATTGAAAACTTTAAACTCGCTTCCTGCAAAGTAGTTTTTTTTTAGTTATGACGTTCTTTGAGTATATGTAGTTTCCGTACGGAAACCTTTGTGTACTGGTCGAAGCCGCACTTTACTGAATTTTCTATTAAATATCTCTTTGCCAACATTCGGAGAGTTTTTCGCTTAAGCCCTCGACCACAAAAGCAAGTTTTTGTGCCTTAATACAAGCAATAACGCCGGCAGAAT
The DNA here is from genome assembly GCA_949987645.1 of Tachina grossa. Taxonomy (NCBI): domain Eukaryota; kingdom Metazoa; phylum Arthropoda; class Insecta; order Diptera; family Tachinidae; genus Tachina; species Tachina grossa. The sequence goes on along the minus strand of OX465278.1, from coordinate 44,531,564 downwards.
AACGGTATTTGACTATGTACACAGAAAAAAAACATCATCGAAATGCAACCAACAAAACATATTGTAAAAATTTAATTTAAAAATTAACAATCGTCATTGTTGATATAACAAATTTAAATTTTTGTAGTCAATTAAATTACTCAACAAAATTATTTGTTAAATTATATCATAATGGAATGCGCACATTTAGAAGAAACAAGAAATCATATTTTGTGTGTATTCATCATTTGCGTATTTAATTAAGTTTTGCTCTTTAGCTGAGAGGTAAGTGAGTGAGTTTATTAATCTTGATGTTGCCGGTTCAACTCCGCCCAAAGACATTTAGTGTTTTTCGCAGACAAGCAAAAATCGTTTCGAGGATTGTGATTGTGTATAACAATTATGATAAGGAAATTCAACAATTGAATTGTTAATATAACAACAACCTTAAATGAAATAACTTTGAAATCTAACAAAAATAAATGTTGAAAAAATAAATAAATGTCAACAAATTAGTTGTTGATACATTTAATTGAAAGTATTTTTAAGATTATCCTTTAACTTACAATTTCGTTAATTGTATTTACAAAAATCGTTGTAGGTTCAAAATCAATTAATTATTTAATTGATATAACAAACAAATTAATTGTATTTACAAATAATTTTTTTTTCTGTGTAGGTTAGTGATGTTTATGATGTGTGCAGAGGTGCACTACTCGTATTAACTAATGCGGCCTTATTTGGAAATCTATCACTGCGCTGCATCTGATGGGCATGTCGTCGGTTGGTTCACTCAGCTGATGCTAAACAGCTGATACAGATGCTTAATTAAAGTGTGGACAAAAAATCATTTGATTAAAATTTCGAACGAGAGATAACATTAAAAATTTATAAATTATTAATAAAAAGGTTTTTTTGACTTGCATGAAAACAAAAATTAGTTCTAATTGTGCAATTTAAAAACTAAGGGTCTTATGCAAAAAAACTTAATAAAGCTTTGCCAAGCAATGTTAAGTAAAGTTGTATTCTAAAAAAATTATTGTATAAAAATTTTAAAGTAGGCACCCACGTTTGTTAAGACTACTTTAAGTTGATATTTCCAAAATGTGTATTTTGTACCTCAAATATTTTTACTAATATAGCACATACTGATTCATGTTACATCTGAAAATGAAGCTAGAAGTGCCTGGTCTTATCTTAAATTTATTATTTCTGTCATGTAATGGGAAACATCACCAAATTATCCAACTGCTTCGAAATACATAGCAAAATCCATAAAAAAAATATTGAAATAAATACAATTATACAAAAATGTTTTAGTGATGTACATACAATCAAAACAAATCGAAAAAAGCTGGATATTCAAATCCCCTTTTCATTCGAATAAAACAAATTGTGATAATTTTTCACATTTTTTTACTTTTACTTCATGGTTGTGTTTATCTGTTTTCCTATTAAGTCAGAAGCTCATATTTTTTAAATTAGGTTGCTTTACTTCAAGATAATAAAAATTTATTTAATAAAATAAAAAAAATATTTGAATACCCGAATGAAATTGTATTCAATTTTGTACATCATAAGCTGTGAAGTGGTTGTTGAACACGGTGGTGTTACCAGTATTTATTATTAAATCACAAAATATTTAAAGTTGTCTTTTGCATATGATTTTTTAATAAAGCTATGTTAGCCTTAAAGTGCTTATCAACTACTATGAACTTTAAACCTAAAGTAAAATATTTTTTTGCATAAGGGGGTAAGTTTTGAAAATAAAAATATATAAAATTCTTTCTAAAAAAATGTATTTTTCAACGAATTCCAAAAGCTATGGAATACGTTAATATTATACAAAACTATCCGGGTAATATATATATATATATATATATATATATATATATATATATATATTTTTTTTTTTTTTTGTTTTATTCCAACCAAATTAGGAAACATCTGATAGATATTGTTATGTGAAAAATAATGAAAATGGTTATAGAGATGTAATGTAACGTAACCTACTTTTCATATAAAAATATCGATCAGCTGTTTCCTACGTTGCAGTTACATTACGTTACAGTCGGCTAACTGAGCCTTTAGTCGCTCGTTGCAACAACAATTTTTGTGATCAGTGGCTGATGCCTTTTTGATCATCATATCGAGCCGTAATTAACAAAAAAGCTTAAGTGACATAATTTTAAAACTTAATTTTTTAACCAAAATCGATTATTTGCGATCGTTTTCATCAAATATACGATGTCCAAAAAATGTGTCGTTGAGCTTTTTTAGTGGTTATGGCTCGATATACTGAGGAGTTGCATTTCAAAATTCATGACATTTGCAGTGTTGTCAATTTTGTGGATTTTTCGAACGCACGACGCATCAGATGCAGCGCTGGCATGAATTTCTGAACAGGCTATGATTTCATTGACGTACATTAAATTTTTTTTAATAATACTTTTAAGCAGTTGGTATTTTTCCTTTTCAAATTTTCAAGCTGTGACCTAGAAATTAAAATAGTTTAACTCTCTCATGAAACAAACTGCAGCCCTTCTTTTCTTATTTCCTATATAGCGCTTAATGTAGTCGACCTGAAGCTTTAACTTTATTAACTTCTTGTTATTTCAAACCAAATAGGTAGAGATAAATGCATTCATTAGACACATAATTCTCATGTAGAAAAAAAGTTGAGAAATAAAGTCATTAAATCGTTCACCGAAGCAATTTGTAACTACAATTCAATATTTTACATAAAAATGATCAGGCTCGTTCTCGTACGTGCCCATAAGCCATGAGAATATTTTACGGGTTGCGTTGCAGTTGCAGTTGGCGGTTTTAGTGAAAGGTTTTTTTTTTAGTTAAAATTTCTCATTGAATATATTTAATAAAACCGAATAAAATCAAATGCAAACAAAGAATAAAAGGAATGAATCAATAATGATAATATTTAATTAATTAATTCATAAATACGTAGATACATATACAGTTTGGTTACTCTTTTAGTCAGTCACTCACTTTCTTACGAGAAGACACCAACCAACCAACCAACCAACCACCGGTAGCCACCAGCCAGACTTTAAAATTGAAACTGATTATGAATTCATGTGTGTACTGATGGATTTGTTTGTGTGTTTTGAGATATTTTTTTTTTGGATTTCTGTAGAATTCCAGACAAGTGCTGCAACCAACCATCATTACTTGTGTTTAAAATATTTGAGGTCTATAAAGCATTTTCGACAAATTTCCAATTAAAAATTAATTATCCAAAATATTTGATAAATTTTTTTATTTCGAGCACTGTTGACATTCCAGATTAGTTTGTAACATTTACTATGAATTTCAGACCTCAGGTATTAAATATGTATACATATAAAAGTAATTACAAATGTACTTCCGCAAGTTTAAATAAAATAAAAAATAAAAAATAGATCACATAATCAATAAGTAAATATAAAGTCCTCAAAGAATGAGGTAAAATTGTGAGTTACTAATATTTTTCAACCTTGACATCGGATATGTTAAAATTTGTTGGAATTTGTCCTGTCCCCTTGATATCCGAACAGGAATATCTCTTTGAGAAAACGGGTGTAACAATAACGTGGACTGTAGTCTTGGTAATCGGCTTTTTCAGACATTACACTTAACTGGTTCGTTCTAACCCTACAGAGCTTAATAGATAATGCTTGATATCGCAACTAAGTGTGGGAAATTTGTCTGTGGCGGGCATCGTTTTAAGCCCCAAAAGAGGACTGACGCTGTGTTCGGCAATCGATTGAGTCTTCTCTTTGAAGATAGTCGGCAGATGTGAGGAAGCATACGTAAAGACTAGGGTTGGCAAAGTTGGTGGAAAAATGGTCTTAGAGTGTTCTCTTGGATAGTAGGCAGTGTACTAGGTTCGATTTGGGTGTTTATGCAAACAATTCAAAGTAACTTCGCAGTTTGTATTTGTTAACAAACAAAAAAAGAATTCTAGTGCCAGACAAATGCTAGGGATTGGTCAGCGGGATACCATTCCAGGTGCTGCTGCTATTCAATAGCTGCTGCTAACGATTGTAGCGAAAAACCCTGGTATTTGGGGATATCTTTTGGTTTGTATTCCGCACTGAAACTGGCGCTCAAAAGAATCTTAAGCACTGATGTCTTCTTTTGGAGAATACGCGGCAACCCCCAGATGCTGCATGTGTTCACTGAGAACTATACGTACACCCAGAAAAAAGATTGGTTGGAAAACGGTTAGTCCAATAAAATATCATTTGCATTAACTATATTTCAGTTCACGCTATCAATTTTTTTTTAATCCAAAAAACAATCCATGTTCATTGCCATAAGGGCATAATTGTAACAAAGATATGATTGTGACAATACTTAAATTGATTGCATCAACCGAGCGTATGCTTTTGTCATCACTAATTAACTGATTGGTTAACCCAACCGAATAAAAAATTACGAATTGAATTTTACTCTTTTGGTATTAGCAACTAAAAATTGTCGTTCAATATTAAAATTAAAACAAAAACTTTCAATCAGTTGCTGCAACTAACTAAAGGTTGAGTTTACTATCATAGTTTATAGCAGCAAATTAAAAAATTAACTTTTGTGACTTTAAAGATATTATGATTTTTGAATTCTCAAATGGTTTTTGAAAGTCTGTGCATAAGATAACAGGTTTGTGGCTTTTCAAAATGTGTGGTTGAAGAAATGTATGTATATAGACATGCTTCACCATTAGGAAATAAATTTCAATTAAAATAAACTTATGACAATATGTCAAATAATAAATTTCTGAAATTGTGTATTTTTATTTGCGTTTATTGTTTATTTTTATTTCAGCAATGAAGGCCAATTTTTCTTTTACAGGTACCAATTATGATATTGGTTTAATTACATTAACCTAATTTTCGGTAGCAAGAATAACATTTATTTCAAATTCCATACTGTCAACCACAAGAAAATTTCAGTCGTTATACTAGAATTCTATGATAGCTGGTGCAACCGCCAAAATTCAATTGGCAACAAATTCGGTTTTCACAACGGATCTGTTTTTTCTGTGTAGTGGCTGCTGTTCCTACGAAAATCACTGGAAGAATGTTATTGGATGTCTAGTGGTAGGTGCTGCTGCTATTCAACAGATACTACTTCTAATGCTAGCGGATTGTCCTCGGTCTTAACATTTATATTCCTTAATAAGGCTGACTCTCGTATGTCTCTAAGCAGTGTTGGATTAGTTGATTCGAACTTTGAAGCATCCCACTAACGTGCTTGCTCGTAGTTAATATTCAAAGATTGCAACCTATTAATTCCTTGCAAGTCTACTGGTGTGCTTAGGGACGGTGGATAATGCTTCAGTTCATCCGGTGTTAAGACCAACATGAGGTTAGGTCATCATGGCAGGTACTCACGTTAATCTTAGACACATCTCGGTATGATCTAGAGTCCCAAGGCTTTATTAATTAGTATCCTTGCAAATCGGGAGATGAATGGTTTTTACTTGCTGTTAGCCACCGTGTACCAGCTGTCGAATTATCAATTTATCCTTTTTTAGTCATTGCTATTCAATATGAACTAGAGTTGAGCGATTTTTCGAAACCTGTTACTTTTTCACAGCGATTGAAAAATCACATATCACAACTGTGACTGAATTTATCAAGTAACAGGTTTTGGAAATATAGTTCTTTCATACAAAATGTGAATGTACTTGTATGCTTACTTTACAGTAAAAAGCTACCACATTAATTTTTTTTACACATTCAGCTTTTGTCAAGAAAAAATCGTCAAATCGTGTCAAATCGTCTTTTCTGGCAACTATGTACACCTCACATTTTTATATTTGCAATTTTATTGTCTCTCTGCCTGTTATACAACAATTCTCAATGTATGGATGGGGTTGATTGCTAATTGTTTATTTTTGTCGCTCTTCTTATTAGTATTTATCAAGACACCAATACTAATAAATACTTTTAAAGCAGAAGAGCTGAAATGTGTTAAACCGTGATCACAGTCACTTTTTAATTTCACTGCTGCTCTTCTTATTAGATTTTCTCAAAATAAGAGAACTGCTACAAACAAAATATTGCTAAACTGTGATCACAGTCACAGTTTAAAAGAACAGCGATTTATAATTCACGTTCACAAGGAGAATCATTATTAAAAAATCACGTTATCGCTCATCACTAATATGAACCATGAACTAGAATTCCCAGCTTTATGTTAAATCGTCAAGCAGGCCTAATGAAGAATGCACATTCCACTACAAAGACAAAGATCCTAACACGTAATGTACTAAATCGGCTAAGCTTTTTCAATGTCGAATCTTTCTTTAATTCACTACTGTTACGCCACTAATAAGGGCCATTTTCACAACTTGCCTTTAGCTAAAGGTTGGATTTTGTCTGCCCGATAAATGGATTTGCGTTATAAAACCTTCATATATTATTTTTGTATCCATTAAATGTTATTATTATTGATAATAATAGCAATAAAAAATTTAATTAGTAACAACGCAAAGATATTTATCGAGCAGACAAATTCCTACCTTTAACTAAAGGCAAGTTGTGAAAATGGCCCTAATAAGTTTGACTTCCATTCTCATTACTGAGTCCCTAGTTTATAACACTATAATTATCTTCTGACTGCAGCGGATCGCAGACTGATGCTAGCAAGAGATAATATTCACAAAAACATGCGTAAAGTCATAAATTAAATTAAATTAAATTAATAGCCATGGGCATGTGGCAAAAATTAAAATAAATATACTTAATAGTAATAAACCAAAAAAATTTTTTTAAGCAGAACAAAATTAAACAAATTAACTAAATTGACTAACATCTGCATAATTAGTAAAGAAGAAACGACAATGGTAAGACTGTTGTAAATTTTGTTGATTTTTCTCTACCAAGAATCAAAGAATATTTGGAAGTCTTATCTTATTGTTATGAGATTTTTAGAGAAGTCGTGAAGATATTAAACCAATCTCACTGAGCGATTTAAACCCATCCTTCCCCCCAAATAGAACATTTTCCTTTTCACACCTTGCAGAGCACTTTTTTTTATATAAAAACTTAGCTTCAATGAGAGACCAGAGATTGGGCACTGATGTGTACTTGAACAATTCCAGATGACATTCTATCCCCTGAATGAACGCAACATCCATCTTCTAAGCAGAAATATCTGCAATGAAGAAATCAGAAACCTGTCAAGATTTTATCGAATATCAAATACAGCCATTATTTATAGTTGTGTATACATCAAACTTTGTCAGAGAATACCAAACAACCCCAGTTGAGATGGCGGATCATTCCACTATCACGGTCAAGTGATTGCATGTACATGCAGTTTTTACAGGAAACCTCATCGCGGATGACATATGCTTCAGTAAAATCTACATGGCATCCCTCTCTCATACTCCTGGAAGCGTATTGATGGTGTCTTTATAACTGTAATTGGTACTTCATCGTGGGCAACTTTAAGACGTGAATAACTACGATTTTTTTTTTAATAAACACAACCGCGAAGCGATTAGCTTGTCTGCGGGCAACACCCAGGGTCTATGGCGGGAATCGAACCCACGACCTCTGCACTGAGAGGCTAGCATCGCTACCACTCAGCCACAAGGGCACCCATCATCTCTCATCTTTCTGGAAGGGTATAGAAGATTAGAATTGTGTAGTTTATGAATGAAATAGTAACAAGCCGTAAATTATTCCTGTTGAAGTTCAGAATGCCATTATATGAAAATGGTTGTATCAATGCTTTGGCCTGCCTTAAACCAGAAGAAGTCATCCATATTTTCTTAGCGGTCGAAGTGTCATTTCCTTTGGTCAGAGATGTTCAAGTCGACCGACTTAAGGATGTCCTTACAACTGTAACGCAATCTAGGTGGCGCAATGACTCTACAAAAAGAACTATGTAATTTTATAAGCTTTTAAGAATATAAATGTGTTCCACATGGCTATGATCAGTGGGCACTGCGTCTTTGGTAACGATACACAAAAAGTTGGCTCACCTCTATTATGATTACTGTTCCACTTGCACAGATATATAAGAAGGCGAAACGATAATAAACTTTCTGGTCTTCTCTCATGCAGTGAAAAGCCGCCGCCTTTGGTTTACGTGCAATGGGTACTCCGGATGTCGTATGTATCAAACAAGGTCCTCCGAAACAAAAGTGGTTCTATCTTTGGTTTCATATTTGAAAGTTTGGTACGATTTCACACAACGATCTTATTTGATCCCTCTCGCTTTACTTTAATACTTATACATTTCCCTTCAATCCACTTTATCCAACCTAATTTTCCCCTTTTTCTTTCCTATCTAATTAAAGTACCCATCGATATTGAACCTAAATGTGTTGTATGCTTTGTTTTTTGGATATAGCGCATTTTTAAATATTTACCCTTATTCCAGTTGTCGGCATCGACGGCACTTTAACACAATACCAAAAAATTGGGGCTTGTGTATTCGCTCTCAAGAACAATTGACAATCTATTTCCGTTCCCTATGGTCTAGAAAAAAGCATAAACCTGCCAACAGGAGTCAGTGGTTTTCGACAACAGGTACACAAGCCCCAATTTTTTGGTATTGTGTTAAAGTGACGTCGATGCCGACAACTGGGATAAGGGTGATTGATCCCGATATTCCTAAATCATTCATAAATGATATGATTTTTACCATTTGTCAAGTATACTCAGTTTTCCAACCTCATTGATCAAGTTCCCCGGACTATTAGATTGTATCGCTAATAATGCAATGTTTAAGTTAAGTCAATTTCCAGTTGCCATCTGCGGTAATAAAGTCATATGACATTATTCATTAAGGAAACACTCTTCTTGGTGTCAAAAAATTTATAGAGACTGGAATATGTTTAATTTACACAACTTGAGGTAATCATCTGAAAGTTATTTTATGTAGAAACTATTATCTGCAAGCCTTTAATACCAGTGAAAAAGTTTACACTAATTGATGCTAAGTCGCCTCTATGTGAGGTACATTGGATTGGGTTTAATTGATTTCCTGGTCCGCGGAGATTTCGCTTGGTGATCCACTGAGCTATTGGAGTACCTTTTACAATTCCACGAGCATTTAATGCTCTAAAGCAATAACTTTTCTAAATTTGAATAAGTTACTTGAATTAACATTTACCTGATCCACCAAGTCCTCAAAGAATTTGTTGTATAAAATGGATAGTCGATACTTCGATTACACATGATTTTTTACTCAATTCTGAGAATCGCATGTAAAAGTAGCCCTAAAAATAAAAATTTCTGGATCATTTGTTTTGTCAAGTTGGCTGTATTAATAATTTAATGGCCATACAAATTTTTTTGTTCAATGTGGGTGAAGATGTTTATTGAAATATGAAAAATCTCATATTGTTGTTTTAGTTTTTCATCTAAAATTGTTGTTCCAAATGTCCTCTTTCACTCAATACTAATATTATGTTATAGGCCTTTTTCTAAAAAGTATGTAAAATTAAAACAAAGAAAATTTCTAGCAACACGGCAACACTGATAAGATGGCGCTATTCACATAATTTACCAGTGTTGCCGTGTTTTTCTTTTTTTACTCTTACGTACTTTATTTTATTAATAATAATTATTATTATGCAACCCAAAGGACATTTTGTGCAGTTCCAATGTCAATATTTCTGAATAACCCTACATCATATGCATCACAGATTCCTCATGGCAGATACCCATAGGAATAACCGGCAAGATTCTTCCCTGAAGGTGCTTGACGTTTCGTTAAATATGCATATGCAGATCTATTGAGATTCATTTTGGCTTAAATAAATTGATCGTTATCGATCAGCTTTAAAAAAAAAAAAACTTTAAAATTTTTTTTTGTCTTTTCTGAAATAGTTTCACAAACAAACTTCTTCGTTTCCGTTAAGGGTTTATGTTTTTTAAATCTACATTTATCTTTGTTTATTCGATAATATTGAATTAATTGAATTGTGTTTTAAATGTTTATTTAATAAATTAACTTGTAAGCTTTTGCTGTCGTTGTCACTGATCACCATGATGATGATGATGATGAAGCCTTGTCCAATCATTGATCGCTGTTAAGCGTCTTTTTCTTCTTCCAATTCTTGCAAATTTCATATCAAACGTACTGTATCGTTTAGTGAAATTTATGACGAATTTTGCATAATATTTCTTCATTTATTTTTCTCTTTTTAATGCGTCCTCGTTGTCGTTATTGTTGGTTGCTGTTGGACATGTTGTTTTAATTCAATTTAACATTAATGAGCTGTAATGATTCAGTGCGGCCTTCTTTAATGTCTGAGTCCGTATGTTTGTATTTTAAATGATTTTCAATTGAATTTTAATTTGTGAAAATCATGAATTTACGTTTTAATAAGGTTTTTTTTTCTTATTGCCACAAATACAAAAATTATTTATTGATGTCAGCGTAATTCTTTGAATGTGCATATGCGTGGTGTCATGTAAAATTGTACATGGGTATGTAATCGTATGTATGTATATTTGTATAGAATATCTTAAACCTCTTAATTCTGTAACACAGTTTCTTTTTCCAGCTGATGTAGGCTTCAACCTGTCCAGGATATTACAAAAGGTACACGGAGAAAACAGATTCGTTGTGACAACCGAATTTGTTGCCAATTGAATTTTGGCGGTTGCAGCAACTATCATAGAATTCTGCTATAGCGACTGAAATTTTCTTGTGGTACCACTATATTTTAATTATAACCCTAAACCCAACAGTTGCAGCAGCAGAAAAAATTGGTTGACAGTATGGAATTTGAAATAAATGTTATTCTTGCTACCGAAAATTAGGTAGGTTAATGTAATTAAACCAATATCATAATTGGTACCTGTAAAAGAAAAATTGGCCTTTCTTGCTGAAATAAAAATAAGCAATAAACGCAAATAAGAATACACAATTTAAGAAATTTATTATTTGACATATTGTCATAAGTTTATTTTAATTGAAATTTATTTCCTAATGGTGAAGTATGTCTATATACATTTCTTCAACCACACATTTTGAAAAGCCACAAACCTGTTATCTTATGCACAGACTTTCAAAAACCATTTGAGAATTCAAAAATCATAATATCTTTGAAAGTCACAAAAGTTAATTTTTTAATTTGCTGCTATAAACTATGATAGTAAACTCAACCTCTAGTTAGTTGCAGCAACTGATTGAAAGTTTTTATTTTAATTTTAATATAGAACGACAATTTTTTAGTTGCTAATATCAAAAGTTGGTAGTAAAATTCAATTCGTAATATTTTATTCGGTTGGGTTAATCAATCAGTTAATTAGTCATGACAAAAGCATACGATCGGTTGATGCAATCAATTAAAGTATTGTCACAATCATGTCTTTGTTACAATTATGCCCTTATGGCAATGAACATGGATTGTTGTTTGGATTAACAGAAAATTGATAGCGTGAACTGAAATATAGTTAATGCAAATGATTTTTTATTGGACTAACCGTTTTCCAACCAATCTTTTTTCTGGGTGTATGTTTCCTTTATAAACATTAACACGAAGATTTTGGTGTTTTAACAGTTAGATAAATAACACAGTATTCTGTTCTCAATTTAACGGTAAAAAAATAAACTTTCGAAAATCTGCTTGAAATTTTACAATTGCTCTACTACAAAACAGCAAAATATGGCTTAAGCACTTTTTCATTTCTCCATTTTTCCTAACTATAGTTACATATGTATGTATATATAGTTATATGTATACATACAAGAGTAAAAGTAATAATTCTTTCTGCCAAAATAAACCGACTTCAATGCAAAGATTTGATAGAAGAAGATAAGCAGAAGTACGTGATATATAAAATTAAATTTTAATGGGCGTGCCCCCGCCCAATTTTTAGATGCAAGATGTTTTTTCGCTTAGGGTGCTTGTTAAGTCTTTTAAAAATCGGTATATGCAAGCAACGAATATTTTTGTAGACAATTTTTGTTCGAATTTCGTGATATCATCAATTTACTCACCTCCCAGATTTTCAGTTACCGAAGCTCAGTATGAGAAGTTCTACAAATCACTTGGATCTTGTTTCGTGGCAGCTGGCGACTACAATACCAAACATACGTACTGAGGTTCGCGCCTTGTAACACCTTGAGGTCGAGCTTTGTTTAATACAATTTCAAAAATGGGCTTGGATGTGATTTCGAGTGGGGAGCCTACTTACTGGCCTACTGACGTACGAAAAATTCTATGTTATAGATTTTGGCGTAATGAAAAATATCCATAGGGACTTAATTCACGTGGAGGCTTCGCTAGATCCGATCACTCTCCCACAATAGTTACAATTTTCAACCCACTAAGGACTGATTTAACTAACTCATATGTGAAGGTGATTAATGGGGTGAACTGGCTAGGATTCAAAAAATATTTTGGTAGTCACTGCGTAGAAAACATTCAGCTAAGATCATCCCATGATATTGAATTTAACATTGCCAATTTTAACGAAAATATTAAACAGGCTTCTGAGCATGCCACCAGCTCCCGTCCGCAGACTGGGTTTAATAGAATTTATTCCACGGATATTGAACGTCTCGTATGTGAAAAAAGAAGAGCTAGAAGGGAATGGCAACAGCACAGATCACCCCAACATAAATTCAAATTTAAAGAATGCACTAAACGACTCCAAGAGTTGCTTGCATCTGAAAAAACTGCATCTCTTAAAAATTATCTGGAAGGTCTTGATGTCACACCAGCATCTAATTACTCCTTGTGGCGCGCTACTAGAAGGTTTTAAAGACCCTTTGAGTTTAAACCCCCTCTGCGCACTTCGACCGGTGATTGGGCAAGAAGCGATACTGAAAAAGCTAAAATATTTGCTGAGCATTTAAAATCCGTATTTACCCCAAATACATGCACTGGTGTTGCTGATTTGCCGAATGTAGTTGCTCCACCCCCTCGAGCCTTAAAGTTTATGATGCGTGATGTACATAAACTAATTGCTGAGCTCAACCCGAAGAAAGCTCCGAGTATTGATGGAATTAGTAACCAGATGCTGATGAAGTTGCCGCATATTGCAATAAAAATCCTGCTGTTTATTTTTAATGCCATTTTACGACTGGACTATTATCCACACAGCTGGAAACTTGCCAAGATAAAAATGATTCCAAAGCCAAGCAAAGATCCTACCAAGACTGAGTCATATAGTCCTATAAGCTTACTATCAACAATCTCAAAGCTTTTCGAGAAGTGGCTCATGACTAAACTGTCCAAAATTTTAGCTGATAATGGGTGCATCCCGGACCATCAATTTGGTTTTAGAAGTCAGCATAGCACCATTGAACAAACGCAGAGATTGGTCCAAGTTGTAAGAAGAACATTTAAAGAAAAGAAGTATTGTTCTGCTCTCTTTATTGATGTTTCTCAGGCATTTGATAAAGTATGGCACGAAGGCCTAGTTTTAAAATTGAAGACATATCTGCCAATAAACATTCAAAACCTTTTGGAAAGTTATATTATTGATAGGAAGTTCACTGTTGTGGAAGGAGAGTTCACGAGTGTGCCCGAATCTATATCTTCCGGTGTGCCACAGGGTAGTATTCTGGGTCCTGTCTTGTATTTAATATATACTTGTGATATGCCTGTGAGCAATAATATCCATATTTCTACATTTGACGATGATACAGCCTGTATGAGTGTGCACGAAAACCCTTATGAGGCATCCCGCAATCTCCAGGAACATATTACCCAGCTGGAAATATGGTTGAACTTATGGAGAATTAAAGTCAATGAACAAAAGTGTGTCCATATAACGTTTACCCTAAGAAGAGATACTTGCTCCCCTATTCGAATCAACAATCAAAATATTCCTCAACATTCCCAAGTGAAATACCTTGGTATACATCTTGATCGAAGGCTTACATGGAAACATCATATTGACTCTAAGTTAACTCAGATGAAACTTAAGTTAACTCAAATATATTTGTGGATTGGCAGAAATTCGACACTCAGCCTAGACTGCAAACTTTTACTATACAAGTCGCTTTTGAAGCCAATATGGTGCTACGGAATTCAGTTATGGGGCACTGCTTCAGCTTCCAATGTCGAGAGAATCCAACGAAGGCAACACAAAATTTTATGGTTAATAACATCGGCTCCATGGTACACAGAAAAAACTAAGGGCCTAATTTTGTAAAACGCAGCGCTTAGCGTTGATAAATTTTGTATGTACTTTGTTTTTGTATGTTGAATTTTTTCCATATAAAATTTGTTAACGCTTGGCGTTGAGTTTTATAAAATTTTCAGTAACCAAATTCATTGAATCAGTAAATATTTTGTATGAATGCGCACCTACAAAGAAATTTGTAGATTCTGATAACAATTTTGTAAAAATTTAACCGGAAAAAATTTTTATTTTTACTTAACTTATTATGGCATTAGAGAAAAAAGTTAACTTAAACTCAAAATATTTTCAGTCAAATGTATTAATAGGAACAGAAAAACATTTTTGCAGATTTTTTTTGTATTATTCAGCAAATTTTTTTTTTATAATTTACAAACACATTCACTAAAATTTTTCGCATTATCAGAAAATAAATTAACTGAATCAATAACAATTCTTACCAATTTTTCTAAAAAAAAACTAGTAAAAGTTTTAATTAAAAAAAAAATAACTGAATCAAATAAAAGGTTCAACTATTTTTTTTTTACTTTCAAAAATTGGCTTGTTTTTATGGTTAAGCATTTCGTTCCCGCTTTTGGAACTCGTCAGTAGACTTCAACCCAAAAATTTTTGAATTTAGCTAACAAACTCCGTATGTTTATAGTAAGACTCTTAATACTATATTGAGAATCACAATATACAAACATAATAAGTTTAAAAACCGCAAACAAAAATCTTTAAAAAATAAAATAAAATGTTTTTTATATCTATAAAATAATTTGTAGAAAAAATTATAAAAAAATCAGACAAATTTTTTTACAGTATATAAAAGCAAATTTGACTGAAAATAACAAATTTAAATATAAAAAAAAATAAATCTAAAATTTTTTTTAAAAATTTTACTTTATATATACCTCGTTTATACGCAAATCTTATTTGCAAATAAAACTATTTGCAAATAATGAACTCACCGTTTATACGTAGATAAAATACATTACTATCTGTGAATGCTATTGCCACACATTGTAAAATTTGTATTAAATTTCTTACAAAACAAAAATAATTGGCAACATTTTACACTTTATTTGCAAATAGTTTTCGTGAGTTACACCTAATTCACACGAAGACTTTTATGAAGTCTATTTTTCGACGTCACTTTTTGTTTGTTAGCGAACGGTGTAGAGAAGAAAGAGGGGTAGAAAAAATGGGTCTCATGCATAAAAACGAGTAAAAGCGCTGAGTTGAGTCAGGTGAGCAATTGCTCGTAAGTTGAGCTCGATCAAACAGCAACAGCTTTTGCTCAATTTCGTATGCATAAAAATGAGTTCAAACCAATTGCAATTACTTGAGCAAAGGGAGATCAAACGTCTAATGGTTATTGAAGTGCAAATATGTCGTAAAGTGAAAGTGAAGTAGAAGTAGAATCAAATAATAATAATAATACAATACAAACTGACGACATTTCTAAATTTTTAGTAGAAAAAATAAAATAAATATTTACTAGAAAAAAGTCAATTATCAAGCATTACGGTCCAACGATTTCACCAGAAATCGTTCGATGGACAACTTGTATTGCAAAAAACAATAACATTAGAAAATGTTTCAATATAAGTATTCGATCGAACGATTTTTGGTGACATCGTGTGACAGGCCGTAAAAATAATAAAAAAGCAATCTTATTTTAGATTTTGCTATATATAGTTTATTTTTGAAGGTTAAAAAAAGACAACAGCAGTTTTGAGTCGTTATGAAACTGATGAGACAAGGGAGTTGAATTTTCAAAGTCTGCAGAGGCTTCTTTTATTAAAGCAAAACAAGGTGGGTGATTCCTTCAAAAATGCAGATTTTGCAAGAAAAACTTGTAGAAAGAAACTTGCGTCATTTGAGCATCTTTTATTTAATTTCGGGAATTTTATCCACTCGCTTGTTTTGGCAGATATAAGTTTCGCAACTTCTGCAATATCCAATATCTTAAATACAGTCGAATTTTATCAATGTTGCTGAGGCCACCACCACCACGTGTTTCTTCTGACTCCTCAAAAAAGTAATTAGCCAACCAGCAGATGCTACTATCATCAAACCTATGTATTTATTATTTTATTATTAATTATATAAAAAAAATTAATAATTAAGAATACAAACCTGTATAATTTTTTATCCTCACTTGTTAATTTTTTTTACGCTGTTGATAAAATTTTGTATTTCTTTGTGGCACAAAATTTTCAGACATGGTTCCTTTTTAGTGTACGCGAGTCAACTATAAGGCAGGCTCAACAAAATTTGAGCAAGAGCTCACAAAAGAAAGCAAAAGCTTGTTTTTATGCATATGAAAATGAGCACAAGCTCATCTAACTTAGTTCAAACTGAGCAACACGAGATCAAACGTGAGCAGTGAGTAAAAGAAAATACATCAAATTTTATTATGCATACGACAAGCACCTTTTACTCAAACAATCGAGTCCGAGCTCAAGCTCACGTTTTATGCATGAGACCCAATGACTCGATTTCTGTTTTCCATGGTTTTTTTCATATTTCTCATTACATTGCTCTTGTTGTTATTGTTGTTACGTTTTAATGTTACTCTTCTATCTTATTGTATTTTTTTATTCTTGCTCTTCTAACTTATTGGCTATATGGGTGAAGAGAAGTAAAATTAGACGTCCGAAAAAAAACATCGTATGAATGTAAGGAATTTTTGGTAGCAACTTCAAAAGAGAATTAAGAAAAATAGACGTCCTAAATTTCACCGTGTGAATTAGCACTTATTAACTTACAATAAAAAAATTATACGGCAACGCTTTCCAGTTTTATTTGCAAATAAGAAGTGCGTATAACGGGATAATAGATACTATTCATTCTATACAGTTTTTTTTTACATAAAATAAAATTGGAACAAATAATTTACTGGAACAGTAAAAAATATTTACTGAAACTAAATTATATTTCAAAACACACGTTTGTTTGAAAATTTTTTGGGAATAATTTTTTCTGTGTACATCAAAAATTCTAATATACATCGAGATTTAAATATGCCACTAGTGACTGAAGAAATTGCAAAATACGCAGGCAAATATTTAACAAAACTCGAATCACATCCTAATCCGCTTGCTCGTAATATTTCGAACTTTACTGGACACATCCGCCAAAAAAGAGGGACACACGGGCTCTTACACTTAACACTCCAGATGGAGCTACTTGAAAGTACTTTTTTTTCCTTTTTTGATTATCACTACATACTTATGTATTATTTATAACTATCACTAAGTTTATGTCCGACACTGGTCGGGCCTAATAATTTTTTTTATAGATTTAAGATTTGAATACTTATTGTTAGTTCATATTTGAAGATGCATTAAAAAAAACCTTGTATCAATTCGCCTTGTTTATACACCCAGAGAAAAAACAGCTTAAAATCAATAAAAACCATATTGAATTAATAAGAAACATTAGCGAAAGTCTAGTCATGTTGGAATTTCTTATTTCAATATGGAAAAATATTAATTTACAGTATTAATTTATTAATTTTATCTATTTTTTAGTATCTCAATATACATTTTCTACTATGGACGTGTGCCAAACGGTAGAAAAGTACTATGGTAAAAAAATATTTGTCTGTGGGGAAAAAATTTCATTTTTCTGCTGTGCCAAATGATATCTTTTTTGACAATGTAAAATTTTGACAAATTCGGTTGAGCATAGAAAGATGCTGATGAAACAATTGCTGCGGCGGCGGTTTTGCTTCGCCTGACTACAAGCCGCCGGCTACCACCAAATTTTTAAGAGGACATTTTTATATAAAACAATATTCTTGTAGCAATAAATTATATATATGATGCAACATTTTTCGCGAACTAAAATAAACAATGATTTTTTCACAGTCTAATTAAACTTAAAAGACGTAAAAATCTTTGTATTGGGCGACGGTTCGAAGCGACGGCGGTGGATTTAAATTTTATGATACCATGCTTTTTATTGCAGCTTGTCAAAAATTTACCTGTTGTGTCAAAATTTCTACTAGCCCCTAGGGCTAGTGAAATTTAATTTACCTCAGAAGTGTCAAAAATTTACTTACACTAGTACTTTGCTACCGTTTGGCACAGGCCCTATATTGAAAATTATTGAATTAATGTGAAGCATTCGTATTTTTAAGTTACAGCTTTTCCCTGAGTGTATGATTATCCGTGGCAGATCAGTCAACTAAACCGAGCGAGACGAAAAACTCTCGAAGGTCAAACAACATACACAAACCTGAACCGCACTTAAAAAATAATTAGGATGACGCAAGAGCTGTCCTTCAACCCAGAGCTGCTTAACGACTAAGAAAATTAATTATAAATTTAAAATTCTGTATTTGATGTTAAATAAAAATTTCATTGAGAAGGACTCTATTGAATTTTAATTGTGCTTTTGAAATGAAAATATCCTTTTCAAAAACCTTATTATTTTCTATAACAATTGAAAATTAAATCTATAAATGATTATCAAATACACGTACATGACCCCATATCAACACATCTTGGGTGGTTAGTTATACCGATAAAAACCTGTCACAACTGACAATTTTCTATTTTACGAGGACACCATTTTGGCCAGTAGACCAAATAAATGATTTAAACAGAGTATTTAATTAATCGTAAACCAACTTAACACGCACTTGCACACACACACACGTACCAGGTTCTGTAATAAGGGTAACCTACCGGTGTGTGATTTCTTGTTTTCTTTTTTCTTCTTCTTCTTTTCAAACCTTCTACTTTGGGTTTTAAAATCCAAATCCTTAAAACAGTTCTTTTTTAATACTCATTACGTGATCGAGCGAAGCTGTTCTGTGTGACAGAGAGAAAAATAATTAAAAAGGTAAACAAAAAGAAGAAAGAAAGCGTTACAGTTTTTAAATAAATACAGTTGTCATTTTTCCTATTTCCATTTAATTTATGGTGTCGGAAGTGAAAAATAAATTTGCGGTTAAAAGTAAAATAGAAGAAAAAAAAAACAAAAAGAAATAAAATTAAAACATTATCGATTGGAACACCCGCTGAGATTTGTGTTTTTTTTTTGCTTGCTAAGACATGACAAAACTCTTAGAAAGCAGCAGTAAGACCATCACAAAATTAAAACATGTATCACATGTTTTCTTCTTCCGGACACAATTTATGTATGATAAAAAATAAATATCTACAAAAAAAATTTATTGTACAATATATATATAAATAAAACCACCCAGAAATTGCTATTTGATATGAAAATTTTTTAATTCATATACATACATTCGAATATATTTGCAACTACTTCACTTTTTTTTGGTTAACACAAATCCTTATACATATACGTAATTTGGTGACATTGCGAAAAGTAAGAAAAAATATGTAGCGATAAAAATAAAAAATAAGAACTCCCAAAGAAATAAAACATACAATATGTTGTTTTTTTTAGCTTAAAGCGCACACAATAGTCAATAGTCGCTATTACTACCATTGTCCCCACCACATTTACCATCCTTATTCCCCTTCTTCATTCATGCCATCATCATCTATGGCCAAATTGTTTTGTGTGGAATCGTAACAATGTATTTGCGGTAAGCAACACCCACAAATTCCTGGGGATATTAAACAATTTTCAGTTTATTCACTGTTGTACACTGTATGTATTTGTGGCTTTTAATATGGTTGGATGACTTTTAATATTGGTCCATTATCCATATTTTTGCCCTCAATTCATTTTTTAACATTTAAGTTAGTGTAACAATCATGAATATATGTATAGCAACAAAAATATATTAAACGTTTAACAAAAAAAAAAAACATAATTAAGGGAAATTAAAATGACTTGAAGCTTCTGATGATCGAGAGTTACTTATGGTCAATTATTTATTTCCATATACTCGTGGGTGTGTACAGTGTACACTCTACACTCTTAAGTAAAGCACCCCCATACACGTTTTAGTTAAATTTTCAATTGAGTTTTTCAATGGAAATGAGTCTTGGCCACACACTTCTTAAACTGAATTCAAACTAAAGACAATTTTAAACAAGTAAGAGTGATATATTCGGCTGTGCCAAATTTTATATACCCTTCACCAAAGTGCGTATATGTAGTATAGAGATATACATATTCATTCCATACATATGCATATATTTTGTGAAAAAAATTATAATTTTTTGCTTTAGTGCAATATTTAGTAAATGAACTGTGGGTATTTTTCGATTAAATATTTTTTTTCGATATTAGCAATAAGTTGAATATTCTATTCTATAAAATACCACAAAAAGTGAAAGTTTCCCAACCCTGGAATCATCCTTTTTTATTTTTCTGATTTTTTATACCAATATCTTTCTTTTAAGAACATAAGATGTTTAATGTATAGAAAAAAAGGAAAAATTTGTTTTAGTAAGTTACTTTTGTATAAAAAAGGGTAAAGTTTTCCAAGCTTGGTAACGTGTTTTAAATTTTTTTTTAATTTGAAATACCAATTTTATTCGTACTATAGTATAAAATAATTTTATTTATTAAAAAAATTTTTCGGTAGTTAATTTTTTATATCACAAAAAGTGTCAGTTTCCCAACCCTGGAATCATCCTTTTTGATTTTTCCGATTTCTTACACCAATCTATTTCTTTTAAGAATATAAGATGTGAAAGGAAAAATTTGTTTTAGTAAGTTGCTTTTGTAAAAAAAAGTTAAAGTTTTCCAACCCTGAAAACGTCTTTTTAATTTTTTAATTTGTTTTTTATTATAACTACCAATTTTATTCATACTGAAGTATAAAATAAGTTTATTGAATGAAAAAAGTAATAAAAATTAGTTTTCGGTAGTTACTTTTGTATGGCAAAATAAAGTTTGAGTTTTCCAGCTCTGAAATCGTCTGCTCGATTTTGCTGATTTTCAATACCAATCTTTTTCAGACTATTTCTGACACACCAGTCCAAGACAGAAGTCTCTGGCTTTTCTGGGAGCTTCGAAAAACCGATTTCACGTACAGACATACGGACATCGCTTATTCGTCTTCCCTATGCATAAGGATCCAGAATATATATATATATATATATATATATATATATATATATATATATATATATGGCTTTATTATTAATATTGTGGATATTACAAATGGATTGACAAACCTATATATACCCTTTTACCATTTTTTGGTAAAGAGTATAAAAATACTTAACTTTTTCTTTTTAGGTGACGTTGGCTAAAGTAGTTAGTGCGTTGACTACAAAACCGAAGGTACTGGGTTCAATCCCTGTGTCCAACAGTCATTAAAATAACAACATCACTCATTTTTCTGATGTGCATTAGTGCCTCTTTATGTCAGTTGTGGTAGGAAAGTTCAAGTGATGAAGGCATAGTCGCTGCTCACTGAACTATACCGACTTCAGCAGGTACTAATCCTAATGTAACATCAGAGCGCCTTCCATTCGCGGTATTGGCAGATACATCGGCGAAGTAAAATAACCAATAAAATGGCAACTAAACACAGCTTCAAAAAAAATTTAATACGCCTCTTTTAACACCAGAGGCGCTGCAACACTGCATTATTAAATAAATTCAGTAAAGTGCGACTCTGACTTGCGCACGAAGGGTTCCGCACGAGCACTACATATGTAATTTAATAAAAACTTCATCCTATATAATATATAGTCTTGGCATTTTTTTTCGTTTTTTGGGTCCTTTCGGTTTTTTTGTTTTGGCGTTTTTTACGTTTTTTCGGTTTTGGCGATTTTTTTAAGTTTTGGCTCTTTTTTTAGTTTTGACACTTTATTTTCTTGTTTTGGCGATTTTTTACGGTTTTTGGCGTTTTTTCATTTTGGCGATTTTTTTATTTTTGGCGATTTTTTTCATTTTTGCGATTTTTTTATATAAATTTTTTTTTAGTTTTGGCGTCATTTTCGCGTTTTGGCGATTTTTGGCGTTTTTTTCATTTTGGCGTTTTTTTCGAATTTGGCGATTTATTTTAGTGTTAGAATTTTTTTTTAATTTTGGCGATTTTTTTAATTTTTGGCGATTTTTTTAATTTTTGGCGATTTTTTTAATTTTTGGCGATTTTTTTTGGTTTGGCGATTTTATAATTTTCGGTTTTTTTTTAGTTTTACCGTTTTTGAAAATTTCAAGTGTTTGCCTCTTACGGTTTCCAAGATATAGCAAATTGTCAAAATTACATAGTCAAAATTGCATTAACTGATGGACCACCCTTTAATTTAATTTTTTTTAAATTTTAGTGTTAATTGTTGTAGTCTGTATGAAAATACACTAATTTTACAAATTTCAAGTTTCAATAAACATATGTTCATACAATTGTATGTATATTACATGGGATTTTAACATTTTTCGTTGCTCGTTTTGGAACACCCTTTAATTTTTAATTCTCATGTAGCGGCCAAGGTTCTACATACTTTTTCCAGATTTAAGGTCCGTAGCTCTTACGGTTCCTGAGAAAATACCGTGACGGACAGACGGACAGCGTAGCGAAAACAATAGGGTTCCTTTTCACCTTTGGTGTACGGAACCCTAAAAACGTGCTAAAAAAGCAGAGTTGTAAAAGAACGAAGCTTTCCTTTATCTCTTCCCTCACTATCTGTCTTCTCTATAACTATGTCTTCCCTATCATACTCCCTCACTATCTTCTCTTCAATTGACAGGTAACACAAAGGGATCATTGTATTGAAACAAAGTGAGCTGGACTCTAAATTGCACCCTTCCTTACCAACAGCCTGCTAATCCAACTTTACCTACATTTTTCTTTGCAAAAGAAAACTACAAACATAAATTTTGACAGCTGATCAAGAGAATCAAACACACATAGCACAATCGACTTGAAAGACTCACTAGCCAACTTGAAAAATTAAAAATTTTTTCAACTCGACAACTGGCAAACTAATCATTTGAAAGAGCCATACACGCCTTGATTTGGATAACAACCGACTCAGTTGTCAATTGGGTTGAAACGTGTATGGGGTGCATAATAGGCCAACAGATTGGCACAAAATCATGGGCTGCATAAGAACGCCCTTGTTCCAATTGCCAAAATTCGTTCGTTTAATCTATTTTATATGTAGTTTAGGTTAGGTTTTTAAAAGTAAAAAAATAGCATAGTTGGTTCCGTGCGCTACCTGAAAGGGAGATGTAAATAGAGGTAAACTTCTTCTACGTTTATCCATTCAGTTGAGTGCTGAATCAACCCCATGATCGGATAAACGAGTTAATTCGTTTCATATCAGAGAGAGCAAGGCAAAGACAGCGAAGGTGTTCTACACCAATGCTGGCCATCGAGAAAAATGCTATTGCAGGTTTACTGCAATCTTATTGGGCCATATTAATCTCGATGTTAAGCAGCTGACCTTCTTAGACAATCTGGTGAGTGTGATCCGAAATAGATTCTGCAAAGGCGAATTGATACAAGGTATATTTTTGTTAGTTGTAAAATTTCCTGCTGTTAAAAGATGTCCGAACGTTTGGCTTTGATTTGACGCAAGAGAAATTAACACCTTATAATCAGCTGCTTATAATTAAGATCACCTGATATGAATTCGCTGAGTTTGAATCTTGAAGCATTTTAATGGGACGCCAACCATTTGATCCATATCACAATGTGCACTCGAGCTTCGTATTTAGCTAATTCATCCGCACTAATATTTCTGGGCACATTGCTCTACCCTGGAACTCAGAGTAGCTGCAGGTTTGAATGTCTCGCTACATCATACACCAAATTGTATGTTGTATAGACGCCTGATAGAGAGTTGATCGCAGCTTTGCTGCCAGTACAAATTTAGATATATTTATTGTATATACTATCCCAGCGGGAACAAGAAGGAGTAAGGATGCCTTCTAGAAGGCATCTATACTCCTCTACTAAAGCCTTATCGCTCCATTCCATAATTATATATTTTTTACACACGTTGCCATTGCTTGCTTCTTGCTTCTTTCGCCAGAGATTCTGGAAGGTCTTCAAATTAATGGCTTTTGCTTTTGCTTAGGCAAAAAAAAAAAAAAACAAAACAAAACATGTTACTCCTTCCTTATCCCTTTTCATAGAAGGGAGTGTGGAATGTGTATCGTATCTTTTATGCGAAATAGTCAAGTCATTTCATGAGACAATCTTTAGCTGCTGGATAAGAATAGTAATTGAATCGCTGGGTTTAGTACTTCATTCAGTTAGCTGCTATTTTTATGGCGCTTTATTGATTCTTTAACTTTTAAATCTTAGCCTATGTTTTAAAAGGAGATTAAAGACGTCTCCATTCACACGAAAGTCTGTCTGAAAGTCTGATGATAGGAGGGCGTGTTAGAGAGCGTCACATCAAATTCTTTATCAGATAGAGGTATAGTTGAGTAGTCAATGTTTTCGGGCAAACCAGTTACGAACCTACTGATCTACAAGATCATCGAAGAAATAACTCGAAACAAGATATGCGATAAAGTGACGCTAGCTCAGAACAAGCCTCACAGACCACATAAATAGCTATCGAGTAAAAACATCGCCCAAAAACAAATGAACCTTATTGTGGTTGGCGTATTTCGACTTCGACTAAGAGACTTTGGTCCTAGATCAGAGAAAAAAAAATAATGTGATGCTCTTTAATCTATTACAAAAACTTCGTAGTCAAAGTCGAAATACACCAACCACGATAAGGAGGAGTATCTCTCATTCAGTGTCTCTAAGTCATGCAATTGTGTAGAATACTGAGTCCTAGCCTTAACTATATAGTAGTCTACCAAGAATACCAGTACTCGTTTACTCAATTACCAGTTGACTACTAGCAAACTTGAAGGAATTCACAGACGTTTTGCCTATATGGAAACCTTTTGACCCTCTCATGCCCGAATTAAAATGGGCTGAGGAAAAATTTTTTTTGGGTCAAATATGTGTTGGGTTTGATTCAATTATGAATTGGAAAAAATTTCAAAGTCCTTGGTATCTTGTTTCGATAGTTATGGAATGTTGCCTACAGGCAACATCGGTCTATTGTAGTTAATAAAAAAACTCTAAATTGTTATTAATACATTTTTCATTACAATTTATTTATTAAAAGACACAAAGCAATTTTTTTTGGTTTGCATTACAAGAAAAAAAATGCGCGGATAGCCAGTACGACATATCCCGCATCAGTCTTCTGCTCCCTACTCTACCCAGTGACCAACAGTACCATGGTTCATCTCTGTAAATATTCGGGTAAACTACCCACGCCTAGAAAATGTTTGGAGAACACCTGGTTGCTCTCGAACGGATGCATCGTGAAACCTCCCAGAAGATTGCTCGGTTTTCAGTAACTTGGAAGAATTGTTCGGGTCTACCTGTGGAGAGATTTATAATACTACGGCAGTGAGACAGTTATCAATACATAGGAGCGATACTTGGACAGCAATTGAGAGTGCAAAGTTGCCTCTCTCGCTAACTCTTCAACAATATATCATTTCGCTGAATGCCTCTCCAGGGAAGGTAAGTGAGAGTTCACAAAAACACGATGCGACCGGCCGTACCAGCGAAACAACTCCCTAATCATTTACACTGTCAAATCAGTATGTAAATCAGTTTCATCCATATTTTCCTGTGTAATTCTCTCATTTTCGTTTTCCTATCCGTCATTATCTTTGATTATTAGATCTTCAACCAAACCAACTTCCATAATTTTTAGCTTTCCTTTATAGTTCTCAATGTCTCTTCAAATCAGTACTCAAAGATAACCAATAGATCCAAGGAGTGCTATTTTTCAAAACTATCAGATTAACAATTAAATTTCAACTATTTTCACTGGATAAAAAAAATTATTTTAATGTTTGCAGTAAGCTTTTAATAAGATAAAATTTTTTGTTTTTTGTATCCGTGAGACAAATACTCGTATTAAACTAAAGCTATGTACAGACGATTGTCAGATCTTACAATATTGTCAGATCTGGCAATGTGCTGACATTGTACTGGCAATCGAAAATTGCCAGCACAATATTTCTTGTCAGTTCACACGGATGTCAGAAAATCTTACAATTTATTGCTAGACGGTTGTATGACAATAAATTCATCTGACAAAATCGTCAGTAGAAAAATTGTCAGTTCACACGGTTGTCATATGCACAAATTGTTAGATCTGTTGTTATGCGTTGCCAGACTTAAACCATTTGTTGGCCATTGTTAAATATTTATCGTTTGTGTTTGTGTTAAATGTAAAAAGTGAAAGTATAAATAATTATGGACCATAAAGAAGCAATTGCAATGATTTTGTCTGCATATCTTTTATTATAAACTTTTTCTTTAAAATCAGGCGTGTGCAGTGTTGCCCATAGAAAGAATTATCTTACAATGACGCCATTGTCAGATGCATGAACTTCGCACATCTGACAATATTAAAATGTCTGACAAATAACTATCTGGCAATAATTTTACAATGTGTTCACACGATTGTAAGATGTCTGACAATATGTTGTCAGTTGCTAGTCTTGCAATGGACTGACAATGCTTTTTCTGGCAACGTCGTCTGGCAAAAATTGCCAGTTCACACGGTTGTAAGAAATTTTTAGCACATTTTACTGGCAATATTGTAAGATCTGACAACCGTCTGTACATTGCTTAATACCTCTCCCTAAATTCCCTTTTGTAATAAAAACAAAATACACATTGCTACAAAAGCAATCCAAACAACAACAACTGATGATTGCTCTTAATTGCAATCAATACTCCTTTCCTAACTTTTGGCATTATAGCAGTCAGTCAGTTCCTTCCTTCTTTTATTACAATTCTTGTTTTTTAGAATTTTTTTTTTCTAACCATAAAAATGGACAAACATTTTTTAATAATAACGCAAAATAAAATTGGGGACGTAACTAAACTTTTGCATTATTTGCTGCAATGTATTACAGTAAAGACAAAGTTAAATGTCTGACCCAATTGGTAGTAAAATTAAATTTTGACGCGCTTATGGTTAGGTTAGGCTAGAAAGGGCGATGCTATAATGCACCTCCACTCGGGGGCCCAGTTGGGTCCATTGTGATTCCCTTCTATTGACCCATTAATAATATTCTCTTCCTTCACCACCTTTCTTCTATCATTATCCCTTTCCGAAAGAAGGTAACACCTAGTAATAGTAGTAGGCATTAATTGCCTGAGTGCTACTTCTCTTTATAAAAAAATAAAAAAATATTTAAACCCCATTTGTAGCCAGAAGTTGCCCTATTATCAGTCATGAAGCCATTGAATTCCCATCATTTAGCCCCTGATATCCTTCATAGTTTACACGTAACGATATCACTAATGCTCTAATGGAAAAGTCTACTTAGCCATCTAAGCCTTTGACGTTGCAAGTTTGGCCAATGTCAGATAATATGTTCAATTAAATTTTAAAATTGGTTTCTCTTCATCCTCGCACATCTTACAGAAATCAAAAGTGCCAGTTTCCCAAAAGCTGGTTCTTGCTCTCACTGAGCAGCGACCAGTCAACGCACCTATCACAAGTCTCATCGCCTTCCTATTCATAACCTGCAGCAATTTGGATCTTCCTGAGCCATGTTTTGGCTACATAGCCCTCGAGACTCTACAATCCTCCCTAGTTAGCTATGAGCGGTTGATCCTGCTTTCCACCCAATTACTAAATTCTCTCCAGTAACGACCTATCGATAATTTCACCGATCTGTCACACATTCCATCATCTAGCGCCGATTCTCTTCTTGGCAGATCAATTTGACAGCTCTTACTTATAGTTTCCTAGATTTATCACCACCAAGTATGCAAAGGCGATCCATTACAAGCGGCGGCGAAAATAGTCAACCGAGCAGTTAAGACCATCTAATATTAATTCGCCTTGGGTACTACATACAAAAAATAATTTGTCCGGACAAAAATTTTTTCTAAAACAAATAGGTGAACTCAGCTTCACAAACGTTCAAGCCTTTTTTTAAAATTTTTTACATAAATATATATTTTATACATAAGCGACTTCGTTTCAAGTCCACAATATTCAACAATAATTTTATTTTTTGTGAAATGGCTACCGCCCTAATGCATCCACATGACATAAAGTCTTTATTACTGTTTGCTTCAGGAAGAAAAAGTCAACAACAACTCTAATGATGTACGGTAGTAAAGTTTGCTCGCGTGGACAGAATTGTTGGTAAACGCCCACAACTTTGTTTAAGCGATACAAGTGTGAATGTGTTGGCTAAACAACAAATTAAAACGTAACTTTGTCGAAAAGAGAGAAGAGGATGTTGTTGTTTGTTGTATTTATTAATATGTGTGCACTAAATTATAGGGTATTTTTTTTCAGGATATTAACTTCAAACTGCGAAAAGCCATTTAGTAGCTCGATTCGTATTGTGTTGCTTTTGCAGTTGTCGTATCGTTTAAATCTGGATGTTAAAGGATCAGTTAGCCGACTGTAATGTAAAGTAACTGCAACAGTAGGAACCAGGTGATCGATATTGTTATGTGAAAAGTAATGAAAATGGTTATAGAGATGTAATGTAATGTAACCTATTTTTCATATAAAAATATCGATCAGCTGTTTCCTACGTTGCAGTTACATAACATTACAGACGGCTAAGTGAGCCTTCATTCTAACATACTTTCGTTTGACAATACGTGAGTATTTATGAATACACCCACGTCGCACAGTGGAGTCTTTTGTCTTTTTTAATTTCAAAAATCATAACTTTAGATCTAATTAAAATATTTTCAAAATTAAAAAAGTCTTCAAAAATAACTTTCTAAACCTTAATACAACCTTGTGTTATATTATCATTGATGATTTTCATGAATGAATTTGAAACAAATAATTAGAGGTAATTTTTAATAATTCTTGGGGTCGGCAATGACCCCCGGAAGGGTCTTTCTATTTTTTTTTTATTTTTTTTTTTTAAATAGGACCAGCACTCAGGGGATAACCCCTACTCATGCAATGCATTGAGCTAGAACTAGGAAAATAGGTTATAGGGAAGGAGGATAGAGGGAGTAGTGTCTGTGGACATTCGATTTAAACCTTCCCACCTTCCCAGGAAAGACCTGCGCAGGTAGTTGATTCCACATACGAACAGTGCGGCTAAAAAAGGAATTTTCTCTGTAATGCGTAGTGCGATGCATTGGCCAATCGACCACAAAGGGATGTGCTCTGAATGAGGCACGTGTTGTACGTATAAATGTGCGGGTGTCAGGAACAAGTTCCCTAATTTCATTGGAACACATTCCGTTGTAGTTACGATAGAACAATGAAATGCACCCCACATTGGGTCGATGCTCCAATGAATCAATAGAGTTGGATACCCTACTGTCACCGATGAGCTTCTTCGCCCTCTCCTGTACGCGGTCGAGCAGCCCCAAAATAGACTTTGAAGGGCCGAGTTGCATTCCATTTTCGGACGGATATAAGTGGTATAAATAGTAAGGAGATCAGATGGGCTGAAATATCGTTTGCACCGTTTCAAAAAGCCGAGGCACTTGAATGCTTCTTTTGCAATTTGAAAAATGTGTTCAGTCCAACGAACATCACACTGTATTTTCATGCCAAGAACATCAAGAGCATCTGATTCCTTAATACTTATACCCCCCATAGTTACAGAGACAACAGCATTTTCGGTCATGCGTCTATGTGTAACCATGCAACATTGGGTCTTACGGGCGTTAAAGTCGACCCTGTTCGCATGATCCCATTCAGAAATTTTTTCTAAATCATAGTTTAAAGTCTCATTCATTGTTTGACGCATGGCCTCAACCTGTGGCAGACTAGGTCTATTGCTGAATGAGAAAGAATGGCAAATGCTGCTGTCGTCCGCGAAAGAGTAGATAGGGTTGAAAGTTTTACATAGAAGGTCGTTTATAAAGATAAGGAATAGAGTTGGTGAAAGAACGGAACCTTGCGGTACCCCTGAATTTAACTTGAACTTATTTGATGAGATCCCATCTATAACAAGTCTTATAGTGCGATCCCTGAGGAAACTCGATAAGAAACGAGAGAAATTATCACCGACACCAATGGCAATACATTTTGACAAAAGTGCACCATGCCACACTCTATCAAATGCCTTGGAGATATCTAGAGCCACCACCTTACTTTCGCCAAAATGGTGGACTGAATTACACCATTCTCCGAGAGGAGGGCTAGTAGGTCTCCCGTAGAGCGGCCTCTTCGAAATCTATACTGCCGGTCGTTGAGTAAGCTGTCGGACTCCAAATACCTTACAAGATTGAAATTTACCATATTTTCCATCACTTTGGAAAGTGCAGAGCATATTGCGATTGGGCGATAATTTTCAGGGTTAGTAGGGATTGGCGTAACATTAGCAATTTTCCAACACACTGGGAACTCACCAACATGGTTCAACGTGCTGAAGAGGTTAGCTAATGGACGTGCTAGCGTCGAGGAGCACTGTTTCAAGACCAGTGCTGTTTATGTGGAAGCTGATTTCTTAAAAAAAAACTATAAGAAAACATTTAAAATTTGTGTGGAGACTACTTTAAGAGTAAATGAAAAATGCTAGCTATGTTCCTAGAAAATGTTGGCGATGAAAATATATACAAATGATTCCTCTGGGTCAAACTCGCCCAAGAGTTGGAGTAGTGAAATTAAATTTTATAAATATTTCCGACAAAATTAGAAGGTGGAAAAATGTTTAGCTCAACAGTTTGATATTTGTACATCACTGAGTTAAACAATATTTAAGAGTAAGCTGAAAAACTCGCGATTTGAAAACGTTCGATTTCCAAAATCGAAAATAATTTTCAACTTATGGAACGGTTATACGATTAAGTACGAAAGTGAATAAAATAAAATAAGCATCGAAGGCATCAAAAATTGTAACATCTGGACAATAATTAACCTTTTTTAAGGTAAGGCAACGAGAGATCTTCGACAAAACCACCAATTAGTGTCTTTTTGAGGACTTTAGCTCAAGAATTAAAAGATATCACCAAGTGTAAATTTGGAAATCAGGTGGTTTAATGGCAGGTCATAGTTAACAAGATGCAAATCTTGTATTGAAATATTTTCCCCGAATATATCTGAAAATATAATTCACCACCAAATTAAACAATTTCATTACAAAGAGATTTTTGTTTATATTCAGACAAAAGAATGATCAAAGTAAAATCTACACGAATAAATTTATTGCTATGAAATATTAAAAATCTCAATATAGATAAAAAAAAAAATTTTAACAAACTAAAAATAAGACATCAATTCTTACACTCCGAAAAATCTGCTTTTGCACAAAAATTCTCACCCTATTGAGTCATAGTGATATAACTTTTCCGTATGCTTAGAAAATAAAAATAACAACACATACATTTAATGAAATCTTTGTTTTGCACTCTTAGGAATTTTTCAAATAATCATAAATTTGCTTTTGTAAATAGCCAAGTTTGGGTGGGTATGGCTGGGGAGAGATATATAGCGGTCATCTTTTTGAACCTAAATTTCTTAATTCTTTTTTCCAAACTTTTGTTTATTTCAGAAGAATTTTCTTTATAGATTTGTAGAAGTATTAAAATCTTTTTTGTGAAATAATTCTGGCAAAAAAAAAATACGACTTCAATGCAAAGATCTGATAGAACATTTTCGAAAAAAAAAATACATGACACCAAACTGGGCGTGCCTCCGCCCATTTTTTCAACTTTAAAATTGTGTAATTGCAAGAACCAAAGGTGTTTTCTAGGTTTCGTAGCAATTAAATGAGTAGAATATCATAAAATTAAATTAAAAAATTGTGGGGGTATCCCGCCTACTTCTAACCAGGTAAGCTATACCCTCTCAGACAAAAAAAAAAAAAAGAATTTTTACAATAGGTCTACAATGTACAGAGTTATGAAGTAACAATGTCAAAAAAATATACAAACGAATTATTAAACTCCTCCTTTTTTTTAAAGTCGGTTAAAAATTCAAAATACATATTGGGCATTTGTTATATGATGTATGGTCACACTTGGAAAACATTTGCCCAAAAATTCGTGACCACTAAATACTAATGAACACCGTTTTGATTCATTTATTTAAAATGTTTTGTGATGGCTACTATGGTTTCAAAAAACATAGCATAGATAAAAACTTTTTCTTTTCGAGCATTGTTTCGAATACAACTAAAATTAGTTGTAATTCAGAATGCCAAAAAACAGTTAAGTTGTTTTAAGGTTAAGTTGTTACAATTTCAAATAAACTTGGTGATTAACCTAAGTAACGTTTTTGAACCGGGACAAATTGAATTTTAATTTTTTGTAAAACTATTTTCTTTTCAATTATGAATTGCAATACAGCAGCGATATGTAACACGTTGGCAGCAGCGTTGCCGTTTTGGTTACTTGTAACCAAAATTAGTTACTTTTTTTTCCAATGTGTACTTGTGTACTTTTTTTCCATTTTGGTTACTTTTTTCAACACAAAAACAACCATTTTTATGCATATATGTACATATGTGGTATGTTAAATTTGCATATAACTAATTATCTTGATAAAAGATCACAATTTTAGCGTTTTTACTACGTTGTAAAGACAACACTGGATAATCAACATAGCGTTTAAAAAAATACATGTCTGTCTCTGAACATATCAAGCCTGGGGGCCAACTCTGTAATTCGAAACGAAAGAAAATGCTTTCGAATTTACATGTTATAAGCATACAAATTCGAAAGCATTTTCTTTCGTTTCGAATTACAGAGTATACCCCCTGGTTTCAAAAATCAGATGCATTCATGGTTGCAAAATCTTTAAACGTCAAACACTATGAAAAAAGTTAAAAGCGAATTTTTTTATTTAAGTTTGAGAGCGTAATGGTAGGTACAGACTTAGCAACGTGTTTATGCAACCAGGCAGATTGCATTGTCGGTCGCATAGTGTGTAGTCTTGTTTATGGTTGCATTCGAAGTTGCTTTCGAAGTTTCGAGAATATCAAAATGTTTTGATGTTTATGGGTTGCATTGTAGGTTGCATAGTCTGTATCAAAATAGCAACATGAAATATAAACGTGTTGCGTAAGCACATTACAAAGTGTGTACCCACTATAACAAGCAGGGAACGAAGCCGATCGGCTGTGAGTCGGCTAACAGCCGCCGCCGGCAAATTTTCTAAATTAGAAGTAAGTGCTGATATGGTAATAGTTGAATTTTGGTACGCGGTTTCAAAACATACAAATGGATTGAACGAAAAATCTTTTTATGATTTAATTAATTTAATGTAAAATTTAATGTCACTGCCACACAGCTGCTGAAAGGATATTTTCGCAGCTAAGTCTAGTTAAAATTAAATATAGGAATAAGCTCGATTTTAAGACTGTAAACTCAATAATGCAATCTAAAGAATTGTGCATCAATCGAAACAATTCCCATTATCTTTGGTCTGCCAAAGATTTTTTTTAATATTAACAAACTTAACTTTATCTATACAGTCTTGTGTTTTGATAACGAATGTAATTAAATTACATATTATTTGTTGTTACTAAAAACATTTTTGGTTTGGAATTTCTAATAAATAAAATAGATGCACAGTTGAATAAAGATGCTTGTTTTGTAAAGATTTTTGTTTGAGGTTTTCAAACTTATTATTAGTATTAAGAGTCTTACTATAAACATACGGAGTTTGTTAACTAAATTCAAAAATTTTGTGGGTTGAAGTCTACTGACGAGTTCCACAAGCGGGAACGAAATGTATATAGACAATTGCTTAACCATAAAAACAAGCCAATTTTTGAAATTTCTAATAATTTACCTGAAGTCTTTTTTTTACAAAATTGATTTTATTGATTGTTAATTATAATAAGATATACTTTTAAAACTGAAATACAAATTTATATTATATGATTTTATATACATATTAACATATGTATGTATATTTTTCAACTGAACTACAAATAAAACAGTATTTTAAATACATAAAAATTTTGGTTACTTTTTTTTTATTGTGGTTACAAAATTTTTTTGGTCGTGGCAACGCTGGTTGGCAGCATATTATGCTTTCGAAAATTTTACAAATATAAGGACATAACGGGAAATGCCGTCGTTCATTGTTTCAGGTATGAGGAAGAAACTGCATATCGTTCCTACCACCTCAATCTATCCAATATGCACATTTGAACTTTTCAGAAGAGCACGAAGACCCACTAATTGTGAATTCAAAGTCGGCGTATTCCTAAAAGGCAGGGCTTCAAATATTTCTTATTGAGTTATCTATCGTCCATGAGAATTTCAGCATTCTTAAACGAGGCATATCGTATAAATTCAGGTATGAGGAAGAAACTGCATATGCTGACGCGAAAAGCCTTATAAAGCATTAAAATGCAATTTAAACGACCCTTTAACAAACATTTCGTTTTCATATTATGAGCATTTAGTAAGATTTCAATTGAAATAAAAACCGTTATAACATATAGTTGCAAAAAAATTTCCTTTTCCGCTTTATAGCAAATGTAAGGTACTTTCCAACAACTAATTTCTACTGTCCACCAACGTCGTAAGTAAACATATTTTAGATACATATCTATTTTCTAAATACCTCTACTCATACTTCATGCACAATCGTTCTCAAACCATGCCAAAATAATTTACGTTTTACTTTAACTTAAAGGGATTGTTGTTAACGCCTGCGCGCTTTGTAAAACTACAGTTATAGCAAATAGTACCAATTTCTGTTTAAAATTTTAACTTTAAATCCAATTCACATTCACTTTTTTTCTCACGAACGGTGTAGAAAAGTTTTAGGGGTAGAAAACCAGTCACGTATTATATGCACAGAGACGACGTAAAAGTTGCTGAACGGTTCCAAATCGAGATTGCTGTTCAGGCCTGGTTACAAATTTCGGCATTCTATATTTAAATATCGCTGCAACCAAAATAGTCACTGATTAGTGCAATGTGGGGTGGTGAAATTGATTTTTTTTAAATATGTGTACCCCAGAACGTTTAACATTGACTTTTAGGCGCCATAATTGACTGCCTTTAATATGGAGGAGTTGTAATTTCAAAAATACAGTGCAACATGTCACACAGTGGGATCTCCATTGATTTATAGAAGAAGAAAAAATCATGAGGTGAAAGAATAATTTCTCAAAATGGACCTGAAATTTGTTTGAAGGCAAGATTAGGCACGTTATCACCTACATACGGCCTCCATCACCGCAAAAAAAACTGATTGGAAATCTTCCGAGCCATCCGTTGCAATAAACACTATTTACATATGTAAATATCTGTCTTATTTAAAATTATTCATTCATGAACCACTTTAGAGGTTCGTCTGTCGGTTTTTTATTGGAAAAGGGATTTAATGCTATGTTTCCACGACGATTTGAATCCCTTGCTTATTCTATTATTATTCTCTGCTTTGAATCACAAAGTACAATGTCATGACACAGCTTGCTCCGCGCGGCAACTGCGTGCTTTGATTTGTTTTAATAAATTATTTAGAGAAAAATTATAGAACTTACTTAATTTCCAAGCTAAGCTTTCTGCTGTGCTTTATTTTTACTTAATTTTAAGTTTTATTTAATACACTGTTTGTTTTTATTAGTTGATGTAAATTACACACACATTTATGTACACTAAATTTTTGTTGTCCATAATTACACTAAGTAATTGTTAGTTCAGATAAATATACAATAAAAATCAGAGATGGGATTGGATAGTAACGTTATCAAATGTGTTGTGATGATTATTCCAAAACAATTAGGTTT
The DNA here is from genome assembly GCA_949987645.1 of Tachina grossa. Classification (NCBI taxonomy): domain Eukaryota; kingdom Metazoa; phylum Arthropoda; class Insecta; order Diptera; family Tachinidae; genus Tachina; species Tachina grossa. The sequence goes on along the minus strand of OX465278.1, from coordinate 44,495,850 downwards.
TATTGCCAGCTACAAAGGTAATTTACATCCTTCTTATAATTATGTATAATACATTTAAATTAATTGCGTCCCCAATTCTCTAGAACAACATACATTTGTGTTACAGTTATCGAAGATATCGCATGAATAACTGTAAGTCTATTGAGAACATCTGGCAGCCCTATAAGAGATAAATTAACAAAGTGAAAAACAGCTGAATATTTTTTCTTGGTTGTTATTTTTCTATTCCCATTTGTTTATTTTTTAATAAGTTGTAGCAGCAGATTGCTTTTTGTACAATTAACAACATCTATCCCAGCATATTGAGCACAAACTTACAAATTTCGAATAGAAACGTTTAAAAATCCATAAAGAGAGAAAATCGTATACATAAATACTTACCTAAGCAATTCGAGAAACCACAATTTCATGGTTAAAAGAATTCCATAAGACGCAAATTGAATAATCTTTTGTTAGAGTAACACAAAATACGGATTTCATAATTTTCTTTTTGGGGCAAAATTTTTTGCCCTAAAGTTTTCACATGGGTAATAGTGTAGCATACGAGCTAGAAGATTTAAATGATGATGGCAGCGATGACAGTTCACAAAGATTTCTTGATGATGATGAACGCTTAAGTTTCGCTTACTCAATGGTGCTATCACAAATTGTACGTCAAGATCCAAGAGAAATGCCTCCAGTAATTCGCAAGAAGCCAGACTTGAGAACATTTCGCGTAAGTATGGATCGGCAATCGAAAAGAAAGCGAATAATAGTAATAAGATGGCTTTTTAGCATACTATGATGTACAAAGAGATTAAGGCCCTCAGCGGATTTCCGGCCAACAGCAAGAAACCCAATGAGCGTTGGTGCCTCGCTCGTGGATTAATGAAACGTGAGAATGGGTTATCAGTTTGCAAGCGTGGCGCATTTACTGCCAACCAGCATAGGCGTATTACCAATTTTTTTGTACCCAACAAGAGAGTTGACCGTTTAATGTCTCTAGACTCTAAGATTTACATTAGCAAATTTAACAATGACGGCACACGCCTTATTACTGCCTCTCAGGATGGAACGGTCCGCATATTTGATGCTTCCAACGGTACCTACCGTCGTGTTCAACGACTCCGCGTTAGAGATGTCAACTGGAGTATATTGGATATTGATTTTAGTCCTTGTGGTCGCTACTTCACTTATTCCACATGGGAGGATACTTGTAAGTAGAGAATAATAAAGTTCTAAACAAATATAGGCATAGATTGAATTAAAACATTTTATAAACTCTAAAGTTAATGTCTCATCCATGGACGGCGATGACTGTGAGACATATAACATCGGTATTGATCGCTATCGGGCCGCTATGTTTTCTGTACGTTTTTCCCCTTGTGGCCGTAGTATGATAGCTGGCTTAACTGGTTCTAAAATTGTTCTATGCGATCGTGAAACTCGTAACATTTCCACAATACGAACGGATAATTCACCAGCTGTAGATATAAATGCTGTAAGCTACGTCAGCGATCTAGATCCAAATGTTATTGTAAGCGGTTGTGATAATGGTATCATTAAGCTTTGGGATCTACGATGTTCGGATGGAAGTACATATCGCACTAAAAAAGCTAGCAGTATTTTTCTAGGCCATTTTGATAGCATAACATATATAGATCCGCGAAATGACGGCCACTATATATTGAGCAACTCCAAGGACCAAAGCGTGAAAATTTGGGATTTACGCAAATCAACACCAAAAAGTAAAGTAAGAACTACACCATTGATCAAATGGGATTATAGGGTCGGCCAAGTGCCCAGAGAATGTAAGTAAAGTAAAATCCTTTTCAAATACAAACTCAATTAAATAATTAATTTCTTGCTAGACTATAATCCCACCAAAGTTTTGGATGATGATGCAAGTGTCATGACTTATCGGGGCCATCGCGTCACTAAAACTCTGCTGCGTGCTAAGTTTTCTCCAGCTGCACAGACAGGTCAGCGATTTATTTACACTGGTTGCAGCACAGGAAGAATAATAAGTGAGTTAAATTTAAGTTAACATTAAGAGAGTACTTAAATTCAAATTTTCAGTTTATGATGTCTTAACTGGTCACATTAAGGAGGCCATAGAGAGTCATCGTCATGTAATACGCGATTTACATTGGCATCCAGTTCGAGCAGAAATTGTTTCTGGTTCAGTAAGTTGAACAAAGAAAATATAATTATTCCATACTCTTTCTGACAGTTTTGTTAATTTACAGTTTGATTCCCAAGTAAACTTAAATATGCATAAAAATAAACCAAAACTCAAAAGAAGTAGTACCGAAGAAATTGAAAGACCTTTACGTCGCTCACGTCGCATTGCTCATCACAAAGGTGAGTGGGATGCCGAAGACGATGAAGAAGATGACGAAAATGAATTTTAACAGCTAGAACTTGAATTTTTTTTTCTCCGGATATATATATTTTTAAATAACATCGTACATCATTTATATATAGTATAGATTTTAGTTTTCAACTTCTTTGACTTGAAACTTGTTAAAAAAACAAACACTTTGCACTCAAGTGTGTAATTTAATATTACAGTATGTTCAGATAACTTCATAAAAATTACAAAAAAATTCATGAATTATTTATGGCTTTCTGTTAGTTTAATATTAATAATATTCTTTTCTGTGTTGTTTATTAGATGAAAAATCATTGGAAATACAAATGTTAATTTAATTAAAACCTTTAATATGGCTATGAGTTAATTAATACAATTTTGTCCTTCCATTTTACTTTTTATTTTTGATAAATTTTCCGTGCTTACTTTATGAATAATACGTACATTAATAAATGTTTATTATAAAGCTATGATTGAATTTTATTTAGCGCATTGCATTGAAACATAAGTATATAAATATGTAAAATGGAAAGAACAAGTATTAAATAAATTGAAAAAAAAAGAATATTGAACAAAAACTTATTTTGTAGAATGAAGCCATCTTTCTATCTATTAGTGAACCATCTGCCGTCCTTACACTATACCTTTCATATACTCAGGTAAAATGACGAGGCCTGCTATTGGACCCAATCGAATTAAAACATGCTTTCTCCCCTCATCAACTTGTCAAGTGAAATAGAATTGAACAAGTTCCAGCTAACTATAATTGTTATGTTGATAAAAGCGGTGCGTTTTTGCACTCCACTCCACATCATCAAACACATGTGTTAATGATTAAATTTTTAGTAAGAAAAACATAAGCAACCCTCCTTCTCCAGCTTTTCCCACGCTTAAAAGTGCAATTTTCGCATTGCAATTTGTTGCTTTTTATATGTATTTATTTCACATAATATCAACTTAACAAAAATGACTAAGCTTATTTAAAAACTACATAGTACATACATACATTCAAGCATACATACATATGTACATATTATAGCTTTTACAAAACTTGAAAAACATTTTTACGTTTCAAAGTTTTAACATTAAATTTAAGAATTTTCTTATCTGTTTTCCGAACTTGAAAGGCTTCTTTGAGGTACTGTTTATATGTTTTCTTTCGCGTCTCTAATTGATCATATTTGTTTAAAGCACATTTCCATAGTTTTGTTATCCGTTCTTCATCCGATTTATTAGGTTTTACGTCCAGCTGTAGGTCTGCATTAAGACCGTAACCTGCGAGTTGCGGAAGTATGGAGCCCGTAAAATCATTTAAATTTATATTGCGGAATTTTTCTGCACAAAATGTAGAGATTGGGTAGATATTAAATGCTTGGTATTGTTTCTTTATTTCTTCAAGATCTAATACTTGAAAATTAATTTCAGTCATAAAATTTTTTGCGTTTGAACTTACATTTTTGTTTTTAGATTTTTTAGGCTTTTTCGATGGCTGGTCGGAATTTTTTTCAATTGGATTTGAAATGGTTAATACATTTTCAATAGTTGAATGAGTTTCTTGACTAATTTTCGATTCAGTTATCTTATCTTGCTCTTCTATTTGTGGCTTTTCTGTATTTTGAGTTATTTCTTTATTACTATTATCTAAATGAATTAATTCGATATTCTTCTTACTTTTCTTCTTTTTTGTTGGTTCCTGTGTTAAGTCGATTTCAATAGAGGCCTCAACTTCACCATTTGATGCTTCGATTTCCCCTAGAGAATTCCCAAATTTCCGTTTTACTGCAGTAGAAATATCATTTTCTAAATTTTGTCCATCAATTTGTATTTCCTTTTTGGGTTTATTTTTCTTTTTAGTTTTTGTCTCTAAAGGAAAGTCGGTATTTTCTTTTAAGACACATTTTATTGATTTTTCTTCCTCATTTATAATTTCCAAGTTGGTTTCAATTTCATTGATTTCGCCGTTTTCCTGTTTTACAATACCTTTGTTTTTCTTTGATTTCTTTTCCACTGCTTCCACTAAAGAATTATCTAGAGAAAGTTCAGCCTTTTCATTTGTTCGACATTTTTTTGATTTCTTTACTTTTTTGATATTTTCTGCTTCATTTTCAGTTTTAGCACTGTTATCCAGATGAAGCTCTGCTATTTCTTTTACATCACATTTTTTTTCCTCAATTATAATTTTTGAATTGGTTTCAATTTCATTGATTTCACCGTTTTCCTGTTTAGCAATACCTTTGTTCTTCTTTAATTTCCTTTCCACTGCATCAACTAAGGAATTATCTAGAGATAGCTCAGCATTTTCTTTTACACGACATTTTTTAGATTTCTTTACTTTTTTGATACTTTCTGCTTCATTTTCAGTTGTAGCACTATCATCCAGATGAAGCTTTGCTATTTCTTCTACATCACATTTCTTGGATTTGGCTTCTGTATTTTGGGCTTCATTTTCAAGTTGAGAACTTTTTTTCTCTACTTCATCCAAAGGAAGATCTAGTGTTTCTTCATTATGACATTTTTTCTTTTGTTTTTTGCTAACATGGCCTTCACTGTTCATTTTAATACAATCATCAGGAGCAAATGTCTCATTTTCTTCCACTTTACATTTTTTAGATTTCTTTTCTTTTTTCAAAACATGTTCTTCATCGTTTTTTATATCATCACTTTCAGGACCTCCTTGAGGAGATCGATGTTTATTTTTCTTTGATTTCTTCTCCACTGGCTCCTCAATCAGGCAATCATTTTCCTCATCGTTGTTTTCTTTCTTGCTCTTTTTCTTTTTTTTAGTAACCGTTTCTTCCGGTATTTCGGTAGATAAGTTGTTATCATAAGCAATATCTTCCCCAGCACTTAAGTTATTTGTTTTACCTCTTTTCAAAGCTTCCATTTTATTTTTAAAATAGTCAGTCACCGAAATATTGCTGTAAATCATATTCTTTCTTTCTTTTCTTTTCTCCTCTCTATCCTCATCAATTTTCTTACTCTTGTTTTTCTTACTTTTTGCTTCAACTTGGACTTCATGGGATGTAGAATTGTTGGTAATATCAGGCTCATCATCTGCACCATTACGAGACTCTATTTTTATTTTAAAATGATCATTTAGCGAGACTCCATAGTCACTAGAGGTTTCACGATTATCCCCAAAAGTATTATTTAGATACTGATAAAAGTTATTTGCAGCATGCTGCTCATCCACAACTTTTTTGCCAAAAATATTGGCCAAGTCTTTTTCACTGTATTGTGCCAAATCTTTGCCCTTGGTAAATTTTTTATAATGTACTCTAGCCTTGCTCTGTTTTGACCTTTCCTCCAAGGAAATACCACTTATTTTATCTTTCAACTTTTCCAACTTTGTTTTAGTCTTATTATTTGTTTCCTGAAAACCAAAACCAACCCGCACTGGCATTTCATTCTCCGACTCAATAGCTTTATCATTTTCCATACGTAAGGTATTGTCATCTTCATTGTTAAGAGTTTTTAGTAGGCCATTAAAACTCTGTTCATGTTGTGTCCACTGATCATCACGTTCTTCGAAACCCAGACCCAAAGCGTCATTTTTGTAGCGGATTCTTACGAAATTTTTTGAGCCATCTTCCTTAGCACCCAAACCTTGACCTTTTTTCCATCCCATCCTTTCCAGCATTTTCGTACCAAAACTATTTTCATCTAATATAGATAAAATAGTGTCGCAGTAAAATTATTGTCCTATTCGTGGTATGATAAAACATGATACTTACCTTCATATAATGCCTTTCCTTTAGGCACCAAATTGTAACGTTTGCGTTGCCTGGGCTCTGCTAGCATGGCCATCTTTTAAATTTGTGCTTTATATTATTATTAGCTACAAAATGACAACAGCAATTAAAAAATAAACTCCACGTGTGAACACGCACAGGGAACAAGAGTATGCAGAGCCCTGCGCCGAACGGCTGAGAGCCGCCGATTTTTTTTCGGCTAATTAGCGGCTGAAAACTAGCCGCCGATTGATATTATTTTTTAATATTTATTTATTTATATTTTTTCGGCTGAAAAACTATTTCTTGGATATTATTATAGATTTGAATTTATTCAATTTTTAAATTTTTCACTAAGTACATATCGTTGCCTTAATATAGAAAAACCTTAACTCATATTATTGAAATTGAGTTTTTAATTGAGTAAAATTGAAAGAAAATTTTTAAAACAAGGTCTGTTCATTTATTTTCTGTTCATTGATTTTCTGTTCATTTATTTTCCCATTATACAATTGTACTTTTTCTGATGTATTTTGTTTGATTATATTTCAAATTGCAATTTTTTTTTAGAAATTGACATTTTATATGAAAATCTTTACACACTTTCATGTATTCTTACTGTTTTTACGCATTTTTCATAATTCTTTAAATTTATTTATTTACAAATACAAAGATGCCACTTTCAATCTCTGATCATGTAATAGAAACAAACAAAATTGTTTGCCATTAAAATTAAATTAATGAAAGAAAAATAATAAATTAAGGAAACATACAATCTTTTTTAACAAAGAAATGCACATTTTTCAGTTTTCCTTTTTCAGATATTTTTGAAATAATTAATTTGACAACAAAACACACAACAGGTGGTTGGATAATTCTTGCAATGAAAAATTTTACTAGTAGTAATTTGTATTTGGAATTTTTTTTGTCCCTTTTGACGCTCTCTCTCCATGTAAACTTTTTGAGTTAATGAACACTTTCCAGTAACAATTGTTACAAATTCGTAAAAATTTTTAGTAAATGAACAAACCTATATTTAGTTCACTCATTTTAGTATTTGAAGCTATGAAATTTTCACTTCTTTCCTATTTATTATCTTATTTTTATTATATTGTTTCCTATTATATTTGAATTTCTCTACCTCCATATAATTGTATCATGGTTATACCTGAAGGTGTTTCAGCCGGCTGACAGCCGATTTTCAGCCGCCGCCGATGAGTTTTTATAAGCCAGCCGCCGCCGACAAAATCGCTCGGCGCATGTCTCTGAGAGTATGGCAACAAATAAAATTACTACTGGCCAGAGAGCTGCGTCGTGACGGCTCGGAGCCGGCTGAGCCGAGCCGCCGATATTTTTAGGCAGCCGCGCCGCCGCCGAACATTTTTTGGCTTACTTCGCCTGAAAATTAGCCGCCGATTATCGATGCCAGCATTTTTTTTAAATTTATTTTTCATGTGCTGCCAGAATAATAATTTTATCAAATTTTTTGATGATTTTTTGGTCCACATATGATTTTTTTCTCGAATGATGGTTTTCAATTATTAATATTATGAGTTTTACTTTATGTATACATACATACATAAATACAACTTGCATGATGTTTCTAAAATTTGTATGCATGTACATATAGTTATATATAAACAAACTAAGTTTCGTGCCGTCTTTTTATTTATTGGTTTTATTCACTTTACTTGTGTTATTGTACAAAGTTGTCAACACATTACCAATATAATATATAATATAATACAATACAATACAATACAATATAATATAATATATTACACACCAGCAATTTTATTGTACAATATTAATTATTACGTAAAGATATTGAAAATGTGTGGGTCAAAACTTAAGGGGTAGTATGAATATAAAAAGAATTTGTTTCTGCTTAAAAAGTTTCGACCTGGTCCACTTAGTGGATAGTATGAATATAAAAAGAATTTGTTTTTACTTAAAAAGGTTCGACCTGGTCCACTTAATGGATAGTATGAATATAAAAAGGATTTGTTTTTACTTAAAAGTTTCGGCCTTGCCTACGATGTTTACAAGAAAGTTTCTATCGCTTACTTATATTGAAAACAAAAAAAAAATAAGAAAATTTTTGTTTCTTTTCAATATAAGTAAGCCATAAAAACATTCTGGTCGACATCGTGGGCCAGGCTCTTTGTTCTAAAACCTAAAATTTTAAGTTTTATATTCAATTGTTTCCAGAATTTTGCGTTTTAAAACAAATTTTTAAGTAAACCGCAAATATTTTTTGATCCATAATTTAAGGTATTGCTTATAGAACCTTCAGATTTTTTGTAACTGGTGGTTATCCCAGTTCATTAGTAGACCTTCAATTATTACAATTTGTTCACTTTGTTTTTCGCAGGGGTTTTCTATTTATTGTTTATATTAGCGTAATTCTAATTTGAGAGTTTTTAGATATTTTTTATTTATATAAAGGGTCTCCCAACAAGAACGCAAGATTTAAATTTTAAATAAAACACAGATATTTAAAAAAAAAATCGTGAAACTTTATTATATCGTAAAGTAGACAAAATGAGGTTATGTGTGGAACAACAAATCGGACAGATGGCCGCCGCGGCTTTGCTGGCACACACGCGATCTTTTAATGAAATTTTCAATGGCCGTTTTGCATAAATGCTGCGGTATTTCATTAATGCAGCGTCCAATTTCCTCTTTTAAGGCTTGAGTCGTCGTCGGCTTATTCGCGTAAACCATCAACTTCAAAAAACCACAAAGAAAAAAGTCTAATGGTGATAAATCGCAACAATCTAGGTGACCAATTTTGGTCTCCAAAACGCGAAATAAAACGACCGGGAAATGACTGATGTAGCAATTGAATTGTTTCTCTGGCTGTATGACATGTGGCGCCGTCTTGTTGAAACCACATGCCCTCCACATACATTTCTTCAATTCTAGGCACGAAAAAACTGGTTATCATTTCACGATACCGAACACCATTGACTGTTTGCGCTTGACCTGCGTTTGAGCGACATCATCACGTACAGCTGCGACATTTTCGGTCGATCGAACTGGTCGAAGGCGCGTTGTTGTCTTTACATGACTAACAGACCCAGTTTCAGCAAATTTATCCATTAATCTCTTTACAGTTGATTCTTTTGGAGCATTATTGTGACCCCAAATCGATCGCAAATTTGCGAACTGTAACCGCAAAGCTTTCACCATTTTGGTAAAACAATTTCACAATGAGAATGCGCTGTTCATTCGTGTAGCGCTCCATTTTTACTAACCTTGTACCTTCTACTAGCATAACAATTGTTCAAATGTCAAACAATGACCCTTCGAATGGCGCCAAATTTAAATCTTGCGTTCTTGTTGGGACACCCTTTATATATAACTTTTCAAAAATATAATTGAATATTTACTGATGAGCTGGCAGAAGTATGTCAAAGAAATTGTATAAAATTAAAAAATAAAACTCATGTATTATGTATATGAAAAAGTTAAAATTTTCTTATTTTTTTATATGTGAATAGGACCATAGACAATGGATGGTTTCAAAATTAAACTTTGCTTAATTTTTAATGATATTTGAATAAGATTATAGAAGCTGACATTTTTAACATTTAACATTTTTAACTTATGCCATTATTTTGTCACTACATACTATATACATACGTTGTATATAAGTTGTACAATATTGAAGAAAAAAAAATTGGTTTCAATGGATTTTCAGCCGGCTAAAGCCGAATTTGAGCCGCCGCCGACGATTTTCTCACGAGCCGCCGCCGCCGACAAAATCGCTCGGCGCAGGTCTCTGCTACTGGCACTAAAAGAAACGAGCTGGAATGAAACCAACTTAAAAAGCAAAAACATATGTTACATAGTGCTACCACAGTGAAAAAAATAAATCAACATGATCAAATATATAATATATTATTAATTATTAATACATAGCAAGTATAAAATATATTCAGTTGCTTTTCCTTAAATATTTATTAAACTATTTGATAATGGCCTATATATAGGATTAACTATTCTATATGGCTTGATATAGCCTCTATTGGAAAATTGTTTTATAAATAACATAATTTATCTGCGGTTGACATCACTGGCTTTATCACTAGAAAACAACAAAAACATTTTGTAATATTTTCAAGATAAACAACGAATCATCAATGGAGGATATACCAATTAATTTGGGGAATATATTGGAACAAGCTCCAAAATGGACATTTGCTGGTGATTTCACACTTCTACAATGGATGAAACAAATATCACAGGTATTTTAAACAATGCAAAAGACCTTAAAAAACAATACAAAAGACCATGTTCATAATACGCTTAGGATTTGGAAAGTCGAGCCACTAAAACAGCGGAAGGTCTAGCAAAACTCAATCATAATATTAAATCAACGAATGTAGCTCTAGACAATGTAGCCAATCGCTTGACAGCTCTGCAGTTTGGCAACCAATTTGTTGAATCCCGAGTGCAGGACGATGATGAAACACTCATAAATACAAGTGATAACAACAAGGATAATCAGAATGTAAGTAAAAGGCGATATAAATTCGTATGTATGTATGATACATCCATTTACATCTGTACGTATGCTTGTATAATTTGATTATTTATACATATATACATATGTATGTATGCACATTATAATATGTTTCCAAAAAGACCGAAAAAGTTGAAAATCTTCACCTCTGAAGATCAGCCCTCGAGTCATCATAATTATTTCTTGAGCGCAATCAGGCTTGTTTATGTTGTTTGACCATCGAGAGTTTTGCATCTCACTCGCACTTATTAATGGTTACCTCTGATAACTGTGTCGGTTACAGATATTATGTGGAAATTCGCATTATAAAGTGTAAAAGTTTTAAATAAGATTTTTGCTGGTGGAGACCATAACAAAGTCTTGGAGTGGATCTTGGGAACTCTTACTTCCTGTACGAATGTATAGATCGTTTACAGCTGCCTAAGAAAACCCCTACAAGTTGTGGGATTGCCTGCCTCTGTGCCTACCTGCCTTTGAAGTAATTTAGATCTAATCAGAACACAATACAAGAACAGATCAAAAAAGTAATATATGTGTGTAAATACATAAAATACAATACATGCAAACATACATACAATTTTAATCAGGACTGATTTCTTAATCGGGCTTAAGTTCAATATTTTCAATTCTAATTAGTGTTTTTTTATGGGAATTGTTACAATTTAAGTTTAAAATTTTTAAACGCACTAATAATCCCAAATTAATATTTTACTTATTAAGTAAAATATTTTTTTATTAAAAATACATTGAAATTGATTATTGAGGGGTTTAGCTGGATCCTATGCGCATTTCACTGTTGCTAATGCAGATCATCAGGGAACCTTTCTAAGAAGCTTTGGGTAAAGGTTCCCTGATGATCTGCATTAGCAACAGTGAAATGCGCATAGGATCCAGCTAAACCCCTCAATAATCAATTTCAATGTATTTTTAATAAAAAAATATTTTACTTAATAAGTAAAATATTAATTTGGGATTATTAGTGCGTTTAAAAAATTTTAAACTTAAAATTTTCAATTCTAGTTGAATGAAATATTTTTGTTAATTATGCGAGTTTCTAACGAAGAGAAGAAAAATTAAACTAGACTTTATTAGCTGGTGGAAATACCGATATTTTTCTGTGCATCCACGCACTTCATCGGCATCCATATCTATCTCTACCCGATTTAGAAATTATTCCTGATTAAAATTCATTATATGTAGTTCAAATAAATTTAAAAAGTGTCAGTTAAAAAATAACAATTATAAATAATAAAAAAACAAAATACGAATTTAAAGAAAATTTAATTTTTTGTTGCTCAGCAGCAATGAAATGCTAAACCAGCAACAAATAAAATTTTTTAAATTAATAATTTTAATTAAAATTTACTTTAATAAATTTGTTTTAAGTAAATAATAATAAAGAACTGAATTATTTACTTACATATCTTTTAAAGCAACCCGAACAAACTACACCAAAACAAGTACTCTTAACTTTCTTGGATAACAATCTTAAAGTTCTTCGAAATTGTCACGAAAGATATTCAATAGATTTGGAAGATTCGGACGATGAGGAAAACACAACGGAAAAAACGTAAGTCTTTAAAGAACTATACAAACTGTGTTTACCTTATGGATAAAACCATAGTTTATATTAATATTTACTTTTATGTGAAATGGGAATGGAATTTTTTAGCCAATTTTGACAAGGTTAAGAAAGTGGCGAGCGGCTTTCAATTTTAGACAATTGTAGGCGACAGCGAGTACACAAGTGCGGAGTACACGATATGTCGATAACGACTTACATAATACATAATGAATCGTTCAATTGAAAACTATTTGAAGTTAAAATGGGAATTAGAAAAGTATAATTTTTCTAATCTTTCTACTGATGGCTCCTTAAACAGCAGACTTATTAGTTGCATTTCGGAAATAATTTTAGAACTTTCGAAAAATTAATTTGAATGAAGAAAAAGTATGATTGAAAATTTCTTGAGAATATTAGTGCGCCTTGTGGAAAACTGGAGAATTCCAAAGGCTCCTGATTGCTCTTTAATGAGCAGATCTAGAGACATTTTTTGAATAATGTAGGAACTTTAGAAAAATTATTTATTTATTACATATTGTACAAAGTAAATTTAGTAGAATATGGTTGCACAAGTATGGACGGAGTAACTAGACCATATGCCCAAGATGTTATTAACAGAATTTTAAAAAGTTTTTGTGACTGACTATACACGACCTATGCCTTCACATAGGAAGAAACTTTCTGTTTTGAAAAATTAATTTGAAAAAAAAAATAGCGATGTTTGGCATTTATTAAGTACGAAACAAAATTTAAAACCTGCTTGAAATGTGATTTTTTCAAAATGATTTTTCGAAAGTGATGAATTGATGATTTCTTCTCTATGTTCATTAATTTTACTGGAACTGTTAAATGATTAACAGTGCGCTGTGAACTGTAAAATGGGTTCTGCTAAAATTTTTGGTTTTTGTCTCTGCTAGTTAAGTTTAAAACAATACAAAACAATACATGAACAAAATGAAATGAAAATTTTGTCTTTATTCGAGCTTCGTTTGGTCTCTAAGCGTTATTTTTTTTGCATTAATAATTGCGTTCGCGTACTCAAAAGTTTTTAAAAATTGTTCCTGAACTTTACTGCATTTTACTAAATTGCGTTCGTTTACCCAAAATACAGTAAATGAGAACACAAATTGAGAGAGTAAATTGACTGTTCTTGACTGATTGTTTTGCAAATTTTTACTGCAGAAATTTGTCGTAGTAAAGTTTAGTAAGATAAGAACATATGATTCAAAATGTAAACAAATGAAAAGTAAGCAATCGAAAAGTGTAAACATTTGAGAAAAGGTTAAATAAATATTGTGAAAGTCATTAAAAAATATTTTATTTCTAAAGCATAATAATGATAGCTGTTATATACATATTTTTTAATTTATTTTATTAATCCTTTTGCTTTGCAAATTATTCTAATTACTCAGAGTTGTAAAACTATAAAATATCTGGTTACTTAGTATTGCACTTGCTTTTAAGGTAATCAGTAACATTAACAAATTGTCATGTAATTTTTATTAATTTAACTAAGAACAAAACAAGGAAATCAAAAAGAAATTAATTACAAATATTACATGAAGCAAATTACAAAATTTATTCTTAGATTGCTCGTGTTATAAAAATATTGTATCGAGTACCAATAATGAAAAAGAGTTGAATAGTCAAAAGTTTATATATTTTTCAACACTATGTGGACTTGGAGTCAGCTGTTTCTTTAATCTTACTAATTTTTACTATTTTTCCGTTCGCGTACTTTTATTGGCAGCAGCTCTTTTTGAGAGTAAATTTTAAAATTTTCGCAGTAAATACTCATTTACTGCATTTTACTGCAAAAGTAAACGAACACACTTAATTGGTTTTTGATATAAATATCTGTTATCGTAATAGATATATAAATAAAAAATAAATATGATAAATATTAATTGTAAACTTATTACTAAAACAGTTTCTGTCGTATTTAAAAATAATAATTTGAGTATATTTGAAATACGGCCGCTTAACTTTCAATTTGCACTAAGGTAATATGTAGTACTTTTTTTACAGATGTATCTATCAACCAATTAATCCATACAATGAAAGGCCTTTACCTTACATTTTTGGATCAAAAGACTGGCATTCCAATTGGCATGTAGGCCTTTATGAAAATCAAGCAGAAAACAGCTGTTCAGGTGATGAGATATCTGAAGTATTTTCCGAGTCATCGTCAACTTCACGCTTGGATGACAATGAGTCTTTCGAGTCTAATACTGAATGGGCCTCTAGTAATTCGATAGACAATGAAAATGTAAATGCAAACATTGAGGTTAAGAATGCCTCATCGCTGCAAGGATCCCAAGCTTTATATCCGGGCACACCTTTACCCGTCAATGCTGTCAAAAGTAAAGCTACATTAAGTGAAACGTCCTCAATATCAACATCTTCTTCGTTAGTCAAGAAATCTTTACAACAGACTGCAAAACAAAATGAAAATGTAATTCAAAGATCCGAAAGTATAAATTCCATAAATTCGAAAAATTCAATAAGTAAAGGTACAACGCTTAAGAGGGAAAACGTTTTGCAATATAAAATACAACCTCAACAGTTTGTAGACTTATTTGCAGAACCGCCAGAAGATTTCATATCTACGAGATCTTCATCGGTTTCTTCAGCATCAATTATAACACAAAATCCAGATAATAATCGTCGAGAGTCTGGAAAAGAAAACCCGCCAGTCTTCAGAAGTCAGCCAGCACCTTTTGTAGATATTTTTGCTGAACCACCGGAAGATTTTATAATCCCGGCAACAACTTCTATACATTCTAATCCAAGCATAAAGCGAAGAACGGTAAATCTGTTTGATGAGGATGAGCACAACATGAATGAAGACGATATACTATCGGTTTTAACTAAAAATGAAGCAGTTAAAGAAAAACCAATTGTTACAAATAAACCGCCAGCTATAGTTCAAGCTTCCAAATCTCTTTTCGATGATAGTGATGATGATGATGATTTCTTAAAAGCTTTTGTCAAAAACTCAGCGCCTAAAGCAGCAAACAATAGCTCTTTAACAAAAACCTTACTATTCGATAATGAAATTAATGAACCTTCAATAAATTTAAAATTACCTAAAACCAATACTTCTAAAGATTTGAATATAACTTCTAAGAAAAGAACACAAAATGTATTCGATGATACTGAAGATAATGGAGATGTTTTAGATTTTAATAAACCAGAAGTAGAGAAGATAAGCAAAAGATCTCTGCCAACTGTAAAGTTATTGGATAAAGCAGTTGTGGAGGAAGGTGATAAGAATATAACCAAAAAGGTCAATCTATTCGATGATTTAGATGAAGAGGACGACCTGTTTTCGGCAAAATTGGAAAAGAACAAAAGTATTCCTCAACAAACAAGTAATAAAAAGACAACGGTAAACAAAGAAGAATTATCTGAAAAAAATGCAACTGTCACAAACGAAATTGATTTTGATCAAACCGCTAAGAATCAATTGGAAAATACTAGTGAATTACCAGCCAACAATTCTATACATAAAGAAGATCTTAATAGGCCAGAAGAAGTTGTTAGTAAAAGCCTCAAGATTTCCAAAACTATAAACCCAGAAGTAGCTAAAGTATTTAAAAATACAGATACAGATTCACTTCAAACTGATAACAATTTAACAACAAAAGAAAGTCTTTCTAAACCTTCCAACCAGAAGGAGCTGAATGACAATAATCCGGCACCCTCCCTAAAACAAGATACATTAGCGTCAGTTCCTGCAAACAAGGACGAAAAACCAATTGCAGCCAATAAGTATGATTTTAACTCAGTTTTATTCTTAGATGAACCTCCGGAGGATGATGATGCATTTTTTGAAACACTTGCAAAAACGCCAAATACTTTAAATAGCAACTATAATACTATTGATTTGGAAAATGATGTATATGAGCCTGAATTACCCAAAGTACCTGGTTCTAGTACGAGCAACAATCAAACAGATGCAATAGAAAACACCTTTTATACCGGCCTACAATTGTTTAGTGATACACCTCCTGATGATGATGATGGTGATAGAGATGATGATGTTAGTGCTGGTCGTGCATCTAATCTTGCTTCGGATGTCACTCAAACAAAACGTTTACATAGCGTGTTTTATGATGATTTCAATGAGACCTTAATGGCTTTGAATCAGCAGCATACTGAAAAGGAAAAGGAAGCTTCACAACATTCTAATGTCAATGATGAACCACTTCTTATGAATGAAGGATCGAATTCTTCGAGCCAAGATATGACAGATCACAAAGTACCTGATGATAAGCAAGATACAATAAAAGCTGATAATAAAAACACAGCCGAAGTTTCTAATAAACGTCCAGTTTCAAAATTAATAATGCCCAATATAAATATAAATATACAAGCTCTTTTGCCTGGAGCTAATAATACATTACGCAAGCCTAAAGAAGATAATATAAATCCTTATAATGATGATGATATAAAGTCAGACATTAATACTTTAAAAAGACCTGTTGGAGCAAATGAAGTGACTATTTCAGAGCCTCCTAGAACCGCTGAGACTGAACACATTTTACCCAATGTTACTAAAAATCGTATTAAAGGTCCGGCTACCAGAAGGCCTTCCACACGGAGAGCCAGGCAAGAAAACTATCGTAAGAGTTTAATTGAACAACAAAAATCTTTAGAAAGTGAAGATGAAAAAAGTGAAATTCAAAACGAAATCATTGAAGCAATAAAACCTCCGCCAAAAACAAGCATTCCCCAAAAGACCACATCGCCTGAGAAGCCATACACTAGTATTAATGTTCAAAAACACAATTTGGGAAGAAGTAATCCCGCTTATGTTACAACAACATCAGCAACATCTAAATTATATGAGGATAAGCGTGAAGAAAGTCCTAAAAAAATTGATATGGTAAAGGATAAAGTTTTAGAAGACACTACCAATTTTTTTAAAGAAACTGCTAGACCGAAACACAGTTCATTACTTTTTGAAGATGAGAAAGCAAATGATGATGATTTCTTTGAACATATCAAAACATCGCATACGAGCGTTCTAGATTCCAATAAAGCACCTCAAGCCAAAAAAACCCTAGAGAATACTTCCGCAATAACTTCTTCGAAAGTCAGTGAAGCAAACGCTTCCATCTCTTCGCTTCTCTTGGCAGGCAACATAAACATTGAAGAAACAAAAGAGAAGGGTATCGAATTTTCCACTGAAATTACACAAGGGGAATCTATAGCAAAAGAGCACGAAAGTAATCAGCCAACCCAACTGAATGCAACAGCAGCACCAAAACCACAAAATCAATTAACAACAAACAAATTAAAATCTTTCCTAGATGATGATGATGACGACTACGATGACAATGATTTATTCAAGACAACCTTATTACAACGTTCAACAATTGCCATTAGCAACAAGGAGAGAAACATTAAAGCGAAATCTCAATTCAAATCTTTTTTAGACAGTGAAACTGATGAGGAGGAGTCCACTACCGCTGCACAAAAAACAAAGACATCAATACCTGTGGAAGAAGTAACCTCCACGGAAATGCCCAAAGTTTCCATTCCAACGCCCAACAAATCGAATACCAAACTGTTTTCGGACTCCGAAACGGACAGTGACGATTTGTTTGGAAAACTCTCATCCACTAAAACGTCTAATACTAAAATTTCATCAACTGAATCTACAGCAACACAACAAACTAAAACTAAACCACAATCCTCCTCTTTATTTGGGGATGAGAGTGATAGCGACGATTTTCTTAAATCCTCAAACACAACGTCCAAAAGTGCTTTAAAGAAAAATGTGCCAAAACCTACCGCTTTGCAAACAAATACCAGCCTTTTTAGTGATTTAGAGAGTGATGAAGATGATTTGTTTGGCGGTGGGCCTGCTAAAGTAACAACTGCCACTGGTATGTATGTATGTATGTATATTTAAATGGGTTTTTATTTATTTATTTACTAGCTGAGCCCGGCGAACATTGTATTACTCTCAATTATGTTATATTTTTTTAACTACAAATTACTTCACACAGGTATATATATACTCCTACCGGGTATTGACCCAAACCTGTGTTGAAAATTTCAGCGCCACAGCTCTTATAGTTCTACGATTTCATATATTTAGATTAAATGTTACAAATACAATCACAAATTATATCATAATATAATAACAAAGACCGTCTCTCATAGTAGCGAAACAGACCAGAGTCTGTGGTATGAATAGAACCCACAACCTCCGCACTGATAGGCTAGCGTACTATTCACTAGCCTACCGATGCACGATGTACAATAATCTGTTAAAATGAAGTGATATTTTCCCTTGGTCATGGAACAATATGTTCTGCCGATTCAAATAATCGTAGTTTGTATGCAATTATTTGCCGATGTCACGTCAACGCACTAACAACAACGAAATATATGCATGGCTTTCTCAAACTATGAAAAAAAAAATTAAAAACAAATTAATTTTCACCATTTGTACTTGCACTATGCTTTTCCTACTCTCAGGTAACACAAAGTTACTTGTTATTTGGACCCAAGTGAGGTGGAAATTTACTTTCTCTTCTCAGCAACCTGCTAACCTTTAGATTAGATAACCTAAAGGTTAAGATCGTCACGAACAGACTGATTTTTTTAATACTCAATTAAATGAGTACGCCTTGGCATATGTATTATTACTATTAATAACACAGTGCAACACGAAAAAATATAACCATATACGTAGACCACTACGTGATAAAAGACCAAAAAAAAAAAAAAAGACCCGCGTCTCCCAGTTTTGCCCAAAAGTCATGCACTTTTTTTGTGGGACCCCGCAGATTTGGGGCCTCGGTGTCATTTTTGCAAAAAACTAATCATTTTCTCAGGCTCATATCTTGCAAACCCTTCGGAATTTTGATTTACTCTCTCAGGCAAAGTTGTAGCTCTCGTCATAAAGAACAAAAAATTGTGAACATATAAAGTAAAAAAAAACTTCATCTTCAAGATCAAAATCCCAAAAAATTAAAAAAAAAACTAAAAATTTTTTAAACTTTTTCCCCTGTTCAGGTCCATAGTTGCTACCTACCGTTCAAAATTCAAGGAAACAATCAACTACAAAAATGTACCTAAGAGTGAAAAATATTGTTGCGATAAGGGGTTTACTAATTTTTTAACCGATCCACTAAATATAAGCTTTATTTTGAGATGCGTTGGTTACGGCCTGTCCCACGATGTCAACAGAAAACATTCGATCGGCAACTTGTATTGAAAACTACAATAACAAGAAGAACGTTTTCTAGCGATATCGTGAGAGAGGCCGTTCGTTGGAAGATGGAAAAAATAACTGCAATCATGCCGTCCTGCTTTTGTTGTTCTCTTCTTCGTAAAGAAAACAATTATTTAGAATTATAGATTACGATAAATTACGTTAATAGTCAAAAATTACATGTAAATAAAAAAAGTATAATAAGAGAGGGTCAATAAGTCCATGACTTCTGGAATGGAGCATATATTTGAGGATAAAAAGATTATTTTATTTTTTCGGCGTTTATGTGGTTGGTTTACGTGGCTGCCCGCTTCACACAAGCATTCAAGTAGTATCTAGATGATTCCTTTTCTTCGGAGTTTCTTCAATCCTTCTATCCTTTCTAAAACGTAAGATTTGTCGAGGTCATCAAAATAGGTATTTGTTTGAGAAATTCCGAGCCATTTCTTCAGGATTGGGAACAAAATATTGTCATTCGGGGCTACATCAGAAGAATAGAGCAGATGAGTTAACAGTTCGTAGCCCAATTCATGATTTTTGCCATGAAACCTTTGCATTATCCTGGCGGAAAAGCACTTTCTTCTTGGCCGAATTTGGTTGTTTTTTTGTTTAATCCTTATTAAATCCACCCAATAAATTGAAATAATATTCGCCATTGATTGTTTTACCCTTTTGAAAGTAATCATTCACCCTCAGAAGCCCTTTGTTTTTACTGCTGTTTGGTCTCTTGTGTAGTGATGAATCCATGTTTCGTCCATGGTTACGAACAATTTAAACCGCTGCACAGTGGGGTGAATGGTAGAATGATGGCGATTAATTCATAGAAGTCGTAATTTTAAAGTGTTCTTATTTTTTATTGATGAATATTATTAAATACACAAAAAACAAGCATTTAAAAAATTAAAAAAAAAAAATTTAAACCTTTTATGGGCTTTGGAGAATATGGTCTTATTTGACTATTTTTGCTGCAACTTTAAATGAAAAAAGATAAATTAGTAAATTAAATTGTAAATTATAGTACGTTTTCATTATGAGCAAAGCAAGTTAATTTGAGAAAATCATTTCGAAGTGTTTCCATTATGTGTTGTAATTCACACGTTGATTTTTCAATGATTTTGTAGGCGAACGGTATAGAAAAGTAAAAGGGGAAGAAAAAAATCACATTTTCCGTTCTACGAGTTTTTTTTTCAAATTTTCTTTACACATATTTTAATTTTTTTATGTTGCTTTATTTTACTTTTTCATTGAATGCGACAACAGCTTATTTTTAATACAAAACAGTGTTACCTATAGGTATTTTTATCACTAATAAATGAGTATAGGGAATATCGGAAAAATATTTTATTTTGAACAAAATGTAGGTATTTTTATTCTCATATTGCATTTTTTGTGCATAAATGTAAAAATAACTATACCAAAAATATATTTTTTTGCTCATAAACTGTTTCAAAATTTGTTTTTGCTCGAAATTACATAGACTTTTATATAATTATTTTGGTGTCGCAGTGCCTGTCTTTGGTAACATTGCTGAGAGAATATTTATTTATATGTGAGAGGATAAGAAAAAAAAGCTGTCAAAATAAAATAGATCTCTCGACTGCTTTCTGGCGCTACTATTTTGTGTCAATTTGTATGGAAAATGTGTTTATTCCGTAATTCTGTTTGATCATTAAGGCCTTAAATGTTTTTAATTTATCTTTCTTTACATTAAATTACTAAAATTTGTAGATTTTCGTATGGGGGGAATTTTTTAACATGTAGGGAAATGAAAAAACGGGGGGTTTTAAAGCTACTGGCAACACTGATACAATTTTTGAAAAAAAAAGTAAAAACTAGAAACATGAGAACCAAATTAAAACAAGATTTTTAAATCATCGTATGAATTGGGCCTATGTTCGAATTTTCGAAATCAATTTGACGTTTGAATTGTTTATTTATTTTTATAACCTAAAAGAAGCACAAAAATTTGTTTAATAATAATTTGGAACAGCAAAATAAATAAAACATATATATAAGAATGTAAAACAACATTGACAATAACTTTCTTTTCTTAAATTACTTTTTCCTTTTTATAAGCAAATAGAATCTGCCATTTTAATTCGTACTTAAATGTCACTTTTTCGGATTTGTAAGTCACCAATAATGGATGACCCAGAGTTGCATTTGTAATAATAACAGCAGCGCAGTGTTGCATTGACAAATTCGACTTAATTTGTAGCAAATTAAGTCATTTGAGATAATTTGCTCATATGAAAAATGTATGGCAAATCACTTCGCAAATTATTTAATTAGGGCAAATCAAGTGTTTTGACCTAAATCACGTATATGGAAACGTACTATTATTATTAGAGTTGTTGAAACTCAATGTATATATCAAAAATACCACATTTTTAGAGCAATTTAATTTTTAATTTTTAATATTTCTAAAACATTTATCTAAACAAAAAATAATTTTTTAAATGCTCATATACCTGAAGTTGACGGTTCAATTAAAAAACTTTTACTTATACATAGATGTCTTAACAAAAACTATAATCACTTGAAATATCAAAATTTTATCTTTTAATCAATGCGCGCAAAAATTATTGAACTTTGAACACACACTGCAAATAAAGTAAACTACAAAGAACTTTTATTTTTGCAGTTAGTGATGTAGAATTTTATCTACTTTCATATGGTACCAAATACGGTTGTGAAAGTTAAAGTTCATCTTTTGAATTAATCACCACTTGTGAAGGCTTTCATCCAGTGTCCCGCAAAATAAAATAAGTTTGTATTGGTGAGAAAAATGAGAGTAAAATAAACTTGCACTTGAAGAAAACTTTTGTAATATAAAATACATGATGTGGTTTTTTTTTTGTAAATAAGCAATTTAATAAAAACTTAAATAAAAAGTAAAAATTTAATAACCATTCAACAATTTAGTGTATAAATTCAAAATTAAATTTATTCACAGATCTGTGGATACTATTAAAATGCCTTTTTAATCTATTTTCCCTATTATTTTTTAATGTTTCATAAAATAAAATGCATTGCATATTGCCAAAAGCATTTTTAATCACGAAATATTTCCCAGCTTCCATAATTATATTATCCATTTTTTGTCTGTAGAAATTTATTGAATTTGAACTTTAATTTCGTTCCGTGTGCTCAAAAAAACTAAACAAAAAACCAGGAAAAAATTAATACATCCGTGCACAACTTAATTCGTCGCTTGCTCAGTGACGATTAAACGAAAGAGCATAAGCATGTATGTGATTTTCATCCGCACAATTGTGCTATGGCTTGCGGGTTACTGCTTTCATCCCACTGTGCGCTGAGCCGTGTGACATACATACGACTTCCACAATCTCTCTCACTTTCAAATTCCGATCGGGCAACACCATGAATCAAAGAATACAAGATTACGCATTCAGCTTTTGAAAAAGTCTTTTTCTGCACATGTACGTCACATCAGCCGATAAATATAAGCACAATCACACAAACACGTGTATTTGGTATAGGGTAATTTTGTTTACATTTAAATTTCTACGTCATTTTGACGGCACACCAGCCAAAAACCAGCACAATCAAGTTAACAAACATGCGCAATGCGTAATATTGTATTCTTTGATTCATGGGCCAACACAATATCGTGAAATTTTTTCAATTGTTTCGGGTGTAGAGACCTCAACTGGGCATTGAAAACATTCGGCATCTTCCGTGCTTCCCAAATAAATTCATTAAACGACTTCCTTAAAGCACATTCAATTAACTTTTCCATTTTCTTCTCAAATCATGCGGTAGTCCGCTATCATTGGCTCTCAAACACAAACCTATTTCAAATGTTGACAGAAGTCAACTGACAGTTGCCTGTTAGCAGGAGCAGGGTTGCCCTTTCAGCTAAGAGGAGACGGGAAATTAAAAAAGTCACGTACTCATTTGCCCGACCTCATATATAATTCTTCGCCTTTAAAATGTAAAATTTCAATGACATAAATATTAAAATAATTTACCTTAAAATGTTTTTTATCTTTTAGTAAAAAATATTCAACATGTCAAAGCAGCACCTGTACCCACGAAACCTACTTCTGCAGCCGAAGTTTCCAAATCGAAAAATGTTGATGATAATCCACTAGCTGATTTATTATAAGTTAAATTGCAATAATAAATAATAAATAGAGAAATACTTTAATTAATTATAAATACTTCTTTAAATGAAACAAAACTGAAACGAAACAAAAGTGCATTGCGATTCGTAAAACGAATTGAGTTTATTTTAAAATACAATGTATATAATTTTTAACGAGTATTTACAAATAAGTTTCTTTAGATAATCTTATAATTATATTAAGTAAAATAATCGTTGTATTAAATGAATTTTAAACATTAAAAGTAAAAGATAAATAATTAAAATAAATTTACAAATTTCATCTTAGCAAAAATGTCAACTTTTGTTCATAATTTCTTTTCTTTTTCTTTTTCTTTTAATCAATTGTAATAAACTATAGTTGGTTTTTTTAACTTGAGTTAGTTTTTGATCTTTGGCTAACGTTTAGATAATATATATATGTATTTAATGCGATACATTTATTTATTTAGGGTTTTGTGTAACTGCTTTTAGCAACAGTCAATATAAAAAGGGTGTTAAAAACAAGATTTTCGTATATATAATAAAAGAAATTAAACAAAATTATTAGCATAAAAAAATATTTGAAAAAAATTTAACCAGTCATTTCGAAACCCGTTTAAGTCACACGATAAGTTATTACACCTTTTTTCAATAATAAAAATCAATAATAAAAATAGTGTCAGTCACATGTAAACGAGTTTTAAAGGTCGGTTTGTTGGGCTGAGTACAAGTCTTTGTTTTAGGCTTTGTAATTTATAATGGGAATACAAAACTAAAAGCTAATATCTCAAACATTTATTTACATAAATCAAGTTGCCTTTTTGGTAAACTTTTTGATGTGTTTGAGAATTAAGATTTCTTCTTTTTCAATTATGATTTTTTTAATTCGGCAAATAGGGTAATGCTAAAATTTTTAGGTGTTGTAAAACTGAATGTTAAAATTGAATGTACATATCGCGCCATAACCGCCAAAATAGCTTAAGCGACATAATTTTGAAACCTCAATTTTTGACCAAAATCGATTATTTGCGATCGTAAATAGTCGACTTTCGTAAAAAAACGAAGTCCAAAAAAGTGTGTCGCTTAAGCTATTTTAGCGGTTATTGCTCGATATGTATTTTCTTCGTTGATACGATAAAGGTAATGCATGCAAAAAGTCTACTGCGTAGTTGTTATTTGCCGGGCTAAACAGTATTTTTTGAAAAGGAAAGTACTTGTGTACATATGTGTTCATTTCTATTTCTAGAAGATATCTCCGATTCACACACAGCAATTTTAGTTGCTCAACTTTTTAAAACTTTCTGCTGAAATTGTTTTTACACAAGAAATTATTTGCCAGAAAGTATCGTATTTTCTTCATTTTAATTTTCTGAAATTTTTTATACATGTACATTAGGGGTATAACCAATTTTTTTGGCATAGTACCATGAGGTCAACCATGTCCTAGTAAGCACGAAAATCATAATCTTTTGTAATTTTTCTCAAAAATGTTCACGCACCAATTGGTTTTTCTAAATAAACACTTTAAAATATTATTTTACATAACCTAAAATTATTTCGAGGCCTTCTTAATGCAATATTGAATATTCATAACTTTATACGTTGTTTTTATTTATTTTTTGTTTTAAATATACATATTATTAATTTTCCTTAACCAAAAAGAAAAGAAAATTCCATCGCGTTTGGTGCTTGAACTTTTTTGACCTTAGCGAAAAAATAAATATGCGTTCCTTATAATTTTTTATGCTCTATCGAACTGTGCTATGTCAATTTTGATATTTTAAAAAATTGTTAAAAAGTTATATCCCGAATGTACATACACATATATGTATTATTCATGTCACACATGGCAGTTTTAGTTGACCAACTGTTTAGTTCAGTAACCAGCAAGCCATACCACAATTGTGGAGATGAAAATCACATAAATGCTTATGCTCTTTCATTTAGTCGTCCGTGAGAAAGCGACAAATGAAGTTGTGCACGAATGTACGAATTTTTTCCTGGTTTTTTGTTTAGTTTTTTTGAGCACACCGAACGAAATTAAAGTTCAAATTTAATAAATTTGACCAGCAACAAAAAATTTAAATAATTATGGAAGCCAAGAAATATTTCGTGATAAAACATGCTTTTCGCAATATGCAATGCATTTTATGTTATGAAACAGTTAAAAATAAAACATTTTAGTAGTATCCACAAAGCTGTGAATAAATTTAATTTGGAGCTTATACACTACATTGTTGAATGGATTATTAGATTTTTACTTTTTAGTTAAGTTTTTACTAAATTGCTTATTTACAAAAAGAAAATTCAATTAATAACCACATCATGTATTTTAAATTAGAAAAGTTTTCTTCAAGTGCAAGTTTATTTTACTCTCATTTTTCTCACCAATACAAACATATTTTATTTTGCGGGACACTGGTTTAGTTCATGGGCGAGAGAGAGAGGAAAATATAATGGCTCCTCTCTTCATTATCTTTTTCATACGTTCAATAGTTGCTCAACTAAAATTGCCGTGTGTGAAGCCGGTACAGTGAACTTGCGATAATATGAACACCCCAAAATATGAACAAAGTATTTATCTACACAGTGTTGCCATCTAAATCAACAGAGTAGTGGTTAAATTCTAATACAAACTGAATAAAAATTTGAGAATTTCCCCAGTTGTTTGCTTATTAAAAAGTGTCTTAGCAAAAAAACAAAATTTCTGACATGCACGTTTTAGTTAGTGCTCACATTGGGCTCAAATTTAACGCGGAAAGTTCTTAATATGCACAAAAAGTCAAAAAAAAAAATTAAATATAAAATAGAAATCAAATATTTTAGAACAAATTGTGCGAGTGTTACTAATTTAGTGAATAAATTCGGGCTGAAAAAAATCTACAATATGTGAAAAAATTCAATATAAGAAACCTTTATTTTTATGGGAAAAGCGTTGTTAAAGGGGAAATTAGATGTTCTTCGCATATATGAACAATCTTGCGAAAGTTAAATGGCTTTGTTTTAATTAGTTCATATTATCGGGAGTTCACTGTATATGTAATTATATATCGTCACCTTAAATGCAAACGAACATAACTACACTATTATATTTTTTACAAGAGAAACAAAAAACGTTACAAAATAAATAACAATAAAGTATTCTTGAAATTTTTCTTCGAAATTTACTTGTAGTATTGATACTTACATATGTACATATATGTTTTTAACCATTTATTTCCTCTTTATGTATATTTAAGCTTTTATGTAGTTACGTTCCTTGCAATAAAAAATAGATGCATTCGTTATTACTTGCGTTTGAATTTCTTTAATAAAGTCGTCATTTTTCATCGCTGAAGTCTAAATATTTGCGTGCACATGTACTAGTTTGATAAAATGAAGCATAATCAATCAAAAAATCGATTTCGAATTTTTGTGTAGTTACGTCCGCTTGAATTCAAGATGACGATATGAAAACCAAACTCTTGGAATTTAAATAGATTCATATGTATGCACTACCTTATCAACACTTAAAGTTTCAACCACATTTTCCAATATTCACCTTTATTCCATTTGTCTACATCGACGTCACTTTAACATAATACCAAATAAATTGGGGCTTGTTTACTCGATCTCGAGAACAATTTTTTGCTACTTACAATTTATTTTCGTTCCCTAGGGTGTAGAAAATATCATAAACATGCCAACAGGAGTCAGTTGTTTTCGTCAACGGGTACACAAGCCCCATTTTTTTTGGTATTGTGTTCAAGTGACGTCGGTGCCGACAACTGGTGAAAAATTCATATTTTTTCAAACCGCTATAATGTGAAAAAACGAAGGAAAAGAAATAAAAAAAATTGTGAATGACAAAACAAATATTCCTCTTAGCTTTCTCTTCTCACTTCTATAAACTCAAGAGTTGAGCAACTAAAATTGCCTTGTGTGAATTGGGACAAAGTACTCGCACCATAAGAACTACATATGTTAGAGAAAACGTTATCTGTGTGATTTTCGAAACAACCGATGTAATATTAGAAGTTATTTAAAAGTATAGCGCCAGCTAAAATGCAAAATAACATATCGTTGAAAGAATGAAAAGCAAGTTTTTATTTATTTTATGAGAAAAACAAAATCTAAAATAACTTATCAAGTATACATTTCTGTACACACATAATTTGTCTTATTTTGGATCCTCCTGGATCTATACATAACGGTAATAAATAAAAATTCCACAGAATTGTATTATAATTGTCTAGAATTTCAATAGAGGAGATGCCAGCCAATAAAATTGTCCTTAAGTAATGCGTGTTTTTTATAGGTGTAAAGCCAGTGCCAGACATATCAATATTCAGCTTCAATTCATGTGGTTGTATGCGTTTGTTTACCAAAAATAGTCACACATATACTATTGGTGTGAACATTTAAAAAAAAAACACACACAACCACACATTTTGAAGCTGAATATTGATGTGTCTAGCACCAGCTTAAGACTTTAAGCTGGCAGTACTACGCCGTTTCGATAACTGATAACTGATTTATCACTTGGTTGATTGAGAAAGGAATCACTTATGATTCATCTGTATGATAAAATAATGATTTCTTGAACAAAATGCAAAGAAAATACCAGAAAATGTCTCACCAATGAATCAGCAAATCGTATCATAAATGATTCTCTGCGATGATTTATATGTAGGGTACCATTTTCTCACAAAGGGAGTATCATTTATGATCAAAAATGTTTTTGATATTTTTGAGCAATTTTCTGCTAGTATATATTAAATTATTAAATCACCTTTTTTGCGGTTTCTTTGCATTTTGTTTCTCTATTGTCAAGAAATCATTATTTGATCATATAGATGAATCATAAGTGAATCCTTTTTCAATCACCCAAGTGATAAATCAGTTTTTAATCATCAACTTAAAAAAATTATCACAAATGGGAATGGTGCAGATTTTTACTACAAGCTTCCCAGCGGGAAAAGTGGTCATTGATTACATTTATATTTTTTTTTGGGGGGGGGGGGGGAGGGAGGGTTATGGATTTGTTACGGGGGTATACAAACTCCGAAAGCAGCGTTGCGTAATATGTTAATGGCCGCTTATCGTGGTTGGCGTATTTCGGCTTCGACTACCAAGTTTTTGTAATAGTAGATTAAAGAACATATCAACATTTTATATATAATCTAAGATCAAAATGTAGTCGAAGTCAAAATATGCCAATCATGATAAGACCCATTACATTTAGTGGTTATCACTAAAGGACCATGATCACTAGGTTGTTTGTACCACAATTTAATAATCCTAATGTGGTTTTATTGAAAGAGTTTAATAAGTTTATAGCTTCGTAGGAATTAAACAATTACGAGAAATATAATATTAGTATGTCGACTATGGATAGTAGTGCTGAGTGATAACGTCAGTTTTTCTAAATCGCTGTTCTTTTAAACAGTTCTTTTAGCAGTTCTGTTATTTTGAGAAAATCTAAGAAAAAAGCAGCAGTGAAATTAAACAGTAACTGTGATCACGGTTTAACACATTTCAGCTCTTCTGCCTTAAAAGTATTTATAAGTATTGTTATTTTGATAAATATTAATAAGAACAGCGACAAGAATAACCAATCAAGCAATCAACCCCATCTAAATATGTATTGAGAATTGTCGCATTACCGACCTCAACTGACAAATAACAGCTGTCATTTTCAATAGATAGCTAGTGCTTTCTAGAAACCAAGAAATTCTACAAGTTGATGATACGAGTACGTCAGGTTGTTTTGCATTTTAGCTGGCGCGAAAACTACGTAAAAAATATAATGACTTGAAAGTACACTCATTTCAATGCAGCACCTTAAACTTATTACACACAAAATTATTATTGTATTTCTCATGCAATTTTTTTAGGAAAATACACCATCACTTGCTGCTCATAAAGCCACATCGCGATATTTGCGATAATCATCGGACTCATTGCCTAAAGATAATTTACTATTGGCAGTTATATAGGGATTTGTGTAGTTGGCATAACCGAAGCCACCGTAATATTGCAGTTGCTGGGAGCTGCGCCTGTGAAACTGTTGCACCAAAGGAGCAGCGGTTGCTCCTGGGAATATAGCTGCATCAAGACTTGTTTGGCTGCCCGGTCTGCGGTAGATATTTAAATTACTATTGTAGGGTAATTGCAGCTGGGAACGTTGCTGTTGGTGTTGTTGTATATAGCCCAACATGGCCAAATAGTATTGCTGTTGCTGGTTGTAGTTCTGCAACAAATTGTTGCCATAGATGGCCAAATCATTTTGCACTTTACTTATGCCATCCAAGTTTTCCAAAGATATGCAATTACGAGCCAGTTTTGTGGGTGGTGCCTGTTTATTTGCCTGAACATAGGGTGGCAGTGCCATGGGTTCACGTTGTTGCGGGTGTTGGCCGCCTCTCTGCTGGGGTGGCGAAGGTTGTTTCGGTTCTATGGAACAGTAAATGGGATCATTTGAAGTTGAGCCAATAAGAGAAGGTGGCTGTTGCTTTTGTGTGTCCTGGAGGCTATTTTTCAAATCGTCTATAGTTATATTGAAATATTTGCCATTCTTCTCATCGCTGTTCTCTATCACATAGCGGGGATTGTAGAGACCAGGCAAAGTACATCGTAGGTCCATAAGAGATTGGGTCCGGTTGCCTGAAAGTGAAAGAGAGTTGGTTTGAATTATACTTATATGTACTCGTATATCGTTAATGAAATTGCAAACGGCTCTGTCTAACAGAAAAATTCAAAATCATTTTATTTTATTAATTGTTGTCTGGCTAAATTTTACACTCCTTTTTTGGCATTGAATACGTATTTTATTTTTCTTTACAAAATAACAAAATAAAAAAGGCTTATAGCAGAACTTTCTGGCAAATAAATATTTACATTCACTTCTTACTAAAAGTACAAAAAAAACCCATGCGGAGAAGCGTTAGAGGGTTAAGATATTTCACAAAAATGCTTCTCGTAGGATTTTACATCAAAATCAATGAAATACAAGCTTTACATTTCATGTACCCATTTGCCACAAGAATCTGCAAGCCCGGGGGGACTTACAGCCCTAAATTTTCCAAATGCTAAATAGGACAGTTTACATTTTCTGTAAGAAGTATAAATTACACCCTGTTTGCATAAGCCATGCAGCCGACTTGTCTAGAAAATTTGTATGAAAATCATTCAAAAAAATTAGTACTTTTCATATAAATTATCTACTTAAGTGGACTGTCTCTGTTATGGAAAAATAAGGTAATAATAATTAAAAATTTTACTAGCAATAAGAATATTTGTCCAATTTATCGTGTTTCCACAACGCAGACGGCCAACCTGAGTAAAAAATTTGTATGAAAAGCACAGTGATTTGCATATAAATTTTTTAGACGAGTCGCTCGATTCTATTGTGGAAACTACAAATTAGATAGTAATAAAAAACAAAATAGTTCGAGTAAAATTTAAAATAATAAAAAAAATACATATCTTACCTGATCTACTGGTACTATTTGTTTGTGTCGCATACTGTTGTATAAATGGCAATGCGAATACACTCGCATTAAATTCATTTTGCGAACCAAACACATTCAGACTCTGCGATTGTGAGCCGCTAATGCTTGTCTTATTCGATTGCTCAGTTATTTGAAATCCGGCATTTTCGAAAGCAGTTTGTTGATTTTGTAAACGTTTACTGCCACGTCGAGAATCGCCCTTAGTAATGGGTGCACTGGGCGGTGGTGTTTGAAGCTGCAGCCGTGTGGCTAAGTCTTGCAGTTGATTGAGAACTTGGGACTCGCGACGCCATCTTATGAAGAAAAGAAAAAGAAATAAAGTTTGATTTTAGTCATTAAAATTAAAAGAAATAAATGCGATATTTCCACTATTTTTTACAAATGATCTCGTAATACAAATAGAAAATAAATTTATGGATTTATTGAAACACTTCCGCAATGTGTGGTGCATTTCCTTATTCTATCGCTACTAAAACCCGCAATTTTTATGCACAACACGTGCTTCATTGAGAGCACATGAATTTGCGATCGATTAGCTAGTGAATCGCACTATGCCGTATGGTACCTATGTGGAATGATCTACCTGCAAAGGTCTTTCCCTATCACTTCCAACGTGGAAAAATTCAAATCGAGTGTCCGCAGACACTACTCTCTCCATCCTGCTCCCTGCAACCTATTTTCCTAATTCTATCATAACACAATGCATGAGTAGGGATAATTCCCTGAGTACTAATCCTATTAAGAACAAAAAAAAAAAAGAGCTAACCTGACAAAATCAGTTCCCTTTCTCACTCTCTCTGAATGGGAGGGAAGTAGTACTGCATATAAAAAATAACTTTTGTCCGGCCAATATAGGCGAATTCATCTTGAGACTTTATCAAAACTAATTCTAAGTATCATATGAAATCCATCATATCGTTTTAAAATCAAGCGATTTCCATCACATATCTTGTTATTATTCAAATAAATTTGATTTTTAAAACAATTTTTTTATTTGTTTTATTATATACACATGGACAGAAATTTAAGACGGATTACCGTTTATTTTTGTAATAATTAAACGAAACCATACTTTTAAAATCCTATTCGAAAAAAAAAATGAAATGAGGGCTGTTAAAGAAAGTAGAAAAATCGATCTCATTAGTGCATATATTTTTTTAATATAACAAGTGTTTATGTTCACAAATTATCATTAAAGTTAAATTTAGATTTACATATTTCTTCTCCATAGAAATCAAACATAAAAATAAGATGACACTACAAATCTCCATAACTATGTATGTACATGTGTATGTGGTGCTAGCACATACACACACACACACACACGAAAATTAGTTACAAAAACAAAAGACTTTGGAAACAAGCTTTCTTCTCATAAGTATGCAAATACTAAATAAATTAAGTCAGAAACTTTTATTTAACGAAAGACTTAAGGCAGAAACCTTTTTATAGCATCTTTTATACATCTAAAAGACTTAAGAAACGAACACTTTAATTTGTATTAATTCAAAGACTTAAAGAACAAACGTTTTTATAGATTCGTTTATCCATTCAAAAGACTTAAGAAACGAGCACTTTAATTAGAATAACATTAAAGACTAAAGCCTATAATAGTACACGGCATGTAAAAAGCCACATGCATATCATGTTGGTTGCATTTTTTAAAATTACTAGTAGTGGCTACATGCCGTAAGATGTTGATACAAAATTTTGTTCGAAAATACAAATGTGACATATTTAGCCGAGTTGAACACAATTTCTGAGACAGCAAATTTGTAAGCATGTGAATATTTGCATGTACATATGTTACTAGTACACGGCATGTAGCAAATGTAGCTTTGTGATGACGTCAAAATTACGTCTGAAACACATGCGCATGTGGTTTTTACATGTCGTGTACTATAGGCTTAATTCACAAACTTTCTTTACACATACAAAAAAATTAAGAAACGAACACTTTAGTTTGCCTTACTTTAAAGACTTAAGAAACAAAAAATGTATTAATAGAGTTAAAAAATGAAATTTATAAGCGTTATTGATTCTATTACATTGTAGTTTTAATTGTTCGAATAATCGAACAAATTTGAAATTTTAAGCAATTATTCGATTTTCCCAAGTTCGTTTTGTACGTTTTTATGGAGTAAATAAATTTTTATCAGAAATCTAAATCATTTTATCTTATTCTACACCCTTTTAGGTACCAGAATCCATTCTTAAGTCCAAATCCGTTTTTTGACACACTAGGTCCCTTTTCTCGGAGAAGGTCACATATACATACATATGTAATTATTCTCATAAGCATTAGCAAAGGTCTTTTGGTCTACTCTGTGCCATATTTTCATTTGTATGTTATTATCTTAAAACATGTAAAATATTTTACAGAGAACCAGAGAACTTATATACAATATAACCCCCTATTTGCACAACGCGGATGGTAGAGTTGAGTAGAAAATTTATATGAAAAGCACTAATTTTTCATAAAAATTTTCCAGACGAGTCGGCTGCTTGGTTTGTAGAAACAGGGGATAAATAACTTTTATACTTCTAACACTTTTTTAAACAAACTACAAAGGGTTAGTTTAAATCTTTTGCAACAAATCACACCATTTGATGTTAAATGGAGCATCAAAACATTTAAATAGCATTTAAATGGAAATGTTTTGAAATTTTTTTCAATATCGAATTTTTAATATGTCTCCTGATTTTTATTTTTACTTCCTCCGTTTTTGGGCTTTTGTAAAATTAGTTTTGTTGCCAATTTCTGTAGAAAAGTTCTGTAATTTAACACAGATGTAAAATATGTTCATGAAAAATATGTAATAAGTATTGACAAAAAATAAAATAAAAAATTTGCAAATCATTATAAATAAAAAAAGTCATTATAAATCAAAAAAATAAGTATTGACAAAAAATAAAATAAAAAATTTGCAAATCATTGTAAATCAAAAATATTTCTTTTTTCAATATGTCTTTTAGGATTTTATTAAGAAAAAAAGATAATTTTGTAATAATTTTAAAATAAAAAAGCAATGATAATTCTACTTAACCTTATTGTTTTCCAAATCAATGTACGTCTGCCAAATTTCCCTTAAGCAATTGAGCTTAAAAATATTGAAACAAACGCAAGTGAAAAGAAGTTATGATAAATTAAATAATCTACACCTTCTTCGCAAACAATTTTTATTAGTCTGTTTTGTAACATGTTTGTTTTTCATTCGTTCAACTTGCACTTTTTTCGCTTCAAATTACGTATACATGAAAATAATGCATGTAATAATTTTTGCACATACCTTAAGCCAGTAGGTATCACGCAAATTAAAGCAAAACAATTAATAACCAAACGCACCAAGTATGCAACTAATTCAGTTAAACCATGAACGGATTGAAGGCCCTAGACGAAAAATGAAATAAACAAAAAAAAAAATGAATTATAAAATTTATATAAAATCATTGAATACATCATCAGGAGGCAAATTACGGCATTCGCTATAGAAGAAATGTATATACAAATTTAATTGTGTAAGATATCGAATGCCGTAATTTGCCCCCTGATTGTTTTATGAATCTTACCCAGTGCTGTGTTGTCATTATCATTACAAATATTAGTTCTGGTATCGAAAGAATTCCTATAACCACCGACCAAGCAAATAGGCCCCATGGCAGTCCGGTAACTAGGCCATGTATTAATATTGTTGTGGCCACAAACACTACAAAGTATTGCGTACATAGAATATAGGACGAATAAGGTAAATCACCTTTAGCTTCCAAAATCCATGATACTTCACATGAAAATGCACCCAAATAAACAATCTAAACGGGGAAAATTAAAAAAATACATGATTCATTGTAAATTATTAAATAGAAAATAATTTAAGAATTTAATGCTGCATCCCAGCTAGATAATAAATAAAAAATGAATAAGAGAAATATGTAACCGCAAATCTCAATTTACAAATGAAAAAGCTTACTTTAGTTTTTCTTCTTTTGACTGTGTTCACATTTAGCAATTGTTGTTGAGCAACTTTTGAGTTCATGAGCGATAAACTCAAAAATTATTCAACAAAAATTGCTGTATGTGTGTCCAGTCCTTGCGTAACTCAAACAATATTTATAGTTAATTGAGGCAATAGTATATAAAGGATTTTTATGTAGTTCAGGCATTTATAGCAACCAGATCAACTGGAATAAAAATCGTAAAATTTTCGGGAAAAAATCGTTCAAATTTATTATCGAAAACGTGAAAAAATTTTCAGCATAATGTTTCGTTTTAATGATTTTATTGCATTTAAAAAAAAACTTTACTATTATTAAGTAAAAAAAATTCTAAATTCAAGTAAAAATATTTTCTAAGTTCAAGTAAAATTTTACAAAAATCTGGTAAAAATTATTTACCCCCTGTCTCTACAACTCAGACCGTTCGACTTTAGCATACAATTTATATAGAAAGTACTCATTTTTTTTTAGCTAATTTCATACAAATTTTCTAGACGGGTCGTCTGTCTGACTTGTAGAAACTACACATAAATATGACTAAAAAGTAAATAGCTCATATGCTTTATAAAATACACATAAAATTTCTCACATTAAAAAAAATATTTATTGACTTAAAGGAACTATTTACTAAAAATATGAAAGTGGTTTGTTTATAAGCTTAGAGAAATTGTATGCTAAGAACTAGAGAATTTCGTTTCAAATGAAAAAATAAATTTTAGGAAATGACTTAATGATCAAACAAAATTGCGGCATAAACATATTTTCCTTACAAATTGACACAAAAAACTTACACCAAGGGAGCAGTCGGAAGATAGAATCTATTTTATTTTGACAACGTTTTTTGTAATTTTCTCACATATCAGTCATTCTCTCAACAATGCTACCATCTTTCAATAAATTTCATACATTTTGTGAACAAAACTACACACAAAAAAAATCATAGGTTATATTTCCTAAAATAATGGTATAATTTTAACTAAGTGAAAGGATAGAATGGCATTTACAAAGTTTTTTAGATAATTTGACAAAAATTTTAGTTGATTTTTATATTCGAAAAATCAACTAAAATTTTAGTTGAAACTCCTTAACGACTAGGTAAATTCATACTTTTGTTTTCTGTGAATTATCTAAATAGCAAAGTAAATTTATACATATATAATGCGGCAAATTATCATGTATTTTAGTTAATATAACTATTTATAGTTCCATAATTGTCATGGACTTAAAGAATTTTTGAATTTCTAAAAAAATTTATTATTTATTTATTAATTTATATATTTACATACATGTACATATATAAAATGAAAAATAGAAAATACCACGAAAATAAAATATTTGAAGGCAATGCTAGGAACACAACTCGGACGAACGACGAATTTTTCGTAGCAAACTTTTGCCATAAAAAATAAAATATATTCATGCATATGCAAATTAACACAACACTGCCGTCGAACGAAACTCGTCGTGCGTGACGAACTCTCCGATATATTTCAGCACAAACCATACGCAACTTTATGAATTATATGAGCTGTTATTTAGTCGTCGTTGTTGTGCTTCACACGACGAATTTACTCAGCGAATTATTATCGACGAATTCGTCACCGTCCACGAAATTCGTCGCTCTTCCCAGTTGTATTTCTTGCATAAGACCACGTTTGCCGGCAATCGTAAAGCAGCTCTGAGTTGGTGGAGACCATTAAAACTTGGGATGGGGATCTTCATATGCGAAGGTATAGGTCGTCTGCAGCTTCCGAAGGAACCACCTATGTATATGCAGAATACAAGCAAGAGAGAGGACTTTTGCCGGGTTCAGCTAGTTCATCTATAATAATTAAAAAGAATTATTTTACATAAATTTAAACATTTTAAAAATTTAATGTATACATACCTTTTTTTACTTTTGACAATAAAATATAAAACGTTTCAATAAAAATAATTTCGAAAAATATATGTATGTATGTACCTTATTTTAATAGTTTATATTAACTTGGATTTTAGGTAATGTGTAATGTACAAATTACCTAACTGCATAGTTAATAAAACCCAAGTTTTTTACTTTCATATAAAACAAAGTTACCTATGCAAGCTTAGTTAATATTACCTCTTATATTTTTTTGTGTGTACAAAGAAAAATAAGCACAAAAGAAAATAAAACAAAAATTAGAGAGTACATGAAGTTACTGCCGTAGATTTTATTATGGACTTTGTTAATTTGACAGTGATTTTTGCTGAAGTTATGGACTTATTCTGTTTGATCATTTACTCATGATTAGTTCATAAAATTTGTCGTATACATTTAAATAAAAATAAAAATAATTGCTGGAATTTAAAAAATGAAATTAACTAAAATAAAAAATTGATTAAGAGACTTTGAAAAATTAAAATTTGAGATCAAAGATGAAAATTTTTTTTTCGCGAAACTTCAAATTTTTTTAGAAAAATTTTATTTAAGTTTAGTAAAATTTTACTTAGACATAAAAATATACACAATTCCTTTAAAATAAAAAAGTAAAAAAGTAAAAAACGGCTTTGGCGCCGAACCATACAACTTTTTTTTACTCAAATTTAGAAAAATTTTCTAAGTTTTAGTTAATTTTTTTTGGGTGTACATAAGGAGGAGGACTTTTTTCTTCGAAAAAATTAATTTCCTAGATAGTGGGCTGAATATGAATGACCATTGAAATAAATAAAAACCTGGCAGCAAATTATAGCATGTGACATCGCTCAAACTTTTAAAATGTTTCCCTATAAACTTTATGGAAATATGTATTTTAAGATCTGGTTCGACATTGACTTCCACAACTTGGGAATGGTTGTATTGGTTTTGAGAAAAATATATTCCAATGTCCAGCTCATTCTTTTCGGTTCATTTGCATCGAAGCTTCTTTTCGCACATGCAAAGCTTACTTTGCAAAGATTTGAGTTTGTAAGAGAGAAGGGGAAAGAGTTCATATTCTCTTCGCCCTTCCCTCCACTAACCTCAAGGCTTTGCAAAGTAAACTTTTTGTGTGCGAAAATGGTCTAAATTATTTTGCTTAAGTCACTAAACTCTTTTTGCTCTCATTGTATTTGAAATATTCATATGAATGAATGTTGTTTTATTTTAGGGAAACCTAACAAGTGAATGCATCATTTTGGGTTTGATAGCGAACGGGGTAGAGAAGAAAGAGGGGTAGAAAAAATTACTCGATTTCTGTTTTCTATGGTTTTTTTCATACCCTTTCGGAAATTCGGTTAACATTAAGCTGACTATTTCGCAAATAGTAGTGACTGACACTTGGATTACTTTCAATGTAATCAACTGACTATTTTAACATTGCGATGTCCTAGGCGGTAGTCAATTGTATCACTCTGCACTACTTTCAGCTAACTTAAAGTTGACTTTTTTAAATCACCTGGTAGTCAGTAAGTTAAAAAAATTTTCCGGGGTTCGAACATGTATCATCACACGTTGTGTACTCAACGCGCTACCACTCGGCTAAGCTGCCATCTAAAATAACAACAGCAAAATGTTAATATAAAACTGAAATGAGTTTCAAGGTAGCTGAGAATAAATTTGTTGGCTCTCATCAAATTTGATTACGTACTCAACTTAAGAATTAATTTTGGGTTTGTTCTGGATGACATTGCAGTTAGATTTTAGTCAGTCTAAGAAAAGTTAACTATAAGTTAACTATTTTTGTAGTCAACAGCATATTCTCCGACAGGGTATGTACTGCACATGTGTGTATAAACAATAAAATCAATAAAAATCAAAATCGATAAAAAAAATTAGACATGTAAAAATAATCATCGTATGAACGCAAATAATTTTTGGTAGAAACTTCAAAAGAGAATCAAGAAAAATAGACGTCATAAATTTCATCGTCTGAGTCCTGGTAAGAATTCTCGTCTGCCTATTTACATATGTACATATATTGAAAACCAAAAAAACAAAGTCATGTTTTAGACTTGGCAGTTTTTCTTGAAGCAATTATCTTCAATTCTCTTTTAAAACTGCTCGTTTGTTTACACTCAGACGGTTTTTTGTTCAATTTTCCTATTGTTTTAATGCTGCGAATGAAAGAACAAAAGAGAATTGAAGTAACTTTTCTGTACAAGCAAGTCAGTGCCCCTCTTCTTTCTTCTTTCCTCTCTCTCCCATAAACTCAGACTTGCTTCAAGAAAAACTGCCGAGTCTAAAACATGAGAAAGCACTCAAATTTGTTTTTCTTTTCAATGTAAATAGACAGACGAGAGTTTTTACTTGTGTTCTATAAGCGGGCATGTGAGTCTGTTAAATTAATTTGAAATTTCAATCAAGAAAACTTTCTTAATCTGGCTTAAGTTTAGTATTTTAAGTTCTTATTGAAAGAAATATTATTTTCACACAAAAATCTCGGGTTTTCCCGCAGCTATAAAAATTATAGTTTAATCTTCTTTCTCTTCTTTTGAAAATAACATTAATTAATTTGAAATTTTATTCGATATTGTAGACCATAATTTGACTCTGGAACTCAAAATTTTTTTCCATCCAAAAAAAAATTAATTGTCTAACCCTAATGTGTGTAACTACGGGTTATCTCATCACAAAAGAAAGCTAACTAATTGTTAAAAAAAACTTAACGATTAGTTAAAATCACAGCAAGCAAGTGGTGCACCATTCCATTATTCAGTAAACTTGGCGAGAGGCTGAAATGCAATCTTAACCTTGTGTTACATATTTCTTAATGCAAGCTTTTTTGATAGATTTCTCTCAAGCTTACGAATGGCACTAACTAACTAACCAACTATTTTATTTAATTGGCAAAAAAGTTAAGAAATATTTACAAAAATAACAAAATAAAAAGAAATACATAAATATAAAAAAAAAACTTACCAAAAGTAGACCAGCTGCAATGCAGCATATAACGAAAAGATTTGCTTTTATGAAACGCTCCATAATGTGATCATTCCAAAAATTCTTTAAGCTTCCAATGCCGGCTGCACTACCGCTGCCACTTTTAAATGTTTCGCTGGATTTTTCAAAATTCATGGTAAACAATTGTGTGTCGTTTTTTATATTTTTGATAGAGAAAAATAAAAATTGAAATGTATCTTGTTGAGTTTGTTTTGTGCGTTTGTTTATTGGAAATGTGAATTTCTAGTTGTGAATTTTTTGGAGCATCAATTGTTTGTCATTTTCTGAACTCGAATTCTTATTTCAAGTTCTTTTCTTTTGTTTTTTTTTTTTGTTTGTTATTTTTGAAATGTATTCTCAAATGAGTTTATGATTTAGTAAGTAGAATTCTTTATCATGTTTGAACATATGTATTGTACATACATATATATTTTTTATGATTTTCTTGTTAATTTTGGCATTAGTTTTTTTGTTGTCAAATGCTGCATTTGCAATTTGTAGTATTTGGAGTCTAGTAGAGTGTGTTTATTTGAAATGTTGTTAACGTAGTTGCTATGATGGATTTGAAGTTGATGTTTGCATGTGGTACATTTTTTGTTTGTTTGTTATTTAAGCTGATTAATTTTAAAGCTTAAGCGTTTCGCAAATAAAGTAATAGCCATACATTTTTTTATTAATGAACAAAAAGCTGCAAGAATAAGAGAAAAAAAACAAGTTCATTTTGTTAATTATAAAATGTTTAGTGATTTCTTTTAAGTACTTTAACACCATTACCCATTTTTAGTTTTATTTTCATAATTTAATTAAAATTATTAGAACAGAAAATTTTTTGCTAAAAGATAAGTACGAAAGTAATTATTGGGCAAGTTTAATTGTATAAAATGTAAAGAATTAAAAAAAAGAAATTTTATAAATGAATTATAGCATAGACAGACGACAGCGTTAATTTGCATTAACTGTCTTAATGCAAATTAACTTGTGAATTATCCTCATTTGTAAATGCACTAAATGACAGTGAATTAATACTGAATTCAGCTATATGATAACACAGTCCTCATATGGTAACACCGTCAACAATCAATCAAATGTTGGCATATTGTTTTGGTTTTCAAAATTAAAATGCGATTCGGTCAGAAAATATAAGTTATTTTTATTGTTTTTAGAAAAATAGCAAAGAAATATTAAAATCGAGACACATTTTTTCCATTTTAAAATTATCGAAGTGTGTGGCACGAAAGGTATGTACAGATTTTGTTTACTTAATGCAAATACTGTCGTCTGTCAGGGTAAATTTTTAATTCACATTAGTGATATTTTAATGCAAATTAACGCTGTCGTCTGTCTACGCTATTACATAGATATTTAAAATATATATATACACATACAATTTTTTAAGGGAGCGATGCTAGCGAAAAAATTGCAAAATGCCTAATAAAATATGTTGCATTTACGTATGTACAGTATGTGGTAGCATTTTTTCCAATATGCACGTGACCGTAGTACACATTTAAAGTGAAAAAAGTCATAATGAATAAAAAAATTTGACAATAAGCATAACTTGTGTTGAGTTTTATTTTGAGAAATTTTTCGTTTTCAATATATGGATGTATCAGAAGCCTAACTAACAAAATGCCTAACTCCACAAAACAAATTAGTAATATTTGCCAAAGAGATTTCCAAAATTTGTGAAAACTATAAATGGTACAAAATATTTTTATGGCCTTTAACAGAAAAAATGAGGGGAGAGGGGTTCCTGCGTAACAGATACATTGGCCAGTTTTATAAAATTTCATAAAACACGGAAATTTCGCTTGATTAAACCAATGCGTTTAATTAAAGTGGAGTTAATTGGAGTAGCTTTTGAAAAAAATTCAAATAAGATTCAAAGCCGATTTTTCATGTTTAATTATAATAATTAGATAGTAATAGAGCAAAATTGAGAAGTTTTCGATAAGTGCAGTTAGGTCTTTTTGCGTCTGACACATGCATACATAGTTGAAAAAAAAACCAAGGCATTTGCATGTGACGAAAACAGAAGTTGTTTTTGGGGGCAACGATCAAAATGCTGATTTCAAAACTGATGCTTTCTTGAAATGGTTTTAACTTTAACCAAAAATGTTTCATATCTTTTTTATATTTAATTTAAATTACAGTCGCACGTGACATTTTTTCCATCATGGTATTTATATTCACCCTTATTCCAGTTGTCAACATCATCGTCAGGTCAATACAATACCAAAAAAAAATGGGGCTTGTCTTCTTGCTCCAGACAGTATATTCCTGTCCCGTAAGGTCTAGGAAACAGCCTGCGCCTGCCCAATAGCAGTTAATTAGTTGTGTCCGACAATGGGAATAAATACCCCAATTTTTTGTGTTGTATTGATGTGACGTCGATGTCTGTGTTTCTGCTGCTCTTTTTACGAAATTATAAATAAACAAGCTAAGTACAAATGCTTACAAATGAAATTAAAATATTTTTTTAACCGGTCGTCCTAAGACAGCTCTCTTCTTTTTTTCTAATTTGTTTTCTTAGGATGTCGCACGTCATCGAAATATGATATTTTTCAAAACAAAAATGTGCAGTTTTTTGTAATCGCTCTGCTGACTGACTCTGACTCTTTGTATCCTCAGAAAAATTTTGGAGAGCAAAATCTTTATCGTAACAAAACGAGCAAAAGAAATATCCAAAATTAAAAATGTTGCGCTGTTTTTTTTGAGATTTTGTACTTTAATATCTCGAAATGTTTTATGTAAATATGTATTTTTTTATATTAGTTAAATTTGATTTAAAATTTTTCTGTGAAAATATGATAAAACAAACTTTTTTAAAGAACATTTAATATTTCTGTGACGTTTGGACGTTTCAGTGGAAATGCCCATATAAACATACATGTGTACAATAAATGCACATGTGTAACTAGAAATCAGTCTATTACACAACTAATTTTATGTTATTTGATTTTATTAATGTCCAATAAAAACGTCTAATACAATCATGCAAAAATGCATGCAAAAATTTTCAGAAACTGCCTCTACTAGACTTAAATTAATTAATAAGAGTCTTGTTTAAAACCATTCTAATCATACCGGTTCAAAATGTTTCTTGTTTTCTTCTCTCCTGTTTTGCTATAAGCAGTTCCAACTGTAGTATATGCAAAAGAAGTCTTTTACACTCACTTTTGTATGCACTACAAGAAACAAAAAAATAAAATAAAAACAGTTCCAATAGATCTTGCTTTTTGTTTTTGTTTTCATTAAAACTACAACAACAACAAAAAAAAAACAATAACAGCAACAATCAA
Source organism: Tachina grossa (assembly GCA_949987645.1). Taxonomy (NCBI): domain Eukaryota; kingdom Metazoa; phylum Arthropoda; class Insecta; order Diptera; family Tachinidae; genus Tachina; species Tachina grossa. The sequence goes on along the minus strand of OX465278.1, from coordinate 44,452,659 downwards.
GACAGTTTGAAAGTAACTGTTCTTTATTTTTATATACATACATACATACATATATATTTTTTTGTGTTTCCTTCTTCGTCCAATTGGCATTTGGAATAAATAAGCAAAAGACCAAACAAAGAACGTTGTTATTTTTTATTTTATTAACTTTCCTTTCTCATTTCGCTGTATTTAATAAATTATGTATAAAATTCAAACAGAAGGCAACAAGTGGAAATTGATAAATTTGTTTGAGCGGGTTTGTTTAGTGTATGGGTTTTTGTTTTACCGCAAAAAAGTCATTAAAATGCAATAGGAAATAAAAAAAGACATTATCTGTAGAGGAAAACCAATAATATGTCGTCATAATTTCTGTTGAAAAATATCTGGTATCATACAGGCCCGGAAGGATTATTGCAAAATAATTATGGATTTATAATTTGGGCAATTATCATGTAATAGGCAATGGTGTTAAAAAACTTTAGTTTTTTAATAGAAAACTAAGGAAATTATGTAAATACAAAACTGTATCGAGAGCCTATATTCAAAATACGTCAACTCAAAAAAGCTAACTTTTCAGTAGAGCGAAAAAAATAGTTAATTCGCTCATTATTGTAAAAATAAATGATATACCTTCCATAATATGATTTAAATATGCTTACTAATTTGTAGGTCTGCAAAAAATATTTTACTTTGCACTGGTTTGCGTATTTTTATGAGATAGCATGTTTTATTCGATCAAAAAACAAATATTTTCTTAGAGTTAGCATATTTTGTCGGAAAAAAATAAAAATTTTTTTTGAATATATTTATTTTTAAATCAATTTGTGAAATTTTTTACTCAATACTAGATATAAGAATTGAAAAGCTACAAGAAAAAACTTAAAATACCATAAAAAAATTTTTTTAAACCTGACTGAAAGCCTCTTCCATCTAGAGGTGGTCCGCTTTAGCACTCTCTAACTCACTCTCTAGTGTAACAGGGTCACTCTAAATTATCAATTTCGAAAGCTTATATCATTCACTATAATCGGTCCATACATTATGTTTCTATTCGATTAACAGTTTGAAAGTTATACATACATTACCATTTTTTTATCGGAACCCCTCTGTACTAATGTATTAAAAGTGACGATATCTCAAAAACTAGCCACAGGATATCAAAATCCTTACCAGATTCATATTCAGCATGTCAAATGCAATAAGATATGACTCAAAGCATATGAATTTATTTGTTTTGGAAATATTGTTGTTCTTGCAACGAACGAATAAAATTGTTTTTTTTTTCAATTTAAATGTTTTTTTTATAAAACAATGTTTTTTATTGAGACCATTTAATTAAATTCATATGTTTTTAAAATTTCCGGGAATTCCCGGGAATAGAAAATTTTTTGCTCTATTCCCGGGAATTGGAAAAGTCCAGGAAATTAGAAACCATAAGTAATACACATAACAAAATATATAAATGAATTGATAACCTCCTTCTCCTCTTTTGAAGTCGATCAAAAAATATTGCGAATAAAAAATGGGAGAACGAGTACATCTGTATTATGATCAGGAAAATCTGGCGCAAAATAAATCCAAAGAGAACGAAATGTGCAATAAGTCTCCCTAGAGCCGTGGTCGGCAACCTATACTATTACATTTTACGATTGTATGTGTTATACCTTCACCACAAAACGGTGTTGCCAGTGAAATTTTGTCTTATTTCCCCAATTTAAAATTTTAAATCTCCAAAGGCAAAATTGATTTTATTATCGTTCGAAGAAACATTCAAGTTTTATTTAGAAAAAAAGACATTTGTTGTTGTTGATACATCAATGAAATGGTGAGTAAAAAGATGGTTTTGTAGAAAATTTTCTTGAAATAATTTAAATATATGCTTAAAAATGTCTTTGCATGTCACATTTTTTCATGCATGACAACGCACATTGACAAACCAAACCTTCTGGTCTGCCATAATAATTTTCTGAAAATAAAAAATTTAGTAAATTCTCATCACACATATTTTCTTATTGTTGGGAAAATATTTTTATTTGGCAACGCTGATTCTTGAGAGCATGAGATACACAAAACTTGTTCTCAACAATGCGTGTGTACACATACGTAACAGAAGAGTATATAAAAAGCGCGGCGCCCTTATTTTGCCGACCACGGCCCTAGAGTCTAGGGTCTAGACCAATGATAAGCAAACACATACATATATAACATAAAAGAGAGTAAATTGCATGCTTGTACGAATGTATGTGTAAAATAGAGCACAACGAAGTCCCCACGGGCAGCCTTTTGCTTATAATTACCATAGGCTAACTATGACACTTCATAGCGGTAACCAGGGTTATATGGTTAGATATGGCAATTTTTTTTTACAATCGTGGCAATTTTTCGACTTATTTGGAGTCGAAATTCTTAATTTGGTGACATGGCAATTTTCCTGTTGTTGGCTATTTTTAAGGCAATTTTGTAACAAAATTAAATTTCAAAATTTTTGTAAATCAGGAAAATAATAAATCCTACCAAAACTCGTCTGTAAGAAATTAAAACATTTTGATTTTTATTATTTTGTTTATAATAATTAATTAATTAGGATGAGAAAAATTTACAAGAAATAATTTTCGGCTATTTTAATTCTATTTTTGGCGATTTTCTGCTAAAGTTGTCTTATAAAAAATTTTATTAAAAAAATTCATTACCAAATATATGTATATTAAAACTATATAAAATTTGTTTTTGGAAATTTTTGGCGACTTGTATGTAAAATCGATTTGCCGAAATATGTGGGAAAAAATCTGATAACCCTGGCGTTAACTACCGATCACTTGCCATTCGAAGCACAGCCTTCCAGAGGCTTTGAATATCCTAAATAACTTGATTGTTGAGTTCTTGTTTCAAATTTGTTATTTGTTGTTGAGCTTCTCATTTGTTTAAATGAAAGTTTATAACATAATAACTCTAGTTGATCTAAGAAATTTTTGGGAAAAGGTTCCCTGATGATCTGCAAATAGGATCCAGCTAAACCCCTCAATAATCAATTTCAATGCATTTTAATAAAAAAATATTTTACTTATTAAGTAAAATAATAATTTGAGTTTATTAGTGTGTTAATAAATTTTAGACTTTTGCAGAAGTTGTTAGGCTGAAGAAGAGGAAGAAATCATCTAAAATCTTCTCTGTCACTGTCCCAGTTTGCGGAGTCTTAAGACTTATGTATAATTACTCACAGATAAAAATATTTTGAATAGGTATGTCTAATTGAGTTGTATTTAAATTTATTTTCTGCAAAAGTAGTTTTTTTTTTGAGTTATGCCTGTGTTGCAACAAAGCAGCGATATGATTGATTAAATGATTATTGCTTTTTTTTAGATTATTAATACCTATTTTTTATTTATAGAAAATTGTATTCATTCTTTCTTTTTAAAAAGCGAAAAACGGTAATTTTACAATCTTTTTTGTATTTCATTTTCAACCAAATACATACATAAAACTTCTTATAAATATTGTGCAAGAATATATATACATATGTATGTATGTATACATATATGTATGTAATACACACATGAAAGACATATATGAGCATACTAAAGTGTTATTTTATAAATTTTTTTTCTTCAACTTGTGTTTTTGTTTCTTAAAGGCGCATGTATCCGGTCGTTTTATTAATTTGTAAAAAGAAACAAATGCGAATTGTCGTTGAATGTCTGTGGTATTAATCAATGATTTAATTTTTTATTAAAGTACATACATACATACTCATTCATTTGTTAGTTTGTATGTTTTAATTGTTAGTATGTATTTTGTCATCTATGCCAAGTTTAACTGGTTTTATACAAATTGCGTATAAATAATTAAGTTTGTTAATTATATAACTTCGGTTAATTATAAAAATTACCATAAGAAAACTCACCTTTGAAATCCATAACTTAGTTTTTTTCAATGAATGATTTTTCTTGCAGAATAGAAAAAAAGTTTTGGACTACAAAAAGAGATTTTCATTACATATACAGAATTTGATAATTTTTTTTTCTATGTTAATGATAAATGTTAATAATTGATGCACATTTGTACTATTGAAAAAAAAAATAGAACAAAAACAAAACAAAACAGGTGTCTTCTTGATAATCATACTAAAATTTTCTGCGATATTTTTATGGATCGTGTTTTGTAAAAATTTTTGTTTGCGCCTTTCAAACTTATTATGTTTGTATATTGTGATTCTCAATATAGTATTAAGAGTTTATTATAAACATACGAAGTTTGTTAGCTAAATTCAAAAAAATTTTGGGTTGAAGTCTACTGACGAGTTCCAAAATGCAAATAGACAATTGCTTAACCATAAAAGTAAGTAAATTTTTCAAATTAAATAAATAAAGACTTTATGTCGAATATATGTAAGTATATACTTCGGTATTTCTGTATGTATTAATATAATATATTTAATTGATTTACTTCCTTGACACTCACACTTTATGTGCAGTACTTTCCACTTAACTCCTAATCTCCGTCTAATTGATTTAGACACTTAATTAATTTAAAAAGCATTCAATGGCCTAGGGGAATCAACTAAAAAGAGTATTCTATAAATCAATGCACTTCTTTTTTTTAACAATACTAGATTTTTTTATCGCCCGCCTTGACATTTATAACAAGCAGCGTTGCCATAATATTTTTTTGGAAAACTGAAAATTTAGAATAAAAAAACTGATTTTCATTTGAAAAAAAAACTTCTCATAAAACATTTTTAGAATTTTGTATATTTTTGGGGGACGGGGGTGTTAACCATACGTCTATACCTGATATATTTTTATATCATGACTTAATGAAAATGTTTGTCAAGTTGTTACGTTTTACCATCTCGAAAGCCTCATCGCCATCATTTTAGAAAATATATGGCTATACAAATTTATAAGGTTTTTAATTAATTGAAATGGAAGTGTTTTAGTTGCACTATGGGATATTTCGCACTAAATTACACAGGTAAATTCCGAACCAACCTAAAGAAGTAAGTGTATCCAAAATTCAATAAATATACATAGTAACTCAAATGTTTGCTTTTGTTTTTTAAGATTTTTTTTATTTTAAGTGCACAATGATTTATTTATTTAATACACTTGCTTAGCCAAAATAAGATTTGTTATTTTCTAAGACAGTTCTGAAAAAATGTGTATGGCTTCAAATTCTATGGGGTCTATCCTCTAATTTGGTATATATTTCATTGTGTTTTATCTCATTCTATAAGGAATCGAATTATTTCAATGAAGAAAATTGTTTTTCTTTTTCAATAAGACAAGGCGTATTAATATTAATGAACCCAACTTGCAAAAAATAAAACCAAATTCCATAAATAAAAACACAACTTTCATGTGAATTCTCGCTTGCTGTTTGAAAAAGTACTAATAAACCTCATTATTATGTTGGTTATCTAAGGAAAATGGGTAAAACTATGGCTTCAGATATTGGAACTAAAATAACAAACTTGCACAATTTATAGAAAAACTTATTTTTAAAGCAAAAAACTGCAAAACTGTTCTTTGCTTTAAAAAACTGCTAAAATCAGTTAAAACTGCACATTTGGTAACGCTGATGACAAGCCAAAAGAAATTGGCAGTACTTGTGGTGTTAAACAAAAAAAGTTCACAATCGTGTTCTAAAATTAAAAAAAGCAATGTGAGTCCGATCACAGAGGAGATGTGTAAACATCTAGTAATGAAATTTTTTTTTTTAAGTTGGAAGTACTTATGCTTTTAGTATCTTTTTTTAAATTAATTAATTAAAAGTATCAAAACTTTCAATATTGTAAATACATATGAATTTGTTGGTTTTTGTTTGTTTTATTAAACTTATTTGGTTAGTAAATAGGCACACTGCAGTATATGTATGTGTACTGCATTCAAAATTGCAGTAAGCAGTAAATTTACTGATTACTAAAAAAATTCAGTAAATTTTTACTGCTAATGAAATTTAATTTGTATTACCAGTAAAATCGTAGGGCCGTAATCATAATAAAATTGTGGCAAAGTTTTTTCATTCAAATTTTGAAACTTTTATATGAAAATCATTTAGTCACTTGGTAGAATTTCATTATGAATACAGGCATTACTGATTACTGAAAATTCAATGCATCTCATCATATAACAAATCATTTAGGCAAATTAATAAAAATTTTAGAAAAAATTTTAGTAATCAGTAAAAATTTACTTGTTAAACATTTTTTATTGTTTTTACTGAAACTTTAGTGGTACTACAGTGCTCATCTGCCTTTACTTTTACTTTTTAATTTTTAATTCCTGTTGTTCATCGTTCAGTTGTTGCTGTTCTTGTTGTTGTGTACGCATTGCAATTAAAATAAGTTCAGTAAAGTGCGACTTTGACTCGCGCACATTCGGTTTTGATAATTTTTTTTTTTTTTTTTTTTTTGATTTAGCTTTCTTCATTTTTTAAGTTTTTTCAGTTTAAACGATTTTTTCAGTTTTATTGCTTTTTTCTCGTTTTGGCGTTTTTTCTCTTTTTGGGTTTTTTAATTTTCGCAATTTTTTTCATTTTGGCGATTTTTTCATTTTGGCGATATTTTTCTTTTTTTTTGGGGGGGTTTTTTTCATTTTGGCGATTTTTTTCTGTTTTTGGTGTTTTTTTATTTAGGCGATTTTTCATTTTGGCGATTTTTCATTTTGGCGATTTTTTCATATTGGCGATTTTTTTGCTTGAGGGTTTTTTTCATTTTGGTGATTTTTCCGGTTTTTCGCGATTTATTTTAGTCGTAGAGATTTTTTTTAATTTGGTGTTTTTTTCGTTTTGGCGATTTTTTTGTTTTTGGCGATTTTTTTATAACTATTTATCGATTTTATATTTGTTTTTGATTTTTAAGTTTTGCCGTTTTTGAAAATTTCAAGAGTTTTGCTCTTACGGTTTCCAAGATACAGCAAGTTGTCAAAATTACAAAGTCAAAATTGCATTAACTGATGGAACACCCATTGATTTAAATTTTTTAAATTTAGTGTTAATTTTTGTAGTCTGTATAAAAATACACTAACTTTTAAAATTTCAAGTGTATATATGTACGTACAATTGTATGTATATTAGATGGGATTTTAACATTTTTCGTTGCTCGTTTTGGAACACCCTTTAGTTTTTAACTCTCATGTATTTGTTGTTGTAGTGGCCAAATATCTACACATTGTGTCCAAATTTCAAGTCCGTAGCTCTTACAGTTCATTTTCACCTTTGGTGTAAGGAAATATACAGAAAAATAACCGGCGGCGGCGCACCGTCGGCTTCGAGCCGGTCGACTTGTTTCTCTGCTTGGTATTGCTTCTTTCAAACACTAATACACTCATACATAGCTCACACCGATTTGACAATGCTGTGAAAGAAAAGCAAAGAAATCTCAGCAAAGAAATCAAAGTCAAAAGATTTTTACCCCCTAGCGTATAGATGTTTACACATCAAAAAAAGAAATACGTGTGACACTCGGGGACTGCCGCGGTAAGGCTATTGCTTAGTATTTTTTTTTATCAACTTATGCAAATTTATTTTTTAAAATAAAAGACCTACGAATTGTCTGTTTTTTTGTCTTTATCATTTTTTGTCAACCACGATTGCTCTTAAGTACGCCCCATTGTGTTTTCCTACATGTAAAAATCTATTCTAGCAATGCTGTATGTTAATGAAATCAATTGCATACTTTCGGGGTAAACATACACTGGGCGATTCAAATAAAAATAATCTTAGGTTTTTATTTTCGTTACGGAATTTCTTGATTCGGTCGACACCCTTAAAGCCTGCGATAAAAGCTATGCAATAGCTTAAAAAGAAGAGAGGTGTCTTAGAACAACCGGTTATATCTTTGCTGCTTAGTTACATAAAACAAATTTCATGTGTGAAATAACAATTCAATAAAATTATATTATATGACGATGTCAAATTCTCCGTAAATATTTCAAAACTTTTCCATTTATTTCCCATTATTTTCTTTTCTAGTGGCGTACGATTAAATTAATGTATTGTTTGTGACCAGTGGGGGCTGTTAGCCGGCTTACAGTCGATCGGCTGTGTTCTCTGGTTTGTGCTCATGTGCTAAAACAAATTGAGCAATCGTTCGCATTGTTTTTGTTTCACTCACTTCAAACAACGAAACAAAATAAAATCAAACAATTTGTTTCGTTTATTTTCGTACTCTGCTTTTAAGTACAAAGAAATCGAAACAAAAATATATTTATAACTGCAATAGTGTCGAGTATTTTAGTTACGAAAATCACCTCCCAACTCCTGTATTGCCCAATAAATAGCAAAGCTATCAAACGCTAAAATGTTAGCGTACATTATCGGAAAGTCGTCTTCTACAAAATGGTGCTGCAAATGTCATGACATTAATGCCATGACAGCTGATTTCTTAAAAAAAAAAATTCTGTGTAACAGTTATTTTTAAGCCTCGATCGTACTATATGACAATGAGGCTGACTACCAAAAGGTCAATTGCTTTGTATCGAACAAAGTGTAGTGTTGCATAACGCCGCAGTACAATACAATGTTTCGCAACTTTGTATCTGACCTTGATATAAATACCGTATCCAAGAACTATACAAACTTAATGTAATAACAGTACTGCCATGACAGTTGATTTCGATAGGAAATTGTGACAGTTATTATTGCTGCCACAATATCAACTCCCACTTGACCAATGATAGTCGTTATCGTAGTATATGCATTTTGTCATGGTTTCTATCATTGCGTGCACAAATCTGAAATGAAAGTGCATAAGAATATGTGTGGAATCTTATTAGGCACTAACTCATGATGCGATATTATGAAAATATTGAAAATAAACACAGAGTTTAGATTTCTTTGCAAATTTAAAATTTTAACTCAAACCTGCAGGTTTACGCACATCAAGGTCTTAAAAGATCTTTGATGAAATAGTAGCAAAAAAAAAAATTACTCAAGTGAAAATGTTTAATGCAAATTAATTTTTAAATCCTCCACAAAAAATTAATTAGCTTAATAAAGTTTCTCAAATATCAATGAAATATTTAAAACGATTATTTGAATACTCTAATATTATATAATATTGTGTATACAAAGCTGTTTTGTAATTAATTTATACGAATTGCCATTTTGTGTGGGTCACATCAAAAAAGTTTTCAAATATGACACCATCAGCAAGCACACTCCCATCATGAAGATGAAACGGAAATAATCAACATTATTATTATAAAATCAAGAATTTTATATGGCTATAGATTATACACCTTTAAATATTTCAGTGTCTTTAAATGCTTTTAAAGCTCACATCAATCCATCAATCATTTGATTTAAACTGTAGCCAAAAAGCGTTTATCTAAAACCACAAGCAGTAATTATTAACTGTGCAGCTAATTTTAAACATATAAATAAATCAATTAATGAATTGGAAAGAAAAAACTTTATTTTTATAAACTTCAATGAAAATGTTTTTGCTGCTTTTTCGTAGCTTGTCGCTATATTTAAACAAAATTTTTGTGGTTTTCAGAAATATCAGAGTATGTTAATTTTTTGTTGTTTAAGAATTTTTAATACTCTTAAAAAATTTTGGGAAACAACATTGAGCATTCTTCTAGCTAGCAAAAAAGAAACACAATTTTAACTTCTATATTTATTTAAATAATATTCAGCGCTAACAAATTATTTAGTCAAAATGTAACAAATTAAATAGTAGAAAAATAGTATCACATACCCAGCAGATAAAAAACAATGAAAAAGAGTTAAAAGGAATAGCGAATTCGGTTCACTTGTGATTATAAGAATTTAAATTTTTTACATTTCGAACTTATGATATCAAAGTGTTTTATTTGAAATGCTTTTTAGAAAGTTCTAAGAAATTTTTTAAAAATATGGATGCATTTACATAATTTTTTTTTTCAAAACAGCAACAAAACTTCTATCTTTTTTTTAAATAAACTCTTGTTAAGGAAAACCACAGATTTATTAGATTCAAGCCAAGTCCATATTAGAGGGCTGCGTAAGCAGTCTTGAAATATAAATACGTCTTGTTTTTTAAATGTATTGTCGTAGAATGTATTATACTAAACCAATAATAAATGCTGTCGTAATCGTATAATAAAGTTACGGTCACACTTGTTGAACATTTGCCAAAAAAAAAAATGCTAAAAAAAATCTTTCAATTCAGACAAAAATTTTTCAACTTAAAGAGTAGCCAATATTGTTGGATTCTATGACATTGTCCATTAGTTGTGTTCGAAACTATTTAATATGATAAACAAGTGTCTGGATCAAAACTTTTTTTCATTTGTGTTTGTTGGTTACGCTTTTTTGGGCAAATGTTTGACAAGTGTGACCGTACCATAAAAATGAAGCTGGATGGATATATTGATGTTCGTTTAGATGAGTGTTTACAAGATATGTCGCGAAGACTTCTTGTTCGTAACAAACACTTAAAAGAAGTAGTGTTGATGCGTGTATGCTTATTATTTTTCATATTGTACGTTTGAGTGTGTGTGTAAGATGTAGATGGTAAGCTACTATGTGTTTAAGGGTGGTTTTTTACAGCAAGCACACACAAGTAATGTCAATGCATGTGTGCGTTTGTATGTGCGCATAAAAATAAAAGATCATACACACAACGTGTGTGCGTATGTACATGCAAGACGTATGCAAACGCCCATGCGTATGAAGAAGCAATCATCACAAATTCTTTCGTCACGAAGTATTTTCTTCTTTACTTCTATACCTGTAATAACTGAAACAAATGTCTTGCAAATCAGTCGACTCTGCTTTACTGGAAATAAGCCGATTTTTTCTCTAAAACTTAGTTCGGGGCTTGCTTTTAGTTTTCAGTAATACGATATTTTCAGTAAAGCTATGTTTCGCTAAAGCAAATTGAATAAGAATAGCTGCGTTTAAAATTAGTGCGCGGATTTGTATCGCTTTCAGTAATCTGATTTTTTTCAGTAAAGCGTGCAACGTTTGTTTTAGAAAACTTCGCTGCAGTAAAGCATTTAAAAAATCCCTCATGTCTTGAAAGTTCTTTTAAATGGTCTTTTGCAGGCGTCTAGTACATATATCAAGTGATAAAACTATTGTTTTATTAGTCTTCTTATCAATGGCTTAAGCACAAGCAATCTTTTTATTTGCTGCTATACTCGTGAATTGAAGAATAGTACGTACATAGAAAAGAGACAAATAAAATTTTAATTGAAATTACGATAACAACAACCTTTGCAAATACAACAACCATAAAAACTCGATTTTTTTTAATGAAATTTGTTGTTTTAGTAACAATCGAATTGTTATTAGTACAAAAATATTTTTAACAATTTTTTTTTCAAACTATAATAGGCCAATTCACCATTATGTGCATTTGAGATTGCAAGTTTATGTATGTAACTGTAAAAATTTTCCACCAATTGTAAGCACCTTTTCTTGATTCAATAGTGATTGCAAATTACAAAATCCACAATTTATTGTGGGTTCTATTTTGTAATATTTTATTTTATTTAAGAATTTTCAGATATCACTTTACATTTAAGTGTTGCATATCGCTACCTTAATACAGAAAGGTACTAGCACATTATTTTTTTGAAATCGAACTTTTTTTATATGTATTTCGAAATTCTCATTTTCAAAAAATTAATCATGGTCCTGCAGACGTGTTTAAAATCAAACATAATAATAATACATAATTTTCTTTCAGATATGATATTTGAGGATCTATATAATAAAAAAATCAAAAAAAGTCTGAATAAATATTTCTATTATCGGAGTTAATTTTCTAAAATCGTGCGATTTCAAATCAATTCGGTTTACAGATTAATAATAATTTTTATTAGTATTTTTTTATTAATCTTTTTTTTTTATTAAATCTGTTGACAAAGAAACTTTGCTACATTTCTATTAAAAAAATTAATTTAAAATCAGTGTTAATTTAACAATAAACTTTGTGAATTAAGTGAATTAACGAAACTAAAATATGTTTTCAGGAAAATTTATCAGCAAAACATATTAGGTGTATTCAATTATTTTCCCAAAAAAAAAAAAAACAGAGAGAGAGAGAGAGAGTTAGACAGAAATTTAAAAAATTGTTCTCCCGGATAAGAAAAAGTATATGAACGATTTATTAGCAAAATTTTGCATATATCAGAAACGTGGATGAAAATCATGACACAATTGTAAAGGGTGTTTTTTTTTATAGATGTATAAAAATTTAAATTGGCAACACTTTTTTAACTCGTGGCCAATTTTTGGTATTTCAGCATGAATAGACTGGCGCCTGAACAACGCTTTTCAAGAAAGCTAAAACTAAAAAATTCCAAAATTAAGAAAATGCCGAAAAAAATATCCCTAAAATTACAAAAACACTTATTAAATGATAAATATCACTAAAAATAAAATAAATCACTAAAAAATCAACAAAAGAAAAAAAGCTGAAAAAAACAAAAAAAAATCGCCTAAAACCGAAAGAATCGCCAAAATAAAGAAAACGCCAAGACTAAAAAATCGCTTAAACTAAAAATATGAATTGCAAAAAAACAAAACTAATAAATCGTATTTACAAAAAAATTACTTGAGTGCAAGATATCAACACAAATAAAGTAAATCGCTTAAATGCAATAAAATCACCAAAAGTAAACAGGACACAAATAAACCAAAAAAAAAAAAAAATCAAATAGAACGAAATAAACTCCAAAACTAAAAAATCACTAAGACTAAAAATATGTATTGTAAAAAACACAAAAAAATCGCCAAAACTACAAAAAAATAATAAAAATCAAAAACCGAACAAATTCGCTAAACAGAAACAAGTGCCATTTTGTGTGCGATTCAGTAAGGCTTAAATTAGACGTGACATAGCCATAACGCCATAACTATAACCAAACCAAAATTCAATTGGTTTCTATGGTGAGAGTTATGGCGTTATGGCGAGTCACGTATAATCGAATACAGTGTTGCCCATCAGTTTGGTTCGAACGGCTGCTCTCTATGGCTATGGTTATGTCACGTCTGATTGAGCTTTAAGTCTCACCTTACTGAATTTATTTTAATTGAGCTCCAACTTATTGTGTGGGTATATTATATTAATCGAGTGTTTTTTTTTTTTTTTTTGTAGAACAAGATTTTCTAAAATGTTAAGCGAGAGTTAAGTGTATCATTTATTGTATGTCCCGTATGGACGCATGATTATGTATGTGTGTATGCATGTGTATTCTAATACAAAAACTTTCATTTCTCTATCAATTGGCATTGCAAAAACTGTCACTTTAGACTTTGAAACAGGGTTTAAAAATTCGTTTTTAAAAATTTTTAGTTTAAATATGACTATTATGAAAATATGACTTGTTTGAATTTTTGACAAAGTACATACTAAAAATGTTCAAGTGCATTTGCATATTACATATATACGCAAATAAATATTTTATACTTTCACACTATTTAATATTTTCCATAGCAATCAGAACAGAAATATTTTTGTAGTAATATTTTTCTATGCACACAAACTGAAAATATATCCACAATAATATTTTACGCAGTACACAGATTTCAATTTTTGCATATTATCTTGTGTTATATTTTTGTGACTGCAAAATATTATAGCACACAAATATTACAAATAACAACTACCGAAAAATATGCATAGAAAAATATTTCAACTCTAAAAAATATTTCGCCATTCAACTACTCTGAAAAATATGCTAAATGAAATATGAGAAAATTGAAATATTTGAGAAAAAAATATGTAGATATGCAAACAAGAAATATTGTTATTTTGAAAATATTTTCAAGAAATATTTTGAAGAAATATGCATATTTATGGCAAAAAATATTTCTGACTCATTATGATGCGTAAAATGGAATGATTGAAGATTAGTGTGGGCATTTGATTATGTGTGTATGTTGTATATTTATGTGTGTACGTATGTTAATTAATTTACGCAAATTTTATTATCATTATTATTATTAATAATAATAGTAATAATAATAATAATTTTAATTATTTCTTTTTTTAAATATATTTTACTTAGAATGTGTAAGTAAATAAAATGTTCACTAAGGAAACATTTCCTTCTAGGATGAACAAAACAGTAACACTACAATTCATATTAGATATTACTAAAAAATGCGTTAGATAGGACAAACTTGCCCTTAAGTTATCGCTCACTTTAGGTTAAACTAAAGTTGTAATAATGAAAAAAACTTTTTATACGTCCGATAAAATCATAATTTTAAATAATTAATAAGCTCTTCCCAAATCAAATGTCAATGCAGAATTATCACAATTATATCTTTGTAGGTTTTTCTTCTAGCACATTGTAGATATTGGTGTTTTATTATTTTACTATTTAAATTTATAAAACCAAATTCTCGACAGACAAAATTGATGAAAATGTTATTTGGGAACTCATTTTTTATATTTTTTTTTACAAAAAGTGCAACGAATTAAAATTAAATAGACGCGCTGATAAAAGCAATTATATTAAAATCATGCACACATACTAAAAACAATAATAAAACAGTTAAGTTTTGACTTACTTATATAAAGTCTATAGTACACGGCATGTAAAAAACTACGTGCGCATGTGGTTCTGACGTAATTTTGTCGTCATCACAAAGCTACATTTGCTACATGCTGTGTACTAGTAACATATGTACATGTAAATATTCACATGCTTACAAATTTGCTGCCTTAGAAAATGTATTCAACTCGGCTAAATATGTCATATTTGTATTTTCGATCAAAATTTTGTATCAAAATTTTACGGCATGTAGCCACTACTAGTAATTTTAAAAAATGCAGCCAACGTGCTGAAAATTTCTATGACGTCATCGCCACATATGCATGTGGCGTTTTACATGCCGTGTACTTTAGACCACTTCCATAATTAAAGGCACATTTGATTTCATAATTTTTTTTATTTTTGGTTTTTTAGGTTTAAAAGCATTTTTTTTTTTGTTAATCTCCCACAAGTGTCAATTTTTTATTTATTTGTTACTGGAATGCAATACAAATAACAAAAATATCAGTGCGAATTCATATCGAGGCGCATACATATACATAAATATGTTTTTAAGGGATGGTTTTATTACTTACCTAGAATTTTGTGTGCTAATTCTACAACAACAAACGAAACGCGCTCAAAAGGATCAATTTCATTCCAAGAAATTGTTAGCAGTCAGGTCATTTGGAATTTTCATTTATGAATAAAAATAAATGCCCCAAGAATGCGGTATGTTAATTGCTACCTGTCATATTTTTCAATGTGATCTATTTTGTTTATATTTTTGGTGCACCTCTTTTTGCCTGAATCAAGTCATTTGGAATTTTCATTTATGAATAAAGAAATAAATCCCGCAAGAATGCGGAATGTTAATTGTTACCTGTAATATTTTTCAAGGTGATGCTTCTCATTTTATTATTGGTTGTACTTCTTCTTTCTCGAATCAAATCATTTGGAATGTAAAATTTCATTTGGAATGAAAAATATTTGAAAAGCTAAATTTTATTCGCATGCCTTAAGCCTATATATAGTACACGGCATGTAAAAAGCCACATGCATATGTGGCGATGACGTCATAGAAATTTTCAGCACGTTGGCTGCATTTTTTAAAATTACTAGTAGTGGCTACATGCCGTAAAATTTTGATACAAAATTTTGATCGAAAATACAAATATGACATATTTAGCCGAGTTGAATACATTTTCTAAGGCAGCAAATTTGTAAGCATGTGAATATTTACATGTACATATGTTACTAGTACACAGCATGTAGCAAATGTAGCTTTGTGATGACGACAAAATTACGTCAGAACCACATGCGCACGTAGTTTTTTACATGCCGTGTACTATAGACTTTATATAAGTAAGTCAAAACTTAACTGTTTTATTATTGTTTTTAGTATATGTGCATGATTTTAATATAATTGCTTTTATCAGCGCGTCTATTTAATTTTAATTCGTTGCACTTTTTGTAAAAAAAAATATAAAAAATGAGTTCCCAAATAACATTTTCATCAATTTTGTCTGTCGAGAATTTGGTTTTATAAATTTAAATAGTAAAATAATAAAACACCAATATCTACAATGTGCTAGAAGAAAAACCTACAAAGATATAATTGTGATAATTCTGCATTGACATTTGATTTGGGAAGAGCTTATTAATTATTTAAAATTATGATTTTATCGGACGTATAAAAAGTTTTTTTCATTATTACAACTTTAGTTTAACCTAAAGTGAGCGATAACTTAAGGGCAAGTTTGTCCTATCTAACGTATTTTTTAGTAATATCTAATATGAATTGTAGTGTTACTATTTTGTTCATCCTAGAAGGAAATGTTTCCTTAGTGAACATTTTATTTACTTACACATTCTAAGTAAAATATATTTAAAAAAAGAAATAATTAAAATTATTATTATTATTACTATTATTATTAATAATAATAATGATAATAAAATTTGCGTAAATTAATTAACATACGTACACACATAAATATACAACATACACACATAGTCAAATGCCCACACTAATCTTCAATCATTCCATTTTACGCATCATAATGAGTCAGAAATATTTTTTGCCATAAATATGCATATTTCTTCAAAATATTTCTTGAAAATATTTTCAAAATGACAATATTTCTTGTTTGCATATCTACATATTTTTTTCTCAAATATTTCAATTTTCTCATATTTCATTAGCATATTTTTCAGAGTAGTTGAATGGCGAAATATTTTTTAGAGTTGAAATATTTTTCTATGCATATTTTTCGGTAGTTGTTATTTGTAATATTTGTGTGCTATAATATTTTGCAGTCACAAAAATATGTATAACACAAGCTAATATGCAAAAATTGAAATCTGTGTACTGCGTAAAATATTATTGTGGATATATTTTCAGTTTGTGTGCATAGAAAAATATTACTACAAAAATATTTCTGTTCTAATTGCTATGGAAAATATTAAATAGTGTGAAGGTATAAAATATTTATTTAGCGCAATAAAATTATTTCGTAACAGAAAAAAAATTTTTTTTAGTTTTCATAGGAAATTAGTTAATATGTTGACAATTTCTAGTAAATATATTAGTTTTTTTAAACCCTGCTTTGAAATTTGTAAATTTGCATTGAAAATAACAAAACCAAAAGTGCACCCTTTATAAATATTAATTTATTTATAAGAAATGCTTACATACCTATGTACATACGTGCTTACATACATATGTATATAAAATATATGCATACATAAATGAACAGCATGCATGCATGCCATAAAAAGCCAATAAACTTTTAAACAATACAATTATTTTATAATTCGCGTAATAGACATTTTTGTATGTTATTGAGAATGATACGAGTGGATGTATGTGTGTGTGTGTGTGCGTGCGTTAGTGTGAACGTCTAATGATCTTCCTCATTATCATTTACATGATGATGAGCATGTTGTATGAACAAGATTTTGATTATTTTTTTCTTTTCTTAATTTTCATTACACTCCTCTACAAACAATGACGTTACTAAATAGAAATGTACATTGTATTTACTTGTAACTATGTTTGCATGCAGGTAGATAGATAGATGATGATCATGGCTGGATTTAAAAACTTGAATTAAATAAAACAGTAAGAAATATTGAAATTTTGTTTAGGTGTTGAGAGAGTTGAGATAGGTTTGGTTTGTTAAAATTTTGAGTTTAAGGCCAAGCAAACATGCAACCAAATTAAAATTCAAAAAACGTAATAGAAAGAAAAAAAAACATCATGAAGATGAAACTGAAATGAAGGTACATACAAAGAAATTATGAAAATTAAATTCATTGACTTTGTCTGGATACAGTAGTTTAGGCGGATAAATTACTGATTCAGGCGAGCATCTAGTCTTAGTGCAAACATAAATATGTACATACATTTGTAAATATCTATGCTATATTACTTATGTACACAATATTATAAAAATATTTCAACATACATACAATTTAAATAGGTCAACAAAAAATCTCTTCCAATCTTACTTAAATTTAAAACAAAAGGTTTTAGTTCTGTCATTTACACAAGCCTTCCTTTAAAAGCCGCACCCAAAGATATTCTTCTACGGCATATTTTTATTAGTTAAAAATAAAAATGCACTCCAATTTTGTGTTAATCAATAAACACATTTACGACAGCAGGCTACCGACCATAGCCTACAAAAATAAAATATATAGGAAAAGTAACACTCAGGCAATTAATGCCTACTACTATTACTAGGTGTTATCTTCTTTAG
Organism: Tachina grossa; assembly: GCA_949987645.1. Taxonomy (NCBI): domain Eukaryota; kingdom Metazoa; phylum Arthropoda; class Insecta; order Diptera; family Tachinidae; genus Tachina; species Tachina grossa. The sequence continues at coordinate 44,434,439 of OX465278.1, read as the reverse complement.
GAAAGGGATAGTGGCAGAGAAAACAGGTGGTGCAAGAGAAGATAGAGGCAAGCTTCAATCTTTTACAACTCTGCTTTTTGCATGTTTTTAATAATAAGATATTGTTGCAGCACCTCTGGTGTCAATGAGGCGTATTATTTATTATTTCACTTCGCCAAAGATTCTGCTATATATACCGACGAAGGACAGCGCAGCTAACCATAGCTTCAAAAAAAAAAAAAAAAAATTAATACGCCTCCTTTTAACACCAGAGCACTGCAATACTGCATTATTAAAAACGTGCAAAAAGCGGAGTTGTAAAAGAATGAAGCTTTTCTCCTTGTCTTTCTTCAACGCCTGTCTTCTCTGTCAATATCCCTTTCCTGAAGAAGGCAACTCCTAGTAATAGTAGTAGGCATTCATTGTCAGAACATATGGACGTCAATGAATGGATACGACCAGACTTTGGAAATGTCCAACCGGGTATGTGAGACTAGGGTTATAACTGACTGCGAGACATTGATACAAGAAAGACACTCCTGGGTCAATCGAACCCTAGAACAAACATCTGTGTTAGTTTGCTGCTACACGAATGGCTCGAAGCTATTAGAAAGAATGGGCCTAGGTTTCTTCATAGAAGAACCGGAGACCGAGATTTACTTTCGCTTGCTGGACCATAATACAGTCTTCCAGGTGGAGGTTTGTGCGATCACAGAGGTTATAAAATGGATCAGTGTGCATATATAGCTCGAATTTAGGGGAAAGAACGGGTATAGATTTCTTCATAGAAGAACCGGAAACCGAGATTTACTTCCGCTTGCCTGACCATAATACAGTCTTCCAGGTGGAGGTTTGTGCAATCATTGAGGTTATAAATGATCAGTGTGCATATTAGGCCCACAGAGGTTAATATAATTACCGACAGCAAGTCGGCAATTATGGCAATCACAACCGAAATAGTAAACTCTAAGACCGTTTTAGATTGCAAAAATATTATAAATGATTACGCAGTACTTGGCAACATTCGTCTTGTGTGGGTACCGGACCATTACTGCGTAACCGGAAATAAACGTGCAAATATACTGATGAAAAATGCCAGAACATTACATATAGTAACTCTAATTAATGCAAAGCATTTCAAGGCAGCGCAGATTGAGTTATAAAATGGAGCGAAAACGGCCCATAGGATATGATGGCATTATGATAATGTGGGTAATCTAACTAAGGTTCTATCTGACAGAGATAAAACAAGGGGACTGTTGAAACCTAACAAGTTCGAGCTACGAAAGTCGACCGGCATCTTAATGGGGCACTCTAATCTACTAGGGCATTTGTACCGGATTGGAGTCACGAATGACGATGAATGCAGGGCATGCATGGAGTACATGGAGACAATGGAGCACTTCCTTTGTTAATGTCCAGCTTTCGCCCAGCCGAGATCCCGTCATTTTGGGGATGACACCTTACCGGGCATTACCCATCTTAGAGGTATTGACTGGAAAAGTTTGAGGGACTTCGTGAACAATAACTAAGCTCATATAAAGGTTGGTGGCTTCCTTTGTTAATTTACGTGAGAACTCACAACAGGCCTGGACTGTCTTATGTGTATGTCTCCTCTTTTCAACCTAACTTAAATAACCTAAGAAGAATTTATTGAAACTTGATTATAAACCTGTCTTAATCTTAAACAGTTGATCAATTGTGATTTTAAATGTTGCTAAAAATCTGGGAATTTACTTTAACAACACCCTCACTTGGTATAAGGGCCATTATTATAACTTGTCGTTAGTTAAAGGTACGGTTTTATTGGATGGATAAACAATTTTTCAATATAAAAACTGAGCGATTAATTAAAGAAAAGTTTATCCCACCTTTAACTTTTATCGTGAGGTTTAGACATTTGAAGTTGCCACATATTTATCCGTTGCCACACTTTCTACTTTATAAATTATAGCCAAACTTATTTGGTCAAAATATAGCATAAAACAAACAATACAACACAAAGCACATAATAATACAAAAAAAAAAACAGAAGGATTGACATTCTATCTATTCTATTTTGTTTGTAATTTTGCAAATAAGCAAAAACAAGTTGCCACTAAAGATGGTGTAATTATACAGGTGACTGCGTAAGGATTTTTTATACAAAAATACGGCAGCCATAGCTGTGTAAAGAACTGAAGAACGTCAAAAGCACAGTAATAGTTGTACTAAAACCAAAACAAAACGAAGTTTTTGACATTTCTCAGCTACAAAGCACATAGAGCAAAAAATGATCAGCTGAAGTAGCGCCTGGTTATATACACCTTGCCACTAAATAGTTTTAACAATCAATATGCACATAAATGTTGCCACCAAACAAAAATGTTATTATTTGTTTTATCGGATAGTTGTAATAATGGAACAATTTTAAAGGTCACTTTATAGTTCAGTTTTGCTAAAGTTAGGATTAACTATCCAGAACTTTATCGCCAAGTCGTAACAATGGCCCTAACTAGTATCTTCATTTCTACCAGTGGTCGTGAGTTTTTTACGAAATTTTTGGAAAGTCCTCATTGCACTCATATAAATGATTAAATTAACTTCAAAATATGTGCGTGATAAGTACATTCACACACATGTACATATGTATACACATATGTACGTAAAATGTCGTATCAGAAATGTTCAACCAAACAATATCAAATATATATGTATGTATGTGTATGTATGCAGCTAATATTGTACAATAAACACACAATACCAAATTAATTATGAATATTAAAATTTGTAAAATTCCGACAAAAGCCTAACGGTATTTAATTCAACCTTTCGGTTATTTAACGTTAAAATACTCTCACTCTTAAATTATATACTCCGTTAACGTGTGCGTTATTTTCAGCTACGTTTCCATCAATTAATTTAAATTTAACCCGTAAAAGTTATCTTTCCCATCACCTTCGAAACACCAGACTCTTTTTAATTTTATCAAAATGTAACTGCATGCAGTTAATTTATTTTGTTTCATTGTTAGACCAAGATCAGTAAAAATGTATGTATGTATGAGGAAATTTCTTAATTAATTAACTAGATACGGCATGTTGTCTGTAAATGTGCACTTGTGTGTGTGTGTGTGTGTATAAGTGTAGATATCGTCAAATTTTCTTTGTAATGCAAATAATTATTAAAATATTTCTTATGATTAAATTATTTTCATATTATCTTTTGTTTTTGTGAGTTTTTTTTACCTTTCACTTTTTAGGGTTTCTTTTCGTATGTACGAGTATGATGATGTTGATGAGGTGTTGCACTTTTTTTCTTGTTTGCTGGCTTTTAATGTTTTAAAATCTATTTTGTATATGTACTACAAATATATTTTGTTTTTGTTTTAAAAACCTCAATTTTGTTTGTTTGTTGATTTATAGTAAATGTCTTTTATGACTTAATTTAATGGAAAGATAGGAAGGTTTCCAATTGAGCGAGTACTCAGGTCTCATAAGTGGGGATTGAACAATAAATAACGTTTTCGTTTCTTTAATATTTTAAAAATTTACTGCAAGACAAAAAATTACATACATTTTATTGTGAAAATTTTCACAGCACTTTGCACAAAGTTTACTTTACTTAGTTTTTTTTTGCTTTTTTTTTGTTGTTTTTTTTTTGTTTGTTTTTCTTTACAAATGACAACAACAAAAATGATTGCAGCTTTTTTTACACTATATTAGTAGTACGTTGTTACGTTACCCATACATACAACAGCAATAACAAAAAATATGTTAAAAATATACAATTTGTTCATAAAAATTTTTTAACATTTAGTCATCACCAACCACCATCAACAATAGCATTGTGTTGTTTTGCTTTATTGTTGTTGTTGGTTGATGTGTTTATGTCGTCAGCAAAAAAAAACCGTATACATAGTATGAGAATTTTTAGAATTTAAAAATGTAAAAATCTTTAACCCTCTAATTTTATTTTTAAAGATAAGCTCTTTGATACCAGGTGGAATAAAATAAACTTCGAACTCTATAATACAGAAAAATAAGCAACATTAAATTAAACAAATTGCCAGCTGAAATGCAAAATCTCGTAACTAACAAAGTATTAAAAATTGCATTTTTTTAATTAAATAATATTTGGGTATTGCATTAAAATACATATTCCTACAAATTTTTATACTTTCATTATAACAATCAGCCTAATTAAAAATTGAAATAAAAAACTTTAATAAGTTAGCTTAGATTTTTCCCTCTGTTATAAAATTTAAAAAAGTGTAGCTGCGTGCTTTTGCATTTCAGCTAACGAAATAACATTATGTATAAGCCTGAAATAAATAAAAAAAATAAATAATTTTTTTTTTAATTTGAATGTGTAAAACGAATCTTTTTTGTTGTGGTCAAACAGAAAAAATTCTGCTTGTGCAAATTTTTTTTAATGGCTCGATTGTGAATGGCAACCCAACTTCAGTTGGCATGTCAACTGGCAACGCAACAAAAATTTAAATTTGCATTATGTATGGCAAAAGTCTTCAGTTGCCAAAAAGCTAGTCCCAGTTCACACTATACAAATCTTATTACTTCTTATTACTGAGCTTATCACTTTTTCTTCTTTGAACTTTTATCGGCGTACTTACAATGCAAGTCTTATTTTTGAGCTATTTCTTAACATTACGAATGAAAAATTAAAATCACAATCGTCTTTTTCTCTGTCTCTCTTTCTCTCTCTGTCTCCAACAAACTAATCAGCTTAGCAATAAGACTTGCATTGTGAGAACGCCGATGAAAGTTTAAAGAAGAAAAAGTGATAAGCTTGTATAGCGCGAACGGGGACTTATCGAAAATTTTATTATGACAGATTGGCAACTGAAAATAATGTAAACTAAGCTTCAATACATCTGTGGTCACAAGCGATAACAGCCTAAGTCGAGAAAAACCCCTTTTAAAATATGAAAGTTTTTTTATGCTTGTATGAAGTATACCTTCGCCTTCCCAAAGCATTTGTAGTTTATGTAATTTTAATTTTTTATTTTAATTGTATCACATTTTTGCTTTAAAATTATGCAGAAACTAAAACTGTGTAGCCGCCGGTATTAAAAAAACTTTTGTTCGACTTTCGTAAGATTTCATTATTGTATCTCGACTGTGAAGGTATGGGATTATATCTGTCTTAGAAACCCTTTATAAAGTATTATGGCTTGGACCACGATGTCTACCGAAAACGTTTTATCGGCAACTTATATTGCGCAAAATAAAATATAACAAAATAAAATAAAATAAAATAATATAAAATTAAATTAAATTAAATTAAATTAAATTAAATTAAATTAAATTAAATTAAATTAAACTAAATTAAATTAAATTAAATTAAATTAAATTAAATTAAATTAAATTAAATTAAATTAAATTAAATTAAACTAAATTAAATTAAATTAAATTAAATTAAATTAAATTAAATTTAATTAAATTAAATTAAATTAAATTAAATTAAATTAAATTAAATTAAATTAAATTAAATTAAATTAAGTTAAATTAAATTAAATTAAATTAAGTTAAGTTGATTTAAATTAAATTAAATTAAATTAAATTAAATTAAATTAAATTAAGTTAAATTAAATTAAATTAAATTAAATTAAATTAAATTAAATTAAATTAAATTAAATTAAATTAAATTAAATTAAATTAAATTAAATTAAATTAAATTAAATTAAATTAAGTTAAGTTGATTTAAATTAAATTAAATTAAATTAAATTAAATTAAGTTAAATTAAATTAAATTAAATTAAATTAAATTAAATTAAATTAAATTAAGTTAAATTAAATTAAATTAAATTAAATTAAATTAAATTAAATTAAATTAAATTAAATTAAATTAAATTAAATTCAATTCAATTCAATTCAATTCAATTCAATTCAATTCAATTCAATTCAATTCAATTCAATTCAATTAAATAAAATAAAATAAAATAAAATAAAATAAACTAAAATAAACTAAAATAAACTAAAATAAGATAAAATAATATATAACAAAATAAACTAAAATAAATAAAATATATAAAATAAAATAAAATAAAATAAAATAAAATAAAATAAAATAAATAAAATATATAAAATAAAATAAAATAAAATAAAATAAAATAAAATAAAATAAAATTTAATTTAATAAAATAAAATAATATAAAAAATATTAAATAAAATAGAAAAATAAAAATCAATAAAAAAATTTTGTGTTTGTTTTCAATGTAAGTAATCGATCGAATGTTTTCTGTTGATATCATGAGCCTGTCCAGCAAAAAATTACACATTACCATCAGAACTACTTGCCATATAATGACTTACTTTTCTGATTGCCAAATTTCATTACTCGCTTACAAATCACATTACCTAAAATTTAAAAAAATTATGTACAAGTTGCTAAATGAAGAGAATGATTTTTTTAGATTAAATCGATTACATGAACAAGTTTCCAAATAAAAAAGGTAAGTACTTCTCAAGAATCGAGTATTTTAGTCTCACGCCTTGTTAAAATCATTAAGTTGGTAATCCAGTAAGGAATAGCTTCCACCAAAAATGCTTAATTCCAAACCCGATTACCTTTTTTGAAATTTTTTGCTGGGTGGTCATTAATATTTTTCATAAATAAGGCAGTAATTTTATGAAATCATGGAATTAGACGAAATTTAATTGTATAAAAAAGAAAAAAGAAGAAGAAAAATAAATATAGTAAAAATAAGAATAAATGTAGCATTGCTAAGGTTGAAATGGAAATAAAAAAGGGCACAATGCCAAAACAGATTTTAGTCTAAAAAATTGCATAGAAAAACCTAAAAATGTATCTACACTCCACCCTCTTCAAGTCTGTCAGCCCCGCCGATAACTACAAAATAAATCATGTAAACGAAACATATTTAACATTTTATTATGTTAATAATAACCCATAACAATAACAGTTACTGTATCAGAATGCATTTTATTATGTTAATAACACTAAAAGCAATAACAATAACAGTTACTGTATCAGAACACTTCAATAATCCACAAACTTTTATGACAACATTCTTTCAGATTGCATGAAGTATTTTTTTCCTTCTTGGATTCTTTGAATACTTTTTTTGTTATTATACATATCATTTACTCAAATTTTTTTTGAGTTAATAATGCTGAATTAATTCCCATATCGTTCTTCATATTGTGTAAAAATTTCATACAAATATCTTGTGTACTATAAAGTCTTGAAAGCAGAATAAAAATTCCTTTTCCGTTAAGATGTGTGTAAATTGAAAACTTAAAACTCGTTTACTGGCAAACTAATTTTTTTTTAGCTTATTACATTCTTTGAGTAAATGAGCAATGTGTACATATCATTATTTTTTAAAATGTTTTCATTGTAAGCAACTTAATGCAGTTAAGGTGGCTGCGATCTATTGGTAAACAGTGTGTACCTCTACTCTTATATCAATAGACAGATTATTTGGAGTAACGTATGGGAGCCAAATAAATTTTAACATCATTTCCCTGTTGTTTTGTTTTGCACAAAATTTCAAAATCAAAAATATGGCGAACGGATAACATGCAGCCATACCCGGAACTTCCCGCTGAACGGTGGAAAATTCATACATTTTCTACAACTCAAAATTTTTGGATACAAAATAAGTAATTTGATTTGAAAAACACTTTTGGCATTTTAAAAACACTTTTTTTTTAGAAATTTTTCAACAAAGACCAGCTTTTAAATAATTTTTTAGCAAGTTTATGTAAGAAAATTACTTTTAAGAAGTATTTAATCTTATGGTGCACCCAAGGGTTAAAACGAATTTCGTAAGCACGATTTTGTGTCAAAAAAAATTTGTTTGTTTTTTTTTAATGTAATCACAAAAAAACTCCCATAAAATGTTGACTTAGATTATGTTTGAAAACCTTAGAAAATGAAAAAAAATCAAAACATGAAACAAAAACAACAAAAAATTAATTCTCACCAACTAATTTGAAGTTAGATTTATGAGTAAGAGCTGTCTAGCATAAAATTTCTATATATTTAAACACTTTGTTCATAAATACTCAGGTGTGTAAAAATCAAATTGTGGGCAAGCAAACATATAATTTTAGAACTAGTTTTGATATTTAATGTTTCTTTCTACAAAAAAAAGAAACAGTTTAATATGCAATTAAAGCAAAAAAAAAAAACGAACAATAAAATATTACTTTACTTCTTTCTGGTTTTTTTATTTTTTGCTCTAAACTACTTTCGATTGTTAATAAATTTCTTGGTTGCTTCTGCAGTTTTATAACGGGTTTAATTAAAAAGCGAAATTTATTTAAAATTTTCTTTTTTGCTTCAAAACATTTATTTGCGGCTGTTGGCTGCTGTTGTTGTTATTGTATTTTGTTTGGGGTTATATTTTATTTGTTTGAGTAAATTAAAATTGAGTTGCATGCATGTCACAGAGTTGAAGCTGAAACCATAAGTTGATGATGATCATTTGTAAGACAACAGATTTTACTATTAATTTTTTTTGTTATCTACTTCAAACTTGTGCAATTGTTAATCTCATAAGTTGACATCAAATTTAAATCGGCGAAGTAAAGAACTAACTTTAATATTTTATGATCATTTATTTCTTTATAGCAATTGTATTAAATTTTCTTTTGTTTTTATGCAAATTTATGTAGTATAAATTCTTTTACCAAAAAAATATTATAATATATAAATATGTAGATTAACGGTTTCAATTTGAAGACACGATTTTTACGTATTTCTTTCTTAGGCCACGCACACAATCGCACTTGGTTTCGTGTATTAAAGGAGAAAACAAAAGACTGAAGAAACGAACGCGCGCACTTAAACTAAACGACAGTGTTTACACGTCGCCGCTTTCCTTCCAACTAAAAATAAAACAAAACATTTTTAAGTTTAAAGCTTTCTCCAAGTCGGAGTTTTTATGTGTGTGTATGTGTGTTAGTGCCTTTTTAAAAGAGACAAGAGCAACAAAAAGCTTTTTAGCACCAGTGTGCACACTTCTACCGATATTCGGTAGATTCTACCGAATATGTTTGTGAATTTAACAATCTACCAATTCTACCGAACAAGGCCTGAAATCTACCGAATATTGTTATTTAGTAATTTAAGTCGATATATGTGTAAATTGCCTATTTTGCCATCGGTTAAATCGGTTAAAAATTGAAACTATAAGTAACCTAATATTTGTGCCTTGGGGATGAAATATTTATTCCTACCAATGATTTAATAATGTTTGCACAAAAGTTTAAATTCATAAATGGATCTTACATATAATCTTTTTAGTTACAAATGTTTGTCAAATAAAAGTTATTTTAGTAGCTTTATAAAACCTATATACAAAAACGGAATTCCTGTTATTTATGTATATTATTTTATATATGCATAGCATATATATATATATATAAAGGGTAAGGGCAAATAACTGGGGATGACACTTTTTTTATGGCAGTTTCATTTCCAATCACATGTGAAGTTTTAAATGCGCTTTGGAACCTGTTTAGTTTGATACTCCTTGCACTAACCCTTTATATATAAGTGCATATATTTTGTTATTTTTTATGTTTCTTTGAATTGTTATTTTTTATGTTTCTCTGAAAAAAATTTCTACCGAATTTTATTCAAATCTACCAATTTTTTTTGTCGATTCTACCGAATAAAAAAAAATTAAGTGTGCACACTGTTTAGCACTTACATACATTCAATGTTGCCGTTCTATCAAATTTGTTACAATTCTATTGGCCTTGGCAAAATATAATAATAAAGGAATTTTAAAAATTGCCTAATGGAATGTTCTTATTAGAGTGCAGCTTAATTTAGACGTGCCATAGCCATAATCAAACCAAAGTCCAATTGGTTTCTATGGTAATGGCTAGGGCGTTATGGCGAGTCAAATATAATCGAATACAGTGTTGCCCATAAGTTTGGTTCGAACAATGGTTTTCAATGGCTATGGTCAAGAAACATCTGATTGAACCTTAAGGTGGAAGTACATACCACGCGTTACGCGGCAACGCTTTTCTGGCTTTTTAACGTTTAACGCTATACAAATGGAAAGTTACACAACACTTTTGAGGTTTTTTTTAGTTGTAAAATTTAAAGCCTATGCCGGCTATTTTTTCGTCTTGCATTTACGTTTTATATTTCTTTAAATATTTAATGCATTTTTTATCCATTGTTTAATAAAAAAATTAATTTCTAATCATATTTGTGTATGTTAGCTTATGAATCTGGCAACACTAGCTGTTATTTTGTATACAACGCGTGAAAGTTGAAGAATTTTCAACTTTTTGCGAGGTACGCGCGTCGCAAACTTCACTGTGTAACTTACCTTATGAAAACACACCATTGTAACTTTTTTGACAGACGCGTGTATCGCATTAGCGCATTGAACGCGAGTTATGTACTTCCACCTTTAATGCTGCGTAACAAGTTTTTCTGTTGTAAGTAGTCATATTATTATTATTAGAGTCAGACTCAAACCTAAATTAGAGCATCAAGCTTTGCGTTAGCAGCAGGGTACGTATTTTAAATACATTAAAATTATATTTGATACTTTTAAATGTACTGTAAATACGTACCCTGATTTTTAAGCAACATTTGACACTCTGATTTAGGTTTGGCTGTCATAGAACACTGAAAAAGATAGAAACTGTAATGTCTCACTCCTATTACAAAATTTATTTCCCTAGGAAAATTATAAATTTCTTGCAAAATAAAATCACTTAAAGTTATAAGTTAGTTTGGTTTTATTCCAATAAAGTTCGTATTTAGATGAAGCCAAATTACATGTATTCATTTTTACGCAATTTTCAGCACAATAGAAAAACATACTCTTTGCTTGGTAAACTGCCTTCATCGGTATGTAAATTTTTCACATAAGGTGGAATATCCCGTATTTTCCTGTTTATACTCCCTTGAAAGCAGATTTTTTGCATACGATGAGATAAACAATTTGTCAGTAGTCATATTTTTTACTTTATTTATATAAGGTTCCATTAAATGTAGAGTATGTAGAAATTTAGAACAAGCAACGAAAAATGTTAAAATATCATGTATATAGTATACATACAATTATATGCATAAAGACACTTGAAATTTGCAAAGTTGGTATATTTTTATACAGACAACAGCAATTAACACTAAAATTTAAAAAAGTCGAAATTAAAGGGTATTCTATCAGTTATTGTTAATTCTGACAACTTGCCGTATCTTGGAAACCGCAAGAGGCAAACTCTTCAAATTTTCAAAACCACTAAAACTAAAAAATTCCAAAATTAAAAAATTCCCAAACCGAAAAAAATCGCCATAAGCCGCAAAAATCGCCAAACTGAAGGAAAATCTCTAAAACTAAAATAAATCGCCAAAAACCGAAAAAAGAGCCAAAATGAAAAAACAACGCCAAAAACCGAAAAAAACCGCCTAAACCAAAAAAGTGCCAAAACTAAAGGGTGTTCTATCAGTTAATGTAATTTTAATAACTTGCTGTATCTTAGAAACCGTATGAGGCAAACTTTTGAATTAAAAAAAAACGCTAAAACTAAAAAATTACAAAATTGCCAAAGCGAAAAACATCACCATAAACCGAAAAAATCGCCAAAACCACTTTTTTATGAAAAAATGCTTAGTGTAAATCAGGTAGGAAGCAGTGAAAATGCTAAAATGGCAACAATGAACTACTGTCAACTCTTCCCAAATATGAGAAACTGTTGAGAAGATATTTTGATTTGACATCTATGTAAAGCCAAATTTATCAGGTTTATTAGATATGTGTTGTGCAAATTAGCATCTGGATTTGGTGGGTGTGGCTCCTTCCAATCAAGGTTAAGCAGGCATGGAATTTTCCTAGGGATGGTATGGATTCACAAATGACGGAGTTATGAAGTAACAAAACAAACTGGAAAATGTACAACGGAATGAGAAATATTTTCTTCATTTGAACAACTGAGAAATATTTCCTTTATGGTAACTCTGAATTTGTAAGAAGAGCTGCCCGCTCAAAGCTCTCAAGAGATTAAAAAATATTTGAATATCTTCTTGTTATTTCTTTTTTTCAATTTTTTTTTCTTAAGACAAGAAAGATATGGATGTTTGCATTATTATTTTAATTCTTGCTTTATTTAAATTTTTTTTCTAATTTTATATTCTTGTATTGTGTGTATTTTAATAACGGTTTTATTCAAAAAATATTTATTGCTTTTTATCGTTGAGTGTAAGCCTTTTACTGTCGCAGCATAAAAGAAATACTCATTAACTAAACAACTTTCTTCTGAAGGCAGCGAATTATTTTAATCTATAATATTGAAAGGAAATGCATATTATAATATCAATATGTCAATGCGTATCATTTATATTACTTTTTATCAAAATTTTTTACTTAAAATTTACACCAAAAAAAAAACGTTAAATGAAACTATAATTAACATAAATACGTAGAATACTTTTTAAATCTAATTTATGATTTTTCTTTTAAGGTTTCAATGTATGTATGTATGTATATACCAAGTATATTCCCTTCTAATTTCAATGGCTTACTGTGATACTATTTTTAGATTGGAAATTTATGTAAATATGTATGTAAGTAAGTGTGTATATTGAAACCAAAAACAATTTGAAATTTATTTTGCTGCATCAAAATGCGAATGAAAAATTTTTAATTAGTAGAATATGAAATCATATGTTAGATTTTAAAATGCTTTTAGTAGAAAACTAAATTGAAATTAAATTTTTTCCTTTTATTTGTTGAACATGTATATTTTTATAATCAAATCACTAATTTAATTCAGTTTCAATTTTATCTGTCTCTTTTAGAATGGAAATAGTTTCAATGAAAGTATTTGATTAGAACATCTTAAGGGAATTGTGTATTTTCTGAGCCGTTATACATCTCATCAGTCTAAAAAAATGTAGATTTAAGCCAAAATGTAACTAATAAAAAATATTTAGCTAAGCAACTACATAAATATTTCCTCCACCGCTACCACGCACTTCCTTAAGAATTCATTAAAAAAAAACACAAAAACTAGATTTGAAAAAGTTACACGGTACGTTGAATCCCCAACACAACTTTTTTTTTGACATACATTCAAAAAATAATGTAAGAACCTTTATTTTTTGCACACATATAGGTTAAACCATAAAACAGAACGCATGGTGTTATGGGACACCAGGTAGGAACGTAATTCCTTACGTTTTACTTACCTTATAAAATGGCCCTTACCCCCTAATAGGCTTATTTTTGATCAAATATATAGCGTTTGTGTCCCTCCAGACTCAGATCTATTCATGTTTTGAATTTCATCAAAATCAGTTAGATAGTTTCAAAGAGGCAGATAATGGGTGTTTTTTATTGAGGTATAGAACTTTAAGTTGGCATCACTTTTTTAACTGGCGGCGATTTTGTCAGCTGTCAAGTGATTAATATTTAGTTTGGTTTGCCATTTTATCATGAACAGGTTGACAAAAGAACAACGCTTGCAAATCGTGCAAATTTATTTCGAAAATAATGGTTTAGTTCGCGAAGTTTACCGCAAGCTCCGTCCATTTTATGGTTGACATAATCGTCCATCAGAGCAATTAATTCGGTTAACCATGGATCGTTTTCGCACTACGTTTACTCTATGTGATAATACGCATCCGCAGAGACGTCGAACAGTGCGCACCGAAGAAACAATCGCCGCTGTAGAGCAAAGTGTTGAAGAGGACCCGAATGAATCGATTCGCCACCGTGCACAGCAATTGGAGCTTTGTCCATCAACTTTATGGAAGATTTTGCGCAAAGATCTTGGCTTGCGACCTTACAAGATCCAGCTTGTGCAAGAATTAAAGCCGCGAGACCATGCAATGCGTCGTGATTTTGGTGTATGGGCCGAAAATGAGATTGATCTCGATGCTGATTTTCATCGCAAAATTTTGTTCAGTGATGAGGCTCATTTTTGGTTGAATGGCTACGTCAACAAGCAAAATTGCCGCATTTGGAGTGAAGAGAATCCACATGAGACCCTTGAGACGCCATTACATCCACAAAAGCTGACTGTTTGGTGTGCTCTATGGGCTGGTGGAGTCATTGGGCCATACTTCTTCCGAAATAATGCTGGACAGTCAGTTACCGTTAATGGAGACCGGTATAGAGCCATGATAACCGACTATTTTGTTCCCGAATTGGATGGCATGAATGTGGATGAGTTGTAGTTCCAACAAGACGGCGCTACATGCCACACAGCGCACGTCACAATCGATTTATTGAAGGAAACATTCGATGAGCGCATAATTTAGCGGAATGGACCTGTCAATTGGCCACCAAGATCGTGTGATTTGACACCATTGGATTATTTTCTTTGGGGATATGTGAAGTTGCTCGTCTACGCCAACAAACCAGAAACGTTAGGGGACTTGGAAGCCAACATTCGTGGCGTTATTGCCAACATACGGCCCCATATGCTCGAAAAAGTGGTTGAAAATTGGACGGCGGCCACATGCCAGAAATCATATTTAAACATTAATGGCATAAAATTATCCTTCCAATAAAGCAAAATTGATGCACATTAAAACGATTTTCTTGTGTTTTATTTCAATTCGAAGTTCTATACCTCTAAAAAAAACACCCGTTATTTCCCCTTACTTCCTCTCGCGGTCTTATTTTAAAAAATATGTAGTCAAAATCGCATAGATAGTTATAAAGAGAAAGACATTTGACTTTACCTCCCGTCGTGGTACTATTTATGAAAAAATCTGCAGACTATGTCTTCTTTTAGACTCAGAACTATCCATGTTTCGAATTTTATCAAAATCGGATAGATATTTTCAAAGAGAATGAAATTTCTCCCTACCTCCCCTTTTGGTTCTATTTTTGAAACAATATAATAAATAGCCCTTGCCTTCTTTTGAATTTCAATCTGTCTAAGTTTTGAATTTCATCAAAATCGGTTTCTTGATTTAGCAGTTAAATCGCAAAAAAAAACAAAAAATAAATGAAAATCTAAAACAACCGCAATGGCAGCACCGTTCTATTTGGTTGCTGCTACCAGTATTAGAGCTGCAAAACTATCGATAGTATCGATAGTTTTGTTGTAAATGAAATATCGATAGTTTTTTCCACTATCGATACTATCGGCAAAAAAACAAGTAATTAAAAGAGTAAAAATAATCGAAGTCAGTAAACAGTAGCCGGAAGCTTTGAAGCAAATTATCCGTAGTTGATTTAAGCTTTTGTACAGCGATGGAAAAGTTGGTACAATTGTATAATTTTAGCGCTATTTGAATATTATATTACATGCCAAAAATAGCATTAAAATATATTAACCCCCTTATGCAAAAAATAATGCGTGCTTGAAGTGTACATTAAAAAAAAATTCCATAGAAAAACCGGTTTTAAAGTTCACTTATTTTTTTGCACAAGGGGGTTAATCTTTAGCTCGAAAGTATTAGAAAATTAAGTAAATCAAACGATGTTTTGCGGTACTTAAAGAATTGCTGGAGGAATGTTATTTATTCCAAATTCATCTGCAAATGTGGAAATTTTATTTTCTTACCAAAAGAGAAGCCGACTATTTGCATCGACTGTGAACAATCGAATAAAAAAAGGTTATAAACGTAGTATATCGTAAATGTTACTTTTATATTCAGATCCCAACAACTAATATTCTTTGTGCACCTTCTGGCGTTTTGTTAATTGATTTTTAGTTAATTAAAAAGTACAAGTATTAAAAAAAATATAAATATATAAATAAAAAAAGAAAGTTAGTACAATTTGTAAATATGACATCGCATCCCTGCTTCTCTGTATACATAAGTACTTAAATACATATGTATGTATATGAATTTATTTATAAATCCAAGTGTTATTCGACAAATAGTAGTCACAAGTATCTTAATAAATTCAACATCGTCGACACAAAGATAAATTTTGGTGGTACTGATATCGCGACGGCCGCCAATTGTTAAATTAAAAGTTATCAACAATTTTCGCATTTTGGTAATTCTAAACCCTGGGTAGGCCCATAAAATGTTAAGTTCAATAAAAAAGTATATTTTCGATAATATGCCGCTTACGATAAAATCGAAAAAAAGGCTTGATATATTTTTATATACTAATGAAAATGTTGAGGACTCAGGATTTTTTTCGAGTCAAATGTAGTTTATGTGGCAACTTTTACAAAACTTTTCGATACTATCGATAGTATCGATAGTTTTACATAAAACTATCGAAACTATCGAGTGGACTATCGATAGTTTTGCAGCTCTAACCAGTATTTGTAACCAGTATTCGCCAGTATTTATTCATTTTCAAAAACAAATTTTGTTTTACATGCATGGCGCGTTATAAGGAACTTACGTTTCAAAAATTATAAACAACAATTTTCAAAATATTTTAAAATTTTCATATTTTTGTTGGTTTAAATCGAAATCTAATCTAAACTTTAGATTGTCAAAACTAAAACACTCCATCTCCTTCAGAGTAATTAAATTTGGAGCATGCACAAAAAGCGGCCTTTAAAATAGGAACCATTAAGATGGATTCACCCACTGTCTCGGAACAAAATTTTTGTCGGGAATTTTTTTTTACTAAAAGTATTTTTCCAGAAAACCAAAGCTACCGTATGTACGTTTACGTGCGGAAACGAGGCACATTAATTTTTTACGGTGGCAGCTCAGCGACCTGTTTTCTTGTTTTCGTACGCATTTTTTAATTCTTTAATAAATGTTTAATAATAAATATAATAATAAATATGTAATTAAAATGTAAAATTTTGTACTGCAAGTATACACTATGCTTTTATTATATTATACAGTTCAAATTTGGCTGAAAAATTAAAATACTCGTAGCTGGGCATCACAGTTTAATTTCGTCAGGACAAAAATTAAAATTCAACCAATTCAAGATGAACATTTTCCGAACAAAATTATTTCCCTTTTTCTTCTCTCTCTTTCTCAAAAAGAGTAACCAACGTCAAACTACATACAAAAAAATTTCTCCGGATAAAAGTTTTGTTCACTTGGATTCACCCATTTTGTCCGAACAAAAGTTTTGTCCGGACAAAATTTTTTTTACTTAAACTTTTCTGCAGCACTGTTCACTGATTGCAAAAAAAATCCGGAGAATCAAAGCTACCATATGTAAACAAAATATATTAGTTTTGCAAGGTGGTAGTACTGCAGCGATTGTTTATATTTTGCTTTATTTCATTGGCATATTTAACATATTTTAATATTAACATTAATATTAATATTTTTTCTTATTTTTATTAACTATTTTTCAAAACAAATGACATACTCAATTTAATTTTACGAACACAAAATGACTATGCAAACTTTTTTTTATACGATGGGGCAACTCAATACAATTTTGTGTGAAAAAAATTTAACCTATGTGCAGCTTAGTTCAAGTTTGTCCGGAAAAAATATAAAATATATTTTTATGTTATATATATAAAATATATTTATCAAACAGAATTGCGGCATAATGATCAAACAGAATTGCGGCATAAACACATTTTCCATACAAATTGACACAAAAAAGTAACACCAGAAAGCAGTCGAGAGATAGAATCTATTTAATTTTGACAACGTTTTTTCTAAAGCCTGGTACTCTGTTCAAAGTTGTGAAAAATTTTTAGCACCATTTATTATTTCGCGTGAAAAATTTGACATGTACTTAATGTAGCCCAACTCGCGGTTTTTTTTTATAAATTTCTCGCTTTTATTGCTTGAAAGTATGCAACATTGTTAAAATTCCGTGCAAAAAAAGCACTGCTCATGTTGTTTCGCAGCAAAACTAAAATGATGCCAGACTAATTTTGCATGCAAAGACATGATTTTACGTGTTTTTCACAACAAGAACAGAGTACTACTTTTGCGAATTTATTTCGCAAATATTTCATACTAAATACTTTTATTTGTAGTTTGACAGCATTTCGCACGAAATTGCGAACAGAGTACCAGGCTTTATGCTAAATACTAATTCTCTCAACAATGCTACCATACTTTCAATAATATCATATATTTTGTGAACAAAACTACAGAGAAAAATAAGCACAAAAGAATATAGTAAAACAAAAATTAGAGAGTACATAAAGTTACTGCTGCAGATTTTATTATGAACTATTTTAATTTGACAGCAGTTTTTCCTGAAGTTACGGACTTATTCTGTTTGATCATTACTTCAATTCAAGCTGAGAGTTGTTCGTAAAAAATATTTTCTCTCTCTCAAGAAGAGAGACGTCAAACTAAATAAAAGAAATTTTCACCGGACAAAAATTTTGTTCGGTCCAGCTTCCTTTTGGGCTTTGATCTTGCATTTTTTTATATTCTGCATAAATTCATATAACATTAATATTCAATTTATAAAGTTTCTAAAGTTTTTATTTACTATACGTATGTAAATAAAAAAAATAAATATTTACTTTTATATCAAAAAATTTTTTTTGTTGTGTAAAGAAGAAAAATATACCGGATTTAAAATTTACATTATATCATTCGTTAAGCTAGGAAGGATACCACTATATATACACATATTTAAACTCAAATACTAAATTTAAATCATGAAATTATTTATGACATTAGTTGCATAAATTTCTTTCGTTTTACAGCGTTGGAGAGGACAATTGGAATAAAACTAATGTTACAAATTCTCCCACCATACGTTTCAAATTTTTCTATGCTGCACTCTTTTCTATCAAATGAAGAGAAAATTTTATTAAAAGTTTAATGGAGTAAATTCTTCTTGATTTTTTTTTTTTGTTTTTTTTTTTTTTTTGTTTAATTTAATTCATTTCCATTTTATGGTTGCTATTGATTTCTATTTGCAACAGCACCGCTGACCGCCAAATCATATGAAGGAGGATACATATTTTCTGCAACCATTGTCGGATACGAAGTTACAACGTTATGATGAATACTGCAAACATATTAATTAAAATCATAACAATTAAATATGTAAATATTTCACCCAATTAAATATGAACATACCCAGCTGTAGTTGTTAACATATGATCGGCGGGCTTGTGTACAGGAGCTCTGCAAAGATTAAAGTAACATATATGAAATACATAGTTTTTGTCTTAAATGGAAATTTTGAAATTGCCAAACGCTTTCTAATTAAAACAGTGCTACAAGTGATATAGAATTGTAACCCCATTCTGTGAATCAATTCATGTTAAATTTTAATTCATTTAAGAAAAACTTAATTCGACTTCTGTCTTATTTTTTGCAGTCATTCTTACAGATTTTTATTTTTTATTATTCAACATACCATGCTAATATTATTACACATCGCTCATTTACTCAAATAACGTCGCAACTTAAAAAACACAGCTTGCCAGGAAACGAGTTTGAAGTTTTCAATTTAAACACAACTTAATGGAAAAACAAAATTTAATTTTTTTCTCAAGAGTTGAGTAAACAAAATATTTGTATGAAATTTTTACGCAACATGAAGACTAATATGAGGATTAATTATTGTATCACTAAGTAAAAAATTTTATTTTTTGAGATATGACGATGTTTGCGTAAATGAGCACAATGAGATTTCACTACCAGCCTCCGTATTATGTAACTTGCTAAAAATTAATTGCATTCCCAATTATCTTATAGTATCTTTTTTCTTTTTATCAAATCAAGAAAAAAATAAGATTTTTTTCTTATTATAATCAGCTAAAGAGTTAAAACAAAAATGACTTAAAAAATTTTTCACAAAAATGAAAATATAACGGTATCAATAACTAACAAATGGTCATACTGTTTTTAAGTGTTGCCAGATTTACATTATCAGTAGATCCAAAAAATGCACAGACATATGCCATCATTCATAACATAGATTACAGTATGTAACAGAGAATGACAAAAGTATAGTTTTAAGTACTTTTTGAGTATTGGCCGTCATACAACTATTATTATTATTATTATTATTATTTTTTTTTTTTGAACACAAACACAATTCGCAAAGCGATTAGCTTGTCTGCGAAAAACACCCAGGGTCTATGGTGGGAATCGAACCCACGACCTCTGGACTGAGAGGCTAGCATCGCTACCACTCAGCCACAGGGGCACCCATGAATGCGTACAGCTAAAACTAAAAACACACGCTCATATGCAGACACACGCATTAATTTCAACATCCAACATATGAATAATTTCTTAATAGGGCTTAAGTCAGTATTTTCAATTCTTATTGAATGAAATATTTTTATTAATTAATGTGATTTTCTAAAGAAGAGAACAAAAATCAAACTAGACTTTTTAGCTGGGGGAAATACCGAAATTTTTCTGTGCAGCCACGCACTTCATCAGCACCAATGTATATCTATTTGGGCAGAGATTGTTATACAACTATAACTAAAATTTAAAAACTGTGTGAACTACAATCAAACGCATGAGTACAAAAATATTCTGACTATTAATTGGCTACACATGGGTATATGCAGCGATGTTTTATTTACACACACATACATAAAACATATTTTCAAACACCCACTCATACTCCAACAAATTTTCTATTCCATTTTTTATTCACAAATGTATGTGTACGGTGGCGAATGATGAATAAATATCCGGAGTGTCAGCATATTTTTTGTTTTGTCCGATTAAATATCAAAATCAAGCAATTATTTTTAGTTCTAGCATATTTTTGTTTTTTTGCATAAAGGAAGTAGGGAGGCTCTTGTATGTTGGAATCGGCTATAGTCATATACTACGTTTATACGGGCGACTTAATCGCAAATAAAAATATTGCAAATAGAGAATTTTGCCGCATAAAAGGGGGAATTAATTTTTTATTTGGAAATAGCTAACTCACAAAAACAATTACTGATTAACACTTTATTCGCAAATAAAATGCGTGGCAACCACGGTTACAAATGTTTGACAAAAAAAATAATTGATAAATATTGCACAAAACAAATAACAAAATGATAATAATAATGACAATTAAAACAAATAATTATTTAATATTTTCTACATTAACACTATTTTTTATATCAATATAAGTAAATTTTACATAAAAGTGCTACCAAGTTTGTGCACTTTTGCTATGCCGTATATACAGTGAGTTAATTTGCAAATAGTGCGCATATAAACGTAGTAATAGTTGCTTGAGAGAAAATATTTAAGCGTAGGAATTATTTGCGCTACAATTATGATTATGCGAAGTTACTAAAATTAAGACTATTTACTTATGTATGTACATATATATTTGTCAATCTCTGGTATGCAACTCAAAAGTGTCTCTATTGGTAGACACTGTACATCATGCTAAAGACATTCACCTCGATTTGGGAGTTAAAAAAATTCGGCTGTGACATAATCAATTGGATTATATGTACATAAGTATGTATTATAATCAAAAATTTTACTTCATTAATTCATGTATTGTTGCGACATACTATTGTTAAAAAAAAGCCTCAATAACTTTAATGATCTTCATACAAAAATTTATTAGGCAAACTTTTGTTTCTCTCGCTGAATCCGGCTCAGTAATCAATTTGTAAATTCGATAAATTTGCAAACAATATCTATTTATGTTCAAATAAATTTTATTACATATTTTCATGATACAATAATATAAAGGTAAAACCGTTCTCACTTTTCGTCGCCATATTAACCTTCTGACCAGGGTTGTTAGATTTTTTCCGAACTATTTCGCCAAATTGATTTTAAAAATCGCCAAAAGTCGCCAAAAATCAGTTTTATGTAGTTTTTCTTAGTAAATATTTGATAATTTATTTGATTTCATATAACACTTTTTTTATATTAATTTTTATAAAATAATCGTATCAAAATTTATCAGAAAATCGCCAAAATTTGAAATAAAATCGCCAAAAACTATTTCTTGTAAATTTTTCTCATTCAAATTAAATGACTTTAATTAATATAAGAAAAATCATCAAAATCAAATTGTTTTAACTTCTTGCAGACGAGTTTTGGTAGGATTTATATTTGAAACTACTCCTTCAACAAACTAATTTTCCTGAATTAGAATAATTTTTAAGTTCAATTTTGTTTAAAAAATAGCCATAATAATCGCCAACAAATTTATTTATCGCCAGAAAAATCGCAAACAAATTTATTTATCGCCAGAAAAATCGCCATGTCGCCAAACCAAAAATTTGGACGCCAAACAAGTTGAAAAATCGCCACGTTTGGCGAGAAATCGCCATATCTGACAGCCCTGCTTCTGACGTTTGTCCCGATTATTTTTTACTCTCAAAATTAATGCTACCTTAAAGGGCTATTAGACAGACATACTTGTCTGCAGACATGTACACTGGCATACTTTGGGTTTTGCTATTACACTGTCGAACGCTGACGGCATACTTCAGTACACAGACATTTTTGAAGCAAAAGCATGGCAATGAAGCGGCAAAATTTTTTCTTTTACCCCCAGTTTTTAACTTAAAAATTAAGTACGTAATTAGCTAATTTTTATTTAAAATTAAGTTGTAATTAAATACGATTTCATTTTTTCAGTGGTTATTTAAAGTTTTTATTAAATTACGTTGAAAGTACGGGAGCACTGCAAAATTTCCCAGTATTATTGAAGGCTTTTCAAACAGCAGCTGTTTAACGTAAACAAAAAAGGTAGGTTATCAACATGTAGAAAATTAAATTGCATAAAAACTCATTTTATGAGACCAAAAGAACATCATAATGCCTTTTTATATTACTTTATTCCATGTTATGAAACTTTGTACTGTGTATGTTATATATTTATGAAATTTAAACGAAATTCTTTTTAATACGACCGCATGATGCTCATGTGCATGTTTTCAGTAAACACACACACGCATAAAAACATATGGTACAATCATAAAACTTAAGGAGTGTTTAATTTCGCAAGGTTGGGCATTTAATTATTATTTAAATAAGCACTCAAAAACACAATTTCGTATTTAATTAGAACTTAAAAATAATTACGATTTGATTACCAACTGAAAAAATGGGCATTAGTTTATTATATCCATTATTTTTAAATTTTTTGTTGTGATATAGATCTTACTTTTTATTTACCACAATTTTGGCAAGCTTTTATATTCCTCAGTGAACTGTTCCCAGAAAATAACATTAGCAAAAGACATTTTTTTCACAAATTTCCGATACGCACTCAGCAGCGTCAACAAGCGAACTGAATTTTTATATTTTATTTTTTTTATATATTTTATATTTGGTATGCGACAGACATCAGAAAATCAAAAATTTTTGAAAAAAAACATACATGTCTAACGAACTCGACAAACATGCTATTAGACAGTGAGATTTGGTATGCCATCGTACATGTCTGCAGACAAGTATGTCTGTTTAACTTGGGGGCCACACGTTCAATTTTTGACTTTCAATTACATTCAATTTGCAATACACTCACACTTTTTTCACTAACACAATCAAACTTTTTAAATTGAAAACTAGATTGATTTCAAATTCACCTATCCATTTAAATGGCAATTTAGTTATCAATTTGAACGGCTGGTCACAGCACACATTGATTGAAGCTACAAATTTGAGTTGTTTCTTGGTCGGTGGCATTTAAAAAATGAAATTGATTATAAATTTGTGTCACAGCTATCAATTTCAAGCAATTTTGACAGACAATATGTGTAATGAAATTGAAAGCCATTTATTGAACGTGTTGCTGCAGAGTAATAGCCCTTTTATTAATATATGGAATCCGAGTTTTTTTTATTTTTTGACGTTCTTGTTTATTAAATTAAAAATAATGGAAAATATTTTAATTATTTCAAAAATTTAAAAAAATAAACAGCAAAAAAGTTACAGCAGCACCAACAACGGCAGCAAGCAAAATACAACAGGAAGGAAATTTCCAACTGAATCAATGCGGAACTTTGTCTTTATACTCTCTGGTGTATTGTCTTACATCAACTGCGTCCAAGCTATACGCACTATGTGCAAAGTTTTACAAAAGACCTTTTGTGGTTTCACACTGACGAGAGCACAACATCCAAGTAGGGGGCAAATGGGGCAATCGTTATCGAACGTAATTACGTAATATTCCAATAGGATTTGAATGGAAATATTTCGTAATTCGATAACGAGTGCCGCGATTTGCCCCCAGATCTCGGCGACATCTTTGGTCTTTGCAAAGAAACAATAACAAATCTGAAATACATATATTAGAGTATGTGTGTTTAGACGTAGTTGCCTCACATTATTCGGATGAAATTGTTAACGGGTTGTAGCATCCTTACGGATATTATTATACCAAGTGGTCCATTTTAAGGAGAAATATGATAATTACATGTTCCTAGTCCAATCATAGGCCATGTCCTTAGCAAACAAAAAATAAGAACAATGTTTGTTGTATATATCAACAAAGCATTAACTCTTATTCAGCTACGTCCAAGCCATATGCACAATGTGCAAACTTTTATAAAGAACTTTTTGTACTTTCACACCGACGAGAGCAGAACAGCCAACCAGATCTCGGCGAGAACAATGCTTGCTGTTACTTTGCAAAGAAACAAGAACAAATTTAAGAGCTTTGAAATGTGTTTACCTTAAATGCAAATGTCGCAGTATGTGTGAACCGTGAATTCCGCTAATAAAAGATCGATGTATCGCTTCTAAGAAACGCCGTATCTTTATATCGATGTTTTTAAGAACGAAGTAGCATCCCAAGCCGTGAGGCTTTTTTTTTGTTATCTATTGAATTAAATAATTAATCAAATATTTGCTTTTGTAGGTCTTATTACACACAGATTTCGTTATTCTCATGTTCAATTAACATTAAAAAAAAAAATACGTGTTTAACTACAATTTCTAAACTCAAATTACACATTTCAAAAAGCATTCCTAAATAAAAGTTGCCATTATATGTGTGTGGTAACGCTTTCCTCTCTGTTTACAAAAAAACAGTAATCAAATAATTGGGACAAAAGTCAGAATTAATTTTATACGTCAAATGTGGTTGTACCTTTATATTATTGTATCATGCATATTTTATAATACTTTTAAATCGCAAAATGTAAATGTTTTTGTAAAACAAATATTATTATATTTGTTTATATAATTATTACATTTTCTCCTCAATAAATTCAATTAAGCAGCAGCAGTTGCGTTTTCAGTTCTGCTAATACTAATAGTGGAATTTTGTTGAACTTCTGAATTATAGTCGGGTGGTCTTGTTACATAAATTGTATTAGAACTATTTAAGTGCAGGATTTTGGGGAATGTGAAATAAATAAAGTCTTTAATATTCAATAAGTTAAACTTACCCCTGAGCTACATATGGAGTTGAAAAGATCTGCGTTTGATATGGAGCGCCAACAGGCATTTGCGGCACTGTATAACCATTCGGTGCGGTATGTGTGGCTGAGGTTACTATCACGGGAGCTGAAAAGAGGGAACGAAAAATTGATATTAATTAATTAATAAAAAACAAATATCGGGTATTTATTTTTTAAAGGCGGGAAGGCTCAAAATTAAACAAAACAGACGATAAGTTTAGGGCACTAAGGCCTTGGATATAATTTCAGGCATGTGGCAACAGCTTGTGACACAATTCTGAAATTTCAAACTATAACTCATCTTGTAATTGTGACTGCTAAGCTGAAGTAACTTCAACGAAATAAGTATAGTTAAATCGAAAATGTCTCTTGCCCTTAAAAAAATCACCCTATAACATTTCGCATATGATTAATTACCTGTCCCGGATAGCGGTTTCTACGTTTTCTACGATTTATTAGAACAACTGCACTTGTCACTATAAATATCGTTAGAGAAATGCTTAAGGAAAGAATTACCACAAGCATTTTAAATGTTTAATGTAATCTCCAACTGAATGAAAGTTCTTTCTGTGTACAATACTCAGTAAATACTGATTAAGTTTAAAGAGTGTGAGTAGATAAATGCTATTTTTACAATTATAAAAGTTTTAGAACTATATTGCTATATTGATTAGATAACAATGGTAATATCAATAATAGTAAAGAAGAGTGGGAATGAAAACATCACGAGGTGTGATTCACTTTAGAACTTGGTTAGAAATTCATATTAATAATATATCTCATGTTATTTTGGAGATATGATAATAGTTATATACTATGTTCACACTTATGTTTTTAAAGGTGTTTAACGCCTCATTCGTATTTAAGAGCTTAAACACTACGATTTTGAGATGTTTTACCATAAATTGACTTGTTTTGTTAAACATCTCAAATGAAGTGTTTAAGATAAAACACTTCCTTAAATACGCTAATGGAGTATTTTCAGCCGGATTTTTCAAAACTCTGGCAACTTTGTGTTCTTATTAAATGGCGTCACGTCAAAAATTATTTGGTAAACAAGTAATTAGTTAAAAAATACTCAATTATTTACAAAAATATTTGTTGTTTGAAAATAATAAACCAATAAAAAAGGATAATTGTTCGTAATTTTTTACAAATACAATAACTTATTGACAAAACGTCAACTTTAAACATCTCAAATATAATGTGAACGGTTGTGTTTAGTTTTTTTAAAACACTTTCCTTAAACACGTTTAAGCTTAAATTAGACGTACCATAGCCATAACGCCATAGCTTTAACCAAACCAAAATTCAATTGGCTGGGCTACACCTGGTTAGTAGTACTGTTGACAATGTCAATAGTAAATCACTATTTTACTACCGACATTGAGCAAGGAAATATCGATATTGTAGACTAGAGATCCTAAAATTTACTAGTGAATCGTTGGTGCCAATGCCGAAGTGTTATCCCGAAAGAACTACTTATTCAGCAGTGTTACAGTCTACTGGTGGATTTGCAATGACAAGCTAGTGCTAAATGTCAATAGATGATTACATTGGCTGGCTAGGGTACACCTGGTCAGTAGTACTACTGACAATGTCACTAGTAAATTACTACATTTTCACTATTCGCGTTTCCTGCAGGGTATGTATCTACATACACATATGCTTAAATAAATATAAAGATAAGAAGCCCCTTCCACGTGAAATCAAAACGTTCTGAATTGTTCTAGTGTTATTGTTTTAAATACATATACATATATATATATATATATATATATATATATATGTACCTCTGTATATTTATTTATAATAACAAGACTAATAATGCCGATGATACATATGTATACTTTCACCAAATTTAAGAACTTATTTTGTTATTACATATCGAGCCATAACCACCAAAAAGCTTAAGCGATATATATTTCGAACTTCAATTTTCGTCAAAATATTAAGCTCAATTACATATGTATGTCGTTTAAGCTTTTCTGGTGGTTATTATTATTATTTTATTTCCACAACTTTACCGTGTCTATAATTTCTTTTCCTTGTCACAAAAATCGCAATAGATGTTAGAAAAAACATTAAAACACTAAACGTGACCGCGGTTATTAACGCCAAATCCATTGTACTCGCGCGTAAAAACTTTTATAAAAGTGATGTAGCATTAGATATTTTTGATATTTTAATTTAAAATGATTCATTGTTATTAAACTGAAACAATCGCTTTTAAGATAACGTTACTAAAATAGTATTAAAGCACAACAATTCGTTGATAGATAAAGAAATAATAAGTGCGCTAAATAATAGAACACATAAAACGTTCCAATGCATATCGTACCATAACAGCCAAGAAAGCTTAAGCGACATAATTTTCGAACTTCATCTTTTGATGAAAATCGATTACATACGATCGTAGGTAATCGATTTTCGTCAAAATATGATGTTCGAATATAATGTAGCTAAGGCTTTTTTAGGCTGTTACGGAACAGCTAGCTGTTTTCGAAGGCCACTAAACCTTCATCATCAGCGTTCTTCTGTGTTTTGTCCACTGTGTGTGATGTCAGTTGATGTAGATTTCTGCTTTATATACGAAACTTTTGCAAATGGAATATGCGAATTGTTTTGATTCATCGTATTTCAATTTACTGAAAGATTTTTTGTAATGAATGTAATGATCGTAAACATTTTTACGTCTGATGCAGTATATCACAACTAAACAACACCAACAAGAGACAAAGAAACCGGCAATACTGAGTACGACTATAGCACCGGTTGGTAATCCACCATCCATTTTTAAAGTATTTTATTTCGATGGAGTTGACTTTAATTTGCAACGATTTTCAGTCATGCCACGTCAAATTTTGTACGTAATCGAATCGATTTCGGCCATGTGCCTCCCATCTGTTGAAAGTTCTTTTGAATAAAAAAATATTCAAGTGAAGACTGAAGATGAAACATAGCCGAAGTAGATCTGATTGCACTGTACAACAATTTAAATTTTTTTTCATCAAAATTACGGGTTACTTCAAACGGATTCTGTTAAAGACCAAACAAAAATTCATGTGTATCGACATTTTGAAAGATCACTTCGGAATTTTAATTTAAAATTTCCACCCTTTGGCCTGTTCATGCTACATATTGGTATATGGAACTACATATCGCTCATTTACTTAGAGAACGTCATAATTTAAAACATGGAATTTTTGAGTCAATAACGCAGAACTAATCTTCATATCGTTAAACATATAGTGTAAAAATTTCATACAAATATCTTATATGCATATATATATTATACTCAACTCTTGAGAGAAAAATAAAATTTTCTTTTTCCAAATCTCTTTTTTTTTGAGTTATGTCGTTGTTTGAGTAAATGAGCGCTATGTTTTTTATGTCTGAGGTGTAGGATATATTCAGCAACTTTGTGGAGAATATTAAGGGAAATATTTTTGTGGTGGAACATATTAACACTCTAACTCGGCCACATAGCGGTAATTTTTAGCTCTATTCTAACACATGTTAAAAAACAATGAATCAAGAAAACAAGATTGCGCACTCAGTCAGTCGTACAAAAAAATTTTTCTACTGCGCATCTACATACTTCAATATAGAATTCACACGTGTGTTTGTTGTAAAAATGTGTGTGTGTGTGAGAGAGAGAGAGAGAGAGAGAACACATTCCACACACAAATGTGTGTACTTTGTTAACAATAAAATTCTATGTCTACGTCACAAGAACAAAATAAAATAACGGGCCTGCGCAATATGGTAAAAAATTTATGGTATGATTTATGATTTATGGTAAAAAAAAACCTACAAAAGGTGGAGGGCGGGGATGAAATGCTCAATCAGACGTGACATAACCATAACCATCGAAAAGAGCCGTTTGAACGAAACTAATGGGCAACACTGTATTTGATTATAGGTGACTCGCCATAACGCCATAACTCTCACCATAGAAACCAATTGAATTTTGGTTTGGTTATGGCTATAGCATTATGGCTAATTTAAGCTGAAATGCTCTACAAAAATGTTGGGCAATGCATTTTACAACATAGTATGTCAGAGCACACCAAAGCCCAGAATTTAACACAGACAGCAAAAATTATCCCAGATTGCTCAACAAGGGAGTTTGTAATAATAATAATAATAATAATAATGAACAATATTGAGTTAGGCTAGTTTTTGCTTTTGCCATAAGTTTTGGGTTTTGATCTACTTTGACATACATACACACATATATACGCATGTATGTGTGTATGTAGTAAAATTTTATGGCCAATATTTTTGCAAAATACTACATTCTCACCCTCCCCTTTTTTAGCGTTGTTTTTTACGATTTGTTAGAGCCAAAAATTACCATTATGTGGAGTAGTTAGAGGCTTAATACACCTCAGATGTAAAGAATGCATGGTTTTATATATCGATTTACTGCGCGAACAGGCCAAGGAGGAGGAGGACTTTAACCCCCTTAAAATAAAATTCCGAAGTGATCTTTCAAAACGTCAATACTCGTACATATGTATATATATTTATTTTGATCTGCTCTCCTAAGAATCCAATACCAGAACCCCGTGTTTTTTTTTTTGTTATTTACTCTGTGCTATCAATCAAGCTTGCCTTTTGATGACGAAAAATCGTTCGAAATGTGGCGTTAACCAGAGAATTTAGTGAAATATTTAATAAACGATTTGTTGAAACAATCTTATTTCTTTTACGCAAACTTTTAAACAATAAGTCCCGCTGACTACTAACTCAAGAATATATTTATATATGAATGTAAATATAGGGTGTTTTTTTCAGGGGTATAGAACTTTGAATTGAAATAAAACACAAGAAAATCGTTTTAATGTCCATCAATTTGGTTTTATTGGAAGGATAATTTTATGCCATTAATGTTTAAATATGATTTCGGGCATGTGGCCGCCGCGGCTGGCTCGAATAAAGCCAATTCTACAGGTCCAATTTTCAACCACTTTTTCGAGCATATGGGGCCGTATGTTGGCAATAACGCCACGAATGTTGGCTTCCAAGTCCCCTAACGTTTCTGGTTTGTTGGCGTAGACGAGCGACTTCACATATCCCCAAAGAAAATAATCCAATGGTGTCAAATCACACGATCTTGGTGGCCAATTGACAGGTCCATTCCGCGAAATTATGCGCTCATCGAATGTTTCCTTCAATAAATCGATTGTGACGTGCGCTGTGTGGCATGTAGCGCCGTCTTGTTGGAACCACAACTCATCCACATTCATGCCATCCAATTCGGGAACAAAATAGTCGGTTAGTCGGCTCCAATTGCTGTGCACGGTGGCGAATCGATTCATTCGGGTCCTCTTCAACACTTTGCTCTACAGCGGCAATTGTTTCTTCGGTGCGCACTGTTCGACGTCTCTGCGGATGCGTATTATCACATAGAGTAAACGTAGTGCGAAAACGATCCATGGTTAACCGAATTAATTGCTCTGATGGACGATTATGTCGACCATAAAATGGACGGAGCTTGCGGTAAACTTCGCGAACTGAACCATTATTTTCGAAATAAATTTGCACGATTTGCAAGCGTTGTTCTTTTGTCAACCTGTTCATGATGAAATGGCAAACCAAACTAAATATTAATCATTTGACAGCTGACAAAATGGCCGCCAGTTAAAAAAGTGATGTCAACTTAAAGTTCTATACCTCAATAAAAAACACCCTTTACTTACATAAATATAAATTTCTGCATGGTTATAGATAAGATTATATTTTTTTTGGAGTGGGATATCAATGAATCATCGTATAATTTCCATTTTGCTTGAACTAACAAAAATAAATTAGCAATATTTTAATTATTTCTATTTCAAAATTTACGTAAATTATATGTACTTACATATGTACATACCGCTCATTTACTCAAAGAATCTCATAAATCAAAAGTTAAACTTGGTTAAACTTTAAAGAGTTAGGGCTAATAAATCAGTGAAAGTTGAACTAATCTGAACCTTATACATATGTGGTTTAAACTCAGCAGGAGTAAAGCCTATAGTACATGGCATGTAAAAAGCCACATGTGTATGGGGCGATGACTCAGTGAACTATACACTATGTGTAGTTTAAAAATAATATCATGGCAGACTATCAGTTCTTTGCACAATCAAAAAGGCAAAAAAATTTATTAAAAGTGGCCAAATTTTACTGAGAAAGAAATTTTATATATTCTTGGCAGAATAGAATAGTATAAAATAACAATAGAGTGTGTAAGAAAATAGATCAAACAAGAAGAAGAAAAAGTAGAAGCTTGGAAAAATTTTGAGTGCTCTTTAAGTGCGAACGCGCCCCCTAAAACACAACTTATCGCTATGAAATTTTTTTGTATTTTTATTTACATAAAACTGAAGAGGTTTTGGGGGGAGAGAATGTAAGAAATTAAACAAAAAAATTCTCCATACAACTAACGGCCACTCTCATATACATATCGTCAGTAGGTTTCTGGTTTGCCGCACAGTATATTCAAAATACATTATGTCTGCAGCAAACCAGAAACCAAGCAACGATATGTACATTAGAGCGACTCAAGTTGTATGGAAACGAAATTCGTGCAAGGTGTACCCCCCTCAAAATGAACATTGGTATCTTTTATGATGACGTTTAAAATATTTCGGCTCCATCTTTGACCTCTCGTGAGCTGGACCATTTTGAAAAAGGGTCAATTTTTCCATGTTTTGTCAATTTGAGAAACTGTTTCCTTACCAACATATACAATATGGGTATCATAAGAAAGTTTTTTTTAAGGCGCGTCCAACTGTACATACAATTTGTCCAAGGACGATCATCCATATCCTTTTTTTAAGAATATTCTGTTAAAAAAAACTGTATTTGAATTTTTTGTTCGGGGTTGTTTGTAATAAAAATGCCAAATTAACATATTTTTATCTTTGGTCGATTTAATTAAATACGGGTCTCAGCTTTTTTTTTGAAATTCGCGCTAGTTCGCGTTTTGACAAAAATGTAATGGGGTGGTAACCCTTCGTTTTAAATAGGATAATATGGGTATCAAATTTTTTCTTTTGCCAAGTACATCATCTTTGTATGTAAATAATTTAGATTTTTTCAAATTAGATACAGTTTACATGGTGCTCTGGAATATATATAAATGCAATTTTTTGGTAACTCTAATATGATAGCGGACCACAGACTTAAATGTACTAAAAATGCGTACCCGGCGCAATGAATCCGTTACACGTTAAACTTCGCCTTTTTCAACTGACATTAACGCAACGACAGAGAAGGTTGGCACAATGAGTACTTTATTGACGGAAGCATTTGAACATCTTCAATAGGTTGATTCTCCATTTTATTTATTAATTTCAACTTTTTTATTTATTTCGTTTAATTCTTTTGCTTAATTTTATCTTTGATGTCTAAATCTAAATCAGAACATACCAAAAAAACCAACCAATATCTATCAAACTACTCAACGTACGCAAAAAGTTAAAAATTTACCAAATTTTGCACTTTGCGTTGACGGACACGTACTGAATGTAACAGACCTCATAAGAAATCATGTGTTTCAACTTAGCTGTCAGTTGAAAAAGGCGAAGCTTAAAGGCTCAGTTAGCCGACTGTAATGTAATGTAACTGTAACGTAAAAAACAGCTGATCGATATTTTTATATGAAAAGTAGGTTACGTTACATTACATATCTATAACCATTTTCATTACTTTTCACATAACAATATCGAGCAGCTGTTTCCTACTGTTGCAGTTACTTTACATTACAGTCGGCTAACTGAGCCTTAAGGCATGACGGATTCATTGTGCCCCGGCCTTTATTTAGGCATGAGGGTTAGGGTCTACTCAGTAGACTCTGCTGTGTAATTCGAAAAACAAATTGATTGAACTCTCTCTCATTCGAAAATATAAAATTTTCATATAAATTTTTTCTTAAAAAGCCATAATAATTTTTATAAATAAGGCTGAAAAAATATACAACTTTTAAATGAAAATAAATAAATAACAACACTTTTCTTTTTCTATTTATTTATCGCTTATTTACTGCAAATAAACATACTTACGTATGTCTCTCGAAAAATGCGTGTTTCGAGTTGATAATGCAGAAAAAATTATCAAAGGCTTTTACACGCACTTCTTGAGAAAAGAAATTATTTTTATATCTTTATTCATAGTTGCATGTAAATGGAAAAGTTTTATTTTGAATAAAAATTTTTAAACTATTTATGCGCATTTTTTTATTATTTTTAGTGCATATTTTGCGATTTTGGTGTCATATTTTAGGCGCCTAAAATGCCTTTTTTAAATGCTTGAAGTCCTTTTCCCTGCTAATAAATTATCGCACATACATTATACATGAATAAATATGTATGAACGTATGTATGTTTCATAATAAACTTTATAATTATTATTATTTTTTTAATGTTGCTATGGCAACTGTTCGCTGATATAAAGTTCCCTTTGCTTTGTGAAGTCGTTGGATTTTTTTAATTTGCATGGAGATTATTTTGGAAATACTCATTTACATTTGGTAGTTGGGATTTTAGGCAAATTGTTTCTCATAAACGGTATTACTTGGCTGTCCTGCACCAACACCGCCTACCGCTACATCATATGGAGGTGGATTAATACTGACGGCAGGCATTGTGGGATAAGGAGCAACATTAGGATGAATACTGCAAATATGTACATTTAATAAAATTAAATATTTTATTATTAATATATTAAATAATGATATACCCTGGTGCTGGAGGTTGACTTGCGGGCATAGGCATGGGCATTGGCATATGCACAGGAGGTCTATAACGATAATTATAAATTGAATAGTAAAATTATATACATACATATTGCAATTGAAAGATTTCGAACTAGAAATAATAAGAAACTTTTTTTTGCAAAATATTAAGTTGCGCTAAAAAATAGCGCTATAGATATAAGAATATTCATTCGTCTAATCGGGTTTTTTTTCTAACCGTTTAACTGATCGGTTAATTAAAACTTGGACTTTTTTGATTAATTGTTAAATCTTTGAATTTGAGTCGATTAACCGTCTTCCTTCTGAACCACTCTAAAATTATTTCGAAAGTAGCAGCTAATGACATTTGAATTCACTACATTGCTTTCAACAAATTCATTCGTTTTAATTTTTTTTTACATACATTTAAAGCCTAGATCCCACTATCGGCACAATGTACCGATTTTCGTCGTCTCGCTGAAATAATGTCATAACGTCGGTTGGTTTCTGGTTTGCTGCAGACATAATGTATTTTGAATATACTGTACCGCAAACCAGAAACCAACCGACGATAAGTAAAGCAGCAAAAAAATAAGAACCTGATTGCACTTCACTGCAGTGGCAATAAAGCCATATAGCCTTATTTATTTAATTCATTGAGAAATAAATCGGTTTTGGTTTATTACTAATGACTTTATTGTAGTGAGCCGACGAAAATCGGTACATTGCGCCGATTGTGGGGTCTCGGCTTAAGGCTTTTTAAACCAAAAATAACAATAAAATAAAACAACAATATGTGAAACTATTTAGCAAAATATCTTCAATTTCAAAAATTAATAGCAACGAAGGCAAGTTTCGGGCCTGTTCTCAAATGCATCACTGCTCTGCATCATACGACCAAGCTTTAATTTCAAAGGCAGTACAAGTTTGCCGATAATCATTATTAGTAGTAAGCACCTTTGCACTTCACACTCTGATTATGTCTCTATAAGATAGTTCAGTGACAAGTCACAAAGTGCATGCGAAGTATCAATTAACCCCATCCTATGTCATTCCCATGTAAAAGTGACTCGTTCGGTTCATAGGAAGAGATCCCTATCACTTGGGGACCAATCACGTGACTAGTCTTGCTTCATTTCCATTTCCTACAGGGTCACTTCACCATTTGTACTTGCACTATCCCTTTCCTACTCATAGGCAACAAAAAAAT
This sequence comes from Tachina grossa, assembly GCA_949987645.1. Classification (NCBI taxonomy): domain Eukaryota; kingdom Metazoa; phylum Arthropoda; class Insecta; order Diptera; family Tachinidae; genus Tachina; species Tachina grossa. The sequence goes on along the minus strand of OX465278.1, from coordinate 44,399,299 downwards.
GGGCTGTTATTTGGACTCAAGTGAGCTGAAAACTTACTTTCTCTTCTCGGCAAGCCAAGACCATAACCTAACCTAAAGATTGCTTAAAATTAATCGATTTTAACTTACATTTGAGTAGGATATGGAGCGGAATAAGTTTGTGTTCGATACGTTGTTGCAACTGTATATCCACCAGGCACTGTGTGAGTAGTTGTGGTTACTACCACGGGCGCTAAAAATATAAAAAAAATTAGTTAATTTTTTTTTATATTAATTTTAATTAAATTAAAAATTAGTAATGTATTTTTCTTCTGAACGAATTTCCATTATCCCACGTCAAATTTGATAAACATAGCAACGTGAAATGGCGGAAATTCGTTCCCAAGGAAGTATTGTTTTTTCATATAAAAATATATACCTATAAAAAGAAAATTCTTAATTTACATACATACATATGTATATGCTAATAAAAACCATAAATATTCATTTATGCTTTTCATAGCTCTTGTTAAGTTTTAAATATTAACTAGGATCACCCCATGGTCTAAATTCGACCTTTGAGAGTAATTTTGTAAATTTTTGCTTTACTCTCTCGTTGCTAGTTTCTGCTGGGAAAGTAAATGAACAGACTTAAGGCTCAGTTAGCCGACTGTAATGTAATGTAACTGTAACGTAGAAAACAGCTGATTCATATTTTTATATGAAAAGTAGGTTACGTTACATTACATCTCTATAAACATTTTCAATACTTTTAACTCAACAATATCGATCAACTGTTTCCTACTGTTGCTAACTGAGCTTTCAGTTAGCCGACTGTAATGTAATGTAACTGCAACAGTAAGAAACAGCTGATCGATTTTGTTACGTGAAAAGTAATGAAAATGGTTATAGAGACGTAATGTAACGTAACCTAGTTTTCACATAAAAATATCAATCAGCTGTTTTCTACGTTACAGTTACATTACATTACAGTCGGCTAACTGAGCCTTGAGCCTTTAATGTGAATTACTTTAAATATAAGCAAAAAACATAAGTACATACTTTGTTCACACCCTCTTGTTTGATCGTAGACATTTTTGCGTCTGATGCAGGATATGACAAATAAACAACAAACACAGGAGATCATGAAACCGCCTATACACAATATGACTATAGCAGGGGTTGGTATTCCATCGTGCATTTTGAAAGGCTCGTGTGTTGAGTGTTGTACTTTACTTCCGATGGAGTTGGCTATAATTTGTAAAATTTTTTACATAATCGAATCGGTTATGGCCATGTGTCTGCCTTCTTTCGAATAAAAAAGTATTCAAGAGAAGACTGTAGATGGCAAATAGGCCCAAAATATCTGATTTCGAACTTTTTCCAAAATTATGGGGTTCTGACCAAACAAAAATTTATGTGTATCGGCGTTTTGAAATACCGCTTCAAAATTTCAATTTAGGAGTTTAACATTCCCATCTTTTGGCTTGTTCGTTCTGCATTTGGTATATGAAGCTACATACATACTTACTTACATATACATATCGCTCATTTACTCAGATAACGTCATAACTCAAAAAAACAGAACTAATCTTCATATCGTTGTTGATATTATGTGAAAATTCCATACAAAACATCTTGTATACTCAACTCTTGAGATAAAAATAAAATTTTATTTTTGCATCAAGCTATAAACTCGTTTTTTGTCAAACTACTTTTCTTGAGTTATGAGGTTGTTTGTTTAAATGAGCGATATGAGGTGTATGTGGGGTATGTTCAGCAACTTTAAAGGAAATATTTTTGTGGAACATATTAACCATCTTAACTCGGCCACATAACGTTAATTTTCAACTCTATTCTAATAAATTGTAAAAAGCAACACTAAAAAGGTGGAGGACAGGAATGAAATGCTCTACAAAAATGCTGGCCTAAACATTTTATTCACACTTATGTCAAAGCACACCAAGGCCCAGAACTTAACCAGCCAGTTTGTAAGAATAAAAATTAACAACCACCCTTATTCCATTAGTCGACATCGACGTCAATTTAACACAATACCAAAAAATTTGGGGGTTGTTTACTCACTCTGAGAAAATTTTGTGCTACTGACAATCTACTTCCGTTCCCTAAGGTCTGGAAAATGGCATAAACCTACCAAAAGGAGTCAGTTGTTTTCGAGAACGGGTGCACAAGCCGACAACTGGAATAAGGGTGAATATTGAATTTGGCATATGGGTAATTCCACAGAATATCACGTACGTTGGACCAATCAATTAATCTTGTATTTTATATCAAGGCGGTTAGATTTTTCCTTATATTTTACCAAAGGTTGAGCTACTTACGCTCCTCAAAAGTACATAAAAAAAGTGTGTTCGTTTGCCTTTGCAGTAAAATGCAGTAAATGAGTAGTTACTGCGAAAATTTTAAAATTTACTCTCAAAAAGAGCGGTAGCCAAAAAAAGTACGCGAACGGAAAAATAGTAAAAATTAGTAAGATTAAAGAAACAGCTGACTCTAACTCTACATAGTGTTAAAAATATATAACCTTTTGACTGTGCAACTCTTTTAATTATTGGTACTCGATACAATATTTTTATAACATGGACAATCTAAGAATAATTTCTGTAATTTATTTCATGCATTCTTTCTTTTTGATTTCCTTGTTTTGTTGTTGGCTAAATAACTAAAAATTACATGACTATTTGTTAATGTTACTGATTACCTTAAAAGCAAGTGCGATACTAAGTACCCAGATACTTTACAGTTTTACAACTCTGAGTAATTAAAATAAATTGCAAAACAAAAAGTTTAATGAAATATGTTACAAAATATGTATATTAACGACTGTTATTATTATGCTTTATAAATAAATTGTTTTTTTAATGACTTTCACAATTTTTATTTAACATTTTCTCAAATTTTTTCACTTTTCATTTGCTTACTTTTCTTTTGTTTACATTTTGAATCATATGTTTGTATCTTACTAAACTTTACTACGACAAATTTCTGCAGTAAAAATTTGCAAAACACTCAGTCAAGAACTGTCACTTTACTCTCTTAATTTGTGATCTCATTTACTGTATTTTAGATAAACGAACGCAATTTAGTAAAATGCAGTAAAGTTCAGTAAAAATTTTTAAAAACTTTTGAATACGCGAACGCAATTAAAGAAATAAAGAAAAATTAAAATTTTCTCTGAAATACAAGCTTAATTGATTGGTCAACATACGTGACATTCTATGGAATTGCACATATGTACATTTGTGTGTGTGTGTAGTAAAATTTTATGGCCAGCATTTTTGTAAAACATTTTATTCTCGCCCTCCCCTCTTTAGGGGTGGTTTTTGCGATTTGTTTTAATAGGGCCAAAAATTACCGTTATGTGGGGGAGTTAGATTGTTAATACGTTCCACAAAAATATTTACCTTAATATTCTCTACAAAATTTCTGAACATACCCTCAAATGTAAACACATATGTACATACATATGTATATCTATGTATTTGTTCTACATAAGTTTCACATACCGGTATGCTGCACAAACAGGCCAAAGTGTAGAAACTTTAACCCCCATCCCGCTCCCAAAATAAAATTCCGACGTGATCTTTCACATATGACCACATATTTTTTGGTATCCTCTACCAGAATCCATTGTCAGAACACAGTTATTTTTTCGTGTTCTGTGTTATCAGTCAAGCTTGTCTTGGGATGATGCAAAATCCTTCCAAATATCGCGTTAACAAAAATAATTTAGTGAAATATTTAATAAACGAATTGTGAAAACAATTATACACGCAAACCACCAAACTATTAACTCAAGAATATATATATCACAGAGGTTACCAGAGTTGAAGAAATTGACTAGAATCCACTAGGGATGGCAGACTGTCGATAGTTTTTTTTCCGTTAGACTATCGATGGCTTTTTCTCAATAGCGATACTATCGTTGAAAAAATGTATTACCAAATTGGCAATAAACTTGCTCAAATTTAAGATATTAGTTTAAATTTAATATATTAGTTTAATATAAATATAAGTACATACATAATTCATTTACTCAAAAAACGTCATAACTCAAAAAATGATTTATGGAGTTAATAATGCATAATACTTCGTCATGTCATATTTCATCTTATGTAAAAAATTCATGCAAATGGCATGTAACCTCACCTCTTGATAGAAGAAAACTTTTTAATGTATGCGCTGAGTTGTATGTAAATTGAAAAGTTTGAACTTATTTCCTGCAAAAATGGAAAAAATCACACATTATTCTGGTAACAAGTCAAATGTAATAAATTACAGGGGTATTGCCAAACTAAGCGACATACCTAAACTTTTTGAAAAATGTAGCATTGACTTTCTAACACATCAAGCTTCGTCGTTACTTACACCCCCTCCAGCACGGATTTCGTAAAGGTTTATTACCCATAACCGACATACTTCATTTTACAAAATTAGTTAGTAGAGGGTTTACGAATGGCTAATATGCCGATTTTAGCAAAGCGTTCGACAAAGTGAACCACAAACTTTAATTAGTAAAACTTGATAAAATCGGCTTTGATGGTATTTATTTGAACTGGATAAAATCGTATCTTTGTGGTCGGACTCAAACCACCAAATTTAAATCTGCAGTTTCAAAGGAAATTTTTGTTACCTCTAGAGTACGACAAGGCAGTCAGTTACCTAGGCCCCATGTTGTTTTTACTATTTAAAAATGACATAACTAAATCAATTAAATACTGTAATATATTATTGTGTGCTGATGATGTTAAAATATTTTTTGTTTTGATAAATAAGTTGAATTATATTCAACTTGAAAAAGATTTGGATAATTTCTATGAATTTAATGGAACTAAGCCTAGCAAAATGCAAACATATGCGCTCCTCAAGAGGAAGAGATAGTCATCATTTTTATATCCTTAATAGCTGTAAATTGGAACTGGTCAGCACATTTTCAGATTTGGGGATTTTGCTTGATTCAAAGCTAAGTTTTGTCCAGCACATTTCAAGGAGTGTAAATAAAGCCCGTGGGTTTTTAGCTTTTATTAAACGATGGTCAAAAGAATTCAAAGACCCGCTCATTATTAAAACTTTATATACATACATCGCTGGTAAGACCGATTTTGTAATACTGATCAATTATATGGGATCCCTTCTACAATGTTCACATTGATTACATCGAATCCGTACAAAAGCACTTCCTCATATCTATCGAGACTTTTTAACTCTTCAATCTTATTCGTCAAGGTTAGCTGAGATCAATTTGCCAATATTAAAAAGCCGAAGAACCATGCTCATGAATCTTATCAATGGCAATGTACCATATTCCTCAACGATCATTATAATCTCGTAGCTTGCTTCATGTCACCACTTACCGAACTGACTTTGCAATGAATGATCCTTGAAGAAGATTATGCTGCGGTTTTAATAAAATCTTCTGTTTTATTGATTTTTCATCTAATTTGAATGTTATAAAACGTAATACTATTGTACACTTAAGTAGCTAATTTATTGTAATTTACGTTTTGCTAAATTGTATGTCCTCCATCAGTCTGTAAGGAATTTTTCTATAGAGTTGTAATTATAATAATAATAGTTTCCCAACAAACTATCGAATATATCGAATGGCGTAACAATCGATAGTTTGCCAGCTCTATAAATCATAATAATATTTAATAATAAAATACACATACACACTTATCTATTCAAAGTATATTTTTTAAGAATGGTATAACTTTAAATTTTTGGCCTGCAAGAAATAATCGAGAGTTATTAAATCATTTATTAAAAATTGTATATGATGCTTTAAAAATGTATTTAATTTCCAAAATTCATAATGCAATCAGGCGCACGTAGTATTTTCTTATCATCGCACATTGCCATGACATCATTCCTCCAAATTTATTTTTTATACATCTTTTGTTTAGGTTAAATTTTTAGAAAAATCAATAAAAACAGAACCCAAAGGTATATTTATCAGTTCAATACAATCCTCCTGATGATTTTTTGTGTTTTCGTCTTTAAACTGTCAAAAGTTGTTTACGTGTTCATGTTTGCGTGTGTTTCTGACAGCTTAAACATAGTGTTGCTTTCTGTATTGCTGTTTTTTTTTTTTTTTTTTTTGTAGAGTTGCATAGATCTTATAAATATACCTTGGACTACACATGATAGCAGAAATTACACACAGATTGGCAACAATGAATGATTATAACCATACATGCATGCCCCACCACCCCTTTAATAGTACTTTAATAGCTGGTGTAATTGTAATTTTTAAAAACAAAAGGCATCTGTTTTTGTTACATTTTTTCTTTTATTTCTACCAACAAAATGCGTGTTTTGTGCTGTTGTAATTTTGTTGTAGTTCTGGTGGTATTTGTGTCTCGTTAATGTAAATTGAGAGCACAGAATATAAACAATAAGATATACAAAAGTAACTGAATAAAAAGCAGGCGCCGTAACGGTTATAAGTTTTATATAAAAAATTACTTTTTAATCATTATTTCTTGATTTTTATTTGTTCATCAGAAAATAAAAGTTATTTCTTAAGTTTTATTTAATCCCCACAAAATAACTTTTATTTTGTAAGTTTTATCTATTCTTCACGAAATAACAGTTACTTATTAATTTATAATTTTTGGCTTAAAAACGGTAATGCCTCGTATTTTTGCATTAAAATTGAATTTATCACCAGAGTCTGTAAAAAACTCTTATATGTTAAATTATATTTCCTTTTTTATAATTTATTCACTACTAACTATAATTTTTTCTAGCAAAAAAAATAATAATAAAAATCAAAAAGTTGCTGCTATTTAGTGAAGAATAAATAAAACTCACAAAATAACTTTTATTTTCTAAGAAATAAATAAAAATCAAAAAATAATCGGAAAAGTTGCGTTTTTTTAAAGAAAAATTAAACAAATAAAAATCAATGCATCTATTTTTAGTCCATGCTACATGGACTATATTGGTGTATTCTTTTTGCACGTAGCACTTCTCTATTAATCTGATTTTTTAAGTTTAAATTTGGAAAATAATCGTTATTTGCGATCCTTGATAATTTTTTTCTATATTTATAATTATATTTTCAGCCTTATTTATATACTACATACTAGAGAAATATAGATAAGTATTGAAAATTAAAAAAAAAATAAATCGAAAGGACGGCTCCAGGGTTTGAAAATTTAAACTGCTTTTGGTAAATAAAAATAACTAGCTAAAAGGAAACTTCTTTTTATTTGTTATTAGCTAAATAAATTTCATATTTTACGAAGAAATAGATTGGGTATTTATTTAGAAAAATCAAAAAGACGGCTTCAGGGTTGGAAAATTTTGCTATTTTCGGGAGTTTTTAAAATTTTTAATTTTTGTTATTTATTTATTAAACATGTGTTGTTTGCATTTTGTATGTTCGAAATATTTTTACCCAACAATTTTTTTTATTCGTCAAATTCTTACACAAAAATCTACTGCGCTCATTAGCCTTAGGGCACTGCTACAAGTTCAATATATATTGAACGCGATCCAGTATCGTGATATTTATTGAACGTGTAGCATGCAGTATTGATGGATCGCGATCCATATCGCAGAAAGGCCTAAATTATGGAATCCAGATCACGGATCGCGTGATAAATATTGAACGTGTAGCATTTTCATGATATTAGATCGCGATACGTTAATAAAAACTGGATAATAAAACAAATAAAATAAAAAAAAATTAACAAATAAAAAGTAAAAAAGTTTATTACATTTGTGTAGTTTGTTTTAACCCAGATGGCGCCTACTACGCTTATTTTGCTTTTGTGATTTTCAAAAATATTATTATTTGTGAATTCTCAAATAGTTCTTGAAAGTCTATGCATAAGATAAGAGGTTTGTGACTATTCAAAATGTGTGGTTGAAGTCTACTGATGATTTGTTACAGCAGCAATGAAATATATAGACAACGCTGAACTACCAGCGAATAAATTTCAAATTAAAATAAACTTCTGACAGTATGTCGAATAATAAATTTCTTGAATAATAAATATAAATAAATAATAAAATTTAATTTAACGATCCACACAGCACAAAAATAATGTAAATACTGACGCGATAAATATTGAACGTGTAGCATACGCTCGTGATCCATCAATCCATTAAAATGGATCGCGATCCAAATATCACAATATATATTGAACGTGTAGCAGTGCCCTTACGAAGCATTGCGATATGTTGCTCCTAATGCTTTCAGCACACTTGTCCTTCAAATCGATGGTCTTAAGTTGACAAAACGTACATAAATTCAACGAAACAATCATTTGCATTTTTTTCTTAAAAAAGCCTTTATCCAACGTATCAAACGTTGCTTAAGCCATATTCATTGAAATTCCAGCAAAAAAAATATGTAGATATGAAATGTACGTTTGAAAACATTATTTGCTTTTATTCATTGAATTAAGCAATGAACTAGTTTTTCGACTGAATGTACAGAACTTAAAGAACACGTTCGTTCTATTCTGTTTATACAACGCGTGTACGAACTCGTCTAGCAATTTTTTTTAGAACAGCCTGTTCGTGTAAGACGTTGGAAATGAAAATTTTTGCGATTTGAAAATAGTTAAAAAAACTTGTACTACTTCGCTTTAACCTATTACCAAAAAAAACCTAGATTTATATTGTCAACGCTTTATACAAACAGGGGTCAGGTCTACTGTGTAATTCGAAACGAAAGAAAATGTTTTCGAACTTGTAAATTCGAAAGCATTTTCTTTCGTTTCGAATTACAAAGCAGACCCCCACTCTGGAAATCAATGAAAAATTGATACTTTTTACCACAGCACTGAGAAGACTTTTTAACTATATTTTAACTGCGAAGCAGAATATCGAAACTTATAAAACACTTATTTTACAAATAAAAATCAAAGCTTCCATTTTTAATTTAATACACATTTAAATTTATTTTTATAAAGTTTTGTGCTACATATTTATTTAATACAAAAAGATACCAATATAGATGGAAAAACATATAAAACAAACTGCTTACTTGTAAAAATTTCTAAAAAAAAATCCTTATGTATTCTAAATAACAAAAAAAAAATATTGGAAAGCAAAATCTTGTTTTTATTAATTTAAAGGAAGTACCTACAGCTGTACATAGTATGTATATTTATATATATGTATGTCTGTATATCACAACAATTCAACTTAAGCAAAAGTTTATAATTGAATAATTTCATTTAATGTGGAAATTTTATTTTTGAAAAAAAAAATGTTTTCTCATATTTATAAAGTTGTCTGAGTTTTCATCTGATTGCCATCGGTAACTCTAAAAATTGGACATTTAAAATTCATATTGTGCTTCAGATGAAAATAAAAAACTTAATTTTTCAACAGATCTCAAACGAAAAATAAAAACTTTTAATTATTGCAATCAGTAGAAAACTTAGATAGTGAAAGACAGCTTAAATATTTATGTATGTATGTAATGTATACTTTTGGTTTGGTTCATTAGATGTAACGAAAAAAAAATATTTATTTTATATTTGGAATACGTACTCGTAATAAGGATTAATACAATAATGAAATCTGAATTCAACATTCATTAATTCACCATATAATTGTTCGTTCGTTGGTTCAAATGTTTTAAACAAACTAAAAGTTTGTAAAGAAAAATTAATAATAACTTTTAAGCGTTTATGTCTAATAAATTAGTACACCTATACATAAATATGTATGAATGTATGTTTCATAATAAATTTTATAATTGTTATTATTTTTTTTGTTGCTATGGCAACTGTCCGCTACGTAGTTAGTTCTCTAGCAAGTCTTTGATTTAAAGTTCCCTTTGTTTTGTGAAGTCGTTGGTTATTTTTAATTTGTATGGAGATTATTTTGGAAACACTCATTTACATTTGGTAGTTGGGATTGTAGGCAGATTGTTTCTCATAAACGGTATTACTTGGCTGTCCTGCCCCAACACCACCTACCGCTACATCATATGGAGGTGGATTCATACTGGCTGCAGACATTGTGGGATAAGGAGCAACATTAGGATGAATACTGCAAATACATATAATAACATTAAATATTTTATTATTATTCGATTAAATAATGATATACCCTGGTGCTGGAGGTTGACTTGCGGGCATAGGCATGGGCATTGGCATATGCACAGGAGGTCTATAACGATAAGAGTATTAAATAGTATAATTAGATATTTCATTTAAATGATTTCGAAGTAAAAACTTTTTTTGCAAAACCTAAAGTTGCCCTAAAAATGCACTATATACATGTAAGTGCATTTAACTTCTACGAGGGTGGATCATTAACTCGCTCGAAATAAGAGGCAAATGGTAGTTGACTCCTGTCTAAAATGGAACAAGCTGTATCATTTAGTTTGTGTTTGGCAGCCGTTGATGACAGACTACCTCGCCTTTTGAGAAGAATATGTAAAAAAGTGAATTTCGTGTGCTCATTAAACATCATTTTTTGCAAAAAAAAAAAAACGTCAAACAAACTAAGGGACTCTGCACCATCGATTTTAATGGTAAAAAGTGATTTACTGACTTTCGTTGTGGTCGCACAACTATAAATGACGCTGAACGTACTGGACTACCAATTGAGGTCAGTACACCCGAAAATTAAAAAAAAACCCAGATATGGTCTTGGCAAATCGAAGAGTAAAAGTGCATGAGATTGTTGATGCCATAGGCATTTAATATGGCAGTATGGTTTCGTTTTTAAATGATCAGGTGGGTTTAAGAAAGTTATCTGCAAGATGGGTGCCGCGTTTGCTCTTAATTGACCATAAACGTAAACGTGTGACAACTTCAAAGGCAGCGTTTTGCAACTGTGGAAAATGGATCCATTACTATACTCCGTAGACCAAGCAGCAGTCTAAACCTGCTCCGAAGAAGGCCAAGGTTAGTTTGTCGGCCAATAAGGTGATGGCAAGAGTTTTTTGGGATGCATGCGGGATAATCCACATTGATTACCTTCAAAAGGGAAAACCAATAAACGGCGAATATTATGCCAACTTATTAGACCAATTTAATGAAGATTTAAAAAGAAAATGACCCCATATGATAGTGCACACGTGTGCAGTCTCAATGGCAAAACTCTATGAATTGGGCTACGAATTGGTACCCCATCTGCCATATTTTCCGGATTCAGCCCCTAGTGACTACTTCCTATTTCCAATTTCCAAACCTAAAGAAATGGCTCGATGGCAAGAGATTTAGCTCCAACGATGAAATTATTGCCTATTTTAATGACCTCAAAATATCCTTTTTTTGGAAGGGAGAAACGTTGGACTAAGTGTATGTTTAAAAAATAAGTTTTTGTTTTGCAAAAAAAAAAACAGTTTCATTAAAAAATTCATGGACTTATTGATCCGCCCTCGTATTTTTGGCAGACATGGCGATTTCACGTCGACGGTTGGGGTTTTCACACTTATTTCATGACCTAATTTTTGCTTTGCATTTTTTCCTCATGCACAAATATTTTAAAACAAATGCAGTTTAGTGAAGCCTTTGTGATAGAAAATTAAAGAATAAGAATAAAAAAATATAAAATAAAAAAGTTGGCAGCGACGCTTGTTTTTCGAGTTATGGGGCTCTGAACTTTCCATAGGAAACTGTGAAGCACTACAAAGAATCTCAAAAAATATTTTTTTTAAATAAAAAAAATTAAGTAAATAAATTATCTGAGACCCATATTTTGCGAATTATTGGCCTCTGAAGTTTTCATAGAAAATTGTGAAGAAGAATTGAAAGAGAAAGTGTTAGTAACAGACTGGCCCACGATGTAGATAAGAAACTTTAGATCGTTAACTTCTATTGAAAACAACAATAAAATAAGAAAATTTGTTTTTTGTTTTCGATATAAGCGATAGAACAAAAATTTCTTGTCGACATCGTGGGTCAGGCCGTAAATCTAGACCACAAGCAGTCAGGGTTGTCAGATTTATTCCCACAAATATGTGGCCAAATTGATTTTAAAAATCGCCAAAAGTAAATTTTATGTACTTTTTCTTGATATATACATACATATTTGATATCCAATTTATTTTTATAGAACACTTTTTTTAATATAAATTCTTATAAGATAATCGTATAAAAATTTAGTAGAAAATCGCTAAAAAGTAGAAATAAAACCGCCAAAAATTAATCTTGTAAATTTTTCTCATCCAAACTCAAAACGTTTTAATTACTTAAACCAATATAAAGAAAATCATCAAAATCAAATTGTTTCATTTTTTTGCAGGCGCGTTTTTGAAACAATTCCTTCAACAAAGTACCGATTCACACGTTTCAACTTTTGTTGCTCAACTCGTAATTCAGCTGTAAGACAAAAAGAGATATTTGTACTTCCGTCTCCGCCTTTCTTACAGCTGAATTCGAGTTGAGCAACAAAAGTTGAAACGTGTGAACCGGGACAAAGTAATTTTCCTGAATTGAATTTTTTTTTAAGTCGCCATGTTGCCAAATGAAAAATTTAGACGCCAAACAAGTTACAAAATCACCACGTTTGGCGAGAAATCGCTATATCTGACAACCTTGCAAGCGGATAAGTTGGCCAACAGCAGTGAAATAATTCCGAAATACTACCAGTATTTAAATAAATAAATAAATATCGAGTAGTTTTATCAAAAATATTAATTATGGTTCCTACCAGAAACAATTTTTGATGAGTATAAGGATTTGCTTGAGATTAATCGATTTTAACTTACATTTGAGTGGGATATGGAGCGGAATAAGTTTGTGTTTGATACGTTGTTGTTGTAGCGCCAGCAGGCATTTGTGGCACTGTGTATCCACCAGGCACTGTGTGTGTAGTTGACGTTACTACCACGGGCGCTAAAAATATACAAATAAAAAATAAAGTATTAACAATGTATTTTTCTTCTGGTGGGATTTGCTGTAATTTGGAATGAATTTCCGTCATCCCACTTCAAATTTGGTTGATAAAAAAAATCATTTTTTTATATATAAAAAACTTAAAAAACTTTTTAATTTATACACACATACACTGAAAGGAAAACCTTCATTCAGACAATGAAATTCTTCATTGTATTAATGAAATGTTTCATTAAAAGTCAGCTAATGAAGCCCTTCATTGGATCAATGAAGAATGATTCATTGTTTTTATGAAGTTAATTTTGGCGGCTATGTCATAAATAGAATGAAACTATTTCATTAGTTCAATGAAACTTTTTCATGAATATAATGTAGTTGTTTCATTGATTTAATGAAGTTTTTCCATACTATAAATGAAGTTTATTCATTAATATAAAGAAAATTTCATAAATATAATGAAATATAATACCTTCCAAACCACCTACTTAATAAAAGGTATATATATTTTTTTATTTTATTTAATATATACAAATACATATGTATTATTGATTAACGTAAAACATTTAAAATTTAAGGAACTCATCAGTAGAGTTCAACCTAAATAATGTTTTAATTAAGCCGAAAAACTTACATGTTTATAGTGAAACTCTTAATATGTTGTTGAGAATCACAATACGCAAACATAAGTTTAAAAGAATCAAACAAAAATCTCAACAAAACAAGCATCTTTATAAGATGTTTGGCATAACCTTCTTGTGTTTGTATAGAGGTGAGGAACGTGAATGGGGATAACAAAAGAGAAAGAGAGAGATATCTGCTATACAATGAAGAATATTACATTGTATAAATGAAATGATTTCATTGCATTTATGACGACCATACTGAAATAGAAATAATTTTTTAACAAAATAACTTTTGATTTATTTATGTTTGACAAACTGTATACAGTAAGAAGACGAAATTTGTGGAACTTATTTATATTTGCCCCAAATTCACCAAAAAGAAAATTCGTTTAAACAATGTAACGATTTTCATTAATACAATGAACTATGAAGAACACATGAAGAGCAGAGATTGAAAGATTTCATGCATACAATGAAATTGTTCATTGTATTAATGAAAAGTTTCATTGATATAATGCAGAACATTTAATGAAACCGTTTCATTCTCTGAATGAATGATTTTCCTTTCAGTGGCAAATTACGACATTCGATAAGATTCGAAATTTTAAAATATTTCCATATAAACTTAATTGAAATATTTAGTAATTTCGTTTGATAACGAGTGCCTTAATTTGCTCCCTGGGCTCTAATCGTCGCTTTCGATAACGAGCTGATCCGTTCACGTTTTCCAAGTTTGAGATTATGGCATACGATATCGAACCGTATTATCAAATTGCTCGATAGCGAATGCCTTAATCTGAAACTGAAAAAACGTCATCGAATCAACTCGTTATCGTGCGCGACGATTTGACTCCTGATTTTGAGTTAATGGTACCTCCGTAATCTGCACATTCGAAAGTACCCCTAGTCAAAATCTCAATTAGTTGCCTAAAAATATATATTTATAACTTTTACTGTCTTATTCACAAAAAATGTTTCAGATTTATTAAGCGATTATTTGACATATTTCTATGGGAAATTTGTCAAATAAACCTGTAACAAACCTAAAATATTTTTTATGATTTAGACCGTTAATGTATAAGTCAAAGTAAAATATCGAAATTATTCTATGCAATAATTTAGTTCGCCTGCAAAAATAAAGTGAACAAAGCCAAGGGAAAAATTAAAAAATTCAAGTGAAAAATATTATTCACGATAAGGGGAATGAAAACAAGGGATAAATTATTCACGATTGCAATTCGGTGAAAAGTGGAAATATTTCGAGGGAAAATATGTTCACGATAGCGGTGATTGAGTTATGACCAAGGAAACCAGAAATATGCTCTAAAAAGTTTTTTATGCGCATTCAATATGAACTAAAAATTTGAAAATATGCACTAAAAACTTTAAAAATATGCTCTTAAAAATAAAATAAATTGGTTTATTTGTAAATGAAAATATATTTTTAATTTAAAAATTCAACAACATTTGCATAAAATAAGACAATAATAAAATAAACAAAAAAGAAAACGATAAAATGTACGTTAAAACAAAATTGCCACACAAATTTTGACTAAAGCAAATAATACAAATTATTTTTTTTAGATACTCTCGTAAGAATTTAACTTCTATTTCAAAAAAGATTTCGATCTAAATTGAAACTTGGAACTGAACAAAATATTGACCTTTATTTTCAAATAAAAATCGTTGCCTGTCACATCTAATAAACTTTTATACATTGACAATGTTCCTTCAACGTCTACTCGGGGTAAAGTCCGTCACAAATAGCAAAACCGAATTTTTATTAAAATTAACGTCCGTAATAACTGCGCAATATATAAGAAAAATTTATGCACTACATGGAATATTGGAAATGAGATTTAGGTGGAGAGAAATAAAAATATAAATTTAGAGCAACACATGAGCTTGTGAGCGTAAATTAAGCTCTAAAAATTATGAAATATGCTAAAAACATGTTTGTTAGACTGTTTTATGCAAAAACATGCTTTAAAGGGTGAATTATGCAAAAATATGCACTAACAGATCGATGCCAAAATTCATAAAAAGTTCTAAAACGGATAAATATCTTGTCCCGCATCAATACGTCTCACAAGAAAAAATGCATATTTGCGGTTTCCCTGGTTATGACGTTGTTTGGAGTAAATGAGCGATATGTATGTTAATAAATACCATAAATATTAACTTATGTTATAAATATCGTGAAAACAATTTCTTTTTCATAGCTCTTGCTAAGTTTAACTAATAACTTTTAGTTATAAATGAAAATAACTTGAATAAATTCGCATCGTTTTTTATGAAAAATTAATTATCGAATGTTTATTTTTGAGCAGTAAAAAAAATCAAATATCGCAGTATTTGAAATGTGATGAATAGTAAACTTGAATTCTACAACAAAAAAAAAATATAAAAAATAAATAAAAAAATGTATTGATCATCGTTATAAATAAAACCTTGACAATGTGCAAGTGTTAATTACATCGTTACACGCGATGCCAGACCGCTAAAAATCTAATCATAAATTGCCAATACCATACAATTTTTTACTGTTGTAGACTTGTAGACTGCGTAAAATCCTAGGGAAAAAACCGACGATACCCAGTTACATCCAGGATAATGATGGAAACTGGACAACGAATAGTAAGGGATCTCAATAAGTCCTAATGGACACCCATTTTCCGGGCTGTCAACCCTATGGTGATATTCGGCGAACATACCCCTCCCATGCCTATAGGCACAAATATCTATAGACATTATTGTGGAAAAAGTGAAATGGGCCCTTAAAAACTTCCATTCATTTAAATATCCAGGTCCGGATGGTATCATTCCTGCGGATTTGCAACATAATGCCGATCTAGTAATCCCATGGTTACTTGTAATATACAGGGCCTGTATTGCATGATCATGTATTCCAAGTGCATGGACCAAATGTAGTGTGATCTTTATACCCAAGGCAGGAAAGGCATCACATACCAAGGCGAAGGATTTTAGACCTATCAGTTTAACCTCCTTTCTTCTGAAAACCCTTGAGAGAATAATGTATGTCCATATTAGAACACTCATTGATAACTCTCAACTTTCGGCCTCTCAACATGCATACAGCAAGGGCAAATCGGTTGAGACCGCCTTACATTCGCTTGTAGGATGCATAGAGAAATCACTCGAGCATAAAAACTACACCATGGTGGCCTTCATGGATATTGAAGGTGCCTTTAACAATATTGACCCGCTGGCATTAATTCAGCCTCTCAGAGAGCTGGGGTTTGATCGGGGGATTTATCAGTTCATTGAAAATTTACTACTACGCAGAATCATCACTTCCACCATGGCAGCAGCTACCATCACAAGGCAGGCCCACAGTGGTACACCTCATGGTGGTGTGTTGTCACCCTTGCTGTAGAATGTTACAGTCAATAATCTGCTCAAAAAATTGGAATGCATGAATATACAGTTGTATACGCGGATGATGTAGCTATTGCAATATCTGGGTTCAACCTAGATACTATATCACAAAGACTAGAATATGCACTAAATGAGGTTAGGGCTTGGTACTCATGGAGCGTCCTCAGTGTCAACTTGGACAAAACGGAACTAGTACTAGTTTCTAGGAGATGCAACACTCCCAACTTCAACCACCCTAAGCTAAATGGCATTACTCTAACCCTGTCGGATAAAGCAAAATATCTGGGTGAGAAAATCTGGAGAGAAAATCTTCAGGCAAGAGTAGCGAAAGCTACAACAGCAATGTACGTCTGTAGAAATGCAATCGGCCCTACATGGTGAATAAATCTTAAGGGAGTCAGTTGTTACTAGAGATGGTTATAAAACCTATATTATTTTATGGAATTTTAGTTTGGTGAAAGCACTCGACTCAGTAAGTAATCAGTCCCGTATAGAGGGAATTCTCCAAAAAATGGCACTTATGATAACAGGTGCTCTAAGATCAACAAAAGCGGTCTTCTTTTTTTTCGAAAAACTATAATTTAAAAAAAAGAGCTCTTCATTATGATAGGTTGGCTTCCGGTGGACTTAACGGCTTAAAAGCTAGCTCTACGTACCGCCGTCAGACGGAACGCAATAGGCGCATGGAACCATCGACTTTGGGGGCATGCAAGCAATTTAGGTATAGTGAATAACATACCGGATCTTATGGACTACTGCATTCCGAAACCCTACTTTAATAGGAATTTCCAAATTTCAGTGACAGAAAGGTTTTTCCAACTGAACGGAGCCATACAGGTCTTCACGGACGGTTCAAAAAAGAGGGGAAGGTTGGAGGAGGCGTTTTCATTCCAGAATACGGAATGGAAATGTCCTTCAGACTCCCGAACGAATATAGTATATTACAGGCAGTGTTATCTGCCATCAAAAGAGCGACACACTGGCTAAGGTTCTATCGGATTTTAAATAGAGATATCCATATTATAACTGACAGCAAATCTGCTATTAAGTCCCTCACGGGGGTGTATACAACATCCTTTCTTGTCCAAGACATGGACACGGGTCTATTTCAGGAAACATAGTTGCGGATGAACTGGCAAAGAGGGGAACCCTACTAAGAAAGGTCGATATCGACAATCTTTGTGGACTCCCACTCTCATCCTGCTGGAGATGTTTTGATGTTACCTTTCTAGAATGAGCTCAAAACAGATGGCGAAATGAGACCACCTGTGTAATAGCGAGAACCCTCTGGCCTCGCCTGGACTCCCGTAGAACGGAAAATATCATGAACTTCAATAGGAAAAACTTGAGGAACATCGGTGCCACATTGACCGGTCACTGTACCTTCGGAACCCATGCTAAACGTATGGGTCTCCCGTATAATGACTACTGCTACAGTTGCAATGACGAGGAATAAGAAGAAAGTATCCTACATCTCCTGTGTCTTTGTCCCGCTCTAGAGGATCTCCGTCTACACCTCCTTGGCAGAAATCGGGCTCAAAAACCTAAGCCTCTATATTAGGAACAGTGGTTGGTTTAATCGCTGACCCCCCTAGCCAAACTTCTTGACCCACTCTCACCTCATACCCCCCTGAACAACCTTCTATCTCTCTTCTACCTCTACCCTTCTTACCCTCTTCTTGTTCTCTCTCTCTCTTTCTTCTTTCAACTTACAGGCAGCACAAAGGGATCATTATATTGGACCCAAGTGAGCTGGATTCTTTCTAATTTTTCTTACCAGCAGCCTGCTAACCTAACCTAACCTACTTAACCGATTTTGACGAAACTTACCACACACCTTGAGCTCTAAAATAGACACCATTTTCCATTTAAAAAATGGGCGGAGTCACGCCCATTAAAATTTAATATTTTATTTTTACACTCTGAGCTCTGAAAAATACACCATCTTGCATCTAAAAAAAATGGGCGGAGGCCATAATAATTGGTTGTAAGAAAGTTGGGTTTACTCAACGAGACGAGTCTGAATTGAGTTGAGAACGGCAATAAGGGCACTAAATCAGTTATACAGTGTTTTTTTTAATAATTCCAAAAGTTCTGACCAAACCGGGTTTCGAGATTCACTGTTTACTTATTTGGATTTGATAAACTTCGTGCTGGAAGTTGCTAGAATGGCCTGCAAGGCATCCCGTTTCCCATATTTATGTTATTCAAAAGACCGTTTAGACACATATCTTACTCTTATATTTTAATTTTTTATATTTTAATTAAGTGCATTTAATTATTAATAGGATTTTATTGAAATTTTTACACAACATCAGTATTCTGCTTGATCAAAAGCCCACTGAGATTGTATATGTATATGTATGTATGTATGTAAATCTTACATTTTTGAAAAACCGTCTCCACATTCTTTTTCTTCTTCTTTATATAAGATTTGCACATAACAAAAATGAAAATTGTAAAAACAAAACCAAACATTACACAAACAATAATTGTCGATATATAAGGATCAATATGTTTCATTTCACTGGTCATGATTTTACTTTGAACTTTTTTTATACAACTATTTTGTAATTAATATAATGTTTACACTGTGTATTTATGAGAATTCTTCAGGGTCACGATTACAAGTTAATATGAATATTAATTTTAAATGAATGCTTTAACTTTGCAGTCTTGATTTGAATTGAACTATTGGTTGTTAACAAATATGAATTGAGTATAATTTTTAAGTATTGCACATAATATTTTTTGTAAGCAAAACAAACAATAGTGAGAAAAATATGCAGAACACACAGTGGGTTGTTTATAGCAAGGTGCAACACAAAAAATATCACAATGTTCCATCGGCTAATTCTGGCAGAAAATACCACGTGTATGGCGTTTTGTAAGTTTACATTTAAATGGATTTCAAGTTCTCCCCTTTTGCACATTGCAAAATACGTCGCTCATAATTAGGCAGGCATAAATTTCCATTTTAAATTGCTTAAGAACGACTTTTTCAAGACTCTTTCTAATATATTGGCTTTCATGTTTATTCTGTTCTATGAAACGCGAATTTGTTTATGTCGTAAAGTCGAAGATTTACCAATAAAATAACAATATATAAAAATTATCAATCCTTAATATTTTCCCATTTAGCAAGATATACATACATATATATGTATGTATATAAATTGTATACAAAAATCGATTTTAATTTTAATTTAATTGAAACAAGCTGAACAAAACTTTTTTCAAAAATTAATATTTCACTATTCTCATCGTTTCTTCTTCTGAATTAATTATATTTTTCAAAACGAAAGCCTGTGTTAAAAAAATAATAACTTTTACTCATTGAATCTGTATTACTATTGTTGTGCGATATTGCACGCCTTTAAAAAATAACTGCTGATATCAACTCAAGTAAAAAGTGTTGCCAGCTATCTACAATCATGAAAACCCAGTTTACTTATTTTTAATCGATCCACTAAACATAAATTTTATTTTGAAATACCTGTTATTAGAATTACACATTTTACACTACATTTATTACTCCGAAAATGCGGAAATTCTCGATGAAATTTCATGCAAACAAGCAAACATCTCTGGGCAAATATTCTGCTGCAGTGATTTTATTTCGGGCCAAGGTCGCCACTGTGCGATAATAATATACATACATATTCAACTAAAATTCTAATACACTTCTTGCAGATAAGATAATTTTTCAATTAATAATCTCAAAATTCATTTATTTTCATCATTTATTAGAATCTGCTGAGATAAAAACACTACATACACAATTTATTTACATACACCATTTTCTACCGACAAAAGTATATTTAACATATATGATTTATGGTTGTTTTAAATGATTCAAAAAAGACTCCAATATGACATTAAGTGCGTTTGAGTACTTTTCCAGTCAAATCCGCGGGATCCCAATTTGCACGAAAAGCGTTCTCGTACTCGAAAATTGGGTAAATTAGAGACATTTTGCGAAAGTAATTTTCTTCTGTTTAGTTATGTGTATACGTATGCATATGCATACATGCATTGATGTTTATTTTCGTGTTAAAATGTTGGTTTTTCGCATTCCCGTACTTTTTTGCATTTTTGTATATTATTGAGCGAAATTATAACTTCCTCTCATTTTACCGAACTTTACCCAAAAAGTAAAGAAACAAAACTAATTTGTCCAGTAAAAACCTGCGTTTACTCAGTAAATTAACTGTCATTTTGCTCTCTCAATTTGCCCTCTCATTTACTGGATTTTGTGTACGTGAACGCAATCCAGTAAAAAATAGTACAAATTTGTACAAATTTTTGAGTTCTCGAACGCACTTATTCACCCCTATCATGAATAACAAGTGGAATATTTGTTCACGTGAAATTTTTATTCCTCTCGAAGGGCAAAATGCTATCGTGAATCTCCCGTGAAATTTTTTCCCCCCAATCAGTCCCAGTGAATGTAAAAAAGGGAAGAAAATTTGTAATGCTTAAAAATTAATTGGAAATCAGACAAATTTAAGTTAAATAAATAGAAATACATAAATTTTAGGATTCCAATGATGTTTTTTAAGTTTAAAGTTGTGTTTTTAAATATTCTAGGTGCAGTGGAGAAAATTTTTTTAGTATACCACCGCGGTGCATCATCATAAAATTTATTTTGTGTGAACCAAAGATATTCATACTCCATGATAAAAAGGTGTTGCATGGAATTATTATTAAGAATCATGAACTTTACTTACTTTACTAATCTTGTGCTAAACATAAATATTTATAACTTTTGATACATAATTTAAAGGAAAATATCGAAATTATTCAATGTAATAATTTAGTTCGCCTGCAAAAATAAAGTGAACAAATCTAAGGGAAAAGTGAAGAAATTCACTTGAAAAATATTATTCACGATAAGGGGAATCGAAACAAGGGAACAATGTTCATGGTAAAAATTATTCCCGATTGCAATTTGGTGAAAAGTGTAAATATTTCGAGGGAAAAAATATTCATGATAGGGGTGATTGTGTTTTCCTACATGTAAAAATCTGTTCTAGAAATACTGTATGTTAATGAAATCAATAGCATACTTTAGGGGTTAACATACACTGGGTGATTCAAATAAAAATAGTCTTACGTTTTTTCGTTACGGAATTTCTTGATTCCGACACCCTCAAAGCCTGCGACAAAAGCTATGCAATAAAAATAACAGAAACAACATTAAATTTTAATACAAAGAAATACAAAATGATAATAAATTTTTCCGTTTATATGATTAGAACAATTTAACAGATTTTAATTAAAAATGCATTATTTTATAATTTAATAATAACAACCATTAAGTTTATTGTGTAACCGCCCTGCTTTAAAATAACTTCAAATACCTGTACGGTTTTTAATTGAATGACTTCTAAAGTTGTAATGAATTTTATATTTTATTTTATTTATTGAATTGAAAACAAAAATCCTATTGAGTATTTTCCTTCGGCATTTTTTGCATACTTTATAAAAAAGGCAATACCTATTCAAAATAAATTGCACAGGCCTCTTTGTAGGTGTATGTGAAAAAATGCTAACCAAAATTATTCCTTTGAATACAGTTTAACCCCCTGCTTGGCGTTTTTGTAATAGACTAAAGGAAACTTGTACAACTTTTCTTTAATCTATTACAGAAACGCCAAGATTACTAACTCAAATGTCTTACACAAAAAGGGGTAAGTAAATCAGTATCAACTTATTATTATGATATTGCCATAGTTAAGATAAATATCGAGTTTTATGAGATTATTATTATCGAGATAAATACATACATACATGCATATATGTACATATGTACGAGTAGTAAACTATTTTTTTGTTCCAGTCTACAGTAAATTCAGGGGGCAAATTACGGCACTCGTTATCGAACGAAATTACGAAATATTTCAATATAGTTTATATGGAAATATTTCGTAATTTCGTTCGATAACGAGTGCCGTAATTTGCCCCCAGATTTCACTCATACACAAATCCGTTGATCTAAGCATTTTTTAATTTCAAAATTTGGGTATAGTAAGCATAAAATTCTTGTTATGTTTTCTTAAAATTCAAATTGTTGCTACCAAGTCACATTTATTTTCTTGTGCCTTGGTTGCTACACAGTTTTTTTATTTAATTTAATGAATGATAATAAATATGCACAACGTGTTATCACAACATTTTGTGATTTTTGTTATTATTATTTTTTTATATCGAGTATGAATCATAATGTAAATATAAATATTCGTATTAAATTTCATTAGCACAGCGTTTTATAATGCCGCAATTATTTCGTTATACATACTACAGCCCATTCCATGAGGAAAATGGAAAATACAGTTTATCCTCGATTATCCGGGTCACACCGGTACCGATCTTAGCACGGATAATAGACAAACACGGTTAATAGATATTAAATAAAAGCACAAGAGTACATACATATTATTTATTATCATTAAAAATATAGAAGCAGGGATAATGGAGCTCAAGAAACAAAACGACAGCGGGACGCTTAATATAAATGCAGCCGGCTGATAGGAGGAGCCTTAATAATCGAAGTTCAACTATACTTCAATTCCCCACAAATTTAGAAGTGTACGACCCTCAGACGCAATTCCGTTGTGTATTTGTTTGCAATAAAGAATTACTTTTATCTATTTAAAAACTTACCAGATAAAACGGCACCTCTTTGTTTGCGGGAGCAACAATAGCCACAGCAGCTCATGATAATAAAGGTTATAAGGAAAAACATAAAAATTCCCCAAAGATCCATGGCGTCTTCGAAATCGTCAATATCGTCTGGGAAACCCACTATAGACTTGTATAAATGTTCTAAATATAATTGGTTATCAATTAACTTTGAACCAAGGAATCTACATACTTATATTTCAAGAAATTAATTTCTTAAACTACACTTAAATTCACTTGTTGCTTTCTAGCGAACTAATTTTTTAAATGCAACACTTTACACAAATTGTATATTGGTATGTCGTTCCTGATTTTATTATTTATAATTTAAGAAATTTGTTTATATATTTACTTAAATATTCCTAGGGAAACTATGTATTAAATTGTTGGATTTTCCAATTCTAATCTTTGTTTTGTGCCACAGGGTAACTTTTTGCATATTTTGACGTATATTACTTGTGTTGCCATATGTTTGTGTACAATTCCAGCGATTTTCCATATAATTGAATTTAGAAAACAGTGAGCTCCTGTAGATTTATTTTTACACTGCAGTGCACATGTGCTATAAATTAACAGTGATGTCAAGACAATATCAGTACATACAAACACTTTTTAATAGAACAATCTGGCATATTATAATAAAGAAATTTGAAATTGTGTTTGAGAAGAGGCAATTGAAGAGTTATACCAAAATGAGTACTTGGCAGCAAGCATTTCAATCGTGTCCAAAGCACTTTATGATAAATATTTATCAGGTGTAGACGTAGGATAAGCAGAAGATAATAATTTTTTGAAGGAGACTGTGTGTCATGATTCTTACACAAATTCAATGGTATGATCCTTGACTATTTAAGTTACTTGATTTTGTTCGCTGATATACGATTGCCAATTAATTATGTGTCTAAAAATTTTAAATATAAATTGTGGTATGGTAAGATATTCTGGCATCAACATGTATGACACACTTGAAGTAATAACATGGTCGTGTAACTGAAGTGTTACCTCTAATTTAAGGCCCAACTATAATATGAATAAGCTGGCTTAAGTTAATGTCAGAATTGAACGATAAGTCTGCCAAAATGTACTTACATGCACTTAAGTATTCTTTAGCCACAGCTGCACATCTAGGTATTGTCAATAATTTTGTAGTAATTTTGTTTCTTCTCATAACTCCTAAATGAATGCAATTCAATCAAACTAACTTGAAAGAATGTCCTAATCTATTAGAAATTCACATATAAATACATATATCCATCACCTTATCACTTGTTTTATTTGTTTTGCCTATTAAAAAGTACAACAGTGAATATACATAAGTAAATACATGTGGATGTGTATTGTAAAAGAATGAAAATAAAAGTATTGCTTTATTTTCCGAGTTTAAAATAAGAAACAATAAAAAAATATTTAAAATCAATGAACATTTTCTGCTGCTGCTTGTTTGAGCTTAAAAAATGCACAAACAGTTGTTTCCTTACGGAATGTGCGTTCAGTTTGGCACTTCACTTAAGCAAATGACATTTGACGAAACTTGACGAAAAGTTTGTTAAGTACATTATAGTTTGCCACATGCGTTTTATATGTAACCGCACAGTTGCTTAAGCTAGCTTATTCATATTATAGTTGGGCCTTTAATTAACACGCTGGCAACTGCAAATAATTAAGAGTAGCCATCACTGCAATTTATTCAACAGCTGTTAAATTGTTTTCGTGTTATATCTGTGGTTTTCGTAGCGTGCGCATTCAGGAACTTTATTTTTTTTTTGTCCAATTCTTTTTGCGTAATTTAGTAATTTAACTATCAATGTCCGGAAAAAGTAGAAAAAGTTTAACCAAAAAAATTAAACGAAAGGATCATCGCAAAACAAAAAGGAATTTAAAAAAAATGGAGTCTGCAGGAAAAAAATTGGTTAAAGCTAATTCAGAAGCTAGCCTAGCAGTTGTTAATGTGCAGGAACGGAGATGGGTAAATAAAGTATTAGACGATGTTAATGTAAGTTTAAATTTTTTAAAAACAATGTCTAGTATATGAACTACAATTTTAGCATTTAAAAGTAATATATGTATGTATAATTGTGGTCAATATGACTTCTGGTTTAAGTTTTTCATAATGTAATATTACACATATGTGATTTGCATATAAAAATACAAGATTTTTATGTTATTTTTTTGTACTCTACAATTGAATTCAGGAATTTCTAATTACAAAAACTGTATCAAACCTTCCCTAATATGTTATTAATAGTTTCTAATACTTATTTGGTTTTTTTTTTATTAATTAGTTCATGAGCTGTTAATTTCGAAGTGAAAGTATTTTTGTTGGCAAATTATTAAGTAGTGGTTACCGAGTATCTAGTATTATGCTCATAAGACATGAATACAGACTATGTACCTGTTAGCTAAAATACTCATCAGCCGCTTTTTCGTTGCAATATACCAAAAATTTCATCTCTACCCCACTCAGTAAGAATTTTTATTATAGTCATCTAAATATTGACAACATATGAATCGTTATATGTAACGATTGGGTTTAGGGAGCCATTCAATCTACTGAATACTACAAGCTCAGTAATGAGGGCTCGAGTATCCGTGATTCAGACCAGTAGCTGGATTCTGTAACTTTTTGCGAATCGAAAATCGTTATATATATCGACATATTTATTCGCTTGGGGTAACGATAGTGTGATTCCGTAATTTCTGTTTAACGATAGTCTCCAGTTTTATCTTACTCATTTAAATCAATATTATGTGGTATCTCTGTATAGAAAATGTGAAAATAAGCGAAAAGCACAAAGGCTAATATAGAGAAACACAATGAATTTGATCTTGTGACTGCATTTCTTTTTATTCAACCGATATCGAATATCGTTAAAATATGTTACTGAATAGCAAAGTCGATAAATTTTCGTTATATTTATTATAGCGATACGATTATCGTTAAAAATGTTACTGAATCCAGGTACAGTACTGAATGTTAGTGAACCATACGCTTTCGCAGCTTATCTTTTATTTGCTAATAGAAGCTCAATGTGAACATAAAGATAGATGCAAGATGAATTGCCTTACGAGACTTATAATATACATACATACATATGAAGTATTAGTTAATTTTAGATTTAAATTATTTATATTTATAACAAAAACGTTGCGTTTTAAAACTATGTATTTAGTTTTTATTGCACATACACATATTTTTTATATATTTAGGTACATCAAACCCTGCAGATAATGCGACTAGTCCACATACATACATGCATGTAAGGACTAGTCCAAAGAGGAGTTGGAGTACTCCAAAACTACTTCAAATATATGAAAAAGGTGGTCGATTTAACATTGCGATGTCCTAGGGTTGGACCACTTTTGCATAACATCGGACTAACCTTAAAACTACTCCACATGGAATAGTTATAGACTACTCGCATACAATTTGTGAGAACGATCATATTCGTTTGAACACGAACACTTAACGTGAAGCATTGAATGCTTGTATGAAAACGACATGATTCATGACTGCATTACATGGGACCATGATGTAACTAGTCTGTTTCAACTAGATTGGACCACGTATTCCAATAAAAGTACCTACAAACATATCGTCACCTTAAATGCAAACGGACGTAACTACACTTTTGTATTTTTTACAGGAGAAACAAAATACGTTACAAAATCAATAATAAAAGAGTATTCTTGAAAATTTTCTTCTAAATTTACTGGTAGTATAAATACTTACATATATCTTTTTAACCATTTATTTCCTCTTTATGTATATTTAAGCTTGTACGTTAGTTACGATCCTTGCAATAAAAAATAGATGCATTCGTAATTACGTCCGTCTGAATTTTTAAATGAAGTCGTCATTTTTCATCGCCGAGGTCTAAATATTTGCGTGTAGTTCGATAAAAAGAACCAAAATCAATCAAAAACTCGATTTCGAATTTTTGTGTAGTTACGTCCGTTTATATACATATATGTATATATCTATATATATAAAATCTTGTTTAATGTTTATAGTACTCGTATCATTCACTTCTGGCTTTAAATACGTACATATGTATTTTATTAATATTAAAAATAAGTATTTTTATGAGATTTTTTTTTTTCTATAAAAAATCAAAAATATTTTTTTATGTATAGATTTGAGTTTGCATTTTCTGTATAACTACCACATTTAGACCATCGTTGTCTCTGTTACAATTTTTCATTTCATTTCTAATACGAGTATGTATTATGTTTTGTATTGTAAACCATATATGTATCTATCATACTAATTTGTACGTTAGTTAGTTAGTTAGTATTACTTAAGGTATGATACCACCAAGTTTAGTTGCTTTAAGTTCTTATATATTTTAAACATATTCTGAAATTTTAATACATTGAAAGTTTTAACTATTTAAAGTGCTCTAAAAGCTTCTAAAATCTTTTTACAATTGCTGGCGTATTAATTAACCTCCGAACGCCAAGTTAACCAACGAGTTTATAACTGATTCGGGAGGAAATGGAAGTTGTGGATAGTGAATTTTGCGATTTTTTCGCAAATGCAATTATGAACATGATTTGTTTGCATCTTCGTATTGATTCTTAATAGGTTTTATATAAAGGATGGAGTTCATGGGCATTGCATAAAACATGCGTTATTTTACTATCGCTGGTGAAAGTGTAGCAACTTATTTAATATACCGATAGATATTATAAATAGAAACGCAATCTCTTGAAGCTTCCGCTGCCAAGGTATAAAAATATACTCTAAAATGTTCGAATATGTTCTATCAATTCGAAAAATGTTCTAAATGTGCTCTTAGAACTGAAATATGAAAAAGTTATATAGAAGATAAAGTAAATACATATATTATCCGCTCGCACGTGCGTTACACAAGGAAAAACATGCAACTGCATAAGTATTTGCGTTTTAAACGATGATGATGCTAATGGCTTAGCGAAGCGAAGCGTAAGAGTAAGACTTCACCAGAAAATATCACAATCCGATTGTTCCCAAGACTAAAGAGCAAATCAAGAAAGGTTTGAGAGAGACGTATATGTGTGTGTACCTCTGCGAGATAGGTAAGTGTCCTCCAGCCCAAGCCAATTACGATTATATTACTTGAAAAAAATTCAACTATAAATGGTTGCAATACTAGAACATATAACACTTTCACTTTTTGCACTAAACCCATATACAGTAATCGTATCTACACAACATAAAAATCTAACATCATTTTCTCTACTGTTTCGCCAAAAAACAATACAGTTGTGTCTCTCTTTGTGATATAAAAGTATATAAAAATAAAAACAGTTATTTGCTTCTACTGAAAATTTCCGTTTCCGTATAGAGAAGCAAGTGCGATATGTATGATTATGTCAGAGGTGGGCACTGCAGCTGTTTTGATGTCCATCAAACACAAAGCCAAGCGTTTGAAGTATATTGCTGCATTATATTTCCTTAGGTAATATTTTACACGTTTTAAATAAAACAACATTTTTTGAATATCTTAAATGGCGAAGATTCGATTAAGAAAAACCAATTTTCAATTAAAAAATTAATTAGTTTTACAAAAATCATAAAAATTGTTGCTGTATTAGCTAACTAGGATTAATTGAAAGTATTTTTTGAATTGAAAAAAATGTAATTTTCTTAAAACAGTGCACAATAAATAATTTTTCTTAGTATGTGCAGTGCACATCACTTATTAAAAATTATTTAAATTTCGCACGCGTAAAAAAAACTTTCTTACTTTATAGGTTTCGCAGCAACCAAATAAGTAGAAAATGAAATAAAAAAAAATTTGTTGGAGTAACACCCAAAAAAAAAATGGAGACGAATTGTTAACCTCCTCATCTTTTTGAAGTCGGTTAAAAAGGAGGAGGTTATCAATTCGTGTGTTGTTTTTTTTTTTGACATTCTTCATAACACAGTACATTTTATACCGATTGTAAAAATAATATTTTTGTCTGAGAGGGAAAAGCTTTCTATTGGTGCCATTGTAAAATTGTGGTCGGGGCCACGCCCATAATTTTTTATTTGATTTTATGATAGTTTACTTATTCGATTGCTGCGAACCCTAGCAAACATCATTATTTCTTGTAATTACATAATTTTGAAGTTCAAACAAATTGGCGGAGTCACTCCCATTAAAATTTAATTTTAAATTTCACTTATTAACAAACAGATTTTCGAAAAAAAAATGCTTGTTTGAAAGAGTGTAATACTTCCAGTTTGGTGTCATACATTTTTTCGAAAATGTTCTATCAGATATTTGCATTGAAGTCGGTTCTTTTTGGCAGAATTATTGTTTAGTTTTCAAGCAAATTTGAAACGTTTAGAAACTAAATTTTTTACAAAATCTTTCACGTCTCACTCACCACAATAGTGGTGACTTATAAGTCAGCAGGAATTTTAAAATACAAATTTCACCTAATTTGGTATTCCTAGAAGAGATTATCAAATCTAATTGGTTATTTACATTACCTCAAAATCCAGTACTCACGAGATTTTGAGCTTAATCTTGCTGCTTTTTACTACATTTTCCATACAAAACAAAATCTATTTTGTCAGTAGATTTGTAGGAAATCTAATGAAAATCTAATAGTTTTATTTATTTTTTACCACCCTGTGCAACATATTTATAAAAAAAGATGAGTGAATTAGCTATGGTCTGCTTAGAAAGTTGCATGACTTAGCTAAATTGCAGTTATTTGGTTGTAGTTTTGGAAATTGTTGTGGTTAATGGGTTCTGTTTTGGATAAAAAATCTTGATATAAAGGGTGTTTTTTATTGAGGTATAGAACTTTAAGTTGGCATCACTTTTTTAACTGGCGGCCATTTTGTCAGCTGTCAAGTGATTAATATTTAGTTTGGTTTGCCATTTCATCATGAACAGGTTGACAAAAGAACAACGCTTGCAAATTTATTTCGAAAATAATGGTTCAGTTCGCGAAGTTTACCGCAAGCTCCGTCCATTTTATGGTCGACATAATCGTCCATCAGAGCAATTAATTCGGTTATTCGGAATGGACCTGTCAATTGGCCACCAAGATCGTGTGATTTGACACCATTGGATTATTTTGTTTGGGGATATGTGAAGTCGCTCGTCTACGCCAACAAACCAGAAACGTTAGGGGACTTGGAAGCCAACATTCGTGGCGTTATTGCCAACATACGGCCCCATATGCTCGAAAAAGTGGTTGAAAATTGGACCTGTAGAATTGGCTTTATTCGAGCCAGCCGCGGCGGCCACATGCCCGAAATCATATTTAAACATTAATGGCATAAAATTATCCTTCCAATAAAGCCAAATTGATGGACATTAAAACGATTTTCTTGTGTTTTATTTCAATTCGAAGTTCTATACCTCTAAAAAAAACACCCTATATGTCAAACAAGTTGGTCTAAACGGTATAGATTTTCTGAAAGATTTTAATTAAAATCTGCTTGATTTTTAGCTGGTGTAAATGGCCTATAAAAGTTTTAGTAAATAAATACAAGTTTCGCATTGTTCAAAAGAAAATCTTAAGTACGGTGTTTCCGTATATTTAATTTTCTTATAAAGAGCTGTAGAAAAAATAAATTTTCCAATGTTATTAACATGTAAATCCGAAAGCATTTTGATTCATTTCGAATTAGAGGGAATTTTCTAATGTTATTAACATTACAGAAGAATAGACAGGACCCCGTTTTAAAAAATAAAAACTGCTGCTTCAAGAATGTGTTTATATAAATTCAGAAATATTTTTTTTTTATTTTGTCTTGTTCAAAACAACGCTAATACCGAAAGGCCAAACTATATAAATGTGTTTCGTTATCGAAAAATTAAATTATCGATTGTCAAACTAGTTTCCAACTAAAAACTAAAATTATCATTCAGTTCGGTAACAAACATATTCAAATTATATATCTCAATCTTATAGTTATCAATTATAATGAAATTTCCCTTGTTGCAAAAGTCACAACTTCTTGTTTTTCTAACATATCACCTCTGTTATATGTTGAACTTAAGCTTTTAAGCTCATTTTCAACCCTAAAAACATAACTAACCAATATTTTTTACGGCCACCCCCTGTTTTTTGACAAACGAAAAAAGAAACACAAAACCGAAAAGCTCGCAGTATTAAGAAAATTGTTTGACTCATACAGTTTGTTAGCAACACACACACAAAACAAGAAATTAAATAAAACCTTAGCTAAATACTTTTATACACAAATATTTTTGATAGTTTAGTAAAACATTCAATCAATACATATAAAGTTTCCTAATTATATGTATGTAACTACCTCCAGTTTTATAATCAAATTTAATTAAAAGAAAACAAACAAACAAAAAATATGGCAAATTGTGATTTATATGATATTTGGTCCAAGGCCTGTAATTATTATGACATACCTGAAGATACAATTCGTTCCTGGTATGAACGTATACGCACCAAATTAAACGAGAACGCCAGCAAACGTGTCTACCACAATTGGTCTTGCATGCTGGCACCCAAACGTAAAGAATTAGAAAATGCCAAGCCACATCTTGTATTGGCTGCTTTTTTCCAATATTATGAATTTGATTTAGAACGAAGTTGTGCTCAAGATAATTGCAAAATATTTAAAGAGTTTTGCCAAGATGGCATGATTGAAGATGTAAGTATGCATTAATTACAACATTAAGAATATAATTAAATGATTTTTTTTTGTAGGAAAATATGATACTGTTGGTTTGCCGTTTATTGGGTGAAAAGAGTACGGAGGAAGTTAGTGGCGATATTGACTATGACATGGCATTTTTGCAGGATTTAGACTTGTTAATATTGGCGTGAGTAGTTTATATTTATGAACATTTTTTTAACTTGGCTTAAGTGTTTTTTTTTTTTTTTTTTTTTGGAAACTTAAGAATTATTCTTAAAAGTATTTGAAGAAATAAGTGTAAAATTCAACAAAAAAATTCTTAATTTTATGCGGGCATATTTAAGATAATTAGACTTATCATAGATAAATTGCACATGGAAATTTCGGAAATATGTGAACAATTGGTATCAAAAAACTTCATACGATTGCGAAACATTTCGTCAATTTATGAAGAAAATTATTCACAAATATTTGTATGTTGGAAAAAAGTGGAAATATAGAAGATTGTAATTTTAATCCATGCGAACTAAACATTTGATTCGGAAATTTTCACATGTGGAATTCATGATAATTATGCAATATACAATGTAAAAAAATATATCTTTTTTTTTCTAATTACATATGTGCTACATCTCCAATTGTCAAAATATATTTTTGTTTGTTTTTTAATTTATAAGTTCAATGAAATTGGCCGACTTCATAACTTAAGCATAATTTTTATGTATGTACGCTTTCGTTAAGGGTTGTTATTTTCGCTGCAAGTTTGAAAGAAAATATTCAGGATTTTCCTAAAAGTTAATTCAAAATCCACGATAATTTTATTTTTATAATTAAATATTTTAATCAAGGAATAGTTTCTTAATCAGGGGGCTACTCTGTATTTCGAAATGAAAGAAAATGCTTTCGAATTTGTATGTTATTAACATTGCTATTCGAAAACATTGGCTTTCGTTTCGAATTACAGAGTAGACACCCAGGCTCAAGTTCAATGTTTTTTTTTTCAATTCAGCTTACAGAATGAAATATTTTAATAATTTTTTTTATAAAGAGAAGTAACACTCAGACAATGAACGCCTCCTACTATTACTAGGTGTTACCTTCTTTAGGAAAGGAATAGTGATAGAGAAGACATGTGGTGAAGGAAGAGATAGAACAAAGCTTCATTCTTTTACAACTCTGCTTTCTGCACGTTTTTAATAAAGCAGTGTTGCAGCGCCTCTGGTGTCGATGAGGCGCATTAAGTTTTCAAATCTGTGCTTAGTAGCCATTTTATTGGTTATTTTACTTTGCCGATGATTCTGCTACACAATACCGACGAAGGAGGGCGCTCTAATGTTACATTTTATCCGATGAAGAAGGAGTAGTTCAATGACCAGTGTCTATGCCTTTGTCACTTGAACTTTCCTGCAACAACTGATGCAAAGAGATACTAATGCACATCAAAAAAATGCGTATCTGTGGTATTTTTATTTTTGATGACTCTTGGAAACAGCGATTGAACCCAGTACCTTCGGTTTTGTAGTCAACGTGCTAACTACTTCAGCCAATGCCAAGGCAAAGAAATGAAAATTGTTCAGGGCCATCACGTATTTCATCAGCACCTTGGGCAGATATTGATTGTTAACATCAGCTATTTCATCTGATTTTTTTATGAAATAAAATATGAGAAATGGTTCTTGTTATAAAATTATACATTTATTGATTTACTAAATTATTACTCTATGACAATACTTAGACCAATTTCGTAATCCAGTCATTCCCTACTCATATTCGAAAGTTCGAGATTCAATTAGAATAAAAATGAGAAAATATTGTAAATTTTGGTGCAAATTTTCAAGTACTATAAATATCTAAAAATAAATAATTTTTGTAAACTGTTCTTCAATTCGAAATTATTATTATCTGACTTTTTTCAGCTCGAATTGTAGTTGTAAGAAGTATGTAAAGAAAATAAATGTAAAAAACAACAACAGCTGTTCAAGAATAAATAGAGTGTTGCCACACAAGTATTTTTACCAGGTGCAGTCAAGTTAATTATTTGCGGTATTCACAAGGGTGTCTTAAGTGTCCTAAGTGTCATAATGTCTTAACATTTTAACATAGTTTAAAAAAATTGTTGTTGTGGCTCAAACAAAACGGTAATAAAGTAATAAGATTTTCTCAGCTATGTTTATTGTTTGTCATAACTACATGTAGAAATGCGTGAGAGTTTACCAAAGGAATTGAGAGAGAGAGAGAGTAAAAAATGTACAAGGTGTTAAAACCAAAATACAAATAAGTACAATATTTATAATTGTAAATTATAAGGGGTTGCTCACAGCAGTCATATATTTTCGTTTTATAACTTTAAAACTTGTTAATTTATGAGTACCATTTGAATACCCCAATTGTTTTTTTGGGAATTGTTATAATTTAATTATAACATATAATAAATAATAAATTTTTTATTCGATTCAAATTTAATATAAGTTTTTATTCGAATACAACTGAATAATAATGGGTATAATTACGAGAGTGGTATTTCGGTTCCGACAGCGACGATTTTGTACTAAATTAAAGAAACAATGTTTCAATGTTTTTTATTCTAGTACAAAATTGTCGTGGTCGAAGACAAAATAGAATTTTTTTAATTTAAGTTCTAAGCCGATTGAAATGGATAACTTGAAAATTTTTATTATCAAATTACAAAAAAAAAAATTTAAAAATTAACTAAACGAAATATTTCATTTCCATTTCATTCTGCCTTTGGCATTTAATCGAGCATATTTATGTTATAATAATTTATAATAATAAGAATCACTCGCATAAAATAATAATAAAATCACTAAAATCGAAATAATCGAAATAGATTGACAACAAAGAATTTAATTAAAGCAAGAAATTCTTGCATTTACAGCTCAACGCCAGATGTTTATAAAAATTATGCCGAGCTGTC
Source organism: Tachina grossa (assembly GCA_949987645.1). NCBI lineage: Eukaryota > Metazoa > Arthropoda > Insecta > Diptera > Tachinidae > Tachina > Tachina grossa. Next base: position 44,364,256 of record OX465278.1, on the reverse strand, counting down.
ACGCCAGGAGTGGTCGACATCGGGTAAAACTAATTTTGACATGTTGCGGTGCAAGGTTATTTGTCATTTGTTTAATATATAATACTGTATATGTTTAAATATTTTTCAATTCTTTTAGACTTTAACCACATTATTGGCCTTGGACATTTATCAAACTCCCGAATTTAGTAATAAATATGCCAATATAGCTCGAGCAAATATTGAACAAGAACTTATAGAATTAGAAAATTGTTAAAAAAAGTGATTTTATGTGGAATTGCCTAAAAGTATTTTTTAAAAATTTTCATGGCAATTAAAAAATAGTTTTAATAAAAAAAAATATATATACATATTTCAAAGGAATAAAAAAGGTTTTTAAAATTTTCGTTTACAAAATGCAATTTACGTTAATGATTTGCCGCAATTTCTATTCCTAATGCTTAAAAAAAATTATTTATATAAAGTTTGCAATCAAAATATGTGAAAAAAACACATAAAAAAACGTTCGTACTAAATGAATTATAGAACTGATATGAAAGAGTCGTATATATGTATATATTATATATATGTATGTATTAAGTTTTTTCGGTATATTTTAAATTAATATCTACTCGTATTAATACTGTATAAATTATGCGTTTTCTGTAACAATATTCTTTAGAATTCAGTATTACCGACTTATAACTTTTTCTCTTATTTGTTTTCACTGTACCATTATTTTTTCTTTTATTATTAAAAGATAATCCTCTGATTTCTGTTTCACAATGTTCAATTTTGCTCTTTGCTTTTATAGTTATTGTATGTACTATTTATATTTTTCTATAATTATTAAATTGCAAATGCCAGAATAAAATCAAAAATATTTGTAACAACTAGTCAAAACATTGCAAAATATATAGAGCAATATTATATACCTATTACAATTTCAAATTTGTAGTTTGATTTCATATTTATATATGTAACAAAAGTAATGAAAGTTCCTGCTGCAGGTAAGTATAAAGAAAACAAATTAAAATTTATTTTTTGCGAAAATTTAAAATTTAATAAAAATTAAATTTTCTTTATAAATCTTAAATATATGACACAGAACGACCGAGTGCGAGAAGTTTATTTGCAAATATATAGTTTCGGAGTAGGGATTGGTAAATCGATTTCGATTCCAATCGAAAACCGATTTTATGTTTAAAAAAAAAACCGATTTTTTGTAATCGATCTATAAAAATCGATTTTTTATTATTATCAAAATTTTGGCAATTTTTTAAGTATTACTGAGTGAAGAAGATTGGTTTGATAACTAATATTATTCATCTTTATTCGGTAACTTTTTATCGACATCAATGCCAAGACAATATCGAAAAAAGGACACTTACTTTCTCTAAGGGCTAGAAAATAGCAAGAGTCGGTTAAAAATATTACTGAAAAAAATAGTACTCATTTTGACATTGCCTGACGTTGATGTTAACAAGAACAAGTAAAGGTGATAAGTTTAAAACATTTAAACTAATAATCCTTAGAAGTAATTTCTGAAATTTATTTTATGTAATAAAAAAAATTGCTAAACTAAAGCAAGTTTACGTACAATTTTAATTTAAAAATTCAGCTTTAATGTCTAATATGCATATACATGTATGTACCTTACTGAGTTTAAAGTGTTTCGCTAAATTAACTTTGTGTGTGTTTTTAATGTACATAAATATGTTAACTTTTGTTTTTGTTTGTTATTTGAATTTTTATAAATAAAGATTATTTTATTTATAAACTAGCCAATTTGTCTTAAACGATTTTAAAATCTATTTAAAAATCGATTTTCACGTACGATTAATCGATTTCAAAAATCGAAATTAAAAAAGTTGATCGAAAAATCGAAAATCGATTTTTGAAGATATTTACCAATCCCTATTTCGGAGCATAAATTTATAAAAATTAAATTATTTTTTCTAATAAAAAAATTAGTGAAGTACGGTGCACTCGCGATAACGTGAACACTGCTCACATTAATAACGATTTTTTTTTGAATGATTATTCTAAAAGATAATTAGATTAGAAATACTCACAATGAGCTAGTTTTTAACATAGAGATAAACTCTCAGTTAACTGTAGTTTAAACCAGCGTTTAAAAACTTACTTCGAAGTAGCAAAATTCCTAAAATTTGTACTTTTCGCTGCTTTGGCTTTTTCCAACTGTTTAAAATGAACCAATGCTTGTGCTTGTGAAAATAATCAACAGTCGCAGTTGAAGCAGAAGCAGAAAACGAATTATGACCTGTTGCGCAGTACTTTCAAAAGTCGACGATTTTAAAAGTTTGAATCTTATTTGCTGTTGCTTTTGGTTAGTTTCGATAGTAAAACCATAAGCAGTCTGTGTGATTTTGTAAGTACCAAACAGTCACAATCGCAGAAGCAAAAGCTCTTGCTTTTAAAAGCTTTCTGCAGGCTCAGCCAAGCATTTTGTGGTGTTTTTCATAATCTTATTTTTGTTTTTGCACATCACACTAGAAGCAAGAACAAAAAGAAACTTTTTCTTAAAACCGCTTTCAATCACCGAGATTAGGCATCTAAAAAGAGAACTTCTTGCAATGACAACCCCATATAAAAATCATTAGAAATTACCAAAATTTGTAGTACTTCCGGATCGTAAACTCTACATTTTCATTCTTCTTCTTTGAAGTGTATTTTTACTGGGATTTTAGATTTAGATTTAGATTTATTTTCAATTCAGTAATAATAAAGCCTATAGGGCCAACTATTTATTACGTAAGGGTAACACATAGAAAAACTACACCTTATTAAAATTAGTAGGAATGATACACCAGAAATAATATTCAATACTCAATACTAATAATTCAATACTAATACTAGAGAAAAAACAAAACAAAAAATAATAATAATAATAATAATAATAATAAAGATAAAGAGTAGAACTTCAATTACAATAGTTTCATAGATATTAAAAAAACTAAAACATATATGAAAATATTATGTACATAAATATGTATATGAATATTTGATTTCGTTAATTTCATGGCTCCCCAGCCGTTTAGATAATAATTAAAGTTAGAAAAAAGAAAGGTTAAAAAAATAATAATAACCAAGTCCAACTAAGCGGTGGTCTGAATGCTTGATAGATTCAAAAGATGTTCTAGTAGTTTTTTACGATATGTATAAGTTGTTAACTGGAAATTTCTGAGGTTGCTTGGTAAATGATTAAAAAATCGGGCAACACGAATTAAAAATGATTTTTCAAAAGCATAAGACGATATTCTAGGAATAATAACCTGTGGATTCCTTCCTGAACGAGAGAAAACAAATCTATTTCGAAGAGTGATTGGATTGCCACTTCTAATGACACCATAGAAAAAAATTAGACTCCTAAAAACAAGAAAGTCTTTAAACGAACAGCCAAGAAACTGACATACGAAATTTTAATATCGCGAGGAAATGTTGTGTAGTTGAACTTGAAAAATCTGTTGTAATAAAGCGAAATTTCAGAGAATCATTTTCTTGTGCTGCGCAAATGCTTCAATTACACATAGACTTAAACTTTTAGTACTTGAAAGGACAAAAAATTTAAATGCTAAGAATAAAAAAGATCCAAATTATCCTGGACGAGTTCAGCAATTTTTTCTTCCAGTTTTAATATTCGAAAATGCGAAGAATTTACAAACCTGAATACTGCTACTTTTAATTAGTTCACGATATCGCGAGTGCACTGTATATTTATTTGAAATTTTAATACGCCTCATTGACACCAGAGGCCCTGCAGCAATGCCTTATTACTCAGAATAATAAAGTTAGTTTATGTGGCTGCCTTCTTCAAGTAGAATCTATATGATTCCTTTTAAAAAAAGAGGAATATTATTCGGAAAAAATCCACTAGGAATAACTTCCATGATAAAACATTTATAATTGGACTGATGAATATTTCCAAACCAAATAAATGGATAATTTTTTTTTTTTTTTTTTTTGTTGCAATTTCTTAAATTTACAGACATTTTTTCGTTTTGGCTACTTTTTCACCAGTTCGGCAAATTTTCGTGTTAGATTTATTACCGTTTTGATGACCTTTTTTCTATTTAGTCAATTTCTGTTCGTATTGCCGACTTTATACGCTTTGTTGATTTTATTTAACCATTTACCTTTTGCATCTGAAACACGGTTAAACTTCCCACTCAGTCTTAATTGAAATATACATATGCTCATCTTGTATGCCATGGTGCTGCGCTCCTTTATTTGCGGGAGCTTAAATCTAGTAAATTTTCTATGAAATTTTAATTTGTTTTCTAATGGTAAGTATATTTCTTCATCTTTCATATTCTTTAATACAAAAACGAGTGAAATTTATTTAAAAAAAAACTCAAGCGCTTGAAAGACAAACAATTTCGATTTCACTTTTTTTTAAATCATAATTTTTCATAAATAAAAACTTTTTCGTAAAACATACATATGGGCATATTTAGAATATTCAATTAATTACGTACATATTTTATTTTATTTTGAAATATGCGCACAAAGTTTGCAAATGATGAAAGGCCCTCAACTAGTCGACATTCTGCAAAACCATCATCACCAAAAAAAAGTCCGTGGAGATATGCAGGCGGTAAATTGAACAGATTTAAGAAAATAGTTGATGATCAAGCTGTAAGTTAAGTTCAAAGGCTTAATTGAAATTCATTGAAAAGCGATTTTTTTTGCATTACCCCACCCCCCATTAGCGGAGAAAAATAATTAGACGTAGAGTTTTCATAGTGCAAGACAACAACAAGTCGCTACGACGAGTTTCGCCGAATAAGGGTGCAGTGGCAAGCAAAGCCGTCAAACGTTTGATTAACAACAAAAGAAGAAAAGATTTACCAAAACTTGTAAATAAAAGCAAGAATAAACAACTCAGCGCATTAGAAGAGGGTGAAATACGTTCTGACATTGATGCTTCTTTCACTACCACATCAACCGATACGAATAAAAACGTGCCGAATGATGAAGATGACTGTGTTCTTATAGAGCCCACGTTTGAAGAAATAACAATAGATGACAACGATGATGACGATTTTCCCTCAAGTAGTGATACATCAGCTTTTGATCGCAAAGTTATGAATTCATTCAAAGAACGTGAATCATCGACACCTTGCCAAAGAAAACAGTCTCCGCCACCACAACAGGACCCTGATGTTGATATTCCTAAGGCGGATATCGATAGAATGCCTTTTTTTATAGATATAAGTGGCGGTTTTGAAACTATTAATTCCACTTGTAATTTTTCTGATTACACAAAACTAAGTACCTTAAACGAAAAATCTAAAATGAAAGAACGTCGTAGATCTGTTCGTATAAAGTCTGGTGCTGGTGCTGCTGCTAGTGAAACAGTCATTAATGTAGACGATGACAGCCTAGACACAACATTGAAAGAGAAATCGGTTGTGTTGGACGAGGATTCCGTAGTATTTGTAAGTGAGACAAGTAAAAATGACTTTATTCCGATCGAAGGTGATGATATACCACCGCAAAGGGTAAGTTAATGAGTTTGAATGGTGCAGCATGGAACGGCGTTAAGCTTAATAGTTTTACTTAATAGATTTTGAGAATAGACAGTGATCCGCGAACACCCATTAATAAGTTGCCCAGGAATAACTTATTTACACACAGTGAAAAGAAAATATTAAGCAAATATAATGAAAATGCCTACAATCCAGTTGCCGCGAAAGAGTTGACCTCCGGCAAGCGAATGGTTATTATAGATGGCAGCAATGTCGCCTTCAAGTAAGTGAAAAATGTATAAAATAAAAAGAAAAACAATGAAATGAATTTGTGATACATACCACAGAATGACAAAAGTATCGGTCTAAGTACTCTTTCGACTGTAGGCCGTTAACCTAGGGTTTACACGTGCAAGTTCGAAAAACTCAATACACTCAAACTCTTTTACTAACCCAACTACACTTTCGGCACTTGCAGTCTACTTCCAACTCAACTGCCAAGGAATTTTACAAGACAGAGACTTGTTTCACTTGCAGCAAGTAAATGGAAAGTTAGCTAACAGTGTTGCCCTATTAACACTTTAGAAGAAATTAACTGGATCTCAGTGTAATGTTATGAGTTTTTACTAATTTTAAATACATTTAAAAGCTTATTTAATATTTATTTTATTAAATATTCATAAATCAAGCGGTTAATGAATTTTTTTAGACATAAATAACATTAAAATAACACGAATTAAGTTCAATACTATCTGGTTCCCTCAAAATTAATTTTTTATGTTATAGACAGCTCTGCAATAAAAGGCAAACATGCAAGTTGCAAGACAGTCGGGAATTTGTATGAAATTTTCGTTGATAATACGTACACAGAGCTTGCATGCAAGGTATTTGCATGTGTAAACGCAGGGTAAACAACATACATATATGAATGAGTGTAGCTAAAAATAAAAAACGCAAAATGCAAACACACGCATTAATTTTAATTTAATTAATTTCAGTGTACAGAATAGAGGCCTGCGTAAACAGTCTTTAAATGTAAATACGTCATACTAAACCAATAATAAATGCTGTCGTACTATAAGCGAAGCACGATGGATGTATTGGTGTACGTGTATATCAGTGTTAACAAGTGATGTCTCCAAGACAGCTTTTTTGTAACAAACACTCAAAAGAAGTACTGTTGATTAGTGTACCCTTGTTATTTTTCATATTGTACGTTTGAGTGTGTTTGTAATATGTAGATGGTAAGCTATTATGTGATTAACCGCATACAACTAATGTTAATGCATGTGTGTGCCTTTGCATCTGCGCAGAAAAATAAAAGATCATACACACATACATGCATGACGTTTGTACACGCGCTTATGCGTAGAAAGAAGCTAGTATCACAAATTCTTCCGTCACGAAGTGTTTTCTTCTTTACTCCTATACCTACAATACTCAAATAAATTTCTTGCAAACATTGTTGTTAACGTTTGTTTTATAAGATTTCGCTGTAGTAAAGCATTGGAAAAATCCCTCATGTCTTGAAAGTTCTTATAAGATGTCTTGTGCAGGACACTATTACAGAATGAAACCATTCGCATTTGCTAAGTCCCTGTCCAGACTTGCAATTTTTGTTGCAGCAATTCTTGAGTTTATTGGTGAGAGAGGTGAGAAGATTGGGGAGGGGTACACAGTTTCATGTGCTCGGCAATTCTCTTTTGATTTGAAATTCGTACTTATTAATTTCAAGTTGTTAGTTGTATTTGACGTTTTTTATAATTTTATTTCTTCAGTTGTATGAAAAACAAAAAATATATTAAAAAGTAAATAGAATTTTTAATTTTCAATAGACATTTGTGGTATATAATTTTTTAATGCATAATTGCAAAATTAAAATTTCATAATGTGGACACTTATGCAATTTCAAAACAAATTTTTAAGAAATTGCAGCAACAAAAATTTCAAGTCTGGACGAGGACTTACAATTCATAAATTCATAAAGCATAAATGCTTTTGCCATGCATCTATTCGACAACAATAACAAATTGAATTGCTATGATAAAATTCGTTGCGATTTGTTGATTGCTCATGCGCACTCTGTTATTGCAATGTCGTTATAACACAAGCAGTGAAATGAAATGATGCAGCACGAATGAATGGATTTCTTTCATACCATTCACTCAGTATTCGCTCATATTTTGTATATCACGTTTAAATAACAAGTTTATTTTTAGTGATTTAAATGGTTATAAATAAAAAAAATGCAGTGTGAGGGAGGAAATTTTAGAAAAAATAAATGCCGATATTTACAGTATTAGAAAAAAAGAAAATATAAAAATTTAAATTTGGAAAAAGTAAAATAGATCTGAAATGTATTTCAAATAACTTTTTCATATTAAATTTTACATAAAATGCATTTCAAAACTATATCGTGTTTTATGAATACTAATATAAGATTTTTATACAAGCACAAAGTACAAAGACTACGTTGTGTTCAATAACAGTAAAAAGTATTCGCACCATTCACTGAGTATTCGTTGCATTTGACAAGACCAGTGAACATTTATATAAAACAAGCAATGCAAGCAATAAAATTCGACGCACTCATCTCTTTCGATTGTGACATGCATTGTTTTTTGTGATTGCATTCAAAACAACAAAATAAGACATTCAATCTGTTCTCTGATACGTATAACTATAAACATCCAACAACTATATAAGTATATAGTATTAGTTTTAAATTAGGCAGCATAAGCGACATCAATTAAAGTATATAGACTGCATGAGCGATTGTAGCAGGCATGAATATAAAAATACTCTGAATATTAAGCGACTACACATACATGTGTATACATGGCTATTTTATTTACACAAACACATAAAGCATTGTTTCAAACAGCCACACACACACACACAAATTTTTGATAAGTTAATATCCCGAGTATCAGTGTATTTCTTTTTTTGCGATTAAACCTTCACAGACTGAGTATAAATATACTCAGACTGAAAGTATGATAGAGAAAGTTTGATACGTTTGATTCGTATTTATGTGGCTTTTTATTTTTAGTTGTAGCTTATTTTAGTTTGTCATATTTTAGACTTGGTAATTTATCTTTTAAAACTGTTCGCTTGTTTACACTCAGACGGTTTCTTGTTAAATTTTCCTATTGTTTTAATGCTGCGAATGAAATAACAAAAGAGAATTAAAGTAACTTTTCTGTACAAGCAAGTCAGTACCCCTCTTCTTTCTTCTTTCCTCTCTCTCTCTCTCTCGCATAAACTCAGACTTGTTTCAAGAATAACTGCCGAGTTAAAACATGAGTTTTTCCCACAAACGAAGTAGAGATACTCTTGTATGTCGGAATCATAGTTGCTTGAGAGAAAATATGTGAACGTACGAATTGTTTGCGCTACAATCGCCTTGGCGCTACAATTAGGATTATGAGCACTCATTTTCTTGTGTGTATTCAACATAAGTTTCAAATTTTTTTTATAAACAATAACTTTTTATATACCAATGCACAATAATAAATAAGAAGTTCGAAAAAGAAATCAATTGTTTTTTGTCGATACATGGTTTATCATTTAAGGTAACGATATATCTTTGCTTAAAAGTGATAAGAGCATAAGTCGATTTAAGACAAAATCTAGATGTACAAACAAAGCTTCGAATTTACGTGAAATGCCCATGTCTCTAACTAATATATAACTAACTAACTATATATCTGTGGCAAAAAGAAAAAAGTGCATAAGTCGAGATAAGCTGATTTGCGTATCCGAAGGTACCTTTGGACAAAATCTTAATTAATTTGTGGGGTTTTTCCGGAAGTTATAGCACTATGACTTGCGACTTATTATTTTATACGTTTAATCTCATTTTTTGAGAGCGCCGTTGGCTGAAGTAGTTAGCACGTTGACTACAAAACCCAGGTTCGAGCCCGGTGTCCGACAGTCATTAAAAAAATAACCACGCATTTTTCTGATGTGCGTTAGTGTCCTTTGTATCAGTTGTTGTGGGAAAAATTTAAGTGATGCAGGCATAAGGTCACTAAAACTACACCGGCTTCAGCAGATGCTAATCCTAATGTAACATCAGAGCGCCCTCCTTCGTTGTGTAACAGAATTATCGGCGAAGTAAAATAACCAATAAAATGGCAACTAAACACAGCTTCAAAATTTAATATGACTCATTTGACACTAGACTGCGTTGCAACACTGCATTATTAAGCTTTCCTCTCTCTCTTCCTTAATTTTCATACTTCACTATCTCTATTCTTTCCTTATCATTCTCTCTCACTAACTTATATTCAACACACAGGTATCACAAAGGGATCATTGTATTGGACCCAAGTGAGCTGGACTCTAAATTTCCCCCTTCCTTACCAGCAGTCTGCTAACTAACCTAACCTAACAGAAAATTTGAAAATTTAACTTCAAAATAAATAAATTTGTGAAAATCGACTTGAACGCTTAAAAGTGCTCTGCAAAACTGTAAAATATGACTTAAGCATATTGCCACAGATATTTTTAATTACTGTAACTCTACTTTACCAAAAAATTATTTAAATATGTACTATGTCCATTTTTATTTTTTCGAAAAAACTTTCATACGTTAAAAGTGGTTTTTTTACTTACGCTGTTATCGCTTGAGACCACCGATATGTAGAATTTAGCGTTTAATGAACTTTTAACTAATGATTTTTGCTTCAGCGTTTTATATTATTTCGTTTTTTTTATTATATATTTTTTGTTTTCTCATTCAGACACGGCTTGGATCAAGCATTTTCCGTAAAAGGCTTGAAAATCGCCATAGAATATTTTGAGAAAATAGGCCATGAGGTAAAAGCGGTTATACCACAATTTCGAATGAATAGAAACAAATCATCGGATCCCGATGAGTTGGATAGACTACACAAGGCGGGTAAAATTGTGCAAACACCCTGTAAAAATTTACCAGGAATAATTACCAGTACAAGTTACGATGATCGGTATGTTTTGCATTAATGTGTTGTTTTTTTATAATTTCTATATTATATTTTTCAGATTTATTTTACAATTAGGCTTTGAGTTGGATGCTGTCATTGTTTCGAATGACAATTATCGCGATTTAGTACATGAAAATCCTGCATTTAAAAAGATAATTGAAAATCGTGTGATTGGTTACACGTGGTGTAATGATATATTTATAATACCTAAAGACCCTTATGGCAGGTTGGGTCCGCAATTGGACACAATACTAAATCGTTGTTAAATCTTTTGAAAGGTTGTTTCTATACTCATTATGCCTTTTTAAAAGGCTTTCTGAATTATTAGTTTATGTAAATATGTACTGTATAATGGAAAATCTGTCCGTATATGAATATAAGTTTTTTTTAATTGAACTGAATAGTACAAAAGTATATTCGTTGATTTAAATTTAAACCCCTGTAACTGATAAAAAAATCAAAATCAGGGGGCAAATTACGGCACTCGTTATCGAACGAAATTACGAAATATTTCAATAGAGTTTATATGGAGGCATTTTAAAATTTCGAAACGTATCGCATGCCGTAATTTGTGCCCAGGAGATAAAAAAAATATGGCGTTCGAAATTGCACGAAATTTGAAATTGTTTTTGTAAATGGAAATATTCTGAATTTTCTTTCAATATCGAAATGCTATAATGTTAAATTAATTATGTACTAAGATATGTAATAGCCCAATTTATAATCTTGTGCATTTAAGTTTGCAAATTTATGCAATTGTAAAAATTTACCATCAATTGTGAGGATTGTTATTTGGCTTAGTTTGCCTAGTCGTAGTTTACACTATGCAACTCTTATTGCTAAGCTGATTAGTTTGTTAGGAGAGAGAGAGAGAGACGAGGGGAAAAGAAACGGTCTTGTTCCCCACGTCTCTCTCGCCCACAAACTAATCAGCTTAGCCATAAGACTTGCATGGTGTAAACTGTGACCTACTGGTTGCAATATACAAAACGCAAAATTTAAACAAATAGACTTGTATCGAACTCATTCAGTAGCTCGTTTTTGACGCAAACCAAGAGTAAAGTGACAGTTCTTGTGTGAGTATTTTGCATATTTTTAGTGCAGAAATTTTTCGTGGTACAGTTTAGTAAGATAAAAAGATATATGTACGAAAGTGTAAAAATTTTAAAAAAGGTTAAACAAAAATTGTGAAAGTCCTTAAAAAAGAATTAATTTATAAAGCATAATAATAATAACTTTTAATATACATATTTTTTAAATTTATTTAATTAATCCTTTTGTTTTGCAAATTATGTATTTTTATTACTTAGAGTTATAAAAGTGTAAAGTATCTGGTTAGTCCTAGTTTGCACTATGCAAGTCTTATTGCTGAGCTGATTAGTTTTTTAGGAGAGAGAGACGAGAGGAAAAGAAATGTTTATTTTCCCCTCGTCTCTCTCTTCTAATAAACTAATCAGCTTAGCAATAAGACTTGCATAGTGTAAACTAGGACAATGGTAAACAAGATGCAAGATCATTTGCACAAGATTGTGAATTGGGCTAATATAAAATTTGTTAATTTATATTTAAACAAATTGCGCGGTCAAGAAAAAATAAAAGCGTCTTTTGAGAAAGTTTTTTTTAATGTTTCCTGTAAATTTGAATCTAGTATAGTTATTTTTCAGTCGACACTCCTTTTATTTTGCAAATGAAAAGCGACTAAGATTTTTCTTTTGAAAAGGAATACATATTATATTTCGTATAATTTTTTCTAATAATAAGTAAAATAAGAAAGACTTAAAATACTCATACTATATAATGGCTCGATTATGGATGGCAACCGAACTTGAGTTGCCCAGTTAAGTAGCAACGCAACTACTTAAAATTTGTATTATGTATGGCAACTTCCTCCAGTTGCCTAAAAGTTATCGAAAATACGATTATGACAAATTGGCAACTGAAAATAATATAAACAAATATTTAAAAAATAAGAAATACAAGTGCTAAAAAGAAAATTATTGAGTAAAAAGTGTTTAAAAACATTACTGATCATAAAAATTATTAGTTAAGTGGAATTAATTATTGGTGAAGAGAAGGAAATACAAAAGTTTAATCTATTAAACGAATCTTTAGAATTACCGCCTCTACTGTGAGTAAATGTTGTTGCCTTAAATAAGTTTGAACAATCTCTTTTTTATCTGTAAAAAAGAAATTCAAAAATAAAAATAATATTGCAATTACTGTTTAATTTTTCCATTTTTTTTTTTTTTTTTTGCTTAAATAAGTTTGAACAATCTCTTTTATAGATAGAGAGATGTAATGTAACGTAACCTACTTTTCATATAAAAATATCAATCAGCTGTTTTCGGCGTTACAGTTACATTAAATTACAGTCGGCTAACTGAGCCTTTAGTTGCCAGTTGCCATCCGTATAATACCACTTCGGCAACTAGCAATGCAACCAAAGTTCGATTGCCATCCATAATCGAGCCATAAATTTTTGTATTAATTTATTCTCTCATACATAATGCGCACTAAATCATAAACAATCCAAACTCAAAATTATCAAAATGGTTCCTGTTTTTTTCATAAACCAGTTTACTGAACAAATCTCCAACGGCTGCAAAAATATCTTTAGCAACACAGTCTTCTTGAATACCGTTACGACTGTTTTTATGTTATGTATATACTTGCGTCATTTGTGTAGTATCAACAGTTTTTTTTGCCTCTTCTCAACAGCTGGAATTTTTTTGAGTTGTGACTGTTCATGATTTATCGTGCTCAAATTAATTGATACACCTGAAAGAAAAATGTTAAAGGTTCAATCAGACGTGTCATACCATAATGTCATAGCCATAACCATAAACATATTTACTTCACCTACATATTAGTGCTGCTATAACCATAAACAGCTGTTTATGTGCTCATTTGTTTATTAATTTCAAAAGTGTATTAACTTTTTAATAAATGATTTTTGAAATGCCTGTGCTACATTTATTTAACCGGGGAAATCATTATCAACACAAAAAGTACAGTCACACTTGGCAAGCATTTAGCTCTGGACTGAATAAGGCCTCCCGCGTCATCGTAATTATTTCTAAAATTAGGTCAGGCCTGTGTTGGTTGTCCTACTGTGAATTGGCGACTCGCTCTCACTGGTTAAAGGTACTGAAAAATGCGGGTTGACATCTAAGGGATATTCAAATTACAAGCGGCGATAATCATCACCTTGGCAGTTGAGGCCACTGAATATGGATTCGCCTTGGTCAGGTAGGCATTTCCAAGTGTGAATTTTTTAAAGTATATTAATTTCCAGGCGTGTATCTGACAAAATACGGACGAAAATTCAACAGCATTTTGATATATTTCTCTTGTCAATATAATTGGAATTAATAATAAAAAATAAAATTTATTTTAAAAAGCTAATTAAACGTTTGCACGAACATTACATTCACGTAAGTAATGTCGGAAAATATCAAGAAATCCACATTAAATCAACAAAATACCAATTTAAAAGAAGAAACTCGTAAAATGCCATCGGAAAAATTAAATACAAAATCTAACGCCAAAAAATCACCCAGTGCCGATGACTCGTCCGACGATGATTGCATAATAATTGAGCCAGAGATAGAAATTATACAACTATTGGACAATGAAAGCTCTACATCAGTACCATTAAATATGCAGTTGCGGCCTCGCTAAAATTTAAAGTTATGTATACATAATTATTTGTTAATATATGGAGATGACTTAAAATTAATTTATGCAAATATTAAAATTATACGTTAATAAAATATATATGTGTGTGTGTATGTATGACGCTTTCATGCAAAGTATTATATCGTTAGTTTAATATATATATAAAGGCTCAAACTCATTATTTTTTGAATTCGTTATTATTATGAGTTAGGGCCTTTCTATATTAAGGTAACGATATTTATACCAAGTCCGACCGAAAATGGAACACAACTCTCATATAGTGGGCCGCTCTTCAATGTATTTCTATTGATTTATAAACAGATGAAACTACTCGTATTAAATAATAACAATAGAATTCAGAAATGAATAGTCTTTTTCATTGCGCTATTAAGAATTTGAGGGATTATTTAAGTGAACTGCAACAGCGTTATTACTATTGGAAATTTCAGTTTCTATGGTTAAAGTTGAAACAGCTGTCGAAAGTGAGTTCGATGAGGGGTGTGTTGTGCCGGTTGAATTTTCTACCGGAGTGCTGTCCGTAGATGGGTCTTGTTGCCTAGTCAACATAAACGATTTGACGACATCCTCGTATGTGGGAGGTAAATCCAAGTCTTTAGCACCTGGACTGGCGCTGTTGGAATGGTTGTTATCACTAGCCGCCGGAAAATGCACACTTTCTACTTGTTGAAGAGCTTGGAAAAAATAAAAGAGAACATGTAAATTTAAAAATATAATAATCAAATTAAATTTGCTATAGCGCATAAGTATGTATTAATTGTTTATGTGTAATACCCAATAATTAATAAAAAATGGGATTTCTTGTTAGTTAAATATTTTTGTATTTCTGCTAACGATATGTGCATGTGCAACGTTATTAATTTTTACTTTAAAAGAATTCAAATTAGCAAAGAATTAAAACACATTCCAACACATTTATTTTCGATAACTTCTGTGCCATCACTATAAACGGTCACAATGAAAATTGGTGATGTCAACCTATCTTTATTTTTCAGTATAATTTTAACGTTTTTTGTTGTTTCGATTTAGTGGTAAGCGACAAAAATTAAAGTTTTCACGACAAGGTTTGTCGTGTTTTGAGTTCGATTAAAGAAAAATAATTTGTACTTTTTCATGTAAACATATATTCAGGTATGTGATGGAAAACGGTCGTTTTCAAAACAATCGTTTTGAAAAGGTGTGATGAATTCCGATAGATTTTGAGTATAATTTTTGAGCTTATCTTAAACTCCTGACTTCTAAAAAGCACAATAGCAGACAAAACATAAATCACATATTGTAGCTGTGAAGAGAAATTTATCAAAAATGTCTGGAAAGACTATTAAAAACAAGTTTTAAAATTATTCACAAAACGACTATGAGAATCGTCGTGTCTAAATCGTTTTTCATCACATACCTGATTATATAATGATGGCAGTCATGAATAAAATTCCGCGAGAAATTTTTCGCGGGGAACAATTTAAAACAATAGAAAGTAATAGGGGGAAAAATTTCAATTGGAAAAGGGAGAATTTTCTCGCGGAATTTTTTTTTCATGATTGCCCTGAATACTGATTTTAATTGAATGAATAAATAAATAAATGTTTTTAAATTATTTGAACAGCCATACTACAAAAGTTACAGAAATCATATAGCAAAAAAAATATTAAAGATAATCGACTTTAAAGTAAAAAAATATATCAAAAATAGGCCTTTCAAGAATTCCTTTGAATGATTTGTCATAATTATTGCTGGATACCTACATAACGTCCTTCAATTTGAAGCATTTTTAACAAATAATACATATTATTTATTGTCCTGAAATCATTCTCAGTTTCAAGCGCAGTGTAAATCGTGTTTTTTTCATCACTCACATAACACAGTTATGCTGGCTCATAGAAGTTAGCAGCACTGACTGACATCATAAACAAATGCACGAAATTAGTGCGCAGGTTTGTCTCTTCAGTCTCTCATTAGTGTTAGTTCAACGGTAGTTAGCATACGATTTAGTGGTAGAATTAGTAGCGGATGTCGATTTTTAGTCTGTTCATGTGCGTGTGTGTGTGTGTGGTTCATAAGTAGTCTTTTTCTCAATTATTTCGTAATGTCAAAACAAAGTTACACATGCTAGCAACATGTAGAAAGCTATGGTAGAATTATAATAAAATTTTTAATATTCCTCACATTAAATTGATAAAAAGTTAAAGTTAAGATCAAAATCAAGGTAAATGTAATTGAAAGCTTTCATTGTTAGTGTTTATGTAATAATTGACAAGAAATGAGATATGCACATGTTCCATGTGTATATGTGTATGTATGTGTGTTTGTGTTTACATATCGTCATATCCCATCTAGCATTTGGAAGATTGTTTTCTGAAAAATCACCTTGCTGAGTCTTTTTAGATCACTATTCGTGATCAAAAACTGATTAATCACTTACACGATCAAAAAAGGACTCTAAAACGGTTCGCGCTAATGGTTAAAAATATTTCGATTTAAAATACAATAACAAATTGTATAGCAATCACAAATTAATCATCCAGATGTGTAAAATGTGACTATTATTTACGTTTGTTATTATCATATTTCGCTTACCTGGAAGACTGAAAAATGCTTAATCAAAAACAAATCATGCAGGTGTTTTAAAAGTGATTATAATTATGTATTTTATGATCATATTTTACGCAGATAGATGATTAAATACTAGTTGATATGTTATTTTTAAGTATAACGGGGCAATCTTTACGTATAATGTCAAAAACTTAATTTTTTTCATTTATAAAAGTTAAATCGAATATGAAATTAAATGATGAAACAGAATAAGTCTGCAGCTTCAGGAAAAATCGATTTCATATTAACAGAGCCATAATAAAATCAACGGCAGTAACTTCAACTGCTCTCTGATTTATGTTATATTTTCTTTCTGCTTATTTTTCTTTACAAAATGTATGAAATTTATTGAAAGTGTGGTAGCATAAGAAAAAAACGCTGTCAAAATAAAATAGATTCTGTCTCTGGACTGCTTTCTGTAACTTCCCTTTTGGTGTTAATTTCTATGGAAAATGTGTTTGTGCCGTAAATTCTGTTTGACCATTAAACGTAGGACTCAGAAAGCTGACTAAAAAAATACTGGAAGAAAAGTCAAATACGATTAGAAATGCGACTGATAAATGACTCAAATAACAGTCATAAATGACAATAAAAAGACTCATAAACTGACTGATAAATTTCTCAAATATGACTCGTAAGCGATTAGAAACATGGGTGAAAGACAATTCGAAAAAGAGTAAAAAATGAACGGAAATAAGGAAAATAAATGATCAGAAAACGATTCGAAAAATACCTTAAATACTACTAGAAAAGGGGTCGAAAATTACTCTAAACTAATATAGAAAAAGACTCATAAATGACTTATCAAGAAGAGTCGCGGGTAGTCACGTTTTTCTACCGACAAAAGTATAATTCATGATCAGAAAATGAGCGCATATTCTAGCTTTTTAATCGCGCAGAGGAGTCAAAAAAGACTCGAATTTGATTGAAAATTTCAAAAATTGCTGGATGGGATAAAATTAAAAAATTCAAAGTGTTTTTTGATATGATGCAATTAACGAAAATCCATCTACGCATCGTGTATGCTTAAAAATATGGCATTTATTAACGAAAATCAAAAAAGAGAACTAATGTAAAATAATTTAATGCGGGATGATGGGAAATCGTTCCAAATACATCACTAGTGTAAAATACTTTAAATGTGACTTACGCCTTTTTTATTTCATACGACGCTGCATGCGTACCTGTAGATACAGTGATTGACAGTCAAAGTGAGCCAGCCACTAATTAAAAAAAATTATGTGAAAACTATTTTTTTAATCGCTTCCCCAACCCCTTTTGTTCTTGCTTAGTTTATGCATCTAACATTATTGTATGATTTGACTGTAATTATTTTTTCGTGTTTTTCAATCGATGAAAATATAAATATGTACATATGAAAAACAAAAACAACTGCCTAAGTTCGCTTCAGACTTAAAGTGGACCACATAATTTTGGCTGTTAAAATGATGGCCAATGCTTCTGTAAGCATAATTATTTTTAAATCATATTTTTAATGAATTACAAAAGGTAATTAGCAGAGATGGATCGGCAAACAAGTATGGAAATAAGAAAGTGAAAATATATCTCAAAGAACCATAGCTGAATATGTCAATAAAAGTCAAGGAACTTTGCAGCACATTATTCATCAGTTTAGCAGAGGAGGAAGAGCCCAAAATAAAATTAAAAAAATGACAAAAGAAAATAATATTTAGCAAAATTTTATGAAATTATAAAAAATCAGCTTCACATAAACCTCAAGCTCGAAAGACAACACTATTATAATGGTCACGCAGCTCGGAATGAGCCATTTATTTGCAAGAATAATCCATTAAAAGTGTAAAGATACGACTTTTTGACAAAAGGTTTATGTCGATAAGAGCCATTTCACACTATGCCTTTTTAGCCTGCGTGGTATTGACAATTTTTTATTAAGCCCCCTACGAAAAGTCACGCACATTTACATTAAGCCTTTTTATTCATGCCTTTTAAGCATTTACATATATACAAGCTTAATGCTGAGAGTACAAAAAAGGCAAAGAGAAATGTCATAAATCCTCTCGAATTTTAATTTCGTGTCTTTTGTTTTACCCCGCAAGCTTCTCACCCCCTCTCACCGATAAACTAAAAAAGCCTGCCTGTACAGTCAAGCAGAAAAAGTAAATTGCGTCTAAGTATTAATAAATTCCCAAAAAAGTTTTTTGGGTTCCATTAACAGGTCAAAGTAAATTTATCTTGTCTGACTAGGACGGTAAAGAGATGGTATGGCGACAAAAAGAAACACGACCTTCAGCAACAAAACCTTGTCTCAAGTATAAAGCACGGAGGCGATTACATCATGGTTTGGGGTTGCATGGCTGGTAGTGGCACTGGAACTCTGCAGAACATTCCTGTGGATATACATATTCGTTTATATAGAAATTTTAAAGCAAAATGACAACGCACGCATTGACAAGACCTTAAAGATCAAACAACGTATCAGCAAAAATTTCAAAATTGAGTTTTTTACTTAATATTATTCCCTATATCATAACGCATATATATGCAAAATTTTGAACGCGTAATATTACAAATAACCAAACTATTACCAAATACCCTATCAGCAAGTGTACAATTTTCTGAAACCAAATAACCTATCAGCACTCATGCTAGAGAAGAAATCAGAGTAACTAGTTATTAACATTACAATAAATAAAAAATAGATTTTTTTTGTATTTTGTGTAACTTTATTTAAAAATTAAAAATTTTAGGAAAAATAAAAAATGTATACTTTAGAAGGCCGTGACGTACTAAAAAAAGAGGAAAATAAATCATCAAAAATCATGATAAAATTTTAATTTTGTTGCATAGTGTAATTTATGTTTAAACAAGTAAAAGAAACTATAACTGTTATTATTTAATTTAAATAATATTCATGTGTTCAAGGGAATCCTTAATTATTCATCTAATTAGTATTGCTGATAGGTTGTTTGGTTTCAGATTTTTACAATTCCAAATAACCTAAGCGCCATATCATAGGCTGTGTTTAGAAAAACAAAGCTTTCTCAACCGATATATACTTCTGGTTGCATTTTAATCAGAATATATAATTTTCGTTTCAATATTGCAAATATGTAGTTCCAATTTTATAACTTTTTTTTCTCTCCTGTAAACTTTTGAAAACTGCTTATAGGTTGTTTGGTCTTTAAGGTGACGATATGTTGTACGTGCGTGATTAATACGAATATATATTTAATTGCTCACACGTGTAAGAAGTATCACCAGTCTTCTGGCTTAAGTATTATTGAAAATTTGTGGGCTCGCCTCGATCAAAATGTGCGTAAACTCCACATTTCATCCAAAACGGACCTTCTTGATGCCTTGCAACTCGAATGTCACGCAATTCCTTCTACATATACCATTATTTTGCTGGAATCGGTGCCTAAACATCTGTGGGCGTAGTAATTTCTTCAAAACGTGGTACAAAAACGTATTAATGTTATATTTAAATTACTATTACCTGAAGTGGCGCACTTTCACTGTGTGATATATTTGCTCACATATTAATTTTTTAATTTTGTTTTGCGCTAACCTAAGTATCAATTTGAAATTAGCAGTGAAATATTTAGGATTGATATTGAACTAATAGAATTATATAAATATTTTTTTTCATCACATTTTTTATACGTTCTAAGAAATTTTTGCTAATTAATCAGTGTGACTCACGTTTACTGTGACACACTGTGTGTATATAATAAACCCATTGGCCTTTAGTTATTGACTCATTCAATCATTAATGAAATATGTTTTACATTGATTAATATATTAAAAGACTAGCAGCAACTTTTGATTAAATATTTAATTTAAGTGAAAGTTTAGTGAACGTTTTTTAATAATAACAAAACTTGATCGGAATATCGTAAACAATATAAATCATTTGCTCTTTGTGGCATTAGCAAAATTTGGCACTATTTTGGATTTTTTTTTTTAATTTTCAAACATATTTATATGTACATATATGCATGTATGCAGATGTAAAAAAGGAGCCAATTTAAAAACTTAAAAAAAGTTTTTGTGCATTGGAATTGTTTGAGGTAGTAGGCAGAAAATTTCAATGCAAATAAAACGACTTTATTAAAAATTTAATGCAATATTTATAGTCTGTACGACGATTTTTTCTAAATAAAATCAAAGTGTATGTCGAATTTCTCAATTTACATAACTGCAAAATAAATAAATTTCTTAAAAATATACTTTAAAGTGCTCTCCTATAAAACAGAAAAATTTGACTTAAACAATTTTTCTTATTGCCACAGAAATATGTGCATGTACACACATATCGCTCATTTACTCAAAGAACGTCGTAACTCAAAAATTGAATTTTTCAGTTAGTTATGCATATTGTATAAAAATTTCATAAAATATCTAGCTTACTCAACTCTTGAGAGAAAAATAAAATAAAATGCTATTTACAAGCCGTTCACATTTACGTAACGCATTTTATCAAATTTTTAAGCCTCCGTATTAATTAGATCGTAACAAAACTAAAAAAATCCTTGTAAAAAATTTTAACTCCCTATTATAACAAAGAAAAATCTCATAACTGCACCTGACCCGCTCCTGGACGGGTAAAATGTAAGACCGACCACAACTTATTCTTTCTCCCCAACAATTTTTCAGAATATGTGACCTCCGAGAAAAGGGACCTAGTGCGTCAAAAAAAACGGGTTTGTACTTAAGAGTGGATTCTGGTACTTAAAGGGTGTAGAATAAGATGAAATGAGTTAGATTTCTGATATTCATAACCAAGGACAGGGGTTTCATGCAAATGCATGTTTTTTTCCTTAAGCCTGATAGTGACAAGAACGAAATATCTTTACGAAACATTGAATTTTTGTGAAAATGCCATCGATTTGTTAGTGCATATTTGTGCATATTTTATTGAAAATGCATATTTTTGCATAATTTGGTCATATATGCATATTTTTGTCTCATATTTTGGTATAATTTCATGGTTTTTGTGTCATATTTGCTCAAAAGTTAAAATTTCAAAAAAAAAAAAAAAAAATATTGACAAATTATTAATGCAAAACAATTGGCAAATTCATTCGCTTGCATTGTTTTAGAATTGTAGAAGGAATGCACAACCACACACGCCTACCAAATATAACAAACATTGTCATTTTGATGATTTCAAGAGGAAATCGTTTGCTATTAAAGCCGAAAGTAGTTAAACCATTCTGCGGAAACTTGATATTGCTTTTAAAAATGACAGATTTAAAAAAATCTAATAGCTAGAATTCAATCCGTTGTAATGGTTGAGTTAACTAAATATGTAACATTATATAAAAAAAAATATATTTAAATTTGAGCCTTTCTTCAATGCACAAAAGCTTTCTTTCTTTCTAAAAAAAATGATAGAACTTCACATTCAAAAGTATAAAAAAGTACAATTTTTAAAAATTCGTGTTTGGAGCTAATAATGCAGAAATAATCGTTATATCATTTATAATATGGTGTACAAACTTAATATAAAAGGCTTGTACACGCACCTCTGGAGAAAATAAAATATTTTTGTGTCTTTAATTAGTTGTATGTGAACTTAAAACTTTTCTTTTGAGCAAAAAATTTTTAAAATATGTGCATATTTTACTGTTTTTAGTGCATATTTTGCGTTTTTAATGTCATATTTTAAGCGCCTAAAATACCTTTTTTAAGTGCATGAAGTCCTTGTCCCTGTTCATAACTAACCATACCAAATCGCATCTCCCAACTGAAGGTGTGTTCAAAGTGAGGGCGTTATGAAACTTTAAATGAGTTTTTCTCAAAACTTCATTTTCACACACTAGGTCCCTTTTCTCGGAAAAGGTCACATACATATACTCACCCCTTGAACCCATTTATTAAGGGCGTTCCCGAACAAAAATAATATTTTTATAAAATTTTCCCCAGTGACGTAACCCTAGAGGAGCCAAATGTATGACCGACCCACATTAATTTTTTCCGCTACATTTTTTCTAAACAGTACCTGTGTAATGGTATTCGTGACTTGTTTCTGAAAATACTTTTTTGAGCATTTGTTAGAAATTTTGTAAATTAAAATAAATTAGCTGAGTTAGAAAAGTTATAAAAAATTTATAAAAATTAATTGAATAACAGATCGATCTCATCTATCAAAAGTTTTGTTATATGTATTATTATTTCCAAAAAAGAACAATAACAAAAATTAAAGGCCTGACCCACGATATCGAAACGTTCGACTTGTTGCACATTTACATGTGAAACAACAATAACAAAAATTAAAAATTTTAAAAACCCCCGACTTTTTTCAGAAAAGATGTTATATCTTCTAAACGGCTGGACCGATTTTTTTCAAACATAGCTAAGAACCCTCTCGATCAAGCCATCTTTCAAACAGAAAAAACTAAATGAAAATCGGTCCAGCCGTTTGGCCTGTACGTGGACACAGACAGACACACAGACACACACTACAAATTTATACACCCCTTTTTTTAGTCGGGGGTTAACAAATTATTAAAATTTGTTTTTGTTTTGAATGTAAATGTGCGACAAGTCGAACGTTGTCGACATCGTGGGTTTGGCCCTAACAATTTTAAAAACCCTTGAATATATCTAGAAGTAGGTTTGCCAGATACCAAAAGTCATATAACTGGACACTGGAAAAAATTTACCTGCATTTTTAAAAAATAACTGGAAAATTTAAAATTACACTTATAGTTCAAAATTTGTTTTTTTCTCAAAATTACCTCGACATTTATCTAATGGCAGTCCCTCAGAAAATAGAAAATGGGCATCATGAATTGGTAGTTAAAGAAATTACTTAAAGCCATGACTCACTATCCTACACAATCGCATGATCGAAAAAATACAACCATGAGTTGATGAATTGTTATTGTCGTTTAAAAATTTTCATAGACTCAATCATACCTGGGTTGCGTTTTCTCAGATATCAAACGATTGTGTAGAATAGCACATTACGGCCTTTACAACTATCTAACTTAAATCTTAGTAAACTCCATAGGTGGAGAAAACCCAAATATAGCTGTATGTTAGATTACAAGAAAATGTCTGAAAAAGTGTATGTAAAAGTATGCATTAATTTATCGGACAAGTTTTTAGTATGTAGGGGGAAAACCGATATTTTAAAAATCTACTGGCAGCACTGATACAATTTTTCAAAGAAAAAAAAAATCAAATCAAGAAACATGAAAAAAATTATCGAACGGATGTAAAATTTTTTTGGAAGGAACCTTTATAGAGAATTGAAAATACAACAAGAGTTTTAAATCCTCATATGAATTAGGTATTAAATTTTTTTCTGTAGAAGACATTTTATTAATTAATTAAAAATATTATTAAAAATATATATCATCAGCTAAAACGCAAACGGCCCTATCTAACATTTTTGAAATTTTACAGGAGAAGCAAAATACTGTTTTAAACCAAAAGTATAGTTTCAATCAGCATGGTTTTCACCAGAATTATTATTAAATTAAAATCAAATTTTGTGATATTTGAATGGCTATGTTAGTTAGGTCCTTTTGTACCTTAGTTTTCTGAAATCAAAGGCCCTATATACACTTTAAGGCAAAATAGTTTTATCATTTATTTTAATTATAAACATTTTTATTATATATTAATTTATTTTAATATTGCATCATTCATTAAAATTAAACAAAAAAAGACTTCATTTAAAAACTTTCAAGAATTGAATAATGAATTTAGAAAATATGAATTAATTCTCAGAGGGTATGCTAATCATGGAAAAAAAATGACAATCTTTTGGTAGTAGTGGCTTTAGATCCTGCTGGTGCTGCTACTTCTTTTTTTTAGAAATTTTCAATCTTTCTTTATGCAGTTTCGGAAGTAAAACAGTATTGATTTTGTTTTCAGTTCGTTGTGGAAGCTGGGCATAATTGTCATCGATTTTAGTTTTAAAATAAATAGTTTTTGTTTGTTCGTATGCCAACGCGCATCATATTGACAGTGGGATCCCCGGATTTTTTTTCCTTAAAAATAATGTAGTTTTCAAATTCAGTTGATTTTACAGATATGCACTTCATACTGTAGCTGGTCTTACAGATATATACCGCTTAGGGACAGATTCATAATCAAGGAAGTAATCGTGATTCAAGTGGTGAACTTTTGGAGGGAACGGCTCTTTACGTGCAGTTTTAATCAAGTTAACGAATTCAAATAGCATGTTTATTTCCTTATTTTTGCCCATATAAACGATCACTTAAGTCTTTTTGCGTTTATCAAATAAACACTTTTGTAGATAGGGCCGTTTGGTTTTCGTTAATAAAATCGCTCATTTTGCTCAGACAAGTCTAAATTTTTTTGTGGTTGTGTATTTTGATGCAATGCATCAGAATCAACCAAAAAAGCGATTTTGGATTTTTTGTTAGTTAGGGCCGTTTGCGTTTTAGCTGATGATATGTACATATAGACAAAAAAATATTTTTCAAAATTAAAGATATTCTTTTTTAACTGGACAAATTTTATTTTAGCTGGTAACTGGACAAGGCTTCAAAAACTGGAAAATCCAGGCCGTCTGGCAACCCTATCTAGAAGAGATGTGATATCTTCTAAACGGCTGGACCGGACCGTTTTTCTTAAAACATAGCTAAAAACCCAATCGATCAAGTCACCTTTCAAACAGACTAAATCAAACTCGGTCCAGCCGTTTGGTCTGAACGTGTACTCGGGCAGACACACAGACGCACATTACTAACTTAACACCCCTTTTTTAGTCGGGGTTTAAAAATAAGTTTTGAATAACAAAATTAAAGAAAACAAGACACACAAGTATCACACAATTTTCGAAGATAAGATTCGTTATAAGTTCACATTTTAAAATATTTGATTATTCTTCAAATTAGGTCATATCATGTGAGACAGCATTTTAAGAGGGCAAATATAAAATATGTGCTAGAAATAGAAAGAAAAATCCAAAAAGTCACCAGAATTTATATTTATTCCTAATCATTGATTTTTGCATAAATTATGCACGTAAAATGAAGAAGTAACAACACCCACCTCAAAACTGTCATTTCTCATTAAGCTATTTGCTTACATACATACATATATACTTATTTCGTTAATTTAACGTACAAAGGTGATAAGTCGGTTTTTCCTATTTTACAGAAAGACCAATAAAACTCTTTTCATTGGCTTTATTTTGTTCCTAGATTATTACTATTACAAAAAAGTAATAATCTAGGTTAGGAAGGGTAGTGTTGTAACATACATTTATTCAGAAATCCAATGGGATCCATTGTGAGTGAATGTTGTAACATACATCCATTCAGAGACCCAATGGATCCCATTGTGAGTCCCTTCTATTTGTACCCGTTAGAAAATCAACCCCGTTTGTACCTGCTTCTATTACATGTCTCTAAGCCACTTCTTCGACTTTGCAATTTGAAATATCACTAATGCTTTCTTGAAAACGTTTTCTCAGCCACCTAAGATTATGGCAAAGGGAGATAATATGCTCATTAGTTTTTCATTCCTCTTCATCATCGTACATTGTACAGAAATATGGAAACATAGTTTGCCAAATGCTGGTCTCGGTCTGACCGACAGATAGACAGTAGCGTCCGTGCCTATCTTCATTTTGTATGGCAACAGCACCTAGAACAGTGTCCTTCTGATCGCCTCACACCAATCACTAGCATTGATTAAAACGTTCTCCCGTTTTGGGTATCAACCACAGCCACCACGTACGATTCTACACACACGCCGCAAGTGTAATTGATTACACCCATAGCAGGCACAGCTCAACCACTCATCAGAGCCAGACATATGTCTGTGCCGCCAACAATCCAGTGCATACTCCACACCGCTCAAAATCATCCCTTTAACCCCGTGGGACGAAATTGACCATTTAGCAAAGGATCATGTCGACCGCTGTACACATCCAAACTCCTAGAGCAGTTTGACTGTCGGGCAACCGGCACCCGTAGCACCAGAGACAAGCATCTGGTCATACCTCGAAATTCCACCCCGAAAAGCTTCACCTCTATTAGGCTTCTGAACTCAGGGCAGTTTCAGGTGACGCTGTACCTGATGGACGTCACAGATCTGTTTCCTTTTATAAATATGTGCACATCCGTTACTCTGTTGCCAGAGATTGAGTAGTAACACATAAGTTCTATGGGTAAAGCACCAATGGTACGTCAGCGGAAAAAGCTACATTACCCCAATTGGGCCCCGTGATTTCCCCACCCATGATATGCTATGGATCCCTCTGGGGGTAAAAGACTCTGCAGGTTGCGGCAACATCTAAACTCTGCAATGTTTAGAGATTGGCGTGTCTTCTTGCAATAGACGCAATGAGGTCATATCCAACCTTAGCCAATGAGGCCTTGATTGGACTACCAATCGTGGTGTCGGTAACGGGCACTCATTGGTCCAGCATAGGACTGGAAGGAATGCCTGTGAACTGTTGTTTGGCAGGAGATTTAATGACACAATTCCACCAAGGCTATTGTGGGAGGAAAGCTGTTCCACTGTGAATTCCAGTTTGTGTTGATATACGGATGGATCCAAAACGGAAGATAGAGTGATGCAAGAGTCATTGGCCCAATGTAAAAATCTCTGTGCCCATGGGCGAATCGCGTACGCTATTTCAGGCAATCACCAAATATGTTGACATTAATTTAAATAGGGCATTAAAGACGCGAATATACTCACGTTTTCCGATAGTCTGGCAACTCTTAAGTCCCTTCTTTCATACGTTTTAGAGTGCTTTGACTTATTTCAAAAGCTAAACATACGGAAAAAGGTTTCCATTTACTGGATACCCGGCCACAGCGGTCATCCGGGGATCGAGGAAACGAATGAACTGGCCAGGAAGGCCTCTGCTGCTCCATTTATGGAACCAGAGGCTTGTTGTGGCGTAAGGTGGTTGACTGTAATCTCTCTAATCAAAGGACCGACCGCAAAAGAAATGTGGCTGACTTCTTCTGGTTTGAGGCAGGCCAAGGAACTGATTTACGACTTGTTACAGGTTTTCTTTCTGATCACTTTGGACTGAAGATGACGAGACTACGGCACACATTATTTGTGAGTGTATCGTCTTGTGTACCAGTAGAAGACGTGTTATTCATTCTGAGTTTCTGTGTTCAGATGATATTAAGCAGCCTTCTCCAATATCTATGCTGACTTACTTAAGGAGAGCCATATAGAGCTTGAATTAATTTATGTTACAGATCTATGGCACAAAAGATCTATCAGGTGTCGCAGAGCCGGTCTTTGGACCAGATCTTTCCCCTATTATATGGGTTTTAAAAATGGCTACTACTAAAAAAGGTTATCAGTGAACTTGCATTGCATTTTAAATTAAATTTAGCTCTTGTGATGCAGAGCAGTGATACATTTCCGAACAGGCCCTATTATAAAGTTATTTTTTATTTATTTATTTAGTGCTCTAAAATTTAGAATATTTTTAATTTTACTTGGACTAAGCACGTTCATATGCGATGGCTTAATATAAAAAAGGGATATTCCATTTTTTCCGAAATGGCAATCTCAACTTTTTCTGGTAGTCAACGTGTAATTAATCCCCCTTATCGTGGTTGTCGTATTTCGACTTCAAATTCTACTATTTGTAGTTGATTAAATAAAACAAATACATTTTTCTTTAATCTAGTACAAAACGCCCGATTTTCACCACAAAATCGCCAATCACAATAAGGGGGAATATAATATATTACAAGAAGCACAGGGCCATATAATTACATTCTCCTTAAAGAACTAGCTGCGTTACAATTAAAAATAACAATGTATGGCCTTTTGAACAATTATTTTTGCATGTAAATCTAAGCTGCCCAAAGTAGCACCAGAGTGCCGAACATCAATCGGCTTCTTATACAAATGAATACACATACGGGAATACATTTACCTCGTGTTTCTCTCGGTGGTCAGCTCTGATATAAATACTTTAGTTTTTATTCATTTTTTTTTTCGAAAATTCGAGTTACGCCTTTCTTATATTAAGCCATCGATATGTAGTTTTCTATTCCATTTGTTATTTTGTGGACTTATGACATTCTCTTGGGGAAACAACATAATGATGCCTCTATTTTATAAATGAAGTATTTGGAGCGGCATAAAAACTTCACTTTTGCCAGAAAGTTGACTTAGCACGATTTACTTAAATAACAAAAAGAAAAATTACAGATGCAAATATGTACATATGTAATCCCAGAGCACTTTTTTGTATGACGAACTAAATATGTACTATATAATTTTCTTTTCTTTTTTACTTTCAGTTTTCTTCAAGACATCTGACGTGCCATACTTTTCAACGCCATCATGTTAAAACGTTTTGTTACTTGCAGCGTGTTGGGTGCCAGTGCCATTGGAACAGGTTTAAGTTTGCATACGAATGACTACGATTTGAATTCACTGGGCATAGTGCGTCTGGGACGTTCCGCTGTGGCTGTGGTAGATGTAGCTTTAACGTATAAACGTGAATTGTATTATAAGGAATGGGACAAAACTTCTCAGGAATACAAACAGGAAAAAAGTCGTGTTCATACAATTGCCGCTAAAAGACTTTTAGAATTAATATGCACGAATAAGGGAGTCTATATTAAAGTAGGGCAACACATTGGTGCCTTAGATTACCTGCTGCCCAAGGAATTTGTGAAAACTATGAAAGTACTGCATTCGAATGCTCCACAAAATCCCATCGAAGACATGTACAAAGTTATAAAACAAGATTTGAAACGAAATCCAGAAGATATATTTGACAGCTTTGAAAGAGAGCCGTTGGGTACTGCCTCCTTGGCTCAAGTTCACAAAGCCACCTTGAAGACGGGAGA
The DNA here is from genome assembly GCA_949987645.1 of Tachina grossa. Taxonomy (NCBI): domain Eukaryota; kingdom Metazoa; phylum Arthropoda; class Insecta; order Diptera; family Tachinidae; genus Tachina; species Tachina grossa. The sequence continues at coordinate 44,334,739 of OX465278.1, read as the reverse complement.
AGTGGTGGCGGTTAAAGTGCAACATCCTTATGTTAAGGGCAACTCAAGGGTAGATATGAAAACTATGGAACTGGCTGTAAAAGCTTTAGCTTTAATTTTTCCCGATTTCAAAATTCAATGGTTGGTAGATGAGTCCAAAAAGAATTTACCGATTGAGTTGGATTTTATGAATGAAGGTAGAAATGCTGAAAAAATACAAAAACAATTTCTTAAATATAGTTGGCTAAAGGTGCCCAAAATCTATTGGGATTATTGTTCGCCGCGTGTTCTAGTCATGGAATTTTTGGAAGGTGGACAAGTAAATGATTTGGAATATATACGCAAGAATCACATAGATACTGTAACAGTGTCTAACAAAATAGGCCAATTGTATTCGGAAATGATTTTCAATACCGGTTTCGTTCACAGTGATCCGCATCCGGGCAATATATTGGTGCGAAAAAATAACAAGAACAAAGCTGTAGAAATTGTACTTCTCGATCATGGCTTGTATGCCAATTTAACGGACAAGTTCCGTTATGATTATTCCAAATTATGGCTGAGTATATTGAATGTTGATCGAGCGGGTATGAAAACATATTCGCAAAATTTGGGCATAAAAGGAGACTTATATGGGCTGTTTGCATGCATGGTTACGGGTAGACCCTGGGAGACTTTAGTAAAAGGCGTGAACAAAGTTAAATATACAAAAGAAGAGGTGAGTGTTTAACTTTTGCAATAAAAAAAACTAAATATGTATATTGAGACAAATTTTACTCTGATAAAAAGAGCGATTTGGCGTGAATTCGGTTATTGATGAAAATAGAATTTAAAATAGAAAAAAATAAATGGTGGGATATATTGTACTTTACACTGCGAATCACTTAAATAAGGAACTTAATTTTACCAATTTTTAACGAACACATCGCTCCTTCATTGCAACATAGATATGTATTTCAAAAAGCAAGAAACGGTGCGGAAGGAGGGTGGCGCCGTTGGAACTATCGATTGTGCTGATTTGTTAGCCACGATATCTTAGTGGCCGAGTGAGCAACGCGCGTTCGTTGTGGAAAAATTTTTTAAGAGTAATGATTCTTACGTAATTGTTCGTCGACAATTTTGTTCAAACTTCGCTATTCGGCGAATACGCGATGGACCCAGTGTAAATTTAATTCGTTCGTGGGTGCAGAGATTCCGCGCAGGGGCCCAGTCGATCTTCAAGGACTCCCGAAAATATTGCACTGGTTGACAGCAGTTTACGTAAAAATCCGCGACTTTCAATACGGAAAAGAGCAGCCTCACTGGGACTTCAAAGAGCTATTATTCATGAAATTTTAACAAAGAATCTGAAGTTCCATCCTTTTAAAATTCAAATCGTTTAAGAACTGAATGAAAGTGATTTTGATTTACGCAAACATTTTTGTGAAACCATGTTGGAGTGTTTTCGCACTGTAAATCCCAATTTTTAGAGCGACGAGGCTCATTTCTACGTCAACAAGCAAAACTGCCGTCGAGAAATTAGCCAAATTGAACCAAAATTACTGTAGCGTGTGTCGCAGAACACAAGGCTTCGTTTCGAACAGTGTGTTCAGCTCGACGGAAAACATATGGGTGAGATACTCTTTTAAAAATAAAATCCACATTTTCATTCTACCGTTCAATGCTCTAAATAAAACTTTTTGTGAATTATTACGTTTTTATTTAAATTTGAAAATATAAATCTGCTACCATACAATATCAATCTTTGTACAATAATATCGCAAATATGTGGCCCATAAGCAAAAAGTGCCTCTACATGAATTCCAACGAAGCATAACTAATGCTTTTTTCTATATTTAATTTTATCGGTTATTTTACTTCCCCAATGATTCGGCTATACAACGAAGGATAGACCGCTCATGTTACATTATGATTAGTTTCTGCTGAAGTCAGTATAGTTCAGTGACCACTGATTATGTCTTCATCACTTGAACTTTCCTACAACAACTGACACAAAGGGACACTAATGCACATCAGAAAAATACGTAGTGTTTTTATTTAATGACTGTTGGATACAGGGATTGAACCCACTACCTTTGATTTTGTAGTCAACGTGCTCACTACTTCAGCCAACGCCACCCTAGCAATAATTGTCATATAGTTTTCTATATATCTCTAGAGAGTATAATTGTATATTACTTAATCATTAAGTTCTTAGTAAATTGAAAATCTGCATAATACTTTTTTTTTATTTGGCCTATGGTTCTCCTGCTGCAAAGACTCGATATGTTTTAGTTTCCTGCAAGCATAATCGCCAGTATAAAAACCTACCTGATGTAGGGCACAATTAAATATTAAACGACAAAAAAGAAAGCACAAAATGAACTGATTGTTCGCAATGCGCAAATATGATTTATTTTTTTGCTGTATGTATGTACATACTGGTATATCTGTACAAATATCAGCATCAATTGAAAATCATACAATAGTGCCGAACAAGAGTTACTAAGAGCGAAAGAGAAAGGGCAAAACGAGCAAAATCAACCATAATACAAAATAAAAAAGGGAATTTCATTTATATGGAGATTTTAGAAAAACAGGCCAGGCCGGTGCCCTTTATCATTTGTTTTTCACTTTTTGCAACATAAAACAAATTAACAGCTTTTTTTGAAATTTGAGAAGTGCGGGTGGTTAGATCTAAATATATTTGCTATTCGATTAACCGCGAAAATCGGCTATCCGTAATGCTTCTGGTCCCGACCATCACGGATAATCGAGGCCCGACTGTATATTTAAAAAAATTTAGTTTTTGGAGTTAATAATGCATCATATCGTTACTTTAATATAAAAAGGACCTAACTCATTTTTTTTTAATTTTTGAAATCGAGTTTTTTTCTATATTTTAAAGAAAATTTATTATTTGACATATTTTCAGAAGTGTACATAAAATAATTGAAATTTATTTGCTGGTAGTTTAGCATGTCCACACACGCACCTCATTGGCGCTTGAACCAAATCTATGCATAAAGTAAGAGATTTGTGACTGTTTAAAATTTGTGGTTAAAGTCTACTGATGATTTGGTTCAAGCGCCAATGAGGTGCGTGTGTGGACATGCTAAACTACCAGCAAATAAATTTCAATTATTTTACATATGTACACTTCTGACAATATGTCAAATAATAAATTTTCTTTAAAGTTCAATTTATGTTTTATTTTTCATTTAGCCTTGTAAATACTTTTATTGTTATCCAATGGATTTCTATTTGCTGGGTTTTGTATCAGTTTCAAAGCCTACTGAGTTTATTTTTTCTTTTGTGATTTTCAAAAGTATTATTATTTTATGAATTCTCATATAGTTTTTGAAAGTCTATGCATAAAGTAACACAGGATTCAGACGATGAAATTTATGACGTCTATTTTTCTTCATTCCCTTTTGAAGTTGCTACCAAAAATTCTTTGCGTTCATAGCATGATTATCTTTACATGTCTAATTTTTTTAATTGATTTTGATTTTTATTGATTTTATTGTTTATACACACATTTGCAGTACATACCCTGTCGGAGAATGTGTTGTTGACTACAAAAATAGTTAACTTATAGTTAACTTTTCTTAGACTGACTAAAAGCTAACTGCAATTTCATCCAGAACAAACCCAAAATTAATTATTAAGTTGAGTACGTAATCAAATTTCATGAGAGCCAACAAATTTATTCTCAGCTACTTTCAAACTCATTTCAGTTTTATAGTAACATTTTGCTGTTGTTATTTTAGATGGGCCCGGAAAATTTTTTTTAACTTACTGACGACCAGGTGATTTAAAAAAGTCAACTTTAAGTTAGCTGAAAGTAGTGCAGAGTGAGACAATTTACTATTTTTTGTATTGTAAGCTCAATTTTACCATCACTATATTTACAACAGTCTTACCATTGTCGTTTTGTTCTTTTTACTAATTATACACATGTTACTTAATTTGCTTATTTTTTGTTCTACTTAAGACAAACTTTTTTGGTTTGTTACTATTAAGTATATTTTTATTTAATTTTTGCCACAGGCCCATGGCTATTTAATTTAATTAAATGGTAAGACTGTTGTAAATATAGTTATGGTAAAATTGAGCTTACAATACAAAAAAGCTTTCAGCAAATTGAAATACGATGAATCAAAACAATTCACATATTCCATTTGCAATAAAATGCTAAGTATATAAAGCAGAAATCTACATCAACTGACACCACACACAGTGGACCAAACACAAAAGAACGCTGATGATGAAGGTTTAGTGGCCTTCGAAAACGGCTGGCTGTTCCGTTCAACTATGTGTTGTTAGTCAGAATATTTACAACAGACTTTGGTGTTATTTGTTCATTAATAATTATCACATGTAATTTGGCTTAAAAAGCGATACGAACTTTAGCCCGTTCAAATCACAAATATACTTTTATTGTTATCCAATGGATTTCTAATTGTATAAGGATGTAGAAAAATAAAATGGGTTCACCTGGATATAAATTATTTGCTGGGTTTTGTATCAGTTTCAAAGCCTACTGAGCTTATTTTTTTTTTGTGATTTTCAAAAGTATTATTATTTTATGAATTCTCATATAGTTTTTGAAAGTCTATGCATAAAGTAAGAGGTTTGTGACTGTTTAAAATTTGTGGTTAAAGTATACTGATGATTTGGTTCAAGCCCCAATGAGGTGCGTGTGTGGACATGCTAAACTACCAGCAAATAAATTTCAATTATTTTTCTATATTTTGATAGAACATGTATCGAAAAATACAAAAATTTCAATTTGCAATGAAATAATTAGTTAATGCATTTATATAGTAAGGTAACGATATTTAATGCAAAAGGCTTTTGGACTTACCACTAGAGAAAATAAAATATTTTTTATTTTAAAAACTTAAAACTTTTCTGCAAAAGTAGCTTTTCGTGTTATACCGCTGTTGCAATGAAGGACTTTTAAACTTCTTATTCTTATTATTAATTTGGTGAAAATTGTGAATGAATTTTTTTCATTTAAAGGAAATTGTTTTTTTCTTAATTTAGCTATAAAAAATTAGGGTCCTTATTTTATAAAAGGCAACAATAAATGATCAAACAGAATAAGTCCGTAACTTCAGGGAAAAACGCTGTCAAATTAACAAAGCATATAATAAAATCTACGGCAGTAACTTCAAATGCTCTTTCATTTTTTTCTTTTGTGATTATTTTTCTTTGTACATAGTTTTGTTTTCAAAATGTATGAAATTTATTGAAAGTATGGTAGCATTTCTGAGAGAATATTTATTTATATGTGAGAGCATAAGAAAAAACGGTGTCAAAATAGAATAGATTCTATTCCTCGACTACTTTCTGGGCTTGCTTTTGTGTGTCAATTTGTATGGAAAATGTGTTTATGCCGCAATTCTGTTTGATCATTAAGCGTCGACGAATTTTTGTATATCGTCACCTGAAATCCAAAAGGCCGTAAGTAAGTACACTTTTTACTATTTTACATAAGAAAAAAACTTCATAAATTTAATACTATTTATATGTTAGGTGCCCAATTGAATAATGAATAAAATCGATATTTTTGAACATATGTGAATAAAATTTTAGGAAAATATGTATTTTGGTTAATCACATCATAATCAATCAAAGTCTATTTTGAAATTTTTGGTTGTTACGGCCTTTTGGATTTTAGGTGACGATATGTTTTGTCTTGGTAATTTACATATTTTTTACAGAAAATTTGTCAACGTTTTAGCGTTGCCCTAAGAGTTTTTTTAAGAAAGTAGAGTCATGAGTTGCAATTCTAATCCACGAAAGTTTGAATAGCATAGAAATTAAAGTTTTATTTTGAATTTAAAAAGAAAGGATGCTCTTAAAGGTTAAACAGACCTGCCGTAGCCTTAACCATGCTTCTCCTATTAGTGTTGTCATAACCATAAACAGCTGCTGATGTGCACATTTGTTTATTCATTTCAAAATCGCATTAACAAATATGTCTAACCAGCAAACTAAAGCTCATGGTTACGGTGAAAAACCATATTTCAATGGTAAGTCTATGGTAAGTCCTAGTTTACACTATGCAAGTCTTATTGCTAAGCTGATTAGATTGTTAGGAGAGAGAGAGAGAGAGACGAGGAGAACAGAAACGCCTCATCTCTCTCTCTCTCTCCCTCAAACTAATCAGCTTAGCAATAAGATTGATTTGCATAGTATAAACTAGGATAAATAGTTATGACCACGCCGTTATAGCGAGTCACTTAAAATAATAATAAAATAAAATACAGTGTTGCCCATAACACTTGAAAAATTCAGTTAGGAATTGAGTGGTAAATCGATCTTATATAATCTTGTGATATTGAGTTCCAGAGCATTTTTATTGCTTCTTTTTCTGTATTTTATTTTTCTAACAAGCCATCGCCTCCCCCCCCCCCCCCCCCCCTACCCCAACAAACATTTCCATTATGTTAAGATTGAAATATAATATGGAGGACAAATAATAGGTTCTGCACATTGCTCACGAATTCATTGATTTACAGCTCTGGCAGTGTAAAATGGAGTATTGTCATGCTATCGGGTTCCCGATATGATATGGGTTCAAATAATTGTAAGCGTTCGAAAGAAAGAAATATTGGGCGCCGCCTTCTACTATGACACTATCGACTTGCTATTTGAAACGGGAAAAAGGATATTGGAAGCCTTTTTCTCGTTTCAAATAACAAATCGATAGTGCCATAGTATAATGCGACGCTTTCGCTTTCCGCTTTCCCTGCTGCGTCTTCGTTGCAAAAATATTTCTTTCTTTCTTAAATAGTGGAAATAAAAGTTATACCCATCTGGCAAATCGTTATTGAACTTTTTTCATTAGAAAAATATTCGTTTAAATTTGATAAAAATTGAATTCCTTATTTAAGTGGTTCGCAGTGTATGTTTCACTGTATTTTATATATTTTTTTGTAATTGGCTTTCCTTACTTTTTTTAAAATAATTTTTCTTAAATTTCTTTTACACACATTAATATAAAAAAAAAATCAAATCAAATATGTATTTATTTTTCTTATTTCCAGAAAGACACTCTTCAAAATAACACATCTCTAGTACTACCTCACATTTCAGACGTTCTCGAACAGGTGGACCGTCAAATGCTGTTGATTTTGAAAACCAACGATTTAATACGTGGCATTGAATCAACATTACGCACACAAAATCGCATGACTGCCTTTTGGGTCATGTCCAAATGCTGCTTACATTCGTCGTTTAGCGAAAAAATGTCGCAAAGCACAACGAAATCCCAGCGTTTAGGAATTTTCTTACGCGAAAAATGGGAAATCTTTAAATTAAATATTTATTATTTGTATTTGGGTTTGATAAATTTCGGCTTATTTGCTGCGGCTAAAGAACTTCTTTGATAAATAATTAAGATTTCGTACATGATTTTATACATACTATTGTGTAGTTAGTCCTAGTTTACACTATGCAAGTCTTATTGCTAAACTGAATAGTTTGTTAGGAGAGAGAGAGAGAGAGAGAGACGAGGGGAAAATTAACGTTTCTGTTCCCCTCGTCTCTCTCTCCTAACAAACTAATCAGCTTAGTAATAAGACTTGCATAGTGTAAACTAGGACTTAGATAGGTAATTTATTTTTTATAAGTGAGCTTAATTGTTGTATTTTGTATGTTTTTTTATAAAATAAATGATAATTTATTTTAAAGTGTTATTACGAATTTGTAATTTAGACCTTAATTGCCCAAATCAAGTCATTAAAGTGATGTTTATATGAAAATAAAAATGTAAATCGAGTCGATTTGAAATCGTACGATTTAAGAAAACTAATTCCGGCCTCAATTATCATATCTGAAGGAATATTATCGTATATGATATTTAAAACATCTGAAGGGCCGTTATTAATTTTGGAAATCGTACGATTTCAAAACGACTAGATTTACAAAACACGGGGAGTGAACTTAATAAATAAAAAAAAATATATGTATGTACTTTACCTCTTCTACGTTGGGCAGCTGCACGTTGTTTCAGTTCTTTACGGCGCGATATAACCATCTTGGAAAATAAAAAAATTATTTTCAAAATATGTAGTCACCTCTACATTCCATATTTTTCTATTTTTTTTTTTTCAATAAATAAATACCTTAATGCAAATAATAGCAGCAATCAAAAGTATGAGCAAAAAAGTACAATAAGCATAGGAATAAGTAAACGAATATGTAATCATTGGTGGGCCAAACGGTGCGTAGCTGGGTGAGTAAGGAGTAGTTGAAGTTGCATACCAAGTAGAGTTATGTAAAGGAATAGTAGCCGAACTTTTCAAAGCTGGCAGCAAAGTCGTATTTAAGCTCACACTACTAGCACTTTCGGTTTTATTTAGCGGAGTTGCCAAAGCGTAGTTCATTAGCACACTCATGGCAGTTTTTATTCGATTTAGGTTATTTTTCTTCTTCGAAAACAAACGTTTGTTTTGAAATTTTATTTGCGACTAATTTACAAAACCAATTTCATTTAATTATTTATCTATTTTTCGCTGCAATGCTAAAGTACACTTAAGGCAAGGCATTATTTGTTTATTAGTCGAGAACTTTTTGCATTTTTGTTACTGTCCGATGTGCGCAAAATAACACTGTGCTCGAATTCAAATTTTTTTTTTAACAACCCGGGGAACCGGGTTTGTGAATCTAATTCGAGAACGCTGAATCCAGTGGTTTAAAAAATAATTACAATTGAAAACTTGTTTAAAAGCACCTCAAAAACACAATTTTTCCTACTTTTCTATCATTTATCAACCTTTATGTCGATATGTATCGCATGAAAAGACATGTATTGATGAACTTGCGTCCTAAGAAAACTTTTTGGAAAAAATTAAATTTTTTTCCGAATTTTTTGCGTAGTTTTTTTGGGGCAATTTTTTCTAATTGGGGTAGTTTTCCAATTTTTTTTTTTCAAAAATTTCTTTAGGACGCACATCCATAATATATCCTTTTAATTGATATAAAAATTAATGAATAGTAAAACTAGGAATAATTGTGATTTTTAGGTGCTTTTAAGCAAGTTTTCAATTTTAATTATTTTTTAAACTAGAGCTAACCTAAAAAAATGGTTAGCACCATTGGATTCAACGTACTCGAATTAGGTTTACCCATCAGGTCCCCCGCTTGTTACATTTTTGAACTAGCACAGTGTAATTATTGTATCTAATTTACCATTTGTGCAACGATTATTTTTATATCGATATCGTGATTTATTAAGTCATGACCCATTGATAAGATAAGGAAAACGATCTGCATTTGGCATGGTCATTTATTTTTTGTGTCTTACTTCTCGTAATAGTGGCATATGATTTTATATTATTGGAAAGAAATAAACGGGTTTAATTAAACATACTCGTACATATAAGTTAGTATATGGATTTGCATTGGAGGGTTTCCCGAAATCAGGAATTACTTATGCTGGGATTTTAGAATACATATTTATATAGGAAATAGTATGTTGCAGAACATTTCATTACTTTGGGATGCAGTCAGAAATGTGAAATATACTTCTCAAACTAAAGTATCTGTAATAGTGCCCAGCAAAAAATTACACATTACCATTACAACTACTTGCCATATAATGACTTACTTTTTTGATTGCCAAATTTCATTACTCGCTTACAAATCACATTACCTTAAAATTAAAAAAATGACGTAAAAATTGCTAAATGAAGAGAATGATATTTTTAGATTAAATAGATTGCGTGAACAAGTTGCCAAATAAAAAAAGTAAGTACTTCGCAAGAATCGATTATTTTAGTCTCACGTCTTGTTAAAATCATTAAGTTGGTAATCCAGTAGGGAATGTGCAATGCTTAATTCCACACTCGATTACCTTTTTTGAAATTTTTTGCTGGGTTTCTTTGGCTGAATAACGACTTTATACTTAACTTTACTTAATTATCTTAAGGTAGGATCACACGATTGCCCTAATCAGTGTTTCCCTATATGTACGTTTGAGGCAAAACTGCCCATATGGAACTAAGTCCCTGTTAACACACTTCAACTTTTGTTGATCAACACCTAATTCAGGTGAAAGAAAGACGGACAAGGATATATGTACAAATATTTCCTTTTTTCTTAGTCTGAGTTTACATCTGGCATTTATTGTGTGTCATTTGCCCAAAAAAAGCGTAACCAACTAATTACTAATGAAAACCTGTTTGATTCAGATATGTATTTATTGCTTTAAACATTTTCCAATCATGTTGAATTCTATAAAATTGTCTATTAGTTATGTATGAAAATGTTTAACTTAATAAATACTTGTCTGAATCAAACTGTTTTTCATTAATAATTAGTGGTTACGCTTGTGTGGCACATGGCACACAGATGGAAACCCGGCCTTACAGCTTTCTTACTTTCAATTACTTGCAACTTGCACTTGCACTTGCAACTTGCTACTTTCACTTGCAACATGCACTTGCTACTTGCAACGTGCACTTACAACTTGCAACTTGCACTTACAGCTTGCACTTGCAACTTTCAACTGGCGCTTGCAACTTGCTACTTTCACTTGCAACTTGCACTTGCTACTTGCACTTACAACTTGCACTTGCCACGTGCAGTTGTGACTTGCAACTTGCGCTTGCAACTTGCACTTACAACTTGCAACTTGTACTTAAAGCTTGCAACTTTCAACTCGCACTTGCAACTTGCGCTTGCAACTTTCAACTTGCACTTGCAACTTTCAACTTGCACTTGCAACTTTCAACTTGCACTTACAACTTGCACTTGCATCTTGCAAGTTGTTTTTTTTCAAAAATGTAACAAGCGGCGGACCTGATGGGTAAACCTAATTCGAGTACGCTGAATCCAATGTTGCTAACCATTTTTTTAGGTTAGCGCTAGTTTAAAAAATAACTAAAATTGAAAACTTGGTTAAAAGCACCTAAAAAAATCACAATTTTTCCTAGTTTTACTATTCATTAATTTTTATATCAATTAAAAGGATATATTTTACCGGATAAAGCATTCTGACATTCTTGACCTTTTTTAGTATTTCGCCTATTACTTTTTAGTTCATTGTTGGATTTTAAGCTAAAAGACAGCATTAAATTTTTGACAGAATTTTAAATAAAAATAGGAAACAAATTTATTAACATATCCATTCGTGAAGTCGGGAAAAGGCTAAAAAACCAAATTTTGAAATTTCCCTGAAAAAGGCATGTGTTTTTTTACGTACATATCTTCATTATTTTCAGTTTTGTAGAAACATAGCGCTAAAGACAATGCAATGCATTAAGAATGTGCTTAGTGCCAATTATTTTGTATTTTGGACATGTACCCTACATTCAGCAATGTCGTAAAATAGTAAATTTTAAAAATATTTTTTGTGTTTAAGCGCTTATAAAAAGTTGTGACGGTAGATTTTGAAAGTTTTAAATATAACATTTTATTATATAGATAGTTTTGAACATTTTTAACTATAACTTAAGAGCGCCATTTGATAAATACGGATATACGCGTAGATTTTCTGAAAAAAGTCAAAATTTAGTTGTGCACCATAAAAAATATTTTAAAATAATTTTATTTTATTGGTATTTTTGAATTTCATATGAGCCAGTTTACTACCCCTGAAAAAAATTATAACAATAGCCCAATTCACAATCTTGTGCAAATGGTCTTGCATCGCAGCATGTGCAAAATGGTACAGTACATTGATACTCACCTATGCAGGAATGATATGTCGTGAGAGCGTGAGAGTTTGTGCGTGATTATTAAAAATAGCTCACGCACGATCACGCACGAGTAATTTTTTTTAAGTCACGCTCACGCACTCACTCACTCACTAATTAGAAATTTGATAACGATCGACACGATAAATCACGACATTTGCACATCTCTAGTTTTAAGCATTCATAGATGAACACGTCATATTTATGTTCCTAAAATGCTTCTTAAGGGTGTTTAAAGTAGAAAATATTAAAACACCGATTTCAGATTTATTTTAAACTTAAAAGCCGATTTGTTTAATATTTGTGGCTTACAGAGTTATTGCATTAAGCATCTCAATTATATATTATGAACCTCATTAGTTCACATACACTCAATTTATGATGATGGTATACCAAAGAATTTTTTCGACATTTAAAAACGCAACTTTACACTTAAAATCATTTTATGCGAAACGCAAAATGTATGTGTGTATTTCTTATTCTTCAACTTATTTTGTTTGATTTTCAATATTTTTTAAGCTGTACAAATTTTCTTCCCGGTTTTTATTCACTACGTATTGATAGCGGGAATAAACTTTCCCATGAAATTCGTGATATCAAATTTCCCTTCTTGGGGAATGAACATTTTAATAGAACAAAAATTTCACATTTTATTCAAAAACGCATTTTTTTAGATATCACTATGCTGCAACAAAGGAGCGATATGAGCATTTCCACAGAAAATTCCAATTTTTGTCACCTTACGTTACTTGGTGCCATAGCTTGTTTTAGTTAGCTCTACATTAAATAAAAGATAGGAACAAATCGAACAGCATGACTCCAAATTACAACCTTAATTGCTTGGTGACGTAACGTGACAATAACGTAAAGTGCCTGTGGAAATGCCCATATACAACTTATTAAAAAACTACGCAAATTGTTTAAATTTAAACAATTTCATTTCATTTTTATTTCGCACATCACTAATTCAATCTGACAAATAAGCCTCAGATGCTGATGATTGATTGTCTATCATTTTACCATTTGTGTCCATCATTTCCTCTTCGAGTGTTTCCTCCTCAAGCTCATCATCCATGTATAGGGGGTTTGATTCTTCCATTTTCATGATTACAGAGTCTTCATCGATTCCACTCACTTGTTTTATGGAATCGTTCATTACATCCTCGGGATTACCTGCTGAAATATCATCTTTGTTAGTATGATTAATTACAAAATCCAAATACAGTTTGTATATATGTATATATGTATATATATATATATATATATATATATATATATATATATATATATATATATAGGTTCTGTAAACCGATCGATTTGAAATTGCACGATTTTAGAAAGCTTACTCAGACAATAGAAATATTTTTTAGATTTGTTTAATTTTTTTTTATTATATACATTCTGAAATATCATATCTGAAAGAAAATTATCGTGTATGATTTTAAACACGTCTGCAGGACCATTAATATTTTTTTTTTTTTTTGAAATGAAGAACAAGATACATGTAAATACTCTCAGAGAGTCTGTGTCTCTCTTTTAATTGAACAATAAACATTTCAAGGCACATTTATTTCCAGGTGGTTTTTAGCAAGGCACATTCACCAGGTAGTAGCGGCAACGCAGCTGAGCTATTTTTTCCGAAATATCAAAAATAGAATTTGTTGTAGCATAATAATAATAAAAATTATTCACATAAAGTTGAAAAAATTTCTCCACGGCAGCTATCACTAACAAAATTTGCAACGTTTATCACTTTTCACAATTTTTTAATAGTTTTTTCATATTTTTAAATTTTTTTCAAAAGAGTTTTTTTAATAAAATATTTTTTACATTGAAAATTTTTTAACATTTTTTTTAATTTCTCTTTTGTAAACAATTTTTGAAGTTTCGGACGAACTTTAATTTGAAAAAAAAATAGATCAGCTGCATTTCCGCTACTACCTGGTGAATGTGCCTTGAAACATTTTTTACAATTCAGCCAGTGTTGTTAGATAATTATTTTCTAAAAATCGTCAAATTTTAAAAATTAAATCGTCGAAATAGTCACAATTTAAAAAAAATATTCGTCAAAAAATCGTCATACAAGAATTATCCGTTTTATTAAACAACTAATATATCAAATTAGAAATAAAAGACTATTTTGTGTAACAAACAGCAATTCATCGACTTTATAGTCAAAGGTAAAAACTATAAGGTGAAATTAAAGCAAAAAATTCAGAATATATAATAGCGTGTAACAATTTACTTAATATTCTTTCAAGACTAGCCGATGGCAAATTCAAAAAAAGTAAAAAACTGGCTCACTTAAGTTATGAAAAAGAAGTTTGGTGAACTTTTTAGTAAAGGAAGAATTTCATAGTCCATATTTAAAATAAGTGATGCTGAAAATAAATTAATGGCCAAACCCACGATGTCGACAACGTTCGACTTGTCGCACACTTACATTTGAAACAACAACAAAATCTTAAAATTTGTTTTTGTTTTGAATGTAAGTGTGCGACAAGTCGAACGTTGTCGATATCATGGGTCAGGCCATAAATTTTTTGATATTTGTGTTATAGAAATCAAATTTATTTTCTGCAAGGCTTTGTTGGCATATATATTTATTTATTTATTTATTTATAGTACATATTCTACAAAGTAAATTTGCAGAATATGGTTGCACAAAAATGGACGGGTGACTAAGACCATATGTCTGTCCATCATGTTATTAACAGTGTTCTTAAAAATGTTTTTGTGACTGACTGTACACGACCTATGCCTTCACATAGGAAGTAGCAACGTGGTTGTCAAGGAAATTCTACAAAAGAACCGCAAGATTATACGGTAGTCCGTGGTAGATCAGTCAACCAGTGCGAGTGAGACGCAAAACTCTCGAAGGCCAATAAACAACAGTGGCCTGGTTGCATTTAAGAAATAATTGCCAACGACGCGTGATGTTGGCATATTTATGTTACTAAATACTTATTTCAACAAATCGTCAAAATCAGAGGAATATTTGAAACAAAATCGTCAATCGTCATTTTGGGAAATTTGTTATAAAAAATCTTCAAAATGACGTAAAATCATCATATCTAACAGCACGAATATGAAGTTTGCTCACGCTTGGACATTTAAAATCGTAATATATTTAAAAGGGTTTTAAATTTAATACGAACAGTGAATTCCGCTAGTAACTTTTTATAGCGGAAAGTTAAAAATTAAAATTAAAAATTCATTTTACGATGATATTATGTACTAATAAAAATAATTTTCTTTAGCTATGGCAATGCACTTACCAAGGATTTTGTTTTTGTAAAACTGTAGTTTGGTTTGCATCAATTCATACTCCATATCTAGATTTCTTATTCTTCTCCTCTCCACTTCCATTTTCAATTTATGCAATTCTGTTCTGCACTGCAAATCGAATGCACTGCTATCGTCCACTGCATTTCTGCTTTTTATAGTTGGTATCTAATAATAATACATATAGGTATACAAATTTCTTTTAAAGGCATTAAAATAAAATCAAGATAATTTATATAAACCTCTTTGAGTTGTATAGTTGGTTTTGGGATTGTCTTAGGGTATTGAATGAATACTTTTTGTTTTGGACCATCATTGGTATATATTTCTTTGTTATTTGATGTTTCTTCTGGCTTATTCTGAAACATAAAGACAAACATTTTAGCCGGTATTGATATCATTATTAGAAAGTTTAGCAATTATGAATGCTGAGATTCTCGACTTATTTCAATATGTACTTCACCCGCCTGAAAGTTTGGCTATACAAAAAATTTGACTTCAGAAGACATATCCCAGCAAAAAATAAAAGGAGTTACTTCCTTATGAACCACTTTTAAATTACCCCGTAAGAATCTAATGCATATTTTTAGATGGTAAAGAAGTTACTTTTAATCACATATCAAATTGAATTTTAAATCACTACTTTGTTTTCAACAAATTCATTACTTTTTTGGCTCATGCCAATTTCAAGTTTTTTTTAATACATTTAAGGATTTTAAAGTAAAAAAATGTTTATTCTTAAAAATAGCAATGGAATCATATAAAAAAATTAGATTATTTAACTTTTTTTTCTTTTCAAATCATATACAAGTGATTTTTCTCACTGAATAAAAAGCACTTATTCAACTAATTTTGTGAAGTAAATGATTATCACACCCAAGTTTCAGATGTGACTACTCCATTTCAACTAAAATGGATAGTGTACTCCAACCATTTTTGAACGGCAGTTAATCTTACTTCAATTTTTTTTTATGGAGTCGGTCGAAGTATCCATATCTAGACATACATTTCACATTCATTTCAAAACACTTTAAAATAATAGTCATGTTATATGTATACATGCAGAAGAACTGGATTTGATTTTTCGCTGGAATGCTTCCATTGACAGAAAGCTTCCAGCTATTGCTAGTTTTAAATTTACACAAATATATTTACCTCAACCGAATTGTAAATGTTTTTCCTTTTTATAATGGAACTGTCCAAAAATCTCATTTCATGGTACCATGATAACCTCGAGATGTGTTCCTCTTTTGTTCCTAAATCGAATTTTTTCAAATTGATTTTTCTTTGCTCACCGGTGTAGGTGGCACGCAGTGAGTGCAATTTTTTTTTAACCGTTTCAATCGTCATACCCATCCTACTTGCTATATTTTCGTAAACTTTTCTTTTTATATCATTTCTTCTATAGCACTTGTTGTTCATATCCCATAAACATGGATGGGACCGATAGAGATTAATTAATTTTAAAATATTTTCCTTGTTTAATTTTGGCTGCACTTTCATCGTTTTGTTTACTTCATAACTCAAGAGTTACCACACCTATTACATATTACACGTTTTTAGGAAAAGGTGTAATATGTAATATTCAACAAATATACCACATTGATTGCCAGCAAAGACGTAGGAAGGCCATTCCTGGGGGCGGGGGAATAATGCACCCCAAGGAATGTTGTTGCCCCCTATAATTATTAAAAATTGCATTTAATTATTTTTTTATTATTACTCATGAAAATCGCCTCATAATACCCACTAGGAAAAAATTTATAGCTACGCCAATGATTGCCAGTCAAGGAAATTTAAATTAAACTAATTAGCAAGCCACATAAATGTGCCTTGCTAATTAGTTCCTTATGGTGAGTATACACGATACTGCAAATCGTACGATAAAACGCACAAGTATGCAATTAGTAACGTGTATCATGCTGTCGTACTTAAAAAGTATACTTTGTGTTACGAAAATCAAAAATTTTAGATTTTTGTGGGCGGAGCTTCGATAAGTACGGTAATAAGTATTGTGTATCATGCTGTTGTATAGCAAAATTAGTTTTATATTGAAATAACTTAGTTTCTGCGACTCAATTTTAAAATTAGGTTTATGTAGAGGATATTTTAATTAAAAAAAGAAAATAAAATATTATTCTCTACAACATGCCCCATTTCTTTTTGCATTACTTTTTTTCATTCTTTTCCACTGCAGTTCACTTTTAATTAATAAATCCACCACATTATTCATTTATCCGCGTGGGTATTGCCTTAAAATGAATTAGTATGATTTGTAGTAACGTGTATCTTAAGCCTATAGTACATGGCATGTAAAAAGCTACATGCGTATGTGCGATGACGTCACGGGTTTTTTCAGCATGTTGGTTGCATTTTTTCAAAATTACTAGTAGTGGCTACAGCCGGTAAAATTTTAATAGTATTTTTGTTTCAAAATACAAATGTGTCACATATAGCAGAATCGAACACATTTTCTGAGGCAGCACATCTGTAAGCAGGTGAATATCTACATGGACATGTGTTACTAGTACACGGCATGTAGCAAATGTAGGTTCTTGATGACGTCAAAATTACGTCAGAGCCACATGCATATGTGGTTTTTTACATGCCGTGTACTATATGCTTTACCCTGCATTTACACATGCAAGTACCTTGCATGCAAGCTCTGTGTACGTATTATCAACGAAAATTTCATACAAATGCCCGACTGTCTTGCAACTTCCATGTTTGCCTTTCACTGTCTTGTAAAATTCCTTGGCAGTTGACTTGGAAGTAGACTGCAAGTGCCGAAAGTGTAGTTGTGTTAGTAAAAGAGTTTGAGTGTATTTTTTCGAACATGCACTTGCACGTGTAAACCCTAGGTTAAAAAGCGTACTACAACTCATACTACGCGAAGAACGAAATTAAGTATCGTGTATACCCTGCATTACAGTGGGTCTTAACCAGTGATGCCAACTTTTTTGCCTCTAAAGCACATCAAAATTTAAAAAAGCACTAAAAAGCATAATTCTGAGATCTAAAAAGCGTAAAAAGCATTCACGTGAAAAACGAGTGAATATTCAAACGAGTGAAGTTTAATAAGTTTAGATTGTCTGCAAAAAACATCCAGGGTCTATGGCGGAAATCGAACCCACGACCTCTGGACTGAGAGGATAGCATCTCTACCACTCAGCAAGAGGGCACCAATCAAATTTGACAATTAACGCAATCGGTACTGCTACGTGTAGACGCTGGAAAAACTTCAGTTTCAGCAAATTGAAATACGATGAATCAAAACAATTCACATATTCCATTTGCAATAAAATGCTAAGTATATAAAGCAGAAATCTACATCAACTGACACCACACACAGTGGACCAAACACAAAAGAACGCTGATGATGAAGGTTTAGTGGCCTTCGAAAACGGCTGGCTGTTCCGTTCAACTAAGGTATGTTAGTCAGAATATTTACAATAGACTTTGGTGTTATTTGTTCATTAATAATTATCACATGTAATTTGGCTTAAAAAGCGATACGAACTTTAGCCCGTTCAAATCAAAAATATAGACTTTTGCATTTGTTTTTGACATTAAAGTTTAATGATTAAACTGACATAAATACACTGTCGCCCAACAAAGTTTTCAACACCTATAATTTTGCGCTTGAACTTCAACTACAACGACTACTTAAACTAAACATTCTGCTCACCCCCTTTAAAACAGCCGGTTTTAACTTTTTCAGCTTGCAGCGCTACTCCATTATATGCCCTACTTAAGTGCCGCCAAAGAAATCTTTAGTAATGGGATATGTTGCTTCCATCACAATTAGCAGCATGGATAGAACCAGAAAAACCTTTAATTGAGGAAGCGTTTGCGAGGCAAATGGAAATCTAACCCACAAAATTTAACCACAATTTTAACTTTCAGTGGTAAAAATATATATTAAATAAATGTATTTGCTTCCACTAAGAAATAAAAATAATTATCTACTTACCTTGTTGGCAATGTCAGCAGTTCTCCTACGCATTAGCAAGTCATCAAGAAAGCTCATTTTGCTGTACCAAAACACACTTGGAGTGTATATAGAGTCTTTGTCGCATCCAGAGTTTTTACTATTTTCCACCTTAGATTTTTCTGCACTGTAGGATGTTCGAAAAGACTTGATTTTTTTCTTTACCTCTTGCACAGACATTTTCGTTTCAGCACAAATAGACTCATAGGCCTTAATTTTCAAATCATTTCGCCTATATGATGCAAGATTCATATTCCATAGAACTTCATGGCTTTTGTATAGCTCTATGAATCGCAAAGTATCATTTTGTTTATTTTTCTTATTCACAAACATACTTAATTATTTTATTTAAATTTTTTGCTTTAAATTGCGGTAGAATATTTGTAAAAAGTAAAAGGAAAAGAAAGTTGTTCATCAAAATAGTAATCAGCTGTTTTCTTGTCCGTAAATTCAAACACAAAAGTAGTGTTGTCAACTCGGTGCGCTCCGCTAAAGTTGGTGAGATTTTTATTACATGTCGCGTTTTTCTCCATATCGGTGCGCTTTGAATTTTCAAAGTTGACAACGCGGCACAAAATGGTTGAAGGTCAATGTTGCCAATTTAATTTAATTCGTTTTAAAATGTGAGCTTTTTTAGAACCAGTGAAAGTTTATCAAGCAAATTATAGAAAAAAAGTGATTGAATAACGCCACAATAATGTAAAGGTCTTAAAGCCAGAAAGTTAGCTAATGTAATCACACATCCATCCTCACATAATACGTTTAAACTAAACCTAAAATATTTTTTATGAATTAGACCGTTAATCTTTTAAAGAGCGCTTTATTCGGGAGGTCCCGAATTCAGTACTATACAAGCCTTTAATTAACCTATTACGCTACAGTTACACGACCAAAATTTGCTTTCAAGTTTTTCACACATACTGGTTGTCAAAAGTCGTTTAAATTGAAAGCTGTGACGTAAGGCTGCACCCAATTTCCAATCAAATTTATTTTCAATATGCCGTTGATAAAAAAACAGCTTAAGACAACAAAACTTCATGGCTTCCATATAGGTCTATAAATCGCAACACATCATTATACTTTTTATTTTTGTTCCTAAACATAATTATTTATTTAAGTGTAATTAAAATTTTTCGGTGGAATATAACGATATTTGTAATAAAAAAACAGAAAAATACTATGTCGGCAGAAATTTTGAAAATTAAAACGAAAAGTATGCTTACTGAAATTGCTGTCAGTTGTTTTTTTCCCTATAAATTGAACACACAATTGGAAAGAAAATTTGAAGACAAAGTAGAATCAAATTCTAAAAGTATGAATGTATTAGTGAAAGATTGTCAATGTATTGAAATTTGAAAGGCAAAACTTGATCGTGTAACCCTCAAGTTATATCGCTTTTATTAAAATATTTTTGAAATTAAACTATTTTCTAGTTATTTTCTTGTCTACTTTAGTCCCTATTTACACTAAAAAAGTCTTATTGCTAAGCTGATTAGTTTATTAGGAGAG
This sequence comes from Tachina grossa, assembly GCA_949987645.1. Lineage (NCBI taxonomy): Eukaryota > Metazoa > Arthropoda > Insecta > Diptera > Tachinidae > Tachina > Tachina grossa. The sequence continues at coordinate 44,314,282 of OX465278.1, read as the reverse complement.
AGACGGGGGAAAATAAGTGTTTCTATTCCCCTCGTCTCTCTCTCTCTCCTAATAAACTAATCAGCTTAGCAATAAGACTTGCATAGTGTGATTTAGGACTTAGCGATATTTGTTGGAAAAAAGTTGGCAACAGTGATGAAGGATTTTTATACAAGGTATGCGCAACTGTACAACAACTAAGAAAATACAATAACACTTGTGGTTATGTCTGTGCAGTAGATTTGACAATATTTCAAAAACAGGTGAATAGTGGATAGTATCTGCTACATAATCGGACTGACCAGACACTCACAGCCAACATTTTTTTGTCCGGATATTATAGGTGTCCGCTTATGAGAGTGGTACACATTATTTTATATTAATTTTGGTTCTACAAAACTTTTCCGGTTATGGGATGTGTCCGTTAGGAGGTTTCAATATAGTAGGGATGGTTTTTATCAGATTGTTATAACTACAATCCTTCCAAGGTGAATTAATACCAGGTAGTGTCGATTTGCATATACGCATTGCATATATGTTAGTGTACAATTTTCTACTGTCAGAATATTTCTTTACGTTTTGCTTTGATTTGACAGCAGATATATTATTAGCTGAATGTCGCCTGGTGTATTGGGATCACCTGATGTTGAAGCGTCATGGTTCCATCCAAGTTGAATTGATACCAGGTGGTCTTAATGTCCAAATCTGCATATTCACCTTGTATATAAGTTAGTGTAAAATTTCCTGCTGTCAGAATATTTCCTAGCGTTTGAATTGATTTGACAGCAGAGTAGTTATGTCAGCTGGTGAATTAAGATCATCTTATGTGTGTTCGCCTTGGTTCCATCACTGCCCATTCCGGAAAAAGATTTTTAGTACTGAGTACTCGGTAGTCAGTATATTTACAACATTATTGGTTTGCTTGGCGGTAAAATTATTTTAGTATTTTCCTGAACGAAAGAATATGCGAAAAAATATATTAAATGGGGTTTGTCGTCAGCAGCAGTTTGAAAACGATTTGCAACGTAAGTATTTAAATGATAAGTTGATTTTAAGTTTAATTTATGTATGCACATCAGTAATAAAACAAATAATTTAATAAAAATAAATGCAAAAAATAATCTTAAAAAATGGCTGCTGCTGATCCTTTAATAACGAAATCCTACAAATGTAATTAATTCTTGTATCATGGATGCATTGGTTAAATTTTGCAAAACAACATGCTAATGTTGTGTGGAAGTCTTGAGTTAATTCGGTATGCGTAGATCGTGCTCGACCCTTTTGTATGTACATATGTAGTATGTATATGGAATAATTTTCTGTACTGCCAACATAATACCTATGTATGTATGTATGGATGTGCAGTCGTAAAGCAGCTCTAGTTAAAATAGCAGCTCTGGCACTTGTTAGTGGTTACCCCATGTAGCAGTACCCACCAGTACAAACCTTATTAAGCTGTGAGCGATAGCTTAATAAGGTTTGTACTGGTGGGTACCATAAAATGTAGGCTTAGATCTTGGAATCCACTGCTTCCTATATCAAGGCATAAGCCGCTGGCTGCTCCTGAGGAAGTGCTTACACAGGGATATTCTCTCTTTTTTTCCTATGTATGTGCCTTTGTCAGTTATGTTTCTTATCAGAACACGGGATTTAACTTATGTATGTATGTATGTATATATCGTTGGTCACAAGTAGGAAGGCCCTAACTCAAATAATTGTAACTTTACAGGAGAAGGTAAAAAATAATAATAAACAGTACAACTGCTTTGTAAAACTGCATGTAAAATCGTTATTTTTTACACGTATTATGTGAAATATATTGGAATCACTGAAAAACTCAATTTCGTGAAAATACGAGTTAGGGCTTTTCTACTTGTGACCATCGCATTCAGATTGTGTATAATTTTGCAGCAGTTTGGGTTTCAAAATTGTGATAATGTTCGACTTAAATTTCCCCTTGAGTTTTTTGATATTCAAGATTAATGTGTTGATACTTGGAGAATAAACGAACACAATAAGTAGTGCTAATAGTGCAAAAGTTCAGCTCTGACCATCTCAGATGCTAGACCACTAAACACTCATCTTCCATACATAGAAAATACATATGACTCATTAGGTCCGTTTGTTTACCCCAAAATTTGTGCAATTTTGTGCAAATTTGTACTGGATTTTACTGAAATGCGTTCGTTTACACACAAAAATTTCAAAAGAGAGTGCCAATTGAGAGAGTAAATTGACAGTTGTTGACTGAGAGTCATCAAATTTTTACTGGACAAATTTTTGCCAGTAAAATCCAGTAGACGAGAAAAACATATGATTCAATAAAATAAACAAAAGTAAGCAAACACAAAGAATAATTTTTTCTAATAAAAACATTTAAAAGAAGAAAAGTTGAAGTAAAAGTTTAACAAAACAAATGTAAAAATGTTTATGTTCAAGATGAAAGAAATTAAAGAATAATAATCGTTAAATATTTTTAATAAGAGTATGTAGGATATATAATGATACTGACAAAAGATCCCTCGAGCACTCTATCTCTAGCTTTAAACATAAATTATACAAAGTTTATGAATAATCTAGTTTTCAGTACACAGAATAAAATAAAATAAATTTGATTGTCAAGGATTATATTAAATAGTAGGTACGTAGTATGTAAATATATAATATACATATATAAATATATAACATATATAAATATATAATTCATATAAATATATAATATATATAAATATATAAAATATATAAATATAATAAGTTATAAATATTTTTTTTATATTAACTTTTACTTCAATCAATGTATCACACACGCGATTAGAAATAAGTTCATCACTTTTTGTACATTTTAATCATATATGGCCCTATGGGCTCGATTAATTAAATAAATGAATTGAAATATATCAGTTTTCAAATTTAATTTAATTGTGCTATTTACTTTAGTTTTTTAGAGATGTAAGGTTTATGTATATGTGAATACTTATTTCTGCATACTATTCAGGGTACCGAGTATCAGAAATCAAATATTGATGTATTTTCCTATGCCATTTACCCAGGAAAAATAAAACAAAAACAAAATACAAGCTAAAGCTTTCACAGAACTTCTATTTTAGAAATATGTATGTATAATTCGCTTCAAATTTATAATTATAAAAATGTATGCATGTTTTGATTAATCTGCAAATTTTTGCAATTTTTCCGTTCGCGTACTTTTTTGTCCAAGAGACATTCTTGAGAGTAAAATTTTCAAATTACCCAAAATTTAATCAACTACTGGATTTTACTGGAAAAGTAAACAAACGGACCTATTATCTTCAGCAGATTATTTTACTCTATGTATTTCTATGACCTTATTGAAAAACCTGTTACATACATATGTATACATATGTACGTATACAAATATGTATGTACATATATACATGACCACGAAAAAAACCCTTCCAAAAAACAAAATGATGACTGAAACTAAGATGTTTTTTTAACATTTAAATCTATGAAATACTGCACACATTCTAAGTAGACATGAAGTTCTGAAGGAGCTTAGCTTAGCCCTCCCTGGAAGGAGCATCCATCGGATTTTATTTTCATATTACAAAAAATAAAATGAAAGCTTAATATAATTTTTTTTGGATGAGCTAGAAATCACTCCTTCATAAGTATATATCGTACTTGGTCCTCTAAAGGGGTCAATTAAAAATACTTGTACAAATTTGCAGTAGGTAAAAATAACTGTTTTATTTTTAATATACTACATACTCACTCTTATATCAAACTTTATTTTTTTTAAACTAAATGGCAGAGAAAATGATATAAGATTTTCACAGCGTTTATATATCGAGCATAACCGCTAAAATAGCTTAAGCGACAAATTTTTTGACGAAAATCGACTATTTACGATCGCGAATATGTAATCGATTTTGATCAAAAACTTAAGTTCGAAAATTATGTTGCTTAAGCTATTTTGGCGGTTATGGCACGATATGACTGACCACAGTATATCGTTTTATAGCAAAAAGTGGAATTGCAAAATTTTGAGTTGATCCCTTTTAGAGCAACAAGTGCGATACGTTTGTATGTATGCGTAAATGTACATGTGTATATTTCTTTTAATTTGTAAGGTCCTGAAGGAAGAAACTGAAAGTTCAAACCTACCAAATTCTAGAAAACTTGAGTTGCATGATCTTTTACACACGTTAAATGGCAGCGAACGAGTAAGTGTAAATTTCTTTAATATTCTAAAATATTTCTAAATTAACAATTTTAGTTTTTAGTCGCAAATTACTTTTGCAAATTACCATGGAACATTGGCAGTTTAAAAATCTTAAGTACGTTACAGAAACTCGGAATACTTACAGCAACAGAATACGTATTAAGGTAAAAAAGCCTTTATACACGCACGTAAAAATATTTCATATATCTGTACGTATTCTTACAAAATCTTTATTCTTATTCTAGATGTGCAGATTCAGCTGAAGTACAATTAATATTAAACGATTTTTTGGAATCAAGATTTGAATTAGTTGTAAATCTTTTTATAAATGCAACTTTTGGTGGGTATTAAAAAAAATAAACAATAAATTTACGTTTTATATATCAGTTTCTTAATAATTACTAGACTCTCCGAAATCTTTGCGTTTAAACACTTTATTGGAACAATGTTTGGAGAACCTCTTCAAAGATTTGTCACTCAAACCGGAATTAAACGACTTGAGTTTTCTCAATTGTGTTAAAGGCTCCGTGCCAGGTGTGTAAAAATTATTTAAATTATAACGCCTCTCTTTCAAATATATATTTTCATTTCTCTAGCTGATGTTCAATTAAAGATTATTCACAAACTTATATCATCGATTTTGGAATTAAGCCAAACAAGTATTAAAGAAGCTTTTTACCACTTCTCCTCATGGATTAATGAGGGCGTAGATGAATTAAAATTTCCAAAAGACTTATGCAAAAAGGCAAGTTATATAAACATCATTATTTGTTTTTTTAATAAAAATAAAACTACTAATTAATTAACAGCTATTAAATGAACACACCGAAGGAACGTTGAACTATTTGTTTAAATGTTCTTCCACTGATGACTTTAGAGAATGGAAATTTTATATAATATTGCTACAAACGATTTCCAGCATTAATAATGAAATAGCTGGTCCTTGTATAAGAAGTATGTAAATCTGTTTTGAACAGTAAATTTTTTTCATGAGCCTTTATTCTTATTCTTAGAGTATCTTAAATTACGCCTTAAACAATGTGCTACAATACCCTCCAAACGTAGTATTATGCATATACTGTTAACCGCCAGAGCTGCTAGCGCCACCACCATGGATATAGCTAAAAATTTAAACAATTATGCTGAATGGTATAAGAATAATATAGGTGAAATGAAATTTTACCTTAAAGCCGAGGAATTTCAAAATATTATGAGTATTCTGGATCAATGCATCAATTATGAAATGGAAGTCAATTATTTAGAGGTATGTATGTATATAATTTTTAACTTTACAATTCTGGAGTAGTTCAAATAGAGTATTTAAAATACCAATCAAAAAATTCATAGATTCACACAATCGTAGTTATTTCACCACCTATTTTGTGTGGCAATTTGGTAAAAAATTATAAAAGTAAATGCAAACAACGACTACAACAAATTAAAAAGGGAAGCGTACAAGTGGATGCAGTCAACGAAAGTATTGTAATAGAAGACAGCAATTAACTTTTGTTAATTATTTCTATTCAATTTTAAATTGTCATACACTACATTCTTAAAAGTTACAGTTTCTGGGATCTGTTGCCACCCGCTATGGGCTTATTACGCTCATCCCAGAGTGTTACACCATCGCATGCGCATATTTTTTTGAAGTTTTGCAAAATACCAGCAGAACGAGCTATTATTCCACATGCAATTCTACATGTACATATTTTGAAATAAAAATACGATAATTTTTATGAATTTAGGAAAAGCTAAACAAATAAAAACTCACCTGTCGCCAGTATTTCCATCAATTCGACTTTGTTCATTTTGTCCTCTACCCAAATCATCAGGGTTTTGCGTTATAACAACTGAACGTCCTATTATTTCCCAAACTTCTAAAATGTTATCCATAAAGCGAAATGTTGCTCGGCCAGTGCCATCAGCTCTTATATTACCTAAATCTCCAGCATGTCTACAGTTTATATCATCATCGGGCGAGCCATGCGGCGAACCTCTAGGATTGTAATGGCTTCCTAAGGACTTGCAGCCATCCGATACGTCCCCTGTTTCATGAATGTGTATACCATGTAAACCTGGACTTAGGCCATCTACTACACCATCCACCACCAAACCTGGTTTGTCTTTTCGTATTGCCGTAAATCTTATAACACCTTGTATAGGACATTGGTCTACATCACTACCCGTTGTGTTGATAATAGATACGGCCGATTGGCCACCAAAGCCATTAAGTACTGCTTTACGTCCAGTTTCTTCGATTCTTTCTTTAATAACAAACCAAGGCTCTTGAGTATAAACTATAACCCTTCCTAATGCAGCATCAATTTCCAGTTCACCCATGCCCTTTAAGGCTTCAAGTACTTTACTTTCGCAGTGTTCTCCCTTCATTTGCACAGCAAATTCTATCTGCAAAGAGGACAAGCTTTTATGTAAAATTATGTGTAGTAGTATTATTTTATATTAAATGTATTACTTTTATTTCACTCATTTTTATTAGAATGAAACTGCACAATTTTCCGGAATAATTCTGATAGTGTTTGGATTAAAGATCAAATTGTTATATTGTTGTTATTGCAATCAGATGTTCAGATGTTTTTCACTTACGACAACTGAACACAGCCATATTTTGTCAGAGCTGTGTATCGCTTGTGCAAGTAAAAGTGCCCTAGAAACTTTAAAGTGTAATGCAGGGTATACACGTTACTTGATTTCGTAGTCGTCAAACATTTGCCCACAAAAGCGTAACCAACAAACACTAATAAAACAGTTTCGAACACAACAATAGACAATTTCATAGAATCCAACATTATTGGCTACTCTTTAACTTTATGAACTTTTGTCTGAATTGAAAGATTTTTTATTGGCATTTAGTGGTTACGCTTTTTTGGGCAAATGTTTGACAAATGTGACCGTAACTTTAGCGTAGTATGAATTGTAGTACGGTTTTTTACTACAAATTATACTAATTCATTCGAAAGAAAATTTTTAAGGCAATAATACACACGTGGATAATGAATAATGTGGTGGATATGTTAATAATAAGTGAACTTCAGTTGAAAAGAACAAAAAAAAAAAAAAATTAAGGGCCTGTCCCACGATGTCACCAACGTTCGACTTGTCGCACACTTACATTCAAAACAAAACAAATTTTATAATTTTGTTTTTGTTTCCAATGTAACTGTGCGACAAGTCGAACGTTGGTGACATCGTGGGACAGGCCCTGAGTTAAAAAAGGGGCATATTGTGGAGAATGGTTATACATAATAATGTTTTATTTTCTGTTTTTAATTAAAATATCCGCTACATAAAGCTAATTTTAAAATTGACTCGCAGAAACACAGCGTTTTCGAAATCAGTTCCTCATAAAACAAATTTTGCTGTACAATAGCATGATACACCATATTTATATCGTACTTATTGAAGCTCCGCCCACGAAAATAAAAAATTTTTCATTTTCATACTACAAAGTATACTTCCTAAGTACGTCAGCATGATACACGTAACTAGTTTCACACTGGTACGATTTATCGTACGATTTGTAGTAACGTCTATACTCTCCACAATAAGTTCAAATTAATGATTTTAATTGTTAAAGTTTACATCGGGGCCAAAGGAGCCTTCTTCGCTGATGAATTCATATCTCCACAATTAGAATAGTGAGGATCACCAAATTTTATATGAAAAAACTGCATGTTCACACAAAATCTTCGGGGTATAAGAGTGGTGAGAGGGGTACCCTCATACATTGTAACTTTTTTTTCATATATCTTCAGAACTACAATAGCTAGGCTCACTAAATTTGCCGTGGAAAACTCTTAAAACAAATTGCATGTTCCACCAAAATCTTGGTGTTATAGGAGAGGGGAAACGGGTATTCCCCATACAAAGTAATTACAGTGGTATCGCGGTTTAACGAATACTCAGTTTAATGAATTCGCTCAAAATTTTCTCATGGAGTACCTTATTTAACGAACAAATCAAAAAATTGTGACTTGATACAACTAATATTTAAAAATCCTATAAAAAAATTAAACAAGAGCAAATACATATATATTAAAGGGTTGCATTTGTATACTCGTTTGTATAGCCAAAACAAATATACCATGGTATGTACCATATAATTGTACTGTGAGCGACAGAACTAGTATCTATAAGAGTTATTGTGTGTGCGTGCTTTTCCAAATTAAAATACAATGGAAAACAAATAACAATTGCTTATTGTATTGCTGCTGAGCAACTGTTTGATCTGTTTTTGCTCAAAAAATACATATTCAGGTATGTGATGGAAATCGCTTCGATTTGAAATGAAATCGCAAGCTCAAAACGTAGAAAATTGTTTTTGGTGTGACAGAAAACGCATCGATTTCATATTTCAACTTTGTTTCATTTTCAGTTGGTTACAAAAAAATCCATTTGTTCCTTTAGTCCCAAATCACACTGTGCAAGTCTTATTGCTAAGCTGATTAATTTCAGGGAGAGAGAGACGAGGGGAACAACAACGTTTCTTTTCCCCCCGTCTCTCTCTCCTAATAAACTAATCAGCTTAGCAATAAGACTTGCATAGTGTAAATAGGGACTTATATTTTTTGCTGCTAACTGAAATTGAAGCCAATAATGCTGCAGGTTGCCAAAAATATTTTCAGCGACGGCGAAATGAAAATCGTTGGAGCGTGATTTGCTGAAGCAATTGTTGTAAGGAATGGCATATTTTTTCTTAATTTCAAACACCGGGTTTTATAATGAAAAACTTTTATTTTAAAACCATGGAAAAGTCTTGGAAGAAAATGGCCACATCGATACAATACATGTCGGCGGCAGATTTTTGCTGATCGTCTTCAACATATGTACATACAATTAAATTGTTGCAAACAAAAATAAATTTAAATAAAAAATTCCTTTTATGGTAATATCATCTGCTTTAATTATTTTAAAGCATTTTACTTACATTTTCACACAAGTTATTGCAGGAAAATTTTGTTTAGATATAAAATAATTTCTAAATCGTCAACTCATGCTTGCTCGATTTAATAACGCAAAAACAACACAAATTTCGTTTTCCATCACCTTTTTTTTTTTACTAATATTTTCATAGAACAAGATGGGAAATGAAATCGATTTCGATTTAAAACATAACCAGAATGAAATCGAAATAAATGTGTGCATCACAACTTTTTTCGTTTTTCAGTCGATTTTAAATCGAAAACGATTTCTATCACATACCTGATTGTAATACAAATATATGAAAAAACCACTATTGAAACAAATACATGATGTGCAGATGTATGTGCGGACGTTCGTTATGTTATTTTGTGGCGCAGCTAAAGTATAGAGAGAGAAAGAGACAATTTTGCTCTGAGAGTAATTACAAATGCATGTGTTTCATGTACATGTATCATTTACTTACATATGTATGTGCAATTTTGCTTTCATTCATTCATTCATCATCCAATTACATTTTTTCTCAACAAATCATAAGGCACTTATGGTAAAAGCAGTTTTGTGTATCTTATTTGCCTTAGAAAAACAAAAAAAAAAAAAAAAAAAAAAAATAAATGTGTTGTTTTCATTTGCTCATTGCTCAACCATACAATAATTGCTTAAAAAATCAACAATATACATTATATATATACATTTTATATATTTGTTCATACCAGAACCAAAAAACAGGCAAAACTAGTGCAAACAGATGTATCTGTGCAATGCTATAATATATACATATGGATATGTAAATACATTCGATTTCTATAACACACAATTTACACTGTGCCTTTTCTGCTTGCCTGTGTAGACAGGCTTTTTTAGTTTATTGGTGCGTGGGTGTGAGAAGCTTGGTGGTAAAACAAAAGGCACGAAATGAAAATTCGAGGGGATTTATGACATTTCTCTTTGCCTTTGTCGTACTCTCAGCATTAAGTGTGTATATAATTGTTAAAAGGACATGAAGAAAAAAGTCTTAACCCTTTCTACCCGACATTCGAATAGCAATGCTACAATAAAATTTTTGGTGGCAACGGATTAAGTAAGCAATAAATAAGTTGTCGGTGAACGAAAATCAGAGAATCAATAACTGGGTGGCTGAGGGGGTGGTGGTAAACCATTGTACCACTCGGGATGTTAAGTGGTACAAATAAGTACCAACCGGCCTGTAAAACAAACTAAATCAAAAAGAATTATGCCAATAATAAAGCATATTTTATTGATTTTTTAAATTTTATTGAAAAAGAAAAGGAAGTTTATAATAAAAATGTATTTTCACATAAAATTCACATATGATATAGTGCAAAGCACATTTTGCAAAGTGGCACTAAGCACTCCTTGCACATTGTCTTAGTGCGCGTCTGTTTTTTTTTTAGCGCTGCAGTTGGTGCAACGACGTAGAGTAGTTCCTTCAATAGGAAGATGCATTGACTTACGATTGGTAGTTTGTGGTGCCCGGCCTGGTTTTATTGATCGACGAACAGCTGCAGTTTGTTGGCCTTTCTGAATCAATGCCTCTGCTAAAGTAACTAAAAATGACTTGAATGGCATCTTTCTTCGATTGAGGTGACAATTGAGTCGTGACAATTACTTAGTACCAAAACTTCTTTGGTATCTTGCCATTTTGCACATAGAAGTCCAGAAGTACTCTTGAACTCCGCTTCACCCCTTTTCAACTTATTGCCGGAAAATTTGGGTAAATTTTTTCTATTTGCCATCACGGTACCAACGGCTGGGAAGGAAATAGTGTCCAATAAGTGAACAGAGGTAAAAAAGCGATCGAAGCAGAGGACGTCATCTGTCTCTGATATTGAACTGGCTAATTTGGTAACAACCCGCTCTTCAAGCGTTCCAGAAGATTGATCTAATTCTTTTCCATGATATATGTTGAAGTCGTATGGATAGCCCGTAATAGCGTCACATCGAAGCCACATTTTTATACCCCGTTTGACAGGCTTGAGAGGCATGTATTGTTTCAATGTGCTACGACCCTTGAACTTCGTCATTGATTCATCAATGCTCTGGTACACACTGTCCTGTCTGCATTTTTGAAAAGTCTTCTTCAAACATTCTACCAAATCATCAATATAGCAAGTTTTATTACTATTATGTGGCTTCTCCGGCTGTGCAAAATACATTTTAGAAGTAATGAAAGTGAATCGATCTCGTGTGATTACTTCCTTCAATGATTGATTTCCTAGTGAGTTATGGCGCGACCAATAGTCTTTTAGAGACGGAAGTTGATTGTAGCACATTACAAACATGCATCCAACAATTGTTTTTATTTCACCAGCATTGGTTTCAGTTATTTTTACCTTTTTGGTTTTATGTTGTTCACTTTCGTAAATTTTTATTCTCTCATTTGTACATTGGGCTATGTATATATAAGCTGATTTAGGCAATAATTTGTTGAAAATATCAATTATAGGAGCATGGCGAGGAATGTGCTCTGCTATTTTGCAGCTACGAGAATTAAAAATATTCATTTTAGGTACGAAGTTTTCGTCAGGAGTACTCCAAACAAAGTTGGTATCGAATGCGCCAGGTTGAGAAACCAAACCAGTGTCAGCTTTCTTATTATGCACAAGGACTTCCTCGGTAACCTCATTCACTTCATCCACTCCTATGTCTTCCATATCGCTGAAGGTAAAGACACCACTTTGTACTTCGTTTTCGTCTTCGCTAGACATACAACTTAGTACAAACTCATCAGAGCTTCCTCTGGAAAAGTCCCCTGAGTCGCTAGCGCTATCAGCTTCATCTTCCAAAATTTTTCGAATACTTTCAGGATCCATTACTACGAAAACAATAAATTTTTCCCAAAATATGAAACTACAATATTCAGTGCTCACCGGACTACTGGTACAAATATGTACCACCATACCAGCCGAATGGTACATATATGTACCCTAATCTAAAATAACCACAAAACACATATATTTTTAAAAATACTTACATGCTTCAATTGCAAATACTTGCAAAAACTTAAATTCTTTCCTATTTTGATTATGTTCCAAGCTTCCACTGCCAATATCGCACAAAAACTAAAAACGCACTTCACTTTGGCTCCGTCGCGACTCACAAAAATTGAAATATCATACGTAAATAACAAAATAAAATAACGGGACTTCTTAGAATCTATTCAGCGAAGTTTGGAGACGACATGGTGCAATGCACAACCAAATAACATTTAATTTAAAGCTTTTAGGGAAGTTTAAAGTAAGAGTGGTACACATGTGTACCATCCGGGTCGAAAGGGTTAATGTAAATGTGCGTGACTTTCGTAGGGGGCTTAACTTGGGGGCCACACGTTCAATTTTTGACTTTCAATTCCATTCGATTTACAATACACACACTTTTTTCACTAACACAATCAAACTTTTTAAATTGAACACTAGATTGATTTCAAATTCACCTATCCATTTAAATGGCAATTTAGTTTTCAATTTGAACGGCTGGTCACAGTACACATTGATTGAAGCTACAAATTTGAGTTGTTTCTTCGTCGGCGGCATTTAAAAAATGAAATTGATTATCAATTTGTGTCACAGCTATCAATTTCAAGCAATTTTGACACACAATATGTGTAATGAAATTGAAAGCCATTTATTGAACGTGTGGCTGCAGAGTAAAAGAATATTGTGAAAACAAGGCAGACTAAAAAGGCATAGTGTGAAATGGCACTAACACTCGTAGCTTTTTAAGGAGTACCTGTTATAAAAAAAAAATAATGAGAAAAATTTTCTTAGTTCCGTGTCAGTTTTATACATAAATTTTTTCTAAAGTAAACATTGAGATACCTTACGCTGCAGCCACATGTTCAATAAATGACTTTCAACTTCATTACACACAAGGCACATTTATTTCCAGGTAATATCAGGATTACAAAAACAATGAAAAAATACAACAATGAAAAAACAACATGGTTTTTAGTTCATCCGAAATATCAAAAATAGAATTTGTTGTAACACAATAATAATAAAAATTATTCACATAAAGTTGAAAAAATTTCTCCATGGCAGCTACCACTAACAAAATTTGCAACGTTTAGATACTTTTCACAATTTTTTAATAGTTTTTTCATATTCTTAAATTTGTTTCAAAAGAATTTTTTTAATCAAATATTTTTCACAATGAAAATTTTTTAACATTTTTTTTAATTTCTCATTCGTAAACAATTTTTGAAGCTTCGAATGAATGTGCCTTGATTACACATATTGTGTGTCGAAATTCCTTGAAATTGATAGCTGTGACACAAATTGATAATCAGTTTAATTTTTTAAATGCCACCGACGAAGAAACAACTGAAATTTGTAGCTTCAATCAATGTGTGCTGTGGCCAGCCGTTCAAATTGAAATTTAAATTGTCATATAAATGGATAGGTGAATTTTCAATTTAAAAAGTTTGATTGTGTTAGTGAAAAAATGTGAGCGTATTGCAAATTGAATGAAATTGAAAGTCAAAAATTGAACGTGTGGCCCCAAGTTATAGTTGCTTAAATAAAAACTATAAATTATAGAAGAATATGAAAATGGTGAACTTTTTTGTGACCCTGCGTCTATACCTGATATATTTTTATCATGACAAAAGTCAAACTTTATATTGCAAAATAATTTTTTTTATGTTAGCCATTTTTTCTATATGTAATTTGACATTTGTTATGATAAAAATATATCAGGTGTAGACGTGGGTGATTAATCGATGAAATATGAATTGTCGAAACATTATTTTTATCAAATTCTTAATGATTTTATCTTGTTGGACACCCTTCCAAAATCACCAACTTTAAATTGGTGTAAAAAAATCTAGCACTAAGCTAAAAAAAAGCCTTGAGAGTTTTGTTACGCAAAACGTCAACTTTCATTTACTTTTGGTTTTATACCATTTCGATTTCGGTTGTTGCAATGTGTTATCATAGGAAGAAAATGTTCTAAATTTTTACTTTGATTTTGAAGTTTCACTGAATCACTGGAGTATTTATTTTTAGAGTTGTTCATCAGTTATTCGCTGGCGTATAAGTATTATGCTAATATGATATGCCATTCATATATTTGCTATATTCTTCTGAAGTTGGTTTTTAACCGTTTGGGTTTTGAAAATTGAAAAACTAATAGAAAATTAGCATTGCCATTTATTTTTAAAAGGCCGGTATATATAGAATCCGTCATACGTTAAACTTCGCATTTTTCAACTGACATTAACGCAACAACGGAGAAGGCTGGCACAATGAATACTTTATTGACGGAAGCATTTGGACAGCTTCAATAGGTGGTTCTCCATTTTATTTATTAAGCTCAACTTTTTTTTTATTTATTTCGTTAATTTCTTTTGTTTTATTTTATTTTTGCTGGCACAAATCACAAAAACCTAAATGATCAAACATAATTGCGGCACAAACACATTTTCCATACAAATTGACACAAAAAACCAGTCACAGAAAGTAGTCGAGAGATAGAAAGATAGAATATATTTCTATCTAGCAGAAAAGAATCATTATATTGGACCCAAGTGAGCTGGACTCTAATTTTCTACTTTTCCTTGCCAGCAGCCTGCTAACATAACCTAGAATCTATTTAATTTTGACAGCGTTTTTTCTCTCACATATAAAGAAAAATTTTCTCAACAATGCTACCATACTTTCAATAAATTTCATACATTTTGTATTCAAAGCTACTAAGAAAAATAAACCAAAAAGAAAATAAAACAAAAATTAGAGAGCATTTGAAGTTACGACCTTAGATTTTATTATGAAGTTACGGACTTATTACGTTTGATCATTAAATCAAAACGTAGCGAAAAAATACATTTTGTTTTAAGAGAAGCAACACTTCGGCAATGAATGTCTACCGCTATTACTAGGTGTTACCTTCTTTAGGAAAGGGGTAGTGATAGAGAAGACAGGTAGTGCAGGAGGAAGAGATAAAGAAAAGCTTCATTCTTTTACAACTCTGCTTTTTGCACGTTTTTATTAATGAGGCAGTGTTGCAGCGCCTCTGGTATCAATGATGCCTATTAAATTTTCGTTAAGCAGCCATTTTATTTTATTTCGCTGATGATTCTGCTACACAAAATCACGAAGGAGGGACCTTTGATGTTACATTAGGATTTGTATACGCTGAAGCCGGCGTAGTTCAGTTAGCAGCGACTATGCCTTCACCACTTGAACTTCACTACAACAACTGATACAAAGGGACAATAATACACATCAGAAAAATGCGTGGTGTTGTTATTTAATGACCAGGATGCCTATTAAATTTTCGTTAAGCAGCCATTTTATTTTTTATTTTATTTCGCTGATGATTCTGCTACACAATAATCACGAAAGAGGGACCTTTGATGTTACATTAGGATTTGTATACGCTGAAGGCGGCGTAGTTCAGTTAGCAGCGACTATGCCTTCACCACTTGAACTTCACTACAACGACTGATACAAAGGGACAATAATACACATCAGAAAAATGCGCGGTGTTGTTATTTAATGACCAGGAACTTCGGTTTTGTAGTCAACGTGCTAACTACTTCAGCCAACATCTCCTTCATCATCCCACTTATTGGGTACTAAACCAACCCGATTTTTGTACCAATCTTTGCAGGGTTCTGCAAAAATGAGATGCTGACTAGTCGCTCTTTTCTCAGCAAGAGGGAGGCAGTGACAGAGTAGGTGTTCAACTGCTTCCTAATCTACTATGCCAAGAAAATTCTACAGAAGTATATATAATATAATGATATATGATATATAATGATATGTAAAATTTAATATTCTGGTGTGTGCACATATGTACAAAGTCGATCCCTCGGGTTTCTATTCATGATCTGGGATTGTAGTGTGGCCAAGTTAGTTTTGAAGTAGTAGAGCAGGTAATCTCGTTTGCCCATTGAGGTAGTTTAGACGAGAACAATTTTTAAGCCGCACAATTTTTGTTCTTTTCCAAATTACACGAGATTAATTCATCTAGCACAAAATGTATTCGTATACACAGCTGTGTGTGTGTTTTAGTGTTTTTAGTAATCATTTAACATTTGCTGTTTTTTAAGTTGTATGTGTATTAGTTTTATGCTGCTAATGCGGGGTTGAAGCTGGTTGAAAAGTTATGCCAACCGCAAAACCACTCTTTTTGCCTCTCTCACCAACAAACTGGCATGTTATGCCAGCACAATTATGCCCGTGTAAATCAGCGCATTTAGTCTGCGCAATGGCAAAGGGCTGCCACTCTGTTTTTAAGTTCCACTATTTTAAAGGAATACTAACCATTTGCGCAGAGCCACAAAGAAAATATTGTTCGGTCTTAATTCTCTACTCAGAAATTTAACATACGAGACATTGAAAATCAGATTTAGACAGGGAAAAATAAAAATAAAAACGTCAAACATTATCATGATCTAAAAAGTCGAAAAAAATAATGCTAAAAACATGCATGAAAGACTGAAATATGCAATATATGTATATGTATAAATGTATATCGAGTACCAATATTTTTGCGATCAGCTCCACTGTATAATGATTAATCTGTACTTGCACGCTTCATAAATTATTATCTGATAAAAAAAAAGAATTCCTGAAATGTAAAGTTTGTAATACTAACACATTTTGAGATTTATCTCGAATGTTTTATGTTTTTTTATGTTAGATCTGATAAGAGATTTATAAATGGCGTGTACTTAAACAATATATAATAGGACTCAAATCAAAATATTGTAACTAGTTTATTTGTTATAATTAAACAATGAGGTTTAAAATATTAATTTTAATAATAATGAGTTCAATTTACGTGAGTGATATTAATACAATTTTAAAAAAGTGTTTGAGAAAACCCACGGGAGTCATTGAAATATTTTGCTAAGTGTGCAGAGAAGCACCAAAATTATAATACTCGTATAAACACACACATACATCTCTAGGTCCTTACGACGACGCTCTTAAGGTGGAGGTACATACCACGCGTTACTCGGCAACGCTTTTCTGGCTTGTTAAACGTTTAACGCTACACAAATGGAAAATTACACACCACACTTTTGAGGCTTTTTTAGTTATAAAATTTAAAGCCTTTGCCGGCTATTTTTTTGTCTTGGATTTACGTTTTATTTTTCTTTCAATATTTAATGCATTTTTTTATCCATTGTTTAGTAAAAAAAATTAATTTCTAATAATTTTTGTCTATGTTAGCTTATGAATCTGGCAACACTAGCTGTCATTTTGTATACAAGGCGTGAAAGTTGAAGAATGTTCAACTTTTTGCGAGGTACGCGCGTCGCCAACTTCTCTATATAACTTGCCTTATGAAAACACATTATTTCAACTTTTTTGACAGACGCGTGTATCGCATTAGCGCATCGAACGCGTGTTATCTACTTCCACCTTTACATCCATCATAAAAATTACGCTTTCTTCTTAAGGCTAGACTCAGTATCCTACACAATATTGTGACTTTTGAGAAAATACAATGTGCTCAACATTTCTTACAACCGTGTGGACTGGCAATTGTTGTCAGACGTCGTTTCCAGAAAAAGCTTTGTCAGTCCATTGCAAGACTAGCAGCTGACAACAAATTGTCAGACACCTTAAAGGTGGAAGTACATACCACGCGTTACGCGGCAACGCTTTTCTGGCTTTTTAAACGTTTAACGCTATACAAATGGAAAGTTACACAACACGCTTTTGAGGTTTTTTTAGTTGTAAAATTTAAAGCCTATGCCGGTTATTTTTTCGTCTTGCATTTACGTTTTATATTTCTTTAAATATTTAATGCATTTTTTATCCATTGTTTAATAAAAAAATTAATTTCTAATCATATTTGTGTATGTTAGCTTGTGAATCTGGCAACACTAGCTGTAATTTTGTATACAACGCGTGAAAGTTGAAAGGTGGAAGTACATACCACGCGTTACGCGGCAACGCTTTTCTGGCTTGTTAAACGTTCAACGCTACACAAATGGAAGGTTACACACCACGCTTTTGAAGCTTTTTTAGTTGTAAAACTTAAATCCTTTGCCGGCTATTTTTTTTGCATTTACGTTGCATTTTTCTTTAAACATTTAATTCATTTTTGTATCCATTGTTTAATAAAAAAATTAATTTCTAATCATGTTTGTGTATGTTAGTTTATGAATCTGGCAACACTAGCTGTCATTTTGTATACAACGCGTGAAAGTTGAAGAATGTTCAACTTTTGGCGAGGTACGCGCGTCGCGAACTTCTCTATGTAACTTGCCTTATGAAAACACACTATTTCAACTTTTTTGACAGACGCGTGTATCGCATTAGCGCATTGAACGCGTGTTATGTACTTCCACCTGAAGAATTTTCAACTTTTTGCGAGGTACGCGCGTCGCAAACTTCACTGTGTAACTTACCTTATGAAAACACACCATTTCAACTTTTTTGACAGACGCATGTATCGCATTAGCGCATTGAACGCGAGTTATGTACTTCCACCTTAAGGCGGTGTCAGATACAACTTCAACGCTTTGCGTGACGTTTCTAACTTTGGAAAAAAAGCGTGAAGCAAAGTGTGTATGACACAATAAAAACTTTGACAACATTCACTGTTTGTTTCACTATTCTGTTTTACTCTGATGCCACGAACTCGTTTTTATGTACATTTACCGACATTTTAATAAAATTTCATATTTACATGCGAGTTTGGTCAAACTAAGTAAAAAAAGTATGCCAACTGATTGCCAAAGCACGCAAAAAGTTGAGAGATGCCTAACTTTTCGCTTCGCTTTGCGTTAAAAGTTCTTAATGCGACATGTTTCATACAAGCACGTGCATTTCATCTTAGATTTCAAAGCGAATCTTCAACGCAACGCGAAGCAAAAGTTTTATCTGACATGGGCTTTACAATCGTGTGAATACATTGTAAAATTATTGCCACATACTTATCTGTCAGACATTTTAATATTATCAGATGTGCGAAGCTTATGTATGAGATAAAATAACCATACTTTCGTTAGCTGTGTAGCAAGTGGCAACGTCTTGTTGAAACCACATATCGTCCACATCCATATCTTAAAATTCGGTTCATAAAAAGTTCGTTATCATCTCACGATAGCGAACACCATTCACAGTAACTGCCTGACCGGCCTCATTTTGGAAAAAAAATACTGCCCGATGATGCCGCCAGCCCATAAACCGCACCAAACAGTCACTCTTTGTAGGTACATTCGTTTTTCGACAATCGCTCTTGGATTATCATTCGACCAAGTGCGGCAATTCTGCTTATTGACGACTCCACGAAAATGTGCCTCATCACTGAAAATTATTTTCTTCGAAAATTGATCATCCACTGTTGCCATTTCTTGCGCGTTGCTCGATTGTGTATCTTTCTATGGTTCGAATTGAAAAATGTCAAATGAAATGCAGAAAAAACGACGTTTAAGTGTGATTCACATTCAACATCGGTCCTTAAAATTTAACCACGTTATATAAGATTTTGAAAAATTTCTTATACATTTTAGATGATCCGTGGATTAACTAAATATGAAATGGAATTCTTGGAAGAACGAGTTTTCGTGCCCTGTGAAAATTATGCAGATAAATTTCTTGACGTACTGTTTGATATAACCAATTTGAATTTCCTAAAAACGATGGAAGGAAGTTTATTACTTGATGGATATGCAATAGTAACACAGACCTTGAATAAGCCAGTAGAGGTAAGTTTTCCAAACAAAATTAAAATTTACATACATATGTATGTATGTGTGTCACTAAAAGTTTGTTAATTACTAATTGCAATTTCTTGAAATCGTAAATCACAGTACTAAATCATACGCAATTACAATTGAAGCGTAGCCGCAAATAATGTAAAAGACAATTTTTACAAAACCAGTTTTTTCCCAGATTACCGTTGACATAGCCCTCTTGCGCAGTTCAAACATCAAACTATTCAAAATTATGCATCTTAACGACATCAAAATATAAGTAATTACAAACAGTCAGTCAGTGGGAGAACTTTGTAAGTAACTAACAAAATCATTCAAACGAAATTGTCGAAAATAATTGATAAATGTAATCGAGATACAAAAAGAAAAGTTAGTGAAAATTATCATTATTTTCGATAAAATAAAAAAAATTTAAACCAAAAAACAATTTTGCTTTAAATGCGTTTTTTTGGCTCCTGAAAAATTATTATTTTGTCACTTACAACGTTATTTGCGGCTAAGCTTCAATTATATTTCAATTACTGTTTTTACACCAGTGATGTTCACAAAGAAGCACTATTTGCTTATATCTGGGCCCTAATTCCTGCACTCGTGATCGGAATTGCATTCGAATAGAAATTAATTTCGATGGCAAGAAATTTTTCGATGATGTCACTAGCTACCAAGTGAATCGAATTTTCAGTGTTTGAAAAAGGCAATATATATTTATATATAAACTCATTTCACAACACTGAATAAATTGTAAGCAAAAGCATATGTTTGTACACACAAAAAAATTCATAGGCTATATTTCCTAAAATTATGGTATAATTTTAACTAAGTGAAAGGGTAGAATGGCATTTACAAAGATTTTTAGATAATTCAACAAAAATTTTAGTTGATTTCTATGTTCGAAAAATCAACTAAAACTTTAATTAAAACTCCTTAACGACTAGGTAAATTCATATTTTTACTTTTTGTGAATTATCTAAATAGCAAAGTAAATTTATACACATATAATGCGGCAAATTATCATGGATTTTGGTTAAATTAGCTATTTATAATTGGATAATGGTCATGAATTTTAGCTATCTTCGCGATATAAAATAATAATTAAAGACTTTTTACATTTTTTAATAATTTATTAGAAAGTGTTGTAATATGTGTTACATACGTATGTAGGTATGTACACAAATATATTCATAGGAAACAAATGTCTCCGGATTTATAGAAAAAAATAAAATTTATTTCCATAACTTTTTCAAATAGATTAAATTTGCAGAACAGAGCCGATTCTTTTCGGAATTTAGCCACCTCCATTTCAAAATCTTCCTGTCGAACATGAACACGCCTCTCAAGAAATGCATGCATACTGGCTTCTGTATATATGTACATCCTTTACATCAGCACATGCTCTCGAGCCATAACGAAAAACTTATGTACGTACCACACGAGAATCATCAAAAATGAATTGCTGTACCAATTCTGCACCCGAAACTCTTATAAACGTAGTCGTACATTCAGTGTGGTGAGCTACAGCCCTGGCAATAGTGTTCTACCTGTATCAGGTGGTCTGTACAAGAGCACTTCCTTTGTTTGAGCTATACCCAGGGAATCTAAAAGTTATGTATGCTTAACGGGTTATTTAATAACTACATTAATTTGTTTAACAAGCCTTCAACCATTTCATAAGTATTCTGGAACTTTTTCGACCATCATAAGTTATACTAAGGGATCAACTTTGTTGGGCAGAATTCTAGGAAAAGTATAACTCCCCTTGCGCAAGGTACCACACCACAAATACAACGAAAATAGCCGGGCTCAGTTGGTTTATCTGTAATAATTAAAAACAATTATTTCACATAAACATTATGAAAATTTCATACCTTCTTCAAATATTTTTTTTTAAATAAAATAGAACACAATTCAATACAAATAATTTCGAAGAAGATGCCTAATTGTAATAGTTATATTAACTTGGATTTTAGGTAAAGTGTAATGTACAAATTACCTAACTGCATAGTTAATAAAACCCAAGTTTTTTACTTTCATATAAAAAAAAAGTTACCTATGCAAGCTTAGTTAATATTACCTCTTATATTTTTTTGTGTGTATATATGTACATATGCATGTGTGCAAAAACATATGTATGTACGTACATACACACGTATATGCAGAAAAAAAGAAACGAATATACATGTATAAATGTTATTTTCATTTTAATTTAATTAATAACTTAATAATAATAAATTAGTGTAAAGTTAGAGAATAGAGCACTAGCCACATTTTCGATTCTTTTATTGGTTGACCAGAAGCAGTTAATTTGTTATTTATAGGCTTTTTACATTGACCCACATTTCAGTGAAACTCATGGAAGATGTAAAAAATGTGAAACATGCGCTTACATTGACAACATTTAACATCTACCATCATCTCACTTGTGAAAAAGACAACACGTACTGCATAGGTTTTGTTATACGGGATTCACACTATGACTTTTTACCGTGACTTTTCTAGAGTTTCCTGACAAAAGGGTTACAAAGGTGAGCAAAGGGGTAACAACATAAAAGAGAATTCAAGAAAAATGCAGGGGGAAAAGTCATCGTGTAAATCCCGTGTTAAGGAAATTTATAAAAAATAGATTTTGATGCAAAATTAATAATTGGATTAGTTGTTGCTTTGCAAGAACAAACCCAGTTAAAGTGCAGTATTTGGAAATTATAAAAGATTTGTAAGAATAAGATGAACATTTTTTAAAAGGTACATATGTATATGTACTATGTATATATGTGTGTCGTTTTTTCTTAGTTTTTGACCAGCGTTGCCACTAGTGTAAAATAATGCAAAACCGAATGACATAGTGCAAAAAAATCCAGAAAAATTTTTATTTTTTATTAGTTTATAAAATTTATTTATTTTGTAATATTTAAAAAACGTACAAGAAAATTACAAATATAAAAAAATCACTAATTCGTAAATATTTACTTCAATGAAGAACAATTTACCACTTTCCTCTTAACATTTCGTCTAAATTTCATAAAATATTCTTTAAACCAGGCGTTTGAGAAGAGGGTTATCAACCTTTTCTTTTCTTAATTCAAACTCATTTAACTAGAAGTACTGAGCGATACTTATATACTCTTTGGTTGTTTGAAGCATATTTATATATTAACACTAAACTATTTTTTCCAATTTATTTTTATAATTTTAATCTAAAAATTTGCACCATAATTTTAAAGTTGACGCTACTGTATTAGCTGATAACTCATTTTTAATTAATTTTAATTAAGATCAGTTTACTTAAAAAAATCTTTCAACAGAGGCGTTTTAGAATGGTAATACCACAACTGTTAAATTTGGAAAGAAAATAACGCTAGCACAGTTTTTGATTTGGGAAATTTTCGACCAGTAAATTTCAAAACATCCAATTTATCGCATATATTAAGGTCCTTGTGGTGTAAAAGTGTATATTCATGCCACACATTGTCTAATTTTTGAAAAATCTACCTTAACAAATAGAAATAGATTTTTATTTCTATGGTTGTGCAAATTTTGATTTTTCTACATCAATAAAAATTATAAAGGTAATCATGAAAGTTGATTTTTTTTAATTTGTGTAATTATTTCAATATAAAAGTAACTAAAATCTTTGTACATTACATTTTGCTGTGCCTCGGAACAGTATTTTAACAGCTAAATTAATATAAATTCTACTTTTGCTAACAAGTTGCTGGTTTTTATTGGTAAACTAAAATAAAAAAAAAAGCTTTTATGTAATTAGACAAAAAAAATTGGCTCAACTTTGATTACTTCAGCTTTTAATTTGTATAAAAGCATAAAATATGAAGGAAACTGCAAATACTATTTTGTAGATGTTTCATCTAAAGCAGAAAGAATTGATTTAGTTATTTTTTAATGATCTTCAAAAACTTGCAATCTTCAATACAATCTCAATATTTTATATTGTTCCAGAGTACTTTCAATGCAACAAGTGTTTGCATTACTTTATAATAGGATCCAAGATTTCTTAGCAAATCTTCCAAATGTTTTTAGTATAATTTGGGCCGTTTTAAAAATTTTATTGGACATAAGTCATAGTGCAACATAGTGCAAAATTACACAAAAAATTTATGGTGCAAAAATACTGCGAAGAAATTTAAATATTACAGATTTTGCACTATTACAGAAAGTGGCAACGTTGTTTTTGACACAACAATGTAATTTTGCTAGTGATGGTACTAAAATTAACGAAAGATGTTAGATGAAACAAAATGAGATAGGAACATCTCTTACGGCCCTTTTCACAATGTACAATTAAAAGTTAACAGGGACTTTAACGGCAAGTTTTGTATGAAGAACAGTCAGTTAAAGTTCACGTCACCTATAGTTAAAAAACTCGCACATTCGAGTAACAACTCGCTCGCAATCGAATGCGGGAATTAGGCCCCTGTGCTTAAGTCATATTTTACTGTTTTGCAGGAGAGCACTTTTAAGCGTTCAAGTCGATTTTCAAAAATTTATTTCTTTTACAGTTAAATTGGGAAATTATCTGTTAACCTTTATTTTTTAAGCACACGTCGTTACACACACTGTAAATAATACATTTAAGTTGAAATATACCAAAGTATAACCTAAATTGAGCTATTATTTCAAATGAGATTAGAAGTTTAAAAAAGATAAGTCCCAAGTCATAGTGCTAGAACTTCCTGAAAAACCACACAAGTCAATTGAGATTTTGACCAGAGATACTTTCGAATGTGCAGATTACGGAGATGCCATTTACTTAAAATCAGCTCAACTCGACTTAAGCACTTTTTATATTCTTAGCACAGTGTTAGATACAGTGTTTTGAAAACACTAGACTGTTTGTTGTGAATATTATACATCAAGGCTGCCCACAGAGAGAAAACCGAGAGAAATGTATAATCGAAAGTGTATTCATTTGTATAAAAAGCCGATTGATGTTCGACACTCTGGCGCTTCTCTGGGCAGTCTGGTTATACATCCATATGTATGTATTTACATACATCATAGCTGCCCAGAGAAGCGCTAAAGTGCCGAACATCAATCGGCCTCTTAAGGCTCAATCAGACGTGACATAACCATAGCCATAGCCATAGAGAACAGCCGTTCGAACCAAACTAATGGGCAACACTGTATTTGATTATATGTGACTCGCCATAACGCCATAACTCTTACCATAGAAACCAATTGAATTTTGGTTTGGTTATGGCTATGGCATTATGGCTATGTCACGTCTAATTTAAGCTTAACCCTCTCTTATAAATCTAGCAATGCCTTTATTTAAAATATGTTTTGCTCTTTTTTACTTTCGTGTTTACTCTTATAGATTGTTATTTTTCTTCATTTCTCGCTGATGCTTTCATTTAAGTTTTGAATAAGAATCTTGCCGGTTGTTTCAAGTGTTTTTTAATTTTTTATAAGTGCTAATTCACACGGTGAAATTTATGACGTCTATTTTTCTTAATTCTCTTTTGCTGCCAAAAACTCCTTGCATTCATACGATGTTTTCTTTTTGACGTCTAAATTTACTTCTCTTCACCCATATAATCCGTTTAGAAATTTCCGATGATATTTCTGTGACAAAAAGGAAAAAGTGCAAATACATAGTACAGGTTGCAAATAGTACAGTGTAAATAGTACAGGTTGATAAGTGCCGAAAACCCGTTTTTTACCCATAACTCAAGATTTTGGTTGTCTTTGGGAAATTTCAAATACAGATTGTTGTTATGCTCGACAATACCTGGCAGAAAAATAGCAACACGTCACAGGTATTTATTTTTGTCACACAGTGTAAGCATTTAGAGCAGCTCAGAAGTGTTTTAGATATTTGATTCGAACCAAGAGCATCTGATAACCATCGATCATCCACTTTTCACATGCTTGACTTTGTAATTCTTTTGTCTATAACTGTTTACTCACGAGTAAAATAATACACTTGCACGACCAATTTATCGAGCTCACTTTCATGTGAACAAAAAATAAAAAATAAAAATTTTACTTAAGCTCATGCTCTTTAAAAATTCTCAAAACCCCAAAAGAATAATTCTGCAATAAAATCGATTTCAATGCAAAGATGTTATAGAACATTTTCAAAAAAAAAAAGAAAATGGGATACCAGGCTGAAATTCACAATCGAAAAACAGGAAAATAACTGCATACCGTATTTGGATTTGGGGATATATAAAAAAGACAACAGAATTATAACTGATTGGTACACAAAAGATATTGCATCCGGACGCCTTATAAACTTTCATTCAACTCAACCTATGCAACAAAAAACAAATACTGCGTTGAATTTAATTAAGAAAGTATTAGAAATCAGTGATGAGCAATTTAAAAATAAAAATATACAAAAAATAAGACAAATACTTTTAAATAACAGCTACCCGATATATTTAATAAACAACTTAATAGAAAAGGCAAAATATGGGGATAAAAATAAGGAAAAGGTAAATTCATCTGGCAACAACAAATTTTATAGCCTTCCATACATTCCTAAGCTTACAGAAAATAAACAAATGAGAACACTAATAAACAACAAAGAAGTTACACTGGCATATAGAGCAAACAAAACGATAAATAATTTATTCACAAAAACAAAAACAAAAGTTGACAAAAAAGATCAAAGCAATGTTGTGTACCAAATTAAATGTTTAGGAAATTCATCAGACAACTGTGGTAAAGTATACATAGGAACAACAAAGAGGAGCTTAAGCATAAGAACAAGTGAACATGAAACAGATATTAAAAAACTAAAACATTCAACCGCACTATCACAACCAGGGTTACCGTTCATACGACTAAAGTCGCAATTTGACCCTTTTTTAGCGGTCTGCGACTTTTTGTGAGACTTTTTTTATGACCGACTTTTGCGACTTTTTTGATTTTCTTGGGACTTTTTACCCTTTTTTGTAAAGATTCTCACAAAAAACATTAAAATTGCAGTAAATTAAATTTGTTTATAAAAAGAAATAACGCCGTCAAAATTTAAAAGCAATTCACAGATTATTGTTGATTTGGAAGCACTTTTATTATTTTATATTATATTACTTTCTTGCAACGATGTCATGTGTACAATGTATTTAAGAAATTTTTCCCAAAAAAATTCAAAAAAAAAAAAAATAAACAAGGATTTTAAAATAAAAGTTCTGGTTTTGCAGTGCTTATTTTACAAAATTATTTTTATCTGCGGAGTCAATGAAAGAAAAAGTTGTCGTAAAACATACAAGTGTGTACCAAAATGTGAACATTTTGAAATTAGCTTTGCTTGAAACTAAGTTGAAAGTAAAAACATGCAACTCAATGCTGTCAGCTTTAAATTTGATAGACAAAGATATAGAAGAGTGGATTACAAAAAAGTAATATTCATGTATGTTGAAGTATAAATCAATTCACCCAAAAAACATTATATATAGCGCCAAGATCAAACGAATAGAATTGAAATAAAGAGCTCACGGGGTTTTGGTTCGAAATGTTAGAATTTTGTAAAAAATATCTTGACCTTGGCAGCATACGACAGCCAAATTTATTAAACTTAAGTAGATTTCTTCAGTATACATACAAGCACATACAATAATGCTACTGTATATGTTATGAAATATGCAATAAGCTTTTTGTTTTGATTCAATAATCTTTTTTTTATCAAAAAGCGTTTAAAAAGCTGTGCAACTTTTATTTTCTCAAGCGACTTTTTTGTGCGACTTTATTTTTATAAAGCGACCTTTTGTGCGACTTTTCAAAAATTCCCAGCGGTAGCCCTGATCCAACACTGTACGGATAACAATCATAGAGCTGACTTGACGAATGTAAAAATACTGGACAAAGAGAGACGAGAGAATAAACGATATACACTTGAGAGCCTCAGGATACAACAAAAAGGGATTATGATTATGTAAAATACAAACTATGAAAAACAATTATAATTTTCAAAATATTATCATATGTAAGTAACGATTGTTCTTAATCATAATTATGATTACAATGTATGTTGTATGTATCATAAAACAAAAACAATTGTGTAATGATAAGTTTCTAAAATTGTTGTTTTTATATTTTTTCTGTTACAACAAGGTTACCAGATTAACAAATAAAAACATCCCTGATGAAGTTGGGATTTTCCAACGAAACGTCGGATGAACTAATTAATAAAATAAATAATCGCTTCTTTTAATTCGCTGACCTTAAAAGCCCATTTAAAAAAAGCACTTAAACTAAATATAGCCAAAGGTCAATAAAAATAAATACTGAATATTTGAAAATGAGATAAAATTGGGAGTAAACTCTTTCAAAATTTTTTTTTATTTTATTTTTTTTGTATCGGCAACACCGAACATAGTAATTGGGTGCATACATAAAACGTAGCTGTTGCGCAACCGCTGAGTGTTTGTCTTAGAAACGCATAGTTGAGTAGTTACGCTCCACTCAACAGTTGAGTAATTTTCCATCAAACATTTTTTTCGCTACCTCTAGTCAACATGTTGTGCTCAGCCTGAACAGCTGATCGAATAGAGATGTTCCTTTTATATGCTTTGTTAGGTGACAGGAGCAAATATTTCTTAAATTTTACATTACAACCGTGGTCGGCAACCTATACCATTACATTTTATAGTTGTATGTCCCTACAAGAAATGAATGACTGAAACTAATACAAACAACATTTTTTTACTAACACATTTGCAACAATTTTACATTCAATTCAGCAGCGATTATAGTTGCTCTACTCTAACATATATGCTAGAGTAGAACATCTAATGTACATATGTACATATGTCAAAAATTCTAAAATATTAAATTTTACTAAAAATAATTTATAGGTCGTTCAGTTTGTAAAATTAAAATGTATAAAAGTGGCAAAAAAATTATGATGTTTGTGAAAAAGTAAGATAAAAACAATAAAAAACAAAAGAAATTTTATAAAGTTTAATTAAAAATATACATATTTATGTATGTATTCGTTTCTTTTTAAATTTTTAGAAATTTGGAAAGAGCAAGATGCATTGGGATTGAAGAAGGCGGTATCAAAATCGTCAGTTTTTTTTACATCAGTACTGATTAGTCAGCTCTGACGATGTTTAAATCAGTACTGATTAGTAATATACTGTGGAGTGAGCAGTTCAAATATATGTTTTACTAGTTCATGAAGTTCACAAGTATGAGAGAGATACAAAATCATATATCGTGTAACAAACACGAACAAAATGATAGAAACTTAAGTTTCAGAATTCTGATGTATATACTAGGGTGATCGATTATTCGACTTTTTCCAGAAATCGGTTTTCGTATAGTTCGAATATTTGAAATTATGAAAAACCCGGTTTCGGTTTTTACAATTCAGGAAAAACCTCAACCGGTTTTTTAAGTAAGAAAATTATTATACAAAAGCTTTGATTTTAAATTGCTTTATTAGAAAAAAGAGTTAACATTTCCCATAGAAATATGTCAAATAAGCGCTTAATAAACCTGAAATGTTTTTTATGAATACGGCAGTAAAAAATTGCCATTCTTATAACTTTTTTATGAGTTTTTAAAGAAAGCTAAAAAATAAGCTAAGAGCTAAATGAAAATTTTGAATCTAAATCCAAAAATAATAAGCTAAATTTAGCCCAAAATAAGCTAATATGTTCACGCTGACCTCTATATAAAATATGAAGCAAAATGTTAAAAAAAAACTAAAAAACACTTTTTGCAAATGGATTTTGACATCCATTGCACACCATAAGACCTCATAAAATAATTTCACTTAAATTTCATGCTTCAGTAAGTGTTGCCATACTCAAAAAACGCTTAGATCATTTATACTGAAAAAAAAAATACTTAGGAAAATCAACAGAACACGTTGGTCTTAGTTTTAACATAGTAAAAACTAATTTTATTGCAAAATATACAAATCATAAAGTATTCGACTTAGCCGGTTTTTAAATTGTAAAAAACCGGACTATTCGACATTCGAAAAATCAACATTTTGAAAAAACCGACAACCGTATTGTGAAAAAACCGGGTTTTAAAACCGGTTGAAAAACCGAGTCGATCACCCATATACCCATCAGAAATGGCCATCAAATGATGCATCAAATGACCGTCATTGTTCTTGTAGGAGTGTTATACTCTCACCACAAACCGGTGTTGCCAGTGAATTTTTCGTCTCATTTCTTTAATTTTAAATTTTAAATCTCCAAAACGCAAACTTGATTTTATTATGGCCAGGAGAATGATGGTTGGCACAATGAGTAGTGTTTGATTTGCGCGAAAATATTTTCTACTTGAGACTAGTCTGTGCAAACTTTTGAGAAATGTTGAGCACCATTTATTACTTCGTACAAAAAAT
Source organism: Tachina grossa (assembly GCA_949987645.1). Taxonomy (NCBI): domain Eukaryota; kingdom Metazoa; phylum Arthropoda; class Insecta; order Diptera; family Tachinidae; genus Tachina; species Tachina grossa. The sequence continues at coordinate 44,284,132 of OX465278.1, read as the reverse complement.
TTTAAATGCAAACACTGTTACTAGTCCTTGTTTGTTGTAAATTCCACACGAAACAAGTGTCACTCATATTATTTCGCATGAAAACTTAAAATGTTGAAGATATACATATGTATTTCATATGTTTGTCCCAAGATGAACAGAGTACTACTTCTACAACATTTTTTTCATGAATAATTCATTGCAAATTTTTTTTAATATTTTTTTCAAGTGAAGTGTTGAACAGAGTACCAGGCTTTAGGGCCAAAGTACGAATGGGTGGATTGCTTAACATTTTGTAAATTTATTTTTAATGATTATCTATACTAATTTTAATATAGGGCCTAATTTTGTAAAACGCAACGCTTAGCGTTGACAAATTTTGTATGGCTTTTGTTTTGTAATTTAAATTTTTTCCATATAAAATTTGTCAACGCATGACACGTTGGCCCATAATTTAATATATACCTATTTCTGTTTTAAAAATTTGTAATATTTGTATAATTTGTTTTAATAAATTTAATAAATAAATAAACATTTGCTCAATTCAAGGCTCAATTTAAATAAATGCTATATATAGTACATCTATGTACATAATACAACTACATGTTCTTATACAAATGTATTTTTATGTGATTTTTGAACGTATTGTAATATTTGCATTCGCATTCGGTTTCGCAAAAATTTAAATGTGTTATTCGCTTTCGCACTCGCATTCGCTAAACTGGTATTCGTTTCATCCCTACTAATAATAATTTTCACACTCTGTTTTTTAATTCAACACAACAAATTCCTTGATTTAATTTTGTACAAATATTCACTTGTTCAAATGTATTTTCATTTTATTCTTTGTGGTCTCATTCGCTATGTACTTTTTGGAAGTAAATGGTAAAAATTAATATTTTTAATGAAAATGCTTAAAATGAAGTCTGTAATTATTTGGAAACTAATTTTAATCACTTTTTTTACCACTAATAACCTTTTACACATTGTGTTTTTTTAGTTCAACACTTCAAAATCTTTCATTTAAATTTGCAAAAATTTTCTTTTGTTCATTTCACAAAGTACACATTTTCTCTTGTTTGTTTTGATTATTGTTAACAACTTCATAACAAATATACTATAGTTGTCTCTTTCTCGTCGAACCCGTGTCATAGCTGATTTTAGCTTTTTTCATCACTCACTTTCTTCAACTCTGTATACTTTGTGACGAAGTTTTTGGCAACTGTTAAGGCTCAGTTAGCCGACTGTAATGTAAAGTAACTGCAACAGTAGAAAACAGCAGATCGATATTGTTATGTGAAAAGTAATGAAAATGGTTATAGAGATGTAATGTAACGTAACCTACTTTTCATATAAAAATATCGATCAGCTGTTTTCTACGTTAAAGTTACATTATATTACAGTCGGCTAACTGAGCCTTCAGTAATGTAATGTAATGTAACTGCAACAGTAGAAAACAGCTGATCGATATTGTTATGTGAAAAGTAATGAAAATGGTTATAGAGATGTAATGTAACGTAACCTACTTTTCATATAAAATTCTCGATCAGCTGTTTCCTACGTTACAGTTACTTTACATTACAGTCGGCTAACTGAGCCTTGAGCCTTAACAGTTGCCAACAGTTACACAACTGTTGAGCTCAACTGCTACGTCTTATGAATGCATCCATTAATTTTCAGAAATTCAAATAAATGTAAGTTCTTATACGTTTGTGTGTGTGTGTGTGTGTTCTCTATAGATATACATAATTGATAAAAAATAAATTTATTTTTTAAAGACATCTATTCAACTATATAAAAAGGTTCGAGGCACTTGGCAGCCTACCGTTTTCAATTTTCAACGTGACGACCTTTGCGCAGGCATGTTCAGTAAAACTGATGTTTGGTCCAAATATTTCGACCACGTTCCAGATGAACAACGTAACTGTCCATATACTGCCGGGGTACGTACTAACAAGTGTTTCACTAAATGCCGTTTCACATATAATAGAATCATTAAAGGCCCAGGCATATAGAATCCGTCATACGTTAAACTTTCGCCTTTTTCAACTGACATTAACGCAACAACGGAGAAGGTAGGCACAATGAGTACTTTATTGACAGCTTCAATAGGTTGGTTCTCCATTTTATTTATTAAACTCAACTTTTTTATTTATTTATTTAATTCATTTTTTCATCCTTTTTTGTTTTATTTTAGTTTTACTGCCACAAAACACAAAAATTTAAATAAAAAACCAACCAATATCTGTCAGACTATTCAACGTACGCAAAACATTAAAAGTTGCCCAATTTTTGTACATTGCGCTGACGGACAAAATAACTCATAAAAAACCATGCATTTCAACTTAGCTGTCTGTTGAAAAAGGCGAAGTTTAACGTATGACGGATTCATTGCGCCCCGGCCTTAAGGTCCAGGCACATAGAAATAAGTTGAAATACATGGTTTCTTATGAGGTTTGTTACATTCAGTACGTGTCCGTCAACGCAAAGTACAAAAACTGGTCAACTTTTAACTTTTTGCGTACGTTGAGTAGTTTGACAGATATTGGTTCGTTTTTTTTTGGTATGTTCTGAATTAGGTTTTTGTGTTTTGTGACAGCAAAAATAAAATTAAACAAAAGAAATAAACGAAATAAATAAAAAAATGAGACATTTTTAGATTTTAATTGAACTATAGGTATAGTTATTTCTGATTAATAAATAAAAAAAATTGAATTTAATAAATAAAATGGAGAATCAACCTATTGAAGCTGTTCAAATGCTTCCGTTAATAAAGTACTCATTGTGCCAACCTTCTCCGTCGTTGCGATAATGACAGTTGAAGAAGGCGAAGTTTAACGTATGACGGATTCATTGTGCCCCGGCCTTTAATACTTCTGACGAAAATGCATCCCTGATCTGACGGTTATTTAAAATATTTTAAATAACAATAACAATTATTGCTATCAGAGCTGCATTTTCCTCAAAAGCATAAATATGAAAAAAAGTCATAGAAAATTAATGATCATGCTTTGATTTTGATATTTCATCTTATCTTACATGATGAAAAGTTGCTCCATTATTATTATTATTTAATTACAAGCAATTTAATTTTGATACTTTCAGCAAAGAATAGATTTGAATATCAGCGAACCTATTCACGTTTTAGTACCAACTAAACATGCCGAAGGTGAATATGTTATTCACATACGTATTTACGGCCCTGAAAATAAGGAACTTTTTATATGTACTGACGCTTTTATTAATATGTATAAAATTTAGATTTAATTGTAAATATTTTAAATCTTATTAACAAAAAAAAAATATATATATTTACATATGTATGCATATAAATAAATTATTAATGGATTCATCCATTTTTTTCTGGCAAGATTGTTCCGGCAAATATTTTTATTTATCTTTTTTCTTCTTCATTTATCATTAAGCTTGTCAAGGTGCATTTCGTTGCTTCTCAGACATCTTAGCAGTAAACTTTAATAAAAAATTTCTTGAAAAAGCTAAAAAAAACTGCATACGCTTACACCAAAAGGCTCAAAATCAAAGTGGCAAATAATACGATAAAAATTTTGACATCCCATAAGACTTTTTCGTTTTTAGAAAATTTTCTAAACGATAATACTTTTCATTAGATCAGGTTTGCATTTTCACACAAACCAAACTTCCAAGTACACTGTTTCGCCGCCGATAGCGTGTCGTCATTGATGTAATGTTTTGTCATATGTATATCGGCTCAAAATTTTGAATAAGTGAATCGTATGGAAGTATATTTCGTTGACGTAATTTTTTTAACGTTTTTGAAACATCTTTTCTTAAATTTTTTTCTGTTATTTACATACGTATTTTAACTGGTGAATTTTTTCAAGTGTCGGCACGTTCCCGCCTGCATGAAACCGCTTTTCCGCCGCTAGTAATTGAATAGCACACACATTTTCATTGAACAGCTGTTTTGTTTTCTACTTATATTATACATTTGATTTGAAGTGTGATGGTCTGAACACAATATGTGATTTTACGTTAGATTTTTTGACTGTCGCAACGAATGTATTTAGATTTCTGTATCGTAAAATGTGATGAATGTATTAATACTTGTATAATAGTCTGAACGGGGCTTAAAGGACCACTCATAATAGTCTGAGACTGTGTATTAATACATGTCAAAAATTCAAATAATACGTGCAAGTGCCATATTGTGAATGCAAAATGTCATAACGAATGGTAAATAATACGATAAAAATTTGACATCCCATAACACTTGACCATTTTTTGAAATTTTTCTAAACGATAATACTTTTCATCTGATCAGAGTTGCATATATATAATTAATAGGCAAAAAAATTTTTGTAACCCCTTTTACGCTGGTACCACTGCTGCACCGATTTTAAAAAGATTTATATGATTTTAAAGAATTAAATGTACAGATGTGCAGAATCTATATTTTATCGAAATTGGTTTAGTATTTTGGGGGCTATAAAACCCAGTCGGACTTTTATTAGCTACCTCAAAATGTGGTTGACTAATTCATAATGATACAGATGTGAGTCAGTTGTTTATGCACAACTGTCTTCTTCCCGATAAGTATTGAACTAACTTTAAGCTAACTCAAAACTGACGCAGAGATTAGTGAGTTGTTTTTGTACAACTAACTTCTTCTCGATAAGTTTTGAGCTAACTTTTAGCTAACTCAAAGCTGATACAGAGATCAGTCAAAGTTCAGAGAGAAGATGTCAGCATAAAATTCATGTTTTTAATAACTCTACGCCGTTTATCAGGGTTCGATGCCCGTTCTCGTTTCTTAAAAAATAATTTAAAATTGTTTAAACTTTAAGCTGACTAAAAAATTTTAAAAATAATAAGTTAAATCATAATTAACTAAAAATAACACTTTCTTTTTATTTTTTTTATTTGGCACAAGCTAACTCATAATAAGCTAAACTCATGGTTAGTTCAAAACTGATGCAGTCGTCCTGCGGCCACTCAATGCTAAATCCATGATACAATTATAACAGGTACATGCACAAGCCCAGCCTGTTAATGTATACAATACCTACAGTTGTCACACTTTGTTTACAAGCTGCAAAAATGTTAGTGTATGTGTGTGCATAAAATGATTACAGTGTTGCCAATGAAATTACACATGGCTGTGTTTCCAATTATATGTTAAAGAAAATTACACTACACATCTTTTGTGTAGGTTAAAATTAAAACAAAAATAAATAAAAATACAAGCCAAAGTAGAATTACACACAGATTATACATGAATGTAATTACATGGCCTACAAATGAGAGTAATTGCACACTCTGTGTAATTACACACCTATTGGCAACACTGAATGACTATAATCATTTATGAATGCCTCGTCTGCAATTGTACTTTAGTTACCCTGTAATTGTTATTTTTAAAAACAAAAGGCATGTGTTTCTGACAAAATGACTGTGTTTTTTGGTGTTGTAATTTCGTTGTAGTTGTGCATGTACCTAGTATAATTGTACCATGGCTAAATCTGATCACTTTTAACATGCTGAATGAGTACTAATTTTAACCAACTCTGACTAATTTCTGGCTGATAATTCAATAGCTTTGAGTTAACTCAAATTCCCACTGGGTAAATGCGTGCGAAATGTGTGTGCATGTAGTAGTAGTAACTTTAAACGCTTCCCAGTGGGAATTTGAGTTAACTCAGAGCTACTATTATCAGCCAAAAATTAGTCAGAGGTGGTTAAAATTAGCACTCATTCTGCATGTTAAAAGTGATCAGTTTAGAATTCATTGTTTTACATTCATAGCGAACAGACGTCTTAGCGGAGTTTTTATTACATACTAAGCAAACAAAAAATAATAATCATACGAAAAAATATTCGGAATACATATTGTTATTGATAAATAAGCTTTAATTGCTTTGCTAATATTTTTTTACATAGTCATAAATAACAAAAACAAAAAAATCGCAAACAAAAAAAAAACACAAATAAAGTGCCCTTGAGGAATACTCTATATGAGTACCTAAAAAACAAATAACTGTGAAGTGAGTTCTAATGGCAGAAATGAATATTTTACTGTGAGTTCTGAAACTCTTAATGAAAATAATAAAAATAAAAATCTGATTATAGTCTTACTGTGAGTTCTGAAGCTCTTAATGAAAACAAAATAAATAAAAAAACCTGATAATAGACTTTTTTCTTAACGGCAAAGCCACTTTTTCGTCAAATGCCAACTAGTGATTCGTTAACATTACCGTTGTCTAGTACTTCTACATTTAACTCAGCGATATCATCCGCTTCGGGCTCGTGGTCATCACTTAACCAATTTCTCACTGAAGATAAGAGCAGCCCAAAACCCAAGGTCCAATTCGGAATGGACAGATATATAACTGTGGTAAAGCGCGGGCGAGGCCCGAAGTCTTCTAAAATTTCAACTGCTCCAAAAATATCTAGGGATAACAGCGCATCCTCTACTAACCGTCAAAACTGTTTTCAAATATTGCAAGATGACAACAACAAACCCGATGTATCCACGAACAAAACATCCAAGCCGCCATTTGAGAGAAAAAAATTCAAACGCTCTTATTCAAGAATTAATCTCGGTCATTGGTGAGAATAAATTTCACACTGTTCCAATAAAACGTGGTAATATTGATGAAACGAAAATTCAATTTTATGAAGAAAATGATTTTCGCAAAATGATTACTGAATTTGAAAAAAGTAAAAAAGCTTCTACACATATCAGCTTAAAAGTGCTAAAGGCCTGCAGATTGTATTGAGGGGCATATATTCTTATGTTGTTCCCGAGGAAATAAAAGATGCACTCGTCCTCCAGGGATTTAAGGTACAAAATGTATCTAACATAATAAATAGGTAGAAGATTCCTCAAGCTCTATTTCGCGTCGAACTTGAGCCAAACGATATAAAATTTAAAAAAAAAATGAGACTCATCCAATTTATAATTTAAAATATCTCTTATACCGAAAAATAACAGCTGGTTGTGCTAAACCTAAAGATCTAGAAGAAAAAAAATGTAGTAATTGTGGAGGCCATCACACTGCTTACTACAGAGGATGTCCTGTACATTCTTTCGTTGAACAGACTATTTGGCAAAAAACCCTAAATTAGCTCCAGCACAAAGAGCAAACGCTTACTCCGCCACTTTTGCTCAAATGAGCCAACCAGTCACTTCACGTGTATCGTATGCCGATGCAGCTAAGACTAGTTCTATTCCCATACAAAATGTTCCACCTCCAAATAATTCAACGCATGCAAACTCAAGCTTTAACTTTAGTCCCCTTAAAGGTACTATTGACAATTTGGTGCAAACTATAAATAATTTTACAACAAATATGACTAGCATGATGCAAGAAATGCTGAGAATGCAGAATACACTGCTTCAATCAATAATAAACAAGCCATGAACACGTTAAAAATATGTTTCTGGAACGCAAACGGCATTCGCCAACATAAAAATGAACTTGAGCACTTCCTTACGGAAAAAAATATTGATATAATGTTGGTTTCTGAGACTCATTTGACTTCAAGAAGTATATTCAAAATTAATGGCTACCCCTTATATGATTCAAAGGACCCAAGAGGAAGAGTTTGCGGTGGATCAGCAATTCTAATAAAGTGAAGACTCAAGCATTATATTCTTGACAACATTTGTGAAGAACATATACAAGCAACGAATATTTGTGTCGAACATTTTTGTACAAATTTTGTGATATCATAAATTTACTCCCCACCCAGATTCGCAATTAATGAGGATCAATACGAGGATTTCTACAAATCTCTTGGCCCATGTTTCGTAGCAGCTGGCGACTATAATGCAAAACATACTTTCTGGGGTTCGCGTCTTATCACTCCCAGAGGTCGAGCGTTGTTCAACACAATTTCAAAAATGGGCTTGGACGTCATTTCGAGTGGGGAGCCCAGTTACTGACCTACTGACATACATTAAATTCCGGATGCTATAGATTTTGGCGTCATGTAAAAAAAATATTTCTAGGGAATTAATTCACGTTGAAGCTTCCCTATATCTCTCGTCCGATCACTCTCCCACGATCGTTACAATCTGTAGCCCACTGAGAAGTGCCTTACCTCACTCATATGTGAAGATGATTAGTCGTGTTAATTGGCTGCGATTCAACAAATATCTTAGTAGTCATTGCACGGAAAACATTGCGCTAAGAACACCCGAAGATATTGAAGTTAACATTGCCAACCTTAACAAAATGATTAGACGGCTGCTGGACATGCTATTACCTCCCATCTGCAGATTGGGTTTAATAGAATTTATTCTACGGATATTGAACGTCTCGTATGTGAAAAAAGAAGAGCCAGAAGGAAATGGCAACAGCACAGATCACCCCAAAATAAAATTAGATTTAAAGAGTGCACTAAACGACTCCAAGAGCTGCTTGCATCTGAAAAAACTACATCTCTTAAAAATTATCTGGAAGGTCTTGATGTCACATCAGCGTCTATTTACTATTTGTGGCGCGCTGCTAAAAAGCTTAAAACACCTGTTGAGTTTAAACCACCTCTGCGTACCTCTGCCGGAGGTTGTGCAAGCAGCGATACTGAAAAAGGTAACATATTTGGCTTTAGAAGTCAGCATAGCACTATTGAGCAAACGCATAGATTGGTTCAAGTTATAAGGAGGACATTTGAAGAAAAGAAGTATTGTTCTGCCCTTTTTATTGATGTTTCTCAGGCATTTGATAAAGTATGGCACGAAGGCCTATTTTTAAACTTGAAGACATATCTGCCAATAAACATACAAAAACTTTTGGAAAGTTATATTATAGGTAGGAAGTTCACTGTTCTGGAAGGAGACTTCAAGAGTTTGCCCGAATCTTTATCTTCCGGTGTACCACAGTGTAGTATTCTAGGGAAAGTCTTGTATTTAATATATACTTGTGATATGCCTGTGAGCAATAATATCCACACCTCTACATTTGCCGATGATACAACCTGTATGAGTATGCAAGAAAGCCCTTATGAGGCATCCCGCAATCTCCAGGAACATATTACTCAGCTGAAAACATGTTTGAACTTATGGAGAATTAAATTAAATGAACAAAAGTGTGTTGATATAACGTTTACCCTAAGAAAACACACTTGTACCCCCATTCGAATCAACAATCAAAATATCCCTCAGCATTCACAAGTAAAATACCTTGGTATACACCTTGATCGACGGCTTACATGGAAACAACACATTGATTCTAAGCTAACACAAATGAAACTTAAGTTAACTTAAATACATTGGTTGATTGGCAGAAATTCAACACTCAGTCTAGACTGCAAACTTTTGATATACAAGTCGCTTTTGAAGCCAATATGGTGCTACGGAATTCAATTATGGGTCACTGCTTCAGCTTCCAATGTCGAGAGAATCCAACGAAGGCAAAACAAAATTTTACGGTTAATAACATCGGCTCCATGGCACATTAAAAACTTAAATATACATCGTGATTTAAATATGCCACTAGTGACTGAAGAAATTGTAAAATACGCAGGCAAATATCTAACAAAACTCGAGTCACATCCTAATCCGCTTGCTCGTAATATTTTGAACTTTACTGGACACATCTGCTTAAAAAAGAGGGAAACAAGGGCCCTTATACTCAACACTCCAGATGGGTCTGCCTGAAAATACTTTTTTCCTTTTTTGATTATCACTACTTATGTATTATTTATAACTATCACTAAGTTTATGTACGACACTGGTCGGGCCTAATAATTATATTTTAGATTTCAGATTTCGCAGGACGAGTGCATCAGTTTTGAACTAACCATGAGTTTATCTTATGAGTTAGCTTGTGCCAAATAAAAAAATAAAAAGAAAGTGTTATTTTTAGTTAATTATGATTTAACTTATTATTTATTAAAATTTTTTAGTCAGCTTAAAGTTTAAACAATTTTAAATTATTTTTTAAGAAACGAGAACGGGTATCGAACCGTGATCACTTTGACACTGACATCTTCTCTCTGAACTTTGACTCATCTCTGCATCAGCTTTGAGTTAGCTTAAAGTTAGTTCAAAATTATCGAGAAGTAGTTAGTTGTACAAAAGCTTAAAGCTTAAAGTTAGTTCAATACTTATCGAAAAGAAGACAGTTGTGCAAAAAACGACTGACTCACATCTGTTCAGAAGCTAGTTGTAAATGAGTTATCAAAAAGTCACCCATATTTTGAGGTAGCTAATAAAAATCCGGCTGGGTATTAGCTTACAAGTAAAAAAGAAACAAAACATGAGTGTGTGTATGTGTGTTTGTAGTATTTCTCTTGATCTAACAATTTTTTTCTGCTCTTATTTGTTGTTGTATGAAAGCCATAATCAGTGTGGCCACAACTGAAAATAATTTGAATTCTAAAGCTGTATTTATATGGTAATACAATGTATTACGACATATCAAAATATGCTGTAGAACATAAAAAATCTTATCATGTTGGGAGAGAATACGGATAGAAAATTCGACTGCTTGAGTCGGTAATGTTTATTTTCTAAACCATTTTAGAAACTTAAGTATTCTCATCACATCAGAGATGTATTTCAAAGTTAACATTATCAGCATTGATGGTATTTATTGAAGGGGTTAACACTTTTACAAAAACAACCAAAATCAAATCAGGAAATTTTCATGTTGTTTTTGTCATCATTGGGTGCATTCATAAGACGTAGCTGTTACGCAACAGCTGAGTATTTCTCTTAGAAACGCACAGTTGAGTAATTCCGCTCCACTCAACAGTTGACTAATTTTCCATCACAAAATTTTTTCGCTACCTGTAGTCAACATGTTTTGCTCAGCATAAACAGCTGCTCGAATAGAGCTTTGCCATTTATATGCTTTGTGAGGTCGTAGTAGCAAATATTTGTTAAATTTTATGTTACAAATGCGATGAAGTTTCGAAATAAAGATATAAAATTAAATTATATCCATCAAGCCGTTTCTAAGACGTAGCTGTTGGGGCCAACAGTTTCTAGCATTTGCACAACTGTTGAGCTCAACAGCTACGTCTTATGAATGCGCCCATTGATTTCATTAACATACATTATTGCTAGAACAGATTTTTAAATGTAGGAAAACACATTGGTCGCATTCATAAGACGTAACTGTTGTACAACTGTTGAGTCTTTGTCATCTCATTCCCTATTTCTGGAGTATTTATATCTAAATATTTCAGTCTTCTAAATTTTCCCTTTAACAAACCAAAAGCTCGTTCAATAATTGAACGAAAATTACTGAGTTTTACGTTATAGTTATGTTGTTGCGTGCTTAAATGGCCATTATCACGATATGGAGTCATCAAGTTTTGTAACAAAGGGTAGGCTGAATCCCACACAAGATGCAAATGTGGAGGCAATAAAGCGCGCTTTATGATATCAGGTACCTTCAAATTAGGGTATGTAATGTATTATGCATGTAATTACTTACATACATACATATCGTTAACTTAATACGAAAAGGCCCTAACTCATGTTTTTCATAGTTTACAGGAGAAGGAAAAAACTAAATAAAAAAAGATGCAATATTGATACAAAATTTTTTTAAACGCAATTTTTATTAAAAAGACTTTACATAAGCACATAACATTGCGCTTAAAAAATTCTGCATCAATATTCCATCTTTTTTTATTAATTTTTTTCCTCCTGTAAACTTTGAAAAACATGAGTTAGGGCCTTTTCGTATTAAGTTAACGATATTCTATTTTTTATAGTGAGATAAAAATAACACAAACCTTGAAGAATTATAGAATGCATCTTATTTCTATTATAGAAATCCGTTGGGTTGCCCTTAGGAGCTTTAATAGGAATATGGCACCCATCGATTGCTCCAGCAACTCCGGGAAAACCGCGTGAGCGCCTTTGAAATATTGAAGTCTCTTTGTTGCTTTCAATTCGATTGGGGAATTTCACATAGTTTGGCAACATAGCAGCAAGATAAGACAAGATTACTCTGAAAATTTTGTAGGCAGTACTTTTGGCGAACCCAAAACGATCACCTGTTGCAAGAAAATTTTCCTGTTTTGCCAAAACCCAGATTGTAAAAATCACTTTTTTTTGGTAAATCGGCAAGGTAATCTCTTCTTCCGGCAATCTTGCGTCCTAGTATGCGCACTAACTCCTATAAAAATTTGTTTAAATGTTGGACAATAGCAAGACACGAGACATAAGATTGTAGAGAACTTACATCACATGTACCACGAGACATTCTGAAGTGTTCTTTAAATAAATCATCGGTGTAGTGCGGAACTATTGTTTCATAGTAGTTCTTATTACGGGCATCCTTGTGACGCTCCTCAACATAAAACAATTGTAAATTCGTTTGGCCGTTGTTGTCCAGTATGTTACCAACTAAGTTTGTGATAACTTCTTCAACATCGGTCGAGAAAACTCCATTACAAAATCCGTGTTGTCCATATTTTTTAGTTAAACTAATTAATTTAGCTAAATAAAATTATTTCCTTTGTCACTCTTATTCCTTTTTAATTGTTTACACTCATCAGCTGTTCATTTGCAGTATATCAATCAAGACGTTTCTAAGACGTAACTGTTGGGGCAACATTTGCCAACAGTTTCACAACTGTTGAGCTCAACAGCTACGTCTTATGAATGCGCCCATTGTGCAACTGCAACCATCAGCTACTTAATCCGTACCACAAAACCAAACAAACAATAAACAAACCTATAAAAAAAAATTATATATTGTAATTAGTAGAATTACATTGAAATAATAAAATGTTTTCTCCAATATTTAATTATATTAGTACACATTTTTGTTTTGCAATTATCCAATTTTTTATTTTTAGCTCAATAGTTTAATATCTAATATCAGTGTAAATATGAAAAATACCTACAACAGACTCTTGTTCTCTTTGTATTTAACACGGAGAGAATTTCATAATATTTTGATTCTACAAAGTCGTAATACTTTGTATTACCATGTAAAGACACCTCAGATGGGACTTAAAATAATGCTAAAAATGCTGAAAAATATCTGAAAATGCTCAAAAATAATGCTAAAATTTTGGACTGATATTTTACTAATTATATCGCTATAATTACGAATAAATATAAAATAAATAAAATGAATATCTAGAGTCTCCCTGAAAGCCTCTGTCCCGGGATTCACATAATCTTAATACTGAATTGCTCTGACATCTACTCTCAACGAATTCGCAAATTTTTTTTGCCTGCTAAAAACTGCAGTGATCAGGAGGTCGCTCTGAAATAAGAAAAGTCCGTAACCCACAGCTACTTGAGTCTTGGAGCCATCCGTGTAAAATTCTGCACCTATTCTTCTACGTACAGAGCGATTCTTCCAAGCTTCTCTGGATAGTATACAAATCTTGTCATACTTTCGTGAAGTAGACCAGGGGAAGTTTAGTCAATCCTCCATTCCCAAGTTGAAGGTTCCAGTATTCTTTGGCACCGGCGTTTCCACTCCATAGAAAAATGCAACGAAGACGGATTGTATGGAATGTCACATTTCCAACTCTATCCAATTTTAGCAGATTAAGAAGCATAGCTAATGCATCCGTAGGGGTAGTGCAAATAGTACTGGTTATATACAGTGAGGTAAGTCTTTGAACCTTTTGTAATATATGTAGATACGTTATCTCCAAGAAAGGCCACTACACGATTTTTGGGTGAAGACTCCATCTTTTTTCAATGAATTACTTGCAGAGATGTGAAGATAATTGTTGATTTCTTCACCCTCTCTAGAAAAATTATGTTAAAACTCAGCTTAGAGTCAAGAACAACACGGAAATATTTTAAAGTTGGAAATCAGTTATATTATAATTCATCCAGAAGAGAAGTAGTTCCGTTTTATCGGAATTAACGGAAAAATTCAATTTGGATATATTGCACAGTGTACGTTGGATTTGCTGCATATTTGACATGCTATTGGTTATTTTGACAGAAAGTTTGAGTTTATCAAGTCTTGAAGAGTCCTAAACTATTTTTTGGATATTTAGGTGTGATGAATTTAGGTAAAAATATTACAAATATTGGGAAACATAAGCCGCTTATTGCGAGGTCGTATTTAGCAGAAGTTTCTAGCAATAGTGCGCCGTTCTTATTGCTGATGAGCAGGCAGTGTTTCCCTATTAAATGTTAAAATGTATTGGAAAGTATTTCATTTCAACCGAGGCATTTTCATGATAAACTTTAATTGGTTTCAGAGGAAGCCAAAAAATCATTTCATTTCGCTGTGGAATGATTAATCTGCACTTTCACGCCTCATAAATTACTATCTGATAAAGAGTAATGTTTGTAAATATTACTAACACCTTTTGAGATTTATCTCAATGTTTTATGTGAGATCTGATAAGATATTTTCAAATGGCGTGTACTTAAATAATATATAATGGGATTCAAAACCAAATATTGCAGGTAGTTTATTTGTAATACTTATAGAATGACGTTTAAAATATTGATATTAATAATAATAAGTTCGATTCATGTGAGTGATACTAATACAATTTTTTTAGTGTCTAAAAAAACCTGAGAGGAGTCCTTGAAATATTACTTTGTGCGCAGAGAATTGCCAAAAGTATAATAAGTGGGGCTTTTTATACAAGATCGATCCATATTTTGATATCAAAGTGCATTTGATTTTCTTTTGTCATGAATATTTCGGTAACAGAACTTTGATCATCCTTGGTTAGAACAGTTTGAGCAGTGAGGCCAAAGTTTATTGAAAAAAACACAAAAATTTTGGTCAGAGTTCTCCTTTATCGGAAGTGAAGACAGTTTGCTGGTATGGTCGCGAAAAAATTTGAAGAAAAAGTGACTCCCCTATTGGCACTTTGGGGATAATCAGCGGTATTGGGAAGTCCCTTATGGAGTAGGTATGCTTGCAGAAAATTTGGGGAGCGAAAAGTTAAAGGGAGTAGGTCCTACTATTCACCCTTCTAGAAAGTGATTTCAGTATAGTTGTGCACGCACTTTTAGCTCTAAAATAGTCCTCGTATAATTTACACACAGTCACTGTGACCACTGTCACTTCATCTAATCTTAATCTCGGAGAAACAGACATAGTCGCCGCGGTTGCTCTTGGATATCTCATAAGTATTGTGAGATCAGATGACTGGAAGCAGCTCAGCAAAGTGCTTGCTCATAGTGAGGAATAACTATGTTCAAATATTGCAATCTATGGGTGTGTGCCATACAATTCACATAGTGCCTTCTTGGTGCGGGTAGGAGCCGTGGTAAACTCTTAAAGCCCTGTCAGATAAAACTTTTGCTTCGGATTCGCTTTGACATCTAAAATGAAATGTACATGCTTATATGAAACATGTCACATAAAGTACTTTTAACGCAAAGCGCAGCGAAAAGTTAGGCAACTCTCATCTTTTTGTGTGCTTTGACAATCAGTTGGTATAATTTTATTGGCCAAACTCACGCGTAAATATAAATATTTATTAAACTTTTAGTAATTTTACATAAAAAACGTGGCATCAGAGTAATCGAATTGTGCTGTGTTTTATGTTTTGTCAAAAATTTTGCTGTGTCATCATACATCTTTTGCTTTACGCTTTTTGGTCAACGTTAGAAACGTCACGCAAAGCGCCGAAGCTGTATCTGTCACGGCCTTTAAGCTTAGTGGTAAGACGGCCGTGGACAGAAACTAATGTAAAACTTAATCAAAATTGCTGTCAATCGGAAATCTTTTGACCAGCGTGACCGTTTGACCGACTAAAGTGGCAATTTGCCACTTTTTCGACTACCTCGCCACTTTTTGTCCCCCTTTTTTTTAAAGGGAATTATGTAATAATACATTGAAAATAAGAAATTTTAGTGTAATTGTCTCGTTTTTTTTAATGTTGCCCTTTTTTTTTAATAAATCCCCTATTTTTTGCTACTTTTTGAAAAATGTCATCGGTCACCCTGCTTTTGCCAGCTCTTTACAATAAGAATACTTCTCTAATGCATTCCACCAGACTGTTATAAACATGAAATTATATTCGCTTTTTTAACCCTTTCAAGATCCAGTTGATCCCTCTACAGGCCCACATTAAAGCAGTGAGTTCTTTATTTACTCTAACTTGAACGTGGTGCTTCCACGTGATTTTTGAAAGAAAAGTAAGACTCAGGCAATGAATGCCTACTTCTACTTATAGTTGTTACTTTCTTTAGGAAAGGGATAGTGATAAAGAAGACAGGCGGTAAAGGAAGTGACAGATAAAAGTTTCATTCTTTTACAACTCTGCTTTTTTGCAGTGTTGCAGCGCCTCTGGTGTATTAATTTTTTTGAAGCTGTGGTTAGTAGCAACTTTATTGGTTATTTTACTTCACCGATGATTCTACTACACAATAAAGGAGGGCGCTCTCACTTTACATTAGGTGCCTTGTTTACTCTAACGTGAACGTGATGCTTCCGATATGACTTATTATGCAGAACTACCCCAACCATTTTTTTTATAAAGAGAAGTAACACTCAGGCAATGGATGCCTACTACTATTACTAGGTGTTATCTTCTTTAGGAAAGGTATAGTGATAGAGAAGATTGATTGGCGAGGGATTAGATTGAAGAAAGACTCATTATTTTACAACTCTGCTATTTTGCACGTTTTTACTTTTTTTAATAATGCAGTGTTGCAGCGTCTCTGGTGTTAAATGAGGCGTATTAATTTTTTTTAAGCTGTGCTTAGTAGCAATTTTATCTGTTATTTTACTTCACCGATGATTCTACTACACAAGGAAGGAGGGCACTCTGATATTACATTACAGGATTAGTATCTGCTGAAGTCGGTATAGTTCAGTGACCAGTGACTATGCCTTCATCACTTGAACTTTCCTACAACAACTTACATAAAGGGGCACTAATGCACACCAGAAAAATGCGTGGTGTTGTTATTTTAATGATTCTTGGATAGAGGGATTGAACCCAGTACACCCGGTTTTGTAATCAACGTGGTAACTACTTCAGCCAACGCCACCCTTTGTATCTTCTATCGAAGAGCACTAATTCAGGAAGACGCCCAAACCTCATATGGTGCCCAATTTACTTAGGGTATTCAGTGCTAAAGTGAGAATATCATCTTATGCTCTCCACTAAGCTATAGACTTAGCAGGGAAGACAGTAATTCAGTCAGTGGTGCACCTGATTGGCTAGAGCTTCCTTCGCATCACCCATCGGAACATAAATATTAACTAACTTTGAACGAATCCGTGAATACTCATATTGGTTTCAATGCCAAAATCCAACGATGATGGCGTCGTATTACTTCAGGTTTTTTTTTTCTATGTATCCTAACAGACTTTCCTTTAGTATGGGCATGCTGCAATGTATCCAGAAACCTTTAAGGACTGGCCATTATCATGTTAAATGTATTTGTTAGATTTAATAAGAAAACTGAATAAAATCAGAGAAAAAATCAATAGCATTTTGTAAATTTTCATTATTTTAAATTTTATACTTTTTAGATGGTCCACGGATTAACTAAATATGAATTAGAATTCTACGACGAAAAAATTTTCGTGCCCTGTGAAAATTATGCAGATAATTTTATTGACAGACTGTTTGATATAACCAACTTAAATTTCTTAAAAACGATGGAAGGAAGTTTATTACTTGATGGATATGCAATTATAACACAGACCTTGAATGAATCACTAGAGGTAATATAAACATTGTTCATTCTCTAAAAAAAACAATTTAAAATTGTTTCAAATTTAAGTTGACTAAAAATGTCTCAGCACTCTCTTTTTTGATGCGCCACAAAAATGGAATGAAAAGCAAAAAGTGTAATATGACAAGTTATTTTATTTTTAATAGTTATTTATGCAACTGTATAAAAAGGTTCGAGGCACTTGGCAGCCCACCGTTATGAATTTTCAACGTGACGACCTTTGCGCAGCCATGTTCAGTAAAACTGATGCTTGGCATACGTATTTCGACGAGGTTCCAGATGAACAACGCATCTGTCCATATACTGTCGGGGTACGTACTAACAAGTGTTTCATTTAATGTCCTTGCACACTACATCTAAGAGAGTCAATCATTAATACTTCTGACGCGAATGCATCCCTGATCTGACTGTTATTTAAGATATTTCAAATAACAATAGCAATTCTTGCTCTCAGAGTTGCATTTGTCTCAAAACCATTAATATGCCAAAAAGTCCTTTAAAATTAATGATCATGCTTTGATTTTGATACTTCATCTTATCTCACATGATGACAAGTTACTTGATTGTTTTTTTATAATTATTACAAGCAATTTATTTTGATACTTTCAGCAAAGATTATATATGAATATCACCGATCCTATTCTCGTATTATTACCAGCTAATCATGCCGAAGGTGAATATCTAATTCACATACGTATTTACGGCCCTGATAATAAGGAACTTTTTATATGTACTAATATTTTTATGAATATGCATAAAATTTAGCTTTAATTATGAATGTTTAAAATTTTAGAGTCGGACGCAAAAAGTTAACAAAGCTTTGACAAGCAATGTTAAGTAAAGTTTTATTCTAAAAAAAATTATTATATCAAAATTCTAAATTAGGCAGGCACCCACGTTTGTTGACTACTGTAAGTTGATATTTCCACAATGTGTATTTTGTACCTCAATTTTTTTTTGTTAATATAGCACATATTGATTCATGTTACTTTTCATGGTAATTTTTCATATTTTTTTTTACTTTTATTTCATAGAAATGCTTCTCTGTTTTCCTAGCATGTGAGAAGCTTATATTTCTTAAATTAGGTTGCTTTACTTCAAGATAATAAAAATTTATTTAATAAAATCAAAAATTATTTGAATACCCGCATGAAATTGTATTCGATTTTGCACACCATTAGCTGTAAAGTGGTTGTGTAACATAGTGTTGTAAAAAGCGGCTACTTTTCATTACTCAGTACTACTTGATACTTTTTCAATTGGGTACTCGATACTACTCAATACTTTATATATGTATGTATATGGGAAGTTAAAAATTATTATTTATATTATTTTATTGATAACGCAATATGGAAAAAAAAGATTAAATACAAGCATATTTAAATTAATTTATAACAAATGAAAATAAATAAGTTTGAATATTAGTTTTTGTACATAAAATTTTTTTAACGTACTCTTAACACTTCTAGTGCATTAATCTCTTAAATTATCTTCTAAATATTTTTTAATAAACACTTTTTTCTTACAATTGATTTTATTACTTACCTACCATTTACACATGAAACTAATTGCAAGAAAGTAGCAATGCAATAAAATTTTTTCACTACCACACTCACATTGTTTTTAATTTCCAGTCAGCTTTCAACGATTTTTTCAAGAAAGTAAATTTTTGATGATTTCAGAAAGTAAAATGAAAAAAGGTTAACAGTGTTACCCCCTTTAAATATTTGTACATATATACAGGATTGTGGTTCATAGGTATTATAAATTATGCTTATTTTGTATAAATATTTAAAGAATTATAATATCGTCCCTACCATGTCAAACTATCTAATAAGCAAATTTCGAGCATTTGACAAAGAACGTCGTTATTGTGAATATTACTCAAAGTGAGTTTTAAAATTTGCAACAACCTTACCAAAAAATAAAAAAAAGCAATGTGAGTCCGATCACAGAGGAGATGTGTAAACATCTAGTAATGAAGTTTTTTTTTTAAGTTGGAAGTACTTATGCTTTTAGTATCTTTTTTTAAATTAATTAATTAAAAGTATCAAAACTTTCAATATTGTAAATACATATGAATTTGTTGGTTTTTGTTTGTTTTATTAAACTTATTTGGTTAGTAAATAGGCACACTGCAGTATATGTATATGTACTGCATTCAAAATTGCAGTAAGCAGTAAATTTACTGATTACTAAAAAATTCAGTAAATTTTTACTGCTAATGAAATTTAATTTGCATTACCAGTAAAATCGTAGGGCCGTAATCATAATAAAATTGTAGCAAGTGGCAAAGTTTTTTCATTCAAATTTTGAAACTTTTGTATGAAAAACATTTAGCCACTTGATAGAATTTCATTATGAATACGGGCATTACTGATTACTGAAAATTCAATGCACCTCATCATATAACAAATCATTTAGGCAATTTATAAAAATTGTAGAAAAAAATTTTAGTAATCAGTAAAAATTTACTTGTTAAACATTTTTTATTGTTTTTACTGAAACTTTAGTGGTACTGCAGTGCTCATCTATGGTAAATGCCTTTACTTTTACTTTTTAATTTTTAATTCCTGTTGTTCATCGTTTAGTTGTTGCTGTTCTTGTTGTTGTGTACGCATTGCAATTAAAATAAATTCAGTAAAGTGCGACTTTGACTCGCGCACATTCGGTTTTGATCATTTTTTTTTTTTTTTTTTTTTGATTTAGCTTTCTTCCTTTTTTAAATTTTTTTCAGTTTAAACGATTTTTTTTCAGTTTTATCGCTTTTTTCTCGTTTTGGCGTTTTTTTTCTTTTTGGGTTCGTTCTTTTAATTTTCGCAATTTTTCTCATTTTGGCGATTTTTTCATTTTGGCGATATTTTTGTTTTTTTTGAGGTTTTTTCATTTTGGCGATTTTTTTCTGTTTTGTTGGGGTTTTTTTATGTAGGCGATTTTTTCATATTGGCGATTTTTTTGTTTAAGGATTTTTTTTCATTTTGGCGATTTTTCCGGTTTTTTGCTATTTATTTTAGTCCTAGAATTTTTTTTAATTTGGTGCTTTTTGTCGTTTTGGCGATTTTTTTTGTTGTTGGCGATTTTATATTTTTTTTGATTTTTTAGTTTTACCGTTTTGAAAATTTCAAGAGTTTTGCTCTTACGATTTCCAAGATACAGCAAGTTGTCAAAATTACAAAGTAAAAATTGCATTAACTGATGGAACACCCATTGATTTAAATTTTTTTAAATTTAGTGTTAATTGTTGTAGTCTGTATAAAAATACACTAATACCTAATTTACATTAAGCATTTTTTTCATGAAATTAGTTGCATGAAAATTTTTTATTTGTCAATACGAGGGCTGGAGGAGCAACTTATATCAAAACAATTGTCAAAAATTTATCAGAGATTCATTTTACGATTTTTTATATAAAATTTTCTTTTACAGTTCTCATCACACTTATACTCAGCAAGATTATGACGTAGTTGATTTCGACTCTCCTGGACTCAATGTTTATATATAATGCAAAATAAGTATTGTATGACAAAGCCAACTTCGTATACGAACATTAAAATACTCATTATGAACTTTTGTGTTTGCTCATTATGAGGTTAAAAATGTGTTTTTTTATACACTTTATACCACTGCTGGCCAGAGAAGCGCCAGAGTGCCGAACATCAATCGGCTTTTTGTACAAATGAATGCACATACGCTTATACATTTCTCTCGGTTTTGTCTCTGTGGGCAGCATTGGTATAAAGCACTCTGGCGCTTCTCTGGCCAGCAGTGCTTTATACTGTTGTAATTGTAGTTGTACTATATGGATGAGTTGAATGAGCTGAATCAATGTAAGTAGTATAAGTATTGTTCTGAAATTACCTAGTCGGATTTTTATTAGCTAGCTCAAAATATTGGTGACTTTTTGATAACTTATTTACAACTAGCTTCTGAACTAATTAATAAATGATACAGATGTGAGTCAGTTGTTTTTTGCACAACTGTCTTCTTCCCCATAATTATTGAACTGACTTTTAGCTAACTCAAAGCTTATACAGTCAAAGTTCAGAGAAAAGATGTCCGCATAAAATTCATGCTTATAATAACTCTGCGGTTTATATTTTATATGGCGCAATGACAAAGTATTAAGTATGATGGCTGACAAACAAAGTGATCACGGTTCGATACACCCGTTCTCGTTTCTTAAAAAAATAATTTCAAATTGTTTAAACTTTAAGCTGATAAAAATATGTTAATAAATAATAAGCTAACCTAAATCATAATTAACTAAAAATAACACTTTATTTATATTTATTTTTATTTGGCACAAGCTAACTCATAATGAGCTAACTTATGGTTAGTTCAAAACTGATGCACTCGTCCTGCGGTCACCCAATGTTAAATCTGATCACTTTTAACATGCAGAATGAGTGCTAATTTTAACCACCTCTGACTAATTTTTGGCTGATAATTAACTAGCTCTGAGTTAACTCAAATTCCCACTGGGTATAAATCAAACTGTGGTGATTTATGAGTTTGAGTGTGATATGAGTATGATATCGACTTCGCATTCATATTTATTTCAACCTATACTTCTAAGACAATCTTATCGTGAGTGTGCGTAAATCAGAGTAGTTGAGTTTAAACGTTGTCTACTCATTTAGATTTGAAATAGCAAAAAAAAAAAAAACGAATCATTACAGATCATTGATGTATATAAATTCTGTTCGATAGAAAATTCGTTGTTCAACGAATGCTCATAATATGAATTAGAGACCTGCGTAAAAGGTCTTAAAATGTAAATACGTCATGATTTTTAAATGTATTCACGTCGCATGTATTATACTAAACCAATAATAAATGCTGTCGCACTATAAGCGAAGCACGATGGAGGTATTGGTGTATGTGTATATCAGTTGTAACAAGCGATGTCGCAAGACAGCTTGTAACAAACACTCGAAAGAAGTACTGTTGATTAGTGTATGCTTGTTATTATTCATGTTGTACGTTTGAGTGTGTGTGTAATATGTAGATGGTAAACTATTATGTGATTAACCGCATACAACTAATCATAATGCATGTGCGCAGAAAAATAAAAAATCATACACACATACATGCATGACGTTTGTACACGCGCTTATGCGTAGAAAGAAGCTAGTATCACAAATTCTTCCGTAACGAAGTGTTTTCTTCTTTACTCTTATACCTACAATACTCAAACAAATTTCTTGCAAACAGTGTTGTTAACGTTTGTTTTATAAGATTTCGCTGTAGTAAAGCATTTGAAAAATCCCTCATGTCTTGAAAGTTGTTATAAGATGTCTTATGCAGGACACTGATATGAATTGAACATTCGATAGTCGGCGAAGATCGAATTTCTAAGGATAAAATCTGCAAAATTTAACAATTTTTTACGAAAAAATCTTCAAAATCTGCATTTTATTTCTAAAATCTTCAAAGAAATTTCAAAGCAATTTTCAAAACAACTTTTTTTTATATTTTATTAAAAAAATTTACACAAAAATGGATATGTAATATAGATAGATGTGTAATATAGATATATTTTTATTAACTCATATTCATAAAATTTGTTAAAATAACTTTCAAGCACATTTTATTTATTTTTTTATGAATATAAGCCTTTTATGTATGAAGAATGTGCATTACGTTTTTGCTTAATAAACTCATCAATAGACTTTAACCAAAAAATTTTTGGAATAAGGTAAAAATTTCATATGTTTATAGAACAGCAATATTTTCTGCAGTTCGAGCTGTAGGAGCATACACTGGTGTTTTCACATCTCCTACAGACCTGGTTTGCTCAAATTTTTGCACGATTTTTCCGATTGTACGCACATTTGGTACATTGTGCTGACCGAATAAATCACAAAGTGCACGATATGCATTTTGATTTGAACGCCCATTTTCATAATAAGCCTGAATAACTTTGACGCGTTGCTCGATTGTGTATCTTTCCATGTTTCAAATTGAGTTAGTCTGAAATTGAGAAATACCAAAAGAAATGCAGAAAAAAACTTGACGTTTAGGTGTGGTTCACATTCAACATCGGCCCTTAAAATTTAACCACCCTTTACAAAAAGTCATTTAATTTGTTGCATAAATATTCAAAGGACTTCGAAGTTTTGTTTCATTCAAGTTTACTTGACTGAATTTCTTTTTTCGACATTTAGAAATTAATGTGTGTTCTATAAGGCCTTATATAGCAGACACAAGGCCTGGTAGTCCCATTGCGTACTTATTTCTTTTTTACACACGATTTCATTGGCAACCACGCTTCCTACCTTAGTAGGCCTACTTTGAGGCTTCTTTAGCAGGCGTAATAGAAGGTCTACCTTTGCAGGTCTGAAATTAGCCCTAGGTAAGCAGGCCTGATGGAAGGCTTAAATTAGCAGTCCTCCTTTATTTTCTTTCATTTAATTTTTCTTGAACTTTTTCTTTTTTTTAACGCCCAACTAAAAAAGGGGTGTCATAAGTTTGTAGTGTGTGTCTGTACAAGTACAAGTACAGACCAAGCGGCTGGACCGATTTTAATTTAGTTTTTTCTGTTTGAAAGGGAATTGATCGAGAAGGTTATTAGCTATGTTTTAATAAAATCGGTCCAGGCGCTTAGAAGATATCACATCTTTTCTAGAAATATTCGGGGGTTTTTAAAATTTTTAATTTTTGTTATTCTTTTCTCTGGAATGCGATTTGGTTCTTGTAATGGTTTTGACACAGTTTAGCAATCGTTGCTATGGTCATGAATTATAAAAGAAATAAATTCTGTGCCCAGTCCAATAGAAGGGAACGGAGAAAATGTATCGAATTTTTTAGAAGTGAGTATGGTGGCCTTATAGAAGGCCTTCCTTATAAGGCAGGAAAGAATAAGTACCGAATCTTAAAGAAGGTCTAAGAAGGCTTTCAGAAAGGCCTGTTTGGTACAGGCTTCGTAAATTTTACTGCTGGATTTCGCAACTGGTTATACATACGTGTGTGTATATGTATGTATATAAATTAAAAAAAAACTGAACTTATACAGTCGACTCCGCTTTACTGGAAAAAACCAAACCCAATTTTTTATTCAGTTATCCGATTTTTTCTCTAAAACGTAGTTCGGATTACTGAAATTTGTTACAATTAAGCGTACTGCTTAAAATCACTTGTAGTGCTCAATAATATTGAAATTAAAAATCCAAAACGATCGTAAGAGCACTTGCGTCTTTATTTGTCCAGGGCAAAAGTTAATATGACTTCTTACATTTTCTTCTTATATTACAATGTTGGCTGCCCTTTTTCATATTCTTACATTATTACGCTTATATTCTAATGTTGGCTGCGCTTTCGTAGTTGCCAGCGTTGCCACTGCAAAATTTTTTTCCTACCAAATTTTTCCCCAAATGCGACCAAAACCGTATGCAACCTACCAAAAAAAATTTCATATCACAAGAAAAATTTTTTTTTTTAAATTCATGTATTTACATTTAATGTTTGAAATATGTTTACAATATTTGTGTAAACGTTGCACATTTTTAAAGCATAAAGAAAACAAAATAACAAAAAAATTAAATATACATATGTATGTTAAAGATAAAGGGTCTTATGCAAAAAAAATTAATAAAGCATTGCTAAGCAAAGTTGTATTCTAAAAAAATTATTGTATAAAAATTCTAAAGTAGGCACCGACGTTTGTTAAGACTACTTTAAGTTGATATTTCCAAAATGTGTATTTTGTACCTCAAATATTTTTACTAATATAGCACATACTGATTCATGTTAAATCTGAAAATGAAGCTAGAAGTGCCTGCTCTTATCTTAAATTTATTATTTCTGTCATGCAATGGGAAACAACACCAAATTATCCAACTGATTCGAAATAAATAGCAAAATCCATAAAAAAAGATATATAAATACAATTATACAAAAATGTTTTAGTGATGTACATACAATCAAAACAAATCGAAAAAAGCTGGATATTCAAATACTCGATTCATTCGAATTAAACAAATTGTGATAATTTTCCACATTTTTTTACTTTTACTTCATGGTTGTGTTTATCTGTTTTCCTACTATGATGATGCTCATATTTTTTAAATTAGGTTGCTTTACTTCAAGATAATAAAAATTTATTTAATAAAATAAAAAAATATTTGAATACCCGAATGAAATTTTATTCAATTTTGTACATCATAAGCTGTGAAGTGGTTGTTGAACACGGTGGTGTTACCAGTATTTATTATTATATCACAAAATATTTAAAGTTGTCTTTTGCATATGATTTTTTAACAAACCTATGTTAGCCTTAAAGTGCTTATCAACTAGTTACTATGAACTTTAAAGCTAAAGTAAAATATTTTTTTGCATAAGACCCAAAGTCTTAAGCCTATAGTACACGGCATGTAAAAAGCCACATGCATATGTGGCAGTGACGTTACGGACATTTTGAGCATGTTGGTTGCATATTTTTAAATTACTAGTAGTGGCTACATGTCGTAAGATTTTGATACAAAACTTTGTTCGAAAATACAAATTTGACACATTTAACCGAGTTGAACACATTTTCGGAGGCAGCAAATTTGTACATGCAAATATTCACAATATTTGCATGTACATATGTATGTTACTAGTACACGGCATGTAGCAAATGTAGCTATGTGATGACGTCAAAATTACTTCAGAACTACATGCGCATGTGATTTTTTACATGCCGTGTACTATAGGCTCTACACTGATATCAATTTAACTACACACATACTATGTACTATTTAGTTCAGTTCTTTTATATATTTGGAATATGTTTACAATATTTGCATAAACGTTGCACATTTTTAAAGCATAAACAAAGAATAACAAAAAAATCAAATTTACATATGTATGTTAAAGATAAAGGGTCTTATGCAAAAAAACTTAATAAAGCTTTGCCAAGCAATGTTAAGTGAAGTTGTATTCTAAAAAAATTATTGTATAAAAATTCTAAAGTAGGCACCCACGTTTGTTAAGACTACTTTAAGTTGATATTTCCAAAATGTGTATTTTGTACCTCAAATATTTTTACTAATATAGCACATACTGTTTCATGTTACATCTGAAAATGAAGCTAGAAGTGCCTGCTCTTATCTTAAATTTATTATTTCTGTCATGTAATGGGAAAAATCACCAAATTATCCAACTGATTCGAAATACATAGCAAAATCCATCAAAAAATATTAAAATAAATAAAATTATACAAAAATATTTTAGTGATGTACATACAATCAAAACAAATCGAAAAAAGCTGGATATTCAAATACTCGTTTCATTCGAATAAAACAAATTGTGATAATTTTTCACATTTTTTTACTTTTACTTCATGGTTGTGTTTATCTGTTTTCCTATTAAGTCAGAAGCTCATATTTTTTAAATTAGGTTGCTTTACTTCAAGATAATAAAAATTTATTTAATAAAATAAAAAAAATATTTGAATACCCGAATGAAATTGCATTCAATTTTGTACATCATAAGCTGTGAAGTGGTTGTTGAACACGGTGGTGTTACCAGTATTTATTATTAAATCACAAAATATTTAAAGTTGTCTTTTGCATATGATTTTTTAATAAAGCTATGTTAGCCTTAAAGTGCTTATCAACTACTATGAACTTTAAAGCTAAAGTAAAATATTTTTTTGCATAAGGGGGAAAGTCTTACACTGATATCAACTTAAGTACATATGTACATATTATAAACTATTTAGTTCAGTTCTTTTATATATTTGGAATATGTATATAATATTTGAATAAACGTTGCACATTTTTAATGCATAAAGAAAACAAAATAACAAAAAACTTAAATATACATAGGTATTTTAAAGATAAACCCCCTTATGCAAAAAAATATTTTATTTTAGCTTTAAAGTTCACAGTAGTTGATAAGCACTTTAAGGCTAACATAGCTTTATTAAAAAATCATATGCAAAAGACAAGTTTAAATACTTTGTGATTTAATAATAAATACTGGTAACACCACCGTGTTCAACAACCACTTCATAGCTTATGATATACAAAATCGAATACAATTTCATTCGGGTATTCAAATAAATTTTTATTTTATTAAATAAATTTTCATTATCTTGAAGTAAAGCAACCTAATTTAAAAAATATGAGCTTATGACATGGTAATAAAACAGATAAACACAACTATGAAGTAAAAGTAAAAAAATGTGAAAAATTATCACAATTTGTTTTATTCGAATGAAACGAGTATTTGAATATCCAGCTTTTTTCGATTTGTTTTGATTGTATGTACATCACTAAAACATTTTTGTATAATTGTATTTATTTTAATATTTTTTTATGGATTTTGCTATGTATTTCGAATCAGTTGGATAATTTGGTGATGTTTCCCATTACATGACAGAAATAATAAATTTAAGATAAGAGCAGGCACTTCTAGCTTCATTTTCAGATGTAACATGAATCAGTATGTGCTATATTAATAAAAATATTTGAGGTACAAAACACACATTTTGGAAATATTGAATAAATGTTAAAGTAGTCTTAACAAACGTGGGTGCCTACTTAGAATTTTTATACAATAATTTTTTTAGAATACAACTTTACTTAACATTGCTTGGCAAAGCTTTATTAATTTTTTTGCATAAGACGCAAAGTCTTACACTGATATCAATTTAAGTATATACATACTATGTACTATTTAGTTCAGTTCTTTTAAATAATTCTGACTAAGATCTCTATTTGCGGACCAAACATAGTGGGGGCCATTCTTGTTTACAAGTTCCTTGCATTGCATTATGCTATTAATATTGTCTATTTTAAGTTTATTTCTTAATTTAGTTTTTATTAAAGAAAGCGTAGAAAACTTGCGTTCAGCAGCTGCAGAGCTATGCGGTAGCGAAATTAAATTAAAAGCAAAATTAGCGAGATCGCTAAAACTATTTTCATTCACTCCATTTTTGATTGAGAATACACTTTCCCAAAATATGTTAATATCCAGATCACTGGAAAGATTAACCTCACTTAGCCGTAGTAAATTCCACTGCGTGGTTATTAGGTCGGGGTCACATTCTACAAGATTGGGGTATTTTAACATAAGAGGCAAAATTGGTAAATCTTCTTTGGAAAGAACCTTGGCTGGCGTAATTATTTGCAATAGTTTTATTTCTTCACGTTTGAAATCAAACCTTGAATTTATTTGGTTCAAAAACTCAACATAAAATCTTAACATATCAGTTTTAACTTCAAGAATTTCTGATGCATTAACGCTACTTTTCATAAAAATTTCAGCTTTCGTCCCAATAAAAATACTTGGTATTTCAATTTGATTACGTTCGTCTCTATAATCAATACCGATATTGTTATTGATCGCATCCTTTTTAATAAAGTTGCTCAAAATTAAGAGATAGTTTGTCTTTATACTTGAATATAAGTATGGTAAGCGAGAGCTTTCGCATTGAAACTCTTTATTGAGACTGTTAATTATGGGCAATATATATGATAGAAATAAAAAATAGCATTTAACTTTGCAGCTCATTTCTTCTGCTAGCTCCGCAGCTCGTACGCCGTTTACTTTGTAAAAACGGGAAACAAAATAAAGTTTCAAACAATCCCATTGTTCAACAATTCTCAAAACAACGCCTTCTAATGAAAGCCATCGTGTTTGACATATTCCCAAAATCTTATGCGGTTTTTCTGAGCAATAGTCCTGGAATTCTTTCAGTTCATGTATTCTTTTCGGACTGTGGGAAAAGAAACTATAAATGTTGCGGCACAGTGTCTTAATGTTTTTAGGTAAATTTTTACAAGCGTAGCTTGAACAAAGATGAAGTGAATGGCATGTGCATTTTATGTAAAAGAAATCGATTTCTGCACTCAGTAAGGCTTTAAGCCCGCCTAAATCTCCGGCCATAACATTAGCTCCATCGGTGGCCAAACCAATTAAGTTTTTTAACGGAATCTCATGTGTAGCAAAAAATTCTTTTATTACATTAAACTTGCATCCGCTTTGGTGAGCTCCAACAAGGCAATAAAACGATCTTGTACAACAAGAGCACTATCGACATATCTAGCAACTAATACCAGGCTTTTTACCATCGACACATCCGTCGTTTCGTCAAGAATTAAAGAGAATTTCTTATTTCTTAATGCTGATGTTACTTTTTGACTTGCTTTCTTAGCTATGTAATCAATTACCTGCATCGATTTTGTTCTGGCACATTTGAGGAGTTTTGCTATAGATGAATCCGGGCAGCATTCCACCAATAAAGCTGGTGGTAATCCATTAATAACAATGGGAGGTTATGCGTAATGCAAAACATAACGAGTGCAAATTCGGCGTTTTTAACTTTCTGCTGACTTTTCGACTTTTCATGTGCCTTCAGATGACCACATTGGCTAATTAGCTGCTTCGAGCAGGCGGAACAAAATGCAGTTCCGTCTTTTTCTCGCAACCAGTCGAAGGTTTTCAACCATGCAGATCGGAACTTCCTCTTTGGATATTGCTTTTTGTCATTTGCATCACTTTAAAAAATAAATTAATAAGACTGATATTTAAAACCAAAATTGCCTTTAATACCTGCAAAAGTCATCATTGTTGTTGTCTTTCTCACAGGAATTTTTAGACAGCTGCCCACTTTTGCTGCAAGCTATATCATTGCATTGCTTTGGCTTTTTGGTGATAAATCTAAGAGTAAAGCATTAAATTTCTAACTTTATTTGCTCGTTTATAAGTTAACTTACTTGTCCATCGATTATAAACGTCTCAATACTCCAAAAAATTATTTCTCTCAAAATAATTTGTTCGCAGCTTATAGCAAATGCGCGCGTTTTGATAAAGCTTGTAGTTTTGACATTCTCTTTTCACTCTTCTTTACTTTATTCACATAGGTGGCATGATACAATTATTGGTTGTAGCAGGAGAACAGCTGATACCTCGTATACCCGTTGAGTGCATATACTGTCATGGCAGGTACAGACTTAGCAACGTGTTTATGCAACCAGGCAGATTGCATTGTCGGTCGCATAGTCTGTAGTCTTGTTAATGGTTGTGTTCGAAGTTGCATTCGAAGTTTCGAAAATATCAAAATGTTTTGATGTTTATGGGTTGCATTGACGGTTGCATTGTAGGTTGCAGTGTCTGTATCAAAGTATTCGAAAACGTGTTGCGTAAGCAAGTTGCGAAGTCTGTACCCACTATCATATTACAGTCAAATTGTTGGTGTGTGCAAATTTTTACAGCCAATACCGAAAATCCTACTGCTACTACCTAGTAATTATATCATGATAGGAGCATGAAACCATGTAAAATATTCTTGCACAATAGCAAAATTAAAAGATAGGATCGGTAAAAGTTTGAACGCAAAGATAAGGTTTGTGAAATAAAAATTTTTTTTGTAATTAAAAACTAAATTTGTCTGAAAATTCAAATCCTACCAAAACAAGATCGTGCCTACCAGCCGACCAAAGAAAAAAAACCTACCAAATTTGGTCGGAAAAGACCATAAGTGGCAACACTGGTAGTTTCTCAAAAGAGTAAGGTACTCATTTTGTACACTGATGTTTATAGACATGACATGACATACAGAGGGCATCAAGTAAACAAACACCAGGGTTAATGTAGAAACAGAATAAAGTCTGCAACTTCAGGAAAATCGCTGACAAATTAATCAAGCCCATAATAACATCGACGGCAGTAACTTCAAATGCTCTCTAATTTTTGTTTTATTTTCTTTTGTGCTTATTTTTCTTTGTAGTTTTGTTTACAAAATGTATGAAATTTATTGAACGTATGGTAACATTTTTGTGAGAATGAACATTGATATGTGAGAGTATAAGAAAAAACGCTCTCAAAATAAAATAGATTCTATCTCACGCCCGGTTTCTGCGGCTGTTTTTTGTGTCAATTTGTATGGAAAATGTGTTGAAGCCGGTATTCTGTTTAATCATTTAGAGTAACATGCAACTACACTCACTACACACTAAATGTCTAGCCACTTGCATTGACAATATAATAGAAAAATACAATAAAGCTCGTAAGAGCGAAAAGGACAAATACATTTTGCCATTTAATTTTTTAACGGACAAAACATGCACAATTTTATCCGCCTTAAGTTATGCAATCAATTTCTAATAAATAAATTTGTCATTGCTTATTTTTTCACTAAAGCGAAGTAAGTTTCATACAAAACGTAGTTGTGGGCATGCTTTTGGTTTTCAGTAATACGATGTTTTCAGTAAAGCGATCTTTCGCTAAAGTGAAGTGAATAAGACTAGCTGCGTTTAAAATCAGTGCGGGAATTTGTATCGCTTTCAGTAATCCGATTTTTTCAGTAAAGCCTGTTGCGGTAAAGCGGATTCTACTGCATTATGTTATATTATGCTTTTAATTTGGTCCACGCAAGAACGGTTTGTCCATCTAGGAGGTTGAGGATGGGGTTAATAATTATCTTATAAATTTTACATATGAACGAAGATAATTTGATAACTCTCCAGTTACTGTATAGCTTTGATCAAATTATTTTTGGGAATCTTGTTTAGAAGACTTTCCTTCCATTGATTGATCATTGAAAATCTGACCTATTTTCCTCCATTCTTCATCTTGCTTTTTTGTTTTGCTTTGACTGACAAATATTATTCTAGGATTGCCTGACGCTTGTAGCATATCTGCTTCCGACAACATCGGATTTCAATTTGGATATATTGCACGGTCTACGTCATTATATCTTTTAACAGTCAGTTTGCATTCAAATACAATCAAGTAATGATCAGCTGCTATATCTGTACTTCGAAATACTCGGATGTCTTGAAGAGTCCTAAACTATCTCTTGGATATGTATTTATGGATGTAATGAATTTGGGCGAGAATATTTGATAGTGTGTCCCTCGATTCTCACGTTTATATATGTAATATGGCTTGTGTGGAAAATATGAGCAGCTTTTTTCGAGGTCGTATTTTACACAAGGTTCTAGCAATAGTTCGCTGTTTTCGTTGCTAGTGGTCGGTTTGTGTTTCCCCATTGAATATGGGAAATTACTTAATTTTAACGAAGGCATTTTCAATTTCCAATTGGTTTCAGAGAAAATCAAAAAATCATTAACTTTGCGGTATTCTACACCCAGAGAACAAAACAGCTTAAAATCAATAAAAATCACATTGAATTAATAAGAAACATTAACGAAAGTCTAGTCATGTTGAAATTTCTTATTTCAATATGGAAAAATATTAGGTTTGTTCATTTAATAAAAATTGTTACGACTTTGTAACAATTATTACTGCAAAGTGTTCATTAACTCAAAAAGTTAGCAAGGAGAGAGCGTCAAAATAGAGAGAAAAAATAGAAAGGCAAAAAAATTCCTACAAATTATTACTAGTAAAGTTTTTACTTGCAAGAATTATCCAACCACCTGTTTATTTTGTTGTCAAATTAATTATTTCAAAAATATCTGAAAAAGGAAAACTGAAAATGTGTATTTCTTTGTTAAAAAAAACATGTACTCGTATACGTATGAAAAAAGAAAGCATATTTTCTTAATTTATTGTTTTTCTTTTAAGACACATAAATTCAATTTTAATGGCAAATAATTTTGTTTGTTTCTCATATGTGATCAGAGATGGAAAGCCGCATTTTTGTATTTGTTAATGGAATAAAATTAAAAATTATGAAAAATGCATAAAAATAGTAAAAATACATGAAACCCTGTATAGAATTTCATATTAAATGTCAATTTCTAAAACAATTGCAATTTAAAATATTGTCAGAAAAAGTACAATTGTATCATGATTTCCATCTATGGGTTCTGATATGAATAAAATTTTCTTGCAAGTTTTTACAAGTAAAGCGCTCATTTACTTTTTCATATTTAGGAGAGTAATTTTGTAAATTTCTGCTGTATTCTCTCGTTGCTTGTTTCTGCTGGGAAAGTAATTGAACAGACCTATTAATTTACAGTATTAATTTATTAATTTTATTTATTTTTAAGTAAAGGTATTCATTTCAGGTTTTTTTTTGGAAAAATGGAAAAATTTTCCTAAGTGTATATAAGTTTTTTCACATGTTTTGGTAAATAAAAACTTGTTTACACTAACAATATTTGTTATAGTTGCAATTGTTGCCGAAACGATATATTTTTGTTTTCAATACCATGACTTCGTCTACAATTTGCTGGTATAGGTTTAGTACCAATCACCCCTATTCTGTGTTTCGATTCGAATCGAAATTTTCTCCGTTTGGCAACTTTGGCATTCTGAGTTCCGTTCTTCGATTTCTCTTTCGATTGTATGTATTCTGCATTTCGATCGTAACTACGTTTTTGTAAGTTGCTATTTTTGCTGTTTTAAACATACTCTTCTTTTTCTTTCGATTCAGTTTTTTGGCAGATCCGTGCGTAACTGAATGCGGGAACCTAATCGAAACGCAGAATAAGGGTGAATATTTTTACGATCGGCTACACTGTGAAAATGATTAATCTGCATTTTCACGCTTCATAAATTACTATCTGATACAATTTAATGTTTGTAATACTAATAACACCTTTTGAGACTTGTTTTAATGCTTTTTTTTTATGTAAAATCTGATAAAATAAAAATTTAAATGGCGTGTACTTAAATACTATACATATAATAGGACTCAAATCAAAATTTGGAATCCACTGTGGAATGATTAATCTGCACTTTCACGCTTCATAAATTATTATCTGATAAAATTTAACATTTATAATACTAACACCTTTTGAGATTTATCTTAATGTTTTATGTTTTTTATGTGAAATTTGATAAGAGACTTTTAAATGGCGTGTACTTAAACAATATATAATACGATTCAAATCAAAATATTGCAAGTAGTTTATTTGGAAAACTTAAACAATGAGGTTTAAAATATTAATCTTTGTACTAATGAGTCTGATTTCGGTGAGTGATAATAGTCAAATATTTAAGGCTACACAAACACACGACTTCAAATGCCGCAGGCTGCATTTGTCGCCTCGTAGCCAGCTACTTAATTATTTTGGAGACGGCAGCAACACCATCTGCACCTCATACTTAAGTATAAATACATAGTTCAGCATTGCCACCATCAAATATTTCGCATTTATAAAAATTAAATTACTATTTCGAAACACAACAACGACGAATTTACTCAGCGAATTCCTCTCTTATATTTTATAAAGTTGGTGGTTGCAAGGTGCATTTATTAGGTTTGCAAGGTGCATTTATTGGGTATCCATAAACACCTTTCGAATATTCAGTTTTGTATGATGTTTGACATTTCCTATAAGAAACATGCAATCTGACAATGCTACCCTGTTTTGAAAAGTAAGAAGGTAATTTGTACCAACAAAGTACATGTGGTTGTAGCTGCTGTAATATTTATATCTCAGAGTTCGTCACGCACGACGAATTTCGTTCAACGGCGGTGTTACGTTCATTTTCATATGCACAAATGTGTTTTATTTTATATGACGAAAGTTCGCACCGAAAAATTCGTCGTTCGTCCCAGTTGTGTTCCTAGCAATAATCGTGCGATATCATTCATTCAACATTTTGTATTATACTGGCAACACTGAATATTCTCATAGAAATTAGTTTAATTGAATTACAACGACAAAATCAGTATAGACAACAACGTGCCGCCTTTTTGGCTTGCTGTTTTCATCCTTGACATTAAAATGGCAGATTCTATTTGCTTATAAAAAGGAAAAAGTAATTTAAAAAAAGAAAGTTATTGTCAATGTTGTTTTCCATTCTTATTTATATGTTTTATTTATTTTGCTGTTCCAAATTATTATTAAACAAATTTTTGTGCTTCTTTTAGGTTATAAAAATAAATAAACAATTCAAACGTCAAATTGATTTCGAAAATTCGAACATGGAAACACTTACAACACATAATGGAAACACTTCGACATGATTTTCTCAAATCAACTTGATTTGCTCATAATGGAAACGTACTATTATAGTGCACGTGGTCTATGAGGTGGGCGCAGCAGCTGTAATGTGAATTTTATTCACATGTAGTTGACATTTAAAATTGATTGAATATTCCTGAATGTAATTTTTTTCGAAATTGTCAATCACTATTGATGGATGACCCAGGGATGGAGTTTGTAATTTTAAAAGCAACGCAGGGTTGCATATATAAATTGAGTTCGAAAAATAGTATTTTCGACATTATTTATAATAAATCAACTACTTTGAGGTGATTTATCCATATGCAAACTGTATGGTAAATCATGTATAAATTAACATGATTTGTACAAATCATCATGATTTGTCTAAATCATGCCGGTGGAAACATACTATAATGCTTAACGCAGCCAGTTTTGTGAGATGTGTATATACATTGTATATTATACAACAGTGGAGTAGACG
This sequence comes from Tachina grossa, assembly GCA_949987645.1. Taxonomy (NCBI): domain Eukaryota; kingdom Metazoa; phylum Arthropoda; class Insecta; order Diptera; family Tachinidae; genus Tachina; species Tachina grossa. The sequence goes on along the minus strand of OX465278.1, from coordinate 44,248,185 downwards.
TCGTGGCAACCAGTTGTGAATAATTTCAGTGAATTTGATTTGTGTGTGTGTATTTAAGCTCTTGATTTTATTAGCACAAGTCCATTTAGTAAATAATGTATCATTCTTAACCTTAATTAGTACAATTTGCAAATCTTCGACTCTACAGAAAAAGCGTTTCCAAAGGGTAAAAACGTAACAATAGTCAAATTCACAATCTTGTGCAAATGGCCTTGCATCGTAGCATATGCAAAATGGTTAGTATATTGATACTCACCACTAAGAATTGTTAAGTGGTGAGTATCAATATACTAACCATTTTGCACATGCTACGATGCAAGACCATTTGCACAAGTTTATGAATTGGGCTAATATGTATTCATATAGATTTTGACTTTTGGCAATAGATCAGTTGATATACATACATATGTGTCATTCATTCTAACAATGAATTATATCCTTATACATAATTAAATTTCGAGAAAAGGAGCCTTCTAAAAATTATTGTGTAGGGAAAAAAAGTAAACAAGTAACGCCATCTATGGGATTTTGGTGCAAATATTGCAATTGCTTCACTTTTACTACGAAAGATATGACTAAATGTGATACTATTCTACAAAAATATGTAGTACTACCTACACCTACAGTATTAGATTTTGCCACGCCCCTCTGCCCGCAGACCGAAAATAAAAAATCAGACTTCATAGTGTCACCCGCCTGAATATTCTGAAGATTCTCTGAAAATTTCATCAAAATCGGCCCAGCCGTTTTGGAGTCCATACATTACATACACACATCCTGTTTTATATATATAAATAGATGTATTAAAAATATAGAGTTAAACACCACTTTTACAATAAACGACAAATATATAAAAAAATATACAAGACATACAACAGAACAAAAGTGGTAAGACAGATGTGATTGGTGGACAATTGTTGTGTCATTTTCGTTAGAGTTGAGTTTTGATAATTTGAAATTCGTTAATACAAATATCTCCATGATTCGAACTGTTTCCCAGGTTCTTTGTAAAACAATCAATAAATTTAAAACAAAATCTATATTTGGCTTACAGAGCCATACGAACTTTAGTCTAATTGAATAATAAATATAAAAATCTATATAATTTGGTCCTCTCAGTAATTTGAAATTATTCGAATGGAATCTTGAACGCGATATGCTATAAATTAATTTATTTTTTGCTCTGCGCTTTATAATTTGAATTTATTTAATGTGTTGTGTTTCATGAAAAAATAAAAGAAAAACTTAATAATCATTTGTTATAGTTTATATTTACACATACGCATTGCTCTTTACATAGGAATGTAAATTATTGAAGTGTACTAATGTGTTGCTTGAGCAGCAACGAAATGCATAATATTTTTTTAAATTATTATTTGTTGGATTTAGTAAAATCTTAACACATAATTATATTTTGACAAATTTTATTACTTTAAATCTTATGCTTTTTAGATGGGCCACGGATCAACTAAATATGAATTGGAATTTTTGGACGAACGAATTTTTGCGCCCTGTGAAAATCATGCAGATAAATTTATTGACATAATGTTTAATATATCTAACTTGAATTTCTTAAAAACTATGGAGGGAAGTCTATTGGTTGATGGATATGCAATGGTAACACAGTCCTTGAATGAGCCACTAGATGTAAGTTTTTTACACTCTTTGCATTTAAATTAATTACAATTTCTTCAAATCGTAAATCACACACTGACTGTGAGTCATTTATACTAAGTTCACACTTACGTGTTTAACACCTCATTCGTGTATAAAGCGCAGTATTCACGGTCAAAATGCATAACACAAGCATCGTATACGTGTGCATGAAGATCTCAGCATACACATGCATGCATTGCACGAAAAATTAATAGCATCTTGCTACAAGCTAATTGCAAGGCAATTGTCAAACTACATACAAAAACTTTTTACGTATAGAATTTGACAGTTCTTTGTATAACCCAATGCTTTGAGTAGCTTATCTTCTTGTGTGTGTGTTGCATAAATGCATGTGCAAAAATCAAAAAACTTAGATTTTGCTTCAAGTATCGTCGGCCTGAAATATACAAACAAAATTTCACTAATATTATTATAATGCAGGTCATGCATTTTGACCGTGAATAATGCGCTTAAGAGCTTAAACACGACGTTAAATTTGTTTAAGGCAAGTATTAAAAAAAAAAAACTAAACACAACCGTTCACATTACATTTGAGATGTTTAAGGTTGACGTTTTGTTAATAAATTATTGTATTTGTAAAAAATTACGAATAATTATGATTTATTTTATTGATTTATTATTTTCAAACAAGGAAGTCTTTTAATCTTAAACACTTCATTTGAGATGGTTAACAAAACAAGTCAATGTATGGTAAAACATCTCAAAATCATCGTGTTTAAGCACTTAAATACGAATGAGGCGTTAAACACGTTTAAAAACATAAGTGCGAGCATGGTATTAAACACTTTGATAAACACGTAAATGGAGTATGTTCAAGGGAACTGGCAACTTTGTGTTGGTATTAAATGGCAGCACGTGAAAAAAAATTATTTAATACACAACAATTACTCAAAAAATATTAAATTATTTTCCAAAAAGTTGTTGTTTAAAAATAAAAATCAAATATAATACATAATTGTTCAAAATTTCATACAATGGGCCTGTGCCAAACGGTAGCAAAGTACTATTGTAACCCCATTTTTAACTTAAAAATTAAGTACGTAATTAGCTAATTTTTAATAACAAAATATACATAATTACAACAGAAAGGAATTCCAATGGAAAAACTATTAGATTTATTTTGCATTATTTCAGAACATTCGATCAGTGAAATTTTAACAACATTTAATTCATTCCATGAAGATATAAAATTTACTATTGAAAAAGAATGCAATTCAAAAATGTCATATTTAGATACTTTAGTAATAAGGAGAGGTGATAATCTGTTAATAGATTGGTACCAAAAACCAACATCTTCTGGTAGAATTATGAATTATTATTCAAAACATCCTAAGAGGATTATGATTAATACAGCGAAGAATCTTATTAATAGAGTATTGAAGATTAGTGATAAAGAATTTCATAATATTAATATAGAATAGATCAAAGATATCCTAAGTAAAAACAATTATACAATTCAACTGATTTGTAGAGTAATAAGACAATAAAAAACAATAATCGGTAGCCAGAAAAATGTTTATTATTGTAATAAAAATAAATAAAAGTATGAAGTTGGAACTAAAAAAATTCTTTTAGTACTATTAAAGTTGTTGGTACAAATTTAAAATTCGCAATGCCATCCCTGTAGTCAACAACACATTCTCCGAAAGGGATCATTTACAAGAATTTATATAACATGTACATAGTATGTACACACCGTTTTGTATTTGTTTTTCATATTTCCATTACCAATATTTGTTACCACTATTCCTTGTACGTATTTTTTTACATTTTTGTTACATTTATTTTATTCATATTGAAAAATTTTCTTTTTCCCCCCATGCATTGATTGTTGCTTTTAAAACACTGATGTGCATAGCAAGCCATCAGGAACTTTTTCCTAACTCTACGTCTCCACCTGACATGAAATTTTGTTGCATTTTGAAGTTATAACTGAGTTGTTAAAACAAATGCACTAACAATAATGTTATAACTTGAAAAAACAAGCATTAACTCGAGCAGTCTAAACTTAACATTAACTTTAAGTTAATGTTAAAGTTAATCATTATGTCAGGTGGAGACCGCAAATTAAAAGTGAAATATTTATTTAGTGAAGCTATACTGTTTATATTTTTAATAGTTATATGGCCAAGTATATAAAAAAGTTCGAGGTACTTGGCAGCCTACCGTTTTCAATGTTCAACGCAAGGACCTTTGCAAATCTATGTTCAGTAAAACTGATGTTTGGCATACATATTTCGATCAGATAGCAGATGAACAACGCACATGTCCATTTACTGTCGGGGTACGTACTAACAAGCGTTTCACTTATGACCGTTTCACACTATAAAAAAAAACATTAATACTTCTGACGCAAATGCAGCCCTGATCTGACTGTTATTTAAAAGATTAAAGCTTAAATTAGACGTGCCATAGTCGTAGCCATAACCGATATGGTTATGACTATGCCGTTATGGCGAGTCACCTATAATCAAATACAGTGCTGCCCAGAAGTTTGGTTCGAACAGCTGTTTTCTATGATTATGGTTATGGCACGTCTGAATGAACCTTAAAAAACAACAGTAACAATTCTTGTTATCAGAGTTGCATTTTCCGCAAAAGACTTACCCCCATATGCAAAAAAAATATTAGAAATAACGTGTGCTTGAAATGTACGTTAAAACCAAAACCCGGTTTTGGAAATTTTGTTTTAATTGTACACTTCAAGCACAAGTAATTTTTTTTGGATATGAGATTAATATGTATGTATTTATCGTTACCTAAAATCAAAAAGGCCGTAGCTGACAAAATATCCAAAACATACATACTTCTTGATTGATAATGATGTAAATAACAAAAATACATCTTTTCTTAAAATATCACTGTGTGTAATTTTAAGACCAGTGCCTCCCAGTTTTGTCCCAAGTTATCTACTTGTTTTTTATGGGCCCCTCATATCTTGCAAACTGTTCGGAATTTTGGTTTACTCTCTGAAGCAAAGTTGTCGCTCTTGTCACAAAGAACATATAAAATCAAAAAAAAAAAACTTCATCTTCAAGAATGTTGTTCTCCTCTCCCGTAAAAAGATAAAAAGTTAAGTCACGGTTTTCTAGATTTTGGGTAACGAAACTTTGCACAAATTTTAAATTCGAAAATTATGATGGCTTCATTGTCTCGATTTTAGCTTAACCCGTCTTAAGTACTTTTTCTTTTTTGCTACAGATATACTTACATATCGCACATTTACTTCAATAGTGACATAACTCAAAAAAACCAGTTTTTGCATACAACTCAATGGAGAAATGAAAAAAAATTTTCCCTCAGGAGGTGATGGTACAAGCTATATATATAAAATTTTTACACAAGATAAAATACAAAATGCTGCATCTTTCTGCATTATTAACTCAAAAAACTCATTTTTTGAGTTATGCCACTATTGAAGTATATGTGCGATATGTATGTAAATATTAGGGTGATCGATTATTCGACTTTTTCCAGAAACCGCTTTTCGGATAGTTTGAATATTTGAAATTATGAAAAACCCGGTTTCGGTTTTTACAATTCAGGAAAATCCGGTCAACCGGTTTTTTAAGTAAGAAAATTATTATACAAAAGTTTTGATTTTAAATTGCTTTATTAAAAAAAAGAGTTCACAGTTCATGTAAATACTATAAAACAATACAAAAATTATAGTACATAAATATTTGTATAAAGGGTGTTTTTTATTGAGGTATAGAACTTTAAGTTGGCATCACTTTTTTAACTGGCGGCCATTTTGTCAGCTGTCAAGTGATTAATATTTAGTTTGGTTTGCCATTTCATCATGAACAGGTTGACAAAAGAACAACGCTTGCAAATTGTGCAAATTTATTTCGAAAATAATGGTTCAGTTCGCGAAGTTTACCGCAAGCTCCGTCCATTTTATGGTCGACATAATCGTCCATCAGAGCAATTAATTCGGTTAACCATGGATCGTTTTCGCACTACGTTTACTCAATGTGATAATACGCATCCGCAGAGACGTCGAACAGTGCGCACCGAAGAAACAATTGCCGCTGTAGAGCAAAGTGTTGAAGAGGACCCGAATGAATCGATTCGCCACCCTGCACAGCAATTGGAGCCGACTAACCGACTATTTTGTTCCCGAATTGGATGGCATGAATGTGGATGAGTTGTGGTTCCAACAAGACGGCGCTACATGCCACACAGCGCACGTCACAATCGATTTATTGAAGGAAACATTCGATGAGCGCATAATTTCGCGGAATGGACCTGTCAATTGGCCACCAAGATCGTGTGATTTGACACCATTGGATTATTTTCTTTGGGGATATGTGAAGTCGCTCGTCTACGCCAACAAACCAGAAACGTTAGGGGACTTGGAAGCCAACATTCGTGGCGTTATTGCCAACATACGGCCCCATATGCTCGAAAAAGTGGTTGAAAATTGGACCTGTAGAATTGGCTTTATTCGAGCCAGCCGCGGCGGCCACATACCCGAAATCATATTTAAACATTAATGGCATAAAATTATCCTTCCAATAAAGCCAAATTGATGGACATTAAAATGATTTTCTTGTGTTTTATTTCAATTCGAAGTTCTATACCCCTGAAAAAAACACCCTATATAATATACCGTTGACGAATAAACTCCACACACAACCATCATTTTTACGGTTTGTGGAAAATTGGGAAGAAATTCAAAAAAAAAAAAATAAATATGCCAATATTTAGGATGCTAATAAATATGTTTATACAAAAATTAAGAAAAAAATAATTATGACAACTAAAAAAAATAGCAAAAATATTAAAAATACATAGGAGAGAAGTCTACATACAGGCATAAAATACATGAAAAATACGTGCAACATGTTTGATGTCGTCAACTTGTTTGAAAATTCAGTGATTTCCGGTACCAAGCATTCCGGTACAATGGCATCCAAATATGGTCTATTATGCTGTTGTTATTACAATTATTTTTAATTTTTTATTTTTTGTATAAACATATATTTTTTTACATCCTAAATATTGGCATAATTAATTTTTTGAATTTCTTCCCAAGTTTCCTTCTTTAATTTTATATACATATGAATGTATGGACAAGGTGGATATCTACCTCTACATAAAATATGAAGCAAAATGTAAAAAAACTAAAAAACACTTTTTGCAACTATATTTTGACATCCATTGCACACCATAAAACCAATTGAATTCGCCTCTGCTGTTACCTCATAAAATAATTTCTCCTAAATTTCATGTTTCAGTAAATGTTGCCATGATAAAAAAAGCTTAGAGCTTTTAAACTAAAAAAAAAAATACTTACGAAAATCAACCAAACACGCAAAATATACAAATCGAAAAGTATTCGACTCAGCCGGTTTTTAAATTGAAAAAAACCGGACTATTCGACATTCGAAAAATCAACATTTTGAAAAAACCGACAACCGTATTGTGAAAAAACCGGATTTTAAAACCGGTTGAAAAACCGAGTCGATCACCCTAGTAAATATATATAAGCTGTTCATTTTGAAAGTGATGCTAGTCAGTTTTTGTAAACCGCTTGCAAACAAAAATCAATTTTAAAAATGAAAGGCTCATATTAAAAAAAATTGCAAGAAAATTTGAAATGATCACAAGTTCTTTGATTATTGTTTTATTTTAATAATCACAAGCAGTTTATTTTTGATACTTTCAGCAAAGAATAGATGTTAATATCAGCGAACCAATTTACATATCAGTACCAACTAAAAATGGCGAAGGTGAATATCTAATTCATATTCGTACGCACAGAACTGATGATATGGAACTTTTTCTATGTACGCGCGTTTTTGTGAATGTGTATAAAATTTAGATTTTATTATGTATGTACAATCATTTGTTTCAATCTTGTTAAAAAATATACATATGTGGCCTTAATTATGAAAGTTGTCTAAGTCATGTGCATTTTTGCTTCGAAATATTAAATAAATCTTTGAAAAACTTCAATAAGTAATTAAAAACTATTAAATAAATTTATGTAAATCGAGGATTAGTGCAACTGTAAATTTAAATTCTACATAATATGAAAATACTTTTTAATTTGTTCAAATATAATCTAATAAATATCTCGACCAGAGAAATATATGAGTTTAGACCACTTTCATAATTAAGGGCGCATATATGCACACATGCATACATATGTATGTATGTATGTATGTGTATGTAAATAAATTGTAAAGCTAAATTCATCCATTTGTTACGGGCAAACTTTTTATATACAATTTTGTTTTCTTCATAAGAGACTTACATATATTTGCTATTCGTTAAGATTGTCTAGATGCATTTATTTGCTGCGCAGTCAACTCAACAGTAGACTTCTAGCAAAAACTTCTTGAAAAAGCTTAAAAACTTTATATTGTTATACCAAAACTCTCAAAAAATTATTAGCCCAATTCACAATCTTGTGCAAATGGTCTTGCATCGTACACATGTGCAAAATAGTATAGTATATTGATACTCACCACTAATGCATTAAACACATTCACCACAGCAAGCTACAGAATATCAGATGTCAAGGATATAATACACATGTTTATATAAGAATGATTATTTTGAAGACAGCAAGGCAACAGGGCGACAGGTTGCTGTCTATGCTGATTTTGTCGTTGTAGTCCATTTACGTACCTTTTCACAATATGTGGTTAGAAGACAACAGAGACTTTAACGGCAAGTTTTATATGAAGAACTCGCAGTTAAAGTTCACGTTAACTCTTAACCATACATTGTGAAAAGGGACGTTAAAGTAAATTCAATTTCTTTGGCTACAATGAGCAAATGCAGTGTTGCCAGTATAATGCATTATGCAGGGTATACACCTTACTTAATTTCGTACTTAGCGTAGCATGAGTTGTAGTACGGTTTTCAAGATACACGTTACTACAAATCGTACTAATTCATTTGAAAGAAGAATTTTAAATGCAATACATACGCGGATGAATGAATAATGTGGAGGATTTATTAATAACAAGTGAACTGCAGTTGAAAATAATAAAAAATATTGCAAAAAGAAAAGGGACATTTTCTAGAGAATGGTTATAATAATGTTTTATCTCCTTTGTTTTTAATAAAATATTCGCAACATTAAGCTAACTTTAAAATTGAGTGGCAGAAACACTACGTTTTCTAAATAATTTCCGCATAAAACTAATTTTGCTGCACAACAGCATGATACACAATACTTATAATCGTACTTATCGAAGCTCCGCCCACAAAAATCAAAAATTTTTGATTTTCATACTACAAAGTATACTTCATAAGTACGACAGCATGATACACGTTACTAATTTCATACTTGTACGATTTATCGTACGATTTGTAGTATCGTGTATACTCGCCATAATTTTTCTCTTTCTTTTCAATGAGAAAATTCAGTGTTGCCAGTACAATACAAAATGTTGAATGAATTATTTTGTACGATTATTTCATATTATTGAACAGAAACAATATCCAAAAATTTATGTAAAGAATAAATTGATTAATTTTTGTACTTTTACGTGAAATAAGTACATTTTAAAAGAGTAATTAGTTTATATATATGCAAAATATATAAAAGTGGCAATACTGAACTATGTATTTGTACTTGAATATCAGCTGCATATGGTGCTGCTGCCGTCTCCAAAATAATTAAGTAGCCGGCTACGAGACGACAAATGCTGCTTGCGGCATTTGAAGTCCTGTGTTCGTGTAGCCTGCTGTGGTGAATGTGTTTAATGCATAAGAATTGCTAAATGGTGAGTATCAATATACTATACTATTTCGCACATGCTACGATGCAAGACCATTTGCACAAGATTGTGAATCGGGCTAATGTTGTTGTTGTGCGAACACAAATTTTGCATAAAACAAATTACTGAATTTAGCTTAATTTGTTAGCAACTGATTTTTAATGTATGTGTATATATTTGGGGAATAGAGTCCGGAAAACATTCTTCAGATCTTGCTCTTAAGAGAACTCCACATTCTACGGCGATTATGGTAATAACATACTTCTTTTTTTGTCGGTTATGTTAATTATACCAGCAAACATAAACCAAATTTGAGAAAAATAAAGAACAATTTATGAAATGTATTATTCAACATATTGTCAGAAGATTATTTTAATTTCAAATTTATTTGCTGTTGGTTCAGCGTTGCAACGTGTTATCTATATGCATTTCATTGTGACTGTTCAAAATGTGAACGCTGTTGAAAATGTGAACCACCAGCAAATAAATTTCAAATTAAAATAAAGAACAATGATACAATTAACAACGAACACAAATAATATCGTAAGTTGTCTAGGGATGCCAGATCCAGATTCGTAAAAACTTGGGCAAACCCCCCAACACTTCAGTCTGAATTAAGAGAAAGTACAGATTCATTCAGTTTATGAATCGTTTTTATTTAGAATACATTAACTATAATTAAAACAATGAAATATTATAACTGAATTAGTTTTATTATACATATATTATCAGCCTTATTTATAAAAAAATATTAGGGCTTTTTAAAGCCTTTTTAAGAAAAATTTTGTATGAAAGATTGTTTTAAAACCTCTTTATAAAGCCTCAATAAGTTTTACAAATAAGGCTGTATATTATTATCACTTAAATACCCAATGAAGTTCATATAAACAATGAAACACTTTCATAAATCTAATGAAGGGCTTCCTTAGCTTACTTTCAATAAGAAATTTCATTGGTCTGAATGAAGGGGGTCTCTCTTTCAGTGCTTAAAAAATGTATGATATTTAAGGTAAATGTGGTAACATTGTTTTGAGAGAATGAGTGTCTGAAAATGAGAGCATTAAAATAAAAAAAAAACTAAGAATGCTTTTTTAAAGATTCAATCACACGTGACATAGCCATAATGCCATAGCCATAAAGCTTAAATTAGACGTGCCATAGCCATAACCAAAACAGCTGTTCGAACCAAACTAATGGGCAACACTGTATTTGATAATAGGTGACTCGCCATAGCGATATTGTTAAACTATAGAAAGCAATTGAATTTGGTTTTGGTTAAGTGGGTACACGCTATAGAACAGTGACAGTCAAAAATTCTTAAATTTTGAATGATAGTGTTGACTGTTCAGATTATCTTGATCACATTTCAACCCCTCATTCAAGAAAAAAATTGTACACACAAACATAGAAAAAACACAAATTGGATGCGCATTATTGCTAATAACATATTTTTATAATTAATTATTTTAATGTATTCTTATCTCTAACAACTCCTCGTACGATTTTGTCTTAATATTTTATATTTAACATCACACACAGCCTTGCATTTCATAAAAATATATAAATTCCTTAAAAAATAATTTGCCTTCCTTAAAAAACATCTCTCGACTGACGCTGACTGTCACTCAACCACAAAAAATTCTGTGGTTGACTATGGCTATGGCATTATGGTATGGCACGCCTAATTTAACCTTAAACCTTAAGGCTGGCATTCACTGGTATTCTACATAATCTTTCTACTTTTAAGAAAATAGAGCTCTGATCTAATGTGTTCCCTGCTGAAAATTTGGTGACAATTGATCCAAACGTACTCGTCCTATGACTTGATAAAAAGGGAGTGTTATTAGAAGTACGGAGAAGTGTATGGTGAAAAAAGACATATCGTGTAAATGGTTACATATTCACAATTTTCGTGATGTATCGTCGTGATCTTGAGCCAATTTAATTTGGACTCGGTGCAATATTGTAGTAAATGGCACTGAACATGTTGGATGTGGTTGAATACATGGGCCTATCAAATAGTGTAAATATAATGTTAATTGCTCCCTGCAATGTGACTCTGGAACCAGTCCCGTAACTATACTGAGATATTAACCTAAGCTTAATTGGTATTTATACTTTTTAAACATAAGTGGCCCTGTGGTTGAGTGGATGTGTGCAAGCCTGTCATGCGCGAGGTTGTCGGTTCGAATCGCAAAAAATTTTCTGCTTAAAAATAAATTATAATTGCATTTGTAACAATAAAAAAACAATTATAAGTTTTCATTGTTACAATTAAATGTCGGAATGACATTTATATATAATTTATATTATTGTACACCGAATAGGTTCCTATGGGATAGTTCAGTGACAATTCCCAAGGTTCATAAAAAGTATCAATTAACCCCATCCTAGACCATTCCCATGTAAAAGTGACTGGTCCGCTTCATATGAAGTGTTAGAACTCGGACTAGTCCCTATCACTTGGGGACCGGTCACGTGACTAGTATTGTTTCAGTTCAATTTCCTGCAGGGTTGTTATCGTTTTTGAAAATTTTCATAAACTCTATTCGATCAGGGTTGCATTTTCTAAAAAGTGGAACGATTTCAAATATATGTTTGTATGTTTATGGTATATACATACGAGTATATATGAAAAAACTGGTTTAAAACTTATCTGCTTCATCATTAAATTAATCTTTTTGTGTTTGTAACAAAAGTTTAAAAATAATTTGTATTTAAAAAACTATAAGGATAAAAATATCTTTTCAAAACTATAAACTAAAAAAAAAATAAACTATAAAGTACAGCCCATACAATGGATCTACATTTCAGGATTCGCGCGCACATGATGTTTATTCTCTCAATATGTAGATAATGTTTCATGTGCTCTGTGTAGTAGTTTGTTGCGAATGTGGCTGGTTGGTACTGATTGGCACGACAACGGAAGTTCCTATGGGTTCTGGCGTATAAGGAGGCGGTGTCAAGGGACGCATATTGGCTCCAGTTTCTCTATATGGTGGTAGAGATAGTACGGTATTACTAGTATTGATACTTGAAGTAGAGGCGCCCATCGTTAGAGCTGTTGGCATAAGGGGTAGCGGTGTTGGTGTGGGCAAGTTTGATATACGCATGACTTCATCATACGTTGGCAAGTCCTTATCATCCTTTTCCAATTGTTCTCTTATACGTGCTGCTTCCTGGCTGTTGGGCTCAATGAAGAATATGTCATTGTACCGGGCATCGCTACTCGTGTCATTGCCCTGTGTGCAGTTATTATTGCCCTGGCGATCTGTAAAACGAAATAATAATATTTGTTTAGTGGTATTTTTAAAAGTTCTAACAAAAGGTTTTATTTAAAATTATTTTACTTCTTGCTAAAATTTCACAGTTCCACCTAACGGTTATAAATGTAAAGTAACTTAGACATGAAAATACAATAAGTAATCCTAGTGCCGCCATGGTAAACGGCAATAAATCCCACATAATTTGTGATCTTTCCTCAGCCGTTTTCCTTTCTTAATTGAATTCTGCCAAGACTGTGGTTCTTTTAACCGTTTTTTAATAAAAAGATAAGATTGCATTTATGAGAACTTTATCCTGGTGCAATAAATTGATTATTATAGTCTGCCTTTTTTGTCAAGTATAAAGATTTAAAAATAAATTTGTTGGATTAAAAACAAAAAAAAAAAAATAAATGAATTCATACCAACACATACATACATATCGAGAGCCTATATTCAAAACACCTCAACTCAAATTTGGTCAAAATGAGTTTCCTATGGCAAATAGCTCCTCTATGTAATATTCATCTGTAGTATAAATTTCGAATCAAAAAAATGACATTTTACTTGTTTTATATAAATTTTTGTGATTCTGCTATCTCAAAGTATAACTTTTTTTTAGTGAAAATAAATGCTAACTCACCCCCATGTAAATTTCCAATATTTTTAAAAAATTTTCAATTTATAATAAATATACCTCATATCTGATTGCATTTGGCATGCTGAACTCGAATCTGGTCTAAATGTGGCTAGTTTTTAAGATATGATCACTTAATATATTAGTACAGAGGGGTTCCAATTCCACGGCGGGAATTGAATCTACGACCTCTGAACTGAGAGTCTAGCATCGCTACCACTTAGCCACAGGGGTACCCCACTATTTGAATCCGCCTTGGCTGAGCTATTTTTATTTTCCATTTAAAATTGCCCTCAAACAAGGCATATTATATAAGGTATGGTACTTTGGATGTCAAAAAAAAAAATGTTCTGAAAAATGTCTGTTGATATCTGAGGTAGATTCGAATTACAAGCGGCGAAAATAGTCATAATGAGTCCTAGACTTTTGCAATGCGTTTTACGAAATAAATAAGCTAAGAAGTTGGGAACAAAATCTGGCAAGACCGATGATATTTGAACGATCACAAAACACTCTTTTTGTATTCCTCTTATTTTTTTTATTGTTTATTTATTTTGAAAATATATAAATTAGTGTACACTTTAAATAAACAAAAAGTTATAGAGAAAAAAATTTTTTTAATACCTAGTCCCTAAACAGAAATCTCAAGTATTATGTGTATTTATATATGTATGTGTAATATTTTGCTTTTGGTTTTTTTCAATTTATATATAATTACTTATAATATATTAGTAATATTATTTTTGTTTGATTTACATGTAATGAAAAAAACGAAAAACATTACTCATATATACATAAAAAAAAAGAATAAAAGTTATAGGGACTGTTTGTTCAAACGCGGGCAAGAGCTTAAGAAATGGTGATTTTTTAGAATTTTCCTTTTGGCAGCACTGTTTTTGGTAACTCAGCTGTTTTCCGTGTAACATGTTACTGTAAAGTTTAAATTAGACGTGTCATGCCATATTGCCATAACCATAACCGAAACCAAAACTCAATTGGTTTATATGACTATGGCGTTATGGCAAGTCACTTATAATCAAATACAGTGTTGCCCATTAGTTTGGTTAGAACAGCTGTTTTCAATGGTTTTGCTTATGGCACATCTAATTTAGGCCTTAAAAATGTTCAGTTTGTTTTATGTATAATTTATCCATAAATCGACTTACAAACGAACAACGCTTGCAGATTATTGAATTTTATTATGAAAATTCATGCATGGTTAAGAAAGTTCACCGTGCCCTTTTTTCATTTTATGACCAATTTGGGCGACCTTCTGAGGCGGCTATTAGGAATCTTGTAACTAAATTTCAGCAGAGCAGGCAGAAGCATTGCAAGAACATACAATACACCCCGAAAAATTCACTGTGGGGTGTGGATTATGGGCCGTTGGCATTATTGGGCCATGCTTTCACAAAGAGGACGAAGGCAGGAACGTTACTGTGAATTGCGAGCGCAATGATTACATATTATTGATTTGTAAACATCTATGTGTACGCTAGGGGGTAAAATTTTTTTCACAATACAATCACAAATTTTGCTGAGATTCACACCGCGTTGTCAAATCGGTGTGAGCTACATATGTATGTATGAGTGTATTAGTGTTTGAAAGAAGCAATACAAACTTATTTAAAATATTGTAACTACATAGGAATTTGCTGGTTTTTGTTTGTTTTATTTAACTTGATAATTGCTTTATTAGGGTTCCGTACACCAAAGGTGAAAATGAACCGTAAGAGCTACGGACACAGTGTGTAGACATTTGGCCACTACAACAACAAATACATGAGAGTTAAAAATTAAAGGGTGTTCCAAAACGAGCAACGAAAAATGTTAAAATCCCATGTAATATACATACAATTGTATGTACATATGTACACTTGAAATTTTAAAAGTTAGTGTATTTTTATACAGACTACAACAATTAACACTAAATTTAAAAAATTTAAATCAGTGGGTGTTCCATCAGTTAATGCAATTTTAACTTTCAAATTTTGACAACTTGCTGTATCTTGGAAACCGTAAGAGCAAAACTCTTGAAATTTTCAAAAACGGTAAAACTAAAAAATCAAAAAAATATAAAATCGCCAAATCTAAAAAAATCGCCAAAAACAAAAAAAAAATCGCCAAAACGAAAAAAGCACCAAATTAAAAAACATTTCTAGGACTAAAATAAATCGCGAAAAACCGGAAAAATCGCCAAAATGAAAAAACACTTAAACAAAAAAATCGCCAAAATGAAAAAATCGCCTAAATAAAAAACCCCAAAAACAGAAAAATCACCAAAATGGAAAAAACTCAAAAATGAAAAAAAAACCCAAAAACAGAAAAAAATCGCCAAAATGAAAAAAATCGCCAAAATGAAAAAAATTGCGAAAATTAAAAAAAACCCAAAAAGAGAAAAAAACGCCAAAACGAGAAAAAACGATAAAAATGAAAAAAATCGTTTAAACTGAAAAAAACTTAAAAAAAGGAAAAAAGCGAAATCAAAAAAATGCTCAAAACCGAATGTGCGCGAGTCAAAGTCGCACTTTACTGAATTTATTTTAATTGCAATGAATAAACAACAACAAGAACAGCAACAACTAAACGATGAACAACAGGAATTAAAAATTAAAAAGTAAAAGTAAAGGCATTTACCTAGATGAGCACTGCAGTACCACTAAAGTTTCAGTAAAAATAATAAAAAAATTTTAACAAGTAAATTTTTACTGATTACTAAAATTTTTTTCTACAATTTTTATAATTTTAATGATTTGAATTTTCAGTAATCAGTAATGCCCGTATTCATAATGAAATTCTACCAAGTGGCTAAATATTTTTCATACAAAAGTTTCAAAATTTGAATGAAAAAACTTTGCCACTTGCTACAATTTTATTATGATTACGGCCCTACGATTTTACTGGTAATGCAAATTAAATTTCATTAGCAGTAAAAATTTACCGAATTTTTTTAGTAATCAGCAAATTACTGCTTACTGCAATTCTTAACGCAGTACATATACATACATATACTGCAGTGTGCCCATTTACTAACCAAATAAGTTTAATAAAACAAACAAAAACCAACGAATTCCTATGTATTTTCAATATTGAAAGTTTTGATACTTTTAATTAATTAATTTAAAAAAATATACTAAAAGCATAAGTACTTCCAAAAAAAAAAAGATTTTCATTACTAGATGTTTACACATCTCCTGTGTGATCGGACTCACATTGCTTTTTTTTTGTCTAAGAGGGAAGAGCTGGACTTGGCTGACATGAGGTTTTATCAAGACGGTGCCACATGCCACACAGCACGCGAAACAATGGCCCAATTGAGAAGTGAATTCGGTGAACAGTTTATTTAATTTTTGGGGGCCGGTGACATGGCGATTTAATGCCTTTAGAGTATTTTTTGTGGAGCTCATGTCCAGCGATGCCAACTTAGTGCTTTTGGCGCCATTTTTAGTGCTTTTTGAAAACTCAAAAAGCCAAATTATGAGCGTTAGTGCCAAACTAAGAAACAGCACTAACTTTAGAGCCAAACAAGTTGGCATCACTGCTCATGTCTACAGGGACAAGACAAGTCGGCAGCGGAAGCCAATCACTCTTATTCTTTTTGGCGTCGTCAACATAACACGACGTCGTTTTTAATGTTTTTGGCAAATCGGTATTCCCGTAGGTAGTATTGCCATTTATCGATGACTGTCAAGATATGTTTGGTATTTTGTAAGAAAAATTTATGTTGATGTTGCCGTTCAATTTGTCGTCAGTGGTTTTGATGTCGTGTTCTGTTGTGTGCATGCCTCAACGAATTTGAAAAATAATTTAAATGGCAAAAGAAGTGAAATATAAGAAATACCGACCGAAGTAGATATAAAAATTTACATATTTATTTGAAAAAATTTCTTAAAAAAAGTGAAAAATATAATATCGGCAAAATTAAAATTACCAACCCCAACCAATTTGAATAGCTTGTGGAAGTTGAAAAAAAGTCCTTCTTTTGCTAGAGGATTCCGCAGTGGTAGTGTTCCGAATTATTTGAAGGTGCAGTGGGAAAGCGTTGCGGCTGCGGAACTTGATGTTTAAATTAAAAAAAGGTTGCAAACAGTGCTGAGTGTGAAGCAACTGGAGGCGGGGTATATAACCAATTAGCACTGAGCCCCTTTGGAGGAAGCTCCAATCTCCAATAAACGTTGATCTGATCCCTTTTGTTTCAAAAATTAGGCTCTATTGTATCCAATACATGCCTAAACGATGTTTTTTAAGCCGAAAATAACTAAAATGTTAAAAGGATGAACATTACTCATTATTTTTCAAAAACATGACAGAAGTTTTCGCTTACTTTTCGTTGGGTAACTGGAAAATGCATGACTTTTGTCTGAGAAATATTATTTTCACTATTAAATTTTTTATTTTCATCTTCCCAATAGGAAAGAAAAACATTTTATTTTAATTTATTTACAAAACTTTTACTTATTCAAAAACACGTTTACCAAAAATAGTAAACAAAATGAATCAGCTGACTCAAATATTGGATATGTGTATTGTATTTATCGATAAACAGGCAACGTCGTCATAACACTGTTAGGGAATACAAATTTAGCATTGATGTTGTGTTATATTGATGTTGTTTCAAAATTGACGACGATGTTCTTCCCGACGCCAAATAGAATAAGGGTGATTATTGAAGAATTAATTCGTGAGATACCGGCCGATATGTTGGAGAGAGTAGAGAGAGAGAGAGAGCTGTTGCGACCATAGAAAACAGCTAGTTGTTCCGTTCTGCTAGTGCTTGTCAGAATATTTACAATTATTTCTGTTGTTATTTGTTCATTAATAATTATCACATGTAATTGGCTTACACAGAGATACGAACGTTAACCTAATCAAATCACCCATTATGTTTGCAAAGCTTTATCGAACTAGGTAGAGAATTTCGTAGACTATCATTTTAATTTATTTGCAAACCAATACCTTGTACTTTCAAAATATATTTTGTATTGAAGTAATTTTTAGCGTAAATTTTTTGATCAGCTTCACTGTACATTCATAGCGTTCTTTACAAATTTTAAGTTAATCGCTAACGCTTGTATTTGCTTAATTTCTTTTTTTTAATAAATTAAAATTTTTTAATGCAATTTTAAAATTAGAAATGCAATTTAATTTGATAAGATTACTGAGATTTTTTCAATTAGTGGAGGCTTCTCCCATTCGGAGTTAAGCATGCAATGGTTTGGAAATGGATGGTAAAATTCACATTATATTTTTATTTTAAGGCAGGTACTGATTTCTTCTGATTGTTAAATCTCTTAAGCTGGTGTATACTAGAGAGCTGCGTAAACAGTCTTGAAATGTAAAAACGTCATGATTTTTAAATGTATTTACGTCACATGTATTATACTAAACCAATAATAAATGCTGTCGTACTATAAGCGAAGCACGATGGATGTATTGGTGTATGTGTATATCAGTTGTAACAAGGGATGTCGCCAAGACAGCTTTTTTGTAACAAACACTCAAAAGAAGTACTGTTTATTAGTGTATGCTTGTTATTTTTCATATTGTACGTTTGAGTGTGTGTCTTTGCATGTGCGCAGAAAAATAAAAGATCATACACACATACATGCATGATGTTTGTACACGCGCTTATGCGCAGAAAGAAGCTAGTATCACAAATTCTTCCGTCACGAAGTGTTTTCTTCTTTACTCTTATACCTACAATACTCAAACAAATTTCTTGCAAACAATGTTGTTAACGTTTGTTTTATAAGATTTCGCTGTAGTAAAGCATTTGAAAAATCCCTCATGTCTTGAAAGTTCTTATAAGATGTCTTGTGCAGGAGACTAGTGTATACTAACTTGCAAAGAAATATGTACATCGAATTTTTGATATTTTGCCTATCACGTGAATGTTATAACAACGCACTTATTATCCTAAATTATTGTTTTACCTATTCAGTAAAATATTTGGGAGATTCAAACGGTAGTTTTAAGTGGCATATTGTCATATTTTAAAAGTTATATTAAATTAGTTTAAAACATTCTGACAAAATGACACTTAAGACTAGCGTTTGAATACCCCAATTGCTTCTTAAAAACATACATTGAAATTTATTATTGAGGATTTATTTTTAACTTTACGTACTTTTCAAAACAAGGCCTATAACTCGGTAACCAATGGACCGTTTAGCTTAAAATTAGTATGAGGTAAAAGAGGACATTTAGAGAAACAAGCGCAAATAATAATTTTAGACTAAATACTAAAACAACAAAATGAGATTTTTTCATATATCAATGAATATCTTCACCCACCTTGAGAAAAAAAATTCGTATGGCCGTCATGAAATTATTAATGCAAGCCAACTTGACAAAACGAGTGATGCAGAAGTTATTATTTTTGAGGATATTTTCACGTGCAATTCTCAGGGTTGAGTCCCCAATCAATTAGCTGATAAATGTTGTACTGTGTAAGTATGTACCATATTATATTATTATAAATATGTAAACCCTCTTTTCAGCTATCATATTCCTAAAGAAACAGTAGTCCCCGGTTAAGTGAGCACACATTTTTCTTGCAGAAGTTATAGATTTTAACTACTTTGCTTAATAACAAACGAAAGAATAAAACGAATTTGAAGGACATGAACATGAATATATGTATGTGGACAACTTCTATTGTTATTCTTCTTTACCCTCTTGCCGGCAAAATAATACTTTCTGCAAGAAAAATTTCATCATCTAAACTGGGTCTCTGAAATAAAAAATACTTATTGTAATTTCTTATTTTTATTTAAGGCGTGTGTGTGTATAACCATTGGGGTTTTGTAATGAATTGCTTAAGCAAGATGTCATTATAGCAAACAACACCCACCAACTTGTTAATCGCCATTGTTTAGTTCTACTTGATTAATTTATGTATTTGCAGATTTTTTTAAATAAATTGTCTTTCGAATCACTTGGAATCCACACAGCCTTCCTCACAATACAATAACATATATATTTTTACTTTTTCTCCTCTCCTTCCTATAAAAAAAAAAATTCTTGCCAGAGAAAATATTTTGATAAAATATCTTTGCATTTAATGCCTTATGTGAGCATCACTGAAACACAATGGATAATTTTGATTTTCTTATTCATTAATAAAAAATAAATTCTCACTTTGTTAAAACTTTAAACCAAATTGATTAATTTCGTTCATAACGCTTAATCGTTTTATATACAAACATAAATACATTTCTGTACATTTTCGTACATCACTTTTTCATATTTACATAAAATATTTACGTACACAAAAATGGTATTATTATTTGTAGCAAAATAAAAATTACTATAATCAAAATCACGTATCCGAGTATGAAAACCACCAGCGAATCCATTGTTTTATTTAAATATTTTAAAAAATCATTTCAGTAATGTTTTAATTTGAACCACAAATGCAATCATCGTAATGGGGGGATGTTGAATTTGTTAATTTTTTTTTACAATTAAGTAAATAAAATTGTTTAGAACTGCAAAACAACAACAAATGAAGAAAAGATAAAAATATTTAAAGCAAAATACGATAAGCATTTAAAGGGTCTGTCTAAACTTGCGTAAGATTTAAATTAAATGTAATCAAGATTAACTTATGCTAAAATTTATAAGGCGAGTTTCTTACTAATTAGTTAAACTTTGTTTAGCATACGCTTGAGTTAAGCAAGAAACAAATTTAAACGGGGTTTAACCGCCTATGCTGTTTTTCAGGAGGTTATTATATAATTCGAATCGAACGTAAATGTGTTTGAATTGTAATGTTAATAACATACAAATTCGAACAGTTTCCGTTTCGAATCGAATTACATAATAACCCCCCTGTAATGCATTAAGAGTTGCCAATTTAGTTAGAAATCCCATATGTACTTTATTTTTAATCTCGATGTGTCACTGTTGAAAATATTTTCAGCCCAATCATGAATATTCCCTCGGAATTCATTTCTCACTGAAAATAATTTTCTCGAGAAAAAAATCCTCCAATCATGAATTCCTTGGGAACAAAAAAAGAGTAATACGTGGCATCACCGCAGTACGAAGTTCGTGTTTTGCTTGTTTGTTGACATTTTGTTTCTCCCTTTTTTTTAGTGAGAGAGCAAACAAAATTATTAACATTCACGAACTTGTAAAAATATGTAAAAATACGTTTATAAATTATTTATTTGGGCATTATTTGTGTTTTTTCACATACAAGAACTATAAAATACAAGTTTGTTTATATAAGTTCTTGTTCAATGAAGTATTAAATGTATTTTTATGTAGACTCCCTTCTGTTTTGGTGAAAAAAGCAAGTTCAACTGCGTTCATGATACCTACTTTTTTCCCGGGGAGTTTTTTATTCCCGCATTTGGTAAACAAAGGGAAAAAACAAATACGTAATAGGAGAAAAGGGAAAAGTAAAAAAAAACTCTCGCGGAATTTTTGTTCATGATTGGGCTCTTTATGTAAATGGGCCAACGCTTGAAAAGCGATATATGAATTCTTTAAATTTATTTAAAAAAATTCAATAACTGTTTTCTGAAATTTTTGAGATTAAAAAAATTACTAATATGGACTTAAAAAATAGTGACGCTCCAAAAATAAACCAAAAAAGATCATCAAATTTTAAATTCAACGAAATATTGTAAAGAATTCCAATTCATTATACGCATACAAATGATTTTGATGTGTTCTTCTCTCTTATTATTCTCACAATTGTCCTATCCGAGTTGTTAAGGGCTTCATAATCACTTATGTAAATCAGATTGCTCATTTTTATTCTTACAAATTCCCTTGTGGGATTTTCATCTTTTTAAATTTTTAATTGTCCCACAAGGGAATTTGTAGCAATAAAAATGGGAATTCTTTAGTTTAACTGGTTTTGGATGACATAATTGTTAAATTTTATGCCCAACATTTTTGTAGAACATATCATCCCCGCCCTCCCCCTTTATAGAACGGTTCTTTACGATTTGTTAGAATAAGGCCTACAATTACCGTTATGTGGGGGAGTTAATAGATGCGAGGGTTAGTATGTTCCACAAAAATATTTGCCTTGAAACTTTCTACTAAGTTCTTGAACCTACCCTAGACTTCAAATATAAAGAACACATAGTTTCATATACCGATATGCAGTATGAACAGGGAAACTTTAAGACCCCTAAATTAAAAATCCGATCAAAATCTAGTGTCAAAACCCTGTAATTGTATTCGTATTGTACTGTGCTATAATTGGTCATCACGAAAGGAGAAACATTAGCAGTAACTCCATGTCAATGGATAACTTGGGGTCCATACGATCAAGTTTTTTTTTACTAACGCACTCACACATTTTAGATTGACAAGTGGATTACTTGCAATTTTACCTTTCCATTTATCTGGCAATTTTATGCTCAATTTTAACAGCTGATCGCGATAGCATATTGAGTGAAGCTGCCATTTTGAGTTGTTTCTTTGTCGGTGGCATTTATAAAATAAAACTGACTATCAAATTGTGTCACAGCTATCAATTTCAAGGAATTGTGACACGCAGTATGTGTGATGGAATTTAAAGCGATTTATGCAGTGTAAAGTAGATGTGTATCTAATGTAGCCTTTTAACGTGCAATGAGAATAAAAAAGAAGAGATGGGAGACAAGATAAATAATGTTTATTGCACTATCAGAAAATACTATTGCTAGACTAACACTAACATGAGCACGCGTATGCCACCGTATCAACAGTATTTCTTGTCTAATGTAGACGGCAAGGCAGCTCAATCTGTTGTCACCGTGTAAGTCCAGCTGGTAAATGTTTATTCGACAGAAAAATTTAAAATTTTGCATAAAATGTTTGCCGGTGTCTATGATTTTACATAAAGTGTGCTCCAATGTCTGTATTGTTAAAAACATACAGAAGGACACATAAAAAATTTTGACACTATTCTGTTTGTTTCTAGTTACCAAAAAGTTGCAATGTTTTTTGGTGTTGTAATTGTGTTGTAGAACTGATTCTACCTGATTGAGGTGCTTGGTAGACGGCATGTAAAGGTTCAATCAGACGTGCCATATCATATTGCCGTAGCCATAACCACTGCCTTAAGGTTTGGTTAGCCGACTATAATGTAATGTTAGATATTTAAATTTCTAAGGAATTGCTTCGCAGGCTGTATCGAATATTGCGCCGTCTTCGTGAAACCACAAGTTATCCATATCCAGAGAAAGAATTCACTTATCATGAAACCAAATAGATGTTAATTAACTCTCAAAAACACTTTCACGATCTGATTTTACTTAAAGGGATTATTATGGTCTGATCACTTAATTTCTTCACAGTTGATTAGAGGTCTCCACCAGCCATGAACTTGGTATGTGGCACATCGCAAATGGCTAATGGATACCGCTAATGTCTATGTTTCGTCCATATGGCTTAGCAACAATGTTCGCCATGAGATTCGCCGACCGCAACCATTTGCAAAAGAAAGAAAAGAGGCAGAACAAAATTGGTAAATATTCAATCTCTATTGCACTACCGAAAATACTTTGATATGCCTAAACATGGACATTGTACGTATTCACCACTACAAAGAAGTTGAGGAATTTTTCACAGTAGCTCTGAAGTCTTTATGCCCAAGTCGTGAAGATATATTTCAACCATATTTTTTATGAAATTTTCCAAACAAAACTTTAATTGTTATTAAGATGCTATTCATCAAACCAAGGACCTTGGGAATTATGGGTCACCCTTTAGAAGTACACAACGATGAATTGCAAATAAGATATAAATGAAAAGAGCGTTTTTTTATGAATGCAAACAGAAAAATATAAATAAAGCATAAAGTTGTTAAGTTGAGTACAATGATTTGATCATATGATGTGTCTAATTCGGTGGTGAAATTTAAAGGGAAGTTAGAAAGTGGTTTAAAATTCATACTCAAATATAAAAAAAAGTATTTAACAGTGGTTGCATACCAGAGATGAAGCAATGAAATGTTTTTCAGCTATTCATAGTCACTCAGTGAGTAGACAATGTTGATGTACTCATACTCACAATAACGTTAATTTATAAGTATGAGTAGCGATAGATATGAATCGGAAGTCATGCGAGGGTATGAGTACGATACTCATACCCTCCCAAATCTGTTTGATCCATAAATCAACTGAGTTTGATTTATAATTTTTAATTTACATCTATATTTATAGTTTTATTTTAGTTTGCAACTAAAATAATATACTTTAAACTTTTTAATAGTTTTTACAGCGTTAACACAACTTTAAATTGACAAAGGAATGGAAAACCACGATTCTTTTTAATTTACTGTAAAGTTATACATTATACATACTTAATTGCAATTATAACAAGCCTTAAATCACATAAATATATTGGGAATTGTGTTAAAGCTAATATTTTGTCAAAGTAAATTTTCAATGTGAAATAGCAAGTAGCAAAACATGTATGATTGTCTTTAATATACTATTTCTGTATCCACAGCTAGAGTTTGTGTTTGTTAAAATAATATAATAGTTACCTCTTGCTGCTAGTTGTGGCCTTACCCAGCGCCAGACGTAAATAGCTAGCTTTAGATTTAAAAGAAAAATCTTTAAAAAAATTAATTAAATTAAAAAATACTTAAAGTCTGTTCCTTAATATAAAAACTGGTATTTCTGAAGGAGATCAAAGTTGGAGGTTTCATTTAACTAAACTTATTTTAATCGAAAAAAAGAGGAATTTGTTTGTGAGATCATTGCATTGTTCGAATCTTTCTCCTGGTCATTTATTCAGGTTTTAAACAAAAAAATAGTCAATAGGACTAAATCGGGCGAATAGGGCGAACGAGGGAGCAATTTGTAGTTTTATTTTATTGAATTTTGCAATGGAAACTACAAATGTGTGCTCCCTTCTTACATAGACCTGGTGGAAAAGGCCTTTTTTATTGGCCAAATGAGATTGTTTTTTCAGGTCCTCATAAAATCGACCCAATATGTTGGCATAACTAATATACGCCATTGATTGTTTTATCCCTTTGAAGGTAGTCAAGAAAACGAGGAACAACACCATGTGGAAAGCTTTCTAATACCCAAGTGGTCACTCAAAATTTAAACCATTTCGCTCTCTCTCTCTCTCTCTCTCTTTCTTATTTTCAATTTCCTATCGGTCAACACTTAATAAAAACGTGGAATCGTGAAAGGTGCATTGACTGGTCACTGCTCGGTCAGAGAAAGAACCAGCATTTGGGAAACTGGCACTCCAGATTTATGTAGGATATGCGGAGAGGAAGAGGAACCAGAAACCATTGATCATATTCAGGGCTATCATGAAATTTTTCACGGGGAATAATTCCAACTAATAGCAATTAATAGGAAAAACAAAAAATTCTAATTGGAAAAGGGAGAAATTTGACGTGGAATTTTATTCATGATAGCCCTGATTATCTGTCACTGCCCGAAGCTGCAACGTCAAATATAAAACATCCTAAAGAATTTTTTATGAGCAGTTTTTTCACCTGAAAATCTGGTGTTTTCTTCTACATTTTCAGTTTTCCAAAAAAAATATTATGGCAACGCTGTGTACAACTGTAATTGCTATAAAAAACAAAGTGTTTACAATTATAGTACATATTCCCGCTGCGGGATTTTATTGATATTGATTCCTGTTTATTTGGGGGTAAAACAAACCAAACCAAAATGGCATCTCTTCCAGCATCAACGTTTTCATACAAATTTCGATTTGTCGGTTTGTAATGCGTTGTCAACACTACTAGTCTTAAATGCTCAGTTGATTATTTTCGCCGCTTGTAATTTGAATATTCGTTAGATCTCAACACACATTTTTCGGTAAATTTTTTTTAATATCAAAAGTACACATTTTTTAAAACGAATTGAGCCGAATATACATACGCATCTTATATGATTCTGCTTTAATAAAGGCTTTTTGAAACAAATTAACAGACTTTAAGTATTTAAATTTAACATAATTACAATTAAAATTAAATACACGCCGAAAAGGGCAGCCAAGGAAATTATATAAGCCACTGGATCATCAAAATATTCTTCCTCGTCCATTTTGAAAGAATATGTATGCATGTATGGATATGTAAATGTTGTTATACACAATCTTTAAATTAATTGTTGCACTTAAACACTCCCTAAGGAAATTTAAAAAATTCAAACAATTTTGTTACAGATAGATGCGTCAAAAAAAGCATCATAAATTGTTTTTTAAAGTATTACATAAGTTCACTATATTGATGATAAGATTATCTATCTTTTTTTTTTCAATAAAATTCCGTGGAATAAGTTATTCTTATTCAATAAAATTTATTACGAATATTACTCGTACTACTGCAAGAAGAAACGATTTTTCCAAATTACAACCGGGTTATTACTAAAATTGTATATTAATACATGAGGCAAGAGGAACTATAAAGTACATACATATGTACATAAGTACATGCATATGTATGAACATATGTATGTACATATGTACATACATATATAAACCCTTATCGATAATAATTTTTATAAGTTGAGATAAGATTAAAATATCAAACAATCACACTTTGCTACGCTTTTTGTCAAAAGTTTAATTAACAGTTAGTCAGGATTTACACGTAAGGTTTTTATTTAGCCTGATTCTATTCGAGTTTATGATCATTTCGGTTAAAACGTAGTAGAACACAATATTGTAGTATGTAGTAAAACGGCTTTTCCACATTCAAAGTTTACTTTCTCATGTTTTAGACTCGGCAGTTCTTCTTGAAGCAAGTCTGGGTTTATGGGAGAGAGAGGAAAGAAGAAAGAAGAGGGGTACTGACTTGCTTGTACAGAAAAGTTACTTCAATTCTCTTTTGTTATTTCATTCGCAGCATTAAAACAATAGGAAAATTGAATAAGAAACCGTCTGAGTGTTGAGAGAAGAGAATTGAAGATAACTGCTTCAAGAAAAATTTCCAAGTCTAAAACATGACTTTGCAAAGTCTGGGTTGAGTTTGTAGGAGAGAACGGGAATAGCTACTATTATCTTCTCTCCAACAAAACTCAAGACTTTGCAAAGTAAACTTTTCGTATGGAAAAGCTGTCTGACAATTCAAGTAAATTCGTACTCAAAAATCTTTCATTTTTTAAAAGTATCTTCCAAATTGGTGTTATTTTTGACATTTGATATATAGATACATGTCTGAATCAAACAGTTTTTCATTAGTAATTAGTGGTTACGCTTTCTTTGGCACATGGCACACAGATGTAAACCCGGCCTAAAGAACATAATACACAAGCACAAAACATACTCGTACAAAATCGATTCGAAGTAGACATTCAAGGCGTAGCAACAACTTCTACTTGTTAAGAAATGTACAAAAACACAAACGCATAAGACCAATGTATATGCCAGAAGCGAACAACAACAACTATAATGCTCCTACAATAATGTTCTATTGTCAACACACACATACACAAACTAACAGAACGAATTGTAACACGAACTAATGACCTGGTCGCAAGCAAGTGTTTGAGGAACTAATGAATGTGCTGAATAAGCTCAGAAGCTTCTGGAAGCTCTAGAAGCTTTATGTTAAGTATACATAGAGTAATTCATCCGCTACAACAGTCAGTTGAGTTGAGTTGAGTCATGTGCAAGAAGATCATAGTTAACATTGTGGTATTTTAGCAGTGATTTATTTAACATTGCATGTCTTAAAAGTTCTTAATATTATTATTGAGTAGATAACGTGTTCTGATTTCATAACAATTGTACGCTTGTGACTTTTTCTTTAATTGCAAATATTCTAAACTATAAAAATACAAAATTCTTAAAATGTAAAAACGTAACAATTGGTGTCAGAAGTGGAATTTGCAAAATCCAAAGAATATAAAATTCCAAGAGTGAAGTGCACTAACTCACACAACTCCTAGTAGTAAATTAGAACTGCAGAAGAGATTGTGTAACATCGACCACCATACTTATGAGTTCGATTAAAATGAGCAAATTGAGGTATGTTCTCCTGGGGGTGGATTCCGCAACGATGAGTTTGGAAGTGATCATCGATTTCAGTGTACACTTGCTGACTTGTGGGTCCGCAACAGTGAGAATGAATTATATTGACAGTTATAGTGAAAACTAGTGTGAACATTTTTCACTGCAAAAAGTGCGGTGAATTGTGAACACTTCAAAACTCATCTTTGCGGAATCCTGATCCTGCAGTGACAAGAAGTATAAATACTAGCGCAATGTCTGCCGCCATGATGGAGAGACTTAGTTATTATGTAATTCTAGTCGGAAAGAAAACTGTTCGAATTTGTATGTTGATAACATAATAATTCGAAAACATTTTCGTTTGCATTAAATTTTTGACATTTTGTAGTCGGTAGCCTCATAGCGTCAATGTGTTTTTATAAATCATAAAAATGTGTGATGCAGCTATTTTATTTTCAGTTTAAATTTTCATTTGAAATAGCAGCAAATTGTCTGGAAATTGTTGTTGAAAATAGGGCAATTTATAAATTTTTGACCGCCTTAGATTTAAGCTTAGTGCAAACTTCCGGAAATGATCTCTTAACAGAGGTTCTGAAAGTTGACCTCACATAGCTTGGGCATAGGTGTCAGTTGACATTAATGTCTTAACTATTTCACTGGTTGTCTTTATATTATGCCAATTAAATGAATGAAAATGCTTATAGTGTGAAGTTCGGTTAAAACGAACTCAAAGATTAAATTAACAAAACGTAAAATAATGAATTGTGTCTTAAGAAAAATACAAATATTTTTAAAATAAACTTCCATATGAAAACATCTGATAATAAGTTACAATTTCTTTGTTTGTTAGCGTATAAATTTCCATGCAATTTTTTTATAGCATTAATAAAAGAGTTCGCAATGAACGAAGATTCGCTTTGACCTCATTTCGGAACAAAATTAATAATTTTTATGAAATATTGATACTAGAGATGGGCGCGTGTCGAATGTTTCCAACACGACACGAAGCGAACACGAATATCAAGATACTCAACACGTACAAAACAGGCACGCGAAAAATTTCGTCAACACAATACTTCAGAACACGTACGAAATTTTATTGGTATGGTATTAAGGATCAGAAAATTTAATTGATTTATTTTTCAAGAGTCGCTTTTCAAAATATGACACCGAGTTGGCACCGCCATCTAGTAATACGAGTATCTATCCGCACAGTTGATACTATCGGTTTAAGTACAGAACTTTAAGCTTCGGAGGCCCATACAATATCAACAAGTATGCTGGTGTTATGTGTTTGACGAGATAAAATTTTAAATTTTTTCTCTACTGGAAATTCATTCATACATATTTTACATTTAAAATCGTTTCGTGTTTTTCAAGTCCATATCGCTCTCACACGAAACGACCCGAACACGCATGAAATCAGGGGGCAAATCGCGGCACTCGATATGGAACGAAATTGCGAAATATTTCCATATAAACTCTATTGAAATATTTCGTAATTTCATTCGAAAACTAGTGCCGCGATTTGCCCCCAGATTTTTTGTCACGAACACTTCGTGTTGAGTCGTGCTTGTTTGTGTCACGAAAAAACACGACACGAGCCTATCTCTAATTAATACTATCGGTGTATGCGATAATTTATTATAACCACTGTTCGTTATAACCTAGCTCCACTTTATATATATTTGTGTTTACATAATATAAAAATAACAAAGGAATTTTAGTTAATTTTAATTATTATTCGAACTCCATTTGTTTCTATATTTGTGATTTGAACGGGCTAAAGCTATGTACAGACGATTGTCAGATCTTACAATATTGTCAGATCTGGCAATGTGCTGACAATGTCCTGGCAATCGAAAATTGCCAGCACAATATTCCTTGTCAGTTCACACGGTTGTCAGAAAATCTTACAATTTATTGCCAGACGGTTGTATGACAATAAATTCATCTGACGAAATCGTCAGTAGAAAAATTGTCAGTTCGCACGGTTGTCATATGCACAAATTGTTAGATCTGTTGTTATGCGTTGCCAGACTTAAAGCATTTATTAGAAATTGTTAAATATTTATCGTTTGTGTTTGTATTAATTGTAAAAAGTGAAAGTATAAATTCTTATGGACCATTAAGAAGCAATTGCAATGATTTTGTCTGCATATATTTTATTATAAATTTTTTCTTTTAAATCAAACGTGTGCAGTGTTGCCCATAGAAAGAATTCTCTTACAATGACGCCATTGTCAGATGCATAAACTTTGCACATCTGACAATATTAAAATGTCTGACAAATATCTGGCAATAATTTTACAATGTGTTCACTCGATTGTAAGATGTCTGACAAATTGTTGTCAGCTGCTAGTCTTGCAATGGACTGACAATGCTTTTTCTGGCAACGACGTCTGACAAAAATTGTCAGTTCACACGGTTGTAAGAAATTTTGAGCACATTTTACTGGCAATATTGTAAGATCTGACAACCGTCTGTACATAGCTTAAGGTTCGTATTGCTTTTGAAGCCAAATTACATGTGATAATTATTAATGAACAAATAACAACAAAGTCTGTTGTAAATATTCTGACTAACAACACATAGTTGAACGGAAAAGCCAGCCGTTTTCGAAGGCCACTAAACCTTCATCATCAGCGTTCTTTTGTGTTTGGTCCACTGTGTGTGGTGTCAGTAGATGTAGATTTCTGCTTTATATACTTAGCATTATTGCAAATGGAATGTGTGAATTGTTTTGATTCATCTTATTTCAATTTGCTGAAAGCTTTTTTGTAATGAAAGCTCAATTTTACCATCTCTATATTTACAACAGTCTTACCATTGTCGTTTGTTCTTTACTAATTATGCAAATGTTAGTTAATTTGCTTATTTTTGTTCTACTTAAGACAAACTTTTTTGGTTTGTTACTATTAAGTATATTTTTTATTTTTAATTTTTGCCACAGGCCCATGGCTATTAATTTTAGTTAATTTTATTTATTATTCGAACTCCATTTGTTTCTATATTTGTGATTTGAACGGGCTAAGGTTCGTATTGCTTTTTAAGCCAAATTACATGTGATAATTATTAATGAACAAATAACAACAAAGGAATTTGTCAACCATTTTCACTTTTTTATATTAATTTTTATTGTTCCTTTCCAAAATTTATATAGAATAAATAAAAATAATAATAATAATAAATGATTTTTTCGGGTGTACTCTGGATATATGTATGTACATTGTACAATAATGAATAATAATACATAATTCTCTATTTTAAATTTGCAATATGTACATGCCTGCATTTTTGGTTATCGTTCATTAATTTGGGTTTTGTTTTTATCCGTATTTTACTCGCTATTATTTTTTTCCCTCTCCAACACTGTTGCCGTTATTGTTTGCTTATTTCTTTAATTTCAACGAGTGATAGTTAGTTATTCTTAACGGAATGGTTGGTGTTGCCATATCAAAATAGCCAGAAATTAATTAATTATTACTTATACCAACCTCTTCGTTGTCGTGCCAAATATCTGGGACTATTGCGACGTCCCCGTTGTTCTCGTGGCCAGTATTCCGTGTAAATCCAAAATGAAAACCGTAAACAAAAGCAAACCACAGCACCCGAAAGTAAGACCATAAAAAAGGACGTCATATACAATAAAATGTCTTTCATATTAACACTACGCGATATGTATTTATTTATTTATGTAGAAAGTTTTAAAATCAAAATAAAAATCTTATTAAGAACTTTGTTTTTTCTTTTCTTTAAACGTATTCGCTTTTTAAAGCAAGTCGTTTGTTGTTGAAATTTTAGAAAATCAAACTGTTCCGGTAAAACTAAATTTGTTTTTAAAATCTGTTTAAGTTTTTCTTTTTAGCCTATCGTTTTTTGTTGTTTTTCATTATCAGTTCTGTAGCGTATAAATGTTTTGGGGTGAGGGTGGGAGGCAAATAAGTAATATATAAAGTTATTAAAGTGCGTTTGCTTACTAAATATCATAATATCATATAATTACTTGATAAGATTGTCTCTACAGACTTATGTCAAGGTAGTTTAAAAATATTTTTATTAAACAACAACAACAACAACAACAAAAGTAATAGTGTGAATATTGTTCTCAAATATGAGTGTTGCATATGTACGTGTAGTGTATGTTGTAGTTGATATTCTTATTATTATTCTTACATATTATGTACATTTATTTAAATGGTATAAATATTAATTCTCCGCAAAGCAGAAATATGCTCTTTAAAAACAGAAAATATGTTCTATGTAAATAAATGCGTAAAAAATAACTTGACAATTACAGTAATTTATTGGAACACCTCGAATCTTGTACACCCTTCACCAGGTATGGAAGTAGTGAGCATGGGCCTGAACGTATGCTCACAATGTTTCAATGCAGTATTAATATTGTGCAAGTACTTTGTGTATCCTTGTATATACATATGTATATGATTTGTAATGTAGAGGATATTTCAAATTTGTCTTTACTATTAGCAATGGTTTCATTAAAGTTTAAGCAAGTTTCGTACTCGTATAATTATGGAATTGATAATCTGGGAAAGAATCTATAAAAGTTAGCAGTATGTTTCAGTGCTGGCACTTTCAAATGTTTCCCATTCATAAAAGTAAAATTACTTAAGGTACGGTCACACTTGTCAAACATTGGCAATTAAAAATTGTCAGTGCTGGGGAGATTGTTAGTTCACACGGTTGTATCAAATTTATCAGAAAATCTAAAAATGTATTGCCAGATGGTTGTATGACAGTAAGTTTATTTGAAAAAAAAAATCGTCAGTCACATCGTTAGCTTAATATAGAAAGGTCCTAACTCATTTTGAAATCGACATTTTTGAATTTTTCGATACATTACATGTTCTTCTATCGAAATACAAAAAAATCCCGATTTCAAAAAAATAATGAGTTAGTGCCTGCCTTTCTATATTAAGGTAACGATATGTAAAAATGTTCAGATCTGTTTTTAAGTATTGCCAGACAAAAAGCATTTGTTAGAAATTGTTAAATATCAATCGTTTGTAATTGTGTTAAATGTAAAAATTGAAAATATAAATTTTAATGGACCATAAAGAAGCAATTGCAATGATTTTGTCTGCATATATTTTATTATTATGTTATGTTTATGTTTTCATTAAAATGAAGAGTGTAGAGTGTTGTTCATAGAAAGAATTCTCTTACAATGTCGCCATTGTCAGATGCGTAAACTTCGCACATCGGACAATATTAAAATGTCTAACAAATATCTGGCAATAATTTTACAATATGTTCATACGATTGTAAAATGTCTGACAATTTTTTGTCAGCTGCTAGTCTTGCAATGGACTGACAATGCTTTTTCTGGCAACTATGTCAGACATAAATTGCCAGTTCACACATACTACGTTCATACGATTAACGCACTATTTGCAAATAAAACGCTTGAGGTTGCCACACTTACAAATGTTTGCTAATAAAAAACAATAAATTGATAGAGTATTACACAAAAAACATTGATAGAAGAAAATAATGACAATAAAAAGAAATGATTATATGTTATTTCAAACATTTACACATTTCTATAGAAGTGCTACCAAGTTTTTGTATATTTACAATGCCGTATAAACAGTGAGTTAATTTATTTGCAAATAGTGCGCGCATAAACGTAGTAACAGTTGTAAGAAATGTTTAGCACATTTTACTGACAATATTGTAAATTGTATTGTGCCGAAATTAATTAGCTTAGTGAAAAAGTTTGCGTGCATAGAATTTTTCGAGATTTACGTGTACACGCCAACTCGCATACTTCATATTAGATATGGGCGCATGTCATGTTTTTTTTTCGGGACAACACGAAGTGTTCATTACAAAGAATCTAATTTCATGTTCATTCCGTGTTGGGCCAAATTGGCACGAAAAACACGAAACGATTTTACGCGTAAAAGATGTATGCATTAATTTCCAATAAAAAAAACTGGATTTCTTATGGACTTCTTAGTTTTTGCTTACTTTTGCCTGTCAGTTAACGTGGCATTCTATTTTCTACAGATTTGTCCGCAGCAGAACAGAACGAGAAAGGTAAAACAAACCACACATACAGATTTTCAATTGAACACAAACAAAACAGCTGATTCAGAACAGAGCAGCACTTACAAACTATATACAGTACCGTGTTGAGAAAAACGTGCTCGGGGTCGTGTCGTTGTGGAAAAATTAGACACGCGCCTATCTCCAATTCATATTTCCTTGGCAGCTCTACTTCTGCGCGTTGCCACCTGCGAAAATAGGAATAACCCAAAAGGTTTTTTACATTTAGGGGTTTGCTTCTGCAATGTGAGTTGTGCAGAGAGGTGTAGAGATCGTTGCTAGAAGTTGACATATGTATATTTGCTTATATTTTTCTTCTGTAAGGTCTGACAAATAACAGGATGTTTTATTTATACAGTAATTTTGACTTAGCTGCACAATCAACTTTGCACGACTTTTTGTGCAGATAAGTCAAAAATGCTGTTATCTTAAATGCACTTACCTGCCTAAAGGTGGAGGTACATAGCACGCGTTACGCGACAACGCTTTTCTGGCTTGTTAAACGTTCAACGCTACACAAATGGAAGGTTACACAACACGCTTTTGAAGCTTTTTTAGTTGTAAAATTTAAAGCCTTTGCTGGCTATTTTTTGTCTTGCATTTACGTTGTATTTTTCTTTAAACATTTAATGCATTTTTGTATCCATTGTTTAATAAAAAAATGAATTTCTAATCATGTTTGTGTATGTCAGTTTATGAATATGGCAACACTAGCTGTCATTTTGTATACAACGCGTGAAAGTTGAAGAATGTTCAACTTTTGGCGAGGTACGCGCGTCGC
Source organism: Tachina grossa (assembly GCA_949987645.1). Lineage (NCBI taxonomy): Eukaryota > Metazoa > Arthropoda > Insecta > Diptera > Tachinidae > Tachina > Tachina grossa. The sequence goes on along the minus strand of OX465278.1, from coordinate 44,213,070 downwards.
GAACTTCGCTATGTAACTTGCCTCATGAAAACACACTACTTCAACTTTTTTGACAGACGCGTGTATCGCATTAGCGCATTGAACGCGTGTTATGTACTTCAACCTTAAATGTGCAGGTATACAATTTTTGACTTCAGTTTTATACACATATGTACATATGTACATGGTTGCATACTTATGTAGCAACATTTTTTTAATGTGTGCAGCTAACTTAAATTTTTTATATGAGAATAATTTAAAACTACCAAAAAATATGTTAAATGCGCAGGTACACAAAGTGCACTTAAAAGAGGATTTTGAACAATAATAAAACAGGAAAAATATATTTTGTGCAGTTAAGTCAATGTGAAGCTAAATGTTTTAAAATTACCAAAATTTTGGGGCACTTATCTTAAATGTGCAGGTATAGAAAATGCACTTAAAAAACGAATTTATATGGGATTTTAAAGAATAGTGGCTGAAAGTTATCAGTTTAGGCAGTTATGTCCAAAGTGCACTTAAACAAAAGGTGCTAAATCAAAACTACTGTATACAATTACTTTGAAGGAATGAGTAACAAGTAATAGCGGGGTAAATGTACTAGAATTTTCGTTGTGATGTGAAAATAAAATGCAATAATTGTAGCAGGAGTAAACCATCTAAGTTGCGACAGCGGCAAGCGTGTTCGTATAACTGTGATAACGCCAAATTAATTGTCTTTACATCAATTTGTGTATTCAACTTTTGCCAGAGAATGACAGGCAGGTAGCCTGCTGCCTATGTACTTAATGACTAAATTGCGAAATAGTTTTTATCATATTTTTTTGTATGTTATATACATACATACTCGTACATATTTTATTAATGATAACTTAGTAGCTAGTTTAGTTTTGCGATAAGATAATGAATAACAACATACATAGTATATACTCTTTATCCAATTATTTTTTAATAATAATATATACAACATACCATTTGCTCTACAATCCACACACGATTCCGATAACCCTGAATCCGTACATTGCCAGGCTCTCAGCCAATTAGCGCGATCGGGAAGAGAAGGCGAAGGCCGACACAAAAGTTCTAACTTCTTGCTTTTAATTTGAATAATAAAGCATATTATTGGTAAGAGAAGGAAAACGATTAGAAGCAAAATTAAGAAGTTAACTAAAAATGTCATCTCCCGGGGGGAAAAAATAAACCCGTCGTAAAATTTGATTGACACACTCTCTTTAAATTATCTTGAATATTACAAAGTTTGAACGAAAAAATAGTTGGACTCTTTTTTCGTTTGCCGCGTTTTGACTTTTCTAAATTATTGCTGATTAAATACTAAAACTTACTTTGTTTACTTTCATTAAGCGGCCCATACACTACAACAGCATGCACGCACAATCAAGCGATTGAGCATTCATGTTCGAACCAAACAACATACCAGCAAGCTGGTACAATATTCATTTCTTACAAAATTTCGGGAAGGGTGGTTATGAATAGTGACACAGTTTTTGTTGCAATTTTTATTGATATGTTGTTAATGTTAGCAGCTATGTATAACTAAAGTGCTAAAATTATGTTTTCCATTGAAACAAATTAAGTTTCAACAAATTATATTTCTTAAATGCATGTTTACTTCACGACAACTTTGCTCAACTGAGCTAATTTCATCATATACCATACCAGCAAGCTGTTACCATCAGCAAAATATCTACTTGACATCGCTACAGCAAACCGTACAATCGCACAAAACGCCCATACACGACCAAACCGCTGGCACAAACACTTGATTGCGCATGCATGCTGTTGTAGTGTATGGGCCCCTTTAGTACCAGGACCTTAAATATTTTTTAATTATTTCCATTGTTTTTTTTTGTTGTTGATTTTACAAATATTTTTAGTACTTAACGCTAAGAGCACGTTTAGATGAAGGGTGACACAGCTGCGACACGTCGCCTGCTACCAGTGTTTATTGGGTAGAAGTGGTGGGTGAGACGCTTGCGGTGTAGTAAAAGTGCCATGTGCTGGGAGTTGAAGCTACAATTTTAACTCTTCTCTTTTACATACATACCTCTTTCTCTCGCACCAATTTTTATTATGCTACATATGTACGAGCAGCAGTGATGCCAACTTAGGGCGTTTTCAGACTCAAAACGCGAAAAAAAATTTTGGCCCCAAACTAAAAAAACGCACTTTTTACAGTTATCTTTCAGCCCTTTTAGCCCCTTTCTACTTTTTGCTCGATACATTTACTACATTTTAATCTATGTTAAATTTTTTTTCCTTAAATATACTCATTTTATTTTGCTCAAGTTTGATGTAAAGAAGAAGAACACAGGATAATTTTCGATTTCTTCCAAATTTGTTGTGTTTTGAAAGATGTTCAGTATATCCTAAAAACAGATATTGCATGATATTGAGCGACAAATCGAAATTTTATTTAATAACGACTAATTTTAAATCTATGTACTTATGTAAACATGCATACATACATACGTATGTATATATCGACGGCTTAATATAAAAATGGCCTAACTCGAATTTTCTATATTTTACAGGAGAAGCAAAAAACTGAAGAAAAAATAAAGCATTTACATGCAGAAATAGTTTTTTAAGTTGCCATAAGTAGTTGATTTTGAACTGTAACGTACTAAGATCTTCAAAGAGGATGCAATTATGTATACGATGTCGCCCAGAAAACATTAAAAACGCGATTTCGAAAAAAAAATTGAGTTAGGCCCTTTTTATATTAAACCATCGATATGTATATATACTACTATTATATATGTATGTATATACTATTTAATCTACGTATCTACCTTAGTGAAATGTAATATGAAATGTAAATGAAATATGTATCTTATTGAAGTGCAATATCTCAAGTTATGTATGTACATATGTATATGTTCTTCTCATGATATGTATGTAGTTATTTATTTTTAATCAGAAATAATTTCTTATTCGGGCTTCAGTAATTTCAATTCTTATTGAGTGAAATATTTTTATTAATTAATGTGAGTTTCTAAAAAAGAGAAGAAAAATTAAACTAGACCTTTTATTAGCTGGGGGAAATACCGATATTTTTCTGTGCAGCCCAGTGTTGCCATATTTATTTTTCAAAAATCTTCAAGTCAAGCAAAAAAATATTTTTTTGTTATTTTATTGAATATAAAATTTATTTTGTTTCCACTGAACTATCAAACATAAAGCTAAACAACACAAAATATTTACTGTATAGAATATGTCTAAGATTATTATAAAGCAAATCAAAAAATATGTGAGTGCTTTAGTCAAAAGTCCTCTCAATAATATTATAAAAGTACCAAAAGTCACATTTAAAAAAATCTTATTTTTAGTTAAGAAATATTTTTGGTCGTTTTAGCAAGTCTAAAAACTTCCAAAATAAGATAAATCTTCACATGTGGTAACGCTGGTGCAGCCACGCACTTCATCAGCACTTTTGCCATCATCACATTAATTATTTTTACTTATTCAATGTACTTATTTAGAAACTCATATTAATTAATAAAAAATACTTCATTCAATACGAATTGAAATTACTGAACTTAAGCCTGAATAAGAAATTATTTCTGTTTAAAATTTACTACAGTTCAATTAAATCTAAAAATGTTATATACAGGGAAACCGCAAATATGCAATTGCATGTTTTTTCTCGTTTGACGTATAAAGGCGAATATAAGATATTTATCCGTTTCAGAACTTTTTATGAATATTGGCATCGATTTGTTTGAGCATATTTTTGCATATTTTACCCTTTAAAGCATGTTTTTGCATATTTCAGTCGTACATGCATATTTTTAGCATATTTTCTAATTTTTAGAGCATAATTTAAGCTTTAAGGGCATGTTTTGATACTTTATAGAATATTTTTATTTGATATTTGCGACTGAGTAAGACGTTCAAGAAACATTTTCAATGTAAAAAGTTCATTTAGATGTGACAGGCAACGATTTTTATTTGAAAATCTAGGTCAATATTTTGCTGTTTATTGCAATAAAAATTATAATTAACAAGCTTATCTTATTTATCCAAAATACAGTTCTAATATTTTAATTCTGATATCGAGATCTGTTTTGAAATTGAATTCAATTTTTGCGGGAGTATCAAAAAAAAAATTTATTATTTGCTTTGGTCAAAATTTGTATGGCAGTTTTGTTTTAACGTACTTTTCAAACCCAAATTATTTTTTAAATTTTTATTGTCTCCTTTTCTGTTTATTTTATTTTTGTCTTTGCTGAATTTTGAATTAAAAATATATTTTCATTTACAAATAAACAAGTTTATTTTATTTTTAAGAGCATATTTTTTGAGTGTTTAGTGCATATTTTCAAGTTTTTAGGGCCTATTGAATGCTCATACGACACTTTTTTGACAGCATATTTTTGGTTTCCCTGGTTATATATTTTCAAATAAATAACTTTACAAAAATATGTTTGTTGCTTTGATTTTCAACAGAAAAAACTAGCCCCTTTTGGCGCTCTTACGAGAAATTTTACTATATTTTGCGCTAAAAGTATATTTTTTCAACTTAGCGCTTTTTAACCCTTTTTGCCATTTTTACGCATTTTGAGTCTTAAAAGTTGGCATCACTGACGAGCAGTGTTTTCAGTTAGATATATTTTCTATGGTGTGGGGAAATTATTGATTGTGTAACGTGCATGAAATACACAGTTGTAGTATAAAAAATAAACAAATTACGCAAGAGAAAAGGAATTATTGTAGTTTGGCGGTAAATTAAAAAAAGTAAACCTACATATTGACGGGTGGTTTTTGGCTTGCCGCAGTAATAATGCATTTTAAATATACTGTGCGGCAAACCAGTAACCATCCAACGATTTGTCGACATTTAATTCTACATTTTTCAAACTTACAATTAGCTCCTTTATGGTAACACTGCTACGAATGAAAAGCATTGATTGTGGTGTAATTATATGTACAGGTGACTGCGTAAGGATTTGTTATATAAAAATACGGCAACCATAGCTGTATAATGAACCGAATAACGTCAAAAGCACAGAAATAATTGTACCAAAACCAAAACAAAACAAAAAGTTTTTGTCATTCGTTAGCTACAAAGCTCATAGAGTAATAGGCTATTTACATTGACACACATTTCAGTGAAACGCATGGAAGATGTAAAAAATGTGAAACATGCGTTTACATTGACACCATCTAAAGGTGGAAGTACATACCACGCTTTACGCGGCAACGCTTTTCTGGCTTGTTAAACGTTTAACGCTATACAAATGGAAAGTTACACAACACTCTTTTGAGGTTTTTTTAGTTGTAAAATTTAAAGCCTTTGCCGGCTATTTGTTTGTCTTGCATTTACGTTTTATTTTTCTTTAAATATTTAATGCATTTTTTTATCCTTTGTTCATAAAAAAATGAATTTCTAATAATTTTTGTGTATGTTAGCTTATGAATCTGGCAACACCAGCTGTCATTTTGTATACAACGCGTGAAAGTTGAAAAATGTTCAACTTTTTGCGAGGTACACGCGTCGCGAACTTCCGTATGTAACTTGCCTTATGAAAACACAATATTTCAACTTTTTTGACAGCCGCGCATATCGATTTAGCGAATTGAACGCGTGTTATGTACTTCCACCTTAACATCTACCCATCTCACTTGTCAAAAAGACAACACGTTCTGCATAGGTTTTGTTAAGGAAATTATAAAAAATAGATTATGATGTAAAATTAATAATTGGAGTAGTTGTTGCTTTGCATGAACAAACCCAATTAAAGTGCAGTACATGGAAATTATAAAAGATTTGCAAGAATAAGATGAAGATTTTTTTAAAAGGTACATATGTATATGTAATATGTATATACGTATGTCGTTTTTTCTTAGTTTTTGACCAGCGTTGCCACTAGTGAAAAAAGAAATTACAAAGCCGCAAGTCTAAAATAATGCAAAAACATTTAAGAAAAAATTTTTATTTTCTTAATAGTTTTTTTAGTACGTTGAAATTTAATACGAGCTAATTTTTTTACATTTAAAAAACGTAAAATTGAAAATATAAAAAAAAAATCAATAATTCGTAAATATTTACTTCAACGAAAAATAATTTACCACTTTCCTCTTAACATTTTGTCTAAATTTAATAAAATATTTTTTGAACCATGCGTTTGAGAAGAGGGTTATTAACCTTTTCTTTTCTTAATTTAAACTCATTTAACTAGAAGTACTGAGCGATACTTATACATTCGTTGGTTCTTTAAGCATATGTACATATTTACACTAAACTATTTTTTTCCAATTTATTTTCATAATTTAAATTTATTTTCATAATTTTAATTAAATTTGCACCACAATTTTAAAATTGACGCTACTGTATTAGCTGATAAGTCATTCTTGGGGTATCAGTTTTAATAAAGATCAGTTTACTTAAAAAAACTCTTTCAACAAAAGCGTTTAAGAATGGTAATATCACATCTTTTAAATTTGTAAAGAAAATATCGCCAGCACAGTTTTTGCTTTGAGAAATTTTAGAACAATAAATTTCAAAACATCGAATTTATCCTTATGGTCTAAAAGTGCATATTCACGCCACTCATTGTCTAATTTTTGATAATCTAGCTTAACAAATGGAAATCGATTTTTATTTCAATGATTGTGCAAATTCTCATTATACTACATCAATAAAAATTATAAAGGTCATCATGAAAGTTGATTTTTTTTTAAATTTGTGTTGTGCCTCGGAATAGTACTTTAAGCAGCTAAATTAATATAAATTCCACTTTTGCTAACAAGTTGCTCGTTTTTATCGGTAAACTAAAAATTAAAAAAATAAGCCTTTAGTAATTAGAAAAAAAATTGGCACATCTTTGATTACTTCAGCTTTTAATTTGTATAAAAGCAGGGATTAGCTCCAAGAGAATATGAAGGAAACTGCAAATAATATTTTGTAGATGTTTCATCTAAAGCAGAAAGAATTGATTCAGTTATTTTTTAATGATCTTTAAAAACTTGCAATCTTCAATAAGGCATGAATATTCGTCTGTAGAATGTGATAGTACATAAGTATAACTCGATTTTGTCTTTAGTCAACTCATGCTGTTATCGCCTTATAACATATAAATATAAATGCCATTAAAGTCAAATAGTGCAAAATTACACAAAAATTTATGGTGCAAAAATACTGCGAAAATATATAAATAGTATAGATTTTGCCCTATTACACAGAAAGTGGCAACGTTGTTTTTGACACAACAATGTAATTTTGCTAGCGATGGCACTAAAATTAACGAAAGATGTTAGATGAAACAAAATGAGATGGAACATCTTTTAAAGATGTAGAAAGATGTCGGTTTTTAGTACTGTGTATTTCTTATGGGAAGATGTTAACATTTTCGCAAATTGATGGTAGATGTTAGATGTGCGTCAGTGTAAAAAGCCTATAAAAAATTATAAGCTGAAGCATCGCCTGGTTATATACAATCAAATTAATATTAAAAAGTCTCTTGACTGTTGCGAGAAAAAAAATCTTCATGTAAACGGGTCTCCAAAAGAGAACGTAAACCTTGTCGCTGCTACGTCGCCCTTCATTTAAACGAACTTTTTTTCTTTTCAAATTTGTATACATATGTTAAATTTTAGAAGGAACAAAAATATTTACGCATTTTTGTTTTAAGTGCTGTTAATGAATGTTAAAAGTTCTTTCTTGGAAACGTCACTCTTCTGTTCAGTTAATGATAATTGTTATTATTATTATCGGTTTTTAAAACAAACGATAAGATTAATTATTTCAAAAGTGTTAAAAAACAATGAATTTGAAAATTAAATTAAAACGATGATATGATATGATGCACCCTAATTAAATAGTTATTAAATCAGACCCGAAAATAGATGACACATAAGCAGCTGAAGTAGTGCGCAGTAGCGCAGAAACCAGCTGTCATACCATTATTTCCCCTTATGTATGTGTATGTATGTATGTTACTAAAAAAATGTATTAAAATAAAATGATTTAAAAAAAATTTCCGTAATTAACAATGTGGAATCCCAACCTTTAAAATACAGTAAAACTTTACAAAAATGCTAGATAAATTATAATATCGTAATGTATTTTTTACAAATAAATAATAAGCTTTGAAGGGCTTAAAATAGTTTACTTTCGATTGTAATATAAATGACAATATTAGCGATATTTACGATATTTAGCGTCCCCTAAAATCCAAAGGGCCTTGCCTGATTCTCAAGCAGTACTTCACATTGGATTTAAGGCTCTAGTTGTCGCAATTTTGCAGTTAAATAATTTTTTTTATTCGATTTTTGTTTCAATCAATTTTATGAAATGCTTATCTAAATATCGCTAATTTACTCAAAGAACGTCGTAACTCAAAAAAAAACTAGTTTGCCAGAAAACGAGTTTAAAATTTTCAATTTACACACAACTTAATGTATTAAACACATTCCCCACAGCAAGCTACCGACTACCAAATGTCAAGGATATAACACACATGTTTATATGAGAATGATTATTTTGAAGACAGCAAGGCAACAGGGCGACAGGTTGTTGTCTATGCTGATTCTTTCGTTGTAGTCCAATTAAACTAATTTCTATTTCTTTGGCTACAATGAGAAAATTCAGTGCTGCCAGTATAACACAAAATGTTGAATGAATGATTTTGTACAATTATTTCATATTAATTAATAGAAACAATATCCAAAAATTTATGTAAAGAATAAATTGACTCATTTTTATACTTTAACGTCATATAATTACATTTCGAAAGACTAATTTAATTTTTATAAATGCAAAACATTTGAAGGTGGTAATACTGAACTATGTATTCATACTTAAATATGAGGGGCAGATGGTGCAGCTGCCGTCTCAAAAATAATGAAGTAGCTGGCTACGAGGCGACAAATGCTGCTAGCGGCATTTGAAGTCGTGTGTTCGTGTAGCCTGCTGTGGTGAATGTGTTTAATGCATAATGCTGAAAGAAAATTTCTCTCGACAAGAAACTATCTATCGCTTACTTATATTGAAAACAAAAACAAATTTTCTTATTTTGTTTTTGTTTTCAATATAACTAAGCGACAGATAATTTCTTGTCGACATCGTGGGCTAGGCCGTAAATTTTTAACACTAACACTATAAATACATATGTATGTACAATTTACCTTGTGACACCTCTCTCGTCTTCCTATATTCTTTCAAAAACCAAGCAATGAAAGCAATAAAAATGCAAAAAGTTAAAAGAATCCACATTGAGCGCACTTGATATTATTACTTTTTTTTTTTTTAAATCAATATGAAATAAAATTAATTCTATTCTAACGACTTTTGCACAAAAATTATTGAAAGCAACTGACAACAGGTCCCATTAACAAATTTAATATTGTTGTCAAAACAAATTATATCAACAGCTATTGATAAAAATGGTATCAGTGAGTAAACTCCAAAATAAAAAAACACCAGCATAAATAAACTATTTGCATATCGCACTTGTTCCCCTAAAGGGGTCAACTATCTTACATAATTTTCTTTAGTTTTTTGCTAAAAAAAAATATAGTTTTATCCCTCTTTGTGAGGCAAGAATATATAAAAAAAATAATCGTTGTTTACCTCCTTTGAGATTTTGCAAATTTTCAATTGAAGCCTCTTACAGGAACAAGAGCGATATACATATGGGTAATTCCACAGAATGTCACATGCGATAACCAATCAATTAAATTGAATTTAAGCGAAAATTTATGTACTTTTGAGGAGAGTAAGAAGTTCTACCTTTGGTAAACTATATTTTTAATACATACATATCGATGGCTTAATATAAAAAGGGTCTAACTCAATTTTTTTCGAAATCGCGTTTTTAATGTTTTCTGGGCGACAACATATAATTGCATCCTCCTTGAAGATCTTAGTACGTTACAGTTCAAAATCAAGGACTTACGGCAACTTAAAAAACTATTTCTGCATGTAAATGCTTTATTTTTTCTTCAGTTTTTTAAGCCATCGATATGTACATTAATTTATTGCATTAATTTATTGTATCTTTAAAAATGAACTAACAATAAGTATTCAAATTTTAAATCTAAACATAATTATTAGGCCCGACCAGTGTCGGATATAAACTTAATGAGAGTAATTAATAACACAGTTTTACAAAAAAAAAAATACCTGCGAAGTGTTACCATTTTTCTGGTAGGTATTGTCGAGTATAAAAATTTTCCAACACCTCCAAAAACTTGAGTTACGGGTAAAAAAACCAGTTTTTCGTAACCGTAGGCACTTATCAACCTTTGAAGGTCGGGGCACAATGAATCCGTCATGCGTTAAACTTCGCCTTTTTCAACTGACAGCTAAGTTGAAATCATACCTGTTAAATTACGATTACGATTAGTAATCAATTAGATTACATTTTAAAAAGAATTGAACTGATTATATAATTGCCTTTAAAAGAACTCCTGATAAATAATTGATTACGATTACTAATAATCGAACAGTAGTCTTAATTACTTTAAATTACTACAAAATAAAGTAAACAAAAAGTAATCCGATTATTTAAAAAATTACTTTTGATTCTTTTTGATTATTTTCAAACATTTTGAATTAAGATTACTTTATTTTGAAAAAGTTCGAAAGAAATTTATATAGTTAGATGTTTTTGTTTAAGAAATTCTTAACATGTTCGATTAAATAACAACATTAATAATATTAATCTGAGAAAAAAATAAAGAAAAACATTTAGTTTTAATGCATGTATTTTATTTATTGTATCTTCAAATATGAACTAACAATAAGTATTCAAATCTTAAATCTGAAGTATAATTATTAGGCCCAACCAATGTCGGACATAAGCTTAGTGATAGTTATAAATAATACATAAGTAGTGATAATCAAAAATGAAAAAAAGTATTTTCAGGCAGTCCCATCTGTAGTGTTGAGTATAAGGGCCCTTGTTTTCCTCTTTTTTAAGCGGATGTGTCCAGTAAAGTTCAAAATATTACGAGCCCGCGGATTAGGATGTGACTCGAGTTTTGTTAGATATTTGCCTGCGTATTTTGCAATTTCTTCAGTCACTAGTGGCATATTCAAATCACGATGTATATTTGAATTTTTGATGTACCATGGAGCCGATGTTATCATACGTACCTTCGTTGAATTTTCTCTACAGTTGAAGCTGAAGCAGTGCCCCATAGTTGAATTCCGTAGCACCATATTGGCTGTAAAAGCGACTTGTATATAACAAGTTTACAGTCTAGGCTAAGCGTTGAATTTCTACCAATCAGCCAATGTACCTGAGTTAATTTAAGTTTCATTTGTGATAGCTTAGAATCAATGTGGTGTTTCCATGTAAGTCGTCGATCAAGGTGTATACCAAGATATTTCACATGTGAATATTGAGAAACAACTTGATTGTTAATCCGAATGGGGTAACAAGTATCTCTTCGTAAGGTAAATGTTATTTGAACACACTTTTGTTCATTTACCTTGATTCTCTATAAGTTTAACCAAAGCTCCATCTGGCTAATGTGTTCCTGGAGTTTGCGGGATGCCTCATGAGGGTTTTCGTGCATACTAAGGCAGGCTGTATCGTGGGCAAATGTGGAAGTATGAATACTACTGCTCACAGGCATATCACAAGTATAAATCAAATATAAAACTGGTCCCAGTATACTCCCCTGTGGCACAGCGGATGAAATAGCTTCAGGGCTACTCGTAAAGTCTCCTTCCACAACAGTGAACTTACGGGAAATAATGTAACTTTCCAAAAGATTTAAAATGTTTATTGGTAAGTAAGTCTTCAAGTTTAAAATTAGGCCTTCATGCCACACTATATCAAATGCCTGGGAAATATCAATAAACAGCACAGAAGAATACTTTTTTTCTTCAAAAGTTCTTCTTATAAATTGAACCAATCTATTGCTTAATTCACAACAATCTTTATCGTGTATTTGTGTATCAAATACACTTTTGGTTTTTTAATTGTGAACACCCTCTGTGTTGTGTATTAATGTATTTCGTATTTTTAATGAAAAAAGAAGAACAAGCTATATACAAATTCTCTCAGAGAGCCTCTCTTTGAATACAACATTTTAAAAACATATGAAATAAGATTGTAATAGTGTATTTCATTTTTATATGAAAATTTCATACAACAAATGTTGCACTCTTGTATTTAATATGATAATACAATCGATACAGAGATACAAGAGGTTTTGTGAATTAAGCATATGAGTTTGTTCAATGATTGATGGTCTGGTATGCACCCACTACTAATTAGAATTGGGGACAATTTTGTTTTGAGCAGTTTTTCGAAAAGCTTTGACATAGTTGATAGTAGACTTATTGGCCTATATGACTCAGCCTTGGTTAGATCTTTGCCCGGCTTTGGAATCATTTTAACCTTGGCAAGCTTCCAGCTGTGTGGATAATACTCCAGTCGTAAAATGGCATTAAAAATGAATAACAGGATTCTCATTGCAATACGAGGCAAGTTCATCAGCATCTGGTTACTAATTCAGAAGAAAAACATAAAGTGAAATTTTTTTCTGGTGGTCAAACATCGTCTTTATGCATTTCATTCTCGCTTCCACAAAACGTCAGTAGGCTCCAAACCACACAATTTGAACAGCCACAAACTTCTTATATTATTCACAGACTTTTAAAAAAATGATTTGAGAATATTTTTTAAAATTTTCAAATTATTAAATATTTTAAAGTTTAATATAAGTGAAATGCAATAAACTTAATAAATAATCAAAAATAATTAAAAGTTATCCTTAGAAGTAATCGGATTATTTTTTGATTCTTTTTGATTATTTTGTTGTAATTTCAAGTAATTCAGATTACTTTTCCATTATTAGTAATCGTAATCAATTAAAAATCGTGCGAAACTGAATGTAATCGTAATTTAATCATTACTTCACCTTTAAAAAAAAGTAATCAAATTAGTAATCATTACGATTACTAATTATTACTTAACAGCTATGGTTGAAATACATAGTTTCTTATGAGGTCTGTTAGATTCAGCACTTGTCCGTGTCAACGCAAAGTACAAAATTTGGTCAACTTTAAAATTTTTGCGTACGTTGTGTAGTTTGACAGATATTGGTTGGTTTTCTGGTATGTTCTGATTTAGATTTTTGTGTTTTGTGACAGCAATAATAAAATTAAGCAAAATAAATAATCGAAATAAATGCAAAAAGGTGAATTTAATAAATAAAATGGAGAATCGACCTATTGAAGCTGTTCAAATGCTTCCGTCAATAAAGTACTCATTGTGCCAACCTTCTCCGTCTTTGGATTAATGTCAGTTGAAAAAGGCGCAGTTTAACGTATGACAGATTCATTGTGTCCCGGCCTTAACTAAGTAAAATATCAACCGATTTTAAATTTATAAACGGATATAGAAAGAAGAGACTGAGACCTTTCGAACCATATATATATATACATATAGTGAATTTAAGATAGTTGTATGTCTGTATTTTTTCAACAAATATAATTTTTTCGGTTTTTTTTGACACTTTTCTACTTTGGACTCGTTCTTAGGCAGTACTTTTGTACTAGAACCATACTGTTTATAATTTTATTTATAAAACATAATTGTTTGTTTAAAAAAATTCCCTACAAATTGACTGAGTTATTAAACATTTTATTATAAGACTTTTCGTTAAAAAAAAACTACCTTTAAGGTGGAAGTACATACCACGCGTTACGCGGCAACGCTTTTTTGGCTTGTTAAACGTTTAACGCTATACAAATAGAAAGTTACACAACACGCTTTTGAGGTTTTTTTAGTTGTAAAATTTAAAGCCTTTGTCGGCTATTTTTTTGTCTTGCATTTACCTTTTATTTTTCTTTAAATATTTAATGCATTTTTTTTTTATCAATTGTTTAGTAAAATAATTAATTTCTAATCATTTTTGTGTATTTTAGCTTATGAATCTGGCTTTGTATACAAAGCGTGAAAGTTGAAGAATGTTCAACTTTTTGCGAGGTACGGGCTTCGCGAACTTCTATATGCAACTTGCCTTATGAAAACACACAATTTCAACTTTTTTTTTAAGCCAAAATGTCACTGTAGAGATTGTAAATATTCTCAAGGATTATAATTGCAAGCTTTCTAGTAAATCAATAATAGTATCAAGTGGAGACGCAACATCATGAACTCTCACTAACTTTTTTTAGTAATAGATTAAAGAAAAACGCGGTTGAAGTCTCCTTTAATCTATTACCAAACAGTCGTAGTCGTATTTGAAATACGCCAACCACAATAAGGCCGAATATTTTTCTCAAGGCATTTGGTATGTTGGGATTGTTTTCTCATATTCGCGAATATGAATACGAATATTTCATGTGACATTTATAGACATTAAATTAGGGCTCTATTTACGCCTGCAATATGAAATATTAAAAAATTGTTATGAAAGAGAACTTCATGCTCCTGTTGGCGTACTTTAAACTTAATAAAAAACTAACCAAAATTTTAATGATCGTCAGTAAATAATATTTGAAAATGGTACAAAGCACAAATTTGTATAAAAAATTTAATGGATTCGTATCAACTAATATTTTTATGCATTTATTTAAATTTCGTTTGATTTATGCATTTATTTATTTAATTTTTTTTTTTTGAAAAATATTCGTATTCGTATTCGCCTAAATTAGACGAATACGAATGCTTCGTATTCGCATTAAAAATTTCCGAATATTCGGCAATTCGAATACGAATACGAATATTTGTGTATCACTAGTACATATACTTATGTTTATATAAAAGTGCATGGTTACGCCCACAAGTAAGAAACGATTAAGCACCAATATTCGGCAGTCAGTTTGGTATATTGCGAGTGTAAAAATTATAGGACCAGATAATTAGACCAATTTTCAAAAATATTTCTTTTGTCTACTTTCTCTCTTCTGCAAAATAATTTCAAGATTTTCATGTAGCAAAACAGCTGAGTTCGAAAATTTTAAATTCTCTTCACTATACATACATATATGCCCCCTTCTACTATTTAAAAACTTAGGTTTTATCTAGTAGAGAATGAATTCCTGCTGCTTATGTATTTTAAGGGTATAGAAATATTTTCTCTGTTTTATTTAGATATTATTATGAAGTCTAAAGCATCTACAAATTTCCAAATAAGGCTTCAAAATTTGAAATATTTACATACATATATTCAGCTTCTTACACGTGCACAATGTGATCATAAAAGGCTTTAAGTCTTCAAGTAAAGTTTACTTTGCGTGTGTAAAAGCAAATAAAGCAAAACCAAATCATATGATTTTAGTTTAGCTTTCAACAAGTTCTAGTAATGGCGCATTGCTTTGCAAAACCGTTACATTTGTATGTACTTTGAAAATGGCTCAACAGCAATAAAATTCATTCATATTTCATTCATATTTTTATCATTCCACAGATATTTTGTTTCTTATCTCATAATTTATTATATGTACATATAAAATAGAAACCAGATAAATGCTACCGAAAAGGGGGATAACCGAACTATACAGATAAGCGAATACAAGGCACAGATTTTTTCAGTGCAACAGCACTGAATGTATTCTCATTTTGAATGTTTTATAAGAAAAAAAAATAAGGGCAATAAATTTTAATCTTCTGCACGACTTATCCTTTTACAAAATAATGTATGCAAAAATTTTAAACAGACTGGGAGTCTGCCATATACCTAATTCAAAATGAAAAAAATCATGTATTTTTGTATTGTATAGACTATAGACTAAGCTTAGCGTTTTATTCGCTTTGCTGATTTTTTTTGGTATTTGGTGATTTTTTTAGTTTTGGCGCTTTTTTCCGTTTTGGTATTTTTTCGCGCTTAAGCGATTTTTTGGTATTTAGCGTTTTTCCATTTTGACAATTTTTTTTCATTTTGGCGACTTTTTTCATATAAGCGATTTTTTTTTATTTAGGCGATTTTTTTGGTTTTGGCGCATTTTTACGTTTTGGCGATTTTTTCCGATTTTGGGCGTTTTTTTCATTCTGGCGATTTTTCATTTTATCGATTTTTTCGGTTTCGCCAATTTATTTTAGTGTTCGAAATTTTATTTTTAATTTTGTGCTTTTTTTCGTTTTGGCGATTTTTTGTTTTTTGGTTTTTGGCGATTTTTTTGGTTTGGCGTTTTTATAATTTTCAGATTTTTTTAGTTTTACTGTTTTTGGAAATTTCAAAAGTTTGCCTCTTACGGTTTCCAAGATATAGCAAGTTGTCAAAATTACATAGTCAAAATTGCATTAATTGATGGACCAACCATTAATTTAATTTTTTTAAAATTTTAGTGTTAATTGTTGTAGTCTGTATAAAAATACACTAATTTTACAAATTTCAAGTGTCAATATACGTATGTACATACAATTGTACGCATATTACATGGGATTTAAATATTTTTCGTTGCTCGTTTCGGAACACCCTTTAATTTTTAACTTTCATGTATTTGTTGTTGTAGCTGCTAAGGTTCTACATACTCTGTCCAAATTTCAAGTCCGTAGCTCTTACGGTTCCTGAGAAAATAGCCTGTGACGGACAGCGTAGCGAAAACAATAGGGTTCCTTTTCACCTGAAAATGCAAAAAACCGAAAAAAAGTTCACCAAACTAAAAAAACTCACCAAATACAGAAAAAATCAGCAAAACGAAAAAAAGACGCTAAAACTAAAAAACGCAAAAGTAAACAATTTTTTTAAATGTCTACATCACCAAAATGAAAAATGCGCTTAAATGAAAAATATCACCAAAAATAAAATAAATCGCTAAAGTGCAAAAAACATCAAAAGTAAAAAGGTCGCCATAAAACTAAAACAAATCGCTAAAAAACCGAAAAAAAAATCGCCAAAACAAAAAAAGGGGCAAAGATAAAAACATCTTAAACTATAAATCAACTAAAAAAATCGCCAAAAACCGAAAAATACCCAAACGGAAAAAAGCGTCAAAACCACAAAAAATTGCCAAATACAAAAAAAATCAGCAAAACGAATAAAACGCTTAAATTAAAAAACGCGAAACTGAATTTATTTAAAGTTGGCATCACTGAAGTTCTCGCCAACTTTTTCTCTTTGAAAAAAGAAATTATCATATTAAAATATTTGACAGAAAGTTTTCATTAAGCTACATTTTTAATGAAGGGATAATTTTTCCCATTTTCACTTTTTCACAGAAATAGATCAACGCAAAGTGTTAAAGGTCGAGTCACATAGAATCCTCCATACGTCACCTTTTTCAACTGACATTAACGCAATGACGGAGGAAGTTGACACAATGAATACTTTGTTGATGGAAACATTCGAACAGCTTCGACAGGTTTGTTCTCTATTTCATTAATAAAACTTGAGTTTTTTTTATTTATTTTATAGATTTCTTTGGTTTTATTTTATTCGTGTTCCCACAAAACACAAACACCTAAATCAAAATATACCAAAAGCAACTAACTAAAAACTGTCAAATTACTCAACGTATGGTAAAGTTAAAAGTTTACTAGCTTTTGTACTTTTGCATTGACGGATGCCTTGAAGTTGGAAAATTTTTAAGTTAAATACTTACTGCCTTATTCATAAAAAATATTGCAGGTTTATTCAGCGCTCATTTGACATATTTTTATGGGAAATTTGTCAAATAAACCTGTAATAAACCTAAAACATTTTTTATGAATTAGACCGTTAAAATACTTAAGTTAAATAAATAAAGTAGACAATAAACTCATTGAAGCTGTTCAATTGCTTCCTGATTTAATATACATATGTATGTACGTTAACAAAGTACTCAAAAGGTGACATGTAACGTAAAATTGTAGACGTGGCGGCATTCATGAATGATTGTATTCATACAGTGTTGCCAATATGAGTGCCAGAGTGTGCAATTACTCTCATGTGTAGGCAATGTAATTAAATTCATGTATAATCTTTGTGTAATTCTACTTTATGTTCTATTTTTATTTATTTTTGTTTTCATTTTAACTAGAGATGTGCACGTGAGCGATTTTTGACTCACAACACGCACGCACTTTTACGCACCAATGATATTGAAAATTTTCACGATCACGCAGGCTCACGAACCAAATATTCTTAATCACGCACAAGTGGTTTACAGCTTATCACGATCACGAAAAAGTATACAATCCAATTTGTATCTTTTTTGGGTTGAAAACTAGATTTTTATACTTACATACATACATATGTATTAGTGTCCTGCGCAAGACTTCTTATAAGAACTTTCAAGACATGAGGGATTTCTCAAATGCTTTACTACAGCGAAATCTTATAAAACAAACGTTAACAACACTTTTTGCAAGAAATTTTTTTCAGTATTGTAGGTATAAGAATAAAGAAGAAAACACTTCGTGACAGAAGAATTTGTGATACTTGCTTCTTTCTACGCATAAGCGCGTGTACAAACGTCATGCATGTATGAGTGTATGATCTTTTATTTTTCTGCGCACATGCAAAGACACACACTCAAACGTACAATATGAAAAATAACAAGCATACACTAATAAACAGTACTTCTTTTGAGTGTTTGTTACAAACAAGCTGTCTTGGCGACATCGCTTGTTAACACTGATATACACGTACACCAATACATCCATCGTGCTTCGCAGCATTTATTATTGGTTTAGTATAATACATGCGACGTGAATACATTTAAATTAAATCATGACGTATTTACATTTAAAGACTGTTTACGCAGGTCTCTAATATGTTTGTACGTGTATATGTAAAATATACATTGCAGAGTGGGGACATTTACAAAGTAAATGGCAATAAATCTGGAACTTCTAAACTACTGATTGGATTTATATGAAACTCCTAACATCCATAGGGGAGGACTTAGGCTTTATAACACATGTCATGACAGCCTTCTGTCTTGAGCTGGACTGGAGTTACAGTGGGCCAAAGTTGATCTGGAAATCAAAAAAACTTCTGAGGCTTGTAACTTTTTTAAAAATTATCCGATTTTTACCAGATAAAATATTTTGAGATAAACTTAAAATTCGTAAGAATTAATTTCCCAATATGTGTTTCCATATCTCTCATAAGACATTTTACCTGAGGTAAAAAGATTTTTTTGTCTTGACTTTTTTAATTTTTAGTTTATTTTTGAATCTTAAATTAAGAGACAGCATTAAATTTTTTACAAAATTTTGAATAAAAATAGGAAAAAAGGTTAAAAAATCAAAGTTTTAAAATTTAAGTATCTTCATTATTTTCAGTTTTGTAAAAAACTTTGTTTAATGCATTCACTTTTTAATTGCATAGCGCTAAATACAATAAATTAAGAATGTGCTTAGAGCCAATTGTTTTGTATTTTGATATGCACCCTACATTCAGCAATATCCTAAAATAGTAAATTTTAAAAATATTTTTTTTTGCGTTTAAGCGCTTATAAAAAGTTGTGGCGATAGATTTTGAAAGTTTGAAATATAACATTTTATTATGTAGATAGTTTTAAAAATTTTTAACTAAAATTTAAGAGTGCTTTTTCATAAATGCGGATATACATACGCACAGATTTTCTGAAAAAAGTCAAAATTTAGGGAAAATAATTACTTTTTTTGCATTTTTAAAGTTCTTTGCATATCATTTGGAAAACACTTTACACTAAAATTTCTTATTTTTGCGTTCAAACCCTTTTTGTAACAAAATTGTACACTTAAGGAAACTAGATAAAATTGATTTGGTCTAGCAATGTTTTATTTTTTCTTACATATAAATATTTTTTTTTATTAATCCAATAGTAGTTACCTCTTAACCGGGCTTGGCGATACGTGCACGTGGCTATGAAAAAGTTACATCAAACAAAAGAAAGAGCAAATGTAATAATTATTAAAATAATTCCCATTAACGATAGATGTTGCGAAGCAGCCTCCATTTTTTCCCATTTCTTAATAAAAACAAAAATTAAAGAAGCTTGTGTGAAGTGAATAAAATCAAATTTGTTGTGATGTCCAGTTTTAATTTTATTAAATGACAATTTTTATATTATGTCCGTGATGTCCAGTTTTATTTGCATATAAGTTTCAAACTAATATGTAAAAGATCATAAACCTTGTAAGTTTCACATACACATACACACACATAATAAAATATTAATGTACAGAATTTGTCAGATTTAAATAAAGAAAGCTCCTGAAGAAGTTGGAAAAAAGCCAACGAAACGCCGAGCAAATAAAGATGTAAAAAACAACTATACATCAGAAAAAAAATTCTTTTATTAAAAATCTAAAAAAAAAACTTGACCAAAGATTAGCCTAGGGAAATCCCCACGAATACTTAAACAACACATTGTTCAAACAACAATATAAACATAAAATCAAATTTAATTAAACCGTTAAAAACTGCTTGCTTTGCTGATTTAAGGTGCGTTTGAGTACTTTTCCAGTAAAATCCAGTAACTGAGTAAATACTGAGTAATTTAAAGAAATTGCTCTCAGTAAAAAAGTTTGCATCTAAAAGTACGCGAACGGAAAAATTGTAAAATCCAGTAAAATATATACAACAGCTGATTACCAATTTTGGCGCTAAAAAATTATACATATGAAATACAAGATAGAATATTTTGTTTAATAATAAAAGTAATAGATATGGACATATGTTTTTATTTCAACTTATTCGGCTGGTCCACGATGTCGACAAGAAACTTTCTATATCTTACTTATATTGAAAACAAAAATAAACTTTCTTATATTTTGTTTTAAATAAACTTTATTGTCGACATCTCGGGTCAGGCCGTTAAAGTTTCTAAGCTTTTTACCCTGAAGGTGAGAAGTTATTAGGATGATATATTCAAGACAACGAAAAACTGGAAAATAATTTTAAAAAGTACACAAAGTAAATTTTTTTAAATGTTCCATACGTCAAACCAGGAACCGTCGGTCGACCCGACGATATGTACAAACAAAAATTTCAATATAATAATCTATTAACTTTATTCACGTTTAAAAACAATCGGTTATGTTCTGAATTCCATGTGAAATTAAATCGTTCGGAAATGCAATAGCATTGTTATTTAAATACATACATACATACATATGTATGTGCATACATATGTACATATTTCCAAACATTCTATGGAAATTCCGTACGTTTTAATTTCACGTGGAATACATAACATACCCGAATATTTTTCTAGCATCAAACTTAAATAAATGTTATAATGCTTATAACTTAATACATTTGTTTTTTGTTATTTTAAAAATTTCATCAAAAACTAGAAATTTTCGTTTCCCTTTACTTTTGTTTGTTTATATTTAAAAACATATGGTTTCGTTTTACTGGATTTTACTGGCAAAAAATTTGTCCAGTAAAAACTTGCATTTACTCAGTACTGAACTGTTATTTTTCTCTCTCAATTCGTCCTCTCATTTACTGGATTTTGTGTACTCGAACGCAATCCAGTAAAAAAATAGTAAAAATTTTTACAAATTTTTGAGTTCTCGAACGCACTTTTAATAACTCTTTGTTTTTAGTATCTGCATTGATTGTCAATATTTTTGACATTTAAATAAAAAAAGTGTAATCTAATATTTCTTTTTAGATAATCTTGTCTAAATGCAAAAAAGTTAAGTACTCGTAGCAGCAGTATAAAGTCTTGATAACTGAAATTTGTTTTGACTTTACTTGAACTTTTGTATAACGGCATATGCAGTGAAGCTAGGTTATAACGAACACATTTTAAAACGAACTATCGAGTGTTTGTATATATCCCATATGCTGTTAGGTTAAATGACGCAGCTTGTTTAAATTTGGATAGGAGTCAGTCAAGTGATATGCCTGTTGGCAGAAGCTTCATTGCCCTTTCAGTTAAGAGGCAAACGGTTTCTGATTGCATTAGCTCGAAATATATCGTCGGTTTTCCGCAATAATAATAATGTGTTCTTAAAAGAGAGGGCATTGATAATTTTAAAATTGTACCAATTTTCAAAAATTCTAATTTTTTGACCTTAATTGTACTAAAAAATTTTTTTTTGTTGAAATTACATAAATATTTTTATGTGTTTTTATTAAAATAATCCACTTTGTTCTGGCTACCGAATCAATTTCACAAATTTACTTGTAAGTTGGGATGTTAAAGCATATGGTTGCACGTGTTTAAGTTGAAATTTAAAATATACAAGTTAATACGAGTGCTCTAGCATCCGAATTCAGAAGAAAAATTATTTGGAAAAGGACGAGTTCACATTTTTTCATTTTCTCGCTGCTTTTTGCTTTCACAAGACAGTTTTCCAGTGAGAAGAATATGTATGAGTTTCATGGTTCAAAAGTGAAAATTGGCATATGGAATCGTTTGAAAAGAAATGCGGAGTGAAACTGGTGAGACTCCTTATATGTACTAAATCAGTCATTGGTGTACTATTGTACTTTCCGAGTTTGAATAGTACCAAAAAATGTACAATTGTACCAACTTTGCCCTCCCTGGTTCTTAATAAACTGTGCGGCAAACCAGTAACCACCCGACAATATAAATATGTATAATATTATAATTATATTACATACAATTTCCACATTACAAATGTACAAATTTTATGGAAAATTTATGTGAAAAGCCCTCCATTTTCTAAGTGATAAAAATAATATAATTTTTTTAGACAATTTGCCCGCTTGCAATGTGGAAACAGCACCTTAAATATGTGTTTCTGATTATTATATGCTTCAACTTTTGGTTTGTTCGCAAATGCAATATTTCAATGGTTTAAGGATTTTTTTCTGGTTTGAAAACTTTGAGTTGGTAGCACTGCATTATTTGACTATCCAACTTACAGCTGATGCATTTAACACATTCACCACAAAAGACTACACGAGCACACAACAATTCAAAAAAGCTTAAGCTTTCGGGTTTTGTAAGCTTTTTTGAATGGTGTCTGAATTCCCCAGCGGCGAACATTGCATACCACATTACATCTCTTTAATGGTGTTTGCCACAATTTGTGTTCAATGAATGCTAGCTTACAATGTGTTCGAAGAAGTGTTCAACACGTCTTATACCGGCTCACAAAGTAAGCGAGATTGTATTCGAACTGCCCACTGTCATCTTACAATGTATGTTAGGCTTTTATGTTTATTGGATGAACACTTCAATATATCGCTTACTTTGTGTACGTTCACTCCAGAAATGCGGCAATGCATTCGAAAATGTATACAAGGTGCGTATATGAGGTGGTGTGCATTACTGTCTTACATGTGTGCATCGAATCATCGCTTCTGTAATGGACATTTTCGCCGCTGGGTCTAGTGATATGTTGCTTGAGCAGCTACGAAATGCATCTAGACGTTCTTAAGCCAAAGTAAATGAATTTGTTATATGTATTTTATTTAGAAAACATTTTGTAAACGCCATACAAATATCTTATTTTTATGAACTATGTTTAATTTTTTTTCTAGCATAAATTGCTGCGATTTCACGGATATTCTGCAAGAGCATGAAATCAGACAACGAGAGAAAGTTATAGAATATTCAGATGTTGCTTGATGAAACACTAAGCTAGGCGCTCAATTTTTATTACCTAAAATATAGCAAAATATAGTAAGTGTTTTCATACAGATTTTCATACCACTAACTCGAATGAGCCGTCGTGTAGTAAAATTTATTTGCAAAGAATTCAATAAAGTTTCTAAAATTATTATTTTATCACATTATAATTTTTTTTTATTCCTATTTCTTCAATTTATTTTTTATTTGTAGAGAAAAATCATAAAATATTTATCAAAATATTATTTAACACTTTTGTTTTGATTATTGTTTTATGTTCATTACAAAAAGTACTCGCACATTTTAAACAAAACGAATGTAGTTGTAAAGCAAAACAGCAATAACTTGCTGTTGCTGTGCGACTATTTTGTTGAATTATTTTTCGTTGTTCAATATGGTTGTATTTATTTTCATGTAAATGTTAGTAAGTTTTAAAAAACCGCTAGAAATACTTGAAATATACAAATTGGCACTACTTTAATTTATAAACACGTAAAACAAAAAAAAAATGACATACGTAATCACGTGGACGTGGCAGTAAGGAACAAATTTACCGTCGGAATATTCAGAAATATTAAATTTTTAATTTAAAAAGTGATCTGTATGAGCTATTAGAGTGCCTAGACACGTTCAAATTGTATAAATACATTGGCAAAAGTTGTCCATTTTACCATAGTTACAACTACAAATATTGTTGACAAAAAACCAAGAGTCCCTGGATGTTATTTTGGAAAAAGCGAAAAAAATGTTTCTGTACTTTTGCAAAAAAGTGCACAAAGCAATTATTTTTATTGGCATAAGATGTTAACAATTTTTCAATAATCACGCTTTTTTCTCTTTAATTCTCACAAACTAAAAAGTAAATGAAAAGGAAAATTAATAAATTTTTATTTTGTTATGTGCTTTTCATTAGGTGACAAATTTGACAATGACAATATTTTTCAGAATACCAAAAATATACAAATAGTCATTCACCTCAGTTTTGTTATAATTTTTTCATTGTCATAGAGGTTAGAATACGGGTATTAATAAGCTGACCTCATTTTGATATGAAATGCAACACTGCAAAACACCGGCACGATCAAGTTTTGCCTTTCAAATTTCAATACATTCACACTTTTTCACTAATACATTCATACTTTTAGAATTTGATTCAACTTTGACTTCAAATTTTCTTTCCAATTGTGTGTTCAATTTATAGGCAAAAAACAACTGACAGCAATTTCAATGAGCATACTTTTCGTTTTTGTTTTCAAATTTTCTGCCGACATAGTATTTCTGTGTTCTTTTTTTATTATTATTAATTACACTTAAATAAATATGTTTAGGAACAAAAATAAAATATATAATGATGTGTTACGATTTATAGACCATAGCCATAAAGTTTTGTTGTCTTTTTTTATCAACGGCATATTTAAAATAAATTTGCTTGGAAATTGCGTGCAGCCTATGTCACAGCTTTCAATTTAAACGACTTTTAACAACCAGTATTTGTGAAAAACTTTTTTTGATTGAATATTTCGAAAAACTGACATTGGAAGCCTGACCCACTATATCGACAACGTTCGACTTGTCGCACACTTACATTTGAAACAACAACCAAATATTAAAATTTGTTTTTGTTTTGAATGTAAGTGTGCGACAAGTCGACATCGTAGGTTTGGCCCTAAGAAATATTTAATCAATTTTAAATGTCAACTTCATGTGGATAAAATTCACATTACAGCTGTTGCGCCAAAATTCAAACAACAAATCACTCACAAGCTCGGTGGAAACACTTTGAAGTGATTTGCTTTAAACTACTTGATTTAAAGTCGGTGGAAACATACTACAATTCTCAGTGTAAAGTTTTCTGCTGTCAAAAAAAATTTCGAACTGTTTGCTTGATTTGACACCAGAGAAACTATGTACAGACGATTGTCAGATCTTACAATATTGCTTTCGATAGCGAGCTGATTCGATCACGTTTATTTATTTTGAGATTATGACATTCGCTATCGAACAATGTAATAATATGGTTCGATAGGGAATGCCATAATCTCAAACCGTGATCAAAAAGTGATCGAATCAGCTCGTTATATGGTAGATTGTCAGTTTACATGGTTGTATCAAATTAGTCAGAAAATCTTAAAATTTATTGCCGGACGGTTGCATGACAATAAATTCATCTGACAAAATAGTCAGTCGAGAAATTGTGAGTTCACACGGTTGTCATATGCAAAAATTGTCAGAGCTGTTGTTATGCGTTGCCAGACTCTAAACATTTGTTAGAAATTGTTAATTATCAATCGTTTGATGTTCTGTTAAATGTAAAATGAGAATATAAATTATTATGGACCATAAAGAAGCAATTGCTATCATTTTGTCTGCATATATTTTATTACATATTTTGTCTTTAAAATCAAGCGTGTAGAGTGTTGTTCTTAAAAAAAATTCAATGACGCCATTGTCAGATCCATAAACTTCGCACATCTGACTATATTAAAATGTCCGACAAATATCTGGCAATAATTTTACAATGTGTTCACACGGTCTTAAGATGTCTGACAATTTGTTGTCATCTGCTAGTCTTGCAATGGACTAACTGACAATGTTTTTTTTCTGGCAACGATGTCAGAAAAAAATTGCCAGTTAACACTGTTGTAAGAAATTTTTAGCATATGTTACTAACAATAAGATCTGATAACCGTCTGCACATAGTTTTAGGATACGTTCAATTTTTATAAGAGCCTGTTTAGTTTGCAGGGCGACATAGCTGCGACACATCGCCTGCGATTCGTGTTTGTAGGCTTCCGCGGTAGTAAAAGTCTCACATAATGAGAATTCAAGCTGGAATTTTAATTATTTTCTTTTATATAATTATTTTTTTTTCTCATATTTTTATTATGTTGTATACGAGCAGTGTTGTCAGTTAGACCAATTTTTTATAGTATGTATTGGGAAATAAGTGATTAGTTAATTTATAACATACATGAAATAAACAGTTATAGTATAAAAATTAAAAAAAGTGAGAAGATAAGAGGAATTATTATTATTTTGGTGGTAAATTAAAAAAATTAAGTCGTTGTGGACACATTAATTGTACATTTCTTAAACTACCAATTAGTTCCTTTATGGCAACACTGCTACAAATGAACGAATAAAAAGCGTTGATCAAATAAATATCAAAAAGTCTCCTGACTGATGCGACAAAAATCTTTTATGGATTTAGGAAGGGACTCCAAAAAAATTTAAGCGTTGTCGCAGCTACGTCACCCTTCATCCAAACGGACTCTAAACGATAATGAGCAAATAAAGTGCTGCCAATATCATACAAAATATGAAACATATGAT
Organism: Tachina grossa; assembly: GCA_949987645.1. Classification (NCBI taxonomy): domain Eukaryota; kingdom Metazoa; phylum Arthropoda; class Insecta; order Diptera; family Tachinidae; genus Tachina; species Tachina grossa. The sequence goes on along the minus strand of OX465278.1, from coordinate 44,186,306 downwards.
AGTTTAAAATAATTGAAAATGTCAAAATTAATATTTGACTATTTTGTTTAAATGTATATTTACATGATAAAAGTATATATTAACTGTGTCTGACTAGAATTTGTACTGTCATTAGCTTTGTAGTCCAACTAACTAACTAATTTAGCAAACATCACCGTCTAGATCTTTCAAACTGTAGCATATTCTCTTATATATCTTATTTAAACACTCAAAATTTTTGACTTCATACCAAATTTCAATGTTTTTCATGTAACGAAGCAAGAACTTTTCGTATTTAAATTTATTTTCACAAATTATAGAATAACTTAAAAAATATTATAAAACTTCAATATACTTTAGGTACCTCTACGTCTTCTTCTTTCATTTGAATTCACATTTCGGTCACGTTGTTGAATTGTAACACTGCGGGAATTGCCCGTATTATACAGATTCCCAAAGAATAGACGAACTCCAAGATAAAATAACATAGATATGGGTAGAATTAAAAATATAACCATAAATAAAAATATTTCAAACATAGTATTTTTTTTTAATAAACAGCAAAAGAAACCCCGAAAAAATAAACAACTGTTGTAAATAAATTTTAATTTAAACTGAATAAGCAAACGATTTAAAAACTCAATGAAAAGAAAAATATATACATATGTGCCCTTAATTATGAAAGTAGTCTAAGTCACATATTCCTTTCGTCGAGATATTTAGTAAACAAATCTAAATATATTTTTATATTATGCAACATTTTAATTCAGACTTGTTTTAGGTTCGATTAATACCCTAATTTAGTAAGAAAATTTAGGACGGCTTTGTTTGAAAATACTTTTGAGTTCTTGTGTTTGAATTCTCTAAATTATATTAATCAAAAAAGATTGTTGTCTTTGATAAATAAAAATAAAAATATTGTTGCCATGTCTTTAAAACATAAAAATTAAATTAAATTATTATACAAAAGTTTGAAAAATATAAGAATAATTATGTATCGGATATAATGTTTGGAACAAAATTATAAAGCAAATACACGAACCTTCTAGCATAGACAATAAACAAAAATTGTTTTAAAGAATCACAACTGCTACTTTTTTTCGTCCATAGACAAGATGATACAATCGTCGAACTGAATTAGGGCATAATATAAGTTTATTTAATATTTATTGAATTTTTTTCAAGATTAATTTAATATTTCGAAGCAAAAATTAATGCGACTTAGACCACTTTCATAATTAAGGACACATATGTATTTTATCGATCGTTCGAGTGTTGGACAGTAAAACCATAAAAGTTCGAGTATATTTTTGTTTTTGTTAAAGCGATATAGACGTAAAAATACAAAGATTAAAAGAAATTTAAGCTACAGAAAACTTGTTTATAATAATTTTTGCCCTTTATCAAAAAAGTATATTTTCTGCGCAGAAATTTAAATGAAAAAATACGTTTTTAGCCGAAGAAATTTCGTTGGGGATTCACTTCACGTTGATACCCAACGAAAGAAGAATTCTTAAGAAATATAATTTTAATTTATCACTGGGATAGAGTAATTTGAAATTTTTTCAATCTAAAAATAGAGATTTAAAATTTGTGTATTTTTGATTTTGTTAAAACTTGAGACAACTTATTGTTCCCATTTCACAAGCCTTGAAAGGAGAATTTTTGTGCAATTTTAATAATATTTAAGATTGAATGAGAAAGCGTTTTCTATTTGAAAGGATTTTATTTCTTCTACAAATATTTGTTAGAAATATCAAAGTACTTCGTATTGCAAGTAACTTTAAAATATCCTGAAAAAGGATATCTCGATTTTATATAAAAATTTAAAGCAAAAAACTTGTAGATTTTTCTTTAATCTTCATATTTAAATATAAATAATACTGACTAAACACATTGTTAATAATATCTGTGGCAACAAGGAAAAAGTGCTTAAGTCTTATTTTGCTGTTTTGCAGGCGAGCATATTTAAGCGTCTAAGTCGATTTTCAGAAATTTATTTCTTTTACAGCTAAATTGGGAAATTGTCTTGTAACCTTTGTTTTTTTAAGCAAACATCTTTCTACACACTAGAAGTAATACATTTAAGTTGAAATATATCAAAGTATAACCTAAGTTAAGCTGTTGTTCCAAATCAGATTAGAAGTCTAAAAAAGATAAGACGCAAGTCATAGTGCTATAACTTCCTGAAAAATTACACAAATTAATTGAGATTTTGACCAGTGATACTTTCGAATATGCAGATTACCATTAACTCTAAATAAGCTTATCTCGACTTAAGCACTTTTTCCTTTTTGCTACAGATATGTATATAATAATTCAACAAAATATTTATGTATATATGTATATCAAATGACATTACAAACATAGTGGACCAAACACAAGAACGCAGATGATGATGGTGTGTCGGACTTCAAAAACACCATGTTGTTCCGTTCTGCTAATGTTTGGTAGAATATTTACAATTGACTTTGGTGTTATTTGTTCCCTAAAAAAAATTCACAAATAATTTGTCTTGAATGTTTTGATTTCTAACGTATTTCTAACGAAAACAGAATTGAAAATACTAAACTATAAAACTTGGCAAGAAAAATTATTCCTTGAATTAAAAATTCATAAAAGTGCAAATAAACAATACTAATAAATATTATAAAAACATTATTAATAATAAAATAGACTTAACAACTGTTAACGATACATATTATCATAATTTTGAGTTCTTCAAAAATTTTTAGCTTAAGTCAGTTTTTTATACTGACTTTAATGATGGAAAAGGTGTGGCAAATAGCGAAAATGAATCATAATCTTAATCAAACGAATATAAATTTCAAATAATTATGGTTTTTACATTATGATATTGATTTTAAAATTGTTTTTTAAGAACAACTTTTTTACTTCTCGGCAATTAATTTGTTTTTGAATAAAAAATAAATTAAAATTGAATTTGGTTTAAAAGTAATTACGGGACTGAAATGTACATTTAATTTTGCAAATAAAGGCCAATGCAGTAATACATACAAAAATAAAAATCTAAAATGTTTAATAAAATTCAATCATATAATATTGATATTATTAAAAGAAACGGTTTGGCATATAATTACATATTTCAAAATTATTATAAGTTGCGTTTATCTGTTAAATTATATGATTTCAAATATTAAATTACTTTAGCAAATGTGTTTATTGCGAAATATATACCAAACAAAACTGCTAGCCAACCCTTCAAAGTAATAATTGAAAATAAATAATTTTGAAAACCGGTTGGTTGCTTATAGAGAATTCATGAAGCAATTCCCCCGCCCCCACTTGGAAAAAGTTAAGGAACTTTATTGCTGGCAACTCCTTTCAGACAAAAAAAAAACATAATTTGAAAATCGGTTCAGAAACGACAGAGTTATGAATGAGGGGAGCTAGTCTACCCCTCCGATTTTCTACAAAATTTATGGGCCCAAACTGCACGCAAACCCTTTAGACAAGAAATATTTTAAAAGCCTCTAACAAATGACAGAATTATGATTGGGGAACAAAATCCCCCCTCCCATTCAGAAAACAAAATTATGAAACGAAAATACAAGCAAGCCCTTTCAGACAAAAAGAAAATATTTTGAAAATCGGTTTACAAATGACAGAGTTATGCGTGTACAAACAGAAAAAGTAGAAAAAAAACTAAATCAACACAAATTCTGCGAATATTTTGCCATATTTTTTTGCTGCCTTAGTTTTGATGTGTTTTCTTTCTAGATTAGACATTTTGATAATCTATTTCGAGAAAAAATTTAGGTTTTGGCCAAGGAAAATTGATTCTGAACCACCTTGTCGCATAGATTTCTGGTAACAATAAAAACAGCTGATGTCAGATGATTTGTCAAAAGAAAGCAGAACACCATGGTAAAATTATATCAGGTACATGTACAAGCCCCCAGCCTATTAATGTATACAATACAAATAGTTATCAAACTTTCTCTACAAGCTGGAAAAATGTTAGTGTATATTTTGTGAATAAAATGATTACAGTGTTGCCAATGAAATTACACATGGTTGTGTATCCAGTACGTCTATAGAATCCGTCATAAGTTAAACGTCGCTAACTGACGCAATACGTAGTTTGGCGATGGAAACATAAAGGTGGAAGTACATACCACGCGTTACGCGGCAACGCTTTTCTGGCTTTTTAAACGTTTAACGCTATACAAATGGAAAGTTACACAACACGCTTTTGAGGTTTTTTTTAGTTGTAAAATTTAAAGCCTATGCCGGCTATTTTTTCGTCTTGCATTTACGTTTTATATTTCTTTAAATATTTAATGCATTTTTTATCCATTGTTTAATAAAAAAATTAATTTCTAATCATATTTGTGTATGTTAGCTTATGAATCTGGCAACACTAGCTGTTATTTTGTATACAACGCGTGAAAGTTGAAGAATTTTCAACTTTTTGCGAGGTACGCGCGTCGCAAACTTCACTGTGTAACTTACCTTATGAAAACACACCATTTTAACTTTTTTGACAGACGCGTGTATCGCATTAGCGCATTGAACGCGAGTTATGTACTTCCACCTTAAGTTCGTTAACCGCTTTATCTTTAAACTTGATTTTTTTTATATTTATTACTTTTTTTTTGCTGCCACAAAGCACAAAATCATAAATCAAAACATGCCAAAAAACCAACCAATAGCTGTCAAACTGCTAAAGGTACACTAAAAGTTAATAGTTGCGGAATTTTTGTACTTTGCGTTGACGGAGACGTACTGAATGTGACTAGAGCTCATTTGAAGGCATGTATTTCAACTCAGCTGTCAGTTCTAAAAAGAGTCGCTTCAGCATAGTTTTTTTTCCAATTGGATATATAAAGCTTAATGTTTTTTATTTATTTCTTTTATCTTATTTTATTTTATATTATTTTATTTTATATATTTTTTTTTATATACGCTGCCACAACACAAAAACCTAAACAAATTACTCAACGTACGCTGAAAGATAAAAGTTGGCCGAGACCGTTGACTGAGACCCACTGAATGTGACAGATTGCATAAGAAACCCTGTATTTCCACTTAGCTGTCAGCTGAAAAGGGGGAAGTACTAGGTATAAGGGATTCTTACTACGTTTATGCGCGCACTATTTGCAAATAAATTAACTCATTATTTATACGGCATTGTAAATGCATAAAAACTTGGTAGCACTTCTATAGAAATGTTACTTACGTTTGCAAAAAAATTGTGTAAATGTATAAAATAACAAATAATAATTTCCTTTTATTGTCATTATTTTTTTCTATCAGTGTTTTTTTGTGCATTATTCTATCAATTTATTGTTTTTTATTAGCAACCATTTGTGAGTGTGGCAACCTCAAGCATTTTATTTGCAAATACTGAGTTATGCCAGGAACACAATTGGGACGAACGACGAACGAATTTCGTCCACGTCGACGAATTCGTCGATAAGAATTGGCTGCGTAATTCGTCGTGTGAAGCACAATAACGACGAATTTACTCAGCGAATTCAGCTCTTATAATTGATAAAGTTGGTTATTGTCAGTGTGACCCTATTAGTAATTATGGGCTAAATTTAGCTTATTTCTTCTAGATTTAGCTTTAAAATTTTTATTAAGCTCTTAGCTTCTTTTTTTAGCTTTTTTAAAAACGGATTTAGCTTTTTTAGACTTTTTTAATCCAAATTGCGTATTCTCTAAAAATATATTAAAGACATACGTGATTTAACTTAATTTTGTTTTAAAATCTGGTCACACTGTTTTGAGTATGTAAAGAGAGTGAGAGAAATTTGTTTTTTCGTAGTTCGTCGGCAAGGCGCATTTATTAGGTGACAGCACTACACCAGGTGACTAATGTCATTATACCAATCTAAATGTCAAATTTGGATTGTGTAGGTATAAGCCTAAAAGCATGCTTTTATTTGGGTATACATAAACACCTGTCGAATATTCAGTTTTGTATGGTTTTTGACATTTCCTATAAGAAAAATGCAATCCGACGATACTACCCTGTTTTGAAAATTAAGAAGGTAATTTATACCAACAAAGTACATGTGGTTGTTGCTGTTGTAATATTTGTTGTTGAATCGCTTTTACCTGATTGATGTGCCTTGTTCGTCGGCGGTGTTGTGTTCATTTTCATATGAACAAATGTGTTTTATTTTTTATGACGAAAGTTCGCACCGAAAAATTCGTCGTTCGTCCCAGTTGTGTTCCTAGCAAGGTTGGCAAACGGTATCGTAAAAATACCGATTCAAATACCGTTAAAATTAGGTACCGGTATCAATACCGATACCGAAACTCATTTCGGTTAGAAAATACCGGTATCGACAATACCGTTTATGTCTATACCGGTACGTACCGGTACGTACCGGTATACCGATTTCCGAAAAAAAAGTTACAAAACTTAATTTCAATTAATTTTTTTGGAATTAATTACAGGAACGAAATTTCCCCCTTTAGAAAATCTTATTCAGCTCTATTCTTACTACTTTTTATTGACAACAAAGTGTAAGCACACCATAATCAAATACATATGTATAAACTAGAGTTTTTCTTTTCCCGGACTTTTTCATTTCACGGGAAAGCGGGAACGACTTTTCGGCTTCCAGAGAAATTCCCGTCCAGTGCAATACAATACAAAATATTTTTTATTTAATTATTTCAACAAAAAAAAATTATAATTCATGAGATCGATTAAATAAAACGTTTTATAAGCACATTAGTAAAAAAAATAATACCATTTGAGTTCTTTAAATAATAGTGGTGCATATATAACAATATTATATGTAAATGCAAAAAAAAATATTTATTTATTTATTGATACATATTATACAAAGTAAATTTGCATAATATGGTGTTGAACAAACATGGGTGGAGTAACTAGACCATATGCCCAGGATGTTATTAACAGTATTTTAAAAAAGTTTTGCGACTGACGTATGCCTTCACATAGGAAGTAGCAACGTGGTTGTTAAAGAAATTCCACAAAAAAACGCAAGATTAGACGTCGAAAAACTCTCGAAGGCCAAACAATACACACAAGCCTGACCGCACTTAAAAAAAAAATATTATTGAATAAATATTACAAAATATTTCTTTGAAAATAAGACTTTAGTAGAGAACAGTGATGTAACGAATGTCAATTTTTGATATTCGCGAATACGAATATTTGAAACGATATTCGCGAATACGAATACGAGTATTTAATGTGAAATTTATAGACATTAAATTAGGGTTCTATTTACGCCTGCAATATGAAATATTAAAAAATTGTTATGAAAAAGAACTTCATACTCCTCTTGGCGCACTTTAAAGTTGATAAAAACTATCCAAAAATTTTAATGATCGTCAGTAAATAATATTTCAAAAAGAGCAAAAATTTCTATAAAAAACTTAATTAAATTCGTATAAACTAATATTTTTATCCATTTATTTAAATTTGGTTTAGGATTTATGCATTTATTTATTTATTTTTTTGGAAAAATATTCGTATTCGCCTGAGTTTGATGAATACGAATGCGAATATTAATATTTAAAAATTGCCGAATATTCGGCCATCACTAGTACAGAATAAGCATTAATAGAATCGTTCTTTTTACCTAAGAGAATCTGAAATTATTTTGTAATTTTTCTTTTATTTCCTTGCACATTTCTGTTTTTACTTTTATGAATTGTAGAATTAAATTTTGAACGTCGCGTTCTGCTTATGGCAAATAAAGGCCTCTTAGTCTCAGAGCACATGCGTGCCAGATGTAAACTCGGCCTTAATTGTTGTAAAGTTTTAGCTATTGTGCTAGTGACATGACCTTATTATTGCGCCATCGCATTCATAAAATGAATAACGACACTCATCAAGTTGCCATAATATCAAAAAAATCCCTGGAATTTTCGTACATTTTCCGTGAAATACCGTTTGAAAAACACTAGTATAAACGTTTATAACCAGGCTGTCAAGAGATGCGTCAGAGTGCCGAAAACCAATCGGCTTTTTATAGAAATGAATACACATGTACCTATACCTTTCTCTCGGTTTTCTCTCTGTGGGCAGCTCTGATCTAAACATACTTATGCATATATGTATGTTTATACAAACATACAAGTTTACACTACACTAAACTTAGTTTTTTTATGTTACTGTTTACTAAAGACTTTATGTAAAATTACTTACTTTTAACTTAATAAAAAGAGGTTTTTTGCTATATACACTGTATGAATCAATAAACTTCACAGTAATAGCGGTATACCGGTATTTTAAACTCGATAACGGTATGTACCGGTAATACCGATACCGAAATAAAAAAAATACCTTTACCGTTACCGTTACCGATACCGAAATTTTTAAAATAATTGTACCGGTATCAATACCGATACCGTTATTTGTTTCGATTTCCAACCTTGGTTCCTAGCATTAATCGTGAATAGTTTTCTGAATTAGTAAGTCGCAATAAAAACAATAATATGGCAACAATTTACAGTTTTATTTGCAAATAAGCCCTGCGTATAAACGTAGTATCTATGTGGCTCGACCTTTAGACATTAACGCTGGTGCTAGGACACATCAATATTCAGCTTCAATATGTGTGGTTGTGTGCGTTTTTTTTATAAAAAATATTCACACCAATAGTATATGTGATACTATTTTTGGTAAACAAACGCCTACAACCACATAAATTGAAGCTGAATATTGATGTGTCTGGCACTGGCTTAAGCATTAAACACATTCACCACAGCAAGCTACCGACTACCAAATGTCAAGGATAGAATACACATCGCTCATTTACTTCAATAGTGGCATAACTCAAAAAATGAGTTTTTTGAGTTAATAATGCAGAAAAATTCGGCATTTCGTATTTAATCTTGTGTAAAAATTTCATATAAATATGTAGCTTGTACCATCACCTCCTGAGAGAAGAATTGTTTTCATTTCTCCATTGAGTTGTATGCAAATTGAAAACTTAAAACGCGTTTTCTGCAAAACTGGTTTTTTTGAGTTGTGCCACTATTGAAGTAAATGAGCGACATGTTTATATGAGAATGATTCTTTTGAAGACAGCAAGGCAACATGGCGACAGGTTGTTGTCTATGCTGATTTTGCAGTTGTAGTCCAATTAAACTAATTTCTATTTCTTTGGCTACAATGAGAAAATTCAGTATTGCCAGTACAATACAAAATGTTGAATGAATGATTTTTTAGAATTATTTCATATTATTTAACAGAAATAATATGCAAAAATTTATGTAAGGAACAAGTTGATTCATTTTTGTACTTTTACGTGAAATAAGTATATTTTAAAAGAGTAATTAATTTTTATAAATGCAAAATATATAAAAGTGGCAATACTGAACTATGTATTTGTACTTGAATATCAGCTGCATATGGTGCTGCTGCCGTCTCCAAAATAATTAAGTAGCCGGGTACGAGGCGACAAATGCTGCTTGCGGCATTTGAAGTCGTGTGTTCGTGTAGCCTGCTGTGGTGAATGTGTTTAATGCATTAGGCGTAAATATTTAGTAACATTTAATACATTTACTAAAAAAACAGTATTTAAATGGAAATTTTGTTAAATTTCGTTTATTTTTAAATGTCGAAATTTGTCCTCAAGCCATAAATTAATAAAAAAAAAATTTGCTTTGCTCTATTTCACAATTTTTGTGCAAAATTTCTTTATACCTCTTTGAATTGATTTGTTTTTTTATTATCTAATGTTGCTTTGTCATTGAAAAAATTATTTTATAGGGGTATTTTGCATTTTGCAAACAGTTAAACTTAAGTTAAGAATCATTTTATTTCAATTTAAAATTTGAAAGAAAAAAACTCACCATAAACCCCACTTGATAACGTACTTGTGGGCGGATCAATGCGTATTCTTCTGACGACTCGTCTTTCAATGCGCCGTGGACTATTTTCGGTTAGATTTTGGCACATAATAGTACATAAGATCTTTGAATTTTAAAAGAACTTTTTTTAAGAGAATACGTAACAAACAGTGTGTTGAAATGTTAACTTACTCTAACAATTATACAGATTATGGCGGCCATAATAAAAATTATAATGACTGTGGCAAAATCCATTTCAGCTGAATATTTTTAAGGTTTTCTAAGCTCTTTGAATGGTTGGTTTTTCGAATAACACTTGCTTATTTGGAAACATTTTATGTGTAACTAAACCTGACACTGTTTGTGTTAATTTGTTCAAAGTTTTTTTTTTCTCAATTATAAAAGTTTGTAGAAAATATTTATAAGAAAACAATATTTACGACTTTCTGCATACTTGTTCTTCGTTCGCCAAATAAAAATCCCAAAGACCGAAAAATTACTATCAGTTAATAATTCTTTTAAATAGATAAAAATACGTTGACAAATAAATAAATTTTATTTGCTATAGATATTAGTTTAACAACGCTTAAAGGTGTTGTTTTTTTCCTGTTGCACTTTGATAATAGGGGTATGCACGATGATTTGTGGGCAAATTTGATGTGTAAGTGTCAGACCTGGGCGAATCGCAAGCACTAAATTGAAAAACATAGATTTTAGTGCAAATTTATTGCATAAGCACTAAATTTTGTAATTTTAGTGCACTATTTTTGCACTACAGTAAAATCTTTCTAAAGTTAAATAAAGGGTGCCGTTGGCTGAAGTAGTTAGCTCGTGGACTACAAAATCGAAGGTCCTGGGTTCGAGCCCAGTTCTGACAGTCATTAAATAACAACAGCACACATTTTTCTGATGTGCATTAGCGTCCCTTTGCATCAGTTGTTGTAGGAAAGTTCAAGAGATAAAGGCATAGACACTGTTCACTGAACTTTTCCTGCTTCAACGAATACTAGTCCTAATGTAACATCAGGGGCCTAATTCCCGCATTCGATTGCGAGCGAGTTATTACTCGAATGTGCGAGTTTTTTAACTTTTGGGATTTTCGCATTCGGTTTCGAGTAACACATATTGAAATTTCTAATGACAGCATTCGATAACGTGCATACATTCGAATGCAACCGTTCGTGTTTTTACTCGCAAGCAAAAAGGCATTCGAAATCATTTTTAACATAGAAAAAACGAAGAAATAGAAAATGAATGTTCAATATTTTACTTATTTATTTAAAAATGAATGAATGCACAAATGTACGTATAAAAAATACAAATTAAAAAATTTATAGTTAAAAAAAAAACACTAATAAAAAATTTCTAGTTGACTTAAATATAACAAAACACACTGGCTTGGCAAATACATAATGTTTTGCCCAAGAGTTGTCTCGGGGAAAATAAAAAAATCAACCACCTCTGGGAGCACCTAAATAACAAATTAAATGCTTCTGGTCAAGCAATAAAAGAATCGAACATGTCGCTAGTGCTCTATTCTCTAACTTTACACTAATTTATTATTATTAAGTTATTAATAAAATTAAAATGAAAATAACATTTATCTATTCGTTTCTTATTTCTGCATGTACTTGTGTATGTACGTACATACATATGTTTTTGCATACATATATATATATATATATATACAAACATATGCTTTTGCTTACAATTTATTCAGTGTTGTGAAATGAATTTATATATAAATATGTTTGCCTCTTTCCAACACTAAAACCAAAACTCGATTCGCTTGGTAGCGAGTGACATCATCAGAAAATTTCTTGCCATCGGAATTAATTTCTATTCCAATGCAATTCCGATCACGAGTGCAGGAATTAGGCCCCAGATCGTTTTCTTTCGTCGGTATTATATAGCAGAATCATCGGCGAAGTAAAATAATCAATAAAAGCTTTGAAAATTCAATACGTCTCATTGACACCAGAGGCGCTGCAACACTGCTTTATAAAAAAAATTTGCAAAAAGCAGAGTTGTAAAAGAATGAAGCTTTTCTCTAACTCTTCCTTCACCACCTGTTTTCTCTATCACTATCTCTTTCCTAAAGAAAGTAACACCTATGTAGTAATATAAGTAGTTGTAGGCATTCATTGCCTGAGTGTTAAGCTGGGGTCACACGATTGGCACAATATACCAATTTTCGTCGGCTCACTGCGATAGAGTCATAAGTAATAATCCAAAATGACATTCGTGTCTGTCATGACCTTCACATCCGTGTGAAAGTGAATCTTTTCCGCATATTTTGGTGTACTGACATTCACTTCCGAATAATTTTTACGTTTTACTTTCGACTGCACCAAGCAATGTGAAAGTAAATAGAATCGCCTTTTTTCCACATTAAAATTAATTTAATTTAAACGAAAGCTTTTTTAAAATTAGGCTTGATATCTCATCTACCTAATTCGGAAATTTAAACCAATATATATTTGGTTTTAATACATAGAAACGGGGACATGAAAACATGCCCACATTAGCAACCAATTTTGCAAAAATATTCGGAAGTATGCAGACACCAAATCGTTTTTTTTTGCGGTTCGAAAATTTTCATTCTAATTTAAAACGTTAGAAAGTCGTGATAGACACGATTATTACTTAATTAATTCTTGAATAAGTCTATATGGCTTTATTACTAACGAAGTGTAGTGCAGTTATGTAATTATATTTCAATTAGTTGAGAAATGAGGCAAATTTACTTTGTTACTTATGAATTTATTTCAGTGAGCCGACGGAAATTGGTACATTGTGTGACCCCAGCATTACTTCTTAAAAAAAATATTGTTTTCACACTGACATGGTTTTAATAAAAGTTGGTTTTAACGTTAAAACCTGGTTTTACCATTCAAAATAATTTTAATAAAACTAACTTAAAACATTTTTTAATTGGTTTTAAGTAGGTTTAATGAAATGCAACCTTGTTTTCACTGTGCTAAATTCAGTGCTGCCAAGTTAAAGTGACCTGAAGCAGCTGATAATGTTCATGCCAGTGAATAAGAATATATGATTAAAACATTATTAACTTAAAAATGGATGCAACCGTAATAATAATCAATAACTTGCGGAAAAAGAAACTTTTGGACGGAAAACAACGAAAATGTTTTCACTGAGCTCTGGGAAAAGAAAATAGACGATGTGACTGACATACATCTGCCGATAAAAAAAGGTTTAGCTTATAATGTATTTGTGCATTTTTTACATATAACAACTTGATGTCCAAGCACTTCTTCATTTTGTATAAGTGTATAATTTTAAAATGTTTATTTACAAAATATAAAACAATTTCCATATTACAGCGCTTTGTAAAATTTCTGACTTTTTCATAGAAACAAAAACAGATAATGTACCGTTTGTCAAATAAGTGTTATGAAAAGCGGAAAAAATACAGCAACAAATACACGCAATCCAACAAGAGATTTATTCTATTTTGAAGAAATTTGTTAGACAACCTGTTGTTGAAAATCTGAATTTATTATTTATTATTTGCAGTGTGAACGCTGTTTATAGTTTAAACTTTAGGTGCGAAAACACTATAAGCATTAGTATTGCATTGGCACTGCTTTGTTTCATTTGCAAAATGTGACAAAATATTCTTCGTTGGACTTGTTATTAAACTGAAGGGCACATCTTTTACCAGAAATGCAAGTGTGCTTAAGTACGAAAGAAGCAAGCTTCACAAATTCTTTCGTCTCGAAGAATTTTCTTCTTTACTCCTATACCTGCAATAGCTGAAACAAATGTCTTGTCAACAGTGTTGTTTAGCGTTTCTTTTAGAAGATTTCGCTGTAGTAAAGCATTTGAAAAATCCCTCATGTCTTAAAAGTTCTTATAAGTGATCTTGTGCAGGACTTTATTAAAGATGTGTAAATGCCACGACTTGCTTTTCGTGAGTCATACATTAGTCACGCGTGAGTCTGGGCGTATTTAAATATTTTTTATTTTTTATTTATATTTTTTTATTTATTGTATCTTCATATATGAACTAACAATAAGTATTCAAATCTAAAATATAATTAATAGGCCCGACCAATGTCGGACATAACTTAGTATTAGTTATTATTTCAAGCAGCTTTAAATATGATGGCAGACAATTCATTAGGAACGTGCGTGAAGAAAAAAAAATCATGAATTTTTTTTTCGTTTTGCTGGTAAAGCACCATTTATATGCACTTGGTTGCTGCTTTGGTGTATCTTATAAAAAAAAATAATCACTAACAATAATTAATCAATAATCACTTTGATTGGGGGTACCCGACTCCCCCCACAACTTATACCGCCAAGATTTTTTTGTTGGAACATGTTGTTTGTTTTAAGAGTTTGGCCCCACTGTGCTCTGATTCTGGAGATAACATTTATGTTTATATGTACTCGTGCATACATAAGTATGTATGTAAAAGTACATCTATAATAAACTTTCTGCACTGAAATTTATTGGTGAGAGCGGAACTATATGTATACGACTGGGTACTCAAGAGAGTAAAGTGGGATAGAATGGGATAAATACAAAATAAGTTTTCTTTTGAACCTGCATTTACGTTCATACACGCCGTCAAGTTTGTTTCATCAAGTCTCATCAGTTTGTGTTGTAGTAGAGTATTACAAATGACAAAACAAAAGGAAAAAGCAAACTTGACTGGTATGGTCAAGTCTGTACCCCTTTCCATTCTCTTTTCCTCTCTCTCCTAAAAACTCAAGACTTGACGACTTAGACCCGACGTGTGTGAATCAGGATTAACAGCTGTTAAAATTTCAACAGTATGGCAAGCTTAACAGTCAATAAAAAAATAAATAAATAAATATGACACTTATTTCGCGTCAACTTTAGAAACTCTGTTATAAATATATTTATTCACACTTAAGAAAAAGGCTGAGAGGAAAATCACATATGTATGTATGAAAACAAAATAAAATTAATCTTTAAATATCTTAACACGCTTGATAAAAAAAGATAAAAATAAAAATTTTTGAAAATCTGACATCAAAATTAAAAAAAATTTAACATGTTATTCAGCCTGCTGTGTGCAAGAAGACCAAATGTATAAATATTTTCCCTTCGTTCTAAAATTTTTGCATGATTCAGTATCTATTTTTTTTAAAAATGTTTCTTAATTTATGCTTCCATACCTGTTCCTGGCAGACAGTAACGATTGTAGAATATTTCATCTCTTACAGCATTGAAACTATTGTCTTGTTCACTGGAACGTGTAGTAAGTGAAAATCCCTTATAAACAATCTATAAGGAATTAATTTAATTAATTTAATGAGCACATAAATTTTGTAAAATATAAAAAATCATTAAGATCACTCACGATAAAAAGTAAAACCATCAAGAAAACCACATAAATAATATCACTAATTAGCATATTTTTACACTTTATTATACAGTTTACTTTTCTTTGGCTTATTTTTGTTTCGAAATTGAAATGGAAATATTTTTAATATCAAATAAGACTTGCGTTATTATTAAGCCCAGCGAATTATTTCTTATTTGTTCTTTAAAATCCCAAAAGTATGTATAAGATCATGTAGACGTTTAATGCATACTAAAAAAAAGTAGAAGAGAAAAACAAAACAAAATATTGTGATTAAGATTTTATCTTATCGTTTTTAATATTTAATTTGTCTACAATTAAAAAAAGTCTCTTGTAACTCCCCTTCACTCCACAAACCCGAAAGCTTTAACTTGTAAAACAAAAACCTTAAAACGTTAGAAGCTAACACTAATTCCTTCCCCGCAGCAGCACGCGGGGTGTGCAAAAAAAAAAACTAGAGGGCACTACGCATTTCATACTTATTACGAGTGTAAATGATGGTTCGAGGAATAGTCCACCATCCCATTGCCCTGAGGGCTCTGCTAGGATTCTGCTTTGCATACGTACACAGCGCAACTACTAACAAAAACCTAAAGCAAGAGCATAAAACACACAAAAAGAGAATATTCAAATACCACCAAAATGATTTAATTTCTTTTTTCTATATTATTTATTATTAAATTATATAATTTAAATCTTTTTATAACAGTACTTTTTATTGCTATAAAAAATAGACAAAATATGTGGAATATAGAGTTAAAAAATAACTTTTTATTTGGCTTAAGTATTTTTGTAGATGCTGAGTGTCGAGTATGTAACCAGAAATTGAAAAAAAACTAGTACATACAGTCTTAGGCACCACTACATATAAACGTTCATTCATATAAAATTGACCCATAAAAATATTTTTCATATACCCAATTAAACATTTACAAGGGCGATTTTTTTTCAGTGGAATAGCACTAAACATGTAATAAAGGGTGTCCCAACAAGAACGCAAGATTTAAATTTGGCGCCATTCGAAGTGTCATTGTTTGACATTTGAACAATTGTTATTGTTTGCTAGTAGAAGGTACGAGGTTAGTAAAAATGAAGCGCTACACGAATGAACAACGCATTCTCATTGTGAAATTATTTTACCAAAATGGTGAAAGTTTTGCGGCTACAGTTCGCAAATTTGCGATCAATTTGGGGTCACAATAATGCTCCAAAAGAGTCAACTGTAAAGACATTAATGGATAAATTTGCCGAAACTGGGTCTGTTAGTGATGTAAAGACAACAACGAGCCTTCGACCAGGTCGATCGACCGAAAATGTCGCAGCTGTACGTGATGATGTCGCTCAAACGCAGGTCAAGCGCAAACAGTCAATGGTGTTCGGTATCGTGAAATGATAACCAGTTTTTTCGTGCCTAGAATTGAAGAAATGAATGTGGAGGGCATGTGGTTTCAACAAGACGGCGCTACATGTCATACAGCCAAAGAAACAATTCAATTGCTACATCAGTCATTTCCCGGTCGTGTTATTTCGCGTTTTGGAGACCAGAATGGTCGCCTAGATCGTGCGGTTTAACACCATTAGACTTTTTTCTTTGGGGTTTTTTGAAGTCGATGGCTTACGCGAATAAGCCGACGACTCAAGCCTTAAAAGAGGAAATTGGACGCTGCATTAATAAAATACCAGCATTTATGCATTTATGCAAAACGGCCATTGAAAATTTCATTAAAAGATCGCGTGTGTTCCACACATAACCTCATTTTGTCTACTTTACGATATGATAAAGTTTCACGATTTTTTTTTTTTTAATATCTGTGTTTTATTTAAAATTTAAATCTTGCGTTCTTGTTGGGACACCTTTAGTTCTGTTCTGCTTCTAAGAATTTTCTCTTCTTGGTGACCATTGGTTCGAGGCCATGTTGTCTGGGTATTTCTGAGAGTTGCAGAAATAAAACTCACTGATTAAATCATAATACTTCCTGTTTCTAAAATTTACTAAATTGGTAATTGTTGTTCTGTGGTTTGCATGAATAACCACCTAAGTCAATTTTTTCGGTTTTCACTTATTAAAGCCAAACTGCCTTGTTTCGAATATTTTGTAATTCATGCGAAAATATTTTCGCAAAAGCATCGACCAATTATATCGATTCGGTTTTATTGAGTGTTTTGTTTTGTATTGAGTATAAATAAAAATTGTACATTATACGAGAACCATTCAACTTTCATAGTATCGTCGATATATCGCTACTTTTTCTAACTTTCGATAGAATATAAATATGATAGATATAACGATAAAGTGTTTTTTTTAAACTATCGTAAACTTTCGATAGTGACGTTATCGATAGTTTTCTTAATTCTATCAGTCATATCGTCTATTTTCTCTTCTCTGAGGTCAATGAAAATATTTTCGTTGTTTTCTATCCAAAAGATTCTTTTTATCCGAAATGTTTTGATTATTGTTGCGTCTGTTACTACGTTTATACGCGCACTATTTTCAAATAAAAATATTTGCAAACAAATTAACTCACTGTTTATACGGCATTGTAAATGTATAGACACTTGGTAGCACTTCCATAGAAATGTTACTTATGTTTACAAAAATAAAAAATAAAAAATTGTGTAAATGTATAAAATAACATATAAAGCTGGGGTCACACGATTGGCACAATGTACCAATTTTCGTCGGCTCACTGAAATAAATTCATAATTAACAAAGTAAATTTGCCTTATTTCTCAACTAATTTAAATATAATTACATAACTGCACCACACTGCATTAGTAATAAAGCCATATAGACTTATTTAAGAATTAATTAAGTAATAATCGTGTCTGTCACGACTTTCGAACGTTTTCAATTAGAATGAAAATTTCCGAACCGCAAAAAAAAAGATTTGGTGTCTGCATACTTCCGAATATTTTTGCAAAATTGGTTGCTAATGTGGGCATGTTTTTCATGTCCCCTTTTCTATGTATTAAAACCAAATATATATTGGTTTAAATTTCTGAATTAGGTAGATGAGATATCAAGCCTAATTTTAAAAAAGCTTTCGTTTAAATTAAATTAATTTTAATGTGGAAAAAATGCGATTCTATTTACTTTCACATTGCTTGGTGCAGTCGAAAGTAAAACGAAAAAATTATTCGGAAGTGAATGTCAGTACACCAAAATATGCGGAAAAGATTCACTTTCACACGGATGTGAAAGTCATGACAGACACGAATGTCATTTTGGCTTATTACTTATGACTCTATCGCAGTGAGCCGACGAAAATTGGTACATTGTGCCAATCGTGTGACCCCAGCTTAATAATTTGTATTTATTGTCACTATTTTCTTCTATCAATGTTTTTTGTGCAATATTCTATCAATTTTTTGTTTTTTATTAACATTTGTAAGTGTGGCAACCTCAAACATTTTATTTGGAAATACACCCATTCTTCGATTTACACGATAGATACATACGTTCCTAAGAAAGTCGTGTAAATCGAAATTTTAAATTTTTGTATGAAAAATCATGTAAATCGAAAATAAATGCAGAATCGCGTAAAAAAATGATTTTATTAAGAAATTATATACATATTTATTTCAACTTAGTTTTTAAAATATCAGAAGCGTTTACTCAAAACATATAAAAATAAACCTTTATTAAGCAAAATAAATGCTATTCATAATAACAATTATGAATATAAAAAAAACAAAATTAAAAACATCAGAACACATTGATTTAACAAATATGGTAAAAACTGGCCCGGAAGTCATATTAGAGACAAAAATATTCAACAAAACACACAAAAAATTGTGTAAATCGAGTTATTTCATAAATCTCTCAATTTACACGAACCCCAAAATAATCGTGTAAAAGTGAAGTCGTGTAAAAAAAGTCTCGTGTAAATCGAGGGATAAGTGTAGTACGTCAAGGCATATCAAACAGGTACACGCATCAGGCAAGTTGCTCATCAGCTGATTTTATGTTTACACGTTTATAACGAAGAATTCATTTGACAATTACTTTTGTGCCTTGTTAGACGCATGCAATTTTTTGGCAATCACTTTGTAAAACTATGTGAGAAGGAAAAAATTTGCCACAGAGTTTTGTCTAATGCTACACGCATTTATTTAATGTGCCTTGATAGTGCGTTAATCGTGAATAGTTTACTGAATTAGTAAGTCGCAACAAAAACAATGATATGGCAACAATTTACAGTTTTATTTGCAAACAATCCGTGCGTATAAACGTAGTATGTATCAATTTTTAAGTTTAAAATGTTTCAATCGATATCTTTTCTTTTTCACTGCCATAAGCATTATTAGTTGTTTCTGGTAATTTCAACTTGGCAACATTGGATTTAGCACATTGAAAACAAGGTTGCATTTCATATAACCTAAGTCAAACCAATTAAAAAAAAGAAGGTTTAAGGTAGTTTTAACTAAATCATTTTGTATAGTAAAACCAGGTTTTACCAGTTGATTTTAAATTTAGAAACAATGGCGCATAGTCATAGTTATAAACAAAGTACACTTTAAGAGTGTAAAACCAGTATTGCCAAACAAAATACTGGTTTTAAACTCATAGAGTATACTTTGTTTTGACTATGACTATGCTCCAATATTTATTAAAACCATGTCAGTTTGAACAAAAAACTTTTAACCACTGAAAAAATTAAAAATTATTTAAGCTGATGTACTCAAATAATGCATCGTCAAAGATGAGACTTATATCATCAAAGATAATTTCCGAAATCTATTTTAAACAATAACTTTGGAAAACCTTTTGGTAGGAGAAAATTTTCTTTAGACAATTCAGAACTATTTAATAGTAATTTCTCTGAGGATCTAATCACAAAGGCGCATAGTCATAGTCAAAACAAAGTAAACTTTATGAGTTTAAAACCAGTATTTTGTATGGCAATACTGGGTTCAAATCGTTACATACGTTATCGTATCGGCAATCGTACGAGAACAAATTAAATGATACGTTAATCGTATAAACTGAATGGGATTTCAATACGTTCACGTATGTCATAGTCCGAAAATTGTGTGTTTACGTGACGAGTTGTACGTTCACGGATGTAACGATTTGACCCCTGGTTTTAAACTCTTAAAGTGTACTTTGTTTATGACTCTGACTATGCGCCAAAGCTTTTAAAGTAAAAACTTACCAGTGGATAGAATTTCCTGATGTTGTGGTCGCGCACAGAAATATGTAACGAATATCTAATTAAAAAGCCAAAAAATATTAACATGTATGTATGTTTATGTTGTAAATAAACATTATTTATGTAAGTATGTATGTATATAAATCTCACCCTTGCGATTATAGACAGGAGCAATATTAAAAATATGAAATAAAAAAATGACAAAAGCACCATTTTATTTATTTCACATGCATGTACATACGTATGTTTATATATATTTCTATATACTTTTTATGTATGTATGTACATAACTATGTGCTATATGTTATAATTTTCTATGAACTACGCTTTCCACAACACACCACAGACAGTTTAACATTTGCAAACAATAATTGAAAACTATAATGTTACGAGTATTTGATTTGGTTTTCGCATTCTCGCGATCAATTTCACAATTTATTCCGCTAATCTTATCGTTCATTGTTTAAGGGCTGTACAAGTAGTAGAGGAAATTTTCAAATTTATTATCTTCATATAATATAAATAATATTGGCAATAACCAGGTGCGCCAATGAGCTTAAACTTTTGTGGGGTGAAATTGGAAAATGTAATCAGCCCAATCATGAATATTCCCTAGGAATTTCTTTAACATGAAAAAAAAAACACTTTTCTTGAGAAAAAATTCCTTCGACCATAAATTCCATGGGAACAGAAATATGAAACAGTGGCATCATTGAATATCAATGGCGGCTGTTTAATTTTTGTTGATATATGTATATCAATTATTTTTGTTTGTTTTCAAAAACAAATAAAACCGATGTTTTAATTAAATGGAGCTGTAGAAGAAAAGAATCTTGAAAGCAATGGCTCCACCAGCGATGCCAACTTGTTGCTTTTGGCACTATTTTTAGTGCTTTTTGAAGACTCAAAACGCCAAATTTTGAGCGTTAGTGCCAAATTAAGAAAAAGTTATAAGTACACTACTTATAACTTTTAAGAAATTTGTGTGTTTCTTAAAATTACTTTAATAAAAACTTTGTATATTTATTTTAAGTAAAGTGTAAATCGTCTGATATAGCTTAGAAAATATTAAAAATTATTAAACTTCAGTCGTTTGAATCTTCACTTCTTTTTCACATTATAGCTTTTTACGCTTTTTTAGATCTCCACATTACTCTTTTTATTGCTTTTTTTAAATTTTTATGTGCTTTTAGACTCTAAATTTAGAGCCAAAAAAGTTGGCATTTTCTTTGAAAATTTTCGGGGAGAAAAACAAAGTTCAAATACATTAGAAAAAGCTACTTTATCCCCCATCGAATTTTTCCGAGATAGTTTTTATTTATAATAGGAGAAAAAAAGGGCAAAGTGAAAAAATTCGCACGGAATGTTTGTTTGTGATTGGGCTGAATGTGTTTTAGCGAGGCATAGGAAATAATTTTATATTACTCTTCTTATGGGTGGTGAGACAAATTCACTTATTTACAGCGTTGCCGCTTTGGTTACTTTTAACCAAAATTGGTTACTTTTTTTCCAATGTGTACTTGTGTACTTTTTTCCCATTTTGGTTACTTTTCTTCAACACAAAAATAACCATTTTTATATGGTATATAAATTTGAATATAACTAACTATTGAGATAAACTATCACGCGATTGAAAGAATTTTCGTGGCTCAAAAAACATGGATGTGATTTTCAAACAGATGGTAAATATTGTATCCCAATAGAAATTGCTCAGATGTTCTAATTGGAAATAAGAAGTTGAATTTTGGGACAAAGTTTCAAAACATACAAATGAATTCAACAAAAATTTTTTGGCGTCTTTATTAAATTTTGTTTTTAGTTTAATGCCATTTTCACACACTTCGGGGTCTTCTGAAAGAATATTTTCCCAGCTAGGTTTATCAGAACTAAATGCAGGAATAAGATTGATTTCAATACCAACTCTATAATGCATATGTACGTATATTTTAATAGTTTATCTATTCAGTCATGTGTTTGGATATCGAATATAACACTGTGTTTTTTTTAAGTCATGGAAATATAATCATATACGAACACCACTGCATGATAAAAGACAAAAAAAAAAAGATCGGTGTCTTGCCCCAGGTCATGCACATTTTTGTTTGCCCCAAAGATTTGGGGTCTCGGTGTTATTTTTGCATTTTCTCCGGTTCATATCATTCGGAATTTTGATTTACTCTTTGAGGCAAAGTTGTAGCTCTTGTCATACAACAAAAATTGTGAACACATAAAATTAAAAAAACATCTTCAAGATCAAAATCGCAAAAAAAAAACTTTTAAAAAATTTGAGTTTTATACCTTTTGAATTTACTAGGAATGATTCTTAACACCGTTTGGGTAGCGCTTAGGCAGCCACAAAAGTTAAAAATTTCAAAGCAAATGAAATTAAAAAAACGCTGTTAAGAATCGTTCCTAGGAAGTTAATATTTTCTAGAAAGTTGTTCATTGAGATCTTAGGTACATTTTGGTGGTGGATTGTTTCCTTGAATATTCAACGGTTTGCTACCTATGGACCTGAACAGGAGAAAATTTGAAAAAAATCAAAGTCTTTTAAATTTGCCACAGATACATATATTTCTTAACGGAAGTACAAATAAAACAGTACATATGTATATAGAGATTTTGGTTACTTTTTGTCGCCTTTGGTTACTTTTTTTTCCATATTTTGGTTACAAAAATATTTTGGTTGTGGCAACGCTGCTTATTTACCCTCCTCCTCGATGTGAAGCTGATAACTGATTAACAATTTAATAAAAAATTAATTTTATCAGCATATAAAAAATTTAATGTCTGTTTAACGATATCGAAAGAAAAGTTTCAATTTACAATTTATATTGAAAGCAAAAACAAATTTTTATATTTCATTGTTGTTTTCAATATAAATTTGCAGTCGAAAATTTTCTTTCGATATCGTGAAACAGCCCATAAGGAAATAAATCGTACAAGGTACCCAGCAAACAATTTGTAACGACTTACATATGTATATTAAGCACAACTCAGTTTTTCACGAAAACATGTAGTTTTCATGTAGTGCATTAGGGTGATTCTATAAAAAAATTCGTTTTTGTTTCTCAGAACCAGGTTTCAAAATTTTGTTTAGGTAAAAATAGGCCTGTTAAAATATCAGCTCATAATAGCGCATCGCACTTTTCGATCTCCCATACGATTTACATGGTATGAATTGATTTTATTCATTCTGATTGTCATAATTATGTCATATGTGTTCGTTAAAACAAGTTTTGAGCGCATAATGAGTCCAACCTAAATTAGAGCGTCAAGCGTTGCGTTAGCAGCAGGGTACGTATTTTCAGTACATTTAAACATATAAAATATTATTTTAATGTACTGAAAATACGTACCCTGCTGCTAACGCAACGCTTGACGCTCTAATTTAGGTTGGACTCAATAATGTAAATGTGCGATAGACCATGGCCACTGCAGTCAGTAAAATGTTTGATTTCAATCACAGCTGGCGTTTTAGTTTTATTTCGTGTTGTGAATTCAATGACTTCTAAATATTGACATTTCGAAGTTATTGCTGCTAATCCAAGGTAGTAAGTATTTGGGTTGTATTCAAAAGAACATAACAAAGCCTTGAAAAGCAATGTTAAGTAAAGTTGTATTCAAAAAAATTATTATATCGAAATTCTAAAGTAGACACCTACTTTTGTTAAGGCTACTTTAAGTTAATATTTCCAAAACTTGCATTTTGTACCTCAAATATTTTTGTTCATATAGCACATATTTATTCATGTTACATCTGAAAATGAAGCTAAAAGTGGTAGCTCTTATTTTAAATTTATTATTTTTGTCATGTGATGGAAAACATCACTAAATTATCCAACTGATTCGAAATACATAGCAAAATCCATTGAAAAAATATTAAAATAAATACAATTATCCAAAAATGTTTTAATGATGTACATTGAAACAAAACGAATCGAAAAAAGCTGGATATTCACATACTCATTTCGTTCCAATAAAATAAATAGATATATTTTTCTATGTTCGTCATATTTTTTTGCTTTTACTTCATAAAAATGTTTATCTGTTTTGCTTCCATGTCAGAAGCTTATATTTTTTAAATTAGGTTGCTTAACTTCAAGATAAAAAAAAGTATTTAATAAAATAAAAAATTATTTGAATACTCGAATGAAATTGTATTCGATGTTGTTCATCATAAGCTGTGAAATGGTCGTTGAACACGGTGGTGTTGCCAGAATTTATTATTAAATCACAAAATAATTAATGTTGTCTTTTGAATACAATTTCTTAACAAAGCAATGTGTTTTCGACACAAAAAAAAACTTCTTTGTGCACAAACACATACATACTAATTGCATCGTGCCCAGCAAACACGCATTTTTGATTTTAAATTGCGAGTTATTTGAAGTCAAACGCGAAAGTTCATATACTTATGTATAATACTTAAATTCATGAAATTCATTTTGATTGAAATTTCCATACATATGTATACGGACATACACACGAGTATGTATGTATGTATTAGAACTTATAAGTAAATAATATTTATTTATTTATTTAGTACATATTCTGCAAAGTAAATTTGCAGAATATGGTTGCACAAAAATGGACAGGTGACTAAGACCATATGTCCATGATGTTGTTAACAGTATTCTTAAAAATGTTTTTGTGACTGACTGTACACGACTTATGTCTTCACATAGGAAGTAGCAACGTGGCTGTTAAGGAAATATCACAACAGAACCGCAAGATTAAACGGTAATACGTGGCAGATCAGTCGACCAATGCGAGTGAGACGCAAAACTCTCGAAGGCCAATAAACAACAGTGGCTTGGTTGCATTTAAGAAATAATTGCCAACGACGCGTGATGTTGACTCGCCCAGAGCTGCTTTACGACTGAGTAAATAATATATAAAATATTAATGTTTTAATTAATCCAAGATTTTTTAATAATTTCGCTGAAACTATTTTAATTTACTTTCTTTTGATGGCAAGATTTAGCCTGTTGGAAAAAACTAATTGAATTTTTGAAATAACACCTTTTAGAACGAAAATATCTAGAGGTTTTGAAAATTATTATTATTTTATTTAAATGAACTCAATTATAATAATTTTAATAGCAGCTGTAACGCTCAACCGTAATATTTGTCATTGTACATTACCAGAACAGATTTTGAGCAACTTCATCGGAAAGACGAAGTATTTAGCTATTCAATTTCCAGGAATGTGTATGCTTGCAGTAGCACCTCAATCAAATCTTCACTTTCTAGTTTTATCCTTTTCTTATTAATGTTCGTACCTACTCATAATAATTTAGTTTTATTCACAAACAATATACATAAGTATATTTTTTTAACAAAAAGACATACATACATATGTACATATACAGGACTATGGTACAATTATACTAGATACATGCACGACTACAACAAAATTACAACACCAAAAAACACATGCATTTTGTTGGTATAAACAAACGTATAATTGTCAGAAACAGATGCCTTTTGTTTATAAAAATAACAATTACAGGGTAACTAAAATACAATTGCAGACGCGGCATTCCTGCATGATTATAGTTATTCAGTGTTGCCAATCTGTGTGTAGTTAGACTGTGTAATTTCTACTCACATGTGTAGGCCATGTAATTAAATTCTTGTATATATAATCTGTTTTTTGGGTTTTATTTTTATTTATTTTTGTTTTAATTTTAACCTACACAAAAGATGTGTAGTGTAATTTTCTTCGATGTGTAATTGGAGACGCAGCCATGTGTAAATTCATTGGCAGCACTGTAATCATTTTATGCACACACATACACTAACATTTTTGCAGCTTGTAAACAAAGTTTGACAGCTATTCGTATTGTATACAATAACAGGCTGGGCTTGTGCCTGTATCTGTTATAATTGTATCATGTACAGGACTTTTTGTTTACTGGGTGTTTATCAGTATAAAAAAATCAAATAAAATGGAAAACAGCTGTTCGAAACATTGATGAGAGTTCAACATCTTCACATTATATTTGATTGTGTGGAAAAAGTACCAAAATTATTTAAATTGTATCAAATCATTATTTTATACTTACAAACATTTTAATGACTTAGACATTAAGTGAAATTACAATTTCAGCTTCATACCCGTATATACATACATACTTACATTACAACGTATTATAATTATAAAAAATATTTATATTTTTATTATCATTAAAATTATTATGATTATACGTGCCTATTTTTATTTTTATTGGAATTATTTTTAAATAAAAATAGTTTTTTGTACGCTTGAATGTTTGTACGCACATATGTATGTATATTTTACATATTCATACATACATATGTACATGTACATATCTGTATGTATATTAGTCTCCTGCACAAGATATCTTATAAGAACTTTTAAGACGAGGGATTTTTCAAATGCTTTGCTACAGCGAAATCTTTTAAAACAAACGTTAACAACACTGTTTGCAAGAAATTTATTTGAGTATTGTAGGAATAAGAGTAAAGAAGAAAACACTTCGTGACGGAAGAATTTGTGATACTAGCTTCTTTCTACGCATAAGAGCGTGTACAAACGTCATGCATGTATGTGTGTATGATTTTTTATTTTTCTGCGCACATGCAAAGGCACACATGCATTAAAATTAGTTGTATGCGGCTAATCACATAATAGCTTACCATCTACATATTACACACACACTCAAACGTACAATATGAAAAATAACAAGCATACACAAATCAACAGTACTTCTTTTGAGTGTTTGTTACAGACAAGCTGTCTTGACGTCATTGCTTGGTAACACTGGTATACACGTACACCAATACATCCATCGTGCTTCGCTTTTAGTACGACAGCATTTTTTATTGGTTTAGTATAATACATGCGACGTGAATACATTTAAAAATCATGACGTTCTTACATTTCAAGACTGTTTACGCAGCTCTCTAATGTATATTAAAAGAAAAATAAACACACACGATTGGTAGTCTCTGGTTAGATTTTAGAAAAAAAAACTTTGCTAGAAAACTAAATTTATTATATATGCCATGTATGTATACAAATTAACCACTCAAAAGCTTAAACTATTAAAAGAAACAAAAGTACCAAATCAGGGCTATTGTGGCACACTCTCATTCAATATACATACATCCCATCACTGTCTACAAATGTCACGTAACGTCGTCATGAAATTCTATTTTCTGCAGGTTCCGACGTTACATTTACGTGCCATTTCAGTCAGGTAAGCATTAGCATAGCTTTTCATGCAACAGATTCGAACAGCTGACACATTTACATTTACAGTTCTACATTTACAGTCGGGTAATTCTGCCTTAATGATACAAGATAGTTGGAGTGCCACGCATTTGTATTTAGTTCTTTGGCTAAACAATTCTGGGTAATTCTTTTTGTTAATAAAATGTTTTCTTTATAAAAATATTAACGTTAGTTCAGTTCGAAAATGTTTGTTATATTATTATATAGTATTGTCTTAAGCATTGGCTATTGAATTTCAAAAGAATTATATTCTAAATGCTCTTAAGCGCCCCATACACGATTCAATTCAATTTTCAATTGAGTCGGTTGTTGTCCAAATCAAAGCGTGTATGGCTCTATCAATTGATTAGTTTGGTTGCTTTGGTCGAGTTGGTTGAAGAAAAATCAAAAAATTTTGATTTTTCATGCTGACTAGTAAATCTTTCAATTCGATTGTGCTGTGTGTGCTCGAGTATCTTGATTAGTTGTCAAAATTTATGTTTGTAGCTTTATTTTGTATAGAAAAAGTTGTGTATTTTTAAAATTGTATTTAATTCATTGAATTTTAAATAAAAAATATATAAATGAATGAATGAATGCAATAGAAGTTTTAAATTTTTAAATTTGTAATTGTGAAAAAAATATAAATTTGACAGTTGAATGAAAATGTTTCAATTCAGTTTATGAAGTGTATAGCCAAGAATCAATTCAATTGAAAGACTCAATTCACAATTGAATTGAAACGTGTATGGTGTGCTTTATGGCGAAAATAATAAATAAATAAATAGATAAATAAATAAATAATGCCCGTAATGCTCCAAAAGTAGCCACCACTTTTGAACCAATACTTTTGCAGCAGTTTTTAAGGTTCAATTACATGTGCCGTAACCACATAAAAGAGCTGCTCGCCATAACACCATAGCAATAACCATTAGAGACCTGCGTAAACAGTCTTTAAATGTAAATACGTCATGATTTTTAAATGTATTCACGTCGCATGTATTATACTAAACCAATAATAAATGCTGTCGTACTATAAGCGAAGCTCGATGGATATATTGGTGTACGTATGTATCAGTATTAACAAGCGATGTCGCAAGACAGCTTGTTTGTAACAAACACTCAAAAGAAGTACTGTTGATTAGTGTATGCTTGTTATTTTTCATATTGTACATTTGAGTGTGTGTGTGTAATACGTAGATTGTAAGCTATTATGTGATTAACCGCATACAACTAATGTTAATGCATGTGTGTGCCTTTGCATGTGCGCAGAAAAATAAAAAATCATACACACATACATGCATGACGTTTGTACACGCGCTCATGCGTAGAAAGAAGCAAGTATCACAAATTCTTCCGTCACGAAGTGTTTTCTTCTTTACTCTTATACCTACAATACTCAAACAAATTTCTTGCAAACAGTGTTGTTAACGTTTGTTTTATAAGATTTCGCTGTAGTAAAGCATTTGAAAAATCCCTCATGTCTTGAAAGTTCTTATAAGATGTCTTATGCAGGACAGTAATATGAATTGAACATTCGATAGTCAGCGAAGATCGAATTTCTAAGGATAAAATCTGCAAAATTTAACAATTTTTTACAAAAAAATCTCTAAAATGTGCATTTTATTTCTAAAATCTTCAAAGAAATTTCAAAGCAATATTCAAAACAACTTTTTTTTATATTTTATTAAAAAAAATTACACAAAAATGGATATGTAATATAGATAGATGTATAATATAGATATATTTTTATTAACCCATATTCATAAAATTTGTTAAAATAACTTTCAAGCACATTTTATTAATTTTTTTATGAATATAAGCCTTTTATGTATGAAGAATGTGCATTACGTTTTTGCTTAATAAACTCATCAATAGACTTTAACCAAAAGATTTTTGAAATAAGGTAAAAATTTCATATGTTTATAGAACAGCAATATTTTCTGCAGTTCGAGCTGTACGAGCATGCACTTATACTCTTATACCTACAATATTAAAACAAATTTCTTGCAAACAGTGTTGTTAACGTTTGTTTTATAAGATTTCGCTGTTATAAATCATTTGAAAAATCCCTCATGTCTTGAAAGTTGTTATAAGATACTTGTGCAGGAGACTAATAACCATAACCATAGAAACAAATTGAATTTTGGTTTTTAGTCGTATCCATAAACGGCTGTTTGCTGGTTAGACATATTTGTTGTTGCACTTTGAAATTAATAAGTCCCAAATCACACTGTGCAAGTCTTATTGCTAAGCTGATTAGTCTCAGGGAGAGAGAGACGAGGGGAACAGCAACGTTTCTTTTCCCCCCGTCTCTCTCTCCTAATAAACTAATCAGCTTAGCAATAAGACTTGCATAGTGTAAATAGTGACTAAACAACTAAAAGCATAAACAGCTGTTTATGGTTATGGCATCAGAAATTCTCTTATTAGCATGTGTATTTGTGGATATAGGTTCAATCAGGTGTGCCATAACCATAACCATAGAAAACAGCTGTTCAAACGAAACTTATGCGCAACACTATATTTGATTATAGGTGACTCGCCATAACGCCATAGTCATTACCATAAAAACCAATTGAATTTTGGTTTCGTTATGGTTAAGGCTATGTCACGTCTAATTTAAGCTTATGGAGATGGTTATGGCTATGACATTATGGTATGGCATGTCTGATTAAACCTTTAACTATTTTTACGCGTTTTTCGGTTGTTAAACGATTCATATTCGTAAATCAAAGACCCTTCACTAAATACATAAAACTTCAGATGACAGATATTTAACAGCTTACAGAAAGCCTTGTCAGACTTGTCATTTTTTTAAAGCAATAAATTAATAACCTTGTATATAGGGTGATCGATTATTCGACTTTTTCCATAAACCGGTTTTCGAATAGTTCGAATATTTGAAATTATGAAAAACCCGGTTTCGGTTTTTACAATTCAGGAAAAACCGGTTAACCGGTTTTTTTAAGTAAGAAAATTATTAGACAAAAGATTTGATTTTAAATTGCTTTATTTAAAAAAAAAAAGAGTTAACAGTTCATGTAAATACTATAAAACAATACAAAAATTAAAGGTAAAGCATAAAAATTGACTTCATATACTTATCTATGTATAGTATGTACATAAATATGTATTGTAGTGTACCCCTATAGTCACCCCTAATATCACAATTTAGTATGTGCACTTTCCCATAGGAATGTCACTCAATTTTAACTCAAAACAATAATAATAATAAATAATACTTGTTACAACAAATAACTATCCGTTTTGTAAAGCAACAATTATTAAATATTATTGTATTATTCTAGTTTTAAGGATACCGTTAGTTAAGTATAAAAGAAAGAAATTTTTGGAATAAAAATCAATTTTTGCTTAGCCTTTAAATCGGCTGTTTTATTTAAAAGCATTCAACTGCTTGAATTAAATCTAAGAGCATACATCTGCTCAGGCATAAAATCTGCCTAAGTCTTTTTAGAGCCAGTGGCGTTCATTAGCGCCGGCATAACCGGGTAGGCAGACTTTTATAAACCTTACATGGCGATCCTGCCAAATAATAACAAAGATGTCCCTGTAGAGGAATACAAACCTGCAGGCAAGGACCAACAAGCTCCCTCATATACGGCCACACCGTTGAAGGCAGGCCCAAAGCCACTGACGATAGAGAAACACCGCAAACCAAAATAATAAAACACTATTATTTTTTCATTTTTATATTTAATTTCATTTTATTATAAAATGAATATATAAATTTTCTTATAAATAAACACACAGCTTAATTTATATTACATCTATTTTAATTAAAAATAATATAACAAAATTACACATTTGAAGAAAACTATAACAAAATTACTAATGTAATAAAAGATAACGCGAAGAAGCATTAATAAGAACACAAATGTCAATCACAGATGTTGAGAAATAAGTGCTACCAAATTGGAAGAATTGGTAGTGTTGTAAAGTTTACCCAAAAAAAAAAAAAAGTTCAGTGTTACCTATTTGATTCACATATTTTTGCCATAATATATGTTATAACATAAGTTATGATTTGAAATCGCACAACTGCTTAACTTTTAATAGACATAAATTAATATAATTTTAGATGGAAGAATTAAAACAATATTATATTGAATTAGAAAAATTAGAAAAGAACATAAAAAAGAGCAAAGACAGAATTTACTCCTCTAACTATAAAATTGAAAAATTATCGCGCTTAATTGAAATTAAATTAGAAATTGACAATATTTGTAGTCGTTTGCAGGAAGAAGAGACCAAATCGTTTATAATCAAATTTAATGAATTATACACAATAGTGTTGAACTTAGTGAAAAATATAAGTACTAAAGAAAGTACAGATTTAACAGATAATTCGGACGCAAGTGTTGCAAGGGAAATTATTAATATGGCACAATTCGATATTGGAGTTGTGGGCAAAAACCTTAACATTTTTAAAGGTTCATATGAGGTGTTAGAAGACTTTATAGTGCAAACAGAGTTATTGCATGATATTTTAAGAACAGAAGACCGAGAGATATTCATAAAGTATGTCTATAACTTTAAATTAGCTGCAAATGTCAGGAGTGTTTTGGGACGTTCCAACAGACCTACTACGTTTAATGAATTGAAGAAGTTGTTGGTTGATGCGTACCCGAACCCAAGAACTCTGCAACAAGTCTTAAGTGAATTAGGATCAATAAGGCAAGGAAATTTGAGTATATCAGCCTTTAGAGAGAAAGTTGCATTGTTGTCAGAACAATTGAGCAATTTTGAACTTAAGGCAATAGCAAATCCATCGCAGGAAACAAAATACGCAATATCTAAAATGAGTGAAAATATGGCCTTAAATGTGTTTATA
The DNA here is from genome assembly GCA_949987645.1 of Tachina grossa. Taxonomy (NCBI): domain Eukaryota; kingdom Metazoa; phylum Arthropoda; class Insecta; order Diptera; family Tachinidae; genus Tachina; species Tachina grossa. The sequence continues at coordinate 44,153,906 of OX465278.1, read as the reverse complement.
AAAGGTCTTAATGTGGAATATAAAAATATATTGGTAGCAAGTAGTCCAAAAACTCTCAGTGAAGCTGTAGAGAAATGTATTACAGTGGAAAGAAATATGCAAACAAATGATAATAGTATTTTTAGAATTAATAGGCGTGATAATGAACGTATGTACAATTCGCAAAGAGTGTATGGGGATTATACAGGGTACAGAGGTCAGGGATACCCAAACCAAAATAGTAACAGAAATAGCAATAATAGTAATAATGCTAATTACAATCGCAATAGATATGGCGACAGCAATAGTAACAATAGCAATAATAGGTACAGAAATAGTGGTAATAATGCGAATAGAAACTTTGCAACAAGAAGTAATGATAATAATATGAATTCCTCATATAGAAATAATAATAACAGGAACAATTCGTCGTATAGACCCAGTAATGGCAAACATAACCAGGGAAACTAATAGCGCCGGATAGCAAAGATTGTTATCCAGGAGGGCAAAAATGTTTCAAAATTTCAAATAACACGGATAATTCGATAACAATAACTTGCAGTACCATAAATAAAGAGCTTAAGTTTTTGGTAGACACTGGAGCAGATATTTCTATTTGCAAGCGAGGTAATATAGAAAACATAAATGAACGTAACATATCATCACTAAGTGGTATTACTTTAGATACGATTGAAAGTCTTGGCACCGCATATCTAACTTTAGAATTCGATAATAAGCCGATAACACACAAATTTCACATAGTTGAAGATAATTTTCCAATCAATACTAATGGAATCATTGGTAGAGACTTTTTAGAAAGATATAAATGCAAAATTGATTTTGAAACATACACGTTAACCTTCAATATAGCTGATGAAGAAGTTATTTTACCGATTACCCCAAAACGCGTTTATAAAACTGAAATATGTATACCAGCACGCTCAGAACTGATAACACCAGTCAACATATGTATAAGTCAGGAAAGCATTGTTTTGAACAAAGAATTATGTCCGGGAATTTTTGTAGGGAATAGCATTATACCATCAATAGGACTACAACACATAAAATTGTTGAATACAACTGACAAAGATGTAGTTTTGAAAGATTTGAAGTTAGAAACGAAGCCATTATCAAATTACAATATATATAATTGCGGCAACAATATCAATACAAGTAAAGGCAGAGTACAAAAAGTTTTAGAAGATTTAAATATCGAATCTATAGATCCATTAGCTAGGCAGTCCTTAAAAAACATAGTTACAGAATATAATGATGTATTCCACCTTGATGGTGACAAATTAACAACAAATAATTTTTATAGTCAAAACATTCAGATGACAGATTCTTCACCTGTTTACATAAAACCTTATAGACTACCTGAGTCACAAATGAGCGAAATAAACAAACAGGTAAATAAATTGTTAGAAGATGGTATCATTGAACCATCTGTGAGTCCTTACAATTCTCCATTATTGGTAATACCGAAAAAATCAGCAAATGACACGAAGAAATGGAGATTAGTAGTTGATTTCCGGAAAGTAAATGAAAAAATAGTAAGCGACAAGTTTCCTCTAACAAGAATCGAAGATGTCCTAGACAAATTAGGTAGGGCAAAATATTTTTCTACACTGGATATGACCAGTTCATTTCATCAAATTGGTTTGGATAAAGAATCAAGACCGATTACATCGTTTTCTACCAGGAATGGTCATTTTCAATTTACTCGGTTACCCTTTGGACTGAAGATATCGTCAAATAGTTTTCAAAGGATGCTTACAATTGCATTGAGCGGCTTAGATGCAGAAGCGTTTTTGTATGTCGATGACATTATTGTTTTTGGTTGTAGTATTCAACACCATCACGAGAACTTGATAAAAGTCTTTGAAAAATTGAGGCAGTATAATTTAAAACTGAATACGTGTAAATGTCGTTTTTTGAAAACAGAAGTAGTTTATCTAGGTCACCTTATAACTGATAAGGGTATACGTACCGACCCTGCTAAACACGAAGTAATAGAAAACTATCCAGTTCCCAAAAATGTAGATGAAGTCAGACGTTTCGTAGCGTTCTGTAATTACTACAGGCGTTTCGTTAAAAACTTTGCTGAAATAGCTAGAAATTTAAATAAACTGTTAAAAAAAATACTGTTTTTAGGTGGGACGAAGGTTGTCAAAAGTCTTTTGAAACATTAAAATCAAAATTAATCAATCCACCAATACTCCAATATCCTGATTTTAGGAAACCGTTTATATTAACTACCGATGCATCTAATTATGCACTTGGAGCAGTCCTATCACAAGGTGAAATTGGGTCAGATATGCCCATATCGTATGCGAGCAAATCGTTGAGTAAGCATGATATAAACAAGCCAGTTATAGAAAAAGAGCTGTTAGCTATACATTGGGCTATAAACTTTTTCCGTCCGTACCTTTATGGTAGAAAATTCTACGTAGTGACAGACCATAGACCCTTGGTATCGTTATTTTCTCACAAAAATCCATCATCAAAAATGACTAGAATTAGGTTGGATTTATGTGACTACGATTTCGAAATATCGTATAAGAAAGGTAAGATGAATAGCAATGCAGATGCGTTGTCAAGGATAGTATTGGACAGCGAAGCATTAAAAACGTTAACCCCTACCGAAAATTTACAAAAGCGTAATGATATATTAGTGATGACTAGAAACATGAAAAATAAACATGATGCACAAAAAGATGTCGAGCATAGAGGTGGCATCTCCAGTAAAGAGCCTGATCAACTTTTTATTTGGGAATGTACTTCAATCTCAGACATTAAATCGATGAAAAAACTTAGGTTTGAAATAATGAGTAAAATTAAAACACCTCAAATTGTAGCAAGTGATTTAGAAGTTGTAGTGAGATGTGGTGATAATCCAATAAACACAAAGCTGTATTTGGAGAAGCTACTATTGAAATTACTATCAATAAATGTAAAAGAGCTAGCATTAAATGCTCATGATGAAATTTTCAAATTAGTAACAAAGGAACAGTTTAAAGACACGTTCAACGCATTAAGAGGTAAAAATAAAGTAAATTTAAGAATACTAATATATAAAGAACCAGTAAGGGTATATGATAGGAAAGTACAGGATACTCTCATTAATGAGTGCCATAGTTCAACTATAGGAGGACACTTAGGTGTCAGGAAAACGACGCTAAAACTTAAACAAAAATACATATGGAAGAATATGGGTAGGATGATTAAGCAGCATATATTAAATTGTAAAGAATGCAAAATTAACAAGCAAACGAAACACACCAAAGAAAAGCTAACACTAACCGATACGCCAGGGACTAGTTTCGAAACAGTGTCAATAGACACGGTGGGTCCCCTTAGATTCTCAAATAATTTTAGATACATACTAACAATACAGTGCGATTTAACAAAGTATATTATTGCATGCCCCATTGAGACGAAGGATGCTAAGACCGTTGCAAAGGCTCTTGTAGAAAACTTGATTTTAAGACACGGGCACTTCAAAGTTCTTAAGTCAGATAGAGGTACCGAGTTCGTAAACGAGTTAATGGCGGAAGTATGTAAGCTACTGGAAATAAAACAGATTTTCAGCACTCCATACCACCATGAAACTCTTGGATCAGTTGAAAGAAGTCATAGAGTACTGAATGAATTTCTCTTAGGCTTCTGTAAAGATAATGAATGGGACCATTGGATACCTTATTTCTGTTTTGCGTATAACACAACACCGCATATAGACACAAACTACACTCCATACGAGTTAATATTCGGTAGATTACCAAACTTGCCTAATGAAAACTTATTGAATTTTGAACCAATCTATAATATAGATAATTATTCGAAAGAATTGAAAGCTAGATTAAAATTTTCGTTGCAAAAAGCAAAAGAGTTACTGGAGATATCAAAAAAGAAACGCATTGAACAATGTGTAAAATTTAATCCGTTAAATTTGAATGTAGGAGATATGGTCTTAGTAAAAACCTTTAATAGGAAAAAGAATCAACCACCATACCATGGTCCATATAGAATAGTACAAACTAAAGGAGTAAACTCTGTCATAGATCTAGGAAGTAAGTTAAAAGAAATACATAATAATAATTTAAAAAAATATTAGTAATATGTTATAATTGTAAAATTATATATATATAAAAAAAAAAAAAAAAAAAAAAAAAAAAATTTTGAATTTTAAGAAACATAAAATTGTAAAATTTTTCTTAAGGGGTAGGGTGTAGTGTACCCCTATAGTCACCCCTAATATCACAATTTAGTATGTGCACTTTCCCATAGGAATGTCACTCAATTTTAACTCAAAACAATAATAATAATAAATAATACTTGTTACAACAAATAACTATCCGTTTTGTAAAGCAACAATTATTAAATATTATTGTATTATTCTAGTTTTAAGGATACCGTTAGTTAAGTATAAAAGAAAGAAATTTTTGGAATAAAAATCAATTTTTGCTTAGCCTTTAAATCGGCTGTTTTATTTAAAAGCATTCAACTGCTTGAATTAAATCTAAGAGCATACATCTGCTCAGGCATAAAATCTGCCTAAGTCTTTTTAGAGCCAGTGGCGTTCATTAGCGCCGGCATAACCGGGTAGGCAGACTTTTATAAACCTTACAGTATATATAATATACAGTTGAGGAATAAACTCTATATAAAACCATAATTTTTAGGGTTTGTGGAAATTTGGGAAGAAATTCCAAAAATTAATTATGCCAATATTTATGGTGCTAATAAATATGTTTATACAAAAAATAAAAAAATAATTATAATAACACCTACAGTAGCAAAAATATTCAAAATACAAAAGAAAAAAGTCTACATACAGGCATAAAATACATGAAAAAATACGTGCAATATGTTTGATGTTGTCAACTTGTTTGAAAATTCTGTGATTACCAAGCCATCAACAAATGGCATCCAAATATGGTCTAATATGTTATTGTTATTATAATTATTTTTGAATTTTTTATTTTTTGTATAAACATATTTATTAGCACCCTAAATATTGACATAATTAATTTTTTGAATTTCTTCCCAAGTTTCCTCAAACCCCAAAAATGATGGGTGTATGTAGAGTTTATTCCTAAATGGTATATGTATATGTACATATGAATGTATGGACAAGGTGGATATCTATATAAAATATGAAGCAAAATGTCAAAATAACTAAAAAACACTTTTTGCAACTGTATTTTGATATCCATTGCACACCATAAGGCCAATTAAATTCGCATCTGCTATTAACTCATAAAATAATTTCTCTTAAATTTCATGTTTCAGTAAATGTCGCCATGCTCAAAAAAAGCTTAGAGCTTTTACACTAAAAAAAAAACTTACCAAAATCAACAAAACACGCAAAATATACAAATCGAAAAGTATTCGACTCGGCCGGTTTTTAAATTGTAAAAAAACTGGACTATTCGACATTCGAAAAATCAACATTTTGAAAAAACCGACAACCGCCCTACTTGTATACGAGTATTATATTAATTAAGCTTGTTTCTGTATTGTATGATTTTGCATTAACTTTTTCCTTAATTGAAATTAGATCTTTTCATATATTAAACAGAGTCTTGTTTTAGACTCGGTAGTTGTTCTCGAAACAGTTCTCTTCAAGTCACTTTTAAAACTGCTCGTTAGTTTACACACACACGGTTTCTTGTTAAATTTTTTTATTGTTTTAATGCTGCGAATGAAATACCAAAAGAGAATTTAAGTAACTTTTCGGTACAAGCAAGTCAGTATACCTCTTCTTTCTTCTGTCCTCTCTCCACCATAAACTCAGATTTGCTTCAAGAAAACCTATCGATTCTAAAACATGAGAAAGTAAATAAAGCACCAAGTAATTCAATCCTAACTAGTCCGTCGCCAGCTGTATTCTGTAATTCTGATAGTTGAAGCTAAATATCGACCACCAAAATGATTTTAAGGCATAAAAGAAAATTCATACATTTAAGAAGTAATTTCAAAATCTTAATCATCAAGACTTTTTCACTCAGAATTGCATGCGAATCAATTTTAAGGGATACAAATTTAGCTTCAGCTACTGATCTAGGCTGAACTTAAAAGGGCGTAAGAGCTTTAGCTTTATTTCTAAACAATACCACAATACCATTAATCATTTATGTGGTTTTTTACATATTTAATTTTTGTTTAAATAATTTGCACAAGTATTTAAACAAAAACTAAAATTTTGCTTAATCGAATTATAAACAGTAAACTCTTTTTTTTATTTAATTAAATTTTATATTTACTAATTTTTTTGTTGTAATTAACAATAACCATGTTTTCATTTATTTAATTTTCATTTTTTTGTATCATTTTAGACTGCGTAATTTTTAAATTTTACTTTTAAACTTAAACTCTTGGTTTACACTTGCGATTACAATCCGCAAATTTGCAATTCGCAATTCGTTCAAATGTTGTCGTACTCGTATTAAATGATACACTTTGCATCACACGTTCTTTTTTTTTCTTCGTTCGTATCAAAAGGTACGTGAAACTGGCGACATAGTCAACTCTTGATATTGCCAAATTGTCATCGTTGGTTTATTGAAATTTGATTCCATGTTTTTGTAATTGTCGTTGATGTGCAAATATTGCTGCGAGCAATGTTGTATTAAAAATAAAAATGAATGAATGAGTGCGCATGTGTGTATTCAACACTATGTGAAAGAATTAAGCACTACAGTGAAATCCAAAATAATGAACGTATGCTAATCGATTTAACGGTTACCGTTTCCTCATACATAAAATATAGATTCCGCCACTTTTATGTTTAAATTAAAATAAAAACAAACAAAAATAATTAATATTGTTAAAACAAAACTTTCGAAATTACAATTTCAAGTCAGGTACATCGAGATTTGATTGTACATTTATAAAATTAAATTACAACTATTTGTAACAGATACGAGTTTCTTTTATTTCAATATTAAGCAAATAACAACTACGAGTAAAACAAACAAAAAAATATAACGCCCTTACAACAATAAAACTTACTTGCAGGCAACAGCAAAATAAAAACAAATGGTCGAAAAAAAGTAACGAGTAAAATACCCGCATCCAATATGAATGATAACGATTAAACTCAATGCTCTATTTAATGCAATTGTCAATAAAACACAAGCCCTGTCATACCCAGGAACGTGCTTGCGTCACTTTTCTTTTAATGAACAGACGACGAACTGTTGAATGAATGAGTTTTTGAAGTCATAAAAGTCGAGTATTTTTTTTTTTTTTTCTTAATTTGACCATTGCCTATCGACCGACGCTTCTCAAAGCAATTAATTATGTGTGGCCACACACTGACTATCAGTCACTTTTTTTAATGAAATAAATCTTTCAAAGTTTTGGTAATCTTGAGAAAATTTTGCTGTTGTTATTTTTCTTGATTTGTAAGCAAGAAACAAGTAACTACACTGTACAAATAGTACGGAAATCCTGTAGAGTTTCATAATGGTTTTTAATAATTTAGAAGTTATTGAAGTGAGATGTTTCGGATCACGTTAGGTGTTTATTAGTGTGATCGACTCGGTTTTTCAACCGGTTTTAAAACCCGGGTTTTTCACACTCGGTTTTTTCAAAATGTTGATTTTTCGAATGTCTAATATTTCGGTTTTTTACAATTGAAAAACCGGCTGAGGCGAATATTTTTCAATTTGTACATTTTGCAACAAAATTAGCTTTTACCATGTTACCATATGGATTTTATAAAGGTATGTGCAGACGATTGTCAGATCTTACAATATTGCCAGCAAAATGTGCTCAAAATTTCTTACAACCGTGTGAACTGACAATTTTTGTCAGATGTCGTTGCCAGAAAAAGCATTGTCAGTCAGTCCATTGCAAGACTAGCAGATGACAACAAATTGTCAGGCATCTTAGACTGAGTTCACATCTGGCATTTCTTGTGTCTCATTTGCCCAAAAAAGCGTAAACAACTAATTACTAATGAAAAACTGTTTGATTCAGACATATATTTATTGATTTAAACAGTTTCCAATCATGTTGGATTCTATAAAATTGTCTATTAGTTATGTTTGAAACTGTTTAACTTAATAAATACGTATCTGAATCAAACTGTTTTTCATTAGTAATTAGTGGTTACGCTTTTTTTACGCTTGTGTGGCACATGGCACACAGATGGAAACCCGGCTTTACAATCGTGTGAACACATTGCAAAATCATTGCCAGATATTTGTCAGACATTTTAATTAATTTAATATTTAATATTAATAATTTAATATTGTCAGATGTGCGAAGTTTATGCATCTGACAATGGCGTCATTGTAAGAGAATTCTTTCTATGGGCACGCTTAATTTTAAAGAAAAAATTTATAATAAAATATATGCAGACAAAATCATTGCAATTGCTTCTTTATGGTCCATGATAATTTATACTTTCACTTTTTACATTTAACACAAACACAAACGATAAATATTTAATAATTCCTAACAAATGATTTAAATCTGACAACGCATAAGAACAGATCTAACAATGTGTGCATATGACAACCGTGTGAACTGACAATTTTTCTACTGACGATTTTGTCAGATGAATTTATTGTCATACAACCGTCTGGCAATAAATTGTAAGATTTTCTGACAACCGTGTGAACTGACAAGGAATATTGTGCTGGCAATTTTCGATTGCCAGTACATTGCCAGATCTGACAATATTGTAAGATCTGACAATCGTCTGTACATAGCTTAAGTATTTTTTTTTCAGTGTATAAGATGAAGATGAAAGTGTTTTTTGAACAAGGCAAATTACATTGAAAAATGGGCTTGAAGGCCAGCTTTGAGGGCAGGACGCACCCCCTAAAACACAACTTATCGCTATGAAATTTTTGTGTGTTTTTTTTTTACATAAAACTGAACCGATTTGGGGGGTGAAAGTAGAAGAAATAAAAAAAAGTCTCCATACAATTAACGGCCACTCTAATGTACATATGTTTTTAAGGAATTGTTTTAAGTTTTCAATGACAAATTGCTTTATTTTAAATATTCTTCCGACGAGTACTTTCAACTTGATGTTATACAATATTATTGAATATATAAAATCGTATGAATATATAAAAGACTAAATAAAATTACTCAAACACCTAATGATAATACCCTAATGAAAACACCCTAGTGAAAATATACAACAAATTTTGAGGTCCATCAGTTAATGCAATTTTGACTATGTAATTTTGACAGATGTGCAATCGCTTTACGTGAGTACCTGCCATTACCTTGCTGAGGTAATTTGAGCTATCTAAACTCTGCTGCTATGTCCGTGCCCATAGCAGCTCTGTTGAATGGCAACAGCACCTAGAACAGTGTCTGGCTGACCGCGTCACACCAACCACTAGCATTGATTTAACACTGGGAAGCCAAGACTATTCTCCCAGCGATGTTTGGTAGCAAACCACAACCACCACGATGATTCTCCGGCTTCCACGCTTAGGTGTTGTGTATACACCTAAGCGAGGTCCCCAAGAAAATTCCTCAACCATTGCCGGCACAGCTAACCACTCATCCATAAAGAACGCATGCCTGTGTCGCCAAATAACCAGTGCCTACTCCACACTTACCAAAATCATCCCTTTAACCCCTTAGGGGTCTACCCCTTTGGGGTAGGACGAACTCGGCATTTTAGCAAAGGAAACTGACGACCGCTACATGCACTCAAAACTTCAGAGCAGCGAGGACCACTCACGCGAGAAGAACGCAAGCTCGCCACCAAAACTTCTGCGCCTACTAAGACCCGACACTAAAAAGTGAGAGTGTCCTGGGGTCGTATCCAGGACGAAAAGCCATTTTAGCACAGAATTTTTGACAACCGCAATGCATTTATCTCTAAGCAGCCCAGCTGTCGGGCAACCGGCACCCGTGGTACCAGAAGTAGCCTCTGGTTAGACCTCGAAGTTCCACCACAAGGGCTTCACCTCTATCGTCTTTTGAACTCAGGGGCAGTTCTAGGTGACGCTGCACCTAGCTGACAACAACGGGCTTACAATATTTGTTTTCCTTTTATAAATATGTGCACATCCGTTACTCTGTTTATATTCAGAGATTGGGTAGTAACACATAAGTTTTACGGCTAATGAGCCAAAGGTCCGCCAGCGGAAAAAGCTACATTAACCTAGCTGGGGCCCCGGGGTTGCCACACCCGTAGTCCATAACAGACTCCCCTGGGGGGATGTAATTTTGACAACTTGCTATATCGTGGGAACCGTAAGAGGCAAACTCTTGAAATTTTCAAAAACGGTAAAACTAAAAATCCGAAAGTTATAAAATCGCCAAACCAAAAAAAAATCGCCAAAAACCAAAAAAAAATCGCTAAAACGAAAAAAAACACAAAATAAAAAAAATCTAGCACTGAAAGAAATCGGCAAAACCGAAAAAATCAACAAAATAATAAAATCGCCAAAATGAAAAAATAAACGTCAAAAAATCGCCAAAACGCGAAAAAGGCACCAAAACTAAAAAAAACTCGCCAAAATGAAAAAAATTGGCAAAATAAAAAAAAATCGCTAAATTGAAGGCAAAAACCGAAAAAATCGCAAAAACGTGAAAAAGGCACCAAAATTAAAAAAACGCCTAAATGATAAAATAAACGCCAAAAATAAAAAATCGACAAATTGAAAAAATGCCAAAAACCAAAAAAAAATCTCCAAAGCGCGAAAACGAAAAAATCGCCTATATGAAAAAAAAATCGCCAAAATGAAAAAAATCGCCAAAATGAAAAAAATAGTCAAAATGAAAAAACACCAAAAACCGAAAAAATCGACAAAAAAAATGGGGAAAAAAGTGCCAAAACTAAAAAAAGCGCGAAAAAACGCAAAAAACGCCAAAACTAAAAAACGCTCAAAACCGAATAAACTCAAAAACGAAAAAAAAGCCAAAATTATTTATTATATTGGCTAAAGTTCGTATTACATATCTTGTGTCCGTATGGAACCCTATGTGCGCGGGTCAAAGTCGCACTTTATTGAATTTATTATGTTTTAACTTTAATGTTTCTACTGTTTCAATTGTGTTCCTAGCATAAGCCTAGCGTATAAAAATAGTATTTTTAATCAAGTATAAAAATAGTATTTAATCAAACACAGTGTTGCCCATTAGGTTGGTTCGAACAGCTGTTTTGTATGATTATGGTTATGGCACGTCTAATATAAGCTTCAACATTGTTTGATAAAACCCATAAAAATAGAATTAAAATATGAAGATAAACCCGCTCGATTGACATAAAAATAACTAAATTCACACTTGAAAGTGAAACCGGTGCGTTGTTCTGGTTTCCTTCATACAAATTATATGGACATGACAGTTGGAGAGCTAAAAAACGCTTGTTGTTTTGTTTCATTATGGTGGTAAGGTTTTTAAATTTTTCGATATGAATAGTGTGCTGTGTATAGCCCATTTAATTTTATATGTGAAAAGTCTGCTGTGCATACCCATTTAATTTTTTTATATGAATAGTGTGCTGTGTATAGCCCATTAAATTTCTTACGTGAAAAGTCATTTCTTATGTGAAAAGTTTGCTGTTCCGAGCCATTTAATTTTTCTATATGAAAAGTGTGCTGTGTATAGCCCAATATAATTTTTCTATGTGAAAAATAAACTGTATAATTTGTAGTTTGGTGCCAACATCAGTTATAATTGAAAAATTCTTTCTGTATCGTTGCCGTGCGAATGCAAACAAAATCCTTACAAATTTGAAATTGTTTGGAAATACATTTTCGTTATTATAGTTTTAAATTTTAGTTGCTTTTTACTTTGCGAAATTCTGTAACAATTTTCAAATTTATTGTACTCGACTTTTTTCTCTGAAGAATTTGTGTTCATATGTGAGATAATTCGAGAAACTGTAACTTTTCAGATGACAAAAGTTAAAAATAAAAAAATCTTTGGTATGGTCTCAGCAAATTAACATAAAAATAACAAACATAAAATACTCAGGGTCAAATGATAAAATCAATTATATTCGAATCGCTTTGTCTTTTGTACGTTTTATTTCATAAAAACTTAAAACACTCCTTTTTAATCAATAACCGAAAAATATAAATAATTCCAGCGAAAATAAGTACAACAAAAAATGTAACAATTGAAAGTAAAATAAATGATTTTGTTAGTATTTGTTAAAATCTCAACGAAAAATAATAATAAAAATATTGCTGTACATGCATAAATAAAAATAGATGAATAATGGAAAAAAATGAAAGTACAAATTAATTAAAATCCGATGACTGACTTTGGGATTTGTTTGAGTTTACAGCATGCACGAGTTTGGCCGTAGTTTTGGGTCCAAGGGGAACAAAAAAACTCTGATAATGTTTAAATTGAATTAAATTTTTTTTTAAGTTCAAGGCTAAAAACAAAAGTACTTCTATTACCAAATATGTTGGTTGCGTCGCCTTTTAATGTTTGTTTGTTTTCTTTTTATTTTTGTGCTGTGGTTATTCAAATAATAAATCTAATTATAAATGTCTCGTATTTATGTTTTAGGCATTTTAAACCTTTAAATCATTAAAACAAACTGTGTATTCGGTTGTGTGTGCATATAAAAAATATCAATCATTTATAATAGCCTAATTAATTTTTTTCTCTCTTTTTGTTTTAAGAGCTCGTTAATGAGTTTAATTAATTTTGGTACCAAAAATTTTATACATATGTTGAACCAAAGAATTTTTTAAAGTTTTGAATGAATTTTACTGAATTGTTGAAGGTATTTAATTTACGGATATCATTTAATTTGCATTAAATTATTTAAATAAAGTTTATATTATTTTATTCTAGAAAAAAATAATAATAATTAGCATTGAAAATTTTCTTTTATTTATTCGTAACATTTTGCATTTTTATTTTAAAATCCATACTTCCTATGTCCGCTTCTCATGAAAATACAAAACAAAAAAATAGTTTCTCACAGAAAATTAACATATTTTTGTTATTTCATTTGGAAAACTAGGGAAGTGTCGGTTAAACTAAAATCATTTAGTTAATTTTTTTTTTAATTAAATTAAATATTTTCATGTCATTTAAAACAAAGACTACAAATATTTTTAAATATTAATATTTATGTATATTATAATTCTAAATATTTACTCAAACCATTTTTTTTTTGTTGGATGAACAATTCATACGCCTTCTTTTGAATATAATAACAGTAGCTTTAATGTTTTTTATATATATGTATATACATAATTTATTTTGGTTTATTATTTTGTTATCATGCTATTAAAATAAAAATTAAAGTTTCTGTGTTACAAATAAACTGGAATTTAAACATTTTTAAATCATACACTCAAAAATTAATTTAACCGGACATCCTTTTGTTAAGGCCTACAGCTTTAACAAAACTTCCCTCTTAATTTTTTCACAAGCATTATAATAATAAATATGTATGTATATCTTGCGTTATATACATAAATATTTATTACTTTGCTTTTTTGCCAGCAGCGAATAATTTTTGAAAAATTACAAAGCAGTTTGCCTAAACTGGTAACACAGACAAATTGGGGTACTTTTTTCGCGATTGGGGATGAAAATTTTGTGTTGGGGTGCTGAAGATTCGTTGTGGATGATCACCAAATTTTAGGGTATTTTTGAGGATTTTTTTTTTTATAACTGATGGTAACAAGAATGATTTTTGAGCTAAGAAATGTGCATCTGGCAAGTCTAAAAATGTGTGTTATTGTTCATAGTGAACGATTTCTAATAAAGAAGAAGTATCAAGGCAGATTGACCAATAATTAACACTACCATAACAAAAGTGCATAACAAAATGCAATATGACTTCTTGGAATATACACTCACTTTAAATTGAGTTATATTTTGTTGGGACAAATTTAATCCTTCTGTTGAAAAGCTAAAGCTTTTTAATACAAGTACTATGTACAACAAGATTTCTGAAGTTGTTGAAATAGTAAACTTTGGTTAACAATTTTTTAATACTTTTGTAATAAAATCATGCACTAAACCACTTATCAGAACTTTTACGATATGAGGGATTTTTCAAATGCTCTACTACAGCGAAATCTTCTAAAACAAACGCTAAACAACACTGTTTGCAACACATTTGTTTCAGTTATTGCAGGTATAGGAGTAAAGAAGAAAATACTTCGTGACGGAAGAATTTGTGATACTTGCTTTTTCATACGCATGGGCGCGTATACAAACGTCATGCATGTACATACGCACACACGTTGTGTGTATGAACTTTAATTTTTCTGCGCCCATACATTAACATTAGTTGTGGGCGCTTGCTTAAAAAAAAACACTCTTAAGGCTCAGTTAGCCGACTGTAATGTAATGTAACAGTAACGTAGAAAACAGCTGATCGGGGATGACAAATCAAAAATTGGGGATAAGGTCTAGAAAAAAGCTGGCAACACTGTTTGTTGTTACTAATGCTAATAAAAGATCTTTGCTCAACGAATTCACTATTTTTTTTAATATACAGCAAAGGTACAGTGGAGTGGCAGGGGCATCTACAAAAGTTACAAGCTCCCAAAGAATTTCGACACCAGCATTTTCCAAATTGTATGCTCTTTGGAGCTATCTTGTCCTGCATAAAGGTGCCTGAAAGCACAGTGACTATAAAATATAACACTTCTTCTATTCGAAAGAGTTTGTTTCATCGAAATCGGATACCATTATTTTAAATTTCACTCCACTGTGCGTTTTTAGGTTCTGTGAGTGGATTATGACTATTTCCGCGATGATAAAAATCTCATTTCTCTTAAAAATGGGGGACAATGGTTCAGAAGCGAAACATTCGAATACATTCGAAAGATATTCGGTAGATTTCTAACATTTTCACAAAAATTTTTTAGAACAACCAGAGATATTATGTAATACTTTCATTAAAACAAATGAGAGTAGAGTATTAGCAAAAAATTCCTTAATTATATGCTATTATGATTGTTTTTATTCCTTTGCCAATATTATGTTGTGGACAGCTTTTATTTTCTTCAGTGTATTGATAATAAGTCAAGGAATTCAATAAAGTAGCTCAATTAATAAAAGTCTATTGCAAACTTTGCAAAAAAATCATAAATTTATGCAAATACAATGAACAATCAACTTATGCATTTCAGAATATGACACATAATAGTAAAATCTAAATAAAATAATTACAGGTGTCTTATTTGCTTGCAAAGCAGCGCAGCAATAGAAGTTTTAAATTTTTTTTATTGCAATTGGCTTTGAAAAGTTTTGTATGTATGTTTTTCTGTATGTCAATATGGAATAGGAAATGACACAATTTCTTAAATCAAAAGTCATTGTTTGAATACAATTATTAGTGGTATTCACACCGAACTTGTTAATTTGTTACTCGGTAGTTTGTTAATTTGTTAAAGTTATCAACTGTGAACGAAACCCCTTTTTAAAACTTTGTTAGTCTGGTAACTTTCGTAGTAAAACAGCTGATTTATTGTTCCGACGCAATTCATTATTCTGAAAAAAAAAAATAAAACATGCAACGAGAAAGTGTAAAAAAATCACAAATGACTTTTTTATTATATTTATTTAGAAAATGCAACAGCTGATTGTGAGTTACTAACTAACAGCTATTTTATCACGGGTGCCGTGTCGTCAATTTGTTAAATGTTAATCTGGTAGCGCGTTAAAAATACAAAAACAAAATGCGTGTAAAAAAGTAACGATTAACGACTAAAGCCTGCAGTACACGGCATGTAAGAAACCACATGCGCATGTGGATCTGACGCACGATGCTACATTTGCTACATGCCGTATACCATATGGACATGTATATATTAACATGATGATGAGATGAGCTGCCCCCAGAAAATGTCTTCTATTCGGCTACATGAACCACATAAGTATTTTGGAACAAAAGTACTATACTAGTATATACTTATATAGTACCATTACTAGTATTTTAAAAAAATGGAACGAACATGCTGAAAATTCTCGTGACGTCATCACCACATACGCATGTGGCTTTTTACATGCCGTGTACTGTAGGCTTAACAAACTAACAAGCTCGGTGTGAATACCACTATTATATTTCTTTCTATTCATTCTGTTAATTCGTTTACTAACTCAGTCAGTTACTCATTCAATTGGTAGAAATAGGTGAAATTTGCCAAGTTTTTTAAGAACCTTAAATGCAGACAACTCAATCAATTGGCTAAGGCTTTGAAATTTCTCAATTAACAATTACAAGTAAATTACGTTTGTGTTAAACCAAAAGAAAAGAAATCGTAGTGTAGTATTTCAGTTATTAAGTTATGAATGAGCAATTTCTATCCAAGTACGAACACATAACTTATTGAAGGTACCTGCAAATTAAAATAAATATTTAACTATTCATTATACAATACATTACATTCACTACTTGTGGAAAGCAAAAAAAAAAAAAAAAGACACAAGTGAAGAGAAAAAAAAAATTCAATAAATAAATTGAAAAGAAAGGTAAATTACATTGCAAAGAAGAAATCATAAATAAAAATTAAAAAAATGTATGTGTATGAATTTATGATAAATGAAGAAATAATTGTATTAAAAATAATAATTTAACAATTGCAATGGAATAATTAAATCGTAATAATGAAGTAAATATGTACAACTAAAATCAAAAGTGAGAAAAATATAAAAACGTAAAAGCAAGTGTTGGAGTAAAGCATTACAGTCCTACGGTAAAATGTGAAAGATATGAACCAATTTCTTTATTAGTTGCCAAACAACAGCCTAACTAACTAGGAAACAAAATTGAAAGCTAACAAAAACCCAACAAATTATTGAGAATTACAAACCTACAATCACAGTTCGCCCAGACACTTGAGCAAAAAAAAAAAAAATAATTAAATAAATAAATAAACAAACAATCATTAATTGAATTTGTTTATCGCATAAACATTTTTTTTAAGACTGTGAATTGCGGTTGAATCCTAGAATTTAGTATTTAGATTAAATGTCAATGAACAAATTCCTTAAATTCGTATTTATTTTGACACGCGTTAAATAAAAATAAGTCCCAACAAACTAATCAGTTTAGCAATAAGACTTGCATAGTGTAAATTAGGACTAAGAAATTGCAATTTAATTTTTTTTTCTATAATGCTGCCCTACATGAATAAAATTTTTTGTTTATAATTTATTCGAATAAACGAACAATAATTTTTGACTCCAATACCAATAATTTTTGACTCCAATACCAATTCCAATAAAACAATTCATATATTCGAATATGAATATTCTAAATTTTTAAATTTATTCGAATAATGGAATAAAACTATTTGCAACTTTAATTCTAACAATTTCTAATTCTATTATTTAATAAAACATAATAGGCTTTAACTGTTTTATTCGAATATAACTTGAAATTTATTCGAATACTGGAATGAAAAAATTCACAACTTTTTATTTAAAAAAATTTTCTATTCGAGTACTTTACAAAATTAAATTGTTTTTTGCCTTTTCCACTCGAAATTCATTCGAATAATCGCATAAAATCTGAAATTTATTCGAATACTGAAATAAATAAAATTCACAACTTTAATTTTAAAAGTTTTGCACTGGAAAAATTTATAGAATATAAAAATTTCAAGTTTTTTCTTTCCTAATTATTTCGAATAATCGAATTAACATTTACATTTATTCGAATAATTAAATAAAATACATCTATTTTCAACTTCAGTTTTGACAATTTTGTATTAGAATACTCAATAAATAAAACGTGGCCTAAATTTGTTTTATTCGTGATACATTCGAACAATGGAAAAAATCTGAAATTTATTCGAAAACTACAGGAAATAAAATCCACAACTTTAATTTTAAAAATTTTGCATTCCAGAAATAGACAGAATATAAAAATTTAAAAGTCTTTAATTCCCAATTTATTCGAATAACCTAACTAATATATAAATTTATTCAGATAATGAATTAAAATATGTTCTCAACTTAAGCAACTTTGACATTTTTGTATTAGAATACCCAACAATCCAAACGACTTTTAAATTTTTATTATGCGTAATTTATTCGAATAATCCAATTGAAATTTTATTCGCATACTGAAATAAATACAATACACAACTTTAAATTAAAAAATATTTAGTGCGATTAGTTCACAAAATAAAGGAGTCTTAGGCCGCTTTTGTTCACAGTTCATTCGAATAATCGTATAAAATCGAAAATTTATTCGAGTACTGAAATAAATGAAGTTCACGACCTTAATTTGTAAAATTTTAAAATCCAATACTTAACAGAATAAAAAATTTTTTAGTATTTTTCATTCCTTATTCATTCGAATAATCGGATCATTATTTTAATTTATTCGAATAATGACATAAAATATGTTTTCATCTTAAATATTGATTTTTTTTTATTTAAAATAAGAAACCAAACTACTTTTTGTATGCGTAGTCCATTCGAATAAACGAATAAAGCTTAAAATTTATTCGAGTATTGAAATAAATAACATTCACGATTTTAATTTAAAAAAATTTAACTTCGAGTAGTTGACAAAATAAAAAAGTTTTCAGGCTTTTTTTACTCGTAACTTATTCGAATAATCAAATTAAATATTAAATTTATTCGAATACTGACATAAATAGAATACACCACATTTATTTTAAAAATTGTTAATTCGAGTTATTGACAGAATAAAATATTTGTAATCCTTTTTCATACGCAATTCATTCGATTAGTCGAGGTAATATTGACATTTATTCGATTAATGAAATTAATTATATTTTCGACTTCAATTTTGACCATATTGAACTAGAATATTAAACAAAGCAAACTAGTTTTTAATATTTCTAGTTCGAAATTTATTCGAATAATTTTAAATTTATTCGAATAATGATATAAATAAAATTTATAGTTTTGATTTAACAAATATTTAACTTGTAGTAGTAGTTGACAAAATAATATATAGGTTTTGATATGTAATTCATCCGAATAATCGAGATAACCTAAAAATTTATTCGATTAATGAAATAAAATATATTATCAGAGGTCAAATCGTCACATCCGTGAACGTACAACTCGTCACGTAAAAACACAATTTTCGGTTTATGACATACGTGAACGTATTTAAATCCCATTCAGTTTATACGATTGACGTATCATTTAATTTGTTTTCGTACGATTGCCGATACGATCACGTAACGATTTGAACCCAGCTTTAGTTTTGATTATTCTAAAACAAACTTGAATTTGAATGTTTTTATTCCTTACTTATTCTAATAATCGAATAATTTTTTCTTACTTATATGAAAAATATTTGGAATTTATTTGAATAATAAAACTCGCAACTTTAATTTAAATATCAAATGGTTTTAAGTCTTTAACGTCCCTTTTCACAATGTATGATTAACAGCCAACGTGAACTTTAACTGACAGTTCTCCATACAAAACTTGCCGTTAAAGTCCCTGTTAGCTTTTAATTGTACATTGTGAAAAGGGCTGTTAAACTAGTAACTCATTCGAATAATCGAATACAAAAAATTTATTCGCTTAGTGAAATAAATAAAATTGCAGATTTATTTAAAAAAATTTAAATAGTTTCAGTTTTAGCTCATTTTTATTCGAATAATGAAATAAAATTTCAAATTTACTCGAATATTGAAATAAATAAAATTCACCACTTTTACTTAAAAGTTTTTAGTTCGAGTACTTGTGAAAATAAAATGTATCAACACTTTTTCTTTCGTATTTCATTCCATTAATCGAGTTAAGCTTGAAACTTATTGGATTAATTGAAAATAGCATGTCCTTAACTTTAATTTTAAAACTTTTGAATTCGAATATGTAACAAATCAAACGAAATTTTAATATTTTTATTCGTATATTATTGGAATAATCGAATAAAATTGAAAATTAATTCGAATAACGAAATAAATAAAATTCATATACATATTTTATTTAACAAATATTTAGTTCGATTCGTAATTCAATCGAATAAATTTCAAGAATAGCTAGATTTAATCTTCAATACATTTTAAGATTAGCTCGAGTAAATCTTGAAGTTTGTGCGATTAATGAAATAAAATATATTTTCAACTTTAATTTTAAAAATTTTAAATTAAAAAACTTAACAAACCAAAAGAATGATTGACTTATTTTATTCGTAATTAATACGAATAATTGAATAAAACTTGAAATTTATACAAATGCTAGAATAAAAAAAAAATATTTCTAACATTATTATTATTCTAAAAACGAATAATTGTTAAACTAAGTGTTGTAAACTAGCTGCTTCATAATTTATTCAAATAAATGAGTACAACTTTAAATTTATTTGATTGCTGGAATAAAAAATGTTGCCAACCTTAGTTTTATTAATTTTGAGCTCGTTTATATTCACGTAATTTACTCGTATAATCGAATACAAAACTTTGAACTCCAATATACATATAATATACCAAAAAAATGTTTAGCTTCTATATATTCGTTATTCACATGAATAATCGAATAAAATTTTAAATTTACTTGACTAATATACAGGGTGGGCCAAAAGAAACCAAGGGGTGTAAAAGTTTAATAGCTTTTTTGTTTATTAATTTTTTTTATTTTTTCTTTCAGATTATATATTAGACAACACTTGGAGAATTTATAATGGAGAGGTTCACAACTGAACAGAGAACCAGAACAATAGAATTTTATTATTTAAACCAGAGATCAATTATTTTAACGCAAAGAGCATATCGTCGACATTTTAACGTCAGAATTTCGCCCTCTGAAGCGATGATTCGTTGCTTAGTTAATCGTCATCACCAACATGGCAGCGTAAGAAATTTGCCTCGAACCGGTAGACCACGTTTAAGTCGCACCAGAAACATCTGGCAGAAGGCGTTCTGCTCAGCTAGAAATGTCTCGTACGTCACTACGGCGCATTTTAAAAAAAGATTTACAGTTATACCCATATAAGGTGCAATTGGTCCAAGAATTAAAACCCGCAGATCATCGGCAACGTCTAAATTTTGCAGTTAAATTTCAAGAGTTGGCCAGAAATGAAATCAACTTTATTGAAAATTTGATTATGAGTGATGAAGCTCATTTTCATTTGAATGGCTTTGTTAATAAGCAGAACTGTAGGTTCTGGGGTTCTCAAAATCCAAGAGCCATTCATCAACGCCAATTGCACCCCATCAGGTGTACAGTATGGTGTGGGATCACATCTGAAAATGTCATTGGGCCCTACTTCTTCGAGAATGAAGATGGAAGTGCTGTAACCGTAAATGGAGAGCGGTATCGGTTTATGATAGAAAATTTTTTACGTCCTGCTCTTGAAAACAGACCTGGTATGTGGTTTCAGCAGGACGGAGCCACTGCCCGAGACACATACTGCCCGAGACACAATGGCACTTTTAAGTCAAATTTTTGGAGAGCGAATAATTTCTCGAAATTCGGAAATTATTTGGCCAGCGCGATCGCCAGATTTGACAGCACCCGACTATTTTCTTTGGGGTTTTTTGAAGGAGCGAGTGTATGTGAACAAGCCAGAGACAATCCTTGAACTCAAGGCAAACATTGTTGCAGAAATTCGAACGCTACAGCCACAAGTTTTGAAAGATGTTATGGAAAATGCTCTAAAAAGAGCCCATCAGTGCGAAGCTGAAAACGGTGGTCATTTAAGACACATCATTTTTTATACATAGTGTAAAAAAATTTCCATTTTGTATATTATATAATCTGAAAGAAAAAATAAAAAAAAGTTAATAAACAAAAAAGTTATTAAACTTTTACACCCCTTGGTTTCTTTTGGCCCACCCTGTAGTAAAAGCTTGAAAGATTTAGTTATAAAAAAATTGGAATTCGAGTACATGTGTTTGCATCCAACTTGAATAATCGAATAAAACTGTAAATAAAAAAAATTAAAATTAATTTTAAAATTTTTTAACGCACTAATAATCCCTAATTAATATTTTGCTTATTAAGTAAAATATTTTTTTATTAAAAATATATCGAAATTGATTATTGAGGGGTTTGGTTGCATCCTATGCTAATGCAGATCATCAGGGAACCTTTGCCCAAGGTTTCTTAGAACAACTAGAGTTATTATTATGTTTTAAACTTTCATTTAAACAAATGAGAAGCTTAACAACAAATAACAAAGTTGCAACAAGAACTCAATAATCAACATGTTTTTTTTTATTTTCTGCCTTTACCATTGCTACATTGGCTGACTTTGTTACAATTTAAATTAAAAATTTTTTAACACTATTTAAGAATAGAGTGTTGCCACACAAGTATTTTTTGCCCGGGTGCAGTCAAGTTAATAATTAGTGTTTTTTATGGGAATTGTTAAAATTTAAGTTTAGAATTTTTTAAACGCACTAATAATCCCAAATTAATATTTTACTTATTGAGTAAAATGTTTTTTTATTAAAAATACATTGAAATTGATTAAAAAAAAATAAAAATTTAAGTTTAAAATTTTTAAACACACTAATAATCCCAAATTAATATTTTACTTATTAAGTAAAATATTTTTTTTTATTAAAAATACATTGAAATTGATTATTGAGGGGTTTAGCTGGATCCTATGCGCATTTCAGTGTTGCTAATGCAGATCATCAGGGAACCTTTACCCAAAGCTTCTTAGAACAACTAGAGTTATTATATTATAAACTTTCATTTAAACAAATGAGAAGCTCAATAACAATAATAACAAAGTTGAAACAAGAACTCAATAATCAAGTAAGAAAATAAAAAACATGTTGATTATTGAGTTCTTGTTTCAACTTTGTTATTTGTTATTGAGCTTCTCATTTGTTTAAATGAACGTTTATAATATAATAACTCTAGTTGTTCTAAGAAGCTTTGGGTAAAGGTTCCCTGATCATCTGCATTAGCAACAGTGAAATGCGCATAGGATCCAGCTAAACCCCTCAATAACCAATTTCAATGTATTTTTAATAAAAAAATATTTTACTTAATAAGTAAAATATTAATTTGGGATTATTAGTGCGTTTAAAAATTTTAAACTTGAATTGTAGCAATTCCCATAAACAACACTAATTAATAAAAAATTTATTCCATTATAGAACCTTAACTATAACTATTTTGAACAGGAAATTAAACGTAAAATTAATTGGACTATTGAAATAAAACATCTTTTCAAATTTGATTAGATTAATCGAATACATTTGGAAATTACATAAAAACCAAAATTTAGTCGATTATTCAAGTAGCCTTTCTTCTGCAGATATATTCGATTAATCGAATAGATTTACAAAATAAGAAATTTATTCGATTATGAAAGTAAAGAAATTCTCAACCTTAACTTTGACTATTTGGAATAGTTGAAAAATCAATTTTTTTTTAAATTTTGTGTTCGTAAATCATTTTGATAGCCAAATAAATTTAATTCGATTCAAATTATATATCTTCTCAAATTTTATTCTACCCATGTGAAATTCGAATAAAATTCAGAACTCTAGTTGGTGCCCTGTAATAATTTCATATTTTATTTATTTTCATTGATTCGGAAAATGGAGACTACTATGTAACTTAAATGTAAAAATATTCAATTACCAAGTATATATTTTGTTTATGGCTTATTAGATATTTCAATTTGTTTATACATATATATTTTTTTAATATTTAAAAGCATTTGTTAAACAACATTTTCTAAAACTCAGCACGGACTGAAAACACATGAAGAGCAATACATGCATATTTTAAACACTTGATTTGCATTCAATTAAAAGCTTAATGGTGAGATTATTTTAATTTAATATATTTACTTACATATACATATATGTATTTTTATTTCATATAAAATTAATTCGAAAATGCTTTACCCTTCTCTCGATTGACATCGTCATCAGCTCCATGCAAAAACAAAAAAAAAACAAAAAAAACAGTGCAATAATATTTTATTTAGTATGAATATGAGCTAATAAAAATTAACAAGTAGTTTTTTGCTAAATATATATAGATTTCATTGCGATGTCTTCTAGCTTCTATGAAGCTTATATTTTTTTTACCTAAAAACATGTTAAGTAGAAAATGGAGAGACGCTATACAAACTTGTTTGATGATTTTCCCAGCCTTCAGTTAAAGATTTTTATTTGACTTTAAGTTTTTGTTGTTGTTTTCGTTTTTTTGCTATTTTTAATTTATATTTCTAACTTCTTTAGACGTCTTTTTTTTCTATTGGCAACCAAGCGTACCAGTACGTTCAATCAAACATACGAGTGACTGCACTTGCAGCTTTACAGAGGGATAATTGGTAATTCGTAATAAAACTGCATAAATTTGCTGTAAAATCGACTGCATTTGCATGTTGAATGCAGTAATTGATGTTAGAAATTATATTCTCCCACCATAAAACACGATTTGTAAAAAAGAAACGAAACAGAAGAGCAAAAACATAAAAGCACAATAAAATCAGGTATGAAAATTATGAGCAGGTTAATTTATATAAACGTTTCTCTACTGATGACTTGTAAACTTTTCAATAATGACTCTTTTTTCAAATAAAGAATAGCTATAAGAAATGTTTATTACTTAGCGATGAATCGAAAACTTTAAAATGTTTTGAAAAAAAAACTGCTTGAATTAGGGAAAACGTAAACTTTTTAAAATTTACTTTATTGAGGAAATACTGAGTGTAGAGCACACACGCACCCAGAAAAAATTTCATATTAAAATTTACGAAAACATTTTTCAGCATTGATTTTGCTTCATATGTGTTTCATGTTAATTCAACATGATTTGCAGTAAACTTCAAAGAAATTGTTTCCTTTTAAAATAATTTAATTTTATATTTATTTAACATTCCAGGAATTTTAAATTAAAAGCAAGAATTATGTTGAATTAAAGTTATTTCACGTTGAAACATCGTGAATTTAATCGAATGCAGTCATTTCATTTTATTAATTATTTAACTTACGTTTAATTTACATAATATTGGCATAGGCATCTGAAATTTTTAGCAAGCCAAGTAAAATGTGATGAATTTTAAATAATAAATAACAAATAACACCAAACTTAGTTTTATTCGGCCCTGTTCTGTAAACCGAATCCGAGTAAATTTCTGATTTTCAAAAAGTTATTAATGATCCTGCAGGCGTGCTTAAAATCTTACATGATAATTTTCTTTCAAATATGATATTTGAGAATCTATATAATAAAAAAATTTTAAAAAATCTAAACAAAAGATTTCTATTGTCGGAGTTAGGTTTCTAAAGTCGTGCGATTTCAAATCGATCGGTTTACAGAACAGGCCCGATTATTATTATTCGAACTTAATTTGTTTCTATATGTATGATTTGATTAAGCTAAAGTTCGTATGGCTTTGTAAGCCAACAAATAACACCTAAGTTGTTATAAATATTCTCACAAACGCGTAGTAGAACGGAACAACTAGCTGTTTTCAAAAGCCACTACACCTTCATCATTAGGATTCTTTGTGTTTCGTGTCACTTGATGTAGATTTTTGCTTTATATACTCAGCCGTTATTGCAAATGGAATATGTGAATTGTTTTCATTTATCATTTTACAATTTGCTGAAAGCTTTTTTTGGAAATGAAAGCTCAATTTTAAAATCTCTAAGTTTAAAACAGTCTTGCCATTGCCGTTTGTTCTTTATAAATTACGCACATACCGTTCAATTTGCTTATTTTTGTTCTATTTGAGGCAAACACTTTTGATACGTTACTTTTAAGTATATTTGTTTACAAATAGTGCCTTTACAAAATTGAAATTGTTCAATTCACAAGCTTATCTAATTATGTTTAATTTCAAACAAAAATGTGTTCTAATTCTACGAATGAATTTTATATGTTTTGTGCGATGGTTTTGGTCTCAACATTTTCGTTTCTATTTGACCAATGTCAAAGGGGGTAAAAACTGAATTTTGGTACCTTTTTGCGCTCGACATATCTTATAAATTATTGAACGTACTTTTCTTCTGGACAGAGTCTCGAAGAAGTTTTGGCACTTGCTGAAAATTCGCGCTTCTAAGGGGTAAAATCGTAGCCGATCTTGGTACTTTTTTCTTAATGATAATACATACATGTATGTACATTTAGAAATATTTTACTATTGCTTCCAAACGCTCAGTAGAAGCTGTGGTAATACAACGCATGTTATTTTTCGAAGAGCCCAAAAAATGTACTAGAAAGGTTAAATACAGGAAACGGTGTTAAAATTTTTAAAATTCCGGAGAATTCATATAATTGAAACATTTTGAAACTGAGTTAATTATAATTAAGTCATATAGTGCGTTCTTGATCATTGGCATTAAAGGGTTATTTTGAAGGTTAATTTGGTAACTTTCAAAAAATACTTTTTAAAAAGGTACATACACATTCAAAAAAAAAAAGACTTAAAAAAAATTTAATATTCTTTTTGGAAGCAGCACTCTTTTGAAAGACTGCTTTTGGGAAATGGTACTTTTTTTGAAAATGTACTTTTGGATAAAGTCCTTTTTGAGAGATGTGCCTTTTGAGAATGGTATTTTATGAAAAGAAAACTCTTCCAATGTAAAAATGTAAGAAAAGTTATATACATACTTAAAACCGGTTCAAAAAAGCCATTTGTTTAAAAAATACTTTTTAGGAGAAGAACTTATTTAAGAAAAGTACTTATTCTAAGCAAAAACACCATTTGAAAACGTACTTTGCAGATAAGATACTTTTTTGAAAGAGTAGTTTATCGAAAAAGGTACTTTTTTCAAAAAGCTGTTTTTGGAAAGGGTACTTTAAAGAAATTCTTTTTGTAACAAGTACTTTTGCAAAAAGTTTTTTTTTTGTTTGGGAAAAGGTACTTTTTGAAGAAAGTATTTTTGGAAAAGGTACTTTTGGAAGAAAGTACTTTTTGGGAAAGGTACTTTTTGAAGAAGGTACTTTTTGAGAAAGTTAATTTTTGGAAAAAGAACTTTTTTAAAAGAATACCTCTTTCCAAAAAGTAGTTTCCTTAAAAAGTACCTTTTTCAAAAATAAACTTTTTCCACAAAGTACTTTTTTCTAAAAAGTAGATTTTTTCAAAAAGTACGTTTTCTAAAAAGGACTTTTTCCAAAAAGTACACTTTTAAAAGGCCCTTCTTTCAAAAAGTACCTTTTTCAAAAAAAAACTTTTTCCAAAAAGTACCTCATTCTAAAAAATACTATTTCCAAAAAGTACCCTTTCAAGAAAAGTCCTTCCAAAAAGTATCTTTTCTTCAAAAAGTACTTCTTTAATTTTTCAAAAAGTACCTTTTTATAAAAAGAACTTTTTCCTTGTTCTAAAACGGTATTTTTTTAAATTACGCTTTAAAAAGTCTTTTTTTCAAAAAGTACGTTTTTAAAGAAAGTCCTATTTTAAAAAAGTACCTTTTCCAAATTCTGGTGAATGTGTTTAATGTTTTATAGTCGTATATACTTCAATATAAGATTGTTATGGTGCTGCTGTCATTCTGAAATAATTAAGTAGCAGGCTATAGGCTGATTTTTGTAGCCTGCGGCATTTGTAGTCCTATAGCCATGAATGTGTTTAATTCCTAAGCGCTCCAAAACACAACGCTTGTCGCTTTTGTTTAGATATAGCTGGAACTTTGTTAAAGGTTTAAAAACAACACTCACAGTTTGTAGCAGAAATTTATTGCATATATCCTAAAGTTGCAGAAAATTGAATTCCGCTGTTTTGATTCGTTTGAGTTTGCAGATACTTTTGTAACCGAAGTTTTTAGTAAAATTTGTTCTTTAATAGAAAATATTAAAAGTAGGGTACGAAAACTTTACATCTTTACATTTGCTGCCAACTTTTTTTTAAGTTCAAATGCAATGCAAACAAATTGAAATTTCTACAAAAACAATTGAACAATGAAATTTTCGAGATGCTGTTTTTGCACATTTAAAAAAAAAAAAAAGCAACAAAATTAAAACGTTTGATGAACTTTAAAATCATTTCAAATGATTTGTATTTAAACACTTGATAAACTTCTTTATTGTTTTTGTTTTTACTATTGTTGCCAGTTGCATCTTTTTTTTCTTCGTTGCATGACTGAGTTTGTGTGTTTTTGTGCATTTGTTTAAGAAAACTGAAAATCATAATCATTGAGGCATGTTAATAAAGAAGTTACTCAGCCAGTTTTTCGTTTATTGTTGTTGTTGTCGTTGGCCGACTTTAAGCATTCACACACAACCACAGCTGATAAAGTTAATTATGATCATGATGATGATGATGGTGATGATGATGATGATGCTGCTGTTTGGCTGTCTGAATCCACAAAGGCTTCTGTTGTTTCATGTCGCTTTTACTTATTTTATTTAAAACTTACCATACAGAGAGCAAGCAATATTTTAGTTGTTGCACTTGTTTTTTGTTTAGTTTTTTCTTTCTTTTATTTTTCTAATACAACAAAGTCAACTTCAACTAAAGTTTTTTTGTTTTGTCAAATTTTACCAACCGAGCACTGACCGCAGATTTAAAATTTCGTTTTGGTTGAATTGTTGCAAATCTTGCTTTATATTTTATTTCAGAAAATATATATATATATTTTTTTTTAATTTTCTTAAAAATTTAACAAGTACAAAAAAAATTAATAGTAAATAGTTTTATGTGAGCAAAAATTAAAATACCGTAACGATAGAAGAAAGTGGTCGGTGGTCTGGTGGTTGGTTGGTTGGTGGTTGCCATGACTTCTGGTGTTTTTTCGCTGCGCTTTTTTGCTTGTTATTAATATTGAAAGTGAATTTTGTTTTGTATTCGATTAAGTAAGTGTAACAAACTTTTATTAGTTTATTATGAAATATTTATTTGTAATTAACTAAATAAATAAATCACATTAATCTTATAAATTATGAAATACTATTAACTGTAAAATTATCAATTATAACTCTCTTATTATTTATAATATCCAGTGTCTAAACTTGAAAAGCACCCCATTGCAATTTTAATAAATGACTCATTAAGCTGTAGAAGAAAATTTAAAGTTTAAGCTTAATGTGTTTCTTATTGGGCACGTTACATATTCATGCAAATTTTAAAGTTGCTAGAATGGAACTTTAGTGCCTATTTCACCAACTTATTTAAATATCAATTAATATTTAACTAATTTTTCCAGACAAAAATTAGTGATCAATTGATAAATAGAATTGGTGAAAGAGGCTTTTAGGGCCAATTTTTGACTGTATTGTAATTATTTTTAAGTTCTATTTAAACACGAAATTGTGTTTTTCAGTGCATATTCAAATAATACTTAAATGCCGAAGCTTTTGTATTAAAAATTCTATTTAAGTTTTATGATCCCACCTCGAATTTATATCCCGCTTTATCCCGTTTCTTAGAGTTTTGAAATTTTCAATCTCTTATTTGATTTATATTAAAATGTATTCATTCCAAATATTTTTTAAGTGTAGTTATTGCTTAACTAGCCAAATCCTTGTATGCTTCGCTGCACCACATTTACGGTTTTAGATGAAAAAAAAAATCTTTTATATAAGAAGTGCCACGGTTCAACCTTCAATATTTTGTAGAATACAATTCTCATAAACATAAATTATCATGAAGAGTTTTAAAATTCTCACTTCATTAGTTTCATTATTTAATTTACTTGGGAGGTGACAAACTTTTTGCTCCATTATTGACTCCTTTCTTTTATAATACCTTTATCTTTATTGGCGTTACTGCTTACGAAAAACTTTCAAAATAAATGTTGTTGGAAGCGCCATGCAAACTTTAGGCATTGAACTATTAATAGCCTATTGCTGCATCTGCGCCAGAGCTGGCCATCGAGAGAAACAAAAGAGAAATGTATTCGCGTATGTGTATTCATTTCTATAAGAAGCCGATTGATTTTTGGCACTCTGGTGCTACTTTGGGCAGCTCAAAATTTTACGTTTCTTGTTTTATTAGATGCAAATATATTCCAAAATAAAAAAAAAAGTTATATGGGATGTTCCACATCAACAAAAAAGGGAAATATGTGCAACCGCTCTTAATTGATGCAATTACCAGCGAACGCCATTTTATTTTTATTTATATAGATAAATATTTTTGTTTATTTAAAAGCGTTTCTTCTGAGTTGAAAACTGTGTTTCCTAAGTACATATGAAGCTTTGTACACATCCCGCTTTCTAAAAGAATTAATTTTTAAATCCCACCTTTTGCCGGTATTTTCTTCAAAATCCCTTTTTTTGATTGATCATGTCCCGCTTTCTGCAAAATCCATCATCTGGTCACGTTAAGCATGCCATATGTTTTTATGTGTGTTTGTGTTTATTGGAAATATATATACATGAACATCATGTGGTCGTATTTAAAAAGAATTTCGTTTAACTTTCATAAATATAAAACATATACAACACATAGTTTCATATCATGGAATAAATTAATAGAAAAAAATGCATTTTGATGCTCGTTTAGTTTTATAAAATGTCTTTTTATGCAATTTAAGCTTTCTGCATTTTGATAACCTAACTTTCTTATTTATGTATGTTAAACAGCTGTGGTTTGAAAAGCCATCCATAATACTGGGAAATTTTGTAGTGCTGCCGTACTTTCAATGTATTTTAGTAAGAACTTTAATTAACCACTAAAAAAATTAAATCGTATTTAAATACAATTTAAATATAAATTAGCTAATTACGTACTTAAATATTTAGTTAAAAATTAGGGATTAGTGTTTATAGTCCGTTGAAAAACAAAAGACAGAAAGCGAACCTATTATATAATTGTTGAATTGAAGTGTATTTATTTACCAGTGTTGTCAATTATTCGTGTTTTACATTTGTTTGAATAAAAAATCAGGAATTTTTCTTTGTTCGAATAGACGAATAATTTTGAACTTTTATTCGAATATTCGAACGCATATGTATTAGTTCAATTTTTTTAATAAATGAAAATAGCTCAAAAATACTATCCATAACGAAACGGAATTAGTTTAAAAAAATATAAGTATTTAAATACATCGCATAACGCAAAAAGCTAAGTTTGCAGTAAATAAATGTCAAGTTTTCATTTTACATTTACAAATATTTTCCTTTCCTATACAAGCATTTTTAAAGAACTTTTTGCAAAAACGCAATTATGCTGTAATGATTCTTTCAGCAAAAACTATGTGGCAATAAAGAAACAAAATGTATGTATGTATGAATGCACAAAATTTTTAAATATCTCATTGTTTCCTTTCAAAATAATCATTAAAAAATATCTGATAATACAGCTAGACGATTCTGTTTTTTATTTTTAATAAAAGAACAAGTATGGAATTTATTTTCACAAATTGTTGCTCTTGGTGAGAAAGTTGAAATTAATTTAAAAATCCTTTCAAGTTTATGTGTTATTTTTTTTTTTGAAGTTTCCAAATAATTTAAATCAATTTGAATATTGTTAGCCATTTTTATGTTAGTACAATTTCTTACTTTATAGATATAGCCTTTTTTATATCAGTTAATAAGACATTATCATTTACTTCTTAAACGTCATTTAATTCTTCATGATAGTTAAGATCGTACGGAGGCAAAGAATTTTCGGATTCCTTTTGTGACCTCAAGTTCGTTATTTATTGTTTCATATAAATACTTAAAAAGTTATGAAATGTTAAATGTTTTTCATTTAAAGTACTTAGGGAAATTATTCGAATATTCGACCTCAATTATTCCAATAATTCCTCAATCTAAATTTTGAAATTTTGTTCATTCGAAAAAAAAATTAAAAAGGGTTGTTCGAATATTCGAATAATTACTGTTCGAATCACAACACTACTGTTTTCATAGTTTGATGTTTTGTAGATACTAGAATAAATTTTAAACTTTATTAAATAATATGCTTTTTTATTTTATTTTTTTAATTGCACTAAAAACTTTATGCTTTCCAAACATATTAATTTTTAAACCAAATGAATAACAATAAATTTTTTTCGAATTATAAAAAAATATGATTCATTTCATTATTCGAATGAATAAATAATAACAAATTTTACACGAGCTATAAAAAATATAATACATATTACCCCTATGTCCACAACACGGACGGTCGACTTGAGTAGAAAATTGATATGAAAATCATCAGGGAGTTGATAAATAAAATAGTATAAAAATATGAATCAAAATAGATATTGTAGTGAGTTTCGAAAAACGAACTAAAACAATGGGCCATAGAACAACACATCAGAGATTGGACAGAAAAGTGGAAGTGAGACCGAAATTCTCAAAGGAAATCCAAAAGACTTTAAAGAGGACATTTAGTTCTTCATCTGACCAAGTTTGATAAGTTTATAGCAAGGCATATCAAACAGGTACTCTTAACAGCGAGATTGCTCATTAGCTGACTTTTGTTTTAAACCTTTATAATGATGAATTCATTTGACAATTACTGTTGTGCCTTGATAATTACTTTGTGAAACTATGTGAGAAGCGCAGAGTTGCGTCTAATGCATGTGCCTGTATTTAATGTGTCTTGGTTAATAGTTTCTTTATTGGGAACATACACCCCCTCTCAACTCTCAAAAAAAAAAATCTTAAGATCGCAAAACGTGCTACAAAAATATAAGTGTAATCCGTCATAGATTGGGTAAACATATATTACCCCTCTTTTGAAACTAATTGAACCTAAATGTTAACACAAACGTCAAATTACTTTCAAAAATTCAGGCACTCAAAATACTTGCAATAAAATGGAAAACCCTTCGGTTTTCTTTAAAAAAAAAAACTTGTTCTGCTCATAACGGAAATGTAATAATATTGAAAATTCACAAATGGTAACACCGCTCTTAAATTTACAGTTTTTTGCTCAAAAGCCTCAAACAAAAATGTTTTTTTTTGCTTGACGCCATTGCATTCAGCCAAAGTCAGAGAGTGTGCAGAAGAGTAAACTGGCTGACTCAGCAACCACACTCAACGAGCACATAGTGTTGGACACTGCTGATGGTTGCTTGCCGTTAACAGTAATTTACGATAACAATGGTGAGCATAAATATAATAAGAAAACACAAATTAAAACAAAATTTTGCTTTGGCCACCAAGCGATTTTTCTTGAAGGTGTTTGTCTTTAGTGAGTGTGTGTTTACTCATATTTCAATGATTTTATTTTGGAAGTCAGTTTTGTATTTTAAAAATGTATTTGCGGTATAAAATACAAACATTTTTATTGAATGCGAATCATTTAAAGAGTAGACATCAATAGTTAAATATCAAAAGGAATGCAAAACATACAATTAACAAATAAATAAAAAAAGGCACTTTAAGAAGAAACGATACATAAAGTGATTCAAAAGTGTTGTATAATTTAAATAATATAAAAAATGCCAATATTTTTATAAATCGAATAAAATCATATAAATTATAAAGTGTTTTTATAAAAGTGATTAATAAAAATTACTTGGTTTTCACACCAAGTAAAGCAAAGGACTTTTTTTCTAAACCTAGCAAAATGCAGTAAGTCTTTTCAACTAAACTAAAAAATATACATATAATTACATAATTTTTTTAAATAAGAGACTGTTAAGTGTTTAAAGTCTTATTGGTGTACAATTAAGGTGTTGCAATCCATTCTTATTGTGTTGGAAAACAAAAGCTTACTCATTTGGTTTGGCTCATTGGGAAAGCTTAAGGGCTTGAAAATTTACATAAAAAAGAAAAAAATTACAAAACAAAAGGTCTCTGTAGCAAATGTATGCAAATTAAGTTTACTTAACATTTGTTGTGTTAAATTCTTGCAACCTAAATTAAACTGGAAAAAAATAAACTGTATTTCAAAAGGCCATAACATAAAATATAAGCCTTTACCTAAACAATTCATATTTACCAAGTCAGTTTTACTGGTGTTACAAATTTTTTATTATTATAATTTGTTGTTTTTGTGGGAGTCTTGTGGCTTAAAACCGAAAGCCTTGCCTGCGCATTATAACTGCCAAGTCAAGTCGTCTGCATTCAAGTGTATTTTTCTTACAAATTTTCTAGTGTTTAATTTTACATTTTTCATCTGCCATTTTATTGAAGTGTCATTAGTCTTTAACGATTGTATTTTGTTATTATTGCAGATTTATTTCAAGCCTGCGAGTTGGTGTTTATGTCAATCAATTGTATTTTAAAGAAGTTTTTTAATATGCTTTTTATTTCTTTCATAACATTTGTGATAACTTCGTTAACTAATCGTATTCTATGTAGGTTGTGTGCTCTTTATCTCTTAAATGTTTGAGTGAGTGTGTGTGTGTGTGTGTATGTGTATGTGTGAGTGTAAGTCTTTAGATTGTGGTTAACATCAAATTGATTGTTGTTCTGGCAGACATGATTGTAGACACCAACGAACAACAAAAATAAAACAATCAAAAAGCCAAAGAACTATTCCGGATATAATAGACACAATAAAAACATAAATAATAAATAAATTTTCAAATAAATGTATTGGTTACAATTAAATGTACAAATTTACAGTTTTCTAGAGGCGTCACAATGAAGTGATTAGAATCTCAAATTACTTTTATATTGCAATAATAAATTGAAAGTAAAACTTATTCAGTCCAACTGTTTTGCAAACAATCTATTGATATCGTTTCGGTTGCATAAATATTATGCTATCTGTCTATGTATTTCGCTTTGTCTTCAAACTGCAGATAGGAACTTTAAAGCTTATCTAGAATACAAGGACAAACTATTGAGGACTACTTCTCCACTTAATGAGTCGAATAGCTTTTTCTCTAGTTAGTATCGATATTTTTTTTTTTTTTGTATGCATCCCCGTTTAGACTCTGCTCGTGTCCCATGTTGTTGTTTTTGAAGCGTATTCAAATTAACCCATTAAAAAAATTACAAATTTTAGAACCCCTGCTGTACAAACGATAGCTTGCAAATGGCTGAACCGATTTTATTAAAATATAAACTGGATGATATAAGATCAAATGACCTTTCAAACGAAAAATTTAATCGGACTGGCCTTTTGAGAGCTACGGCTTAAAAACATACAGATTCAACAGAATATATCTCGAAAAGTTGTGATACCTTTTAAACGGCTGGAACGATTTTCTTCAAGCATTGCTAAGAACACTCTCTATCACCTTTCAAACAAACAAAAAAAAAACTAAATCAAAATCGGTAAAGCCGTTTGGTCTGTCGTGGACGCGTACAGACACACACTACAAACTTATAACACCCCTATTTTGGTCGGGGGTTAATAAAATAGAGAAAAAACATCAATATAGAATTTAAAAAAAAAAACCTAAAAATGTATTAATTTAAAAAATTATTTATAAATTTCTATGTAACATTTGAATAATATTCGTGTAAAAACGGAGGTTAAAAATGAATTAATATTTCCCATAATTAGCAAAATTTTTACTCGCGAATAAATTAAGCGAATAAATTATCCGCATAAAAGCTTAGAAAATGTTACGTACGGTGCGAACATATTTTACAAGACAATTACAAATATGTCAAGTTCGTTTCTCAAGTCTTTTGTTTTGAAGCCTTTTTATTGTCCATACCACGTTTATTTACAATTAAAGAGCACAAAGTGTAGGATGCTTTTAGGTTTAGAATTCGAAAACTAGGGTTACTTTCGAATTGTCTAATCTTGATAAGCAGTGTTGCCATTTTAGCATTTTTATAGCCAAATCTTTCTTTTATATTTGATTTAACAGCAAAGTTTCCAGTATTTCTATGGTTTTTCAATTATTATTCAATTTATTTTATTTTTAAAGTTCGAAAACTGTATTTCCAATTAATAAAATCTGCAAATCTCTATTCCTCATCACTTTGAAGAAATTTTTTAAATTCATTTAACTAGTTTATTTAATTCATTTTAATTCCGTATTTAGTTTAAAGAAAATGTAATACAATTGTAAGTTTTTTGGCGATATCGCTCATTTAATTGATTAGTTTCACAACTAAAAGAGTAGTTTTGCAGAAAACGTGCTTATCCGCTTAACTCCTATCAAAGCGTAAAGCCTTAGAAAACGCGTTTAAAGCTTTCAATCGACATACAACTCAATGAAGACATGAAAATTTGTTTATCTCTCAGGAGGTGAACTACCACCTAAGCTATTTAGATGATTTTTTTACGAGATAACATACGAAATGTCAAATTATTTTTCATTATTAACTCAAAAAATGCATTTTTTTTAGTTAAGACATTGTTGAAGTAAATGAGCAATGTGTCTACTTGGAGTACTGGTTGTTGTGCCCATTTGATCGCCACGTTTTTAGCAATTTAATCATATTGACACAATTTTGGACGTTCGGTATTTGTGAGTGGTGGTAGTCAGTGACATAGACATTTCGGCAAATAATTATCAAAATTTTAATTAATTAATTATTAAAATATTCATAGATATGCATCTTTTATATTAAGTATTTAGTGGAACATTTAAAAAAATTTGGGGTTTTCTTTCCACACGATTTCTTTTTGTTATACTCAGCTGTTTTTGACAGCATAACATATTTATTACACAACAAACTTGCATTACTTAGTCACTGTGGAGTTGCATATACTCGTATAAACATATTTAATTTTTTATTTATAAATTATATAATTAATACATGGATTACAAAAATGCAAATACTTTTTATTATATATAAAATTTATTTGATTTCAGTTATTATAACAAATAATCAGTGATGTTGACCTTTCTCGGCAAACACGCAATTTCACTTAAAAAGTGTTAAATGCCACTAATTAACACAATACTTCAAATAATTGAAATGCTTAATAAACATTTTAGTATAAGGAAAATGTCATTGCGTTTCATTGAGCTCAATAAAAAGGTAGAATTTCAGTAGGGATTGAGTAATCTGTAAAAAGTATCATCTATTTATGAGATGACGTTTTTAATAAGAATAAACTCACTACACTCACTTCTTTCTTCTGGTAGCTTGAAGTTCAAACAGAATTCAAAAGCAGCCTTTACAGTAGAAAATTATGCATTTTAACAAAAGAAGAACAAAGCATTTTAAAAAATTTCATAAAAAAACTTTACCATTAATAATGTTTATCAAAACCAAAATTTTCTTTAAGGCTTCGCTATGCGAACTTTCTGCAAGCGTCCCGTAAAGTATCGTAACATTAGAACGTCTGTGTACATATAGAATCTTTTAAAACCAAACATAGACTTAATACAAGGCTTGTGTATATTTGCTCAATTCTTTTGCTTTTGTAAAATTAAAAAAATATATTTATGCAATTTTGAATGGACTTGAAAGATTTATCTATTTGTTCAACATGTATAAAAAAATACCGTTGCTAACTCATCAGTCCCAAGCAAGGCTAGATTCGAAAAAAAAATGGCTAGAAATGGCTAAATATTTAAATTTATTAAAAACTGCATTATTTATTCAAAAATTAAGTATCTAATGATTTTGTGACTTTATTGTCATCTAGTATTTGCTGTAAACATTCGTTTGGGGCTTATAGCTGTAAGATTATTTTCTATGGGGTTTTAAGCCATATCTAAGAAACCATTTTGGTTAGTCAGTTTTTAGGCACAATAACATTTGGAATGGAAACGTTTAGTTTGGCAGCAATTTACGGGTGGGGAATAGAGAATCATTTTTGTGTTCGGTACTCGGCGACACGCTTTGTTTTAATATTATTTGCTACATATGCACACATACATATTTATGTGTGCTTGATATTATCCAATAATATTGGAATGTCGCCGGCAACATTTTTATCCATGTGAACGCGAAGGGAACAACAAAAGATAATTCCAGGTGTTTTCCTTCCAAATGATCGCACGTCTAAACTAAGACTTCATTCATTTCGCTCAATCTAGCCGGAAAATTGCTATGTTGGCAACCTTGATAGAAAAGCAAAAGCAAAACCAAGGCAATGAATATATCAGCTGTTCGCAACAGTGATGGGAAGTCCAAATTTGTATTTTGTTAACAAGTATGTAAAGAAAACGTACCAGTATGACTTGAATAATAGCAAAACTGTGCTTACGTGTAAAGAATTGTTTTGACACTTCAGTAATAAATAATTTCAATTATTATTTTTTGCAATTATACTTCGTACCTTCTACTCTACATACCTTAAAGGCAAAAAGAAATTAGCAAGGTTTTGAGACTTTAAAAAAATTTAATACATACAACACAAAAAACTTATACATATAATTGAAGCTTTTTCACTTCAGGTGAGCATTTTTGATTTTTGCTACGCTTTCACGCCCAAACCGCTAAACCGATTATAAAAATTGTTTTATCAATGGAAAGCTACATTAACAGCGTCAAATATAGGTAATTTTTTATCCGATTCGGAACCGGTTTTTTATATTTGGTACAGGTGTTAAACCCGGTTTTTATGTATTTTTAAGCAGATTAACGCGAGCGGAGCCGCGGGTAAAAGCTAGTGTGTATATAAAAAGATAAAAAAAAAATTAGTTTATTAAAATAAACCCCCTTTTAATTTAGGTATTATAATTAAATTTAATTTAAATATATTAAATAATATAAAGTACTAAAATAGGCCCCTTTGGATACAGTGTCATCAGCGGCTTAGAAATATCACTTAACAACGTTAAGGTCTCAGTTAAGCAAGAATTAGTTTTTACCTTCTGTTCTGTTATGACTCAGCTGAGCCTTTTTTGTTTATAGAAATTTAATACAATTCGTTAGTTTTTCGGTTTCATTCTGTACTTGTAAGTGACTGCATAAATTAAATGAAAATATTTTTAAATAAATTGTGATTGTGCTTTTAGAATTTAACAAATTTAATTTTTAAGAGAAAAACATAAAATTTTATTGAAACTTAACAAGGGACGATGGAAAACTTATTACTTTAGTGGAAAACTACGACCCTTCTGTCCATAAACAGCTGATGAGTTACTACGGAAAAAGTAAGTACTCAAATTTAGAAGCAGAACGGCACAGCACAGCACAGCACAGAACAGCAACAGAAAGTAAAGACTAATGAAGCCTTTAGCCGACTGATCGATATTGTTATGTGAAAAGCAATGTACAGATTCTTACATTATGGTTACATTTCTATAACTACTTTCATTATTTTCATATTACAATACCGATCAACTGTTTCTTACCTTTGCAGTTACATTCCGTTACAGTCGACTAACTGAGCTTTAAGAAATTCTGTTCTATATAGAATGAGATGTGACGTTAACGTTACAGTAAATTTCGGTAAGCATTTGTATTGTTTTCAAGTTGGGGTACTCAGACGTTCGGCTAATTCTGTCTTTAATATTAAAATGGAACGAAACTTTCTTGAAATAAATTTCAGAATTTATTTTGTTAACAAAACTTTTTCATTTTAAATATATTAACTGTTAATATCTATATACATACATACATATAATCATGTAATTTAATTTAAAAAAAAACATATGTTAAAAGTGCATTTTAGCAATTAACTTGAACTTATTTTTAATTTTGGAATTTTCAATTTTACACTTCGTTGACTTTTTAACGCAATGTTTTATTTAATTAAACAAAACAATAATGATGATTCAAAAGTTTAAATGAATTTCTTTAAAATCATTTTTAACTCGTTTAATTAATTGAAGCAGACAATTTTAATTTGTTGTTGTTAATGCAATAGTTGTAATTGTGAAAAGAAGAAACAACATATATTATTAAATAGTAAAACAAATATGTTTTTATAGCAGCTTGAGCAGTTTTGCAACAAAAAATAAATAAATTACAAAGGAGAAACATTATTGTAACCTTGACATATGCCAATGAAAATATTTTTTTATTAAATTTGTTGAATGCTATTGTTTTTCTTTCATTATTATTATTTTAATAATTGCACAGTAATAGAAGCTAGGTGTGGGCTCTCACCTGAGAATTAGTAGTAGAGTATGATTAATCAGCAAATAAAAGTTATATTGAAAATGTTTTGTGCGAGTAAATATGTTAAGTTAGAATGCAAAGAATAATTGGGGATATTCAAATTGTAATCTTAAGAGTCATAATGTTTTAGAATTTTTGTTTAAAAGAAAAAGTAAAGCAAAACCAATTGTATTAAAATAATTTAAAAGATTATGACACTACGACACATAAGAATACCATTTGAATCCCCCATAGATTTGCTCAATACCGCCTAAAAAAATAGAAATTAGTTCAATTGGACTACAACGACAAAAACAGCATGACCAACAACCTGCCACAGTGCTTGCCTTGCTGTCGTCAAAAGAATTATTTTCATATAAACATGTGTATTCTGAAATATTGAAGTCCTTAGCCGACTGTCACCAATGTGTTTACTGCCTTAATAAAAATGCAAATGTCTAATGCAAATTCAAAAATTTCAAAAAAAAAAATAACATTGATACTTACTAATAACGCTCAATTCACACGGGGATCAATAATCATGACAATTATTTTTGATCGAAGTTTTCTGTTTTCCATGTTTTGTTTTGCTTTTGCATTCATGTTCGTTCTTCTAGTTATGATTTCTTCTTTTTCTGCTTTCAAAGTGAGACAAGTGCTATAAAATTATATGGTAAAAAAAATGTATATTATAATTATTAAAAATAAGAAAATTTTATTAAAAAAGACATTAATGTGGAACAAGTAGCTTTTGGAACTTCCTATCACGAAATATCTATACAAATATGTATATCATGTATCAATATCATAAAAATCACACACATTAAAATACGAATAAGCAAATAAGGAAAATATCAAGCCTGCAAAATAAACTTCAATGCTTAAAAATCAAATAATATCA
Source organism: Tachina grossa (assembly GCA_949987645.1). Classification (NCBI taxonomy): domain Eukaryota; kingdom Metazoa; phylum Arthropoda; class Insecta; order Diptera; family Tachinidae; genus Tachina; species Tachina grossa. The sequence goes on along the minus strand of OX465278.1, from coordinate 44,113,339 downwards.
AATAAATGCTAGATATTTTTAAAAGATACTTCCAAAGATAAATAAAAAAATTCATGATTTTTAATCACCGTGTGAATTTTCTGAAAGAAAAATTCCATAATGAGAATCGTGATTTATGAGACTTTTGAATGAACGTAAAGCGTGTTTTTTTTTAGTGTCACAACTTTGAGTTGGAATCACCGCTTTATTTAAGCACCCATTTAATCGTAACAGCTGATAGTTAGTTTTTGTTGAGTTTGGTTTGAAATTTCATTATGAATCGACTTACACCAGAGCAACGCTTGCAAATTGTTGAAATTTGTAATCAAAATAATTGTTCTATTCGTCAAACTCATCGTGCACTTCTTCTATTTTATGGTGTACATAATCGTTCTTCAGAACGGCTAATTCGAAGAACAATTGATCGTTTTCGGACCACATTTACTGGCGTGAGACGCCGAACAGTGCGCACTGAAGAGGCTGTAGGCGCTGTACAGGAAAGCATTGACTATTAGCCTAATCAAGCAATTCGTTTGCTGTTCTCAGCAATGGGGGCTGTGTCCTTCAACCTTATGGACGATTTTATAAAAAGGATCTTGTCTTAAAAGCTTTCCAGATTCTACTTGTGCAGGAATTAAAGCCAAACGACCATCGTATGCGCCGCCAGTTTGACGAATGGCCGGAAGCACAAATTGATATTGATTTTGCATTTCCATTCAAAATTTTATTTTCCAATTAAGCCCATTTCTGGATGAATGGGTACGTAAATAAGCAGAATTATCTCATTTGGAGTGAGGAGAATCCACAAGCTTTTGTTGAAACATCATTACATGTACAGAAAATTACTTTTTGGTGCGCTTTATGGTCTGGCGGAGTCACCGGCCCATACATATCGAGCCTTATTTTCGATTTTATCGTAAGCGACAAAAATTAAATATTTCAGGAGAACGTTTTTTTTTTAAATATTCAAATATGTTTTTGCTCGTATCTTAAAAGTTATCAACAATCTTAGCATTTTGACAATTCTAAACTATGGGTAGGCCCAAGGTGTATCTAAATAGGTGGCAGCGCTACTTCAACTGATAATTTTTTGCTCTGTGTGCTTTGTAACTGTAGAATGTCAAAAACTTCGATTTTGTTTTGGTTTTAGTACAATTATTTTTGTGCTTTTGACATTCTTCTGTTCTTTACACAGCTATGGTTGCCGTATTTTTGTATAACAAATCCTTACACAGTCACCTGTATAATTACACCATGGGTACGCCCATAAAATTTTAATTTCAATAAAAAAGTATATTTTCGATAACATGTCGCTTACGATAAGGGTCGATATGTATGTCTGCAAAAACGATGGTCAGAATGTTACTGTCACCATTGACACGGTATAGGAACATGAATCGAAATATTTTTTCATACGTCAATTACGTGGGATTAATTTTGCTGAAATGTAATTCCAACAGGACGGAGCCAGGGCGCTACAATTGATTTATAAAAAAATAATTTCGCTTAATGGCTCAATTAATTGACCACCAAGATCGTGTGATTTAACCTCATTGAATTACTTTCTTTGGGGTTATGTTAAGTCACTTGTCCACATCGATAAGCCGAAAACAATTGAACACCTGAAAGTCAACATTCGAAGAGTTATCGGCGAAATACGGGCGCAAATGCTGCGCAAAATTTGTGAAAATTTATGTTTCTTATTCCGCTTTCTACGCGCCATCCGTGGTGGCCACATGTTACAAATCATATATATATATATATATAGCTTCCCGTCGTTCCTACAAGGAGCATAGGGCCTACAAATCATATTAAACATTAATTTCTTTCCAATAAAGCCCGTTTCATTGATATTAAAAATAAATTTTCTTGTTTTATTATGATTCAAACTTGTGTCATTCTATAATAAACGCCCTTTACTTGTTCCCAACTATGTATTTTTCTCCAGGAAGTAATTAAAATTAATAGGAAATATTTTTAATCACTTAAATTATCATCGAAAATTTTCCCCATTTTCAAGTATAATAAAAACCCTTTTATTATATGATTTTTTATGTTGCTTAAAATATGGAACTTGGACTTGAACAGCAAAATCTTTTTTTTTTCTTGGATATATTTAGCCGAATATTTCCACATATGCTCTGGGTTGCTTCTGCAGCTTCTTATACAGGGACACACAGTGTACCGATCACAAATATGTTGGTAAAAAATTAGTTTATTCTAAAGTACTGACATGATTGCAAAATTATATTTGTGTATGCAAATTTTAGAGGAGTATCTGTAATTTTAGAAAATGTAACTTGTAATCGCCCTGTTGTAACTTATGTTGATATACAGGGTGTTGATATTTAATAGATACACACTTCTAGATAGCAATACTTTCCAGAACTGGTAACTTCTGCAATCACAAATTGTTTCTGTTATGAAATATTTAATAGGGCATTTACACCTGCACTAAATCTAGTAGATTTTAATTAAAATCTTTATGAAAATCTCTTTAAACAGACCGTAGCTAATTCACTAATTTTCTTTATAAGTATGTTGTACAGGGTAATAAAAAATAAATAAAAATATTAAATTTTTAGCAGATTTCCTACAAATCTACTGACAAAACAGATTTCGTTTTGTATGGAAAATCTAATAAAAAGTAGCTCAAAATCTCGTAAGTACTAGATTTTGAGACAATGTAAATGCCCTATAAGTATGTATGCATGTTTTTAAAATTTATTTCCATTATATGGCTGAATGGAACTATTAGTATCTGATATTGTTTTCCGAACAGCAATAATTTTCTGAATAAATTTTTTATACTCGTATACTTCACTTACAACATCCCAATATTTCATGTTGTCTATAAGACAGGTTCATTTACAAAAGCCATAAACAAAAAAAATGTGGGCCATAAAGGTGTAACAAATAAAATAATAATAATAATAATAAAAAAATCATAATAAAAAACCGTGAAACATATCTAAAAAAAACCAGACTTTTAAAAGAAAAAAAAATATTTAATAATTTTTATCCAATACAATTTTTGCAACAATAATGAAAAATTTTATTAAAAAAAACAAATATAATATGAATTCATTTAAAAAGTCTAACATCCATTAAGTTTGCATTATTTTCCAAAAATTTGAATTTGAATGAGTTACATTTTCATTGTTTAACTCTTATCTCCAGTTAACAAAAAGAAACATTTTTATTGAAAATAAAAATGAACAATTGAATCAGTCAACTTATTAGTTATGTAGATAGATATTTATATATGTACATATATATCAATCAATCTATTGCTTAACATTTTATTGAAAATAAACTAGTCTTTTCGCAATCCAAGGACATTGACATTGGTACGCACATATGACAAGCTTTTGATTTAAAATTGTTATTGAAATAATTATGAAATTTGTAACAATTACATTTTATAAATAAATACATGTATCTAGGTATATATCGTCATATTAATTGCAAAAATGCGTAAATTACTTACAAAATATTTTCCAGGAGAGGCAAAAAATATTACCAGCCCAATACGAAATATTAGCCGGGATATAATTCCTGAAGAATTAATTTTTTTGGAAATTAATTTTATCACTTATGCTAATTTCATGCCAATTTTTTATCATACATAGGGCCATAAGTCTGCTATTTTGGTGCCAGTTACAGTTTATTTTACTTAAAAGTTTGCAAGTGAATAAGGTAAAGACTCCTTGAGAATTGTTTTTCAGAAGAGGACTGTACATATTAAGTTCGCAGTAATATTTTGGCTTTCGTTAGTAAATTCGATATTTTTGGGCAAACATGGATAAAAATGTTGGGTGTTAATGAATTTTCCATAATAACAGAACATTCAATCAAAAAGAAGTATTTGAATTTTTTGTACGTTACGCCTTTTTGACTTCATATAACGCAATGTAAAGCTTAAATTAGACGTGACATAGCCATAATGTTATAGCTATCACCAAATCAAAATTAAATTAGTTTCTATGGTAATGGCTTTGGCGTTATGGCAAGTCACCTATAATCAAGTACAGCGTTGCCTATAAGATTCGTTTGAACAGCTGTTTTGTATAGTTATGGTTATGCCACGTCTAATTTATCTTAATAAATCTCAAGTAGGCCGACTTAAAAGCGAGTGTGATTTGTAAACAATCACACTTTTGATATCTGTGATTTGCAACTTCTGAAAACATGGTTTCATTACAATGAATTATACTTTTTTTCAAATACATATCTATATTAAAGAGATAAAAAAAATTCAATTATGAATTTTCCTGGGGATGTTTTTCTATTCTCAATCATTTGTTCACGGAAAAAACCACTCCTATTTTAAATAGCTGGGGAATAAGCAAATACGCTAGAGGGAAAAACCTGGATCAGCTGTTTACTATTTACATTTAAGTCTGCACTAACGCAAGAGTTAGTTCAGTAGATGAAGGGTAACATAGCTGCGACTCGTGTTTGTTAAGAGGAAGTGAATAGAAGCTTGCGTGATATCAAAAGTTGCATGTAATCATGAATCAAGGAAACAAGATGGCGCATTGCGCAGGTCCGTTATTTTATTTTCTGCCTGTGACGTAGATGTAGAATTTTGTTGTAAACAAAATATATACATTTGTTTGTGGAATGTACTCTCTCGCTCACACACTTTTTACAACAAACGCATGCGCAGTAGAAAATTTTTTTGTACGGCTGAGTGCGCAATCTTGTTTTCTTGATTGATGGCATGTAATGGCAAATTGAATCGGCAATTATAATTCTTCTCTTTTACACATCTCTTTCTCTAGTATTTTTGTTATCCCATGTACGAGCAGTGCTGCCAGTTATAACTAATTTTTAATGATATTGGGAAATTAGTGATTAGTTAATTTATACCATGCATTGAATAAACAGTTACAATATAAAAATTAAAATCGAATAAATTAGGAAGAGAAAATGAAGTATTATACTTTGGTGGTATATCAAAGAAAGTAAAACTATGGGGTTATATGTATTAACTCTACATTTTCCAAACTAGCAATTAGTCCTTTTATAGCAACACTGCTACGAATGATCAAATAAATATCAAAAAGTCCCCTGACTGCTGCGATAATAAGGTTCTTATTTAAACGCACATTTACGCTGTTTAAGAAGGGACTCCAAAATAGCTTGTAAGTGTCAACGCAGCTACGGCACCCTTCATCTAATCGAGCTCTAGTAGAAATAAAAATGTTATGTTTTCATTTCCAATGAAAAATCAAATAAAGCGCAGCAAAAACTGAAGCAGGTTCTGATGCGATTGTATTAAATTCTCAATGAATAAATGTACAAAAGAATTTGTAAATTGTAGACTGTTAACAGTCTTGAAAGATGGAAACAAATCTTCTATTTATATATTATGTGAACTTAAAGGAGGCGTGTAAAACTAAGCGTGTTTTAGTAATTTTTTCTGAAGGAAGAAGTTGTTTATGTCTTTGACGTGCATGTTTGCACCGGTTGGATATAAAATCCTAAAAACATTTCGGTGCTTATTTAAGCTTTTTGTACTAAATAAATGATTAAACCAATGTTTTAAAACATTTTTTTAATTTAATTTTTAAAATGTTTGGGAAGAAAATTCTCCCTCTCTCTTTCTCTTATTTAGAATACCCTTATTTTCCCCCTGGAATTTTTCCCCAAGGAAATTGTAATTCATTCCTATAATGAAATGGGAGAGGGGAAAAATTCCCTTGGAATTGTTATTCACAATTGGGCTGAGTATGTATTAACAAAATAATTCTAAATCATATTTAGTAGCTTTAAAAAGTTATTCATGTTTGACTTTTGAAATTCTTATATTTGTCCTTGACTTTATTTTTAATATGCAAATATATTCAGCAATATATATAAGTATATTTATATTTATATAAACTAAACACCAAAATAACACATTAAATATTTATTTTTATTTATATGTATGTTTTTTTGCAATATCTTCATCTGTCTAGTCGTGATAAAGAATTAAATTCAACATTTTGTAATGTGTATGAAAAAACTCAAATGCAACATTTTAAAAAGTTTATGAAAAATGGCTTATCTTATCAACAAAAAAATTCTAGCGATTGTCCTTCACAAGTTATAGAAAAAAAAAGAACTAGTTTCAAAAATGGCAACTTATAAATTTTTAAATCTATAAAATGTGTTCTCTACATCAATCATGTGTTCTCTACATGATCATAATTATTGTTTTTTTTTCTCTTAATTAAAATCTAAGCTTAGTAGTTGAGCAAAAATTATCGAAAATTTTTAGACATTTCCTAGCGAAATATTAAAATCATCCCTATTGTGATTGTTTTGATGAAAACTTGTAAAAATTTTGTGACATTTTTGAAAATTATAATGAACTCGAATACATAGAAGCAGGCGTGTAAATAATAGATTTATAGATGAAAATAATTTTTTTATTTTTTAATGTTTAAAACAAAGCTTAAAAAAATAAACCGACTTTAAAAATAAGCACTAAAACATTTTTGTACCTATTACCTGTAATGCTATTCAAAGTCGGTGTCAATCAGGCTAGCGAATTCCTTATTTACTTGTAAATGCGCTTAGTTCTCATTGGCATGTTTTAGCATGTTTATTTATCTGAATGTAAATTAAATTTTTGGTGCTTACCTTTGAAGTAAATTTAATTTTCTACGTTTGAATGGGCACTTCTTAAAGCATAGAATTATATAATTGTAAGAAACAAAACTCCTTGCCAAGTTTCGTGGGAATCGGATAAATAAAAGTGCATTTAATTTAATACTAATTATTTATAGTCGTGGCCCCACCCACTTTTTTCAACACAAGATTAAGTATTTTTCAAACTTCAAAATGTGTGCCAAGTTTCGTAAAGATCGATAAAGTAGAAGAAAGTGAAATGTAATAATTAATTTTAATCCCACTTATTTGAATGCATTATTGTGTCCTTTTAAAAGCTTAAACTGTGTGCCAAGTTTGGTAAAAATCGTTGAAGTACAAGCACGTGTAAGATAATATTAAAATTTGATAGGCATGGCCTGCCCACTTTTTTTAATGCAATATTGTGTCTTTTTTAGAGCTCCAACTGTGTGCCAAGGCTCATACAAAGTGGTCAAATGTAAGCAGGTGTCCATTTCTTCAACTTTGCAATTATGTCATTACAAGAACAGGAGATGTTCGCTAAGTTTCGCAGCAATCGGATCAGTAAGAGATCATAAATTTAAATCAAATATTAGTGGGCGTGTTTCCGGTCACTCTTTGTCAATAGGACCAAATGGAAGCTATGTTCTCTCAGAAAAAAAGTTGTTTTTACAAGCAGTCAAAAATATACCGAGCTGTGAAGTAACAATGGCAAAAAAGAAATAGGACGAGTTGATAACCTCCTTTTTTTTGAAGTCGGTTAATGAATTTTAATTTGAAATTTTACTTTTACTTTATTTATTTGTATGCATATTCGGTGCATCACCAAAATGCACAGATTTTGTATTGTACTGGCAACACTGAATTTTCTCATTGTAGCCAAAGAAATAGAAATTAGTTTAATTGGACTACAACGACAAAATCAGCATAGACAACAACCTGCCGCCATGTTGCCTTGCTGTCTTCAAAAGAATCATTCTCATATAAACATGTGTATTCTATCATTGACATTTGGTAGTCGGTAGCTTGCTGTGGTGAATGTGTTTAATGCAATAAGAATGACTTCCAATTTTCTTCACTTGACAATCTATAAAACTTTTTTTGATAAAGGATTTCCTTCTCACCTCTTTTTTTTTGTGGCAATCATATTAATATAAGTTAATGTCTTTCATTTTTAAAAATATTATTTTCTTTGGTTAAAAAAAACACATCAATTATATAATCATTTCAATAACTGCACCGACATTTTATAATAATTAACACTCAAACTTACTGTTTTTTTTTAGCAGAAAATATAAATAAATCACCATCAAGATAATATCCGACCTTGGAAACGGTTAATCATTCTATATAAATATCTCAAAAATAAAACTGAAATCAAAAGCACGATAATAAGTCTAACCACTAATAAACCGAAAAAAAACTAGGCTAATAACTGCAAGAAAAAAAGTCCATACAATTAATAAACTCATAAAAATACTTTAAAATTTTTTTTCTTTTATTATATTTCGTATAATTACAAAATTAATATTTTCAAAGCCATAAATAAGTAGAGAGAGAGAGAGAGAAAAAATTCAAGCCGCAGCATACACCCCTTTAAAAAATTGTCAGAAGTTGTTGTTCTTTGATTCAACACTAAGACAAAACAAAAGACTTAAGCAACATGCTAGACTGAAACATAATAAATCATGTTGCTAGCTAGCTGGTGATTTTTATTTTGCACTTTATTTGCACTTTTTTTTGCTTTATTTGTTAACATTTTGCATATCATATAATATTTGAGAGTAAACGCATGATCATATTTCAATTATGCGTGAAAAATCTATAACATTTATAACTTAAGCTTTCAGTCAACAAAAATAAAAACAAAACAAAAAGAAAAGCAAAAAGTTTTTTATGGGTTTACCTGCATGTGGCCATTTGATGGCAGTGTAAAGTGGTTTCTGCTTTTATAACATTTGAAATTTGAGCTTAACCATTCACTTCTAAACAAAACAAAAACAAAAATGCGAATCTAGTCGTCAATGAATGACTGACTGAGCAAACGACAGACCAAATGAATGAATGAATTTCTTGCAAGTTAAATAAAGTAAATACAGTTATGTGTTTTGTGTATTGCGTACGCATCTGGTTTCATTGTAGCTGCCACAATTGCAGCGTAGTCAACGCCTTTTATGGTTATAAAGGCTGCAGACAGACGTGTTAACTTGCAGTTTGCGAGCGCATATAATACTTATGCCCGCTTAAATGAATCTCTTTCTTCATATTCTTCTTGTTGGTTGCAGCATCAAAATCTAATTTGCTACTTGTTTCATCTACATATGTACAGATATTCAAACAGCTTTGATATATGTAAGACAAAGCTATATATATATATAATGTTTATTTATTGCACAATTTGTTTGGCATTTTTGCTACAATTTTAAATTAGTTTCGCTTAGTTTTTTTTTTAATTTTACGAGGGCGGCCAAATAAGTCCTTGACTTTTTTTTAATGAAACTCAGGTTTCTGCATAAATAATCATTTGATCTTTCATCATTTGATCTTATCTAATCTGCAGATTGGTGATGGAAAATTTTATGAAAAAATGTGGTCCTTCAAGCGCAGCCGTGACGGACAGTTGACTGATATTGTTCTTCATTACACTGGTTTACAAATTAATATCTTTGGAAGGTATAAAAATTATAATACACTTTTTTAAAATAATTAAGATATGCTAAGTACGAAAAAAGTGAAATAAAAATTTTACTTTAGGCGATTACCCAGATAACAGTACATTTTTGTTTTTCAATGTATACTTCCATTGAAAGAGCATCGTTCACAGCATTAAGGGCTGGTTCGATCAAAGTAAACTATATATTGTTTGCTTGTCAAGCAGTGTTATTTATGGAATTTCCTCTGTTTATTTAAAATTAAGTAAACATCCGATGATTTCGCTGAAAATACTGCTTTTTTACTGATAAAAATTAAAACACTTATTGGAAGACCATTTGAAAAAAAATTAAAAAAAAATTCATTTATTAACCTAATTAATCCATGCGCTCTTTCTTTGATGATTAAAACATTTTTTTTATTATTTATGTGCGCATCTGTCTTTTAAAAGTTAATTATACAATTATCATTTTCAATTGTCATTGTAATAATACCTTAATGTTAAGTATCTCTTAATATATTAGACCAATTAAATGCTCGTGCTACTTTTTAACAAAAATTTCAAACCATCATTTTACAAGATAAAAGTATGTCACACACTTCTCTATAACCTTTAATTAAACAAAAAAAAAACAACTTTTTAATTACGGCAACTTTAACCACTTGGTCTGGGAATGATTTAGTTTTTTTTTAATCTTCATTGTAAATGGATATCATCGGTATGGTATTAAGCGAATGTAAGTAAATTGTTGTCTTTTTCATTAAAGCTTAGTTGGGTATTGTTTTTGGAATTTTTGTTTTCGCTTCATTTTTGTAATCATCTTGTTGTGGCTATAATTGAACTGTTAAACATCATTATACACAGTTGTGGGTTTTTTTTCTTTTAATTTTTGGCCACAAAAAATCGTTAACAATTTAAGGTCACTGTAATTGCAAATTGTTATGCTTGTCTATTGTAATTTGTTAACTTTTGTAATTATTAACATTGTTATTTTATTCATTTTTTTAACTACATAACAAATTAAATACCATGCATTAGCGTATATTGTTCAAGAAAATTACTTTCCTTTTCGGCATAATCTTAGATTAGCCGGCATGGGATTTTATTCCAATTGATAAATATTCATCTTTATTCCAGTTGCGGTAGCTAACGTCGCTGCCATTTTAGTGTCAACACCACTTTGTTTCATTATTTACGAAAATTCAATAAAAGTTAATATTCTATAACAAGATGGCAACGTCGCAACGTTGACTATTTCTTGATTATGGCAATATATCAAATATACTCTACTGAATATTTGAATCAGCTGCGTGGTTTATTGTTATTTTTGAACAAAAATTTTATTAAAAATTAAAAATGTTTTTATTTGTGAGATAAATTCAGACCCCTTAGAAGGCACAACAGTTTGAGGTGTTTCAACTTCAGTCAGTGAAATATGTTCTGCCTCCGCTAATGCATTAGCTACATTTTCTAACTGGACTCCTTGAGCTGGTCCCTCAGGATTAGATTGTTTTTGAAACTTTAGCAGGTAAAAGTAGACCGAGACTGTGGTTGGGAAAATGGTCCTCCATATTCCATGGGATCTACGTCTATCTTATGTAGTATATTACGCTACGTACGTATACCTTGTTGTACGAAAATCAAAAATTTTGTACTTCCGTGGGTGAAGCTTCAATAAGTACGATAATAAGTTTTGTATTGCACAGCTGCTGATTTACAAAACGCAGTTTTTCTGCATTAGTTGTTAAAATTCGCTTAATGTAGCAGATATTTTAATTGAAAAAATAAAAAAATAATTTTAACCATTTTCTACATGATGACACTTTTTTCTGCTTTATTGATGTGTAAACATCTATACGCTAGGGGGTAAAAATTTTTTGGCTTTGATTCTTTGCTGAGATTTCTTTGCTTTTTGCTTTTGCTTTGCATTTTCAAATCGGTGTGAGCTATGTATGAGTGTATTCGTGTTTGAAAGAAGCAATACCAAGCAGAGAAACAAGTCGACCGGCTCGAAGCCGACGGTGCGCCGCCGCCGGTTATTTTTCTGTATATTTCCGTACACCAAAGGTGAAAATGAACCGTAAGAGCTACGGACTTGAAATTTGGACAAAATATGTAGACATTTGGCCACTACAACAACAAATACATGAGAGTTAAAAACTAAAGGGTGTTCCAAAACGAGCAACGAAAAATGTTAAAATCCCATGTAATATACATATAATTGTATGTACATATATAAAGGGTGTTTTTTATTGAGGTATAGAACTTTAAGTTGGCATCACTTTTTTAACTGGCGGCCATTTTGTCAGCTGTCAAGTGATTAATAATTAGTTTGGTTTGCCATTTCATCATGAACAGGTTGACAAAAGAACAATGCTTGCAAATCATGCAAATTTATTTCGAAAATAATGGTTCAGTTCGCGAAGTTTACCGCAAGCTCCGTCCATTTTATGGTCGACATAATCGTCCATCAGAGCAATTAATTCGGTTAACCATGGATCGTTTTCGCACTACGTTTACTCTATGTGATAATACGCATCCGCAGAGACGTCGAACAGTGCGCACCGAAGAAACAATTGCCGCTGTAGAGCAAAATGTTGAAGAGGACCCGAATGAATCGATTCGCCACCGTGCACAGCAATTGGAGCCGACTAACCGACTATTTTGTTCCCGAATTGGATGGCATGAATGTGTATGAGTTGTGGTTCCAACAAGACGGCGCTACATGCCACACAGCGCACGTCACAATCGATTTATTGAAGGAAACATTCGATGAGCGCATAATTTCGCGGAATGGACCTGTCAATTGGCCACCAAGATCTTGTGATTTGACACCATTGGATTATTTTCTTTGGGGATATGTGAAGTCGCTCGTCTACGCCAACAAACCAGAAACGTTAGGGGACTTGGAAACCAACATTCGTGGCGTTATTGCCAACATACGGCCCCATATGCTCGAAAAAGTGGTTGAAAATTGGACCTGTAGAATTGGCTTTATTCGAGCCAGCCGCGGCGGCCACATGCCCGAAATCATATTTAAACATTAATGGCATAAAATTACCCTTCCAATAAAGCCAAATTAATGGACATTAAAACGATTTTCTTGTGTTTTATTTCAATTCGAAGTTCTATACCCCTCAAAAAAACACCCTATATATACACTTGAAATTTTTAAAGTTAGTGTATTTTTATACAGACTACAACAATTAACACTAAATTTAAAAAGTTTAAATTAAAGGGTGTTCCATTAGTTAATGCAATTTTTACTTTGTAATTTTGACAACTTGCTGTATCTTGGAGACCGTAAGAGCAACACTCTTGAAATTTTCATAAACGGTAAAACTAAAAAATCAAAAAAATATAAAATCGCCAAATATAAAAAAATCGCCAAAAACAAAACAAAAAATCGCCAAATCGAAAAAATCGCCAAAATGAAAAAATCGCCTAAATAAAAAAATCCCCAAAAACAGATAAAATCGCCAAAATGAAAAAAAACCCCAAAAAACAGAAAAAAATCGCCAAAATGAAAAAATCGTCAAAATAAAAAATCGCCAAAATGAAAAAAAATTTCGAAAACTAAAAAAACGCAAAAAGAGAAAAAAAACGCCAAAACGAGAAAAAAAACGCCAAAACGAGAAAAAAGCGATAAAACTGAAAAAAATCGTTTAAACTGAAAAAACTTAAAAAAGGAAGAAAGCTAAATAAAAATAAAAAAATCAAAACCGAATGTGCGCGAGTCAAAGTCGCACTTTACTGAATTTATTTTAATTGCAATGCGTACACAACAACAAGAACAGCAACAACTAAACGATGAAAAACAGGAGTTAAAAATTAAAAAGTAAAAGTAAAGGCATTTACCATAGATGAGCACTGCAGTACCACTAAAGTTTCAGTAAAAACAATAAAAAATGTTTAACAAGTAAATTTTTACTGATTACTAAAATTTTGTTTCTACAATTTTTATAAATTGCCTAAATGATTTGTTATATGATGAGGTGCATTGAATTTTCAGTAATCAGTAATGCCCGTATTCATAATGAAATTCTACCAAGTGGCTAAATGTTTTTCATACAAAAGTTTCAAAATTTGAATGAAAAAACTTTGCCACTTGCTACAATTTTATTATGATTACGGCCCTACGATTTTACTGGTAATGCAAATTAAATTTCATTAGCAGTAAAAATTTACTGAATTTTTTTAGTAATCAGTAAATTTACTGCTTACTGCAATTTTGAATGCAGTACATATACATATACTGCAGTGTGCCCATATACTAACCAAATAAGTTTAATAAAACAAACAAAAACCAACAAATTCATATGTATTTACAATATTGAAAGTTTTGATACTTTTAATTAATTAATTTAAAAAAAGATAAAGATAAGCATAAGTACTTCCAACTTAAAAAAAATTTTCATTACTAGATGTTTACACATCTCCTCTGTGATCGGACTCACATTGCTTTTTTTTCATTATTTTCAACTAATCTTCACTTATTTTTGATAAAGCCATCATCATCATAATTCATTCAGTATCCGAGAGTGAATTGCCTTTCAAAAAAAAATTTTTTTTTTCAAATAAATTAGTATGATCTGTAGTAACGTGTATCTTAAAACCGTACTCATACTACGTTAAGTAAGTAACGTTTATACTCTGCATTTTATCTAATCCAAATTCTATAATATCAAATACTATTAGCGATCTGGCAACGATGTCCTCGCTTAATATCTTTTACTTGGGGATTGCACATTTAATTTCCCTTTCAATTAGGATTTCAAGTTACAACACACATCCCACACTTTTTTACTAACACTATAATATTTTTGGAACTTGTTAACCAAATTGGTGCAAATCTATTCTTTTAAGTAGACTTTCAGCATGTTAACCGAGCTTAACAGCTGGTCATCATTATTGCAAATAAAGTTATGTTTTTGGTGTTAAGACATTGACGTTAGAAATCCTCGCGTTTTTGTAATAGATTAAAGGAAACTTGTGCAACTTTTTTTTAATTTATTAGAGAAACGTCAAGATTTCCGTTCTCTATTTATGTATATGATTTTAAAACACAAACATATATAGGTTTTTGTGACAGGAACATTCTAATCAAAAAAAAATAAAAATATTTGACACACTCATAAAATTATTGCCAAAATAATTTAAATAAACAGTTTCTTTAAAGTACATAAATATTATTTATAGTCAAATTATTTTACTGTTTCTATTAAAATACAAATATTTTTTTTTTTTTTTTTTTTTAATGCATGTATTTATTTATTGTATCTTCAAATATGAACTTACAATAAGTATTCAAATCTTAAATGTAGAATATAATTATTAGGCCCGACCACTGTCGGACATAAACTTAGTGATAGTTATAAATAATACATAAGTAGTGATAATCAAAAAGGAAAAAAAAAGTATTTCAAGTAGTCCCATCTGGAGTGTTGAGTATAAGGGCCCTTGTGTCCGTCTTTTTTAGGCGGATGTGTCCAGTAAAGTTCAAAATATTACGAGCAAGCGGATTAGGATGTGATTCGAGTTTTGTTAAATATTTGCTTGCGTATTTTGCAATTTCTTCAATCACTAGTGGCATATTCAAATCACGATGTATATTTGAATTTTTGATGTACCATGGAGCCGAAGTTATTATACGTAAAATTTTGTTTTGCCTTCGTTGGATTCTCTCGACACTGGAAGCTGAAGCAGTGCCCCATATTTGAATTCCGTAGCACCATATAGGTTTCAAAAGTGACTTGTAAAGGGTGTTTTTATTGAGGTATAGAACTTTAAGTTGGCATCACTTTTTTAACTGGCAGCCATTTTGTCAGCTGTCAAGTGATTAATGTTTAGTTTGGTTTGCCATTTCATCATGAACAGGTTGACAAAAGAACAACGCTTGCAAATCGTGCAAATTTATTTCGAAAATAATGGTTCAGTTCGCGAAGTTTACCGCAAGCTCCGTCCATTTTATGGTCGACATAATCGTCCATCAGAGCAATTAATTCGGTTAACCATGGATCGTTTTCGCACTACGTTTACTCTATGTGATAATACGCATCCGCAGAGACGTCGAACAGTGCGCACCGAAGAAACAATTGCCGCTGTAGAGCAAAGTGTTGAAGAGGACCCGAATGAATCGATTCGCCACCGTGCACAGCAATTGGAGCCGACTAACCGACTATTTTGTTCCCGAATTGGATGGCATGAATGTGGATGAGTTGTGGTTCCAACAAGACGGCGCTACATGCCACACAGCGCACGTCACAATCGATTTATTGAAGGAAACATTAGATGAGCGCATAATTTCGCGGAATGGACCTGTCAATTGGCCACCAAGATCGTGTGATTTGACACCATTGGATTATTTTCTTTGGGGATATGTGAAGTCGCTCGTCTACGCCAACAAACCAGAAACGTTAGGGGACTTGGAAGCCAACATTCGTGGCGTTATTGCCAACATACGGCCCCATATGCTCGAAAAAGTGGTTGAAAATTGGACCTGTAGAATTGGCTTTATTCGAGCCAGCCGCGGCGGCCACATGCCCGAAATCATATTTAAACATTAATGGCATAAAATTATCCTTCCAATAAAGCCAAATTGATGGACATTAAAACGATTTTCTTGTGTTTTGTTTCAATTCGAAGTTCTATACCTCTAAAAAAACACCCTATATATCAAAAGTGTGCAATCTAGACTGAGAGTTGAATTTCTACCAATCAGCCAATGTACCTGAGCTAATTTTAGTTTCATTTGTGTTAGCTTAGAATCAATGTGTTGTTTCCATGTAAGCCGTCGATCAAGGTGTATACCAAGGTATTTTACATGTGAATGTTGAGGAACAATGTGATTATTGATTCTAATGGGAGAACAAGTATCTTTTCGTAGAGTAAATGTTACCTGCGTACACTTCTGCTCATTTACTTTAATTCTCCATAACTTTAACCATAGTTCCAGTTGGGTAATATGTTCCTGAAGATATCGGGATACCTCGTGAGGGTTTTCGTGCATGCTAAAGAAGGCTGTATCATCGGCAAAAGTAGATGTATGGATTTTAGTGCTAACAGGCATATCACAAGTATAAATCAAATACAAAACTGGTCCCAGTATACTCCCCTGTGGCACACCGGCAGATATAGATTCGGGAACACTCATGAAGTCTCCTTCCACAACAATGAATTTCCGGGATAGAATATAACTTTCCAATAGCTTTAGAAAATTTATTGGTAGATATGTCTTCAATTTTAAAATTAGGCCTTCATGCCATACTTTATCAAATGCCTGAGAAACATCAACAAAGAGAGTAGAACAATACTTCTTTTCTTCAAATGTTCTTCTTATAACTTGAACCAATCTATGCGTTTGTTCAATGGTACTATGCTGACTTCTAAAACCAAATTGATGGTCCGGTATGCACCCACTATCAGTTAGAATTGGGGATAATTTTGTCATGAGCAGCTTTTCGAAAAGCTTTGATATTGTTGATAGTAAACTTATTGGCCTGTAAGACTCAGCTTTAGTAAGATCTTTGCCCGGCTTTGGAATCATTTTGACCTTGGCAAGCTTCCAGCTGTGTGGATAATACTCTAGTCGTAATATGGCATTAAAAATAAATAGTAAGATTCTAGTTGCAGTGCGAGGCAGATTCATCAGCATCTTGTTACTAATACCATCAATACCTGGAGCTTTCTTCGGGTTGAGCTCAGCAATTAGTTTATGTACATCATGAATCTTAAACATTAAGGGTC
Source organism: Tachina grossa (assembly GCA_949987645.1). Classification (NCBI taxonomy): domain Eukaryota; kingdom Metazoa; phylum Arthropoda; class Insecta; order Diptera; family Tachinidae; genus Tachina; species Tachina grossa. The sequence goes on along the minus strand of OX465278.1, from coordinate 44,096,340 downwards.
GAGGGGGAAGAGCAACTACATTCGGCAAATCAGCAACACCAGTACATGTATTTGGGGTAAATACGGATTTTAAATGCTCAGCAAATATTTTACCTTTTTCAGTATCGCTTCTTGCCCAATCACCGGTCGAAGTCCGCAGAGGTGGTTTAAACTCAACGGGTCTTTTAAGCTTTTTAGCAGCGCGCCACAAAGAGAAATTAGATGCTGGTGTGACATCAAGACCTTCCAAATAATTTTTAAAAGATGCAGTTTTCTCAGATGCAAGCAATTCTTGGAGTCATTTCGTGCACTCTTTAAATCTAATTTTATTTTGGGGTGATCTGTGCTGTTGCCATTCCCTTCTAGCTCTTCTTTTTTCACGTACGAGACGTTCAATGTCTGAAGAATAAATTTTATTAAACCCAGTCTGCGGATGAGAGGTAGTGGCATGTTCAGCAGCCTGTTTAATATTCTCGTTGAGATTGGCAATGTTAGATTCAATATCATTTGGTGTTCTTAGCTTAATATTTTCCGTACAATGAGTACTAAGGTATTTTTTGAACCCCAGCCAATTAACACGATTTATCATCTTCATATATGGATGAGGTAAGTCACTTCTTAGTTGGCTACGTATTGTAACGATCGTGGGAGAGTGATCGGACGAGAGATCTAGGGAAGCTTCAACGTGAATTAATTCCCTAGAAATACTTTTTATGACGCCAAAGTCTATAACATCCGGAATTTTTTGTATGTCAGTAGGCCAATAAGTGGGCTCCCCACTCGAAATGACATCCAAGCCCATTTTTGAAATAGTGTTGAACAATGCTCGACCTCTGGGGGTAATAAGACGCGAACCCCAGAACGTATGCTTAGCATTGTAGTCGCCAGCTGCTACGAAACAAGGTCCAAGAGAGTTATAGAATTTCTCGTATTGATCATCAGTGATTGAAAATCTAGGAGGGGAGTAAATTGAAGATATCACGAAATTTAAACAAAAATTCTCAATGCAGATGTTTGTTGCTTGTAGATGTTCTTCACAAATGTTGTCAAGAATATAGTGCTTGAGTCTTGACTTTATTAGAATTGCTGATACACCGCATGCTCTCCCTCTATGGTCCTTTGTATCATATAATGTGTAGCCATTCATTTTAAAGAGGCTTCTAGAAGTCAAATGAGTCTCAGAGACCAACATTACATCAATATTTTTTTCCGTAAGGAAGTGCTCAAGTTCATTTTTATGTTGGCGAATGCCGTTTGCGTTCCAGAAACATATTTTTAACGTGTTCATGGCTTGTTAATTAACGCTTGAAATACAAATATAAAAATTTTTTATTGTTGCATACCATAAAAATTTTTAATTTTTATCTTAAATACTATAGTAAATTTAGCTGAAAACTAAATTTTTTCAGTTAAATTTTTACAAAATTGTTATCAGAATTTACAAAATCAATATTAATATTATTTGCATTCATATAAAATATTTACTGATTCAATGAATTTGGTTACTGAAAATGAAATTTTGTTGTTTCTGTGCGAATGACTAATTTAGTCAAATGGTCATACAAAATGTTATCTTGGTTTTTTCCCGGTTCAAAAACAAATGAATACAAATTATATTTTGATAAGCCAAATTGCTTTGCAATGTTATGCTACGACTATTAACTGTTAAAAAAATAAAACTAAAAATGTACATAATTATTTTCCGACTGCAAATATTCAATAAGAGAAATTGTACATTTGGCATATGTTTCATAAGATTAAAAATTATACATGTATTTTAAATTAAGTTTAATGGCACACTTAAAATTAACTGCAAAAAATAACTTTCTAAAAGCAAATAAATAGTTGATACATAATTAATTTTAATATGTAATTGGCAAATTGCATGAAATCAGAAGTGTTTGGTCAAATACAAGGGAAAAATGCTTAACAGTAGGGCAACTCATCGATTGCCATATAATTTTCCATAACAAAAATTCGCCTTCTACTTAAGTGGTATAATGTGTATGAAGACCTATTAATCGGGTTCTAGCATTAGAACTTTATATGAGCGACGTTTCCATACTTGGAATTGACAAATCACATGACACTACCATGACGGAATTTATCAAGTAGCACTTACTTGAAATATACATGCATACATACATATATACATAGTTACATCATATTCGTTAAGTTTACAGTAAATATACGTAGCTGCCACATTAATTTTTTATGTCTTGATTTTACCGGAAGAACGAAAAATTTGTGACAAATCGTTTTATCTGGCAAATATACCGCTAACATTTTTTGTTTTTGTAATTTTAGTGGCTCTCTCCTTTTTGTCTTAACACCAGTGTTGCCATTTTAGCTCACACTTGCATCATAAGCTAGAATTAGCACAGCGTTCTATTTTTTTAACAAAACGAATGAGCTGATCGTTCTTGTTTGTACGAAATCACTGAAAGTTCTGAAATTAAATGTAGATTAGGTGGAATTAACGTTACTTGATATTTGAGAAGAGTTTGACAGGGAAAGAAACGGAAAATTGTATCTTCGTTTTATTGTAGTTTTCTCATACAGTTTAACACGTTCGCCACTTAGCGTCACATATATGTGACATGGGGTGTTCAAAAAAAACTCATGTTTGTAGGAAGTAATTTTATTGTATATTTGAATCTCTGGAAAGGTTTTTTTACTGCGGTTTGTGGATACACTCATCAGTTATTTTAAAATTTCCTTTTTTTTTTTTTTTTGTTTGTTCGTGAGTTTTTATTGAAAACGCGAAAAATAAGTGAGTGGCGAACGTGTTAAGCAACTTTCAAAAGTATTAGTTAAAACTAAAATAAATTTTCCAGAGTCCATTTTTTTCCTAAAAAAAATAATGAATATTTTCTCTAAAAAAAACAAGACTAAAATATACTGTTTAAAGCCGTTTCAGACTATAATACAAGTATTAATACTTTTGTGGAAAATGCAACTCTGACATGTTGAGTTGTTATTGTTTTTTGAAATTTTTTAAACAGAATTTAGATCAGGGAAACATTTTCGTCAAAAGTATTAATACTTGTATTATAGTCTGAACCCGCCTTTATAATAGTTTTTTGCTTATGTCAAAAGCATGTTGCGAGTACATGTTTTATACATGCTATCAGTGCTCAAGCATTCTAAAATTGCTGAACAGACTTCTAAATTCCCACACGTACACTTGTAGCTTATTCTCTTTACGTTTAATTTTTTATAATTAGTATTCTTAGTACAATCGAGTGAAAGCGGCTTTATTCATTATAATTTAAATTGTTTGGTTAATATAGAAGACATATGAAATTTAAAAAAAAGTTCAAACAAAATAATACTTCAAACGTTTAAATTTTATAGGCATGGAAAAATTATTTAGTTTAAGTGCCTTTATTTTTAAAACACAACTTATTTCAACAGTAGTTTTATTTGTTCGAACTTCATTTGTTTCTATATTTTATAATTTGAACAGGCTAAAGTTCGTATCGCTTTGTAAGCCAAATTACATGTGATAATTATTAATGAACAAATAACATCAAAGTTAGTTGTAAATATTCTGACAACACATAGTTAAACGGAACAGCTAGCCGTTTTCGAAGGCCACTAAACCTTCATCATCAGCGTTCTTCTGTGTTTGGTCCACTGTGTGTGTTGTCAGTTGATTCATTTAATTTAAAAATATTAAATTTACAATTTTAAAAAGTTTGCTGCACCAAGAGACGTCAAACTCAAAAACATTTAAATAATAAGTAGACACTGAAAGAACATAATTTCTGCTCACAATGGCCATCCAGAGGGCGTGTTACAGAATGGTTACTTCTAAAATACAAATTGTTCAAAGTCTGGAAAAAACAAATTTTTCAGTGTTACCACTTTCAAATATTTCACATTTATAAGAATAAAATTATGTACTTATTTGAAATGTGCTTATATCACGTAAAAATTTATATCTTCATATAAATTTTGAGATTGTATTTGTGCTAATTTTATGTTATCATTACCCTGCAGAAAGTGCGAATAGTGAAAATGTACTGAGTCGCTTTTGACTTTGTCACCAGTACTACTCTACAATTATTCCCCATACAATACTTTGTGCTATAGACATTTAGCATGTGCTTGTCATTGAAAATCTACTAGTAACACTAAAACAATTGACTAGGTAGTGAATTCATAGTTCTTATGGGAACATGGAGACATACCAACCAGACATTTACTGGTACATTTCTATACCTTACATACATACAAATTTATGTATATTGACAAGTTGTTGCAAAACACACCAGAAATACACCACATCTGTTTTCTCTATTTCTTTTATACTGACGAATAGAAGAGAAATTGTAGACAATGTAACTACTACTAGAATGTTGACATAGAGACACTTGGCCCCAGCCTGACTGCAGGGTAATTACAAACTTTTTATTATATTGGTAGCACTGTGTTTGTTTTGTATGCGCTGATTTACACGGGCATAATTGTGCTGGCATAACATGCCAGTTTGTTGGTGAGAGAGGCAAAGAGAGCGGTTTTGCGGTTGGCATAACTTTTCAACCAGCTACAACCCCGCATTAGCAGCATAAAACCAATACATACACAACTTAAAAAACAGCAAATGTTAAATGAATACTAAAAACACTAACACACAAAGCTATGTATACGTATACATTTTGTGTCAGATGAATTAGTCTCGTGTAATTTGGAAAATAACAAAAATGCTGCGGCTTAACAATTGTTCTCGTCTAAACTACCTCTATTGCCAACAAAAATGGAAATTAGTCCAAGTTGGCTACAGCGACAAAAGTGGTCGTAAAGTCATATGCATACATGTATTCTATTTTTGACAGATTGTAGTCGGTAGCCTGCAGTCTTGGATGTGTTTAATGCGTTAATAAAAAAATAATACTCGCAATGATCCATATGCAAATACAGTTGCATACGTACATAATACATACAGTATACATATTTAAAAAATATAAACCCAAAATTATTCACTTTCAATTAAATTTATGAATCAGGAAGTTTTAGGATCAAATGCAAGCACACTCAAAATGAAAATAAAAGCTAAACACTTATTATTTACTGAAAAAAATAGGACACAACCTGCTGATCTACTTTTTGCAAGCGGATAAAAACCGGCTTGGCTAAAAAAAACAAACAATTAAATGAACAAAAATGCTTCCTAGTAAAATTTCAAACCCAAAAATTAGAAATAGCAATAAGCCCGTATGCGTTTTATTTTATGCAATATTTAGTACAGTAGAGTTCGGTTATAACGATGCGTTAAAACCGGAGTAAACATTTTATACAATTCAAAAAGAATAGCAATACATAAATCAAATAATGCATTTTATTTTTATTTTGAAATAATTTCTTTATATTATAATGCATTTTATCTTAAGGAAATACAAATCATACATAATTTCCTTAAATTTAAGAAATTAATTAAAAAATTATAAGCATATAAATTTCAATAAAGTTTTGTTTATAAAACTTTAAAAAGACTTCGTTATAAGTGGAAATTTGCTACAAACAGAGTGTGAAATATTAATGCAAAACTATTAAGACCGTAGAAGTTGGTCGTTATATGCAGTGTTCGTTGTAATCTGACTCCACTGCTAAAAGTTATTGATTTAGATTTTACAAAAACATGTTTTGCTGCTTAATAAAACTTACTGAAGTAGTTGACAGCTAAACTAAAGTAGACCAAGCCAAACTTATACATTCCAAAGCATGGATAAAAACAGACTTTGCTTGGTGGCATACGTAAAATTGTGCACTAAAAGTGAAAACAATATTGAAATGATGTTAGAAAAATACTGCACCATATTAGGAAATAGGGAAAAAATGGCGAATCAATTTTCTGAAGACTTTTGAAAGAATGTAAAACAAGTAAGAGTGATATATTCGGCTATGTCGAATTTTATACGCCCTTATTCTTCGACTAAATAATTTGAATAAGACTTACCAATATTAGCAATGAACTAGCAAATCTTAAGTCTAGATATACATAATTAGACTCTGCTAGTTAAAACATGTAACAAGCGTGGGACCTGGTGGGTAAACCTAATTCGAATACGCTGAATTCAGGGGCTCTACTCTGTAATTCGAAACGAAAGAAAATGCTTTCGAATTTACGTGTTATAAGCATACAAATTCGAAAGCATTTTCTTTCGTTTCGAATTACAGAGACACCCAGTAGTGCAAATCGTTTTTTAGGTTAGCATTTGCTTAAAAAATTATTTATATTGAAAACTTTTGTTTACGGCCTCGCCAACGATGTCGACAAGAAATTATCTGTCGTTTAATTATATTGAAAACAAAAACAAAATAAGAAAATTTGTTTTTTTTTCAATATAAGTAAGCGATAGATAGTTTCTTGTCGACATCGTGGGCCAGGCCGTTAATTTTTAAAGGTTCAATCAGATGTGCCATAACCATAACCACAGAAATCAGTTATGCGAACCAAACTTATGGGCAACACTTTATTTGATTATGGGTGACTCGCCGTAACGCCATAGCTATTACCATACAAACAAATTGAATTTTGATTTGCTAATGGTTATGGCATTATGGCTATGGCACGTGTAATTTAAGCTAAGAGGTTCAGTTAGACGACTGTAATAGAATGTAACTGCAACGTAGGAAAGAGCTGATCGATATTGTTATGTGAAAAGTAACGAAAATGGTTATAGAGATGTAATTTAACGTAACCTACTTTTCACATAAAAATATCGATCAGCTGTTTCCTATTTTGCAGTTACATTCCATTACAGTCGGGTAACTGAGCCTTAAGCTTTACAAGTCTTCTTCCCTTTTTTACATTCACTACGCATTGATAGCGAGATAAAACGTTGCCATGAATTGCAAATTTCCCTTCATGAGGAACAAAAATTTCATGGGAACAAAAATTTCACACTTTATTCATAATATGGGTAATTTTATTGCACAGTTTTTGAAAAAGTTTTGATGTTTTCATCGCACTTTTTCCCAAAATTAATATTTAACTTGTTCTTAAAAATACATTGAAATTGATTATTTATCAATAATCAACAAGGTATTTTTCAGGGGCTATTACTTGCTAATTGTTGGAATTGTTCCCAGGGAAAAATTTCACGCTGAATTTCATTCATAATCAGGTATGTTCTCACACTCGCAAGGTTTTCAAATCGCATGTGAGTTGCAAATCGCTAAACTTGTTTCTACATGTTCTGTAACCCATGCGTTTTGCTTGCGACTTGTCATATTGCTTTATGCACAAATCGCCAGAGTATAAGGAAACAATGGAGAGGAAAAATGAGCGCAAAACAAAAAAGCTTTTTTTAAATTTAATAAATTTTACAAATAAAAAGAAAACATATTTAATTTAATATATTTATCATTTTATTGTTTTTTTAAAGTTCAGTTTATTGTAATTTCATCAGTTCACTTCAATATACCCCTGCGAGTTCAACTCGCCAAAATTCTGGCGTTTGCGATTTACAGAATACTAATCTTGCGAGTTCAAGTGATAATCGCAAATATTATATGAGTTGCGAGTGTGAGAACATGCCTGAATAGCCTTGTTAATTTTTGGGAAAAAGTGCGATAAAAATATGAAAACTTAATACAAACAAAATTCCCAATAAAGAGCAAATTGTAAATATTTCTCATTAATTTTTTAGTTTTTTTTTAGAATATTAATTACAATTGTCTTTAATCTATTTGTTCTTTAAAAATCAATTTTCTTTATTAACGACACTAACGAACGAACGGTAATATTACTGATATGGTAATATTGCTGATATGTTTGGCCAAATCAATTTTTATGGAAATTATCTCTTCTTAATTATAAGCTAATGAGGCGTAACGTATTTTTATTTTTTTTTTTTTTTTTTTTTTTTTTTTTTTTTTTTTGTAATAAGAATTATGCGTTTTATTTACATAAAGTACCTTAAGGCCGGGGTACAATGAATCCGTCATACGTTAAACTTTGCCTTTTTCAACTGATAGCTAAGTTGAAATACATGGTTTCTCATGAGGTCTGTTACATTCAGTACGTGTCCGTCAACGCAAAGTACAAAAACTGGTCATATTTAACTTTTTGCATACGTTAAATAGTTTGACGGATATTGTTTGGTTTTTTTGGTATGTTCTGAATTAGATTTTTATGTTTTGTGGCAGCAAAAATAAAATTAAACAAAAAAATAAAGGAAATAAATAAAAAAGTTTTAATTTAATAAATAAAATGAAGAATCAACCTATTGAAGCTGATGAAATGCTTCCAACCAATTGTTCCAAACTTCTCCGTCGTTGCGATAATGTCAGTTGAAAGAGGCGAAGTATAACGTATGACGGATTCATTGTGCCCCGGCCTTTAGGCCTCATTTGCTAAGCAAAGTGTATTTTACTCTAATATATATGCGATGAAGTGAACCTATATGAAAAATAAAACATTAAAATATAATTTACTAATCATTTGAATACGTTTCTTTCTTGTTTTTTTAACAATAAGAAAAAAAAAAGAAAAATTTATTGCATTTACTGCTCTGTACAGTCGCTTTTCATTCTCCCTACATTTTTTCAATTATTTTAATCCTCTGCTGCTGGAATAAAAGGTATCATCATGTGGTTTTAAGTTGCATTTATTAAAAAGTTACGATAGTGTCGTCTTTATATTCCATAAGCATTTCTATACACACATACATACATACACACATACACAGATGTACATGCAGGTTATGTATGAACATTCATATATGCGCATCTATGTAACTGCCACATAAGGTAGTTAGCATATTTCACTTTGTAACGCATTTGTTTTGTCAACATTTAAAAGGTCAGTTGCAACGGTTAAACACAACAAAAACACAACACAATAAATACTTGTATGGTGCGACTTGTAAGTCTTCAAGTAAAAGTGATGAGATTGTTAAAATAATTTTTTTTGTGGTATGTTATTTTATTATTTATTATAACTGTGAGAAATGTTATAAAAATTATCTTATTTATTGTTGTGGTTGTCAGACTTGGGAAATAAAAAGCAAAAAACAAAACAACAACAACAAATTAAAACACAAAAAGTTTGCGTTTTAAGTCTTTTGTTTTACATGTCGTTTTTAATGCAAGAGAGCAATACAGAAATTTGTTGTTGCCGCTATTTATAAAACCAAAAAGCATTAAGTTTTTTATGAAAAGCTATTTAAAATAAGTAGCTATTATGCGATTATACTTGTTTTGAATATTATCTGTTGCAGTGGACATTGCTCGAACCTTTATTTCATTTTACTTAATTATTAATATATAATAAAATGCATAACTCTTGCAAACTGTTGAGTAGTAGGAACAGAGTATTAGCTTATTTAAGTTAAACAACAACAAACATATTTACTTGATACTAGAAAAATTGTAATTTTACAATTTATTTTAAACTTGGTTTTTTATTAAACGTTACAAATACAAACTCGGGAGTGATTAAGTGTCATAATGTTTAAAATTATTTTAAGACAATTGTTTTTTTTTTTTTCAAACAAAATTTTTCAAACATTATGACACTTAAGACTACTGTTTGAGTCCCCCATTATGTAGTACCTTATTTTGGGGAGCATAATAACAAAGCCAAACACCCATTGTAGTGAAGCAGACCAGAGTCTTTGGAGTGAATTGAACCCACTAGTACACCGGGACATTAAAGTATAGTTCTTAAGGTTCATTGTAAAGGTCGGGCAAATTTAATGTTAGGAAGTAAATTGGATTAAAACACACCTCTTTTACAGTTTTATTGATGCCAATATAAAGTAGAAATATGGGAATTAATAATGGAATATGATGTTGAACAATGGTCAACCTTTAGCTCGCCGGCGGACGTCCGCTATTTTCACAAAATTTTGAACCACATTTTGCAACAAATCTTCGCTTATCTCGTCAATACAGCGCCGTATTTTATCCTTCAGTGCGTCAGTTGTTTCTGTCCTGTTCACTTAAATAACCCTACAGAAAATAATCTAGCGCCGTTAAATCACAAGAACGAGGCGAACAATTGACATTCTCAAATCGAGAAATTACGAGACCGGGAAATTTCTCATGCAATAACTGAATTGTTTGGCTGGCTGTGGAGCTTGTGACGCCGTCTTGCTACAGCCAACGGATACTGATATCAACATTAGCCAACTGTGGCCACAAAAAATTGGTTATCATGGTTTGGTAGTGCAGAAAATTTACGGCGACGACGTTTCCTTGCTCATTTTCGAAAAAAAACGGGGAGCTGATACCGCCTGACCACAAACCACACCATACGGTCACTTCCTTCGCTTCTTCCGACCATCTGCCATACTTTAACTATCACAAGCAATATTTTCGGCAGTGCATGCACATTGCAATGATGCACTCGACTGACCACATATGTAACGCTTTCAGTCTCTTCCAATTTCTTTATAATCTTTCTTGCCAATTTCTTGCACAGTAGGTCAATTATCAATCAATCAATTTTGAAATCAATTTTGAACCACCACTTTCGTAGTAAGTTTTAACTATTTGTAAGCTTTCTTCAGTTGGTAACTGATCCATATTTATCAAGGACATGCCTTTATTAAATAAATAACACTTCAGTCCCCTTATTCTGTAATTCGCTAAGGCTAAAGCTAAATTCGATCGCTAAAATGCAGAACAAGTACAAAATTACAAATTTTTGGCGATGACTTAAAACAGTAAAATGTCGTCGGATTAAATTGTTAAGCCAATCATCCCTATTCTACGTTTCGATTACATTCCCGCATTCAGTTACGCACGGATCGAAAAGAGGTATTCTGGCAAAAAACTGAAAAAGAAGACAAGAGTATGTTTAAACCTGCTGCTTTGCTATGAAACGGGTGAAATAGGAGCAAAAAAATTAAGCAATTTTGCAAAATTTTTAGCAAAAAGTTAAATTTAGTGCAAAAAGACAGTGATTTAACATTAAAACAAATAATAATTAAATATTGTCAAAATTTTTATTAAATAAATTCTTTCAAATTAAAATACAGAGATCTTAAAAAACAGGATAAACAAGAGGTATTTGTGGCCAAACTTATCCAGTGTGAAAAATTCTGTCACGCCGGAGGTGATATTTTAATTTTTTTACACATAATTGTAACACAAAAATAAAGGTTATTTGTTTAAATTTAATTAAATCCGTAGACGATATCGTTTTTCGTTGCCATTAAATAGGTATTTCAACTTTTTATTCTGTTCTACCTGTAATAAATTAAATAAAAATCGCATTACAGTGCAGAAAAACAAAACAAACTGTGTAGTTCATTAATTAAACCTTCTTTTGCATTTAATACTTGCATTATTTTTTGGTTTAATCACTTTTTGAAGCTAAACAAACAAAAATTTAAAACGCTCCGCCACTAAAATAACAACTTATGTACAAAAACGTAGTTACGATCGAAATGCAGAATGCATAGAATCGAAAGAGAAATCGAAGAACGAAACGCAGAATACCAAAGTTGCCAAACGGAGAAACTTTCGATTCGAATCGAAACTCATAATAGGCGTGAATATCTGCACGGTTGAAAATCGATAAGTTGACTTTATAGATTTTTAGCGATAGAGATTTAAGGCTCAGCTTGCTGACTGTAATGGAATGTAACTGCAACGGTAGGAAACAGCTGATCGACATTGTTAAAAAAATTTTATGAAAAATTTTAAACAAAATACATTTCAAACTGATTTTAAATTTTATGAATATGGGAGTCAAGCTTTCATCTTCGATTAAAAACTATTTTAGAAATTCTATAGTTGTCACTGATAAACCCTTTCAATTATCCTTTCACTGTTTCTCATCGCATTATGTATATCAACTTATAACACTATAATGGCTGAAGTTCCATTTATCATTGATGCAAAAAACGCAAAAACCAAAAAGAGAAACACGGTATCATTTCCGATACACTAAACAAGAAAAACAAAATAAAAAAGATATTCGATATTATTCATAATACTTTTTTAGCCAATAAACTCATGTTCTCATTACACACATCTGCGAAGGGTTTTAAATTGCAAAATTACTTAATGACCTTCTTGTAAAATAATTTAAGCGTATCAACTTTAAATTTAAAGAAGTAACCTCTGAAATGTATACGATACCAAATTTGTTAAATTAAAGCAAAATTGTTGGTAAAAGAAAAACCATATATATGTACATATGTACATCTATGCATATATATTTAAAAAATTGTGGCTTTCTTTGGTGGCAAATTCTATGACTTGCTAAAATAAAATGCCGACTATAAAATATAAAATAACCGCAACAATAAGACTAAAAACAATAAAGAAATCAAAGAAAAACAACTGACGGACTGGCTGACTATGCGGCTGATGTATGTATTTATGTATGTAGATACGACTACATATTGCATAATATTGTAAAGTCAACTTCAGAAAATAATAAAAAGACTAAAACGCGATGAAGAAGTAGGAAAATAGACACAGAGCGACTGTGACTTTGAGGCTGACAAATGTTGAAAAGGCACACCAATACCAACAGCAGCATTAAAAAACAATAGCCTATAATCAACGTATTAGCCAAAAGCTGCAAGAATAAACAACAACAACAACAATAACGTGGAAGACCAGCAGCGGCAGCAACAATACGGCTGTTTGACTTCTTTTATTTATTTGCTTTAACTTCAGATCTTTAAAAATGTTTTTTTTTTGTCTAACAAAACCGAACTCAAGTTAATGATGATAAAGAAGGGAGTGGGTGGATCACAGGTAATACATGAGTAAGTGTGTGCAGCAAAATAAAAACCTATGAAATAAATTTTCCCGCGCACTTTTCCGTTATTTCGTTGTTTGGCAAATGCAGTCGCTGTTAAAGTTGATTCTTTTACTATTTTGTTTCGTTCAGGAATTTTCCCATATCAAAGAGACATTTCATTGATTGCATGTTGAGTTTATTTTTTTAAAAAGCAACAACTTCACAAAAATTGAAGAAGTTCCATATTAGTGCAATGCACAATGGGACTGTTCGATTGAAAACACATGTGTACATTTGTGGTGTTAGAAATTTTTTTTAATATACATTCATATGTATGTATGTAAATGTACATTAGACCACCAAAAAAATTTATGGTATGCCAAAAGTTTTTTTTACACTTTTTATCCAAAATAAAAATATAGCCTATCTTCACCATTTTTATTTAGAATAAATAGCAACACATTTTCCTGTACATAATTTTGCTCTAGCTATGGCCTATCACGATCCTTTAATAAGATGAAACTAAGTTATTTGGAAAGGCTTTTTGCAACGGCTCTCGCTAAAAACTGGATAACGATAGTTGTAATCCGTTTTCTTTATTTTATAATGTATGATCGTTAGATTATGTAGCTTATTACATTCGTACCAAATATATATCGTCAAATAATATAAGCTTTATATTTTATAAGCTTTGATGTGTATTTTTTTAAGAGAAGTAACACTCAGGCAATGAATGCCTACTACTTTTACTAGGTGTTACCTTCTTTAGGAAAGAGACAGTTGTAGTGAAGTCAGGTGGTGAAGGAAGAGATAGAGGAAAGCGTAATTATTTTACAACTCTGCTTTTTTGCACGTTTTAAATAATGCACTGCTGCAGCCAATGATTCTCCTACACAACGAAGGAGGGCGCCCTGATGTTACATTAGGATTAGCATCTGCTGAAGTCGGTATTAGTTCAGTGACCAGCGACTATGCTTTCATCACATGAACTTTCCTGCAACAACTGACACAAAAGGGCACTAATGCTCACAGAAAAATGAGTAGTGTTGTTATTTAATGACTGCTGAATACAGGGATTGAAACCAGTACCTTCGGTCTTGTAGTCAAGGTGCTAACTACTTCAGCCAATGCTACCCTCAACAAAAATAAGCACATTAACTAACATGTGCATAATTAGTAACGAACATACGACAATGGCAAGACTGCTGTAAGTTAGAGATGGTAAAATTGAGCTTTAATTACAAAAAAGCTTTCAGCAAATTGAAATGTGATGAATCAAAACAATTCTTACATTCCAATAAAAAAATTTTTGTTCCTACCGATATGTCAATATAGCAGCTACGTCCAAGCCATATGAACAATGTGTAAACTTTCATAAAGAGCTTTTTGTGCTTTCACACCGACGAGATCACAACAGCCACTCAGATCTCGGCAACAATAATGCTTGCTCTTATTTTGCAAAGAAACAAGAACAAAAATTTAAGAGCTTTCAAAGCTGAATTAAGGCTTTGGAAAGTTTACTTTTTCTGTGTCTGAAAGGGGTATTATTTAGTATTCTAGAAGCTCTTTAACTTGCTAAGAATTCTTAAAGATACTTTAGAAGCCCTTCCTAGAGAATTACTTTCATATTTTCTTTCTGGGATTCCTTATCGAAATAGATTTTTATAAGAAATTTTTACTTGTAAGGGCCATTTTCACAACTTGCCTTTAGCTAAAGGCAGGATTTTGTTTGTCCGATAAATGGCTTGGCGTTATAAAAACTTTATTTATAATATTTTTATCCATTAAATATTATTATTAATGGTTATTATAACAATAAAAAAAAAATCCTACCTTTAACTAAAGGCAAGTTGTGAAAATGGCCCTAAGACTACCAACTATACATATATTTATGTATATTTTCATATAAATGGCTCTAACGGTTCTATAAAGGCTTATGGTAATAAATAAATAAATGAAGAAAATATTTTTTCTTCTGGGGCCACAGTGCATTCCATTGAAATATAATAGAAAAAACTAGAAACTATTCAAGTCACAGATGACAGATGGAACATGTAGCATGTATGATAAAAAAGTAAAACATATAAATTTGATATCATCAATTCAATCGAAAGTTTCTTCCTATGTGAAGGCATAGGTCGTGTATAGTCTGTCACAAAAACTTTTTTAAAATTCTGTTAATAACATCTTGGGCATATGGTCTAGTTACTCCGTCCATACTTGTGCAACCATATTCTACTAAATTTACTTCGTAGAATATGTAATAAATAAATAAATATAAATTTAATTTTAATTTTAAAAAATCCAACTTGATATATTTTTACGTTTTCTGTTTGTATCTTAACTTTAAAATATTGAAATTTAAAGGTGTTTTTTGCAACAATAAAAAATTATTTTGGAAACTATATGTACTTAGTATTGAATTGAGTTGATACAACTTTCACCAAACGTTTAACAAAATATAAAAAATTCAGCAACCAATCACTTCGTTGAGATTCAAAATAATAAATAGTCATTTAACTTCTGCAATTCTTTTTGCTAGTATGTACACATGCATGTGATACCTAATTTACATATATATCTTCTTTTTTTGCAGTTTCAACTACTTCCTACTAGTCTCCTTGGTATGTTTTGTGGGCCACAGTCAGACGGTTGCCACTACCAGCGTTACAGCGTCAGTTGCCACTCCAAAGCCACAGGGCTTCCAATCGCGTTCCATAGAGGCCGCCAGCGAGGATGATAGCGATGATGTTTTCGAAACCCAAGCGCAAACACACTTAGGCTACAGGCAACAGCAACAACAGCAACAGCAGCAGCAGCATCATCTGCATCAACACCAGCAGCAACAGCAACAACCGCTCTATGATTATAGCCAATCGGAGGAAGATCAAGAAGAGCCCCCTCGGCAACAATATCAACCGCGCAAGCAACAGCAACAAAATTACCAAAACTTTAAAGCAAATCCTAAGCAAAAACAATCAAGCGAAGAGGAGACTGAGGAAGAAGAAGAGGAGCCCGATAGACTGTCATTGTTGTTGGCGCAATCGAAATTTGCTTGCAATGGAAAAACTACCGGGTAAATTTTAAAATTTAATTTGCTGCATAAGTTATTTCACTGTAATTTAAATAAAGCTATTTTGTGTCAAGCACATAGCACTGTGCCCCAAACAAAACAAAAATCACAAATATTACTCGAAAATAATTCAAAAAATTATATACATATGAGGCATTATTAATGAAGCGAACAACCCAAAAAATGTTGCCGAAATTCCTTGATATTTCGTATAACTACATTTAAAGTAGAGATGAATATACATGAAATACCGAAGTACTTGTATATATATTTGACATAAAGTCTTTATTTATTTAATTTGAAAATTTGGCTTAGTTTTTATGGTTAAGCGATTGTCGATATGCATTTCGGAAAATAATAATAGATACACAATCGAACAAAGATGCTTGTTTTTAAAGATTTTTGTTTGCGGCTTTCATACTTATTATGTTTGTACATTGTGATTCTCAATATACTCGTAGTATTAAGATTCTTACTATAAACATACGAAGTTTGTTAGCTAAATTAAAAAATTTTTTTGGTTGAAGTCTACTGACGAGTTCCAAAAGCAGGAACGAAATGCATGTAGAGATGAATGTTTATACCAAACATTTTTTTATATGGTGTTTATTTTTCGAGTTATGGGGGCTGATGTGTTGTTTAATTCTTGTTTCGATATTACTGAAGCCTTAAAAATTAATTTAAATCGACTTCAAAAACAATCACTAAAAAGTTAAAAATAATTTAAACTCACTAAAATAAAACATTTTTATATGCATAAACGCATAAATATGTAAATGTAGAATTTGTCAAACTCATTGGCACCGACTTCGAATAGCACTAGAGGTAACGCGCACATAAAAATGTTTATATAAGTGATTCAAAACTATTAATTATGTGAAATTAATCTAAATTATTTATAACTTTTAAGCCCATTGTTACATATATGTAGTTAAAAGTAGAATTTTATCAGACGTATAAAAAGCTTTCCATTATTGCAAATTAGATTTAACTTACCAGGTAGGGTAAACTTGCCTATAATTTATCGCTCACTTTAGGTTAAAGTAAAATTTTTCAAATGATAAAGTATTTATACGTCCGATAAAATCCTACTTTTAATTATCTTTAAGTTGTAATGCTTAATTTTAAAGTCAGCTCAATTTTTTTAAAGCTTTATGTAGGAAATTATTGTAATAAAATTAAGTTATTATTATTGTTTTATTATCGAGTACTATTATGATAACTTGTATCTCTATACTCTTGTAATTTAGCAAAGTCAATACATTTAATTATAGCTCTGTATCACTAGAACGTAATAGCTTTCATATTTTATCTTACTCTCCCTTCCAGTTACTACGCTGATGACACTCTCAACTGCGAAGTCTTCCACTATTGTCAGGAAAATCAACGCCACTCCTGGATCTGTCCTGAAGGTTTTACCTTCCATCAAATACATTTGATTTGTATGCCGCCCTCAAATGACAACATATGCCAACAATCGTCCAAATATCATATTGTCAATGAGTATTTGTACAAGCCTGTGAACTTGCAGGAACATCAAAGTAAACCCAATGTAACATTGCGTTATTCGGAGCGATACTATCCCGAAAATTACTATGAGAATGATCGTTATGAGGATGATGAGGAGCTGCCTAGGCAACGCATACAACATCACAGACAGCCAGTAAGTTGAAACAATTATAAAATGAGTTACAGCTGTAATGAATATAAGACTCAAAATCTTGTATATGGAACTTCGAAAATGAAGTATGTAAATAAAAAAGTGATTATTTATAATATCATTATTTATCTTGCAGCTTCAGGTTGGTTTCCACCAACAGCAGCAGCATGTAACACAGCAACAACCTCAATATCAACGACCACAACAGCAACAACAACAACAACAACAACAGCAGCAGCAGCAACAAGTGCGTCATCAACCTGTTCAGCAGCAACAAATCGCGCAACCTCAACAAACAACAGTCTATCGTAAACCGTTGCCCGTTACGACCATTCAACCTCAAATCCAACCACAAATCCAACAAATACGTAATCAAGCACCAGCACCCACTGCAACCCCATCGCCATATCGTTTCTTTACCGCTGCGCCACAACTGCAACACTTGCAACAGAATCAACAGCAAGTGTATCGCACACCCGAAGAAATTAATATTTCACTGCAGCAAAGACGTCCACAAATCTTCATCGCCAGCACAACACCGCGTTACTACGAGGATGAGTATTTGTATGAGAGAAAATAAAAATTTTAATTGTAAACGACGCGTTGCAAACAACAGCTTTGCTCAAACCTTTCCAGTTGAATTGAAAAGTTAATTCTCTTCCCATATAAGTCCTCCCTCCCTTCTCCTCTACCATGGATTGCCTTATATTTGTTTACTTACAAACAGATATTGAAATCTTCTATTCTTTCATTAACACGCTTGTAGGAAAAGAAATATACTTACATACATACTTATGAACTTTGCAATTATGTTGTATTTAATTTTATATTATTTTTATTTCTATTGTATGTTATTTTCTAATGCTTTATGAGTATATTAACTATTGAATACCTACTAATTACTATACTTTGTAGTTTTATTAAGTTTAATTTAATTTCTGTTAACAACAAAATACTGCGCGAATAGTTAGTCCCATACAGCGAGAAAAAAGGAACAGAAGTAACTCAAGATTTATGTATTTCATACATGTGTATGTTTTTTATATTTAAGTTTTCGATTCTAGTAGATTTCAATTTTTTTAATATCATATAAACAGAAAGAAAATATATGTACTATATTTTAACATAAAAATAAAATCTTGTGGAAATTAATTTTATTGCGAAATCAGAAAAAAAAGATATTCAGTTTTGCTTGTGAATGACATTTAATTTCAGCATTTTACGTTCTAGGAAAAATTTACATATGTATGTACATGTGTATATAGTACGATTAGACTTATCCTTAGTCATAATTTACACTATGCACGTCTTATTGCTAAGCTGATTAAACTAATCAGCTAGGAGAGAGAGACGAGGGGAAAAGAAACTTTTCTGTTACGCTAGTCTCTCTCTCCATCAAACTAATCAGCTTAGCAATAAGACTTGCAAAGTGTAAATAAGGACTTAGGCCGGGTTTCCATCTGTATGCCATGTGCCATACAAGCGTAAAAAAAGCGTAACCACTATTCCTAATGAAAAACTTTTAGATTCAGACATGTATTTATTAAGTTAAATAGTTTCGTACGTAACTAATAGACAATTTTATAGAATCCAGCATGATTGCAAACTGTTTAAATCAATAAATACATGAATGGATGAAACAACTTTTTACTAATTAGTTGGTTACGTTTTTTTGGAAATGCCAGATGTAAACACAGCCTTAGTAAATTTTTTATGAAAAAATTTAATGGACTATAAATCGTCCATTTCGTGTGCAAAAAATCAAAAAGACTATACTTCGTCTATTTTTCATGCAAAAAAATAAATGGGCTATACATTGCCTATTGTTAATTTTTTTATGATTGACCATAAATTGCCTTTTTCGTACGAAAAAAATTAAATGGACTATACATCGTCCATTTTTAAATTTTTTATGAAGAAATTTAATGGACTATAAATCGCCCATTTCGTATGCAAAAAAAATCAAAAAAATCGTCTATTTTTCATGGAAAAAATTAAATGGACTATACATACAAAATTTAATGGGCTATACTTGTCTATTGTTTAATTTGTTTTATGAAAAAATTTAATTGACCATAAATTGCCCATTACGAACGAAAAACAATTAAATGGACTATATACGTCATCTTTTTTCCGTACAAGAAATTTAATGAACCATTCATTTTTGATGAAAAAAATTTTTTGTGAAAAAATTTTGATGGGCTATATATACATCGTCCATTTTTCAGTTTTTATGAAAAAATTTAATGGACTATAAATCGTAAATTTCGTATGCAAAAAATCAAAAAGGCTATACTTCGTCTATTTTTAATGCAAAAAAATTAAATGGACTATACATACAAAATTTAATGGGCTATACATTGCCTATTTTTTATTTATTTTTTATGATTGCCCATAAATTGCCCCTTTCGTACGCAAAAAATTAAATGGACTATATACGTCATCCTTTGTCGTACAAGAAATTTAATGAACCATACATCATTCATTTTTGACGAAAAAAAATTTTTTGTTATACATCGTCCATTTTTCAATTTTTTATGAAAAAATTTAATGAACTATAAATCGTCCATTTCGTATGCAAAAAAATCAAAAAGGCTATACTTCGTCTATTTTTCATGCAAAAAATTAAATGGACTATACATACAAAATTTAATGGGCTATACATTGTCTATTTTTTAATTTGTCTTACGAAAACATTTAATTGACCATAAATTGCCCATTTCGTATGCAAAAAATTAAATTAACTATATTCGTCATCTACTTTTCGTACAAAAAATTTAATAAACCGTACATCATCTATTTTTGATGAAAAAATTTGTATGTAAAAAAATTTTAATGGGCCATTTTTGAATTTTTTTATGAAAAAATTTAATGGACTATAAATCGTCCATTTCGTATGCAAAAAAATCAAAAAGACTATACTTCGTCTATTTTTCACGCAAAAAATTAAATGGACTGCCTATTTTTTAATTTGTTTTATGAAAAAATTTAATTGACCATAACGTGATTTTTTTCGTACAAAAAATTTATTAAACGGTACATCATCTATTTTTGATGCAAAAATTTTTTTGTCATAAATTTTAATGGGCTATAATCGTCCATTTTTCAACGTTTTATGAAAAAAATTTAGAGACTATAAATCGTCCATTTCGTATGCAAAAAATCAAAAAGACTATACTTCATACAAAGTTTAATGGGCTATACATTGCCTAATTTTTAATTTTTTTATGAAGAATTTTAATTGACCATAAATTTCCCATTTCGTATGCAAAAAATTAAACTGACGTCATCTATTTTTCGTACAAAAAATTTAATAAACCGTACATCATCTATTTTTGATGAAAAAATTTTTTGGTCAAAAAATTTTAATGGGCTTATACATCGTCCATTTTTAAATGAAAAAATTTAATAGACTATAAATCGTCCATTTCGTATGCAAAAAATCAAAAACACTATTCTTCGTCTATTTTTCATGGAAAAAATTTAATGGACTAAATATACAAAATAAATCCAAAATCCAATAGGCTATACTTCGTCTATTTTTCATACAAAAAATTAAATGGACTACACATACAAAGTTTAATGGGCTATACATTGTCTATTTTTTAATTTGTTTTATGAAAAAGTTTAATGGACTATAAATCGTCCATTTCGTTTGCAAAAAATCAAAAAGACTATACTTCGTCTATTTTTCATGGAATAAATTAAATGGACTATACATACAAAATTTAATGGGCTATAAATTGCCTATTTTTTATTTTTTTATGATTGACCATAAATTGCCCCTTTCGTACGCAAAAAATTAAATGTACTATATATGTCATCTATTTTTCGTACAGAAAATTAAATGGACAGTACATCATCCATTTTTGATTAAAAAAATTTGTTTTATGAAAAAATTTAATTTCGTATGCAAAAAATTAAATTGACTACATACTAGGGATGCCAAACGGGAAATCCCGGGATTTTCGGGATTTGTAAAATTCAATCCCGGGATTTCATTTTCGGGATTTCTTAGTAATTGTTATATAAAAACTTTATAAATTCAAATTTTCGTTGATTTTAAGGTATTTCTTATAATATTTAAAAGTCCCATACAATTAATTTTATACGTACAGTTTTAACAATTTAATGACTATTCGTGACATATTTCTTATAAATTAACAACAAGAGCAAAATAAATAAACTACTTTCTTAAGGTTATTTTCATCAAAGGTGCTACAATATATGTACATTTTGGAATTATTTTGAAAACAAAAGAATCATATTACCTTTGGAAGGGAAATAACATTTGAAAAATTCATAAGTTTGACAAATTTATTCCGTTTTATTCTATATTATGAGCGCAATTATAATTCAAATTCCACGAGATATTTTTCCCGGGAATAATTTCAAATAGTAGCAAATAATAGGGAAAACAAAAAATTCTAATTGGAAAAGGGAGAAATTTCCTGCGAAAATTTATTCACAATTGCAGTGTATAACTATCTTATGTCGACTCCTCAACGCTAAAAAATTAGCACTTATCTACTTGTCGGTAACAATTGAGTACTATTGACACCTCCTTACAATTGGAGTAGAATACAATACAAGGCAAGTGAAAACTTTTTGCTGTCGGGTTGACGTAAAAGCGAGAAATATTTACAGAATAATGCGGAGTATTTTGTCTAAAAAACTGCTCGAGTGTGTATGTATGTTTTTTACATTGCAGTTCAAGATTATTTTGTTCTTTATTTAGACCGTTTAGGTAGTTTTTGATACAAACCTAAGATCAAACCCATTTAAATTACATGGATTTGATAATAGTTTTAGTCAAAAACGACCGACTGAATGAGTTCGACTCAATTATAGTTGTATTCGAGTTGCAGAGAAGAAGGCCAGGACACTAATAAACCATACTCCTCTTAGCGAACGTATGAATACATACATATGTATCTGTTGAACTTGTAAAAAAAAGCTTATGTATGAATTTAAAAATTTTCAGTAGAGCAAAAATACTGTTCAAGTGCTCAGGCAAACTTTTAATGTAATGTGCCTATAAAAATGTGATATTTAGACGTAATTAATCGAATTTGATTAGAATAGTGTACACATTTGCTTTAATTTTTCGACATGTTCAGCCTTATTACCGTTGTCATAGTCGTAACGAAATCGATAAAAAATTAGATAATGCTTGGTATACATACATATGTAACAACCGTTATACTTGTTGTTGATCAATCGCAATTAAAAAAACGTTAGTAGATATTTATTTATTTATTTAGTACATATTCTGCAGAATATGGTTGCACAAAAATGGACAGGTGACTAAGACCATAAGTCCATGATGTTGTTGACAGTATTCTTAAAAATGTTTTTGTAACTGACTGTACACGACCTATGCCTTCACATAGGAAGTAGCAACGTGGTTGTTAAGGAAATTCCACAAAAGAACCGCAAGATTAAACGGTAATCCGTGGCAGATCAGTCAACCAGTGCGAGTGAGACGCAGACCTCTCGAAGACCAATAAACAAACGACAGTGGTCTGGTTGCATTGAAGAAATAATTGCCAACGACGCGTGATGTTGACTCGCCCAGAGCTGTAGAGCTGCAAGACTATCGATGGCACTATCGATAGTATCGATAGTTTTATTTTAAGTGGACTATCGATATTTTTTTTTTCGATAGCGATACTATCGACAAAAACACTCTACTAAAAGAGAAAAAATCAAAGTCAATAAAAACGGAATGATGGCGACTGTGTAATAAAAAATGCAACATTTAAATTTCGCCGTGTGATTTGGTAATGGTTATCATTACATATATACATAAATGTGAAAACAAATTAATTAGTTTTGATTTGTTTCAACATAAGATGTCAGTTTTTATCTACTAGATGCAAATTGAATAAACATACAATTATTATGTCCCAACGGCTTTGATACTTGAAAAAACTTGACGGCGGCTAAATTTGACGACTACTGGACTGTCTACACTCTTTACTTTTAAATAAAAGGTGACGCTAAATAGTTTGCTTCTCGTTCTGTTAAACGAATACTTTTTAGCTAACTGCAATAGTTTAAGTAATGATGAAAGCTTTTTTTATTTTATTCCTTTTTAATTTATTTCTTATTGATCCATCTATCTATCTGTTTGCTTTTTCGTTTATTTTTTTTATATTACTGTGTATATACATATGTTTGTTGAATATGTGTATTAAAAACATTGGAACTAAAAGTTTTAAAAAAATCAACTTTCTTTTTACTTTATGGAATGATTAAAAAATTCAAGCTTTTATATTAGAAAAATACACAATTGATAAGTTTTAGCCCTTATAGACACGGAAACTTTACTTTGGAAAGCCTTAATTCAGCAGGGAGAAAGACAGAAAGAGATAGTATTTATCACTCTGTCTTTCACACGCCTGGGCCCTATTCCACAAAACAAATTATCAACTTTTCACTTTGCACTTATCAAATTTTTCGACAATTTGCAGAACTTTTCATTCCTCAGAACTGTAAAATTTGATGAGTGAAAAGTTGAAATTGATAAGTGCAATTTGCAAAGTTTTTGCAATTTTTATGCTCTCTTTGCGATTCCTGTTCCACGTACGTTCTCTCTTGCAAAGTGCAAAGTTAATTTTGAAAAGTGTAACTTGCAAAGACTTTGCAAGAAATTATGCTTTTTCGTTCCACAATAACTGTAAATTCTATTTTTGCAAAGCAAATTCTGATAAGTTTGTTAAAAATTTGCAAGATAATCGATCTCTTTGCAAATTAACAAAACAAAATTCGTTGAAAAATCTTCGATTATTTTCAAACATAATAATCATAAGAATACAATCTCAAATTGCGTTCGTATGTACTACATACATAGATATGGAAAAAAAGAAAAAAATATTTGAGCTTTAAATTACATATATTATTATATTCTATTTGTGTAAACTTGTTTTAAGCGTTATTATATATTCTATTAAAGATAGTAAAACCAATGTAGAATAACACATTGAAAACATTACGTTCAAAATTTGGATTGGGCTTTTTTAAAACTTCCTCACAAGCAGCCTATTTATCTAATAATTATAATCTAATTTATTAAGCTTCAAATTGAAATGTAAGCTTTAATATGTTCTAACCCCCATTAGAGCTGGGTCCATCTCGTTCATTCGTTAATTTTTGCTACAAACCTATGTAATTTAAATGAGTTTGTGGGAAAAATTAACGATGAACGAGTTGGACTCAGCTCTAACTCCCATATTCATAAAATTTTAAATGAATTTTAAATGTATTTTATTTTAAGTTTTTCATACAAAGTTTTCTAAAAATGGATTTCAAATAAATTTTATTTTTATGAATATGGATTCATACATTTACAATAATTTTATAAAAAAAAATTATTTTATTGGTTTGAAAACTAACAAATAAATTACATATATTTTTAATCACATGAAACTCAGAAATTTTTTTAATTTTTATTTTGCGGATAACTTTAACAGGTTTTATGTAGGAATGCAAAGTGAAAAGTTATAAGACAGAAATGCAAAGATGCTTAAACGTTTTCAGGAACACTTTGCACACTCACTTTGCAGGAGAACGCAAAGACTGACGCAAAGAGCGCAATTACTTTACAAAGAGTGCAAGAAATTTACAAAGAGAGCACAGTCTTTGCAAAAATATGCTTAGTGCAAAGTGAAATTTGCAAAGAATATTGTGGAACAGAAACACTTATCACTTTGCCAAAAAATGTAATTTGATAAGTGCAAAGTGAAAAGTTGATAAGCTTTTTGTGGAATAGGGCCCTGAATTAAGACTTTGCAAAGTAAACTTTCCGTCTGTAAAAGGGGTGTTTCTAGGAATCAAAAACTATCGATAGTATCGATGGCATCAAAAAATACTATCCAAACTATCGAATGGAGCCACTATCGATAGTTTTGCAGCTCTACAGAGCTGCTTTACGACTGACGTTAGTAGATATATTTTTAACAAAACAATATTGTTTTTGCAACTTATTTGTATGAAAGTGAATCTAAAAATTTTCGGAAGTCAACTTAAGCGGTAGTGCTAAAAGTCCACTGATATGTATATTCGTTTTTGGTTTAGATAATAGAAAAACATTTATATTGAAAAAAAAAGTTTTCATATTTAGTTATTGTTTTCACTATAAATTCTCTAACATCAGATGTGATTAATCAACTTAAAAATAGATGAAAAAAAATTCTTTTGATTTTTATTTCATACTCGTATTAGAAAATTGTTCACTTTAAAGACAATCGTGCAATGATAAATTATGAACATAAAATAATATATTTTACGAAAAATATTTAGATCCCGAAATCTCGAAAATCCCGTGATCCCGAAAAATCCCGGATTTTCCAAAAATAGATCCCGATTGGCATACCTACTACATACATCATCTATTTTTCGTAAAAAAATTTAATAAAACGTACATCATCTATTTTTGATGAAAAAAATTTTTTTGTCAAAAAATTTTATCCATCGTCTATTTTTAAATTTTTTATTAAAAAATTTAATGGACTATAAATCGTCCATTTCGTATGCAAGAAATCAAAAAGACTATACTTCGTCTATTTTTCATGGAAGAAATTAAATTGACTATACATACAAAATTTAATGGGCTATACATTGCCTATTTTTTATTTTTTTTATGATTGACCATAAATTGCCCCTTTCGTACGCAAAAAATTAAATGGACTATATACGTCACCTTTTTTTCGTGCAAGAAATTTATTGAACCATACATCATTCATATTTGATGAAAAAAAAAATTTTTGTTATACATCGTCTATTTTTAAATTTTTTATGAAAAAACTTAATGGACTATAAATCGTCCATTTCGTATGCAAGAAATCAAAAAGACTATACTTCGTCTATTTTTCATTAAAAAAATTAAATGGACTATACATACAAAATTTAATGGGCTATACATTGTCTATTTCTTAATTTTTTTTTATGAAAAAATTTAATTGACCATAAATTTCCCATTTCGTATGAAAAAAATTAAATTGAGTATATACGTCATCTATTTTTCCTACAAAAAATTTATTAAACCGTACACTATCTATTTTTGATGAAAAAATTTTTTTGTCAAAAAATTTTAATGGGCTATACATCCATCGTTCATCATTAATCATCCAAAGAGTAAGCTTTGAGCGCTCCTTTGCGAGTAATGGATTACTCCATAAAATTCCAGATCTCATTGGATTTTTAACACAGCATCTCCGCAGACACGAGTACTCCTTTTAAGCTCCTTATGGAGTACTCGCTTTGATCTTGAAAATGACGACAGATGGAGTAATAGTTTTTGTCTCCTAAAAGAGCATAAAGGTAGTAATCGTTTTTTTTTATTTGAGAATTTTTCAATTTCTTTTTCAACTAGCCGTCTTAAATGACGCTTAGAAACTAAATTTTGACACATTTTTAACAATTTTTTACTATACCCGTACCTTTCCGCTTTTTTTTAATAACATGTCTTTCACTTTTTAAAACTAAACTGACTAAATAGAAAAATAAAACGAAAACATCAACAATTAAAAGTTATGTCAAAGAAAAAAAAAACCAAAAACGAACTGATACATCCCTCATTGATCCATTTGGAGTATTAAGCGAGGCATAAACAACGAAACAAAAAAAAAAAAGTTTCGATAGCTCGCTTATTACTCCAAATGGATGAACAAGTCATTACTCCTTTATTGCTCGATTATGGATTAATCCATATATTTTTTACTGGGTACAAATTCAACCCTTTAATGTGTATTCATTTTTATAGAAAGCATATATGATATCCCATATATGGTTCGGATCTGAAGAATGAAGGTATATGGGCATATATGATTATATATATGTATTCATACATTTTCATACATGTATGTGTAAATATTCCCTCTACAGTATGCAAAGTTCATATTCATACTGTCTTGATTCACAAGGTCGCACTGTTGTGCAATAAATTAAATTACTAAAATTACTTTTTTTTAGATTTTGAACAGGGAGGTTGTAAATATTTAATGAAACATTTGTTTGGTCAAATAATTCAAAACGAACTAAAAGTCATTTCATTCATAATTTTAAGTCAAAAGTTTAATCAATTATTTCAAAAACACAAAACTCATATTCGTACATAAAATTTAATTTAAGAAATCAGATTAAAAACTAATGCAATTAATTATAAAAGACCAAATAATCCGTCTAACAATAGTTTTCAATATAATTTTTTCAGTAATATGCACTTTGTTTCTCATCTAGAGAAGTCTTTTATTTTCGATAAAATTAATGACTGGATTATCATTTTGATTATTTGATCCACTATGTATAAAATCATACAAGAATGTTTTTTTTTTGTAACAAACGTTTTTCTTTTTTAAACGTTGAGGATACGCATATAAACTTTGCATACCGTATGTATTTTCTAATGGATTTCCAATTCGCCAGTGATAAAATCCAAGCTTTTTTGATTGCAAAAACGATCTTATGTGAGATATCATGTATGCATACATTCTTATATTGCTCCATATATTAAATCTTATTTCTATATATGGATCCACATATGAAGAGCTTCATAATGAAATTTTCATATATGAACTCATATATTATAACACATTTCATATATTAGTCCATATATTAGTTTATATAAATAGTTTTGCAATGTATAATCCCATATATTTCCATACATGAATTCATACATACTCATATATAGTTATATACATTCATATATTAAACATATATGGATCATATATAATTTTTTTAGCTGGGAAATTAAATTTTATGTACGAATATGAGTTTTGTGTTTTTTAAATAATCGACTTTTGACTTAAAATAGTGAATGAAATGACTTTTAGTTGGCTTTTCATTATTTGTCCAAACAAATGTTTCATGAAATATAACCTCCCTGTTCAAAATATAAAAAAAGTAATTTTAATAATTTAATTTATTGCACAGTACGCTTGAATATGAACTGTAGAGGAAATATTTACACATAGATGTATGAAAATTTATGAATATATATAATCATATATGCCCATATACCCTCATTTTTCGGATCTGAACCATATATGGGATATCATATATGCTCCATACATATTTTTTTAGCGGGTTGTTGATAAATTTTGTATGTATTTTGTTTTTGTAATTTAAATTTGTTCCGTATAACGCTTGGCGTTGCGTTTTACACAATTAGCCCCTTAATTTATTAATTCCTTTGTTTCGTAAAACTCAGCAAAATGCGTTTGGCTGTCGATCATTAATAAGGTCCCCTACATTTTACCATCTCTGCAATCACCGGAAATGAACCCGATTAAAAATCTTTCGGATGAATTCGATACTCGAGTGAAAATGCGTCATATGGCCAGTAAATCCTAAATCGCAGAATTTCTGAAGAAATAAGAAAGTGTCCTACAAAATTGGACTTCATAAGCAGCGTTGTCAACTTGGTGCGTTTCGCAGCATTTTGGGTACTTTTTTAAATTTTTTGTGAGCAAAATTCCTTAGTTGGTGCGTGGTGCGCTTTTTTTTAAATTTCGGTGCGTTTTTTAATTTTTGGTGGCACCAACGCAAATTTAACACAACAATGGGTTAAAACCGGAAAATTCTTGTTGTGAAACTTATCAACTTGCTGATAGTGGTAATTACCATATTAATACTAATTATATTTACAAAATATCACAATTTGAAATAAAATCAATGATAAGAATAATGATGAAAACATTAGCTTTATTTATTTGGAATAATTAATTTTTGTTCCCTTTTTAAAAAGTTTTAAACAGAATTTATAAAATTAATGTACAAAAATGTATCATCTTGTACAAGTGAATGTAAACATATTTATGTGCCCTTAATTATGAAAGTTGTATAAGTCATATATTTCTTTGGTCGAGATATTTAGTATCCCAGCTAAAAAAATTATATATGGTCCATATATTTTTAATATATGAATGTATATAACTATATATGAATATGTATGAATTCATGTATGGGATTATACATGCGAAAAGTATTATATATGAATTGATATATGGACTAATATATGAAATGTATTATAATATATGAGCTCATATATTTAAATTTAATTATAAAGCTCTTCATATGGGAATCCATATATAAAAATAAGTTGTAATATATGGCCCCTTTTATAAAAATGTATGCATGCATGATATGTCACATAAGATCGTATTTGCAATCAAAAAAGCTTGAATTTTATTAAATCGATCTTTTTCTCTCATTTTTATCGCTGCTGAATTGAAATTCTATTAGAAAATACATACGGTATGTAAAGTTTATATGCGTAGAGCCTCAATGTTTAAAAATAAAAACTCGTGCAACAAAAAAAATTGTGTAACAAAAAAAATAATTCTTGTAGGATTTTATATATTGTGGGCCTATTTAATAAATCAAATAATGGAATACTTTAGATATTTTTAAGAAAAACAGTTCATATTACTCCAAAAATTATATTAAAAACTAGTGTTAGTATAAAAACGGATTATTTTTTTCTTTTATGTACAATTAATTGCATTAGTTTTTAATCTTATTTTTTAAATTAAATTTTATGTAATAATATGAGTTTCGTGTTTTTTAAATAATCTTTTCACATTTTCTCTTAAAATGATGAACAAAATGTTTTTTAGTTCGTTTTTAACCCCCGACTAAAAAAAAGGGGTGTTATAAGTTTGTAGTGTGTGTCTGTGTGTCTGTGTGTCTGTCCGTGTCCACGTAAGGCCAAACGGCTGGACCGATTTTCATATATTTGTGATTTGAACGGGCTAAGGTTCGTATTGCTTTTTAAGCCAAATTACATGTGATAATTATTAATGAGCAAATAACAACAAAGTCTGTTGTAAATATTCTGACTAACAACACATAGTTGAACGGAACAGCCAGCCATTTTCGAAGGCCACTAAACCTTCATCATCAGCGTTCTTTTGTGTTTGGTCCACTGTGTTTGGTGTAAGTTGATGTAGATTTCTGCTTTATATACTTAGCATTATTGCAAATGGAATATGTGAATTGTTTTGATTCATCGTATTTCAATTTGCTGAAAGCTTTTTTGTATTGTAAGCTCAATTTTACCATCTCTATATTTACAACAGTCTTACCATTGTCGTTTGTTCTTTACTAATTATGCACATGTTAGTTAATTTGCTTATTTTTGTTCTACTTAAGACAAACTTTTTTGGTTTGTTACTATTAAGTATATTTTTTATTTTTAATTTTTGTCACAGGCCCATGGCTATATTTTTTCATTTAGTTTTTTTTTTTTTTTTGTTTGAAAGATGACTTGATCGAGAGGGTTCCTAGCTATGTTTGAAGAAAATCTGTCCAGCCGTTTAGAAGATATAACATCTTTTCTGAAAAAAGTCTGGGGTTTTTAAAATTTTTAATTTTTGTTATTAATTACTTTTCCAAACAAATGTTTCATTAAATACAACCACCCTTATCAAAATCTCAATAAAATTAATTTTAATAATTTTATTTATTGCACAGCAGTGCGGTTATTTGAATCAAGGGATTATGAATATGAACTTCGCATATTGTATGGGGAATATTTACACACACATGTATGAAAATGTATGAATATATACTATCATATATGTCCATATACCCTCATTTTTCGGATCCAAACCATATATGGGATATCATATATGATCCATACATATTTTTTTAGCTGGGACATTACATTTGAACAAATCCAAAAATATTTTTGGATGTAATGCAACAGTTTAATTTAGAGTTATACTAGTCTCGATTTATATAAATTTATCAAAAATGCGTATGACTTAGACCACTTTCATAATTAAGGGCAAATGTATACGAATTCGTTTAGTACATACATATATTGTAAAAGGCTATTTCTTTTAATTGTGATATTTTTATTATGGATACATTAAACTTCTGATAAAAAAAAAATTTTAAATATTTAAATGAAATGATATATACTGAACTTTTATTAGTTAAGATTGCTTACTATTTCTTAATTAGGTTTTACCCTTTTAACCTTGAACTGTATAAACCTGTTTTAGTGCTAAATTTTTAATACAAAAAAATGATATTCTTTTTATGCAAAATCAATTCAATAAACATTTTAAACTAAAGAAATCTTGGTGCGTGTTCTTGTAAATGGCGCAATTTTTTCTTCATTTTGGTGCGTTTTGAAATTTCAAAGTTGACAACGCTGTTCATAAGGTAAAACAGCACGCTGTGTTAATACTTTTGTCCACCTGAATTCGTGCCTTCAATTGAAAATTTTTTCTATTTTTTCTCATATTTATATAAGAAATATAAATATATAAAATATATAAGAAATATATAAACAAATATTTTTGTTAAAAACTTATCCCACTGTATCTTTTTATTCAAACTATATAAGAGGTCGAAATGAAAGAATATTTTTGTCCGGCTCTGTTTGTATTTCTAGTCATCTGTTTCCTTGATATTAAGAGGCCCATAAGCATGTGTTGGTAAATTTTCAATTTCTGTTAATGTATTCGTCAAACAGACAATGCAGTATGAAAAATCAAAATAGTTTTGATTTTGAAATGAACTCATACTGCTGACAGTTTTACTGCATGAGCAGTATGTGTGTATGGGCCCCTTTAGATAGAGTAATATAACTTCGTGCTAACCTAAATAAAAAGTAAAAAAAATGCAAAAACAGAATATGAATAGTGATACTTCCAAATGTATTTACCAAAGGTAAATCAATAATTGTATACACAACAATCATTTATCATATTCCGTTTCATTAAAATTTACGTTAAATAATTGATACCTTCATAGCGAATAGTCGATTAGCGGAATTTTGCTTACATACTTACCAAACAAACAAAAAATTATACAAACAAATATTCGTAGTACATATTATTCGTAATAGGTACATACTGTCTTTAATAAATAAGCTTTATGCTTTGCTAATATTTTTTACATAGTAGAAATAACAGAAACAAAAAAAACCGCAAACAAAAAAAAACATAAACAAAGTGACACTGAGGAATAATCTATATGTATACCTCGAAACAAATAAACAATCATAAATAACAAAAAACAAAAAAAAAAGACCGCAAACAAAAAAAAAACACAAACGAATAACCCTTGAGGAATTCTTTGTATGTCCCAAATCACACTGTGCAAGTCTTATTGCTAAGGTGATTAGTTTCAGGGAGAGAGAGACGAGGGGAACAGCAACGTTTCTTTTCCCCCCGTCTCTCTCTCCTAATAAACTAATCAGCTTAGCAATAAGACTTGCATAGTGTAAATAGGGACTATGAATGCCTCAAATACAAAAAAATTTGAAGTGAGTTCTAACGGCAGAAATGCTTATTTTACTGTGAGTTCTGAAACTCTTAATGAAAGCAATATAAATAATAAATCTGATGAAAGTCTTCCTTCTTTTACCGGCAAAGCCAATTTTTCGTCAGCGATCAACTTCGCTTTGTCCAATGCCAAATAGTAATGATGCATTAACATTACAGTTGCCTAGTACTTCTTCATATAAGCCAGTAATATCATCCCCTTCAGGCTCGTGTTCATCACTTAACAAAGTTGTCACTACAGATAACAGCGGCTCGAAACTCAAGGTACAAGTCGGAATGGACAGATATATAACCGTAGTAAAGCGTGGGCGAAGCCCGAATTCTTCAAAAATTTCATCTGCTCCAAAAATGTCTAGGGATAACAGCGCAGCCTCAACTATCCGCCAAAACCGCTTTAAAATTTTGCAAGATGAGAACGACAAACCCGATGTATCCTCGAATAAAACATCCAAGCCGCCACCAATCTATTTGAGAGAGAAAAATTCAAATGCCCTGATTAAAAAATTAATTTCGGTCATTGGTGAGAATAAAAAAATTAAAATACCTTTTATACAGATAAATCACAGTTGAAGAGCCACATAAGCGTTCAGGTCCCGTGCAGTGCCATAATTGCCAAGAATATGGCCATACAAAAACTTACTGCAATTTACCTACTGTTTGCGTTGTGTGCGGCGAATTACACGGCACTGCTAGTTGTACTAAATCAAAAGATCAAGCGGAAAAAAATTCAGTAATTGTGGAGGTAATCACACCGCTAACTACAGAGGTTGTCCTGTGTACTCTTTCGTCAAGCAGGCTATGGTGCAAAAACCTAAATTAGCTCCAGTTCAAACAACAAACGCTGGCAGAGGAAGCGTTGCGCAAATGAGCCAACCAGTTACTTCCCGTGTATCGTATGCAGATGCTGCTAAGACAAGTTCAATTTCAACACAAAATGTTTCCCCACCAAATAATTCAACAAATTCAAACTTTAATTTTAATCGCCTTGAAGCCACTATTGAAAATCTTGCGCAAACTATCAACAACTTTACAAGAAATATGACTAGCATAATGCAAGAAATGCTACGAATGCAGACTACACTGCTTCAAGCATTAATTAACAAGCCATGAACATGTTAAAAATATGTTTCTGGAACGCAAACGGCATTCGCCAACATAAAAATGAACTTGAGCACTTCATTACGGAAAAAAATATTGATGTAATGTTGGTCTCTGAGACTCATTTGACTTCTAGAAGCCTCTTTAAAATTTATGGATACACATTATATGATACAAAGGACCCTAGAGGGAGAGCATGCGGTGGATCAGCAATTATAATAAAGTCAAGACTCAAGCACTATATTCTTGACAGCATTTGTGAAGAACATCTACAAGCAACAAACATTTGTATTGAGCATTTTTGTTCAAATTTCGTGATATCTTCAATTTACTCCCCTCCTAGATTTTCAATAACTGAGGATCAATACGAGAAATTCTACAAATCTCTTGGACCTTGTTTCGTAGCAGCTGGCGACTACAATGCTAAGCATACGTTCTGGGGTTCGCGTATTATTACGCCTAGAGGTAGGGCGTTGTTCAACACAATTTCAAAAATGGGATTGGATATTATTTCGAGTGGGGAGCCCACTTACTGGCCTACTGACGTACGAAAAATTCCGGATGTTATAGACTTTGGCGTCATAAAAAGTATTTCTAGGGAATTAATTCACGTTGAAGCTTCCCTAGATCTGTCGTCCGATCACTCTCCCACGATTGTTACAATCTGTAGCCTACTAAGAAGTGACTTACCTCATCCATATATGAAGATGATAAATCGTGTTAATTGGCTGGGGTTCAAAAAATACCTCAGTAGTCATTGTACGGAAAATATTAAGCTAAGAACACCAAATGATATTGAATCTAACATTGCCAATCTCAACGAGAATATTAAACAGGCTGCTGAACATGCCACTACCTCCCATCCGCAGACTGGTTTTAATAAAATTTATTCTTCAGACATTGAACGTCTCGTACGTGAAAAAAGAAGAGCTATGTAGAAGGGAATGGCAACAGCACAGATCACCCCAAAATAAAATTAGATTTAACCCTAATCTTACTAACATGTGTCTGTGAGACACATTTGGATGTTCCATTCAATTTAACTACAGAAATATATAACATATCGCAACCAAACTTCATGACTTTTATTTGACATATGTTTTGTATAATTTAATAAAAAAAAATTTAGGTATTGCCTTCTTACATCTTTTATATGCCAAAACATAAAAATGTAGCAGTAAATACTGACATTTGTCTCAGAGACACATACATGCAAATACGAATGTTTTTGTTTACACATTTTTGGATGTCTATCGTTTACTGTCTATCAACATATTTCGTAACATTTTTGACATAGCAACTGTCTTTTATATATATTTTTGCATTACAATAACAAGCTTTTGTATATAATGTCATAAGTATTTGTTATATTTTTAACTCTGGGATTCCCCTTTGAATAAAATAGGCAGTTGCAAAAAATTTTTGCACAGTATCGACGTGAAAATACTTTTTATCAAAAATATGCCAAAGCGACTAACGGAAGAAGAAATTAGGCTAGCCGCGGAAGAAGTTGATGAGCAAATGACCAGTGATGTTGAAGACGAGGATATTTTTATACCATCTGATGGAGAAAAGAGTGATATTAGTGAAAACTGTCAAGATGATGCTTCAGAGATGTGTGATACTGTTTTCGATACCGAAGAAGTTGCAGTTGAGGATCCTAGTGAAATTTATGTTGGTAAGGATGGAACTCAATGGTCTTCGACTCCAAAAACTCAAAGGCGTTTTCCTGCTCGTAATATTATTCGGTGCCCATTGAACAAAGTTAAAATTCCACCAGGCAAACAAGTTGAAGACCCTTTAGCGTCAATCGACTTGTATTTGAATAATGAAATTTTTTACACACTTGTGAAATTTACTAATTTGTATGCAGTAACTACAAATCAAACCGACTGGCAGCCAACAAATGAAATAGAAATAAGGGCATTTATTGGACTACTGATTTTAGCAGGGACAAAAAAAGATGGAAATGTGGAGATTTCTGAGTTTTGGTGTTCGCGATACGGCTGCCCAATTTTCCGCGAAACCATGAGCCGAGATCGTTTTATGAAAATTTCAAAAAATTTGCGCTTTGATGACAAAAGCACTAGGACCATTCGACAACAAAAACACAAACTTGCACCTATTAGGGATTTATTTGAAATTATAAACAAAAACTTAAAAAAATTTTACTGTCCTGGTGATAACATAACGGTCTATGAGCAGCTTGTTCCTTTTCGTGGAAGGTGTTCTTTTCGGCAATATATGCCTAGTAAACCAGATAAGTATGGACTCAAAATTTGGTGGCTCTGTGATAGTAAAACAAGCTATCCATTGAATGCAATACCCTATTTAGGCAAAGTAAATAATCAGAGGGGCTATGGCTTGGGTCAGAAAGTAGTGCAGAATTATGAAAATACAGGCAGAAATATAACGTGTGATAATTCTTTCACGAGTATTGAACTAGCGCAAAATTTATTGGCTAAAGGCTTAACACTAACGGGCACTCTCAAAAAGAACAAATGTTGTGTTCCTTCATCATTTTTACCAAATAGAAGAAGAGACGTGGAAAGTAATTTGTTTGGTTTTACTGAAAACTTGACTTTAGTGTCCTACGTCCCAAAACAAAATAGAGCAGTTCTTTTACTCTCATCAATGCATAACACCACTCACTGCGACTTACAAAATAAAAACAAATCAGAGATAAACCTGCATTATAATCACACTAAGGGAGCAGTTGACACTCTGGATCAACTTACACATAGTTTTACTTGCCGCAGAAAATCTAACAGATGGCCGTTTGCATTTTTTTTGACGTTTGCGGAATCGCTGCGTACGTAGTTTGGAAAAACTTGCATCCTTCGTGGAAAGCAACGCAAGCAAAGAAAGCTCGAAAAATCTTTTTACGAGAAGTCGCTGAAGGGCTTGTTATACGCCAAAGACCGAAAAATAAATTGCAACGACCTATCGTTCAACTAATGGAAGAAGTCCTTCAAGAAGGAATTGCACCTACTAATACCCAGAGTGCAACAAATAAACGCAAGAGGTGCTATTTATGCAATCCCAAAATAAGCCGTATTATTAAGCAATGCTGCCAAAAATGTAATAGTAATGTCTGCAATGAACATGCTGTGAAAGTTATTTTATGTAAAGAATGTAATGAATAAAAAATAAAAAAAAGTTTAAAAATTGTTCCGTTAGTTTTTTTATATGTGTCTTAGAGACACATGTTAGTAAGATTTGTAAGTTTTTATGTCAGTATGATTAGGATTAAAGAGTGCACGAAACGACTCCAAGAGTTGCTTGCATCTGAGAAAACTGCATCTTTTAAAAATTATCTGGAAGGTCTTGATGTCACACCAGCATCTAATTTCTCTTTGTGGCGCGCTACTAAAAAGCTTAAAAGACCCGTTGAGTTTAAACCACCTCTGCGCACTTCGACCGGTGATTGGGCAAGAAGCGATACTGAAAAAGGTAAAATATTTGCTGAACATTTAAAATCCGTATTTACCCCAAATACATGTACTGATGTTGCTGATTTACCGAGTGTAGTTGCTCTTCCCCCTCGACCCTTAAAGTTTAAGATGCGTGATGTACATAAACTAATTGCTGAGCTCAACCCGAAGAAAGCTCTAGGTATTGATGGTATTAGTAACAAGATTCTGATGAATCGGCCTCGCACTGCAACTAGAATCTTACTATTTATTTTTAATGCCATATTACGACTAGAGTATTATCCACACAGCTGGAAGCTTGCCAAGGTCAAAATGATTCCAAATCCGGTCAAAGATCTTACTAAAGCTGAGACTTTCAGGCCAATAAGTTTACTATCAACAATATCAAAGCTTTTCGAAAAGCTGCTCATGACAAAATTATCCCCAATTCTAACTGATAGTGGGTGCATACCGGACCATCAATTTGGTTTTAGAAGTCAGCATAGTACCATTGAACAAACGCATAGATTGGTTCAAGTTATAAGAAGAACATTTGAAGAGAAGAAGTATTGTTCTACTCTCTTTGTTGATGTTTCTCAGGCATTTGATAAAGTATGGCATGAAGGCCTAATTTTAAAATTGAAGACATATCTACCAATAAATTTTCTAAAGCTATTGGAAAGTTATATTCTATCCCGGAAATTCATTGTTGTGGAAGGAGACTTCATGAGTGCTCCTGAATCTATCTCTGCCGGTGTGCCACAGGGCAGTATACTGGGACCAGTTTTCTATTTGATTTATACTTGTGATATGCCTGTTAGCACTAAAATCCATACATCTACTTTTGCCGATGATACAGCCTTCTTTAGCATGCACGAAAACCCTCACGAGGTATCCCGATTTCTTCAGGAACATATTACCTAACTGGAGCTATGGTTAAAGTTATGGAGAATTAAAGTAAATGAGCAGAAGTGTGCGCAGGTAACATTTACTCTACGAAAAGATACTTGTTCCCCCATTAGAATCAATAATCAAATTGTTCCTCACATGTAAAATACCTTGGTATACACCTTGATCGATAGCTTACATGGAAACAACATATTGATTCTAAACTAACACAAATGAAACTAAAATTAGCTCAGGTACATTGGCTGATTGGTAGAAATTCAACTCTCAGTCTAGACTGCAAACTTTTGATATACAAGTCGCTTTTGAAGCCAATATGGTGCTACGGAATTCAATTATGGGGCACTGCTTCAGCTTCCAATGTCGAGAGAATCCAACGAAGGCAAAACAAAATTTTACATATGATAACTTCGGCTCCATGGTACATCAAAAATTCAAATATACATCGTGATTTGAATATGCCACTAGTGATTGAAGAAATTGCAAAGTACGCAGGCAAATATTTAACAAAACTCGAATCACATCCTAATCCGCTTGCTCGTAATATTTTGAACTTTACTAGACACATCCGCTTAAAAAAGAGGGACACAAGGGCTCTTATACTCAACACTCCAGATGGGACTACATGAAAATACTTTCTTTTTTTCCCCTTTTTGATTATCACTACTTATGTATTATTTATAACTATCACTAAGTTTATGTCCGACAGTGGTCGGGCCTAATAATTATTTTCTAGATTTAAGATTTGAATACATATTGTTAGTTCATATGCATTAAAAATAAAATAGTTGATGTTAATAAAAATCTCTACCCAAGTAGATAGACTAGGGTGCTGATGAAGTGCGTGGCTGCACAGAAAAATAACGGTATTTCCCCCAGCTAATAAATGGTCTAGTTTGATTTTTCTTCTCTTCTTTAATAAATTATTTCTGATTAAAATTCACTACAGTTCAATTAAATCTAAAAATGTCTCATTTTGTAAATTTTTCACATAAAAAAATTAAATGGACTCTACGTCGTCGATTTTTCATACAATTAATTTAGTGGGTTATAAATCGTCCATTTTTCATGCAAAAAATTAAATCGGTTATACATCATAAATTTTTCATACATTGCCGATTTTCCATACAAAAAAATTAAATTAAATTAAATATATGTACATACATCGTACATTTTTCGCATAAAAAAGTTAAATGGGCTATACATCGTCCATTTTTCGTACAAAAAATTAAATGGGCTATTCATAGTCCAGTTTTCACGTAACAAAATTTAATCGTTCATACAAAAAATTAAGTTATACATCGTCCATTTTTCATATGAAAAATTAAATGGACTATACGTCGTCCATTTTGCATACAAAAAATTTAATGGCTCATACATTGTACATTTTGCATACAAAAAATTAAATGGGCTATGATGCATCGTCCATTTTTTATACGAAAAATTAAAACAGCTATACATCGTCCATTTTTCATATGAAAAATTAAAAGGACTATACGTCGTCCATTTTTCATACAAAAAATTTAATGGGTCATACACTGTACATTTTTCATACAGAAAATCAAATGGGCTATGATGCATCGTCCATTTTTTTTATACGAAAAATTAAAACAGCTATATGTACATCGTCCATTTTTCTCATGAAAAATTTAATAGACTATACATTGTCCATTTTTCGTACAAAAAATTAAATGGGTTATATATACATAGTCCTTTTTTCATACGAAATATTAAATGGGCTAGATACGTATGTATAGTACATTTTTCTTTAAAAAAAATAAATGGGCATTTTTCATACAAAAAATTGAATGGACTATGATGCATCGTCCATTTTTTTTTTTTTTAATTAAATGTGTATTTTTCGAAAAATCAAATGGACTATACATCGTCCATTTTTCATACGAACAATCGAATGGGTTATTATACATCGTCCATTTTTTATACAAAAATCTAAATGGCTGATGTAAGCTCAGTCATAAAAGGTATGCATCATTTGCGATTGTGGGCACCAGACTGCAGTTCTATAAAAGCATTTAGTTCAGTATCAATCTAAGTGGAGCACTCTTTATAGCCGGTTATCTTATATTCGTAATACGACTGTTAACGAAGGCTGATAATGTGCACTTCGTAAGCTGCATGATGGTTCGACTAACTACGGTTCGGTTTAAGTATACAGCGAACAATGTAATGCTTTAGATGTTGTTCAGCTATCTACGGTTGCGTTTAAATACACAACGAACAATGTAATACTTCAGTTCGGTTTAAATATAAATATATATGTATGTAAATATAATACTTCGGTTCCAGTTTGAAATACAACGAACAATATAATACTTTGGATATTTTTCGGCTAACTACGGTTCGGTTTAATTCTTCGGATAATGTCCGACTACAATAACTACAATACGTCCCATTACTAAGGTTCGGTTAACCGTGTAATTACTACTGGGAACAGCGATGCCAACTATACCTCTTTTGTGGTAGATCAACCTCTTTCACGAAAATACAGGTATATTCCTTTAAATATGAGAATAATAAAAATCACAAGTAACAATTAGAAATACCATAACTCGTATTTTTACAAAATTGATCTTTTTAGTGATTCCAATACATTTCACACCAATACACTTCGTCACAAAAATTTGTTGCAATAATGTAAAAAAATAACGCTTTTACAAGCAGTTGTGCAAGTACTTGCGCTGTTTATTATTATGTTCTTACCTTCTTCTGTAAAGTCACAATTACATATTTGAGTTAGGTCCTTTCTACTTGTGACCAACGATATGTATGTTTGTGTCTCTTCGGCACACACACTATACATTTCAAATTAATTAAATAACCATGGAATAATTGAATTCTTACATTTTTTAGTTGTTTTTTGTATTCAAGTTTTGAGTATTAACGATCCGCAAGTAAGATTTGCCATGAGTTTATTTTTTTTTGGGGGGGGGGGGGTTTGGTATAATTTGGGTAGCTACCAGGAGCAAAGTACCAGGTTCTTCAACAAATAGAAGTTTTCTCAAGGCCTCATTCGACCCACGCCTTCACATAGGAAGCAGAGAATCCTAGAGTCCACTCCTAGAGTATAAATGGTCTCCACCAGTCAAAATCTTCTTCAAATTTGAGTTATATTTGGTTCTCCAACAGGTTCTTCAACAATCTACCCTTGAGTATTCTACTTGGTTTCCACCAGGTTCTTCAACAAATTGCCAATTCCATTCAGTCCACTGCTCTAAAACTGAGCTATATATGGTACTCCACCAGGTTCTCCAACAGATCTCTTTCAATTTCGTCTCCACTATTGTTCCAATATCTAATACGTCAGTGGCCAATACTAAAAAATTTGACCAATCACTTGAGTTATATATGGTACTCCACCAGGGTCTTCAACAATTTGCTAAGTAGTGTTTATTCCTTATTAGAGTATTCAGTTTGGTCTCCACCAGTTCACTGCTCCAGTATTTAATAAGTCGTGTCCATGTATTAAAAATTCCCATCAAATTTCTTCATATGTCAAGAAAGCACCAAAAAGTGTGGTT
Organism: Tachina grossa; assembly: GCA_949987645.1. NCBI lineage: Eukaryota > Metazoa > Arthropoda > Insecta > Diptera > Tachinidae > Tachina > Tachina grossa. The sequence goes on along the minus strand of OX465278.1, from coordinate 44,054,655 downwards.
ATATGTAGTAGATTCATACAATAAAAGCGTTTAAACAAATCTTTGAACATATAACAAGTCACGAACAGTTATACATATAAATATGTATTTATTTATATATAACAAACAAAACGATTGCATATGCCAATGAAAATAATTACGGTTATTCGAGGAAAAACCATTAAACAATTCGACAGCCGCAAAATTCTCGAAAGCAAGACAACAACAAAATGCCTAGCCGCATTTAAAAAATAACTACGACGACGCGAAAAGGTGTTCTCCCACCCTAAATTACGACTCGCCATGAGTTTAAATATCTTTTTTTAAAGATACTAACGGTTTCGTTAAATATATAATTTGGTGTACGCCCTACTAATACCAGCTATCTTTAACAGCCTGATCCGCAAGCAATAAAGTTGTGCGCAAGGCGATTACACATAAGGTGATCTTAATTCGCCAGCTGACATAAATTTCCTGCTGTCAAATGAACCAAAATGTTAAGAAATATTTTGACAGGAGGAAATTTTACACTAACAAATATACAAGGCGAATACGAAGAGTTGCAAATCAAGACCACCCTACAAGAAATGGATGACTGAAACTGAGAGAGATGCAACATCACACGTACACAAAAGTTTCCATCACATTTTTCATTTTGCCTTTAACAATGTGATAGAAACTTTGTTCTACGCATTGATGGATATATCCTGCATGACTTCCGATCAAATGAGCAGTCAATTGAATGGTAGTGTTCTTGTAGGGCACCTTATATCGATTCGCCTTGGTTGTGCGAAATAAACAGCTGACGTTGACATTTGTTACGAACACAAATGCACACACGCAGCACAGTTCATATCACAGAATTTTGGCGCAAATTCATTTTTTATCCAATTTGCGCCAATTCCTGCCAAGAAAATTTTTATTTGGTAAATAACTAAATGTCATTTTACCACGATAATATGACAGAGAAAGGCATAGAAAATAGTCATATTTGCTATCTCTATCAAATAATCGTGGTAAAGCGAATTTCTTCAATTCGCCGGTGTCGTGTCTAATTAAGTAGTCTATGGTTCATATTAATTGCGTTCGCGTACTCAAAAGTTTTTACAAATTTTTACTGAACTTTACTGCATTTTACTAAATTGCGTTCGTTTACCCAAAATACAGTAAATGAGAACACAAATTGAGAGAGTAAAGTGACAGTTCTTGACTGAGTGTTTTGCAAATTTTTACTGCAGAAATTTGCCGTAGTAAAGTTTAGTAAGACAAAAACATATGATTAAAAATGTAAACTAGAGCTGGCAAACTATCGATAGTCACACCATTCGATATTTTCGATAGTTTGTTGGAAAACTATCGATAGTATCGAATTATTTTACACTATGTTCACACGGCAACACAAACAGTCGTTTTGACTGTTGATATATGGATATGGTTAAAAAAAATTAGGTAAAAATTATAACTGCCTTATTCAAAAAAAGTAATTTTGGTTTAGAATTGGTTTACACAACAAATTTTGTATGAAAATTTGTTTGTTAAACGTTTTTTAAACTTAAATTATTTTTTCTGAATAAGGCCTCAAATAATTAATTTTATGTTTAATTTTATTTTAATTTTTAAATTTTAAGCACATATCTTTTTTCTTTTGTTTACAAAAACATACCTACATATCGTCACCTTAAATGCAAACAGAGATAACTACACAAAAATTCGAAATCAAGTTTTTGATTGACTATAGTTCATTTTATCAAACTACATGTTCACGCAAATATTTAGAGCTCTGCGATGAAAAATGACTATTTTATTAAAGAATTTGATTTTTGAATTTCTTTTTTATTAAAGAAATTCAAACGGACGTAATTACGAATGCATCTAAGCATAAAAGCTTAAATATACTTAAAAAGGATGTTTAAATGTTTAAAAAAAATATAAGCATACATACTACAAGTAAATTTCGAAGAAACTTTTCAAGAATACTTTATTATTACTGATATTGTATCGTTTTTTTTTTTTTTTTTGTTTCTCCTGTCAAATATATAAAAGTGTAGTTACATAAGTTTGCATTTAAGGTGGCGATATGTACATACTCGTATGTATGTAATCATTTTGTTTTCATAGCCAATTCAGATAAATTAGCGATAATTTGTTCTCAAAAATTCAGTAAGATTCAAAATGGAACAAATTGGTTCGCTTACAAAATTTTGTATATATTCATTTTGTATATTTCATGTAAGTATTATTTAATTATGGTTGCATATGTATGTAAGTATGTGTGTAGCTGTGTTTTAATGCATTTTTTATGACGTTTAGATACATTTTCTTTGAATCTTAATAAAATTATTTACATTTTGATTCTAGAATACGGACGATTGTGTCATCCGTTTGGTATATCTAGTATTAATAAAGCTTTCTTCTATCAAGAGGTGAGCTGGCACGCAATTGCGTGAATTTTTTTACACAAGATGAAATATGAATTGCCGGGGCATTCTGTATTATTAACTGAATAAATTAATTTTTTGAGTTGTGACGTTATTATATTAATAGAGCGATATGTACTTATATATTTTCAATAGAAGACAACTAATATGTTAAATTTTATCGAGTTTGTTGACAATTTGGTAATAAATTTTTTCAACGATAGTATCGCTATCGAGAAAAAACTATCGATAGTCTAATAAAAATAAAACCATCGATACTATCGATAGTACTATCGATAGTTTGCCAGCTCTAATGTAAGCAAATGGAAAGTAATTACTTGCTTGTGTTAGTTTCGGTCATTCATTTCTTGTAGAGAAGCAAATGAAAAGTGTAAAAATTTGAAAAAAGGTTAAATGAAAATCGTGAGTTATTAACAAAATAACTAATTTATAAATCATATATATATCAGTTAATATACATATTTTGTAACATATTTATTAAACCTTTTGTTTTGCAATTTATTATAATTACTCAGAGTTGTAAAACTGTGAAGTATATGGTTACTTGGTATTGCACTTGCTGTTAAGGTAATCGGTAACATTAACAAATAGTCATGTAATTTTTAGTAATTTAGCTAACAACAAAACAAGGAAACCAAAAAGAAATTAATTACAAATATTACATGAAACAAATTACAGAATTTATTCTTAGATTGTCCGTGTTATAAAAATATTCTATCGAGTACCAATAATTAAAAGAGTTGCATAGTCAAAAGGTTATATATTTTTCAACACTATGTGGAGTTAGAGTCAGCTCTTTTTGAGAGTAAATTTTAAAATTTTCTCAGTAACTACTCGTTTACTGCATTTTACTGCAAAAGTAAACGAACACACTTATTTTATAGCGACACGCAGGAATTTGTAATATCTTGAAGTAAAATTTAAATACCTCTGAAAGTATACAATAATGGTATTACAAGAATTCCAATCGGTTGTGTTAGCAGCGGGAAGGGGTACACGCTTACCAGAACTCTTGGGAAATACACCAAAATGTTTGCTGCCAATAGGACCTTACCCCCTTATATGGTATCCCTTAAATTTATTGCAGCAACACAATTTCCAAGGTAAAGATGGACTTAAAACTTTTAATTTCATTCGTAACTTTTCTTATTCAAAGAAACTATAATTGTTGTTTTGGAGAGTGAACGTTCCGAAATTCAACTGGCCTTAGAACGTTTACCTCTAAAAATGAAGCTGGACTTTGTGAGCATACCTGCAGACAGTGATTTTGGAACGGCAGACAGCTTACGTTATATTCATGATAAAATTCTGTCGGACGTTTTAGTCTTAAGCTGTGACATTGTTTCTAATGTTTCGTTATATCCTTTAATCAATAAGTTCCGTCAGCATGATGCGGCTCTCACTGCACTTTTATTCAAAAGTGGTTTTGAAGCAGATGTCACATTGCCCGGACCAAAAACCAAGCATAAACCTGAGAGAGATTTAATTGGCATACATCCTGAAACAAGCCGTTTGTTATTTTTGGCATCAGCCAGCGATTTTGAAGAAGTAATGAATGTAAATGCTCATCTTTTACGAAAAAATGGTAAAATGACTATTTATTCGAGACTGGTTGACTCGCACATATATGTGGTTAAGAAATGGGTGTTGGACTATCTGCAAAAAGTAAGTCCTTTTTAAATGTACTATAAGAGCTTACATTAAAAAGTTTCTTTGTAGAAAGAACAATTTTCTACTTTAAAAGGAGAATTTTTACCTTATTTAGTAAAAAAGCAAATGTCCAAGGCAATATGCAGTAGCAGTAATTCAAATCATGTTTCGGACACTCAATCTGAATTCGGTATTAGCATCAAGCAAGACGAAAACATTTTTGGGGTAAATAATTTAATCAATAACAAAAATTAAAAATTTTAAAAACAACCGACTTTTTTCAGAAAAGATGTTATATCTTCTAAACGGCTGGACCGATTTTCTTGAAACATAGCTAAGAACCCTCTCGATCAAGTCATCTTTCAAACAGAAAAATTTAAATAAAAATCGGTCCAGCCGTTTGGCCTGTACGTGGACACGGACAGACACACAGATACACAGACACACACTACAAACTTATAACACCCCTTTTTTTAGTCGGGGGTTAAAAATAATGGAATATATTTTTAATATGTATTTATTTAATAGAAGTTATATAAATAGTTGACAGTTTCGTTTAACGAGAATGTACTTTAATTTCATTCGGTTTTGTTTTAGTATATTCCCAACTCAGCCTTAGAGCAACAAATTTTAAAGACTACACTTTACAACGATAATAAGACGAAGCCTTTGTATCATGGTGATTTATTAAGATGTTACGCATTGGAAGCTCCCAAGGAAACGATGGGCGTAAGAGTAAACACAACTCTATCTTTTTTTGCAGTAAATCAAAAGGTTTATTTATATTTTAAACTCAAACAAACCTAACTTTATATTAATAAAAAATTATTCTTTAATAGCTTTCTTCTATTTGGGCATTGATATGCGGTGGGCAGGAAATATCTTTAATATCACCAAGTGCTGTTGTCAGTTCGACTCAAACTAAAGAAATTGCTGTGGCCGATAACGCCAAACTGTCTGAAAAAACTTCATTGAATTTCAGTGTCTTTGGACCAAATTGTTTTATAAAGCCGAAAAATATTATTAACAAGTCTATAATAATGGCATATGCTGAGGTGGAAGAAGGGTAAATAGGAAAATTTATTATTGAACTCACTAATAAATAATGTATATTTTATTTTTTTAGTTGTAACATAGAAAATTGTATTATTGGACCAAAAGCTGTGGTCAAGAAAGGTACAAAGTTGAAAAATTGTTTAGTGGGTGCTAATTTTATTGTAGAAGCAGATTCAGTTTTGGAGGCCAAACATTTAACACATGCTGATGGTTATATGGAAATTGATATACAATAAAGTTATAAATAAATATGCATCTTATGAAAATACGTGTTTGTATTAATAAAATTTGGTAAAAGGACCTGGCGGCAAATTACGGCATTAGAAACCGAACAAATTTAAAAAAAAATGTATCGTGTTTGTATAGAAATTTCGATCGATATGGAATGGCGTAATTTGCACCCAGTTAATGAAAATCAACAATTTTAATAAATTCAATCAAGCTCAGTAATACTCAACAGGTATTTTGTTATAAATAAGTTCTAAAATCCGAAATTTATTCTATTGAAAGTCTGCACACACATCGCACCTACATATCGTTACCTTAATATAAAAAGGCCCTAACTCACATTTTGACTTTCTATTTTTAATTGGCCTTATCTATTGTTGATTTTACCGTTACAAAAATATACAGGCAATGGCTATCGATTACTAGGAATGAAACAGCAAGCTAATGTGGTTACTTATGGTTTCTTTTTTGACGTTGCCAAAAGATTTTGCATAATATCGGCTAAATTGGTCTGCAAATTCGCATAATAGTAATGAGGATATTCAGACGAGCAACACACGAGACTGAAGAGTCAGTTAGCCGACTGTAATGGAATGTAACTGCAATATTGTTACGTGAAAAGTAATGAAAATTGTTATAGAGATGTAACCGGAATGTAAGAATCTGCACATTATTTTTCACATAACAATATCGATCAGCTGTTTCAAACCGTTGCACAAAGTTTTGTGTATTTTTTGTCTTTTTTTCGACTACAAAGTGCCATTTTATTATGACAGCATAATTATGTCCGTCAATGCAATCAGCAAAAATTTGACAAATTGATATAAAAATAAGTTTTAGCATGATTTGTAAGAAAGTATCAACTAAGTTTATATCTGAATCAAATACGTTACTGGAAAAAATACATAATTAATATTAATAAAATATACACATATCGTGTCATAACCGCCAAAACTTTAATTTAACTTAATTTTTTATAAAACTCTATTATTTATGAGTACAAATATATAATCTATTTTCATAAAAAAAACGAAGTCGTTTAAGCTATTTTCAGTGGTATCGTATGTAGGATAAAGCAAGAAAATTAACAAAAAATCGAGCTAATTATCGAAACGATGCTTCGTCACTTTATCGAACGTATTAGTTTGCCAAACTTAGCTGGCGAAGTATTTCTTTTATTTTTGCTCATGAATAAAACGTTTGCGAAATGTTTTGTTTATTTTCAAACACTGCTTAAAATGTAACTTTGTCACTTTTACAATAAAAAAATCACCAAAATATAAATAAATTTACAAGTCTGGCAACAGTGCATCTAACACTTTCATTTGTTTATTTTTGCACGGAATTATAAATATTAAAATAAATACATATAATGTCGGACGACAATAGTCACAAAATTGATATAAAAGCAAATACAGAAAAAACGGAAAATTTAACAAATCCGCCTTCTTATAATCCCACTCTCGCGGAAAATGAATGTCAAGAAAACGAGATGGACCGTTTAAAAGGTGATGCTATTGGTGAAACACTTTACAGTGAACGTTTTGTATTAAAAACTTTGCTTAAACTGGGCCAACTAGACAAAAATCTCCAAAACGAAGACATTGAGGATGATTTATGTTCCCTCTGGGACATGACTTTAGAAGAAGATGTTGTTAAATATTTATTAAATCACGATATATTAGAGGTCTTTGCCACCGTTATTAAAAATACAGAAGACAAACGTTTAACCGAAATATTGGTGGGTATATTAGGCAATATGTGTAATGTGCAGCAGACGAGAAACCTATTAACCACGAAACCGGATGTTGTGGAAGTGCTACTAGATTTAACATCTTGCATGGATTCTCTAACCCTTGAACAGCTAATGCGTCTTCTAACTGTAGTATTTGTAAAAATGTCTGAAGAACAAATAGAAGTATGGTATGCGCTCATATTAAAGTCAGATAAATTTGTTGAAAATCTATGCTTTATATTAAATAATGCCGCCAATAATTCTCTTATTTTGCAAACATTGGAATCTCTCAATGCCATATTGGCAAAATTTTTTGTTCTTAAACTATCTATGGCCACTGAGAATGGCAAAAGTTTAGATCAAATCAGTAATAGAAGTTTTGAGGAACTATTTGTACAACCCGAAGTGGTTGAGTGCACCATAGAAGCTTTCAAAACATTGGTTAAGGAAACATTTGACACACATGACTGCTATGAAGCAGCAGAAATACCAGAGAATATACATAAAGCTAAACAAACATTTTGTAATATTCATAGTATATTAACACAATATCAGCAATTATCTAGAAATGCGTACGAGTCCAGTAATGATGAAATGTTGAAGTGCTTCAAAGATATATTAGTTCCTATGGTTGAAGTCAATAGTGTGACAATTTGGCAGCAATATGAGCAAGATGTTCTAGAAACTTTAAACGATGTATTAAGGGTAAAATATGAGACATCTGATGTGTTATTAATTATTTTTTAACCATTTTTCCAGGTCTTACCACAGCCTATTGATTTTGAAATTTTAAAGCATTTGCTTAAATTACTTCATGAAGTTGATAAGGAGCAAGATAAGAAACTTCAAAATGCTCCTCCCTCTAGCGACTTCGAATCCGAAGATGATAACGAAATTGATCACCAAATATCCTACACTCTAATATTAAATACACTCTACTATATAATTTTGAAAGCTGAAAAAGAAACACTTAAGGATTATATTTCAGCCTGTCCACGAAAATACAGTGAGATATTATTAAAAACATTTGAAGAGCCGCTTGAATCAGAATATATGAAAAACTGCTTTTTAAAATTAAAAGTGGCTCTTGAAGAATAAAATGCATGTTAAAATGAATAATGAAATAAAATAAATTTAACTTTTCTTAATACATATTTATAAACTCCAACTTCAGAATGCTAAATTTATTATTTTTATGTGTAGAGAAAGTTATTGCCAGGACATACTAAAGATATCGTTAGTTGAAGTGCAAAATCACGTAACTACAACTTTTTAAAGTGTGGTTTTGGAATATTTTATCATTTTTGTAACATTTACATAGATTTGTTTCGAACTACATATGCATATTATGCAACTGTCTTTTCTATTCAACCATTTGAAATATTTTCGGATTAAAACATACATATACAGACGTATTTACTTAAAATATATTTGAGTATATTTTCAAATAACAATAAAACAACTATTTAGGATATACTATTTTTCTTTTCGGTGATTTGCAAACACATCGTATCCATCCATGAAGACTTTCCTAATGTCAGTGGACTCTTACTGATCACCTTTAGTTCGTTTGGTCTTTCTTCATCTAAAGGCCACTTTAACTGTTGCTTATTTTCTGCTAATGCTAATGATAAATGCTCGAAAGTACTATCCAAGCTAATAGTGGACGAGCTTGGTTCCCCAATCGATGTAATATCCAATGAAGCGCTCTTCTCTATATCGTCAGATATGTTAATGACACACGATGTAAGGTTATTAGCCTCTATTGAGTTTTTACCTTGTAATTTAGATAATTGAATGTCCATGATTCCTTCATTCATTGAAACCGTTAAGTTTCCATGAACTCCACCTTGAAAGGGAGACAATAATAAATTTTATTTATTAAATTAAATGACTACTTCTATAAAAAGCAGCGCATCATATCGCACTATTTCCTCTAAAGAGCGTTAACTCAAAATTTTAATTTCATATATGTACTCTTATATTAAAAAGAGTGATAAAATTCAATTTTTTGGCGAAAAAGTAAAGAAAATATAAGATTTTTACAGTGGGTAGATATGACCACTGTATATCTTTTTTTTTTCTTTCAAAAAGTGAAAATAGAAAAATTTTGAGTTTGTCTTTGCAGGAACTAGAATGAAATAAATTTTGGCGTTGTTAGAAAAAATAGTGATTGAGTAGTTTAGTATTACTCATTTTAAGCTCTCCTTTCTGATAAACGCGAACTGCAGCTGTTTTGTGCACGTTTTTTAAGTCCAGACTTCCAGTATCTGTTTCAAATTCAGACGATTCCACATAACTACATTTGGTAGTTATATTTCCCTCACTAGTTTTACATATGATATGATCGCCTTGAGGTTTGTCTAAAATTATACTCTAAATATAAAAATACAGCCAAGTGATTAATAGGAAATGCAACTAAATATGCGCAAGACGGCCAGGCAGAACACCATTATGTTCGAATGAATTCAATCATTAGAATTATCATTGGAACATTTGCCAAAACGCAACGGGGTTTTTTTGGCTTTAAAGCATTCCAAAATATTACACACTTACTCCTTTATTTTTCGTTTCCACAACAGTTTCTTTTCCCAGCAATATACCCTGACAATGAATATCACTTTCCGATCTTAATACTATTTTGTCTGCTCGGACATTATTAGTTTTTATAAATTTCTCAGCTGTAACTTTCAACTCATCACCATATGTGTTCATCACCAGGGCCGCATCACGCGAATTGATATCGACAGATGCCTTTACAGGAACCACCAGCTCGCAGTGAAAATCAGTAGAGTCAGTTAGTTTTCTTAGAACGACTTCCACATTACGTTCATCATCACTAACTTTCACTGCCATAGAAGCAGTGCAGTTTTTTGCTGGACCACCATGCAGTTCTGCTACTAAAGCATCCCCATCGGGATAATTGTGCAGGTCGGCTGAACTAACTTTTATGTAGATATCAGAATCGACTTTAATACTGGCATACGGACTAATATAACGTAAGGTTTCTTGATGAACTTGGATCATATTGGCGTTAGAGGTAGTAACGGTTTTTCGGGCATAAGAGCGCTTTGTTAGTTGAAGGCGTTGAAAAATGGGTGAAAGTCGACGCAGAATAACCATGTCTTTTCGACTTCTCTTAGACAAAAATATATTTGAAAAATTTGTCGTTTTAGAAGAATTTGATTTTATTTTTAGCACAAATTAATCTTTAATTTTCAGATCAGAACAAAAAAACATATGTATGTATGAATAAAACATAGAGAAAAACGTATAAACAAGGTAGCTTAATCAGGTAACACAATAAGTCCAGCTGTTTAATATATACTACACAAGATATTTTCATATAAGGTATACTCAGCTCAATTCGCTTTGGGAAATTTGCTTGGAATGTCAGAAAATTGTACTAAAAAATGTGTTTTGACATCCAACGTATATTCAAATTATAAGCGGCGAAAATAGTCACCTGAGGCCTTGCATCCACCTAGTATAAATTCGCCTTGTATACTACACAGAAAAATGCCAAATTTTGTAGTGTGCGGCACAGAATATGAATTAAGTAGTCTATGGTGTGCGGCAGGGCAAGGCGAATTCCGCATCAGATGACCTTTTCCACCCGTCTTATTATCACCTGTTGATGCGAAATTGAGAAATTTGAACCAAAATGTAAAAATTTACTTTAAAAAATTCTAAAAGATTGATTTTGTAGCTGTGTGGTTGTAGGGAGGAGGCAGTGTATGATTTTGCATATGGTGTGTGTCTTGTTTTTGTTTTCAATATAAATAGACAGACGATAATTTTTACATGGCTTCTATAAACTGGCAGTTAAAAGGGTGAACTTTGTGAATAGGTGATTATTTATTTTAGAACTGACTTCGTGAAAACAATTAATTATTGTTGGTCGTGATCAAATATATTGGGTAAATAAGTTTTAAATTTTCCTTGTACACCCTGTTCTATGCTGTCAAATTTAAACAGTGTTGTTATACATGAATTTAAAGGCATAAAAGGTTGTCAAAAAGTTTTCCAGTCAAGAACAAACAAGAAAATCCGAAGGAGTAAACCAAGTTGGAAGTCAAAAAGAAATATAGTTGGAACAATAACTTTATTTATAACTTTTAATAAATAATGTCATTCGATACTATTCCCAAGGACTTGCGTGGCTTAAGAGCTTGTTTAGTGTGTTCCTTAGTCAAGGTAAGTAAAATTGTGAGTTTTGGAGGTTTCTGTGATGTTTGTTTTTAAGTTACCTATGCAATTAAAAATGGTTTGACAGATATTTAAAAAAATTTATCACGACTACACCATGGTTTGTTGCAGATCCACCCGGGTCTGACCATGTTCGAGCCCGGAAAGTCAGATTGGCTAATAGAGTTCTGGCTGGCCATACTTTCTGTAAGGGCTCTTTGTTTAGAATCGGCGTGGGCCCTTCGGACCTATGTGATTTTTGTAACATCACTGAGGATATCTCTCATATCTTTTTTAATTGCCCGCACTATGACGCACAAAGGTCAACCTTTCCCCAATTTCATGGGTACGACAACATGGCCGATTTTCTTTTGGCTAAAGGCATTGGGGCCGTATAGCAAGTGGTAGATCTCATCCAGGCTACCGACATAAGACTCTAACTTAGGGGAAAAATTAAAAGAAAAAGAAATTTCAACTCATACTATCATCTAATTCAAGTTTTTTATAATCAAAAATTTTACTGCACTATGATTTTTTTATATTCGTTTATTGAATACACTTGGTGCTGGAACCGGAATTGGCGATGGCGTTATGAAGTCTATCTTCGAGGCCAAATAAATCTTCACCAGGAAATGGTGGAGTAATTTAAATATCAAACAAACAAACAAATAAAAAAATTTATTCATATTCATTTATTATTCAACCAAGAAATCGCTTTATGTATTTACCGATAGTTACAGCTCATGCAAAACAATACAAAAAGATAACTGCAATAACTAGTGTGCCGCCAAAGCACACAGAAAATTGTATGAATTTAGCGTAGATCAATGTGACTTAATATAAACCCTCAGCCATGTTGGAATCTCCTTCAATGAGAAGGCCGGTAGACTCTATCTCGAAAAATTAAATTATCAAAGGATCAACGCTTATAGTTGATCCTATCCGCAAAGCATCCCTTGGTACTATAAAAAACCAGCTACATGAAATCAATAGGAAAGGAAAACTAAAGAAGAATATTTCATGCAAGAATATTTTCAGCTGGGGCTCTGAAAACAAAGGATATTAAGGTTCTGAACTGTAGTCTCGAGGGGTTTTTGGCCAAATATTTACTCAGGAAGATCTTAGCTACTACTAGACATGAATAGGAAGGCGATGCGAATCATGATAGGCGTGTTGACAGGTCACTCCTCGGTCAGAGCAAGAACTATCATTTGGGAGACTGGCATTCCAGATTTTTGTAGGATGTGCGGGATGAAGAGGAACCAGAAACCATTGAACATATTATAATAGTAACAAACCAAAACAGTTTGTCTTAAGTAGAACAAAAAATAAGCAAATTAACTAACATGTGTATAATTAGTAAAAGAACAAAACGACAATGGTAAGACTGTTGTAAATATAGAGATGGTAAAATTGAGCTTACAATACAAAAAAGCTTTCAGCAAATTGAAATACGATGAATCAAAACAATTCACATATTCCCTTTGCAATAATGCTAAGTATATAAAGCAGAAATCTACATCAACTGACACCACACACAGTGGACCAAACACAAAAGAACGCTGATGATGAAGGTTTATTGGCCTGCGAAAACGGCTGGCTGTTCCGTTCAACTATGTGTTGTCAGAATATTTACAACTAACTTTGGTGTTATTTGTTCATTAATAATTATCACATGTAATTTGGCTTAAAAAGCGATACGAACTTTAGCCTGTTAAAATCATAAATATAGAAACAAATGGAGTTCGAATAATAATTAAAAATTAACTAATATTATCTGCCATTGCCCGAAGCTGCAACATCATAGGCTTAGATGGCTGAGCAGACGTTTCCATGAAAGCATTACTGATGTCGGGAAGTGTAAACTAGAGGACATCAGGGGCTTCATCATGGGAATTCGGTGGCTTAGTGATGGATAATAGGGTCACTTCTGGCTGCAAATGGGAGGGTAAATATTACTTTTTGGGCAACAGAAGGGAATCACAATTGACCCAATTGGGTCTCCGAGTGGAGGTGTGGTAAATCAACAACCTTCCTAACCTAAGGTTCTGAACTCTGATATGTCAATTTTGTCATGTCATTCAAACTCCAGATTTTCAAATGCAAACTCCTTGGAAATAAGAGAAATACATATTGACTTAAATGCAGTTTAGCGAAGCATCTCCAAACAAAATAAAAAGTAGCCTATGTAATAGAAAATTGAAAGATAAGAAGAAAATATTAAATAAGAAAGTTGGCGACGACGCCTATTTTCCGAGTTATGGGGCTCTGAACTTTGTATAGAAAACTTCCAAAAATCTCAAAAAATTTTTTTTTAACTTATCGCATAGGAAATTAAAAATATAAAAAAAAATTAAGAAAAAAATTAGCTACGACCCTTATTTCTTGAGTTATTGGCCTTTAAAGTTTTTATAGACGATTGCGATTTCTCTTTGCATTTCTGAATACCATGGTGCAGAAAATCCTTAAGCCCGGCCGAAGGCCGGCCGTGCAGGCAAACGTTGTTAGACAAGAAAACTTTGCAACACAGAAAATCTTTATTAAGCTGCGCCATGTCGCGAAACACCATGGTGGAGAAAATCCTTAAGCCCGGCCGAAGGCCGGCAGTGCCGGAATACTTTATTAGACAAGAAAACTTTCCAACGCAGAAATTCCTTATTAAGGTGCGCCGTGTCGGGAAACACCGTGGTGGAGAAAATCCTTAAGCCCGGCCGATGGCCGGCAGTGCAGAAAAACGTTTTTAGACAAGAAAACTGCAACGCAGAAAATCTTTATTAAGCTGCGCCGTGTCGGGAAACACCATGGTGCAGAAAATCCTTAAGCCCGGCCGTTGGCCGGCAGTGCAGGAAGACAATGTTAGACAAGAAAACTTTGCAACGCAGAAAATCTTTATTAAGGTGCGCCGTGTCGGGAAACACCATGGTGGAGAAAATCCTTCAAGCCCGGCCGATGGCCGGCAGTGCAGGAGAACATTTTTAGACAGGAAAACTTTGCAACGCAGGAAATCTTTATTAAGGTGCTTTTAAATCATACCTGTTATATAAGGAAATGTAAGCCAGAACAACAGTTTTATATGAAAACTTCTTATTTTACAATTATCTACCACATATCAGAATTTTCTATGAATACTTCGAATAAATTTTTTTTACTTAATTTTTTTTTTCTTGTTTTTTTAATTTCCTATCAGATAAGCTATTAAAATTTTTTTTTGGATTTTTTGTACAGGGTGGGCCAAAAGAAACCAAGGGTTGTAAAAGTTTAATAACTTTTTTGTTTATTAATTTTTTTTTATTTTTTCTTTCAGATTATATAGAATTTTATTATTTAAACCAGAGATCAATTATTTTAACGCAAAGAGCATATCGTCGACATTTTAACGTAAGAATTTCGCCCTCTGAAGCGATGGTTCTGGGGTTCTCAAAATCCAAGAGCCATTCATCAACGCCAATTGCACCCCATCAGGTGTACAGGTGGGATCACATCTGAAAATGTCATTGGGCCCTACTTCTTCGAGAATGAAGATGGAAGTGCTGTAACCGTAAATGGAGAGCGGTATCGGTTTATGATAGAACATTTTTTACGTCCTGCTCTTGAAAACAGACCTGGTATGTGGTTTCAGCAGGACGGAGCCACTGCCCCTACTGCCCGAGACACAATGGCACTTTTAAGTCAAATTTTTGGAGAGCGAATAATTTCTCGAAATTCGGAAATTATTTGGCCAGCGCGATCGCCAGATTTGACAGCACCCGACTATTTTCTTTGGGGTTTTTTGAAGGAGCGAGTGTATGTGAACAAGCCAGAGACAATCCTTGAACTCAAGGCAAACATTGTTGCAGAAATTCGAACGCTACAGCCACAAGTTTTGAAAGATGTTATGGAAAATGCTCTAAAAAGAGCCCATCAGTGCGAAGCTGAAAACGGTGGTCATTTAAGAGACATCATTTTTCATACTTAGTGTAAAAAAATTTCCATTTTGTATATTATGTATATAATCTGAAAGAAAAAATAAAAAAAATTAATAAACAAAAAAGTTATTAAACTTTTACACCCCTTGGTTTCTTTTGGCCCACCCTGTAGTTTCCGTAAAAAATTTCAGAGCCCCATAACTCGGAAAATAGGCGTCGCCGCCAACTTTTTTATTTAATATTTTCTTCCTATTTTTCAATTTTCCATCACGTAGGCTACTTTTTATTTTGATTGGAGCTGCTTCGCTAAACTGCATTTGTTCCTCTTCCTAAATTAAATATATTTTTAATAAATGAATTTTATTTGAATACCTAACAAATTTCTAAATTTTTTACAGACCTTTGACCAGTTCGAATATGACGGTTGCGAAAATTGTGATGATTTTTTGCGCATGAAAAACAACAAAGACAATGTTTATGATCACACTAGCAATAATTTCGATGGAATAATTGCTCTAATGAGTCCCGAGGATTCTTGGGTGGCCAAATGGCAAAGAATAGGCACGTTTTTGCATTGTATAATTTTTGTCTAAAATTAATTGAAATCTATTTAATTTACAGGTCGATTTTCCAGAGGCATCTACGCAATATCGGTGTCAGGTAATTTGCCTCAAGCAACATTAAGAGAAATGAAGAGCCGTGGTATTCCTTATAAGCCAAGAGATACAAGTCAACGTTAAATTGAATTGTTTTTTCAACAAAAAATTGTAGGTAAGTGTTTTGTGTTTTATATATACCAGAGAATGACAATAAAACTAAATACGCTACAACGAAAAATGAATATAAAAAATAAAACATATTTTTTACAAAATTAAATCCTAAATTTATTTTATAATTAATTGTATGTATTTATTAATAGCAAATCAACCAATCAGCTGCATTCTCACTTACATATGAATTTTATTTCAGGTTTAATTTCAGGGAGAATGTTTCGCAATGCGGTATGTGATCGTACTCTCCTCGACTGCATTGAGCAAAAAAGCGCAGATGTTCACTTTTAAACTTTTTTTTTTATAATAATAAAATACTTTACTATTCTTTTATTTAAATATATGTAGAGTTCAGAAAAAAATAATTAATAAAAAATATTATACATTATTAAGCAAAAATGATATATAAGCAGTGTTATTATTTATGGAAAACTTTTTTTTTAATATAAAATTTTATATTAATGTTGAATAACTACAATTGTTCCATTCGCAAACCCTCTCCGCCAGCTGTAGTTACAAACACACCAAAACCGGCTGATTCTAATTCTTCTTTTAATTTCCAATAAACTTCGTTGCTGGCATAGTTTTCAGGCAATAAAAGAATTACATAACCGCCTGCACCAGCTCCAGTTAACTTGCTGAAAAATCCTCGCTTGAAGGAAATTGAAAAGATTTGTTCTAACTTGGGATGGGTGACGCCAATGGCCTTCATAAGATCATTATTGATTTGAAATAAACGTTCAAGTTTTTCAAATTTTTCACTGTCATCTTGCCCATTGCCAAAGCTTTCGTACAAGGGAATAGCATCGTTCACCAAAGCCTCACAGGCATTCCAGATCGAATTGATAACTTCAGGGAATTGTTCCCAAAGATGGCGCACCTTAGCAACAATATCAGCCGTAGACCTTTTAACCTTGCTATCTATCAGTAAAATGTTTAAAGGTTTTTGTATTTTGAGGTGTTTGAAACCATGACCTTTAACAAAATGCAACATGCCGCCGTATGTGCAAACAGTATTATCTAAGCCTGAAGGAGTGCCATGCATTAAACGTTCCGATTCATAGGCCCAGTTACAGATCAAGGCTTGATTACTTGGTTCACTATAAGTGTTTAAATCAAAATGATGAGAGTAAAGTAAAAAGGCTGCTGCTAAAGCTGCACCAAACGAGGCAGAGCTGCCCAAACCTGCTCCTATATTGAGTTCAGTTTCTATACTAATAGCAAATGCTTGTGTTAACTCTAATTCCGGTTTTGGCGATGACAGTACAGCTCCAGCTAATAGATAATATATTGATAAAAAAGCTTTTTGAGTTTGTTGTTTTTTGGGTGACCCGTGTTCCAATAATTTCTCATGTTCTTTGTTAAGTTCGGTGCGCACTTCTTCTAATAGCTGGGCACTAGTCTCAAATGTTACCTGTGGAAACTTCAGACGACATTGTTTAATAAACTTGTTAAACGAATCAACTTGTATTTCAAAATTTGTATTTAAAGCCTCCAGTTGTATCGTAACAACTCGTTTGCCATTTTCAGCCGATGTAAACTTTAAAGTTGTGCACAAGCCTGCTACTGCCGCTAAGGCAGGCTTCTGGTACACTACTGCATGTTCACCATGTAAAATAATTTTTCCTGGTGATTTCACTTGGAATTTCAACATTATGTAATTTCAATATGATAGAAAACAAAACACAGATGAATAGGATTCTGAAAACTGTTGGCTATCGTTTATGAGTTAATTGTGCAAATTTTTTTTGCAGTGTGCACCTGGGGTCAGCGAATACAATTGTCTTTTATCGTGAAAAAAGATTGAATATAGTTTGAGAGCAATAAAATTTTTTTATGCAAATTTCTTTTGTCAATCGTGATTTTATCGTTAATTGCATGCAGTTCAAAGCTTGGTTTAATACTGAGGAAGTTTTTTGTTTATACTGTTCAACTTTTAAGCTTAGGTTTCGTATTTCAAATACTTTCACTTTCTGTGCGATGTTGATTATTTATTGTTTTTGTATATTTGTCCAACTTTGAAAAAAAAACTCATATTACAACTACTAGTTGCTTCACAGTGGGTTGTAAAAATAAAAGTACGTACCTCCTATTATGCAAATATAAATAAATATTTATTTTCGAAAAAACGTAAAATTAAATTTAATGTCCCATAAAATATTTTATTGTTGACGTAAACATTTTAAGCAAGCTCGGACTAAGATTAAAAAATTTTATTCAGTGCAGGTATTTATGAATTTTTTGTTTGTTTAAAAAGATTTAAAAAACAAACTTTGCGTGGAAATTTGTTCATTAAAAATAATTTTAAATGAAAAATAAAAATATTTATGTACACTGATATATACTCGATTCACAATACCATGCAAATATTTTAAATTAAAAAGCATTTTTTGAAGCTTTCTTAAGTTAAAAGAATCATCTCATATTTGTGAACTTTAACGATTTTTTTACTTAAAATTGTTAACGAAACCTATATTCAATACACGAGTTCTCCCCACTGCAAAAAACAGTTTCATGTCACATATCTGAAGACAAACAGAAGAAACCTTAATCGAGAGATTTTACTAAAAAAAAAAAGCTATAACATCAAGCATGATTTTTATTTTTTACTTATTCACACATTTCTTAGCTCAAAACGATAAAAAAAATTACACTTTGTAAACTTGATTATCACGCAAATAAGTTATACAACTCAGTAAATTATGAAGTGATATTTGCATTACTGTTGGTTGTTTAATTTATTTTCCTTTACGGAAGCATAAATAGACATGAACAAGTTCTTTGCATTTGTAAAATGTATATTTTGTATATTTATTTCTACAACCCATTGTGGTAATTCAAATTACACAGTAAATATGTATATGTACTTGTTTAGTCTCATTTGTTTATTTGTTACTCATTGGACTCTTCGTTACAAAAATTCACCGTGTTCTTTCTGCTGTCTTAATATTTTATACAATACAAAATGTTCATAATAACCAATTTCATTCAGGCATTCTTTTTAATATGGATTCACTCTATTATATTTTACTGCTGCTGCTGCACTTTCTCCCACTCATCTGGCGAGTAGGATTTTTGTGAGAAGGCGTGGATTTCTTTTAATTCCTCCGCTAATGCTGAATTAACTAAACGATGCTTTTGCAGTAGAGTTTTACCTTTAAACTGGTCGGATACAATTGTCACACTAAACTTGCCACCACAACCGTCTGATTCATCTATGGCTTTAACGAATTTTGCTTCAAGCCGTTCGGTTAGTTTGTCTTCTAGATATTTACTTGTGTATTTGCTCATTTTTATGTTTTTATTGTTTCTTAACCAATACTTTAGATATTCTTTATATAACTTCCAGAATGCCGTTCGCTTTGTTAGGGAGATTTATTTTTATTTAATAATTTTAATATGCAAAGTAAAAAATACTTGTTTTGTATGTGCTTAGTAATTATTATTTGTTTTATAACCTACCTTTCCGGTTATCTTTCACTTGTTTTGTTATTACTTTCTACTTTTATTTACTAAAAAACAAAAACAATGCCGCTCCTTTGACATTTCAATAATATCCAGTGTTGGAAAGTTATAACATAAAATTTAAAAAAATAACGATTTAAATTCATAAAACCGATTTTCATTTCATAGTTGTTGTGCCGTTGTAAAAAAAGCGTTTGAAATTATTATCTTTAATTCAGTTTATTAACTTCACAAAAGGTTTAAAAATAAGACGATATTAATATTCATTGCACATCACAATGCACACCGACAGCCTATTTCTCGCTTGAAGTCAAGTTGAATTGAATTTAATGTATGGTATAGACTAGAGTTGAGCGATATTTGGAAACCTGTTACTTTTTCACAGCGATTGAAAAATCACATATCACAACTGTGATTGAATTTATCAAATAGCAGGTTTTGGAAATATAGTTCATTCATACAAACTGTGATTGTTCTTGTATGCTTATAGGCTTTTCACACTTGCCAACATGTTCGTGGAATGTGTGGAAGATGTTGAAAATGTGAAACATACGTTCACATTACAACATCTAACATCAACCATCATATTTAGCTGTCAAAATAAATAAGGCCACGTTTTGTGTAAAAAAATAATAAAAATTAAAAAAAAAATGGATAATGAAGAGAAATTAATAATATGACTAGTTGTTAATTTGCAAGAGCAATATCTACTATTAATGCAGTGTGTAGAATCCATAAAAAGCTTACTGGAGGAAGAAGATGATGAAGACATAGTTTTGGACAATCTCATCCAGCAACATAGCTTCCATTTCTTCCGTCCAACAAATTCGGAGACTGGTTTTCTTTTTTACTGTAAAAAATAGATACATATGTAAGAATGTACATACAACAAAATGTTTGTATATACAAGGAATAATTATGTACAAATATTTAAAAATAAAAATACTTACATGTTTCGCTCATTTTTAATAACTTTGTAAATAGTTTTTTATGTCATTAATAGCCTTTTCACACTTACTCACATCTTTCATCTTTCATCAATTTGGCAAGATGATAACATCTTCCTATAAGAATTATACAGGACTGAATGTTTAACATCTTTCAACATCTTCAAAAGATGTTCCTATCTCACTTTGTTCCATTCACCATCTTTCGATTATTTTAGTGTCATCACTAGAAAAAAATGTATACAAATATATACATACATGCATACATACTATAAAAATGTATACATATGTATGTATGTATGTATGTATGTATGTATATCTACATATGCATGTACATATGTACATACATTCAAAGCTACATTTTCGAATATCTTTCCCAAAAAAGATCCGTAATTACTCTAAGATTTTATTATATGCATATGTATGTATGTATATGTATGCATATAATAAAATGTGTTATATATTTTTGCAAATCGAAATAAATTACATAAAAATAGTTGCAAATGTCTACGCAAAATCTTTTCGGATAAAATGTTTAATATTTCTTCATCATCATTGTCCGCTGGCATAATTTCTACATAACTTCTAGCATTATTTGTTTCTACTCCTCAGGAGCCAGCAATTAAATCAATTTCTGCTGAATTTTTAAATTGCATTTTATTATTTAATTATTAGTTGCTCACACTCGTAAAAATAGTATTATAATACATGACAGATGAAAGATGTTGTAATGTGAACAGGTTTTTTCAATTTTCAACATATTCCACGCATTCCTCAAAGATGTGAGTAAGTGTGAAAAGGGTATAAATGTAAAAAATTCCAGTGATGCCACTACAATTTTTTGTCATTTATCAGTGATGGCACTAAAATAATCAAAAGATGTTGAGTGGAACAAAATGAGTTAGGAACATTTTACAAAGATGTTGAAAGATGTTGTTTTTTAGCCCTGTACATTTCTTATGGGAAATTTTCAACATCATCGCAAACTGATGGTAGATGTTAGATGTTGATAAGTGTGAAAAGGCTATTACTTTACAGTAAATGAAGCTACCACATTAATTTTTTTGTCAAGAAAAAATCGTCAAATAGTGTCAAATCGTCTTTTATTTATTGTCTCTCTGCCTGTTATACGACAATTCTCAATGCAGTGTTGGTATCAGTGTGCACACTTAATTTTTTTTTTAAATTCGGTAGAATCGACAAAAAAATCGGTAGATTTGAATGAAATTCGGTAGAAAATTTTTTTATTCAGAGAAACATAAAAATAACAATTCAAAGAAACATAAAAAATAACTAAGTATACATATGTACTTATATATAGAGGGTAAGTGCAAGGAGTATCAAACTAAATAGGTTCCAAAAGCGCATTTAAAACTTCACATGTGATTGGAATTTTAAACTGCCATAAACAATGAAGCATTTCCAATAAAAAAAAGTGTTATCCTCAGTTATTTCCCCTTACCCTTTATATATGTGACGCGCAAAATAGAAAGGGACCAAAGGGTAAAAACCTGTTTTGTTCAGGAGAGCCATTTTAAAGATTTAAATACGTGTATCTTTGGTGTACCATCACTGAATAAAACGCGCATATCTCTGGGAGGGAACACTTTTGGGGCATGGGATCGGTCTCATTCGATGCTCAGATGTTGCCCACATAAAAAAAAGTGAAAATTGTTTTTTTTACTCTTAGGTCCCTTTCTCTATGCGCTGTCACATATGTAGATATGCTATGCATATATAAAATAATATACATCAATAACAGTAGTTCAGTTTTTGTACATAGGTTTTATAAAGCTACTAAAATAACTTTTTTTTTACAAACATTTGTAACTACAAAGATTATATGTAAGATCCATTTATGAATTTAAACTTTTGTGGAAAAATTATTCAATCATTGGTAGGAATAAATATTTCATCCCCAAGGCACAATTCTTTGGCAAACATTAGGTTATTTATAGTTTCAGTTTTTAACCGATTTCTTTGTTCTGTTTTAATGATTTTCATGACAGAAAATGACCGCTCTGCGGCCGCACTGCTATGTGGCAAAATAGGCAATTTACACATATATCGACTTAAATTACTAAATAAAAAGATTCGGTAGATTCAGGCCTTGTTCGGTAGAATTGGTAGATTGTTAAATTCACAAACATATTCGGTAGAATCTACCGAATATCGGTAGAAGTGTGCACACTGGTTGGTATCTCTACGAAGAGCAAAAGCACATTAAGCTGTTGCAAAAAGGGTAAAAAGCGCAAAAAATACGAAAAATAGGGTAAAAAAGCACCAAAATATTTTTTTTTTAATTTTAATACATTAAGCAATTTAAAAAGGAGAGTTTAGAGCGTAAAGGCTCAAAATATAATTTAAAATTTTTGCTTCGAAATAAACAAAGTATTTGAGATGTAATAACAGAATTTATTAACAAATTAATTAAAACAAAATCTTGTTAAATTTAATAAATATAAGTATGTGAAAACAAATAATAAAAAAACATGAGTCAAATAATTGGGTATGTTCTGCATTCCACGTGAAATTAAAACGTGAATTGCCGTAGAATTGTTGTTGGAAATATGTATTTACAACAACAATGCTATGGCAATTCCGAACGATTTAATTTCATGTGAAATACAGAACATACCCGAATATAGTAGCATATACTCGTATACATACATACATACAATAGTACGTGAAGCTTAGACTTAGATTAAGATATGTATGTTACTGAAAAATCATTTACACATAAAGAATGCATTAAAAGAGTCACTCTTTTCTTAAGTACTCTTAACTTAAGTTTTTGTTTTTGCGATATTCACCCTTATTATAGTTGTCAACATTGACAGCACGTCAATACGATATGAAAAAAATTGGGTGTTGGCTACGCGTTGTCTAAAACAACTGCTATTGATAACCTCATGCTTTCAATCTAAATCGGCCCTTAAAATTTAACCACCCTATGGTATGATTAAATATTTGTGTAAGCTTTAACAAACGTGTTATTCCATACTACTTTCAATCAATTATTATGCAGAGAATTACATATGTGGTACTTTCCAGTTACTTCCGTTTTTTATTTTCCAAAAAAATTTTTAATCCCAATTATGAAAAGTTTTCTAGATTGTTTTTAACACAGTTTCCGTTATTGTCATTAAAACCAATTTAATAAGCCTCAGTTAAAAGATGCTGATATTAGCGCTTAAAAGTATTTTAGTTTTGTAAATTAATAAAATTTTTATTTAATAAAAAAGCACCAAAAGCACTGTAAGAAATTGCTAAAAGCACTGTAAATACCCGCTTTTTAAAAAAGGGTATTAGCCAAAATTTCGCGTTTATGAAGAGGCAAAAAGCACCAAAAAATACCCGAAACGCACCAAAATACCATCACTGTCTCAATGTATGGATGGGGTTGATTGCTAAATGATTAAACAGAATACCGGCTTCAACACATTTTCCATACAAATTGACACAAAAAAACAGCCGCAGAAACCGGTCATGAGAAAGAATCTATTTTATTTTGAGAGCGTTTTTTTCTTATACTCTCACATATCAATGTTCATTCTCACAAAAATGTTACCATACTTTAAATAAATTTCATACATTTTGTAAACAAAACTACAAAGAAAAATAAGCACAAAAGAAAATAAAACAAAAATTAGAGAGCATTTGAAGTTACTGCCGTCGATGTTATTATGGGCTTGATTAATTTGTCAGCGATTTTCTTGAAGTTGCAGACTTTATTCTGTTTCTATATTAATTGTTTATTCTTGTCGCTCTTCTTATTTATCAAGACACCAATACTAATAAATACTTTTAAAGCAGAAGAGCTGAAATGTGTTAAACCGTGAACACAGTCACTGTTTAATTTGACTGCTGTTCTTCTTATTAGATTTTCTCAAAATAACGGAACTGCTACAAACAAAATATTGCTAAACTGTGATCACAGTCACAGTTTAAAAGAACAGCGATTTAGATATGACGTTCAAAAGGAGCAACATTATTAAAAAATCACATTATCGCTATCACTAGTATAGACGTTATGAGTTTCGCACTTAAAGGCCGGGGCACAATGAATCCGTCATACGTTAAACTTCGCCTTTTTCAAGTGACATTAATGCAACGACGGATAAGGTTGGCAAAATGAGTACTTTATTGACTGAAGTATTTATTTGAACAGCTTCAATAGGTGGATTCTCCATTTTATTTATTAAATTCAACTTTTTGTATTTATTTCGTTTATTTCTTTTGTTTAATTTTATTTTTGCTGCCACAAAACACAAAAACCTAAATCAGAACATACCAAAAAACCAACCAATATTTGTTAACTACTCAACGTACGCGAAAAGTTAAAATTTATCCAAATTTTGTACTTTGCGTAACGTTTTATATACCTCCTAGTAGGGATTGGTAAATCGATTTCGATTCTAATCGAAAACCGATTTTATGTTAAAAAAAACCGGTTTTTTGTAATCGATCTTACGTCTGCGATTTTATACTGAAATCGATTATTGGGCTATAAAAATCGATTTTTTATTATTATCAAAATTTTGGCAATTTTTTAAGTATTACTGAGTGAAGAAGATCGGTTTGACAACTAATATTATTAATCGTTATTCCGTAACTTTTTATCGACATCAATGCCAAGACAATATCGAAAAAAGGACACTTACTTTCTCTAAGGGCTAGAAAATAGCAAGAGTCGGTTAAAAATAAACAATTACTGAGAACAAATAGTACTTAAGCTTAAATTAGACGTGACATAGCCATAACGCCATAACCATAAACAAACCAAAATTCAATTGGTTTCTATGGTGAGAGTTATGGCGTTATGGCGAATCACCTTTAAGCGAATACAGTGTTGCCCATTAGTTTGGTTCGAACGGCTACTCTCTATGGCTATGGTTATGTCACGTCTGATTGAGCCATTAAGTCCACACAATACCAAAAAATTGGGGCTTGTGTACTCGCTCTCAAGAACAATTTTGTGCAACTGACAATCTATTTCCGTTTCATAAGGTCTACAAAATAGCATAAACCTGACAACAGGAGACAGTTGTTTTCAACAACGGGTACACAAGCCCCAATTTTTTGGTATTGTGTTAAAGTGACGTCGATGCCGACAATTACAATAAGAGTGATTATATATCGCCTGCCATGTTGTATGAGTAACTTTATATGACACTTTTCAGCATGTTTTAAAACATTATATATTTTATTTTATAATGTTATTTATTAAATATTTTTAACATTTCGAATACATTTGTAAGTATTTATGAAGTTTTTCGTTTATGTAATAAGGCGAGATTTATAGCACACTTTCTTTAAAACTAAGGGAATGTAAAAATAAGAACCATGGCATTGGCAAACGCAATTTAAAGAAAAAATAATAAAAAAACAATTATACATAAAAGCTGCACAATCTCGAACATTAGCAATAAATACTGATAATGCTTATTAACGGAAAAATAAAAAAACAAAAACAAACTAGAAGACATTTACCTAAAATATTTTATAAGAATTAATAAAAATTCAATTTAAGGCAAATGATGCAGATCATAAAGCGTATACAGAGATTGCGTACGATCATAGACTAATTTCGTATTTTTTAACATTTCTGGTAGGAAATCTGGTATACGATCAACATTGCAGCAGACTCGTTTTAATAGTTCACCTTGTGTGGGCAAAGCATACATGGCCACCAATGCACCCTTGCGTACTACCCACGGATGATGTTTTGCCAAAGTGCTTTCATACGCTGTCTTACAACAACTATGAACTTTATCACATTCAGACAAATCAGCTAAACGACTGAGAAATTCGTACACAAATTCTGAAAAAAGATTCAGAAACATTATTGGATGATTTAAAAAATATGTGTTTAAATTTCGTGTGATAACTATCTAAATTATTGTCTCGTTTAAGTTTTTACAAAAATATCTCAATATTTCTAGTTAATTTCATGTTCACTGATACAGCGAAATCTCTGTGATGTAAACTCCCATAATTGTGACTATCAACTAATATGAACAGCAAGTTTTTGTTCGAACTCTAATCCGTAAGAAAGGTTTAATAATACTTGCAATTGAAAAAAACCATATTAAACTTTCTCACAAAAGAAATTGCAAAACAAAAAATAAGTCAATCTGTACTTGTCTGAAAGAATTATCATGCTATATAGAATTGAAAAAAAAAAATCAAAATTGTGCACAACTTAATTATTATAATAGGCATTTACATTAATTATTCTAACTTTTGAATTTGTGCAGAATCTCATATGTTTTTATTATCAGGGAAATGCTGTGACTTACCCAGACCCCTATGTAAGCGTAATAAAGTGCGGCTGCCGGAAACGTATTTAGTATCCTTTAGTAAATTAGCATCTTTTTCATATGACATCATCGTCTTTATTGTGATAAATCTATCAGCTTTTTTTAAATCCGTATCATTTCGTAATAACGTTAGAATATCAATTTTTGAACTTACATCACTGCTTACAAAACCGAATACAGAGCCCAATAAACTAAAAAATCTGAAAAAAGAATAAGGCGGATTTAAATACATAGAATAAAAATAATGAAAATTTGAAACAAAAATTTTAATCAAATTTCTTTTTGGACAAACACGTCTACTAATGTGTTGCTTGAGCAGCAACAAAGTACATCTAGACGTGCTAAGCCAGATAATAAAAGTTTATTACACTAAAGCTATACATCTACTTACAAACATAGATGCATAATTACCACCAATTAAATAGAAATAAATTCAAATCAATTAATTAACTTTATAATACAACGTATAATAATAATATATATAATATATTAATATAATATGTATATAATAATATTACGTTTGGGATTAATCATATATCAAGGAAATTAAAGGCGACAGAAAAAGTCAAGATCTTAACTTCTCTACTTCCTCAACCAAACTCTTTACTACTTTTTATGTAAACACACATATCTTATAAGCTTCCCGTGTTCATGGTAGTTACATTTCCTATGTTAGTAGGTACAAAACGTTGTTTTGAATTGTTAAAATGATATACATAGATTATATAGTCATTTCAAAAAATGTTGTAGGGACATGTAATTTCACCTATTGAATCATAATTATTCCACAGCACATTTTTTATTTCTTTCATAGGGAATTTCGCATTTAAGCTGTCGAAATGTTTTTGTTCCATAAACAAAGGGATTCCAATATGGAAAATTTTGAAGCTGCGAATACAATGAATATATACATATATACATACATATGACGTAAGTGTTCTGCGCGCCCTAGAAGAATATTCACTGGTCAACATAAGATTAAACAAGTCAGGAATCCTTGAAGGCTTTAAAAACTTACTTATTTATTTCATCGTATGCCTTTAAATAATCATCCATTGCTACGTCATCATCATCTCTTAAGCAGTCTTGAAATATTTGTGCAACTTTTTCTATATCAAACCTTTCCACAGCAGCCATTTTTATACTAGTGTTTTAATTTATTAGAATCTATAATTAAATATAAAAACTATCTATTGCACTTAACAAGAAATAAAATAAAAAAATTTTTCTAATAGCAGTAATAATTATGTTGTTGTTTAATTTTTGTTTGGTGTAAACAATACAGGGCGGTTCAAATATAGATTTATATATAAGATTTTTCGTTTCACAACACTGGAAGTTTTTGTATGTTACATATCGTACACTGAAATGTAAGAATTTCTAGTTAACACAATTTTAGAGAAGCAAGAAACGTGTCAATTATATCTCCTTTTTCATTTTTTTAAAGCAAATGAATGCCTGCTACTATTACTAGGTGTTAAGCGGCCCATACACTACAACAGCATGCACGCACAATCAAGCGATTGAGCATTCATGCTCGAACCACACAACATACCAGCAAACTGGTACAATATTCATTTCTTACAAAATTTCGGGAAGGGTGGTTATGAATAGTGACTCATATTTTGTTGCAATTATTATTGGTATGTTGTTAAAATTAGCAGCTATGTATAACTAAAGTTCTAAAATTCTGCTTACCATTGAAATAAATTATATTTCAACAAATTATATTACTTAAATGCATGTTTGCTCCATGACAACTTTGCTCAACTGAGCTAATTTCACTATATACCACACCAGCGAGCTGGTACCATCAGCAAAATATCAAACTCTACTTGACATCGCTACAGCAAACCGTACAATCGCACAAAATGCCCATACACGACCAAACCGCTGGCACAAACACTTGATTGCGCATGCATGCTGTTGTAGTGTATGGGCCCCTTTATTACCTTCTTTAGGAAAGGGATAGTGATAGAGAAGAAGATATAGAGGAAAGCTTCATTCTTTTACAACTCTGATTTTTTAAGGTTTTTAATAATGCAGTGTTGCAGCACCTGTGGCGTCAATACATACATATGTTGCCCAAATGCATCTGAATTTACTTAGAAACTATTTGAAATTTTTATAAAAAGCTATGGTTTCTATTATTTTCTCGTAGAATTTACTATATTTATCATTCAATACATTAACGGTCTAATTCATAAAAAATATTTTAGGTTTATTACAGGTTTATTTGACAAATTCCCCATAGAAATACGTCAAATAAGCGCTTAATAAATCTGAAATATTTTTTATGAATAAGGCAGTAAATATTTAGCAATCTAACATAAACAAATTAAAAAACTCTTCTATATGAATATATTTTAGAAATAAACAACATTTTCTTTAAAACGCTGTGGCACATAATTAGAAACGAACATCTCTCAACACAAATCTTTTATGCAAAGTATTTTTTGGTCAAGGTTATTGTGTTATCGTTAAATGCATTTTTCTAAATGAGCTTAAATTATAATTTAAAACTATATTTTTAATGTTTTAAAGTAAAGAGCTTCACTTTTGCACAACGGAGCGCTATTTGTGGGTTTTACAAATCTGGAAAGTCTTTTAGAGAAATAGCAGGCATCTAAGTGTTCCAACAAAATGGTTTTTAATGCTATAAAACATATGACACCATCCTTAACGTTCCGCTAAGAAAAAATAACAAAAAAATGTCGGAGTATACCGACCGAAGAATAAGTCTTGTATCTAAAAGCTACCCAACAAATACATGTACTGATATTCAACGGAATATTCAGTCTAATTTAACATTCTAATATACAAGCGAACCATAACACGTCGTTTGGTAGAAGCTGGAATACATGGCAGAGCAGCACGCAAGAAGCCACTTCTAAGTAGGATCTAAAGGAAACACTGTGTAGACTTTGCTAAGTCTCATTGCAATTGGGCCACAAATCAGTGGAAATATGTTGAGTTGGAAGTAGACTACAAGTGCCGAAAGTCTAGTTGTGTTAGTAAAAGAGTTTGAGTGTATTGAGTTTTTCGAACTTGCACTTGCACGTGTAAACCCTAGGTAAATCGCCTTGTTTCTGACGGCCGAAAATATGTTAGACGGCCCATTATCAAGGAATTTAATCCTCGCTCCATTTCATCCGTAGTGAAACATGGTGGAGGATCAATTATGGTATGGGTATGATTTTTCTGGAATTCTATTGGTTCAATTAATAAAATTGGTAGAATTTTGAACAAGGAAAAACAAGTTTTAATATTAAATGATTCAATTATGCCATGGGTTGAGGGGAAATTGCGCATTGTATGGCAATTCCAGCAGGATAACGATCTGTACCGCACGGCAAAAGTAAAGAAATAAATTTTTGCGGACAATTCTCTCAATGTTTCGGATTAACTTTCATCTGGTCCGGATTAAATCTCAATCGAGCATATGTGGCTTAATAGTATTAAAAATATGAAACAGCTTTTCGAGGAAGTAAAGCGAGCGTGGTATGCAATACCAGTGGACCGATGTCAGCATCTCATCACATGAATGCGCAATGTTTTGCAACATAGTACTAAAAATTAGAAAACCTAGTAATTTTTTATTTGTAACGTTAACATCGTTTCTAATTATGTGCCACAGCGTTTTAAAGAAAATTTTGTTTATTTCTAAAATATATTCATATAGAAGATTTTTTTAACTTGTTTTTGTTAGTTTTAGCCAATTCATGCACCTTTTTAAGCAGAGCGTAGCTAATTCACTCATCTTTAATATATTAGATTTTGATTAGATTTCCTACTAATCTACTGACAAATTAGATTTCGTTTGGTATGGGAAATCTAGTAAAAATTAGCTAGATTTACCTCAAATTCTCGTAAGTACTAGATTTCGACAACAGAGACAACACTTGTAATGTATTTCTGGTGACATGGTCAACGAACGCATCGGTTGTTTTTTTTTTTTTTTTTGGTGCCAATGTCTCTAGGTGGTTCCAAAAGAACTACTTAGTCATTAGTACTACAGTCTACTGTTGGATTTTCAATGACAAGCTAATGTTAAATGTCAATAGATGATTACATTGGCTGGGGTACACCTGGTTAGTAGTACTAATGACAATGTCACTAGTATGTATAATTTCACTATTCGCATTTCCTGCAGGGTACTTATGTATGTAAATATTGCTTTAGCACTAGAACAAGTACATACCTACATATGTACTACAGGTAGTTAGTTATTGTGCTTGTTAATAGGTACAATATCATAAACTAAGTATACAAATATTTCAAGATGCGTTTCAGGAGCACAATGTACCTGCTTTAAACTAAGAAATAAAGAACAATTAAGGAAAACCTAAATAGATATGTATGTACGTATGCATACCATATACATATACCTATGTATGTACATGTGCATAAGTAATTTAATTTAATTTATATATTTCGCTGGTCACCTCAATACAAAAACCGTTTTACCTGTTTAAAAGTGCATTATACTCATACATTTACAAACAAACAATCATTCTCACATTTATGTACACGCATTAACATATGCATTTCCACACACACAATTGAGCGCCATCTTTAATTTAAACTAAATTTTAACGTTAGCTTCGTTAGACCACAACAACATTAAAACAAACCATTCATTCGCTAAGCAACGTTCAACGGATAAAGACGTTTTAAATTCTTTGCTCGGTTAACAAGTCAGTGTGTGTGCGTGTTTTTCTGTAAGTTTGATGAGAATGCGAGTGAACTTGGCTGTAAATGTGAGTAAGGGCCAAACGGGAGTGTTTAAATTATAAAGAGAGTCTCAAAAAACTTGGCCTAAAGTAGAGAGTTAACAAAAGTAAAAATTAAAAAAGTCTGTGAATTAAATTTTAAAAGAGAAGAGGCTAAATTAAACAACATCACTGATCAGTGTTTCTTTTTGTACTTTAAATTTCTTCTATTCTTTTAAAATTTGTGGAGATCAATTTAATCGTTTTTTTTCCGAAGACGCGAGGCAACAACCAAATAAACTTTATAGAACTACATACTAGTTTGAAATTGACTCTCAAAGAAGCAATAAAACTTGAAAGAAAAATTTCAAGCTTAAAATTAAATTATTAAGTGTTTCTTGATCGACAAATCTCCCAATTTTAGGGTGTGGTGAGCTTTATTTATTTAAGAAAATCAATTTAATAAAAATAAAGTTAAGAAATATTTAAATTGTGGTTAAGTAAACATTTAAAAACATACACAAAATGTCTACGAATAAAATAAATTTATCTTATTCGCAAATGAGCGCCACACAAATTTTCACATATTTTGTTGTGTTTCTGACGACGTTGACGTTAAGAAGCGTGCAAGCTCAAAGAACACCAACAATCTCCTATATAACCCAGGAGCAGATCAAGGATATTGGAGGCACAGTAGAATTTGAGTGTTCCGTTCAATATGCCAAAGAATATTCAGTTATATGGACAAAAACCGATGGCGATTCGGTATTTTTATCAACTGGATCTACGCTAGTCATAAAAGATTCCCGCTTCTCATTACGCTATGATCCAAATTCATCAACCTATCAGTTACAGATAAAAGACATTCAAGAGACTGATGCTGGCACCTACACCTGTCAGGTGGTCATTTCGGTGGTCCACAAAGTAACGGCCGATGTGAAGTTGTCGGTAAGACGCCCTCCCGTGATTTCCGATAACTCAACACAATCTTTAGTAGCAAGCGAAGGCAGCGAAGTTCAAATGGAATGTTATGCCAGTGGCTATCCAACTCCCTCAATTATTTGGCGTCGTGAAAATAATGCTATTTTGCCAACTGGTAAGTGGTATAATTTAAATTAATTTCTTTTTCATATCTGAAAGTGTGCATATGTATATACATGTGTATATGTATAACTATAGGCCAGAGTTAGTTAAGAAAATTAATTTAATGTGAGGATTTGTGGAATAATGATTGACTCTAAAAAAATATTTCTGTTTAATAAAAGGTTTATTAATCAAAATTCCATAGAAAATTTGTTTCATAAACCTCTTATTAAACAGAAATATTTTTTATGAATAAGGCAGTTAATATACATATGAACATGCTTACTTATTAAACAATGTGGTTATTTCAGCGATTTTCAAGTGTGCGTTAAACATATTTTAATTATAACTTTTTTCCTCTCAATTACTTCTTTTTTTAATAATTATTGTTCTGCAGGTTAGACAAGCACTATCTACAACAATTGTGTATGTTTTTATATAAATTTTGGCCATACAATTTTTATGTAGTGATTTTTCTTTATAATATTTATTATTTTCTGAATACAAGTGACGGTTTCTGAATTTAAATTGGCACTTTCTGAATTACAATTGATGCTTTCTGAATTTAAATTGATAAATCTAAATAACAATTGACACTTTCTGAATTTAAATTGGTAAATCTAAATAACAATTGACGCTTTCTGAATTTAAATTGATAAATCTAAATTGCAATTGACGCTTTCTGAATTACAACTGGAAATGGTTTAGTTTACAAACAAGTGGAAAACTAGTTTGTTCAAATAATATCTAAAACTTTTGCGACAAATATGCATACATACATATCTTATCCCAATTTGTGGTATAGAGCATATGGGAAAAGGCAGTTTTTTTGGCTCTCTTGAGAATTTGTAAATTTTAAGTTGATTTCCTTTAAGGCACTGCTGGCCACTAAGAGAAAAACTAGCGCCAGAGTGCCGAACATCAATCGGCTTTTTATACAAATGAATACACATACGCTTATACATTTCTCTCGTGTTTCTCTTTGTGGGCAGCTATGCTTTAAGGCCCTGATTCAGTGTGTGAGCAACTTTGTAGTAATAACCTAGTCAACATATTATGAAATTAATGATCATATTCGAGTCTTTTTGGAATCATTTATGCGTTCGTTTTCGAGTTGGGAGAAAATGGCAACCTAGCGCGACGCTTCTAATAGAGTCTTTTATGACTCGTGTTTCTGATCAATTTCGATCCATTTTTTCATAAGGCAAATACATACAGTGTGAACACAGCTTAAGCCCCCAAAATAAAAATGAAATGAGTCCTCAAAATAACGAAATAAGTCCCCCAAAAACGTTGTTGTTGCTTTCTGTAAATTTTTTTTGGGGACTTATTTCATTTTGTTTTTGCGGACTTATTTCGTGGGGACATATTTCGTGGGGAGTTATTTCATGCCGCCTCTTTTAATTTTTTAACTGATATTGTTTGTATTTTGTTTTAACTGCCAGTTTATAGAAGACAAATAAAATTTCTCGCCTGCCTAATTATTTGATTATATATTGTTTTTTGTTTTCAATATACATACATACATAAACGGACAGGCGAGAATTTTGACTTGTCTTCTATAAACTGGCAGTAAATTTTTGTATAAGTAAATTCATTATTAAATTAATACTAGTGTTGTCATTCGAACAAAAATTATTCAAATATTCGATCAACTTTTTATTATATTTGTTCGAACGAACAAAAATTTTCAATTTAGAATAAAAAATTAGTCGAATAATTTATGTCGAATATTCGATTATTCGAAGAATTTTCTCAACTACTTGTATTAACAGATTTTTTGGGTTATCTGCGGTTTTTAAATTATTTTTCCAAAAAAATAATAACATATTAAAAATTTTTGTAAATGTGTATAAATAACTATACTCTTTAACTAATTTCGTTTCAGTTTTTAACTCCCCACAAAAAAGGGGTGTTATAAGTTTGTATGTAGTTTGTGTCTGTGTATCTATTTGTATGTACGAGTCGACGTACAGACCAAACGGTTGGGCCGATCTTGATTTAGTTTTCCTGTTTGAGGGTGGCATTGGCTGAAGAAGTTAGCACATTGACTACAAAACCGAAGGTTTTAGGATCGAACCCGCTATCTGACAGTCATTAAATAACAACACCACACATTTTTCTGATGTGCCTTACTGTCCCTTTCTTTCAGTTGTTGTAGAAAAGTTCAATTGATGAAAGCATAGTCACTGGTCACTGAACTATACCGACTTCAAGAGATACTAATCCGAATGTAAAAAAATTAAGCATTCCTCTATCTATTCCTTCACCACCTATCTTTTATGTTACTATCCCTTTCCTTATAATAGTAGTAGGCATTCATTGCTTGATTGTTACTTGTCTTTAAAAATAAAATAAAAAATGACTTGTTCGAGAGTGTTCTTAGCTATGTTTAAAGAAAATCTGTCCAGCCGCTTAGAATATATCACATCTTTTAGATATATTCTGTTGATCTGAGTGTCTTTGACGCCGTAGCTCCCTAACGTCGTGACCGATTTTAATTTTGCTTTATTTTCGTTTGAATGGTGACATGATCGTATATCTTCTAATTTATACTTGAAGAAAATCGGTCTAGTCGATTGGAAGTTATCATAATTTTTTTATTTAATCTTTTATTTCTTGCGAGTCTGTTACTTCAATAGTATAAGTGGAACATAGAGTTCTTATCTATGCCACAGCGTCAACTGCGCCAAACACAGAAAAAAATAGACCATAATTATTTTCAATAAAACCATGTTATTGAATAAAATTTTATTTTCAAAAACATTTGTCATTAACTTGAATATTGTATTTATCAATTCCGCACATTTTAAAATATCATTTAATGTCATTTATTTGTGTTGGTGTTTTCCTTGCTTGTTGATTGACTAAACCTGATCATGTGCTGATGTTGTTGTTATTTTGATTGTTGGTGTTGTATACGTGTGCATTCGGACAAGAAGCCGAAAATCGTCGTGGCTTGTTTTTTTACTCAACAAAGTTATTTTTAGATTAGAAAAAACAAAAGAAATCATGTTTTGCGTGTATTCATCATTTGCGTATCGAAAAACGATTTGCTCTTTAGCTGAGTTATTTTATTAGTCAAGAGATTGCCGGTTCGACTCATCCCAAAACACATTTAGTTTTAATAGCAGCCAAGCAAAAGCAAACAAAAAGGGGCTGAAAAATGTGACATTCATCCACACACACAACACAATAACAATTATCACTGAAAATAAAATTTCAGTCAACCAACAACTATTTTCTTTGATTCATTAAATTTTTTGATTTTAATTTCCCAAATCACACTGTGCAAGTCTTATTGCTAAGCTGATTAGTTTCAGGGAGAGAGAGACGAGGGGAACAGCAACGTTTCTTTTCCCCCAGTCTCTCTCTCCTAATAAACTAATCAGCTTAGCAATAAGACTTGCATAGTGTAAATAGGGACTTATTGGCTGAAAAAAAATATATTCAATAAACGTGCATACAATTTTATTTATCAATAATGCAAAAATCGTCATCACAGAATCAACGATTTTCGTATTCAAATATCAAAATCATTTTTTTCTGTGAAGGTTCTTAAAATTTTAAAGTTTTAATTAATTTTTAATTAATATTCCTAAATTTGTTATTGAAATTACACATACGTGTCGTTTTTTGCAAACTTTTTTAAGATTATTCGAATATATTTTTTTATTCTTTGTTCCTTCGAGTATTCGAACAAAAGTTCAAAATTATTCGTCTGTTCGAACAAGAAAAAAATTATGAAATTTCATTCGAACAAACATAAAAGACGAATAATTAACAACACTAATTAATACACTTTTATATTATGATGGAGCACATTCTGTACAGTTTGTTTTCGTTTTTTAAACAAGTTATGTACTTTCTTAGCATTACTGGGAATCAGGGATGATAAAGTTGGTACAATTGTACTTTTTTTGGTACAATTTAAACCTTAAAAGTACGTTGGTACCCCCGTGACTCATTTGGTACTATATGAAAAATTCGCGAGAACCTAATATTTTTTTTATACAAAATATAAATAGCGATAATTTAAAGTATATCGAGTTTGACAGAAAAGTGGCGAATTTGATTTGTTGTTGAGAGCGACTACATTGTTAGATATGCATTACACTTGTTTGACTTATTATAAAGAAATATATCTAACTTCACCTGTGTTTCGTTTTCAATATGATAGCGCGCTATAGCGTCGTCTTCATTTATTTTATCTGTTGTATTACTTTTCTTATTAAAAAATATTCCTAAAAGAAAATGGAAATTATGATACTATAAATAACGAGTTTCGAGCTTTGATAAACAAACAAACAAAATACACCTCGTCACAAAAATTTATTGCAATGGTATAAAAAATAAAACTTTTACAATAATTTTTACAAAAATATTACAGCGGGTCTACTGTGTAATTCGAAACGAAAGAAATTGCTTTCGAATTTGAATGCTCATAACATGTAAATTCGAAAGCATTTCCTTTCCTTTCGAATTACAGAGTAAACCCCCAGAAAGAATATTACAGTTTCTGCTGTGTTTTTACCTTATGCAAAATAACAATTATTTGAGTTAGGACCTTTCTTCTTGAGACCAACAACAAGTTTTTACTGCCTCTTCCACTATATCAAAAGAAAAATCCTGCGAAAGAAGACTAGTAACTCGAATTCTAATAAATTTTCGTTTTTGAGTCAGATTAATCCTCATATAGCTCTTTCTATTTTTTTTAAACAAAAACAAAATTTTCTTATTTCATTAAGTTGTGTGTAAATTAAAAACTCTTAAACTTGTGTTCTGGCATACTAGTTTTTTTTAGTTATGACGTTATTTGTGTAAATGAGCCATGTCTTCTAAATATATAATAAAATAAAGTTAAGACAAAAACCCGAATTTAGTACTATTGGGGTCTAAAAAGTACAATTTTAAAAGCTAATGGGTACGAAATTAGTTTTCTCATTCATCATCGCTGCTGGGAATCATTTTCGAGTCTTGTTTTAAACGCAGAACTGATTAATCAGCGTCATATTAGGTATTTTTATTTGTGCTTAACAAATTGACAAAATAAAAAAGTAGCAGTTTGCACTAGTTCTTACTTTAATTTGGAACCGTTTTACAAGACAAAATTAATTTTAAAAGCTATTGACAACACTGCAAAAATATTGTCTTTAATTAAATTTTTTAAGTTGAGTCACTCGCCCTCGCTAACAATAAATATCATCTTTGTAAGAGAAACAAAATTTACTCTTTATTGTACATTTTACTCGAATTACTGGTATCTCATATTCTAAACCGGTTACTTCACAACTTGGCTTAAGTTTGAGAAGATAAATTAGACTCTCCAAATATTTAGCATTAACTTGCAAATGAAATTAGACTTGTTTGTAGTGAATTATATACATATGTATGTATGTATATATAAATTAAATATATATGTATACATATTCGAAAATTAATGATAACTTTTTTTATATTTATATTGTGTAATGCGCAAAATTATTGCAGTTGTTTTTCCATTTTTTGTTAGGTATCGATACCCAGTTAGCATTATGATCATGATCTGACGAATAACAATAGCAAAAACATTTACTTTTGCTTCTTAATTACTGTTTTTTTTTACAAATTTTCTGATACGCTCACTTTTTAATCTTGCAATGTTTAACATGCAAGTACATACATATTTAAATAAATTCAGTAAAGTGTGATTGTGGATTGCATCTAGGGTTGCCAGTTTTGAAATCGCGTTTTAGCTATGCCAAACGCATTTTTTTCCGTCTTAGCGCGTTTAATAAAAAGCGCTAAATTAGCGCGTTTTGAATAAAGTCAATAATATCATTTCAGTTCAATATTTTTTTAACTTTTTTTGTATAAATTTCACAATTTTCTAATATCCGAAGCTTCGATAAAATTTTTTAAATTAGTTAATGATTCAGCTGTCGCAAACAAAATTCGCTTGGCTGTGGTTAAAATAAAAAATTCATTTTAATACTGTAATGACAAATATTTTGAAATTTCACAAATAAAAATATGTACTACATACAATGACCCAAAAAATGTACATAACGTACAAAACATCTATTATAGCTGAAGTACAAAACGGATTTGAATCGTAAAACTATTCGACAATTTATATGTTGTTACAAAGTTTTAGAAATAAATTAAAAGTAAAAACTAAGCATTTCGATTATTTGGAAGGCGATTCTGATTCTGTATTAAGTGATTTTAG
The DNA here is from genome assembly GCA_949987645.1 of Tachina grossa. Lineage (NCBI taxonomy): Eukaryota > Metazoa > Arthropoda > Insecta > Diptera > Tachinidae > Tachina > Tachina grossa. The sequence continues at coordinate 44,015,965 of OX465278.1, read as the reverse complement.
TTAATTAAAACATAATGTCAAGGAAGCAATATTGCAAAATCTGAAAAATTAATTGTATATAATACATACATTCATACATCGACTTTTATTGAAATTTAATTTAGCGCGTAGAAAACAGCGCGTTTTTGCTATAAATATTTGACAATGTTGTAACTTAGCGCGTTCTAGCGCGTTTTGAGAAGGGTGGTAGCGCGTTTGGGTTATAAATAGTTGTCATCGCTGTGGAAGGCACATCATTTATTTTTACAATAATGAGCGAATAACTAGTTTTTTCGCTCTACTGAAAAGTTAGCTTTTTTTAGTTGACGTGTTTTGAATATAGGCTCTCGATATATAATTGTATGTATGTATCAGAGAATGACAAAATTATCGTTTTAAGTACTTTTTGAGCATTGGACGTCAAACAACTACGAATGCGTGCAGCATTAATTAACTATGTATAAACATCCACCAACTATGTGTATACTATAGGTCTGCACAGATATACCTGTTTGCACCAGTTTTACGAGTCTTGGCTCTGGTATGTACAAATACATATGGTATTCAGCGTTTTGTTACTAGTCATAGCTTATCGGAACAAGCAAATCTGTACCCCTCTTCTTTCTTCTTTCCTCTCTCTCCAATAAACTCATACTTGATTCAAGAAAAACAATCGAGTCTAAAATATGGCGAGTAACAGAAACGCTGAATAACATACAGTATCTGTACATACCAGAACCAACACAGGCCAAACTGGTGCAAACAACCCTCTAGTCAGCCTAGAACCATATGTCTCTATGTCAATACTCTTTCTCCAGCGACAATTGGACTAGTTAAAATGTCAACAACTTTCCTTTTATACGTGAGTAGAGATACGTTAGAGACAACAGTTCCAGTGTATTTCTGGTGATATTGTCAATGAACGCGTCAATAGTTTGTTTTTCTTTTTTATTATGATGTGCAATAATATTAAAAAAATATATGTAGACGAGGGTCACTAAAATCTACGAGTGAATCTTTGGTTCAAATATCTCCATATGGTCGTAAAGGAACTACCTTTTCAATAGTGCTAAAGTCTACTGGTAGATTTTGAATGACAACACTATGTTATGTGTCAATAGTAGTGTTGTCATTCGAACAAAAATTGTTCGAATATTCGAACAACTGTTTATCATTTTTGTTCGAACGAACAAAAATATTTAATTTAGAATAAAAAATTATTCGAATCATTTTTGTCGAATATTCGAATATTCGAACAATTTCCTTAATTATTTTATATAAAAAGTATTTTACATTTCATTACTTTCTAATTTGTTAGCAATATGATATTAAGAGCCAATTTCACCAACTTATTTAAATATCAATTCATATTTAAAAGTCATTTTTCCATAAAAAAATTCATAAAAATCGACATTTAAATATGAATTGATATTTAAATAGAGTAGGTGAAATTGGCCCTAAGTAATCAAATTACTCCAAATTATAAATACTTGTGTAAGCTTTGTTTGTATACATACATAAGTATGTTCGCTAAACTCATCTTTTTTCTTTTTGGGAAAAGGTAATGCTTCTTTCATGGAATTAGAAGGTGTCTTACAATTTCTGATAAAGAGATTAGAAAAAAAGCTGATTTTCTCTAATCAAAAGCGTTAAAAATTGAATTATTGAACGACGTAAAAAAAGCATTAAATACCAACTTTTTAAAATACGTCACAAAAAGAGATAAAAATTTATAAGTTTGTAGTGTGTGTCTGTGTATCTGTTTGTTTTTACGAGTCCACGTACAGACCAAACGGCTGGACCGATTTTGGTTTAGTTTTTTCTGTTTGAAAGGTGACTTGATCGAAAGTGTTCTTAGCTGTGTTCAAAGAAAAGCGGTCCAGCCGCTTAGAAGGTATCACATCGTTTTTAGATATTCATATATACTGTTAGATCTGTGTGTCTTTGACGCCGTAGCTCCCGAACGGCTTGACCGATTTTAATTTGCTTTGTTTTCGTTTGAAAGGTGACATGATCGTATATCTTCTAATTTATACTTGAAGAAAATCGGTCTAGTCGATTGGAAGTTATCTTAAATTTTCTATATATTAATTTACTATCTTCTTTTTTGCGATTCTGCTATTTCAATAGTATTAATGGAATATAGAGTTCTTAACTTATACTACAGCGTCAACTGCGGCAAAGGTTCTTAAAATTTTTAAGTTTTGTTATTACTATTTCTAAATCTGTTATTGAAATCATATGTTTTTCTTGTGTAATGAATAATTTTTCATTTGTTAATAAAAAACTTATACACATACGTGTCGTTTTTTACAAACTTTTTTAAGATTATTCGAATATATTTTTTTATTCTTTGTTCGTTCGAATATTCGAACAAAAGTACAAAATTATTCGTCTGTTCGAACAAGAAAAAAATCATGAAATTTCATTCGAACAAATATAAAAGACGAATAATTAACAACACTAGTCAATAGGCACTTACATTGGCTTGGGTACACCTAGTCAGTAGCACTATTGACAATGTCACTAGAAAGTCACTGTAATTTTACTATTGACGAGACAGGATATATCGATATTGTAGACTAGAGCCCCTAAGATTTACTAGTGAATCTTTGGTGCCAATATCTCCATATGGTCCCAAAATAACTACTTAGTCAGTAGTGCTACAGTCTAGTGGTGGATTTTCAATGACAAACTAATGTTAAATGTCAATAGATGATTACATTGGCTTGGGTACACCTGGTCAGTAGTACTACTGACAATGTCACTAGTAGATCACTACAATTTCACTATTCGCACTTACTGCAGGGAAGTATATCTGTGCAGACCTAAGTATAGTGTATACACATTTTTTAAATTACACAGCATAAACACCAACTAAAATTTATATACTGTGTGAATATAAAAATATTCTGAATATAAAAATATTTTGAATATTAAACCGAATACACATGCGTAATACAGAGTTACTTTATTTACACACACACATAAAGCATGTTTTCAAACAGCCACACAAACAGTCACACATTTTCCATTCCATTTTATGTACACAAATGATTGTATACAATGGCGAATGATCAATAAATAATTATTACGATTATGACTGCATTATTATTTTTTTGACTGAATAAATATTCTGTGTTTAAAAATATTCAGAATGAAAGTATGAGAGAGAGAGAGTCAAATACGTACATATGTGCCTTTCTATTTGTAGTTGTAGAGTAGTTTAGTTTTTTGCATACACAAAGTCATAGGCCGGGTTTACATCTATGTGCCATGTGCCACACAAGCGTAAAAAAAGCGTAACCACTAGTTACTAATGAAAAACAGTTTGATTCAGATACATATGTATTTATTAAGTTAAACAGTTTCATACATAACTAATTGACAATTTTATAGAATCTAACATGATTGGAAACAGTTTAAATCAATAAATACATTTCTGAATCAAACAGTTTCTCATTAGTAATTAGTGGTTATTTTTTTTTGGGCAAATGGCACACAAGAAATGCTAGATGTAAACTCAGCCATAGCTGTTTGAGAGAAAATATGTGAGCGTACAAATTGTTTATGCGATTTTAAAATTTTTCGTTGTTCGTTTTGGAACATCCTTTAATTTTTAACCGTCATATATTTGTTGTTGTAGCGGCCAAGGTAGTACATATTCTGTCAAAATTTCAGGTCCCCAGCTCTTACGTACAGCCTGTGACGGACAGACGGACAGAGCAACTACAAGAATAGGCAGCGTTGTCAACTTTTAAATTTCAAAAAGCACCGAAACCAAGAAAAAAGCGCGTAATTTAAGTAAAAAAGCACTAAATCTAAAATTTTATTATATTATTTAAAAAAATTTTACACATCGTTTGGTTACTGATTTGCTGCAGACTTAATGTATTTTGAATATACTGTGCCGCAAACCAATAACCAACCGACAACATGTACATAAATTGTACAAATTTGAGACATCCGAAAAACATTTTATTTTTATAAGACGAAGCATTTTCAAATTATTATAAAAAAATTTTAATTTTTTCCGTCAATGAACAAACGAATCTCTCGAGTTTAGTCAAATTGGCAGTAATCCACAAGTCTTTCTGAGGTTAAGAGCCGATTACTCGTACATTTTGAGCTCGATGGGCTTAGCAGTTGAAAATATTTTAAAATCAAGACTTACAAAATTTGGTTTTTATTAAATTATGTGGAAATATTTTCTCGGCTGATATGTGACAAAGATAATAAATTTTTATCGAAATAAAAATTGTGACTTCTGCATTTCAATATAGAAGTAACAGAAGTTTGATGGGAATGCAAGTTTTGATAATGATTCAAACGAGTTCATATCAACTGAATCTCTCAATAGTGGACTCAATATTTTTCCAATTGCATTAAGTGAATCAATCTTTCCATTATATTTACTAGACAAAATTTCGCTATTAAACTATATTTTAGTAAATACTTGAATTATGTCTTCTTTGTTGTATGGCAAAACACTGTTTACATTAATTATGCTTAAAATGTTAAGGTTTGATCGTAATATGACACGTAGTTATTAAACCAAGCCTTTTAAAATTTTAGTAGATTTTTTTGAGATGCTCCATTTAACTTCAGAGCTTATGTTTTTTAATGAAAGACTTCCTCGAAAAAAAAATAGGTAAGGAAATTTTCCTTTGAGTTTTTGGCTTAGTGCCACCGCCTCGAAACAAAAAGCACCGAAAATTAATTTAAAAAAGCACTGAGCACTAACTTCAAAATTTGTCGCGTCGAACATTTCAAAAAGCACTAAAAACGGTGCGAAAAGCACCGAGTTGACAACGCTGATAATAGGGTTCCTTTTCACCTTTGTTGCACGCAACCCTAAAAATCTTCTAATGATTATTTGAACAACAATTTTATACATTGTTCATATTTCTGCAAGCTTTTTCATTAGACTCTTAATATTATTGAGATACGCTTTATGAAAAACCCATTAGGAAATCTCTAGACACATCTCGAATGATTCCACCTACGCTTAATATAAGCGTCTTTCACAGAAGAATTAGCTCGTGCAAAATTTTCTCCCGTCTAAAAAATCTTCTATGACCTAAAACTGTCTTCATGAAATTCCAAGTAGACTCTTCCATGATTTAAAAGGCTAGTTGGGTAGTTAAAATTGCCAACAAGTTATTAACAATATAAACAATAAATTGATATTTTAAGAATTCTTGACTTATTTTTAATGTTTGTAAATATTTAACATATTTAAAAAATGTTTATTTATAATATATATTTACATACATACATACATTCATTATTTACAATATCAATGAAAAATAAGTTTGTGATTTGTCATCTTTAGAACAAGTTTTGCGGAAGCGTTATATAATTAAGAATCATGTAATGTCAATAAGCGTCATAGTGAGTGTAAATAACCAGTTCTTTATTGATTATTATGTGAAACAAGCAGCTGCCCTGAAGGAATCGTGGGGCTAAGTGACCCCAAGTCACCACTTTTGTCGACTATTTTCTGTGACTTTTTGTTTATATTGTCAATGGAGTGTCTATTAATATTGTTTTTGACATGCCGACCACACGAGCAATAATCTTGGCAATTATTGCCACGGCAATTGTCAAATTAGATTGCCGACACAAGATATTAGCGTGTGGACCGTATGAATATGTGTTCAAATATATATTCAGCAACAAATGTTAAAATACATTGCTGAGCAACAATCTCTTAACACATGCTGTCAAATACAAATTATATTAAATTTTTTTCATCGTAATGTAGTAAAGTAAAGTTTTAACTAAACAAAACCAATAAAAATTCAATTTAAAATTAGAAAAGGATAAAATTATTGATAATTGAAGTAATTATGTGAATAAAAAGTAAATATATTTGAATATACGTGTTCGCCACCTCTAAATACATTGTTGAACACAAGCAATTTGACGTCATCATTCTGCCGACGTTATTGCTTGTGTTAAGACACATCAAATTGTTCGTGTGGTCGTAGTGTGATGCGTAGAAAACATTTTGTTAGATATGTACATACCAGCGATGCCAACTTGGTGCTTTAGGCACTATTTTTAGTGCTTTTTGAAGACTCAAAACGCCAAATTTTGAGCGTTAGTGCTAAACTAAGAAAATACACCACATACGTTTAAAATTTTTTTGTATTTCTTAAAATTACATTAATAAAAACTTGGTATATTTATTTTTTCAGTGTAAAGCACTGGGTAGACAGGCAATAAATATGTTGGCAATATAGCAATAATGCCGGCAGAATAGCGGAACAATATTGCTGATTGCTTTACTTATGTTAAGGCTATGGGAAATTGTAGCCATAATATAGAAAAAGTTAACAAGGAAGGTGCAGAACAAAAATATATGTAATTTACTTGTAAATATCTTGTTAATCGAACAAATTTGTATTTTTATAAAATTATGACAATACAAATTATTTCACTACACATGTTTTTAAGATACTATTTTCTTTTTTTTATATACATATATTTCCTCAATTTCACTATTATTATCTGAATATCAAACGCAATACAGAAAAGTCGAACATTAGTTAACACCGAGTTTATCGTGTCATGTTCGTAATAATTGCCAATGAAAAACTGTTGAAAATTATTGCAAGCACTGGCAATGAGCTGTCTCTATTGGCAATATCAATATTTTGACATTTTCTGCAATATATGTTAATGAATTTATTGACAGTCTAGACGGAGGGGGGGGGGGAGTGGGGTGATATATTTCATTACAGATGTTGATACTATGTATTCCGGAATAGAGAATAGCTTAGAAATTATTAAACATTATTAAACTTCACTCGTTTTGCACGTTAGTGCTTTTAACGCTTTTTAGATCTCAATATTACGCTATTTAGTGTTTTTTTTTAATTTTTATATGCTTTTAGAGCCAAAAAATAACTTTACCATTCGTACGAGTACCATCAGCAATGCGTTATTCCATAAATACTACGATTTTTAAAGCATTTTCATAGCATTAACCATTGATGTGCTCTTGTACTTTTCGAGTTTAAATACTACCTTTAGTATCTTTAAAGGCCGTGTCAGATACAACTTCAACGATATACGTGACGTTTCTAACTTTTGAAAAAAAGAGTGATGCAAAATGTATATGACACAATAAAAACTTTGACAACGCTCACTACTTGTTTCACTGTTTTGTTTTATGCATAGAACACAGCACGATTCCATTACTCTGATGCCACGTTTTTTATGTAAAATTACTAAAAGTTTAATAAAAATTTATATTTACGCATGAGTTTGGCCACTAAAATTATACCAGCTGTTGTCAAAGCACTCAAAAAGATGAGATTTGACTAACTTTTTGCTTCGCTTTGCGTTAAAAGTACTTTATGTGACATATTTCATGTAAGCATGTACATTTCATCTTAGATATCAAAGCGAATCTTCAACGCAACGCGAAGCAAAAGTTTTATGTGACAGGGCCTTAAATGCAAAATTTGGCAGAAAAACCGCTGTTCGCAATAAATTTTCACAAATGCCAAAGTGAAAGCAGCTGTTTTCTAAATGTAAATTAGTCAATTATTTTTTTTATTATTTTCTGGGATTCCGCATAAAAAATCCCGGGAAATCGGGAAATTTAAGAGTGGAATTCCCAGGAAAAACCCTACTAGTGACATTTCCTACAGAGTGCCAGCCCATAGTGCATATGGTTCAATTTAATTTTCTTTAATTATGTTTACACTAACTTACATGCTACTTGGGCATATACTTACCCTGAAGGAAATGTCGATGGTGAAAATGTACTGAGTCGCTTTTGACTTTGTCACCAGTACTACTCTACAATTATTCCCCATACAATACTTTGTACTATAGACATTTAGCATGTGCTTGTCATTGAAAATCTACTAGTAATACTAAAACAATTGATTAGGTAGTAAATTCATAGTTCTTATGGGAACATGGAGACATGCCAACCAGACATTTACTGGTACATTTCTATACCTTACGTACATACAAATTTATGTATGTTGACAAGTTGTAGCAAAATCCACCAGAAATACACCACATCTGTTTTCTTTCTTTCTTTTATATTGACGAATAGAAGAGAAATTGAAGACATTCCCTGCAGTCAGACTGGGGCCAAGTGTCTCTATGTCAACACTAAAATTCTAGTAGTAGTTACATTGTCTACAATTTATCTTCTATTCGTCAGTATAAAAGAAATAGAGAAAACAGATGTGGTGTATTTCTGGTGGATTTTGCAACAACTTGTCAATATAAATAAATTTGTATGTACGTAAGGTATAGAAATGTACCAGTAAATGTCTGGTTGGTATGTCTCCATGTTCTCATAAGAACTATGAATTCACTACCTTGTCAATTGTTTTAGTGTTGCTAGTAGATTTTCAATGACAAGCACATGCTAAATGTATATAGCATGAAGTATTGTATGGGGAATAATTGTAGAGTAGTACTGACGACAGAGTCAAAAGCGACTCAGTACATTTTCAATATTCGCACTTTCTGCAGGGTTTTAACTACTACTAGAGTTTTAGTGTTGACATAGAGACACTTGGCCCCAGTCTGACTGCAGGGATGTAACATGACTAATATTTACGCACCACATAATTATTCTATTAAGGAATAAAAAACTAACGCTACACCCACTTTTTCAATATCACCTGTTTTTTGGTCGACTGTGCTGGTATTTTTTCTTAATTCCAATTACTTGTTATCTATATTTTTTCCCTATTTATTTAAAGTAATTTTTTCGATCAATGTTCAATATTTATTTGACCATCCCAAGAATACTTTCTTTTCAGTCGTTTGAAAATGTTACTCGAGCACGCTCATGTGTTCGCTAAAAAAAAAATAATCGCCTAATTCACGTTGTTATTTTTCTAACAAGGGCGGGGCAATGCAATCATGGAATGAATGTGTTTCAGGTTTAGGTTGTTTTATGTGAAAATCGAACTTGGGACTTTTAGAAACAAATTCAATGTACTTATAAAAATATAGTTTCTGTTATTAAAATAAAGAGTAAAATATTTTTTTGTAAATAAAAGGATTATAAAGACTATTTTTATAACTTTCCACGGGGCAATACCCCCCGAAATGGTCTTTCTAGGCCTATGAGTGTGTACTTAAGAAACAACAAAAAAATTTATTTTACTAAATGTTTGTATTATATGTAAAATTTCATGTTTTTATTAGTTCATGTTTTTTTTTTGTGAAGTTGCGAAAAAGTTGTTTCCATTCTGTATTATATAATTTACGTTGTGTGCATTTGTGTAAATGTATGCAATGCAGTTCACATCAAGGCACATTAAATACAGGTTCAAGCAAGGCAATGAACTAATTGCAAATAAATTGTTCGTTATAAAGGTATAAAAAAATCGGCTGATGAGTAATCTCAATAATACGTGTACCTGTTTGGTATGCCTTGGTTCACATTATGGGCCTGACCCACGATATCGACAACGTTCGACTTGTCGCATACTTACATTTGAAACAACAACAAAATAATAAAATTTGTTTTTCTCTTAAATGTAAGTGTGCGACAGGTCGAACGTTGTCGACATCGTGGGTTTGGCCCAAGGCCTATTTATTAGGTCTATGCAACTCTACAAAAAAACAACTTTGTGTTTAAGTTGTCAAAAACACACACAAACATGAACTAAAGTATATGGTGCAAACAGCTTTTGACAGTTTAAACACGAAAACACATAATCAGCCTTATCATGAATTCCACATGTGAAAATTTCCGAATGAAATTTTTCGTTCACATGGATTTTAATTTCGTATCTTCAATTCGAATAAAATTAAAAGCTTACATATTTCCAATTTTCCCAACATACAAATATGTATTTGTGAATGATTTCCTTCATAAATTGTCAAAATATTTCGCAATCTTATGAAGTTCACACGTTCGGAAATTTCCATGTGAAATTTTATTCATGATAAGCCTGAATATCATCAGGATGATTGCATTGACCTGATAAACAGGCCTTGGTTTGGCCTGTATTTTTTTTGTTTGGAACACACGAAAAATATCGGAAATGATGTAAAAACTCTTTTTTCTACAAACAGTAAGGGCTTTCACGATGGGCAAAGTTTGCAAAAGATGCCGATTTTTTTTTTTTTTTTTGTAAAAGTAATTTTAGGATTGCTAGGAAGTTTTCTTTGATTTACTCAAAACCAAAAATTGTTCACTTGACTGGTTGTTGAAATAAACAATACAAATAGGAGAATTTACGTTTAGAACATCTTCATCGGTTTAAATTCATTTGAGATCTTTAGACACAATTTAAACAGAGCTTCTAAAAAGTAGAAACTTTATCTTAATTTTAAATTTCACTTTGAATCGAGTAAATTTCTATAGTTTAAATAAACTTTTCCTTTAATTTAAATAAAATTGCTCAAGAATCTTTTATTATTATGAAAACATTTTCCCATATTAATTTATCTTTTCTTTTAACGGATTGAACAATGGGTCAACAGGTGTTGATGTTTTTTTTCTCCTTTTCACTTTATTATTTATAAAGACAGTCCGTCGTCTTTCTATTAAAGATTATTTCCTTTACATTTCATTCTTCTTTTTCTCCTCTTATTCTTTTAGTTATTGCATTAGAAAGCAGGTAGCAAGATTATACTTTTGAATGCAAGGTGAACAAATGGTGTTACCTGTGTACCTTCTTTAGCAAAAGTTAATTAGCGAATTTTCGTCCACTCATTCTTTAACAAATAATAATACAATTTGTCTACAGACTAAACAGTATTGTTTCATCAATTTCAAGTAATTTTTTTAAATTAATGATTTTTATATATAAGGATTATAAAACAATACATCTGCTTAAATATTTTAATTCATACTATGCGAATGTACTTGTATTGTAGTGCATAGGTCGTCGTCCACAGTATGAAACATTTTAGTTTGACGATGAGGAGGGGAAAGATGAATGGAAAAGATCACTTTGTTTCATCTACATACGAGGGCGGATCATAAGTCCAAGTCAAGTAACACCTGTTAATAGACTACTCTCACTTACTTTGCCTTTAACAGCTGTTCAAAACATACATCCTCGTGTATTTTTCTAAAACTGAAAAAAGTGAATTTCGATTGCTCATTAAACATTATTTTTTGCAAAAAAAAAACCGTCCATCAAACCAAGAAAAAGCTCGATAAATACTATGGAGACTCTGCACCATCGATTTCAATGGCAAAAAAGTGGTTTACTGACTTTCGTTGTGATCGCACAATTACAAATGACGCTGAACGTTCTGGACGTCCAATTGAGGTCAGTACACCCGACAATGTCGGAAAAATCCACGATGTGGTGCTGGCCGATCGAAGACTAAAAGTGCGTGAGATTGTTGATGCTATAGGGATTTCATATGGCAGTGTGGTGTCGATTTTAAATGATCAGCTTAAATGTTGTCTGCAAGATGGGTGTCGCGTTTGCTCTCAATTGACCATAAACGTAAACGTGTGACAACTTCAAAGGATTGTTTGGAGTTGTTTAACCGCAATCCGAATGGGTTTTTTGCGGCATTTTGTAACTGTGGATGAAAAATGGATCCATTACTGTACTCCGGGCACCAAGCAACACTCTGAACCTGCTCCGAAGAAGGCCAAGGTGAGTTTGTCGGCCAATAAGGTGATGGCAACAGTTTTTTGGGATGCACGCGGGATAATTCACATCGATTACCGTCAAAAGGGAAAATAATAAACGGCGAATATTATTAGACCGATTTAATGAGGATTTAAAAATAAAACGGCCCCATATGGCCAAGAGAAAAGTTCTTTTTCATCAAGATAATGCAGTCCCAATGGCAAAGCTCTATGAATTGGGCTACGAATTGGTACCCCATCCGCTATATTCTCCGGATTTAGCCCCTAGTGACTACTTCCTATTTCCAAATCTAAAGAAATGGCTCGGTGGAAAGAGATTTAGCTCCAAAGACCAAAAAAATACATATTTTAAAGACCTAGAAAAATCGTATTTTTTTTTTTTTTTGAAGGGATACAAAAACTGGAGAAACGTTGGACTAAGTGTATTGAGTTAAAAGGAGATTATGTTGAAAAATAAATTTTTGTTTTGCAAAAAAAACTTTGTTTCATTCAAAAAGTCACGCACTTTTGTATGTATGTATGTATATGCAGTTCTTATTGAACATCTCATTCTCATTTCATTCATAGACGATTTTTCTACACGAAAAGTTTTACTTTGCAAAGTCTTGAGTTTGTGGGAGAGAAGGGAAAGAATTTGCAAAGTAAACTTTGCGTGTGAAAAAGCCGTCATATGATAACATATGATTGTATATTAAGCTGCAAAACAAAAACTTTACTGTGTAGGCATAAAATGCACTTTAAAATGAGAATATAAAATTTGTTCGCAGCAAATGTTTCATAATGTTGATGAGGAATACTCGTGTAAGACTGTTCTTTCATTATGAATAGGGAAAGGATTTTCATGCATTTAAAATTACGTTTGAAGTACATAAAATATGCAGTAAAAATATAAAAATATGTATTTAAAACTAATAAAATATGCATTTATCAACTTTTTTTTGTCAACATTTAATAAATGAAACTTAAAACAATCACCTTCATTGCTTTCTTAACAAACATTTTGTCATTAAAAACTTAAAAACATAAAAAGCTCAGTTTCAATGCCTTCTTAATAAATATTTGGCAAATCATATGGAATACAAAATAAAGTTCCGTCGAACTTTTATTTGCGTACATGAATGAATAATTTTTTTTTTCATTGTCAAAGATAAATCTTTGAAGATTTTTTCTGAAAAAATTTTATGTAATAAAAATGAATGTTCCACGTCAGCAGAAGTTATTGAATTTTTTTGTATAACTATTTCTAATTGATGTGTTAAAGTAACGAAAGCCTCTAATTGGCCATAGTGTGAACAAGAAAGCAATACTATGTGTATCCAAATATCAATTAGGCAGAAGGCTTTCGGATCCTATATTTTTTTACTCGTATTAATAAAATTAAAGAAATTTTAAAGTCAAAAAACTTGCACCAAGTGTACGTTTTTGTATGGAAATTTTAATTTAACGTATACTTCAAGCACACGTTAGTTTTTTGCATATGGAGAAAAGTTTTGTGACTTTAAAATTTCTTTAATTTTATTAATAGAAATTTAGTATCCGACAGCCTTCGGCCCGTTCCCCATCTAGTTACTATAGGATGTATCCGTATCATATCATTTGATATTTTTCATTAACCCTGCACTATCATACTTCGTCGAAATGACGACGAGCGATTTTATTTTCGATTTAAAACATATTTTTTGTGATTGTTTTTGTTTCGTTTTTCGTATAGCGTTAGCCGCTAATATCAGTTACTCGAAACTAATGTTGCTTTTTCAGTTTAATAAATTTATTATAAGAAACTACAAGACTTAATGGAAAAAAATGTGTAATATTTCATACAATTGATGCTATAAATGCTATGTTTTAAGAAAAAATGTCAATTGATAGAAGTCTGTGAAATGTTAATTTTACGTTAAACGATTAAAAGAAATATATGAATTTCGTTATATGATAATTAAAAACTAGCTAAATATCAATAATAAATCTATTTTCGTACTTATTTTTGCTCAAGACGTTTTTTATTGGCTCTTGAAATAGGTCGTAGTCGATTCGACGAAGTATGACGTTTGCGATATAAAAATAAGTATGATATTCTTTCAAAAGCACTTTATATCCACATAAAATTAATGCGGAACCAGTAGAGAGCGCTGAAAAGTATTACACAAACATTTTAGAGTTTAAAATCCCATGCGATTTTTCTTTTATTTTCAATGGTATTGGTATACTTCACTAAACCCGAGGTATATCGAATATCACAAAAAATACGATCGTAAATTTTTCTCGTTTTCTTCTTTTTTTGTTCTTACGCAGTCGTAAAAACTGCAGCTTTTAAATACTTTACAACTAATAAAAAGACCAAAATTAGATTTATAACATGAAAAAATTAAAAAATGTATTAAAAATATACATTTATAATAAAATATGCAAAAATATGCATTTATTATAAAATATGGAAAAATATGCACTAACAAATCGATGCCATTCTGTCACAAATATGTTGATTCGCAAAGACATGTTATTTACGTTGATCTAAGACCAACGACAGAAAACATGCATTTGCATGAAAATCCTTGCCCTAATTATGAACTTTTATGTTCAGACGATATTAGACAGGCTTCTCCAGCCTCTATATCGTTCGAACTAAGTTTAGTAATCCAGATAAAAAGGTATCCATAAAGTATCGCAGTAACAGGCTTTAAATATCTATTTCAATTTATGTTTAAAGAAAAATACCAAGTTGTCTTTAAATTACAAATTAAAGTATATACAATTTTTTTGTTGTTTTAAACCAACCGTAAGAAAATGCTTATGCTAAAATGTTTTTTTTTCTTAGCCCCACAAAACAATAGTCTATTATTGTAATTTTCACTGCATTACTCGTCTCGTCTTGAGATTATTCCGCAAAAGTAAGGTGTTAGAACAGCACTTGCAGTTAAAAGACGCCACAAGTATGTTCTTTTAAACTCCCCAGGCATTTGCATATATGTACATGTTTCACTATTTTTCTAATGAATTAAACCGACTAAGGTTACAAGCCACCTTAATACTTATTCGTATTAAACACAAAAATGCAAGAATGAAATTGAAGTTAAGCCATATAAAATATATTTTTTTACAATTAATTTAAATATCTAAATAAAAAATCAATACTCCAACAGGAATAAAAAAACAGCCCCAAATTGTATTTAATTTTAATAAACAAACAAAAAAATTCAAACATTTTAACTTTCAGGCCGCTAACTACACAGTGAAGCCCCTCCACTTTTTATTTTACTCTGTATAGAAAATCATATCTCGAAAATGACTTTACACTGATTATCTCGGCAATAAAATCAAATTCAAGAAAAGAAAAAAACGATCAACATCCGTTAAAATATCTTCAGGATTAACACTTAAATAAGTGTTGGCTGTTGCTATTGCTGCGAAAACCATCAAACCATTATCAACATCCAAAACAACACGAAGAAACAGAAAAGAAAGCTTTTCAAACAAAAGTTTGTTGTTTTTCTCAAACCATTATCAATTGCAACACACAAAGCGAAAGCAAAAATAAAGTCAGTTACATCCTTTTTAATGGCAAAATTCACACTTTACATGCGATTTCTTTTATATTCTTTGAGAAAAAAATAAACAACAAATACCTACATATAATGAAAATTTTTATATTGGATGCTGTCCGCAAGGAAGGAAGGAAAGATGTGTTGTTGTAGTATAAACAAGAATAACAAAAGGAAAACCATCCTCCTCGTCATACCTACTCGTGTTTGTGAAGTACAGGTCTACCAAAGTCTAAATGACGTCGATATGTTTGTGGATTCGACAACTTTAGCACGCGCGATTTGCTTCCGCATCTTGAAAATGTGTTCAAGCAAAGAAAACGGGTGGTGTTTTGGGTACATACCCGTTTTTTTTTTGTTTTTTTTTTTTTTTTTTGTTATTTTGTTATCCATATACTGCAATCAAATAATATATTAAAACAACCAAGACAATGTTGCGAAGTGATAATGAAGAAAAAAAAGGGAACACGCATATGAGGTGCATTATTAGAACAGAGAGCCCCAAACGTTTATCTCTCTATTTTAAAATTTTGATATTTGTTCAATTGAAATTGTTTACTCTTTTGTTTTTGTTATTATTAAATCCCAGTAAAAATATTTTAAGTAAATTTTTACAGCCTTATTTATAAAAATTATTACGGCTTTATAAAGCCTTTTTAACAAAAATGTTGTGTGAAAATTTGTTTTAAAAAGCCTTTATAAAGCCTTAATAACTTTTATAAATAAGGCTGTATGGAACTAGATTTTCATTGTTTCCAAAAAATTTATATACACCAATACCTCACTTTGCGTCGTGGTTACGTTTCAAAAATACGCGACTCAAATTGAAACGACGAAAAGTGAATTATGATTTTCTTAGCAAACCATGTAAAGATCAAAGGAAGATAGGTTCCAGGGTTAAAAAACAAAAATAATATAAAGATTTATCACATACATACAAAAAAAAAACAAATTCAATTAAAACAAAATAATATATTCAATTAATTGAAAAAAGGAAGTAAAAATTAATTTACTGTCTGATAAGTCCAAAATGTGGTCTTATGAGTAGTCAGTTGTCTTTCTTTCACAAAAAATTGGTCCAATGTTTGCTGAACAGCTTTTTTGCGTGTTTTATTGTTTAAGAAAACTAATTTTTAATTGAAAAAAAGAAAAATAAAAAAACACCAGCGACGCAACTTCGGAAAAACGCAAAACGAAACGACGTACAGCGAGGTATTGGTGTATATTAAAAAAAACATGCAAAAATCCTTTTATTTTTTTCTAACAAACTTAACAAAAGGAAACCTAGACAGCTGATCGATTGTTTTACCAATAATCACTGTATTACCTTATGACAGTGTGACCATGACCAAAGAATATAAATCATATAGAATGCGCATCTCATACAAGCTAAAATTTTCTATGACGGTTATTTCCAGTACTACCCGTCCAGCGTACACACTCTCATTTCTTTCTGCAGTGTATGCTACGCTCGCATTGCTGAGAGCAGCGTTACCGTTGTGACATTAAGTATCACTTTTGACCCCTTTCCGTGCCAATGAAACTTTTTATGACCCTTTTTTCAATTTATCCCTTTGTATCATTTTAACAGAATGTATGCCGTAGGGCATACATACTGAACATCCTGTATTTCTTAATAAGTTCTTCACTTGGAATCTAATCTTTGACAAGTGTCTACTTTAAGTCTATTTGATAATTGTTTAGTAACGCTAATTTATGTTTATACTTTATGTTTTTTTGTAAATTATATTTTATAAAGATAAAGATATAAGGTGTAATTCACTGACTTTATAACTGCAGAATTTGGAAACTTATCACCCTTAAAACAAGCTTTATTTCAGCAACAGCAAGTTTCCTCCGAAAATCGGTACTTTTGTGGTAAAAATCGGATATTTTTACATAGTTTTTTTGCAATTGGCCGCATGTTTTGCTGTTGAAAAAGTAGCAAAATGCGACTTAAGTTGCACAATGGCAACGCTGGTGATAAGAGCAAAGAATATAATGCTCTCAGTGTGTGTTTGCTTGCGCTTTATACTTTCCCCCCGCATCTAAAGCGTAAGCAAAAAATGTTTAATTTTTTAGGTCAGATGCGCATTATATACAATTTATATTCTTTGCCATGACAATGTCTAGCAAATATGAAAACCAACAATTTCATCTTCGGGGTAGGCACAGTGGTCCACAAAATCAGGGGGTCTGCTCTTTTATTTGAAACCAAAGAAAATGCTTTCGAATTTACATGTTATAAATATATAAGTTGGAAAGCATATTAATTCGTTACGAGTTACACAAGTTCATAGGTTAGATTAAGCTGCCAGTCTTAAAGGTCAAAACCAGTAAACTTGGATCCTAGTTGGTCCCGTTGTGTTAGCTGGAACGAAAATGTGAAGATATGTAAGTTCTTCTACGTTTCTGTATTCAGTTGAGTGTTGAACCAATCGGATGACTGGATAAACGAGTTTATTCATGTAATATCGCAGTTTGACAGTGCTGCCAAATCATGAGCCAGAGGACTGCATAGTAAGAGAGCGGGACATACATATACACGGAAATAGTTCTATAGACTCTTCCTCGTCCTCATTGAGACAACTTCTACAGAAATCGTTACATGGTAGATTTAATTTCCTAGCATGCGCTCCTTTAAAACAGTGATCGGTAATTACTGCAACAAGTGTGCGTATTCGTCCGTGCGGTTTCTTCAGCAGGACTGCAGATCTACTGCAATCATGTTGGGTTTGCCTGGGTATTGAGCAGGTGACCTTGTTAAACCATTTGGTCTGTGCGGTCCCAAATAAATCTTGCTGAATTTGTGTCTACAGATTTTTGATCCTTTTCAAAAATGTGCTTTCGATCGAGCTCTAGATCTTGGTAGCTCGTCTGCAACGCTTTTGCGGGCACTTTGTTGTGCCCTGGAAATCAGAGTAGCTCAAGATTTGAATGTTTCGCTATCTCTTTTAGACATATCCGGTATTCATATACCAAGTTGGATGTTGTGTAGACACACTATAGAGACTTGATCGCAACTTTACTGTCAGTACAAATTTGGATATATTTATTATGTGTCCTGTACTATCTCAAGCAGTTAGCTGCTTTTTTTAATGGCTAATATTTCAGCCTTAAATTACGCTGCAATGATTCTGTAGCTTAAATCTCATTATATGTTGAAAATGGGGCGTAAATACCAACCACACCGAAATCTGACTTGGATCCGTCCGTATAGATCTCTAGAACACTCTCATGTTGATATAAGAGCGTGTCCGGGAGCGTTACAGCAAATTCTTTATCAGGCAGAGGTTTGGGTGAGCAGTAATCAATGTTTTCCAGCTAATCAGTTACAAATTCCACAATTCTGGCGTATCCTCTGCTGCCTTCAGACTGATCGCAGAATTCATAGCTAGTTCTTTAACCATGAGATCAGCTGACAGCAAGTGCATCATTGTGGTGCACGATGTACCTGTAATCATCAAACCGGAGCAGGATTTTTTCTACGATCCGACAGTAAATGGTCTTGTCTAATTCAGTCCAGCATACTAGTGCACCATACGCAACTATGGGCTTTATTATTATTTACTTATTATTGAAGAGCCCTTCGGAATTCCCGGTATTTATTCCCCAGGTCTTATTTATAACTTCTTCTGCATAAGTACATATATGGCCAGCGCGGCCTTATCCGCCCTTGACTAGACGTTTCCGTGCCATAACATTTTGAAGTCCAGGTATATATCGGGTCAATAAGTTTGTAGAATTCGGAGGTAGTCATCCTTATTCGTTATTCAGTTAATTGTTACCAGTGGTCATAAATGCTATGAAGTGAAGGAACCCCAAGCCATCAAGCCATGTTTGACAGTTTGTTTCAAATGATACTTTTTAATGGCCTCATCAGGCCTGATCCAAAAGAATTTTTTGCCATGAGATTGGAATCGGTGATTTTTTAGTCTCGTCGGACCGAATAACTATGTAATTCGAATATGGTGCAATGCTTACGCTTTTTGCAGAATTCTAGAGGTGTGGATGTATAGCTTGATAGTTTGAGGTTGTTTCACTTGGTGGCATTTATGATCACTTGCAAAAATTAACGGAATAATGAAGAAGGAAGGTAGACCAAATTCAAATGTAGACCAAATTCAAATGATTCAAATTTATGGTTTTCTTCAAGTTTATGTTGTACATGAAAAAGTTTTGAGATTATTGAAAAAAACTAGAGAGTGTAGTTCTTAAAATTGACCTTCCTTTGCACAAACTAAAGAAATTTAAATTATATACATAGATACCTTCTAATTTTCAGAGTGCAGAAGCACTCTTTAAGAACCACTGCCTTAGACTTTACTTAACCAAGCAATAACCCAGTATAAGTGTACATAGAAACAAAAAGGGAAATACGAAAATAACAAGAATATCCACAACAGCACCAAAGTATTTAGAATATTATTTTTATATAAAAGTGGGCACGGCAAATGCAAACAGTTTGCAACTAATGTAAACAAATCCAAACAAAAAACCCCGAACGAATCCGTAACAAAAGGGATTCCTTACTTAAGCTGCATAAAGCCTATATTTCTTTTAACGTACTCTGCACATACGAGTACGTAACGTGTTACGTACGCTTTTTTTCGTCTCTTCAAAATGTCATCCTTGCTAAAACAAACAATGGACTTTAACGAAAATATATTTGAACACAAAAAGCATATTTAGCATGGCGGCATAAAATAGCAATAAAAAACAAATGAGAATAAAAAAAATATATATACAAAACATGATTGTGTGTATGTACATATGTACATATGTATGTACATAAATTGCAAGGTACTAGTACTAATAATAAGGTAACAAAACACTGTGTGAAAAATAAACAAACATGCAGAGTTTGCAAACATTGCTTGAACTTAAATAAAAAAACTCCCCTTAAAAACTTAACCTTTTTGTTTCTCCTGCCTTTTTCCGCTAAATCCGCTTGCTACCAACAACTAGTTAAAAACACTCTTTCATGGTTGATTGTGGGAAATATAGGGGTCACACTGTGCTAAAAAAAATATTTAAAAAAGTGCATGCATAGTAGTATTTATGTATATAGTATGTAAGTACATGTAAGTATGTACATATGTATGTATGCATTTCCTATATTTATATGTATGCATATGTATGTACAAAAAACTGTATCAAGGTTGCGGGGTTTCAATTTCCCAAAAATCTAAACTCACATACACACAGTAATTGCAATTACAATCAAAACAACAAAAAATTCGTACAAATAACTGTAATTAACGACAAACAAAATCAATTTGTTTTTGTTTCTCTTAATTTTTTTTTTATTAATTCAAAACAAAAAATGCTTAATGAACAAGGTAATTCACAAAAAACGAAAAATATTTATGTATGTACCTCCTCAACCCCGTCTACTGAATCTTCTTTTCCTACCTTTTTTCCCTTTTTGTTGTTGTTTTTGTTCAAGTGCAACTAAAGTTTTTAAAATGCAGCTGTTTTTGTTTTGAATAACTTTTCAAAAATTCTTTAAACGTTGGCTTTGAAATTTGTACTAGAGGCTTGTTCACGTGCTCTGTGAGCTGTAAAATTGTAGAGAATGCAAAATTGTTGTACAATAAAAAAAAATGTCTTGAAGTCAAGTAAGAAATTTTATGGTATGAATCAACAGCAATTGACATCTGTGCTGTATGGTCTGACGATTAGTCATCATGTATTGAGGTTGTTTATATTTTTTAGACAAATTAAATAAATACAAGGTAACTTTTAAACTAGGCTTATAGTTTTTTTATTCTTCTAGTGCTGTCTCGGGGTATTCTCTGAGAATTTTGATCTTGTGTTACTCAGTTTTTTCTTGGACTGTCTGAGCGCTATAAGAGCTCTTGATTCCAGAGCGGTGAAGTGAAAATGTTTTTATTAAAACCGGATTGCTAATGAATGCGCAAGAGCAGACACAAACTCACATTCATAAGAAGGCTATCTCGAAGGCCTTAACTATAGTTTTAATTTCTTCACTGATGGTTCAAAGATGGATGGAGGGGCGGGAGCTGCGGTTTACTGCCCGGAGCTCAGTATAGTGAAATCTTATAAACTTCCTGATTACTGTAGTGTCTTCCAGGCGGAAATCTATGCAGCCAAAATGGCTGCAGAATTAGCTTTCACCCCTCAATCCATGAATGCGCTCGTGAATATATATATATATATATATATATATATATATACATATATATATATATATATATATATATATATATATATATATATATATATAGACAGTCAAGCAGCAATTAAGGCAATTTCAGCAGACTGCAACTACTCTTCGGTTGTGATCATTTGTAGGAATGCCCTAAACATGTTATGTGCTGGCAGACAAGTTCATATATATTCGGACCGAGGACACATGAGGATTGAGTGAAACGAAACGGCTGATACACTGGCCAAAAGGGGAATCCAATTACCGGTGGAGGAAATGGTATATGTCCGGAAACCAATTCAACACCTGAAATTTATCTAAGATGAAGGAAGAAGCGGAGGAAAGTTGGCGTGCGACGGTAACTTGCAAAACTTCTACGATCATGTGGAGCTCCTATGATCCAGGATCACTAAATTCCTTTTATCATTAACCAGAAGCAACTGTAGACTTCTAGTGGGGGTATTAACTGGACACTGCTGGAATACTTGACGGTTACTGCAGGAAATGTAAGGAACTCGTGATAATTTTGACGGTAGAACATCGATTGTGCCACTGTCCGGCTCTAAGCCACACTAGATATGACTGTCTTGGTGATCACATTTTTCGGAGCCTTGAACTTGTAGCGGGAATAGAACTGTGTAGATTACTAAAATTGTTTAAGTCTATGTGGGAGTCATTCGATACAGTCACCACGAACTAGGCTGCCATACTTACAGGTTTCTTGTCATCTGCTGGTATCGCTAAGGATCAATCCTGGTCTATGCGAGCTCTTTGACCACCCAGACTAACCTAACCTAACCTAACCATATTCATTTGATTGATATTAAATAACTTGCAGCTTTTACCTATTATGGAAATTTCTTCTGCAGCTGCTAAATAAGAATAATCGGTGCAAGATAGAACTACATAAGGATATTTTTAGACATCTACAGCCTTATGTATAAGAAAATACTGCCATGAAGTTAGTATAAGTGACGAATTTGAACTAGGTGTTAACGAATTCCTCCATACAATTAAAAAAATGAGAGCTCAATGTAGTTTTAACACAATATTAAAGCCTAGCGTGGTTTTTAATGTAAAATTTTATGAAATAACTCGTTAAGATCATGTTCAATTCTGTCGTTACATTTTTAATAAGCTCAAATAAAATATTTATAAAGCCTGGATCACACTATCGACACAATGTACCGATTTTCCTCGGTTCACTGCAATAAAGTACTGACTAAAATGGCATTTTTACTCAATTAGTTCTGGAATAATTCTATATGGCTTTATTAACAACGCAGTGTGGTGTAATTATATCCTTATATTTCAATTAGTTGAGAAATGAGTCAAATTTAGCTTATTACTTATGACTTTATTTCAGTCAGCCAACGAAAATCGGTACATTGTGGCGATAGTGCCATTTGTCATTTGGCGGAAGACAAAATCTGGCAATTTTGACTACTGTTCTTATTCCACTTATTTCTTATGGTAGGTACACACTTTGCAACGTGTTCACGCAACACGTTTATATTACATGTGGCATAGTTTGACACAGACACTGCAACCTACAATGCAACCATCAAAACATTTTGATATTTTTGAAACTTTTTTTATGCCTGCCAAATGTACACATGAATATTTTGAGAATAGAATAAAATCCGAAATCCGTTTTAAAAGTAAACTTAAACGAAAAACTCATTTCATAGATCGAAAAAAATTAAAGTCATTACTTCGAAATCACAAAGAAGCTGGCGTGGAATGAATCAATATGTACCAAAAAAAGATCTAAATCAAAATAACGATAATCGAGTCTTTAGGCATATGATTCCTGAGGATTTTTTTTACAAAATCCATAAAAGGATAAGCCTACATTAGCCTGTGAATAGGAGATTCGAAAGTCTACAGTGTAACAGTAAAATCATATGTAATTATATCATTAGAATAATTCTGGACTAATTCCCTTGGGCTGGCTGTACCCTTATCAAAGTATTTCTTTTTAGCTATTTAATATATTTTTTAATAAGCAATTTTACAATCTTCAAAACTCAATAACCCATAAACGTATTAAACAATATGCAATTGCTTTACTCGCTGTTGCTTCCATCTAAAGGGGGTTTCGAAAAATTCTTTAGAATCAATTTCAATCGTTAATAAAATTTGAATAAATTTTACGGAATTTTAAACAAAACCCTTTAAATATTGAAAATATTTGCAAGGAATATATTTTTTTTAATATATGCATGGCACTTAAATGAAGTCAAGTGGAAAATAAGAAATTTTAATAATGATAATAAATAACAACATTAATAACACCAGCAAAAATATCAAAACAAAACGGCAGGGTTTATTTATAAACCAACAATCGGACACACATGCACTGAGAAAAATATTTTGGTGTTTGCAAATGAAATATTTGATCACTATGTTATTCCGAACACAATATTGAATCTTCTAAATATTCCAATTATACATATGTATGTGTGTAAAGATATGTATATACATACATACATACATTAACCAAGAGCAGGATGGATTTCAATGCCAGGAATACCCCATGGTATATGCTTACTATAGACAATAGTCGGCGAAAGTGGCACCCAGGGTGCTGAACTTCAGTCAGCTGCTTATATAAATAAGCTGGTTTTGTTTAATCCCGAAATTTCGAGGTTTTTCTTTTAAAGAAAGCAGTAATATTTAGTTTTTTTTTTATTTAAAACGATGAAAACGGATCAGGGATCAATTCATGGACGTTTGCCATGGAAAATGCACACGTGTGCACTCTTGCATTGTCCTGATGGAAAGAAAAAAGTGCAGTATTTTTTTTTTCTGCAAATCTTCATTAAATAGACCCAGTAAGTTGCCATAATATTCCCCATTGATTGTTTTACCATTTTGAAGGTATTACAAAAAACTGTCGCCACGACTTTATTGCCTGACAAATCCGTCTTGAGCCTTCCTTGACGATGATCTACTGCGAGAAACCGACAGTTTTGACGCTGTTTGGTATCTGGGGTATTGTGATAGATCCACGTTTCCCCCACGAAACTTCACAAAAACTAGTCCGTATTTCGGTTGAATAACACCAAACAATCCTGCGAAGTTGTCACACGGAAAGCTTTCTCATACCCAAAACCCATATTGAAATCACTGAGCCATCTGAGATGTCTATGGTTTCCACAATCTCAATTCATCTGGGATCAGCCAACACCATGTCGTAATTTTTTTTTTTTTTTTTTTTTTTGTTTTGGGTGTAGAGACCTCAAGCGAGCGTTCAGAACGTATGGTATCTCCCGTGATTGTACGGCCACAACGAAATTGAATAAAACAGTTTTTTTACCATTTATATTGATGGTAAAGTCTCCATAGTATTTATCAAGCTTACCCTTGGTTTGAGTGATGGGTTTTTCCTTTTTTATTTTTTCTCAAACCAAGAAGAAATATGAATCGTTTTTAAAACTCTGTTATTGTTGCAGCGCCTCTGGTGTTAAGTAGGCGCCTTATTTTAATATACATACATATGTAGCATTTTTATTAATTGTTTTACTTCGGCCACAACTAATTGCTATAAATATCGACGAAGGAGGACGCTGCGATATGCATTAGCATACGATGTTGACATGGCTCTGGGTTTGGCCAGCGATTGAACTAGGGCTCTCGAAGACAGTCAATTGCATTGTTGTCGACACAATATTCCAGCCAATAGCAGCACCCTCATAGAGTAGTACATACACAAAAAAAAATAAATAAAGTTGCAAACTATGAGAAAAAATTAGAGTTGTGCAGCTCATGAATGAAATAGTTCAATTGAACGATTCACCTCACTGAGCGCTGTGAGCCGGTCAATCCACTGAGCTCTTTCAGGTCAGTACTGAGTGGTTTCTTGATTTGTATCGAACTCTTTCAGTAGCTCGTTTTAGACACAAACCTACGTATTTTAGGTGTGTCTGATAATAGGTATGTGTCTAAAACGACCTAATGAAAGAGTTCGATACAAGTCTTGTGGTTTTAAGCATTTTTTTTTGTCGCACAAGTACATAAAAAAATTATTATATATGTATTGTGATAATATTAAAATATCTGAAACCTTAAATAAGTTTAATTTAGATTGTACATACATATGTACATAACATAACATAACATAACAAATTCCACTCATTAAACTACTCGTATTTTAGTTTTATTTATTTTTTATACTTCATCTGCCTTGTTTTGTAATGTATGACACACACACACACACACACTCACTGTATAAATCTGTCACTTTTTATGCTTCTGTTTTAGCTCTTTCTTTATGCTTGATAAAATGTTTCACTACAAATGAACTGAGCCAACTGAATGAAATATTTCAGTAAATTGAGTTGAGCTGAAAAGAGCGGTCACTCAAAAGAGCTGATAAGCACAACTCTAGAAAAAATATACACTGATTTTCTATAATTACATTAATTCATTATATTTCCTAGACAAGATTAAATTGTTGTTTTAAACAATATCACCGAAACAGCACACGTTGCAATCCCTCTTAATACTCGTAGTCTTATGTTCAGACGATTAATACATAAAATTGAGAAGTTAAGCTGAGTACACATCATCTGGCATTTCTTGTGATGTCATTTTCTGGTGTCTGAGTGGTAGCGATGCTAGCCTCTCAGTCCAGAGGTCGTGGGTTCGATTCACGCCATAGACCCTGTGTGAATTCCGCATACAAGCTAATCGCTTCGCGGGTTGTGTTGTGTTAAAAAAAATAATATAAAAACGTTTAAAGCTAATGTGTGCAACGTCGATCTCATTGTGCTTTTTATATGGAAAGCAATGTTATACAGCGAAAAATATCGGAAATATCGGTACACACTATCGTGATGTCACAAAATGCCATAGTGTGTGCTGGGCATTAGTGGTAAGAGACTTTAAGGAGACAAAATTTTTAACTCAATTTCAGTTACATAGCGATTTCCCTTAAAAATATTCATATGTATGTATCTGGCAGCGAAAAATTAAGAGGGTAAATAAAAAAAAACAATTCGTTTAGTTGTATGTATGTATTAGTGTTGTCATTCGAACAAGAATTATTCGAATAATCGAATAACTTTTTCATTTTTGTTCGAACGAACAAAAATTTTCAATTTAGAATAAAGAATTATTCGAATCAGTTTTGTCGAATATTCGAACAATTTCCTTAATTACTTTGTATAAAAATATATTTCATTTCATAACTTTTTAATTTATTAACAATAGGATGTAAAGTGTGCTTCAAAATGCTCCAAGTTATAAATACTTGTGTAAATATGTTTGTATATGTTCGCTAAACGCATCTTTTGTTTTCTTGCTGGGAAAAGAAAATGCTTCTTTAATGGAAGAAGGTGTCTTACAGTTTCTGATAGAGTTTAGAAAAAATAACTCCTTTCCCACAAATCCAATCAAAAGCCTTGAGAATCGAATTATTGAACGACGTAAAAAATCATTAAATCCCTTATTATCATTTATCAGCTTTCCTATCCAATACTCTGCCTTACCGTGGCTGGAGTATTTCAAATACGAGTACGACAGTTTGGTAATAGATTAAGGAAAAACTGTTGAAGTTTTCGTTAATCTATTAAAAAATCGTCGTAGTCGAAGTCGAAATACGCGAATCACGATAACGGGGATTAACTTTTTAAAATACGTCACATAAAACCGCAAAAAAGAGTAAGAAAATAATTTGTTTTCATAATTATCTTGCAACCAAAATATCGTAAATAATCTCAAGTACGATGAAGAATCAGATACCATTTTTGAAGTCATTGATAATGTTTTATTAATTGATCTAAAAAAATTTTATGAATAAAGTAAGAAAGTGATTTAAACTATTTCGAAATATCAAAGAAAGGATTACACAAACTATACACTTTTTAAAGCTATTTTAACTATATATATATATATATAAGTAAAATAACAAAAATTAAACATTTTAAGAAGCCCCAACGTACGAACCAAACAGCTGTATCGATTTTTATTCAACTATAGGTGGAAAGATATTAGATCAAGTCACCTTTCAAACGAAAAAACCCAAATTAAAATCGGTCAATCCGTTTCGGAGCTAGGGCGTCAAAGACACAAATCTTCACAAGAATAATACATTTAGAAAAGATATGATATCTTTTAAACTGCTGGACCAGTTTTCTTCAAACAAAGCTAGGAACACTTTTGATCGTCACTTTTCAAAAAAAAAAAAAGTAATCAAAATCGGTCCAGCCATTTGGTCTGTTTGTGGACTAATTTTTTAATAAAAAAAAAAATAAACTAATAAACAAACGTGTAATTTTTTGCAACTTTTTTAAAATTATTCGAATAGATTTTTTGTTTTTTGTTCGTTCGAATATTCGAACAAAAGTTAAAAAGTATTCGTCTGTTCGAACAAGAAAAAAATCATGAAATTCCATTCGAACAAATATAAAAGACGAATAATTAACAACACTAGTATGTATGTAGTTGCTTAGGTAAAATGAAGAAAATCGGTAAAAGTCCAGAACGATAAAAGAATCTTATGTAAGTGTGTATGCATGTATGTACATACATATGTGCTGATATAAAAGTAACGGTCGTTTTTAAGAAGGTGTTAAGACGAGACATCAGAAAATTAATAAAAAAGCATATAGTATTATAAGAAAATCCAAGGTAAATAAAAGTAAAAGAAAACTGGAAAGCCACAAGATAGAGAAATAAAATTAAAATAAAAAATGTTACAATCCCAGCCAACAAACATCACTTATGTTCTGTATACAGAACTATTATTATTATTTCGTTTTTCAATTGTTAATGCCAGTATTTTTATTGTAAATACAACAACAACAAAAATAACAGCAGTAACAAATACAAAAACAATCATGTTGCGCCAATACATTAAGCATGAGGAACCCTGTAAAGTTGAGCGGAAAGTTGAGTAAACTCTAGCACAATATTTCCTCATTCAGTTCACCTCAGCTGCATTGGTTCAGTCAGTTCTTGACTGATTATTACAAAAAAAAAAAAAAAAATGAAGAATTCTCGTAAATGTATTTAGGTATGTACTTACGTATGTATGTATGTATGTAAGTATGAACGTTTTTATATGCAGTTGTAGTTATTTATTTAGCCCTAGGTAAAATATGTATGCAGGTTTGTGCATACTTATTTCATTATTTATGTATTTTTTTAACTTTTTCTTCCACTTTTTTTTAATTTGACCAGTTTAGTTTGAACATGAGAAACATTATTTTGCACTAAACAAATATTGTAAACAAATTTTTATTTTTTTTTTCAGAAAAGTTATTATTTTGATAATATTTTTTCTCCTTTGCCGTGTTTTTCTTTTATCAATAGTTTAATAAAACTCGTTTTGTATTAAACATCACTTAAATACCATATGACGGTCAGACGCTCAAACTAATATTGTGTATAGTCAATAGTGAAATCACATGCATGATTTATTTACATTGTTCATATGTAAATACATACATAATCGTACATACCTATATTTGAGTATTTATTATAGGGCTTAAACACCGTGTTTGTTTAGGTCTAAAAATATCTTTATGTCTGTATATATATTTTGGAGGTTGTGTGTGAATTTTAATAATAGATTTTGACAAAACATATTCAAGCATTTGAGCAGGATTAATATTTGTTACACGTCTAAACTACATATCATTTATTTAAAGCCTAATTGCATTTTTAATACTTATTCAGCCTTTTCAACAAAAGGGAACAATTGTCGGGGTTAATTTTTTGAAATCTTGTTTTTCAAAAAAAAAAAAAACTAGTTTTATGGGAGGGGGTAAGTTTGTAACAAATCATGTGATTGGTTGCCTCTTTAGCATGGATAAATCCTTAACCATGATTTTTTACATCCTTTTTCTATTTAAATTGTTTTCTAAATTGTAACGAATTATGTTAATCCTATAAAGGAAACTACTGCTATTTAGGGCATTAAAACAGTAGCCTGCAATCACATATGCATATTTTAAATTAAACTTGTAATAAATAACTGTTGTAATGCCCTTTATGATTTATGGTAAAACGTTAAGGGCCAATTTCACCAACTCTATTTTAATATCAATTCATATTTAAATGTCGATTTTGATTAATTTTTGTATGGAAAAATTATTTTTAAATATTAATTGATATTTAAATAAGTTGGTGAAATTGGCCCTAAATATTTAATTATTTAAATTTAACAGTTTATTTAAAACAGTTTTACTGGATTTCTTCCTCTTTGCTGATTTAAGTATAATTCACCGAAGTAAACTTTGTAAGATTTTTCAACTTTATTTGGAATAACAATATTAATCATCTCGTATAGAAGCAGAGTAAAACTTCTGGCTCTTCTAAGTTTTGTAGAGTTTGAAAGAGCATTCGGGACTATTAAGTGATAGGCAATACGATCAGCACTGGAAAGTATCGGAATTCCAGTCCTTCATAAAATAGCTATACAGAGACGCTCCATTGAAAGTTCTTTTTAAAGGCCAACAATTTGACGTGAGCCAAGGTTGTACAAGTAGACTAGTTCAAAAACAATATTTACTTTGAATGGGTTTCGAATGTTTCTGCAAAGTTTCATAGGAATCGGTAAATAGCTTCACCGCTAAAAAAAAATTGTTTGGCCAAAGAAAGTGGTCGTCTGAGCCATAGTGAAATGTAAATGGTTTTGGTATCGTTAGAAGCTCCATCTCTGGAGTAGCATCCCATGATCTGAGCAAACTAACCAAAATATTTAAATTTTCTGCGGTTTCAAACTTTTGAGATAGTATTCGACCTATTTTTCGTACATTTCGGAGATAATCTCGGCCATAACTTGATAAATTTAAAATACTCTGAATTTAGGGATTCATCTGCTCATACAAAAAAGATTAGCGGCGTCCAATCGCATGATCTTGTTGGTCAATTGAGATCTTCAGAACGTGAAATTACGCGATTTAGAAACGTAGGTTAGGTTAGGTAAACCGCACCTCCACTCGGATACCCATTTGGGACCATTGTGATTCCCTTCTATTCTCCCTTAAAAGTAATATTTACTAACCCACTGAGTTCCCATGATGAAGCCCCTAATATCCTCCAGTTTACACATCCCGATATCAGTAATGCTCTCATGGAAACATCTGCTCAACCATCCAAGCCTATGACGTTGCAGCTTCGGGCAGTGACAGATAATATGTTCAATGGTTTCTGGCTCTATTCATCCTCGCACATCCTACAGAAATGTGGAGTGCCAGTTTCCCAAATGCTGGTTCTTGCTCTGAGCAGTGACCAGCCAATAAGCCTATCACGATTCGCATCGCCTTCCTATTCACATCCAGTAGCAGTTTGGATTTTCCTGAGTCAAGTTTTGGCCACATAGTCGTCGAGACTCAACAATCCTCTCTACTTTTCAGTGAACTGTTGGTCCTGCTGTCTACCCAATTACTGTGTTCCCTATAGTAATGAACTATCGGTAATTTCACCGATCTGTCACACATTCCCTGTGACACACAATCCTGTTCTTACCATTTCATTTCCCTCAACACTGCTGTGGCCAGGTTGTCTACTCTGTAATTCGAAACGAAAGAAAATGCTTTCGAATTTACATGTAATTGACATACAAATTCGAAAGAATTTTCTTTTGTTTCGAATTACAGAGTAGACCCCCAGGAACCCAACATAGTCTGACACTATATTTATCCATAAGCAAGTTGCGGGCTCTCCTACTAACAAGTTTCGAATTGACGATGTGTCCCTTAGAGCTGCAAAACTATCGATGGTACTATCGATAGTATCGATAGTTTTATTTTAAGTGGACTATCGATATTTTTTTCGATAGCGATACTATCGACAAAAAACACTCTACTAAAAGAGAAAAAATCAAAGTCAATAAAAACGGAATGATGGCGACTGTGTAATAAAAAATGCAACATTCAAATTTCGCCGCCTGGTTTGGTAATGGTTATCATTACATATATACATAATTGTGAAAACAAATTAATTAGTTTTGATTTGTTTCAACATAAGATGTCAGTTTTTATCTACTAGATGCAAATTGCATAAACATACAATTATTATGTCCCAACGGCTTTGATACTTGAAGAAACTTGACGGCTGTTAAATTTGACGAATACTGGACTGTCTACGCTCTTTACTTTTAAATAAAAGGTGACGCTAAATAGTTTGCTTCTCCTTCTGTTAAACGAATACTTTTTAGCTAACTGCAATAGTTTAAGTAATGATGAAAGATTTTTTTATTTTATTCCTTTTTAATTTATTTTTTATTGATCCATCTATCTATCTGTTTGCTTTTTCGTTTATTTTTTTTATAGAACTGTGTATATATGTTTGTTGAATATGTGTACTAAAAACATTGGAACTAAAAGTTTAAAAAAAATCAACTTTCTTTTTACTTTATGGAATGAGTAAAAAATTCAAGAATTTATATTAGAAAAATACACAATTGATAAGTTTTAGCCCTTATAGACACGGAAACTTTACTTTGCAAAGCCTTAATTCAGCAGGGAGGAAGACAGAAAGAGATAGCATTTATCACTGTGCCTTTCACACACCTGAATTAAGACTGCAAAATAAACTTTCCGTGTGTAAAAGGGGTGTTTCTAAGAATCAAAAACTATCGATAGTATCGATGGCATCAAAAAATACTATCGAAACTATCGAATGGAGCCACTATCGATAGTTTTGCAGCTCTAGTGTCCCTTCAAAGCTTTTAGCGCTGACTTGCTGTCGACTCAGAAGGTTACCTTCAGCTAGTTCCGTGGCTTGGAAAACGCTGCATTCATTCGGCAGTCTGAAATAACTACAAATGTTCGTTCCCAAGATATAGACACCAGCATCTGTACCTTCTCCATGTTTGATCCGTCTGTAAAGACTACACTACCGTCATATAGCTTATCGGTTTTGACCCAATAGTCCCTATCCGGAATTAACAGTGAGGGCATTCTACTAAAACCAATTTCAGCTACCTTACAGTCCATGAACCCAGGGGTTACGGATCCCTGATCGCTAAAACTGATGTCATTTAAGATTTATTTGTGACCTGTTATTCCTGTCCGCACAAAACCCGTTTCTAAGAGCAAAAGGAGACTTCTAATCGCCGTTATCACCACAAAGTCCTCTATAGGAAGTAGGTGAAGAACGACGTCCAAGGTAACCTGAGGTGTACTCCTTTGAGTACCTGTGATGTCAAGCGAGGCACACCTCTGAACCTTAGCTAGCAATCTCTTGTGACTTTCCATCCTCAATGCCACCATACCATATCATTCGCGCTCTCTGCTGGTCTCAGTTCTACCTCTCCCAACCTGGCCAGTACAAAGCTTTATATTTTGTATATTATGGTAAGGAGGACTAGGTCAGTTTTCTCTGGCTTGACTCCCAGTCCTTTGCTGCTGGCCCAGACCTGCCTTTTCGGTAGGCATGCTGAGCCTAATGGGTATAAATTTTGTTCCTTAGATGTAGACTTATCGGCTTGAAATTCTTCGGCTTTGAGTGGCTTGCTTTACCCGCTTTAATATGACCCTAACTTCTCTCCGTCCTTGCGGTATAAACCTTCTAATCAAGCATATCTTAGAGATACTCACCAAAGGCAGTAGTACGCGCTCTTGCACATTCTGCAACACGGCGGGAAAAATACCATCTGGGCCCGGTGATTTATACGGTTCAAATGTTTTTATTGTCCATGTTGCTTTTTCCAATGTCACTATGTCATCCACTGCTCCCCCAGCCAGGAAAGTGAGTGTCTAGCAGAACAGAAAGTGTCTCTCAGAGCTGTATTCCGTCCATGAGCCATCCAATTTTTTAATATTCCCAGGAGACCTAGGGTCTTTTGACAATATTCGCCGAAACCTCAATAACCCATTTACGGAATCAATCTCCTCACAGTATTTCCTCCATGAGGCTTTGAAAACTCAACATGCAATAAAGCTAAAACCGGTCGTATTGTGTGGCTCCAGTTCATAATCTTCAATTTCAGGCCAAAAAAATCGGTTATCACACGGCCATAGCACTCTGAATTGAAGGTAGGGTTTCATCGGTTAATCTGCCACACTTTCACTAACAGAAGCCATATTTTCGGCGTGCGTACATTGCGATGGTGCACAGGCCTGATCACTTTTGTAAATAGCTTCAAATTTCTCTATAATCTTGCTAATCCCTTGAACAGTAGGCCATAATCAGACCGTATTAAGTTTTAATTATTTTTATATTATTTTTATAAATAATACTTCAGATAACAGATATTTAACAGCTGACAGCCTTGCCATACTGGGGGTTTTGAAACCGCTAAATATGTATGTACTCGTACATTAGAGCAGCCGTTATTATTATTTTTTGTTTCCTTGTATTCTCTCCCCCAAATCGGTTCAGTTTTATATAAAAAAAAGTACAAACAAAATTTCATAGCGATAAATTGTGTTTTAGGGGGTGCGCCCTCCCCTCAAAGTTGGCCATCAAGCTCATTTTCAACATAATTTGTTTGCATATGTCTATCTTTTTAAAAAACATTTTACAAGAATATGACATACGGCAATATTTTAGCTCTTCTAGTCTACAACATTAATCTCAAAGAAAGTTTTTTTCTAAAATTAATATTTTAGGAAATAATGCAGAAAATGACCAACAAAATACAAAAAACTATATTTATATGAAGCATGTACAATAACAGATTATATCTATTAAATTAGCTCGGACTACATCATTCCAGAAATTAACTTCCTTGCCAAACCACAGATCACTAGAAGAGAAGAAGGCTATCTCGAAGGTCTTAACTATAGTGGGTATAGTTTTAATTTCTTCACTGATGACTCAAAGATGGATAGAGGGGTGGGAGCTGCGGTTTATTGCCCTGAACTCAGTATAGAGGAATCTTATAAACTTCCTGATTACTGTAGCATCTTCCAGGCGGATGTTTATGCAGCAAAAATGGCTAAAGAGTTAGCTTTCACCCCTAAAACCATAAATGCGCGTATGAATATATATATCGTTGACTTCATACGAAATGGCCCTAACTCATATTTTTCATAGTTTAGAGGAGGAGGAAAAAACTAAATAAAAAAAGATGCAATATTGATACAAAATTTTTTTAAACACAATATTATGTGCTTATGTAAAGTGTTTTTAATAAAAATTGCGTTAAAAAAAATTCTGTATCAATATTACATCTTTTTTTATTTAGTTATTTCCTCCTCCTCGAAACTATGAAAAATATGAGTTAGGGCCTTTTCGTATTAAGTTAACGATATATAGACAGTCAACAGCTATTAAGCCAATTTCAGCAGACTGCAACTACTCCTCGGTTGTGCTCATGTGTTGGAATGCCCTAAATATGTTATGTGCTGGCAGACAAGTACATATATATTAGGTCCGAGGACACATGGGGATTGAGGGAAACGAAATGGCCGATACACTGGCCAAAAGGGGAATCCAATTACCGGTGGAGGAAATCGTGTATGCCCGGAAACCAATTCAAGATCTGAAATGGATCATAGACTCTTATGGCGTGCGACGGTAACTTGCAAAACTTCAAAAATCATGTGGAGCTCCTATGATTCTAAATCGACTAAATTCCTTTTATCATTAACCAGAAGCAACTGGACACTGGTGGACGGCTTCGTATGCTGTCATAATAGGACAAATACTTGACGGTACCTGCAGGAAATGTTAGGAACCCAGGGTAATTGAGGCAGTAAAACATCTACTGTGCCACTGTCCGGCTCTAAGTCGCACTAGACATGACTGTCTTGGTGATCGCACTTTTCGGAGTCTTGAACTTGTAGCGGGAATAGAACTGTGTAGATTACTAAAATTTGTTAAATCTATGTGGGAGTCATTCGATACAAGCATGCGAGGTCCTTTACCACCCAGACTATTCTAACCTTACCTATTAAATTATTTCATACATATACATACAGTCAAAAGGAAACTAAACCAAGAAAAGAAGAAAAAACAAACAAAAATATTACATTGAATAAATGGGCTTGAGTAACACACAACTTATCGCTATGAAATCTTTTTCTATTTTTTTTACATAAAACTGAACCGATTTTGGGGGAGAAAAAATAACACATAAAAAAATTCTCCATACAACTAACGGCCCCTCTAATGTACATACATACATACTAATTACTTGAAAAAGTTAAGAAACGTAAATTGCTCTACTGAAAAACTTTTCAGTAGACTTTTCGACGTACGGCCGTTACTTATGAAAACCGCAGACGCGAATTGTACGAGTATGAACGAATATATTCACAAGCTATGGGATGAATATTTATATACTCGTATGTACATACGCACATAAGTATACATATCGTACACTAAATCATAAGCAGTCACAGCTCAAAATTTTCAAAATGGTTTTTGTGTTTTTATAAAACAGTTCACTAAACGAATTTCCAATGACATAGAAAATTTCTTTTGCAACAAAGTCTTCCTTGACAATATAAAATACCGTTATGCATGTTTTTATGTTACATACTTGCGTCATTTGTACAGTATAAACAGTTTTTTGCCACTCCCCAACATATAGGATTTTTTGAATTGTGACTGTTTATGATTTAGTGTGCGATATGTACATCTTCCTATTCTTTCACAATGAATATTAAATTCCGCGTTTTTCATTGCTGCTTATCATTTCAAAAGCGTTTCTTTTTATTAATTCATTTTATTATTAGAAACTCCTAAAGCATTAAAAGCATACAATCAAATTCTACTAATTTAATTAAATTAAATACAAATTATAAAAAAAAAATTCCATAACGTTGTGTTGGCAATTTATTGTGATGCTAAATAAATTTCTCTGGAAGCCTATTAAATATATTTTTATATACATACATACATACGTAAGAATGTACAAATGTCTGTACATATACATATGTATGTTGACGCACATGCTGTACGTACAAATGTGCTCTCATTACAAATTATTATAAAGAAAATATGAAAAAAAAAATCACAAGCTTTATAACACCAAAAGTGGGTGCATTCACATGTCTCAAGAGCTTGTTATATGCTCGATATGCTATAATATACAAAAACGACAAATCCATCGAGTACGAGTATGAAGAAACAAAAAGCAAACGGCAAAGTTATAAATGTAAAAGAATATCAGTAGAAGCGAAAATACGACTACAAAAGGCAAACACATAATAATTTTTCTCTTACAAGTCCAAGGTCCCTCCGCCAATTTGTTCTTACTGAATGTTATAGAATTTGCGCCATGTTCAAAATCAAAAAATCAATTGCAAACGTTATGCACATAACGAACGATGATAACTCAACAAGAAGCATGTGCATAAATAATAATTTTCAAAGTTCAGAAAAAGTGAAAATTTCATTCATTCCTTTGTTTTTATAACCAAACCAGGAATTACAAAAATTCCTTAGTACCTATGCAGCCCGTAACTTTTTTCTTAATTGGATTTTATGTTCTAAAATGTTTGTAAGTACGAGTAGTATGTGTACTTACTTACTTTTGCCTTTGCCATTTTTTTTTTGTTTTGTTCTTTCCTGCCAGTATACATAATATGTCAAAATTACTCCTGGTATGCTGGGCAGAGTTTGACAAAACACCTCGTCGACTCTTGAAGGGAGTTGTTATTTTAAGCCATTTTGCTTTATTTTTGCATATTTGTACAATGTTTGCACGTTTTTGATGTTTTATTTTATTTTTTTCGAAATGAGTTGTTTGTTGTTGTTGTTATTATTATTATCCTTTACACATATCCTGTGACATTCTTTTTTGTTTCTGGTTTTGTTGTTTTTTCTTATTTATGTATGTATTTGTTTACGCATGCATGTGTGAATATGTATTTTTATGCAGAAAAAAAACATCAGAAGTCAGACAAATTTAACAAGGCTTGCTTAATTTAAAGCATCCTTATTGTTTTTCTTCATAACCAGAAGAAAAAACGTAAATTTGTTAAGAAATCATTAAGTGTAAATTTAGGGAGACAAAGAAACAGATTTGCTTAACAAAAAAAAAAAAAAAATATACACATACATAATTATTTCACTCTCGGTATAAAAAAAAATTTTCAACCGGAGTCTTTAAAGGACCTCCGAGTGTAAACTGTAAAATATGTGGTAAATAAATAGGAACTATAAATTTACGAACAAATAAGACATAAATGTGAACGTAATACCAAGTTGTTATCTTAAAATATTTACCATTATAAGTACTGAGATTAAAATGAGGACCAAGCTCTTGCTTGGTACGATATATATTCAAATAATTTCCTATACATTTTCCAGGCAACTTTCCTTATTAGAAAGCTAAAAAATCCCTATAGTTCTTTCCCATATTTCACCTAATGATGACAAAAGAAAATTTATTGGACTCCAACCACTTTTCTAAATTACACAATCCGCCCAATTATCAGGTAAACCGGGGAGTTTTTTCTGTTCCCTAGCATTTGTTACCGGAAAAATCCTCCTATTTTAAACAGCTGGGGAATAAGCATATATAGCAGAGGGGAAAATCTGGATCAGCTGTTTATTGTTTACATTTTCTTCTGCACTAACGTAATAGTAATATAAATTTAATAAGCATTTTATGTTTTCATTGCCAATAAATCTGTGTTATTATATATAATAAATATATCTTTTTACTATAATGTACACGAAATCTTGAAGATTTCAATTTAAAATTTTTATGCAAATCTATAACGTTTACACCAAGTTTTTTTTTTACATTTATCAAGATTTTTATCCAAAACAAAACCCATTAGCTGAAAATTTTCCAAAACTACAACCAAACAAGTGTAATGTAACCAATTCTTTTTTTTTACTTTTTAGTACAATCCACAGATTTTTAGTAGATTTCGACAAAATCTACTGAAAAGGTAGATTAAATTTTTTATGGGAAATCCAGTAAATTTTGCCCGAAAGTTCGTTAGTACTAGATTTTGCTCAAATATAATAAATAATAAATAAACAGTGTTACCATTTATTTAGAGTGAAAATTGAGCCAGGTACAGGTGGATTAAATATCCAATTATTGTATGTGTTTTAGTATTTTTCCGAAGCCAAAAGTAGTTCATGTTTTTTTGAAGTGCATGTTTGCACGGCTTGGATAAAAACTCCTAAACCAAGAGGGAAATATAACATTCCGTTGCTTATCTACCTTTGTAATAAGCAATAATCCTCTCCAGAAATCTGACTTTTTTTTTAATTTTAATTTTTCTAAAGTCCCAAAATGGTTGCAGATTAGCCAGTTAATTTGCACTTTAGTGAGCCATTAGGAGCACCATTTCTATATAGTGGGATATATGTACTCATATCCTATTTCCCACAATAAGCAATAATCCTCTCCAGAAATCTGACTTTTTTTTAATTTTAATTTTTCTAAAGTCCCAAAATGGTTACAGATTAGCCAGTTAATTTGCACTTTAGCGAGCCATTAGGAGCACCATTTCTATATAGTGGGATATATGTACTCATCTCCTATTTCCCACAATAAGCAATAATCCTCTCCAGAAATCTGACTTTATTTTTAATTTTAATTTTTCTAAAGTCCCAAAATGGTTACAGATTAGCCAGTTAATTTGCACTTTAGCGAGCCATTAGGAGCACCATTTCTATATAGTGTGATATATGTACTCATCTCCCATTTCCCACAATAAGCAATAATCCTCTCCAGAAATCTGACTTTTTTTTAATTTTAATTTTTCTAAAGTCCCAAAATGGTTACAGATTAGCCAGTTAATTTGCACTTTAGCGAGCCATTAGGAGCACCATTTCTATATAGTGGGATATATGTACTCATCTCCTATTTCCCACAATAAGCAATAATCCTCTCCAGAAATCTGACTTTTTTTTTAATTTTAATTTTTCTAAAGTCGCAAAATGGTTACAGATTAGCCAGTTAATTTGCACTTTAGCGAGCCATTAGGAGCACCATTTCTATATAGTGGGATATATGTACTCATCTCCTATTTCCCACAATAAGCAATAATCCTCTCCAGAAATCTGACTTTTTTTTTAATTTTAATTTTTCTAAAGTCCCAAAATGGTTACAGATTAGCCAGTTAATTTGCACTTTAGCGAGCCATTAGGAGCACCATTTCTATATAGTGGGATATATGTACTCATCTCCTATTTCCCACAATGACCAATTTTCGTTCCAAAATATGAGATTTTGTAAAATTAAGTTTCTGTGTTATTGTTATATCTGTTGTATATTCCATTAGCATAATTTCATTATTCAGATCTTGGAGTATATTTTTCATTAATTTTTGGTTATAGTATCAGTCCCTATTCCTAAATTTCGCCAGCGAAATAATATTCCTTTATTTTACTAGGACTGTTAAGTGCTTAACAGAGCTCTGTTAACTCTAAAATGAGCTCTGTATAATTTTTTGGTTTTTGTCTCTGCTAGTTAAATTTAAATTTATCTTCACACACATAAAAAAAGGCGAAAAACTATTTACAATTGCAATTTTGGGAAAAGGGAAAACATTTATGTATATATTTGTAAACAGACCTATTCTGAATAACAGTTCGACGGTATTTTTTTCTCCTATTATATGTTCCCCTGTTTTAAAAAAAAATTATTTGCAAACTTTCAGGTAAAATAAAATAATTGAAAAAAAATCGTATGCGCTCCTTATTCCACGTGAAATGAAAATGTGCAGAATTGCTATAGAATTGTTGTTAAAAATATCTGTTTATAACAATGTTATGGCCGTTTCGAACGATTTAATTTCACGTAGAAAACAGAACGTACCCGAATAGCTGACTTCGAAATTTCAAAATCATCTCTCTACTTTTTTCTTCTTTCATCCATCTGTTTAGAATAGAGGAATTTTACTCTCGGAAAATCGACTCCCTGGGATTATTTCCTGGAGAATATTTACAACTGGGCTGATTATGTGCATATGTATGTATTAGACCGGCTCTACTCACATCCTGATTCCGAGCGTACATTTTTAAAACCCGTTGTTGATGGTTTGGATAAGCTTCAAATTTGTCCTTGATCATTTTTTAATCGGTCTTCAAATTCTAAATGCGGCTTCCCGAAATCGCCAATTTTTCTAGCCACAGCAAAGTTAATCTCAAACTATATAGTTATAGGTTTTAAAATAAAAATTTTTTGCCACACCCAATATACAGCCAGCCCACTTAAATATTTTTATAAGTTACTATTCTATTCAGAGGTCTGTATATTTTTACACTCTAATAGAACACTACTACTTGTTATTTTTTAAGTCATTATTATTGCAATAATGAACAAAAGTTGAAATTTTAAAAGCTTAAACTAGACACCCTTAAGAATGGCTTTTTGTCGTTAGAAAAATTTGCAAATTTTGGTGGAAGGATGCTAGATACCAGTACCTGGATTCAGCAACGTTTATTACGATAGTCGTGTCGCTATAATAAACATAACGAAAATTTTTCGACTTTGCTATTCAGTAACATAATTTAACGATATTCGCTGTCGATTGAAGTAAAAAAATAATAAAATCACAAGTTCAAATTTATTTGGTTTTTCTTTATTATTCTTTGTGCTTTTCGCTTATTTTGACATTTCCTATACAGAGATACCATATTGAATTAAATGGTGATTAAAATGTGTCTAATGTAAAAAAGAAATTGCGGAATCACAATATCGTTACCGCAAACGAATAAATATGTCGATAAATATCACGATTTTCGGATCCAGTACCAAAAGTGGTATTAATAATTTAAACTTAATTTTAAAAATGATCTTAGAGAACAATTAAACCGTAGCCAAACTTCGGTTCTTATCGGACTAAAAATTGTGAAGCTATGCATAAAAAACAAAGTGGTGGCAGCATTAAAATATCCATTTTCTCAGCAGCTGATGGGCGCAACTTTTATTTTTCGCGCCACTCGTAAAAACTAGTGAACACATAATATAGTATTTAATTAAATCGTTACAATGTTATTATTAAACTTAAGGTATTTAAACTTGCTGTATCTGAAAAAAAAGTTTGAAGGGGCACACAAATTTTTTATAAATCAAAATTTTTAAAGGTTAAAAACTTGTAAATTTATGCAATAAATAGCCAGTTGTAAAAAAATAATACAAATTAAACTTTAAGCTTTCTCAACGTGAGAATATTATAACACTCATGAATTAAACATAATTTATGTTACGTACTTTTTATAGAATATTCTAATGTTTAGGACTAACGAAGCGTGACTTAGATAAAATGTCATATAGGATTTGAATTTTTTTTTTTTTTTTTTGAAGTAACAAATTTTAATAGAACTACCGTAATTCTACATTTCATTTCATTTTATATTATTTTATTTGTAATTTCAATACGCATAAGTACAAAATTTACTAACAATGAATGAAAGAAAGAAAGTTTCTCTATTTAGTCACATTTTAGTGATTAAAACCATAAATGCTTTCATGCATTACAAAAATATATACTTTTTTCCATTTGTTTTGCTTTCAAAATAAGAAAAGACTATAAAATGGGGTGTTTTTTTAGCAAACACCATAAACGTGTTTAAAATTTTTAACTACACCAACATAAATGTTCTTACTTTTGTTTTAATGAAAAAAAGACAGATGTTCTTAAAGACTTTCTAGCCATACATGGGTGTGGACTTTAAAGCTTCATCTACTGTTTAGAATGTAAGCAGCCAAATTCTCGTTAACGGCAGCAATAGCATATTGTTTTAATTAAATTTGTATTCATTAAGAGTATGTAGTATATACAGTGCTATCCCAGTTTAACGAACGATCAAATGTCAGGTTCATTCATAATATCGAAAAAATTCATTAAACCCGGTGGAATACTTCTATATACTTCTTTTACTTTTGTCCAAAGCAAGAACATTTTTTATTTAAAAGTAAATATATTTTTTACTTGCGTACAGTAAACCAAAACTTTACTATTAATCGAATATTAATGTTACAATATTTATGAAAAATTTACAAAAATTTCACAGCAAAACAGGAATAAAAAAAATGTGGGAATCGGTTGACCTTGCAGGTCATTTCTGAAAAATCCCGCCCTTTTTTAAGTTCAAAATATTAGAGTGTATCGATAATCGATTTGACAAGAAATTGCGGAGTAATAAAACATACAATTTTTTCGTAAATTTTTTAACAACGATATCTCTCAAACCATTTTACAGGTTTGTGGCAGCCCATACAATTTTTAAATTTATAAAAATTATTGAATGTCTAAAATCTATTTGACGAAGACTTTTGAAGTTATTAGAAAAACACTATTTTTCGAAATTTGTCGTCAACGATATCTTTTTCAAGAATTGCCAGTTTGTAATTAAAATGGCAGCAAATAAAAGTGTCTTTTCGAGTTTCGTCACACAACAAATAACACAAAGCAAATGACGTTTTTTTTCGTCAATCAGATTTGGAGACGCTCAAATAATCAGCCGTCAAATAAAAATATCAAAATTTTTTGATTCTCATCTATCAGTGCAGAAAACGTGTACTTGTAGCCGAAAAACGACTGCACGCACACAACTATGTGATTGATGGTTTTTTGTACGTCTCCTGGGCACTTAAGCGAGCTCAACATCTTCCGAATTCAGCAAATTTGCTACCGATCCGTTGACCCATTCTTAAGTTATAAGATGTTTACATACATACATACATACATACATGCACACACACATACATCCATACGGATATCATTGAGAAAATAGTCAGAATCGACTTCAAGGAGCTTAAAATTTCTTATAGCGTGAAGTAAGAAAAATATTTTAAGAAGTACATTTTGATTTTGTTCTCATGTAAAATATCGATGTGTCAAAAAATATCGAGCCATAACCACCAAAAAAGCTTAACTGACACATTTTTTGGACCTCATTTTTTTTGACGAAAATCGATTATATCGACCGCAAATGATTGATTTTGGTAAAAAAAAAATAAAGTTATAAAATTATGTCGCTTAAATTTTTTTGGCGGTTATGACACGATATTTGAAATTATTTTCTCATATTTTTTGATAATGAGAAAAAAAATTTAGCGTTTGTTAAAGCGCGAATTCGTTAAAACTGTATACCACTGTATTTAAAGAAATAATGTTTTACTGATGACCCCCAATTTATATGGGTATTTTTTTTAATAAAAAAAAAATTCGTTGGCTTTTCGCCCTTATAGAATAGATATAAAAATTTTGAATTTTTACAAAGCGAATCGGTCACAAGTGTTATGTTGATGAATAATTGCTATTACTCATAAATAAATAACATTTTATTTTATTTATGAGTATGAATTACTATTGTATAATGTACATACCTTAAACATTCACGTAATCATCGGCTGTTTTTCTTTTTTTATCTGGGTTTCCCCACCCAAAATGGCATAATGTTTTTGAGATCCTTCAAATTTGCTTTATTTAAAGCACAATATTATGTTACTCCGAATGGTCATAGATCTCGCATTGATCGCGAGTGATACATGGTTGCCCTCATCAGTTTCGGTTTCGGGTAAATTCCAAATGGATTTAAAAATTTCCAATACAAGTCCAATTTTAGTTACAAGTTCAGGATTCTGGAAAGACATTAGCGGAATTCACGGTTGGCCTTGTAGATCTTTTACATATTGTTAAATTTAAAGCAAAGCAACAACAATTTACCAAAGCTACAAGATGTAAAAGATCTACAAGGCCAACCGTGAATTCCGCTATTAATATTGGCTGTAAATTTACAATGCGGCTGACTTATTCTAAAGGTTAAATTTTTTATCATTAAGCAACATTATTACATTTTGATATTAAAGTTCCTTATAGTTAATATCAAAACTGAACTTTAAAGTGTATATCAAAACTGAACTATATAGTGGCATTTTTTGCATTATACAATGTCCGATAAAATAAATAATAAAATTTTTGTATTGCGGCAACATTGCTTTGGATACTGGTTGTTAGAAATAATTAGTGGCAACGCCGTGCTTTTGTTTACTTGCTCATCTACAAATATGTATAATACGGAAAGTATGGCAACTTCAAATGACTAAACCTCACGATAAA
This sequence comes from Tachina grossa, assembly GCA_949987645.1. NCBI lineage: Eukaryota > Metazoa > Arthropoda > Insecta > Diptera > Tachinidae > Tachina > Tachina grossa. Next base: position 43,971,718 of record OX465278.1, on the reverse strand, counting down.
AGTTGGGGTTTGTTTTAAAAAAATTATATAATATAAAAGTTATAGGTAAGGTGAACCTGCATTTAACTTATCGTTCATTTTTATATTAAAAAGAAATTGTTTTTTGTATTTTGTTTGTGAAAAAATATGTTTTAGCTAACAGCGGGAGATTTACCAATTTTTTCATTTGTTGAAAATTTCGGCCAAGTTTTCGTTTGACATAATAACTATCTTTGCAATCTGATATGCATTTTGTTTTGTTATCCTCAATGACAAAAAAAAAAATACAAAAATAATTTTTATATACACTTTCTATCGTAATTTATATCTAAAAATCAGGAATACATCTCTTCCAAAGTTATTTCATAAAAATTTAGATTTACTTTAAAATTAATTTTGTTCAAACTATCCCACTGTGATCGTTGTTCTTACGAAAAGATAATACAATTATGTACATTCCCCGACAGTTTTCAGTTGGTACGGCAAGTGGTATCATAAATTTTATTAAAACCAAAGACCAACCTTTGAAAAAGTATCAATTTTATTTAGTCTTTCAACCTGTTTTGCTTTGACTAAAACGCATTAAATGAGTTTTCAATACTGACAAAAACAGACATTTATTACAATCTTTTTTTTTTATATTTTTTGGTAACATAGCAGATAATAATTTACCACTATAAGGGATGATTTTTTTTTTTTTTTTGAACCATAATGACAAAATCGTAAAAGATAATATTCTGTTATTAGTTTTACAAAAAAAAAAGGTAACAGAATTACTTTAAATGTTTCGTTGCATTTCTTTTTTTAATTTGAATTTTTTTTTTTGCCCAAAAAAAGGTGATAAACTGTCATGTGTTTTTAAGTGGTTGAGATCATTCGGTAGAACAATTTCCTGGCTGACAATACAACAGGTAAAATTATGTTTAGTACATAAAAAGTTTTCATAACCACCAAACGAATTTCCATTTACACAAGCCACCACGCCATTTTTTATTTTCAAATTTTAATTTTTGAAACCCTTATTTTATACGCTTTAAATAAATATGTAGTAATAAGTAATTTCCACCTTGGGGAGTAGAAATACAAACACACGCGTATGTTCCTTTTTCTCAAAAGCTGTAGCAACCAATCACCATCAACTTGAGTCGTTATAACGTTAATATAATTGTCTCTACAATTTGTGATTTTTGCTCAGTTTTTTTTCCAGGCTGTACATAAATACATACATACATATTTACATACATACATACATTAGTACATAAATATTTTCCTTTTGGGGTTTTTCTGTATCCTGTTTATGTTGTTTGTCAGACAACAGCTAAAAAACATCAGAGCCGTGTTGTCGTCTACCAGTTCTTTATTAATTTCCTGTAATTTTGCACGCATTTCTTAATTTTTTTGTATATATTTCTCATTTTTTTGTTTCTTTTATTGTTATTACATATTTTTTTTAATTTACATGACATGCAAAAATGCTCTAATATTAAGCTCTCATATCCTTTATTTTTTCCAGCAATCAATATACTCTTACTACCGACCGGTATCCTAATTTATTAACGTATTCGTTTCTTTATTCTACTATTTAAGACATGTTTGTGTGATACCAACAAGAATTTTGCACTGCATAATATTTAAATATTTATTACCGTTTTGGCTGTAGAAAGTGTTTGTGTTTATAATGTTTATATTTGTAAGAAAGGAGTTAAGAAACGTTTAATTTTTTTATATGAGGCCAACATAGTATTTATTCGTATATTTAAATAATAATAATAAAATTTATAACATGACTCAACATAGAACAGCAAATTAAACTATATAAAACATCAGTGTTGCCATATTTATTTTTCAAAAATCTCAAGTCGAGCAAAAAAGATCTTTTTTTGTTACCAAAAATCTTTTTTGTTATTTTATTGTATGAAAATGAGTTAAAATTTATTTTGTTTCTTGTGAACTATTAAAAGTAAATAACACAAAATGTTTACTGTATAGAATATGTGTAAGATCATTATGCAGCAAATCAGAAAATTTGTAAGTAGTTTAGTCAAAAAAATCCCTCAATAATATATTAAAAGTACCAAAAGTGAAATTTTTAAAAATCTTATTTTTAGATAAGAAATCTTTTTTGTCGTTTTCACAAGTCTAAAAGCTTCAAAAATAAGATAAATCTTCACATATGGTAACCCTGTAAAACATACATACATAGCGCTCATTTAAGGCCGGGGCACGTTTATTTTAACATTTGTTGCTGAATATATATTTGAACACATATTCATACGGTCCACACGCAATAATTGCCGAGATTATTGCTCGTGTGGTCGGCATGTTAAGTTGTGTGTAAATTGAAAACTTTAATCTCGTTTTCTGGCAAACTAGTTTTTTGAGTTATGACGTTCTTTGGGTAAATGAGTGATATATACAAAGCCAAGCAAAAATAAAAAATAAAAATTACCAAGAAAATTGTAATCAAAATTTTTTATTAACTATGGACATTATTCCATTATACCTAGTATGAATAGCTGTTTTAATATTAGCGGTGTTAAGGGTTTGGTGTAAATGTCTTGTGAAAAATTGCACCTTTATATATACATATGTACATACGTACATACATATGTATGTATGTACATAAGTATTTTCCTTTTATAATCACACAGGCACTGAACTCCGTTCTAGTGGTTTTTAAGCGCTATACATTAAATAAATGAATGTAAATGTTAAGAGCTATCACATTCAGAAATTTATTTTTTAAATTTTATAGTTTTTATTCGTACGCCAACACAATTAAGTTAAATAACACAGTGCAACACGAAAAAATATAACCATATACGGACACCACTACGTGATAAAAAACAAAAAAAAAGACCCGTGTCTCCCAGTTTTGCCTCAAGTCATGCATTTTTTCATGGGCCCACAAAGATTTGGGTTCTCGGTGTCGTTTTTTGCATTTTCTCAGGCTCATATCTTGCAAACCGTTCGGAATTTTGATTTACACTCTGATTCACTCGCATTCAGAAATTTATTTTTTAAATTTTATAGTTTTTATTCGTACGTCAACACAATTAAGTTAAATAACACAGTGCAACACGAAAAAATATAACCATATACGGACACCACTACGTGATAAAAAACAAAAAAAAGACCCGTGTCTCCCAGTTTTGCCTCAAGTCATGCATTTTTTCATGGGCCCACAAAGATTTGGGTTCTCGGTGTCGTTTTTTGCATTTTCTCAGGCTCATATATTGCAAACCGTTCGGAATTTTGATTTACACTCTGAAGCACAGTTGTAGCTCTTTTAATAAAGAACAAAAATATAAGATCAAAAAAATTCATCTCCAAGATCAAAATCGCAAAAAAAAAATAAAAAATTCGATTTTTTTAACTTTTTCCCCTGTTCAGGTCCATAGATAGCAAACCGTTCAAAATTCAAGGAAACAATCAACTACAAAAATGTACCTAATAGTGTTTTCACACTGACATGGTTTTAATAAAAGTTGGTTTTAACGTTAAAACCAACTGTTAAAACCTTGTTTTACCATACAAATTGTTTTTGTTAAAACCAAATTAAAACCATTTTTGAATTGGTTTTAAGTTGGTTTTATGAAATGCAACCTTGTTTTCGCTGTGATAAATTCAGTGCTGCCAAGTTGAAATGACCGACAGCAGCTGATAATGTTATGCCAGTGAATAACAATAGATGGCGCTTGAAAAATTTTCAACTTAAAAATGGATACAGCAGCAACAATAATCAAAAAATTATGGAAAAAAAAGTTTTTTTTTGGAAGGAAAACAACGAAAATATTTTAAATTGAACTGTGAAAAGTGAAAATAGACAATATGACTGACATTCATCTGCCTATAAAATAGGTTTATCTTATAATGTATTTGTGCATTTTTATATTATTAACAATATTTCCAAGCACTTCTTTATTCTGTATAAGAAGTTCCATAATTAAAAAAAAATTTTTATTTACAAAATATAAAATAATTTCCATTTTAGAGCGCATTGTGAAATATCTCAGTTTTTCATACAAACAAAAACAGTTGAACAGTATGTTCAACAACTGTTATTAAAAAGCAGAAAAAATGCAACAACAAATACACGCATTTCGGCCAGCGTTACCGTTGAAAAATTTCAAAAAGGGGCACAAAAAGTGGATTTTCAAAAAAAAAAGTGGCACAAAGAGGGGATTTCTAAGAAAAAAAGGAGCAACTTTAAAATCCAGGAAAATTAAAGAAACAAACACATTTATCAACCTATTTTTATTAAAAACCAACAATAAAAATAAATTTCTCATGTATAAAAAGTACACAAACATTAATTTTATGAGAACTCATATATGTTTATTCGTACGTTTTATTTGAAAGTAAAAATTCGAAATTCTAACTTGTAGCAGAATTAAGGCTTCATTAGTCCTTACTTTCTGTTGCTGTTCTGTGCTGTGCCGTTCTGCTTCTAAATTTTAGCACTTACTTTTTCTGTAGTAACTTATCCGCTATTTCGGACCAGAAGGGTCGCAGTTTTTCACTAAAACTATGAGTTTTGCATCGTCCATAAAGTAAAAACTAATTCTGGCCTTAGGTTTTTTTCTGTTCTGTTACGAATCAGCTGACTCTTTTTTGCTTTTAGAAATCTTACACAAGTCGTTAGTTTCGTTCTGTTCTGTTACGGTTCAACCTGTGAAAATTCAAAAAAATTTAAGTAATTCTAAGTGACATCATAAATAAAATAAAATAAATAAATAAATGAAATAATAAAATAAATTTTTATCAGAAAACATTAAATTATATTGAAACATAAAAATGGACGATCTCATCACTTTAGAGGAAAACTGGGGCCGTTCCGCTCAGAAACAGGTGATAAGTTATAACATAAAATGTAACTATTAAAATTTAGAAACAGAACGGCACAGCACAGAACATCAACAGAAAGTAAAGAATAATGAAGCATTTACTAACTCACGTGAACAATTACTGATTACTGGGGATGAGATGTATGTATACAGAAAAAGAAATTTTTAATTTTACAATTGTTTATTTGACGACTGTGAATATATTTTTTTAATACTGGCTAGTTGAGTATTTGCAAATACAGTTTTAATTTACAAATATGACGAATACTAAGCGTAGTAGATTAGCTACTAAATATAAAAAAATCGTAAAATCTATGATAATAATGAAACACTAGTCAAAATGTGGCATTTGATATTGATCGAAATTACAATAGAAAATAAATGGAAATTTCGTTCGATATTGAATGCCGTAATTGGCCCCAGTTCTTAAGATTTACAAAAAATTAAAAAAATACATTAATAAATTTTTTGGCATCTTTTTGGGGCATATCACTTCTTTACTTAAAAACCAGTATAATTAAAACAACTTACTTAACCATTTAATCATGCGATTTCAAATTGATCGGTTTACATAAAGCCTTTCAAAAATATGTACTTTAATTAAACTTGGCTTTCACAATAGATATCAAAAATACAGTTAGAATTATCAATTATGAGTGTGCAATTGTATTGGTATATATAAAAACCTTACACAAATGAAAAAATTCATACCAAGGTGTATGTTTTTATATTAAGTTTGACACATAGGAAATAAAATATTGTTTAATGTGGTAGAATTTGTACGAATCTGCGTACATTTATTGTCAATATAAAAACTAAAGTTGACTTTGAACAAAAAGGGGCAAAAAGGGGCACAAAATAATGCAAATGATACTAAAAGGGGATTTAAAAGTAAGGGGCATAAAAAGTGGCAAGTTAGTTGAAAAATGGGCAAAATGCGACTTTAGTCGCACAACGGTAACGCTGATTTCGCCAGATTTATTTTATTTTGAGCAAAATTATTAGACAGCCTGTGAGTTAAAACCTGGGGGCAAATCGTTACATACGTGATCGTATCGGCAATCGTACGAAAACAAATTAAGTAATACGTCATTCGTATAAACTGAATGGGATTTCAATACGTTCACGTATGTCATAATCCGAAAATGGTGTTTTTACGTGACGAGTTGTACGTTCACGGATGTGACGATTTGCCCCCTTAATTTAACAAACTTGCAGTGTGAAAGCAAAATCAGCTGTTTGTGGTTTTAACGTTAAAACCAGGTTTTAACTTTCAGTGTGAAAACACTATAAGATCTCAATAAACAACTTTTTAGAACATATGAACTTCCTAGGAATGATTCCTAACACCGTTTAGGTAGCCGCAAAAATGAAAAATTTCCCGAAAATTTTTTAAATTCATTTGTTTGGAAATTTTTTCATTTCATTTGTTTCTTTCAAGAATAGACTGTTGCCACATAAGTACTTTTGACCTGGTGCAGTCAAGTTAATAATTAGTGTTTTTCTGGAAATTGTTGCAATTTGTTTAACATTTATTAACACACCCCATTTCAATGTATTTTTAATAAAAAATCATTTTACTGAATAAGTAAAATAATAATTTGCTAAGGTTTCCTAAAAATGAGATGACCCTTGCCAATGACAAAAATAAAATCCATAGCAGATTGTAGTGATAGGTATTTTACCAAAACAAGAATTTTGGTTGAAATTCTGATCTAAGTAATTTTGACATCCGAAATTTTTGATAGGAACTTGGTATTTTTCAACATATATTTTTTTAGGATTAAAATTAAATCTTTAATCTCGTAATGAAAAAAAATTGTCATTCTTTTATCTTTTTAATTGATTTTGAAATAGTTTTCCCTAATTTGGAATAGTTCAAAGAATTTTAATGAGCCCTAAATAATTAGTTTGATAATTATGACAAATAATATAAGTATCATTTGACTATATTCTCTGTGCTCTCATAACAACAATGAATGCTAAGGCCTCAAGTTTGTAATATAAGATCCCATTTAATGCAATTACAACATAATTGAACGACAGAAAAAACACTGTAAAGATATAATGAAAAAAAAATACAAATAAAAGTTATTGCAATTGAAATCGACTCTGCGACTTAAGCCGAACATTTTTTTTATTTCCAGTCAGTCATAGAGAAATAAATAAGTCACGTTCTTAATGAATCATGTGCACATACATATGTATGTATGTATGTATGTATGTATGTATAAATATGTGCATGATGCAGCAGACTTCATGCATGTAAAATACTTAACATTTTTTTTTTTTTTTTTGTGGAACAACTTCAATTACTTAATGAAATGTCACTTAAATATTAACATATAGACATTTTCTTGTTTTTTCCATATTCTAAATCATTTAACATACTCGTACTCAAGATATACTGGAGGGGAGAGCGCCAAAGGGTTTCACGACCAGCATGATTTGGATTATTAAAGAAAACTTCCAGTAAATACATACATAGAAATTTATTTACATACATTTTTCTATAGAAGGAAATTGTGTACAATATATTTGTACAAGTATCATGTACAAATTCTTTGTAAGCATACGAATTTGAAGTAATTTAGACTTTTTTATGATTTCATAACCCAAAAGCAATTTATGTCTATACTGCAATTTTCTTTCTCACCCGCATTACTTCTCCCATAAGCGTGTTGTAGTGTTTGTTTTCCCTAAACTCATTATAAAGATTTTTCATTTCTGCTTCCTGCGGGACAAAATAGCAATAATATTCTATATTCATAGAGTACGAGTACTAAATAATGCGTTTATGTTTGAAAAAAAATACATATTTTGTTAAAAGTTATTGAACTGTGCAATTTTACCTATAACAATAAATTAATTGCACAGGAGAGCATTAATATTGCAATACAATTAAACTGAAAAAAAAGTAGAATGAGGGTGCATTTTACCAGAACAGGATTCCTAAGCAAAAGATCCCAAATAGTTAACATTAATTAGAAAAATGTTTACTCTACGTAGTAAGAAGTGTGAATAGATTTACGAGGCACGTATAAAAATTCATTTGTGAACAGAAGTAAACTTTTTGTTAATCAATATATCTGTGGCAACAAGGAAAAAGTGCTAAGTCATATTTTACAGTTTTGCAGGAGAGGACTTTTAAGCGTTCTAGTCGATTTTCAGAAATTTATTTCTTTTACTGTTAAATTTCAATATTCTCTGTTAAACTTTATTTTTTAAGCAAATATCGTTCTACACACTATAAGTAATACATTTCAGTAGAAAAATATACGAAAGTATATTATTCCAAATGAGATTAGAAGTCTAAAAAAGATAATTCGCAAGCCATAGTGCTACAACTTCCTGAAAAATCACACAAATTAACTGAGATTTTTATCACGGATACTTTCGAATATGCATATTACGGAGGTATCATTAACTCAAAATTAGCTTATCTCGACTTAAGCACTTTTTCTTTTTTGTCACATATATGTATGTATATACAGTCAATGACTAAACTCTACATGTGACCATAATTTTTGGGGTTTGGCGAAACCTCAGAAGAAACTTAACACATAAATTATGCCAATAATAAATATGTTTATACAAAACCGACTTCAATGCAAAGATCTGATACTCGTAGAACATTTTCGAAAAGAAATTATGGGACCAAAAACAAACAAAAATTTTGAAAATCTGTTGGTTAAGAAGAACGTGAAATTTAAAACTTAAATTTAATGGGCGTGCCTCCGCCCATTTCTATATATGCAAGATTGCGTATTTTGCAGAGATCAGTGTGTGTGTTAAGTTTTGCAATAATCGGTAAAGTAGAACCACGTAAAATAAAATATTAAATTTTAATGGGTGTGACTCCGCCCATTTTTTTAAAATGGACGGAGTGTCTAGTGTCTATTTTAGAGCTCAAGGTGTGTGTTAAGTTTCGTAAAAATCTATTAAGTAGAACCACGTGAAATATAATAACAAATGTTTATGGGCGTAGCTCCGCCCATTTTTCAACTTTAAAATTGTGTTATTACAAGAACCAAAGGTGTTTGATAGGTTTCGCAGCAATCAAATAAGTAGAATATCATAAAATCAAACAAACAAAATTGTTGGGCATGTCCTCGCCCACTTTTTTACAATGGGACCAATTGGAAGATGGTATCTCGTACAAAAAAAAAAAGAATTTTTACAATCGGTCAAAAATTTACCGAGTTATGAAGTAACATAACATACACTACAACAGCATGCACGCACAATCAAGCGATTGAGTATTCATGCTCGCTCATGACAACTTTGCTCAACTGAGCTAATTTCACCATATACAACACAAGCAAGCTGGTACCATGAGCAAAATATCAAACTCTACTTGACATCGCTACAGCAAACCGTACAATCACACAAAACGCCCATACACGACCAAACCGCTGGCACAAACACTTGATTGCGCATGCATGCTGTAGTAGTGTATCGGATGCTTTATTCCAGTTGTCGCCATCGATGTCCGGTCAATAAAATACCAAAAATTCAGGCTGGTTTACTCGCTCTCGAGAACAATTTTGTGCTACTAACAATCTATTTCCGTTCTCCTAAGGTATAGAAAATAGCACAAACCTGCCAACAGGATTCAGTTGTTTTTGACAACGGGTACGGGTATGGTATTAAAGTGAAGTCGATCTCGACAACAGGTTGTCATTTTGTTTGAAAATTCAATTATTTGCGGTACCAATTCGTCAAAAATTCTAAAACAATTACCACAAATGACGCAATTTCCCTGTAAACTTTAGCGCTGGGATTCACTATTCCACGCAATCGTGCTATTTTTGAGAGAATATAAAATTTTCAAAAGACAATAACAATTCATCACATCAGAGTTGTATTTTTTCGAAAGTCGTGCGATAGTAAATAATGGCGTTTATTATGCCTGGAGAAAATGAATTCAATTATAATATTAGTTAGTATTCCCATTTGCTTAAATTAATTATCTCTAGTTGTTGAAGGACATTTTTGGGAATAGAAAAAATCTTACAAATTGCTCTATTTGATAGAAAACAAAAATGTGTTATTTATTATTTGCATTACGAAGACGAGTTTATTTGTCAGTTTAAGGAACTGTCTCTAATGAAACTTTGCGAACTAACAACGTTGTTTGCCCTATTTACAGTTCCGTTATTTGGCCGATCTTCTTTCTTATAAGAGCTATCATTATTTACCTGTTTCTATATGCTACCTCTAACATTAACTTGTTCCATTATAAAAATAATTTGCTTGTTTTATTTAATATACCTTTAAATATTCTTATCAATAAACTTTTTAAATTACCCTCGACGGCAGAACATCTCCTATACGCTTCAATTGTTTAACTTTTGCACTTTTTGTTTTCCTTATCATATCATACAATCTTTCTCTTTCCCTATACATGTACACATACGCATTCATGCATATGTAAAAAGTTACCCTGCAGTCAGACTGGGGCCAAGTGTCTCTATGTCAACACTAAAATTCTAGTAGTAGTTACACTGTCTACAATTTCTCTTCTATTCTTCAGTATAAAAGAAATAGAGAAAACAGATGTGGTGTATTTCTGGTGGATTTTGCAACAACTTGTCAATATACATAAATTTGTATGTACGTAAGGTATAGAAATGTACCAGTAAATGTCTGGTTGGTATGTCTCCATGTTCCCATAAGAACTATGAATTCACTACCTAGTCAATTGTTTTAGTATTACTAGTAGATTTTCAATGACAAGCACATATAGCATAAAGTATTGTATGGGGAATAATTGTAGAGTAGTACTGGTGTCAAAGTCAAAAGCGACTCAGTACATTTTCACTATTCGCACTTTCTGCAGGGTATGCATGCATGTATGGATGTATGTAAGTATGTACAATGTACATATTACTTTTTATTGTATTTCTTGGTACTCGTAATAGCAGAAAGAAGACTTCATGCACTTTTTCCCTACACAAACACACACTCAAACTATGTAATGATAATTATAACACTGGCAACTCTGCCTTAACGTTTTTTATTTATGATATTTTTCCCGTTTTTTTTCTTGCTTATAGTTAATACACTTCCGGTTTTTAGGGTATATGTATAGGAATGAGAATAAAGAAAAACTTTAGGTTATGAACTCGTTAAATACTAGGTTGCATCATTTTGTTGTTGTTGTTTGTTATTATTTTATACGTAAGTATAATGAACGTAACCTCATTTCAAGTACATCATACAGTACATGATTATGAATAAGAAGAAAAGAACTCGTTATACACTTACCAAACATGCATACACATACATACATACATATTTACATACGCATGTAAGTACGGCTGAATGTGTGTATGTATGCATGCTTTAGTAATTTTTTAATTAAAAAAAGGTTTCTTTGGCAATACAACATAAAAGTTCTGATGTTTAAAGTCTGAAATTAGAATAACATCACAATCTTTAATAGTTGCCACATAAATTATGCAGAAGAAATTCGGATGAATGGATAATCAAATACCTAATTTACATTATGCATTTTTTCATGAAATTTGTTGGACGAAACCTTTTCTATTTGCTAATTTCGGCGCTATAAAAGAGAGTGATATAAAAAAAAAATACATAGCATGAGGCTCTGAAGCATTTTTGGAACTTTTGTTATCTGATTTGCTTCTCTAGACCTTCTATGGACGAATGAAAATAATTGCATGCAACTAATTTTATGAAAAAATGCTTAATTTAAATTAGATACATATATGCTTCAGTTATTATCTACTAGTGTGGTAACGTAGGTAAATTTTTAGTTACATATACGAATACGAATATCTGAGACAATCACCCTTATTCCAGTTGGCTACATGAAAACAAAACGATATTGTTTTGCCTTGTTTACTTCAAATCGAAGATTATCGATGATTGTCAACAAAAAATTTGCATTCTACAAGAAAATTTTACGGCGATATTGTCTTGAAATGACTTGGAATTTGTCGTCCTCATTTTTGATAACGACTAGAGATTATTTGAAGCATACATGCAGTAATTAAAAGTGGAAAAATTAAAAAATTTAAACTAACAACTGCAACCAAGTTTGAGAAATGAGTGGAAGAGCGGGAATGGGATTTCGTAGAGGCACTCTTCAAAGTAACTCAGGAGATGGATTGCAAGAGGTGAAGAAATAATGAGCGTAAATATTGCAATATAAATATAAAATTTTGGGATAGTCCCAAGTTGAAATCGTTGCCATCACCTAGTTGAGATGACCCTTGTGCCAAAAGTGTTAAGCATGCAGCTGCCAACCTCGTTGGAAATGTGTGTTGACCTTACCCCGGTTTTCAAATTGGGTGTTATTGTTTCTAGGGCACATGTATTTAAAAGCAATCGTGTTTACTCTAAAGTAACTTTCAAAAATTTCACAAAAATTAATTTTACAATCATTAAAGCAATACACTGAAATTATTGCTCACTTGATGACCGGTAGGTTAAATACTCGTATATTGAATTTCTGTCTCAGAAGCTTCCGTTCTAATATGAGGTTTTGTTTTCTTGTATTTTCATCGTCACTTGAGTTTGAATTTATCTCTAGAGATGTGTGTTTGATATGTTGACACAAACGATTAAAAGTCAACGTCGTCGTCATCTTGTTATATAATGCAAAATTGTTATAAAATTGGTGATGACGTTGAAACAAAATAACGTTGACACAAATGTGACAGCGACGTTGATGACTAAAACTGGGATAAGGGTGAATATCTGGGAATATAATTTCGAATAGGAGTATTCAAATTAAAATTTATAAACGTTTATCTATTAATCGATTTACACGTCTGCAAGATCAAATATTTAGTATAAAATTAATATCGTGAACATTTTAGATAAATCGGACAACTCTAAGGCGATTCTTTTGACAGGATACTGTTATAAATATTCTAAATTATATCCTAAACTTTTTCTGAAATGAAAATGAAAACTTATTTTTCACAGATAATAATAGGTTTGTTCATTTGCTACAAATTATTTCGAATTTGTAACAATTGTTACTGGAAAGTGTTCAATAAAATTCTTACAAATTATTACTAGTAAAATTTTTAATATCAAGAATTATCCAAAAAAAAACGGTTGTGATTTCTTTTTGAAAAATATCTGAAAAAAGAAAACTCAAAAATATGCATTTCTTTATAAAAAAATATGTGAACGTATGTAAAAAGAAAGTCCGAATTTTCACGTGGCAATTTTACTTGCGCAAGACTTGAATTTGACAAACAAAGAAGTGAGGAAGAAGTGAAGAGTGTAAAAACTAGCAGAATTGCCGTACATACTTGCCTGTACATGACAATTCTGTTTTTGCTATCATTCGCACTATGTATATCAAATTTGACATTCCTTTTAATTTGTGTTTGTTTTCTGTTCTGGTTTTTCGTCTGTAAAATTCATTGTGGCTCGCGGTGTTTGTTTTGTGATAATATTAATAACAATTGTTAATTTGCTAAATTTTATGACTTGCGCAAGTAAAATTGCCTCGTGAAAATTGGGACAAAGCATATTTTCTTAATTTATTGTTTTTCTTTGACTGAGCCACATACATAAATACAATTTTATGGTCAAAGAATTTTGTTTGTTTATCTATCACATCTGATCAGAGATGGCAAGTGGCACTTTTCTATTTGTTAATAGAATAGAATTAAAAAATAATAAAAAATGCATAAAAATAGTAAATAATACATGAAATTGTATAAAGTATTTCATATTAAGGGTCTGTGCCAAACGGTAGCAAAGTACTAGTGTAAGTAAATTTTTGACACTTCTGAGGTGAATAAGATTTCACTAGCCATGAGGGCTAGTGAAAAAATCATTGTTTATTTTAGTTTGCGAAAAATGTTGCATCATATACATATATATATTATTATATAATTTTTTTCTGCAAGAATATTGTTTTATATAAAAATGTCCTCTTAAAAATTTGTTGGTAGCCGGCGGGTTGTAGTCAGGCGAAGCAAAACCGCCGCCGCAGCAATTGTTTCATCAGCTTCTTCCTATGCTCAAGCGAATTTGTCAAAATTTTACATTGTCAAAAAAGATATCATTTGGCACAGCAGAAAAATGAAAATTTTTCCCCACAGGCAAATATTTTTTTACCATAGTACTTTTCTACTTTTCTACTAATTTTGAAATTTAAAATATTATCAAACAAGAAAAAGTACAATTGTCTCATGATTTCCATCAATGGTTCTGATATGAATAAAATTTTCTTGCAAGTTTTTACAAGTTAAGCGTTCATTTACTTTTTCGTATCTGCGAGAGTAATTTTTTAAATTTCTGCCTTACTTTCTAGTTGCTGATTTCTGCTAAGAAAGTAAATGAAGAGACCTAATAACAACTTCAAGGAAAATTATTTTTTCAGAAATTTCGATAATTAGAACTTAAAAAACATTTATATTTTGCAATATTTTAAAATGTAAAGAAAGATAATAAAAAAATTTGATTACTGAATTCATGTTTCAATTATGATATTAGTTGATCTTCTCATTTGCTTAAATCAAAGTTTAACATACTCTATAGTTTTTCTAAGAAATTTTCGGTCAAAGGTTCCCTTCCCTGATGATCTAGTTAAACCCCTTAAATAATCAATTTCAATGTATTTTTAAAAAAGTGCGATAGAAATATTAAAACTTAATGTAAAGTTTTTGATTGGGTCATTATTGATCGAAAGCGTGGAGTGGTTAATATTTCCGATCATTAAGTATTTTTGCAATAGTTTTGCTAAATATTTTTAAAATTTTTCAAAAAAAAAATTATTTTGATATATTTTTGAAAAGCGAGGGGTTAATTTTTTGAACAACAAATTTATAATACTATTTAGCTTATTCAAAAGAGCAGTCACTCTCACCGATTTTCGGAAGGATAAGTGCAAAATTAGTGGATTTTCTAATGAATTTAAATAATTTTCTCTCTTTCATAATTTTGAAATTGTATTGCTAACATACATAAATGCGAGATTTTAGAAAAAGTCCACTTCCGTCGCAACGCGTCATCAATTGCTAATTACTTTGGAACGTTGCTTTTAAACTCAATTTTGTTCTTTTACTAAATAAATTCCTACCTACAATTAGTCAATCAAACAATATAGTCTACACAATTCTAAAATACGAGTAATAAGCAATTAATGGAGGTAATGTTACGCGACGGAAGTGAACTTTCCTTCCGAAATGTCCATATGTTTATTTGTGCATACATACATATGTATGTATGTATGTATACATTCATATACTGAAACGGTTTTGAATAACGAACTGTAACAAATTAAAAAGCCTTTACGAGTAATTATATATATTTAATCGTTATACTGCTTTAAATAATTGTACATAGCACTATTTTGTTATCATAGAATTGTGGCAACATTATTTGAAATTTTCCATTATAGTATTTGCTGGAGTTTAAAATCAAATAAGTCGCTTGCAAATGGTTTAAACCAAATTACTAAATTAAAAAAAAAAATACTCCAAGCTCATAAATTTCCTTAAAAAGACCCTGAGGTTTTATTTTTTGTTTTCCCTATTTGCTAAATTCAACAAAGCAGCAACAAAAAATTAGAGAAAAAAGGAGAAAAAAATTAGCAAATTATGGTAGGTAACTCCCCAACCATTAGTCAAATTACATATTTCTTTCTATGATGCAGCTGCTTTCGCAGCAGGCTCATTCATCTTTGCGTTTCCCTTTTTATGGTTTTTCTGCTGTTTTTGCAAAAATATATTTATGTACTTGCAGTTGTAGCCTGAGTACTCTGCAAGTACAATAATGTTTTTGTATTCAAGAGCAGAACACAAAGTACATATATGTATTTACTTTCATAAATTTTCCTAAGAGATGCAATGAACTAAAAGGTCATTAACGTTGTTATTGTTTACAGCGTTTAAGGTTTTTACCCCTCCGCCACTCAGCAATAAAATCCTTAGAAAAAAAGTAACCGCAATAGAAAAAAAAACAGAGCATAATAAAATTAATTGATTTTTGGCATAAAACGATTTACCCTTATACATACATAGATACATATAAAACATTTAGAAGCCACAAAATTAATTTTTCAATATCAGGATATTGAAAACAATTAAATGAAGTACTACATACCAGGAGCTTAAATTTAAACGAAGCAAGCACAACACAGTTCATGGCGCGATTTAAATCACTTAATGTGGGAAAGTGAAATAGAAATTGAATAGAAAACAACAAGCACTTGACCATTGAAAAACAGATTAAAAAAAAATTGCACTTGAATTTTGTGTTGTGTACAATTCCAAGATGAGTGTTAGCTGTCATTTCATGTGTAAAAAAGCGAACATTCAAATGTTAATCTAATACTACATACACTTCTTAATATCTAAAAGGAAAGGAAGTTGATTTTCAAACCAAAAAAAAAAAAATGTAAAGGTAGGAGAGGTTGTGTGTTTATAAATAACGTTTTATATACGAATTTACAAAAAAGTATATCTGTGTAAGCATAGACCGTAACAATTATGATTTTTTCTCATAAAAATAATGGCCTGTTTCACAATAACGAAAGAAAACTGAAACGAAACTTTCGACTGCAAATTTATATTGAAAACAACAATAAAATATGAAAATTGTTTTTGTTTTCAATATAAATTGTAAGTCGAAAGTTTCGTTTCGTTATTGTGAAACAGGCCATAAAAGTATAATTATTATTTCTAATGGCAGAAATAATTATTATTTTTGGATTTTTCGGGCACACAGAAAGAAATATGGGTGAGTAAGGCTGAGTTTACATCTGGCATTTCTTGTGTGTCATTTGCCGAAAAAAGGGTAACCAGCTAATTACTAATGAAAAACTGTTTGATTCAGAAATATATTTATTGATTTTTTGCCAGAAATTTCTTAAGTAATAGATTTTGCTCAATAGCATTAGCAACAAGTAGCTCAGGTCAAGGGGCTATTCATATACATATTACGTAACGCGCGCGGGAGGGTTGTTACATACTAGACAATTTATAGTGAAACATT
The DNA here is from genome assembly GCA_949987645.1 of Tachina grossa. Taxonomy (NCBI): domain Eukaryota; kingdom Metazoa; phylum Arthropoda; class Insecta; order Diptera; family Tachinidae; genus Tachina; species Tachina grossa. Next base: position 43,954,901 of record OX465278.1, on the reverse strand, counting down.
TTGTAAAAAGCGTTTCTTGGTTCGAATTAACAAAAACACATACATACATATCGTTACCTTAATATAGAAAGGCCCTAACACATTATTTTTAGGAAATCGAGTTTTTTTGCAATGGAAGAACATATAATGTATCGAAAAATGCAAAAATCGCGATTTCAAAAAAATAATGAGTTAGGGCCTTATTATATTAAGGTAACGATATGTACATATATGTATGTAATTTATAATTTGTTGAATACACTCCAAAAAAATGTTTAATTTTTCTCTTCTTCTACTTACAGATAGCGCTACCTATGTCGGAAATATTTTGAAAATCAAGTCTGTTAAAAAGGAAGATCGTGGTACTTACTATTGTGTTGCTGATAATGGTGTCTATAACGGCGATCGTCGTAACATCAATTTGGAAGTGGAATTCTCGCCTGTCATTACAGTGCCTCGCCCACGTTTGGGACAAGCTTTGCAATATGACATGGATTTGGAATGCCACATTGAAGCTTACCCACCTCCAGCCATTGTGTGGCTCAAGGATGATATCCAATTGTCAAACAATCAACATTACAGCATTTCACATTTCGCCACTGCCGATGAATATACAGATTCCACGTTACGTGTCATTACAATTGAAAAGCGTCAATATGGTGATTACGTTTGCAAGGCTGTGAACAAATTGGGTGAGGCTCAGGCTCGTGTTAATCTATTTGAGACTGTCGTACCTGTTTGTCCTCCCGCTTGTGGACAAGCCTATTATGGTGATGCTGAGCGCTTGGCAGCCACCTCTATGGCTACATTAGCTATTCTTGTAGCTGTTTTATACGCCAGATAAACAGTTTCTCCATCCTGAAAGTTTAGCCAGTGATCGAAATATTAGAAAGCGCTTTAACGTGCAAGCAAAAACAAGCAAACAGCAAAAATAAAATCGTTTAATTTATACCTACAAAACATTCCAAAATTAAACAAAAAACATTCCATCTGAAAATCTTCTTCTTTCCCATAAAAGTTTATAATTTAGAATATTTTAATTTTTTTTTTCATACGTCCATGTTTTTAAGTTAATAACTACAAAATAAGTACTTTTTTATTTAAAAAAAAAGAAGAAAAAAACAAATAAGTAACTTTTTCCCTTAACCCGTCCGTCAATGTATACAAATTTTTAAAAATAAATGCACCCATTAATTTAAATATTTCTTGCAAGAATCTTGGCAATTAGAAAGTCTTCTTGATTATATTTGAGCAGAGAACTAATTTTAATTCAATTACAAAAACTATCACAAAAATAAATTATTATTTTTAAACCTCAATTAATAGCTGTAACTAAAATTGAAACTTGAAAGTATTTTATATTTATTAAATAATTTATAAAATATTTTCACTTCAAGTTATTATTTTTTTATAATTGTAAGACTCTAGTAATGTAAATTTTCCATTTTCAATACTTAACAAAAATAATGTCAATTTATAGTATCTGATATTTTCTCCCCCATCTATTTATAGTTGTAAGAAAAAAAGAAAAATTATAAAATTTTATAAAAAAATTTCTCGTATAAATAAAAGGAAATAAATACGTATAATAATATTTTACAATAAATAAAACTAAATCTATGTATATGTATGTATGTGTAGTTTTTTTACGCTATAAAAGTATAAAAAAGTAATTAGTAACGAATAAGTCTTACGTCTGTAAAAGAAAATATCAACTTTGAGACCCATACGAATTTATTGAAAATTATTGGGTGTAAATAAAAAAATAACAAAAAGCGAAAATTATTTAACATAATGTGTATGCCTCAATTTTATACAAAAAATTATTTTAAATAAAATTACAAAAGATATATAAAATTCTCGTGTCACGGTGTTTGTATTGAACTCCTCCGAGCCCGCTGAGAATAGGTCGTAATCTATTTTTCATACTCCTAAGTGGGCTGTGCCACGCCCATACGAACGAAATGTATTATATCTTGAAATCCATAAGTCAGAGTATTCGAGTTTGGCATGGACTCTAGAGGTGGAAAACTATCGATGGCACTATCGATTAATTTATTTTGTGAACATCGATGATTTTATTCTTCATTCGATTAATACTTGACAACAATCGATAGTTTTTAGTCACTATCGATAGTAAATGATACACCACATTTAAATATTTTTCATCAGAAATAATTAATTAATAAAAATATTTCATTCAGTAAGAATTGAAATTACTGAACTTAAGCCCGATTAATAAACTATTTCTGATTAAAATTCACTATAGTTCAATTAAATCTAAAAATGTCTCACTTAAATATTTTTCTTTTCATAAAAAAAAACTCGTGGATGACCTATAATTTCTTCCACTAATCTCACTTATTTGTCATACAATTATTTTAGTTTTGTTATTTACTGAAAAATAAAAAAGGGTCCGATTATGGTTTACAATAGTTGTAATTTTAATAACGGTTTACAACACTTATTTTAGTGTTGTCATTTTAGCTGTTCTTGCGATTATAGTTTACAACATGTGTGAAAAACTGACAACTGCTCATTAGGTGTTGTCTTATTGTCGTTGGAGAAAAAATTGTAAGTATACATATGTAAACGTATGAGAAGTTCTACAAATCGCTTGGATCTTGTTTCGTGGCAGCTGGTGACTATAATGCAAAACATACGTACTGGGGATCGCGTCTTGTTACACCTAGAGGTCGAGCCTTGTTCAATACAATTTCAAAAATGGGCTTAGATGTCATTTCGAGTGGGGAGCCTACTTACTGGCCTACTGACGTAAGAAAAATTCCAGATGTTATAGATTTTGCCGTCACGAAAAATATTCATAGGGACTTAATTCATGTAGAGGCCTCTCTAGATCTGTCCTCCGATCACTCTCCAACAATAGTTACAATTTTCAACCCACTAAGGAGTGATTTAACTAACTCATATGTGAAGATGATTAATGGAATCAACTGGCTGGTATTCAAAAAATATCTTAGTAGTCACTGCGTAGAAAACATTCAGCTTAGATCATGCGATGATATTGAATTTAACATTGCCAATCTTAACGAAAATATTAAACAGGCTGCTGAACACGCCACTACCTCCTATCCGCAGACCGGCTTTAACAGAATTTATTCTACGGAAATTGAACGTCTTGTATGTGAAAAAAGGAGAGCTAGAAGAGAATGGCAACAACACAGATCACCCTTAAATAAAATCAGACTTAAAGAATGTACTAAACGACTCAAAGAGCTGCTATCGTCGGAAAAAACTGCACTACTGGAAAAGTATTTAGAAGGTCTTGATGTAACGTCCGCATCTAATTACTCTTTATGGCGCGCTACTAGAAATCTTAAACGACCCGTTGATCTTAAATCACCATTGCGTACTGCGACCGGAGGCTGGGCAAGAAGTGATAGTGAGAAAGGTAACTTATTTTCTGAGCATTTAAAATCTGTATTCACTCCCAATTCATGTACGGGTGCTGCTGATTTACCGTGTGTAGTTTCTCTACCCCCTCGTCCCTTAAGGTTTAAGATGCGTGAAGTAAAAAAAGTAATTGCTGAACTCAACCCGAAGAAAGCTCCAGGTATTGATGGCATTAGTAACAAAATGCTCATGAACTTGCCTCATATTGCAATAAGAATCCTGCTATTTATTTTTAATGCTATTTTAAGAATGCAGTATTTTCCACATAACTGGAAACTTGCCAAGATCAAAATGATTCCAAAGGCGGGCAAAGATCTTACCAAGACTGATTCATATAGGCCTATAAGCTTACTATCTACAATCTCAAAGCTTTTTGAAAAGCTGCTCATGACTAAATTGTCAAAATTTTAACTGATAATGGGTGCATCCCGGACCATCAATTTGGCTTTAGAAGTCAGCACAGCACGATTGAACAAACGCATAGACTGGTCCAAGTTGTAAGAAGAACATTTGAAGAAAAGAAGTATTGTTCTGCTCTCTTTATTGATGTTTCTCAGGCGTTTGATAAAGTATGGCACGAAGGCCTAGTTTTAAAATTGAAGACATATCTGCCAATAAATATTCAAAAGCTTTTGGAAAGTTATACTATTGATAGGAAGTTCACTGTTGTGGAAGGAGAGTTCACGAGTGTGCCCGAATCTATATCTTCTGGTGTGCCCCAGGGTAGTATCCTGGGTCCTGTCTTGTATTTAATATATACTTGTGATATGCCTGTGAGCAATAATATCCATATTTCTACTTTTGCCGATGATACAGCCTGTATGAGTGTGCACGAAAACCCTTATGAGGCATCCCGCAATCTCCAGGAACATATCACCCAGCTGGAAATATGGTTGAACTTATGGAGAATTAAAGTCAATGAACAAAAGTGTGTCCATATAACGTTCACCCTAAGAAGAGATACTTGCTCCCCCATTCGAATCAACAATCAAAATATTCCTCAACATTCCCAAGTGAAATACCTTGGTATACACCTTGATCGAAGACTTACATGGAAAAATCATATTGACTCGAAGTTAACTCAGATGAAACTTAAGTTAACTCAAATATATTGGTTGATTGGCAGAAACTCAACACTCAGCCTAGACTGCAAACTTTTATTATACAAGTCGCTTTTGAAGCCAATATGGCGCTACGGAATTCAGTTATGGGGCACTGCTTCAGCTTCCAATGTCGAGAGAATCCAACGAAGGCAAAACAAAATTTTACGGTTAATAACATCGGCTCCATGGTATATCCAAAATTCTATTATACATCGTGATTTAAATATGCCACTAGTGACTGAAGAAATTGCAAAATACGCAGGCAAATATTTAACAAAACTCGAATCACATCCTAATCCGCTTGCTCGTAATATTTTGAACTTTACTGGACACATCCGATTAAAAAAGAGGGACACACAGGCTCTTATACCTAACACTCCAGGTGGGACTACTTGAAAATACTTTCCCCCCCCCCCCCACTTTTTTTTATTATTACTACTAATGTATTATTTATAACTACCACTAAGTTTATGTCCGACACTGGTCGGGCCTAATAATTTTTTTTTTATAGATTTAAGATTTGAATACTTATTGTTAGTTCATATACGAAGATCCAATAAATAAATACATGCATTACAAAAAAAAAAAAAAAAAAATATGTAAACGTTTTGGCATAGTGTTTATAACTGCAATTTTAAATTTTTCTTAGAAAAATAAAAAATAGATATAAAGGCTGGTGGAAATACAGGCAAATCCCGGTATAACGAACGATACAATGTCAGGCCCATTGGTTATAACGAAAAATTCGTTATATTGCAAAGATTTTTTTTAAGTGTTATTTTAATTATTATTATTGTAGACATGATACAATACAATAAAAAGAATGAGGGTTATTTATTTTAAAATAAGCTACCAAATACAAACTAACGGAATCACATTTTTTTGCATTTACATTGCTGCCTTAGATTTTGTTTAATATTTTTTGCCGTTCGTTATACAGAGCACACATTTATCAAAGTAGAAAAAAATCTTAGAAATATGTTCCTAGCAAGTTTTTGTTTTTTATTTTGCGATTTTTTTCTTCATAATTCGTTATATCCAGTATAAAATTAGACTAGTATTCGCTTTATAAGGTTGTTAATATAAAAAATTTGTACGTTCGGATTTTCGTTAAAGCGAGATTCGTTATACCGAGATTTACCTGTAAATAAATCTTATAAATTGAAAAATTGAAATTTTGATCTCTAAACTCGAATTGACAAAAAGTGAATATGGGAGATGTGACTGACGAGCATACACATACGAGTACATAGTACCAAAGAATATAAATCATATAGAATGCGCATCTCATACAAGCTAAAATTTTCTATGACGGGTATTTCCAGTACTACCCGTCCAGCGTAAACACTCTCATTTCTTTCTGTAGTGTATGTTACGCTTGCATTGCTGAGAGCAGCGTTGCCGTTGTGACATTAAAGTATCACTTTTCACCCCTTTTCGTGCCAATGAAACTTTTTATGACCCTTTTTTCAATTTATCCCTTTGTATCATTTTAACAGAATGTATGCCGGGGCAATCATATACACAGTTTTTCATATCAGGTATTAGAAAAAGAGCTGTTCGTCCAGTTGACGATATTCGGCTCGATGATGTCGATCATTTTATTGTTTTGGTCGATAGAAAAGCCAATAAATGGTGAAAATATTGCAAAAAATCTGACACCCAAATCCTTGATTCCAAATGCAAATTATTTCTCGGAGTATCACAATTAAAAAAATATGTATTTTAACTTACTTTCATCTTTAATCTTAATAAAACTTTTTATAAATGCTTATAAGTTAGTATGTAAGTTTTTATAAAATATTTATAAGTTAAAATAGGTTCAAATGAAGTGAATTTGGAAGCCAAAATTGGGGACTTAAAGTATACATGTATGTGTATAAATGATCAGCATCAAGAAAAGTAAAGTAAAATATAGATGGAAAAAATTAAGTTAATTCATTTTCTTTTTAACCAATTAAGAAGAACGATCATAATCGTTTAAATACAAACACATATCGTACAGCATTGAATCCTTGTGTGAAAACGACATGATCCATATCTGTATTACATGGGACCATGATGTAACTAGTCTGTTTCATCTAGATTGGACAACGTAGTCCAATATTATTTGCAGGGCATATATACATTGTGTGTGCGAGTTTCTTAATTCGACTCAATCGAGAGGTGTCAAATCGCACAACCTTGGATGCCAATTGAAAGGTCGATCTCTTGAAATACACTTGACGCCAAATTTTGATTTAAATAAATCGATATAGGTGCGGAGCGATCGCCCAGCAAATTTTGTTGAAACCACTTCCCATCTATATTTTTTAAACAAAAAAAAAAAAAAAAACGATCTCCATTGATACGAGTAGTAACGCGGGAAACGGTTTTAATGTTTGCCCAAATAAGGTAAATTAATACTACCAGCGCGTAAACCGTACCAAACCGTAATTTTTTGGATTTAATGGAGTCTGTAGGTTCTGTTGTGAATGGGTTTCACTCCACATGCAAACCCGTTAAGTCAAAACTTAGCTCCATCGCTGAGCACAATTTTAAGATATAATTTTCGCGAATTTATAACTGATATTCAAAGTAAATCTGCATAATTTAGTAGAGTTGTTCAAAAGTCAACCTATTCACGATGATTTGCCAGAGAGAAGAGATCAGCCCGTACTGAGGGGTACTTCTCTTTCGAAACGAAAGAAAATGCTTTCGAATTTGTATGTTTATAATAAGTAAGTTCGAAAGAATTTTCTTTCATTTCGAATTACAGAGTAGACCCCCAGGTAAGTTGAAGGCACCTTCAATTGCAATGAAAACATGTAAGACATATGTACTCGTAGTTTTTATGCTCAAGTGACTTTTCAATGAAGCCTACAAGCGAGTATAGAGCCGTCCTATTGATTTACCTTTGGTATACGCATTTTGAGAGGTTGGGAGAAATCTACGCTAGAAGTCTAGTCTTCCCTTCCTTTGGATCCATTGTTCTGGGATGCATAACAGTCTGGGTAAATAATGTTTAGTCATGGAATGATTATTGGCGATATGTACACATCTGCTGGAATGATTTTCTTCGACGCAGGAGAATTGAACGGACGAAAGCTTATGTCCCTATTTAGGATATTTGGGTGTAAATGAGAAATCAGGACTTTTAGCAATTCCATACCACTATTTGTCCACGTACCAATCGTTTTCTGGATATACAAAGGCACAGTGTACTTACGGTAAGAATTTTATGTAGTTTAGTATTCCCAGATACTCCCTACACTAAATGTTTTGCAACATTTGTGTTAAGCTTTCCTACTTTTATTCTTAAATTGGCTGAATTCCAAAACGTATCAATACAAAGTTTGTATACATTTCATGTATGTTGTGTCTTTAATATATAACACTGGTTTTTGATTTATTTAATATAATTAATTGTTTATTAAGAACTACATTTGAGATTGGAAAAACAATGAATAATGTAAATTATATATTTTATAGAATTGAAGAAGTGACAGACAATTGAAACGTTGCTATATTAATATAAATGTTAGAGTTACAACAATTCTCCCACACTTAATCTTGGCTTTCCACTTCATCACCAATGATATAGTCTTGCAAATGCTGAGGCAGCCTGCGTTGTCTGGTTGTTTTACGGGACAACTGTTGTGTTTGCAGATTAGTACTTTGAGTCGCAGTTGTTGGTTCTGCTGCAATTTCTTCTGTTAGTGGAGAGTCATTACTGGAACAATTTACGTTAGTTGATATTGGAGAATCATTACTGGAACAATTTAAGTTAGTTGACAATCCGGAAGGTATAAGAACCGACTGATATAAAAGAGCTTGCTGATCTTCTTCTTGACTTGCAACCTGACTATTACATTCAGGGATTTCTTTAGGTACAAGGTTTGTGTCAAAATTGTGATGCACACTGGTTAACCGTAGCTGATCTATATGCCGTTTAAAAAGGTATCCGTTGTCCAACTTTACAATATAATGCAAATTACCCATTTTTTTAGTAATCTCACCAAACCTCCACTGCTCTTTGTTTGCCGTATAATAACGCGCTTGGACTCTTTCTCCCACATTTAACTGTCTCGAAGATAAACAGGGGGTCGACTGGTTTGTAGTTATGGGCTTTATTGCATCTAAGCGGATTCGAATTTGACGTCCTAAATATTGTTCTGCTGGAGTTTTACCATTTCGGAGAGGAGTAGCTCTATATCGGAACATAATTTGCTTGATTTTCTTTTGGATTGGTGTTTTTTCATCTGTCATAGCTGCTAAACGTTTTTTAAGCGTTTGAACATTTCTTTCAGCTAAGCCGTTCGTCGCTGGATGGCCAGGAGCAATATACTTTTGAAAAATCCCCGCTTCGCTACAAAAGGTTGTGAATTCACTACTTGTAAAAATAGTGGCATTATCTGATACTAATACATCTGGGTACCCATTCCTCGAAAATATTGTTTGAAGAATATCTATCGTTAACGAAGATGGTGGTGTGGTTGAGCAAACTCCTACTTCTGCCCATTTTGATTTTGAATCGACCACCACCAAAAAATAATGACCTTGATATGGCCCGGCATAGTCCATATGCACACGTTGCCAATTATTTTCTGGCTCTTCCCATGGATGAAGTGAAGTTTTAGGAGGGCTGTTTTGAATCGAAGCACATGAAGAACAAGAACGTACATATTTTTCTATGTCCTTGTCTACAGATAGCCAATAAACATACCTTCTGGCTAACTGTTTCATTTTTGTAATACCTACGTGAGTGTGGTGTAACTCGTGAAGAACCACTTGTTGTAAAGATTTCGGAATTACTACACGTTGTCCTCTAAATAGAATACCGGAATCTATTGTAAATTCAGATTCAATATTTGTGTTTGTGCGCAGATCATGTAGTATTTTCGAAAGAATTGCATCTTTTCTCGTTTCCTCTTGAACTGTTTTAAAATTTAATAATCTTGAATTAATCTGATTTATTGTTGAGTTGAAAACTAAATGTACCTCCTGATCTATTGAATTTTGTATCAAAGATTTTGAGCACACGGTTGCCCTTGAAAGACAGTCGACATGAGCGATTTCCTCGCTTTTCTTTGATATTACTTCATAATTGTATCCTGTTAAGAACGCAGCATAACGTTGTAATCGAGATGAAGTCATTTGTGGATTCTGATGAAAAATTCTTGATAGTGGTTGGTTATCTGTGACTAATTTGAAAGGTCGGCCGAAAACATACTCGTGGAAACGTTGGACAGCGAAAATGATGGCTAAGGCTTCACGATCTAATTGTGAGTAGTTTTGCTCTGCTGTTGTTAAAGCTCTGGATGCAAAAGCAATTGGTTTTTCATTACCACTGACTAAATGTGATAAAACACATGCTATACCCTTGGGACTGGCATCACACGTAAGCTGTATTGGTAAATTTGGACTATACGGTATCAACACACGGTCACTTGCGATTTCTTTCTTTAATATATCGAAAGCTTTCTGGCATTGCGAAGTCCACACGAATTTTGAATTTTCACGTAAAAGGTATCGCATTGGCGCTGTTATCATTGATGTATTTGGAATGAACCTCGCGTAATACGTGACCATGCCCAGAAAACGTCTCAATTCATCAACTGATTTGGGTACTGGTATTTCTAAAATTGATTTTATCTTCGAACTGGATTTCTTTACACTATTATATTCGATTATGTGGCCCAAGAATTCGATTCTTTCTTCGAAAAATGAACACTTAGAAACATTTAGATGTAGATCAAATTTTTTTAGTTGTGATAAACATTTTCTCAAGTTTTCTTTGCATTCGGCCATCGATTCTCCATGTATGACAATATCGTCAAAATAAGATTCAGTTTTTGGAACATCGCGTAAAATTTGATCTATTATCCTGTTAAATTCAGCTGGAGCCGTCTTGATCCCAAATGACAACCTGTTCATACGATATGTTCCCTTATGCGTTGAAATTGTCTGAACAATGCTTGTATTCTCGTCCACAGGAACATGTAAGTACGCCTTATACAGATCTAATCGGCAAAAATATCTCGAGCCGCTAAGACTATTAAATATGTGATCTATTTTCCTTATAGGGTAGTGTGAATCTATCAGACGTTGGTTAACCCCTACCTTGTAGTCTACACATAGACGTACGCCACCATCAGCTTTTGGAATGACAACCAAGGGAGAACCCCAGTCACTATGTGACGTTTTCGTGATGATACCTGCTTTTTCTAATGTTTCCAGTTCCTTATTAACACGCTCAGTTAAAGCATAAGGAATTGAACGTTCTTTTGTATAAACCGGAGTTGCATTTTTACGTAAATTAAGTGAAACGCAGTAGCCTAGAATACATCCAATTTTTTCTTCAAACACGCTAGTAAATTCTGATTTTAGGCGATCAATTTCATGTGATTTGTTTAAAACATTTATAGAATTCACTGTCGAGTTTATTTTGTCTAAATCTGTCAAATTAATTTTTAGACCACGTATCCAGGACCTTCTTATCAAGGCCGCACAACCATCAGGAACAATATACATATCCATCTTTAATCGATATACTGTTGTATTTTACGTTAACTTTTACTCTTCCATCTGATACAAATTTTTCATGTAGATATGTACTAAATGTTAAATGAGACGGTGACAATTTATTACACAGTTGTAATTCATTGAATTTACTCTGGGGTATCAAGGTATATTTAGAGCCGGAATCGACTTCGAATATAACAGGTTTCCCCTCTATTTGCACGTTTACATAATAGCGATCGGAGTCGGAATGCCTACTGTTTCGGTAAACGTTGATAACATTGTAGACACCATATTCTGGTTGTTCAGTTTGTTCCTCCAAGACTTCAGAAATAACGTTGGTGCTGTTTGATAACAGTGTAGAAATGCAAACTTTTGCCACATGGCCATTTTTATTGCAAGAGCTGCACTTTAAATTTGATTTTTCTGTTCGGCAATCTTTTGCGAAATGATTATTTCTTCCACATCGGAGACATAGGCCCGCTATTCCCAGTTGTTGGTAATTTACATTTTTATTTTGTGATTTTGCATTCTGAAAATTTTTATTGAAACGATTTGACTTACTGTTTGTGAACACTTTATTTACTTCTGGTGTGTTGTTTGCATTTTGACCGGAAAGTTCCTTGGCATCTACTTTAGCAGCTTCGATAGATATCGCTTTTGACACAATTTCATCGAACTTCGAGGTACTTGACTGTAAAAGTCTCTCTCGGATATAATTGTCATTTATACCTCGAATGAATTGTGCTCTCAAAAACAGATCAGCAACTGAAGAACTACACCCACACGAAGATACAAATTCACATTCGTTTATATTTGTACGTAAAATTGCAACATATTCTGCTATGGACTGACTGTCAGACTGATACTTCGAAAGAAATTGATGTTGAGCGACTAATACATTCCTTTTTGGAGATAAATGTGTTTCCAACATGATTAGCAACTCTTCGTACTTGAGTTCATTGGGAGTCTTCGGTGCGGCCAATGCTGAAATCATACTAAATTTGCTAGCACCAATCGAATTCAGTAGTAATTTTGCACAGTAATCCTGCTTTGAAGTTATGTTCTTCATTGCGATATAATTTTTAAAACGTTGTATGTAGTTTTTGTAATTTTCCTTCGCTTCATCAAAGGACTCAAAATTTGGAACTAAAGCTGTATTAATATTAGTATCCCGCATTGCACTCGACGTTGATGGCCCCATTTGTAATATGTGAGACACCATTGTCTGCTGCATTTGCATAAATTCTGCAAATTGTTTTTCATTCATGTTTTAAACACTAGATATAAGATTAAACAAATTACGTTTTGCTTTATCCTCGTCGCCAAACTGTTGTGTCTTTAATATATAACACTGGTTTTTGATTTATTTAATAAAGGGTGTTTTTTATTGAGGTATAGAACTTTAAGTTGGCATCACTTTTTTAACTGGCGGCCATTTTGTCAGCTGTCAAGTGATTAATATTTAGTTTGGTTTGCCATTTCATCATGAACAGGTTGACAAAAGAACAACGCTTGCAAATTGTGCAAATTTATTTCGAAAATAATGGTTCAGTTCGCGAAGTTTACCGCAAGCTCCGTCCATTTTATGGTCGACATAATCGTCCATCAGAGCAATTAATTCGGTTAACCATGGATCGTTTTCGCACTACGTTTACTCTATGTGATAATACGCATCCGCAGAGACGTCGAACAGTGCGCACCGAAGAAACAATTGCCGCTGTAGAGCAAAGTGTTGAAGAGGACCCGAATGAATCGATTCGCCACCGTGCACAGCAATTGGAGCCGACTAACCGACTATTTTGTTCCCGAATTGGATGGCATGAATGTGGATGAGTTGTGGTTCCAACAAGACGGCGCTACATACCACACAGCGCACGTCACAATCGATTTATTGAAGGAAACATTCGATGAGCGCATAATTTCGCGGAATGGACCTGTCAATTGGCCACCAAGATCGTGTGATTTGACACCATTGGATTATTTTCTTTGGGGATATGTGAAGTCGCTCGTCTACGCCAACAAACCAGAAACGTTAGGGGACTTGGAAGCCAACATTCGTGGCGTTATTGCCAACATACGGCCCCATATGCTCGAAAAAGTGGTTGAAAATTGGACCTGTAGAATTGGCTTTATTCGAGCCAGCCGCGGCGGCCACATGCCCGAAATCATATTTAAACATTAATGGCATAAAATTATGCTTCCAATAAAGCCAAATTGATGGACATTAAAACGATTTTCTTGTGTTTTATTTCAATTCGAAGTTCTATACCCCTGAAAAAAACACCCTATATAATTAATTGTTTATTAAGAACTACATTTGAGATTGGAAAAACAATGAATAATGTAAATTATATATTTTATAGAATTGAAGAAGTGACAGACAATTGAAACGTTACTATATTAATATAAATGTTAGAGTTACAACAATGTAAAAATACAAAGTTGAGAAAAATTTTAAATATGAGTATCAACTTTTAAATCAATGCCCTGATTGCGTTCTTATTACTCATTTTGAAATTATATGCATTGTCAACGTTTTGTAGTGCGGCTTTATGAAACACTACACTTTCTTCGAAAACAAACCAGTTGGCATTTTTGAAGTCAGCTTTTCATTCACCGAAGACTAGTACAGAGCCCATTTTCCTGTTCTCTGAGCTTCGTTGAAGATTTTGCAATAGCCGGAGACCACCAAGTTGGTTTTCGATTTGAAAGTTGTACTAATGTACTACAAGCTATTCTTGTAGACTCATTGGACGCTTTATTACCTACTGCTATCTACCTATGATACTTCCCTAATGTCTGGCGGTTTGCTAATCGACCACTGAAGATCCTACAGTGCAGTGAGTCTATTTAGATATATTTCGAATATTGCCTTCCTATTTATTTTTTTTATAAAAAATTCTAAATAGCATTGATAGAAGAAGGAACAGTTTGTTACTTCCTTCTTTTTGCAATGCTCGGACTGGCAAGTGTAGTTCTTGCCTGTTCGATATTACAAAAGCAAGTTCTGGCCTCTTATTAAGGATAATCGAACCATAATTCAAATAAAATCTTAAATTTACTCACCCATGTTTTTGGGTTCTGTGCTTCTCCACATTTGGTGGTGCGCTTTTACGTCTGCCCCTATAATAATTGGGAACTCCTTGAACTTGGCTGGTCCCATTACGCTTTGAACGTATTTTTTTCAAGTCATGGTCTAGAGCCATGTAACATAACAGGAAGTATTCCCTGAGAATTTCCGTAATTCCCATCTTGCGTTCACTGTTCATCACTGCAATCAGATAATTAATTTTCTAGAATACAGACTAATCATTTTATTTTTATTACCTTAGTTCTGGGGGTACAGTAGCCTATAGCCTTTGCCACTGAGTTCAAGGATTCCATCGTTGTTGACTCAAGCTTCTTGAATCAGCGTTACATCTAACTGCTTTTGAATTGTACAGGTTCACTTGCCATCTTGAGCATCGGCTTCCTCTGATCCAACGTAAGGGAGAGGACTTCGTCTTCCAACGAAGTTCAATCTTTCAATAAGGCCCTCGACCAGAATATAGCCTGTCCTGTTTCATCCCTATCGTGCCTTCGTATTTATCCACGTCCCTTATGCTGCTGATCGCATAAGTCCCTTTCATCTCCACCTTTTGTTTCTTGGTGGTTGTGGGGTCAGGTTTGTCGTTACCACGATACTCGTATATACTCAAGTTAATCATGGTAACTATAAAATACCATGACATCCTTACCGCGTAGTAATGGCATCATTTTCTTATTGAGGACCACGATCCCCTTTCTTCTGGCACCAGTCGGTTCGGAAATCCTGACTACCCGAAAAATATCCTAATTGTCACAAGGTCATTTGACTCCACCGGTATCACTACAATTGCTCGCGGTCAGATCTGATGATCTGACCAATCTTAGTGGATTAGTCGTGCATCTGACGAGTTTTGCATGGCTCTGAAACCAGCCAGTATCATAGGACTGCGGCGAGCAGCCAAGTTCATCATTCTGCTTTTGCAGGTATACCTTCAGCAAATTTTGATCGATCCGTCACTCTTTCTTTTATCAATAATATACATTAGCAGCTATCTCCATGTAAGGGTTATTACTGACTGCGGGCCTACCTGTGTATTTTTTTCTTGGTGGGTTGCGTAAATGGCATTTCCTCCCCTGATCGCTTCCGTTTAGAACGGACAACTGCTGATGGTTTCGTTTCCTAGTCCATTTCAATGACGATTTCTCCTCCTTGGTTACGGTTACGCAAGGTTTGTTTCCAAATTTCTCAATATACTTTTGCGCCGCTCTTCTTCGAGTCCATCAAGGTGATTTCATCTGAAGCTATTGGTGATTGTCTGAATGCTATTGGTATTTGGTTTTGTTGAGATGCATCGGATGTGCTTGGACGCATGTTCAGAGGTAGGTATGTACGATGGGATCTTTCGCCATGTCGGCGCTTGTAACTATTTTTTTTTAATATTTCGCATGCAGTGGGAATACCATACATTCAGTGGCGACATGCATGGAGGCGAAGTGTTAACGAATAGTCCTCTTTAACCACTATCGAGCCATTTAGGTCATCGCCACTGATGATACCAACCATCTCGACCTTACAATTGGTGTTGGTTTCGGTTCGCTGGTCTGTTCCAGCTTCAAAGCAAAATTCTTCACAGAGGTGATAATCTTCCTGTAGACACTTGCCATCAAGTTTCGACCGGAAGATGAAAACCTCTCCGAAACTTGTATGTCTCTCCAGCCAGTTTACTTGGCAACCTCACCGAAATGTCCTTTTAAGGAGACCTTACCCAGTGTTGGAGCCCTCTTGATGATTAGGATATATTTAATTAGTGGAAAGACAGTCCGAGCCAAAAAGGAAGTTTCTCGGCCGTGAGGCTATTCATGGGTGGAATAGCACTCGTTATCGAACGAAATTACGAAATATTTCAATAGAGTTTATGTGGAAATATTTCGTAATTTCGTTCGATAACGAGTGCCGCGCTTTGCCTCCAGTTGTTTCCCATAGGGTGGGATTGAAAGCAGAACGAATGAAACTATCCTGGTCAAGGACTCTCTGATACATTTGGTATGATGTATCAGGTTTCCCTGACTCTTCCGAACTATTACAGCCACATGAGACTAGCTTGCAAAATGTGTCCCAGTCCCTGCCGTGGCTCATCCCTATAAACTACCTGGGGACGCGTCCTATGGGATACCAACAAATATACACACAGATCCAGAGTCTAAAATCTAAGGCTACATTAGTTCTTAAATGATATCGTTAGATAAGTTTTTTAAGTTAAAATATAATGAATTTAGCACTAAATTGCCAATTCTAGTTCTTTTTGCAATATTTGCAATAAAATTTTCAGTTCTAAATTGTCCGTGATAATCTATTGTGTGAAAATTTAAGCTTTGGTTATCGATTTTTTCTTTTTATTCATTTTTAATCACTACTTCGATAGCAGAAATCTTGGAATTTATGCAATGTATCAATAGCAATCAAATCTTAAAAAACATTTACTGACTTATTCATAAAAAATAGTTTTGGTTTATAAAAGTCTATGGAAATTTGATTAATAAACCCTTTTTTTGATAAAATCAAAATATTTTTTATGAATAAGCCCTTGATATTTAAACACCAAATTCAAATATCATTTAATCTAAATCCAATAAAAATGTCTTTATCTCTCCTTATAAAGGGAATTGCGCGTTTCGTTTTTAAATATCAAACACATATAACACTCAGCAAAACATACATACATACATAAATACGAATACATTCCCTTAAAATTAGCATGCCAATTGAAGCACTTGAAACACAAAATCATTTACTTAATGGAATTTCCAGTTGTGGCCATTCGAATATACATGAGCAGTTCAGCTTCATAATCAGGATATGATTGATTATTAAACAATTTTGTAGAGGGTATAAAGTGGCGTAGAGGATTTTCAATTAGAAAATCATAAATTTTTTCCAACTTCTTTATACTACGCAACGAATTTATTGAACAAACATCAATTTTATCTAAAATTTCAATAATGCGATCATGCTGGTGTTTAGCACGTCCTTGAAAAGCTTCTGGATCAACTGAAATGGAAAGAAACAATAAAAAAAAAGATATGTAATTAGCAATGATGCATTGACAGACAAAATAATGAAATGTCTAGTAGTTAAATTGGTTGTATCACAAAAAACAAAACGAGACTGAGAAATGAGTTACAATACTCTATGCATACCGAAAAATGTGTCCAAATTTATTTTCAATTCATTTGAATATTTTGCAATCAAATCCGCCCACGAAATACGATTACGGACTTCCTGTAAAGCACCAAAGGGAGTTAATAAAATGCCTGGAGCTAACTGTATTGTCGAAGTGAGTTCATGTGATTCGATTATTAAGGGATTCGGTGATAAATAGAATGCACTGTTTGTAAAAAAAGAAAGAGAAAAAAAACCCAAAGTGTTGTAAATTTATATAAAACAAAATGGTTCTTACATATGCATACACACATTCATATGTACATATGTATACTTAAGTAAATAGTAGTATGTTTAGTAACAGTATTTCAATAACGACCAAATGCCAAAATAATATGGACATACACGTGTACGTACATATGTATTTATAATTCATGCTTGTCTATACATATTTACCATTCTTTGCTTATACAAGACAAATGCTCCAATGATAGCTCACAAAACGTATTTAATTCCATGGTGTGAGGTGTCAATATTTTATTTAGTGCCTGCGGCATTAATGTAAAATCACCAGCTCCAAATATGTGTCTCGTCGATGTTGGCTGATTCGATGGGGATATGGTTGAATCAAAATCTAATTTTGTGCTACAGAAAACATTATCGTTATTCATCTCAAAACTATCAATGCTCAAGATAGATTGATTATTATTATTATTATTATTGTTGTTGTTGCTGAGTTTTAACTTAGTGGGTATGAAATTTGACATAACATTTTTCGCTACTTCTAAATCTTCCAGTTGATGTCTCATAATATTTTTAGAATAAATGATTTTGTCTTTTATTTGTGATAATTGCATCATATCGTATTGTAAGCGATTAACTAAAGTTCCAATTTCACCATAAACTTTTTTGATTAAGCCCAGCAGTACCTGAAAGTTGTTAAAAATTTTGAAAGTAATTTTTAAGTGCTACATACATACATATTGGCAATTTGGGCGGACATAGTTAAAGCAAGTTAAGCCATAATAATAACTCTGCCGAAAAATCTTTGTATTGAAATCTCAACTAATACTTTTGGTAAACGGAAAGATTGAAAACTTGATATATAATAAAGAATTTCCCAAAAACGAATAAATTATAAACTTGATAGCACCCGGTCAAAAAAAAACTTGTTTTTCAACACACTATTCTTGCTAAAGCAATGAATAGTTGTTGTTGTTTTTAGGGTTGCATACACCAAAGGTGAAAAGGAACCCTATTGTTTTCGCTACGCTGTCCGTCTGTCCGCCAGAGGCTATTTTCTCGAGAACCGTAAGATCTACGGACCTGAAATTTAGAGTGTGTGAGAGTTAAAAATTAAAGGGTGTTCGAAAACGAGCAACGAAAATTATTAAAATCCCATGTTATATACATTCAATTGCTGTGTATAAACACTTGAAACTTGTAAAGTATAGACTACAACAATTAACATGAAAATAAAATAAAAACTAAATTAAAGGCTGTTCTATCAGTTGATGTAATTTTGACTATGTAATTTTGACAACTTGCTGTATCTTGAAAACCGAAAAAAATCGCCAAACACCGAAAAAAAATCGCCAAAACAAAAAAAAAACGCCATGTTAAAACAAATTCTAAAAAAAATATATCTCCAAAAATCAAAGAAATCGCCAAAATAAAAAATAAATACCGAAAAAGACGAAAAAAATCGCCAAAACGACAAAAAAGCGCAAAAACTAAAAAAAAAAAACGCCAAAACTTAAAAAAATCGCCAAAACCGAAAAATAACGCCAAAACTGAAAAACGCTAAAACCGAAAAAATCTCAAAACGAAAAAAGCCAAAACTATATATTATGTAGGCCAGGGCTATTCAACTTGTGGTACCTTGGTATACGCGAAACTTTCCCAGGTTGTACGCCAAATCTTCGAAAATTTGAGCATTTATTGCCTTTGAATAATTAATTTGTTATGTTTAATTTCCTTATTTTATTTTATTTTATTTTTATTAGTTGAATAATAAAGTACTGAAATCACCAAGATCTCTTACGGCCATATGTATAATCAAAAATTGGCATGAAGTTGTGTTGACGAGTTCCGCTATACAATTTGACATTAAAAATCCCCGCATAATGTAGTTTTAACACAGGATTACATCCTAGCATGATTTTTAATGTAAAATTATATGGCAAAACACGTTAAGATCATGTTAAATTTTGCCACTTATGCTAACTTCATGCCAATTTTTGATTATACATATGGCCGTTAATTTTTATGTATTTAAGTTTTATTTATTCTTGTAATGTTTTTAATAATTTTAATTTCTTTTTAATTTTGTTATTTTTTATTATTAATAAATGAAATGGATTAAATATTTTAAAATTGTTTAGTTATTTATTGAGCCCATACTTATTTATACACATAAAATTTTTTTGGTGGTACGCGAATTGTTGGTTGTGAGTTTTGTGGTACGCGAACCAAAAAGGTTGAATACCCCTGATGTAGGCTAATGTCCGTATAGTATTACATATCTAGCGTCCGTACGGAACCCTTCGTGCGCGAGTCAAAGTCGCACTTTACTGAATTTATTTTTTTTATTTATATACATACTAGTGTTGTAACGAATGTTAATTTTTAATATTCGCGAATACGAATATGAATATTTGAAACGATATTCGCGAATACGAATACGAATATTTAATGTGAAATTTATAGACATTAAATTAGGTTCTATTTATGCCTGCAATATGAAATATTAAGAACTTGTTATGAAAAAGGACTTCATACTCATGTTGCCGTACTTTAAAGTTAATAAAAACTACCCAAAATTTTAATGATCGTCAGTATATAATATTTGAAAATGATAAAAAGCACAAATTTCTATAAAAAAATTTAGTGGATTCGTACAAACTAACCCCCTTATGCAAAAAAATATTTTACTTTAGCTTTAAAGTTCATAGTAGTTGATAAGCACTTTAAGGCTAACATAGCTTTATTAAAAAATCATATGCAAAAGACAACTTTAAATATTTTGTGATTTAATAATAAATACTGGTAACACCACCGTGTTCAATAACCACTTCACAGCTTATGATGTACAAAATTGAATACAATTTCATTCGGGTATTCAAATATTTTTTTTATTTTATTAAATAAATTTTTATTATCTTGAAGTAAAGCAACCTAATTTAAAAAATATGAGCTTATGACTTAATAGGAAAACAGATAAACACAACCATGAAGTAAAAGTAAAAAAATGTGAAAAATTATCACAATTTGTTTTATTCGAATGAAACGAGTATTTGAATATCCAGCTTTTTTCGATTTGTTTTGATTGTATGTACATCACTAAAACATTTTTGTATAATTGTATTTATTTTAATATTTTTTTATGGATTTTGCTATGTATGCAGTTGGATAATTTGGTGATGTTTCCCATTACATGACAGAAATAATAAATTTAAGATAAGAGCAGGCACTTCTAGCTTCATTTTCAGATGTAACATGAATCAGTATGTGCTATATTAGTAAAAATATTTGAGGTACAAAATACACATTTTTGAAATATCAACTTAAAGTAGTCTTAACAAACGTGGAAATTTAGAATTTTTATACAATAATTTTTTTAGAATACAACTTTACTTAACATTGCTTGGCAAAGCTTTATTAAGTTTTTTTGCATAAGACCCTAATAGTTTTATCCGTTTATTTAAATGTCATGTAGGATTTATGCATTTACTTATTTAATTTTTTTTTAATTATTCGTATTCGTATTCCCTGAATTTGACGAATACGAATGAGAATACGAATATTTCAAAATTACCGAATATGCGGCAATTCGAATACGAATATTCGTGCATCACGAATACATACATATCTACATACTTCTTACAACTATAATTCGAGCTGAAAAAAGTCAGCCAAATTAGTAATGGTAAAGTAAGAAAATAAAAAATTTAGTAAAGTGCTACTGTGACTTGCACACGAAGGGTTCCGTACGCACACTACATACATTAGAATACCCTTTCATTTTTAACTGGAATATATTTGTTGTTGTAGCGGCCAAAGTTCACCACATTCTGTGAAAATTTCAGGTCCGTTGCTCTTATGGTTCTCGAGAAAATAGTCTGTGACGGACAGACAGACATCGTACGGAACCCTAAAAAATCAGTAAAAAGATTCCAGGGTTGGCAAATTTAAACTATGTTTGGTATATAAAAGTAATTAACTGACTGGCATAATTTTTGTTTATTTTTTTTTTTTTTTTATTGGTTAAACTAATTTTATGTTTAGTACCAAGGGATCATAGTATTGGACACAAGTGATCTGGACCCCTAGACTTCAATTTTATGTTTTATAAAGAAATAGTAGATTGGATCAGAAAAATCTAAAAGACAGTTCCAGAGTTAGAAAATTTACTTTTTTGTATATAAAAGTAACTAGCTAAAACAATTTTTTTCTGATTATTTAAACATGTTTTATCTTAGAGAACGAAATAGATTGATAGATATTGAAAATCAGAAAAATTAAAGTGGGGTCGAAGATTGTAAAATTTATTTTCCAGTATAAGAAAATATTTTATATTTTAAAAAGATCAATAGTTTTTTATATTCGTCTAATTTTTATATAAAAGTATAGGCCCTTATTATGAGTTGCATTCGATTTTCGATCGTCGCTGGCTATGGAACATCGAAAATCGAATATTTAATTCATATTATGAGCATCGTTGACCAACGAATTTTCTACCTTACAGAATTTAGCTTTCGATGAAAAAATTTTTATAAACGACTGTTTTTTTATTTTTTAGGTATAGTTGTTGAAAATTGTAAAAATCACTTTGAGTGATATTCATAATAAGGACATTCCTTGTCGAATGCTCTTCATAATATCAAATGAAAATTCGTTCGATCAGTACTTTCGAGTACAGTCGAAGATAAAAGTTGTTCATAATAAGGGCCATAATCATAAGTTTTGTTGCTGCTATGTAAAGCATAATCACTGAATAGTCTTACGAAGCACTGTGATATGTTGCTTGTTATGCTCTCAGCACAATTATCACTACAATAAGTGACCTTTCTTCCACTTTTTTTAGAAATTAAAATTTTAATGCAGTAATGTGTAATAGTGTCCTGCACAAGATATCTTATAAGAAGTTTCAAGACATGAGGGATTTTTCAAATGCTTTACTACAGCGAACTCTTATAAAACAAACGTTAGCAACACTGTTTGCAAGAAATTTGTTTCATTATTGTAGGTATAAGAGTAAAGGCTCAGTTAGCCGACTGTAATGTAATGTAACTGTAACGTAGAAAACAGCTGATCGATATTTTTATATGAAAAGTTGGTTACGTTACATTACATCTCTATAACCATTTTCATTACTTTTCACATAACAAAATCGATCAGCTGTTTCTTACTATTGCAGTTACATTACATTACAGTCGGCTAACTGAGCCTTAAAGAAGAAAACACTTCGTGACGGAAGAATTTGTGATACTTGCTTCTTTCTACGCATGAGCGCGTGTACAAACGCCATGCATGTATGTGTGTATGATTTTTTATTTTTCTGCGCACATGCAAAGGCACACACATGCATTAACATTAGTTGTATGCGGTTAACCACATAATAGCTTACCATCTACATATTACACACACACTCAAACGTACAATATGAAAAATAACAAGCATACACTAACCAACAGTACTTCTTTTGAGTGTTTGTTACAAACAAGCTGTCTTGCGACATCGCTTGTTAACACTGATATACACGTACACCAATACATCCATCGTGCTTCGCTTATAGTACTACAGCATTTATTATTGGTTTAGTATAATACATGCGACGTGAATACATTTAAAAATCATGACGTATTTACATTTAAAGGCTGTTTACGCAGGTCTCTAATATGTAATAAGTAAAAATACATTTACTACAAAGCAGAAAGTTATCGTTATCTCGTTTTTGTTGTTGTTTTTTGTTGATGAACAAAAGCGCTTAGTTCAATTTATCACAAGAAAAAGCTCTAAGTCCCTAAAAAATACAACTTAAACATTTCTGTCAAATTGTTCAATCACATGTATTAAAAATTGACTAACCGTTTTACAATAATTAATGTGCGCTAATTCTTTTTTTTAATATCAACGTGTTAGTATTGTATTGTTTTTTATCTGACCTGTAAAATTTTAATTGATGGCCTATATCGCACTGGAGCTGCAGCGACGCGACACTTGCATAAAAAAGTTTTATATCATACACTTGCCTAGTTGTTCAGTAGGCAATTAATGTGAAATTCTACATAAGAATTAATGCAAATAGTATTTTGTAAATGAACTTACCTCATGATTTTCCAAGTTCTTTTCAGAATTTTTTATATCCGCTTTGATCATTCCAATTTGTTTAGCCAAATATTCGTTTTCGCCTTTAGTAAAATTCAGTGAGCAATATTCCATTACATAGTTACGCATAATATTTTCATTTTGTTCGGAATCTGCATCAGCATTAAATATTTTTACTTTTTCCAGAAGCTTATCCTCAAATGCATTAAATGCTTTCACAAACTGTTCTTCCAAACTATTGCGTTCCTGGCAAGCCGACAAATATTTACCTACCATACCAAAATAACTTGATTTCGTTTTCATCAGATTTATATCAAAATTTGACAAAGCTTCGCGTTTATTAACTGCACTAGTTATATGAGATTCATTGGTGGTGGTGTTATTAAGCGATATAATATATTGCAATTGTTCTTTTTTAAGTCCCATAATCGCATTAAATATGAGAAAGACGGGTATATTGGTGAACATTTTACGCAGCTTAGTCCATAAATCATTTTTTGCTTCCTGTAATTCTTGTGCTTTAAGGATAATATAAAAATTTAATTAGTATAATAAACATATTGACCTATGTATATATCGTGCCATAACCGCCAAAAAAGCTTAAACGACATAATTTTCGAACTTAATTTTTTTTACCAAAAACAATTTGCGATCGTAATAAACGATTTTCGTAAAAAAAATGAGGCATAAAATATGTGTCGGTTAAATTTTTTTTGGCGTTTATGGCTCGTTATATGTACATACCATTAGTATTATTTTCACAAAATTTATAAAAATCTTCCAATTCCTTGAGTGCTTTGTTTACAGCTTCTGTAGCATTATTTCCACTTTTATTTTCATTTGTTAAAATTACCGGCATTGTGGCCTTGATTTTTTCATTGTTCTCCTTTTCTCTTTCGATTTCTTTATCCAATGCTTGGGACTTGAGATCCAAAATATGTACTTTAGTTTCTAATATATCACATTTATTCGACAGATTTATTTCTTGAATATCTTTTTGGAAAAGGTTATGAAGTTTTATATTTATTTTAAATTTGTTTAATATGTTTATAGAACTTACTTTTAGCTTTAATGGAAGCCGCTAATGTATCGTATTCAGCTTTACGTTCATCAAAACGTTGTAGTAAATTCTTTTGCTTTCTCTTAAGATCTTGAACTTTAAGATGTGTCTGCATTTCTCGGGGTAATAATAAACGTTCGGAAATCTTTAAAGTAAAGTAATTAATATTATAACTTTACCATCAAACAACATACTAGCAGAATACAGTGTTTCGCTTGAAAAACTCATCTAAAATTAGCCCAGATTTTAGAAGAGTTGTATGTTGTATGATCTTTATTATTTCCTTTAGTCAAGTCACCTGCTGTTAAATCGCGTGCTAACTCATTATTTTTTTGAAATCGATTTTTTTGTATATTTCGATAGAACATCTGTATCGGAAAATGCAAAATTTTAATTTAAAAAAAAAAATATAATGAATTAAGGCCTTTCTTTCCCATACTTGATTCTATTGTGAATGGAAGGATCTGATATTTTATTTATTTATTTATTTATACATATTATACAAAGTAAATTTGTATAATATGGTGTTGCACAAGTATGGGCGGAGTAACTAGACCATATGCCTAAGATGGTATTAACAGTATTTTAAAAGGTTTTGTGACTGACTGTACACGACCTATGCCTTCACACAGGAAGTAGTATTTATTTATTTATCTGTCTAATCTTAAGGAATAAGAAACTAAATTTAAATCCACTGTTTTAAATAGAAAATCTTATTTTCGATTGAAATCCTCATAATAATTCGGATTTCGCATTTTAACTTGTGTAAAAATTGTATATAAATAGCTTGTACTCCCAACTCCTGAGAGAAGAGTATATTTTAATTCTGCAAAACTAATTTTTTTGAGCCGTGACACTATTGAACTAAGTGAGCGGTACATACATATGGGCAATTCCATATAATGTCACGTGCGTTGACCAATCAATTAAGTTTGTATTTCAGATCAATGCGGTTTAATTTTTCCACAGGTAGAGCTATTTACGCTCCTCAAAAGTACATAAAATAAAGAAAAATTTAAATTTTCTCTGAAATACAAGCTTAATTGATTGGTCAACGTACGTGACATCGTACGAGACATTCTCTGAATTGCCTATAAACATGTATGTATGTACATTTAAAAAATATCATCGGCTCTAGGATTAGTATTTAGAAAAATACACTGCTTAAAGATACATATGTTTAAAGACTTTTAAATGAAAACAGTGTTGACCTGGTTGCCTTGATACGTTAAAAATTGTTGATCAAACATAAAAATTGCAGACAGATATAGCCCTGTCGATTGGGAGCTATCAGCTACCAGCAAAGCGATGTTTTACTCAATTGAGTTCATAGTTTGAATTTATTTCCTTACCGACAAGACTCGACCCTTGATTTTCTCCACTTTGTGTACTAATATATTTTCCTTAACAGTTTGAACTTCCTGTCGGGGACAAACACGATTCATTAAATTGCAAAAATAGTCCCGTTGACGAGATTTAAAGACACTGAAAATAAAATTCCGAAAGATACATATCTATGCACGTAAGTTTTGTTCACTTTTTGCTAACTTACGATTTTAAAGCATCCTCCCCAGGCATTGCATCGGCCGGACAACCTAGTTTTGTTGCCCATACTCGAAACGCTTCCATGTCATCTTCAATTGTCATTTTTCAAGGATTTAACCTTTTATGGAACAAATATTTATTTTTTTTTCGAAACTTGTCCGCCCAAATGATTTAAAAGTGCAACCAATTTTATTTCTTCTTCATAATAAAGATCAGTGATGGCAACGCAGCGATTCTTTTAAATCAATATAGGAAAAATGGTACCACAACTGATAAGGATGCCACACTACTCTTGTGCCAGAGTCAGCTAAGTGATGTAAAATATTTAACCCAAGAAAGCTAATAACTTTTCGTATGCGTACATATTGCGGTTCAAGGAATATCAAACAGGAACACACATTAGAGAGATTACTCATCAACCGATGTTTTATTTTCACATATATATAACAAACATCTCATTTGACAATTAATTCTTTGCGTTGCTTGGTAATTAAAATATTTTGATATTTACTTTGTGAAAAGTGCAGAGTTGCATCTAATGCAAGTACCTGTTTTTAATATGCCTTGTTGCAATCCATAGTACAATCAACTATCCCATCGGGGTATTGATCTTGATTGACTGATCCGAACAATCAAATGAACTTTATAAACTCTGAACAGTGATTGAACGAAAGATCAGATTTGTTTACTTTATGTTATTACCTTTGTTGACGCATATGTGTCAGACTTCATACATAAATCATATTATGCATTGGTGCTAATTTTAATATCGGTTCTGACGTTTGACTGGACAATGCAAAGAATGATGAACTAAGAAAGGACAATGGTAAAGTCAGAATCGTTTAACTAAACTAGTTCGTTGTCAGGAAAATGTCAAAAATTAAACTTTTAAAGTCCGTAAAGCGCCGTATTCACGTTCAAAATGCATGATCCAAGCATCGTATACGTGTGCATGAAGAACTTGGCATCCACATGCATGCATTGCACGATAAATTAATAGCATCTTGCTACAAGCTAATTGTAAGGCAATTGTCAAACTACATACAAAAACTATTTACGTATAGAATTTGACAGTTCTTTGTATAACCCAATGCTTTGAGTAGTTTATCTTCTTATGTTTGAGTTGCATACATGCATGTGCAAAAATCAAAAAATTTAGATTTTGCTTCAAGCATCGTCGGTGTGACACATACAAAAAAAAATTCACTAATATTATTATAATGCAGGTCATGCATTTTGACTGTGAATAATGCGCTTTACTCCGGATATATAAATTTTCAAGGATCAAAAATATCTAAACATTCTCAGAAACAACAAAAACTATATATTTATAAACTAAATATTTTTCCACATGCCGAGTTTTTCATTGAAACTCGCGTATTTCTTTTAAATAAATCACCGGATAGTCAACACTATTCCTTGATTAATTTGACAAGGCGCGCACTTTTTTGCTTTTTACTACGCCAACAACTGTCATTCGTATTTTTCTTGGTTTTTTTTCATTCAAAATTTTCTTGCACTGCTCCAGAAGTGAATATGAATTTTGTGTTGCACTTAGTTCTAAAAATAAATTAAAAGAAAGTCCTATCCAAAAATATGAAAACAATGAATAATGTGCATAAATATTTCAACAGACAACTGGGAACTTGTAAGTACTGCAGTAAAAAAATGCTAGTAAACAGCTAGTGTTATTATTTGCATTGAAAAAAAAGTTAAAAAGATGCGGAGGGGCTGGTGGCATAAAACCAAGAACAACATGTAGTTGGCGCTCAAAAAAAATTTTTGGCTCCAAAACCCCGATAAAATTGTCATGTAAAAAAAAATCTGGTGATGTGTACCAATTTGTTACAATTTGTGGAAGAAAGCTTGATCTTACATTATTTTATTGTCTATTTTTATAGCAATATTTACTTATTATTACAGCTAGTGACCTGAGCTATGACTTCGCTTTGAGACGTTTGTGTGTGGCAAAAGAAGATAGTTGGCGTGGAATTTTACCCTCAAATTACAGTTCAGATTATAATCCAGAACCACCAATATTCGCTGCAAAATTTGCAAATTGCGAGGGTTATCGCCATATACTGGCCATCGCTAACGAAGATGGCAAAATAGCCCTGCAAGATACCACACAAAGGAACTATGAACCTGAGGAAAAAGCTTTAACAGCGCCGCAATGTCACTACAATGCCGTTTTTGACTTGGATTGGGCTCCAGGGCAAATGCGTTTTGTATCTGCCTCAGGTGATCATACAGCGCGTCTATGGGAAGTAACTAACAGCGATATAATTGGCATACGACCGTTCGTGGGGCATACACGCTCAGTAAAAACGGCTGCCTTTCGTAAAAATGACTCGTCAGTATTTGCCACCGGCGGTAGAGACGGTGCTATTATTATTTGGGATACTAGAGCTAATTTAAATTTAGATATGACTCCAAGAGCTGATAATTGTATATATAGTGGTCATGTTGGGGGACCGGGAACACCGGTGTCTCAGAAAAAACGCTCGCGTACCCCCAAAATGCCACCGAACACAACATCAAGCAGTATCACTGGCTTAGCATTTCAAGTGAGTAAAGTTCTATCAAATTCAAAATATCAAGTTCCCAAGTTCTACATACAAATGTGGGTTTAAGGAGAAATGGCAATTAGCGCGTTGAGTTTTATATTCATACGCTTGAATAAAATAATTTGCCTGCAAGAAAAAGAACTGATCTGATTTCATATTTGATCCTTGTGATCTGGAAGTAGTGCAAATTTTGCCCATTTCCAATCATTTTTATCTTTTAATCAGGCATAATTTCTTAAGCGAGTTTAACGAAGTGCGTAGCGGCACAGAAAAATGCCGGTATTTTCCCTGCTAAAATTATTTTTAATTTTTCATCAGTTGTTTAGAAATTCATAGTATTATGTCTATATATAAAATCGTACTGTGTATTTGTTCGTAACACATGATCTCTGCAACTATAAGAGTTGTGGAGCTGAAATTTCAACACAGGTTCGGGTCAATACCTGGTAGGTTTTTTTTATTGTTTTTGACCCAATAACTCTTCACAGTGTGGAGTAATTTATAGTTAAAAAAAAATATAATAGTTGAGGGTAAGATGTTTGCCGGGCTTAGCTAGTTAATTAATAAAAAATATATGAAATGTTTGAAAAGCATGAAAATACTGAAACTAAGCCCGATTAATATATTATTTCTGGTTAAAATTCATTCTAGTTCATTTAAATTTAAATATACAGGCATGTTTTGAAAATCACATTTGATTTTAAAAGTAATAATGGTCATGCAGATATTATTTTTACTCTTTTTAACTTACTTCAAAAAAGGAAGATGTTATAGATTCGTCTAAAAAAGACCAGGAACACGGCTACAATTATGATATACTTATTTGACTGGTGGTGCTACTTAACCTATTTTTAAGAAACTTTCCTTTAAAATTTTATATTATATTTTAAGTGTTCTACTTTACCGATTTTTATAAAACTCACAACACACACTCTGATCTCTGAAAAGCACACAATCCTGCATTTAAAAAATGTGCGGAGGCACGCCCATTAAAATTTAATTTTGTATTTCACGTATGTACTTCTTAACCAGATTTTAATTTATTTTTTTTTTTTTTTTTGAAAGAGTTTACTTCCAGTTTGGACCATAAATTTTTTCGAAAATGTTTTATCAGGGGGCAAATCGCGGTACTCGTTATCGAACGAAATTACGAATAGAATTTATATGGAAATATTTCGTAATTTCGTTCGATAATGGGTGGCGCGATTTGCCAAAGATTTTAAATTTTTCTATTGTATAGAACAACAAATATCATTTCTGAAAGAAATGTATCATCATATATGATTTTAAAAACGTCACATGTGATTTGAAAAATGTGGTTTTTAGAACATGTTTGATAAATATATAAATATGTATGTAATAAAATATAATTATAAAAAGGTCAAATAAATAGTCAAAAATCAAATACATATACATGCTTATCATGAATAATAATACATGGAAAAAATATGTATCACATTAAGTTCTTTTTTTAATATGAAGTAATTTTAAAATGATTTCAAAAAGGAAGAAGTTGTCTTTTTTATCTTATTTTTTAATATTCGCTGCCTCGCGCTTGCCAATTTTTTAACCGAGTCAAGTGTATTAATTTTTTATCCATTCCGTTGTCTGATTTTCGCGATATCTACTATAATTGAAAATATCAGCGCAAAAGTGGTGTAACCCACATTGGTTTTTTGATTGCTGTTCTGATGATAAATACATTATTTACAATACCAACTATCAAAAAAAAAAAAAAAAAAAAAAAAAAAAAAAGTAGAGTAAGCAACCTTTTGTTGTTCTAAAGAAAATGGAGCTGAAAAATCATCTTTTCACAGATCATAATATTAAAGAGTAATACAGCAATTAAATAATTGAAAAGAGCAATTGTTTTTTAAATAATTAGATGTGGGTTACACCACTTCTGCGCTGATAGCCTCAATTAATCTCTCTATTCTATAACTATTTTTCAACGTCACGTCAATACAATACCAAAAAGTGTCTCGCTAGTCGAATCGTTGCCAACAACAATTAATTATTTTCTCACTGGTTTTTCACTTTTTCTGCACTTAGAGAACAATTAAAGACTGTCAATAGCATTTAATTATTGCTGAGAACGGTTAGACAACTACTTTTTAGTATTGAAAATTATCATACAACTCCGAAGAAAAGAAAATATCTTTCCATAAAAATAACTGGAATCTGCAATTTCAAACATAAAATAAACTTTAATTTCAATTCTCTTGCATTTTATTTTATTTTTTTAGGATGAAAACACTTTAATATCTTGCGGAGCAGGAGATGGCATTATTAAAGTGTGGGACCTTCGCCGTAATTATAGTACCTACAAAAAAGAACCACACCCAAAACACAGTTTGCCTTATGCCGGCTCATCGACTTTTAAAGGCTTCACAAATTTAATAGTAGATGATTCAGGTTGTCGCCTTTTTGCCAACTGCATGGATAATACAATTTATTGTTATAATTTAAATTCATATTCTCCAAATCCAGTGGCGCGCTATCGTGGCCTTTTAAATAGTACCTTTTATATAAAATCTTGCCTTAGCTCGGATGGCAAATATTTGCTTAGTGGCAGTTCGGATGTGAAGGCTTACATTTGGAATTTGGACTATCCGGATGAACCGCTGGTAGGTTTGTCTGGCCATACGGTGGAAGTGACGTGTGTAGCATGGGGTTCTACACACGATCGTCCAATTGTTACTTGCAGTGATGATGCTAGACACAAAATTTGGCGTATAGGGCCAGAAAAGTGTTCGGTCTCGGACATAGCGGACAATTATCGTGGTCAGGCAGACTATGTTAGAAAATTTTCAAAGCCAATCAATTATACACCGTCTACGCATAAATATAATCTAAGGGAGTTGGAAAGCACGCCCAGATCTCTTAAGAGGATGGTTGAACAAAACGAAAGAACTCCTAACACTGTAGAAAAAATATCCATGAAGCGAAGTTTCTTAGAAATGTTGGGTTGTTCTTCGACAAATCCTAACGGTGATGATAGAGCAGATATCGAGGTATTTGAACCTAAGAGGCCCAAGACTTTGGAAACTCGTGGACGTAGATTATTTAGCCCTTGTTCTTCTAATACGTCCGGAGCGTCTACAAGTTCGGCAGCCGCCTTAGCATCGAGAAGTATTTTTAAACAATTATCTAGTATACCAGAAGAACGAAATGTTAATAATAATGTGAAGACAAGTCCTTTATCACATCACGATAACTTGCTAAATAATGATTCAAATCAAGAAAACAATGAAGCTGCAGCTTTGAAAACGCCACCCTTAAATGTAAATTATTCACCATTGTCGGAAAGGCGAGTAGGCTTGGAAATGAATTCTTCAATTGTTGCGCTAACATCACCTCCATCTTCCAATGTTCAGTCTGGGCATACACCTGTGCAACAACCTTTCTCTTCCATGATATTTTCACCCACTTCAAATTTACCAAATTATGTATTAGATGGTGAAGCACCACATCTTGGTATTATGTCACCCAAACGGAAGCTAAAAGATAAAGTGGATTGGCTTACTAAAATACGAAAACAAAAAATGCTGTCCTCCTGTCGAGGGACTTCGTTGACTGAGAAAATGCAAGAAAATCAGCCACATCTTGCAAGCCATACAAATGAAGTGAATGGCACAGGAGCAATCGCTACAGTAACGCAAGTGCCGTCTCCGCGTTTGCAAAGTCTTCGTAATTCAGAAAGCAGTCCCAGATCTAATAGCCCTCGAAGGCGTTTGTCCCAAATTAATCTTTCCTCACCATCATCCTCTTCACATCATCAGCATCAACCGCGAACTCCCACCTCCAGTCGAAGAAACAGTGAAACCACTCTGTTGCGCTTCTTTAGCGTTCAAGCTCAAAATACCTCCTCCTCTTCCTGCTCGTCCAGACAACAGCGGATGTCATCGCTAAGTACGGCTGATGTGGGAGAAATGAGACCTTTGTCCCCCATTACGGTAAATAATACATCTATTAATGATAATGCAGTCTCATCTAGTAATATGAACCTCAATGGCCCTGCTCTACATTCAAGTGCGTCATCGTCAACCGCCTGCTCAGAGTGATTTAGATAAACAAATGTATGAGTTAAGTTGTTATTTTTTTTTTACTTCCACTAAATTATCTTATTTTCATATACATGCATATAAACATACATACATACATATTCTTTTTTTTTAATTTTTGTCACAATTTTTATTTTATTTTGTTTTAACAAACGTTGTTGTCTATTATAGATTTCACGTAAATTTCATATTCTTATTTCTTTAATTAATAAGTTTTTGTTTCGTTTTTATATATAAAAACATTTTATAATTTTATAAATTATTTAGTTCGTATTATAAGCATGAGTGAATTTTTTTTATAAAAAAACTAATTCGTCTTAAATTGTTTAAGATGAATCTAATTTTTTACTCTGGTTTTAACCGTAACAAATTGGCAACCAATTTATTGTTGTAGAAAAGTGTGTAAATCATTATTTCCGCAGTGGAAAATGGCTAATATAATATAATAAAGACTTTATAAAATAATTTATAACTCCAAGTAGTTTGGTAATTGGTTGGTTTTCTTTTCTTATAAGTAAAAGAAAAGTCTGATAAATTTTTAATTTTTTCGAAAGTTCAAAATTCAATATTAATTTTAGATTTTGTCACATTGCCATATACATATGTATGTGTATATGTACATTAAGATTACTGAGGAAAGAGAAAGTTTTCGGTTCACTTGGGTCCATTCATTTAGATACCTTTTGTGTTAATACATATAAGGAAGGTACTTCTTTGTAAGTTCAAGTTAAAAAGAAAACATAAATTTGAAACGTTCATAATTTTAGGTTAAAAAAAAACTAAATTGCTGTTCTGTGACTTATACCCGTAAACATACATACTATTTATAAAGCCAAACTTTAAACAATTTTGATACGAGCATAAAGAACAATAATCGGTTCAGAGTAAATTTCTCGTTTTCAAAACGAAATAAAATTTGTTTTGTTCTGTACACCGAATTCACATAGTTTTACTCGGTTTCTTATCGAGTAAACATACCTGTTCGAAAGTGAATCGAATATGCTATTATTTTAATAAATCACTGAAGAAACATCAAAAAACAATTAGTCCTGTTCCCTAAATCGAATCGATTTGAAATCGTACGATTTCCAAAATAAATAATGGCCCTTCAGACGTGTTTAAAATCTGATACGATAAATTTCTTTCAGATGTGATATTTGAGGCTCTGTATAATAGAGAAATTTAATCAAATCTGAAAAAAAATTACATTATCGGAGTTAGTGTTTTAAAATCTATTTACAAAACATTGCCGATAATTTGATGTCTTTTATAAACAAATTATTACAAGATTTTATGCAGTTTGATACATTTAAGTGTAAAAAATTGGTTTTAAAAACACTCTAACGTTTGTTTACAATTTTGCTCCAAGTATGAAGAAAAATTATCTGTCAAAGATTTATAATTATATATATTTTATTTATTTATTTAGTACATATTCTGCAAAGTAAATTTGCAGAATATGGTTGCACAAAAATGGACAGGTGACTAAGACCATATGTCCATGATGTTAACAGTATTCTTAAAAATGTTTTTGTGACTGACTGTACACGACCTATGTCTTCACATAGGAAGTAGCAACGTGGTTGTTAAGGAAATTCCACAAAAGAACCGCAAGATTAAACGGTAATCCGTGGCAGACCAGTCAACCAGTGCGAGTGAGACGCAAAACTCTCGAAGGCCTTGTTTATTGGCCTGGTTGCATTTAAGAAATAATTGCCAACGACGCGTGATGTTGACTCGCCCAGAGCTGCTTTACGAATCTATATATATATATATATATATATATATATATATATATATATATATGTTCCCGTCGTTTCTATAAGGAGCATAGGGCCTCAAAGATTTAGAGCTGGGCTTATTTTTTGTTTAAAATGTGCTTTCTTTTATTAACAGCTGACTTTGACTTTGAAAATTTTTATTCGAATTTAATTTCGAATGTCAAAAAATCGGGTAATTTGTAAAGCACAAAATAAAAATTTACTTGATTTTTCAAAATTTTTTGTTTCTTAAAACGATTCGGTTTACAGAACATACCAGAATAATTCGTTAAGTTTTCTTAAAATGTAATTCACTTCAAATCATTCTTATAATACAAATTTTTTTACATTGTTTCCTTGTTTTGTTTTGTTTGTTTGGGGGGAATGCTCCCTCCGCCCAAAAAGAAAAATTGTTGTTGCCTCTCTAGAATTATTAAAAATTGCATTTTACTATTTTTTTATTATTACTCATGAAAATCACGTCATAATGCCCCCATAGAAAAAATTTATAGCTACGCCCATGCTTCTACACAAGTATGAAACCAATAGAATCCTATCTTGCTTGAACAGCTTCGTAAGTCCATTTGGGAATATTCAGGATTGTCACAGAAATCGATCGAAATGGTTTTGGGTACAGATTTATATTTCGATAGATTTTGTTTTACCTTCTCCAAATTTCGATTCGATTATTTTCAATTTATATGGGCAACCAAATTAAAACGAAATCTCTCATTTACTTGAACAATGATGCAGGTGATTATTTGAAAAGCGAGTAAAAATTAATATTATAGTCATGGCAAATACTCACGATGCTTTTTAAAAAATCGATTTTTTTTAAAGAAATTTATGAACTGATTTTCATGCAATTTTTTTTTAACAATTTGCTGAAATTTATATGAAAAGAATGTTTTGCTTTTTAATTCGCATAAAAAGAAACGAGTTGTGAAAATGGTAAATTTTTTACTCTTTTGCCTGAAAAGAAAATATCATTGGAATCGTCAAAAAAGTTTTTTTCTTAACACTTCTCATTCGGTGATTAGAAATTGTAAAAGGTTAATAATTTTCACAACTCGTTTCTTTTTATTAAAAAATTTCAGTAAATAGTGTAAAAATCATTAGAGATGATCCAAATTTGCATCACTTCCGGATCGCAAATTCTAAATTTTCATGACTTCTTGCGAATGCCTTCTTATTTTGAATTTGAATATAATTTTTGTGGCTAAATATTAAAATTTGCTTATTTTCAATATAAATTTTCCATCGAAAGATTCTTTTCGACATCGTGAAAGAGGCAGATATGGCTGGTATCGATTAGGTTCTATATAAAAAAGGAATTTCCTGCGCATACATACATATCGAGCCTTGAGCGCAACATTATCGCGACAATAACCAAACTTTACAGGAGAGCGTTTTTTTTTCGATTATTTCCAAATGTATGGATAAAATTTAAAATGTTTTTATGCAGTTTGTGATAATTTTGTCCTGGCCAGTGATTGGGAGAAATGAAGACAAATCACAAAAAAAATTTTGAGTGGCTACACTACACAATGCAAGTTCATTTTAATTTAAATTATTATTCACTAATAAAATCCTTTTTTTTTTAATGTAAACATCTACTTACGATAAAATATCAAGCTCCGTATTTTTGAAACTACGCAATTTTGATATTTTGACAATTTCGAATTTTGAGCTATGTCATGAAATCTTAATTTGCTCAAATAAAAAAAAAATCACCGGATGTCGCTTACGATAATGTTGCGCTCAAGGCTCGATATACATATTTATGGTATATACCCAGCAAAAAATAAATGAATGCGTTCAAAATGAAGTAGTGTTTCATGAGTTCTTGAGCATGTGTTTCTTCGCATCGCAAAACGTAAATAATGCTATAGTTTTTGAACTCATTAAAAACGCATGCGACGAACGCATGCATACATTGAAATTAATATCCAGCAAAAAAAGCATGCAAAAACGGATTAAATCATCACATTGAAACATTTTCATAAAACAAGTTTTATCTCCAATAAATAAGAGTTCAATAGCTCATTGGTAGAGAGTATGCCTTAACAGTCAGAACAGCACGGTTCGTATCTTGGCTACGACTTTTTTTTTCGTTTTGTATTTACGTGAAAAAAACGTCATCGAATCATGGGTTCTTGCATGGGTTCTAAGCACTCATTTCAAACGTCATCGAATCATGGGTTCTTGTATGGGTTCTAAGCACTCATTCGAATGATGAGCAGTTTTGCTAAATGTGAACCCATGCTCGTCAATGACACGCCTGTGTTAAAATCATGCGTTCTGCACCTAAGTTGAACCAATGTATTTGCAGTAGAACCCATGCATTAACTATTTCTTTTGCATATCTTTTATTGCTGGGTAAGTCTAATGTTTTTCACTATCATTTTTTTATTCAACAATAAACTACATACATACTTAATATTTAAAATATTTCTTCTACAGTTTTTTACTCTCCGATTTGGCTTGAGCAGTTGTATCATTAAGAGATTGATGTTGGGCTTCATTTAAATCCTGCTGCTGTCCGCCTATGATAGTACTTTGCTTCAATGTTTTAAACATATTGCGGCCTACACCGAACAATAAAACTAAATGGCACAAGTGTAACATAAAACTGGAGAAATCCGTGCTGGGATAAGTATTCCAACAAAATTCCACAATCCCCAATAGCAGATAACGTAATCCCAAACTGTAGTTTGTAGACCATACCAAATATGGTAGTGAGTGAAAGTACCAAACATAAAATTGATAGTGTAAGGAACGAGCGCACACTACACCAATAAAATTGCAAAGGAAAAAGGGCAATAAGGCTAATTGAGTACATTGATCAAAATGTATAGAAACTTTATCTGCTACGTCGTTGTGGGTATTTGAGTCGTTTGTATTTTGTTGCGGTTTAATAGGCCCTTTAAGACCAGTAGACTTCTGTAAGCCTTTTTCAAAACGGCGAAGAAAAGCTTCTTGTTCAGATGTCAGTCTTTCCTCCTCCTCCTTCTCATTATTTTTATTCTGAATTTTGGCGGCAGACTTTTTTGATTTTTTACTTTTCTTCTCTTTCAGTTTCTTGTTCTGCTGATCCAGTTGAGGCTGCAACTGACACTGCAGATCTCTAAGGCGGGTATAATTTTTGAAAAATAATATTGAAGGTTTCGCCAATACAACCAAAAGTAGGATATGTAGTATTAATAACGCCAAATGGAAATATTTATTTTCGAAATACTCTCCCTGCAGAAATCTATAATTTACGGTCCATTTATGTTCGAAAACGCGTCCTAGATCAAAACTTCCTTTTACATACTCCCATGGATGGGTTAATAAAAATGGCAGACCCAATAACAGCTGCACTAGGCCACAAACAGCCAATTGCACTGTGGTACTTATAAAACCCAAATTAATGAAGTAGAACAACAAAAGAGCCGGAGCAAAAAGTAAAACATTCATTTTACAGCCAACGCCCAAACTGAAGCATATACTACCCCAGGTCCAACGGTGGTCCATAAATAGATTGAGAGCAGCGTATAGAAAAAGTATGGCCACTGGATCATTGAAGAGACGCAGAACATAAATTGAATGTATACGATAAGAGGTAAAGGCACTGACTACTAAAACATACGGTGGTACTTTGCGGCTTTTGCCATAGAGACGTAAGACCAGCCACATTTGCAGTAAGTAGATAAAGCCGAACACATATTGGGCTAAATGTATATTTTGTCCATGTGATGTAAGAAAGTAAAAAGCTGAATAAATGTATACAAAGGCAGCAGGATATACCAAAGGACCCGTATCACCTAAAAATATAGAAATTGAAAGAAAAATATAAATATTACAGAGTCTTGCTTAGTGCCGGCTCAGACTTCCAATTTTTGTTGCATCAACTTTAAATTTTTTAGTGAGAAGGAGCGAGAGAGGAATATAAAATGTATATATGTACATATATATTTCTATTTCAACACTCTTCCACATATTCAAGAATTGCTGCAAGAAAAATTGCAAGTCTGGACCGGGACTTAGACAAAAATTTACCAAAAATTTATATATGTATGTATCTGTGGCAATATGAAATAAGAGCTTAGGCAGACTTAAGCAAATCACGGTTTCTCGGAAGTTTTGAACCTCCGTTAAGGTATTAAAAATGTCTAATGCATGATTCTACTTTTGTGTGATCCTTTCTTTCCATTTTTGGCGTTTTCATCACTGAAAATTCCTACTGGAACATAATACAGCATAATAAAGCTAAATTTTCTCAAGTATACTTAAGCTACTATTCAATATTGCCATATACTATGAACATAATGGAACAGAATTGGCCTTCATATCATTTTTTATGTATCTTGTGTAAAAGATCTAAACGAATATCTTTCTACCCCTTGATATCAAGGATATTGTTTTATATTTACATTAAATTTAAGTAAATTAAACATTTTTAAGTGTGTAAATCTGTGTTTTCATGAATAACAGCGCATGTACAAAAATCGATTTTTTTAAGTAGAGCCCAAAAAGTTCTTTTGGAAAAAACGTAGTTGTGTCGTTTTAGAAAAATATGATTTATATACGTCCATATATTTTAAAATTTTTTTTAGGCCTTTTTAAAAAGCATTTAATACATACATATGTATGTATATAACAATTGACTTTATAAACTCGCGAGAGAAATGTATAACATAGGTTGTTATTCATAAAAAGCATGATATATAAACGCTTTATCAGTAGCTCTTAAAAGGTTAATACGTTGTGTAATAACGGCCATTTCATATTGTGAATGTTTATTCTGTATTTTTTTTTGTGCAGCACGGAAGTTACGGCATTTCATCAGCTGTAGATTGTGTGATAGAATTTTGTACGCTGGAGCTTTAAGTGCAAAAAAAAAAGAAATAATCTATGTAAAAATGATAACGTGTAATCGGTTAAGTCTGCACATTTTGCGTCAAGTATCAATTAAAAGTGTAACACAAAAACCTCTGCTAGCAATAGAAAACTTTGGATATAGCAGAGGAAATTCTAAATTCTTGGCAAGTCTAAGTTTATTAAATGGAAATTGCATTTCACAAAGACGACTCAAGCAACAGCAGAAAAGTCAAATACAGCGCAACTTTCATACCTCACATAAATGCAATGCTAAAGATTACTATCAAACGCTGGGTGTAGCGAAAAATGCTTCTGCTAAAGAAATAAAAAAGGCTTATTATCAGTTGGCAAAAAAATATCATCCCGATACTAATAAAGACGATCCGGATGCCAGTCGCAAGTTTCAAGAAGTTTCTGAAGCTTACGAAGTTTTGAGTGACGATACTAAAAGGCGTGAATATGATACATACGGGCAAACATCGGAGGACATGGGTCGCCAGGGTGGATTTGGCGGCCATGGTCCTCAAGGATTTTCGCAAAATTGGCAATTTAGATCTACCATAGATCCGGAAGAGTTGTTCCGCAAAATATTTGGGGAAGGAAACTTTCGCTCCAATTCATTTGATGATTTTTCTGAGTCTCAATATGGTTTTGGCCATGCCCAAGAAATTGTGATGGACCTAACATTTTCTCAAGCCGCTCGAGGAATAAATAAAGACATCAACGTCAATGTTGTAGACACCTGCAAAAAATGTAATGGCAGCAAATGTGAACCGGGTACAAAACCGGGTAAATGTCAATATTGCAATGGCACAGGTATGGAAACCATTTCAACTGGTCCATTTGTTATGCGTTCCACTTGCCGCTACTGCCAGGGTACCCGTCAATATATCAAATATCCCTGTGCTGAATGTGATGGTAAAGGTCAAAATGTGCAAAGAAGAAAAGTTACTGTACCCGTGCCGGCTGGAATTGAAAATGGCCAAACGGTGCGAATGCAAGTGGGTAAAAAGGAACTTTTTATCACTTTCCGTGTAGAACCTAGTAAATACTTCAAGCGCGATGGGGCCGATGTCCACACTGATGCTACAATATCTCTTTCACAGGCTGTATTTGGAGGCACCGTGCGAGTTGAAGGTGTATACGAAGATCAATGGGTTAACATTGAACCTGGCACTTCATCACATCACAAAATTTTCCTTAGAGGCAAAGGCCTCAAGCGAGTCAACTCTTATGGACATGGCGATCATTATGTAAACATTAAAATAGAGATACCGAAAAATCTAACAAAGGAACAAAAAGAACTGTTATTACGATATGCTGAATTGGAAAGCAACACGCCGGGCTCGATAAATGGATTAGCAAAAAGAAAGGATGGCAGCAAAAAGGCAACGTAATGTATTATCAAAATTTAAATCATTCTTAAAACGTTTTAAATGTCCTTATCAATTTCAACACTTTTCAAATTACAGTTCAAATGCTACACA
Source organism: Tachina grossa (assembly GCA_949987645.1). NCBI lineage: Eukaryota > Metazoa > Arthropoda > Insecta > Diptera > Tachinidae > Tachina > Tachina grossa. The sequence continues at coordinate 43,914,038 of OX465278.1, read as the reverse complement.
AAATTTCACAAAAAGTGAAACCGATTCCACATCAACTCAATCATCTAATGCAGGAACATCAGCTAAAGAAGAGCAAGATAAAAAAGATTCTGGGATATTTTCAAAACTTAAATCCATGTTTAATTAGTTTACTTTTAATAATTGGCTGTCTGATAATATTCTATTAAAATTTCGTTTGCTTTTGTTGCTAAATATTAGCAAGAGGCTTTGTAAAACAAATGACTATTAAAAATAGTTCGATTCTTACGTCATAAAAGTAAATTTTATGAAGGGAAACAAAACCAAGAAATGTTTATATTGCATTACAATTGTTGAGTTGTTTTACATTAAAAATAACAATAAATAGACAAAATAAAGCGAAAAAGGAAATACATTTTCAAGTTTTTATTTTGAAAATTGTTCAAATACATTTTCAAGTATTTTTGAAAATTGTTTCAATTTTTTGGTATTGTATTGACATTATGTCGATGTTGACAACTGGAATAAGGTTGATTTTTTGTAATTCTCATTTTCTCCATACAAAATTTGTCAATGCCCTTAATTTATAGTGCCGCTTTCTTACGGAATATGTATTTTTTTTTTTTTTTTTTGTTGAAAAATTAAGAGGGCACTTAGTTCTGGGAGTGACTGTATGTGAAGAATTTTGGTTTATTTTCTACTGAGTAATTAATTTAACCAACGATAAAACACAACCTAAGCTCAAATGAATTGCGTTCATAATTAAAAACAAATTCATTATAAAACTTGTGTTAAGAACAACAACTGTTATATTTATAAAAATACAAGACTTGCCAAATAAAAAGAATCTCAGCGAAAGTAAACAAAAATAGATCAAGCTAAAATCACTACCTGGACATCAAAGTATTATAGAAATAATAAATATTAAATAACATTATATTGTAAGTAATACAATACCTTTTAGGAGTGCATAGTTTGTGGTGCCATTCAAGAATCCTTCACACTCCTGCATATACGCTTTCCAGTCGATTTCCGTATATGGCACACGATTTATAATTATAACATTCAACAGAAACTCGCCCAACAAAATGAAGACGGTGACAATGGGCAAGGCAGACGGGTCAAATATGAGGTATTTAAAGTATTCAAAATTTATATATTTTTTGTAAAACGTGTGTAGAAAGCTTTTACTGCTAAAACGTTTACTGGCGGCTGCACGGGCTATAATTGCTGTAGGCTTCGTGGACGGTGGCGCCATAATTGCCCACAGAATTTATAAAATATAACCGGCTGCAGTGTTTTGTAGATTAATGTGGTTTGATCCATGTGTACTAGAGCTGTGTCGTTCATGAACGAACGAGTACAAATGAACGAATCAGTAAAGCCAGAGTGAGCCGGTCATTTTACTGAGCTGTTTTGGCTCACAGTGCTGATAAAAAGTACAATTGAACGAAATGAACGAACAAGCGCACTTGAGTGTTTTTGTTTTGTTTTTTTTGCTTTTTCTTTATTCGTGCGAGATTTTTTGTCACATTCTGGTTTTCATTTGCCTGCTTTTAGTAGCAGTATGACCATTATGAAATTAATAAAATTGCCATTAATATTTCTTAAGTTTTTAGAACATATTAAGAGTTTTTTAAACAAATTTACCTATGTAGATAATAATATAAACAGTCTATTTTGATTCTTTATATGTGGCTCTTTTGCCAATATGAATCTTTTGATTTCTTATTCCTTTAATATTTTAAACATTTTACTTGCTGATTTTTTTTTGTGTCTTATATTTTCTATTGTTTGTTTTGCTTAGTTTGCAAAACAATTCATAACAAACTCACTGGACAAATGCCATTTTTATTTGACGAATCAGCTTTTGGTATTTTGTTTTTATTTCATTCTATTTCTTGAAAAGAGCGGATGAACGAAATGAACGAACTCGTTCTTTTTTAGAAAATGAACGAAAATGAGCGGTCACTTGAATGAACGATTTGGCACAGCTCTAATGTGTACAAAGAACAAAAACAAATAACATGGTGGTTAGCAAACAGCTGTTTAATAATAATTGTGATTGAGAAGTATGTTCAATGATTATAGGGAACAGTAGCTGGTGTTATTTAAAAAAAAAAAACCGTTATTATTTTAATTAGTGCTGCAAATATTAGGTTTGATCCCATTCTTTTTGGACAAAGTTCGGTAAAATGACAACAAGCTATAACATCTCTCAATAATGCAAAAAGTTTACAAAAGTACGGGACAGAGTAGCAAACCGACCCAAAAATTTCGGCGGCGCCTGAAAGACAAATATTTTCGGCGGCGGCGGCTGAACGGCTAAACTCCGTTTTGTTTAAGCATTTAAAAAATTTCTTGAACCCAGTATGTTTCTGGAAAAGAACGTGAATTATTAAATCACCACGTTGTAAAATTATTTACTTTGGAATAGTTTGAATATTACACCAATTAATTGATGTCCTAAATGCCAAGAAATGTAATTTCGTAAATTATCTTTTAAACCATAGAAACATATTCATTTAAGATTTCCGATGGAATTAAAAATTAGTTAGTTTATTGCAACACTGCTACGGATGAACGAATAAACTGCTTTCAAGAAATAATTATTAAAAAGTCGCCTGACTGCTGCGACAAAAAAGGCTATGTAAACGTGCATGGATTTAAGACTCCAAAAAAGAGAACGTAAGTGTTGTCGCAGCTACGTTTCCGTTCATATAAACATTCTCTTTCTATGTGGAAGCAAAAACAACTATCTTTGAGGGACGCTCGCTATCATATTCAATACGAAATTTAAATAAAAACTATACGGAAATTGACTAGACACAATTTTAAACATAATTCAAAAAGTATAAAAAATAAAATAAGACAAAGTATCGGCTGAGTATGAAGCCGCCGATAAGCCGAGTGGTTCGGCGGCGGCTCGACTTGTTGAAAAAATCAGCTGAGCGGCTAGCCGACAGCCACGCCACTACGGCTTGCTACTCTGGTACGGTAACACGAAAAACCAAAAATTTTACCAAAAGCCAACGTAAATACATACTTATGTACATACACTCGCATGCGTTTACATGCTGTTGCATATCTAGAATGTTTTGTTTCTTAATTTTATATAAAAACTTATAAAACTTAGTTCACCACTAGTTTATAAAACTTTTTGCTACAACTTTTTAATGTTTTTAGTGTTTAGGACAATTTAATTTTACTTTGTTATTGGTTATTTTTCAAACAGCTGATTGTTTTTCGGCGTGCCCAAACTAGCCTAAAGAAAAATTACGGGCTGTTTCGTGTAAGAAGAAGAAGAAGAACATTAATCTCTGAAAAGCTCCCTTTATTGCCCAAACTTTGAGTACGGGAACAGTTTTCGGTAAAGTTTGGATCCGCGGGCGCCTAATGTGGAGTACGGGATCAAACCTATTGTATGCACACTGAACAAAAAAAAACTTTCTTAAAACAGAATTTTGGATTTTCATGTTAAAAATGCAGCATTTTTATTAATTTTTTTTAAAATAGGAATGTTTCTTTTAATATTAATACATAAAATTGTTATTTTTATAAATTAATAAACCTAGTTCTATTTCATTAACGTTTCTTTTTAAAATGAAATTTTTTCTTCGTGATTTTAAAACTATTTTTTGTTGTAGATATCCCGAGCTTTTCAAGCCTTGTGTCAGGAAGCGTGTTCGACTCCTACCGGAGACTCTATGTGCTTCTACAGAGAAGCCAAAGTAGATTGTAAAATAAAGTTCACTTTATAATTTTAATTTTTGCAGCTGTTGTAGTTTACTATCTAACTCATCTTGGAAAAGAAACATTCAGAAAGGACTTAATGTCTCGTACGAGTGTGTTGTGCTCAGCGTTGCCACGACCAAAAAAATTTTGTAACCACAATACAAAAAAAGAGTAACCAAATGCAAAAAAAGTAACCAAAATTTTTATGTATTTAAAATACTGTTTTACTTGTACTTCAGTTGAAAAATATACATACATATATTAATATATAAAATGGTATAGTATAAATTTGTACTTCACGTATGTATGTATGTATATATATATAGCTTATTTATTAACTCTGTGGCAATAAATAATAATGGCTTAAGTTGACATAAGTGTTTTTTCATTTTATTACATATTCTTATTCTCTTCTTCAAGATCTATCACTCAACTAAATTTCAATTAAAAAATTTAATTTTTAATAAAACTGTACGCATTTATATTTAACTTAAGTCTTCTTGGAAAATAATACGTAAGCCATAACATCTTACCTCAACTTAATTTTTTTTCGGTAGCTACATCAATATTAAAATATTTGAGCATAAAAACTTGTATACACTTAAGTTCAATAACTAACATCCCATCCAAATTATTCTTCATTAAAAAAAGTACTTATTTCGACTTACCATCAATAAAAATTATTTTGCCTTTCAATATAATAGCTTAAGTGCACTTTAATTTTTATTTTTCTAACAATGGATTTTTTCATAACATCTTAACTAAAAAACAACGAATATTAACTAATAAAACGCTTTCTTTTTTTTATAAAATTAACAGTTTTGTTCTAAATAAATGTGCATCTTTTTCGGAGGCTAAAAATTTTATATAAAAACCAAACACAATTAATTTTAGACAAACATGAAATTTCGACTTAAGCCATTATTATTTATTGGCACAGAACTTAATGTAGTTAATAACACATGTGATATTTTTTTGCTTGAATTGTCGAATTTGCTAAATATTGTAAAATAGATTGCAAATAAAAGTTTAATAAAAAAAGTTGTAAAACTACATATATCTTATTATAATTAATAAAATAAATCAATAAAATCAATTTTGTAAAAAAAATACTTCAGGAAAATTATTAGAAATTTCAAAAATTGGCTTGTTTTTATGGTTAAGCAATTGTCTATATGCATTTCCTTCCCGCTTGTGGAACTCTTCAGTAGACTTCAACCCAATAAATTTTTGAATTTAGTTAACAAACTCCGTATGTTTATAGTAAGACTCTTAATACTATATCGAGAATCACAATATACAAACATAATAAGTTTGAAAACCTCAAACAAAAATCTTTACAAAACAAGCATCTTTATTCAACTATGCATCAATTTTATTTATTAGAAATTCCAAACCAAAATATTTTTAGCAACAACAAATAATATATAATTTAATTACATTCGTTATCAAAACACAAGACTGTATATGTAGATAAAGTATTAAGTTTGTTAATATTAAAACAAATCTTTGCCAGACCAAAAATAATGGGAATTGTTTCGATTGATGCACCTTTCTTGCATTATTGAGTTTACAGCCTTAAAATCGAGCCTATTCCTATATATAGTTTTGACTAGACTTAGCTGCGAAAATATCCTTTCAGCAGCAGCCGAACTGTGTGGCAGTGACATTAAATTTTACATTAAATTAATTAAATCATAAAAATATTTTTCGTTCAATCCATTTGTATGTTTTGAAACCGCGTCCCAAAATTCAACTATGTCCATATCATCACTTACTTCTAATTTAGAAAATTTGCCAGCGGTGGCTGTTACCCGACTCTCAGCTGATCGGTCGGCTTTGTTCCCTGCTTGTTACGCTCTCAAACTTAAATAAAAAAATTCGCTTTTAACTTTTTACATAGTGTTTGACATTTAAAGATTTTGCAACCATGAATGCATCTGATTTTTGAACCCAGGCTTGTTATGTTCAGAGACAGACATGTATTTTTTTAACGCTATGTTGATTATCCAGTGTTTTCTTTTATCTTTTATCAAGATAATTAGTTATGTGGAAATTTAACATACCACATATGTACATATATACATAAAAATGGTTATTTTTGTGTTGAAAAAAAGTAACCAAAATGGAAAAAGTACACAAGTACACATTGGAAAAAAAGTAACCAACTTTGGTTACAAGTAACCAAAACGGCAACGCTGGTTGTGTTGCGGAAGGCGCTGGGGAAGGAAAGTCCTAGAAAAACATAGGAATAAAATTTATTTGGCAAGGCTTGCCTCAGGCAACCTTGGGCTCACTGCTCGTACCCGATAGGGACTTTCGGGTCAAATCTGATATTCTCTACGAGTGTTGTGCTGAGCAAATATAACTGAAGGCGAAGAGGTTGCCCTCTATGTTAACAGCGAAAAAGCTAAAAGGGACCTAGAAAAATCCAAACTATGCATTATTGAGTATGAACAAGAGGGACCTGCTGGCCGTTATAGGAGTCTTAAGTGGACATTTCCCGGTTAGAACAAGGACTGCAGGTCCAGCAGGTTTCTTAGCTGGTTGCGCAAGTAATCACGTGACACCTCTTTGTCTGCTACTCGTCACTTACGAGACTCACTCCGCCGATACTCACACTTGCCACACCAATACCTCTTTGTCTGCTGCTCGTCACACACGGCACTCACTCTGCCGACACTCACAGTTGATACACCAATAAAGACTCACTGGCCTTACTTACACCCTTACACACGTATATTCGCTGCGCTATTCCCTTTACTCCAGTCGACACGATAGACTCCACAATAATCTCAATTCCACGACAGACTTTGCTGTCACTATAGACTGTCCTATAGTTTCTCCTTTTCCCAACTCACGTATAAAGCACAGACTGCTCTCAACTATCAACTCACCACTGTATCGCAGACTATTATTAACTCACAACTTAATTATCAACTGACTTGTTCACAACTTGCTCGCAACTCACAACTGCAACTCGTTCACAACACAACTATAACTCATTCGCAACTAACTAACTCATGGGATGCGTCACCACTTTTTTATACTTCACACAAATAGTTACCACTAGAAGTTTCAAGCAATGTCTAGACGATCATTATCATCTTATATGCTGTTTACAAAGTGCCTAATTAAGTTCATGTGGTAACTATGTACATACATGTGTATATGCATACGTGTGTACAACATTAACTTAAGCAATGCGTGGTGGTTGTTTACCTTTTGCCTTTCGTTTGAATTGGCATGTATGTATGTGTGTAAATATGTGAATCTTCTTAAGTCCCAAATCACACTGTGCAAGTCTTATTGCTAAGCTGATTAGTTTCAGGGAGAGAGAGAGACGAGGGGAACAGCAACATTTCTTTTCCCCTAGTCTCTCTCTCTCCTAATAAACTAATCAGCTTAGCAATAAGACTTGCATAGTGTAAATAGGGACTGATAAGCAGGCGCTTTTTGTTGTTGGTTTTGCTTGTTTACGTGTTACGCATGCTTATTTAGTTGTTTGCTACTATTCTAGATTATTCGTTACATTGACCCTGTAGGAATATTTTCGCGTAAAACTTACATTAACCCTGTTGGAATATTTTTGTGTAATGCTGCTTAACCTTGTCGAGGGCCATTTTCGTAACAATATGAATAATCGCCATTATAATTAAGAGGCAGGGTTGCATGGTTCTTGCAAATTTGTATGAAAACCGAGCAAAATTTTTAATATTCTTGAATTTTTTTATATAAATTTCACTTTTGTGAGATGCGGTTAGGCCCTAAAGGAGACAATTACATATATGCTGACAGTTGAAAAATTTCTTATATGTTAGTAAAAAAATGCTGAAGCAGTTTTTAACAAGCAAACTGTATGACTGATTACCAGTTTAAAAAAAACTGCAAAAAACCGATAAATCTTCCATTTGGAACGCTGGTAGAGTGAAATATCGAAAATGTTACACTAGCGAACAGTGTACTAAAAAAAATAACAGAACAAAAGTCAATCACCTGAGACATTATTTAACAGGCCTGCACTGGAACTCTGTATGAATTTTTCTCAACGCATGAGTTTTAAATATCGGCCATTTATTATAAATTTTCTATTAATCAGAACAATTCAACACCACTAAGACTTCGTCGTCTTTATCAATTTAATTACGAATACTTGGCTATTGTTGTTGATTCTGACTTCACTGTTCATATTCTAATGTAACTTATTGATATTGCTATTGTTTTTTAAATTTAATTTTCTTTATAAATCAATAATGCTGCTGATAAGACAACGTTTATAATTATAATTAGCACTACAGTCCAAGGCGCATATACATATGTGCATATATACATACATATGCATAAGATAAACACACTAGGCCAGGTTGCTTACTATTGTCTTCTGACTAAACCAAATGTCAAATTTTGTTTGTGTTTATAATAGCCCAAAGATCTGCTCGTATTTTCATCACCACTAAACACAATTTGATATTCAGCATGATACAATAATATCCCTACAAGAAATGAATGACTGAAACCATAATACAATAATATAAAGGTAAAACCGTTCTCTCTTTCCGTCGCCAATTAACCTTCTGACGTTTGTCCCGATTATTCTTTACTCTCAAAATTAATGCTACCTTATTAATTTATGAAATCCTAGTTTTTTTAATTAATTTTTTTACGTTCTTGTTTATTAAATTAAAAATAATGGAAAATATTTTAATTATTTCATAAATTTATAAAAAAAATAAACAGCAAAAAAGTTACAGCAGCACCAAAAATGGCAGCAAGCAAGATACAACAGGAAGGAAATTTCCAACTGAATCAAGGTGGAACTTTGTCTTTATACTCTCTGGTGTATTGCCTTATATCAACTGCGTCCAAGCTATACGCACTATGTGCAAAGTTTTACAAAAGACCTTTTGTGTTTTCTCACTGACGAGAGCACAACATCGAAGCAGGGGGCAAATCGTGGCAATCGTTATCGAACGTAATTACGAAATAGTTCAATAGAATTTATATGGAAATATTTCGTCATTCGATAACGAGTGCCGCGATTTGCCCCCAGATCTCGGCGACATCTTTGGTCTTTGCAAAGAAACAATAACAAAGCTGTTTATCTGAAATACATATATTATACCCCTTTTCCACACGGAAAGTTTACTTTGCAAAGTCTTAATTCAGCTGTGTAAAAGACAGAGGTAGTAGTACAGTCTCTTTTAGTCTTTCTCTCAGCTGAATTAAGACTTTGCAAAGTAAACTATCCGTGTGGAAAAGGAGTATTTGAGTATGTGTGCTTGGACGTAGCTGCCTTACATTATTCGGATGAAACCCCTACAAGAAATGAATGATTGAAACTAACACAAACAACATTTTTTTACTAACACATTTGCAACAATTTTACATTCAATTCAACAGTTATTATAGTTGCTCTACTCTAACATACATGCTAGAGTGGAACGACTAATGTACATATGTCAGAATTTTTAAAATATTGAATTTTATTGAAAATAATTCATAGATTGTTCATTTTGTAAAAATAAAATGTAAATATAAAAGTAGTAAAAAATTATGGTGTTTGTGAAAATGGTATGATAAAAACAATAATGAACAAAAGAAATTTTATACAATTTAATTGAAAATATACATATGTATGTATGTATTCGTTTCATTTTCAATTTTTAGATATTTGGAAAGATCAAGATGCGTTGGGAATTGAAGAAGGCGGTAATACAATTCATTCTGCATGTGAAAAGTTTACAAAAGTGTTAAAAGGATAAGTAAAATAGCGAATAAAAGAATTCACATTAATTTAATATGTATATTTATTTTCAATATTTCAGATATTTGTCAAGAGCTAGGTGCGTTGGAGATGAAAAGGTGTGAAGAGGGCTAGATTCCGCTGAAGTTATTTTGTGTTTTTATTTGTATTTTTTGTTTTAAATATGCATGTTATTTACTAGTGTAATTTAGTTATTTTTTATAATAAAAAGCAAATAAAATAACAATTATATTTGCTGTCAATATATCAATCATAAATGAATACTCAATTGTGGGGGATATATTATTCAATTATAAACAGTCAAACTTGAGTAATATTTATGCTATCATTGATTAGTAAAAGGCACTGGAGTGAGCAGTTCAACTATATGTTATATTCATTGGTTAGAGAGAGATGCAACATCACACGTACACAAAAGTTTCCATCACATTTTTCATTTTGCCTTTAACAATGTGATAGAAACTTTGTTCTACGCATTGACAGACATAATTGACTAGTAGTCTTCTTGTAGGGATAAAGGCCCACTAGTAGCGAAAGCCGACACTTCGTTCACAGTCCCCAGTTAGTTTATTAGGGGCTTGGTGAAAAAAATGACCAAAACATTTGTGTACGTGTGATTTTTTATCTCTCTCTCTAACTTATTAATTTCACTTAATTAAAACACATGCATCTGAACTGCTTACTCTGCTTCTTTTTTGCCAGTCACTGATTACATAAGCACTGGTAAACTATGACTAGTCAATGTTTACATAGAGACTGGTCAACTGTTACTAGTCAATATATACGTAGAAACTGGTCAAATGTAACTTTTGAATAAATAAATCATATTTTTATGTTATTTTAATTGTTTTTTATTATAAGAAAATAGAGAAATAAGTAATATTCATATATATAATACAATTTAATACATAAAATAACGTAGGTGATGCCACTCAAGGCTATTCACGTTTTTCTCCAGCTTCAATACACCTTCCTTTTTGTAAATATCTAAAATTTAAAAAAGAAATAGGATTTCATAAATTAATAAGGTAGCATTAATTTTGAGAGTAAAAAATAATCGGACAAACGTCAGAAGGTTTATAATAAAGCGACGGAAAGAGAGAACGGTTTTACCTTTAAGTGTCCAGGAGACGTACAAAAAAAACATCAATCGGAGACGTACAAATAAAATCGTCAATCAGCATTATTATTATTATTATTATTATTATTATTATTATTATTATTTATAATAACAATTTTTCTAATTCTTCAAACTTTTCTAAAAATACCAATATATTTTCCTGAAAAAATATCGAAACATAAACAAACGATTTTTAATATAAAAACAAGACAATGGCTAGTGTGAATAACAAAAATTATGTACATATGTATGTATGTATTTGCCTTTTACTTAAAAATTTGTTTTAAACACAAAATTGATATATGTACTATATCATTGCACAGATACATCTGTTTGCACTAGTTTTGCGTGTTTTTTTTTTTTTTTTTTTTTGTTCTGGTATGAACAAATATGTTATTTATCGTTTTCTTTTACTAGTTGTAAATGTTGATTTTTTAAGCAATTATTGTATGGTTGGGCAATGAGCAAATGAAAACAACACATTTATTTTTTTTTATTTTCTAAGGCAAATAAGATACATAAAACTGCTTTTACCATAAGTGCCTTATAATGTGTTGAAAAGAAATGTAATTGGCTGATGAACGAATGAATGAAAGCAAAATTGCACATCCGTTTCTGTTGCGAGCTGCGTTTGTTTCTCTTATGTAATCACCTGACGAGGTTCCCAACCAGCTCTCAGTTTTCAGGTAGGTTCCAACCCTTCTCGCCAGTGATTAGCAGCTCCAACCAGAACATTTAATGTAACAAATCAAAACAAACAAAACTGACAAACTAAACGCACTGCATATCACAAGCACATTTTTTTTTACATAGAGAAGGATGACATTTCCTCTATTTGCCCGCCCAACCTAACCATATGTAAGTAAATGAGACATGTACATGAAACACATGCATTTGTAATTACTCTCAGAGCAAAATTGTCTCTTTCTCTCTCTATACTTTGGCTGCGCCACAAAATAACATAACGAACGTCCGCACATACATATGAACATCATGTATTTGTTTCAATAGTGGTTTTTTCATATATTTGTATTACAATATGTATTTTTTGAGCAAAAACAGATCAAACAGTTGCTCAGCAGCAATACAATAAGTAATTGTTATTTGTTTTCAATTGTATTTTAATTTGGAAAAGCACGCACACACAATAACTCTTATACTAGTTCTGTCGCTCACACTACAATTACATGGTACATACCATGGTATATTTGTTTTGGCTATACAAACGAGTATACAAATGCAACCCTTTAATATGTACATATATACATACATAAATACAAGTAAAATTTTTTTATTCACAATACCCATTAAGCTTAATAAAATTAGAGAATATTATATTTATAATAATAATAAAACTGTTTGAAGACTTTTGATTGTTTGGTTTTTCTTACAAAAAATAATGGTTCATTTTCATAAAGTGCAAATTAACTTTTTTCATGCGCGCACTTCTCCATGTCGTCACACAACAAATATCACAAGGCAGATGACGTTTTTTCGTCAATCAGATTTGGAGACATACAAATAATCAGCCGTCAAATAAAAATATCAAAATTTTTTGATTCTCATCAATCAGTGCCGACAACGTGTACGTGTAGCCGAAAAGAAACGACTGCACGCACACAACTATGTGATTGATGGGTTTTTTTTGTACGTCTCCTGGGCACTTTATATTATTGTATCATGATATTCAGTTCATATCGCTCAGTTACTGAAACAACAGGGTAACTCAAAAAAAAAAAATTAATTATAACATAATAACTCTAGTTGTTCTAAGAAACTTTGGGTAAAGGTTCCCTGATGATCTGCATTAGCAACAGTGAAGAGCGCATAGAATCCAGCTAAACCCCTCAATAATCAATTTCAATGTATTTTTAATAATAAAAAAAAATATTTTATTTTTTATTTATTTTTATTTATGGCCTAATTTTGTAACACAGAACGAAACGTTTCAAACAGAAAATTTTGGTTTATTTTTAATTTTGAATTTTGTAAAACATTTGAAAACAAAAATTCTATTTTACGTAAAATAAATGTATTTTATAAAACAGTACCAAACGTTTTCAAACAACTTAAATGTCATATGAAAACGTTCATAAAATTGTATTCGTTTTAAAAGTTTTAACAACATTATTGCATTAGTTTTGCTGCAATAAAGAGTAAATAAGTATCTAGGTGCACGATAGAGCTCCAGGCCAGCTAGGCCTATGCACGTAGTGTCTACATTTACACATAAATTCGCTTTAACACCCTCATAACCACTTTGTTCTCGTCAATTGTAAAGTGAAAAAACTTCAGGAGATTTCGTCGCCATATGCGAAGTTTGATAGTTTCTAATGAAAGTTTCCTGATAAATGGAACTGCAAAAATAGCATTTTTAAGACATACTTACTGGCACACTGACCACTGACACAGTCATCAAATTGAGCTCTAGCTGTAGAGCTCAAATTTGATACCCAAGTTGACCCTGACAAGCTACCTTAACTAAATCCATGTGTGTTATGAAAAAGGTATCCATCCACAATATCATTTTACTCCAACACTGAAATATTGAATGTTTCAAAGTTTCAGAAAGATCCAATAAGTTATTATGGGCCCTTAACTAACGCGGCTAATTCCAAATTTCGTATTTTTGTTGGTGCATATTCCATAATGTAATAAAATTTTATTTTGAAAACATTTTTTTTTATTAATTTTTTTATGAGGAATAATATATTTTTCAATTATAATATTTTGACATGAAACGAAAACAACGTAGTAGCGTTTTACAAAATTTAAAATATTTTCGTTTACGCTCCAACCAGAAACGAAAACGAAAATTCGTTTTATTTTACAAAATCAGCCCATTAGTAAGTAAAATATCAATTTGAGATTATTAGTGCGTTTAAAAATTAAAAAAAAAAAAAATAAATTCTTGAGTTAATGCTGCAGAATTAGTCCTCAGAGCGTTATTCATGTTGTGTAAGCACTTCCTACAAATACCTATCTTGTTTACCCAGCTCTTGAAAGCAAAATAATATTTTCTTTTTCCGCTATGTACCTATAAATAGAGCTATAACTCACCATAACTCAGATCTAGTGGACAAGTTTTATTTAGCTCTATACCTACATACTGGAATATTGTTATTCAAAAAGTAGTAGAGCACATCGAGTTGATTGCTCAAGAAAAGGTAAAAATAAGATAAGAATGTCCATTGAACCCAAAAAAATGTTTATTGTACATACATTCAAAAATGATTATTTATAACAAAATAACATTATTAATTAAATATGACATAAGTATGTGCATACATGCATACATACATATGTATGTAAGTATGGGGATATGTACCTGTATAACACACTGTTGCCTTCGGGCCATGATACAATTATAACAGGTACATGCACAAGCCCAGCCTGTTAATGTATACAATTCAAATAGTTGTCAAACTTTGTTTACAAGCTGCGAAAATGTTAGTGTATGTGTGTGAATAAAATGATTACAGTGTTGCCAATGAATTTACACATCGCTGTGTCTCCAATTACACATCGAAGAAAATTACACTACACATCTTTTGTGTAGGTTAAAATTAAAACAAAAATAAATAAAAATAGAACCCAAAGTAGAATTACACACAGATTATACAAGAATTTAATTAAATGGCCTACACATGTGAGTAGAAATTACACACTGTCTAACTACACACAGATTGGCAACACTGAATAACTATAATCATGCAGGAATACCGCGTCTGCAATTGTACTTTAGTTACCCTGTAATTGTTATTTTTAAAAACAAAAGGGATCTGTTTCTGACAATTATTCGTTTGTTTATACCAACAAAATGAATGTGTTTTTTGGTGTTGTAATTTTGTTGTAGTCGTGCATGTATGTACCTAGTATAATTGTACCATGCTTCGGGCAAGGCACATCAATCAGGTACCCGCGATTCTACAACAAATATTACAACAGCAACAACGACATGTACTTTGTTGGTATAAATTACCTTCTTACTTTTCAAAACAGGGTAGCATCGTCAGATTGCATGTTTCTTATAGGAAATGTCAAACACCATACAAAACTGAATATTCGAAAAGTGTTTATGGATACCCAATTAAAAGCATGCTTTTAGGCTTATACCTACACATTCAAAATTTGACATTTAGATTGGTATAATGACATTAGACACCTGGTGTAGTGCTGCCACCTAATAAATGCGCCTTGCCTTCGGGTTTTAAAGGTCCTCATATCAGTGATGGGAAATGTAGCACAATTGTGCCATTTTTGGCACTATTGAATGTTGCCTGGCACTATGGCACTCTCGCTATTTTTCTGGCACTTTTTGTCCACTTAATATGGAAAATATTCTTATTGAAATAATAATTACTCTTCTTGTACTTTTTACGATTTTAAATAATGAAAACTTAGTAGGATTTGAGGCTGACAACGGTTTGCCCGGAGACATTGACGATCTATTAAAATGAATATATAATTTTATTGTAAAAGGTCATGTCGTAGAGATTATTTTTATAAATTTTTAGATATATTTCAACTCTGAAATTTATGAAATTCTTAAGTAATCCCCAAACCGTTGGTTGTCTCGTCAAGTTTTAGCAGATAGAGTCTTTGAACAGGGAGAGCATTTGAAATATTTCATCACATTATAAAATTTTCAGTCATAATGCAATTATAAAACTATCTTAATATTAAATAATAATGTCCTTGAAATAGTAAATTATGGAAATGCAATCTAAAAATGTAGGAGCATATTTAATTTTAAAGGGTTTTTTTTATTTCGTCATTTATGTCAAAGTTTTTTGAACAAAATATATGTATTGCTGATCTTCATGTTGACAATATGGATTGAAATTCTCACCATCTTCCAACGGAAGAAAATTATTGCCGCACTGAAATTAAACTATAAATAATCAAAAATTAATTTTCCCAGCATAAAGTTGTAGAATTAAAGTCTTCTTATATTTCTTTTTGTGTCATATTTGAAAACTAAATAAAACTTCAAGGACTATTATTGGAATTGCTTTCCTAAGTATGCGCCAGAATATGTTTTAAGTGGAGACACAAATAATAATGTTCCTTTTGATAAAAAAAATGCTTCTAAACGAAATAAAATTCGTGAAAAAATTAAAAGTGAATACAAATCAATATTAGACTTTGAAGATTTAAAAAATTCAAGAGCTTAAGTGGGAGTGAGTTTCTAAAAGACATGGAGACGTAAACAAAAGTTTAAATGAACAATTTCTTATATATGTATATGGAATCGTTCAAGGTATTCTTTTTATTCTCTACTCTTCATCAAGCGTGGAAAGTATATTTTTAGTTTAAAATTTGATGAAAAGTAAAATGTTAAATGGACCGCAACTATAAACTTTGACATCTTTAATACATGGTAAAGATTTTTGAAGTCTAACAATATATCTTTTTATAATCGTAATATGTACATATAAAATTTTAATCGTAATCTTATACATATATAAATACGGCACACATTTTTTTCTCGTACACTTTTAAGTATCTTATCGTCCACCAATATTAGTGAAACATATAAGGCCTTATTCAGAAAAAAATAATTTATGTTTACTGAATGTTTACCAAACAAATTTCCATACAAAATTTGTTTCGTAAACTTTTAGGAAACCTAAGTTATTTTTTCTGAATACGGCAGTTATGGCTTAAGAGGTATTTGTGTAGATATGCACAATATAAATGTTTTTCAAAATTTATTGGCTCAAAAGTAGTAAAAAGCGATTTAAATTTGCTTGAAAAAAGGCATCTTTCTCCTTTGTGTTTGTTTTGTAGACATGTATTCATAATAAATAAAGACATACTATGTAGGTGTCAAGTGGTCTAATTTAGATCACCGGGCGATCCTAGTACATATAAAATGATAAACCAAAAAAGCAATACAAATTCTACTATATCGACAGAATCTTTGTTTGATTAAAATAAATAGCAAACGATTATTATTTTTAACGTGCATGAATTTGTACAACTCGACAGTATATTAACCACAAAAAAAATTACAAACTATGATTATGTAATTGTCACTAATTATTTACATCTAATAAGAAAAAGTTATTTTATTATTTAAATTAGTTTAGGGTCATTATAGTTTTTAAGTATGTTCTTTAGAATCATTACTATAACGTAAAAAATGTTTTTATATTTGTATTTCTTGTAAATAAGTACAAATTATTAATGTATGATGCATACATATCGAGCATTATTTCCGATTTAAGCGAAGGTTTTCTTATAACATTCAAATATGTTTTACGAGTACATACGTAAAATGTCGCTTATGAAAAATTTTACAGCCTGTATTGTAAAAGTTGTCAACAATTTTGCAATTTTGATAATAAAAAAGTTAATTTTTTACCATATGTCGCTCACGGTTAAACCGAAAATAGGGCACGATATGTATTAATGTGTATTATATAAAACTAATTTTCGACCGTACTTTTTGTGATATTCGTAAATTTTTCTAGTTATAAACACAATAAATTATCATTCAAGAACCATGGTTTAAATGAACATCAAGTGACAACATTAAAATTATATAAAAAGTGGTTTGGCACTATTTAAAAGCAAATTTGACACGAAATCAAGATTTCCAATTCCCATCACTGCCTCATATAGCACTAGATCTGAGCTGTCCAAAGTAACACCAGAGTGCCGAACATCAATCGGCTTCTTACACAAATGAATACACATACCCGAATACATATCTTTCGTGTTTCTCGTGGTGGCCAGCTCTATACTACGTACATACGTATGTATGTGTGTATGCACTATATCTATGTCAACTGAATCTTACCAAAAAGCACTTCTGTACATACTTGTTCTGATAATGGTCAACTGGTTGTTATTATAATTAGGTCATTCACATCTACGTACTTATCCACACATATGTATGTATGTACACATGCATACTTACACACAAACATACATGCGACCATTTGACATATGAATAATTATATTTTAATTTCAGAATAATAAATTTTCTATCTGAAAAATTAGTCTGCCTCTTTAACACTTTTCATTGTTTTGGAAAATTTGTTTTGCTTTGCGACTTTATCAAGTTGCAGTCTATACACAAACACTGTCTGACATACGTTATCGAATTTGAGCTGGCATCCATTTGTGTATTTCATTTCTGTTTGTGTAAAACAAAAAACTATTCCACATCAATACAGTACAACTTCGATAGTACGGACATGCGCCAGTCCGGTCACTCCAATAATTCGGACGCTTCTACATTTCGGACAATTTAAAGTTTTTACCTCCACAATCCGGACAAATTTTTTTTATGCAAGAACAAAAACTAAAACCCAAGCAAAACATGCGAGTTAACGGGAATTTTTGTTTTGTTTTGTTATTCGTACTTTGATTTACATTTTTCACTGTTATTGCTTCAGTTTCGGTTTATTATTTCGCAAGCGTGTTTGTTTAATTCCATTCGAAGTGCCATATTTTTAAATAATAAACGCAAACATAAAACACTAACCATACATTAGAAGTGTGATATTTTACAATGTCTTGATGAGGGAAAAACTATTAGGCAGGTTTCCGAAAATTTTCATGTTCCTAAATCAACGATTTGTGACATTAAAAAAGTAGTAATGGATGCAAAAACAAAGATCTCTAATGTAGATACAAAGAAAGCATTTCAAATTTGCATTCAGTGGGCTGAGGAGAATAAGAGAGACTACAGCAAAAGGCACAAATTAACCACCTCAACAAAGTTAAGTTTAAATTAGACGTGACAAAACCAAAATTCAATTGGTTTCTATGGTGAGAGTTATGGCGTTATGGAGAGTCACGTATAATCGAACGGCTGCTCTCTATGACTATGATTATGTCACGTCTGATTGAGCCTTTAGTCAGCACAAAATAACTTAGTTTTTTAATAGATCATATTATGTGTGTATATATGTACATATGTATGTATGTATTTAATTCACTTAGATTATTTTAATATTTTCAACTACTATAGTCCGGACAACTCGTTAATCCGAACGAACCTATTGTCGAAGTTGTACTGTACCTACATGTATTTATAGCAGATTTCAATGTATTATTTTTCGAAATGGTTGAGTCATTTGGTCCCAAGATAATGCGAGATACATAAGCCCCTTGGATTATTTTCTCTGCTACTGCGAGAATTGATTGGTTTATGCCAACAGACCAGCAACTTTGAACGAATTGGAAGCCAACTTTGTTGAAAAGTAGATTTCCAGAATACTTTCTGAGCCACAAGCACGAAATTATATACAAACAGTAATGATATATATATGTATGTACATACATACATATATATTTATAAAAATGCCTTGCTAATAAACATTTTTTTTTACTTGAAATTAATAACAAAAGTTAAGTTATCCCCAGTTTCTGAGTGGTATTTAGTTTAAACTTCAATATTTTGTATGGAAAAGTTTAAGCAGTTATGTTATTTATATTTTTTATGATTTTACCATGCAATTGCAAGTCCCATAATTTTAGTGCGTAATCCAAAATGCTCTACATACATCTACGACGATGTGATTGTTTTTTATTATCACATACTACGTTTATACACGCACTATTTGCAAATAAAAATATTCGTAAATAAATTAACTCACTGTTTATATGGAATAGCAAAAGTACACAAACTTGGTAGCACTTCTATAGAAAATTTACTTTTTTGACAAAAAAAAAAGTGTAAATGTGCAAAATATCAAATAATTATTTGTTTTAATTGTCATTATTTGCTTCTGTTAATGTTTTTTGTGCAATATTAATCCATTTATTGTTTTTTGTTATCAAACATTTGTAAGCGTGGCAACCTCAAGCATTTTATTTGCAAATAGTGCGTTAAACGTGAATAGTTTTCTGAATTAGTAAGTCGCAATAAAAACAATAATGTGGCAACAATTTACAGTTTTATTTGCAAATAAGCCCTGCGTATAAACGTAGTAACAGTTAGCCGACAATGATGCAGAACTCACTGGTTCACAAGCGGACTAAACAAACAACAAGAATAATAAACACAAACATATGTACATATATGTATATCGTAAACTAAAATGTAAAAAGGCGCAACTAACAAAAATATAAATATAAACAAACTTGTAGTTAAGTTCCCTTGTTTTTTTTTTTTGTAGTAAAAGCGTCATTTTTGATAGCAAAAGTGTAAAATTTTGTCTAGTAGTAATAAGTAAGTAAGTAATAATAAATCAAAAACTCGATTTTGAATTCTTTGCTAGTTGTGCCTTTTTGCATTTTAGCTAACGATATATAGCATTTATTGACATACATATGTATATGTTTTAGTACTGGTCTCTAGTGAGACTAGAGCATAGCCGGCCAAAGTAGTACCAGAGTGCCGACCTTCAATCGGTTTCTTATACAAATAGATTCACATTCACGAATATAAATATTTCTCTCGGTGGCCAGCAGTGGACTAGAGTTATTCGAGCTTTGCAACAGTGTCATAATTCAATAATCCTAGCTTTGCAGAAAATGAATTTTAAGTTTTCAATTTACACATGTATGTACATACATGCATACAATTCAATAAATATATTTAAAAAATTTCCTTTTTCATGAATTGAAATGAAATTTTTATTCAAGATAAAAATGTTATACAATAAAAATATAAAAGTATTTTATATCTTAATTAATTAGAAACTTAAGGTGATTCTTTCAATTTAAAGAAAAGTATGTAATATGAATTTTGTTTCCAAAAATTTTAATAATGAATATTAAGAAACTCACCCTTATCGTAAATTAAAAGTAAACTTTTTGCTCCCATATCCTTTCATTTCCCCTCAAGCCTAAACTTTTATTGTGATTACCGCTTAAGAATAAATTGTTATTGTGAATGTGACAAATCGTGTTCCCATAGATGAACAGCTGTTCAACATAATATAAGCTATCATTGATCAGTGAATGCAAATATTATTAGAAGATTGGAAACAAGGTATACAATTAGTTGCTCCATGATTGGAAATGGAAATAAACATTAAAAACTTAAAAGTTCTGCACAAATAAGCAATATAAAAGTGAGAAACAAAAACAGAAAAGTAAACTAAAAATTAGTTTGCACGGTTAAGGTATAATATTTAAAGAGGAAGAGACACAAGAACAACGAAACGCTCTTCGAGATTTAACTAATCCTTAGAGTTGCCCAAAACAGTGTAAGTGATTTATTTAAATTAATATTGTTAATTGTTATTGCCATGAAAAGAAATTTTTACGAGTATTAAGCTGAAAGTCTAGTACGCAGTTCTGCCTGCATTTCATACATAACTACATATGTATGTATTTATGTACGCACATACAGACAGCACGCATCGGAAAATTTCATATTACAACTATCAGTAGTTTCTGTATTTCTCGCCAGAGAACGAAGGCGACCGGTTTTCAGCCGCAGCTAAGACGCACATAGGGCGTGTGTCAAACGTTAGAAAAGTACTATGGTAACAAAATATTTGCCTGTGGGGAAAAAATTTCATTTTTCTGCTGTGCGAAATGATATCTTTTTTGACAATGGCCGTGTGCCAAACGGCAGAAAAGTACTATGGTAAAAAAATATTTGTCTGTGGGGAAAAATTTTAATTTTTATGCTGTGTCAAATGATATCTTTTTTGACAATGTAAAATTTTGACAAATTCGCTTAAGCATAGAAAGAAGCTGATGAAACAATTGCTGCGGCGGCGGTTCGCCTGACTACAAGCCGCCGACTACCAACAAATTTTTAAGAGGACATTTTTATATAAA
Organism: Tachina grossa; assembly: GCA_949987645.1. NCBI lineage: Eukaryota > Metazoa > Arthropoda > Insecta > Diptera > Tachinidae > Tachina > Tachina grossa. The sequence goes on along the minus strand of OX465278.1, from coordinate 43,892,706 downwards.
ACAATATTCTTGTAGCAAAAAATTATATAATATTATATACATATATGATGCAACATTTTTCGCAAACTAAATTAAAAAATGATTATATCACAGTCTAATTAAACCTAAAAGACGTAAAAATCTTTGAATTGTGCGACGGAACGAAGCGACGGCGGTGGATTTAAATTTTATGATACCATGCTTTTTATTGCAGTTTGTCAAAAATTTACCTGTTGTGTCAAAATTTCTACTAGCCCCCAGGGTTAGTGAAATTTTATTCACCTCAGAAGTGTCAAAAATTTACTTACACTTGTACTTTGCTACCGTTTGGCCCAGGCCCAATGTACAATTTTGACAAATTCGCTTGAGCATAGAAAGAAGCTTATGAAACAATTGCTGCGGCGGCGGTTTTGCTTCGCCTGACTACAAGCCGCCGGCTACCAACAAATTTTTAAGAGGACATTTTTATATAAAACAATATTCTTGTAGAAATAAACTATATAATATTATATATATGATGCAACATTTTTCGCAAACTAAATTAAAAAATGATTATATCACAGTCTAATTAAACTTAAAAGACGTAAAAATCTTTGTATTGGGCGACGGCTCGAAGCGACAGCGGTGGATTTAAATTTTATGATACAATGGTTTTTATTGCAGCTTGTTAAAAATTTACCTGTTGTGTCAAAATTTCTACTAGCCCCCAGGGCTAGTGAAATTTTATTCACCTCAGAAGTGTCAAAAATTTACTTACACTAGTACTTTACTACCGTTTGGCACAGGCGCATAGTAGTAAAAAAATTCATAAGCAATATTGATATACCAAACGCGTTTACTGAATGCCAACTTCGGGTCAATATTTGAAACAGAATTAAGTCATGTTGAAATGAAGATGACGTTATTGAAAATTTTTGAGGTAATTTTTGTCACATACATACATATGTAGATAAAAAAGTTACTTTAAAAACGATTATTAAATAGATTTCCTTTTGATGCTGCTAATTCAAACTAGTAATGCCACTTAAACTCTAAAAAAATGTAAGATGAGCTTCTCGATGTGTTATTAGAAGTTATAAATTATATGAATATTTTAAGTGAAATTTAGAGTTTTGGATTGAATTTTATTATATCTTGTTAAAAATATTTTAATTAATAGAAAAATTCATGTATTATTGACATATAAGACGAAAAAACTACTTTGGAGATTTTGGCGATTTTTGACATTTGGCGGAAAAGCTCAAAATACATCGCCTTCATTTGGGCGATTTTAAAATAGTTATAAATTGACACCATTTATTAGAACTTCAATACAATTTTGAGCTTGACCAAGAACTTGGCAGCTTTTGAAAGAATATGCAATAAAACTAAAGAGTAAATGGCAATCAATTTTAATTTTTGTATTAATCACCCTTATTCTATTTGGCGTCGGCAACATAACACGACGTCGTTTTTAATGTTTTTTATCAAATCGGTATTCCCGTCGATAGTATTGTCATTTATCGATGACTGTCAGCATATGTTTGGTATTCTGAAAGAAACATTGATGTTGATGTTGCCGTTCATTTTGTCGTCAGTGTTTTTGATGTCGTGATGCCTCAACGAATTTGAAAAATAATTTAAATGGTAAAAAGTGAAATATAAGTAGATATAAAAATGTACATATTTATTTGAAAAAAGTTCTTAAAAAAACTGAAAAATATAATATGGACAAAATTAAAATTCCCAACCCCAACAAATTTGAAAAGCTTGTGGAAGAGTTGGAAAAGTCCTTCTTTTGCTAGAGGATTCCTCCGGGGTAGTTTCCTAATAATTTCAAGGTGCAGTGAGAAAGTGAGACTGCACTAAATTCCCTCGGTCCACGAATTAGAACTAGTGGTGGATGGCAAAATGTAAGGTAAATAGTGTGTTGGGAAAGTATACTGAGGTTTAAATTAAAAAAAAGGTTGCAAACAACAACAGCAAAGCAACTGAAGGCGGGGTATATAAACAATTAGCACTGAGTACCTTTGGAGGAAGCTCCAAGCTCCAATAAACGTTGATCTGATCCCTTTTGTTTCAAAAGTTAGGCTCTATTGTATCCAATACATTCCTAAATGATGTTTTGTTCAGCCGAAAATATTTGTAAAATATTAAAAGGATGAACATTACCCATTATTTTCCAAAAACATAAGAGAACTTATCACTTACTTTTCCTTGGGTAACTGGCAAATGCATCACTTTTGTCTGAGAAATCTTATTTTCACTATTAATTTTTTTTCATCGTCTCAATAGGAAAGAAAAACATTTTATTTTAATTTATTTACAAAGCTTTTACTTATTCAAAAATACTTTTACCAAAAATAGTAAACAAAATGAACCAGCTGACTCAAATGTTGAATATGTGTATTGTATTTATCGATAAACAGGCAACGTCGTCATAACACTGTTAGGGAATACAAAGTTAGCATTGATGTTGTGTTATATTGATGTTGTTTCAAAATTGATGACGATGTTGCCGACGCCAAATAGAATAAGGGTGAATAATTTTGGAATTCAATGTTGTTTAAGCCCGTTATTGTACAGAATTTATCAACTGAAACAACAGAAATTTATACGGTCAAATGCAAGAAGTATTTAAAAGTTATGAGTAATTTTTTAAAAACAGATTTGCTTGAGTGTGATAATTTTTATTTGGGGATTATAAAGATGAAAATAATTGTTGAGACAATGATGAAATTTATTTAGGAATATTAGTATTTGCTGATGCTAAGGTTAATCAAATTGAAAAATGTGAAATCATTAAAAATTTTCATATGCAACCGTGTGGTAAAATTTTAAGAATATTAGACTTCGAAGATAAATTATGCCTAATTGATCCCTACAATATTATAGAAAATAAAACTTCCTTCTACGATTTTCTAAATGTTAAAGAATATGAAGCAAAGGAAATTGAATCTTAATTCAGGCAATTAAAGTTATTAAAATGTGAAAAAGTTTTGCATGATACATGCTTAAAACTTTTAGATTTGTGGACAAAAATTCCCTAAATTAAAAAATGGACTCTAGTCTTTTATTTCCCACCATAGCTAAATTTATCAAAAAAAATTTCCCCCAGCTAATGAAGTCTAGTTTAATTTTTCTTCTCTTCTTTATAAACTCGCATTAATGAATACAAATATTTCATTCAATAAGAATTGAAAATACTGAACTTCAGCAAATGTATAAAGAGTATTTAGTCAAGTTAACTTAAAAAAATCAAAGTAAGACATATAACTATTTTGTTTTTATTTATTTATTTATTTATTTCAGTTGAAGTAACATTAAAAAGCAACTTTAGGCTAAAACAATAATATTACAGACTAACAGCTAATAAATCAGTGAATATTTAAACATATTTTAAGTTAATTTTCATTCAAAATTAAAAGGTATTTAAATACTCTTGCATTTTTTCAGTGGCTAATTAAAGTTATTATCAAATTACGTTGAAAGTACGGTAGTACTACAAGATTTCCAAATATTATGGAAAGCTTTCCAAGGAACAGCTGTTCAATATAAATAAGAAAGTTGATTTTTCAACTTGCAAAAATAAAATAGCCAAAAACACATTTTATGATACAAAAAGAGCAGCAGAATGCATTTTTATATTTATATATTTCATGATATGAAAATTTATGTTACATTTGTTGTATATTTGTGAAAATTAAACGAAATTATTTTTAATACGACCACATTATGTTCATGTATGTACATGCCTTCAAAAAACACACACATGCACTAAACATATGGTGTGTTGGTAAAACTTAAACAACACTTACGTCCCTTTTCATAATGTATAATTAAGAGTTAACGTGAACTTTAACTGACAGTTCTTTATACAAAACTTAAAGTCTCTGTTAGCTTTTATTTGTACATTGTGAAAAGGGACGTTAAATGCACAATGTTAGCTGCTTAAGTTTGATTTAATTGTGCCGTGAGAAACAAAATTTTTTGTTTAAACATGATTTAAAAATAAAATGCATATAATCAATCATTGACTGATTTATTAGCCCTAATTCACAATAGTTATCTTCAGCCTTAATATTAGAAAATAATGATAATATTTGAAAATAATAAATAATATATAAAATATAAAAGAATAAAAAAGAAATAAAAATAAAATAAAGAAAGAAAAATATGTATAATATTTAAGGCTCCCCAGCCAGGTTTCTCTATTTACTGAATATATTTGACGATTATAATGACAATACTTGAAAGTGTATTATTATATCTCTATGAGGAATAATTTCTATAGTTTAAGCAATAAAAACTTTAAATTAAAATTATAGCAATACGTAAAATTTTTAATTTTTCACACACACAAACGAGTGGGATTTTCTCTTAAAAATATTTATTGAGTCTGAAAATTTTCTTAAGTTAGAAGGAAGACCATTCCAAAGTCTAGCCACTCTTACATGAAACGACCGTTCAAAGATAGAAAAATAAATACGAGATATAAGGATCTGGACATTTCTTGTCGATCTACTGAAATTGAAAACATGACGCAAGTTATATGGTACAGTGTTTGAAATAAGTTTATAAAAAAAATAGTAGTAATCTAAAATTAACAAATTTACGAAAACTACACCCTAAGAACTTAACCAAATATGTTCTCTCAGTCTAACGTTGAAAATAAACCTAACGACCATATTGAAAACTCTTTCCAGATACCACCTCCAAACAGTAACATATCCGCGACATTAGTAGCGCAACCGCCAACATTTTTTTTATTACAGTATGGTAAATAAATATCTGAATTGTATAGTCTGCGCAAAGTAAAAATTATTTTTCCAGCCATTTCATTTATGTAATGACAAAACTCCAGCTTATCATCTATAAGAACTCCTAAAAATCGTAAGCGATCAACGTATTGTATTATTAGACTATTCATTAGAATATTGAACTCAAAACCCGAGAAAATTTTCAAATACCATGTATTTGGTTTTACCAAGATTTACCATAAAATTATTCTCCAACATCCAAGAGGAAATGTTATTTAAACAAAAGTTTGCATTAGCCTCCAAAACATTCAAATATTGAATATCGTTTTTCAAAAGTACTTGTATGTCATCTGCAGATATGAAGGTCTTACAGCTATGAGTAGTTTGAACAATTGATTGTTTTAAAAAATTGATTCCTTTTTTAATAAGAGTTTAGCTTATTTTATACAAAAACTACGAATTTATTTATTGTGCTATGTTTTCGTTTGATAAGAGTGTTTGTTTTATTTCTGATGTCTTTGAATAATAATTTTGACGATTTTTCGAGCGAAATTTGACGAATTCACACCTATTTCATCTGGCAACTAAATGACCACATCCATACTCACGTACATTCTAATCAGTGTGACCAGATTTTAAAATAACAAGCTAAATCACGTTTGAAAATCTAGCTAAAATAAGCTAAAAAATTAAATTTTGGGCCATTCTAATCAGTGTGACCAGATTTTAAAATAACATTAAGCTAAATCACGTTTGAAAATCTAGCTAAAATAAGCTAAAAAATTAAATTTTGGGCCAGAAAACAAAGCCAAACTTTTTTCTTTTTCTTTGAAAAATCAATAAGAAACTATCTTATTGCTAAAATAACGTTAAAGACATGCATACATATACAAACATTTTCTTTTATTGTTTGAAATAAATATATGTACATATTAGTGATGTAACGAATGTCAAATTTTGATATTAGCGAATACGAATACTTGAAACGATAATTTGGCTTAAAAAGCGATACGAACTTTAGCCCGTTCAAACCACAAATATAGAAACAAATGGAGTTCGAATAATAATTAAAATTAACTAAAAACTATTTTAGTTAAGTCTTTAATTATAGATATTGGGTAAAGTGAATAAAAAAACATTTGGTTTTGACTTACAAATTTGTTCTAAAACCTAAAACATGTATGTGTGTTTTTTTAAACAAATTTTCAAGTAAAAAACTAATGCTTTTTTTTATTCCCTTTCCCCATTGTTTGAACTTTGAACTTATATATTTATTTCTCTGTTTGTGATTCGATTAAGATAAAGTTCGTATCGTTTTCTGAGTCATGTGATAATTTTTAAGGAACAAATTGCACTAAGGAGTATTGTAAATTATTATGAGAAACACTAGCAGAACGGAACATTAGGTTAAGGTGAGATAAGATATTTCAATTAAAAATTTATCACAAACAAGTCAGTTTAAATATATACATATGTATGTGATGTATATATGTACATACAATATTCCGATATAAAAAACTTCTAACAACAACATTTTTGTTATGTGATCTTTCATTTCAAAGCTTTTACAATACATACTTAATTATGACAAGGACCACGATGTCGACTTGAAAGGTTCTATCGCTTACTTATATTGAAAACAAAAGCAAAATAAAAAATTTGTTTTTGTTTTCAATATAAGTAAGCGATAGAACGTTTCTAGATTAACGGCCTGGTACTGGATTCTGTAACTTATTGCGAACCGAAAATCGTAATATTTATCGACATATTTATTCGCTTCCGATAACGATAATGAGATTCTGTAATTTCTTTTTACAATAGTTTCCCTCTTTATCTTATTCCCCATTTAATTCAATATTATGTGGTAGCTCTGTATAGACAATGTGAAAATAAGCGAAGAGCAAAAAGAATAATAAAGAAAAACTCAACAAATTTGATGTTGTGACTTAATTTTTTTTTCTCCAACCGACAGCGAATATCGTTAAAATATGTAACTGGACAGCAAAGTCGATAAATTTTCGTTATATTTATTATAACGATACGATTATCGTAATAAAAGTTACTGAATCCAGGTACTGGAGGCAAATTACGGCACTCGTTATCGAACGAAATCACGAAATATTTCAATAGAGTTTATATGGAAGTATTTCGTAATTTCGTTCGATAACAAGCGCCCCCTGGTCTCTTGTTCTTGATATACATACTATATGTAAAATTGTATTTAAGTAAATTCATGTCACTGCATGAAGAAAAGGCTAAAAAAGCTAAAGTGAGTTTAAAAAAAGGCTAAAAATTAAGTAAGAGTTGAATGAACATTTTAGAGCTAAATCCAAAAAATATGCCAAATTTAGCTCAAAATAAACTAATATGGTCACGCTGATTCTAATTTAAAGAAAGACTCTCTACAAAAAAAAAAACGATTTGAGCGGAATAACAATTAGTATTGCCAGGGTTATATTAATTATTGAAATGTCAGTTATTGAAAACAGTGCTTTCATGCATTCTGTGTATTATTCAACAAATTACCCCGATACTCATAAAATGGCTACATCAGTATAAAAATATGTACATATGTAAAATTGTTTCCAATTAACTCGAAAATTCTTTGCCAGGGAAATGCTAATCCAGGTTTTACAGCCTGTTTTTAGAAAACATAAGCCCTTTCGTTTTTATGTTTCATTTATAAACGATAACGTTTAAAACTTGCTTTTTATAAAAAAGCAAAAGCTTTCGTTTCGACATAGAAATAGCTTTTTAGGTATAAATAAAAATTCACACTCTCAAAATTATTACGGTGAAGGAAAAATATTAAATAAAATTCATTTCAAATTAATTTTAAATTATATGAACAAGGGGGAAGCAATTTAGTTATAAATTGATTGCAGCATTCAATTAGAAAGCCATTTACACATCAATACAGATTTTCATTGCATTTCGTATTTTCCGTTGTTTATTAGAACTAAGTTTTTTTTCTATAAACTTTACTTTATTTTGACTCAATACTAAAATTTTTTGTGATATGTTTGACAGTCAAATTATGGAAAATAAAGCAAAAATTATTTGCTTATACTGAATTTCGTGTTGATTCTTTGACAGAAAAATTACAGAAGCAAAGGAAACATCTTTCCTTTGTACGGAAGTCGAGATACGTTCTTGTGAAAGTTAAATCAATCCGTTTATAGAAAAAGCCATTTAGATTTTTTCGTTTATTTATTTATTTATTTTTTTTTGTAATTTAAAGTGAAAAATAAAAAGGAAAAATTGTTTTTCACTGTTTTTAGCCAGTTAACATTTTAACATTAAATAACATTTTTGTTAAATACATGACATAAACAATTCATAGTTTCATATCATGGTATCTATAAATAAATAGAAAAATGCATTCTGATGCTCCATTGGTTTCATAAAATGAAGCTTTTTGCATGTTTACTTTTGTTTGGTTTTATTCTATTCTTACTGCTTGTACATGGGGAAAAAATCTGGGAAACTTAACAGAAGGTAATAGATATTTCAGCAGCATGTTACTTCTTTTTTGATGAAGCAAAGAAGTCAATAGGAAACTCGACTAAACATACTATTAAATATCTGATTGTAAAATATATTATTTGTAGCAAAGAAATCTTTTAGTCTTTTCAACATTTCCAAAATATTCCAATACATATGTATGTATATACATTTTCAGATATGGTAACGCTGGCTTTATCGAAAATTATTACAAAAATAAAATGTGTACAATATAAAAAATAAGATTATCGGGTATGTTCTGCATTCCACGTGAAATTAAAACGATTGGAATTGATATAGCATTGTTGTTATAATTACATATTTCCAACAACAATTTTATGGCAATTCCACTATATAATATACCCGTATATGTATGTAATTTACAGCCAATCACACGATGTCACTCATTTTCGTTAGCAAGCATTTTAATCGACAAACAGCTGTTTTGCGTTCCACTAAAAGCCCTTAGCACTACAAGTCGAAGGAAAATGAGTTCGAACGATAACGTAAGCATTTCAATACAAATTTGTATACCACTAACAATGTTTTCAGTTATTTGTAAATGTCAAAAGCAGTCACTTGTATTTTTATTGTCGACTGAGACAAAATCAAAAAAATTGTCTGTAATAAAATAAAATATTTTGCTATGCCAATGATTAAATAGAATACCAGCTTCGCTGATAATGGATTTGTTGCCTAAGCGGCCTTTGGCCGGTCTTAATAAATTTCTCTTCACTTCTGGGTTCGTAAATATGTAAGCGATCTTGCTGAATAACTACTAGTATGATATACATACCTAAGCGGCCTTTAAGATATTCTCCTCTACGTATGTATGTTCGACAACGGCTTCGATGAGTACAGGTTTTATGCCTATCACGCCTACCACCAGTTGTAATGCCAATTGGTTAGAAGTAATTTATGCATCAAAGCAGCTATTCTACATACAAAGAGGGAAAAGTTCTTACACCGTCCGGCTATAGAGAAAATTCGCACTGAGTGAAGCCAGTATTCGATATACTTATATACATAATACATATGTATGTATGTGTGTATGCATTTATATACATACTTAGACGAGAGTCCTTAAGCCAGGACGAATAAAAGCTACACAAAAAATATATTTATACTCTGCGAAGTCGCCGTTGCGCATACATACATATACATATATGTATGGATGCACATAAGTGCACAGAAGAGATATATTGCTCCCATCCGGCTAGGTAGAATCCTTTTTTTGGGTCTGTTGGCATTTTTGGAAGACATAAGGATAGTGAAAAACCACCCAAATGACAATGAATAATAACCTAAATAAATCGGATATTAGTCATTTTTCGATTTGGGTGGTTCTTCGCAAACTTTCCCTTTTTTTATCTTTATTCATCATCAATAAAAGCACTTGAGCAATTTTTTATACTTTTCGTCTTGAACAAAAATTGTTTTGTTAAGTTTGTTTATTTTAATTTATTTTTGGCTGCCACTTGTTGCAAGCTCAATTAGAACAGAGTTTCATTTTTTAAAGCACAATTAACACATTTGAATGATTTTTTATTCCCATTTGACGATGAATGTGGGAAATCGCTGATGTGGCAATATAGATATTTGACAAAGGGTATATGGCTTACGTTAGAAACGTAAAACCAGGCGAACGATAAGTCGAATATTATTGGGGCGCTCAATCGTACGAAAGTGAGTGACTCATATTATTTAGAGAACGTTAACGCGTGACATTGTGGGATTGGGTGTTAAAGAATATTTAAAATATGTATATTTAATCTGAAAATAGCTCTAGGCATTTTTAAGAGAAATTTCCCCTTATCCGAGATGTAATTATAAATATATGTTGTGGCAACACTACTCAACAGACATTGCTGTTGCTATACATATGAATGTGTGTATGTAATTAATTATCATTTACCGTATTTGTTGTTGTTGTGTGCAGAGGTCTCAAGAAAAATAAGAAAACAAAGTGAAATAAAAAAAGCATTCACAACAACATAACAGTTTCAGTTTAGTCACGGTCGTTTGTAGAACGTGGTGTATGTGCGTTACGTTTTCGTTTTGTGTTGAAGTTTTATTTTTCTGATTTAATTAAAAAAAAATCTTCTGTTTGTAAGTGAAAGATATACCTACACATGTATCTAGCTACAATTAAATGTAAGAAGCTGTTTTTGTTTTATACTTACTACAAATAGTGCTTGTGGCAAAAGATTTATTTTAATTTATGGATGGTTTAAAATTATTAACCAAAATAAATAATCTGATAAAATCGGGTAAAAAATTTTAAAATTGTACAATAGTAGGTGCATGTAAAATATACATTGTAGATTTATTTTTTAAATGAAGTGAAAAAATTGGTTTATTTTAATTTCCTGGTTTCTAAACTAAATTTTACTTACAGTGGCTAACATGAAAAGTCGGACAAGTTGTTAAGAAATATTACAGCTTTGAAAAAATATACAAGTGAAAGTTTTGCTATATAATTTTTAATAACAGAAGTATGTACATATATTGTATAAATTTAATGTAAGATAAAGAAACCAACATAATGTGCTCCAGCCTTACTAAAATAGAAATATGTAATAAAAATTTTAAATAATCTTAAAAACTGTAATGATACTGAATGTCGGGGCAGACTATATTATTTCATGACATATGAGGTATTTAAAATTTTGTTTGCATATCCTTTTTAAATATACCAAGATAGCTTGTAGTCTTTTTGAAATGGACTCAACTAATATTTTACACAAATTGGACATTTTTTGATTCCATTTTTCCTGTTCAACTGCGTTCGATTCGATTACAATTGAAGCTGGGCTTTGTGCAGGTGACTTTAGGACAGTTTTACAACAGTTGCCAGTACTTTACTATCAGTGAAGTGTGATGAGTTCCAAATTTAAAGATACATACATACATATGTACATATGTACTCGTAAATGTTCTTTTACACGATATCATATACAAAGTGAAGGTTTCCGAGAACTGAAGCTGCCATGCATACTCTAACTACTTCCCATACTTCACCGTTTTTAAGTGTTCCTTAGGCAAAATTCTTCATTACGCTTACGACATAAATAACATCGACCATCTGAGAACAATATTGAAATAATGATAGAAAATCCCAACCTTAAAGTTCATCCAAATTTTACAGTGATCCGAAATGAAAATGATTAGAAGTGAACTTTCATGCATACCCTACACCATCTTTTATATTTTTTCTCACTAGCACATGAATTCTTTCGAGCAACTCGGCCATTCAAATTGTTCTCCTTAGCATTCTTGTCATGATTCACCTTCCAAAGGTGTTTTCAACAATTGTAGAAAATTATGGTGCTGAGATAAATGGATCGTTCGCACAAACTATAAACTACTCACCCTCGAACTTAGCTTCATTTTCACTGGCTTACATTCTCTATTTGATATTCGTTTATCTTTCCAGCATATATTGCTTAATATTGTTTTTCACGGACTGTTGACTGCTTTTTGTTAACGATATTTTCGACTACGTGTTTAGTTTTTCCTTCCAAAAAATCTTTTAATAACGATTTTTAATTACTCCAAAGTCGACTGTATGCTGCGTTCTACAATTCATTTAAGGACCTGTCATTATTAAAACTTTGCCTTAACCTACCAGGCAGGATAAACTTGCCCTTAACTTATCGCTCAGTGTTGATTAAAGCAAAGTTGTAATAATGAAAAACTTTTTAAACGTCTATCATTAACTTACTCCAATTTGTAATAATGGCCCGTTTGCATTGCCCCGAGTTTCGGACAAATGTTTGCCACTGACTTTTCAAATAAGGTTTTGTAAAATTTGGTTAATGCCGCTATTACCAAAGTTTATTCTTAAAAGTTATATCAATGCATTACCCGACTTTCAATATGAGACACTGTACATACAGTTGCTCACGAACGCCTGCATGCGATTGAAAATTCCATGTTTATTTTGAATACAATACTGTAAAAATGCGGTATTTGTGCTAACAAAAAATAAACATTACCATAACAGTAATGATAATAGAAGAAAATTAAAGCTATTTTCAATTGATAATAAAGTTGCAAGTCTTCATACAAAGATTAATATACAAGTGCTTATGTCAAATGGTTTAGAATAATTATTTAAATAAGCCAATTAATTTTATGTTTCACGATTTACACACATAAATACATATCGCACATTCAGTTCAATAGTGACATAACTCAAAAAATTCGTTTTTTTGAGTTAATAATGCAGAATAATAATGCATTTCGTATTTTATCTTGCATACAAATTTCATATAAATAGCTTGTACTATCACCTCCTGAGAGAAGAATATGTGTTCATGCCTTCATAGAGTTGTGTGTAAATAGAAAACTTTAAACGTGTTTTCTGCAAAACTAGTTTTTTTGAGTTATGACACTATTGAACTGGATGTGCGATATGTTTAATATGTGTTTCTCGGAAGCGATATATGTATGTGGTATGTATACATATAACCTCTTAAAAGTTTTCAGCTAGTCAAAAACTGATATATTTTATTGTAACCAAAGTATATGGTGCAATGATGGTGCAAAGTACTGTAGAGGAGAACATTTTTATCTCGACCGAAAGCCGGCTATGCGTGATAAATGCTCAGACTAGTCTATGCTAAAAATCCTAACATCTATTCATAAATTAGAACAGATCTGTAAAACTTTTTAGGTCCATAAATGTAAATGCCTGTTTCGGATGATTTTCTTTGAAATGTGTATGTTTTTGCCATTTAAAAATAAGTTATTCAAATTTATTAAAAAAAAGGAACATTACGTATCATAACAAAAGTCTTAATTTAAACAAATAATTATTCAACATGTAGTAGTAACATATTAACAACTCACGACTTTTATGACACTGACGAATCCAATTTTAACTTATTTGCATCGTTTTGTGTGTGAAGAGAAGCTTCAGGGATATTGATAAAAAACTTAAATGAATCGGTGAAGCAAGGCGGGGTAATATTGTGGTATAGGAATTAATGGAGTCGAATGGTGTCAAAAATGTATTTTTAACCTCCGACCAAAAAAGGGGTGTTATAAGTTTGTAGTGTGTGTCTGTGTATCTGTACGAACCACGTACAGACAAAACGGCTAAACCGATTTTGATTTTTTTGAAAGGTTACTTGATCGAGAGTGTTCTTAGCTATGTTTGAAGAAAATCGTTCAATAGTAAGATAATGGTTTCCAGAGCCTTGGTTTTAATATTGTAGAGAAGATAATCCATTTTGGTCAAAATATAAAGTTCGAAAATTATATCGCTTAAGCTTTTTTTTTTTGGCGGTTATAGCACGACATGTATACATACCTCGCGATATTATCAAAAACCCAGTTTATTCTATGATAATAATTTAAATGCTACATATGGCCACATTTAGTACTAATTTTTATGTAGTACTTATGAATTTTTTAATAAAATAACAATAATTAAGAATTTTAAGAACCCCTGGACCGACAAACATACCTAAGAACAATTCACCTTTTAAACAGAAAAAACTAAATCAAAATTGGTCCAGCCGTTTAATCTGTACGTGGACTCGTACAGATACACCAATACACAGACACACACTACAAATTTATAACACCCTTTTTATTGGACGGGGGTTAATGAAAGATTTTAATAGAAACCTGATTAATTTAGCTTTAAATTGCTTGTGGTTTAGGTTATAATCTTAAAACGCCTTGATTAGAACAGCGTAGCGTTTACTACATAAGTTTTTTTTGGTTCACTGTATTTGTTTATCAGATATTTAAAGAGAACAAAAATAAATAAAGTGTTAAAAGTAGAGACAATTGAGAGATTTTTTAGTTTTAAGCGGTCGACTCAGTGTAGCCAGATTTATTTTCAGCCTTCCCGCCAAATGACTTGTCGAATATCGCCAATATAATAAAACATGAAATTTTAGCTTAAAATATATTTTTATTTTCTAATTACATTAAAAATAGTGTTAAATTCAGTAGGTAACGTCTATCGTAAAACATATTCGTAAAATTACATAATTGTTTAAGAAAAATTAAGAAAAGTGTTTACGTTAACATATGTATTAGTGATGCACGAATATTAGTATTCGTATTCGAATTATCGAATATTCGCCCATTTTCAGGCGAATACGAATACGAATATTTTTCCAAAGAAATTAAATAAATAAATGCATAAATCCTAAACGAAATTTAAATAAATGACTAAAAATTTTAGTTTGTACAAATACATTAAGGGCCATTATTACAACTTAAAGATAGTTAAAAGTAGGATTTTATCGGGCGTATAAAAACTTGAATCATTTGCAAAATTTTACTTTAACCTAAAGTGAGCGATAAATTACAGGCAAGTTTATCCTACCTGGTAAGTTAAATCAAATTTGCAATAATGGAAAGCTTTTAATACGTCCGATAAAATCCTACTTTTAACTATCTTCAAGTTGTAATAATGGCACTAAAGGTCTGTTCATCTAAATGCGACCGATAGATTCGATCGAAAATTTATATTAGAAACAAAAACAAAAAACTTAAATTTGTATTTGTTTTCTATATATACAAATATTCGATAGAACCTATCGTTCGCATTTAGATGAACAGGCCCTAATTTTTTTATAGAAGTTTGTGCTTTGTATCATTTTCAAATCTTATTTAATGACTATCATTAAAATTTTGGGTACTTTTTATTAACTTTAAAGTACGCCAACAAGAATGTGAAGTCTTTTTTTATAACAATTTTTTAATATTTCATATTGCATATAATATCCGTATTCGTATTCGCGAATATCATTTCAAATATTCGTATTCGTATTCGCGAATATCAAAAATTGACATTCGTTACATCACTAATATGTATACATAAATACTGGCGTATAAAAAAATACTTAAGAATAACTTATTCCAAAAGATAGGATAAATTCAACTTAAACACCAAGATCCAAATTATTATTTATTATTATTTTTGGTGTTTCAATATCAAAATGTTGGTTCCAATTTTACAAAAGGAAGTTTTCCCCACTGTGTTTCATAAACACCAAATGAGAT
Organism: Tachina grossa; assembly: GCA_949987645.1. Lineage (NCBI taxonomy): Eukaryota > Metazoa > Arthropoda > Insecta > Diptera > Tachinidae > Tachina > Tachina grossa. The sequence goes on along the minus strand of OX465278.1, from coordinate 43,877,455 downwards.
TTTGTGGTACGTAACTTTTTTAGAGCTTCTTGCATTGATGTTTTTAACATTTTCTATTTTATTGAAATCGTAAGAATATACATATGTACATATCTATTCATAATTTCTTCTGCACAAAAAAAACTGACTTCAATGCAAAGATCTGATGGAAAAAAAGAAGTAGGTACATGAAATCTAAAATTAAATTTTAATGAGCATGACTCCACTCCGCTAATTTTTTAAATGCAAAATTGTATATTTTTCAGAGCTCAGGGTGCATGTTAAGTCTTGTAAAAATCGGTTAAGTAGAACCACTTCAAATAAAATATTAAATTTTATTGGGCGTGACACCGCCTATTTTTTAAAAGGAGGATTCGTTCTATTTTAGAGCTCAAGGTGTGTGCTAAGTTTCGTAAAACTCTTTTATTTGGAACCGCGTGAAATATTATAATAAATTTTAATGGTCGTAACCCCGCTAATTTTTCAAGTCGTGTAATTACAAGAATCAGAGGGGTTTAATAGGTTTCGCAGCAATCAAATAAGCGAATATCATAAAATTAAATATAAAAAAAATTGTGTACCGAGTTATGAAGTAACACAAAAAAAAAAAAATAAAGACGAATTGTTAACCCGCCAATGGTGACGCAAATTTGACTTTGATCAATGGTGACGCCTGTCTCACGCACCGGAATTTTCAACTGAAGATTTCTCCAAATTTTTTATTAATACCTATTTCATGTTTTTTTTAATTTATGCTCTTTGAGAATAAAGCAAAGATATTTACTGCCTCCCCCACGATGTCGAAAGAAAACTTAAGAGAACGAAAGTAAGTCACTCATTTTCTTCTATAAAAGTGTTCCACTATCTTTCGACTTATCGTTCGATTGGCTTTACGTTTCTAACGTAAGCCGTATACCCGTTGTCAAATATCAATATTGCCACATCCACAATTTCACACATTCATCGTCAAAGGGGAATAAAAAATCGTTCAAATGTGTAAATTGTGCTTTAAAAAAATGAAACTCTGCCCTGCAACAAGTGGCACCCAAAAATAAATTAAAATAAACTTGACAAAACAATTTTTGTAAATGATACAAAGTGTACATACATAATTATTCAAGGGTTTTTTAATGATAAATAAAGACAGAAAAAACCACAAACTATGCAAAATTTTGTGAAGAAAAATGACCAATAGCCCATTTATTTAGGTCATTATTCCTTTATTCCTTGTCATTTGGGTCATTGTCATTATCTTTAGGTCTTTTAAAAATACCAACAGACCCAGAAAAAGTGTTCTACCAAAGAATATAAATCATACAATTTATATTCTTTGGTTCTACCTTGTCGGCTTTTGTATGGGTGCAATAATTTTCTCTTCAGTGCATACATACATAGATATGTATGTATGTATGTATGCGTAAAGGCGACTTCGTTGAGTGGAAGTATGTTTTGATTAGCTGGTCTTCGACCGATCCTAATGACTCTCTCCTCTAGGTATGGACATATGTAAATACATATATGTACATATATTATTATTGCATTTACATATGTATAAGAGTTTTCTGTATAGCCGGATATCTTAACGATTTTCACTTCTGTGTATGTAGAACACCTGCTTAGATGAAGAAAAAACTGGCATAAAGTAAGTGACGACATTGAAATAGGTGCTAAGGAGTTCCTCCATACAATTTGACATTAAAAATCGGCGCATAATGTTGTTTTAGCCCACTATTAAGTCCCAGCATGATTTATCTAACTTCTGGACCGTTTTTTATTACACATAAGGCCGATAGTTTATAACCACCCTTCACTATAACTACCGGAAGTGGTGGTAGGCAGAAAATATCTACTTATCGAAGCTGTTGTCGAACACACATACATACATACCCAGGGAAGAGTATCACAAAGACCAGCCAAAGGACGCAAAACTGCTGGAGGAGATTGCCAACGACGGGTTAAGCAATAAACCCATTCCCAGCGAAGCCGGTATTATAGTCTTATTAGCAAAGCAAAATATTTTATTTATGTAAATAAAAATATTTTGTTTTATTTTGTCTCAGTCTACAATAAAAATACAAGTGCCTACTTTTGGCATTTGAGTTCGTGCAAATGACTGAAAAAATTTTTATTGGGGCTCACATTTGTATTGAAATGTTTACGTTATCGTTCGCTTTCATTTTCTTTCGACTTGTTGTGCTAAAGGCTTATAGTGGAACGCAAAACAGCTGTTTGTCGTTTAAAATGCTTGCGAACGAAAATGAGTGACATCCTGGAACAGGCAGTTAATCAATTTAAGCTCTTTTATTTCAATATTAACATTTAGAAAAATTGTTTTATTAGAGCATTAAAAACAAAAGCGATTTTAGTAATACATTTTTCAAAATTAAAAAAAAAAAATAAAAAGAAATCGTATATGTATAAAGGAAGATAATGTTTTTTAATCTTTCGACATTAGGAACTTTTACAAAATAAATAAAAAAAAAAATCATATAAAAAAATGAAAAATGTATACTTGGTTATTTTATTCAAATACACGGTGACACGGTCTCATGTACCGGGTTAGTAAAAAAAATACATAAAGTGTGCTCACGAAGCAGTTTCGTCATTAACTAATAGTAGGGGATGTGCAATGAGGCAGCTACTCGAAGTTGCAACCAAAAATAATAACAGGGAATAATGTTATTCGAATTGTTTAACACACCCGGTCTCACAGACCAATAGGACACCAATGGCGGGTTAACCTCCTCCTTTTATCAAGTCGGTTAAAAAATATCGCTAAGTAAATCGCCATCTCAAAATTTTCATCGGCAAAAACAAATTTTTGTCGCCACGTTTGCCGATATATCGCCATATCTGACAACACTGGGTCGACTTGTTTTGAAGTGTCTACTTTGTTTTTATTCACTTTTTTGGTAAACAAATTATAAATTCCACCAAAAAAATTGTTTTCGGTTTGTGTTTATTGTTGCTGCTACATGCCAGTTTTTATACATACATACATACAGACATGCATACATATATACATAAATAAATGGAAAAGATAAGAAGAAACCCTGCAGTCAGACTGGGGCCAAGTGTCTCTATGTCAACACTAAAATTCTAGTATAGTTACATTGTCTATAATTTCTCTTCTATTCGTCAGTATAAAAGAAAGAGAGAAAACAGATGTGGTGTATTTCTGGTGGATTTTGCAACAACTCGTGAATATATATAAATTTGTATGTACGTAAGGTATAGAAATGTACCAGTAAATGTCTGGTTGGTATGTCTCCATGTTCCCATAAGAACTATGAATTCACTACCTAGTAAATTGTTTTAGTGTTACTAGTAGATTTTCAATGACAAGCACATGCTAAATGTCTATAACACAAAGTATTGTATGGGGAATAATTGTAGAGTAGTACTGGTGACAAAGTCAAAAGCGACTCAGTACATTTTCACCATCGACATTTCCTTCAGGGAAGAAAAATTTCTACATACATACATACATAGTTTGTATGTATGAATGTGTTTATGTGTATGTGTACATCTGTATCTGTGACCAGAAGGTTTTTACAAAAAGCCGGATTTTTTTTAATTTTAAAGTTCTTTAACTCAATCACCTATCACACACGAGAACAATTATGTATGCTGGCATAACATGCCAGTTTGTCGGTGAAAGAGGCAAAGCGAGTGGTATTGTGTTTGGCATAACTTTTCAACCAGCTACAACCCCGCATCATCGGCACAAAACCAGTACACATACAACTTAAAAAACAGCAAATGTTAAAAGAACCCAGCGGTAAAACTCAGAAGACCTTCTTGGTGCAGGCCTTATTAAAAAACTCTTTCGCATAAAATATACGATACACATTCCACACTCGCTTCTATGAGAAGGGAGAAGAGAAGGAGTAACGTGTTTTGTTTTGTTTTTTTACCAAAGCAAAAACAAAATCTTTTAGTTTGAAGGCTTTCCAGAATCTCTGGCGAAAGAAGCAAGAACAGAAGGCCTGCTCCGCAATGACAACGCGTGTAAAAAAGATATGGATATGGAATGGAGCGATCAGGCCTTCTACATCCAAAAGAAGGCATACAGAGGCCTTCTAGAAGGCATCCCTACTCATTCTAGTTCCCGCTGGGAATACAAAAAACACTAATACACACAAATCTTTGTGCACGTATACATTTTTATGCCAAATGAATTAAGGTAGAATTAGTAAAATCGTATCATTCTACTTTACAGCTTGCCGTATCGTTCAACTTTGTGCACAAGTTATAGAAAATGTAACAGTTTGCATAGCACATTTTTTTTGTCTGGCATTAAATACGGCGTTTTTGACATTCGCTACAGAAAAATCTGTTTTCTGCAGATTCCTACGTCAACAGTGCTACCACCACATATTTTATAACTAGTAACATGCATTGCATATCGTACGGTTTTTGTCAGCTGACACGCAACAGCACGATACGATTGTACTAATTCTACCTTTAGTCTCGTGCATTCTACAAAGAACAAAATTGTGCGGTATAAAAATTACTCCCGTGTGTGATACCCCAATGAGTTTTGATCCAATCAATACAATCGTTATACTGGTTGAAAAGGGAGAAAGATATCTACGAAACAATAGTGTTTTTCACGCTTTGTAGTAAAGTTACTAAGTAAACTAGTATTGTACTCGTATGTAGATTGTACCTGAATTCTTTAATTTTTTTCTAACTGAAAATCGTAATAGGTATTTATCGACATATGTTGTATCTCTTTATAGAAAATGTGAAAATAAGAGAAAAGCACAAAGAATAATAAAGAAAATCTCAATGAATTTGATCTTGTGACATAATTTTTGTTTTCTCCAAGTGAATATCGTTAAAATATATTACTGCATAGCAAAGTGCACAAATTTTCGTTATATACATTATAGCGATACGCTTATCGTAACAAAAGTTACGATAATCGAATCGCTATAATAAATATAACGAAATTTTATCGACTTTGCTATTCAGTGACATATTTTAACGATATTCGCTGTCGGTTGGATAAAAATAAAATTAAATCACAAGATAAAATTCATTGAGTTTTTCTTTCTTATTCTTTGTGCTTTTCGCTTATTTTCACATTTTCTATACAGAGATACCGCAAGCGAATAAATGTGTCGATAAATATTGCGATTTTCGGTTCGCAAAAAGTTACAGAATCCAGGTACAGGTACAGATCTTGTTGGTATTTTAGTACACATGTATGTATACCACCACAAAACAGCTGTGAGTTCTACTCTACCACCGCTTTGTTATGTTTTTTTTTTATTTAATGCCAAAAACAAAATTAATAAATAGAAAAATTAATATTAATAAAAAGCCAAATTAATAAATGAGAGTGTGGAAATGAAAGAAAGAAAATAAAAGATTTATTTTAATTATGTTACCTTCGCATTCTGTTATCACTGCAAATTGTTCGTTTGTTTTTGTAAACTATGGAATGTATTTCGATCACTTTCTTGGCTTGTAAAAGTTTATCTACGATTGTATTGCTTGCTATTTTCAGCAAAGCTTTCTTATGTTGCGCATACATATAAATATTATATGGTTTAATAAATTTTCAAACTCGGAAAAGTGAGATAGAAATTTTAGGCGGGATCGACCTCTTAAAAGCGGGATAATATAGCTCAAAGCGGCATGTATGTACCTGGATTCAGTAACTTTTTGCTAACCAAAAATCGTAATATTTATCGACATATTTATTTCGATAACGATAATGTGATTCTGTAATTTCCTTTTTTGCGATAGTCTCCCGCTTTATCTTATTCACCATTTAATTCAATATTAAGTGGTATCTCTGTATAGAAAATGTGATAATAAGCGAAAAGCACAAAGAATAATAAAGAAAAACTCAATGAATTTGAACTTGTGACTTAATTTTTTTTCTCCAACCGACAGCGAATATCGTTAAAATATGTAACTGAATAGCAAAGTCGATAAATTTTCGTTATATTTATTTTAACGATACGATTATCGTAATAAAAGTTACGGAATCCAGGTACTGGTCAGGTTAATTGTACAGCATGTTACGACAGTCTGCATACTACTTGAGAGTTTTCTCTTTAATGGCAATGGGCCGTCTAATAAAGGCTATTGTCATTAATTTTCCGCAGGCCGAATTTTTGTACAATATTTTCTCTTAAAAGTCGAATTTTGACCTTATTCAATGCAAACATTTCAAGATCCCATATTAATCAATTATTTATTTTGAATGCTCATTACTTAAATTTGAACAGCCTCTTTTATAAAAATTATTAAGGCTTTAAAGGGTTTTTAAGACAAATTTTCATACAACATTTTTCTTATTAAGCCCTTATAAATAAGGCTGGAATAATTTTATGCAAAATTTAAAAAAGTTTTGAATTAAACAAATTAAACCAAATACAAAATACATAATTGGGGGATTCAAACGGTCTTAATTGTTATATCGTCCCACACAGAATATCATCAGGACGATTGCGTTGACCTGATAAATAGGCCTTGGTCCCTACCACGTCAAACTATGCAATATTGTGAATTTAAAGTCGGCGTAATCCTAAAAGTGCAGGGCTTCAAATATTTCTTATTGAGTTATCTATCGTCCATGAGAATTTCAGTATTCTTAAAAGAGGCATATTGTATAAATTCGAGTACTAACATAACGAACCTAAAAAAATAATTTTGCATATGGGATAGTTTGACGTGGTAGCGATGATATTGTCATAATGACAAAGTGATCTATTTTGTCATACTGTCATAATCTACTACAACGTTTTTTTTTAACCAAAAAGGTTATATTGAAATACATAATTTAAAAAAATTATGACAATATGACATATAAATAAATTATTCAACATTTTTATTTATCATGAATTTGAATAATCATAATTAGTATAAAGTTATTAATCTAGATCTCTAAATAATAAATTTTTTTTGAGTAATTATGTAGAATAATTTTATAAAGAATTAAAGTCATATCGTGATATGGTTATAGTTATTAATAATTTTTCGACTTTTGTTCACATCTCAGGTATGCACGAGCACATACTTATTTACATATGTATGTATATATATAGTTATGTATACATGAGATATTTTAAGAACAAAATAGGTATTTTGACCAGCATAAATTGTGGTACAAGGAATTTAAAAAACAAATAATTAAAATACCCTGAAGATGGTAGTGGTTATGATGGAGCAAATTTAGAAAGAGTTAATTTATTGTAGCATTAATTTGAAAAACCATCATCTACACATTAATACAGATTTGTATTGTATTTCGTATATTTCGTTGTTTATAAAAACCAAGTTTATTTTCCTATACCCTAAATGGTTTTGCATTATAAAAGCTTCATTTATTATTTTTTTTTATCCATTAAATATTATTACTATTGATAATACTAACAATAAATAAAAAATGGAAGTTGTAATAATGCAAAGCTATCTATCGGGCGGACAAAATTCTACCTTTAGCTAACGGAAAGTTGTGAAAATGGTCCTAAGGATGTAGACCGATTTTTAATTAATTTTAAGTACAAAATTTTGTGAGTGTAGAAAAACTGTAAGCTCATTTTTATTTTTGTTGTCACTCACATGGAAATAATTAAATGTTACAAAAACGTAAACATGGGTCCGTTCGTTATTTAAAAGAACTTATGTATATACTTATAAATTTTCGAAAAACAGGCTGTTATGCTTAAATTAGAGTAACATAACCATAACCATGCAAAACAGCTGTTCGAACCCAACAACAGGAGAAACACTGTATTTGATTATTGGTGACTCGCCATAGCGCCATAGTCATTCCCATAGAAACCAATTGAATTTTGGTTTGATTAGGCTATGGCATTATGGTTATGGGACGTCTAATTTAAGCTTTAAACTTCTTATTGTCATAAATGTTATTAACACACTTTGATTTTTTTGTGCAAAGAAGAAGAAACTGCCTTATTTAATTGTTTGCAAGTAGACTACTGTACATGTTAAAGGAAGAAGATAAATAGTATAAAATATATGTACATATGTACATAAGTATGTATATATATACATACATATACATATGTATTTCTTTGTATTTTTTAATTATTTTATGATGTATTTTTTTAAAAAGGTTATATCGTCTGTTGGTGCCGCAAACCAATAAGCAACCGACGATATGTTTCACAAATATATCTATCTACATACATATTATGCTGTATGTATTAATGTAAGATTAAACAACCACAATTGGTCGATTAAACTAGCAAGCAACAACATATAATCGACTACCCAAAAACCCGCAAATAAATAGGATTAAGGTTAATTTAATCTTTAACTCAAAAAGTGGACCTTATTCGTTAATCGAAAAATCTTTTAACCAATTAACGGTTAACCTATTGAATACCCTGGTAAATACAAACATCATGATTAAATTTTACATTTGCTAAATTGTAACAGAAATCAAAAAAACTGACAAGTAAACAATTTGAATTTTAAATCAAATTATGTATTTGTTTTTGTGCCGGCTAGGTACATACACATGTGTGTATGTATTTATATGTATGTATTTCATTAAACGCTATAGTATTTCTTATAACACGCTATCTAACAGCAGCTTTGAAATTAATAGAAACTAGATATACCAAACGGACGACACACTCGTTCGTATTCTAGAATCAAAATGTAAATAATTTAAGATTCAAAGAAAATGTACCTATCTAAACCTCATAAAAAATTCATTAAAACACAGCCACACACAAACTTACATACATATGCAAGCATAATTAAATAATACATGAAATTAAAAAAAACATAAACAAAATCCCCTCAACCAAGCTAATTCACTTCAAGCATTAAACACATTCACCACAGCAGGCTACAGGAACACACGACTTAATTAATTAGTAATTACTACTTAATTATTTTGGAGACGGCAGCAGCACCATCTTCAGCTGATATTCAAGTACAAATACATAGTTGAGTATTGCCACTTTTATATATTTTGCATAAATAAAAATTAATTACTCTTTTAAAATGTACTTATTTCACGTAAAAGTACAAAAATGAATCAATTTATTCTTAACATCAATTTTTGGATATTATTTCTGATAAATAATATGAAATAATTGTAAAAAATCATTCATTCAACATTTTGTATTGTACTGGCAATACTGAATTTTCTCATTGTAGCCAACAAAATAGAAATTATGATGAAGGTTTAGTGGCCTTCGAAAACGGCTGGCTGTTCCGTTCAAGTATGTGTTGTTAGTCAGAATATTTACAACAGACTTTGGTGTTATTTGTTCATTAATAATTGTCACATGTATTTAATTTGGCTTAAAAAGCGATACGAACTTTAGCCCGTTCAAATCACAAATATAGATAGAAATTAGTTTAATTGGACTACAACGACAAAATCAGCATAGTCAACAACCTGCCGCCATGTTGCCTTGCTGTCTTTAAAAGAATTATTCTCATATAAACATGTGTATTCTATCCTTGACATTTGGTAGTCGGTAGCTTGCTGTGGTGAATGTGTTTAATGCTTTATTCAATTCTCTTCCTTTAAGTATTATGGCTTTCATACAACAACAAATAAGAAATACTACAAACACACACACACTCATGTTTTGTTTCTTTTTTACTTGTAAGCTAATAAATGCGTGTGTAATATGTGTGGTGCATAGTAGTAGCAACTTTAAACGCTTATAGCTCCCAAAATGCTAAACCTATATTTAAATTTTTTTTTTAGTTTGGCGACATTTTCGCGTTTTGGCGATTTTTTTTTCAATTTTTTGCGTTTTTTTTCATTTTGGCGTTTTTTTTTTCATTTTGGAGATTTTTTCGAATTTGGCGATTTATTTTAGTGTTAGATTTTTTTTTAATTTTGGCGATTTTTTTCGTTTTGGCGATTTTTTTTTTAATTTTTGGCGATTTTTTTTAATTTTTGGCGATTTTTTTTTTGGTTTGGCGATTTTATAATTTTCGGCTTTTTTAGCTTTACCGTTTTTGAAAATTTCAAGTGTTTGCCTCTTACGGTTTCCAAGATATAGCAAATTGTCAAAATTACATAGTCAAAATTGCATTAACTGATGGACCACCCTTTAATTTAAATTTTTTAAATTTGAGTGTTAATTGTTGTAGTCTGTATAAAAATACACTAATTTTACAAATTTCAAATTTTAATATACATATGTTTATACAATTGTATGTATATTACATGGGATTTTAACATATTTCATTGCTCGTTTTGGAACACCCTTTAATTTTTAATTCTCATGTATTTGTTGTTGTAGCGGCCAAGGTTCTACATACTGTGTCCAAATTTCAGCTCCGTAGCTCTTACGGTTCCTGAGAAAATACCGTGTGACGGACAGACGGACAGCGTAGCGAAAACAATAGGGTGCCTTTTCACCTTTGGTGTACGGAACCCTAAAAATAACAAGACCATTAAAACAAAAATATAATTCATGTCAAAAACAAGCAGTTAGTCAGTCAACGTTTCTTGTCAACCATAAGAATATGCGGAATATTTTAATGTTGTTTTCGTTATGCAAATGAACATACACTCGCACATATATTAAAGTTGCCAGACTTATTTTTATTTATTTAGAAGAAAGAATTTGCGAAATATGGGCTGCCTAGGAGCATATGTATACAGAAGATATTCTTAGTAGTATTTTTGTAAATGTTCTTGTGACTGACTCTAAACGTTCAGTTAGCCGACTGTTAAGGCTCAGTTAGCCGACTGTAATGTAAAGTAACTGCAACAGTAAGAAACAGCTGATCGATTTTGTTATGCGAAAAGTAATGAAAATGGTTATAGAGATGTAATGTAACGTAACCTACTTTTCATATAAAAATATCAATCAGCTGTTTTCTACGTTACAGTTACATTACATTACAGTCGGCTAACTGAGCCTTTATGGAATGTAACTGCAACGGTAGGAAACAGCTGATCGATATTGTTATGTGAAAAGTAATGAAAATGGTTATAGAGATGATGCTTAAGAGTGTATTAGTGCTGTTCCACTGACAAAAATCGCATTTCATTAGATAAGCAATTGTTTATGTATAGAATATACCGTTACCTTAATATAGAAAAGCCCTAACTCATTATTTTTCTGTATTCGTGTTTTTTGTATATTTCGATAGAAGAACATGTATCGAAAAATGCAAAAATCACGATTTCAAAAAAATAATCAGTTAGGGCCTTTCTATATTAAGATAACGATATACTTATTTACTTATTTTACCAAAGTTTTGTCACAATATCTAATTCATTGAATTATGTTTATGACTAAAATTTTGTACCCATTAAAAATTAAAATAATAATAATAAAAAAATTAAGCAATAAAAATAAAAAAAAATAATAAAATAGGCATAAACTTCTGAATACATTTAATTATTTATTATCTTATGTACATATGTATGTATATGCTTGTATGTATGTACGCGTATAGAACATTTTTGACATGGTGGATCCAGCTCAAGGTTTTAGATAGGGACGGGGGATGCGTATTTTTTTTTTTTGTTGACAAAACAAAAAGTTAAAATTATTTTTATGTTTTTATTAAAAAAAATGCTATTAATGTGAAAAACATAAACGCCGCAATAAAATAAAATTGAACCTCGCATATCCAATAAAGGGTTGCATTTGTATACTCGTTTGTATAGCCAAAACAAATATACCATGGTATGTACCATGTAATTGTAGTGTGAGCGACAGAACTAATTAGTATAAGAGTTATTGTGTGTGCGTGCTTTTCCAAATTACAATACAATTAAAAACAAATAACAATTGCTTATTGTATTGCTTCTGAGCAACTGTTTGATCTGTTTTTGCTTAAAAATACATATTGTAATACAATTATATGAAAAAAACCATTGTTGAAACAAGTACATGATGTGCAGATGTATGTGCGGACGTTCGTTATGTTTTGTGGCGCAGCCAAGTATAGAGAGAGAGATAGAAAATTTTGCTCTGAGAGTAATTACACTTGCATATCGTGTGTCATTATTTTGTATTTGCAGCTCATGTGTTTCATGTACATGTATCATCTACTTACATATGTATGTGAAATTTTGATTTTATTCATTGCGCTGATTTACACGGGCATAATTGTGCTGGCATAACATGCCAGTTTGTCGGTGAGAGAGGCAAAGAGAGCGGTTTTGCGGTTGGCATAACTTTTCAACCAGCTACAACCCCGCATTAGCAGCATAAAACCAATACATACACAACTTAAAAAACATCAAATGTTAAATGAATACTAAAAACACTAACACACACAAAGCTGTGTATACGTATACATTTTGTGCCAGATGAATTAGTCTCGTGTAATTTGGAAAAGAACAAAAATTGTGCGGCTTAAAAATTGTTCTCGTCTAAACTACCTCATTCATCATCAGCCATGTATTTATTTCTCAACACAACATAAGGCACTTACGGTAAAAGCAGTTTTATGTATCTTATTTGTTTAAAAAAAAAACAAACAAAAAATAAATGTGTTGTTTTCATTTGCTCATTGCCCAACCATACAATAATTGCTTTAAAAATCAACATTTACAACTAGTAACAGAAAACGATAAATAACATAAGTATTTGTTCATACCAGAACCAAAAACACGCAAAAACTAGTGCAAACAGATGTATCTGCGCAATGCTATAATATCCAAGCCTCTAACAGCCGGCTACATCTTTTAACCGGCATGCTGTTACTACATTTTTTTTACCTCCATTATCCATGATTTTACATCTGTTATAAATGATTAAATTTTTTATTTTATATATTTTATGCTTTATGCTTTTTATTGGTCCTAATCGGTAATAAAAGTTGAATAGTTTGTTCATGTGAAAATTTGGTATTTTGTATGAAAAAATCCAAAATTTCACGTGAACAAACAGTTTGTTCGCCATTTTTTTTTACCGATAAAGGGGAATGGTTTTTATATATCGTATTTATTAGAGATGTGCAAATGTCGTGATTTTATCGTGTCACGCGTGAGTCACGCGTGATTCACGTGATTCGTGATCAAATATTATAACCAATCACGCGTGAGTGCGTGAGCGTGACTGAAAAAAATTTACTCGTGCGTGATCGTGCGTGAGCTTTTTTTAATAATCAGGCACGAATTATCACGCTCTCACGAGATAACATTCCTTTATAGGTACATATTTAACTGTATTCAACCATTTGAAATAAATTATTTTATAATAATAAATGCATATACATATGTATAGTAATATGTATGGTAGTATGAGATTACAAACATAATGAATACCCCCAATTAAAATGTTTCTACTTTTTCTGAAGTCGTACCGAATTCTTTAAGACATTTCGGTACTTTCTCTGAACAATTTTTTTTTAAACATTAAGGGCCGTATTCAAAAAAACTTAACAAAGCTTTGAAAAGCAATGTTAAGTAAAGTTGTATTCAAAAAAAAATTATTATATCAAAATTCTAAAGCAGGCACCTACGTTTGTTAAGGCTACTTCAAGTTGATATTTCCAAAATGTGTATTTTGTACCTCAAATATTTTTGTTAATATAGAACATATTGATTCATGTTACTGAAAATTAAAATGAAGCTAGAAGTGCCAGCTCTTATCTTAAATTTATTATTTCTGTCATGTGATGGAAAATATCACTAAATTATCCAACTGATTTGAAATACATAGCAAAATCCATAAAAAAATATTAAAATAAATACAATTAACAAAAATGTTTTAGTGATGTAGTTACATTCAAACAAAACGAATCGAAAAAAGCTGGATATTCTCATATACTCATTTCGTTCGAATAAAATAAATTGAGATAATTTTTCTATGTTGATCATATTTTTTTGCTGTTAAAATGTTAATAAATAATAAAATAAAAAATTAGTTGAATACTCGAATGAAATTGTATTCGATGTTGTACATCATAAGCTGTGAAATAGTTGTTGAACACGGTGGTGTTACCAGAATTTATTATTAAATCACAAAATAATTAAAGTTGTCTTTTGAATACAATTTCTTAACAAAGCAATGTTAGTCTTAAAGTGCTTGGTAACTACTATGAACTTTAAAGCTCAAGTAAAATATTTTTTTGAATTAGGGTGTAAAACTTCGATTTTTGAGTACATAAGTAAAAGTCTATGAAATTTTTTTAAATAAACATGTATATGTTGATAAAAAAAGGATTATAACAAATATTAAAAGACGTGAGTATGTGCAAATTATTTCGACAATAGCAGCAACATAACGGTGAAGCGGTACTCTGCTATAAAAGCAAAAAGAAATCGTACCTACATGTCGTTACGAATCCGTATCGACTTATCGTAACGAATTCGTACCGACATATCGTTATGAAGTCGTGTCAACCATTTCATACAAAAGTTGTAACAATTTCGGTAATATTTCGGTGCCGAAATCGGAAGATTTTGTCAACCAATCGTTACGAATTCTTTACGAATTCGGAGTATTTTGTTTGATGGGTACATACACCTTTGTAAGTATGTATATATGTTTCTTAGATACCCTGTAGGAAGTATCAATTGAGCAACACTACTGATTCAACAGTGCCTTTGTCAACAATACTACTGACTAATTGTACCGCAGAAAATGTTTTTTGCGTTAGGGGTCGTCCATATATTACGTAACGCTGTAGGGGGGAGGGGTGGGGTTCGAGTTTTGTTATGATTTGTTATGGTGGGGTTGGGGGAGTCCTTGAAAATGTTACGTAACAGAAAAATTTTAGTAATTTGTATGTTTTTTCATTTAATATGCTTTTCTCATTTATTTGATTATCATTTATTTAATTCATCATACGTCTTACCTTCAAATTTATATTTGGGGTATTCACAAGGGTGTCCTAAGTGTCATAAAGTCATAAAGTACTAACATTTTAAACCAGTTTAAAATTATTTTTATTTTCTTTCATATAAAAGGAGTACTATATTAATACAATTCTTCACTCTATGTATTTGTTACTGTCATAACTAATTATTTTGCTTTTTACTTTTCTTTTTCGACAAAATGTCCATTCACGTTTAAATACGTGGCATTTTTCTTTAGCAAATTTCTACTCAAATCATTATATATTGCAAAAAATATAAAAATTCGCAAGGGAATAAAATAATGGAAACAATCTCCCAAAGCTGATTATATAGACCGCAAAAAAAAAGTAATAACTCGAGTATAGACTTACAGCATATAAATCGCGAAAACTTGCAAAAATGCGAATATCTTCAAAATATTTCCAAAGCCTCAAAAACTATAAACGAGCAAACCCAGTAGATTTTATGAATCAAAAATTATCTCACGTGCAAAAATTTGCGAAAATTCGCGAATAGTTTTTTAATTGAAAAAAAACCTAAAATGTATTTAAAAAAATTCTTAAATTGTAAGGAATGCAAAAAACTTTTAAAATTTCGCAAAAATTAAGAAAATTCGCAAAAACTTGGTAACATCAAAAATATATTAAAGTCTGATACTTATTAAAAAAAGTTTAAAACTGTTAAAAAAACAAAGAATTGGGAGCAATCACTTTTATTGCAAAAATTCGCAACAAATTGCAAAATTGCAAGCAAGCTCCAAAATTACTTACAAATACCTAAAGATCTAAGAAATTCAAAAAATCGCAGAAAATTGACAACATGATGAAAATTCGCACAAATAGATAGATGTATTGAAAATCGGTAAAATGGTAAAAAGGCAAGATTTGGCTAAAAATCACTTTAATCGCAAAAATAGCGAAAATTGGCGAAAAATTGCAAAATTATAAACAAACCCTAAAATAACACATAAATACCTAAAGATATAAGAAATTCAAAAAGATCGGAAAAATTCGCGAAAATTAAAATTTGCATAAACTTGCTAATACCAAAGTAATAGCAAAGTGTGATATAAAATAAAAGTCGCCAAATGTGTAAAAAATGCAAAAACTGCAACAACAAAAATACTTCAATCAAACAATGATGTGGCTTGATTCAATCCTAATTTGTTAAAATTACACACAAGAGCAATAAGTTTTATCAAAAATTACCTGATCGCAAAACTTAAGAAAATTTGCAAATAAATTCCAAAGCCTTAAAATTTTAAAAGGTCAAAAGCTCGAAAAAATTTTGTTTTGCATATTGCAAAAATTCGCAAATAATTTTCGGAAACAGATAGAATCCGTTAAATAATTTTCTCATAGTTTTGCATATTCGTACCAAATATTATTTCATTTTTGTAATATTTTTTCTCCTTTGTTTTGTATCATATTGTTTATGTTTCAACTAACACACTAAAATATTAGGGGTTGCTCACAGCGGTCGTATTTTAAACTAGTTTAAAAGTTTAGAACATTATGACGTTATGACTTTAACACTACCGTTTGAATACCCCAATTATGTATGTATACATACATACATGTGCGGAATGTCAATTTTTGATATACGAGAATTCGAATTCGAATATTTAAAATGATATCCGCGAATACGAATATTTAAAACGACATTAAATTAACTTTGCTTTATTTTAATTTACATTGTAAATTTTACAAAAACACGAGCATACATATATATCTACATAGATATGTATATAATATATATGTACATAGATATGTATATGTAAGAACCTATTTTTCAACCCAAAAAACATGAAATGTATATTATACATATACTTTTTCGTGAGCGTGCGTGATCGTGATAAGTTGTAAACCACTCGTGCGTGATTAAAAATATTTTATTCGTGAGCGTGCGTGATCGTGAAAATTTTCAAAATCATTCGTACGTGAAAGTGCGTGAGTAAAATATTTTTCTACGTGAGCGTGCGTGTCGTGAGCCAGAAAACACTCACGTGCACATCTCTAGTATTTATACATACTTGCATATATACACACATACATATATTTTTATCGTTTCAATTAGAACTGTTATCAGATAATAGCTCGTTATCTTTACCGCCTGGTTATCTTTACCACTTAATGGAAAGTTAATATGTATATTGTTAATTTTAATTATTATTGTTGTTTTTCGAAATACTGACCTGCTTTGACTAGCAATTTATTTGTTTTATAAGTTGTTTATTAATAAAATAAATCAAAGTTTAAATAATTAAAATAATTAATGTTAAGGAAAATAATTAATGTTAAGGAAAAAATAAATAAGGATTTTGCTTTTTTAGAAAGAACTTTGTTCTGTTATTATTCCCAAAACTAAAGATAGGAAAGATATGGGGGTAAAAGCCGTTTTATCATTGTCAACTGATGGTATCAAATTGACTAATTGAGGTTCTTAATTTTTCGAGAACGTTCGACAGCGTTGTCTTCTAATTGACAACGAAAAGATAAAAGTTACCAAAAAAAAAAAAAAATTACCTCATCAAAAATTCACTTTAGTATGTAGTACATATGTATGTAATTAAAAAACAATTCATATTAAAAAAATCAATACCTGAGGTGCATACAACATACATACATATCGCTCATTTGCTTCAATAGTGGCATAACTCAAAAAATGAGTTTTTTGAGTTAATAATGCAGAAAGATGCGGCATTTTGTATTTTATCTTGTGTAAAAATTTCATATAAATTGCTTTTACCATCACCTCCTGAGAGAAGAATTTTTTTTTTTTATTTCTCCATTGAGTTGTATGCAAAATAAAAACTTAAAACGCGTTTTCTGCAAAACTGGTTTTTTTGAGTTGTGCCACTATTGAAGTAAATGAGCGATATGTATGTATGTGCCTTTAATTATGAAAGTGGTCTAAGTCATACATTCCTTCGGTCGAGATATTTAGTAGATTACATTTGAACAAAACAAAAAATATTTTTATATTATGCAACATTTTAATTTAGATGTTTGATAGTTTCGATTAATATAAATTTATTTAATATTTATTGAATAATTATTGAAATTTTTTTAAGGTTATTTTAAAATTTCGAAGCAAAAATGCATATGACTTAGACCACTTTCATAATTAATTAATTGCCTCATAAAAATTGTCATGATTTTTGTAATGTAATATAATTAAAAAACAATTCATATTACAAAAAATCAATACTATTCGATTGGAGAATTTCATTAATATGTACTTAGGTAGTTACGGGGAAATAAACTATGAGATTTTAAGGGAAATTTCATTTTGAGGTAAAATATTTTTGAGTAATTACCCAAAATGGGTAATTTAACGAAAGTTAATTAAGCGTTGACTTTTGTGTGAAAATCAGTGTTAAAAAATGGCGATTCAATATTTGGGATGAATAAGCGATAAAGATATTTAACCGAGTTATAATTAAACGGGGTATGAGGCTATCAGCTCAGAATTGGTATAACCCACAATTAGTTAATTAAACAATTGCTCCATTTAATTATTTTATTGCTTTATTGATTCGCTACGAATAGAATGCCAAAAGGTGGCATACTCTACTTTTTTTAGTTGGCAATGTAATAGTACGTTTCCATTATGAGCAAATTAAGTTGATTTGAGAAAATCATGTCGAAGTGTTTCCATTATGTGTTGTAAGTGTTTCTATGTTCGAATTTTCGAAATAAATTTGACGTTTGAATTGTTTATTTATTTTTATAACCTAAAAGAAGCACACAAATTTGTTTAATAATAATTTGGAACAGCAAAATAAATAAAACATGTACATAAGAATGGAAAACAACATTGACAATAACTTTCTTTATTTAAATTACTTTTTCCTTTTTATAAGCAAATAGAGTCTGCCATTTTAATTCGTACTTAAATGTCACTTTTTCGGATTTGTAATTCATAAATAATGGATGACCCAGAGTTGCATTTGTAATAATAGCAGTAGCGCAGTGTTGCATTGACAAATTCGACTTAATTTGTAGCAAATTAAGCCATTTGAGATAATTTGCTCATATGAAAAATGTATGGCAAATCACTTCGCAAATTACTTAATTTGGGCAAATCAAATGTTTTGAACTAAATCACGTATATGGAAACGTACTATAAAGAACGTACTTATCACCAGAACAGCAACAAAAAATGGGTAATTTAACGAAAGTTAATTAAGCGTGGACTTTTGTGTGAAAATCAGTGTTAAAAAATGGCGATTCAATATTTGGGATGAATAAGCGATAAAGATATTTAACCGAGTTATAATTAAACGGAGTATGAGGCTATCAGCTCAGAATTAGTATAACCCACAATTAGTTAATTAAACAATTGCTCCATTTAATTATTTTATTGCTTTATTGCTTCGCTACGAATAGAATACCAAAAGGTGGCTTACTCTACTTTTTTTAGTTGGCAATGTAAAGAACGTATTTATCACCAGAACAGCAACCAAAAAAAAAAACAAATGTGGGTTACACCACTTCTGCGTTGATAGCCTCATATGTACATACATAAAAAATATTGTACTTCAGCATTTTTCAAAAATATTGATTTTAAAGAATTATTTTGTATTTTTGTTTTAAATTGTAGTTTTAAATTGTGACATTAGCTCATTTTATTAAATCATTTAAAAATTTATTTGATTTCTTAAATTTCAAAACCATTAAGTTGTTTACAATATGAAAGAGTTGTATGCCTAGCAGGGACAGGCATTTTAGCTGAAATATACATACAGAGATGTACATATTCATCTATGTATATTACGTACAGTGTTGTTCGCAGTTGGCGCCAAGAAGGTTGCTAGCTAAAAACATAAATATGTATGTACGTAAATTAAAAAAATGCTGTCGGTATTATACCTCTTCAAAAGACCACTTACAAGAACTTTTAAGACATGAGCGATTTTCAAATAATTTACTAAAGCGAAATTTAAAAAAAAAACGCTAAACAACAATGCTTGCAAGACATTTGTTTCAGTTATGGCAGGTATAG
The DNA here is from genome assembly GCA_949987645.1 of Tachina grossa. Taxonomy (NCBI): domain Eukaryota; kingdom Metazoa; phylum Arthropoda; class Insecta; order Diptera; family Tachinidae; genus Tachina; species Tachina grossa. The sequence goes on along the minus strand of OX465278.1, from coordinate 43,857,678 downwards.
GAGTAAAGAAGAAAATACTTCGTGACGGAAAAATTTGTGATGCTTGCTTCTTCATACGCATGTGCATGTACATATGTACATACGCACACACTTTGTGTGTGTGATATTTTTTTTTTCTACGAGCATACAAACGCACACATGCGTTGACATTAATTGAGTGCTCTTGCTTTAAAAATCCACCTCTAAACACATATTAGCTTACCATCTACAACTTACACATAGCCCCTCAAACATACAATAAGCAAAATAACAAGCATACACGCATCAAGACTACTTCTTTTGATTGTTTGTTACGAACACCAAGTCTGCGCGACATTGCAGAAAAAAAGTTGAAGTTTAACGTATGACGGATTCTATGTGACTCGGCCTTAATAGCATAGACAGACGAAAGCGTTAATTTGTATTAACTGTCTTAATGCAAATTAACTTGTGAATTATCCTCATCCGTAAATGCACTAAATGGCAGTGAATTAATACTGAATTCAGCTATATGATAACACAGTCCTCATATGGTAACACCGTCAACAATCAATCAAATGTTGGCAAATTGTTTTGGTTTTCAAAATTAAAATGCGATTCGGTCAGAAAATATAAGTTATTTTAATTGTTTTTAGAAAAAGAGCAAAGAAATATTAAAATCGAGACACATTTTTTCCATTTTAAAATTATCGAAGTGTGTGGCACGAAAGGTATGTACAGATTTTCTTTACTTAATGCAAATACTATCGTCTGTCAGGGTAAATTTTTAATTCACATTAGTGATATTTTAATGCAAATTAACGCTGTCGTCTGTCTGTCTACGCTATAACACATTTGATGATGTTCATAACTATAATTGAATCTAAAATAATTTTTGAATTTGTATGCCTATTTTTGAAGTTGGTTAAATTTCTTTTTAGAAAAGCTTTATCTATTTTTAACATGTACATATGTATTTATGTTAATTTTTTCTAGTTTAAGCTTGTTGGAAATAATTTTTTATTTATTTTTTGGTTGAATTAGATACACGTGTTAATGGTTTTATATTATTTCGAAAGCAAGACAAAGTACGTAAATTGCCAGGGTATTCCACGATAGAAGCTTTCTTCTTGAGCTTTTAGTTACCTACCTAGGAAGTTGGAAGGGCCTGTCTCACGATGTCGACAGCGTTTGACTTACATTCAAAATAAAAACAAATTTTAATATTTTGTTTTGAAGTTTCTAAAATCTTGGCCTAAAGTTTTTTTTTGTTGTCTCCACCAATAAAAGCCAGGATAAGCACGTTCGTTCGTTTTTATAAAATAATAGATAATGACGAGATCTATTTTTCGACTACTAAATAAAATTTATTTAAATCTTATTTAAAAAAATTTTATCAGAAAGGTTGTTATAAACAAACGTTTAAATAAAAAATTACATAATATCTTAACTTCCCCTCTCCCCCCTCCGCATGTTTGAAACATTTTTGAGATTAATCTTTTCTGTGTAAATTGTATGTATGTATTGTATGTATATTGTAATAGATTAAAAAAATAAGACTGACAGGAAAATTAATTATATAAAAAGCAGCAGGTATAACCAATTACTTGTTTTGCCCATTTCTGGATTGTTTAATAACAAAATCATACTTAGCGGAGGTGTAGTAAGCCTCTTGTTTCTATAAATATATATAATTAAAATAATATAATATGTAAATGTGTAAAATAATAATAATTTAAAACCACAAATAATATAATTTAATTTTTGAATCTAAAGTTAAAAAGGTTTATGCATACTTCTGTATGTAAGTATATAGTATACCCAGCCAGCATTTTGTATCATAATTGAATCTTTTCCGAATAACCGCATGTGCGTGAGGAGCTGGCGAACAAAACTAGTATTGTCCTCAGTACATGATTTTTTTTAAATTTATTTTCGCGATGTCCAAGTACACATCTACACAGAGAAAAAACTGCCTCATAGAATCAATAAGAATTTCTCTATGAAACGTTTTTAGGCTAAGGGGTATCCCAGCAGAAAGAAGCGAAGATTTTTTCATAGAGATTCCTTATTGTTTTTATGTGGTAAATCTTATTAATTTTATCAAGAAGAAAAGCACATAAAATCAAGAAGAAATCTTATTATTCCCAACTTTTTTTACACAATTTCCGTTATTTTGGCACCAAAAAAACAATCCATAGAGAAAAACTTCTTGATTCTATTAGGTTTTCTTATAAATTGTAAAATATATGGATTTATTATTGATTTTATTAGGTTGCCTTATTGATTTTTTTCAATAAGGTTTTCTTCTTGATTTTATTAGGTTCCTATATGATTATGGGTAAAACATCTTGTTGATTTTTTTAATAAGGAAATCTTCTTGCTTTTATTATTGTTTATTCATATCTATAAATAGACACAGACAATTTTTTTCATGATCTTTTTCGTTTTTGTATAAGCATGTTTGCAAAATTATTTCAATGGTTATTCAGACTGCTTGTTAGCATATTGGTTAGAGTGTTTGTCTATCAGTCAGAAGTTTGCTGGTTCAATACTTGTCTCCTTTCAAGTAATAATATGTATGTATGTATGGTGAGTTAATTAATTAAGAATACAATATAATATGTATGTATCTATGTAAGTATGTATAGTATAAATAAATAACATCTGCATATACTACATACACGCAAAAGTATATGGTATAGAATTTAAATGAAAATACATAAGCAAAGCACAAAGAATAAAGAAAGACATATTTTTTTTTATTTTATGAGGTCGCCTCATAAAATCAAGAAGAAAACCTTATTAAAAAAATCAATAAGATAACCTCATAAAAACTACAAGATTTCTTCTTGATTTTTTCAAAAAGGTTTTCTCTATGAAATTAATAAGATTTCCTTATTGAAAAAAAACCATACAGATTTCTTATTAATTTTGTTCTATTTTACGAGGTATTTATTAGGCACTGTTTTCTCTGTGTATGATGTCACGAAATATTTTCATTCAAAACCAGTTCCATACCTACCTTAAAAAAATAAAGAAAACTGACTTTTCCTAGGTAGTCTCTATCTATGTAGTTCAGTTTTTTGCCTCTCCTGTAAAAACAGTTAACGGTACTAGTCCAGTTTTGTTCGCCAGCTCTACAAATGATACTCCCGTTGTGAGAAAATGGTACCCTACAGATGAATCATACCAATGAATCATTACTGAGACGATTTGATGATTTGTTTCTGAGCAATTTTCTGGTACTAGTCAGTGTGCACACTTCTACCGATATTCGGTAGATTCTACCGAATATGTTTGTGAATGTAACAATCTACCAATTCTACCGAACAAGGCCTGAAATCTACCGAATATTGTTATTTAGTAATTTAAGTCGATATATGTGTAAATTTCCTATTTTGCCACTTAGCAGTGCGGCCGTAGAGCGGTCATTTTCTGTCATGAAAGTTATTAAAACAGAACAAAGAAATCGATTAAAAACTGAAACTATAAGTAATCTAATATTTGCCAAAGAATTGTGCCTTGGGGATGAAATATTTATTCCTAACAATGACTTAATAATTTTTGCACCAAAGTTTAAATTCATAAATGGATCTTATATATAATATTTGTATTTACAAATGTTTGTCAAATAAAAGTTATTTTAGTAGCTTTATAAAACCTATGTACAAAAACTGAATTCCTGTTATTTATGTATATTATTTTATATATGCATAGCATTTCTATATAAAGGGTAATGACACTTTTTTATTAGAAATGCTTCATTGTTTATGGCAGTTTAATTTCCAATCACATGTGTAGTTTTAAATGTGCTTTTGGAACCTGTTTAGTTTGATACTCCTTGCACTTACCCTTTATATATAAGTACATATATTTTGTTATTTTTTATGATTCTTTGAATTGTTGTTTTTTATGTTTCTCTGAATAAAAAAATTTTTTCTACCGAATTTCATTCAAATCTACCGATTTTTTTTTGTCGATTCTACCGAATTTAAAAAAAAATTAAGTGTGCACACTGGTACTAGTAAATGATTAAATCACATTTTTGAGGTTTCTTTGAATTTTGTTCCTCTACTTTCAAGAAATCATTATTTGATCATATAGATGAATCATAACTGAATTCTTTTTCAAGCACCCAAGTGATAAATCAGTTTTTAATCATCAAAAGTGATCTGAGGAGAATCATATAATTGATTTCTGCAACAAATTGTCACCCAAATGCTATCTGGGTATGCCTATGTGTGTATGTATGTATGAAATTGTGTGATATACATACATATTTCAACTGATTTATTATTTTATTTATTGTTAAAAAAAAAATTATCTGAGGCTTATGAATATAAAAAAATATGTTTTGTAGCTTTTTTATCACATAAAACTAATTAGAATAAAACTTGGGTTATAAATCTTAAATGTGTGTAAATATGTATGAGAAACGCGTTTTAATTAGCTTTGCAATTATAAAAATACATATAGTATACATATGTAGATATGTACATAAATACACTTGTGCTCATATAATTAAATCACTTCCGTGACAGTCTGAAAGTCTTCAAAAGGAAAATTCAATTGAAGGAAACAAAAATGTAATTTTGCGTAAGTTATACACTGAAAGGAAACCCTTCATTCAGACAATGAAATTCTTCATTGTATTAATGAAATGTTTCATTAAAAGTGAGCTAATGAAACCCTTTATTTATGAAGTTAATTTTGGCGGGTATGTCATAAATAGAATAAAACTATTTCATTAATTCAATGAAACTTTTTCATGAATATAATGTAGTTGTTTCATTGATTTAATGAAGTTTTTAAATACTATAAATAAAGTTTATTATTATTTTATTTATTATTATTTATTATATTGTATATAAGTAACCTTTCAAACTCTGGTCTTCATGTGTCCTTCATAGTTCATTGTATTAATGAAAATCGTTACACTATTTAAACGAATTTTCTTTTTAGCAAATGTGGGGCAAATATACATAAGTAAGTTCCACAAAATATAAATAAATCAAGAGTTATTTTGTTAACTGTGTCTTCTCTATCACAATCCCTTTCCTAAAGAAGGTAACACCTAGTAATAGTAGTACGCATTTATTGCCTGAGTGCTACTTCTCATTGAAAAAAAAATAACTAGAAGTTGCAGTGTCATTACAGTTGCGTTCCTGCAATAAACAACTTCAATTGAAAATATATATAAAACAGGATGTGTGTATGTATGTAACGTATGGACTCCAAAACGGCTGGGCCGATTTTGATGAAATTTTCAGGGAATCTTCAGAATATTCAGGCGGGTGACACTGTGAAGTCTGATTTTTGATTTTTGGTCTGCGGGCGGAGGGTCGTGGCAAAATCCAATTTTCATATTGCACCACCAATGCCATATTATATGTATATATATTTTGTTTTTGTTTTTTTTTTATTTCAATTTATATATATTTTGTTTTTGTTTTTTTTTTATTTCAATTTATTTAAATCGTGTGATAATACAACACTAATGTTTGCTTAGGGCCAGCAACGTGGACCGGGTCAGCTAGTTGAAAATAAAACCAAAAAATCAATTAAAAATGTAATTAAATTTCGTAATTACATTTAAGTACATTTTTAAATGCAAATTTAATTGATTTAAATACATTTTTAATTTTTTGTATTATTTTCAATTAAAGTTGTTTATTGCAGTAATATTTCTTTCTGTGTACCAGCATACATTGCATATTAGAATTTGCAGCATCTCTGAACTAACCTTTCACTAGTTTGATAAAAGATCGCGTGCAAATGACCGTATGCATAATTATTGCGATAAGTGACACAACTAATAAACTATTAAATTGTGTGCTAATTATTTTTAATGATAATGATTTTCCTTCCAATTGCACCACTACGGCTATGGTAACATCCAAGTCATACATACATAGGTAAAAGTCCAACCAATTACATTTACCTCAAACTAAATTTAATTACATGTGGGCTTACAAAGACAGAATAGAAATGTAAAAATTTTTAAAACAAACAAGCAAAATTTTTGTAGAAAGTATGATTAACCAATCAACTAAATGAAAATGTGCTTGCATGCATATTCATGATATGAACATGCAATGAATGAGCAAACATATTAAAAGAAACAAATTGAGGTGACTGAACTTGTTGAACCTTTACTAAAATGTTGCACAAATACTATCACACACTGCAGCATGCTATTCGTATAAAAATTTTATTTTTCCTACCGCAAACTTTCAAAACGAAAAACTGCAAGAAAATTTTTATTTTGGCTGCACAAGCCAAACAGTTTGGATTTAAAATACCTTGTACGTGTATCATGATGACGGAACGTTTTTTTTTTTAATTTTTTGAAAAGATGAAGTAAAATGTTTGATATAATCAAAAATGTATTTTAAATTTTTATTTGAACCAGTCTATGTCGAAAAATAGTTAGAAAGATATTTTAAAACTGCCACTGCTAAAAGTATTGCCCGTATAGATTTACATAAAGTATTGAATACCATTTGTCTCTGGATCAGATGTTAAACTTCAGATGCGGTTGGCGCTTAATATAATAAAATACGCGAGCGGGTCAATAATTCTGTGATTTCTTGAGTTTCTCGCCTCTTAACTTAAATGAAAGGGCAACACTGCCTCTGTCAACGGCCAACTGTCACTTGACTTCTGTCAAAATCTTTACAAACTGCATAATTTAGTTTGTGTTTGACAGCCATTGATATCAGAATTCCGAGAAGAAAATGAAAAAAAAAATGAATTTCGTGTGCTCATTAAGCATATTTTTTTTGCTGTATTAATACTATGGGGACTCGTCACTATCAATTTCAAAGCTAAAAGTATGGTTCATTGAATTTAGTTGGAACCGCACAAGCACGGAAGATGCTAAAAGTTCTGTACGGCTGAAGCAAAAAAAAAAAAAAAAACTCACGATGTGGTGTTGGCCGATCAGAGATTGAACGTGACAAGGATCGTGAAGATTTAGGTATCTCTTATCACGCAGAAAGCATTCCTGCATTTTCTTAGAATAGACCACGAACACAAGCCTGTGACAACTTCGCAGGATTTTTTGGTAATCAACCGAAATGTGGACGAGTTTTTACGCCGCTTGTAGATGCTTGGGGGATGGAGGATTGACCAAACCTCGCCTGCTCTACTATACGAACGTCTTTATAAAACCCGAATACCATCTACAGGATTTTCATACGGACGGCTCCAAAACACAAAAAGGTGTGGGTTATGGAGTCTTTTCAGAGACTTTAGATCTTCGTATTGCAAAGCGACTTCCGGATCAGTGTCTTCTAAGCAGAAATCCTTGCTATAAAAGAACCTGCTGATTGGTTGAAATTGAATGTCACTTCAACGACTTTAATTAACATATACACTAATGGTCGAGTAGCTATTATGGCTCTTGAATCTCTGCTTCTAAGAACAACAATAGCCGCCGACTGGCGACTAAACGAGATGGGAGAGCAGTTTGATATTAGGATCATCTGGATCCCGAGGCATAGAGACTTCGAGGGAAACTCTAGGGCTGATGAGCTTGCTAGAACTGAAACAAACTTGCAGGTTTCACCGGAATTGCAATGTGTGGGTTTACCCCTACTCTCTTGCAAACTCAGACTTAGGCGCAAGACAGAAGAATAAACAAATAGAAGGTGGGTCACAACAAATAATTGCGTGATCACCAGGTAGTTATGGACTGATCTAAATAGGAAAAATACAGCTTCTTTCATTTTAAGTAATGGGAAACAAATCTCGATTCTAGTGTGTGCTAACCGGACACTGTCTCCTAGGTAGACTTGCACAAAGATTAAAGGTCGAACACAATGATTTTTGCAGCAGCTGCCAAGATATCGATAAAGAGAAAAGTGTAGAATATTTTCTGTGTCACTGTTCTGGATTTGCACACAATGGGCGCTCTTGAGTTCAGGGAATTTTCTGACATCGCCAGTGTTGAACTGGAACGTATTAGTAGCTTTATATTGAGCTCTGGTTGGTTCAACGCTGGGGTCTCTGCATAAGTAGACTCTCTGTGGTATCACAATGGACCAAAGCGGTCTAAGTGAGTCCGGGATTGTGACTGTCACCCTTATCTAACCTAACCTAACGTTTATCCATCAAAACACACCAGAGACCAAACAGCCAAAAGATAGCCAAGGTGGGTTTGTCAGACAATATAAAGTCATTGCGAGTTTTTTTTTTTTTTGGATAAACGCGATATAATCCACATTAACTACCTTCAAAAGGTTAAAAGAATTAATGGCGAATATTATTGGGTCTATTTAATGAGAACAAATTATCTTCCACTAGGAAAATGCAGGCGTGTAGATATGTGCATTTTCCATAGTAAAAATCCATGAATTAGGATACGAAGTGCTCAGTGGAAAGAGATTCGACACTAACGATGAAATCAACTCAAAACGAATTAAAATACATAAGCATAAGTAAAATAACAAAAATTAAAAATTTTAAAAAACCCCCGACTTTTTTCAAAAAAGATGTTATATCTTCTAAACGGCTGGACCGATCTTCTTCAAACATAGCTAAGAACCCTCTCGATCAAGTCATCTTTCAAACAGAAAAAACTAAATGAAAATCGGTCCAGCCGTTTGGCCTGTACGTGGACACAGACAGACACACAGATACACAGATACACAGACACACAGACACACACTACAAACTTATAACACCCCTTTTTTTAGTCTGGGGTTAAAAAAATTTTTATCAGACATTTTCCCAGCAAAAAATTACACATTACCATTAGAACTAGTTGCCATATAATGACTTACTTTTCTGATTGCCAATTTTCATTACTCGCTTACAAATCACATTACCTAAAATTTAAAAAAAATGACGTGCAAGTTGCTAAATGAAGAGAATAATTTTTTTTAGACAAAATAGATTACGTGAAATGTTGACAAATAAAAAAAGTAAGTACTTTTCAAGAATCGATTATTTTAGTCTCACGCCTTGTTAAAATCATTAAGTTGGTAATCCAGTAAGGAATAGCTTCCACCAAAAATGCTTAATTCCAAACTCGGGTTTGCTGGGTTTGTGTAAAATTGATGAACTTGCTTATTTCAGCTGGGGTACCTTGAGTTATGCTGGACAATGTCAATGAATATCCACGTTTTAATATTTTTATTCTTTTTACGATTTCTTTATGCAAGTTGTTTTCTTATCACACAACTCTCGTACCTTTTTCTGTGGCAGTTTCCGAAAGAGAAATTGTGCTACTTTTATTTTTAGCGCATTAATTTACAATTATAATTGTAATAACATGGCCACCCTATAATCATCATCACAGGTTTTGTTTACACAACACACACATATGTATGTCCATTCATGCAAGTGTGCAATCATGTGCATTTGTGTATAAATGTGCATGCACATTTATGTATGTATGTATGCATGTGTCATAATGTTTACCTGCAATATAACCTGTTGTTGCTAACTTCAAACAACAATAAAATAAATTAAAACAAACTGCACAATCCATAAATAAATGTAGTGTGTATGTGCATATGTATGTATGTATCTATTTTTGTACACTTGTGCTCATATAATTAAGGTACAATTCACAGGGGGAATTAAAAATCATGTTTTATTTTAAATTTTCTTTAAAAGTTACTTCCAAAAACATTTTCCGCTACTAGTGGCAGTACTGTTTTATATTAAAAAAATATCGAGCCATAATCGCCAAAAAAGTTTAACCGACACATGTCTTGGACGTTGTTTTTTGTTTGTGATGAAAATCGATTATTTACCAAAGCAAATAATCGATTTTGGTCAAAAACTTAAGTTCGAAAATTATGTCGCTTAAACTTTTTTAGCGGTTACGACACGACATAATGGGCCCAATTACGACTGTCGTATTTCATGGAATGGGGCAAACGGAAAAATTTTACGAGTCATGTGTAGTTAAGAGTAGTTAGGATATTGCGTTGATGACCCTAATTATATGAGCACTAGTGTATATTCACTTGAATGTGCCTCAATTTTCTTTTTTCTTCTTTTAACAAGAAAACGGTAATGTTGTGAACAAAATAAAGAAAAATATACTGTTACCAAGCGATTTTCAAATGCTTGTATGTACTAGTGATGCACGAATATTCGTATTCGTATTCGAATTGCATAATGTTCGGAAATTTTTAATGCGAATACGAAGCATTCGTATTCGTCAAATTAAGGCAAATGCGAATACGAATATTTTTCCAAAAAAATTAAATAAATAAATGCATAAATCCTAAACTAAATTTAAAAATATTATTAGTATTCGCGAATATCAAAAATTGACATTCGTTACATCACTAGTATGTACATATGTATATGTGACGCGCAAAATAGGAAGGGACCTAAGGGTAAAAACCGGTTTTGTTCAGGAGAGCCATTTTAAAGATTTAAATACGTGTATCTTTGGTGTACCATCACATCATAAAACGCGCATATCTCTGGGAGGGAACACTTTTGGGGCATGGGATCGGTCTCATTCGATGCTCAGATGTTGTCCACATAAAAAAAGTGAAAATTGATTTTTTTACCCTTAGGTCCCTTTCTCTATGCTCTGTCACATATAGTAAATGTGTAATAAATATGTATGTATGTATGTATGTATGCACGTACTTATGTGTGTTTGAAAATGCCTAGCGTATTTAAATTTACAGTAGAAGCCCGATAATAAGTAATCGGAGGGACCGACTGCTTTTTACGAATGAGAGGAGTTTTCGAATTAAAGAAATTTCGACTTACCGAAATTTAAATAATAAAAAAACGGTTTATAGGATTTTGAATTAAATGAGGTGTGTTTTTCTTTAAAATTTCTTATCAACTTTATCAATTTTAATTAAAGCATTAAAACATGGTTAAATATTAAATGTTATAAATAACAACATTGCTTTAGAATTATCTTAGCGTAAATTTTGATTGCGACAACTTTCCTTTAATAAATTTATTATTTAAAATTGTTTTAATCTAAAAATTTACATACATATATACATACAATATACATATATACATAATTGCTTAAATTAAGTTTTTCTTTATCCTTTATAAGTGTTTATTTGTGGTTTTTGCACAAGTACATATTGTCAACAGCTCCAGTTTTTGTTAAAATCTTTTTATTTTTGCCAAGATAAGATTTGGTAATTGAATGAAAACAATTTATTAAAGCAAATGGTCTTGCATCGTAGCATGTGCAAAATGGTATAGTATATTGATACTCACCACTAAGAACTGTTAAGTGGTGAGTATTAATTTACTATAGCGTTTTGCACATGCTACGATGTAAGACTATTTGCACAAGATTGGGAATGGGCTAATATGTACTTATTAATAATATGTGAAGTTGCAATTAAATATTTACATATCTTTCTTTTTCTATTTTGCAGATTTTTTTTATTGGTAAACTACATAAATAAAAGCAAGATAACAAATCTTCTTTAATAACAAAAAGGTATGTTTCATATAAGTTATTCATTAAATGTATTAAAGCTATATGTATGTATATTATATGAAAAAAGGTTTTAAAAATAAGCACTAAAAGTTAAAAATAATTTGCATTTAGTGAAATAAAACATTTTTATGTGGGTTACCTATAATGCTATTCGAAACAAATCTACTAATCTGGCAGCACCAATATGGAGCACAGCTGATTTATTCCTCCGTGTACTTGTACCAGGCGTTAACACTACATTGGTTAATTGCTTTGACAGAAAAAAAAATAACGGACGTCAACTTGTATTGAAAACAACAATGAAATAAGAAGATTTGATTTTGTTTTCAATACAAATAATCGATCGAACGTTGTCTTTCGACATCGAGGAGCAGACCGTAATTATTACAGTATGTATTTATAATTACATACTTTAATGTACAGGTATATTAGTTCTCGTTGAAAAAAATTGTTTAAAATTTTTAAATAATTAAATATTTTTAACATTATAATTGCTTAGAAACGCTATACATACATACATACATGTACATATATCTCCGAAAATCGAATAGTAAAATAATTTTACGAGTATTTCACACTTTTCTTCAATAAAAGATTCATCAACTTTGTTAGTCCCAAATCACACTGTGCAAGTCTTATTGCTAAACTGATTAGTTTCAGGGAGAGAGAGAGACGAGGGGAACAGCAACGTTTCTTTTCCCCCCGTCTCTCTCTCCTATTAAACTAATCAGCTTAGCAATAAGACTTGCATAGTGTAAATAGGGACTTAGCACACATTTTTTTACTAAAAATTTAACTCAATATAAAAACATTTTAGTTTATTGAGAAACATTAAAGCCTAGAAATATTTAACCAATTAAATCGAAAAAATATTTTTGTTTTTTATTGCCACATTGTTTTTTTAGGAAAGCTATAAAATTAAATAAAACAGTTTGTAGTAAATTTTTTTTGAAATAAATAATTGATTAAATTACGGAATAAAACAGAATAAAAGCAGTTGTAAAATATTTAAATGATGGCAAAAACAATTAAAATTGTGGGCAACAGTTACAACAGATTTAATCATTTATACACAGAACAAAATAAGTTTGATATTTCAATTAGAAAATTGTTAGCGGAATAAACATATATGTATGTATATATATATATATATATATATATATATATATATATATATATATATATATATATATATATATATATATATATATATATATATATATATATATATATAAGGGTGTTTTTTATTGAGGTATAGAACTTTAAGTTGGCATCACTTTTTTAACTGGCGGCCATTTTGTCAGCTGTCAAGTGATTAATATTTAGTTTGGTTTGCCATTTCATCATGAACAGGTTGACAAAAGAACAACGCTTGCAAATCGTACAAATTTATTTCGAAAATAATGGTTCAGTTCGCGAAGTTTACCGCAAGCTCCGTCCATTTTATGGTCGACATAATCGTCCATCAGAGCAATTAATTCGGTTAACCATGGATCGTTTTCGCACTACGTTTACTCTATGTGATAATACGCATCCGCAGAGACGTCGAACAGTGCGCACCGAAGAAACAATTGCCGCTGTAGAGCAAAGTGTTGAAGAGGACCCGAATGAATCGATTCGCCACCGTGCACAGCAATTGGAGCCGACTAACCGACTATTTTGTTCCCGAATTGGATGGCATGAATGTGGATGAGTTGTGGTTCCAACAAGACGGCGCTACATGCCACACAGCGCACGTCACAATCGATTTATTGAAGGAAACATTCGATGAGCGCATAATTTCGCGGAATGGACCTGTCAATTGGCCACCAAGATCGTGTGATTTGACACCATTGGATTATTTTCTTTGGGGATATGTGAAGTCGCTCGTCTACGCCAACAAACCAGAAACGTTAGGGGACTTGGAAGCCAACATTCGTGGCGTTATTGCCAACATACGGCCCCATATGCTCGAAAAAGTGGTTGAAAATTGGACCTGTAGAATTGGCTTTATTCGAGCCAGCCGCGGCGGCCACATGCCCGAAATCATATTTAAACATTAATGGCATAAAATTATCCTTCCAATAAAGCCAAATTGATGGACATTAAAACGATTTTCTTGTGTTTTATTTCAATTCGAAGTTCTATACCCCTGAAAAAAACACCCTGTATATATATATACTCTGCAATGATAAATAACATTTAAAGATAAATGCATTATCAATTCCCCAGTTTCAGATCTGATCTTAAAATATCGCCTTTAAAAAAAAATTTTAAATCATAATTTAAGTGACCGGAAAACACAGATATGAGTATACTTATAACAAGAAAAAAATTTAAAATGAATGCGTAGGTTATTAAAACCAAAGAATTTTCAATTAAACCTGATCTACAGCTAAAAGAAATTACCCACGCTCTACTCCCGACAGTAAAAATTACATCCAACGAAGTGGCAACACTGTGCTCTAGTGTTCGAAATAATTTTCTCAAAAAGGGTCAAAAAGTAGGACCAACCAGTAAAAAATTATAGCTTTTGTATACTTATAATATTTTTTGGAATTAAAAAAAAAACAAGAAAAAAAGGGCAAAAAAGGTAAAATTGATACTTTATTATCAAAATGGTAAAGCTGCTTAAAGAAATGTGGGATTTTCAGGGTTAACATGATTTGCTTTGTGGGTAGTTTAGGGGATGAATACTTTCAATTTGGTGAACGGTTTCAATGTGATTTTAAAATAATCTGAGAATAACACAAAAACAAGCAGACATTATTCTGAACATGTGATCGATTGTAGCCTTCAAATATTTTCCATGTGTGGAACACAATTTAAATGTATGACAGTAATGACCGCTTAATTGATTTTTACAAAATGTTGATGCATTTCGTTTTATGTTTATGTTTATGTTATGTGTTTTATGCGCATTCAAAATTTACTAAAAACTTGAAAATATGCACTAAAAACTCCAAAATATGCTTTTAAAAATATCATAAATTGGCTTATTTGTATATGAAAATATATTTTTAATTCAACAATTGCATATAAAATAACACAAAATTAAAATAAACAAAAAAAGAAATAATAAAAAAATTAGCAAAGAATAACTGCCGTATTAAAAAAATACTTTACGCTGCAGGCACACGTAATGTGATGCCAACTTTTGAGACTCAAAACGCTTAAAAATTTTTGAAAAAAGGGCCAGAAAGGGCTAAATTGAAAAAATATTCAAAAATAAAAAAAAATAGTAAAATGTTTCGAAAAAGCGCGAAAAGGGGCTAGTAGTAAAATGTTTCTGTTGAAAATAAAAACATCAAATCAATTTTTGTAAAGTAATTTATTAGAATATAAATAACTATCATGAGATCAACATACATACTCGTAGCTTTAGAGCTTCATTATTGTACATATTTCATTTACATTTCATATTACATTTCAATAACGTTTGTATATACGTAGATTAAATAGTTAGCTTATACACACATATATAATAGAAATATGTTAACATATGTATGTAAGTAGATACATTTAAAATTGGCCGTTATTAAATAAAATTTCGATTTCTCGCTCTTCCAAAAACATACATTATCTGTTTTAGGCTGCACTGAATAACTTGCAAGGCATAAAAAATTTGGAAGAAATAAAAGATTACTCTATATTATTCTTCCTTTTTAAATTTGTAAAGCAATATCGACTAGATTAAAGGAAGAAAAAGTTCGCAAAAGTTTAAATGTAGCCATATCGAGCAAAAACTAAAAAGGGGCTAAAAGGACTGAAAGATTATTGTAAAAAGTGCTAGGTTTGCGCGTTTTTTAGTTTGGGGCTAAAAAATTTTTTCGCGTTTTGACTGACTGAAAACGTGCTATATCTAGCCCTAAAAGGGCTAAGTTGGCATCACTGCGCACGTTCAATAAATTGAAAACGGCTGGCTGTTCCGTTCAACTATGTGTTGTTAGTCAGAATATTTACAACAGACTTTGTTGTTATTTGTTCATTAATAATTATCACATGTGATTTGGCTTAAAAAGCAATACGAACTTTAGCCCGTTCAAATCACAAATATAGAAACAAATGGAGTTCGAATAATAATTAAAATTAACTAAAATTGCTTTCAATTTCAACACATATATTGTGTGTTGAAACTCCTTGAAATTGATAGCTGTGACACAAATTGATAATCAATTCCATTTCTTAAATGCCACCGACGAAGAAATAACTCAAATCAGTAGCTTCAATCAATGTGTGCTGTGACCATAAAAATGGGTAGGTGAATCTAGTTTTCAATTTAAAAAGTTTGATTGGGTTAGTAAAAAAATGTGTGAGTGTATTGCAAATTGAATGGAATTGAAAGATAAAAATTGAAAATGTGGCCCCAAGGTATAAAGTGTACGTTAAAACCAAATTACCATAAAAAATTTTGACTAACCTTGCGGCTACACTTTCAATAAATTGCTTTAAATTTTTTCACACATATGGTTTGTCAAAATTTGCTAAAATTGAAGTTGTGACGTAGGCTGCAAGCAATTTGATTTCCAATTTTATATTCAAAATGCCGTCGTCGAGGAAACAATTAAAAATTTTCGCCTCACATATTTTTTTTCAGCAAAGAAAATTACTTCTGATTCAAATTTTTTACAAACACAAAAATTATTTTAAAAAAGCTGTTAAATTGAAAGAAAAATTGAATGAAGTCTTGAAAGAAAAATTGAAGTCCACTTGGTATTCAATTTCCAAATGTATGAGTGTGGTAGTAAAAAAATGTGAATGTATTGAACTTTGAAACAAAAATTGAAACGAAAATTGAACGTGTAGCTTTCAAGTAAAGCAAATAATATAAATAAATTTTTATTGCATATGGCCGTAAAAATTTAACTTCAACTTCAAAAGGCATCACGATATCAGAAATAAAGGTTTGGAACTGTAGTTTGGATAATTAAGCTTTTTATCAATAATTTTTAATGCAATAAGCAAATACATTAGCCTAGATTTTCAAATAATGTCAATTTTCAATAAATGTCTTATTTTAATAAAATTTTATACATTAAAAATATTCCTTCAACGTCTGCTGATGTAACGGGGGTAGAGTTCGTCACAAATACCGAAACCAAATTTTTATTGAAACTAACGTCTATAATAAGGGCGTAATAAATAAGAAAAATTTATAGATTATATGAAAAGAAAATTGGAAATGAGATTAAGGTGGCGAATAAAAAAATAAAAATTTTGACTAACAGATACGATAATATTATATTAAAATATGCCCTAAAAATGTCAAATATGCTCTGAAAACTCGAAAAAAAATTTTAAAAATATGCGTGTAAGACTGAAATATGCAAAAAAAACATGCTTCAAAGGGTAAAATAGGCAAAAATATGCACCAACAAATCGATGCAAAAACTCACAAAAATATCTGAAACGCATAAATATCTTACCTCCGCATTAATATGTCACACAAAAGAAAAAACATGCAATTGCATAGTTGCGGTTTCCCTTGTTATAACAATTTATACCAGCAATATGTATGTTGTAATTGTATGTTTTGTATTTGTTGCAGAATTGGCGCTACCTGTTTGTTAAGGCCGGGGCACAATGAATCCGTCACACGCTAAACTTCGCCTTTTTCAACTGAAATTAACGCAACGACGGAGAAAGTTGGCACAATGAGTACTTTATTGACGGAACTATTTGAACAGCTTCAATAGGTCGATTCTCCATTTTATTTATTAAATTCAACTTTTGGTATTTATTTCGTTTATTTATTTTGTTTAATTTTATTTTTGCTGTCACAAAATACAAAAACCTAAATCATAACATATCAAAAAACCTACCAATATCTGTTAAACTACTCGACGTACGCAAATAGTTAAAAGTTGACCAATTTTTGTACTTTGCTTTGACGGACACGTACTGAATGTAACAGAACTCATAAGAAACCATGTATTTCAACTTAGCTGTCAGTTGAAAAAGGCGAAGTTTAACGTATGACGGATTCATTGTGCCCCAGCCTTTATGACTCAACAACACATTTTCTTCAACCATATTTTTTTTTCGAAGTGTAGTGAGATTTTGTTTGTTTGTTTTTTTTTTAACATTAATGTTTACCAGTTTTAATGATATAATAAATATTACATTTAGCAATATTTATTCTTATTTTTTATTTTATTTTTGTTCAAGGTAAATGAAAGAAATGTTTATTTTAAAGTGACCCATTTAACAAATAAAATTTCCAATACAAAATATAATTCTCGAAATTATTGAAATGCTGATCGTAAAATTGATGAGAAATGTTTTAGTGTACGAGTATATTAAACGAAACTGTCAAAATGTCAAAAGAAATATAATAAAAATGTTTGCATACAGCCGCCAATTACACTATGCGAATGCCCATAAGATGCCAAAGTGATGCCAAAAATGATTTGAATGATGAGTTTTTTTCTGCAGATTTATTGCTACAAGAATGGTTGGTTGTTGGGTTGGTTTGTTTTCCACGTTTGTTTAAGGCGTGCCAAATTTTGTTTTACAACCCTCAAGAAATTTTGTGGAAAACAAAATTAAAACTTCAACTTGGCGCTGTTTACACTAATTCACGCATATTGTAAACATTTACACTCGTATTGTAATTAAGCAATCTCGAAATCAATTTTGACTCATCTATCGTATATTACGTATGTATTTATTTAGATTTTGTTTTGATGGTTTTGTTTTTTGGTAATTGGTCTTTAAATATTTTGTAAATTGAACAATAAGATACGCAATTTAAAATTTATTTATTTTTTTGCTAAAACAAAAGGAATGATTCATATAATCATATATAGATATGCATGTATGTATGTATGTATATGTTCATAAATACATTAGTGTGTATGTATGTATGTAAGTACTTTGGTTGAATGAATCTAAATTGTAACACATGTATTCGATGGTGGACTCTTATGCTCCAAACTATCTTATGCACCATTTCAATAAAATTGAATATTTCACGCAAATTCGTTCACAATTTGTACAATGGCCTTCAAGCGGTTAATTATTTATGCCTACATCATAGTTAAAATTGGCTCTTAACTTTGTCGATGGTAAAGGGTGTTTTTTAAAGCATGGGCATCTCTTATGAGACAACAGCGTGGAACGCCTCGGTTGGCTGAGTTGAAAGTCGATAACGCACATCGGTGCATATATACCAGTGATTGGCAATGAATCAAAGTTTCGCTATTCATACTGACTCATAAAATTTTAAATACAAGTGAGTAGACATCATTTAAACTCAACTACTTTGATTTACGCATACTCACAATGATATTGACTTATGAGCATAGGTTGCAATAAATATGAATCGGATGTCGACATCATACTCATACTACTCGCACACTCACTCATAAATCAACTCAGTGTGATTTATAATTTCAGAAAACTACTTATACTACTTACATTGATTCAGCTTATTCAACTCATCCATATCCCAGTGGGAATTTGAGTTAACTCGAAGCTTTTGAATTATCAGCCAAAAATTAGTCAGAGGTGGTTAAAATTAGCACTCATTCTGCATGTGATCAGTTTTAGCATTGAGTGGCCGCAGGATGAGTGCATCAGTTTTGAACTAACCATGAATTAGCTCATTATGAGTTACCTTGTGCCAAAAAAAAGCAATGTGAGTCCGATCACAGAAGAGATGTGTAAACATCTAGTAATTAAAAATTTTTATTTAAGCTGGAAGTACTTATGCTTTTAGTATCTTTTTTTAAATTAATTAATTAAAAGTATCAAAACTTTCAATATTGTAAGTACATATGAATTTTTTGGTTTTGGTTTGTTTTATTAAACTTATTTGGTTAGTAAATGGGCACACTGCAGTATATGTATGAATATGTACTGCATTCAAAATTTCAGTAATCAGTAAATTTACTGATTACTAAAAAAAATTCAGTAAATTTTTACTGCTAATGAAATATAATTTGCATTACCAGTAAAATCGTAGGGCCGTAATCATAATAAAATTGTAGCAAGTGCCAACGTTTTTTCATTCAAATTTTAAAACTTGTATGAAAAACATTTAGCCACTTGGTAGAATTTCATTATGAATACGGGCATTACTGATTACTGAAAATTCAATGCACCTCATCATATAACAAATCATTTAGGCAATTTATAAAAATTGTAGAAAAAAATTTTAGTAATCACTAAAAATTTACTTGTTAAACATTTTTTATTGTTTTTACTGAAACTTTAGTGGTACTGCAGTGCTCATCTATGGTAAATGCCTTTACTTTTACTTTTTAATTTTTAATTCCTGTTGTTCAGTAAAGTGGGACTATGACTCGCGCACATTCGGTTTTGATCATTTTTTTTTTTTGATTTAGCTTTCTTCCTTTTTTAAGTTTTTTCAGTTTAAACGGTTTTTTTTCAGTTTTATCGATTTTTTCTCGTTTTGGCGTTCTATTTTTCTCTTTTTGGGTTTTTTTTAATTTTCGCAATTTTTTTCATTTTGGCGATTTTTTCATTTTGGCGATTTTATTTTGTTTTTTTTGGGTTTTTTCATTTTGGCGATTTTTTTCTGTTTTTGGGGTTTTTTTAATTAGGCGATTTTTTCATTTTGGCGATTTTTTCATATTGGCGATTTTTTTGTTTAAGGATTTTTTTTTCATTTTGGCGATTTTTCCGGGTTTTCGCGATTTATTTTAGTCCTAGAGATTTTTTTTAATTTGGTGCTTTTTTCGTTTTGGCGATTTTTTTTGTTTTTGAAAATTTCAAGAGTTTTGCTCTTACGGTTTCCGAGATACAGCAAGTTGCCAAATTTACAAAGTCAAAATTGCATTAACTGATGGAACACCCATTGATTTAAATTTTTTAAATTTAGTGTTAATTGTTGTAGTCTGTATAAAAATACACTAACTTTTAAAATTTCAAGTGTATATATGTACATACAATTGTATGTATATTACATGGGATTTTAATATTTTTCGTTGCTCGTTTTGGAACACCCTTTAATTTTTAACTCTCATGTATTTGTTGTTGTAGTGGCCAAATGTCTACACATTGTGTCCAAATTTCAAGTCCGTAGCTCTTACGGTTCATTTTCACCTTTGGTCTACGGAAATATACAGAAAAATAACCGGCGGCGGCGCACCGTCGGCTTCGAGCCGGTCGACTTGTTTCTGTGCTTGTTATTGCTTCTTTCAAACACTAATACACTCATACATAGCTCGCACTGATTTGACAATGCTGTGAAGGAAAAGCAAAGAAATCTCAGCAGAGAAATCTCAGCAAAGAAATCAAAGTCAAAAGATTTTTACCCCCTAGCGTATAGATGTTTACACATCAAAAAGTGTTATTAATTATGATTTAGCTTATTATATATTAACATTTTTTAGTTAGCTTAAAGTTTAAACAATTTTAAATGATTTTTTAAGAAACGAGAACGGGTATCGAACCGTGATCACTTTGTTTGTCAGCCATCATACTTAACGCTTTGCCATCGCGCTATATAAAATATAAACGGCACAGAGTTAACATAAACATGAATTTTTTGCTGACATCTTCTCTCTGAATTTTGACTCATCTCTGTATCAGCTTTGAGTTAGCTAAACGTTAGCTCAAAACTTATCGAAAAGAAGTTAGTTGTACAAAAACAAGTCACTAATATCTGCATCAGTTTTGAGTTAGCTTAAAGTTAGTTCAATACTTATCGGGACGAAGACAGTTGTGCAAAAAACAACTAACTCACATCTGTATCATTCATGAATTAATTCAGGAGTTTAGTTGTAAATGAGTTATCAAAAAGTCACACATATTTTGAGCTGGCTAATAAAAATCCGACTGGGATAGTACAACTACAACTACAACTACAACTACAACAGTAAAAAGTGTATAAAAAATACATTTGTAACCTCATAATGAGCAAACACATAACCTCATAATGAATATTTTAATGTTCGTATACGAAGTTGGCTTTGCCATACAATACCTATTTTGCATCGTGTATAAACATTGAGTTCAGGAGAGTCGAAATCAACAACGTCATAAATCTTGCTAAGTATGAGTGTGATGAGAACTTCAAACTTTCGAATATGAATATGATTCATAGACAACATTGCAATAAGTATGAGTGCGCATAAGTACAAGATATTATAAATCATGATTCAATTCTACTCACTTTTTCACTACTCATTGCGCTTCTCTGATGTATACATAGGGATGCGGGAACATTTCTTGTATATTATGGGTCTTATGCACATATGGCATGAAGTTAGCATAAGTGACAAAATTGAACATGATCTTAAAGGGTTTTGCCATAAAACTTTCAGATTAAAAATCTCGCTAAGACTTAGTAGTGGGTTAAAATTACGTAATGCATCCATTTTTAATATCAAAATGCATGAAGGACTCGTTAACACCTCATTCAACTTGGTCACTTATGCTAAGTTCATGCCAATTTTTTCTTATACATTCATAATGCCGTATATATTTTTTTTTTATCAAAATTATAATACAGTAATTTTCGCTATGGCAGTTTTTAATGCAATTCAACTTAATAATCATATACCCGATTTTCTGCTAATTGATAAATTAACTCAATTTAAAATAAATTCCGACAAATACGACTTTGACTCGCATACTACGTAATTATGTAATACTATACGAACTTTAGCGTATAGGTATAATCTAATATCTTACCATATGTAGATATTTTTGTTTTTAATTTTGAGCCTTTTCGCTTTTTCTAAGTTTAAGCGTTTTTTTCTTTTTTGGTACTTTTTCCCGGTTTTTGGCAATTTTTTTAGTTTCGGTGATTTTTTTTAGTTTTGGCGTTTTTTTTCGGTTTTTGGAATTTTTTCCGGCTTTTGGCGACTTTTTTTGTTTTGGCGCTTTTTTTCTAAGTTTCGGCGTTCTTGTCTTCGTTTTGGGATTTTTTTCGGTTTTTTGGCGCTCATTTTCGTTTTTGGGATTTTTCCCGGTTTCTTGGCGAATTTTTTTAGTTTTGGCGCTCTTGACGATTTTTTCGGTTTTTGGCGATTTATTTTAGTTTTAGCGCTTTTTTATTTTTGGCGACTTTTGTGTTTTTGGTATTGTTTTATTTTGGGATTTTTTAGTTTTTGCGTTTTTGAGAATTTCAAGAGTTTGCGTCTTACGGTTTCCAAGATAAACTGGGTTGTTTAAATTACAAAGTCTAAGATACATCAACTTATAGAATACCCTTTAATTGTGATTTTTTTCAATTTAAGTGTTAATTGTTGCAGTCTGGTTAAAAATACACTAACTTTGTAAATTGCAAGTGTTTATATATAATTGTTTGTATATTTCACCATATTTCGTTGCTCGCTTTAGAACACCCTTTGATATTTAACTGTCATATATTTGTTGTTGTAGCGGCCATAGTTTTACATATTCTGTGAAAATTTCAGGTTCGTAGCTCTTACGGTTCTCGAGAAAACAGCCTGTGACGGACAGACGGACATCGAAGGTTTAGGGAAACCTGAAAAGCCCCCTTATAATTAATTAATTAATTGAGATCAACAATGCGCAACATGTTACAACAGTCTGACGTAATTATGTTTGTATGTATGTACATATATGTAAGTATGTACATGTGGATATACAATGAAAAAAGTAAATAAAAACATATGTCAAGGTGTATCTAACTAGATGGCAGCGCTATTTCAGCTGATAATTTTTTGCTCTATGTGCTTTGTAGCTGAAGAATGTCAAAAACTTCGATTTTGTTTTGGTTTTAGTGCAATTATTTTTGTGCTTTTGACATTCTTCGGTTCTTTACTCAGCTATGGTTGCCGTATTTTTGTATAACAAATCCTTGCGCAGTCACCTGTATAATTACACCATGACATATGTATGTGACCTTAAGAGTTGCCACATCCTTTTATTTAGTTTTACCAATTAGCATTTGTGAAAAATTTCAAATAAAAGTTAGCGGGTAATTTTTTTCGGGATTTCTGAAAAGGGGTTATTAGTTTGGAAACTGCAGATTTATTTCGTAATCACCTACAAAAAAATTTACTCTAATTTATGGGCCGTTAACGAGTTACGAGTATTATTAAAACCAAACGAACAAACTGCTAACAAAACTTAAAGTAAATTCATTTTTTTAATTAATAATTGTGATTTTATTTAATTCAATTACCAAGTGTGAATAAAACTTTAATGCGCTCAAAATTTTTTGTCGATTCATGCGATAATTTTGCTCCAAAGGGTTGCTGCATTACAATTTTATTGAAGTCTAGTTTAAAGCACATATGTATGTAAGTATTTGCAAAATAAATAAAAAAAATTCCTTAACTATAAAAAATAAACTAGAGGTTATGCTAAAAAATAAGTACTTTTTATTTTATTTTATTCTTCTATAAGAGTATTTGAAATAAGAAATAATTTTTTTTTTCATTTAATTTCTTTATTTTAAGCTTTAAGCTTTTCGTCACTATACTGTTATTAGGAACAGCTGTCCAGCGGCTAATTGAAGCCAATTAAATAATTAAATTAAATTTAATTAAAATCCGTATGTACGTGATAGAATACAATTGGTGGCACGTAGTACACTATCAGACATGTTTATTTAATAAATATGTTGAAAGACACATGTTGCGAGGACAGTTGGCAGGGCCTAATAAATATGTAGCTGAAACGTGTGTTTAGTAAAAAAGCGAAAATGGTCTCGCGACTAACATTTTGATCTCACACTTCATGGGCAAAGAAATAAAATGTGCACCTACGACACTTTCACAATAAATAACACACTTTCAACGCACACATACACAAACCAAACTGCAGAGCTACTTTGGCTTATCTGCAGAAGCACCCACATCGCACATATGATCCTCCGACTGCTAGACTAGTATTGCTACCTAGTAGCCAAAAGAGGGCACCCAGGGTGCCCCGCTAGCCTAGTGGGTAGTGTCCTAAGCTTTCAGTGCTGGCGTTGTTGGCTTGATTCCCACCAAACGCTCTGCTCTGTCTCACTACAGCGGCCGAAGAGTCTTTTTACTAAGCTAGTCAAAATAAGTTACTAAGTATGTGTATATGAACAATAATTTGTAATTGAATTTCTACAATTACAAATTATATACTTAGTAACTTATTTTGACGAGCATAGTAACAAAGACTTTCAGCCACTATAATAAAACAGACCAAAGTCTTTGGTGGGAATAGAACCAACGACCCCCACACTGTTCAGTTAATAAATAAAAAAAAGTTAATCTACATCAGTGTACGTATGTATGTATTTAAATATATTTAGAAACGTTGAGTTAACCGCACTGTTATTATGCTTAATCTAAATAATCTGAATATTAAAATATTTTAAGCTTTTTATTGATAATTTCTCTTAAAATCTTGACATTTTGGTAGTTGTTTCATCAACGTTTCACTCTCGATAAATTTTTCTATTATATCTTTAAGTATGTACAGTGTCGGCCAAAACTTACTACGCAAAGTACTATACTAATTGTTTTGTTTTTTATATTCAGACCTTTTTGTTTTCAAGAACAAGTTTTATGAGTTTTAATGTTGTATTTCGTATGTCAGCCCTCGTTCATTGTATGAACTCTTAATGAATGTCTGTACAGAGGCCGCCAGATATCATCTGAACATAAAAGTTCGGAATGAAAAAGCCATCTTTGACTTTATTGAAAACATTAAGGGTGTTCAAAATATGTCTTAATATTGCAACGTTTAAATTTTAATACTTTAATATGGGCGGACAAGTTTGTCGTTTTTGTTTGCGTGTAAATTAAATTTATTGCCAGGTGGCAAATTTAAAAGAATAAAAAGCAATAAAATAATAATAAATAAATAATAAGTAATAATAACATCATAAAATTTATCAAACAATAGTTGCTAATTTAAAAAATTTTGTTATTATAATACTTTAATATACTGCGATTTATATCGTTGCCTGTTCACAATGAAAATTTTAAGATGGCACAATGTTGCCACATTAAAATTTTAATATACATATTGTGAATTCGCTAAATATATATACAGTAAACTTGTGCTGTTGTTCCATCCTATTCCAAGCACAGATGTGTTATAGATTTACATGAGCACCTGCCATTACTGCTCGGAAGCTCTTATTTTAGGGGCGAGACAAATTTTTCACTGTTTTCATATATTTCGACAAAATATTCATGTTGATTTCCCATAGTACATTGATCATAAATGTCGAAGAGTGAACCCAGTTTGACAGATGTGTTACAAATATATGAGAGTACCTGCCGCTATAGCCTAATTTCACGGTGGTCTTAACACCAGTTGAGGTTGAGCCTCCACCAAAGCCCATATGCACCCTTTCATCCCGTTGCCACATGCAAGTAATTAGTTGCAAGTAGTATATACATATGTATTACTTACAAAAATCAGGAGAAATATAAACAAGAAATATATTATATTTCTTTTATTAAAACATGAAATTTATGTTCAAAATTAGCTCTAAAATGAACCTTTGTGTAATTTCTCAATGTATTTTTTTTATATATACAAATAAATCAGCTTTAACATCAACCAAATTCATGAAATAACTCTGCACTCGGCAACACTGTTTTTCGTTTTGTCACTTTACTTGCGGCAAGTGTAAAAATTTATTTCACAAATTCAATTCAAATTCAAAAATTTATTGCAAGCTGACTCGCAAGTGTCAAAAGTTACTTGTGCTGGTAAAAAAATGTGACTGTATTGAGATTTTTTCACTTGACCTTGCACTTGCATGTGGCAACGGTGGGTTAGAAAGCACTGTGTGACTTGCATGACTTGGACGCATAGGTAGCAGCATCCATAATAGTGTCTGGCTGGCAGCGTCAGATCAAGCACTAGGATTGAAAAACTCAAAAATTTTTCTAAAGCTGTAAAAAAAATTCCAAATTGTAAGACAAGCCAAAATGCTCTTGTAGAAATTCACTTGGTGGTATAAATTTCCATAAATTTTATCTGTAATTTCGTACGTTTATTCTCAGCTGACATACTCGTGCTATTGTGATAAATCACGATAAGTAAAATTCACAATAGACCTGTACGGTCAGCACTTTCGACAACAATCGGAGATGGAAAGTTTCTCAAGTTATTTTTAAGGCAATTAACAATCATTCATATGGAACTGAAACTTTTGTGATGACGTACAATAGGCCTAAAATCTAAGCTTTTTTTTAGTTATTTATGGCCGACACTGTACTATGTATTTCTGTTGTTTACAAAATTTTAGATATATAAAAAAAGCGTCATAAGGGTTTCAAAAAAAAAAAAAAAAAATTAGAACGCAATATGATAGCAGTGGAAGGCCTCACAATAACACATTTTTTATCTAACGCTTTGATCCTTCTTCGCCTATTTTCTTTACTTTTAGTCATAGAATACATAAGAAAGCAGCTTTTAATAAAAACAAATAAAGAATGTATGTACTTTCATACAATTTTGTTAAGTTTATGCAAGAAAACAAAAATTTTAAAACATTCGTGATGACTAAAAATTTGCGATTTATTTATATATTAATTTATTTAATTTTTTTCTTCTCTTATTTATTTATCACAAAGCAATATAAAAATTTAAAAATATTTTATAGAGATGACACAATTTCTTCCGTTTTTATTATTTTACTTTAACGATACACCTGAATAAAAATATTTTAGCAAAAATTATATGCTGCTTACGCAATTTCTCATACACCAATTCAAATTTAAAACAAATAAATTTTAATAAGATCAACGCTCTAAAGTTGTATTTTCTTATTTGTTTAATTTTTCATAGTCTAATTTTAAGTTTTTCACTTACGAGATATGCATTTGCTTGCAAAGATTTCTTTTAATGCGAAATTAAAAAAAAAACAATGACAATTCAAGTAACGCGCTGTTCACAAAAGCAAACACATACCAAGAAAGCAACGAATTATAATTAAGCGAGTGGCGACATTATAGAACTGTCACTATTTGTTTTGGAATTAAAGAAATAAAAGTATTTTCCTGTAATTTTTGATGTACTAGTAAATCCGCCTTATTGTGAATGGCGTCGTCGACGTCAGATCAAGACGACAGCAAATATTGTCACTTGTCTACTCTTCTTTGGCAACAATTGGCTTTTATTGACAATCTGTTACTAATGTCTAAGGCTTTGTAAATTATTGTAACATATTAACATGGAGTAGACAAGTGACAATATTTACTGTCGTCTTGATGTGGCGTCGACGACACTATTCACAATAAGGGGTAAAATGACGACTAGTTGAATGAAAACGTCAGCTCTTTAATACACAGAGGGAACAAAGGCATTTTAAAATGGTTAACGCTTGAGTATCAAATTGAGAACGAATTGTGAACAATATTTTGTTAACGTTCGATATCAAGTGCGTTATCACACTAACAACAAACTATACAAGTTAATTAATAAAGCACGATCTGTAGTAAAATCATGAACAAGTTGTACAAAAATACCATAAGTAAATAAATTAAGATCGACTTGTTATCAAATCAAGAACGATCGGTAACCCAATAAGACGGGTACAGTATCAAAATAAGAATGACTGGTAACAAAATAAAAACGACTGGTGACAAAATATATACAGTGTGCTATCAAAACAAAAAAGTGTTGGTAATAAAATGATACCAAGATAAACACAAACGGATTTAACTCAATTTTAATACTACATGGTAACGATTTACGTATTTTTCTACCACCTTTTTCCCTCTGTGTGCTGATTTGATGTACATTGAAATGTAAACAAATATCAGCTGATGAGCGTTTTAGCTAATGCGAGATTCTTGTGTGTTACCACCCTTTTATTTCAAAGCATTAGTGGTGGTGGCAGTGATGAAAACTCTGGGATCAACAAAAGCACTGTGAGCATATAAAAATAGGGTAAAAAAGGGCACTAAGCGAAATATATTTGTTATTTATGTTTTTTATAACTAAATATTCTTTGTTTTATTTTAATCAGTCTTTATTTTTTGTTTGACCATAGTCTATTAAATCAAATGCATAGTGCCTTTACCCATCTTTTGCTGGTCTAAACCACCTTTTGAACGCTCGATAATTCTTCCAAGCTTGTGCTATATTTTTGTTTTTCCACCCTAGAAAAGCCGCAATAAGTTAATAAGATTTAACAAAAAAAATTAATGCAAAACTTACTTTCAAGAAAAATGTTTAATTTCATAAGAACTAAGACACTTTGTTGTTATTTCTTAAATATGCACAAATGACTATTATACGTTGTTTAACTGCATTCACGCATGCGAATTAAAATAGTAAAATCGATGCTTAACAAATTAAAAAAAAAGTTTCTTAAAGGAATTAAAAAAATTCATTGAGAAAAGTCGAAGCGTTTGCTTCTTTCTTCTTTTGTTTAAATTGCAAAAATTTTGATTATTGAAAAAGCACTAGAAACTGTAAAAAGCACTATGAAAGCCCTTTTTCTGAAACAGGTATTTAATAAAGTTTCGGGTACTTAGAAGGAAAAAAATCACAAAAAAAGATGTGTGCAAATGGTCTTGCATCGTAGCATGTGCGAAATGGTATTGTATATTAATACTAACCACTAAGAATTGTTAAGTGGTGAGTATCAATATACTATACCACTTTGCACATGCTACGGTGCAAGACCATTTGCATACGGTTGTGAATTGGGCTACTAATTCTATGTGTAGTTTGATATATTCGCTACGATTGTTTAAATTGAAACGGTGCTAAAAATCAAAGTTGCTTATAAGCATTTTTGTTATCGAAAGGATTAACAATGCAACGACTTCAAATTATTAGGCTTGGCGGCGCCGTTGTGCTTAGCAGTCTTCTGACAAATTGCATACAATTGCATACGCACACTCATTGCTGACAGCGGTTACGGCCTCAATTGTAATTGCACTTTTACTCACGATTTTTTTTACAAAAAAATTTTGTGCCAAAGAAATGTGAATAAGATGCATTTTTAGAATTCTTATTTAATGCGTTTCATTTAGTTTAAGAAAGAGTATGATGAGTAGTTTTTGTTAAAAACAAAACATCAAAAAAAATAAAAAAATAATAAAAATAAAATGCAAATAAATAAGTTTAGCAACAGATGTAGAATTTTATCACATGATTTCAAATACAAATGCAATTTGGTTTGTGGAAGAGGCATTTGTATGTGCGTAAAAGAATTTTTATTTTTCAAAACTTTTAAATAGTTTTACAAATATGATTGGAGATATTCTTGTCTCAAATTGCATACATATCTTTAGCCAAACCACTCAACGTACGCAAAGAGTTAAAAGTTGACCAATTTTTGTACTTTGCGTTGACGGACACATACTGAATAAAACAGACCTCATAAAAAACCATGTATTTCAACTTAGCCATCAGTTGAGAAAGGCGAAGTTTAACGTATGACGGATTCATTGTGCTCCGGCCTTTTGTTTGTGTTTAAATCAAATTTATTACCAGATGGCAAATTTAAAAGTATAAAAAGCATGTCATTTTCAAAATGGCAACATGGTAATATTACACTAAACAAATTAAAACTGTCGGCGCAGCTGTAGTTGATGCAACAATATTTGCATTTTTCGTCGTCTTTATGCATTTTTCAGAACAAAAGTTATTTTGATAAATTTATTCAACAATAAATTCTAATTTAATTTTTTTTTGTTATTTTAATACTTTAAAATACGAGTAGTGTGATTTACATCTTTGCCTGCTTACAATGCAAATTTTAAGATGGGTCAATGTTGCCACATTAAATTTTTAAGGTACTTATTGTGAATTATTAATTATATATAAAAAAGACCTCAATCTTAATAAAATAGTTATAATTTACAAAAAATTTATTTAAAAAAAAATATTCTAAAAAAAGGAAAATTGCATTGGCTTTAATTATCGTGTGTGCACTTGATAAAACCAAAAATGGGAAAAAGAAAAAAATAAATTTTAAAAGCAAGATATACTTACATGGGCCAGAGAGCTTCTCACAAAGAGAAGTACTGATGGCGCATATCATGCCATAACCTCCAAAAAAGCTTAAGCGACATAATTTTCGAACTTAGTTTTTTGACCAAAATCTATTACAGTTTTCGTTTCTTCACAAGATAATAAGACGCATTAAAACATGCAGTTTCTGACTCTGTTATTCGAATTTGATATAGCTTAAATTTAACCCTAAATCTACCCACAACTTATCACACAACCATCCTGTTAAATACTTTTACTTTTTTCAATATTGTTTTCACCATTTGCTGATTAAATACAAACATCTTGTGGTTCATTCACTTTATTGAAAAGTTATTATTAATACTTATTGTATTTATAATTGAAAAACATATGTACATGCATACATATGTTATTGTTGTTATTCCGAAATGAATTTTGCAGTTAAAAAAATTTAAAAAGACAAACAGAAAAAGGCCTTGCAAAAAAAATAGAATGTAATAAAAATCAATCATACACTCATAAAAGTTTTTGTCTGTGAAGGTTTCTTGATAATTTTTTTTGCACAATTTTTATCAGCAAAGAAAAATCAACTTTTTTCTCGTTTGATCATAATGTTTTAATGACCTCCTGTTCTTGCGTCAAACGGACTGACAGAAAGCAAAAACACAGCAAAAAAAAAAAATTGTGCAGCAAAAATAGGAGCGAGCTTCTTGAGAAGCAAAAGCGACAAATTGTCTGTTGAGATTTTGCAAGAAAACAAAAACACATTTGAGAAATAAATAAAACTGTAGTTTATTTATGTGCGACCAATATTCTTTTATTTTCAAATTTTATGAGTAATTTAATTTGCAGCGAATGCAATCATGAGTAATACCTATGTACGCATTGAAGCAAGCAATACTCATGCACTACCACGCAGCGCTTTCGCAAAGTAAGGGAATTTAAAAAAAAATTTGATCTTTATAATCGAAGCAAGACGAACTCATGTCAGTACTTCGATTTCGTATCTAACTTTTATTGCGATAATCGGGGGACAGCCCATTGTGCGTGCCAAGTCCGCATGCCCAGACAAGCAACGAGAACAGCCCATCTTCTAAGGATTTTCACTAGGTATGACATAATTCCAAACCAAGGAGGGAAGGCGTAGATGATCAAAGAGCGT
Organism: Tachina grossa; assembly: GCA_949987645.1. Lineage (NCBI taxonomy): Eukaryota > Metazoa > Arthropoda > Insecta > Diptera > Tachinidae > Tachina > Tachina grossa. The sequence continues at coordinate 43,826,254 of OX465278.1, read as the reverse complement.
ATCACTTGCCGTTGCAGTAAGAGACAAATTTTTCTAAAGCATTCTTTACAGTGTGCACACTTCTACCGATATTCGGTAGATTCTACCGAATATGTTTGTGAATTTAACAATCTACCAATTCTACCGAACAAGGCCTGAAATCTACCGAATATTGTTATTTAGTAATTTAAGTCGATATACATATGTGTAAATTGCCTATTTTGTCACATAGCAGTGCGGCCGCAGAGCGGTCATTTTCTGGCATGAAAATCATTAAAACAGAACAAAGAAATCGGTTAAAAACTGAAACTATAAGTAACCTAATATTTGCCAAAGAATTGTGCCTTGGGTATGAAATATTTATTCCTAACAATGACTTAATAATTTTTGCACCAGAGTTTAAATTCATAAATGGATCTTATATATAATATTTGTAGTTACAAATGTTTGTCAAATAAAAGTTATTTTAGTAGCTTTATAAAACCTGTGTACAAAAACTGAATTCCTGTTATTTATGCATATTATTTTATATATGCATAGCATATCTATATAAAGGGTAAGCGCAAATAACTGGGGATGACACTTTTTTTATTGGAAATGCTTCATTGTTTATGGCAGTTTAATTTCCAATCACATGTGAAGTTTTAAATACGCTTTTGGAACCTGTTTAGTTTGATACTCCTTGCACTTAGCCTTCCTTTGAATTGTTATTTTTTATGTTTCTCTGAATAAAAAAAATTTTCTACCGAATTTCATTCAAATCTACCGATGTTTTTTGTCGATTCTACCGAATTAAAAAAAAATTAAGTGTGCACACTGATTCTTTATCGGTACCAGAACAGCAGCCATGTGGCTGCTCTCTCTCTTTAAAGGTCAGCTGCAGATACCCATTCGCAGACTATAGCATTGCACAGATACATCTGTTTGCACTAGTTTTGCCTGTTTTTTGGTTCTGGTATGAACAAATATGTTATTTATCGTTTTCTGTTACTAGTTCTAAATGTTGATTTTTTAAGCAATTGTTGTATGGTTAGGCAATGAGCAAATGAAAACAACACATTTTTTTTTTTTTTTGTTTTTCTAAGGCAAATAAGATACATAAAACTGCTTTTACCATAAGTGCCTTATGATGTGTTGAGAAAAAATGTAATTGGCTGATGAATGAATGAATGAAAGCAAAATTGCACATACATATGTAAGTAAATGATACATGTACATGTAACATATGCATTTGTAATTACTCTCAGAGCAAAATTGTCTCTTTCTCTCTCTATACTTTGGCTGCGCCACAAAATAACATAACGAACGTCCGCACATACATCTGCACATCATGTATTTGTTTCAATAGTGGTTTTTTCATATATTTGTATTACAATATGTATTTTTTGAGCAAAAACAGATAAAACAGTTGCTCAGCAGCAATACAATAAGCAATTGTTATTTGTTTTTAATTGTATTGTAATTTGGAAAAGCACGCACACACAATAACTCTTATACTAGTTCTGTCGCTCACACTATAATTATATGGTACATACCATGGTATATTTGTTTTGGCTATACAAACGAGTATACAAATGCAACCCTTTATCGCAGACTCGGTACGTGCGACCTCAAATAGGGATATACTATATATTCCTGTACTTACCCTTAAACACCATAGAAACCATCTTGGCAGTGACAGTGGTTGAACAGAAATGCCAGAAATCTCCATACATACAAAGAAAAAAATTTCCGTTTAATTGGAAAAAAGAAAACAAAAATCTATTAAAAATTTTATTTATTTATTATGTTTCGAAAATTATTTGATTTAATTAAATGTTTAATTAATTGACTCAATAAATTTTTTAAGTGATTTTTGGTTTATTTTTCATGTAAACGTATTTATTGCCGCAACATTTTTTTTCCTGTGTAGTCAACAGTCTGTCTCAGTACACGATAGATACGTTCCTGAGAAAGTCGTGTAAATCGAAAATTTAAATTTTTGTATGCAAAATCGTGTAAATCGAAAATAAAGGCAGAATCGCGTAAACAATTGATTTTATTAAGAAATTATATATGTATTTCAACTTAGTTTTTAAAACATCAGAAGCTTTTACTCAAAACACATAAAAAATCGTGTAAATCGGGGTATTTCATAAATCTCTCAATTTACACGAAAACCAAAATAATCGTGTAAAAAAAGTATAGTGTAAATCGAGGGATAAGTGTGACAAAGACAGGTGAGCAGTCAATTTAGTGGCACTTTTCGTTCATGAGTGTAGTGAGCAATTGAAACCGCAATTATTTTGTCATATGAACCAAGTGTTGTTTATGTGGCATTATTTTTCTTATTAGTTATTGTTGTTGTTTCTGTAATGCGTTATTGTCTAATATTATGGTTTTCTTAGTCGTGCAATTTGTCATAAGCAGCAGGTAGATAAATTAAATAAACAAACTACAATCGCAGAAATTTTTAATGGAAGAAAATAGATTGGAACAAATTTATTGAATATTTTTGTGTGAGTTGTTTTTTCTTCTGCTGTTTGCTTTTTTTCGTTATAAAAACAATTTTTTTATTCTAGGCAACGAGTCGAGTGCCAAACTAATTTGCATGCAAATAATTTACTTCATATTTGGAATGACAAACAAATTAAGAAATACATACATATATACATATATAATATATTATATACATATGTATGTATGTACATATGTATATATAAATATACTTAAATGGCCAGAAATCAATTATCGCCTTCGAGAAATTATTAAATAAAATTATTGATACAGTCTTTGGAAAGTAGATACATACTTGTACATATCGAGCCTTTTTCCGATTTTATCGTAAGCGACATGTAGTAAAAAATTCTTCTTTTATTGAAATTAAAATTTTATGGGCCTATCCCAAAGTTTACAACAAATTAATACACATACGCGAATACATTTCTCTAGTGTTTTTCTCGGTGTGCAACATTGGTTTAGAATTATCAAAATGGCAAAATTGTTGATAAACTTTTGTAATACAAGTTGTAAAATTTTATCGTAAGCGACAATTTACGTACATATCGAACCTTATTTTCGATTTTATCGTAAGCGACATGTTATCAAAAATATACTTTTTATTATTGAAATTAAAATTTTGTGGGACTATCCATAGTTTGGAATTATCAAAATGCCATAATTATAAATACATTTTAAGATACGGGCTGTAAAATTTTATTGTAAGCGACAATTTACGTACAAAAACATATTCAAATATTTAAAAAAAGCTTCTCCTGAAAAATTTAATTTTTGTCGCTTACGATAAAATCGAAAAAAATGGCTCGATATGTAAAACACATTTGAATATTATAAAAATCCTTCTACTGAAAACTTTAATTTTTGTCGCTTACGATTAAATTGAAAATAGGACTCGATATGTACTCATGTCTCTTCGTTTTCGTCCCATGCTGCACAATTAATTTGGTAAATCGGAGAGAATAAAAAGCTTTTTCCATAAGCGTTCCAATGTAAAGAATGCAAATTAACAACAGCGTAAGTCGAAGAATTTATGAAAGTTTTTTTGTTTTTTTTTTAACAATCAAAATGGGCAAATTAAAACAATTTTGTGTTAAAGTAAAGATTGACTGTACTAATGAATGCACGACCGTATGAAAATGTAGTTCTTAATATAATTTGGAGCTTATTACAAATTTTATTGGACTCAAGACTTTAAGAATTAAGTCAATATTGTTTTGCTTATCAGTCCTATCGTGAACATTTTTTCCCTTGAAATATTTTCCCTTTTCAACCAAATTGCTATCGTTATTTTAATCACCCCTTATCGTGAATATTTATTCCCTCGAAATATTTCCCTTTTCCATAAAGTTGAAATTGTGAATTATTTCCACGTGCAAAAACTCGCATGTTCGAAAAAATATGGCATCGCCGATTTTTATTCCCGTAAGTTTTTCCACAAAAAATCTGTGTATTTTTTACAAACGTTTTGATTGGGAATAAAAAAAAATAAGCACAATGTTACTTGTTGTTTTTTTAAACTTACATATACATATATTTATATTATAGTATATATTTATATTTATATTATAGTATATATTGTCAAAAATTCTCCATACTTTTCACTTACATATTGTCACCTTAAATTCAAACGGACTTAAATAAACAAAAATTTGAAAACGAGTTTTTGATTGATTATGGTTCACTTTATCAAACTAAATGTTCATGCAAATATTTAGACCTCTGCGATCAAAAATGACGACTTTATCAAAGAAATTCAAACGTACGTAATTGCAAGGAACGTAACTAACATAAAATCTCAAATATATGTAAAAAGGAAATAAATGGTTAAAAACATATGTATTCAGGTGAATTTCGAAGAAAATTTTCAAGAACACTTTATTATTATTGATTTTGAAACGTTTTTTGTTTCTACTGTAAAAAATATAAAAGCGTAGCTACGTCCGTTTGCATTTATCCGATAAACACAGTGGGCTTGATGCATCTCTCAAATTTCGTCTCCTTATTTTTTCCAATAAAAATAACATAAGTCGAAGCAAAATGGTATTCATTTTCCTAAATACGAGTAATAACAATTTATTAAGAAAATTATAAAAGTACGCGTAAAATGTAAAAAATACAATTGCATCAATTCACAATAGCATGTCCGACCCGCAAACGATGTTTACTTTATTCCCTAAAAATTGGCAATGTCAATTTGTTGTTTATGGGAATAAATAAATTATTCCCAAGAATTTATTCCCTTGACATTCACTAATATAATTTTTCATAAAATTGTTTTCCCTTCTTTTTTTTGATTCCCCTTATTCAACGTTACCGTTGCAAAATTTCAAAAATGGACACAAAAATGGGATTTTTTAAAAGAAGGCGGCACCAAAACGAATTTCTAAGAAAAAAGTAGGCAATCTTAAAAATAAGAAAAATTAAAAAAAACCGGTTTATTATAAAAACATCAGCAATAGAAATCAGGTTTCTCACATTTAAATACTAAAAATATTATTTTTATGAGAAAATAAAGCCACAAAAATGTAATATAATTCATATAATCTCTGCCTATGATAAAAAATTACTTAAATGGTCTAAAGATATAGACATATTTTTATTGTTATTCTTTGGCATTGGTAGTTATTTATAAAAAAGCATAACCCAGGTTATTTACTTTAAAGAAAATTGATTCAACTTCTGATAAATATCTGAATATTAAATTCTTAAGAGATGAATGCATGTAGGACCTACATTGTAGGTACTAGGCAATTTTGTAAATGTTTGAACACTGCATTTTCAATAATATGCACCAAGCAGTTGGAAAAGTGGCAAATTGCTACTTTAGTAGCACCAACGGCAACGCTGCCCTTATCATTAGTAATTTTTTTCAAATTTAAATTTTCCCTGGGGTTTGTTCACTTAATTTTTGCAGACCAACTGAATTAAAACATTGCGCAATTTTAATATTTTCCTTCCAATTGAATATTAAAAGTTACATAAATATATACATATTTTTAGGACAAGATCAATAAATAATATCCACGTTTATTAACAATATGCAATTACTTGAAAACCCTTTTCGCATAGAGTATGAACTTTTTTTTTGGTTCACATGCAGTCAATTTTATGGCGGTGGTGTGTACCAAAGAATTTTATTTCACTGCATCTATAATATTTAAAAACAAAATTTTACACTTAAACACATTTCATTTGAAATACAAAATTTTTGTATTTCTTATTATTCAACTTAAATTTCGTTGATTTTCAATTAATTGTTAAGCTTTACAATCTTCTTGACTTTCTTTTACATTCAACGAGAACTGATAAACGAAGAAAAATTTCGCATGAAATTCACAATCACCCCTATCGTGAATAACAAGTGGAATATTTGTTCACGTGAAATTTTTATTCACTTCGAAGGGAAATATGCTATCGTGAATCTCCCGTGAAATTTTTCCTCCGCTATCAGTCCCAGTGAATGTAAAAAAGGGAAGAAGATTTGTAATGCTTAAAAATTAATTGAAAATCAGACAAATTTAAGTTAAATAAATAGAAATACACAAATTTTAGGGTCCAAATGATTTTTTTTTCTTAACTTTAAAGTTTTGTTTTTAAATATTCTAGGTGGAGTGGAGAAAAATTTTTAAGTATAAAGGCTCAGTTAGGCGACTGTAATGTAAAGTAACTGCAACGTAGGAAACAGCTGTAGTAATGGTAAAGAAAATAAAAAACATGTTGATTATTGAGTTCTTGTTTCAACTTTGTTATTTGTTATTGGGCTTCTCATTTGTTTAAATGAAAGTTTATAACATAATAACTCTAGTTGTTCTAAGAAGCTTTGGGTAAAGGTTCCCTGATGATCTGCATTAGCAACAGTGAAATGCGAATAGGATCCAGCTAAACCCCTCAATAATCAATTTCAATGTATTTTTAAAAAAATATTTTACTTAATAAGTAAAATATTAATTTGGGATTATTAGTGCGTTTAAATAATATATATAAATTTTTACTAATTGATCTTAAGTCGACTTATGTTGTTGTCGCTTATAAGCAAGGCTATATTTTTATTATTATTTTAGATTTCTTGGCTGTAGCTTTTTAATTTTAATATTTTTTCTATCTTTCATTACATTGTAAGTAACACATGCCTTAAAATATTTTAAATTTTATATAACTATTAATTTTGTTTAAAATTTTTTCTATTGCGATTGTCGTCGTCATCGTGATCATCATCATCATCATCATCAGATCGTGATTCTAATTAATTGTTTTGTCAACAACATTATTGCAGGCACAGATGTGCGATTGCAAAAAGCAAAACAATTTTTTTTTGTTAATTCGTATTGCTTTAGAAAAACACGTACTAAAAATAAGCGAAGATAAATATTTTTTGTGACAACTTTTAGCATTTCTTGCCAACAAAATAAATTGTTGTGTTCTTCTAAACAGATTTTTTATTGTACAATAATTTATTTTTATTTAATTCGATGCACACAATGCAGTAGCATTATGTGTACCTGCATGTGTTTAATAATAAAAAATCTGTATCGCAATTGTTTAGCAATAGGGTGTTAATTTGAAACATCATATGTCATATTTGTCATATATCTGGCAAAAAAAAAAAATCAAAATTTAGTGCTGACTTAGATCTATCAGTTAAAATTATGGGATGTGATAATTTTTATATATGGGCGAATGATCAGTTTCAAAAGAAACTGTTATTTCCTTCTTATGTCTTGCTAGAGTGATATAACAAAAACTTTCAGTGAAGCTGGATCGACAAGAAAAATAACTATGATTTATGAAGTCAATTAGTTAATTTGATCGACACTGTGGTATGCAATAGGAAGATAATGTATTAAATTGCTAACCACTGTGGCTGATTATAATAATAATGCTTATTTCCTGTGACCATTTTCTGTAGCGAAATCCGCATAAAAGTGAGAAATTTTTATAAAATGTGCCTTTTATAAAAAATAAAGTTTGTAAAAGATACATGAAAAGAAATTACTTCTTAGTACCAGCACTTTTTTTTAATAAAAAAGGTACTTTTTAAAAAATAATTCTTTTAATAAAAAAAGTTCTGTGTATAAAGAAGTACTTTTATAAAAAAAATGTACTTTATATTAAAAAAGTATTTTATATAAAAATTTACTTTTTATAAATGCCACTTTTAATAAGAGATGATTTTTTAAAGCACTTTTTAGAAAATGTTATTTTTTATTAAGGCACTTAGTAAAAGGTTATTTTTATAAAAAAAAAAACACATTTGATAAAATGTACTTTTTATAAGCGGCTTTTGTTTTAATAAAAAGTAATTTTTATTAAAGATGCTTTTTATAAAATGGAATATTTCTAAAATGCACTTTTAATAAAACATGCATTTTATAAAATAAGTTTTTTGAAAAAGCACTTTCAATTAAAGGTACTTTTTATTAAAGGTATTTTATTATGATAAGTGCCTTTTATCAGCAGGCGAATTTTATAAAAAAAGCTTTTAATAAAAGGTACTTTTTATGAGAGGGACTTGATGAATTTTGTACGAAAGACATTTTTAACAAAAGGTACTTTTGGCAAAAGGTACTTTTAACAAAAGGTACTTTTAACAAAAGATAATTTAAAATAAAGGTAGTTTTAACAAAAGTTACTTTTAACAAAAAGTACTTTAAACAAAATGTACTTTTAGCAATAGGTACTTTTAACAAAATATACATTTAACAAAAGGTACTTTTAGCAAAAGGAACTTTTAACAAAAGGTACTTCCAACAAAATGTACTTTTAACAAAAGGTGCTTTAAAAAAAGCTACTTCTAGCAAAAGATACTTTTAACAAAAGGTAGTTTTAACAAAAGGTACTTCTACGAAAGGGTACTTTTAACAAAAGATACTTTTCGCAAAAGGTACTTTTAACAAAAGATACTTTTAGCAAAAGTTACTTTTAACAAAAGGTACATTTCACAGAAATACTTTTAACAAAAGGAACTTTTAGCAAAAAGTTACTATCAACGAAACGTACTTTAAACAAAACGAACTTTTAACAAAACGTGCTTTTAACACAAGCATTTTTAACAAAAAGTACTTTTAACGAAAGTACTTTAACAAAACGTACGCCATTTTTCGCTAAAATAAATAATGTATTTACCAAAGGTAAATCAATAATTGTATACACAACAATCATTTCTCATATTCCGTTTCATTAAAAATTTACGTTAAATAGCTGATGTTAAAAACAATCTCTGCCCAAGTATATAAACATGGGTTCTGATGAAGTGCGTGGCTGCACAGAAAAATATCGGTATTTTCCCCGGCTAAAAATTCTAGTTTAATTTTTCTTCTCTTTAGAAACTCACATTAATTAATAAAAATATTTCATTCAATAAGAATTGAAATGACTGAACTTAAGCCCGAATAAGAAATTATTTCTGATTAAAAAAAATACAGTTTTAATGCAAACTTAAAAATTTGACAAATGGTCGGTGGAACTTAAGAGTTTGGGCATCTCTGTCACAGGCAAATGGCCACAAAACTAATATGAGTTCTCTATATCAAATTTTCTTAACTTGTAGTTTTTGTTGTTCAAAAAATAATAAATAGTTTTTGTAATTGTTTTTGTTGTTTTAAAATGCATCTTCTACCGGCTGTTTGTTATTCTAAAAAAAAAACTCGTTGGTGTGTTTGTTTTATATTTCGAAATCAGACCGTGTTGCCAGATTAAGATATTTTGCTTTAGATTGGTTGATATTTTTTCTCTTGGGAGAAAGAACATTTTATTAAAATTACTATAAAAAAAATAGTTTGCAACTGTAAATATTATATGACTTAAAAAATATATTTAGATCGTATTAGTAAAGGAAAAAATAACATATGTACTCTCCTGTTATGCACCATAAAGATATTTTTACTTTCTGTAACAGCCGCTTAAGGAGTTCTAAATCATTCATTGTGAATAGCCTTTCACACACGGGACTAATTTTTATGCTGCACAACATTTATTGTTTCAAGAACACACGAGACTAATTCATCCGGCAAAAAAATTTATACGTATTCATATTTTTTGTGTGTTAGTGTTTTGTTTTTTGTATGCATTTGATGTTTGTACTCTCTTTGCCTCTTTCACCAACAAACTGGGATGTTATGCCAGCACAATTGTTCTCGTATGTGAAAGGCCTATAAGTATATTGCGAACCATAAGATCTTTTATGATATAAAGGTTGGGCAAATTTAAGGTTAGTAAGTAAATTGGCTTAAAACACTATTTTTTCTTTTGACAAATTCAGCTTTATTAATACCAATGTAAAGTAGAAATATGGGAATTAATAATGGAATATGATGTTGGGTAAATGTCCACCTCTACCACGTCGGCAGACGTCCTATCTACTCACAAAATTTTGAACAATATTTTGCAACAAAGCTTCGTCAATGCAGCTCAGAATTTCATCTTTTAGAGCGCCAGTTATTTGTGATTTGTTCACGTAAACCCGGTCTTTCAAATGCCCCCAGAAAAATTAATCCAGCGATATTATATCACAAAAACGAGGCGCAATTGGCAATGCCAAATCTATAAATTACGCTGCCGTAAAATTTCTCCTGCAATAATTGAATTGTCTGGCCGGCTGTGTGGCTTGTGGCGCCGTATTGGTGAAACGAAAGGTCAACATTCGCATACGCGAAAATTTTGTTTGTTTACATAACCGTCTGATTGAAAATGAGCCTCATCACTAATAAAAAATAAAAAAAAATTAAAAAACCCCCGAACACACTCGTATCTAGAAAAGATGCGATACCTTCTAAACGGCTGGACCGATCTTCTTCAAACAAAAAAATTAAGTTAACATCGGTCCAGCCGTTTGGTCTATACGTGGACACGAACATACACACAGATACACCGATACACACACACAGTACAAACTTTTGACACCCCTTTTTTGGTCGGGGTTTAAAAATGATTTTGTTGAAAAATGCGTTGTTTTCGTTCAGTTATTTTTATAGTAAATTTTCACAATAAAAATTCTTAGCTCAATAGTGTAGTGCTCCATAGTTAAAATTTCCCAAATTTTTCCCAAATAAATGTTAAAGGATGACAGCTCAATTCTTGATATTTAATCATTTGACAGCCAATTTGCTTCCTAAACTCAAATTCGCCCACCCGTTACATACGAGTACATACATACATAGTCCCCTTATCGTCGTGGTTGACGTATTTTTGCTACGCGACTACGACATTTTAATGCTAGATTAAAAAATAATCTTGGAATCGCAGTCGAAGTCGAAATATGACAACCTTTTTTGTGATGGAGCATAAATGTATGTGAGTTATATAATCTTTTGAATCAAATTAATTTGTGGGGAAAGAAGATAAAATACCTGGCAACACTGAGCTCAAATCTTAGTCGTCATTTTGGCTAAAAATCTTACGTATATTATTTTTTTTTTCTGTCGCTGTTGTTCTTAAGCCTATAGTACACGGCATGTAAAAAACCACATGCGCATGTGATTCTGACGTAATTTTGACGTCATCACAAAGCTACATATGCTACATGCCGTGCACTAGCAATATATGTACATGTAAATATTCAGATGATTAAAGATTTGCTGCCTCAGAAAATGTGTTTAATTCGGTTAAAAATGTCACATTTGTATTTTGGAACAAAATTTTGTATCAAAATTTTACGGCATGTAGCCACTACTAGTAATTTTAAAAAATGCAACCAACATGCTGAAAATGTCCGTGACGTCATCGCCACATATGCATGTGGCTTTTTACATGCCGTGTACTATAGGCTTTATTGTTGTACTTTCCTGTTCTACCACCTCTTGTTTTTTTTTCTTCCGATTTTCTTTGCCGCATGCATTTACAAAAACTATTGTCGTTGTTGTTGCTGTTGCTCTTTTAATTTTGATTTTAGTCAAAAATGATTCGTTTCGTTTGGAAAACGGTGGCAATGCCGCCTGCCTAATCGGTGTGGGAACTTTATGTGTGCTTTTCTTTTCTTTTATATTATTTTGTTTTTATCTTGTGCTTGTGTACTGTTATAAATCTTTATCATACGGCGGCCCACATTCATTCTGAACGTGCACATCGTTCAGATCGGTTCAGTTGTTGAAACTTGTCGCCGGTTCTTTAAACCAGTTCGTTATTCTAGTGATCAGTTTAATGATTGAATAAATAATTAAAAGAAAAAAAAAAAAACAAAGGACAAAAAATTCTTGCAGACAAATACGCGCCTTTGTCTCGGTGTGTGAAGATAATAAAAACTTAAAGTTCTATCAAGATTAAAAAGTAGTTTTTCAATCAAATATGTATTTTTAAACATATGCGCAAAAATTTTAAAACTTAAGTGTAAGTATAAATGTTTGCTTTATTTCTGTGACAAAAAGGCAAAAAGTACTTAAGTTGAGATAAGCAAATTTAGAGATAATGACACTCTCGTAATCTTCATATTCAAAAGTACTTCGAAGATAAACCTTGATTATTTTGTGCGATTTTTGAGAAAGTTAAGTGCAATGAATTTGGTGCTTATCTCTTTTCGACTTATAATCTTTCGACCATAAATCTTTGAAATTTAATGTATTAGTTACACTGAGTAGTTTCGTCGATGTTTTCTTAAATAAAATAAAAGCGAAAACCGAATTCCCCAATTTAATTGCAGAAGAAGTAAATTTATGAAATCCGACTTGAAAGTTTAAAAGTGCTCTCCTGCAAAAACTGTAAAATATGACTTAAGTACTTTTTCCTTCTTGCAACAGACTTGTAAAAAAACAAATTTTTGTTTAAAAATCCGTTTAGCAAGTCTTCTCTGACTTAGAAATATTTTTTATAAATAAGATTGTGACTAAGTTTTAAGTAAAGCAGATTATTTTAGATCTTGGTCTAAAAGATCTAAGAAAATTTAGAACTAATGCAATCACTACCGTTAATGATTGCAGTGAAATGAAACACGCACAGAGTTAGTACTGCTAGAACTCTACTTTTACAGTTCACTGTGTGGTTGTGTGTTACTTCTTTGCGTCTGTGTGTTTGGAAAAATACTATTGCTATTTTGAAGAGTTATATGTTTTATAATTTTAAAAAGATCTTAATACTTTTAACGATCAACATTTTTCAATAGATAATTGTCCTTATTATGGCATTTATATTATTGTGCTGACTAATATTGTTTTGATGTATGTAAAGGAAACGTTCGTTTGCGATTCTTTACAATTTGCTAGAAGTTAATGTTTTTTACTCAATTTCTTATTGCAATCTATCTATCATCTTGCGGATATTTTGAGTTTTTTCTCAATTCACTTTTGTATAAGTCTTCAGCTAATTTTCTTTTAAATTCAAATTGTATTTACGAGTAAATACGGTTTAATTTTTTTTCGTGGTTAATGAACATTTTTCTTGTACTTTTGTTTTATTGAAAGTCTGGCAGCACTAAAAGATTTTCAATTATACGTAAAGGAAAGATTTCCTATAAAAATTAGGCCCCATAATTGACTTCTTAATTAAATTGCATTCATCTTGAAGTGCCATTTAAATATGGAATTCATTTCTTCAGTACAAAGTTGAGAGACATATGTATAAATGCCCAACCTTGTGTATTTAAATCATACTTAAGTTTTACGAGCGAAAACATATACATGAACATCAGGTGGTCGTATTAAAAACAATTTCGTTTAATTTTCATAAATATATAACATACATAATATCGTGCCATAACCGCCAAAATAGCTTAAGCGACATACTTTTCGAACTTCAATTTTTGACCAAAATCGATTGTTTGCGATCGTAAATAGTAGATTTTAGTCAAAAAACCAAGTCCAAAAAATGTGGCGCTTAAGCTATTTTAGCGGTTATGGCTTGATATATAGTTTCATATCGTGGAAAAATAGGCCCTTCGCTGGCTATCGAACATCGAAATTTAATTAAATGTTTAATTCATATTATGAGCATTGAAAATTTCGATGACCAACGAATTTTCTATCGAACAGAATTTAGCTTTCGATGAAAAAATTTTTTTATAAACGACTGGTTTTTATTTTTTAGTTATAGTTAATGAAAATTTTAAAAATCACTTTGAGTGATATTCATAATAAGGACATTCTTTGTCAGTATTTTCGACTACAGTCGTAGATTGAAAGTTGCTCATAATAAGGGCCATAATAAATATAAAAATGCGTTCTGTTCCCTTTTTTGTTTCGTAGAATGTGATTTTAAGCAATTTTAGTTTTCTGCATTTTGATAACCTAACTTTCTTATTTATGATAATTATTAGCTGTTGTTTGAAAAGCCGTCCATAATACTGGGAAATTTTGTAGTGCTGCCATACTTTCAATGTAATTTATTAAGAATTTGAATTAACCACTGAAAAAATGAATCTACATTTAAGTGCAACTTAAAGTTAAGTGACAATTAAAAGAAAAAACATGAAAACAAGGAAACATTTGTAAATACATATTTGCTATTTCGCTGATAAAGGAAAATTTAGAACTGCCTTTTGAATGAGACTCAATCTGGCATTTTGTTAACAACTTACTTTTATTTAAACCACAAAACTATAAAGCAACATGATTATGAATCTAATATAGTATACTACATGAATAGATAAAATAATGATAAAAATTAAAGAGAAAATTGAAAAAAAAAGATTAGAATTACAATGCAAATAAAATCTTCTTCAATGTTTCTATCTACATATTATTCTTATCGTTTTGCTACTACAGTAGTTTGCGCTTAATTGATCTCCGATTAATTGATTTATAAAATGTAGGTTTCATTAATAAATACAAATTCCTAAAATCATATGTAAAAAAGTCTGTTAAATGTCAATAGAAAAACTGCTTCAAATATATATTTAATAATTGTATTTACATGGAAGTTTTGAAATCTCAAAATTACAAATGGAGTTTTTCAATATACATAAATGCAATGAAACATACAAGACTAAACTTTAAGGTACCCATAGGCATTTTTTTTGTATATTTTTTATTTTAAACAAACAACCCGCAAAGCGACTAGCTTGTCTGCAGAAAACACTCAGGGTCTATAGCGAATCTATGGACTGAGCCACAGTGGCATTATGCAATATTATTGATTACTTTATTGCTATTATTATTGTCGTTTTGGCAATATAAATCAAAATACTTTTAATTTTATTCAGTATATTGTGTATATAGGCAATTTTATTGTACAATATAAATTATTGCTCAATAATATGTTAAATTTGTGGATACCTTTACACAAAATAAAATCTGATTTCACAGATAAAAATATGACAGGTATCTTGAATCTGATTTTAAGGTTTATTATTGTCTTTATTTGTTTTGATGATATACACAATAAAGACAAAAATTCGTTTTCCATGCATTTTCCATCTTTGAACACAACGTAAAATTGATTCTGTGTGCTGATACGCTAAAAAAGGAAAATATAATGAATAATAAAAGGGTTCACTATAATACACAATCGCATGACTTATGGAAAAATTTAACCCTGGTATGGGGTATGTTCGTAAATTCAGCAAATTTATGCATCTATGCAGCAATTCGGCCAAGTTTTACAGCATATGAGTGATCAGCTGTTGCACATGCTTTCCAACTGCTCAACATCTTTGCATAGTTGACATTTTCGAATGAACTGCAAACAATTTTTAAGTTGGCAAGTAATTTCATTTAAGAAAATCATGATAACAAAAGTGACAATTTTCTTTTAAATTATAGTAAAAGATTCGAAATTTCTTATAAGAACACAATTGACAGTACAAAGAAGATAACTAAAATAAAAAATTAATTCGAAGTAATAAAAAAACTAAAAAATTATGTATTTCATTCATTTTTGAATATATCAATCTCATTTTTTTTTTTGTAAAATTCGAAACATGTAATTTCAAAATATCAAAATACATACATATACATATATGTATATATATCCAACTTATTGCATCTTAAAATAATTTACTACACCATTTGCAGAAATTTGCGACAGGTATGCCGATTACTTGCATTAAAAAACCTTTAACACTAAACAGTGCTGCCAAGTTATGCATTTTTGAACGTTAGATGTTCGTGATGCTGCAGACTTGCACTATAAATGATTTTACGAACGTACCCATGATAAAGTGTATTTTTTTCAAAAGTCGTACGATTTTGTATTTAGCAAATCAATTAACAGAGTATCACATACATATTTGTGGAAAAATCAATTAAGGGAAAATTACTGTATTCATTCTTGTCATACTTGCACGAACATAGTAACAAACTTTTATTGTAAATATTTTTGTACATACTTTTTTATTCGTAGGTAGGTATATTTAACAATTAGGACAATAACAACTAACAGCTGTGACAGTAATACATACGTGTTTTGAATTATCTTTGATATTTATGTCCACACCAGACAGACCCTGTCAGTTTAAAAATTGCTAAAGATTAATAATAAATATACAGACATGCATATTTACGTAATAACTATGTAAACAAAAATGTATATACATAAGTATCTATGTATGTGTTGATATATTGATGCATTAAAGCTTCAACAACAATAAAAATGACAATAATAAAAATATAACATAAATACATGCATAAATACATATCGCTCATTTACTTCAATAGTGTCATAACTCCAAAACTGCGTTTATTGAGTTAATAATCCAAAATAATTTGTCGTTTCCTATTTTATTTTGTGTAAAAAATTTCATATAAATAGCTTTTACTACCATCTCGTGAGAGAAGCATATTTTTCATGTCTTCATTGAGTTGTATGTAAATTGAAAACTTTATACTCGTTTTCTGCAAAACTAGTTCTTTTTTTTTGGATTGTGACACTATTGAAATAAATGAACGATATATACTTGTTTACATACTGGCATATGTGTGTAAGTAAGTATGTGGTTAGATACACGTGTAGTTAATGAAAAAACTATTCACGATTAACGCACTATTTGCAAATAAAATGCTTGAGGTTGCCACGCTTATCAAATGTTTGATAGCAAAAAACAATAAATATTATTAATTAATTAATATTGCACAAAAAAAAACATTAATAGAAGCAAAAAATGACAATTAACACAAATAATTATTTAATGTTTTGTACATTTACAGTATTTTTTTTTTTCAAAATAAGTAATTTTTCTATAGAAGTATTGCTAAGTTTGTGCACTTTTGCCATGCCGTTTAAACAGTGAGTTAATTTATTTGCGAATATTTTTATTTGCAAATAGTGCGTGTATAAACGTAGTATGTGACGCGACGTTCTACACCAGCAACGACTTCTTGTTTACCCACTGTACGACGTCTCTGTGGATGCGTATTATCATTTAGAGTAAACGTGAGGCGAAAACGTTCCATAGTTAATCGAATTAATTGCTCTGATGGCCGATTATGTTCACCCTAAAATGGACGTAGTGCACGATATGTATTTCGAACAGGTTTTCAAAATAAATTTGCACAATTTGGAACCGTTGTTCAAGCGCCAGTATTTTCATGTTGAAATGCCAAACAAACCAAACTAAGCATAAATCATTTGACAGTTGACAAAATGGCCGCCAGTTAAACAGGTGTTGCCAACTTAAAGTTTTATAAATCTTTAAAAAAAACTTTATCTGTTGTTTAACTTCAAGCCTACAGAATGGCCGCCACTAATTTTTTTTAGATTTTGAAATATAAATAAGTGTGAAGCAATTCTGTAATATTGTGAAATAAATTTTGTAAAGTATTTAACATAATAATTGTTTTCAACATAAACATCACATTTTCTCTGCATAAAAACTTTGCGCGTCTTAACGATTTTCGTTTCGTTTAGTGCTTTTTCGAGTAGTTTTTGCTTGAAAAATGTTGGCATCACTGTTAGGAGACGCCTGACTTAAATATTTCGATACTCCTACGCTGCATTATAAAATCTAGTAAATGGTTAATAAATTTTACCAAACATACATGCATATGTATGTATGTACATACGAGTATGTTTTTGAGAAATAAAATATGTGGACATTTCACATGGCACATAATGGGTAATTAGGTGTCTTTTATATTTTGGCCATATTTTAGATAAAAGATTTAAAAAATTTGCTTACATATTTTTATGCTAATTTTTGTTACATTTAAAAATATGTATAAAGAAAACTTATTCTTGGCAGCTATTGTTATACTTATTTTTTAAACTAATGCATTAAACCCATTCACTGTAGCAGGCTACATGAACACACGACTTCAAATGCCGCTGGCTGCATTTGTCGCCTTGTAGCTCGCCGGCAGCATCATAATCAGCACCTGATATTCAAGTACAAAATCATATAGCAGTATTGCCACCATCAAATATTTGGCATTTATAAAAATTAATTTACATACATACGCTTTTAAAATGTACTTATATCACGTAAAAATATAAAAATGAATTAATTGAAGTAAAGAATAAACTTAAATTTCGGAATATTATTTAACAGAAATAATAATATCAAATAATTGTAAGATATCATGCATTCAACATTTTGTATTACACTGGCAACACTGTATTTGCTCATTGTCGCCAAAGAAATTGAAATTAATTTAATCATTACATATTAACGGCCGTATTCACAAAAACTATTTAAGGTTTATTAAGTGGTTATTTGACATATTTCTATGGGAAATTTGTCAAATAAAACTTTAATAAACCTAAAATATTTTTTGTGAATATGGGGGTAAGTAGTTACATAAAAATTTTAAGCTTACTGCGGTGAATGGCCTTTCACACACGGGACTAATTTTTATGCAGCACAATTTTTATTCTTTCAAGAACACACGAGACTAATTCATTTGGCATAAAATGTATACGTACACACTAGAGATGGGCGCGTGTCGAATTTTTCTAACACGACACGAACATGAATACTAAGACGCTCAACTCGTACGAAACACGCACGCGAAAAATTTCGTCAACATGATACTGCACACCACGCACTAAATATTATTGGTATGGTATTGAAGATCAGAAAATTTAATTGATTTTTTTTCAAGAGTCGCTTTTCAAAATATGGCACCGAGTTGGCACTGCCAGCTGATACTATATGCCACCACAGCTGATACTATCGGTTTACGTACTAAACTTTAAGCTTCAGAGGCCCATACAATATCAACAAATATGCTGGTGTTGTATGTTTGACGATACAAAATATTAAATTTTTTCTCTTCTGAAAATCCATTCATACATATTTTACATCTAAAATCGTTTCGTGTTTTTCTTGTCAATTTTGCTCAACATGAAACGACCCAAACACGCACGAAATCAGATTTTTTTTTATCACGAACACTTCGTGTTGAGTCGTGCGTGTTCGTGTCACGGAAAAATACACGGCACGCGCCCATCTCTAGCATGCGCTGTTAAACTTTGTGAGGATTTTATGTCTTTCTGATCCTTATGCGAAATTTAGACTATTGATCACCTTATCCGTGACCTCGGTTTGCCCTCAGCCATACCATCACTATATGAGCAGAGTTGCCAGCTTAAGTTTTAGTAATGTAAAGTTCCAATAATATATGAAAGTTTTTTTCGATACATATTTTTTTATTTGCGCATTAGAAATTGTTTATAATTTTATGTAGTTTTTTTTTTAAATATTTTTTATGTCTAATGCAAAACGTGTACAAACAAGTTTTTGTTTTTGCTAGAGGTTATAAGATTTCTTTTATCTTAATTTGAAATTTATTTGCTGGTGGTTCAGCGTTGTCTATATATTTCATTGTTGCTGTAACAAATCATCAGTAGACTTCAACCACACATTTTGAATAGTCACAAACCTCTTATCTTATGCACAGACTTTCAAGAACTATTTGAGAATTCACAAATAATAATATTTTTTGAATATCACAAAAGAAAAATAAGCATAGTAGGCTTAGAAACTAATACAAAAAACCCAGCAAATAATTTATATTCGATTTGAATCTATTTTATTTTTCTACACAAATAGATTCAAATCGAATATAAATTATTTGCTGGGTTTTTTGTATTAGTTTCTAAGCCTACTACGCTTATTTTTCTTTTGTGATTTTCAAAAATATTATTATTTGTGAATTCTCAAATAGTTCTTGAAAGACTGTGCATAGGATAAGAGGTTTGTGACTATTCAAAATGTGTGGTTGAAGTCTACTGATGATTTGTTACAAACAAGACGTAGCAGTTGAGCACAACAGTTGTGAAACTGTTGGCAACTGTTGGCCCCAACAGTTACGTCTTAGAAACGACTTGATGGATATAATTTAATTTTATATCTTTATTTTGTTACTTCATCGCATTTGTAATATAAAATTTAACAAATACTTGCTCCTTCCACCTAACAAAGCATATAACAGGCATAACTCTATTCGAGCAGCTGTTTAGGCTGAGCACAACACGTTGACTATAGGAAGCGAAAAAATTTTATGATGGAAAATTACTCAACTGTTGAGTGGAGCGGAATTACTCAACTATGCGTTTCTAAGACAAACGCTCAACGGTGTCGCAACAGCTACGTCTTATGAATGCACCCAATGAAATATATAGATAACGCTGAACCAGCAAATAAATTTCAAATTAAAATAAACTTCTGACAATATGTCGAATAATAAATTTCTTAGATTTCTTTTATCTTTACAAACCTTAAATAAAAATTAGTTTATTTAATCAGTTTGTATATTTTTCAGTAAATATGTATAAATATGTATGTATGTAAAATATGCACATGTACATACATACAGGTATATTCCGATCTGTGGTGCCAAACTATTCAATAGCATCCAATATTACATTGGATGAAGCTGAGTGTTGTTCATATCATGTTTTGTAAGGAATTCGAAAATTGAAAATATACATATGTATTTATTAATGCAACAAAGCTTTCAACTATAGAACTAGATTTTTGTTTGAGTTGACATCAACATCATTGTTGAGTTGTTTGAAATAACAAAAAATCCCGAATTTGATTAGCCTACAAATGTTCTAGTCTTGGTTTTCAATAAAACTTGAAATAAATACAAATTACAGTGGTGGAAAATAGTGATCATACTACTTCTAATGGCCTGTTTCACGATATCGAATGAAAACTTTCGACTGAAAATTTATATTGAAAACAACAATAAAATACGTTTTGTTTTCAATATAAATTATCAGTCTAAAGTTTTCTTTCGATATCGTGAAACAGGTTATAATTAGTTGTATTTTTCAGCATTCCTTTCTAAATTAATAATACAGGCAGACGAGCCTGTAGACAAAACTAGGCAAGCGTTTGTTGAATAGAAAACAAAAATTTACTAATTAATACATTCAATTAAAAATTAAATTGATTCAATTGATGTTTTTAACCCTCATAGGGTCTTTAAAATCGTTGACGTTAACGATCTTCGGGTCAAATTTGACCCAAATTGAAAATTATGTGTTGGTTTTATTTATTTGTGATTCATTTATTGCTAACACAGAAAAAACTAAATTTCATTTTTAGTAACCAAATTCGTTGAATCAATAAATATTTTATTTGAATGCGGTCCTACAAAAAATTTTGTAAATTCTGATAAAAATTTTGTAAAAATTTAAATTAATCACAGTTCAGCTGAGAGAAAATGTTATTTCAGTGTGTTGGTGTTTATCTTGCTTGTTGATAGGAACAACGTGCTGTTGTGCGGTTGTTGTTGTTTATTTTGATTGGTCGTGTTGTATACATGTAAATGCCGAAAAGTAGCCGACAAACGTCGTGGCCTGTTTCTTCTCTACACAGTGTTTTGGTACAAATTAATTTAGTGGAACAGTACAGAATATTTACTGAAACTAAGTTTGATTTCAAACAAATATTTGTTTAAAAATTTTTTTGGAATAATTTTTTCTGTGAATGAAGGAGAACATTATTTCATAGATTTAATTCGATTAATACATGATACATAAAAACGTAATATTAAATCGATATTGATATTAATTGTACATAAAGTAATTGTTTCAGAGTGCAGTTTTCATATAAAGTTTTTGCAAGTTATAATAGTATCTAATGATGTTCTATTTTCTGCGTTGAGGCATAATTGGCAACGACTTTTTTGGCTCTGTTTTTACTCTGTTCAAGTATTTTTTCTTTGAATTTAGTTGAAGTTTATGGCTACTCATTTACCTCACGTAGTTTTAGTGCAACTTTCTGTGAAAATACTGATATTGATAACGTCTTTTGGTGCTTTATATATAGAAGTGTCGAAGTTTTGCAAAAAAGTTTATTTCCAGCCGCTATTAGCTGATGTAAATATCACAAAAGCATTGTGAGCTTTGTTGCATGTTACTAACCACCACTTGACAACATTAATTAGTCTTTATTTTGCAAGTAAAAAATGATCTAACTTTATCCAGCAAATAAACCCTTCCCTTTTATTTATTGTAATCTAATCATATTTGCAGTTTGTTGTCTTGGCGATTACTAACTTTAGAGATATGATGCAAAGTACTAAGAAGGTTAGGTTAGGTTAGGTTAGGGAGGGTGGTGCTTTACCGCACCTCCACTTGGAGACCCAATTGGGTCCATTGTGATTCCCTTCTGTTGCCCAAAAAAGTAATATTTTCCCTCCCATTTGCAGCCATAAGTGACCATATTATACTTAGAGGATTGACAGACTTTTTTTTATCGGAATATATAAGAAAAGTACGAGTACTATCTTTGGTAAAACAAAAATAATGATAAACACGTATGATAATAACACATGTACTATCTCTGGTAGTAACTTATTTATATTTTTAGGTGTAGTTTGAACTAAAATGACTTGTGATCTCAGTATTTATTGTTCCAACCGATAAGATGTAAAAAAATATCCGCAGTCGTGTTAGATTTTCGAAATCGTCTGATAATGTATGCAGGAAATTTTCTATTTCACTATCTTTCATTATTCTACAAGAAATACAAGACACAACACTTCCAAACTTTAACACGGGTCAAATTTGACCCGAAGATCACTAGTGTAAAATCTTGCATACAATCTTCTTTGGCAATTTTATATATCAGCAAACCATAGTAGGTTTTGTTATAGATATAAAATTAAATAAAAGTCAGAAAATATGACATAGATCAATTACTAATTTTCAGAAAAAATCAAGTTTTTCCTGAAATGGGTCAAAATTGACCCAAAGACCATATGAAGGTTAATTGCTTCAACTACTTCATTTGTAAAAACTTAGTCGATGGTTTTAATTATTTGACAGAGATCCAACTTCAATTAGTTTATTTTTTTTAAATTAAAAATCACGGAAATATATACATATATATATATATATATATATATATATATATATATATATTATATATACATATATATATATATATATTTATTTGACGTTCAGTCTGTTGTTGTTAGTGATGATCAGGTGCATACGTCTATATGCATTTCATTTCTGCTTGAGCAACTCATTAGTAGACTTCAAATAAAAAATTCTTGAGAAAAGCTAAACAACTTCATATGCTTATAGTTAGAAAAACTTTCAGAAAGTTATTGAGAATTACGTACATAAAAATTTTAAGCTTAAAACCCTCAAACAAAACTTTAAATTCAGAATAAACATTTGATTGTGAATGCAATAAAAATGTTTTTCTATTTGTTGGTCTAATTTTTCAACCCTTTTTATATTATATGAATTGTACTTAACTAAATAAAGCTTTAAGCTAACTTTATAAAAACCAATCAACAATACATAAAAGTTTATTTCGATATTTCGCTGCTTATGTTTTTAATAAACAATACATATATGCTTTCCGAAAAAGCTAAACAAAGTTGCAGCGAAATATCGAAATAAATAATTTTTGTTTTTGATTGCTTCTTTATAAAAAAAATCACCTTAAGCTTATTTAATCATTTTGTTTTCGTATATATTGAGATTATAAAACTATAAATTTGTAACAGTTTTGCTTGCGACTGTATGTTTTTTTATTTTTGGTAAAGAGCTCAAATTGGTATTAATTTATTACAGGGACCCACGTTTGGAAATATTTATCATAGTAAAGTTTTAACTATTGTTTATTATTATAATATAATTATTTTTTTTTTTGCTAATCTTATTTCTCAAGCCTAGCCTTAATAAAGCAATTTGGCATTTTAGCTGTTCTTGTTTTTCTATTTTATTTACTTGACGTGTGTTGTTATATCGTTTTCATATATAAGCCATTTATTTTGGAAGTGGTCTAAGTTAATTTAGTGAAAAAAAAAACAAAACAAAGTGCTTATTTGATTGCTTATTTTATTTAATAGCTCTGTTATATAATAATGTTAGTGGAAATCGCAGAAAAAATACGTTAAATGTTTTAAGATAGAAAAAGATATATCTTAATGTTCAAACAGACGTGCGATACCATAATGCCATAGCCATAACCATTGCCTTAACCAGAAATACATATATTTGCTTCACCTATTAGTGCTACCATAATCTTAAACAGCTGTTTATGTTTCCATTTGTTTATTAATTTCTAAAGTGGAACAACAAACATGTCTAACCAGCAAACAGCTCATTATGATTACGGCGAAAAACCAATGGTTATGGTAGAATTATAAAAATCATATCGTGCTGTTGCGTATCAGCTGATAAAATCCGTAAGAGGCTATTTATATGAAGGGTGGTCTAGCTGCGACACGTCGTCTGTGAGTCGTGTTTGTAAGCGAGAAGTGAAGACAAGCTTGCGGGGTACCAAAGTCGCACGTTTTGGAAATTGAATCGACAATTTTAACTCTTCTCTCTCACATATTTCTTTCCCTCTTATTTTTTTGTATGCCACATACAAGCATGAAATAAATAGTTATAATATAAAAATTTTAAGCGAATAAAGTAAGGAAAGAAGAAGAATTATTGTATTTTGGTAATAAATTTAAATATTTTAAAAAAATATTTGGCCATATTAATTCTACATTTCCCAAACTAACAATTAGTTCCTTTACGGCAGCACTGCTATGAATGAACGAATAACAAGCACTGATCAAATTCATATCAAAAAGTCGCCTGACTATAGCGACAAAAAAGTGTTCATGTAAACGAGCGTGGATTGAAGAATTGACTCCACCAGCGATGCCAACTATTTATAATCAAAACGCGCTATTACACTTCTCAAAACGCGCTAGAACGCGCTAAGTAACAGCATTGTCAACTATTTATAGCCAAAAGGCGCTATTTTTTACGCGCTAAATTAAATTTTAATAAAAGTCGATGCATGTATGTATGTATTAGTTAATACAATTAACTTTTTAGTAACTCTTTTTCAGATTTTTTATATTATTTCTTCGTAATTATATCCTAAATAACTAAAATCATTTAATACAGAATCAGAATCGCCTTCCAAATAATTGAAGTCAAACTTTGTAACAACATATCGAGAGCCTATATTCAAAATACGTAAACTCAAAAAAGCTAACTTTTTAGTAGAGCGAAAAAACTAGTTAATTAGCTCATTATTGTAAAAATAAATGATGTGCCTACCATAATATGGTTTGAACATGGTTAATAATTTATAGCACTGCATAAAATATTTTATTTTGGACTGGATTGCGTATTTTTATGAGATAGCATATTTTAGTCGCTCAGAAAACAAATATTTTTTTTTTAGATTTAGCATATTTTGCCGAAAAAAATATGATTTTTTTGAATATACATATGTATTTATTTTTTAATCAATTTGTGAATTCTTTTACCCAATACTAGATATAAGAATTGAAAAGCTACAAGAAAAAAAATTAAAATACCATAAAATAATAACTTAAGCCTGACTGAAAACCTCTTCCATCTCGAGGTGGTCAGCTTTAGCATTCTCTGACTCATTCTCTAGTGTAACAGGGTCACTTCAAATTATCAATTTCGAAAGCTTATGCCATTGACTATAATTGGTCCATAATTAATGTTTCTATTCGATTACGAGTTTGAAAGTTATACATACATTACCAATTTTTTTTTATCGGAACCCCTCTGTACTAACTAATATATTAAAAGTGATCATATCTCAAAAACTAGCCATAGGATATCAAAATCCTTACCAGATTTGTATTCAGCATGCCAAATGCAATAAAATATGAGGTAGATTTATAATAAACTAGGATTGCCCGGTGGTCTAAATTAGGCCACTAAGCACATGTGTACAAAACAAGCAAATTTAAATCGCTGTTTACTACTTTTGAGCCAAGAAATTTCAAAAACATTTATATTGTGTATATCTACACAAAAGTACCTTTTAAACCACATATGTATGTTTTACCAATATTGGTGGACGATAAGATACTTAAAAGTTTACGACAAAAAATGTGTCCCGTATTTATATATAAGATTACTAATTTTTTAAAAATATTGGAAATTTACATGGGAGTTAGCATTTATTCTCACCAAAAACAAATATATATACTTTGAGATAGGAGAATAAGAAAAATTGATATAAAACGGGGAAAAATCATTTTTTGATTCGAAATTTGTACTATGAATATTGCATAGGGGAGCTATTTGCCATAGGAAACTCATTTTGACCAAATTTGAGTTAGCGTATTTTGAATGTAGGCTCTCGATATAAATCAAGGCACTTTTAATTCGATATGCCTTGATATAAATTGTGGAATAGTTTTGCGATTCAAATGCTTTTTGTAATTCAGCTATAATAGATGCGTAATAAGTTATGTAATTTTTTTGGGTCATCTAGTACATAATTTTAGTTGTGAAATTTCAAAATATTCGCCATTTACAGTATTAAATGATATTTAATTCTAACCACAGTCAAAGGAATTTCATATCCGACAGCTGAATCATTAACCAATTTAAACATTTTTATCAGAGTTTTCTATACTAGAAAATTGTTAAAAATTAATTAATTGTAAAAAAAGATTGAACTGAATTGACTTTATTCAAAACGCGCTAACTTGGCGCGCTTTTCAATAAAAGCGCTAAGTCGAAAAAAAGCGCGTTGGGCATAGTTAAAACGCGCTAAATTGGCATCGCTGTAGGCCACCCTTCATCTAAACGGGCTCTAAGATTTAATAAGCATGTTGATGCTTACTGAAAATGTAATAACAACGTTTGCTGCATACAAATCTGCAGAAAATAGATTTTGTCGTGGAAAACTTCAACTTCTGCCTTACATACATACACACACACACACACATACACGTATAAAGCAAAGAGAAATACAATAACAGCTGACACATTCGCAGGCAGCCTCACGTTTTTACTAAAGCCCCGTTCAGACTATTATACAAGTATTAATACTTTCATCACATTTTACGATACAGAAATCTAAATACATTCGTTGCGACTGTCAAAAAATCTGACTTAAAATCACATATTGTGTTCAGACCATCACACTTCAAATCAAATGTGTAATACAAGTAGAAAACAAAACAGCTGTTCAATGAAAATGTCTGTGCTATTCATTTACTAGCGGCGGCAAAGCGGTTTCATGTAGGTGGGGACGTGCCGACACTTGAAAAAATTCAGCAGTTAAAAATATTCTATGTAAATAACAGAAAAAAATTTAAGAAAAGATATTACAAAAATGTTAAAAAATTACGTCAATGAAATATACTTCCATACGATTCACTTATTCAAAATTTTGAGCTTTTGTATATACGTATGACAAAACATTACATCAATGACGACACGCTATCGGCGGCGAAACAGCCGACTTGGAAGTTTGGTTTGTGTGAAAATGCAACCCTGATCTAATGAAAAGTATTATCGTTTAGAAAATTTTCTAAAAACGAAAAAGTCTTATGGGATGTCAAAATTTTTATCGTATTATTTGCCACTTTGATGACATTTTGCGTTCAAACTATCACACTTGCACGTATTATTCGAAGTTTTGACAAGTATAAATACAAAGTCTGAACGCGGCTTAACCAACATCAAGCCTTTAAGCGATACGACAACTTCAAAAGTAAAACGATACGATTTGACCAACGAAGCCATTAGTGTTATGGCTATAGTTAAATCCAGTGTTACCCATAAGTTTGTTTCGAGCACCTGTTTTGTATAAAAATAAAATAATTTAATAAGATAAAAATATAATAACATATTTTAACTAAACTCACTTTCAAAACTAACGATGCTTCATTATTTGTTTATGTATTTTATGTTTTTTTTTTCTAAACAAATTATTATGTTAATCAGCACGAACGCCAACCAAAGTTAATTCAAAAGGGCGTGCAATCACGAACGTGATTTAAAAGAGCTTTTGTTATTATGTATATGTTTTTGTTTATTGAAGTGTACATATAAGATTTTCAATGTCTAGACGGATTGTTCAAATAATTCGAATTGAACTATCAAAATTTAAAAAAAAAATATATAAAAATTACTTTACACCAAATTTAGATGACCTTAATTTGTAACTCAATTATTTTAACACTTATAGAAAATAAAATTATGAAATCAAAATAAAATGTCTAAGGAAGTCATTAAAAAAGACACTGAAATAAATACTTTACTTGATAATTGAACAAAAGATATAAAATGCGGCAAATTAACATTTAAAATGAAACAAAACATTAAGCCGAATTTAATGAACCCTGCAATTGAAAGTGATACTCTGTTCACAATGTCGTGTGCGATTCTGTCAAATTACATATAAAAATAATTGGTATGAAATATTTGCGAAATAAACTTGCAAAAGTAGTACTCTGTTCTTATTGTGAAAAACACGTAAAATCTATCTGGCAGCACGTTTTTCCATGCAAAATGACTCTGGCATCATTTTAGTTTCAGCTGCGAGACAACAAGTTGTCAACAACGGAATTTTAACAATGTTGCATACTTTCTAGCAATAATAGCGAGAAATTTATAAAAAAAAACGCGAGTTGGATTACATTTAGTACATGTCAAATTTTTCATGCGAAATAATCAATGTTGCTGAAAATTTTTCACTACTTCGAACAGAGTACTATAGGCTTTAGGAGGAAAATATGTTGGAGTGGCGTCCTACTTAAGAAAATCTACTTGTTATTATAAGATTTCGATTTCTTGGCAGAATTTTTTTACATGTACATATAGCACAAAATTTATGAGAAAAGATAAAAGTTCGCAAATATATTTAATAAAAATAATTGACACATATTTGTTAATTTTAATTTTTTTTCAAAATAAATGCTATATGTGATGTTTTGGATCACTTGACTAAAAGCAAACGATTGAAAGGCATTTTGTAAAGAAAACAGATGTTCATTCTAAAAAAAAAAATGATATTGTTCAAATCAAAACGAACAAAAAATAATTATATTAGACATTATCTTAAATGAAACATATGCCATTGTTTATTGGAATTTAAATATTTTAAGTGTGTACGAATGTAAGTGCATGTAAAAAAATAATAATATTAAAAGCGAATTACTATTTGACTATTTGGCATATCGAAAAATAATTAAAACGTTTGCAAAATATTTCCTTACTCTGTATTGAAAAACCCATGTTAATCTTAAAAATTCAATATTCCAATGGAAAATAAAGCTTCAATTAGACGTGTTATAGCCAAACTTATGGGCAACACTGTATTTGCTTATAGTTATCTATAATTGTGGTGAAGGCTAACAATATAGAAATAAAGTGAATTTTTGGATTCACACACAGACATTTTTTAGTTGCTCAAATTTTAAAATTTTTTTCTGGAATTGCTTTTACGTTAGCACATGCATTTTTTTTCTATTAATTATTGTGTTTTCTTTAGTTTCGTTTTCTTAAACTTTTGATATATACATATGTACGTATGTAACTATGTACGAGTATGTAATTACTCGGCCATAAATTTGGGATTACCATCACTACCACTTACCATATAATGACTTACTTTTCTGGTTACCAAATTTCATTACTCGCTTACAAATCACATTACCTAAAATTTAAAAAAAAATGTACAACTTTCTAAATGAGAAGAATGATTCTTTTAGATCAAATCGATTACATGAACAAGTTGCCAAATCAAAAAAGTAAGTACTTCTCAAGAATCGATTGATTATTTTAGTCTCACGAGTTGTTAAAATCATTAAGTTGGTAATCCAGTAGGGAAGAGCTTCCACCAAAAAATGCTTAATTCCAAACCCGATTACCTTTTTTTGAAATTTTTTGCTAAAACTTAAATCCAAAAAGGCCGTGACAGCCAAAGAATTCAAAATAGACTTTTTGGCTTTTACGGCCTTTTGGATTTTAGTTGACGAGATGTAATCGAATATCTTAACTGATGTAGGCATTTTTTTTTTAAATTTGCACTCTTTTTTTTCGTTTTTTTTTGCGATTTTTTTAATTTTGGAGTTTTATTAGTTTTGGCGTTTTTGTTTTACTTTTAGTTTTGGCGATTTTTTTAGTTTTTTTTTTTCTATTTTGGCGCTTTTTTCATTTGGCCATTGTTTCATTTTGGCGATTTTTTCGATTTGGCTATTGATTTTGTTAAGGTGATTTTTTTATTTTGGGACTTTTAAGTTTTAGCGTTTTTGAAAATTCCGCGAATTTCCCCCTTACGGTTTCCAAGTTGTCAAAATTACATTGACACGTTGGCTGCCATGTGACACACCGCTGTGTCACACTTTTTTTTTAATATGAAGCCATGTGTACCACCCGTGGTACCCACGTATACTTTACTTTTTCATCATATAATTTTCGACCACCGGTGGTACACATGGCGTTACATTAAAAACAGAGCGCCATGTGAACCACCAGTGGACACATGTTAAAAACACTCACAAATCGACAGAAATTACTAAAGACAAAATTATAAATTTAAATACGACGATAACAACCCCCGTGAAACTGTAATTTTAAAAAAAAATTTGGGAATAATTTTTTTTTATATGGGGGCAGTCAACGTGTTAACTGATAGATACCGTGATAGTATGCATAAAGGGTCATTCTCGAGCTTTTTTTTTTTTTTTTTTTTTTTTTGTTGGTACTTTGCTTTGGGCTGTCAGATTTTTTTACCTATTTCACCGAATGGATTTTAAAAATAAATTTTCTTTAGTTTTTCTCATTATATGTTTGATAGTAAATTTCTTCTCTTATACCAATTTATTTAATTTATTTTTTTTTTTTTTTCAAACTAAGCGTATAAAAATTTAGGAGAAAATTGCCAAAAGTAGAAATAAAATCGCTAAAAATTCACCCTTATAGTTAATATTTATTTTCTGGAAATATTTCCTTTTTTCCTAAAGTTTCAATCGTGAATTATTTCCACTTGAAAAAACTCGCATGTTCGAAAAAAATATGGCATCGCCGATTTTTATTCCCGTGAGTTTTTCCCGAAATAAATATTTTTTTTTTTTTTTTTTTTTAAATGCATGTTTTTTTTATTTATTGTATCTTCAAATATGAACTAACAATAAGTATTCAAATCTTAAGTCTATAAAAAAATTATTAGGCCCGACCAATGTCGGACATAAGCTTAGTGATAGTTATTAATAATACATAAGTAGTGATAAGCAACAAAAAGAAAAAAGTGTTTTCAAGCAGCTTCATCATCTAGAGTGTTGAATATTAGAGCCCGTGTGTCTTTCTTTTTTAAGCGGACGTGTCCAGTAAAGTTCAAAATATTACGAGCAAGCGGATTAGGATGTGACTCGAGTTTTGTTAGATATTTGCCTGCGTATTTTACAATTTCTTCAGTCACTAGTGGCATATTCAAATCGCGATGTATATTTGAATTTTTTATGTACCATGGAGCCGATGTTATCATGCGTAAAATTTTATTTTGCCTTCGTTGAATTTTCTCTACATTTGAAGCTGAAGCAGTGCCCCATAGTTGAATTCCGTAACACCATATTGGCTTTAAAAGCGACTTGTATATTAAAAGTTTGCAGTCTAGGCTAAGTGTTGAATTTCTACCAATCAGCCAATGTACCTGAGTTAATTTAAGTTTCATTTGAGTTAACTTAGAGTCAATGTGATGTTTCCATGTAAGTCGTCGATCAAGGTGTATACCAAGGTATTTCACTTGGGAATGTTGAGGAACAACTTGATTGTTAATCCGAATGGGGGAGCAAGTATCTCTTCTTAGGGTGAACGTTATATGGACACACTTTTGTTCATTGACTTTAATTCTCCATAAGTTTAACCAAAGCTCCATCTGGCTAATGTGTTCCTGGAGTTTGCGGGATGCCTCATCAGGGTTTTCGTGCATACTAAGGCAGGCTGTATCGTCGGCAAATGTGGAAGTATGGATACTACTGCTCACAGGCATATCGCAAGTATAAATCAAGTATAAAACTGGTCCCAGTATGCTCCCCTGCGGCACACCGGATGAAATAGTTTCAGGCCTACTCGTAAAGTCTCCTTCCACAACAGTGAACTTACGGGAAATAATGTAACTTTCCAAAATATTTAAAATGTTTATTGGTAAGTAAGTCTTCAATTTTAAAATTAGGCCTTCATGCCACACTTTATCAAATGCCTGGGAAACGTCAATAAAGAGCGCAGAACAATACTGTTTTTCCTCAAAAGTTCTTCTTATAAATTGAACCAGTCTGTGAGTTTGTTCAATGGTACTATGCTGACTTCTAAAACCAAATTGATGGTCTGGTATGCACCCACTACTAATTAGAATTGGGGACAATTTTGTTTTGAGCAGTTTTTCGAAAAGCTTTGACATAGTTGATAGTAGACTTATTGGCCTATATGACTCAGCCTTGGTTAGATCTTTGCCCGGCTTTGGAATCATTTTAACCTTGGCAAGCTTCCAGCTGTGTGGATAATAATCCAGTCGTAAAATGGCATTAAATATGAATAATAGGATTCTCATTGCAATACGAGGCAAGTTCATAAGCATCTGGTTACTAATTCCATCAATACCCGGAGCTTTCTTCGGGTTGAGTTCGGCAATTAATTTTTGTAAATCACGCGTCTTAAACTTTATGTATTGAGGGGGTAGAGCGACTACATTCGGCAAATCAGCAACACCAGTATATATGTTTGGCGTAAAAACGGATTTTAAGTGCTCAGCAAATATTTTACCTTTTTCAGTATCGCTTCTTGTCCAACTTCCGGTAGATGTGCGTAGAGGTGGCTTATACTCAATGGGTGTTTTAAGCTTTCTAGCAGCGCGCCACAAAGAGTAATTAGACGCTGGTGTGACATCAAGACCTTCCAGATAATTTTTAAGAGATGCAGTTTTTTCAGACGCAAGCAACTCTTGGAGTCGTTTAGTGCACTCTTTAAATCTGATTTTATTTTGTGGTGATCTGTGCTGTTGCCATTCCCTTCTAGCTCTTCTTTTTTCACGTACGAGACGTTCAATGTCTGTAGAATAAATTTTATTAAACCCAGTCTGCGGATGGGAGATAATGGCATGTTCAGCAGCCTGTTTAATATTCTCGCTGAGATTGGCAATGTTAGATTCAATATCATCGGATGTTCTAAGCGTAATGTTTTCTGTACAATGACTACTGAGATATTTTTTGAACCCCAGCCAATTAACACGATTGATCATCTTCACATATGGGTCAGGTAAGTTACTTCTTAAGGGACTACAAATTGTAATGATCGTCGGAGAGTGATCGGACGAAAGATCAAGAGAAGCTTGAACTTGAATTAAATCCCTAGGGATATTTTTTATGACGCCAAAATCTATAACATCCGGAATTTTTTGTATGTCAGTAGGCCAATAAGTGGGCTCCCCACTCGAAATGACATCCAAGCCCATTTTTGAAATAGTGTTGAACAATGCTCGACCTCTGGGGGTAATAAGACGCGAACCCCAGAACGTATGCTTAGCATTGTAGTCGCCAGCTGCTACAAAACAAGGTCCAAGAGATTTGTAGAAATCCTCATATTGATTCTCAGTGATTGTAAATCTGGGAGGGGAGTAAATTGATGATATAACAAAATTTGTACAAAAACTTTCAATGCCAATATTTGTTGCTTGTAGGTGTTCTTCACAAATGTTATCAAGAACATAGTGCTTGAGTCTTGACTTTATTAGAATTGCTGATCCACCGCAAGCCCTTCCTCTAGGGTCCTTTGTATCATATATAGTGTAGCCATAAATTTTAAAAAGACTTCTCGAAGTCAAATGAGTCTCAGATACTAACATAACATCAATATTTTTTTCCGTGAGGAAGTGCTCAAGTTCATTTTTATGTTGGCGAATGCCGTTTGCGTTCCAGAAACATATTGTTAACGTGTTCATGGCTTATTAATTAATGCTTGAAGCAGAGTATTCTGCATTCGCAGCATTTCTTGCATCATGCTAGTCATATTTGTTGTAAAATTGTTCATAGTTTGCACCAGATTTTCAATAGTAGCTTCAAGGCGATTAAAATTAAAGCTTGCGTCAGTATTTTTTGAATTATTTGGCGGGGAAACATTTTGTGTGGGAATTGAATTTGTCTTAGCAGCATCTGCATACGATACACGGGAAGTAACTGGTTGGCTCATTTGCGCAAAAGTGGCAGAGTAAGCGTTTGCTGATTGAGCTGGAGCTAATTTAGGTTTTTGCACCATAGTCTTCTTTACGAAAGAGTACACAGGACAACCTCTGTAGTTAGCGGTGTGATTACCTCCACAATTACTGCATTTTTTATCACTTTGATCTTTTGGCTTATTGCAACTAGCAGTGCCGTGTAATTCGCCGCACACAACACAAACAGAGGGTAAATTGCAGTATGTTTTTGTATGGCCATATTCTTGGCAATTATGGCACTGTACAGGACCTGAACGCTTATGTGGCTCTTCAACTGTGATTTTTCGGTACAAGAGGTATTTCAAATTATAAATTGGATGCGTCTCATTTTTTTTCGAAATAAATATGTGTATTTTTTCAGAAACGTTCTGTTTGGGAATAAAAAAAGAAGCACAATGTAAGCTTTCTTGTTGTTTTTTAAACGTAAATCGGAGCAAAATTCTATTCATTTTGCTGAATAATAGCAATTATTTAAGAAAATTATAAAAATACGCGTAAAACGTAAAAAATACAATTACATCAATTCACAATAGCATGTTCGATAGATGTTTATTTTATTTTCTAACAATTGGTGATGCCAATTTGTTGTTTATGGGAATAAAAAATCATTCCTAAAAAGTTCTTCCCTTGAGAATCGCGATTAGGATGATTATTTCTTGTAAATTTTTCTCCTATAAATTCAAAGCGCATTAATTATTATAATTAGTAAAAGAAAACTCTCATCAAAATCAAATTGTTTTAATTTCTTGCAGACGAGTTTTGGTAGGATTTATTTTTGGAACTACGAGTACTAGTTCAACAAACTAGCCCAGGCAGAAATTGTGACTTTGCCCAAAAAATATGTACCACCACAACACTGTAAATACAAAATTACGACTCTTCCAAAAATTTTGTACCACCACAGTACTCTAAACACAAAAATATGACTTAACGTTTACAAATACGGCGTTCTTCATAATGCTATACTAAAGGGTGTTTTTTATTGAGGTATAGAACTTTAAGTTGGCATCACTTTTTTAAGTGGCGGCCATTTTGTCAGCTGTCAAGTGATTAATATTTAGTTTGGTTTTCCATTTCATCATGAACAGGTTGACAAAAGAACAACGCTTGCAAATCGTGCAAATTTATTTCGAAAATAATGGTTCAGTTCGCGAAGTTTACCGCAAGCTCCGTCCATTTTATGGTCGACATAATCGTCCATCAGAGCAATTAATTCGGTTAACCATGGATCGTTTTCGCACTACGTTTACTCTATGTGATAATACGCATCCGCAGAGACGTCGAACAGTGCGCACCGAAGAAACAATTGCCGCTGTAGAGCAAAGTGCTGAAGAGGACCCGAATGAATCGATTCGCCACCGTGCACAGCCATAGAGCCATGATAACCGACTATTTTGTTCCCGAATTGGATGGCATGAATGTGGATGAGTTGTGGTTCCAACAAGACGGCGCTACATGCCAGACAGCGCACGTCACAATCGATTTATTGAAGGAAACATTCGATGAGCGCATAATTTCGCGGAATGGACCTGTCAATTGGCCACCAAGATCGTGTGATTTGACACCATTGGATTATTTTCTTTGGGGATATGTGAAGTCGCTCGTCTACGCCAACAAACCAGAAACGTTAGGGGACTTGGAAGCCAACATTCGTGGCGTTATTGCCAACATACGGCCCCATATGCTCGAAAAAGTGGTTGAAAATTGGACCTGTAGAATTGGCTTTATTCGAGCCAGCCGCGGCGGCCACATGCCCGAAATCATATTTAAACATTAATGGCATAAAATTATCCTTCCAATAAAGCCAAATTGATGGACATTAAAACGATTTT
Source organism: Tachina grossa (assembly GCA_949987645.1). Lineage (NCBI taxonomy): Eukaryota > Metazoa > Arthropoda > Insecta > Diptera > Tachinidae > Tachina > Tachina grossa. The sequence goes on along the minus strand of OX465278.1, from coordinate 43,790,617 downwards.
CTTGTGTTTTATTTCAATTCGAAGTTCTATACCTCTAAAAAAAACACCTACATCTATCGTGCTTCGCTTATAGTACGACAGCATTTATTATTGGTTTAGTATAATACATGCGACGTGAATACATTTAAAAATCATGTCGTATTTACATTTAAAGACTGTTTACGCAGGTCTCTAATAAAAATATGGAACGGTTTTGTTGACTGTACTTATGAAATGAATAACTTTATGAAATCGAATTTTCATGATTGGTATTAAACTTTTTTTTATAGGTACTAAAATTTTTCTTCTTTTGATTGTATGAACGTGTGTATGTACATATGTATGTATGTACATATGTATATGTGGGTGTATGTTCTTAAGGGTAGAATTATGATCCGCAATTAAAATGCCCATTTAGAAGTAAAAATTTATTAACAAATTTTATGAGAAACTGAAAAAATTTATGATTCATATAAGAAACTGTTCGTGTAGAATTCTTGTCGCAAAGTTAAAAATATATATACACATGTATGTATCGATGTGTGCATGTATGTATACATATGTATGTATACTTGAAATTTTTATTATTCAAATAAAAAAAGTTTTGTACAAAATTTCATTGATTTATTCTAATCATAAATCACTAATCCAATAATAATACATTGAGTAAATATCTAATACATTAACAGACTGATTAAAAGTCTGATTATAAATTAATCTGTTAAAATTAATATTTAACTAAACACACACACATCCATATAAGTACATACATATGTACATACGTACTTATGTATGTAAAAACAGATATAAAATCAATAATTGTTAAACTCAAGTACTCATGATAATAATAGTTGGTTGCTAAGTGTCGAGTGAGGTTGAATATGTATGAGCGACTAACTGGCTGGCTGGTTGACTGCCTTGCCAAGCACTTGAAGGTACTGACATGACAGTAATAAACACTTGTTGTCTCTTATCAAATAGCAAACACAAAAACAGCTTTAAGTAGCAGCAATTACACTCGCTAACTATTATTATTATTATTTAGTTTTGAAAATGTGATAAATATGTAATGTAAAGCAGCAAATAAAACTAACACAAAAAAATTATTTTAGTCATAGACGAATTCAAATATGTAAATAGAAAATTTTATGTGCTTTCTACACTGAGAGAAAAATAGCTTCAAATATGTTTGTATTGTCAAATTTATTCAACAGTTAGGGCCTGTCTCACGATGTCGGCAACGTCCCACTAGTCGAGAACAAAAACAAATTTTAAAATATTGTTGTTGTTTCCAATGTAACTGTGCGACAAGTCGTACGTTGTCAACATCGTGGGATAGGCTCTTAACCCTTTTGGAAATGAGCACGTATAAGTAATACTGATGAAGAATTGCACATTTCTCATACGCACTCATTTCCAAAAGGGTAAATGGGGAATTTTATTGAGGCATCAGCGCAACAGTGTGGTGTAACCCCAAACTATTTAATTATTTAATTGCTCTATTTAATATTAGTTTGCTTCTTTAATTTGTTACATGTATTATACGAGTATTTCTGATTTTGATTTTTAAGCTCCATCCACCAGAACACCATCAAAAAAAAAAAAAAAAAATTTACGCTGATAGCCCCATTTTACAAATACGAATATGTTTAAGTCTATTTTTCTAATTATATATTCAAAACGGAGATTTTATATACGAGTATAATTTAATAAGTGCATTTTATAGTTTTTATAATATTGTTTTTACACTGACATGGTCTTAATAAAAGTTGGTTTTAACGTTAAAGCCAACTGTTAAACACCTGGTTTTATCATACAAATTGTTCTTGTTAAAACCAACTTAAAACCATTTTTGAATTGGTTTTAAGTTGGTTTTATGAAATCCAACCTTGTTTTCCCTGAGCTAAATTCAGTGCTGCCAAGTTAAAATGACCAGAAGCAGCTGATAATGTTTATAACAATAGATGTCGCTTGAAAGATTTTCAACTTAAAAATGAATGCAGCAGCAACAATAATCAAAAAATTATGGAAAAAAGAGACTTTTGGAAGGAAAACAACGAAAATATTTTCATTGACCTCTGGGAAGTGAAAATAGATGATATGACTGTCATCGATCCGCCGACAAATAAGTTTTATTTTGTGATGTATTTGTGCATTTTTAATAAACAATAACTTGATTTCCAAGCACTTCTTCAGTTTGTATTACTAGTTCCATAATTTTAAAATATTTACTTACAAAATATAAAATAATTTCCGAGTTTTTTATACAAACAAAAACAGTTGTTGTACAGTTCGTCAAATAAGTGTTATAAACTGCAGAAAAAATACAACAACAAATATACGCATTTCTGCAGGAGATTTATTTTATTTTTGAGCAAAATTATTAGACAGTCTGTGAGTTAAAACCTGAATTTAACAAACTTGCAATGTGAATGCAAAATCAGCTGTTTTTCGTTGTAACGTTTTTTTAATACATGTATTTTTTTATTGTATCTTCAAGTATGAACTAATAATAAGTATTCAAATCTTAAATATAAGATATAATTATTAGGCCCGACCTCTGTCGGACATAAACTTAGTGATAGTTATAAATAATACATAAGTAGTGATAATCGAAAAGAAAAAAAAATATTTTTGGACCTGGTGCAGTCGTCAATTTAATAATTTTTTATGGGAATTGTTAAAATTTAAGTTTAAAATTTTTTAAACGCACTAGTAATCCCAAATTAATATTTTACTTATTAAGTAAAATATTTTTTTTAATTAAAAATGCATTGAAATTGATTATTGAGGGGTTTAGCTGGATCCTATGCGCATTTCACTGTTGCTAATGCAGATCATCAGGGAACCTTTACCCAAAGTTTCTTAGAACAACTAGAGTTATTATGTTGTAAACTTTCATTTAAACAAATGAGAAGCTTAAAACAAATAACAAAGTTGAAACAAGAACTCAATAATCAACATGTTTTTTATTTTCTTTACCATTACTGCATTGGCTGACTTTTTTTCAACTTCAAATTGTAGTTGTAAAAGTATGTAAAAAGAAAATAAATGTAAATAACAACAACAGCTATTTAAGAATAGAATGTTGCCACACAAGTATTTTTTGACGTTGCTTGCCACATCTAAATAAACTTTTATACATGTGCATTGTTTCTTCAACTTCTACTCGGGGTGAAGCCCGTCACAAATGGCAAAAAAAAATTTATTCAACTACATGGAGCATTGAAAGAGTGATTTAGATGTCTAAAAATAAAAATAAAAAATTTGGCCAACAGATAAGGCTTGTAAGCATATCAAAATAATAAAAAAATATATATAAAGTATCAAAATTTGGATAAGAATCGACAAACCACCATTGAACACAAAATTGACACCTTCACCTCGGTTTACAAAAAACTTACCGGTCGAGATGTCACTTTCGAATTCCGTGATAATTATTTGTCACTGTAAAGTGTGAAATAGATGTTTTATATATAGTGAAAATGTTTGTGGAATGTTCCAAATTAAACCAAAAAACAAACTGAAAATATATTGGGGTGTAAGATGAAAGAAATAAACTATTTTTTAAATAAAATACTTTGAAAACATTTTTTCTGGAATTCAGAAATAGATATTTTACAAACAAGAAAATAACTACAATAAAAATGTAAAATATGCCCTAAAAGCGGAAATTATGCTTTAAAAACAAGAAAATATGCTAAAAAATATGCGTGTAAGACTGGTATATGCAAAAACATGCTTTAAAGGGTAAAATATGCAAAAATATGCACTAACAAATTGATGCCAAAATGCATAAAAAGCTCTGAAACGGATAAATATATTGTCCCCGAATTAATACGTCACGCAAGAAAAAACATGCAATTGCATATTTGCGGTTTCCCTGATAATGATATTTTATTTTATTTTATTTTATTTATTTTATTTTCCTCCAACCGACAGCGAATATCGTTAAAATATGTTACTGAATAGCAATGTCGATAAATTTTCGTTATATTTATTATAGCGATACGATTATCGTAATAAAAGTTATTGAATCCAGGTACTGAGCTAATTTTAGTTTCATTTGTGTTAGCTTAGAATCAATGTGTTGTAAGCCGTCGATCAAGGTGTATACCAAGGTATTTTACATGTGAATATTGAGGAATAATTTGATTATTGATTGTAATGGGGGGACAAGTATCTTTTCGTAGAGTAAATGTTACCTGCGCACATTTCTGTTCATTTACTTTAATTCTCAATAACTTTAACCATAGTTCCAGCTGGGTAATATGTTCCTGAAGATATCGGGATGCCTCGTGGGGGTTTTCGTGCATGCTAAAGAAGGCTGTATCATCGGCAAATGTAGATGTATGCATTTTAGTGCTAACAGGCACATCACAAGTATATACCAAAAACAAAACTGGGCCCAGTATACTCCGCTGCGGCACACCGGCAGAGATAGATTTGGGCACACTCATGAAGTCCCCTTCCACAACAATGAATTTCCTGGATAGAATATAACTTTCCAATAGCTTTAGAAGATTAATTGGTGGATATGTCTTCAATTTTAAAATTAGGCCTTTATGCCATACTTTATCAAATGCCTGAGAAACATCAATAAAGAGAGTAGAACAATACTTCTTTTCTTCAAATGTTCTTCTTATAACTTGAACCAATCTATGCGTTTGTTCAATGGTACTATGCTGACTTCTAAAACCCAATTGATGGTCCGGTATGCACCCACTATCAGTTAGAATTGGGGACAATTTTGTCATGAGCAGCTTTTCGAAAAGCTTTGATATTGTTGATAGTAAACTTATTGGCCTGTATGATTTAGCTTTGGTAAGATCTTTGCCCGGCTTTGGAACCATTTTGACCTTAGCAAGCTTCCAGCTGTGTGGATAATACTCTAGTCATAATATGGCATTAAAAATAAATAGTAAGATTCTAGTTGCAGTGCGAGGCAGATTCATCAGCATCTTGTTACTAATACCATCAATACCTGGAGCTTTCTTCGGGCTGAGCTCAGCAATTAGTTTATGTGCATCACGCATCTTAAACTTTAAGGGTCGAGGGGGTAGAGCAATTACACTCCGTAAATCAGCAACACCAGTACATGTATTTGGGGTAAATACGGATTTTAAATGCTCAGCAAATATTTTACCTTTTTCAGTATCGCTTCTTGCCCAATCACCGGTCGAAGTGCGTAGATGTGGTTTAAACTAGGGTTTGCCAAAAACCGTGAAAATTAGAAAACCGCGGTTTCCGGTTTTAAGCTACTAAAACCGGTCGGTTTCGATTCGGTTCGGTTTCGGTTTTAAAAATATGCATGTATATAAGTAGGTATGTATGCTGGAAAGATAAATGATGATTTAAAAATAATCATCTCTATCGTGAAAAACAAATGGAATTTTTTTCATGTGAAATTTTCATTCCCCTCAAAGTGAAAAATGCTATCTTGAATATCCCGTGAATGTAAAAAAGGGAAGAATTTTTGTAAAGCTTAAAAATTAATTGAAAATCGGATAAATTTAAGTTGAATAAAAAAATCACACACATTTTAGGTTATAAACGAAACTTATTTACTTTAAAGTTGTACTCATGGAGGTGCTTCTGTTGATTTAGCTATTTTTTCATTAAGTATACCACCGTGGTGCACCACCATGAAATTTACTGTCTATGAACCAAAGAGATTCATACTCTATGAAAAAATTTGTTGTAGGAAATTATTGTCCTAAAAATAAATAATTATAACTTTCAATATATAATTCGAAGAAAAATATCGAAATTATTCGATGTAATAATTCAGTTGGCCTGCAAAAATAAAGTAAACAAAACCAAGGGAAAAGTGAAAAAATTCACGTGAAAAATATTCTGCTTTATTCATGTTAACGGGAACCAAAAAAGGGAAAATATTTCTGGGAAACATTTTCGAGGGAAAAAATTGTTACTATAGGGGTGATAGAGTTTCCCTGGTTTGTATTCAATTCAGGTACTCATATTAGAAAAGGAACATTTAGTAGTGAGTATGTGTATAAAAAGCTTAAGAATAAAAAATTTGTATTTAATTATTCAAGTAATAAAATTTCAGAAACGTTCAAGGGTTCAATGTTGAGTCGTTTAAACGAAATCTTATTTTTGTGCAGAAGTTACCAGAAAACACTATTTCGCATTCAGTTGAAGAGGGGCTTATTGTGTTATTGGTTGGTTGGTTAAACCCTTAAAATTATCGTCTTTTTGCTTTACATCTGCTAGAGCTTTTTTGATAACAAATTACAATTCTTCCTGCAAAGAATTGTTATAATTTTCCTAAAATTTTACAATTTTCTTAGCTTTCATTGTTACAGAATGCTTAGTAATGTTTAAAAGTCTTCAATGTAAAGTATTTGCTGTATTTTTAAACAATATAATCATGTTAAAGTAAAACTTAAAAACCGACGGTTTTTTTGTCGGTTTCGGTTTTTTTGGGCTAAAAATCGCGGTTTCGGTTTCGGTTAAAACCGAATGGCAATCCCTAGTTTAAACTCAACGGGTCTTTTAAGCTTTTTAGCAGCGCGCCACAAAGAGTAATTAGATGCTGGTGTGACAGCAACTCTTGGAGATGTTTCGTGCACTCTTTAAATCTAATTTTATTTTGGTGCGCTGTTGCCATTCCCTTCTAGCTCTTTCTTCACGTACGAGACGTTCAATGTCTGTAGAATAAATTATGTTAAACCCAGTCTGCGGATGTGAGGTAGCGGCATGTTCAGCAGCCTGTTTAATATTTTCGTTAAGATTGGCAATGTTAGATTCAATATCATCTTGTGTTCTTAGCTTAATATTTTCCGTACAATGACTACTAAGGTATTTTTTTGAATCCCAGAAACACGATTTATAATCTTTACATATGGGTGAAATAAAGCGCTTTTCACTGGGCTACAAATTGTAACGATCTAGAGAAGCTTCAACTTGAACAAAATCCCTAGAGATATTTTTCATGACGCCAAAATCTATGACATCCGGAATTTTTTGTATGTCAGTAGGCCAATAAGTAGGCTCCCCACTCGAAATGTCGTCCAAGTCCATTTTTGCAATTGTGTTGAACAACGCCCGACCTCTATGTGTAATAAGAACGTTCGTTTTGCATTGTAGTCGCCAACTGCTACAAAACAAGGACCAAGGGATTTGTAGAAATTCTCGTATTGATCCTCAGTGATTCAAAATCTGGGAGGGTAGTAAATTTATGATATCACGAAATTTGTACAAAAATGTTCAATGTCAATATTTGTTGCTTGAAGATGTTCTTCACATATGTTGTCAAGAATATAGTGCTTGAGTCTTGACTTTATTAGAATTGCAGATCCACCGCATGCTCTTCCTCTAGGGTCCTTTGAATCATATAAGGTGTAGCCATAAATTTTAAAAAGACTTCTCGAAGTCAAATGAGTCTCAGATACTAACATTATATCAATATTTTTTTCCGTGAGGGAGTGCTCAAGTTCATTTTTATGTTAGCGAATGCCGTTTGCGTTCCAGAAACATATTTTTAACATGTTCATGGTTTGTTAACTAATGCTTGAAGCATTAGTTAGTCATATTTGTTGTAAAGTTGTTTATATTTTGCACCAGATTATCAATAGTGGTTTCAAGGCGACTGAAATTAAAGCTCGAGTTTGCATTTGTTGAATTATTTGGTGGTGAAAAATTTTGTGATGGAATAGAATTTGTCTTAGCAGCATCGGCATACGAAACACGGGAAGTTACTGGTTGGCTCATTTCCGCAAAAGTGGCGGAGTAAGCGTTTGCTGATTGAGCTGGAGCTAATTTAGGTTTTTGCACCATATTCTGCTTTACGAAAGAGTACACAGGACAACCTCTGTAGTTAGCGGTGTGATTACCTCCACAATTACTGCATTTTTTATCACTTTGAACTTTTGGCTTATTGCAACTAGCAGTGCCGTGTAATTCGTCGCACACAACACAAACAGAGGGTAAATTGCAGTATGTTTTTATGGCCATATTCTTGGCAATTATGGCACTGTACAGGATCTGAACGCTTATGTGGCTCTTCAACTGTGATTTTTCGGTGCAAGAGGAATTTTAAATTATAAATTGGATGCGTCTCATTTTTTCTTAATTTTATATCATTTGGCTCAAGTTCAACTCGAAATAGAGGTTGGGGGATCTTCTCCCTATTTATTATGTTAGATACATTTTTTACCTTAAATCCCTGGAGGACGAGTGCATCTTTTATTTCTTCGGGAACAACGTAAGAATCTATTCCCTTCCATACGATCTGCAGGCCTTTAGCACTCTTAAGCTGGTATGTGTAGAAACTTATTTTATTTTTTTCAAATTCAGAAACCATTTTGCGGAAATCTTTTTCGTCATAAATTTGGATTTTAGTTTCATCGATGTTGCCACGTTTTATTGGAACAATGTGAAATTTATTCTCACCAATGACCGAAATTAATTTTTTAATAAGGGCATTTGAATTTTTTTGTATCAAATAGATTGGTGGTGGCTTGGATGTTTTATTCGAGGATACCTCGGGTTTGTCGTTGTCATCTTGCAAAATTTTTAAGCGGTTTTGGCGATTAGTTGAGGCTGCGCTGTTATCCCTAGACATCTTTGGAGCAGATGAAATTTTTGAAGAATTCGGGCTTCGCCCACGCTTTACCACGGTTATATATCTGTCCATTCCGACTTGTATCTTGGGTCTTGAGCTGCTGTTATCTGTAGTGATAACTTTGTTAAGTGACAAACACGAGCCTGAAGGGGATGATATTACTGTCTTACATGAAGAAGTACTGGGCAACTGTAATGTTAATGAATCACTACTATTTGACATTGGACAAAACGAAGTTGATCGCTGACGAAAAATTGGCTTTGCCGTTAAAAGAAGGCTTTCATCAGATTTATTATTTATATTGTTTTCATTAAGAGTTTCAGAACTCATAGTAAAATAAGCATTTCTGCCGTTAGAACTCACTTCAAAATTTTTTGTATTTGAGTTACTCATACACTTTATTTGTGTTTTTCTTTGCGGTTTTTTTTTGTTTTTGTTATTTCTACTATGTAAAAAATATTAGCAAAGCAATAAAACTTATTTATTAAAGTCAGTATGTACCTATTACGAATAATATGTACTACGAATATTTTTTTTTTGTATAATTTTTTGTTTGTTTAGTAAGTATGTAAGAAAAATTCCGCTAATCGACTGTTCGATATGAAGGTACAACGAGAACTGACGTTGTAACGTTGAAACTAGGTTTTAATTTTCAGTGTGAAAACACTATAAAATTTTTATCATATACAAAAAATTTAAAAATAATTTTTGGGTTGTATTACTACCAATGACTATTTTTCATTACATATGTATACCTACACTAAGAAAAAAAAATGTGCTAAAATCAAGATTTTACGCTCGAAATCAAATCATTTCAATCCTAATAGTCTGTTGAATTCTGCATTCAAGAATATAATCTTAATTTTTTTTAAAATCGCATTTAAGATTGTGATCTTGCATCAAATCTCATTTTAAGATCGAATTCAAGATTTTGTTCTTAATAAAAATCTTAAATTAAAATCATATTCTTAAAAATTTGAGAATATTGTCTTTAAATTAAGATTACGTTCTTGATTTTAAGAATTCATTTCATAAATTAAGAATTTATGCTCAAATTTGAGAACGTCAATCTTACTGACCAAAATTCAAGATTGAAATATTAAGAGTTCTGCAATCTAAATTCAAGAATTTTGTTTTTAAATTTAGATCGTCATTTTTCTTTTAGTGTATAATAGCAAAAAGATTTGTTTTAACATATAATTTTTAACCCCTGACTAAAAAAAGGAGTGTTATAAGTTTGTAGTGTGCGTCTGTGTATTTGTGTGTCTGTACGAGTCCACGTACAGACCAAATGGCTAAACCGATTTTAATTTTTTTTCCATGTGAAAGGTGATAAGATTGAAAGTGTTCTTAGCTATGTTTGAAGAAAATCGTTCCTGCTGTTTAGTAGATATCACATCTTTCCTAGATAAATCGGGTATTTTTAAAATGTTTAATTTTTGTTATTTAATTTATTACATACCTATAATTTTCATAGTACTTAATAATTCTTTTTTTTATAATTATTTGAAAACTTAACTAAACTTTTGACGTTTTGCATTATTTTCTTGCAGAAATCGTTGTGCAATAAGATTGACCTAAAGTCTAAACGCGGTCTACGAAAGGTGAAATCGTTTTAAATCAAAACAGCTCCCACCAAAGAAACAACAGTGTTTTCATATCATACTTGTCCATAAAAGTTAAAATTTCGTTTTAAAATACCAATGATTATAAGTCAAAAGTATAAAAAATATCACAAACGCAACAACAGTAGAAATATCAGGGTTGTCAAAAAACTAATTCTTTTGCAATTTTACTATTTCAATACCAAAATAATACGTGAATATTTTAAATTTAAACGTTTAAATCACGAACCAGCACTGTTGCGTTTGGCAACACTGAAAGTAGAACATATTAAACCATTATAACGGCAAAAAACGATGCAGCAACAGCAACAACACAATAACTATCATATGTCATACACCTTAATATTGAGTTCTATTGAGTGAGTGTCATTGCAGAGCTGGCGAGAAAACAAGTTAAAAGGGAGCAACAAAAGTACTAAATAAACAACAACAACAACAAAAACAATAACGGCAAAATTACCAACAATAAATAACAAGCGTTGATATTTTATTCCCCACCCAACAGGCATAAACAAATAAAAGCTTTATTTTTTGTGTTATTGTTACTGTTTTTCATCATTTAAACGAAATTTGTTGTTGTGTGCACACGGAACGGTGGATGTTTGTAACATTCTGCTTCGTAACGAAGAGTGACATTGTCATCTAACAAGCAACAACAAGATATAAAGCTAAAGACCTAAAGACTTTGAACACGCCAGCACAAAATACAAAATATTGTAGAAAAGTAAGCAAACAAACAAAATTAAACCGGTTAAATAGACTTTGAAACGGTTTAAACAAAGTACTTGAGTGCAGACCTATTTCTATTTTATTAAAATAAAAAAACACAATTAACTATACATACCTACTACGAAGTACCTATATAATTATAGTAACACATGTGGTAAAGTTGGAAAATTGTTATGTGAAGTGAAGTAAAATATAAATTGAAATTTTCCCTCAAAGAGAAGAGAACATTTTCATAGTTGTCCGTCCCAGTTTGATCAGTGCAGTGCAAAACTGCAATAAAAGCAAAAACAGAAAACCAGTGTTGCTACTCTGTCCTAGTGTGGTCTGGTCTGTCCAGTGAAATATCGCATGTGTGTAAGACAGTAACATCATAACGGAAAAACTACACTTGCTACTTACTTATCTACCGTTCGTTTTAACGTGTTTTTTTCTATTCGTTTTGCTTATTTTTTGTCATCAATAGTAAAGAGAATCTAAAAAGTTGTTGATTTGTGTACGGTGTTTCAAACGAAATAAATTGTATCTTCCTTCTACTTGTTGGTGTTGAAGAAACTGGATTTTTCATTTAATGTACTCAATGGTTGATTGCTCCGCAGATATGGGTCAAATTGGTCAAGAAGTAAGTACAATTTATTTATATTTTTTATTGAACATTATATATGCGATATATGTATATCGCACATTTACTTCAATAGTGGCATAACTAAAAAAAAAAACAGTTTTGCAGAAAACTCGTTTTAAGTTTTCAATTTGCATACAACTCAATGGAGAAATAAAAAAATATTTTTGTCTCAGGAGGAGATGGTCAAGCTATTTATATGAAATTTTTACACAAGATAAAATACGAAATGCCGCATCTTTCTGCATTATTATATTCTGCCACTATTGAAGTAAATGTGCGATATTAACTGCATCATTTTCCACCTAAACGAACATTTTCAGCCGAAATATAATGATGAAACCATCACATGCCGGCTTAGTATTATAAGCTTTGTTTTTGTATTTGAAAATTATCCCACAGCTCGTGATCCATTTTATCAATATTTTCGTTTAGGTGGAAACTGATCAATGATTAATACATAGAAAGTAGAAAAAAAGTTCCCGGAAATTCCCAAAAAAATTTTTGCAAAATCCCAAAAATGGGATTTTTCAGTAATTTTACTGTATTCTTCTTATTTTTCGCAGGGCGCAGATGACATTTTTCGAAACATTTAAAAACAAAATAAATTTTCTGGTTCCAGCCTTGGAATTTGAGAAAAAAACCTTAAATTTAATTTCGAAACGATCTGTTTCCTTCAAAACGAAAATTTTGAACAAAAAATTTCTTTTTAATATATTTTATAGTATTAAAATAAATAAAAATAGGGTCGTGGAATTTTTGTAAATTTTTTTTATAATAGCGAACTAATTAATTAACCCATTTTGAATCTGCAAAAAACGGCAAAAAATCTAATGTTTTAAATTTTAATTTAAAATGGCTTTCGATACCAATTTTTTTATGTTACAAATTTTGTTGCTTATTCATAATGAGTTTCCTTTTCTGAATCTAATAAGATTTGACTTCTTCTCCATTAGCAGACCAGTGTACCAAGGTTGGTAAAAAGCCAAAGTTTAATAAATGTAGCAGACTTTTTTTTAGTCTTTGGATACAAAAGAAAAAACTCACTTGCAAAAAATTTTTTTATCAGATCAAAAACATCAGCTTGGCATAGGTTTTTATGTTTTCTTTAGCAATAGGTGGCTCACTTTGTGGCATAAGTGACGAACTTCAATTAGGTGTGAACGAGTTCCTCCATACAATTTGATATTAAAAATGGGTGCATTACGTAGTTTTAACCCACTACTAACTCCTACCGTGATTTTTAATGTGAAGTTTTATGGCAAAACTCTTTAAAATTAAGTTAAAGTTTGCCACTTCATGCCAGTTTTTTCTTATACATAAGGCCCATATAGTCCAAATTCTAGACTTAAGCTCTGTGACACCTCCTCAAATATGAAAATTAGAAACTACAGAATTATTTCCATTTTTTTTTAAATCGTGCTAAAAAATTAAGACCGCATTTATTACAGCAAACTTTATATTTTAGACAGCGCACATATGTATGTATATCAATTAGGGTTTCTAACTTCCCGGACTTCTCCAATTCCTGGGAATCGAGAAAAAATAATTTTCTATTCCCGGAAATTTCAAAAGCATGAATTTAATTAAATGACCTCAATAAAAAATATAATTTTGTGAAAAAAAACATACATTTAAATTAAAAACAAAACAACTTCATTCGTTCATTTCAAGAACAACAATATTTCAAAAACAAAACAAAACCAAATAAATTCATACCGCCGTATTCATAAAAGTTATTTTAGGTTTATTAAAGTCTTATTTGACACATTTCTATGGGAAACTTGTCAAATAAGCTTGTAATAAACCTGAAATATTTTTTATGAATGCGGTAGTTATGCTTTGAGTTATAGCATGGATGGAAATTCCATCTATGTTTGCCAATCTAGATACTATTTCCTATAGAGTTTTTAGGTTGAGTTGAAAATATTTCGCAACGCTTAAAGTTGTTGGAGTCTTATATTATGCATCATTACAAACTTTTATTTTTAAATAATAAAACAACGAATAGCAATGTAAAAGAAGCAAATTCCAAAAACGTAAATATTAAATACCCGAAAATTCCCATTGAAAATTTCCCGGGATTTGTAAAAAAAAATTTCCGGGATTTTTTCCCATTTAGAAACTCTAATATCAATTAAAAAAATTTCTTGCGACCAGTCTAATGCATATACATATGTATATGTACAAAGATTTAGAAAAATCGATGTTAGGTCTTTTTTAACTCGAGTTAAGGCAGCAGCGACGAGTATACTTGCATTGACAAACAATTATTGTTTGTGTAAGAAAGACCGTGTAAGTAAAGAGTTAAATGTAGGTATACGCACTGAGAAACATTTCATTATACATACAAACATACATACATAAGTACTTTTATAAATGATATAATTCTTAATTCCCTGTTTTTACTTTTGGTCAGTGTAGTTCCCTTGTGTTATCGCCAATACAATTGTAATTAAATTTTTTTGAATTTTTGTTTATATTAGGACCAAGTATACCCTAGTGTAAACATAAAATTTTATATATTTTATGGATTATATAAAATTTATATTATTTTTTTCCATTATCAAATTTGCAGTTGTAATTTAAAAATAATATACATAAATAAAAATCTCGTTTTCATTCGATTTAACTAATAAATAAAAACATTTAATTGAATATTGAAAAGTAATACCAGTTTACAAAAAAAAAAAAAAAAAAAAAAAAAAAAAAAAAAAAAAAAAAAAACATGACTTGTTTATTTCATTTAAAAATTTATTTTATTCGATTTTTTTATTACTTAAAATTAAACCATAAAAACCAAACCGTATAAATAAAAAACAAGTAAAAGTGATATATTCGGCTGTGCCGAATCTTATATACACTTCACTGACGTACGTACTCATTTTTTGAGCAATTTTTAAAAAGTGACCTCTCGGTTCTTTTCGCCTAAAGAATTTAATTCAAATATTTTATTTGCGGTATAAGCAATAGTTGAATATTATGTTCTATACTCTGTATTTAAGAAATATTTTAAATTCACTCTTATTCCGCACAAACTTTAGTTTGTACTTAAATTAGATATCCATATAAACATTTAACAAATATAAAAAAATCTTGAGTAAAAAGTACAAAATACAATAACAATTCATCACACCAGGGTTGTATATTTTCGTAGATCGCACGACTTTGCATGATAGTGTATCACGGCCTTGCTGCTTTTTACGAGATTTCCCATACAAAACAAAATCTATTTTGTCAGTAGATTTTCAGGCATTCTAAAAAAGTCTGCTTAAAAAAGTGTGTGAATTGGCTACATTGCAGTTTTTTGGTTGTAGTTTTGGAAATTTTTCGGTTAATGGGTTTTGTTTTGGATACAAAAAATCCTGATAAATGTCAAAAAAAATGGTGTAAACAGTATAGATTTTAATAAAGACTTTAATTATAATATGCTAGATTTTATGCAGGTGTAAATGTACCATAAAACATAAAATATGTTTAACTGAAAAAAAAAAATATTTTTAGTTATATTTTTTACCAAATCTTACAATTTCCAACCCTGGAATTATAATTTTGATTTGTCTGGTTTTTAATAATAATTCATTTCTTTCTAAAATATAGAAGATATTTAATTACAAAAAAAAAATAATTAGTTTCATTTAATTGGTTTTATATATCACAAAAAGTGTAAGTTTCTCAACCCTGGAATATCATCCTTTTAGATTTTTCTGATTCCTTGTACCAATCTGGTTCTTAAAAAAGATATATAAAATTTGTTAAGTGAACAAAGAAAAAAGGAAATAAGAAAAAAATTGGTTTTATTTAGTAACTTTAATATCAAAAAAAAGTTCAAACTTCTCAGCTCTGGAGCTATGGTTTTTATTTTTTCTAATTTTCTATACCAAACTTTTGTTTCCAAAACATAAAATATAATATAAAATATAAATTTTTAAAGAAAAGAAATAAATTAATTAGACCTAGTTACTTTTATATATCACAAGAAGTGCAAGTTTCCCAACCCTGGAATATCATCCTTTTAGATTTTTCTGATTTCTTACACCAATTATTTTAGAAAAAAGTTAAAGTTTTGCAACACTGGAACCGTCTATTTTGTTTATTTTATTTTTAATACCAATTTTGTTCGTACTGAAACATAAAATAGGTTTATTTAAAAAAAAAACAGTTTAGCTCTATTTTGGACTATTTATGACACAACCGTCCAAGACCGAACGTAGTCTCTAGCTTTTGTGGGAGCTTCGGAAAACCGATTTTACGTTTATCAGACGGACAGCACTGTTGCCAGAATTGACGATTTCTCTGCATTTTGACGATTTTCACCTCTCAAAATACACTAGTGACGATTTTAGGTCCATAAATGACGATTTTCCTAAATTTAACATTATGGAAACTTTTTTTAGTATTGCATTTTTGGAGTTGGGTTTTTGTTATGATTATGATTTTTTTGTGTTCAAAATGTTAAATTCTGATATTTATACATAAAATGTTTCTATAAAAAAAATGCTAATTATTTCTTTATAAATTATCTGTTTTAAAAATAAATATATATGTACGTATGTGAATTCTGATTTCATTTTAAGTTTTTTTAACTTTTATTTTTAATTTTAATGGTTTTCATGTTTAGTTAATATACATATATTTAATGTATATGTGTATATTTGTTGAAAGCATAGTTAATAAGTTTGAACCATAGTAATAGTTTTTGTAATAAAACAATTAAAATACAAAAAATTTTTAATATATTTGATTTGACGTTTTTTTTTTGACCATTTTCTAAAATGACGACGATTTTGACGATTTTTTGCACAGAATTCTGTAGTTTTTGACGATTTCACCCCTAGAAGTCCTGGCAACAGTGACGGACAGACGGACGGACAAACGAACATCGCTTATTCGTCTTTCCTATTCATTAGGACCCAGAATATATAGTATGTACATAGACATATAAATATTGTGGAAATTACACACGGAATGACAAACCTATTTATACACTTTACCATTTTTCGTGAAGGGTATAAAAAAAACTAAATGAATTAATTTACTTGAAAATGTGTGCTTATTTTTTTCCCTGATGAAAAAAAAAACATTTAAAAAATAGTGTTAGTATTTTATTTATTTTAGTACTTAATTTTCAATAAATGTTTTAAAATTATTGCTTGTTTAACAAATAATTATTTGTTTCAATTAAATGTTAAAGTAAATACATACATATATATGTACGTATGTATGTATATATTGTTACCTTAATATAGAAAGCCCCCAACTCATTATTTTATTTTTCAAATCGAGTGTTTTGCATATTTCGATAGAAGAACATCTAGTGTAGCGAAAAATGAAAAAATCTCGATTTAAAAAAAAAAATAATGAATTAGGGCCTTTCTACATTAAGGTAACGATATGTATGTTTGTTTGTGTGGCTGCGGTGAATGAACTCTTCATAATGCTTTTCAAATTAAATTGATTGAACTGAATAAAAAAATACTAAATATACAAACTCACATACATATGTACATACATGTATTCAAATTAATATATTAATGACTACCCCGCAGAAAGTGCGAATAGTGAAATTGTGGTGATTTACTAGTGACGTTGTCAGTAGCACTAGTGACCAAGTGTACCCCAGCCAGTGGTATCATCTATTGACATTTAACATTAGCTTGTCATTGAAAATCCACCATTAGACTATAGCACTACTGACTTAGTAGTTCTTTCGGGACCACATGGAGACATTGGCACCAAATATTCGCTAGTAAATTTTAGGGGCTCTAGTCTACAAAATCGATATATCCTCCTTGGTTGTCAATAGTAAACTTATAGTGATTTTCTAGTGACATTTTCAATAGTGTTACTGACTAGGTGTACCCCAGCCAATGCAAATGGCTATTGACAAATAACATAGGGTTGTCATTCAAATGCTATCAGTAGACTTTAGCACTATTGAGAAATTATTTCTTTTGCGACCATATGGAGATATTTGAACCGAAGATTCAGTCGTAGATTTTAGTGACCCTCGTCTACATATATTTATTTAATATTATTGCACAACATATTAAAAAAGAAAAACAAACTATTGACGCGTTCATTGACAATATCACCAGAAATACACTAGAACTGTCTTCTGTAACATATCTCTACTCCCGCATAAAAGGAAAGTTGTCGACATTTTAACTAGTGCAATTGTCGCTGGAGGAAGAGTATTGACATAGAGACATATGGTTCTAGGTTGACTAGAGGGCATGTATGCAAATGTGTATGTATGTATTTATGTGGTTAAAAAATTAATAAACTATTGATTTCATTGGTTATTATTATGACAAATGTTAATTTGTTATTTTAGCTAAATAAATTAAATATCTTTAATTTTATTCTATACCATTAACTAATGCAGAGTACACACTATGTCATTTTATGACATTGCAATAGTGTGTAGTAGTGCCAACGTTTGTCATTCCATATAAAAAACATAATGTGAATGGCGTTGCATACATTTTGAAAATGACAATACAAGAAATGCCAGATGTGTATTTGGCATTACAAACAAATAAAGTTATTTTTGCGTTCGGACAGGCGACAGACGGACTGTAGGGAAGATGGACGGACTAGATGGTGAATAGAGTAATCTTGCTAATAGGGTTCTGTTTTACTTTTGGTACTGGATTAACCGCCTCCGTTTGTAGAAAATTTCATTCCCGCCTTCCCTTTTTTGCGGGTGTTTTTACAATTTGTTAGAACAGTTGTAAAATTACCGATAGGGTAGGGAAAATGACTAATTAATATGTATGTCCAACAAAAATATTTAGCTTAATATTTTCTACAAAGTTGCTAAGCATACCCTACACCTCAGATGTATAGAATATACCTACCAGAATCTACTGTCCGTGCTGTACTGTGATATTAAAGGACATTAAAGCTTGTGTTAATAAAAATGATTTGTTGCCACGAACAACGTATAAAGTATTCTAATTAATTTTCCCAATCAATAAATGTATAGATAATTACATATCGCTCATTTACTCAAAGAACGCCATAAGTTAAAGAATCCTCACATCGTTCTTCATATTGTGTAAAAATTTCATAAAAATATATTGTTTACTCAACTCTTCAGGGCAAAATACAATTTTATTTTTCCATTAAGCTGTGTGTAACTTGACAACTTTAAACTCGTTTTCCGGCAAACAAGTTTTTTGTTGTTTTAGTTATGACACAACCAACACATTTTTTGGATCTCGTCAAAAAATTAAGTTAGAAAATTATGTCGCTTTAAATTCTTTTGGCGGTTATGGCTCGATATGTATGTATCAATTTATTTTACAAATGTAGATACATATAAATACATATTTAATTTTTTTAAATTAAATAGGTATCTATTAGACCCCTGCACAAGACCACTTACAAGAACTTTTAAGACATGAGGGCTTTTTTAAATTCTTTATATAGCAAAATACTCTTAAACAAACGTTAAACAACACTGTTTGCAAGAAATTCGTTTCAGTTAATGCAGGTATAGGAGTAAAAAAGAAAGAATTTGTGTAGCTTGCTTCTTCCTACTCATGGGCGCGTATACAGACGTCATGCATGTACATACGCACACAAGTTGTGTGCATGCTATTTTATTTTATTTATTTATTGTGTTTTAGTATACAAACGCACACATGCATTGACAGGAGTTGTGTACGCTTGATTTAAGAAACCACCCTTAAATACATAATAGCTTACCATCTACATCTTACACACACACACACACACACTCAAACGTAAAATATGCAAAATAATAAGCATACACGCATCAACACTGGCAGCCGTGGCGACATCGGTTGTAAACACTAATATAACTACACGTACATCAATACATCCATTGTGTACCGCTTATTAAACTACATCATTTATTATTGGTTTAGTATAATACATTCTACGACAATACATTTAAAAAACAAAACATACATATTTACATATCAAGACTGTTTACGCAGCCCTCAAGTACCTATTTATTGCTCAAAAACAAATTGAATCGTTGCCTTAATCTTAATCCCACCCGCTGGCAAACTTGCAATAAAATGCTTACAATTTATATACAAATTATAAATTATTAATGATATTTAGTAACTTTCCTTCTCTAATGAGTTCAAAAATTTTAAGTGGCTTTGCAATAAATAACAAGAAAAGCGAAATAAAGAACTCTTATTAAAATTGCTAAAGAAATTCAAAACAAAGAAATCTATTTATAAAAAGGTATTAAGTCTTAAATTATTATACATTCATATATGTACATACATATGTATATTTACTGGTATGTACATACACATACATAAATACAAAAAAAATTAATAAATAATGCCACTAATTGTTGTTGCTGCCTGTTTTTAACAACAAATCAAATAAAATTTGGCAGCGAGCCGAAATTCTTTAATGCTTGTGTTCATATTTCCAGAAAATAAATTGAAGTAAAGTACATACGTACATACATACATACATTCATATGTTCATACATGTACGAATTATGCACATATTTTTAAATACTATTTTTCCTTTAATAATTTAACAAAAAATAATGTCTAGGTATTATGCAAACAACAATTCAAGCATAAACAAAAATATTCTGACAAACAAAATACACATAACCTGCGACAACATTAAACATATTGAAGATAACTAAATATGTACGAGTATATTGGTGAAAAAAAAATAAATTATTTTTAATCGAGAAAATTCTTTATTTTCTTTTATACTTCTTTTTGTGTGACTGTGAGCATAAATACCTTGCAAAACACATTTGAAAACTTGCACACATTGAATGTTTTCTGTGGATATCGTGGGAAAGGCCCTTAATGTTATTCTACTCAAGCGGTTCCTACAAAACTTCGATTTTAGAAATATGATCAGCGTTGCCAGATTTTGTTTTCAAATATTTTAGAAAGAGAAGTGAAAATTAAGTTTTTTTTTTAAACTGACCCGACTATTTAAGGCCATCTCTTGAAGTTGGTTAAGAACCAGTTTGTAGAAGATGACAAAACAGAAATGCCACCAGCTGATACCTAGACAACTATATAAGAAATAGCGTGGCAAAAATTGTGTTTAATTCTTCACTAGGACTTGAAACTCTTGTTAGTCTTGTGTTAAAAAAGAAACGCAGCTGACTATAGTAAACAAATTAAATTCGGCATCAAAAAATCATTAAAAAAATGTAATTGCTGTTTTTTCGGATTTTTTAATCCTTACTAATATTATAAATGTGAAAGTGAATTTGTTTGTTTGTTTGCTATGCTCTCACGCGCAAAAGCCTGAATCGATTTTGAAAATTCTTTCACAAATGGAAAGCGCCAAATATAGGCTATTTTATTAATCAGGTTCGGAACCGGTTTTTCTTATATTTGGTACTGATTTTCAAACCGCCAAACCGACTTTGAAAATTCTTTCACAAATGGAAAGCTACATTATCAATGGCAAACATCGTTTATTTTTATCCGGTTTGGAACCGGTTTTTTATATATAGTTGGGATTTTTTCCGAAAAACACATTTTTGGGCTGGTTAGCGCAATATTCGTTTCGAGTTTGATTTTTAAATCATTTTTAAAATCGGTTTTTATTCTGTTTTTTTTTCATTTTTATTTTTTATTGCGTTTTTGTCGGTTTTTGTCGTTTTTTAAATATCAGAGAGCAACATAATAAAACAATCATACATTTTAAGTATAGTTTCCAAAATATCATGTCAACGCTAGCCTAGCTAGCCGGTTCGGAACCGGTTTTTATATATAGTTCGGATTTTTTCCGAAAAACACATTTTTGGGCTGTTTAGGGCAATCTTCGTTTCGGGTTTGATTTTTTAAACAGTTTTAAAATCGGTTTTTATTCTGTTTTTTGATTTTTTTTATTGCGTTTTTGTCGTTTTTTTTTAAATATCAGAGAGTAACAAATAAATCAATCATAAATTTTAACAGCCTTATTTATAAAACTTAAAAAGGCTTTAAAAAGGTTTTTTAAAACAAATTTTCATACAAAATTTTCTTAAAAAGTCTTTATAAAGCCTTAACAGTTTTTATAAATAAGGCTGTAAATATACATAGTTTCCTAAATATCATATCAACGCGAGCGGAGCCGCTGGTAAAAGCTATTATTAATATAAAAATTTAATAAAAAAAATTTAATAGGGTGGTTGTTATTTGGATAACAAGAAGTGTAAGTTCTCTGAGAATTAGTTAAAATAAATCCAGTAATATGCAACTTTGACTCGCGCTAATTAATAAAAAAATGTAATTTTGACACTTAATATATCTTGGGCACTCTTGAAATTTTCAAAATTAAAAAAATATCGAAACGAAAAACTGCCAAAATGAAAAGAGTTTATACGAAAAATATCACCAAAAATAAAATAAATTGATAAAATGCTAAAAATTATTAGAAGTAAAGAGATCGCTAAAAACTAAAAATAATCGCCAAACCGAAAACAAGCACCAAAACTAATAAAATGTATTGTAAAAAACGAGCAAAAAATCGCCAAAAATGGAAAAAAATTGCCAAAATGCCTTTAATAAAATAAACTTCATTAAAAAATCGCAAAAATCCAAAATATTCCCCAAAGAGCCGTTCTAAGAAATTTTTAGGTAAAGCATCTCTGATGATATGCATTAGCAACAATAATCAATAATCAATTTTAATAAAAATATTTTACTTAATAAGTAAAATAATAACTTGGGATTATTAGTGCGTTCAAAAATCGTCGGTTTGTTTCTGCTTTGATGTATGGGACATTTAAAAAAAAATTTACTTATTGCTTGATTATATATGAATAATGTGTCCTCTTTCCAAATTCGTTATTAGTTTTCCGATATCTTAAACATATCTGGAGATATAAATGTGGAAATTTGCGTCATTTCCACAATTGTTGAACATTGATTGTAAAGTCTGTTTTACGGTAATTGACAATTTTTTTGATATGTGGCACATTCCCACGTAAAAGTATTAATATTTTTATTCGCAGCTATTATAATGCATATCAATGCATATTCTACTCAAAGAATGTGAATCAAAGCAAAGTACAAAAATTTAATTATTGTGAGTGAAATGAATTGTTTTTTATTTTATATTAATACAATTTCTTTTATTAAATATATTCACCGTCTTTTATTTCTTCCTTTGTTTTTCCTCTAAAAGTCATGTTATATGAATAAAACTGATATTTTCACTTTTTTATCTACTTAAATAACAATATTGTTGTTATGATTGTGGGATGCGTTGACAAAGATTTTTGTCATTTTTTCTTTAAGTCCTAATAACTTTTCAAGTTGGATGTAAATAGTTTATCAACTTTAAGTTTGAATAAAAAACATATCTATCTATTACTTTTATTATTAAACAAAAAATTATATCGTGTATTTTTATAAAACTAATGAAATAAACATTATTCATCGATTTTCTCGAAAACACATTTTTGTCCCATACATCAAAGCAGAAACAAACCGACGAAATGTTAAACTTAAATCACAACAATTCCCAAAAAACACTCATTATTAACTTGCCTGCACTCGGTCAAAAATACTTGTGTGGCAACACTCTATTCTTGAATAGCTATTGTTGTTCTTTATGGTAGGTACAGACTTAGAAACGTGTTTATGCAACCAGGCAGATTGCATTGTCGGTCGCATAGTGTGTAGTCTTGTTGCATTCGAAGTTTCGAAAATATCAAAATGTTTTGATGTTTATGGGTTGCATTGGCGGTTGCATTGTAGGTTGCATAGTCTGTATCAAAATATGCAACATGAAAATAAACGTGTTGCGTAAACACTCGAACCCTAGACCTTCGGTTTTGCAGTCAACGTACTAATTACTTCAGTCAACGTCATGCATATTCCCTCAGAATTTGTTTCTCATGGAAAATAATTTTCCCGAGAAAGAGTTTCTGCATTCATAAATTCCTTGGGAACAAAAAAATAGTAATAAGTGGCATCACTGAATTACAAAGCTCGTTGTTTTGCTTGTTTGTTGACATTTTGTTTTCTCCCTTTTTTTCCTGCGTGCAAGAATAAACAAAATTATTGAAATTCAGCAACTTCGAAAATAAATTAAAAATCTTTACAAATGATGTATTTTCGAAACAAAAGAATTATAAAGTATTACATACTTTATTTACATACATTTTGTATTAAGTGTATTTTTTAGGTCAATTCCCTTCTTTTTTACAAGGGAAAGATTTTTACTGAACAAGTATTTAAACAAAAAAATAAAAAATAAAAAAACCCGATTGCGACCAACTTTGAACCATTAAATATCCTAAATGGTCATTTAAAATGAAAAATCATAAGAGAAACCTAAAGATGATTTTAAAATACCTGTCGTGTAGAAAAATAGAATATATTCATATCGAATATAAATTATTTTGCTGGGTTTTGTACAAGTTTCAAGTCTACTACGCTTAATTTTCTTTTGTGATTTTCAAAAATATTATTATTTGTGAATTATTAAATAGTTTTTGAAAGTCGTTGCATAAGATAAGAGATTTGTGACTGTTCAAAATTTGTGATTGAAGTCTACTGATGATTTGTTACGGCAACAAAGAAATGCGCATAGATAAAGCTGAACCACCACCAAATAAATTTCAAATTAAAATAAACTTCTGACAATATGTCGAATAATAAATTTCATTAATACAAACTGTTAAAAAATTAAAAAAATTTTATATTATATTGAAAAACCTATTTTTAAGCTAGAAAATTGAAGTTCGGAACCAATTAAATAAAAATCAATACAAAAGTACGCAAAATCGTGCTTCGGTTTGCGTCGCGTTTTTCCTGTCCCAATTAGCCCCCCCCCCAGGGGAGTCTATTTTGACTACGGGTGTGGCAACCCCGGTACCCCAGCTGGGGTGATGTGGCTTTTTCCATTGACATACCTTTGGTACATTACCCATAGAACTTATGTGTTACTACCCGATCTCTGGCAACAGAGCAAAGGATGTGCACATATTTATAAAAAAAAGGAAGACAGGTCCTGTTGATGTCAGTTAGGTGCAGCGTCACCTAGAACTGCCCCTGAGTTCAAAAGACAATAGAGGTGAAGCCCTTGTGGTGGAACTTCGAGGTCTAACCAGAGGCTACTTCTGGTGCCACGGGTGCCGGTTGCCCGACAGATAGCTCAAATTACCTCAGCATGGTAATTGAATATAGTACAGGGATAACTATATTCAAAGATTGCAACCTATGTGCCTTATGGAGTGGCCCATAGGTTCATTCTGAAAGGGTGCATGGCGGCGTTGGTATGGCGTCTAACCCACAACCAGTGCTTTGGCACACGTGAGACTAGGCCGTAATGGCAGGTACTCACGTAAAGCAATTGCACATCTGTCCCAATTAGCGAAGCCAACCGGGGTATTGGTGTACCTTTCTTTGCGGTGCGCAGTCGGGTAAAAAATAAAGTTCAATGCGTCCCTAATACCTACATTTTTCCCGGGGAGATTTTTTATTCCCGCATTTGGCAAGAAAAAGGGGAAAAATTCGCCCGGAATTTTTGTTTATGATTGGGCTGATGGTAAAAATGATTTAACGATGAAAATATTACTTCTGAACAAAATGCTTACCCTTTTTTGAGTTCTTATTCATTGCATTTTTTCATTTTGAACATATCGTTTTTGTTTTTATTTGTGAGTATAATCGACAGTACAAAGCGGGAAATTTTACAGACACAATTTTTCTGTAAATTGTCGAGTACAGTATTATTGGATGGACGCATTGTTGGAGCATATTTTTTTTAGAGAAACTTCGAATTTTATTTGTAAAGAACATAAGAGTAAAGCAACTCAGAACCTCCTCTCTTCGCCTGCGTATTATAACCTATTTAGCCGGCCGGGTACCGGGAGTCAAAATCGCATTAACGCTTTGGACATACTAGTACGATTATAAAATAAAATAGATAGATAAGTGTAGGAAATAGTGTAGGAAAATCAAAATTACAGCTATGCGGAATTTTTTTTTTCACTTCAGTCATCAAAGAAAAGAGAATATACATACTATATATTTATTATAAATTACAATTTTAAATAATTCTTACAAAGCTAAAACTAATAAAAGAAAACAGCAAGAAAACAAAGACATAAATACTCTTGAAAAATATTTACTTGTATACATTTAAGTATGTGTCTATCTTGTATGAATAAAAAAAAATGAACGCAACAAACTATTAATATATTTTATTTTTGATTTCGATAATAGGAAAATAGCTAAATTAAAATAATTATGAGTACTGCACATTATATATTTTCTCTCAAGTGTTAAAATCACAAGGAAAATATTTAAATTGAAAATTTTGTTTACATTAAAAATGTTATTTACTGAGCTGAAACAACCAGAACGTTGGCCATAAATTCATAAATTAAGTTGTTTACAATTTTAATGCAAAAAAATATGAAAATATTAATAATAAATACTTTAAAATACATTAGAAATTTTTCAATAAATTGTCTTACAACTATCACGGTTTGTTTGATGATGATGGGAACTCATCATCCAAATGAAAAAAAAAATATTTATTATGAAAAATAATTTTAATTCAGTTTGCTTCTTTGAGGCATTGATAACTCCCCTAAATATATATACATATTTATTCAAATAATAAGAAAAGCTTGAACACAAAATGCAGAAATATATTATGCTATGGAATTGGAAAATATTAAGTAATACCTGATTTACATTAAGCATTTTTTTCATGAAATTAGTTGCATGAAAATTTTTTATTTGTCAATAGGAGGCCTGGAGGAGCAACTTAAATCAAAAAAGTTGTCAAAAAATACATCAGAGATTCATTCTACGCCATTTTTTATATAACATTCTTCTTTATAGCGCTGCAATTGGCAAATAGAAAAAGTTGCGTGCAACAAAATTCATGAAATTTCAAGAAAAAATGCTTAATGTAAATCAGGTACAATAAAGAAAGGATTATTTGGCAACACTGTTTTAATTATGCTTATAAGACCAGCGATGTCAACTTGGTGCTTTTTGAAGACTCAAAACGCCAAGTTTAAGTGTCAAACTAATAAAAAGCACCAAGTAGTGTTTTTAAGAAATTTCTTAAAATTACATTAATAAAAGCTTGGCGTATTTATTTTTTCAGTGTAAAGCATACCTTTCACACACGAAAACAATTGTGCTGGTATAACATGCCAGTTTGTTGGTGAGAAAGGCATAATTTTTCAACCAGGCCCAACCCCGCATCATCACCACAAAACCAATACGTTCACAACTTAAAAAACAGCAAATCGATGGTCTCAAGTAGATAGGCCCTAATTCGTATTTTTTGCGAAATTGAGTTTTTCAGTGGTTCCAATACATTTCATACAAATACTCATAGTCACAAAAATTTATTACAATAGTGTAAAAAATAACGATTTTTCAAGCAGTTTTACAAAAAAAAGTTACATTTTGAAGATTACAGTTTCTATTATGTTTTTACCTTCTCCCATAAAGTTACAATTATTTGAGTTAAGGCCTTTCTGCTTGAGACCATCGAAATGTTAAAATAATACAAAAAACACTAATCACACAAAGCTGTGTGTATGTATACATTTTTATGCCAGATGAATTAGTCTTGTGTGTTCTTAAAAGAACAAAAATTGTGCCGGCATAAAAATCACTCCCGTGTGTGAAAGGCCATACATTTCATGAAAGATGTTGATACTATTGCCGAAATAGAGAATAGCTTAGAAAATATTAAACTTTATTAAACTTTAATCGTCTTTAACATTAATGCTTTTTACGCTTTTTAGATCTCACAATGGCGCTTTTTACTGTTTTTTTTTTAATTTGATGTTCTTTTAGAGCCAAAAAAGTTGGCATCACTGTATGAGACTCATTGCTATGTGTCAAGCACATTTACAATAAGACACTTTTGCTGTTAACGGACAACTGTCAGTATACTCCTGACAAAACTTGAACAATCTGCGTTATTTAGTTCATGTTTGACAGCCCTTGATAACATACTATAGCGTGATTTGAGTAGAGAATGGAAAAAACTAAATTTCATGCCCTCATTAAGCATTAGTTTTTAGCGGAAAACACATCAAGCAGTCATGGACCAAGAAGTCATGGACCTATTGACTTGCCCTTTCTTATAGTGCATGCCAGATCGCACCGCGAATTGTTCGCAAATAATGTTCATCGTAATACAGACCGTCTCTCAAACTCAGCCAGACCTCAGCTTTTTTTCTTTTGCTAATCGGCATTGAGTAAAATGAACTTTAATCTTAAATAAGATTAAACATTGAATTATGATATAAAACATTTTGCCGATAATACGAGTAATAATTACTCTTAACTCTCTAATTATAAAATTTGCAGTACAGTTGTATTTTAATCAACTTTACAACTTAAAGCTTAAAGATTATTTCAGAGATTATTTGTGATATAGATATAAAGATTATTTGGGGCTTATCACTTATTATTAAAAATTATTTTTTTATTCAGTTCAAATTTGTTTTTCCACTTGGATTACGAGTATTTTTATCGCTACAATTTGTTTTTCTAAACATGGATAAGGTAGAGAGATTTAAAAGGTTTAATGAAACCAATTAAATAAATTTTTGTGTTTAGTTAACTTTATGAGTTGTGTCGTTATTGGCACGTTCATTAACACTTGGCAGAAAGAGGGCTTCCAGAGAAGTCAATAAGATCCAAATATTGTGACACGAGAGTGGTGCCAGTGCCGATATTTTCTTAGGATTTTTAGATATTGATTTTGATAAAGCTCCCTTTCATTATTCAAAGAAATTAGGTTTTAGTTAGTTTTTACCCGACTGCGCAACGCAATGAAGGGTATTCTGTTTATGAGTCTATGTATGTATTTATGTATGTATGTATGTATGTATGTATGTATGTGTGTTCCTTTGCGGCACTATATAAACCGAACGCGTGGACCGATTTTGATGATTCTTGCGTCAATCGATTTATCTTAATCCCTGGAGTGCCACAGACGCCATTTTGTAAGTACGAAAAAAAAATTAATAGTCGGCGAACTATATCAATATGGGTATCATTCGACAGGTATTTTAAAATCATCTTTAGGT
The DNA here is from genome assembly GCA_949987645.1 of Tachina grossa. Taxonomy (NCBI): domain Eukaryota; kingdom Metazoa; phylum Arthropoda; class Insecta; order Diptera; family Tachinidae; genus Tachina; species Tachina grossa. Next base: position 43,762,031 of record OX465278.1, on the reverse strand, counting down.
TTCTCTTATGATTTTTCATTTGGAATGACCATTTAGGATATTAAACGGTTCAAAGTTGGTCGCAGTCGGGTTTTTTTTTTATTTTTTTGTATAAATACTTGTTGATAATTTTTTTTTCGAAATTATTTGTTTCTCTGTTTATAATTCGATTAAGTGCCTATAATTCAATAATAAAAATAATTGTTTAATTGACAAGATCAGTTAGTCGTATGATCATTAAAAACAATATTTTTATGCGCTTGTAAATCCTTATTTTATCGTATTTTTAAATGTTAAATATTTCAGTTGACATTCATTCATTCATTTAATTTGAAAGCCTTACGGCTCTCGAGAAAACAGCCTGTGACGGACAAACGGACAGCGTAGCGAAAACAATAGGGTTTCTTTCAGGGCATGAACCCTAAAACACCAGTTTTTAATAAAACCTAAAAATCTAAATACGTACGAAATAGTAAAGTGGGCCCGTTGGAAAAAAATTATCAGTAAGAAGTCAACAAACCAAAGTTTGTGAGAATCCCAGTATTTTTTTTGCTCGGACCTGCGTATTATAAGTTTTACAAGTCTTCTTTTATATTATTTTTATTATAAAGTCGCTGATTTCATACTTTTTTTTTTGAAATTTAATTTTATAGAAATTAGAAAATCTCTGATTTGACATTTTTTTCTTCTTAAAAATAGTCATAACAACAACACTATTAAAAAATAAATATATGTATGTATTAGAGGCCTGCGTAAACAGCCTTGAAATGTGAATACGTCTTGTTTTTTAAATGTATTCTCGTGGCATGTATTATACTAAAACAATAATAAATGCTGTCGTATAATAAGCGAAGCACAATGGATGCATTGGTGTTCGTCTATATGAGTGTTTACAAGCAATGTAAAGACCCGCTTGTCCGCGGATACATTCCATAAGTCATTATAGCATTATGCACAAAGCAATGACCTATACTTACTCGGCAATACCTACGCAGTGCGTTTGAGTGACGAATTTAACATGGGCATGTCATTGGAAGTATACAATCGCCACCCTCTCACTTACATTCGGTTGACGAAAACAGTGACGAATATTCATCATAGTTTTCATTCACAAAAATACTATGATGAAAAGAACAAGTGTTTTTTACCTGAAAGTACTGAAACAAATTTTTTGTATTCTTTAAAGCTCTTCTTCCCTTTTACCATCATGCTTGTGCTAGAAAACTATTGTACACATTTTTCTTTTCAACGTAAACACTAGAATATGACAGAAAAGGAATTTTGGTCGCTTGCTTATATACGATCAACGAATTCATATAATATATTGGTACACCAAGTAAGTACTGCCAATTGTGAGTGACGAATTTATTACAGAAAAAACGTCAATAGCAGTTTTGCCGAACAAGCGGGGAATTAGTGTCTTCAACGTGTATGCATATTGTACGTTTGAGTGGGCGTATAAGATGTAGATGGCAAGCTACTGTGCGCATTTATATTTGCGCAGACAAATAAAAGAGCATACACACAATGTGTGTGGCTATGTACATGCATGATGTTTGTATAGGCGCCCATGCGTATGAAGAAGCAAACATCACAAATTCTTTCGTCGCGAAGTATTCTCTTCTTTACTTCTATAACTACAATAACTGAAAGAAATGTCTTGAAAATAGTGTTGTTTAGCTTTAGTTTTAGAAGCATTCGCTGTAGCAAAGCATTTGAAAAAACCGTCATATCTTGAACGTTCTTTTAAATGGTCTTTTGCAGAGGTCTATTATGCACGTATGTATGTAAATATATTTATGTATGTATATGTACACACAAATAAAAAAAGAAAATCATTTTTAATCGACCATGTTAAACAAATCAAATTGACCAGCCTCAAAGTTGTAAATAAATGAAATAATAAACAAACAAATAAATAAGTTTATCTTGACATGATATTTTGCTTTGAGCAATACATACATAAATACACATATCGTCGGACGAAAAACAAACTACAGCTTTCTTTAAAATATTTTACTTTAAAATTTATGAAACAATTCTCAGTTGTTTAATATTAAAATTAGTATAAGTATTTTGAATATACTGAAATTAAATCAATAATTAACTATTTGTAAAATTATGACTGGACTGTTAATCGAGCTTTTCGCGCTTTAAACTCAATGACTAATGTCTGATTGAAAACAAGCTATACCATAATGCCATAGCCATAACCACTGCCGTAGCCATATACATATATATGTACATATGTTCCCTTAATTATGAAAGTGGCCTAAGTCATGTACATTTTTGCTTCGAAATATCAAATAAATCTTTGAAAAACTTCAGTAAATATTAAAACATTATTAAATAAATTTATATAAATCGAGACTAGTACAACTCTAAATTAAAATGCCGCATAATATAAAAACACTTTTTAATTTGTTAAAATGTATTATACTAAATATTTCGACCAGAGCAATATATGACTTAGACCAATTTCATAATTAAGGGCACATATATATTTGCTTCACCTATTAGTGCTGCCATTGTCACAGCTGTGTATGTTTTCATTTGTTTATCCATTTCAAAAGTGCAACAACAAATATGGCGAGTGCGCTGATTTACACGGGCATAATTGTGCTGGCATAACATGCCAGTTTGTTTAACAAGATCGTTTTTATTGTAAATTTATATACTAAAAATAAATCACCTTCCATTGAGCGTTTCCAATCCTTAAACTTAAATTGAGATACTATGGAAATTTTTTAGTCGTTTAAATGCCCATCGATTTCATTTTATGTGGAATATAATAACATTGTGCAAGTGCTCGCCCCTAATTCTCTGGGTAGTGCGCATGGAAAATATTTCATTGTCCAGAAAATTGTAATATTTATCGGCATATTTGTTCGTTGGCAGTAGCGATAATGTCATTCTGTAATTTCTTTTTTAAGCGACTTCAAAAAAAAGGAGGAGGTTATTAATCCGTCTCGTCTCATAATACGGTACATTTTAGACCGTTTGGAAAAATTGTTTTTTTGTCTGTGAGGGTATAGCTTCCCATTGGTTCCATTAGCAAAAAAGTGAGCAGGGACACGCCCACCATTTTTTTATTTGATTTTATGCTATTCTGCTTATTTTATTGCTGCGAAACCTAGCAAACACTTTTGGTTCTTGCAATTACACAAGTTTAAAGTAAAAAAAAATGGGAGGGCCTACGCCCATTGAAATCTATTATTATATTTCAAGTGGTTCTAGTCAACCGATATTTACGACACTTAGCACACACCTTGAGCTGAAAAATAGACACAATCTTCCATTTGAAAATATGGGCTGAGTCACGCCCATTAGAACTTAATATTTAATTTTAAGTGTACGATTTCTGCAAAACTTAATACACATCCTGAGCTTTGAAAGCACACAAAATCTTGAATTAAAAAAAAGGGCGCCCATTAAAATTTAATTTCATAAAAATGTTCTATCAGATCTTTGCATTGAAGTAGTTTTTTTTTGTCATTCTATAATTTCTTTTTTATGATAGTCCACAGCTGTGTTTTTCACACAAAATAAGCTTAAAGCAAAAACAAGAATAAAAAAACCAAATAAAGTTGAGCTTTTGGTCTTACTTTTTTTACTTTAAACGATAGCGAACATCGTTTAAATATGATATATATATATAGCAAGGTCGTTACTTTTAGCCAACTCGAAATAAAAGTAGTAGGTTATCAATTCGTCTGTTTTTTTTTTTTTTTTTTTGTTATGTTACTAAATGACTCTTTAAATTTTTTGATCTGAGAAAGTATAGCTTCCCCTTGGTCCTGTTGTAAAAAAATGGGCGGGGGCACGTCCACTAATGTTATTTTAGTTGATTTTATGCTATTTTACTTACTCGATTGCTACGAAACTTACCCAACACATTGAACTCTCGTAACGACAAAATCTCAAAATTGAAAAAATTGGTGGAACCACGCCCCATAAAACTAAATATTTTATTTCATATGCTTTTATTTGTCAGATTTTTATGCAACTCGATACACACCTTGAGCTCTCAAAACTTAAAAAATGGGTGGAACCACGCCCCATAAAACTAAATATTTTATTTCATATGCTTCTATTTGACCGATTTGTACGCAACTCGATACACACCTTGAGCTCTCAAAAAGACGCAATCTTGCATTTAAAAAAGTGGACGAGGCCACGCCTATGAACATTTTATTTCACGTGCTTGTACATACAATTTTTACGAAACTTGATACACAACTTGAGATCTTAACCCCAGACGCTCTTTCTTATTTTTATACCTATAAGCACTTTCTTCGTTGAATCGACGAAGTGCATTTTTTATCTGGCACGAAACGCGCCCAATTAAAAAAAATATAAAATTTTGGTTTTATTGGAAAAACAATTTAGTTTTTATTCGTATTAAACATAAAGTTTGCTTATTTCAATGCAACTTAAAACTAATAAACAAAAAAAATTACTTCCAGTTTTTTTAAATAGTAAACAAAATTCACAAAAGGCGGTATTTAAAATAAAAAATTATTTCAGGGATTTGTTAAAATTTTAAAACTGACACTTAAAACTAAAAAATAAACTTAGTTTGGTTTTCAGTCATTTAGTGCAAGAGGCACAGCCAAGTTGGCCACGTCTTTAAGACATCTTTGACGACGGGTACAAGACAATGGTAAGTCGTAGAAGACATATTAAAGACAACTCCATACAAATCGTTGACGAAATTTTCATACAAATGGCGGCGAGGTCACACAAGACCAGATGAGCGACATTGTCGCTCAGATTGTCATCAACAAGGCTTTATTGAAGACATAACGAGGGACATTGTCGCTCATATTGTCGTCAACAATGCTTTATTGAAGACACAACGAGGGACATTGTCGCTCAGATTGTCCTCGACAAGGCTTTATTAAAGACAAAACGTATGACACTGTCGCTCAGATGGTCCCCAACAAAGTTTTATTGAAGAGAAAACGTGTGACATTGTCGTTCAGATAGTCATGAACGCCGATTTCTTTTAAATTGTCGATTAGAAAACTTAATCTACAGACGACATGTCGTATATGAATCGTCGAAGACAATGTCGTCTAGGACGATTTGGACAACTGGGAGAGATCAATCGTCGATTTGACGAACACAAACTTAAAAAAAACACACTTACACACGTCTAACGAGATTGCACATGTGCACACTTCAGCAGCTTGGCAATGACTAGAGCTATAAAAAAATGAGCACACAGCAATGAGTAACAAAGAAAATAAATGAGAAATCGTAAACGATGTTCGTCGATTCGAAGAAGAAAGAGCGTGTAGGGTTAAAAATACACAATATGGGATTTAAAAAAGTGGGCGGGGTTACGCCCATTATAATTTATTATTATATTTCACGAAACTTGGCACACACCTTGAGCTCTGAAAAAGATTTAATCTTGCGTTCAAAAAAGTGGGCGGGAGTTATGTGCCCACAAAAGATTAGTATTCAATTATATGTATTTATACTTATCCGATTTCCACTAAACTGTGCAAAGAGCTTCGGCTCTTAGAATGGGCATAATCTTATGCTTAAAGAAGTGGGCGGGGCCATGCTAATTATATGTGTATAAATATTATATTTCACGTAGAAGCACGTGAACCATTTTTACAAAACTTGGCACACACCTTGAAATCTAAAATTGACGCGATATTGAATTCAGAAAAGTGGGCGAGCACTAAAATTTGACAAATTGGGCGTGACCACGCCTCTAAGATATAAACTCGGCAGTGAAAGTTTGAAAATAAAACTAAAAAAAACTAAACCGTTTTAAAATATAAGCAGTAAAAAGTTAAAAATAATTTATATTCAATTAAATAAAATATTTTTATGTGTGTTGTCTATAATGATATTCAAAGTCGGTGAAATTATTTTTAACTTGTTAGTGCTTATTTTTGAAGTTGGTTTAATTAAAAAAAATATTTTTGTTATAACGATGCGATTATCGTAACAAAAGTTACTGAATCCAGGTAAAGGCATTTAAATCGGTCGTGCAGAATTTTGCAGTGTAGCACGAGCTGTGTGGCAATAATCGTCGTCCTGTTGAAACCATATGTTGTTATTATATTATATAATTCTGGCCAAAAAAAGTTGGTGTCATCGCCTTATAGCGCTCTCTTTTAATGATGATGCAGGTCATTAAGAAAAATTTAAAACACTTTCCTTTCCAACTGGCGATAATGTGTTGGACAATTTTTCTACTCGGCTTTGCTTTTTATTGTATCAATCGATAGCAAGCAACAATCCTACAAAATTGAAATCACTTGTTGTGCTGTTTGTTCTGTAATTATTTATGAAATATATATGTATATATGAGCATAAGTGTTTATTTATTAAATATAACAATGAAAATTATTATAACTGACTACACCCATTTTAGCTGCTGATATTGCAACATTTTTTATTTTTTTGCTTTTCACATTTGAAATTGATAAGAACAACTGTCCCGCAGCCACAACAATAAGCAATTTAGTCCTCATAATCTTTGAACTTTCCCGATTTGAATAAAACTGAACAAAACAAAGCACTTGTGTTCAGATTATTGTTAAACTAACGAATGGCATTTGGTAAATATATATACACACACACATACACATGCAAACATACAAACATATGTAAGTATGTATATTTATATAGATTTTATTGCAGAAATGGTTTATTGGGTTTCGCTTGATAAGAATATCTCACTCTTTTTATTACGCGAGATTATTATGTTGAGCTACACTTTTATCAAGTGCGAATATTAAAAAAAGCAAAAATAATTTCAGACCAATGCAATATACATACATATGTATGTATGAGAGGGTTGATTTAACCACCCGGTGATAAAAGTTTATACTCTACAATCTGAGAATTTCATGAGGGTTTTTTATTTATTTATTTATTTATTTATTATACATATTATACAAAGTAAATTTGCATAATATGGTGTTGCACAAATGTGGGCGGGGTAACTAGACCATATGTCCAAGATGGTATTAACAGTATTTTAAAAGGTTTTGTGACTGACTGTACACGACCTATGCCTTCACATAGGAAGTAGCAGCGTGCTTGTTAAAGAAATTCCACAAAAAACCGCAAGATTATACGGTTATCCGTGGCAGATCAGTCAACCTGTGCGAGCGAGACGAAAAACTCTCGAAGGCCAAACAACATACACAAGCCTGACCGCACTTAAGAAATAATTACGATGACGCGAGAGATGTTCCTTAACCCAGAGCTGCTTTACGACTGATGAGGGTTTTTTATTTAGATAAAACTAAGCCTGTTAACATAAATCATGTACACAAATGTTATGTTAAATGTCATAATACTGGACGAGATGGACGAGTTAGTTGAATATTTTTTAAATGTGTCTTAATTAAACTCCACAGTATTTCGACAGTTCTTTGACCTCAAACCGCATGGCAGTGTCTTAGCTCAACAAAATAATGTTGTATGTTTGCAGTTGTTGCTGCTTATTTGATGTAACCGTTTAATTCAAAAAGCCTGTAATTGTGTTAGTGAATCAATTAACAGTGTATCTCATGGAACTAAAATGTGCAACACAGAGTCAAAAAGGTCATATAAACTTCCTAGATTTTTCAGTGTCTTCGCTAACTCATATACCAGTTCCCTCATTTCTCGATAGCTGCATAGCTTAAAATAGTGCACCTACTTCACACCAGAGGCGCTGCAATGTAGCTTTACTAATTAGAAAAACGCACAATAGCAGAGTTGTTGAAAAGTACAAATGATTAAGGCTTCTCTTCTCTCTATATATCTGTCACTTTGCCGTCCCTTGTACTTGCAATATCCCATTTTTACTCTCAGGTAACCTAAAGGGACCAGTTATTTAAAGCCAAATGAGCTGAAAGATACTTACTATTCTCAAAACTGTCAAGCTGACAAAGTTAACCTAGTCTAACTACACAGAAATCAAAGATCAGTTTGTATCGGAATTACGTGCTATTTACATACGGGCCCGTCGGAAGCCCTTACTCGCTTACAAATCACATTACATAAAACTTAAAAAAGGATATAGAAGTTTACTGATTAGAGGTATAATTTTTTTAGTTTTAATATATTAAATATAATCAGGCTGCTTATCATAAATAAAATTGTACATGGAAATCTCCGAACGTGTGAACAATTGATACCAAAACTGCAAACGATTGCAAAATATTTTGAAAATTTATAAAGAAAATAATTCACAAAGATTCGTCTATTCGGAAAAGTGGAAATATGTTTTATAAGTTTTTAATTTCATTTGAATATGATACGAAATTAAAATTCATGTGAACGAAAAATTGCATTCTGAAATTTTCACATGTGGAATTCATGATAAGGCTGAATAAATATTTAATATAATAAATAAAAATAGTAAGTAGCTCTCAGGAATCGATTACTTTAGTCTCACGCCCTATTAAACCACTGAGTTGGTAATCCAGTAGAGAAGAGCTTCCGAAGAGCTTTTGAAAGTTTTTACTGGGAATGCTGCAAGATTGGCGGCATATAAACGGACGGCGGTGAAGAACATTCGTCGGCTACCGCCAGATCTAAGGAAAGCCTCAAATTATTAAAATATACAAAAAACTGGATTTCTATATTAAGGGAACTATATAATAAGCTGTTCCTATGAAGAATTTATCATCTAGTTCGATGCTGGGAAATATCTCAAATAAATTAAGAATGACTCGTCATCTTCCTCACATGCTCTGCATGTTGTAACAATAATTGGTCCCCTGGCAACTAGATGAGCTGTCATCTTGTTATGACGCTTTATTACATCAATCAGTTTCCTGAGAGTTGTTATATTAATTTCAAAGAGTTTAAGGCGTGTAACAACTCTGTTGACTTGAGAACATTTGGAGTATGACCAGCAGCCTTAATTTATAGTTTCGTAAAGTCGCATTTCCATTTAGCCAAACCTAGGCCTTCAGGCAGTGAAGGCCTACTACTAACACTGGGTGCTCCATTCTTTAGGAAAGATATATTGAGGGTGGCGTTGGCTGAAATAGTTAGCATTTTTTTTATATGCATTAGTGTTCCCTTCTATCAGTTGTTGTAGGACAGTTCAAGTGATGAAGGCGTAGACACTGGTTACTGAAATACACACTGAACTACATCTTTATCGGATACTAAAGCTCATATAATATCAGAGCGGCCTCCTTCATCGGTATTGTATAGCAAAATCATCGGCGAAGTACAATAACCAATAAAATATTTACTAAACATGCAAAAAAAACATGCAAAAAGCAGAGTTGTAAAAGAATGAAGCTTTCCTCTATGTCTTCCTTCACCACCTGTCTTTTCTATCACTATCCCGTTTCTAAAGAAGGTAACACCTAGTAATAGTAGAAAGTATTGCTGAGTGTTACTTCTCTTAAAAAAATACCGGTGGTGAAAGAAGAGATAGGGGAAAGCTTAGTTTTCCTACAACTCTTTTTTTGCAAGCTTTTTGTTTTATTTTCAAGGATATTAGAAAAATTAGTGATCTTTTTATTTAATGAGTTTGTTGGCGACTGTACCCGAAACTTGCACTAACTCCTTTAGCCAACGCCACTCTCAATCCAAAGCTAGTTCTATGCAGTCACGCAGTACAATAGAACATTTGGGATTGCTAAACATATATAGCAATAGTTCAAATAGTTCTTGGAAGTCTGTGCATAAGATAAGAGGTTTGTGACTATTCAAAATGTGTGGTTGAAGTCTACTGATGATTTTTTACAGCAACAATGAAATATATAGACAACGCTGAACCACTAGCAAATAAATTTCAAATTAAAATAAACTTCTGACAATATGTCGAATAATAAATTTCTAAAATACAACACATTATTTGTTATTTCTTGTTATTTCTCTGCCTTTAAAATGCAAATAATTTTATAATGGTGACAGCAGTTTCCTGCTTTCAAAAGAGTGAGAGGATGTAAAATGATGGCGCTGTTAAGTGGCGATGATGATGATGACGCGACTTGCGCGTGTAACATACTCGTGCTATTTTCAACTTTTGTTATTTACTCTATTTTTTTTTTAATATGTATGTAGAAATAACCTTCTGCGTCTTACTTCCAGTCAGTGATCCAAAACACAAAACTTTAAAGTTTTCAATTGTGCTTTCAAATGGAAATATGAAAATGATAATAGAGAGAGAGAGAGAGAGAGAGAGAACGTCATGTTTTAGGGCCTTATTTTGAAAAAACTAATACTAGGTGTTGACAACTTTTATATGAAAAAATTTAATTAAGGGATTAGTCCCTTTGTTTATCTATATGACCAACTAATTACTAATGAATATATATGGGTGTCCCAACAAGAACGCAAGATTTAAATTTGGCGCCATTCGAAGTGTCATTGTTTGACATTTGAACAATTGTTATTGTTTGCTAGTAGAAGGTACGAGGTTAGTAAAAATGGAGCGCTAGACGAATGAGCAACGCATTCTCATTGTGAAATTGTTTTACCAAAATAGTGAAAGTTTTGCGGTTACAGTTCGCAAATTTGCGATCAATTTGGGGTCACAATAATGCTTCAAAAGAGTCAACTATAAAGAGATTAATGGATAAATTTGCTTAAACTGGGTCTGTTAGTGATGTAAAGACAGCAACGCGCCTTCGACCAGGTCGATCGACCGAAAATGTCGCAGCTGTACGTGATGATGTCGCTCAAACGCAGGTCAAGCGCAAACAGTCAATGGTGTTCGGTATCGTGAAATGATAACCAGTTTTTTCGTGCCTAGAATTGAAGAAATGAATGTGCAGGGCATGTGGTTTCAACAAGACGTCGCCACATGTCATACAGCCAGAGAAACAATTCAATTGCTACATCAGTCATTTGACTCGGAGGTTTAGGTGCATCGACATCAGCAGGGCGGTTAACTGTAAATGTGGCAGTAAATGCAGCAGTGTATACTTTTGTTTTCAATTGTTGTCTGTTTAATCCAGGACGAAAATTTATGCATGCGTAGCATCTGGATTCATCATGTCCAGTTGTGTCTTCCACCCAAATTACTGGCTTCATAAAAGACAACCTTGCACCTCCTCCATGTATCCAATTTACAAGGGTATTATAACAACTTTTGCACACTGTGTTCGGCGTAAAATTTGAACCACTTAAATCTGCTTCATCAAAATAATCACAATTTTGTCGATAGTTTTTGTTTTTTTTAGGACGATTTGACCACAAACGTAACAAAAATTATCCAATTTTGGGCACTTGTTATTTTCCATATTTATATATTTTATGTTTTCTTGTTATTCACTTTTAAAAAACTAGAGAAAAATCACTTTTACTGTTCGCGTTCGTCGGCACTGGCTGAATGACAAAAATCGATCAACTATAAATACTACGTATTTTTCAATATTTTACTGGCAGGTACTTATAAATGGGCGCATGTTTTAAGGGTACCTGGCTATATACCTGATTCACCACTTGTACGTTTCAAATTGTGCAAAACTTTCCAAATAATGAATGTGGGTGCAATTTCTGTAAAAAAAAATCATACAGGTAGTCACCGGAAAACCCCAAATAATTAAAACAGTCCACTATCCTTTTTTTCCTTTTAATTGTTCACGCACATTTATTAGCGTTTATTGCTTCGCAGTTATAAAAATCAAATAACCTTTTGTTTATTCCTTTTTTAATTAGATTTGACACTTTTTTGCATTTTTGATTTTTTATGAATTTAAAAAAAAAAATTTAATTTTTAGGCAAAAAATACTTTTTTCCCTTCATACATTAATTTTTAACTTCGAAAGTGTTGCACACATAGGAAAACGGTATAAGAACAGATTAGAGGAATTGTAATTCTTAATTTTTCTAAATTTGTTTCAGCTAAATCGGACTAGTGGTTCTCGAGTTATGTCAAACAAAAGAGCCTAAAACGTGAAAAATTCCCCTATACGATAGTTACTAACTTCAAATCGATATTAAAAATATTTTAGCAGGTACGAAGACAAAACGAATGATGCACAAGTTCTTCATTTTGGGCCTACTTTCACGTGAAATTGTCAGAATTGAGTCCCAAAATCATATGTTGTACTGTGTTATTTATATACATATAAAACTGTTTAACTTAATAAATACTAAAAGGCTGCGTAAGTGGTTCTAAAAGTTATGTATTCTATTTCACACTACTGCCAAGCAGTCTGTTTTAGTGCAAACATAAATAACAAAACAAAACTAACAAAACATGACTCTCACTAAAATCAATCAAGCATCATTCGAATAGTTTTTCTCTGCAGTTTTGTTAGTGCTTGTGTTCTCAAAACAAGTAGAACATCAAAACGAAAAGCGAGAATGACACAAAACAACACTAACCCCCTGTTTGTGTAAGACGTTTGAGTTAGAAATCTTAGCGTTTCTGTAATAGATTAAAGAAAAGTTGTACAAGTTTCCTTCAGTCTATTACAAAAACGCCAAGATTTTTAACTCAAACGTTTTACACAAACAGGGGGTAAATCATAGCAGAAACAACGAGTGCACTAGAACACGAGCACAAACATGCAAACTATGTAAAATGTTATGTATGTATATATGTATACATATATTGAAAATAAAAATTAACAAAATTTTTATATATAGGGTGTTTTTTTAAGAGGTATATAACTTTAAATTGAAATAAAAGACAAGAAAATCGTTTTAATGTCCATCAATTTGGCTTTATTGGAAGGATAATTTTATGCCATTAATGTTTAAATATGATTTTGGGCATGTGGCCGCCGCGGCTGGCTCGAATAAAGCCAATTCTACAGGTCCAATTTTCAACCACTTTTTCGAGCATATGGGGCCGTATGTTGGCAATAACGCCACGAATGTTGGCTTCCAAGTCCCCTAACGTTTCTGGTTTGTTGGCGTAGACGAGCGACTTCACATATCCCCAAAGAAAATAATCCAATGGTGTCAAATCACACGATCTTGGTGGCCAATTGACAGGTCCATTCCGCGAAATTATGCGCTCATCGAATGTTTCCTTCAATAAATCGATTGTGACGTGCGCTGTGTGGCATGTAGCGCCGTCTTGTTGGAACCACAACTCATCCACATTCATGCCATCCAATTCGGGAACAAAATAGTCGGTTAGTCGGCTCCAATTGCTGTGCACGGTGGCGAATCGATTCATTCGGGTCCTCTTCAACACTTTGTTCTACAGCGGCAATTGTTTCTTCGGTGCGCACTGTTCGACGTCTCTGCGGATGCGTATTATCAAATAGAGTAAACGTAGTGCGAAAACGATCCATGGTTAACCGAATTAATTGCTCTGATGGACGATTATGTCGACCATAAAATGGACGGAGCTTGCGGTAAACTTCGCGAACTGAACCATTATTTTCGAAATAAATTTGCACGATTTGCAAGCGTTGTTCTTTTGTCAACCTGTTCATGATGAAATGGCAAACCAAACTAAATATTAATCACTTGACAGCTGACAAAATGGCCGCCAGTTAAAAAAGTGATGCCAACTTAAAGTTCTATACCTCAATAAAAAACACCCTTTATAAGTGTACATAAGTATGTATAATATTATTTCATAGTAAATAAAACCTCTTTTCAGCTTTCATATTCTTAACGAAGCGCAATGTTTCTTTTATATGGAAAATTGTCTTTGCTATCAGAACATTCAAGCATGTTTTGAATGTTCTGTGTGAATTTTGATGTTCTATTTCATTTTTGTTTTGAAAGGCTTGGTTTTACTTCAACATTGTTCTATTGCAGGTTTGTTCTATACGCAGTATTCTTATCGTAAAGCAAAACACATCTCTTTTGAAAGTTTTGTTTTAAAATAACGACGCAATATACACACACATTTTGAAATTAATGAGAGTGCTTGTAAGCCTTTTTTTTAAGGCTTGTGCCACGCTCTAATAAATACATGTCTGAATCAAACTGCTTTTCATTAGTAATTAGTGGTTACGCTTGTGTGGCACATGGCACACAAATGGAAACCCGGCCTTAGTTGATAGTTGCTATTCGTAATAACATTTTCTCAAGTGGCAACGCAACTAAAGTTCGGTTACCATTCATAATCGAGTAGAAGTTTAAAACATTGTCATACCAATTATGAATAACCAAAAAATTATGAATTTCAAACCGTGTTTTTGTTTAATTCACTGATTTTTTTTTGGTTTGTGTAGAATTAGAAATCATAAATCAGTAAAATTTTGAGCAATTTTTTTAATATATAATTGTCTTTGTGATGATTTTTCTACCGATAACAATAATTTGCCTAGTGGACGAGTTTTTTATTTCGACATTCAAGGAGCCCTCATTTCGTGAGGTTTGGAAAAAAATATTTGAGCCACAAAATGGTGGCAGTCAGATGGGGGCAAAGGTCGCCTCATCGTACTCAAATTTGAGAGTAAAAGCAAAAAAATTTACAAAAATCATATCACTTTCCCGGGGTCACCGCTACAAGGGTAAAATGTATAACCAGCCGCCTTTAATTTTTCCCGCCCAACATCTTTTCTGAATACACCGACCGCCTAACTCCTCTCCTTACCTATCGAAGTCAAATGTATGATCGACCTGCAATATATTTTCAATACGAAGATTTTTTCTAAACATACTTATCATTCTATCTTCAACCATTAAAGTGGTCCCCATATAAAAAAAAAATAATTATTTGAGTAATTTTTTTAAGAAAGCCGCTGTTCCGCTTTTACGATGCCTCCCGGGGGGGGGCGGGGGGTAAAAAGTAGGATCAACCCACAGTAGTTTTTTATTTCAAACGTTTCCTCCCAACATACTAATGCCCTATCTCGACTCCTTGAGGGGTCTCCCTTGCAGAAGGGAAATGTTTATAAAATTTACTCGCAGGGCTCTAACTGCCCCTAGGGCGTACCTATCGAAGTCAAATGTATGATCGACCTCCAATATTTTATCAATACGAAGATTTTCTCTAAACATACTTGACATCTATTTGCAGCCATTTAAGGACCACCCCATACAAAAAAAAAGAATTTTTTGTTAAATCATTAATTTATTTTTGGCATGCGTTGGATATATATTTTAATTTAAGGCAACGACTTGTAGTAAAAATATTTTTTTCTTCTTTGTCGCGGCACAAATCACTGCTGTAATCTTCTTATAATTTTGTTTTTGCAATATCTCTAGCGCTTGGTTATAGTCTTCACGTTGTCCCAGGCATCTAGATCGCTATTAAAACAACTTATTGGTAATCCAAAGCGTAAAAAAAGTTTTCTGTCCCAGGTTTTATGTAGTGACTCAAATCCTTCATTATTTCCGGGTGTACTTCTGTGGAAGCTAAGATAATTCGCTTCACACCTGTAAAGCCAATGACTATGCGAGAACTACCTTCATCTCCACTAGCGCCGCTATTTATTTTGTCGTCTTCTGCCACAATATCATCTACTGTGTCGCTGGGTGTTCCAAAACGAGCAACGAAAAATATCAAAATCCCATGTAATATACATACAATTATATATAGACACTTTAAATTTGTAAAGTTGTTGTATTTTTATACAGACTACAACAATTAACACTAAAATTTAAAAAAAATTATTATATAATTTATACCACCCTACTAATATTGTAAATTTGAAGGTTTGTGTGTGTGGATATTTGTATCTTTGCTTCACGCCTCAATGGATTTGGATGGAATTCGATAAACGCAGGGTTCAGATTAATATATAGCTTGCTTGTAAAAAAAAAATTGTGCTTTTGATACCCCCCTAGGGGAGTCCCGGGGCCCCAGCTAGGGTAATGTAGCTTTTTCCGCTGACGGACCTTTGGCACCATCTGAACATAAACAGAGCAAAGGATGTGCACATATTTATAAAAGGAAAACAAATATTGTACGCCCGTTGTTGTCAGTTAGGTGCAGCGTCACCTAGAAGTGCCTCTGAGTTCAAAAGACGATAGAGGTGAAGCCCTTGTGGTGGAACTTCGAGGTCTAACCAGATTCAACTTCTGGTACCACGGGTGCCGGTTGCCCGACAGCTGGGCTGCTTAGAGATAAATGCATTGCGGTTGTCAAAAATTTCTGGTCCAAAATGGCTTTTGTCCTGGATACGACCCCAGGACTCTTTCACTTTTTAGTATCGGGTCCTAGTAGGCAGAGAAATTTTGGTGGCGAGCTTGCGTTCTTCTCGCGTGAGTGGTCCTCGCTGCTCTGAAGTTTTGAGTGCATGTAGCAGTCGTCAGTTTCCTTTGCTGAAATGCCGAGTTCGTCCTACCCCTCGGGGTCAAAGGGACGATTTTGGTAGGTGTGGAGTAGGCACTGGTTATTTGGCGACACAGGCATGCGTTCATTATGGATGAGTGGTTAGCTGTGCCGGCAATGGTTGAGGAATTTTCTTGGGGACCTCGCTAAGGTGTATACACAACACCTTAGCGTGGAAGCCGGAGAATTATCGTGGTGGTTGTGGTTGCTACCAAAATCGCTGGGAGAATAGTCTTGGCCTCCCAGTGTTAAATCAATGCTAGTGGTTGGTCTGACGCGGTCAGCCAGACACTATTCTAGGTGCTGTTGCCATTCAACAGAGCTGCTATGGGCACGGACATAGCAGCAGAGTTTAGATAGCTCAAAGTACCTCAGCAAGGTACTTGAATATAGAACAGGGATAACTATATTCAAAGATTGCAACCTATGTGCCTTATGGAGTGGGCCATAGGTTCATTCTAAAAGGGTGCATGGGGGCGTTGGTCTGGCGTCTAACCCACACCCGGTGCTTTGGCACACGTGAGATAAGGCCGTAACGGCAGATACTCACGTAAAGCAATTGCACCACTGTGCTTTTAATACTTTTTCTGTTTTTGATAAACTTGGTATTAAACAGTTTTTTGAAAAATTTCAGTTTCCTTCTACATGTTTAAACAAATAAATTTTTCCAGAAAATACATACATATAAATATTTTACGCCACTAATTTCTAAATAACTGGAAACAAATAAAATGTATATCTGTGGTAAAAAGCAAAAAGTGCCTAAGTCGAGATAATCTGATTTTGAGTTAATGGTATCTCCGTAATCTGCATATTTAAAAGTAAACCTGATCAAAATATGAGTTAACTCATTACTTACAGTGTGTAGAACGATGTTTGCTTAAAAAAATAAAGGTTAACAGAGATTTTCCCAATTTAACTATAAAAGAAACAGATTTCTGAAAAACTTTTTGAACGCTTGAAAGTGCTCCCCTGCATAACAGTAAAATATGACTGAAGCACTTTTTCCCTATTGCCACAGATATAAAAACCAGTACTAAAGTCATTTAAAGGTAATTTTGGCCTGCATGCAAAGTGAACAAACCGTTCTCGAGTTCCGGTGCAATATATTAGCTGCACTGCCCTATTTTCGACGCATTAAAGAACCTGTTGCGTAATAAAGGAGAACCGAAAACAGACTTAAATTCTCTGCATTAAACTCTTTATATTCCATAAATTTTTGTCTAAAGATTACAATTTTTTTTGCGGATCAGTGTTATCAGTTAAAAACTAAAAAAAATGTCTCATTTGAGTTCACAAACAAATTGTTTTTTGAAAATTTTCTCAAAATCTTATCGTCTACGTGATTTCTTTATATTATCAAAAATTTTATAGTTTCTTTTCGTTAAATGAAAATAAATTACATATGTACATACACACATACGTAAGCATATAAATTCAATTTATAACTTTATTCTTCTACTTAAAGTGTTAATTATTTTGTTTTTGTAATAAAAAGCAAAAAATAAAAAATAAATAAAAATAAAAGATTTAATCAGACGTTAGTTTTAATCTAAGTTTATACGTCTAGACTGGTCTGATATTTTTGTTTAAATACACAAACAATTATAACGTTACGTACGTATGTAAGTATGTAAAAAGGTAATAAATAAAATACAATAACAATATATTATTATTTATTTACATTTGAATTAAAATTTTTAGTTCAGTTTCTTGCAATTAAACAATCAATTATTTATGACTCGAACAATATTAGGGTGTTCTTAAATATGTGCCCATAATTATGAAAGTGGTTTAAGGGCCAATTTTTGATTTGGTAATCAAATTGTAATTATTCTTAAGTTCTATATAAATAGAAAAATTGTGTTTTTCAGTGCATTTTTAAATAATATTTAAATGCCTAAGCTTGTGCATTTAAATTATGTTTAAGTTTTATGAGCGTACCATATGTTTTTGTGCGTGTGTGTGTGTGTTTATTGAAAACATACATACATATACATGAACATCATGTAGTCGTATTGAAAAGAATTTGTGTAATTTTCATAAATATATAAAAATATACAATACATAGTTTCATATCATGGAATAACCACAGCTGCTTTTAAAAATGCCTTCACTTAGTATTTGGATACTGACTGGTCCCATTATAATATCAGCTTTTCATTCAATAGCATTATATTTTGCAAAAATCTCACGTACAGAAAAATATATACGGAAGCAATACCATCAAGTTTTTGTTCTGTCAATGACAGACAAACTTTCAAATCAGTTACGACAATAAAATAATGTACTTTGTTAACACAAGAGCTTTAATCAAACATTAGTTAAGCGTTATGCCGGCCATACACTACACAAGTTCAGTGCTCAAGTCTGGCACTGCGTAAACTAAGCTTGTGACTCACAATATACAAGTAAACAGTGCAGTTTTTATTTTAAAGCTATAAGTGAAGAAGACAACATGTGCAAATACTGCTCTATTTTATTAATTGCTGTGGCAATAAAAACAGCCTAATCCTAAATGTGTTAATCTTTTTAACAGCCATTTCTCTATTTGCATCGGGGTATTTTTCCTTTAGTTTATTAATTAATTTTTCGTAGGCTTCGACTTTCATAATTCTATTGCTATAATCACTGCTTTTAATGCGCCATAATGCAGGCGATTCTTTGTATAATTCTAGGAACTCTGTCCAGAATATTTTTTCTGCGCTCATTTTTTGAAATCACGACAAAACTGAGCGTTTGCAACATACACTACACAAGTTCACTGTACAGTTTTCAAACTTGAGCAAATATCAAAATCGTTTTGATATTTTACGCAGTAGCTGACTTAAGCTGATTAGGTAGGTGCCCTTATGGGAATATTAAAAAAATATTCTGCTTAGGTAAATTATTTAATGTATAAATATCCATACTGAAATATTCATACAGTAGCCAGCAAATCTAAAGACACACCACACACACATATATAATTAAATAATTTTCGACTTTTCTTTTGATTTCAAAAACTAAGCCGCAAAAAATTACAAAAAAAAAATACAAGAGCAACGGATAATTAATAAATTAACTAAAAAAATTATAATAAGCTTAATTTCATAAATGTAGAATTATACAAGAAAATAAATCAAAAGTGCCTGGATCAAAAAGTTTTTTATTAGAGTTTTTTTGTGAATTGTTACAATTTAAGTTAAACATTTGTTAATGCACTATAATCCCAGTAAAATATTGTTTTTATTAAAGATACATTGAAATTGATTATTGAGGGGTTAGTCGGATCCTATGAGCACTTCAGTATGCATATCAGGGAACCTTTACACAAAAATTTCTAAGATCAACTAGAAATGTTAAGTTAAACTTCCATTTAAACAAGTGAGAAAGAAGTTCAACTAATATCAAAGTTGAAACAAGAACTCAATAATGAACATGTTTTTTTATTTTCTTACTTTACCACATTGCTATATTGGCTTACTTTTTTTCAGCTCGAATTGTAGTTGTAAGGACTATGTAAAGGAAATAAATGTGTACTAGTATTTATACAAAAAAATTAAAAACCTGACTGCTACCAACTTTGAACCGTTAAATATCCTAAATGGTTATCCGAAATGAAAAATGATAAGAGAAACCTAAAGATAATTTTAAAATATCTGTCGAATGATACCTATTTTTGATATAGTTCGCCGATTTTTTATTTTATTCGTGTTTGCAAAATGGCGTCTGTTGGCCGCCATATTGAATTTTGACAACTGTCATGTCTTTAGTGGCACTCCCAGCCCGGGAGTCCCAGTATTAAGGCAAATCCATTGACGTAAGAATCATCTGAATCGGTCCACGCTTTTGGTTTATATAGTGCCGCAAAGGAACACTTACACATACATACATTATACATACATACATACATACACACACACACACATACATAGGCTGACAAACATAATACCCTTCTTTGCGTTACGCAGTCGTGTGAAAACAACAACATTATATTCAAGTGTTCGCGGTCAAAAATACTTGTGTGGCAACACTCTATTAAAAAACAAAACCAGCCATTCATTGCTTGAGCAAGAATGGAGTGTTGCCACACAATTATTTTTGACCAGCTGCAGTCAAGTTAATAATTAGTATTTTTTTTTTTTTTTTTTTTTTTTTTTTTGGGGAATTGTTACAATTTAAGTTTGATCCCAAATTATTATTTTACTTATGCAATTAATGAGAATAAATGAGTTTTTATTAGCCCAATTCACAATCTTGTGCAAATGGTCTTGCATCGTTGCATGTGCAAAATAGTATAGCATATTGATATTCACCACTTAACAATTCTTAGTGGTGAGTATCAATATACTATACCACTTTGCACATGCAACGATGCAAGACCATTTGCACAAGATTGTGAATTGGGCTATTACGTTTGGAAAATGTTTATAAACTTCATTCAATCAGGATTGCATTTCCTCAAAAGTCGTTTGACTATGTAGGATAGTGAGCAGCAGCCTTTAACTGCATGAAATTTTATTCGTATTTTATAATTAGTCATGCCAGAGGACCGTTTCTCAGAGCTTAAAAGTGTTGTAATACAAGTAAAATAGTTGTGCAAATACTCCTATATTTTTTATATAAAAAAAATCCAGTTAAAATCACCTCTCGTGGAGGTGATGTTAACTGAATATTTCGGATGTTTGCCACCCTGCGAATTATCATATTACATACCTAATGGCATCGATAGGCCTTTCAAACGAAGAAAACATTTCGATGATACTCTTATCTAACACACATTTTGTTTTAATTAAATTTAAAGATAGGAAGCGTTCAATGAAACACTCAATTGAAGGTTAGCCGCGAATAACGTTGCAAGTGACAAAATAATATTTTTTCAGGAGAGCCAAAAACCGTACTTTAAAGAAAGATTGTTTTTCTCGTTTAATTTTTTTTTTTAGCTTATCGAAAATAATGATAGTTAGCCTTAATTTTTCTTTTTGTATCTCTGTTACGTACATACATATCAATTATTTTTGACAATTTCGTTGGCATAATTTTTGTTAGTTACGAGTACTTACAAAGTTCCTCCACGTACTGACTGTTTGTAATTGTATTTTGGCGGCGATAAGATGCATAATTTTGGATGGTTTGATGTTTAAACAACGCAAAAGCGTAATGTTAACTGTTATCTTTGGAAAAACTGGTTTTGTAAAAATTGTCTTTTACAAAATTATTCGCGGCTGTGCTTTAATGGTATACGAACACGAGCCCAAACACACAACAGCTCTAACACATCACTTTTGTTACGAGCACAACACCATTTTAAGATAAGAACTTCGACTGTTGGCATAAAATAGTAAATAAATTATGCTAAACCAAAAAAGTAAATAATAAAAAAAATAAATAAAAATATGCTATAAAAATAAACAATGTAAAAAATTATAGTTTTTTTTTAGCAAACTGAGTGATCATCGCGTGACAGTATGATGCCACTCAAGCAAAACTTTTGTTTTTTTTGACAAATTTTCAACCCACATTATCGTGTTGTATGATTTTGTTTTTTTTTGTTTTGGTTATTCATTAACACAACTCATTGAAATTATGTAAATTATTTAAGTTGGTTTTCATAATTAAATGCGTATTTATGTTTTAGAAGAAAAATACGATTAATAATAATATATATTTAATTTGACACGAAATTTCCATAATTTTGCAATACTTTTACGCAAAAAAAAACACAACGTTTTTAAATTGCCGATGTAACTGTAGTGCAAAGAAGAATCTGGGTTATTCGCCCTGCATAGACTTGGGTGGAACTCGTTTACTAGTTCGTGGGGTCTACTGCGTAGTTCGAAACGGAAGAAAATGCTTTCTAAGTTTTATGCTTATAACATGTAAATTCGAAAGCAATTTCTTTCGTTTCGAATTACAGATTAGACCCCCAGTTTTGAGACAAAGCGATGTAAGTTGATCATGGGTTTGTGTCTAAAATGAACTACTGAAAGAGTTCGACATATTTCTAGCGCTATAACAAAAATAATATAAGTTTTTTTTAATTTTAATTTTGGTGCTAAATCTACATCAACTGACACCACGCACAGTGGACCAAACACAAAAGAACGCTGATGAAGGTTTAGTGATCTTCGAAAATAGCTAGTTGTTCCGTTCTACTAAGTGTTTCTCAGAATATTTACAATTAACTTTGATGTTATTTGTTCATTAGCAATTATCACATGTAATTTGTCTTACACAACGATATGAACTTTAGCCTAACCAAATCATAAATATAGAAATTTTTTTATATTGTCCGCCAAAAACAGCATTTCTTCGTGCAAAAAATTTTTTTTGCAGAAATGAAGGAACTTTTCCCCCCCATTTTCAATATAACTTAGGCCGAGTACACACTGTGGCATTTTGTGACAAATATGGCAAAAATAACAGTGGGAACTAGTGGCAACGTTTGTCATTTCCGATATTTTTCGTTGTGTGGTATTACCAAAAAAAAAAAACTGTTTACGTATCTGAGGTAAACAGTTGTGATAATAAGTTGGCTGCATTGCAAACACAAAAAGAAAATGTCAGTGTGTTGACATTTTAACATTGAGAAGATACCGAAACAATTTTAAATGTGTGCTAGTATAAAAATTTTAAAGTATGGAAAACGAAAAAGAAAGTGGAAAAGCATAGGAGAGTGCGAGAGAAGTTCAAGCGTCCTGGACGCATGACATGACGACACAGCTAATTCAGCTTGTGAAGGTTCCTGAGGCTGTATGGAAACATACATATTTATGTTATGTAGCACTTATAGGCATAGAAATGCAAAAAGGGGCAGAAATTTCGGGGGAGTTAGGTTTTCATGCACATGAAATTTTAAACCAACTGGCATCCTGCTTCCGTAAACTGAAATGCAGAGTACAATCCCAGCAAAAAATGGTGCTTCGCTGGAAGCACCTATGTAAGTGCTCTTTTGGTATGTAAGCGCTTACCCCATGCATGAAATTTTGCATGATTTTTATATGGGATTCTTCGCGTAGAAGCTCCGCCACGTCGATTTAAAATGGGATGCACTGTGTGCTTTAACGCGCTTCCGAAGCGCTTATTTTTGTGTTATATTAAACTACACCTTTCAAAATGTTTTTATGGAAGGGATATAAGAAGCCAAAATAGAAAAAAAAACAGAAAACGAAGCTATAAAAATGCAAAAGAGACTTAATAATAAGCAATTTAGAAGCAATTGCTTCGAAATCTCGATTATTTTTTTGCTCGGATAGAATCCTTTAGTGGCACGCATATTAAGCTCTGGTCTTTTCCACCACTTTCTTAGCCGTTTTTTAGATTTGCTTAATTTTTTGCTAGTTATTGATAAACACACGCTGGTACTAGCCAATTGAATAATTTTGCGATTATCCATTTGTATAAATATTAATTAACAAACAATACGAAAATCAAAGTCTCACAATGATAAATGAAACGACATTAAATGTAATTATGTCAAAATTAGTTCTTGATGTAGACAACGATACCGTATTGCCATTATTTAGGGATGGGACTCTTTCTGTCACAAAGACACAATTAAATTTTGTGTCATAGAAAAATTTGATGGGAACGGCATTGCAAACATATGAAAACGACACCACAAAATGACAACATTTGAAATGGCCAATGTAAACTCGGCATTACAGAGAGTCCTAATTTTTTTCTAACAATATAATAATTGTGAATTGAGTCTTTCAATTGAATTGATTCTTGGCCACACATTTCATAAACTGAATTGAAAGATTTTCAATCAACTGTCAAATTTATATTTTTTCACAATTACAAATTTAAAAATTTAAAACTTCTATTGCATTTATTCATTAATTTTTATATTTTTATTTAAAATTCATTGAAATTAAATACAATTTTAAAAATATATACATAACTTCTTCTACACAAAATAAAGCTACAAACATAAATTTTGACAGATAATCAAGAGACTCGAACCACACACAGCACAATCGAATTGAAAGATTTGCTAGTCAACATGAAAATAATAATAATAATTTTTTTATAGATTTAAGATTTGAATACTTATTGTTAGTTCATATTTGAAGATACAATAAATAATAAACATGCATTTAAAAAAAAAAAAAAAAAAAAAACATGAAAAATCAAAATCTTTTGATTTTTCTTAAACCAACTCGACAACTGCCAAACTAATCAATTGACAAAGCCATATACGCTTTGATTTGGACAACTACCGACTCAATTGAAAATTGAATG
Organism: Tachina grossa; assembly: GCA_949987645.1. Classification (NCBI taxonomy): domain Eukaryota; kingdom Metazoa; phylum Arthropoda; class Insecta; order Diptera; family Tachinidae; genus Tachina; species Tachina grossa. The sequence goes on along the minus strand of OX465278.1, from coordinate 43,737,640 downwards.
GAATCGTGTATGGGGTGCTTAAAGAAAATAAATTTTAATTTTCTTGTTTTTTAAAATAAATTAACATACATATTTAAAAAGATACGTTCTCTTTTGCCGATCGCGTGTCCCCTTTAACTGAGCGTGGCGTCCTCTTCGTTTAGAAATGGCAACCCTAGGTGTAGATTACATACTTTCAAAACAATGTGCATAATCAAGCAAAAAACTGTCGCGATAGGAGGGGGACTAAATGAAAAATATACAAAAAAACAAATAATTAAATTAAAAAAAAAAAAAAATAACACAAACAAATTAAGAAATTAAAAGGCAAAAATAAATTAAAAAACGAAATAAAAATCACAAAGAAGAAGAATAAGATTAAAAACTTTTAATAAACTCTGCCAACTGCCGGCAAAGCGGTGGGTATCAAATATGTACACAAGTATGTATGTATTTACATATGTATGTACATATATATATATATATATATATATATATATATATATATATACATACATATTTCGTGGGTCTTTTGATACACGTGCAAGCAATTTAAAAACAAATTAAAATAAAAATAAATAAAATATGAGAAAAATAAATAAAATAGCTTTAGAAAGATCACAATGACGTTGGTAGAATGCCCTACAAAGATTTAATCAACCCAGCTAAAAAAATATGTATGGAACATATATGATATCCCATATATGGTTCGGATCCAAAAAATGAGGATATATGGGCGTATATGATTATATATATTCATACATTTTCATACATGTACGTGTAAATATTCCCTCTACAGTATGCAAAGTTCATATTCATACTGTCTTGATTCACAAAATCGCACTGTTGTGCAATAAATTAAATTACTAAAATTCCTTTTTTTTAGATTTTGAACAGGGAGGTTGTATTTAATGAAACATTTCTTTGGACAAATAATTCAAAACGAACTAAAAGTCATTTCATTTGTGTTTTTTATGGGAATTGTTACAATTTAAATTTGAAATTTTTAAACGCACTAATAATCCCAAATTAATATTTTACTTATTAAGTAAAATATTTTTTTATTAAAAATACATTAAAATTGATTATTGAGGGGTTTAGCTGGATCCTATGCGCATTTCACTGTTGCTAATGCAGATCATCAAGGAACCTTTACCCAAAGCTTCTTAGAACAACTGGAGTTATTATATTATCAACTTTCATTTAAACAAATGAGAAGCTCAATAACAAATAACAAAGTTGAAACAAGAACTCAATAATCAACATGTTTTTTATTTTCTTGCTTTACTATTGCTACATTGGCTGACTTTTTTCAGCTTCAAATTGTAGTCGTAAGAGTATGTAAAAGAAGATAAATGTAAATAACAACAACAGCTATTTAAGAATAGAGTGTTGCCACACAAGTATTTTTTTGACCGGGTGCAGTCAAGTTAATAATTAGTGTTTTTTATGGGAATTGTTACAATTTAAGTTCAAAATGTTTAAACGCACTAATAATCCCAAATTAATATTTTACTTATTAAGTAAAATATTTTTTTATAAAAAATACATTGAAATTGATTATTGAGGGGTTTAGCTGGATCCTATGCGCATTTCACTGTTGCTAATGCAGATCATCAGGGAACCTTTACCCAAACTTTATTATAAACTTTCATTTAAACAAATGAGAAGCTCAATAACAAATAACAAAGTTGAAACAAGAACTCAATAATCAACATGTTGTTTATTTTCTTTCAATGTATTTTTAATAAAAAAATATTTTACTTAATAAGTAAAATTTAATTTGGGATTATTAGTGCTTTTAAAAATTTTAAGCTTAAAAAGTCATTTCATTCATAATTTTAAGTCAAAAGTTGAATCAATTATTTCAAAAATACAAAACTCATATTCGTACATAAAATTTAATTTAAGAAATCAGTGCCTCGTTTCTGTAAGGAATGTGAGAAGTTTTCGAGTCGAGAAAATTGTTATCATCCTGTGAAACACAGGGTGAGTAAGAAAAAAACTGTATTTATTAATATTTTTTGTAAGTTTTTATGTGAGTAACCCTGTGTAAAATAGGACAACTAATATAATTATTTAATTTATCTCGATGCGAGAACTTCTCACAAGTTACAGAAACGGGGTACAGATTAAAAACTAATGCAATTAATTATAAAAGAACAAATAATCCGTCTAACAATAGTTTTCAATATAATTTTTTCAGTAATATGCACTTTGTTTCTTATCTAGAGAAGTCTTTTATTTGCGATAAAATTAATGACTGTATTATCCTTTTGATTATTTGATCCACTATGTATAAAATCATACAAGAATGTTTTTTTTCTAACAAACGTTTTTCTTTTTTAAACGTACGTAGGGTACACATATAAACTTTGCATACCGTATGTATTTTCTAATGGATTTCCAATTCGCCAGTGATAAAATCCAAGCATTTTTGATTGCAAAAACGATCTTATGTGAGATATCATGTATGCATACATTCTTATATTGCTCCATATATTAAATCTTATTTCTATATATGGATCCACATATGAAGAGCTTCATAATGAAATTTTCATATATGAACTCATATATTATAATACATTTCATATATTAGTCCATATATTAGTTCATATGTAATAGTTTTACAATGTATAATCCCATATATTTCCATACATGAATTCATACATACTCATATATAGTTATATACTTTCATATATTAAACATACATATATGGACAATATATAATTTTTTTTAGCTGGGAAGTGAAAAACTTATTTATACATAATTTTTTTGTTGCAGTTGTTTGCTCAAGAGTTGGCGGTTTCGGAATTTAGTACAGCGTGGCGCAAAATTGGTGGTCATAACATTCTAGGTTGGGGTGATAGAAATCTATATTTGCAACCTCACAATAGTAGTTGTTAAGTGGAAATATATACATATATAGATAATATGGCGCCAAGTAGCTTCCGCTAGTGTTGATACACCTTTGTACAAGTTTGAGCGCATTTCTCGTGCCTTACCGACAATTTCGTTGCTACAAATATCGACAGAGGGCGTTGTGATATTCATTAGCTTAGACAATAGAAATAGAGAAATCTTTGATGTTGATATGACTGGCCAGAGATTGAAGCGCTGGCTCTCGCAGACCGTCATTTCCTTTGCAGTCAACACACTAAATACTTCCGCCGTAAGAAAGGAACTTCCTCTTAGGTTTAGCAGTAAACATTTAAGAAATTTATTATTCGACATATTGTCAGAAGCTTATTTTAATTTGAAATTTATTTGCTAGTGGTTTAGCGTTGTCTATATAAGATAAGAGGTTTGTGACTATTCAAAATGTGTGGTTGAAGTCTACTGATGATTTTTTACAGCAACAATGAAATACATATATATACAACGCTGAACCACTAGCAAATAAATTTTAGCAGTAAACTTTCAAAATGCTTTCACTCATTTATTTCGTTTTTTTATTGCCCTACTAGAATGAGTCGTTAGCACTTTGTTATTTTAGAAAATGTTTGAAACTATTGTACAGTGTTTATCTTCCCATTATACATGCATATGTGTCGTTCATTGTAACACACTGAGAGAAAATCCTTCGTAAATGCAATAATTTTGACATTAGATTTATGATTTTGCCATTATTTTTCAAACAATGCAACGCTTCATTCACATTACGAAAATTGTTTCATTAGCTGAAAAAATGTCATGTATACAAGGAAATATTTTCATTCATGTAACGACATGTTTTTTACTAAGCAACGTACATTTTCATATTTTAAATGAAAAATGTAATTATTGCAATGAAACTTTTTAGTTTATACAATGAAGTGAGTTAGTCTTACATATTTTTAACGAACTATTTCAACAACCCAGCAAAAAAATAATCGAGATTTCGAAGCAATTGCTTCTAAATTGCTTATTATTCAGGGCTATCATGAATAAAATTACGCGTGAAATTTTTAACGGGGAACAATTCCAACTAATAAGAAGTAATAGGGAAAACAAAAAATTCTAATTGGAAAAGGGAGAAATTGAATTTCATTAATGATAGCACTGAGTGAGGGCCATTATTACAACTTAAAGTTAGTTAAAAGTAGGATTTTATCGGACGTATAAAAACTTTATCGGTTGCAAAATTTTTCTTTAAACTAAAGTGAGCGATAAAATACAGGCAAGTTTATCCTACCTGGTAAGATAAATCCAATTTGCAATAATGGAAAGCTTTTTATACGTTCGATAAAATCCTACTTTTAACTAACTTTAAGTTGTAATAATGGCCCTAAGTCTCTTTTGCATTTTTATATAGCTTCGTTTTCTGTTTTTTTTTCTACTTTGGTTTCTTATATCGCTTCCATAAAAACATTTTGAAAGGTGTAGTTTAATATAACACAAAAATAAGCGCTTCGGAAGCGCGGAAAAGAACACAGTGCATCCCCTCTGCCTTACGACGATGCAATAACGTAAGCGAATGACGAAATTTAACACAAACACTACGAAGTCAGTCGGCTGTTTATATTCAAACTCTCAAAGTTTTTTATAGATCATCCTCTCTCGCTTACCTGTATACAAAATTGAATTGTGCACAAAAATAAATATGTGCTTCGGTAGTTCAGTGGGTAGTGTTCTAGCCTAACATACGGAAATCCTGGGATCGACCTTTATTCAAAATTAAAAAAAAAAAAAGTAAAAAAATAAAAAGCAAATTTTTTAAGTAGACGTATATTCTTGCTGAATTCAGGTCACTCCGGCAGGCATGAAAGAATCACATTTTAGATCGACGTGGCAGAGCTTATACGCGAGGAATACCATATAAAAATCATGCAAAATTTCATGCATCGGGTAAGCGTTTACATACCAAAAGAGCACTTGCAGCGAAGCACAATTTTTTGCTGGGAACATTCTTCATATAACGTTTAATTTTTTGGTGATATCTATCATTGTGTTTAACAACATTAGTGTCCGGCACAAGAGTATTTATAAGACTTTTCAAGACATGAGAGATTTTTTTCAATGCTTTACTACAACGAAATATTCTAAAAGAATCGCTAAACAACACTGTTGGCAAGACAAACCACCGAAAAAAATTACTTGCCAACAGTGTTGCTTAGCGATTCTTTTAGAATATTTCGCTGTAGTAAAGCATTTGAAAAAAATTTCTCATGTCTTGAAAGGTCTTATAAATAGTCTTGTGCAGGACACCAAACAACATAAGTCATTGTTGTAATGACTCTGAATGTTTTTAATTAGCATTGTATTTTATTAATTATTCAACTTACGTATGTATATTGCCACAGGTATCAGAAAAATGCTTGTATGGATATGTATAATTGGCTTCCCCGACCAAGATTTTAACTTGGAACTTATTGCGTGGTAGTCAACGCGCTTACCGCTGCAGCCACAACAATCTCATATATTTAGATACACACTAATTGCATATACATACCATCATCAATGAAATTTTAATCCAACATTATTTAATTGATCTAATTAATTCAGCATTATTTAATTTATTTGTAAAAGTTATAACTTAAAAATAAATATACATACATATATAAAAAAGTAGCAAACTGCTAGCTAGCAGCAGAAGTTTTCTTCATTATAGTTACGAAAATATTTCATTAAAGCTGCATCAAAACTAAAGTTTGATCTTTGATCTATGAACTTTAAACATCTCACATGTCCACACTCACACTCACGGGCACGACCAATAATAAAGAAACTCAACAATCCTTAATATTCTCTGCGAATAAAACTGAATTGTTAAACCAGCTCAAAATAAGTTTTATTTATCAACCAAGCGACCGAACAATCTTCTTTTATGTCATCTAATTAATTTAAAATATTTTTTTTGTATGAATTCTACATAACAACATGTATTTAAGTTTCTCATTACCTGAATGAATATTATTTCGTAACATTAATGATACTACGAAATGTAAAATATTAAGCACTAGAAAGGTTTCATTCCATTAATGAAATTTGCATCAATATAACGTAATGTTTCATTTTATTAATGAAATTGGTCGTTATATTAATGAAAGGGGTTCAACGTAACGCTTTCACTCCCGTTACGAAGAGAATTAAAAAAAAGCAAAAATGCATAAAAACAGTAAATAATACATGAAGCTGTGTAAAGTATTTCATATTAAATATAAATTTTTTAATATAAAATATTACCAAACAAGATTATCCAAAATATGTATACACCCAGCTAAAAAAATTATATTTGGTTCATATATTTTTACTATATGAATGTATATGAATATGTATGAATTCATGTATGGAAATGTATGGGATTATACATGGCAAAACTGTTATATATGAACTAATATATGGACTAATATAAGAAATGTATTATAATATATGAGCTCATATATTCAAATTTAATTATGAATCTCTTCATATGTGGATCCATATATAGAAATAACATGTAATATATGGAGCAATATAAGAATGTATGCATACATGATATCTCACATAAGATCGTTTTTGCATTAAAAAAAGCTTGGATTTTATCACTGGTGAATTGGAAATCCATTTCAAAATAGATACGCTATGCAAAGTTTATATGCGTAACGTCAACGTTTAAAAAAGAAAAACTTTTGTTACAAAAAAAAAAAAAAAACCATTCTTGTATGATTTTATACATTGTGGATCAAATAATCAAAAGGATAATACAGTCATTAATTTTATCGAAAACAACAGAATTCTCTAGATAAGAAACAAAGTTCAAATTACTGCAAAAAACTATATTGAAAACTATTGTTAGACGGATTATTTTTTCCTTTATAATTAATTGAATTAGTTTTTAATCTGATTTCTTAAATTAAATTTTAAGTACGAATTTGAGTTTTGTGTTTTTTAAATAATTGATTTACCTTTTGACTTAAAATGAGGAATGAAATGACTTTTACTTCGTTTTGAACTATTTGTCCAAACAAATGTGTCATTAAATACAACCTCCCAGTTCAAAATCTAAAAAAAGTAATTTTAGTCATTTAATTTATTGCACAGCAGTGCGCTTTTGTGAATATGAACTTTGCATACTGTAGAGGGAATATTTACACGTACATGTATGAAAATGTATGAATATATATAATCATATATGCCCATATACCCTCATTTTTCGGATCCGAACCCTATATGGGATATCATATATGCTCCATACATATTTTTTTAGCTGGGCATTGGAAAAAGTACAATTGTATCATTATTTCCATACGAATAAACTTTTCTTGCAAGTTTTTACAAGTAAAGCGTTCATTTACTTTTTCGTATCTGGGAGAGTAATTTTGTAAATTTCTGCCTTGCTCTCTCGTTGCAAGTTTCTGCTAGATAAGTAAATGAACACACCTAATGTAAACCATTATGACACTATGATTTTTAAGACTTGACTTGACTTGTATTACAATACTTGTAAGTTTTTAGAAACATGCTCCAGCAGAAACTGAACGGGAAAAAATTTAAGTTTAATTACTTACAGCCTTATTTATAAAAATTAATAAGTCTGTATAAAGGGTTTCTAAAACAAATTTTCTTAAAAAAATTTATTTTATAAAGCCTTAATAATTTTATAAATAATTCCATTAGAATTTTCTTATTTGTACTTTAACTTTAAGGTTTTCAAACTTCTAATTGTTATTTTTTCTTCTTTTTTTCCAGTGTTCAAGCCGCCAATATAATATGGATGACCTCGAATTGGACCAGGTAACTCAAGTGATTGGTTATCATCCTCGTTTCTTGGATCATTTTTTAAGAACTCAAAATTTTATTATGAATGGCGATGGACCACTGCCATATGACTTTCGCTATTATATGGCCATAATTGTAAGTATTAGCAAACATTTTTTATTTGAATTTTGAAAAAGGGAAGCACATGTCAGCACATGGTCCGTATTATGCAAAAGAAACTGATTGAAAGGTTGCCCCTTTATAGTAGGGGGCTATCACTGTGTCATTTAATACAAATACACAATACAAATAATATTAGGTCTTCTGACGAGCTTAAAGTAATATTTTAAAATTTCAGGGATATCGAAAAAATTGGCTTTTCCATCTCTGTGGGGTGTCATTTATCTTTCATACCAAAAATATTTATATTGTTACGAAAATAGCCGTCGACAGGTTTAAAGCAGGATTACACAAAAATATTCCTACAGGGTCAATGTGACGAATAATCTAGAATAGCAGCAAACAACTAAATAAGCTTGATTAGACGTAAACAAGCAAAAGCAACTACAAAAAAACGTCTGCTTATTAAGAGGATTCACATATTTACACACATACATACATGGTAATTAAAACGAAAAGCAAAAGATAAACAACCACCGTGTATTGCTTAGTTAATGATGTACACACGCATGCATATACACATGTATGTACATAATTACCACATGAACTTAATTAGGCACTTTGTAAACAACATTTAAGATGATAATGATCGTCCAGGTATTTGTGTGGAATATAAAAAGAGGTGACGCATCCAATGAGTTAGTTAGTTGCAGTTGTGAGTCAGTTGCGAACAAGTTAATCAGTTGCGAGTGAACAAGTCAGTTGATAATTAAGTTGTGAATTAATAATAGTCTGCGATACAGTGGTGAGTTGATAGTTAAGAGCAGTCTGTGCTTTACACGTGAGTTGGAGTAAAGGAGAAACTATAGGACAGTCTATAGTGACAGCAAAGTCTGTCGTGGAATTGAGATTATTGTGGAGTCTATCGTGTCGACTGGAGTAAAGGGAACAGCGCAGCGAATAGACGTGTGTAAGGGTGTAAGTAAAGCCGTGAGTCTTTATTGGTGTATCAACTGTGAGTGTCGGCAGAGTGAGTGCCGTGTGTAACAAGCAGCAGACAAAGAGGTATTGGTGTATCAACTGTGAGTGAAGGCAGAGTGAGTCTCGTAAGTGACAAGTAGCAGACAAAGAGGTGTCACGTGAATACTTGCGCAGCCAGCTAAGAGACTTGTGTAAACTACAGCGAGGAAAGCGTAGTGGTAACCAGTTGTGAATATTTGTGTGTAATTCAGTAGTTTAAGTTGTATTAGTGTATTTAAGCTGTTGATTAATTTAGTTTAAGTGTATTTGTAAATAAAACTTGTATCATTCTTAACCCTAATTACTACACTCGGGTCTTGTATTCATTTGCAAATCTTCGGGTCCACGGAAAAGCGTTTTTATAGAGAGAAAAACGTAACAATATATATTAAGTAGATGTAACTGTACATCAACTGAAAAAAATTATATTAAAAAACAGACATAACGTCAAAAAAGCTGACTACGAGTCTGAACACAATGTAACGAGAATTCATTGCGGTGCGGTTTTTCATACAAATTTGAAGTAAAAACCCGCAGTGCGGAACGACATAAATTTAAAATGTATTTTATTTTCATTGCGGACTTTCTTATTCTCTCAATTTTTGACACTCTTTCTCTTTCTGATGTTGCCATAGTTTTTGAATAATTGGCGGTGTTCACAACATTATTGTGAACAAAGAACTTGATTTTGAAGTTAAAAAATTTTTGTCATAAAATATAAAAAATATATCAAATATATCTGCGAATGTATAAAATGTTAATCATTTTTTTGTTTTTAGCTACTGCCATTACAAAATATTTAACACAAAGAGTAAATTTTTTATAAAAATGTATGAACAAAAAAATTAATAAAAATTTAAACAAACAATGACAAGTATTGCCGTCGCCGTCTTCCGTTGTATTATGTTTATTTTACATAAAAAATATATCAAATATATCTGCGAATGTATCAAATGTTAATCATTTTTTGTTTTTAGTTACTGCCATTGCAAAATATTTAACACAAAGAGTAAATTTTTTATAAAAATGTACGCACAAAAAAATTAATAAAAAATTAAAAAAACAATGGCAAGTATCGCCGTTGCCGTCTTCCGTTATATTATGTTTATGTATTTTTCTCTCCCGCAACGAGAAATCGCACCGCACCGCAAACATTGTGTTTAGAGACCAGTGGTGACAAAAATAAAACTATAGTTGTATGTGTGAGAAAAATTGTCTTAATCGTCTCTGAAGTACATCGAAAAAAATAAATATTTGCAACAAATGCAGTTTAGTGAAGCAGGTCAAAACATATAAAAAGGAGTCTATATGATAGAAAATTAAAAAATAAGGAATAAAAATTAAATAAAAAAGTTGCGGGCGACCCATATTTTCCGAGTTACGGCGCTGTAAACTTTTCATAGGAAACTGTGTAGAAATTCCAAAAATAAATTTTTAAATAGCTTATCTGATAGAAACTTGAAAAATAAGAAGAAAAAATTAAACAAAAAATTGGCTGCGACCAATACTTTCCAAGTTATTGGTCTTTTAAGTTTTGATATTAAATGCAGTTTAGTAAAGCTGCTCCAAAAAAAACCAAAATGACTTTTTAATATATATTCATTTCTTTCCTTAAAAGTTTTGTAACATAAAATACATTGAATGTCGCAAAAAGCATTACTGATCATAGAATATTTTTCGCATACCACTTTTTTTCTTTCACTGTATCAATAAAGAATTTCATACAGCCGCTGCGCATGTGTTATCGTCACTGTTTCATTGACGACTAAATGGAAGAGAATAAGAATATGTGTGATTTATTTGTGCAAATTGTGCCCTGAAACTGACATCATTGGTTTAGACTCTACAACATGAAGAAAACGTGTGGAAAGACAAAACTAAAGAAAAGGTATTAATTACAGGGTGGCAGATGAATTTTGCTACATTAAGAAAGTAGAATAACTTTTTTTGTAATGCATGAAATTTATTCCATCTTAATTCATTTGAAAGCTTATTAAATTGTTTAAAAATAAATAGTTTAATTAGTCTTAAAGATATTTTCATTTAAATACCCGCCATACTGGTTGATGCAGGTGCGGCATCTTAGCAAAAAGTTATTCATTACTGCCCGAAAAGTTGAGGCGAGAATTGCAGCTATTGTCGCTCGAATGGATTGTTTTAGTTCATCCACATATCGGTCGGTACGACTTGTATACTTCTTGTTTTCAATAACTCCACAAGAAAAGGTCCGGTGGAGTTAGGTTAGATGACCTGGGTGGCCAACGGAAGGTTGAGTTTTCTGAATGAAATAAGCCTGTAAGGAAATTTTCTGCATAATTAGGCAATAACCGACTGACCTATGTCAGCTGCACCATTTTGCTGAAACCACACAGAGTTGAAAGGGCTTCTTCTTCGGCGTTGTTCCGGATATAATAAATCTTTTAGCAGGCTAAAGTAACGATCACCATTAACCGTAACGCTGCGTTTTTTTTTTTCCAAAAAAGTATGGCCCGATAATACAGCGTTAAGAAACACCACACTTTGACGCGAATTGAATGCAACTCCCTTTCATGCAGTATTTCTGGGTTGTAACTACTACATATGCGACAAATTTGTTTGTTAAAATTGCCGTTCAGATCGAAATGAGCCTCATCAGACATGTAAAAAAAAATTCATCAAGTTCTCGTCCTTTCCCGCCTTTTCCAGCATCTGGCAAAATTCCAAGCGAATCGCCAAATCTGCTGCATTAAGTTTATTAGTTATTTTAATTTGGTAGGGTAATAATGTCAAATCCTTATGCATTACTGTCTGGAAAGTCTGCTACTGACACCCACTTGAGCAGACAGATCTCCTTGTTGAAACACTGGGGTTTCTTTTTTATGGCAGCAGATACGGAAGCAATAGTTTCTGTTCTGTTCGAATGGAAGGATTTCGATTATAAAGCCTTCAGCCTCAGCCGCCAATTTGTCTGATTTGGTCTGGTCCTAGCCCCCGCCGACCAAAATTATACATCGGCCTTGTTATTTACTATTAATACGTTATTGAGAATCACAATATGCAAACATAATAAGTTTAAAAGCCTCAAACAAAATTCTATACAAAACAATGATCTTTATTCGACCTTGCATCTATTTTATTTTCCACCATCTTTTTACAATTAGCTGTCGCAATCAAAAAATGACAATATCACCAGAAATATACTAAAACTGTTGTCTCTAACGTATCTCTACTCGCGCATAAAAGGAAAGTTGTCGACATTTTAACTAGTGCAATTGTCGCTGGAGAAAAAGTATTGACATAGAGACATATGGTTCTAGACTGACTAGAGGGAAGCGAAGCGCTATAGATGTATTGGTGTACGTGTATATGAGTGTTAACAAGAGATGCCACGAAGACTTCTTGTCGTGTGTATGTATGTATGTATGTACATGCATGACGTTTGTATACGCGCCCATGCATATGAAGAAGCAAGCATCACAAAGTATTTTTTTTCTTTACTTCTATACTTACAATACTGAAACAAATTTCTTGCAAACAGTGTTGTTTAGCGTTTTTTTAGAAGATTTCACTGTAGTAAAGCATTTGAAAAATCCCTCATGTCTTAAAAGTTCTTGTAAAGGGTCTTGTGTAGGACTTTAATAAATACCCATACCACCTTCCCATACATATATAAATCGCGCGGAAGGTTGCCCAAACACTACTTCCGTTTTGATAAAACAATTTTATCCCTAGTTATTTGACCAAATACAAACCTGAATAAACGACAGCCAATTTGACAGATGTAGCTTCAACAATATGACAGCTATCAACTGCCAAAGTTGGGACGTGTTACGAGTATTTCTGAGTTGTAATCATTTGCTCGCTACAAGCAGGGTTACCGTTCATACGACTAAAGTCGCAATTTGACCCTTTTTTAGCGGTCTGCGACTTTTTGTGAAACTTTTTTTATGACCGACTTTTGCGACTTTTTTGATTTTCTTGGGACTTTTTCCCCATTTTTTGTAAAGATTCTCACAAAAATTATTAATATTGGAGTAAATTAAATTTTTTTATAAAAAAAAAAAAATAACTCCGTCAAAACTTAAAAGCAATTCACAGATTATTGTTGATTTGGAAGCATTTTTATTATTTTATATTATATTACGTTCTTGCAACCTTGTTATGTATACAATGTATTTAAGAACATTTTCCCTAATTTTCAGTAAAAGTTTCAAAGAATAGTGTTAGCAAAAAAGCGTTTAAAATAAAAATTTTGGTTTTGCAGTGCTTATTATACAAAATTATTTTTAGCTGCCGAGTCAATGTAAGAAAAAGTTGTCGTAAAACATACAAGTGTGTACTAAGATGTGAACATTTTGAAACTAGCTTTGCTTAAAAATGCTGTCAGCTTTAGATTTAATAGACAAAGATATGGAAGAGTGGATTCCAAAAAAGTAATATATATGTATGTTGAAGTATAAAATACATTCACCCAAAAAATAGGGTATATGGCGCCAAGATCAAACGAATAGAATTGAAGTAAAGAGCTCACGGGGTTTTGGTTCGACATGTTAGAATTTTGTAAAAAATATCTTGACGTTGGCAGCATACGACAGACAAATTTATTAAACTTAAGTAGATTTCTTCAGTATGCATACAAGAAAATATGTATTGAATCACATACAATAATGCAACTGTATATGTTATGAAATATGCAATAAGCTTTTTGTTTTGATTCAATAATATTTTTTAATAAAAAAGCGTTTAAAAAGATGCGCAACTTTTATTTTCTCACGTGACTTTTTTGTGCGACTTTATTTTTATAAAACGACCTTTTGTGCGACTTTTTAAAAATTCCCAGCGGTAACCCTGGCTACAAGACTAATTTTAATGTCTTAACAGAAATGGCATAATACTCGTGAATAAATATATGGATATACTCGTTATTTTAGTATAAAAAATTTGTTTTGCCTTCCCCTGGCTCGACAACAAAATAAAGAAAATAATAATATACATAAATAAAAAATTATACCCATTCTCGTAAATGTGAATTGAGGTCTTTGTTTAAAATAATTGTTTACAATTCATTTGTTTATTCAATGTGTTGTGTGTATGTTTATTATTTAAATGCATATAATTTTATTACATTTTCACTGCATTCTATAAAATTTTTTTTCATTTACATTTACAACTTGTTGGTAAATTAATTGAAGGCGTTGTTTAAGGTCATCATCACCAGCGACACTAAAAATTCATCATAAAATAAAATAAGCCGGCCGATTTGTGATGACGCCTTTATTAATTACCGGCTGGCTGACTTATTTAGTGGCATACTTAATCATTGCAATAATAATTTGTATATTTTGTTATTTATACATACTTAATAGTACTTAATAATAAAAACATAACATATTGAAAGTATATAAATACAATTAATTAATGGCACACTCATGTTCTAATTAGAAATAACTTGTAATTATAAAGCAATAATTCGTACTGTTTTGAAATAAAAAAAAGCTTGGAATTACAAAACAGAATATTTGTTACTCGTTTCAGCGAGTTTGCCCATAGAGAAAAATTAATCAAATATATTGGTTGTTCCATTATGTAAAGAATTATTCACTTCAAAACTTACAAAACACATTAATAGCGTTTTCACACCTAAAGTTAAAACTTTAAAGCAACTTATTTTACTTTTACACTACAAATTTAATAAATTCAGGTTTTAACGGAAATGTTGTCTAATAAATTTATTCAAAATAAAATATGTATATCTCCTGCAGAAATAAGTGTATTTGCTGTTGTATTTTTTCCTACTTCTTATCTATCTATATAATTAATAGGCGAACATGTTTTTTGCAATCTCTTTTACGCTTGTACCACTGCACCGATTTTAAAAAGATTTATATGGTTTTAAAGGATTTTTTGTACAGATGTGCAGAATCTATATTTTATTGAAATCGGTTTAGTATTTTGGGAGCTATAAGCGTTTAAAGTTGCTACTACTACATGCACACATATTACACACGCATTTATTAGCTTACAAGTAAAAAAGAAAGAAAACATGAGTGTGTGTGTGTGTGTGTGTTTGTTTTTCTCTTATTTGTTGTTGTATGAAAGCCATAATACTTAGAGGAAGAGAGCTGAATAAATTGAATTAGCTTGGTTAAAGGGATTTTGTTTATGTTTTTTTTTTTTAATTTCATGTATTATTTAATTATGCTTGCATATGTATGTAAGTTTGTGTGTGGCTGTGTTTTAATGAATTTTCTATGACGTTTAGATAGGTACATTTTCTTTGAATCTTAAATTATTTAAATTTTGATTCTAGAATACGGACGAGTGTGTCGTCCGTTTGGTATATCTAGTAATACTTATTTGACAAACTGTACAACAGCTGTTTTTTTTTTTATGAGAAGCTAAGAAATTTTACAATGGGCCCTAAAATGGAAATTATTTTATAATTTTTAAATTAATATATTAAAATTATGGAACTACTTAAGCAAAGTGAAAAAGTGCTTGGAAATCAAGTTATTATATGTAAATAATGCACAAATTCATAATAAACTAAAACTTTTTAGTTTTTTTTTCGTGACACGAACTCGCACGGCACAATACGAAGTATTCGTGGCAGAAAACTGATTTCGTGCGTGGTCGGGTGGCACATTGTTGAAACACGAAACGATTTTAAGTGCAAAATTTATATGTATGAATTTCCAGTAAAGAAAAAATTTTATATTTTGGGCCTTACTTCGTAAAACGCAGCTCTAAGCGTTGACAAATTTTAAATGGAAAAAAATTTAAACTACCAAAAAAAAAACAACAAATTTGTCAATGCTAAGCGATGCGTTTTACAAATTTAAGCCCTATATGTTTAATACATCGTCAAACACGCAAAACCAGCAAATGTGTGGATAGTATAGGGGTTCTATGAACTTAAAGTTCTGAAATTAAACTAAAATACATTTGTATCTATTACAATAAAAGCATTGATATTTTGCTACTCAATTTGATTTCGTTCGTGTTGTGTCGTTTCGTATTCAAAACGATTTTCGCGTGCGTGTTTCATACGTCTGCAATATCTTGGTATTAGAGTTTATGCAGTGCCGTGCTAGAAAAATTCGACACGTGCCGATCTCTAATGTGTACACACACATAATGCAATTTCCTTTTAATGAACTTGCAATTTTGTGAATTATTTTAGATTTTATGTGAAATGTTTTATATATATTTATGTATATACACATACTTATATACATGTTTATGTATATATTAGGTTTGATGTAATTTTGGCATGGTTCCAAAAGTTTTTGCCTGAAGAAAAATCGATTTGTAACGACTTTTGTGACATATTCTAAAATTTCGATTTATTGCTGTATTGCCATTTTATTGTGGCAGATTTTGTCAGTTCTTGTAAAATTTTTCTTGTGTTAATTTTTGATAAACATTTGATTGTAAATCAAATTAAAGATCTTTTGTGCCCTGATGTTTGTTGATTTTTTGATTGCCTTTTTATGGCAATTATTTCGATTAAAAATCAAATTTATGTATGTATTTATATGAAATCAAGTTTTCCTTCTTGGAATTTAGAATATTTTTTTGAAAGATATCAGTAAAAACTTTGCAAAAAAGTGTATGTAGTCTACAGCCGTAAATACATGCATACAATTTCGTTGAATAATCCTTTATTTTTGTTTGAGAAAATCAAAAAATACAGTGTTCCCCTTACAAATATCTACTCGTGCAGTTGAAGGATTTCAACAGCGTATTATTTTTTACCTACAAATATCAAAAAAAAAATTTAGATTGCTTTTCGCCTACAAACACTTGACTTTTTAAATAAAAATGATTGTCAATTGAAGGTAAAATGAAAGTTAATTTATTAGAAACTAAAGCACGAATCTTCTTTATTTTCAAAGTTAATTTTCACATTAAATTAATTTTTGTCTATACATATTTTATTAGTAACTCGAAAGTACTTAAATAAGTAATTTAACATAATCATATAAAAGTGTTGCTTCTTTTCCGCATTACGGGAAGTCATTATTGTTTATATAACATAATTAAATAAATAAGCATCATTCATTACTTTGTAAGCCATTAAATAAATTAAAATTTTTTTTAATCAACATAACATTTTCTGGTAAAATTATTTTTCATTTCATTAATGCGCTATTTAGACTATTAATACGGGCAAATGCTACAGTGTGAATGCAAAATGTCATGACGAATGGCAAAACGATAAATTTTTTTTTTTTCTAAACGATAAGACTTTTATATAATCAGGGTTGCATTTTTACAAAATCAAGTAATCTACGCCGATGCCGCGGCGTTTCTTATAGTTTTTTTTTTGTCTGAAATCGGCTCCAAATTTTAATTTTTGACCTTCACTTAAAAGTAGTAGATATTTATAAATATTTAAGAAGTTACAAAGAAATAATTAAAAATAAATTATATAGTTATCTCTATGTGCTTATATTTGAAAAGTGTCTGAAGTGGAGATTTGAAAATGTCCTAAAGATTTTTTAAATAAATAAATTTTTTAAGGCCTTGTTCAGAAAAAAATAATTTAGGTTTACAAAACGTTTAACAAACACATTTCCATACAAAATTTGTTTTGTAAACCTTTCGTAAATCAAAATTATTTTTTCTGAATAATAATAATATTTGAAGCCTACAAAAAATACTTTTAAAGAAAATTTAGATTGATTTTTATTTGTACGCTACTTGCAGCATTGGTCGAAAAAAGTGATTTAAAAAAAATTCGAAGCTATTGATGAAGGAAAAATATTTCTCAGTGATTTTTCTAAATCTATGCACAAAAATATACAAAATATTATGGTTTACTTAATTAGGCTTGAGAAGTGCACCCGCAATTCGAAAAACGTAGTCACTGAAGAAGATTTAATCGAAAAGTTCAACATTTGCGAATATTTATGTAATTATATTAATTTGCTCAAAATGCATATCAAACTTAGCTTCTTGGGCAAAATTTTTACTTCTAATTAATTAAAAAATGTTTATTTTTTATATATGATAAATTCTTAAAACTACATACCCAGACTGGTTGTTTATAAATTTTAAAAATTTGAAATTATATTGAATTGATTTTATAACTAAATAATATTATTCTTTTACATATGACTAAAATTTAAAAAAATCAAAGTGTCCTCAATTACCCATTAAATTATATACATACATTCATATCTGTTAGATGTTCATATTTATAATAAGAATAACAAAAATTAAAAATTTTAAAAACCCCCGACTTTTTTTAGAAAAGATGTTATATCTTCTAAACGGCTGTACCGATTTTTTTTCAAACACAGCTAAGAACCCTCTCGATCAAGTCATCTTTCAAACAGAAAAAACTAAATGAAAATCGGTCCAGCCGTTTGGCCTGTACGTGGACACAGACAGACACACAGATACACAGATACACAGATAAACAGATACACAGATATACAGATACACAGACTCACAGACACACACTACAAACTTATAACATCCCTTTTTTTAGTCGGGGGTTAAAAATAGTCCCAAATACATATGTTCGTAATTTCAAATTAATGCAATATTTGCCCTTTTGCGTATGAGTAATAAATTCGTTTCCATCAGTATTACTCATACGTATTAATATGCAAAAAGGATAAATAGTGAATACATTTGACCAAACAAACATACATATTTCAAACTACTTTTCTTATTCACCCCTATCGTGAATATTTATTCCCTCGAAATATTACACTTTTCCCTAAAGTTGCAATCGTGAATTATTTCCACATGAAAAAACTCGCATGTTCGAAAAAATATGGCATCACCAACTTTTATTCCCGCAAGTTTTTTCCCAAAAAATATGTGTTTTTTTCACAAACGTTTTGTTTGGGAATAAAAAAAGAAGCACAATGTAAGTAGTTTTCTTGTTGGTTGTTTTTTAAACTTGTTTGATTTTATTTTTAAAAGAAGTAGTAGTATAGTAGTAGTATATACATATATATATACGTATACGTATACGTATTTATATTATAATATATATTGCCAACAATTATTCATGTTTTTCAGTTACATATGTACGGTTGTATGTACATTGCTTCCGGTAAGCAGGGTGGATTTTATGCATCTCTCAAATTTCATCTCTTTATTTTTCCAATAAATAAAAATAAATCGGAGCAAAATACTATTCATTTTGCTGAATAATAACAATTAATTAAGAAAATTATAAAAATTCGCGTAAAAACAAAAAAAAATACAATTACATCAATTCACAATAGATGTTTATTATATTCCCTAACAATTCGCGATGCCAATTTGTTGTTTATGGGAATAAAAAAATCATTCCCAAAATTTTATGCCCTTGAGATTCGCGATAAGGGTGATTATGTATTGAAACAAAAATATTTTTTAAAATTTTATTTTGTATATGTAGAAGCATAAATTTAATTTTAGCGAGTCCTCTTCTAACTTTTGTATATGTGTACATCACCAATTGTTCAGAAGATATGTATATGTACATATGTAAATTTATTAACACTTTAGAGTCTGAACACAATGTAACGATAATTTATCGCGGTGCGGTTTTTCATACGATTTTGATATAAAAACGGCATAAAATTAAAATCAATTTTATTTTCATTGCGGACTTTCTTATTCTCTCAATTTTTGACACTCTCTCACTTTCTGATGTTGCCCTATTTTAGAATAATTGGCGGTATTCCCATTATTATTGTAAACAAAAAATATGATTTTGAAGTTCAAAAATTTTTGTCATAAAATATAAAAGTTTAAAAATATATCAAATATGTTTCCGAATGTATAAAATATTAATCGCTTTTTGTTTTGAACTAGTTACTGCCATTAAAAAATATTTCAATCAAAGAGTAAATTTTTTATAAAAATGTATGCACAAAGAAATGAGTAAAAATTTAAAAAGTATTGCCGTTGCTGTCTTCCGTTGTATTCAGGGCAATTATGAATAAAATTCCGCGAGAAATTTCTCCCTTTTCCAATTAGAATTTTTTGTTTTCCCTATTACTTGCTATTAGTTGAAATTGTTCCCCTGGAAAAATTTCTCGTGGAATTTTATTCACAATTGCCTCCATTATGTTTATTTTTCTCTCCCGCAACGAGAAATCGCACCGCACCGCAAACATTGTGTTTAGACTCTTATCTGGCTTAGGAACCACTGTGCAGCAGTAGTTGCAATAAAATAACGTCACAAAGTAAATGACATTTTTTCCGTCAATCAGAATTGGAGACGACCAAATAATCAGCCGTCAAATGAAAAAATAAAAACTTTGATTTTCATCAATCACTGCGGACGACGCGTGCGTGTGGGCGAAAAAACATGACTGCAAACACAAAACTATATGATTGATTAGTTTATTTGATCGTTTCCTGCACACTTAAGGCTATTGCTTTGCCACGAATTTGACTTAAAAAGAAAAGCCAGTATGTGATCTTTTATGTATTAGCATATACGTTACCAGCCTTTATTTTTCTCAATTTTAACAGGGAAGATTAAAATTTTGACGCAGTAAATGAGCACTGAAAATGTTAAAATAAAGTTTTCGTATTATTATTTGAATTTATTTATACAGGGCAGTCAAGAATAAAATTGCGCGTGAAATTTTTCCCGAGAGCAATTCCAACTAATAGCAAGTAATAGGGAAAACAAAAATGCTGATTGGAAAAGGGAGAAATTTCACGCGGAGTTTTATTCATGATTGCCCTGATAGTGAATTTTAATCAAGGAATAATTTCTTAATCGGGATCAAGTTCTTTTGAAAGTTACATTAATTAATAAAATATTCCATTCTGGTAAAATAAGAATTGTAAAATACTGATCTTGATGCCGTTTAAGAGATTATTATTATATTGTTATTCCTTGAATAAAACTTTTCTAGAAAAAGTTGAATCGAACTCAACAATTGCCATATAAAATGTATTTTTAATAAAAAAAATAGTTTACTGAATAAGTAAAAGTAAAGTAAGGTGTTAAACTTAATTGCAACATTTCCAAAAATAAAACACCAATTACTAACTTGCGAAATTAATGACTATTGGCTGAGATTCTCGTATGTTCAAATTAGTGTCCTGCACAAGACATCTTAATTAACTTCTCATTTGTTTAAATGAAGGTTTATAACATAATAACTCTAGTTGTTCTAAGAAACTTTGGGTAAAGGCTCCCTGATGATCTGCATTAGCAACAGTGAAATGCGCATAGGATCCAGCTAAACCCCTCAATAATCAATTTCAATGCATTTTTAATTAAAAATATATTTTACTTAATAAATAAAATATTAATTTAGGATTATTAGTGCGCTTAAAAAATTTTAAACTTAAATTGTAACAATTCCCATAAAAAACAACTAATTAAAAAAATATTTTATTAAATAAGTAAAATAATAATTTGGGATTGTTAGTGCGTTAGGAAATGTTATACATTTCTGAAAATTGTCTTGAAAGTTTAAAAGTTCAGTTAAATATGTCGTAAGCACTTTTTTCTGATTGCCACAGATTTGATGACATTTCTTTTAAAGATATGCGTGTTTGTGTGTGTTCTTTCTAATATTAAATTTATTTTTTTAATAATTTTTTAATTATTACAAAACTTTTCGTACGAATTCAAGGACTTATTTTTTAGTCAAGCTAAAGTTTGTTTTCAGCAATGTTATTAGAAATAAAAACAGAAAAATTAATATTATATATTTACAAGAACTCTTCGCTATTGCTAAAATCAGAGATCACTAATGCCAAGATTGGCCACAAACAATCAGTTATAATGGATGTCGTAGTTGCACAGGTCATTCAAGGTTACTGCATTTTTTTTAAAATAATTTTCGAGCCGCTGATCCTGTCTAACCTTTAAAAACGCACCCTGTAGTAATTTTCTTTTAATGTAATGGTTTTAAAAAATTGGTTGTAAACTTTGTGATCACCATTATGTTTAAAAAAAAATTTGTCGTCCACTAGTGTCGGTCATGTCATGTTTGTTCAGATTTTTATTAATTGACAATAAGTTTCTTATTGAGTCATTACGTTCGCTATCTCAATACATTTAAAATCATATAAAATGATTGAATTGATTTATTGTACATAATTTGTATAATTGAGCATAATGCGATTTGATTGGTAAACAATATAAAATTCAAACGTGCATCGAATTTGTTAAAGCGTAAAACGTATATTAGTAACTATAAATTTTGAATTTTTATATGTACATAAATAAATCAAAGTAAATATTTTTATAGCATTTAGTGATGTGATGATATTTATTTAAATCATTAAGCTCCCACCTTAAAAAAAAAATAAACAAAAATATACCGGCCTTGATTCGTTCAATCTAATAAGATTTACTTGAATTTACATACATGCATACATATTTACATAATGGGTGTTTTTTACTGAGGTATAGAACTTTAAGTTGGCATCACTTTTTTAACTGCCGGCCATTTTGTCAGCTGTCAAGTGATTAATATTTAGTTTGGTTTGCCATTTCATCATGAACAGGTTGACAAAAGAACAACGCTTGCAAATCGTGCAAATTTATTTCAGTTCGCGAACTTTACCGCAAGCTCCGTCCATTTTATGGTCGACATAATCGTCCATCAGAGCAATTAATTCGGTTAACCATGGATCGTTTTCGCACTACGTTTACTCTATGTGATAATACGCATCCGCAGAGACGTCGAACAGTGCGCACCGAAGAAACAATTGCCGCTGTAGAGCAAAGTGTTGAAGAGGACCCGAATGAATCGATTCGCCACCGTGCACAGCAATTGGAGCTTTGTCCATCAACTTTATGGAAGATTTTGCGCAAAGATCTTGGCTTGCGACCTTGCAAGATCCAGCTTGTGCAAGAATTAAAGCCGCGAGACCATGCAATGCGTCGTGATTTTGGTGTATGGGCCGAAAATGAGATTGATCTCGATGCTGATTTTCATCGCAAAATTTTGTTCAGTGATGAGGCTCATTTTTGGTTGAATGGCTACGTCAACAAGCAAAATTGCCGCATTTGGAGTGAAGAGAATCCACATGAGACCCTTGAGACGCCATTACATCCACAAAAACTGACTGTTTGGTGTGCTCTATGGGCTGGTGGAGTCATTGGGCCATACTTCTTCCGAAATAATGCTGGAGAGTCAGTTACCGTTAATGGAGACCGGTATAGAGCCATGATAACCGACTATTTTGTTCCCGAATTGGATGGCATGAATGTGGATGAGTTGTGGTTCCAACAAGACGGCGCTACATGCCACACAGCGCACGTCACAATCGATTTATTGAAGGAAACATTCGATGAGCGCATAATTTCGCGGAATGGACCTGTCAATTGGCCACCAAGATCGTGTGATTTGACACCATTGGATTATTTTCTTTGGGGATATGTGAAGTCGCTCGTCTACGCCAACAAACCAGAAACGTTAGGGGACTTGGAAGCCAACATTCGTGGCGTTATTGCCAACATACGGCCCCATATGCTCGAAAAAGTGGTTGAAAATTGGACCTGTAGAATTGGCTTTATTCGAGCCAGCTGAGGCGGCCACATGCCCGAAATCATATTTAAACATTAATGGCATAAAATTATCCTTCCAATAAAGCCAAATTGATGGACATTAAAACGATTTTCTTGTGTTTTATTTCAATTCGAAGTTCTATACCTCTAAAAAAACACCCGTTACAAATGTATGTATGTAAATATGTACATATATATATGCTTAATGTATTCATACAATAAAAAATAAATAAAAGTTGTAAAAATATCAACAGATGTTTGTGGTGGATGCTTCATAGCTACTCGTACAATTCCACTACGGCATGATTTTTGCATGATTTACACTTCAGCTCATATAAATAAGTAATGCCCTAATTCTGTTCGACGATTGTATCGTCTTGTCTATGAACTAAAAAAAAAACCGCAGTTGTGATTCTTTAAAACAATTATTATTGATTGTCTATGCTAGAAGATTTCTTATGTATTTGCTTTATGATTTTGTTCCAAGCATTATTCCCAACACACTTTTTTCATATATTTTTTAAACTATTGTATAATACTTTAATTAATTATTTTAATGTTTTAATAACATGGTAATAATATTTTTATTTTTCATTATCAAAGACAACAACCATTTTTGAAAAAATTAATTCAGAGAATTCAAACGGAAGAACTCATAAGTATCTTCAAACAAAAACGTCCTAAATCTTCGTACTGAATTAGGGCATAAGTCACTTTTGTGTTAGGTTGAAAGTTTGTTCAAAATGAAAATTCAATCCAAAGAAACAAAGATTTAATTTTACTTATTTATTTATTTATACAAAGTATATTTTTATAATATGGTGTTGCACACATATGGGCGGAGTAACTAGACAATATGCCCAAAATGGTATTAAGAGTATTTTAAAAGGATTTGTGACTGACTATGCCTTCACATAGGAAGTAGCAACGTGGTTGTTAAAGAAATTCCACAAAAAACAGCAAGATCATACGATTAACCGTGGCAAATCAGTCAACCAGTCCGAGCCAAACGAAAAACTCTCGAAGGCCAAACATCATACAACAGCCTAACCGTACTTAAAAGATAATTACGATGACGCGAGAGATGTTCTCCAACCCAGAGCTGCTTAACGAAACAAATGAAATAAATTTATATTTATTTCAAAACTAATTTTTTTCACTTTAAAGCATTAACACCATTCTTCGCAGCAAGGTACCGACCATGGTAAAATTATACCAGGTACCTGCCCGAAAATTATAACACCAAAAATTATAACACCAAAAAAACAAATGCATTTTATTTGTATAAACAAGCAAATATATGTCAGAAACAGATGTATTTTCTTTTTAAAAATAACAATTACAGGACTATTAAATTGCAATTGCAGAGGTGGAACGATGATTATACTCATTCAGTGTTGCCGATATGTGCGTAATTAGACAGTGTGTAAGCCATGTAATTAGATTCATGTGTAATAAGCAATTAATAATAATCTGGGTATAATTCTACTTTGGGTTCTTTTTTATTTATATTGGTTTGAGTTTTAACCTACACAAAAGACGTGTAGTGTAATTTTCTTCAATGTGCAATTGAAGACACAGCCATGTGTAATTTCATTGGCAACACTGTAATCATTTTATTCACAACAAAAACACTAACATTTCTGTAGCTTGTCAATAAAGTTTGACAACTTTTTGTGTTGTATACATTAACAGGCTGGGGGCTTGTGCATAGTGTTGCCTTATTTATTTTTTAAAAATCTTCAAGTCGAGCAAAACAAATCTTTTTTTGTTACTAAAAATCTTTTTTGTTATTTTTTTGAATGAAAATGAGTTAAAATTAATTTTGCTTCCTGTGAACTATTAAAAGTAAAGTCAAATAATACAAAATATTTACGGTATTGGATATGTGTAAGATCATTATGAAGCAAATCAGAATATTTGTAAGTAGTTTAGTCAAAAAATCCCTCAATAATATATTAAAATTACCAAAAGTAAAATTTTTAAAAATCTTATTTTTAGATAAGAAATCTTTTTTGTCGTTTTAACATGTCTAAAAACTTCAAAAATAAGATAAATCTTCACATATGGTAACACTGCTTGTGCATGTACCTGGTATAATTGTACCATGCTACTGACTACAAAATGTCAAGAAAGAGAGCAAGACAATACGGCGGCAGATTATTGTCCATACTGCTTTTGTCGTTGTAATCAAATTAAACTAAATTATATTTGCATCTACTTTTACGATGAGAGAAATACAGAAAAGGGGTACAGGGTTGTAAAAATTTTTCTTTTAACGTACTAAAAAAATAAATATAAAAATATAACCAACTAAAATTAACAGCTATGGGGTTGTGGCAAAAATTAAACAAACATACATACTTAAAAAGTAACACACCAAAAATGTTTGCTTTAAGTATGACAAAAAATAAGCAAATTAACAGGCAAGTAACAAACAACAATGGCAAGACTGTTGAAAATTAGAGATGGTAAAATTTAACATTCATTACAAAAAAGATTTCAGCAAATTGTAATACAATGAGTAATCATAATTTAAATATTCCATTTGCACTGAAATTGACAAGTGCATCAGCTGACACCACCAACAAAGTACCCTGATGATGAGGGTCTTCGAAAATATAAATAATACCTCCAGTAAGACCATAGTAAGATCTCAAGAAAGCTATTGAAATGTTGATTCCACCTGATATAGACCACAGTGTTGATCATTTAGGCTCTGAGGAACTGTTAGAAAAATCAGCAGGTGAGTCAAAAAACGAATCCTGAAATTCATCATCTAGTTAATTTAGTTATATGTATATATTTAATTTTTTATAAACTTAAATTGTACTTAAGAGCAGTTCAGACTATTATATTTTGTACTAATACATGTCAAAAATTCAAATAATACGTGCAAGTGCGATATTATGAATGCAGAATGTCATAACGAATAGTAAATAATACGATAAAAAATTGACATCCCATAACACTCGACCTTTTTTTTATTTTTCTACACGATAATACTTTCGATCTGATCAGAGTTATCGTATTTTCCTTTTCTTTGTCTTATTTAAATCAACTACTTTACCGCCGTCAATTTTCAATGGCCGGCACGACCACAGATTATATGAAACTACTCTGCCGCCGGAAGTCAACGATTAATATAGACATGTTAGTCCTCAACAGCTGTTTGCTTTACACTTGTGTTTTTAATTTTATTTGAGGTGTGATGGTGTGAACATAAAATGTCACTTTACATTAGATTTTTTGACAGTCGAAACAAATATCTTTTCGATTTCTTTCTCGTAAGATGTGGTGAAATTCTTTATACATACATACATATACATATAATAGGCTGAGTGACCCTTTACTAATAGTTTTGCTTTTCATTATTAATTGTTATAAATAGATTCTTGAAAGCTTAAAATTAAATAATATAACATTTAAATAATTTTAGCCAGCCATATCGGCAATATACCCCTGAAGGTACTTAAAAAGTTTAAAGTGAATTTCTATCATATCAACAATAACAATAAATATTTAACGAAACAATATTATTTCAATTAAAATTTATTTAAAAATATGCAATTCAAATATGCGAATAAATTTATTGTTTGTTTTTACTTGAATGAGATTTGTTTTTCACATCCACTTAAATTGCTTAAATAAACAAATCGTAAAATCTAGCAGCTGCACTAAAAGTAATAAAAAAATATTTAAATAAAATAGTAACTGACCGACCGTATTTTGTAAAAATATTTATTAGAGAGGGAGAAAGAGAGAAACGAAAAATAAATAAACAAGTCTATAAAATGGTTTAGATTCTAAACTTTAGAACATTTATCAATGCTAATTAACGATTATTTTGGAACTACATAGATATGTACATCCCAGCAAAAAATTTCAAAAAAAAATTTGGTGGAAGCCCTTCCCTACTTGATTACCAACTTAATGATTTTAACAAGGCGTGAGACTAAAATAATAGATTCTTGAGATCTACTTACTTTGTTTATTTGGACAATAAAATATGCTCACGTAATTTATTAAAACTAAAACAACAATTCTTCTCATAAATCAACTTCTACATATTTTTTTTTTTAATTTTAAGTAATGTGCTTTGAAATTTCGTAATCAGAAAAGTAAAGGCTCAATCAGACGTGACATAACCATAGCCATAGAGAGCAGCCATTCGAACCAAACTAATGGGCAACACTGTATTCGATTATACGTGACTCGCGATAACGCCATAACTCTCACCATAGAAACCAATTGAATTTTGGTTTGGTTATGGCTATGGCATTATGGCCATGCCACGTCTAATTTTAGCTTAAAGGCTTAGTTAGCCGACTGTAATGTAAAGTAACTGCAACAGTAGGAAACAGCTGATCGATATTGTTATGTGAAAAGTAATGAAAATGGTTATAGAGATGTAATGTAACGTAACCTACTTTTCATATAAAAATCTCGATCAGATGTTTCCTACGTTGCAGTTACTTTACATTACCGTCGGCTAACGGAGCCTTAAGTCATTATATGGCAAGTAGTTCTGATGGTAATTTGAATTTTTCGCTGGGATAGTACATACATATGTATGTATAGCTTATGAACAGTGTTGCCAATTGGGGGTAATTCTTTTACAGTGTCTTATATTTTGAATGATGAATTTGGGAAGATAAAGTAGTTCGGGCTTTCACGCTCGAGCCGCTAATCCGATTTTTAAAATTCTTTCACTAATGGAAAGCTACATTACCAGCGTCAAATATAGGATATTTTTTATCCAGTTCGGAATCAGTTTTTTTATTTGGTGTTGATTTTTTCCGAAAAACACATTTTTTGTTGGTTAGGGTTGTTTGATTGTTTAAAGAGTTTTAACTCCGTTTTTCTTTGTACCTTTTAGGCAGATCAACGCGAGCAGAGCCGCAGATAAAAGCTAGCTTATATATTAAAATTATAATTTAAATTAAATTAAAAAAATAAAATTTTAATTTTTTTCACACAAAAACTGTATTGTATCGTATCATATATAAAAAGTTCGCACAGTCATTTTGTGTTTGTGAAATTAAATTGTAAAAATAGTTCATAAGTATAAGAAATAATATCAATGGTAAAAAACTAAAAATACCGCAATGAAATAAATTATCAAACAGAATAAGTCTGCAACTTCAGGAAAAATTTCTGTCAAATAAATAAAGACCATAATAACATCGACAGCAGTAACATGGTGCAATTACACCAGGTGGCTGCATAAAGGTTTATTGTACAAAAATACGGCAACCATAGCTATGTAAAGATAACGTCAAAAGCAACAAAATAATTGTATCAAGCAAAACCAAAACAAAAAGGAGTTTATTACATTCGTCGGATACAAAGCATATAGAGAAAAAATATATAAAATGTATTGAAAGTATGATAGCATTGTTGAGAGAATGAGAGAAAATAAAAAAGATGTAAAAACAAAATAGATTTCATCTCTCGACTACTTTCTATGAGCAGGGTTGTCAGATTTTTTCTAATCTATTTCACCAAATTGATTTTAAAAATCGACAAAAGTCGCCAAAATCAATTTTATGTTTTTTTAGTTAATTTTATGTAGTTTTTCTTAATATACATATATTTGATAATAAATTTGTATTTATATAACACTTTTTTTAGTATCGTATAAAAAGTTAGCAGAAAATCGCCAAATGTATAAATAAAATCTCCAAAAAATCATTTCTAGTAAATTTTTCTCATCCAAATTCAAAATGCATTAATTACTATAATTAAGATAAGAACAATCATTATAAGCAGGTTGTTTTAATTTCGTGCAGACGAGTTTTGACAGGATTTATATTTTTAAACTTCTTCTTCAACAAACTAATTTTCCTAAATTACAATACTTTTGAAGTTAAATTTTGTTTAAAAAAATAGCCATAACATCGCCAACTAATTTATTTATCGCCATGTCGTCAAACCAAAAATTTAGACGTCATTTAATTTAAAAAATCGCCCCATTTTTGTCGAGCAGAGAAACAAGCCGATCGGCTCACAGCCGGCTCAAGAGCCGCCACCGACTTTTAATGTAACTTCAAGCCGCCGCCAATGCATTCGGCTTACCTCGGTCCAAAATTACAGCCGCCTAATTGTTCTTAACCCCCGACTAAAAAAAGGGGTGTTATAAGTTTGTAGTGTGTGTCTGTGTGTCTGTGTATCTGTGTGTCTGTCTGTGTCCACGTACAGGCCAAACGGCTGGACCGATTTTCATTTAGTTTTTTCTGTTTGAAAGATGACTTGATCGAGAGGGTTCTTAGCTATGTTTGAAAAAAAATCGGTACAGCCGTTTAGAAGATATAACATCTTTTCTGAAAAAAGTCGGGGGTTTTTAAAATTTTTAATTTTTGTTATTTGTAGTTGAAAATTTGTACAAATTATATGGAAGACATAAGCTGTTTGAAATTTTTTTACAGATATGTGTTTAAAAAACTTATAACTAGCGGCTGCCAATGTCAGCCGGCTCAAGCCTGCTTATGAGCCGCCGCCGACTTTTTAAGACGGCTTGTTTCTCTGTTGGTGAGAAATCGCCATATCTGACAGTCCTGTCTGTGACTACTTTTTTGTGTCAATTTGTATAACAAATGTGTTCACGACGCAATTATGTTTGATCAATGAAGCAAAATATAAACAATCGCTGCCGCAGTACTACCATCTTGTAAAACTAATACATTTTGTTTACATATGGCAGCTTTGATTTTCCGCAAAAATTTTTCGCAATGAGTAGAATCGTGCTGCAGAAAACTTTCAGTAAAAAAATTTTTTCCCCAGAAAAAATTTTGTTCGGACGACATGGATGAATCCATCTTACGTGTTATAAAATGTAGAAAAAAGTACAGCAACAAATACCATTATTTCCTCAGCAGATTTATTTTATTTTGGACAAATTTAAAACCGGAATTTATTAAACTGTAGTGTGAACGCGAAATGAGGTGTTTTTGGTTTTAACTTTCGATATAGAAACACTATAAGCTTACGAGTCACAATCGTTGGGCAAGCTTAAGAGGTTTGTGTAAATAAATTTCCATAAAATTTTTATTTATGAGAATGAAAAAATGCACAGTTTGTAAGACTTTTGAATGTTTTCATAAGGACTCTTAAAATTGTTATAGAAAATTTTTACTATGGAAACCGTGATTTTGAGGAACAAATTTCTTTAAAATTAAAATTCCTCTTTCGCATCAATCAAAAAATTTTCAAAAATGTACATTTAAAAATAAACGAACTAAAAAAATAAATATGTATATCTCATACAATATTGCAGTTCAATGACTTCTCTGCGGCTGAAATACCAAACACTCGCACATGTTATTTGGCGGAATGAACACTAGCTGTGTGTCTGACTGACTGAATAACTTTACACAAAATAATTGAATAAGGCTGCAATTAGATAAGTAAACAAGTGACTGATTGACTAATGGGATGAAAGACGAACTGACTGACTGAAAAACTGACAGA
This sequence comes from Tachina grossa, assembly GCA_949987645.1. Classification (NCBI taxonomy): domain Eukaryota; kingdom Metazoa; phylum Arthropoda; class Insecta; order Diptera; family Tachinidae; genus Tachina; species Tachina grossa. The sequence continues at coordinate 43,706,916 of OX465278.1, read as the reverse complement.
CTTCTTGTGGCAACGTAAGAATTTAACTCGTTGCATGCAACAATTTGTGTGTGTGTGTGTGTGTGTGTGTTTATTTTATTGGCCTGCCTGCCTGCCAGGCAAGGCATTCCAAGGCAGTTTTGTGGTTGAAAATAAATTTTATTTTTAACTCTTTATTTTTATTTATTTAATTTTTTTTATTCAATTTATTTTTATCTAAACATCTGCATCTGGTTTAACTTCTAGTTCTTTTGTTGTATCATTTTCTCTCTTTTTTTCAAATAAAAAAAGCGAAAAATTACGATTTTCTTTTGAACTGTGTCACTATTTTTTGCAGTTGATATAATTTTTTTTTTTAATTTTTTTGACTTTTTGTTACACATTTGTACATATGTACGTATTTCATTTCAATTTAAATAACTTGGCTTTGAATTTTTTGATTGTGCTGTTGGTCGTTCGATGTTGATGCTGATGCTGATAAAATTGTTTTTGCAACAAAAAATCTGAGACAGTTTGGCTACAAATTATCAGAGATTTCAAAGAAGAAATAAATCAAAATGTACTATTTAAGAAAAATAAGTGCAAAATATATTTTATAAGAGAAAAAAATTATTATTTAAGATTTTTCAATTTTCGTACCCAAGGGAATCTAAAACTAAATATAACATTGTCATAGGGTCTATCGTTGCCAAAAACCAGCTGGAATACACTAAATTGCAAATAAAAAATCATATATTTAAATTTTAGGCGGCTGTAAAATATCGATATCTACAAATAAATTTCAAATTAAACTTCTGACAATATGTCGAATAATAAATTTCTTACATGGTAAATTTAGATTTTATTTTTCATTTTGCCTTATAATTACTTTTATTGTTATCCAATGGATTTCTAATTGTATAAAGGTGTAGAAAAATAAAATAGATTCAAATCGAATATAAATTATTTGCTGGGTTTTTTGTATTAGTTTCTAAGCCTACTACGCTTATTTTTCTTTTGTGATTTTCAAAAAATATTATTATTTGTGAATTCTCAAATAGTTCTTGAAAGTCTGTGCATAAGATAAGAGGTTTGTGACTATTCAAAATGTGTGGTTGAAGTCTACTGATGATTTGTTACAGCAACAATGAAATATATAGACAAAGCTGAACCACCAGCAAATAAATTTCAAATTAAAATAAACTTCTGACAATATGTCGAATAATAAATTTCTTAAATGTTATTGTAGGTATAGAAGTAAACAAGAAAATACTTCGTGGCGAAAGAATTTGTAAAGTTTTATTTTAGCAGAGACACCTTCAGCTATCACTGCCACAAACTACTTATCCGAGTCACAAGAATGTTTTAGCAAAGTTACAAACCCTTTTGGAGATTGCTAAGAGTCCCCATAATTCCAGGAGTTCCCCGGCTTTTCTCTTCAAAATTACGGCAACACTGTAAATCTAAAAAATCGGCAGTAGCAGCATCATGTTATGTTATGTAGTTGTTACCAGTATTTCTAACCAGGTGAGGACACTACTTCCTCTTGTGGTATTTGGAGTGTTTGTTACGAACAAGAAGTGTTCGCGACATCACTTGTAAACACTCATATACACGAACATCACTACATCCATGGTGCTTCGCTTATTATGCGACAGCATTTATTGTTTATTGGCACGACAATACATTTAAAAAGCAAGAAGTATTTACATTTCAAGAATGTTTATGCACTCTAAATCATAAACAGAAACAACTCGAAGTTATCAAAATGGTTTTGTTTTTTCGTCAACCACTTCACTGATCAAATCTCTAAGGACCGCGAAAATTTCTTTTGCAATACAGAGTCTTCTTGAACATTACTTACTTCATTTCTACACTATGAACAGTTTTTGCCACTCCTGAACATCTGGTTTTTTTTTTGCGTTGTGACTGTTTATGATTTACGCTACAGTTACAAGACCAAGATTTGCTTTCAAATTTTTTACACATACTGGTTGTAAAAAGTCGTTTAAATTGAAAGCTGTGACGTAGGCTGCACGCAATTTCCAAGCAAATTTATTTTCAATATGCCGTTAATAAAAAAAAACAGCTTAAGACAACAAAACTTCATGGCTTCTATATAGGTCTATAAAGTGCAACACATCATTATACTTTTTATTTTTGATGCTAAACATATTTATTTAAGTGTAATTAAACATTTTCAGTGGAATGTAACATTATTTGTAATAAAATAACAGAAAAATACTATCGGCAGAAAATATTAAAAAAAAAGGAAAAGTATGCTCATTGAAATTGATGTCAGTTGTTTTTTGCCTATAAATTGAACAAACAATTGGAAAGAAAATTTGAAGTCAAAGTTGAATTAAATTCTAAAAGTATGAATGTATTAGTGAAAAAGTGTGAACAAGGTGATACACCTTGTTCCCCATTCAGCATGTGGAAGATTGTTTCACCAAACTGAGTCTCTTTCGACTGCCTTATATGATCAAAAACTAATTAATCAGTTCTGCGCTGAAAACATGACTCGAAAATGATTCCAGAAACACTTATAGTGGGTACACACTTTGCAACGTGTTTACGCAACACGTTTATATTTCATGTTGCATATTTTGATACAGACTATGCAACCTACAATGCAACCGCCAATGCAACCCATAAACATCAAAACATTTTGATATTTTCGAAACTTCGAAAGCAACTTCGAATGCAACCATAAACAAGACTACACACTATGCGACCGACAATGCAATCTGCCTGGTTGCATAAACACGTTGTAAAGTGTGTACCCACTATTAGAAAGTTATTTGTTTAAAAAATAAAAACAATCAGCAAGCTCGTGCAGTAAAATCAAGAAAATATAAAAATTTAAAACAAAAAAAACTGAATGTAAATACCCACAAACTGTCTCGAAAGTGAATCGAAATTGATCAGAAATGCGAGTCACAAAAGACTCTTTTAGAAAACTCGCGGCTAGGGTACCATTTTCTCCCGAATGAACAGTCATTTTCGACTCGAAATCGAGCGCATAAATACTTATTTTAATCGCGCAGAGGAGTCGAAAAAGACACGAATATGATCATTAATTTCATAAAATGCTGACTGGGTCACACTTTTTCACTAACTAGGTGGCAGCGCTACTTCAGCTGATAATTTTTTGCTCTATTTGCTTTGTAGCTGAAGAATGTCAAAAGCTTCGATTTTGGTTTTGTGCTTTTAACATTATTCGGTTCTTTACACAGCTATGGTTGCCTTATTTTTGTATAACAAATCCTTACGCAGTCACCTGTATAATTACACCATGAGTGTGAATGTATTGAAATTTGAAAGGCAAAACCTCAAGTTAGTGTGCGATATTGTAGTACATAAATTATATAGAGAAAAAAACTTATTTATTTTCAACACAAAATTTAATGCACATTTCAAAAGAGTAATAAAAGTTTTGCATTTTTTTTTTCGAACTTATGAAAACATAATTTTTTTTTTAACACAAAACTAACATACAATTAGAAATGATTTATTGCGCAGTCAATTTAAATTTTGGGTTAATTTGAAATGAAACATTCGTGGAAAAAGGCATAGAAATAAAAAACTTATAAATACAAAAAAAAAAAAAAATCACACAAGCAAGAAATTCTTACAAAAATGCATTTTTATTTTAATTTTAAAAAACATAAATCGTGCATGTTGGGCTGCTAATAACGAGAAAATTTGTGTTTGTGTGTGTTCTGCAGTTTTGTTAGAAAAGCAAACACAAATAAATAAACTTTAAAAAAATTTAGAATACAAATGTAAAATTTAAATGAAAAATAGAAATACATACATATGCACATAAATATGTGCCTAAATATATACATATATGTATGCACAAAAAAATATTCAATCTACGTAAAAAAGTTGAATTTAAGCTTTTTCGGCAATGATTTTGTTTCATACTTGTCTCATGTTAATCTAACATGATTTAGAGTAGTTTTCAAAGAAAATCTTTCCTTTTAAAATAACTTTGTTTCATGTTGATTTAACATTCCCATGCTGTTTAATCAAAATGAAGAACCATGTTGAACCAAAGTTATTTCAAGTTGGAAAAACGTAAATTTGATACTGAAATAACGCGAAGAACCATGTTGAATCAAAGTTATTTTAAGTTGAAACAACATGAATTTAATTTAATGTAGTCATTGTATATTTTTTATTAATTATTTTACTTACACGTTTATATTGTTACATGCATCACAAAAATGTTTATTTGTATATGTATGCCAAAATTTGAACTCGGAACGCATTGTGTAGTACTCATCGCGCTTATCGCTGCAGCCACAACAGCCTCAAATATTCTTTGGATACACACTAAATGTATACCATCATGAATAAAATTTTAATTTAACATTATTTAATTTATCATTTAACATGAAACTTATCTGAAAAATTACAGTTAAAAAAACAATACAAACTTCTTTGACTTCTCTCCAGTATTCGAACCTGTAACCCTCCAGCTACAAGTCTCGTACACTGCCTACTAGCCAGCAGTTGGAAGTTTTTCCTAGTAAGAGGAACTTTGTCGAATATTTACGAGTATTAAAATAAATAGGTTAGGGTGGTGCTATACCGCACCTCCACTCGGAGACCCAATTGGTCCATTCTGGTATCAAAATAAATAACAACAACACAAAAACAATTCACACAACTAAGCACAATATCGTATTGTAGCTATGCCACTTAGAGCCAATTTCACTAACTTATTTAAATATCAATTCATATTTAAAAGTAATTTTTGCATACAAAAATTAATGAAAACAACATTTTATTTCTTGTAAATTTAATATGATTTGAAATTAAAATTTTTTCGTGGTGATTTTACATTGGTATACTCCCTCTAAAGCATTTCGTTTGTGTCTTAGGTTATAAATTTCAAAATTTATCTTCACACGCATATTATAGTTTCTAACAAAAATAATAATGCGAATCACTCTCCGTTGCAAATTGCTGATGCAAGTACTGAAGATGTAGCAAGTGTAGGATCTATGCTACCTTCTAGAATAGCACAATGAAAAGTGCAAATGTTTGCAACATTAAAACAGCTGTGTTTTTGGTTTTGTTTATAACCAGTGTTGCCAGAATTTCTAAGCATAAAATCTGCAAAATTTAAAAATTTTTAACGAAAAATCTTCAAAATCTGCATTTTATTTTTAAAATCTTCAAAGAAATTTTTAAAACAACCTTTTTTATATTTTATTAAAAAAATGTACATTTGTAATATAAATATTTTTTCATTAACCCTATTTATAAAATCTAAAACCGGCCTAAAATATATTTTATTTAAAGTTTTTAGAAAAACTGTTCTTAAAAAACTTTCAAGCACATTCTATTTTTTTTATGAATATAAGCCTTTAATGTATGAAAATGTGCATTTCGTTTCTGCTTAAGAAACTCATCAGCAGACTTCAACCAAAAAATTTTTGAAATAAGGTAAAAAACTTCAAATGTTTATAGAACGACTATCAATATGTTATTAAGAATTACGTACACAACCGTAATAGGTAATATTCATAAAAATTATTTCAGGTTACAAAACGTTTAACAAACAAATTTCAATGCAAAGTTTGTTTTGTAAACCAAAACTATTTTTTATGAATACGGCAGAATAAGCTTAAAAGCTTCAAGCAAAAATCTTAAGTTTACATCTACAATTTTGAATCCACTGCTATTTTTTCATTACCTTTTTACAATTAATTGCCACATTGGTTGAAGCCTACTAATGAGTTTCGCTTTTCACACGCAAAGTTTACTTTGCAAAGTCTTGAGTTTGTTGAAGAAAAAGAATATAGAATAATACCTATTTTCTCTTCTCTCCTACAAACTCAAGACTTTGCAAAGTAAACTTTGCGTGTGGAAACTCGTCTTTCTTCAGGAGAAACGAAATGCTTTTAACCAACAAACAAATAAAAATTCTTTATAGATATATGCGCAAATAATATAAAATGAATGAGAAAAGAAATCGGATATATAAAAAATTACACAAAAAGTCATTTAATTTGTTGCATAAATATCCAAACGACTTCGAAGTTTGGTTTTATTCAAGTTCACTTGACTGAACATTTTTTCGACATTTCCAAATGAATGTGGTAAAGACATTACATTATTAATAAACTTAGGGCTGCAAAATCGTAATCAGAATAAGTTGTTTTATATCAGATATTCGTTTCCAGAAGCTTGCCAAAGTTACTTCTTCTGTTGTTTTAATGATGTCTTCTAAGTTCAAAAATTGTAACTCTCTAAACTATGAGTCGTTCACACATAAAACAAACAAGAAGTAGTAGCAGAATTCGGAAAAATGAAAAAAATTCACTATAATTGGAGTTGAAAAATCTGCGTTTGTAGGCTAAAAATCTTCAAATATGCATTTCGTGTTTTTGGAGGGTAAAAATCTGCAACATCCAGATAAATCTGCATTTCTGGCAACCGTGTTTATAACCCTACGTCTTCACGAGCCATAGACTTGACCATAACATGAACATGACGCCGGCCAGGCAAATATGAAAATTTTATCAACTTCAATGTTGTGGTGACTACGCACGATGTCAATGTTCAGGCATATCAAATTATTTTGCACTATTGCAAATGGTTGCAGACGGAAAATCTCATATCGAACATGGCTGCTCAGCCATATGTTCGACCATTTGCGATGTTCGACATGATGCTAATACCAAGTTAATAGCTAGTGGAGACCCCTAGTAAAATCAAAATAACCAAACTCCTTCGGTGGGAAAGTTTCAAGGTGGAAGCGCCTCCGCAATAACTGCCTGCCGCCAGACACTAAAATTACTCGTATGCTTGAAAATATTCTTCAGGGCGCTTATTTCTCTCCTATTCCACGAATTCCCCATAAATGTCATTTTATCAGAGATCTACCTACGCAAGTATTCCGACAATCAATTTTTTTTAGCAATTTCATACAATAAACTTAATGTAAGGTGCATTCATACTAATGTCATGTCATTCTAGTAGAAAATTTATTTAAAAAAAAATAAAATTAATTGAAAATATAAAAAATTCTATATTGTATACAGATCGTTATATTTAATAAAAGAAGTTTGGTAATTTTCAACATTGGTTTTTCATCGAGAAAAGCAAAGAAAATCAACATGTTTCGCAAATTGGCATCGGCCATGTATCAAGCAACACACCGGCAACTGCTGGCTCTGAGCAACCAAAACTCAAACATTCAAAATGCGCTTAAAAGCTCCATATCACAAAACTTTCTAAGCCAAGAACAGCTTCTTCAAACCAGATGCCACAAAAAAATAACAATTGTTGGCTCCGAGGAGGCAAGTCTGCCAATGGCTAAACAATGTTTGGAACGCAATTTTTGCCAACAAGTTTGTATAATGGATTTGCAGGCTACAAGAGAAAATTCCCATAATTGTGGGATTATAAATGATCAACCCTCCATTAAAGCCACCAAATATTTTCACGAAACCGGAAATTCTGATTTGATCATTTTAACCAGCGATATACAAGAAACTCCCAACAAATCGGATATCACAATTAAAGACACCCTGGAACAATATACAAACATAATGAAAACTCTCATACCGAATCTGGTGAAATATAGTCCGAACACGACATTACTAATTGATACCGAACAGGCGGATGTTGTGACTTATTTGGCATGGAAATTGTCGCGTTTACCTAAAAATCGCATACTAAGTCCAGGACAAATTGTAGAATATGTTCCAAAAGCGAGAAAAGATTACTTTAAGTGCAAAGCAGATATGAATGGAATACTATCAAGTAAAGAAAATCGCCATAATAAACCTCCATTGATTACTTCGTCGGCGTTTTGTAAAATACTGCAGACAAATTTAGTGAATTTTCAGAATATTGATTTTGGTAAATACCGAAAAATTATTGTGTGATTCGGAGTGTCAAACAATTGTTTACTTTTTCTTTAAGAAACACTAATTGATGAGGTACATGGACTAGTGGATTCTAACAAATTTACAGTTATTCTTATTGTCAAATTGTTGTTGACTTTTATACATACATATCGTTACCTTAATATAGAAAGGCCCTAACTCATTATTTTTTAGAATTCGTATTTTTTGTATATTTTGATACAATAACAACTTATGTATCGAAAAATGCAAAAATCTCGATTTCAAAAAAAAAAAAAAAATGTCCTTTCCATATTAAGGTAATGATATGTATATTGAGTTTAATAATCAGGATGGCTGAGAATTTGCTAGAATTCCCATGTACCTAATTAATTTGCCTTTACTGTATTTACATAACAGCAATACACTGTCAGCCTTATTTAAAAAAAATTATTAAGGCTTTATAAAGGGTTTTTAAGACAAATTTTCATAAAAAACCTCTTTATAAAGCTTAATAAGTTTTATAAATAAGGCTGTCTGAATATAAAGGCAAGTTCTGGAAATCGATTTCAGATACAAATAAGTTTTAAAACTGCTAATTGGTTTTGAACAATTGTAAATCGATAATTTGAGGACTGGCGCAAAAGTAGTTTAAGCAGCTCATCACATCTTTTCAAAACAAATCGCTTTGAAATCCTTAAATTTCCACCACTCTCCTGATATAAGTACATATTTGTATGTAAATAATTTATTTAATGAGCCTTATTACTGTTGTCGTGTTGTTGCGATTCGACTTCGACTCTCTGCTTAGTGTACTACAAACTGTCGAAGTTAAATCGAAGAATTTTGCAACTGTAATCAAAGCATAATATTTAATTTATCTATGGTACGAGTATGTGTGTATCAAATTTGTTTTGTATTTAAATTTTAATTGAAAATGTTAAGCATGTAAAAATGTATTTAAATATATTTTGTAATAAAAAAAAGCAATGTGAGTCCGATCACATGGGAGATGTGTAAGCATCTAGAAATAAAAAGTTTTTTTTAAGTTGGATGTACTTATGATTTTAGTATCTTTTTTTAAATTAATTAATTAAAAGTATCAAAACTTTCAATATTGTAAATACATATGAATTTGTTGGTTTTTGTTTGTTTTATTAAACTTATTTGGTTAGTAAATGGGCACACTGCAGTATATGTATATGTACTGCATTCAAAATTGCAGTAAGCAGTACATTTACTGATTACTAAAAAAATTCAGTAAATTTTTACTGCTAATGAAATTTAATTTGCATTACCAGTAAAATCTTAGGGCCGTAATCATAATAAAATTGTAGCAAGTGGCAAAGTTTTTTCATTCAAATTTTGAAACTTTTGTCTGAAAAACATTTAGCCACTTGGTAGAATTTCATTATGAATACGGGCATTACTGATTACTGAAAATTCAATGCACCTCATCATATAACAAATCATTTAGGCAATTTATAAAAATTGTAGCAAAAATTTTAGTAATCAGTGAAATTTTGCTTGTTAAACATTTTTTATTGTTTTTACTGAAACTTTAGTGGTACTGCAGTGCTCATCTATGGTAAATGCCTTTACTTTTACTTTTTAATTTTTAATTCCTGTGGTTCATCGTTTAGTTGTTGCTGTTCTTGTTGTTGTGTACGCATTGCAATTAAAATAAATTCAGTAAAGTGCGACTTTGACTCGCGCACATTCGGTTTTGAGCATTTTTTTGATGTGGCTTTCTTCCTTTTTTAAGTTTTTTCAGTTTAAACGATTTTTTCAGTTTTTTTTCGCTTTTTTCTCGTTTTGGCGTTTTTTTTTCTCTTTTTGGGTTTTTTTAATTTTCGCAATTTTTTTCATTTTGACGATTTTTTCATTTTGGCGATTTTTTTCTGTTTTTGGGGTTTTTTTTTATTTGGGCGATTTTTTCATTTTGGCGGTTTTTTCATATTGGCGATTTTTTTGTTTAAGAATTTTTTAATTTTGGCGATTTTTGCGGTTTTTCGCGATTTATTTTAGTCCAAGAGATTTTTTTTAATTTGGTGCTTTTTTTTCGTTTTGACGATTTTTTATATTTGGCGATTTTATATTTTTTTGATTTTTTAGTTTTACCGTTTTTGAAAATTTCAAGAGTTTTGCTCTTACGGTTTCCGAGATACAGCAAGTTGCCAAATTTACAAAGTCAAAATTGCATTAACTGATGGAACACCCATTGATTTAAATTTTTTTAATTTAGTGTTAATTGTTGTAGTCTGTATAAAAATACACTAACTTTTAAAATTTCAAGTGTATATATGTACATACAATTGTATGTATATTACATGGGATTTTAATATTTTTCGTTGCTCGTTTTGGAACACCCTTTAGTTTTTAACTCTCATATATTTGTTGTTGTAGTGGCCAAATGTCTACACATTGTGTCCAAATTTCAAGTCCGTAGCTCTTACGGTTCATTTTCACCTTTGGTGTACGGAAATATACAGAAAAATAACCGGCGGCGGCGCACCGTCGGCTTCGAGCCGGTCGGCTTCTTTCTCTGCTTGGTATTGCTTCTTTCAAACACTAATACACTCATACATAGCTCACACCGATTTGACAATGCTGTGAAAGAAAAGCAAAGAAATCTCAGGAAAGAAATCTCAGCAAAGAAATCAAAGTCAAAAGATTTTTACCCCCTAGCGTATAGATGTTTACACATCAAAAAATATCAATTAAATCTAGTGAGTGTACTACATTCGGCTTAACCTAAAAGTTTTTACTCTGCACAAAAATAAAAAGCTAAGGAATAGTGGCTTGTTTACCCCTCACGAGAACAGTTTTGTGCTACTGACAATCTATTTCCGTCACCTAAGGTCTAGAAAATAGCATAAACCTGCCGACAGGAGTCAGTTGTTTTCGATTAGTTGAAGTCGAACACGCTAATCATTATCGGCCCTGTTCTATAAACCGGATCCGAGTAAATTTTTCGTTTTCAAAAAATTAATAATGGGCTTTATCGTGGTTGGTGATTTTCGATTTTAAATTCGACTATTTGTAGTTGATTAAAGAAAATAAGCTACATTTTTCTTTAATCTAGTACAATACGCCTGACTTTCGCCGCAAAATTGCCAATCACAATACCCCTTATTGATCCTGTAGACGTGCTTAGAATAATACACGTTAATTTTCTTTCATATATGATATTTGAGAATCTATATAATCTGCTTTATCGTGGTTGGCATATTTCAAATACGACTACGACTGTTTGGTAATAGATTAAATGAAATATTTGAAATACGCCAACCACAATAAGGTAGAATAAAAAATTTTAAAAAATCTTTAAAAATATTTTTATTGTCAGAGTTATTTATTTATTTATTTATTTATAACATATTCTATAAAGTAAATTTAGTAGAATATGGTTGCACAAGTATGGACGGAGTAACTAGACCATATGCCCAAGATGTTATTAACAGAATTTTAAAAAGTTTTTGTGACTGACTATACACGACCTATGCCTTCACATAGGAAGAAACTTTCAGTTTTTGTGATGTCAGAGTTAGTTTTCTAAAATCGTGCGATTGTAAATCGATGATATTACAGAACAGGGCCGTATAAGGGGGAAATAGAACGAATATGTACAAATTTGAATTAAATAAATCTGCAATCGACTCCATACATTTTCATCGAATTCTATTTTATTCACTTTTGCACTTATTATTGTTGTCACGAAATTTTGTTCCGAAAGTCATTTGAAAATTTTATTATTATTATTTAGAAGTTTTTGGGTTGTTTGCTCTAAGTAATTGTGCTGTGCTGTGCTGTGCTGTGGTGTGCTGTGCCCATGCTCATAAATTGACATGTAATTTACGCATTATTTAATTGCGTAAATGACTCAAACGTTCTATTCTTTTCTTTTATCACATGCATAAATTAAACAAGAGAAGAAAAAAATTAAAGAAATAAATTAAATAAAACTGTCGAGAAATTAAAAGTTGGCATCATTATGTGTTTACGATTTGTCGTCGTATTTGTTTGTGTTTTTCATTTCAGTCTCAGTCAGTCATGCCATCTTTAGGTCATTTGCATTCCTAAATGATGATGATGTTTATGTCAGTTTGTCAACATTTATTACAATTATTTTTGTGAATTTCCCATTAAAATAATTATATCAGTAAAAGAATATTTATTGTATTATATGTTGTTTTAATTTATTGTTGTATTAAATATTTGTTTATCTCTTCTAGGCTGCAGCCCGCCATCAATGCCCCTATTTGGTGAAGATGTATGAAAAAGAATTTGTAAATCAAGGTGGCAACCCGGAATGGCTAAATGGCCTCGACTGTATACCACCCAAATTACGTGCCATATATGATATCAATAAAATTTTAGCCCATCGTCCGTGGCTGTTGCGTAAGGAACATATAGAGGTGAGAGTTAATTCAAACAACATGTTCTATCACTTTGCAAAATTTGGCATAGAAAGTATCCTTTCGAATAAATTTAATTTCGTTAAATCCAAATTTCGTGAGAAAAAATTAGTTTTTATAATGAGTTCCTGTACAACTCATAGGTCAAGTATACATTAAATATTCCAATTACGAGTACTTCAAGCACTCATATGTATGAATTAATATCGTCAGTTTTGCGAATAAACAATTAAATGGGCTATACATCGTCCATTTATCATACAAAAAAGCTAAATCGGCTATACATCTGTTTGGAGGCTCCATGAAAAATCGCCCAAAAATGAAAATGAAAAATCACCCAAAATTTCAAAATGAAAAATCACCCAAAAAAAAATTAAAAATCGCCAAAAAAAAATGAAATATCGCCCAAAATTAAAAAACACTAGAAAAAAATTAAAATTATAGTAATTTCATTTTTATATTAAAATGAAAAAAAAAGTTATAGAGAAGCATAAATAATATTCGTTTCTTACTGAATTGCAATAAAAGTATTAATAAAAAGGATTAATTTTACATTTATGACTAAGAAATTTAAAAATTCAATTTACTTAATTTTACTTGTTCAATTTTTTTTTTCAATTTTTGTAGTAAGCTTAGGTTGTAATGTAAAAATTTTTCATTGCATATGCGCAAAGTTTTCAATTTTCTGTCGTAAAACTATTAAATAATTTTGCTGAAGATTATATATAAAAATTTGCGAAATGGAAAATTTAGATTTTGAATACATTAGTGGCAAAAAAGTTAATGGCAAAGTTAAAAAAAATCAAAAACCGATAAAAAAGTATATTACTCATGTTTTAGACTCGGCAGTTTTTCTTGAAGCAAGTCTGAGTTTATGGGAGAGAGAGGAAAGAAGAAAGAAGAGGGGTACTGACTTGCTTGTACAGAAAAGTTACTTCAATTCTCTTTTGTTATTTCATTCGCAGCATTAAAATAATAGGAAAATTGAACAAGAAACCGTCTGAGTGTAAACAAACGAGCAGTTTTAAAAGAGAATTGAAGATAACTACTTCAAGAAAAACTGCCAAGTCTAAAACATGACTTACACATGTTATACAGATAATTGTAATTCGCGCGTTGAATACGAAATTATACATAGTTCTGTAGTAAAATCCAAAAAATGCTTTGGACACAATCACTCCAATCACGAGTCATTATTCAATGAATTAAAGGCTATTCAAGATATAAAAGAGGCCTGTATTAACAACTCTGCTTCAATTGGTTCAGGCAACACTACAAGTGTCGTCAAGTTGGCTTTTGATTACGTCTTTTCCAAGTAAGTTTTGTGAATTATTTTTATTTATTATCTTTAATATAAATTATCGTTATTAAAAATACCAATCAAGAAGCAGCAACCAGATTGAGCTATCCAAAAATTCAACGCGGGTTACAATACCTTGCCGCAAAGACTTTTATTAAATCTCCAACCACACCTAATACAGTAGTAGAGCCCTTTAATTTACAAGATGTTTGGCAAAAATATGCAGTCAGTAAGCACGATGATACGCCATGCCAATTCTTTAAAGCGTGTATTCAAAAAGATGATACAAGCTTTTGCATTTTTTTCCCCCGAAAATATAGCTAATTTAATTAAAGCAACAGAGAATGTATTTAAGTAGTAGTAGTAGTATTATTTATTAGTATTAACAATACTTTAAAGAACAAAAACAATTTCCTTATATCAAAAAATTACAAATTATGTTTTACAAAATATACAGCATATTTTCTAAATAAATTATTGTTTCTTTCGGTTTTGATATTATTAGGTAAAGCGTTGTATAGTAGTAAACCCTTATAGAACAGTGACCGCTGCATTGTACTGGTTGATACCCTTTCGATTCTGAAGTGCTCAGCATTTCTTAGTTGATATGGCTGGACCTCCCTTACATGCGCTATTTGCTCCGTTAAATATTTTGGCGCTTCGCCTCTTTTTATTTTTTGTATAAAACTTAAAGTGTTTAGTTCAAGTCTTTGTTTTATATTTAGCCATTTTAGCGTTTCTAGCATAAAGTTTATTGATGTATATCTGTTAAGTTTTAATATTACCCGCATTGCTTTGTTTTGTAATTTCTGCAGTCGTTCAATTTGGCGCACAGTACAACATGAGTATAATATAGTCGAACCGAATTCGAAATGAGGCTTTATTATTGTATTATAAATATTTATTGCTGTTATGTATGATATATATTTGTTTTCTTATTCGTTTGAAAAAATTAATTTTTTTACAAATCTTTTTACATATGTAGTCAATATGATTATTAAATTTTAGATCTTGATCAATGACGAAGCCTAGATACTTTATTTGATTCACCTTTTCTATTAATTCATTATTTATTTTGAAGATTTCATTACTATTTGCGTTCACTTCCATTATTTTCGTTTTATTTTCGTTTAATTTAAGCTTGTTCATATTGAGCCATATTTCAATTTTTTCCATATCTTGAGTAAGGTTCAGGTAGCATTGCTCAATTGACTTCGCTTCTGTAAAAATAAGTGTATCGTCAGCGTATAGGGTTATTTCACATATATCCATTACGTTCGGCATATCATTAATATACACAATAAATAATAGTGCACCCAAAATCGATCCCTGTGGTACTCCGTAATCATTGTTAATTATACTGGATTTTTCATTATTGACTTTAGTAATTTGTTTTCTGTTTGTTAAATAAGACTCAAACCACTTTAATTCTGTATTCATGATGCCATAGTTATACAATTTTTGTAGAAGTATATCCCTGTCGATTGTTTCAAAAGCTCTTTTAAAATCGAGAAAGATTGCCAAAATTTTGTTGTTTTTTTCTATCTTTTTCCACCTATTTATTAGGTAATTAACTGCAGTTACGCACGAAAATTTCTTTCTAAAACCGGACTGGTATTTTGATAGCAATTGATTTGTTTCTAAATATTCTTCAAGTTGTTCCTTTACGACTTTTCCCAATATCTTCTCACATGTCTTCAGGGTATTAATTGGATTTTCTTGATTTGGCTACCTTTTCTATTGGAGTTATCATCGAAGTTTTCCAGTTCTCTGGGAATATACCTGTTTTTAGTGATTCATTTATTATATTTAACATTGCTTTCCCAACTATATTCCAACTATTTATTATTATTTTAGTGGAGATTTATTATAGTCTGATTTGTTTTTTAGGTTCATACATATATTTTTCAGTTCTTCTAGTGTTATTGCACGAAATATGAATCTAGGGTTTATCACAGATATGTTGACATGGTTGATATATTGCACATTATTATCTATCGTCTCCCTTATCGACCTAATACTATTAACGAAATAATTATTAAATTTATTGGCTATGTCAAAATTTTCCTTATATTCTATTTGGCTAAATATCACAGATTGGATTGCACTTTGGTTTTTCTTTAGAATTTGTTTCTTTATTTCCCTCCACATCTCTTTCTGATCTTTGGCATCATTTATTTTTTTATTAATATATTCTTTTTTCGCGTTTTCAATTTTTACTTTATATATATTTCGAATTGTTATGTAATTATTCCACGCTTCTTCACTATTTTGAATCCTTGCGATTTGGTATTTTGTAATTTTTTGATTTTTTAAACGCCTTATTTCATCAGTAAACCATTTATTTTTATTGTTTTCACTAATTGTCTTTTTTATTGTTAGTTTTTTAACTGCATTTTCTAAATATCCATCAAATTCATAAACGGTGTTATTTATGTTATTTCTAGTATTTATATGCTGTATGTCTACTATTTCTCTATTATATATATCGCGGTTATATTTAAATATCTCAACTTCTTTATATGTGTTCTGATTAGGATTATAATTAACATTATTAATTGTTATATCAATGGTTTCACGATCTGAGATTTTGTTTTCATAATTCACTTTACCCGTAATATTTTTATTATTTGTGATGATATAGTCTATTATTGTTTTAGAGTTCTTTGTTATTCTTGTGAATTCATTCATAACTTGTTTAAGGCCGTTGTCATTAAATAAGCAATTTATTTTATTTTTATAAAAGCTCTCTTTGTACCAGTCAATATTGAAATCTCCTGCTATTATTACATCACAGTTTTCTTCATTTATGTCCTCTATTATTTCTTCAAATGCCTCAATAAATTCCGTCTCAGCGCTACTCGGTGATATATACACAGCAGCTAATACTAATATCTTTTGTTCATGCTTTGCCACATAAGCTGATACCCAAAATTTCGAGTCCATATTTTTTTCCAGAAATTTTCTTCACGTTCCATTGTTTTTTTAAATAGACTATAGTTCCCCCTGTTCTAGTTGAATTCGAAATTGTTGAATATTGATTATACCCTTTTAGTTGTATTTCCTCTTCATTCACCTCACTTGTTAAGTGCGTTTCAGAAAAAATTATAAAATCTGGTTTTACTGTTTCACACATTATTTCAACTTGGTTGTAGTTATTTAATGGACGGTACACTTAAAATCGTACCGATGGGAGCTTTCAAGCAGTTTTTAATTATTTATATTAATTATTTTGGTCAAAAGGTAAGTGGATTAATTTCCTTACGATAAAAATTCGTATCTATCGATGTTGCTTTTTTTATGGTTATGTGAATCTCACTAAAATGCTTTTAATCAATACTTCATTTTTATTTCCAGATATACCCTTTTATTTTTGTTTTAATGAATAAAAAAAATTAAAAAGCTTACGACCAACTATTTGAATATATTAATAATGATATATTTAATTTACGAGCGAAAAGATTTTTAACCGATTTTGAAAAAGCTTTACAAAATTCTTTAAGAAAAACTTTTCCAAACGCAGATATACATGATTGCTGGTTTCATTTCTGCCAAGCAATAAGACGAAACATTTCGTCAAAATATAGAACGTTTGCGGAATTTATAAGAACAAATAAAAAAGCATCTGAAATTTACCACAAAATTTTGTGTTTACCATTGATACCGGCAAAAATTATAGCGGCTTCATTCTTACTTTTAAAGAAAGATTTATGCTGTTTCGATACAGAGCAGAAGTTTAAACCATTCGTTGATTACTTTACTAAGCAATAGATAGAAAAGGTAATGTTTGTAAAAAATTTCGATTTTACAATTAAATAATTTTTATACAACAGGTTAAACCAGACAATTTTTCTGTTTATAAACTTACAACAAGATCCACATCTGCAATTGAAGCCTACAACGGAGTTCTAGGACGTATTATTCAAAAACGTGGAAATTTTTTCAAATTTGTTGGAGTTCTTCGGGATGAAGAATATACCAAAAGTAGAGAGTTCAAAATGTTAAAAATGTATTAGTGGTGGAACCTCAGGTACAAAGAGGATTAGAAGACATGATGCCGACAAAGCCCAAAAAATTGAAGAAGCAACAGAAGCTTTAGAAAGTGGTGATATAACAACAAAAATGTTTTTGAATCGCATTATTTACTCAAAAAACGACATTTGCACAGATTGGGAGCCATATGAAGATATATTTGAGAGTTATCTATCTGATCCTGATTCTGATGATGATATAATAGCAGGGGAAAATAATGAAGAAAATGAGGAATCAGCACCTGTTAAGTGCATTATATGCTTGGAGAAGTATCCAAATGTCGCATTTTTACTCTGCAAGCACTTGAAGTGTTGTCAGGAATGTGTAATAAAACTGCAAGCTCAAAGTATAGCCGATGGAGTCGGATCAATATTTATGTCCATATTGCCGCGAATCAGTAAACGACACACTTGATCTTTATACTTAATTAATTATTAATAAAATAAAATATAAATAAGCATTTTAAATAAAACTGATTTTTTTAATTTGATGAATAGATTCAGTTTCAATGATATTCATCGCTATTAACGAGTTTCTGTATGTCAGACCTCAGCTTCGCTTGCGACAATTTTCAATATTAGTAGCTTTCGGAATGCCGGGCTTAAGAATTTTCTGTCCCATTGTATTTCCCCGAAACGGCGCAGCGTAATAAAGATTTTTTGCTTCGTTATAAGGCAGGAAAACTTTTCGAAGCAGAAAATCTTTATTA
Source organism: Tachina grossa (assembly GCA_949987645.1). Lineage (NCBI taxonomy): Eukaryota > Metazoa > Arthropoda > Insecta > Diptera > Tachinidae > Tachina > Tachina grossa. The sequence goes on along the minus strand of OX465278.1, from coordinate 43,688,628 downwards.
GGCTGCGCCGTATCGGGAAACACCATGGTGGAAAAAATCTTTAAACCCGGCCGAAGGCCGGCAGTGCAAGAAATCGTTATAAGGCAGGAAAACTTTTCGAGCCAGAAAATCTTTGTTAGGCTGCGCCGTGTCGGGAAACACCATGGTGGAGAAAATCCTTTAGCCCGACCGAAGGCCGGCTGTGCAAGAAAACGTTCTTCAGCAAAAAAAAAACTGTGAATCAGGAAATTTTTATTAGGCTGTGCCGAGTAGGAAAACACCCGGCCGGGCTAAAGGATTTTCTCCACCATGGTGTATCCCGATACGGCGCTGCCTAAAATGTTTTCTGCCTTGCAAAGTGTTCCTGCGTAAGAACGTTTTCTTGCACTGTCGGCCTTCGGCCGGGCTTAAGGATTTTCCCCACCATGGTGTTTCCCGACAGGGCGCTGCCTAATAAATATTTTCAGCCTTGCAAAGTTTTCCTGCTTAAGAAAGTTTTCTTGCACTGCCGGCCTTCGGCCGGGATTAAGGATTTTCTCCACCATAGTGTATCCCGACACGGCGCTGCCTAAAATATTTTCTGCCTTGCAAAGTTTTCCTGTGTAAGAACGTTTTCTTGCACTACCGGCCTTCGGCCGGGCTTAAGGATTTTCTCCACCATGGTATTTCCCCACACGGCACTGATTAATAAAGATTTTCTGCTTTGCCAAGTTTTTTTGTTTAATAACATTTTCCTGCACTGCCGGTCTTAAGAATTTTCTCCACCATGGTATTTGGGTGTATTTTTTCCTTTAATTTTTAAATGTTTGAACAATTTTGGGCGATTTTTCATATGAAAAATTACTTAAAATTTGTATGTAAAATTTTGGGCGATTTTTCATTTTTATTTTTGGGCGATTTGGTTTTGGGCGATTTTTCATGGAGCCCTGTTTGGATAATTCTTGCAAGTAGAAATTTTACTAGTTATAATTTGTAAGAAAATTTTTATCTCTCAATGTTTGTCTCTCTTTTAACGCTCTCTCCTCGCAAACTTTTTTAGTTAATGAAAACTTTCCAGTAACAATTGTTACAAATTCGTAACAGTTTTTCAGCCATCCCTAAACAAGGACGAAAAGCGGAACGTTTTTTTCCGCCGAGCTTTAACGCTGAAATGCCATACCTAAACAAAAGCGGCAGCGTTATGTCAAAACAATAAAAACAGGGTTATGAAACAAATAAATAAAACAAACCTGATTATTTTAACAGCCGGACGGACGACATTGTTGTTTGTGATTTTGTTATTAATATTTTGTTAAGGTAGAATTAGTAAAATCGTATCGTGATGTTGCGTGTCAGCTGACAAAAACCGTACCATATACAATGCATGTTACTAGTTATAAAATATGTGGTGGTAGCACTGCTGACGTAGGAATCTGCAGAAAACAGATTTTTCTGTAGCGAATGTCAAAAACGCCGCATTTAATGCCAGACAAAAAAAAAGTGCTGTGCAAACTGTTACATTTTCTATAACTTGTGCATAAAGTTGAACGATACGGCAAGCTGTAAAGTAGAATGATACGATTTTACTAATTCTACCTTTACTTGGGGTCTCCACGCGCAATAGACTTGGAAATAATTATGTTCTCAACTCACAAATTCTATTTTCAACACCATATGTCCACGTGTGGACCGAATAGACATTTATTTGCAAATAAATTGCGAAATAGTTGTTCAAACTTATTTCGAAGAAATAATGTTGAACATAAGCTGTCAAATTTCATAGACATTTGTTGTTTGTGAGAATTAAATATAATAAAGTTGTGAGTGTGGTAAAAATACAGCATTTTTAATGTATAATAAAACGAATATAAAAAAAATTAGTTTTAAATAAAATAAAATGAACATAAAAAACATCGATCTATACACAGTGAATTTTTTAAATGTATGTCCAATACCACAATGCGTGTTCTATAGCCTAGAACATAAGCCCGTACATGAACATATTTGTGACGTCATGCTGCCGACGTTATTGCTTATGTTCGGAAATAAATATTGCGCGTGGCGACGTACTGTTACATAAATTTTGTTATTATTAATTAAATTATTTAAATTTAATTATTAATTAAAATAAAATAATAAATAATTTTGAAAGAATTAGTTATTTAGAAGATTTGAAAAATTTGCTTATGTGAAGGATGGTGGTCAGCGTTGCCATATTTTTTTCTTTCTCAAAAACCTTCAAGTCGAACAAAAAATCTCCTTTTCTCATTAAAATATCTTTTTTTAGTGATTTTACTCAAAATATATAAATATGCATTGATTTTACTGAATTCAAATTCAGGAAAAATTTATTTTGTTTCAAATGAACTAACCCTACAAGAATAGTATCAGTCAATTGACCGGTCATTTGATCGGAAGTCGTGCAGGATATGTTCATCATTGCGTAGAACAAAGTTTCTATAACATTATTAAGGGCCAAATGAAACATGTAAGAGTTAAAAAATAAATTATATATACACTAGCTGAACCCGGCAAACGTTTTCGTATTTTTTAACTCTATTACCAGACAGAATGAATTGTATTTTTTTTTTAAATAAAACTCGAGTTTTAAAAGTTTTGGCATATGTATGTACATTAGATGTCCCATTCTAACATATATGCTAGAGTAGAGCAACTATAAATAATAAATAAATCTATCATCACTTCCGATCAAATGACTAGTGAATGTAAAATTCCTGCAATTGTGTTAGTGAAAAAGTTTTGTTTGGCTTAGTTTCAGTCATTCCCCTGCAGTCAGACTGGGGTCAAGTGTCTCTATGTCAACACTAAAACGCTAGTAGTAGTTACAATGTCTTCAATTTCTCTTCTATTCGTCAGTATAAAAGAAAGAGAGAAAACAGGTGAGATGTATTTCTGGTGGATTTTGCAACAATTTGCCAACATACATAAATTTGTATGTACGTAAGGTGTAGAAATGTACCAGTAAAAAATGTCTGTTTGGCATGTCTGCATGTTCCCATAAGAACTATGAATTCACTACCTAGTCAATTGTGTTAGTGTTACTAGTAGATTTTCAATGACAAGAACCTGCTAAATGTCTATAGCACAAAGTATTGTATGGGGAATAATTGTAGAGTAGTACTGGTGACAAAGTCAAAAGCGACTCAGTACATTTTCACCATCGAAATTTCCTTCAGGGTCATTTCTTGTAGGGAACAAACGTAAAGGTAAATAACATAAACTATTTACTGAATAGAACATGTATAAGATAATTATATGTATGCACATAATTCATACTTTTGATGACGGAAAGAAGAAATATGGCTGTACTTTAGTCAAAAGGACATTAAATAATATACAAAGAGTTCCAAATATTATATTCATAAAAATCTTATTTTTAACAAAGAAATCTTTTAGTCTTTTAACATCCCGAAAAACTTCGAAAATAAGATAAATCTTCACATATGGTAACGCTGATGATGGCAAACAAAAGGCAATTGTTTTCTTTTGCAACTAACTTCATTGTGAAACGCGATGTCAAAATCGGATTTTCCAATAGCAAAGCCAAGGCGAATTGATATAAGGTGGTCTTGATTTGCAACTCTGCGTATTCGCCTTGTATATTTGTTAGTGTAAAATTTCCTGCTGTCAAAATATTTCTTAACGTTTTGGTTCATTTGACAGCAGGAAATTTATGTCAGCTGGCGAATTAAGATCACCTTATGTGAATTCGCCTTGAGCAAAGCGTTGCCGCCGCGTTATTTCGGTATGCTCCATACAAAATGTATGGACATGAGAACTTTTGACAGCTAAAAAACGCTTGCCGCCCTTGTTCAGGGATGGCTGTTTAGTAAACGAACAAAGCTAATAACTCATGATATCAGTGTTGCATAGAGTATTAACAGTTGTATTATATTATAACTATACACTAATTATAATTATAATTTAATTGACTTGTACTTTGTATTATGGCAAATTTCAATTTATTGAAGCTGAGGATCTTGCTAAAATATGCTAGAACTTGTAAACAATTTGATGTACATTTGTTGTTATTTAAGGCGTTTTGCCTTTTAGGTAACGATATTTATGTGTGCATGTAAATACAAACAAAATATATACTTTTTTCACATAATTAGAAAGTTTCTTCCTATGTGAAGGCATAAGTTGGCATAGGTCGTGTATAGTCAGTCACAAAAACTTTTTAAAATTCTGTTAATAACATCTTGGGCATAAGGTCTAGTTACTCCGCCCATATTTGTGCAACCAAATTCTGCTAAATTTACTTTGTAGAATATGCAAAAATAATAAATAAATAAATATAATTTCTTTCATTAATAAAAATGTTTTTGAATCTTACTTTTAGAATCTTACGAGGGGTAAGAATAGTTGGTCGCTGTCGGAAGTCGTGCATGCCATGGTACTTTTATCGCATTTTCATTCATTGTCATCGTTTGTGTTCTCCTGCGGCCTGACACAAAAACTTGATGGTCTATCTAGTCCTAAATTTAAAACATCGCCCGCAACATTATCAGCACCACAAACACCCACAGACACAGTTACTGCAGAGCAGCTCATTTTGGCTGCTGAAAATGCGGCTGTCGTGCCAATACAACAACCACAAAAGACTGTATTAAGTGAAATAACATTGAACAATAACAACAACACCAGCAACTCTATTGATCTTAATAATCACCAAGTGTATTGCAATAATAATACAGCTGTTGATGCTGCTGCTACTGCTGTCACTAACGTCAATGAAAGTCTTGCTGGCGCGACCCTTACGACTGGAGCTAGTGATGCAGCAACAAAGTCCGTTAATGGTGTAAATAAATTAAATGGTAAATAATAAAAAAAACTAAAAAAGAAAGTATGTATGTATGTACATATGTACTCACAAGGGTCTAATAATCGTTTTATTGATTTTATGTACTAAAGTTGGACCAAAGTCATGCTCGTAAAATTTATAATTGACCATAAAAAAGTGATAAAATAATATGTATGTGTTGCCAAGAATTTTATTACTATGCACATACTTAACGATTACTACACTCTTGTGAATCTGTTTAGTGGACAGAGAATCTAATTTTTTCTTTTTTAAATAATAGCTCAGCCCAGTGCTACCACCGTTGAAACTTTAATGGAACGCATGAAAGTTCTATCACAAAAACAAGATGAATGCAGTGAAGCTGAACTCAGTAATCGCTTTAAGAGTGTTGAAATGCAAACAGCTGAATTGCCTGCTGCAGCCACAACTGCTCCCAGTAAAATACCTCCCGTAATTTCCCACTACATTGAAGATCCCACATTTACATATCAAGACTTTGCTAGACGTGGCGCTGAAAATATTCCCAATACATTTCGTATTCAGGATTACTCATGGGACGATCATGGTTATTCTTTAGTTAATGGGTAAGTTTTATTAGTGTTAGATGGGAACAAATAAAATTTTTTAATTGATTTTTTTTAATTTTCATTATCTTTGTAGTTTATATGAAAATGTTGGCACTTTGTTGGATCAGAAATTCCGCTGTGCTTATAATTTGACATACTTTACAATGGCTGGCGTTAAAAATGTTGACACTTCAAAGTTTCGTCGCGCCATTTGGAATTATATTCAATGTATTTATGGCATACGTCATGATGATTATGATTATGGTGAAGTTAATCAAGTGAGTAAAGTTTCCATTTATAAAATTCGGTTTTTTCCCCGTTTCAGCAACCAAAAGTGAGAGAGACATCTTATGTATGTCCCTCTTCACTTTCGATTTAATGCTAATTCGATTTGATGAACACTGCATTTAATAGTTCGTTTACATTTGAGTAAAATCTAGTACTTTGGAGATTTTGAGCAAAATCTAATGGTTCGACAAGTTGTATTGAAAACAACAATAAAATGAAATGAAATGTTGATAGTTCTAAAAGAAAACAGATTTTTAATGTAAATAAGAAAGTTAAGTTATCAACATGTAGAAAATTAAAATTGCATAAAAACACATTTTATGAAACCAAAAGAGCATCAGAACGCATTTTTCTATTTATTTATTCCATGATATGATACTATGCATTGTATATGTTATATATTTATGAAAATTAAACGAAATTCTTTTTAATACGACCACATGATGTTAATGTACATGTTTTCAATAAACACACACAAGCACAATAACATATGGTATGCTCGTAAGACTTAAGTGTGATTTAAATAGACAAGGTTGGGCATTTAAATGGCTCTCAACTATATACTGAAAAAATGAATTCGGTACTTAAGAGGCACTGAAAGATAAATGACACATAATTGAGAAGCCAATTATTGGGCCTTAGACTTTGTATTAATACATGTCAAAGATTTAAACAATACGTGCAAAAGCGATATTGTGAATGCGAAATTCCATTTCCATTTTTTGAAATTTTTCCAAACGATAATACTATTCATCTGATCAGATTTGCATTATCACAAAATCAAGTAATAAACAAACTAATAAGTCGTCTGTTTAGACGTCGATGCCGTGCCTTCGTTTATGGTATATCTCTTCGTCTTAAACCGGCTATAAATATTCAATATGCTTAGCGTATTGAATAATTTTTCATTAGGTTAACAACTAATAATACTAAAATAATTTTTCATGTAAGCCATGTCTGAAAATTAACAAAACTATCGTACGCGTATTTTCTTTATCTTATTTAAATCAACTACATACTTTAATCGCCGTCTATTTTCAAAAGCCGGCACGACCACAGCGTGCATGAAACTGCTCTGCCGCCGCAAGTCAACGGTTAATGTAGGGATGCTAATCCTTAACAGCTGTTTGCTGCATACTTGCATTTTTAATGTAATTTGAAGTTTGATGGTGTGAACATAAAATTTCACTTTACGTTAGATTTTTGACGGTCGAAACAAATGTCTTTAGATTTTTTTCTCGTAGAGTGTGATGAAAATCTTTGTACATGTATAATAGTCTGAGTGGCCCTTTAGTGATACAACTATGATTTTTTTTAATTGTACTAAATAAATCTTTCTGCCAAAATAAAACCGACTTCAATGAAATATAATAAACTTTAATGGGTGTAACGCCACCCATTTTTCAACTTTCAAATTGTGTAATTACACGACCCAATTGTGGGCGTTTCGCCGCCCACTTTTTTACAATGGGATTAATGGGAAGATATATCCTCTCAGACAAAAAAAGAATTCTTACGAACTGCAATTGTTTGGTTGTAGTTTAGGAAAATGCCGTTCAATGGTTTTAGTTTTGGATTCGAAATTTTGATAAATATCAAAAAAAAAAAATTGGTATAGATTTTGACAAAGATTTTAATTGAAATTTGCTAGATTTCGTGCAGTTGTATTTTCTGTGATGTGTGAAACTAATATTGTGATAATTTATTTTATGTTTACATTAATTTAAATTTTAATTAAGACGAGTTTCTAAAATTTTCAGGGGGCAAATTACGGCACTCGTTATCGAACGAAATTACGAAATATTTCCATATAAACTCTATTGAAATACTTCGTAATTTCGTTCGATAACGAGTGCCGTAATTTGCCCCCAAGCTTTCAATGAACGTATGACAGATCCTCACAAAAACATAAATGTAAAAAAAGGCCAAGTTCTTATAGAAAGTTTCTCCCATCAAATGCAGTGAGATTAAAATTTCGACCAATTTCTTGTTTGTTACGAGTACAACGCCTATTACTACAATTTGCTAAGCATTATATTTTGCCATCGTCGGAATGTTTTATTATTTCTAGGTAACCTGCTAACTCGAAAACACACATTATATTTTATTTTTATAATGTCGATACTGCCATCAGTCTTACGCGGCTGTCTTTTTTTTCAATTAGGCCATTTACATTTAGGGTTTTGTTCCTACTGCATGAGTCATATTGTCAATAGGTGTGGAGAAGCGTGCGGAGCAGAATTTGTAGCACGAATTGAAAATCAATGTTACGAATTAACTCTTCTTCGTTAACTTTTTCATTTCTTTCGTTTTCTTCTCATGTTGTTTATAAGCGGGGTTGACAATGTACGAGTAACTAATTTTTTTATTAGATTTGGCAAATTATAAAATTAGAATTGCATTGAATGAATTATTAAAAAGCAGTTGAAGTTCAAACACCAAAAAGATCCTGATGCAATAGACATCAAAAGAAAATTCAATAATTGCAGCAGGAGCAAACCCCTAAATATGTAATATTCGTAAAATTTTCAATATGACAAATGATCTTTTTTTCTCTTCTTGTAATATTCTACTTGATTTCTTGTCTTCCAATTGTAGCTGTTGGATCGTCCGCTAAAGATGTTTATAAAGACTGCCTGTTGTTTTCCCGAAAGGATTACGACAAAGGATTATGACAACATACTAGTTGAACTGCAGGACAGTGAGAAAGTAAGTCCAAATCATTTATATATAGTATGTACCTAATATATTTTTTTAATTAATTTTTAAAAATCACATTACAGGTACACGTTAATTTAATGATAATGGAAGCTCGAAATCAAGCTGAATTATTATATGCTTTACGCGAAATAATGCGTTACAGGACATGATCTCATTAAAAAACAAAACAAAGATTAAAATTAAAATGATTATTTTTTTAACTTTTTAAAATAAATTAAAATTCTTAAATATATATGTATACATAATACATGATATAAATATTAACAACTATTGTTAACTAATATTAAAAAAAGGAAAAACAAAATAACTAATTTTTTTTACTAAAATATCATTTAAAAATTAAAAATCAAATTTTTACACAAACAAGCATACACACATACAAAATATATTTTATATAAATTCATACTTAAATAACTGATAAAAACTGCATATACATACATATGGATGAAAAACCAATTATCATACTTTCTGCTTAATTTTCTCAGGAGCTGGTGCCAAATGGTGGCATTTGAAGCCGATCGATATTTTATTTTATTTCAATGGAATTCAAATAGAAATTTCAATCGTTTTTGTCTCTAATTTTTTCTCAATTTGTTCTCTAATTTTGTTAAATGTAACATTTCTAAATGTTTTAAATTTGTATGGAATAAATTGTGGTTTCCAATGATTTTCTTAGAAAATTTGAAACTACATATTTAGAAATGTTGGATGTTGCAAAATCAGCTCATATATGTCGAATGGTAGTTTTCCATATCGATATGCTATGATATGATAGGTTTGCTAAGAATTAACTATGTAGAGTCTAAATTGTAGACATTTGAAAAATGTAATTTAATGGACTGATTTTGTAAAACACAACCTTTGCAAAAGTTACAAATTTTCTTGCGAAACAAACGAAAAATAAAACTCTCCCACAAAACTCAAACGTTTGGCGATGTTGTGGTTTACAGAAGCATAATAAAATTGAGAGGAAATTAAAAAAAAATACTACATATTAGCATATACCAAATTTTAAAAGTAAAACTGAGGAAGCGACCAAATCAAACAAATTTACAAAAGAAAGAAGAAAAAAACAAAGTCTATTTAAAATAAGCCTTTAAATTTTCTTACAAAGAAAATAAGACTGTTTTGTATTAAAGATATCCATATTTTCTTAACGATTAAAATTGTATTAAAAAGAAGTCTAGTACTTCAATAAAAATATGTTTGGCATAAGCAAAAAATGACAAATAACACATTGTGACAGAAAATGAAGGCAATTTAATTTTGTTTGAAACTTAAGGTTCAATTAAACGTGACATAATTAATTAAAACCATATAAAATAGCTGTTCGAACTAAACTTCTAGGCAACACTGTATTTGATTATAGGTGACCATAGACTAATTGCATTTTGGTTTTGGTTGTGGCTATGACATTATTATGCCATACCATACTTTTAACGAATTTTAAAAAAATTCAATGCGTGAGAGTTTACCAAAAGAATTGAGAGAGAGAGAGAGAGAGAGAGTAAGCAATGTACAAAGATGCTAAAACCAAAATACATACACATAAGTACAATATTTAGAATTGTAAATTATGAGGGTGCTCACAGCAGTCATATTTTTTCGTGTTATTACTTTAAAACGTTTTAATTTATGAGTACCATTTGAATACTCCAATTATATTTAGAACCAAATCTTCCGATATTCTTTTTATTATTAATAAATTCTGGGAAATTGTATCAATGTTCAAGCTTCTCTTTACTTACCCCCATTCTCGACTAGCACTAAATATTTTGGCAATATAGCAATAACGTCGGCAGAATAACAGAACATTGATTGCTGATTGCTTTACTTATGTTAAGGCTATGGGAAATCGTAGCTTATACATAACTTTTTTGTTTATTAACTTTTTTTTATTTTTCCTTTCAGATTATATAATAACAAAATGGAAATTTTTTTACACTAAGTATGAAAAATTATGTCTCTTAAATGACCACCGTTTTCAGCTTCGCACTGATGGGCTCTTTTTAGAGCATTTTCCATAACATCTTTCAAAACTTGTGGCTGTAGCGTTCGAATTTCTGCAACAATGTTTGCCTTGAGTTCAAGGATTGTCTCTGGCTTGTTCACATACACTCGCTCCTTCAAAAAACCCCAAAGAAAATAGTCGGGTGCTGTCAAATCTGGCGATCGCGCTGGCCAAATAATTTCCGAATTTCGAGAAATTATTCGCTCTCCAAAAATTTGACTTAAAAGTGCCATTGTGTCTCGGGCAGTATGGGCAGTGGCTCCGTCCTGCTGAAACCACATACCAGGTCTGTTTTCAAGAGCAGGACGTAAAAAATTTTCTATCATAAACCGATACCGCTCTCCATTTACGGTTACAGCACTTCCATCTTCATTCTCGAAGAAGTAGGGCCCAATGACATTTTCAGATGTGATCCCACACCATACTGTACACCTGATGGGGTGCAATTGGCGTTGATGAATGGCTCTTGGATTTTGAGAACCCCAGAACCTACAGTTCTGCTTATTAACAAAGCCATTCAAATGAAAATGAGCTTCATCACTCATAATCAAATTTTCATCTCTGGTTTAAATAATAAAATTCTATTGTTCTGGTTCTCTGTTCAGTTGTGAACCTCTCCATTATAAATTCTCCAAGTGTTGTCTATATAATCTGAAAGAAAAAATAAAAAAAAAATTAATAAACAAAAAAGTTGTTAAACTTTTACACCCCTTGGTTTCTTTTGGCCCACCCTGTAATATGGAAAAAGTCATCAGGTTAATCGAACAAATTTTTATATTTATAAACTTATAAAAATACAAATTATTCACTACACACGTTTTTAAGAGACCATTTTGTTAACGAAAATGTGTTGACAATTATTGCAACATACATTGCCAATACCTGCAATGAGCTGTCCCCACTAGCAATAATATAATTTTGACAACTGCTTCAATATACATATTTACATATGTCGACATATTTATTGCTAGTCGAGACGTAGGGTCATGAATGAAAAAAAACTTATTTACCCTTATTCCAGTTGTCGACATCGATGTCACTTTAACACAATACCAAAAGATTGGGTCTGCTGTACCCGTTGTCGAAAACAACTGACTCCTGTCGGCAGGTTTATGCTATTTTCTAGACCTTAGGTGACGGAAATAGATTGTCAGTAGCACAAAATTGTTCTCGAGTGCGAGGAAACAAGCGCCAATTTTTTGGTATTGTGTTAAAGTGACGTCGATGTCGACAACTGGAGTAAGGGTGATAGAAAAAATTCCGGAAAAGTTTCAAGTACACAAAAAATAATTTGTACATTACATTGCATTAGAATACATTTGCTTATGCGTATACGTATATGATATGATACTGATTTATTTGCCTTTATTAAAAAAAATCATAAATTTCGTTGTTATGTCATTTTTTGTTTATAAATTAAATAATTTGTAATGTTTTTCATATTATTTCAAAAAAACCAACCTGTCCTTAGAATATATTAAACTAATCAAATTTGTTTGTCAAATTAGGATCTAGGATTATTAATGAGGTGATCCCATTACGCCAGGTGACTCAACTCATGTATGTTAAGACGGCTTTTCCACACGCAAAGGGAAAGAGAATGAAGAGCTCTTTTCTCTCCTCTCCTACAAGCTCAATACTTTGCAAAGTAAACTTTGCGTGTGGAAAAGCCGTCTGTCTAATCAACCAAATGTCAAATTTGGACTGTGTGGGTATAATCCTAAAAATATGCTTTTATTTATCTTCAAACACAGTTTTTCATTGGTAATTAGTTGGTAACGCTTTTTTTGGGCAAATGACACATAAGAAATGCCAGATGTAAACTCAGCCATACACTCTGACAATGTTACCCTGTATTGGACAGTGTGATGGTAATTTATACCAAGAAAGTTAATGTGTGTTTTGGTGTTGTAATATTTGTTGTAAGGGTACCTAATTGATGAGCCTTGATTACAATATATAAAAACTGTTATGTTAAAAGTGTAAAATTTTTATTAAATTGTGTATCTCTCATATAAGGAAGTCGAAGAAATTTCTTTTAATCAAACGAAAGTTTGCTATTTTCCTTTTTTTATATGTATTTAAATTTAGAATTATGTAATAATAATAAAAAAAAATTACGATTTAAAACTTATAATTTTTTGCGCAATTTTTTTTATTATAAATTTTGTTATTAAATTTTATTTTTTTTTATTATTTTTTGTATATTTCTGTTGTTATTTTTAATTAAAATTCTTTATTATAAATGTGCTTCCTCCTCAATTCAATGTTAAACATTGGCTGAAATACTATTAACATACAGATATTAAAAGAAATATATATTTATATACGTACTATACTATATATTACCCGAAATAAAAATAAACAAGAAATTAAAAAATAATGTATCAAAAGAGTTTTTATTTGTGTCATGCAAAATTTAATAGTGAATGTTTTATTCCAGGTATAAGTATACATCTGTGTCCAATAAATACATTTTTCGTGGTACATCTACAAAGTTTGATACTTAACCACTTTAGAATTAACTGTAAATAAAAATATGATCAATTAAACGAAATTTTAAAAGCTTATAAAGAATTTAATTTTTCTATTTTAGCGTACCAACTCAAAAAAACCATCACAATACCTTGAAATTAATGAGCTTTATTATTTAGCATTTTTTCTTAAACCTAGCAGCGAAATGCTGTAGTCGAAATACGCCAACTACGATAATGTGGAATATCCATTAGAATATTTTTTATTTACACTGCGTCTACAACTGCGAACGCTAAACACAGCACACTCTTCATATAGAAAAATTAAATGGGCTATACACAGCACAATTTTTTTTTAAATAATAAAATGGACTATAAAAGGAACACTTATTGAAATTTTAACTTAATTATATGGGCTACACAAAGATAATTTTTTATACAGCAAAATTTAATGGGCAATACATAGTACATTTTTCATACAGCAAAATTAAATCGGATGTATACATATATTTAATTTTATACATTAACGTCCCTCTTCACAATGTATGATTAGGAGTTAACGTGAACTTTAACTGACAGTTCTTCATACAAAACTTGCCGTCAAAGTCCCGGTTAGCTTTTAATTGTACATTGTACGTAAATGGCATACACATCGTCCGGTTTGAATAGAATCAATTCCAATGGCTTTCTATTGTCAATTTTTCAAACAAAAAAAAATTAAATAGGCTATACATAGTCCATTTTTCATACAAAAAATTAAATGGAATATAATCGTTAATTCTTCACAAAAAATAATATATAATAATAATAATATATATAATATAATATATACATCGTCCATTTTTTATACAAGCAATTGAATGAGCTATATATCGCTCATTAAATGGACTGTACATCGTCAATTTTCCTTGTCCATTTCTCATGAAAAAAATTAAATGGTCTATTCATCGTCCATTTTGTATGCAAAAAATTTAATGGACTATAAATCATCCATTTCATATGAAAAAAATACATCGTCCATTTTTTATGCGAAAAATTAAATGGACTATATATAGTTTTTTTTCATGAAAAAAATTAAATGGACTATAATCAACCATTTTTATACGAAAAATTTAACGGAATATACATGCTCCATTTTTTATGAGAAAAGTTTAATGGATTATACGTCGTCCACTTTTATCCAAAAAATTTAATGGGCAGAAAGAACATCGTTCATTTTTTTATTCGAAAAATTTAATGAGCTTTACACTGTCCATTTCTAACGCAAAAAAATTTGTTTATGAAATATACATACATTGTCCACATTTCATAATATACATTGTCCATTTTTCATGCAAAAAAAATTTTTATGTAAAAATTAAATGGACTATATACATCGTAAATTTTTTATGCGAAAAATTAAATGGACTATATCGTCCATTTTTATGCGAAAAATTAAATAGACCATACATCGTCCCTTTTTCATGTAAAAAAAATTAAATGGACTATAAATTGTCCATTTTTCATGCAAAAAAAATTTTAACGAAAAAATTAAATGGACCAAACATCGTCAGTTTTTTATGGGAAAAATTAAATGGACTATACATCGTCAATTTCTTATGCGAAAAATCACATCGGCCCTTTTTCATGGAAAAAAATTTTTTATGAAAAAAAATCCGACAGTCATTCAAATAACAACACCACGCATTTTTCTGATGTGCATTAGAGTTCCTTTGCATCAGCTGTTGTTGGAAAGTTCAAGTGATGAAGGCATAGTCACTGGTCACTGAACTATACCGATTTCAGCAGATGCTAATCCTAATGTTACATCAGAGCGCCCTCCTTCGTCGGTATTGTGTAGCAAAATCATCGGCGAAGTAAAATAACCAATAAAATGGCTACTAAAAACACAGCTTCAAAATTTAATACGTCTCATTTAACACCAGAAGGCGCTGCAACACTGCATTATTAAAAAGCGTGCAAAAAGCAGTTGTAAAAAGAATGAAGCTTTCTTCTATCTCTTCCTTCACCACCTGTCTTATATCACTATCCCTTTCCTAAAGAAGGTAACACCTAGTAATAGTAGTAGGCATTAATTGCCTGAGTGTCACTTCTCTTTACAAAAAATTTAATACATTGCCTATTCTTCATGCAAAAAAATTTTAGAAAAAAAAAATAAATGGACTATACATCGTCCATTTTTATGCGAAAAATCAAATGGACTATACATCGTCCCTTTTCCATGCAAAGAAATTTATGAAAATGGACTATACATTGTAACTTTTTCATGCAAAAAATTTTTTATGAAAAGAATTAAATGACTATACATCGTCCCTTTTTCATGTAAAAAATTTTTTTATGAAACAAATTAAATGGACTATACATTGACCATTTTTCATGCAAAAATTTTTTATGAAAAAAATTAAATGGACTACACATCGTCCATTTTTTATGCGAAAAGTTAAATGGACTATACATCGTAACTTTTTATGGTCAATTAAATTTTTTAAATGGACGATCCATAGACGAAGTATAGTCTTTTTGATTTTTTGCATACGAAATGGACGAAGTATAGTCAATTAAATTTTTTCATAAAAAATTTAAAAATGGACGATGTATAATAAATAGCCCATTAAAATTTTTTGACAAAAAAATTTTTTTCATCAAAAATAGAAGATGTACGATTTATTAAATTTTTTGTCCGAAAAATAGATGACGTATACAGTCCATTTAATTTTTTGCATACGAAATGGGCATTATGGTCAATTAAATTTTTTCATAAAAAAATTAAAAAATAGACAATGTATAGCCCATTAAATTTTGTATGTATAGTCCATTTAATTTTTTCCATGAAAAATAGGCGAAGTATAGTCTTTTTGATTTTTTGCATACGAAATGGACGAAATATAGTCCATTAAATTTTTTCATAAAAAATTTAAAAATGGATGATGTATTAACATTTTTTGACAAAAAATTTTTTTCATTAAATATTGATGATGTACGGTCCATTAAATTTTCTGTACGAAAAATAGATGACGTATATGGTCTATTTCATTTTTTGCATACGAAATGGGCAATTTATGGTCAATTAAATTTTTTCATAAAAAAAATTAAAAAATAGTAATGTATAGCCCATTAAATTTTGTATGTATAGTCCATTTAATTTTTTCCATGAAAAATAGACGAAGTATAGTCTTTTTGATTTTTTTTTTGCATACGAAATGGGCGATTTATAGTCCATTAAATTTCTTCATAAAAAGTTTAAAAATGGACGATGTATAGTCCATTTAATTTTTTTCGTACGAAAAAGGCAATTTATGGTCAATCATAAATAAATTAACAATAGGCAATGTATAGCCCATTTATTTTTTTGCATGAAAAATAGACGAAGTATAGTCTTTATGATTTTTTTGCATACGAAATGGACGATTAATAGTCCATTAAATTTTTTCATAAAAAATTTAAAAGTGGACGATGTATAAATCTTTTGACCTAAAAATTTGTTTCATCAAAAATAGATGATGTACAGTTTATTAAATTTTTTGTACGAAAAATATATGACGTCTATAGTACATTTAATTTTTTGCATACGAAATGGGCAATTTATGGTCCATTAAATTTTTTGATATAAAAAATTTAAAAATAGACAATGTATAGCCCATTAAATTTTGTATGTATAGTCCATTTAATTTTTTCCATGAAAAATAGACGAAGTATAGTCTTTTTGATTTTTTGCATACGAAATGTACAATTTATAGTCCATTAAATTTTTTCATGAAAAATTTAAAAATGGACGATGCATAAATTTTTTGAAAAAAAAAATTGTTTCATCAAAAAGAGATTATGTACGGTTTACTTAATTTTTTGTACGAAAAATAGATGACGTATATGACCCATTTAATTTCTTGCATACGAAATGGGCAATTTATGGTCAATTAAATTTTTTCATAAAAAAAATCAAAAAATAGACAACTTTGTATGTATAGCCCATTAAATTTTGTATTTATAGTCCATTTAATTTTTTCCATGAAAAATAGACGAAGTATATTTAAATGGACTAAATACTTCGTCCATTTTTTATGCGAATAAATTAAATGGACTATATATACATCGTCCCTTTTTCATGCAAAAATTTTTTATGAAAAAAATTAAATGGACTACACATCGTCCATTTTTTATGCGAAAAGTTAAATGGACTATACATCGTAACTTTTTATGGTCAATTAAATTTTTTAAATGGACGATCCATAGACGAAGTATAGTCTTTTTGATTTTTTGCATACGAAATGGACGAAGTATAGTCAATTAAATTTTTTCATAAAAAATTTAAAAATGGACGATGTATAATAAATAGCCCATTAAAATTTTTTGACAAAAAAACTTTTTTCATCAAAAATAGAAGATGTACGATTTATTAAATTTTTTGTCCGAAAAATAGATGACGTATACAGTCCATTTAATTTTTTGCATACGAAATGGGCATTATGGTCAATTAAATTTTTTCATAAAAAAATTAAAAAATAGACAATGTATATATAGCCCATTAAATTTTGTATGTATAGTCCATTTAATTTTTTCCATGAAAAATAGGCGAAGTATAGTCTTTTTGATTTTTTGCATACGAAATGGACGAAATATAGTCCATTAAATTTTTTCATAAAAAATTTAAAAATGGATGATGTATTAACATTTTTTGACAAAAAATTTTTTTCATTAAATATTGATGATGTACGGTCCATTAAATTTTCTGTACGAAAAATAGATGACGTATATGGTCTATTTCATTTTTTGCATACGAAATGGGCAATTTATGGTCAATTAAATTTTTTCATAAAAAAATTAAAAAATAGTAATGTATAGCCCATTAAATTTTGTATGTATAGTCCATTTAATTTTTTCCACGAAAAATAGACGAAGTATAGTCTTTTTGATTTTTTTTTGCATACGAAATGGGCGATTTATAGTCCATTAAATTTCTTCATAAAAAGTTTAAAAATGGACGATGTATAGTCCATTTAATTTTTTTCGTACGAAAAAGGCAATTTATGGTCAATCATAAAAAAATTAACAATAGGCAATGTATAGCCCATTTATTTTTTTGCATGAAAAATAGACGAAGTATAGTCTTTATGATTTTTTGCATACGAAATGGACGATTAATAGTCCATTAAATTTTTTCATAAAAAATTTAAAAGTGGACGATGTATAAATCTTTTGACCTAAAAATTTGTTTCATCAAAAATAGATGATGTACAGTTTATTAAATTTTTTGTACGAAAAATATATGACGTCTATAGTACATTTAATTTTTTGCATACGAAATGGGCAATTTATGGTCCATTAAATTTTTTGATATAAAAAATTTAAAAATAGACAATGTATAGCCCATTAAATTTTGTATGTATAGTCCATTTAATTTTTTCCATGAAAAATAGACGAAGTATAGTCTTTTTGATTTTTTGCATACGAAATGTACAATTTATAGTCCATTAAATTTTTTCATGAAAAATTTAAAAATGGACGATGCATAAATTTTTTGAAAAAAAAAATTGTTTCATCAAAAAGAGATTATGTACGGTTTACTTAATTTTTTGTACGAAAAATAGATGACGTATATGACCCATTTAATTTCTTGCATACGAAATGGGCAATTTATGGTCAATTAAATTTTTTCATAAAAAAAATCAAAAAATAGACAACTTTGTATGTATAGCCCATTAAATTTTGTATTTATAGTCCATTTAATTTTTTCCATGAAAAATAGACGAAGTATATTTAAATGGACTAAATACTTCGTCCATTTTTTATGCGAATAAATTAAATGGACTATATATACATCGTCCCTTTTTCATGCAAAAATTTTTTATGAAAAAAATTAAATGGACTACACATCGTCCATTTTTTATGCGAAAAGTTAAATGGACTATACATCGTAACTTTTTATGGTCAATTAAATTTTTTAAATGGACGATCCATAGACGAAGTATAGTCTTTTTGATTTTTTGCATACGAAATGGACGAAGTATAGTCAATTAAATTTTTTCATAAAAAATTTAAAAATGGACGATGTATAATAAATAGCCCATTAAAATTTTTTGACAAAAAAACTTTTTTCATCAAAAATAGAAGATGTACGATTTATTAAATTTTTTGTCCGAAAAATAGATGACGTATACAGTCCATTTAATTTTTTGCATACGAAATGGGCATTATGGTCAATTAAATTTTTTCATAAAAAAATTAAAAAATAGACAATGTATATATAGCCCATTAAATTTTGTATGTATAGTCCATTTAATTTTTTCCATGAAAAATAGGCGAAGTATAGTCTTTTTGATTTTTTGCATACGAAATGGACGAAATATAGTCCATTAAATTTTTTCATAAAAAATTTAAAAATGGATGATGTATTAACATTTTTTGACAAAAAATTTTTTTCATTAAATATTGATGATGTACGGTCCATTAAATTTTCTGTACGAAAAATAGATGACGTATATGGTCTATTTCATTTTTTGCATACGAAATGGGCAATTTATGGTCAATTAAATTTTTTCATAAAAAAATTAAAAAATAGTAATGTATAGCCCATTAAATTTTGTATGTATAGTCCATTTAATTTTTTCCACGAAAAATAGACGAAGTATAGTCTTTTTGATTTTTTTTTGCATACGAAATGGGCGATTTATAGTCCATTAAATTTCTTCATAAAAAGTTTAAAAATGGACGATGTATAGTCCATTTAATTTTTTTCGTACGAAAAAGGCAATTTATGGTCAATCATAAAAAAATTAACAATAGGCAATGTATAGCCCATTTATTTTTTTGCATGAAAAATAGACGAAGTATAGTCTTTATGATTTTTTGCATACGAAATGGACGATTAATAGTCCATTAAATTTTTTCATAAAAAATTTAAAAGTGGACGATGTATAAATCTTTTGACCTAAAAATTTGTTTCATCAAAAATAGATGATGTACAGTTTATTAAATTTTTTGTACGAAAAATATATGACGTCTATAGTACATTTAATTTTTTGCATACGAAATGGGCAATTTGTGGTCAATTAAATTTTTTCATAAAAAAAATCAAAAAATAGACAACTTTGTATGTATAGCCCATTAAATTTTGTATTTATAGTCCATTTAATTTTTTCCATGAAAAATAGACGAAGTATATTTAAATGGACTAAATACTTCGTCCATTTTTTATGCGAATAAATTAAATGGACTATATATACATCGTCCCTTTTTCATGCAAAAAAAATTTATGAAAAAAATGAAATGGACATTACATCGTCCATTTTTCATGCAAAAAAATTTGTATGAAAAATTAAATGGACTATACATTGTCTGTTTTTTAAGCAAAAAATTTTTTATGAAAAAATTAAATGGACGACTATACATTGTCTACTTTTCAAGTCAAAAAAAAATTTATGAAAAATATTAAAGTAAAACATTTTTTATAAAAAAATTAAATGGACTATACGTCGTCCATTTTTTATGCGAAAAATTAAATGGACTATACATCGTCCCTTTTTCATGGAAATAAATTTTTTATGAAAAAATTAAATGGACTATTATACATCGTAACTTTTTCATGCAAAAAAAAATTTATGAAAAAAATTAAATGGACTACACATTGCCCATTTTTCAAGTAAAACATTTTTTATGAAAAAATTAAATGGACTATACATCGTCCATTTTTTATGCGAAAAATTAAATCGTCCCTTTTTCATGGAAAAAAAATTATGAAAAAATTTAAATGGACTATAATTGTCCATTTTTCATGCAAAAAATTTTTTTATGAAAAACTTAAATGGACTAAGTATGCATCGTACATTTTTATGCAAACAAAATGTTTATGAAAAATTAAATGGACTATACATTGTCTGTTTTTCAAGCAAAAAATTTTTTATGAAAGATATACATACATATATATTTATATATATATGTGTTCCTATAGGGCTATTCGAAATTGGTGCCAATAATATTGGTCAATATTTTAATGTAGAATTTTCTTAGCATTACTTAACATGGTCGACACCGTCCTAAAACACTGCAGTAGGTAACAAACATATACATACATATAAACATATTTTATTTAACTTAATCTAAATTATTTTTTAAATTGTATAGATATTTTTCTACTTACATACATATGTTCATACATTGTACAATTTATTTTACAGGAGATAGAAAAAAATACTTTTAATATTCTGTTGTTCTTGTTTTCATTCGGAGAAAACAAAATTTAGAAAGAATTTCTTCGAACTTTTAAAGTAATGAAAATATTAAAAAAAAAATATGTAGTACCTACGTGTCGTATTTTCATTCTATTTGTGTTTTTAATCTCAAATCATCACCTTACGTTTACGGGAATTCTTTTATAAATATGAAAATATTTAGTATTGTTTCATTAAATTTTTATTACAGCTTTGTTAAGTTTTAGAATTTATAGTTAAATAAATGAACAATAATTTTTATTTAAGTTTCTTGTTATTTAATAATTTTTTACAATAATTAATTTGCTTAAGAGCGTTAAATAAAATATTGAAAAAAATTAAAAATATATAAACAAATTTTTAATTATTTTAAGCAAAAAGAAAACGATAATAGGTATATGTATTTAAATAACTTTTTTTAATGAAAAATAACATTTAACATAAAATCAAGAAATACATAACTTTGAGAGGTTAAGAAAATATTAAGAATTGAGTTTAGTTTGTTGTTAATATCCGCAGCAAAAAATTTTTAACATTGAGGCACATAATTAAATATTGCTTTTGGTTAATAGATATTTAGAAGATTATGTTACAATTAAAAATTTGCTATTTTTTTGAAAAATTACAATAATAAAAGAAAGAAAAAATATTTCAAAATAAATTTATAATTTTAAATATTAAACAAATCATTTTCTTCTTGTGTTTTTTCTTTTTAATATTTAGGAATCATTAATGTAATCGATATTTATTTTCTATTTTTTTATTTTATTTTTTTATTGTTTTACAATTTTTTTATTGTTTTGTCTTTTTTAATAGTTTTATTTTTTTCTTCTTCTTGGTTTTTTATGAGTTATTACGTTTTGGCGATGAAGTCAACACTTTTTCTTTGGCCTTTTCATGCTCATCCTCAAAAATTATTTTCGTTATAACAATGTCTCCTGTGCTTAAAGTTTGTGATGCAGCATCAGTCATTTTCACCTGGCCCTTGTCAGCATTCACCGCGCGCATGACGGTGGTGGGTGTAGTGCTCCTTGCCTCACCTTGACAGTTACAGTTTTTCATGCTGTATATAATATTTTGAAAATTTATGATTTGTTATTTGTTTCGTAGTGAATTTTTAGAAAGATTTCATATGAAACTAAATGAAATGAAATAATACTAAGCAAAAAAAAAGTAATAATGACTCTACCACCCTAGAGTGACCTGGAGGGGAACGATCAAATGAACTCATCATCAATCACATATGGGTAATTCCACAAAAAGATCAACGCAAAAAAAATTTTTTCATTCTTAAAAAAACTTTTTTTTTAATAATAAAGCTGAAGATATTACTTTATAAATGCAAAAGCATTTTTAGTTCTTTTAATTTTTTGGCCGAAATATACAACTTAAAAAAAATTTTCTGAGCACTTTTGCAACTCTTTAAAATATTATTATTATTTTTTTATTTAATCTTTATGAATGTAATTCTAAGATTAAATTTAATTAGAGAGCACTAGCAATGTTGGCCATCAGTTCCAATTTAAAATATGTAATATTATTTGTTTTCTTGTAATTTGCTGAATTTCCATTAACAATTACCTTATTCACTAACACAAAGAAGGAGAGCGAAGTTCTAATATCTGACGTTTTTTGACTTTACTTTCACTTTAATTGTTTTCAACAGATAATTAAGCATTTGTTATTGTTTTATTTATTTTTTAATTAAAGTTCAATCGATATTATTAGTTTTAATAAAAATAGTGTTTTTTACGGAAATTATGAAATATTCTGTTCAAATACTTCTTGCCATTTTCGCACTTAAGCAATTAGTCGAGATAAGATAATTTTCATATAAAAAAATAACTCTGCATTTGCCCAATTTTTTTGTGCGATATTTCAGAAAGTTATAGCGAAAGAACAAGAGCTTGGTTTATTTGACATAGTGTGTAGAACGATGTATTTCTAAATAAAATAAAGTGAACACCGAAAAATAAATAAATTTCTCGACATCGACTTGAAAGTTTAAGAGTGTTATTCCACAAAACAGTAAAGTAAGCATTTTTTTCTTATTGCCACAAATTTATTATCAATGTCGCACAGAAGAAGAAAAACTAGCGTGGAAGATAGACAAATTGCCATTTAACTTCACTGTTCTTTTTTTTACCAACATTTCACCCCAAGTTTCTTTCCTTTTTTAACTGCACTTGCCACTAATAACAAATAAATTCAGTGAAGTGCGACTTTGACCCGCGCACGAAGGGTTCCGCACGGACACTAGATATGTAATTCAATACGAACTTTAGCCTATAGAAAATATAGTTTTGGATTTTTTTTCGTTTTTGGTTTTTTTCGGTTTTGAGCGTTTTTTTAGTTTTAGCGTTTTTTCGGTTTTGGAGATTTTTTTAACTTTTGGCGCTTTTTTAGTTTTGACACTTTATTTCTCGTTTTAGCGATTTTTTTTAAGTTTGACGATTTTTTTCATTAAGGCATTTTTTTTTTTGTTTTGGTACCTTTTTCACGTTTTGGAGATTTATTTCGGTTTTTGGCGTTTTTTTTTTCTTTTGGCGATTTTTTTTTCATTTGGGCAATTTTATCGAATTTGGCGATTTATTTTCGTGTTAGAATTTTTTTTTAATTTTGGTGATTTTTTTTTGTTTTGGCGATTTTTTTTTAATTTTTGGCGATTTTTTTTCGGTTTGGCGATTTTATAATTTTGGGTTTTTTAGTTTTACCGTTTTTGAAAATTTCAAGAGTTTGCCTCTTACGGTTTCCAAGATACAGCAAGTTTGCAAAATTACATTGTCAAAATTTCATTAACTTTAATTTAATTTTTTTTTAATTTTAATGTTAATTGTTGTAGTCTGTATAAAAATACACGAATTTTAAAAATGTCAAGTGTCAATATACATATGTACATACAATTGTATGTATATTAAAGGGACCGCCAGATAACTTTTTTTTTGAAAATGCTATAAAAAAAACTACTGAAGCTTCGTCTGTGTGGCACGTAGCGCCGTCATGTTGAAACCAAATGTTGCCAATATTCTCCTCTTCAATTTTTGTGAACAAAAATTCGTTCAACATGGCCCGATAACGATCGCCATTGACTGTAACGGCCACTCCTTCCTCAATGGCCCAATTATGCCTCTGGACCAAAATCCACACCAAACAGTGACTTGTTTTGGGTGCGTCGGCTTTTCAATGTATGCGTGCGGGTTTTCTGTGCCCCAAATGCGACAATTTTGCTTGATCAAGATCAAAATGAGCTTCATCTGAAAAGATGATTTTTTTTTTTGGCAAAATCGGCATCTGTAAGTCGATCGCAGGCCCACTTAGCGAAGCGAAAACGCATTGGATGCTCAGTTGGCTCGTTCAGCGGAAGGACAAAACTAATTATCTGTCAAATCAGACATGAGCTAAGTGTTACCATTCACGAAATAAGCACTAGTTGAAAAAAAACGTTAGATGGCGGACCCTTTACATGGGATTTTAAAATTTTTCGTTGCTCGTTTTGGAACACCCTTTAATTTTTAACTCTCATGTATTTGTTGTTGTAGCGGCCAAGATTCTACATACTCTGTCCAAATTTCAGGTCCGTAGCTCTTACGGTTCCTGAGAAAATAGCCAGTGACGGACAGACGGACAGCGTAGCAAAAACAATAGGGTTCCTTTTCAACTTTGGTCTACGAAACCCTAAAAATCATCATCGAACGAAGATATACTTGCAACCGCACCCAACCAACTCAAACTTGAAATGCACGTTTTCGAAGCGTCAATTAAACACACTCTAACACATGCATATTCACACAATTGATCGTTTATTTGATCGTCTCTAGGGCCCATAAGACCTCTCCCTATAATAACATAAAGTTATTGTATCACGTCACATTTTTATGCCACTTTTTAAATAGGAAAACATTTCCATATATTATCAACAAAAATTGCTTTCTTTTGTATACAATTTCGTTTACACAATGCAAGTCTTGTTGCCAAGCTGATTCGTTTGTTAGGAGAGAGAGAGACGAGGAGAAAAGAAACGTTTCTGTTCCGCTCGTCTCGCTCCCCTAAGAAACTAATAAGCTTAGCATAAGACTTGCTTTGTGGAAACTAGGACTGAGCATAGCTAGGACACAAAACATACAGAAGTGTCACGAGACGGAAGATACGGGTATTTTTCAGTTTGTCTCGTTTTCCCTCAAATTTTGTCGTCGGTTTTGTTTTGCTACGTCTTTCTAGTGCAATACATTTTTATTAGCTGTGTTAATTGGTAAGTAGTAATACACTACAGTATCAAATACACTATGCTTTTCTCTTTCTTCCATGAATTTTAACAAAAACCTGATTGGAGCTTTTTTTACCTGTCACTTTCTTCATTTCTGTGTATTCTGTGTCGAGGATACGATGAAACAAAATATTAAGTTTTAATAATCATGGAATTGTCCTCTTTTTTAAGTATAATATAATGTCATTCATTCAATTTTTTTTGGTAGTGGAACTGAATGGAAACTATACACTTTCAGATGAAAATATAATTTTTACGATCGCTTCAAAAAGGACGAAGTTATGAAGTAAAACACATACAAAAAACGCAGACGAATTGATAACCTATTGGTTTTTTGACGTCGATTAAAACAGGAAATCCCATAGAGAATTTCCTAAAATATTTGCAAAATAATTTCATGCACTTACAAAACTAAATGTTTTTCCAGCTTCATTGATTCTAATTATATTTTAATAATTTTTCAAAGACATTTATAAGTAAGGATTTGTAGGAGTTGGAAGATCTCAAAATTTTAAAAATTTATTATGCTTAAAGAGTATTACATCAATCCTTTTAAAGACTGTGGTGGAACTTGTTTGAATTCGTTGGCACATGTAACTTATTAATGCCATTAATACATATTAATTAATATTTTATGCCATTTCACTTACTTTTTTGCTTTCTCCCTAATAATTTGTAAATTATCTGTAGTTGCAATTGTAGTACCCAATTGATCTTGCATAGAATTCGATGTTATAATCTACAAAAATATAAAATAAAATAATAAAAAAATAAGAACATGTTCTTTAAGCTAAATAAAAAATTGTTTTACTTGATCGCTAGGCAATAAAGTCACAGCCGATAGAATTGCTTCCAATTTATCAATTTTAGCCACACGATCCATGGATTGATTTGACAAGATCTCATCCATCATTTGCATAGATTCAGTTAAACTGGGAGGTTCAGAGCTGAAACGTGGCGAGAATGTTCCAGTCAAAGAGTTGTCCGATGGCACTGAATCCAAACTGGGGAAATTATCATTTTCATTTACCTCTTGTTCGTCTTCGGAATCACTTTGATCTCTTTGCAGTGCGAATAATAATAAAATAAGTTTTTATGAGCGAATTTTTGTTAAAAACAAATAAAACTTACTTGTTTTGTTGGCCTGAAGATTCCATTTTTTCGAGTTTTTTCGCTACTTTATAGTAACCTTTCAAACGCTCCTTTTCATCTTCTGTCAGATCCATATATCTGTAGAAAATAATATTAAATATAATAAATTTCATCTTAAATTTTTGACTGACTGCGTATTGTTTCGCCGCATAAATTATTTCTAGGGAATTTCTGGGGTAGAAAATAATAACTAACTAATTGTAAGTGCGCAAGGATGTGTTATATGATTGCTAGATGCAGGAAGTGTTGTGAACAATGACGGAATATAAAAATAAACAAGAAATTATCAAACAAAATACATCAGAAAAAGTACAATTGTATCATGATTTCCATCTATGGTTCTTTACGCAAGTAAAGCGTAAATTTTTTTCTATCTGGGAGAGTAATTTTGTAAATTTACTCTCTCGTAAATGAACAAACCTAATGTGTACCTTTCTGACATATCTACTGATGATATTATTTTGAATCCTGTTTGTAATAAGCGTGTACGTTTGTTACCCGAAACCGACGAGTAACTGTAAAACTCAAGCTTTCAAGTTATAGGATATTTCATTCGTATTGGCGTTTTACAGCCCACTTGGGTGCATGAAAAATAGATTACGAGCTATTCTCAGACCTGCAGAATACACATACAAAATTTCATTAAAAAAAAATGGGTCAAGCCGTTTAAGAGGAGTTCAATTACACACACCGTGACACGAGAATTTTATGTATATGTGACCTTCTAAGAGAAAAGGGACCTAGTGTGTCAAAAACGGGGTTGGACTCAAGAGTGGATTCTGGTACCTAAAAGGGTGTAGAATAAGACGAAATGGTCCCTTTTCTCGGAGAAGGTCACATATACATATGTATGTAGATATTATTTTAATTTTTAATATTTTACCTTAGCAAACGAATTTCCCTGTTGGACAATACAATACTCTTGTTTGTTTGGGCCAATTTATTTTTGAGATCCGACACTTCAGTACTTATTTTTCGTTGTTTTTTGCGTATTTTAACCTCGTTTGGTTTGATGAGCATTAAGATTTGTTCGGTACAAAGTTCAGAAAATAGTTGCAAATTTTCTGGTTTGATTTGCCTGAAAGCGCAAAATTCAAAATTACTTTTTGTGTTAATAAAAAAATAATAAACCGACCTTGTCAAATTGCCATATAATTGATCATTGATTAAGACTAATACATCTCCAGCAGCATAGAGTAACATTTCTCGTGCCAAGGGCCGTTTCGCCCAGTATTTTTGATCACGCCGATAGATTTGTTTCAACTGCTCCTTGATGGGATTAATGGGGGCATTGTATTGCTCACACAATGAGTTCAATGATATGTATTTTGCCTTGTACACTTGCTTACCATTTTCCTGATATTGTAGAATAGCATGGGCAGCCTACATAGAAGAAAAATGAGTTTGTCAATTTTAGAGTGTGGCATTTGTAGCTCAAACTTACCTGTGTATCGAAAACATTACGCAAAAGTATACCAAACTGTAAATATAAGTTGCCAGCATTGTTGCGACAATCATGAACCACTTTGATAACATTCTCGTGCTCTAGCAAGGTCTTCAAGCCGCCGTCATTGATCATTTCCGGGCAAGTACGTACATCGAATATAAATGCTTCGCCTCGTGTAGTGCCAATCTCAATCAATGTAATCTCGCCTTTGAGACCCAAATTGATGCCCTCGCAATCCAGTGATATGACAATTGATTGATTTGGATTTTGTTGGGCAAACTTCAGCATGGCTTCGGTGACAAATAACGATTGTTTTATGTTGGCTATAACAGTGGTATTCTGCAGAACCTTTATTTTCCAAGTGTCACCAACGAAATAGTTATGACTAGGATTATTTGTGTATGAAGAGTTGTTGGTTGCATTATGGCCGATAGAATTGGCATTGTGACTTGGACTGTTGTGGGGTGAGTTTTGAGGATTGTAGCCAACAGAACCGGCCTGTTGATTGGCTAAAGACTGTTTGTCTTTCTCATAGTTTTCGGCTAAAGTACGTATGACCAGGCTGTTGATACGCTGCTTTAAAGTTTGATTGGCACTATTTAAACGCTCTGTGGGTGGTTGTGGTGGTAAGGTTATAGCTGGCGGCGTTGGATTGTGATTGTTGGCGTGCTGATGTTGCTGATTACTTGGTCCGCCATATGAAGAGCATTGATTAGGTTTGGGATAATTACGTTCGCACAGATTTTCTAATTTCATTTCGGAGATGGGTATGTAGCTGTCGAAACCGGAATTGGGTTCCGAGCGATTTTGTGACAATTCACCATTGCCCGAGACATGCGAGGAAACTGGGGCATTTAATTTGAAATTGGGTGAACTATTGATGGTGCTGTTGTTGTTGTTGTTTATGTTGTTAGTATTGGCATTTTGTTGAGAGCTATTGTTGCTATAACGCAGAGCTGGCGACAACAAGCGCTGTTGCACAACACTCGCTTGCTGTGGCGTTGCTTGTAACTGTTGCTGCTCAGCTGGAGTGTTTTGCTGAGTGTTGCGATTATTATTCATGGCATTGTATTGCTCTCGAGATTTAGCTTGAGACTGCTGTATGTGAGAATCACTGAGTTTGGGCTTCTGTAGAAGAGTGACTAGATTGGCTTGTATATGAAAACAGTCCGAGAACAATCGAAGAAACGTCATCAAATCACTGGGCGTCTTAAACATTTTTAACCACTGCTCCTGGGGGAATTTGGTGGTTACCAAATGGAATAATTGATCCACAGTCAAAGGTCCTTTAAGCTCTATACGCTGAGCAAAAAAATCCAACATTTGTTGGGTACCATGAGTATCGATGTTTGTCTGCGGCAAATGCAAACGATCTCGTGCCGGCAGTTCGGCCATATCTTCGCATCCAACCAAAACTACATGATCGTCAACCACCTTAAATGTATCTACATGCTTTGCTAAGAATTCCGTAAACTCTTTAATGTGTTGTCCTACAAAGTGGATTGAGATTAGACAAAATCTAATAAATTTTCTTACCAAATTACTAAAACTCACCTGATATATGTCTCACTTGCGGTGATGCTTGTGATCTATGACCCAATAGACTGCGCACTGGTACTTCCACACCCACACCGTATTGCAATAATTTATTTTTGAAATAGTCTTTAGCCTCTTTAATGTAATCACGTCTGCCACCGTAGCTGCCATCATCCGAATTGGAATGTTGATAACAATTCACTTGCACGTAATCGCCATCCACAAGAAAAATGGAAGGATATTGAGCCAAAAACTTCTTTAAGCCTGCAAGAAAGAAAAAGTAAAAATACATAAAATAGAGCATTAAAAAATGCGGTAATACAACGGCAAGTGTAAAATATTTAATTTTATGTGCAGCATGCAACAGGGTAGCATGTAGTCGTCGTATGTATGTATATATTTCAATTTGGCTAAAAGCTCAACAAAACATCAGTTACCATAAAGCTGCAGGTACTTCTAGAAATTCGATTGAGTCATAAACGAGGGTGTTTAGGAAAATGTTGGCTGAATTTTTTTTTTGTTGTTAATTTAACTGGAACCTCAATTTTTCCCCCCACTCCGTCGCATTTGACTGTTACAGATTTATTTGCCGTTTTTAATTAAAAACTATTTTCCAACACAAAGACCAAAAGCACTAAAAGAATTGCAACTCACTGTTGCACAAAGAGTCTACATATGAATAGTTCATTTGCAACCATTAATAGAGAATAATATAGATACACCACCAATAGTAGTAATTTATTCTAAAACAAAAATTCATTATTAAAACAAAAATCCATTGTTTAATTCTTGCACCCAAACAACTATATGAACAAAATGAAGAATTTATAACAATAGAACAAAAACAAATCAATATTTTATGCATTTAATGCAAGTTAAAGAAGAAGAAAAAAACAAATATTTTACAGTAAGAAATAAATTCATTTGTTAAGTATTAAATTAAAAAAAAAAATAAGTAATTAAAAAAACGTGTAAAACTGTTTTTAATAAAGAGTTTGAAAAATAAATAAAACTAGAAATAGTGCAGGAAAAAAATTCCAAAAGAATCAAACTTAAAAATAACACTAAAAATAGAAATAATTAAATAGATTTATGAAATAAAGATACTTATACGGGAAAAAAGTCATCGTGTACTTTTTCCCCTGCATTTTTCTTGAATTCTCTTTTATGTTGCTACCCCTTTGATCACCTTTGTACCCCTTTTGCCAATAAACTCTAGGAAAGTCACGGTAAAAAGTCATAGTGTAAATCCCGTATTACAAACAAAACTAAAACCAAAGCTATTGATACATTTTATATATTAAATTTTTGGAATTTATTAAAGGAAAATAAAAACTGGCACCACAATAACAGTGGACCTAACACATGAACATTTTCGAAATCAACATGTTGTTCCGTTCTGCGAATAAGAATAATTACAATTGTCGTTGGTTTCAGTTCTTCCTTACAAAATTATCACACATAATTTGGATACCTCCAGATACGAAGAAATTGGAATAAATTTAGTAAACTATGACTTTCACTCGCACACAAAGGGTTCCGTACGTATACCACATACTCGTATGTAATACTATACGAACTCCAGCCTATATAATCGAATATCTTACCTGATGTAGACATTTTTTGTAGTTTTTTTTTTTTTTTGGTTTGGCGTTTTTTAGTTTAGCGCTTTTTCTATTTTGCCAATTTTTTTTAGGTTTTTGGCAACTTTTTTTAAGTTCTAGCGATTTTTTTGGTTTTGGCGCTTTTTTATCGCTTTGATGATTTTTTCAGTTCTGGCGTTTTTTTTTTGTTTTGGCCTTTTTTTTTGCTTTTTGGCAATTTTTTTATAGTTTTTTTGCAACCTTTTTACTTTTGGTGATTTTTTTTGGCATTTTATCGATTTATTTTATTTTCGGTGATAAGTTTCATTTAAGCACTATTTTCGTTTGGTGATTTTTCGTTTGAAATTTTTTTTTTAATTTTGGCATTTTTCATTTTTATTATTTCTGAAAATTTCAAGAGCTTGTCTTTTACGTTTTCTCAGATACAGCACGTTGTCCAAATTACATTAACTGATAGAATATCCTTTAATTTTGCTTCCTTAAATTTCAGTGTTAATTGGTATAGTCTGCATAAAAATACACACAGAGAAAAAACAGCTTAAAATCAATAAAAACCATATTGAATTAATAAGAAACATTCCGGTATGTGGCGAAAAAGATTAAGACACAAAACCATTTTGAAAACGGTAAAAGGTGTGATTTGTTTTCTATAGTCGTTGTGTTAATAATCTTAGGTTTTGTTTTTAATAATAATATTAAATAATAGTATTAAAATCGGCCGGTTTGAAATCGTTTTGAAAACGATCGTTTTTCATCACATACCTGATTAACGGAAGTACAGTCATGTTGAAAGTTTTTATTT
Source organism: Tachina grossa (assembly GCA_949987645.1). Classification (NCBI taxonomy): domain Eukaryota; kingdom Metazoa; phylum Arthropoda; class Insecta; order Diptera; family Tachinidae; genus Tachina; species Tachina grossa. The sequence continues at coordinate 43,656,776 of OX465278.1, read as the reverse complement.
CAATATGGAAAAATATTAATTTATAGTATTAATTTATTTATTTTATTTACTTTTAAGTATCTCAATATACATTTTCTATTATATTGAAATTTATTGAATTAATGTGACGCATTCTTATTTTTAAGTTGCAGCTTTTCCCTGAGTGTACAATAACTTTAAAATGTTCAGTGTATATAAGTATATATAATTGTCTGTATATTACTTTAGGATTTCCACGTGTTTCGTTGCTAGCTTTGGAATACCCTTTTATTTTTTATGTCACCCTATAATTGTTAACTGTTTTACATATTCTGGGAAAATTTCAGGTACGTAGCTCTTACGGTTCTCGATAAAACAGCCTGTGACAGATAAACGGACATAGTAGCGAAAAAATAGGGTTTCTTTAGACCTTTGGTGTACGGAACCCTAAAAACTAACGAAAATATAATTTTTTTAATGTTATTTCATTGGAAAGAATATGGAAAACGGTTCACCTTGCAGTTCATTCTTGGAACTTTCCGTTAAAGCGGCCACTTTGTCATCAGTTTCATACAGCTTCATAAAAATTCATTTAATCATGCGCATGAAATAAAAAGCCAATTCTCATATTGCATTTCATTGGCGTCTACTTGGAATACGCGTTCACTTGGTGAAAGTTACATTGAAAATAAAAACAAAATTGTGTAAATTTATTTTTGTTTCTCATACAATATTAACCGTTTTTAAGAGGGAGAAACGCGTTGAAATTTTCGCGTTTATTTCATTTTAGAAATATATGTAAAGTTTCCCTTCTTCGACGAGTTTTATAAAATAGCCACCAATAACCCATTTATACCCAAGGAAATATATGTATATGGGTGCTAATAAAGGACATGGTGAAGTAGAAAATTCAGCATGTATAATTTAACTTTTCTTGTCTTCTTACAAAAATCTCAAAATTATATTTGAAAAAAAGTATATTTTCATTTAAAGTAAAAATAATTGCAAATATTGAACTAAAAAGCCTGCTCAAGAAAAATTATTACTTTTATTAAAAATACATAATTCAAATATCTAAATGCAAATATCTAATAAATATGAAAGCTTTGCAAAAGCGTAATGAGAACTTTATCTAGAGTAAAAACAAAGTTAATTTAATTTTAATTTCTTTAAACGTTCTAGATACTTAATTTTTGTAATCTTAACAAAAAATTACGTATTATTTTGTGCTTTATTATCTGAAAATTATGAAAGTAGGGCTTTTGAAAATATTTTCGCAGACTTAAATAATTGTTTTTTCATTTATTTAAGACGTTAAAATGTTTGTTGTACAACTTTATTTTTGTTAAATGTTAAAAAAAAAATATTGCAATTGAAGCAATAAAAAAACGAATAATTAAAGAAAATAGCAACTTTTTATATGTACACATAAAGACATGACATCATTTGAGCCAAAAACGGCATACACTCGTATCATTATTAAAATAAGAAATGCAAAGTAAGCAAAAATGGCAAACAACATTCATCCAGATACAATAGCAGAAGGAGAAGCATTGTAAAATAATCATGAAAACAAATCATGCAAATAACCAACCAACCTTTCCAACGATTAACGCAACTTGAATTTTTACTGATTTTGTAAAAAGTCAATTTATACTGAAACTTATATATACCCTTCACCCAAAAATTAACTAATGTACGTACATACATTTAAATCAAGACTTTAAATAATTTTATTCATATAAATATCTTTGTAAGCCTTTGGATTATTTTTGCGATTTTAAATCGTTTTCAAGATTTAAAAAAATTTCATTTTATTCTTCCTATAAATAATACGATCCATACAGATCTTCAGATCTAACCCCTCCGAACTTCATTTTTAACCGACTTCAGAACAAGAAGGAGTTTACCAATTGTCTGTTTTTTTTTTTTTTTTTTTTTTTTACATCGTTCATAACTCGGTTCATATTAGACCGATTGTATAAGTTTTTTTTATCGTCCGAGAGGATATAGCTTCCTATTGGTCCTATTGTAATAAAATTGGGCGGGGACACGCCCACAAATTTTTTAATTTGATTTTATGATATTATACTTATTCGATTGCTGCGAAACCTAGCAAACATCTTTGATTCTTGTAATTAAACAATTTTAAAGTTGAAAAAATGGCCGGGGTTACGCCCATTAAAATTTATTATAATATTTCAAGTGGTTCTACTTAACCGATTTTTTCCAAACTTCCAACGCATCTTTAGCTCTAAAATAGCAACAATCTTCCATTCAAAAAATTTTCCATTAAAATTTAATTTTATATCTTATAAATTTGTGAGATATTTGCATTGCAGTCAGTCGGTTTTTTTGGCAGAATTACTCTATCTTTAGATTTTTTAAAATTTAAAAATTAAATTACATATTTAAATTTTGGGAATAGCTTGAATTTTTTTTTATAATTTGTGGCTTTATACGGAATTTTTGTAAAACAAATATTTTGATTATTTGCTTAACAGCCTTATTTATAAAAATTATTAAGGCTAATTAATAAGGGTTTATGAAACAGATTTCAGTCCTTTACAAAGACGTAATTGTTAGTGTTCCGTACACCAAAGGTGAAAAGGAACCCTATTTCATTTCAACATTTAAATATATAATTAAACATTACAAAGTCGACTCGCCTACACATACAATAATCCAAATTACAAGCAGAATGTCAAATAGTTTTACCTATGATGCAAAGTATTCGTATAAAAACAATTAAACTGCAGCTTAAACGTTAAAACTGTTTAACGTTAAATCTCTGCTAAATGAAAGTTTAAGTGTGTATTTAGCATTTTATTGAAAAAAAAATATATGAAACACACAAGTGAATATTTAGCTGAATCCTTTAAATTGCGAATTCATTTTCTGAGCTTTTTTGTCAACATTATTAACATCAATTTCAAGTCTTGTCATTGTTGCTGATGTTGTGTTTTGTTTTATTATTATATGAACATTTATATTAACATGATTTGATGTGACATTATAGTCACTGTCATTCTTACTATCCAGCATTATTGTCTATTGCAAACTTAACTGTGCTTGTTAACAGTGATGTACAAAATTAATCAAAATTTGGTATTAAAATCAAAACTTTGAGAAACTCATAATTTATTGAAATTGTATCCTGTTAAAACAATTTAAGTGAAGTTAGTAGTTTTCTTTGAAAGGGAAATAGAATAAATTCATTTGATCTAAAAAAATTATTTCTTAATGTGTTCACAAACTATTAGAACAAATATAAAAGTAATGAAATTAAAAAGAATCCAACGGGCCCACATAGAAAAAAAGTCCATCTAAGAGTTTTTAAAATAAAGTAATTGGACTTATCACTGTTAGTTTTATCAATTGATTAGTTAAATAAATAATGCGTGATGATTCAAAAGATGCACCGCGCATCGCCTAAGTTAGTATAGTAATACAGTGGAGTTCGGTTATAACGAACTTTATTTTTTTTTTATTATTTTCAAAACAAACTGCAAAGTTACTTTAGCCAAAGTTTCCAACAGGAATCGAACCTGCGATTCATCATTTTTTTTTTACTATTTTCAAAAGAATTTGCAAAGTTACTTTAGCTTGTCTGAAGAAACACCCGACAGGAATCGAATCTGCGAACCTCCGAATAAAACTGGCGATTTTTTTTCGGTTTGGCGATTTTATAACTTTGGGGTTTTTTAGTTTTAGCGTTTTTGAAAATTTCAAGAGTTTGCCTCTTAAGGTTTCCAAGATACAGCAAGTTGTCAAAATTACATTAACAAATTACATTAACTGATAGAACACCCTTTAATTTAGATTTTTTTTAAATTTTAGTTTTAATTGTTGTAATCTGTATAAAAATACACTAATTTTAGAAATTTCAAGTGTCTACATATAATTGTATGTATATTACATGGGATTTGCTCGTTTTAACTTTCATACTCTGTCCAAATTTCACGTCTATAGCTCTTACGGTTCTCACGAAAATAGCCTGTGCCGGACAGACGGACAGCGTAACGAAAACAATAGGGTTCCTTTCCACCTTCAGTGTACGGAGCCCTAAAAAACCAGTTCGTTATAAGATATAAGATTAATTATAATCAGTAACTGGATTCAGTAAGTTTCATCAGCCCAATCATGAATATTCCCTCGGAATGTATTTCTCACGGAAAATAATTTTCTCGAGAAAACATTCCTGCAATCATAAATTCCTTGGGAACAAAAGAGAATAATATGTGGCATCACCGCATTACGAAGCTCGTTGTTTTGCTTGTTTGTTGACATTTTGTTTCTCCCTTTTTTTCAGTGAGAGAGTAAACAAAATTATTAAAATTCACCAACTTGAAAAAATAAGTAAAAATAAGTTTATAAATGATTTATTTGGGCATTATTTGTGTTAATCCAAATAAAAGAACTATAAAATACAAGTTTATGTATATACATTTTGTTTTAATGGAGTATTAAATATGTTTTTATGTAAACTCCCTTCTGTTTTGCCAGGGAAAGATTTTTAGTGAAAAAAGCAAATTCAATTGCGTTCATAATACGTACTTTCCCCCCCCCCCCCCCCCGGAAGTTTTTTTATTCCCGCATTTGGTAAAAACAGGGGAAAAACAGATTCATAATAGGAGAAAAGGGAAAAGTGAAAAAGCTGGAGCGGAATTTTTGTTCATGATTGGGCTGAATATGGTTATCGCTATTATAAATATAACGAAAACTTATCAACTTTGCTATCCACTAACATATATTAACGATATTCGTTGCAGATTGAAGTAAAAAAGTGTTGTATATTCACTCAAATTCGTTTATTTTTTGTATTATTCTCTGTGTTTTTCGTTTATTTTGAAATTTTGTATGCAGAGATGACACATTATATAGAATTAAATAGTGAGTAAAAACAGCTGTCTGTACACTATCTCAAAAAAATTAATTACATAATGAAATTATCGTTACTGCGAATGAGTATATACATATGTATGTATGTATATGGATAAATTTAAATGGCATTTCGCCAGAAAAATCTATCATGTTGATATTAATTCAAGGGTTTGAACTCAGCTCTCTTACACCTTCATTTGCTTTGTACTTGATGCACTAACTACTTCCGCAAACAGCATTCCATTAAAATATTAAAATATATGGATAAATATTACGGTTTTCGGTTCGCAACAAGTTACTAAGTTCAAGTACAAAATCCGTTATATGAAGGAGATATCAATGCAAAAATGCTAGGACCGGATAAGTCGTTCGTTAATATGCGGTAATTCGTTATAATTTTATAAAGAAATAAAGAAATATGGAGTTGGTTAAAAAAAAATAAAAATTAGCAATTTTATTTCTAAACATTTCATAAACTAAACACAAAATATACCAGTAAGACGGAAATAATTAAATAAATTCAGTAAAGTGCGACTCTGACTCGCGCACGAAGGGTCCGTACGAGCACTAGATATGTAATTTAATACAAACTTCATCCTATATAATATATAGTTTTGGCATTTTTTTTTCGTTTTTGGGGTCTTTTCGTTTTTTTTGTGTTGGCGTTTTTTGCGTTTTTTCGGTTTTGGCGATTTTTTTAATTTTTGGCTCTTTTTTTAGTTTTGACACTTTATTTTCTTGTTTTGGCGATTTTTTCGGTTTTTGGCTTTTTTTTCATTTTGGCGATTTTTTTTATTTTTGGCGATTTTTTTAATTTTTGCGATTTTTTTTATTTTTTTTTTTTTTAGTTTTGTCGCCTTTTTCGCGTTTTGGTGATTTTTTTTCGATTTTTGGCGTTTTTTTTTCATTTTGACATCATTTTTTTCATTTGGGTGATTTTTTCGAATTTGGCGATTTATTTTAGTGTTAGAATTTTTTTTTTAATTTTGGCGATTTTTTTTTAATTTTTAGCGATTTTTTTTTTGTTTGGCGATTTTATAATTTTCGGATTTTTTAGTTTTACCGTTTTTGAAAATTTCAAGTGTTTGCCTCGTACCGTAATTTCCAAGATATAGCAAATTGTCAAAATTACATAGTCAAAATTGCATTAACTGATGGACCACCCTTTAATTTAATTTTTTTTTAAATTTTAGTGTTAATTGTTGTAGTCTGTATAAAAATACACTAATTTTACAAATTTCAAGTTTCAATATACATATGTTCATACAATTGTATGTATATTACATGGGATTTTAACATTTTTCGTTGCTCGTTTTGGAGCACCTTTGGTGTACGGAACCCTAAAATTATGTATAGTTTTCGCAATGCTTGAATGTTTTTGAAAGTTTCACGTCATAGGGCATTCACACCGGCAAAACACTAGCAGATTTTAGCTAAAATCTTTATGAAAATATATACAGTTTACACCAAGTTTTTTTTTTACATTAACACAAAGTTTTTTTTACGCATTAAAATTTTCCAAAACTACAATCAAAAAACTGCAGTGTAGCCAATTCACACATCTTTTTAAGTACGTAGACTGACTTTGGTTGCATAATAATTAAGTTTTACAAAATTTTAAGAAAATTTGGGCAAAATCCGGTGATAGAGTAGATTTTGTTTTGTATGGGAAATCTACAAAATTTTGTCCGAAATTCCGTAAGTACTAGATTTTTTTATTAAAATCATAAAAATGTCCATACAATCTTATTAATGGGGCTTAAAAAACAAAGAGTTTGTTATGAGCAAAAGTTCGTTTTAACCGGAATTCACTATTCGTGTATTGATTGGCATGAAACTTTAATGAAAAACTCTTGAGAAGGATGAGTTGTTTGTTATATGGGGTGGTTGTTATTACCGAACTACACTGTACATATTATACTTGTAACACTCTTTTACTAGACCCTGTTATGTGTAGATTTTCACTGTAGTACGAGTATTACTGAAAATATTTATTACTTTTGCTTGCAGTCTTGATTTTAAACAAGTGACGTGACATAATTTTATAAATTAATGGCTGACGTTGCATATACATATGTACATACATACATAAGTATAAGTACATAAGTACGTATGTATGTATGTACATATGTAAACACACTTGTAATCATAATGCCATAATATTATCATTATTATAATTATTATCATTAATGGAATTGTCATTGTTGTTATAGTTTGATGAGATAAGTTGAGATGCTGACTTTTTAGCATATATTCATTTTATTTTTTCTTTTCTTCAGAAAATTAATTACATTACATTATCGAAATCACAACTAAATCAAAATATGTATATACATACATACATGCATACTTACATACATATTAGGTAAATTTATATGTACATGCTTATATTCATAATTATGAGAAATATGTATGAAATGTTTTTGTATAATTTTCTATTGTAAACAAATTCATTCAAATTTTCTTAAAGCTACAAACAAATTTGATATGATATTTTCAAGGAAGGTACTGAAGGGGTTGTTACATCAACAGCAACGGCAATATACAAGGTGTCTGGTGGCAAATTTATATTTTTAATTACGATTATTTCAAAAAGCAATAAACGGTGCGGAGGGAGGGTGGCGCAGTCGGAATTACCGATTGTGCGGAGTTGTTAGTCACGATGTCCCAGTGGTCGAGTGAGCAGCGCGCGTTCGCTGTAGAGACATTTTTTAAGAATAATGATTCTTACGTAATTGTTCGTCGACAATTTTGTTCAAAGTTCGGTATTCGGCGAATACGTGATGGATCGAGTGTAAATTTAATAAGAGATTCCGCGCAACTGCTTCGGATATCAATGTCCCATGGCCAGGGCCCAGTCGATCTTCAAGGACTCCCGAAAATATTGAACTGGTTGAAAGCAGTTTACGTGAAAGTCCGCGACTTTCACTGGGACTTCCAAAAGCGATTTTTCATGAAATTTTAAAAAAGGATCTGAAGTTCCATCCTTTTAAAATTCAAATTGTATAAGAACTGAAAGAAAGTGACTTTGATTTACGCAAAAAATTTTTTGAAACGATGTTGAAGCGTTTTCGCACTGTAAATCCCATTTTTTGGAGCGACGAGGCTCATGTTCACTTAAATGGCCACGTCAACAAGCTAACCCCAACCCTCGATTGAGACATCAAAAACCATTGCATTGCCCCAGGGTAACTGTTTGGTGTGCCTTATCCACGCATGAGATAATTGGACCACTATTTTCGAAATTTATCGAGGCCAGGCGACGAATGTGAACGGTGAAAATTATCGACGCATGATTACAGAATTATTTTTGCCAAACCTGCGAGCTCATCCACACGCGGTTTCAACAGAATAGGGCGACTGCACACACAGCCAGGGCTTCGATGAATTTGCTTCGGGGATGTTTCCGCCAAAAACTGATCAGTCGCTTTGGGGACATCCCATGGCTGCCGAGGTCGCCCAATCTAACTCCTATGGATTTTTTTATGGGGCTACCTCAACGAGATGGTTTATAATGAAAATCCCCAATCTCGTGTGGCTTTGAAAGAAAATATTCGTCGAGAAATCAGCTCAACTGAACCAAGTTTATTGCAGCGTGTGGCGCAGAACACAAGTCTCCATTTTGAACAGTGTGTTCAACTCGACAGAAGACATCTGGACGACATACTCTTTAAAAAATAAAATCCGCATTTCCCTTCTATCTTCAATCGTGCTCTCAGTAAAACTTTATGTCAATTATTACGTTTTTTTATTTAAGTTTGAATATATAAATCTTCTACCAGACACCCTGTATTTACTGAAACTACTTTTAGAAAAAATGTTTTGAAAATTCAAATAATCTTGCGTCTTAACTATAACAAAATATTGTACTTGTATGAGCATTTTTGTTTGTGAAATGAAAGTAAATGTAAATCAAATAAATTTTGTTTTAATTAGGGAAATTGAGAGAAATTTAATGCCACCTCTAACCACAGGGAGCAAAGTTTGTTTTGTATAACAAACAATTTGGACATAGACTTGGAAGGATGGATATTTTATAGGAAAAGAAATATTATTTTGTATAGCAAAAGATTAAGCATGTCACAATTTGTAACTAAAATATAATTCCGTGCCAACATGAACATCTATCTATATATAAATAGGCAAGTGAAAAAAGTTAAGAACCATTTTAACTGACTTAAACTCAACGTATTCGCTTGATTTATTTGTTTTTGGTTGATAGATTGTCAATAGGAGCAGTGCAGAATGTATTTTTTCTTCTACATTTTTGTGTCTAAGATAGTTAAAAACAGTTAAGAATATTAGCCAATCATAAAGCCATTATCTCTCTTTCTCTCTTAATTTGCTAAAAAATTACAACAAAAAACTCAAAATTAACTAAATTAAATTTGGCTTGGCAACTCCGTAAACACTCAGAAGCAGTGATGGGAAATGAGATTTGCATTTCGGTATCAAAAACAATTTTTTTGAGTACTTTTTTTAACAAAAAATTATATAAAATTAATTTACAAAGAAATAAAAATGAAACACAAAGCATATGGATAGGATGATTCCAAAAAAAATCGTTTGTTTTTCTCAGAACCAGGTTTCAAACTTTTGTTAGGTAAAAAATAGGCCTGTTAAAATATCAGCTCATAATATTAATGGTGAGATGGTCCGTTCGATTTCCCATAGGATTTACATGGTATAAATTGATTTTATTTATTCTGATTGTCATAAGTAAAGAACGGAATGTCCTACAATAAACTTCTTGGTACGCTTTTGTAGAAAATTGAATTGATTTTTTTTAGAATCACCCTAATATGCATACACACATATGTATGTATGTACTCGTTCATAGGTACAAGTGCTACAGTTATAACAAGAAGTGTTTTAAGATTTCAATAAATCTTAGGCCTGGATAAGACTTGATATTGTTGGAACATAAAGTATGTTCCTTTGTTTTGTTTTCATGACATTTTGTAAGAGAAAATTCTTTCGACATTTACAGAGGAGTGAGGTATAGACAAAATTCGGTAAGCTACTGTCGATTTACCTGGAAACATGTATTCATCTAATGCGTTTTTAGTTTTAGCATCGGTGGGCCAAAAACTGCATATACAGGCCTGTTCTGCAAATCATGATATATCAAATCACGGTGATTTCAAAAAATTAATAAAAGCTAAATTATTGCTTTTGTAAATTTCACGATTTATGGTTTATACATGACTATAACTTAAAATACAATAAATACCCACGAACAAGTCAGCTATTAGTAGTTTAACACCACCGTGATTTAAATCACCGTGATTTTTAGAACAAGCCCGATATTTTCTGTTGTTAATAGTTTCAATTCTTCCAAATCAGCCAATGCTCTATATTGATTGTTAATATTTTCAAAATTTTGCTTTTCGCTGTGAAACATTTTTATTCAAAGCGATATAATGCTATTGGTTTTAACAGATAAATCATTTTAAGGGGAATCTTACTGGTCATTTCCCTCATAGAACTCGAAAAATAAGAGTGTTTTACTAAGTCATATTTTTAAAAGTTTTCTAAAAAATTTCACAAATACAATTCAGATATACTGTAAATGCAGTTTTTTACTATGATTTGTTGTCTTCATTTTCCACTAGGTTTGATTCGCTGAGGAAGAAGGGTTTGGCTATAGTGAACGTTTTTATGAAGAAACCCCTTAGTTTCAGTACAAAATTCGTACCAAAAAAAAAAAAAAAAATATAGCATGCGATATTTTTGAAAAATGAATTTAACTCGATGAATTTATCTTCAACCACATTTAATATGGTAGTTAACATTAACCCATTGTTGTGTTAAATTTGCGTTGGTGCCACCAATAATTAAAAAACGCACCCAAATCTTTAAAAAAGCGCACCACGCACCAACTAAGGAATTTGTCGCACAAAAAATTTCAAAAAGCACCCAAAATGGTGCGAAACCAAGTTGACAACGCTGGAAATTAAAAAAACATAAACAAAATACCTTCAACCAGGGTGACCGATGACATTTTTCAAAAAGTGACACCAAATAGTGGATTTCTCGAAAAAAAGGGGCAACATTCAAAAAAACACAAGACGACTGCACTAAACTTCTTATTTTTAATGTATTATTATATAATTCACTTAAAAAAAGGGGGACAAAAAGTGGCAAAGCAGTCGAAAAAGTGGCAATTTGCCACTTTCGTCGGTCAAACGGTCACGCTGCCTTCAACCAAGCTAATTCACTTTATTCAATTCTCTTCCATTAAGTATTATGGCTTTCATACAACAGCAAATAAGAGAAAAAAAAATTCTTAGATCAAGTGAAATATTACAAACACACACACACACTCATGTTTTGTTTCTTTTTTACTTGTAAGCTAATAAATGCGTGTGTAATATGTGTGCATGTAGTAGTAGCAACCTTAAACGCTTATAGCTCCCAAAATACTAAACCGATTTCAATAAAATATAGATTCTGCACATCTGTACAGAAAATCCTTTAAAACCATATAAATCTTTTTAAAATCGGTGTAGTGGTACCAGCGTAAAAGGGAGTACAAAAAATATGTTCGCCTATTAATTATATAGATAAAAACACGTCCGACTCAAAGAAATTCAAAATCAAGAATTACAAAGAATTATTTAAAATTAATAATATTACAAACTATGTATAAAATCGAAGCTTACTATTTATAAACAACTAGCTACACCCGGTGTGCTTCGGTACCCCCATCGTGTTATCGAATGATGTAAATATTTTGTAAATAAACCGAAAACTCTGATTTTTTAATGCAACATTTCGAAAGTTTTAAAATTTTGTTATTGGATCATTATTATCATAGGATTTTTGGAAATATCTTCGGAACTACATAACTGATTTAGGAGTTTGATATCTCGTTTTGAAAAACATGACAACAGCTTTCAAAAAAAAAAAAAAAAAAAAAGGAAAAGAAAAAATAAATAAATATAAACATATAATTACATATGTATGTATATGGCATGCAATATGAAAAATAGATTTTTCCACGCCCCTCCGCCCGCAGACCGAAAATCTACAATTAGACTTCACAGTGTCACCCGCCTGAAAATTGCCTGAAAATTTCATTAAAATCGGCCCAGACGTTTTGGAGTCCATATGTTACATACATACACACATCCTCTTTTATATATAGAAGTATATATTTTGAAGGGTGCCACACTGATGTTAACAACCACTCTATAGCCAAGTGGATAGACATGGTTGCTGATGAAGTGGATGGTGGCACAGAAAATTCGACATGAGCCCAACTGGTATAATTTAATATTTTTTTTGCTGCATTCTTCAAGAAAAACTATTTAATTTTTATAAACGAAATGAAAAGTACTGAACTTAAGCTTGATCAAGGCAGGCGCCTTATGATATATAATAAAGTTTTTCTTGGCATTACATTTTAATGAAAACGTAAGAAATATGACGAAACATAACGAGAAATGAACTTTTTACTTTCGAATAAATTTTATTACAGATCCTATTGGATTTTTATATTTCTACTTTTGAAAACTTGCTAAACCATACTCGTTACCATTATTCATATGTACATACATATGTATATACAATCATGCAAATATACATATGTACATATGTACATACATAAATAATAATTTTTTATGCAATATTTTCCTGTAACCCGTTAAGCCAACAATCTCTTAGGCCCAAATTCACAGTATAAAGTTAACTAACGATTTTTCTTATCAATTTCGTTGGTTAGACCATATTCATTAGTTAACTAAAGACTGTGAATTTGAGCCTTAGTGTAAGAAATAACTATATTAAGTTGTTGATAAGAATGTTTCCTAAATGATTTCATTTTGGATTTTATAATTTTCTATTTACGATCTGGTGTAACAACAACACTGTAACAAAACGCAAGGAGTTACAATACGAGTACATTCGTATGTATTTGTATTAAACAATGAGAAACATGTGTTACATCGCATTCCAGGATATTAATGCGTTTTGAAAAGAATAACAATTAGTTTGAAAGTTTATTATTTAATGTTTATGAAAAAAGTAATTTATTCACAAATAATTTGGTACCAAACACAAAAGTCAACAACACCAACGACAAAGAAAACTTTCCCAGTTAAACGAATAACCAGAATTTTTTTATTGTTAGATACAAAACAAACAAAAAAAAGTTTGGTTGATATTTCCCCTCCTTTTTTTTAGCAAGCAAGTTTTGCGGAAAATGCGAGTTAATAATAAATTTTTATAAATTATTTAAATAAAAGGCAATGACGCTGTATTTATACTAACTGAGTTTTTGTTTAATTTTGTATGAACTTTAAGTCTTAAATTCTCAGAATTCATGTGAAAATTAACTGTAACGAGAACTGTAACAAAATTAAAAATCAATGAGTGATTATGCCAGTTGTTGCCATAAATATTGGCTTATAAATACGAGTTTGTATATTTAAAATCCGATAATAAAATTTGAAAAATTTAATTTAATAAATACATATTTTAATTTAATAAATATTTTCATCAAGCTAAAGGTCTTTAATTTTTCTTTTCTAATGCCAGTAAAATATCGGAAAGAAAAAAAATTAAAAGACCTTGAGCAGCGTTGTCAACTCGGTGCTTTTCGCACCGTTTTTAGTGCTTTTTGAAATGTTCGACGCGACAAATTTTAGTAAAGTTAGTGCTCAGTGCTTTTTTAAATTAATTTTCGGTGCTTTTTGTTTCGAGGCGGTGGCACTAAGCCAAAAAGTCAAAGGAAAATTTCCTTACCTATTTTTTTTTTCGAGGAAGTCTTTCATTAAAAAACATAAGCTCTGAAGTTAAATGGAGCATCTCAAAAAAATCTACTAAAATTTTAAAAGGCTTGGTTTAATAACTACGTGTCATATTACCATCAAACCTTAACATTTTAACCATAATTAATGTAAACAGTGTTTTGCCATACAACAAAGAAGACATAATTCAAGTATTTACTCAAATATAGTTTAATAGCGAAATTTTCTCTAGTAAAGACAATGGGTGGAGAAAGATTGATTCACTTAATGCAATTGGAAAAATATTGAGTCCACTATTGAGAAATTCAGTTGATATGAACTCGTTTGAATCATTATCAAAACTTGCATTCCCATCAAACTTCTGTTACTTCTATATTGAAACGCAGAAGTCACAATTTTTATTTCGATAAAAATTTATTATCTTTGTCACATATCAGACGAGAAAATATTTCCACACAATTTAATAAAAACCAAATTTTGTAAGTCTTGATTTTAAAATACTTTCAACTGCTAAGCCCATCGAGCTCAAAATGTACGAGTAATCGGCTCTTAACCTCAGAAAGACTTGTGGATTACTGCCAATTTGACTAAACTCGAGAGATTCGTTTGTTCATTGACGGAAAAAATTAAAAATTTTTTATAATAATTTGAAAATGCTTGGTCTTATAAAAATAATATGTTTTTCGGATGCCTCAAATTTGTACAATTTATGTACATGTTGTCGGTTGGTTATTGGTTTGCGGCACAGTATATTCAAAATACATTAAGTCTGCAGCAAATCAATAACCAAACGATGTGTAAAATTTTTTTAAATAATATAATAAAATTTTAAATTTAGTGCTTTTTTACTTAAATTACGCGATTTTTTCTTGGTTTCGGTGCTTTTTGAAATTTAAAAGTTGACAACTCTGACCTTGAGCTCGATAAAATATTTCTTAGCTTATAATTTTGAATTTTAAAAACCTACTAATAAATACTAATCAAGTATGTTCGCAGATATTTCTTAAATTAAGATTCACTAGGGATTATAAATCAAATTTTTGCCCTGCAATCTGAGTATTTATTCGGCTACACATGCGTATATATAGGATTATTTCACATTCACACACTTCAAGCATCAGTACTGCCAGATAAGTTATGTGGCAATATGCTACAATGGCAACGTTGTTCAACTGACGGCACAACAGGGATGGAAAGTGCGACTGTGTTTCTAACTATATACTTAATACGAAAACATTTATTACTTAACAAATTATATAATATGAGCTCATTAACGATTTTTGTTTGCAAATTTTACGAAACTTTTTTTTAGGAATAACATCAATTTAAAGGTTATATTTAGTCTAGATTTTATCTTCTAATTATCTGATTAATGTTTTAAAAGATCAAACAGCACCTTTTCCATACCATTTTGTACACATAAATACATAGCGCGGCGCATGATGAAGAACCACTCTGTGTAGCATGCACATATTTATTTTGTTCGAATCCATAATCTGAGTATAAGCATACTCCGAGTGCAAGTCTGACAGACGCTCAATAGGCAATAGGCATGTACCTTTCTATTTATAGTTGTAGCATATCTAAGTATTTCGCATAAGTGAAGTAGAAATACTCTTGTGTGTGTTGGAATCAGCTATAGTCATAGTTGGTTGAAAGCAAATATGTTAGCGCATACAATTATGAGTACATGCAGTTACTAAAATTATGAGTAAATACTTAAGTATAGTGTACCTTTGAGTACATATTGTTATTTTCTGTGGTATACTACTCATACATATACTGATGATCAATAATTTTACATGCTTGTTTAGTAAGTATGAATAACAAGGCGTGTGAAAGGTCCTTGTAGTCAAAAGTTCCGCTTGAGTCTTGAACCAGGGGAGTAATCGTCTTTCTCGATAATGATCTGATTCTATCACGTTTTGATGTGTAAACATCTATACGCTAGGGGGTAAATATCTTTTGACTTGGATTTCTTTGCTGAGATTTCTTTGCTTTTCTTTCACAGCATTGTCAAATCGGTGTGAGCTATGTATGAGTGTACTAGTGTGTGAAAGAAGCAATAACAAGCAGAGAAAGAAGTCGACCGGCTCGAAGCCGACGGTGCGCCGCCGCCGGTTATTTTTCTGTATATTTCCGTACACCAAAGGTGAAAATGAACCGTAAGAGCTACGGACTTGAAATTTGGACACAATGTGTAGACATTTGGCCACTACAACAACAAATACATGAGAGTTAAAAACTAAAGGGTGTTCCAAAACGAGCAACGAAAAATGTTAAAATCCCATGTAATATACATACAATTGTGTGTACATATATACACTTGAAATTTTAAAAGTTAGTGTATTTTTATACAGACTACAACAATTAACACTAAATTTAAAAAATTTAAATCAATGTTCCATCAGTTAATGCAATTTTGACTTTGTAATTTTGACAACTTGCTGTATCTTGGAAACCGTAAGAGCAAAACTCTTGAAATTTTTCAAAAACGGTAAAACTAAAAAATCAATAAAATATAAAATCACCAAATATAAAAAAATCGCCAAAAACAAAAAAAAATCGCCAAAACGAAAAAAGCGCCATATTAAAAAAAATCTCTAGGACTAAAATAAATCGCGAAAACCGGAAAAATCGCCAAATTGAAAAAAATCCTTAAACAAAACAGTCGCCAATATGAAAAAATCGCCTAATTAAAAAAACCCAAAAAACAGAAAAAAATCGCCAAAATGAAAAAACCCAAAAAAAAACAGAAGAAAATCGCCAAAATGAAAAAATCGTCAAAATGAAAAAAATTGCGAAAATTAAAAAAACCCAAAAAGAGAAAAAACGCCAAAACGAGAAGAAAGCGAAAAAACTGAAAAAATCATTTAAACTGAAAAAAACTTAAAAAAGGAAGAAAGCTACATCAAAAAAATGCTCAAAACCGAATGTGCGCGAGTCAAAGTCGCACTTTACTGAATTTATTTTAATTGCAATGCGTACACAACAACAAGAACAGCAACAACTAAACGATGAACCACAGGAATTAAAAATTAAAAAGTAAAAGTAAAGGCATTTGCCATAGATGAGCACTGCAGTACCACTAAAGTTTCAGTAAAAACAATAAAAAAATGTTTAACAAGTAAATTTTTACTGATTACTAAAATTTTTTTCTACAATTTTTATAAATTGCCTAAATGATTTGTTATATGATGAGGTGCATTGAATTTTCAGTAATCAGTAATGCCCGTATTCATAATGAAATTCTACCAAGTGGCTAAATGTTTTTCATACAAAAGTTTCAAAATTTGAATGAAAAAAACTTTGCCACTTGCTACAATTTTATTATGATTACGGCCCTACGATTTTACTGGTAATGCAAATTAAATTTCATTAGCAGTAAAAAATTACTGAATTTTTTTTTAGTAATCAGTAAATTTACTGCTTACTGCAATTTTGAATGCAGTACATATACATATACTGCAGTGTGCCCATTTACTAACCAAATAAGTTTAATAAAACAAACAAAAACCAAAAAATTCATATGTACTTACAATATTGAAAGTTTTGATACTTTTAATTAATTAATTTAAAAAAAGATACTAAAAGCATAAGTACTTCCAACTTAAAAAAAACTTTTAATTTCTAGATGCTTACACATCTCCCCTGTGATGGGACTCACATTGCTTTTTTTCAGTTTGGCATTCGATATAGAAGAACATTTAGGGCTATCATGAATAAAATTCCGCGTGAAAGCGTGAAATGTTTCCCGGGGAACAATTCCAACTTATAGCAAGTAATAGGGAAAACAAAAAATTCTAATTGGAAAAGGGAGAAATTTCACGCAGAATTTTATTCATGATAGCCCTGATTATTAGATTGTTCGATAGCCAATGCCATAGTTTGAAACTAGTGTCCTGCACAAGATATCTTATAAGAACTTTCAAGACATGAGGGATTTTTCAAATGCTTTACTACAGCGAAATCTTATAAAACGAACGTTAACAACACTGTTTGCAAGAAATTTGTTTGAGTATTGTAGGTATAAGAGTAAAGAAGAAAACACTTCGTTACAGAAGAATTTGTGATACTTGCTTCTTTCTACGCATGAGCGCGTGTACAAACGTCATGCATGTATGTGTGTATGATCTTTTATTTTTCTGCGCACATGCAAAGGCGCACACATGCATTAACATTAGATGTATGCGGTTAATCACATAATAGCTTACCATCTACATATTACACACACACTCAAACGTACAGTATGAAAAATAACAAGCATACACTAATCAACAGTACTTCTTTTGAGTGTTTGTTACAAACAAGCTGTCTTGGCGACATCGCTTGTTAACACTGATATACACGTACACCAATACATCCATCGTGCTTCGCTTATAGTACGACAGCATTTATTATTGGTTTAGTAACATATAATATAATACATTATAATACATGCGACGTGAATACATTTTTTTTTTTTTTTTAATCATGACGTATTTACATTTAAAGACTGTTTACGCAGGTCTCTATTTCAAACTGAAAAAACGTGATCGAATCAGCTCGTTACCGAAAGCGACGATTGGAAAAATATATAATAAAGTATTCGCCAGATAGAAATTTGTTCTACTACAGAAACTGAATTCTACTAATTGAAATTTTACTCAAGTGTAAAATTAAATTAGCGACATTTGGGTATTTTCTGGGAAAGCTTTAGTATTATGAGATTCTAGTTTTCAGCTTTTGTACAATTTCAGTTTCATTTTATCAGGCTTTTTATTTTATTTCAAAAATATTATGCTGATTTTGCCAATTTTTTAGTGCAATTTAGCTGATTTTATAGCAAAATTTTCTGGCAACAATGTTTCCCTATTCACAAAGATTTTTGCAATACCTTTTTTTTACTGAAAGCCATGGCTCACAAATTAGATAAATAATTTTTAAACCCATTATTTTGCACATACAGCTTTATTTTTTATTTTAGATAATGTCTAAAATAATACTTTCGATTGTCGAAGACAAACACGAGTATTTGCCGCTACCATTGTGCGAGTAATTTACACATTCAGGTTGTCAAGGTATCTATGGATTATTTTGTCTTCTGATATATTTTTATGTACATTATTTTTTGTGTCATCTTGTACAAAAAATAAACATTCTTTTGGAATTAAAACTATAATTGTAAGCCAAGGTTTTTCATGTTTTTTCTTCTTTGACACGCAACATAGTTAGAAACCAACTTGGTATTTAAGTGTGTACATAATTTTTCTAGGTTTTTTCTATTAGAGTCTATGATATTCGAGGACTTAAGTATTTAACCAGCAAATGTTAGCAAAAGGTTTGATAAAACCAAGCAGGAAATTTAATAGTAACTTTATAACAAAAGAAAGATATCCCCAAGGTAAATGTAGTTATAACAGTTTTTTGCTGCAAAAATATAAACATGTAATGAAGGTGCAAGTAAAACACACAGAAGGAAAATACTCGTAGTTCTAGATTTCAACACCACATTTATTTACCCTTTACGAATAAGTAAAATTTATGTGATATGATTTAGGTTAATGAATTTTCCCTTATTAAGTAAGTAAGAACGGGTTAATATTACATGGATTATGGATTAGATGTATTAAACTTCATCCATTTATTTTGTTGTTGAAAGGAGTCTAAAGGCCGAATCACTTAGAATTCGTTATTGAAATTAACGCAACGACGAAGAAGGTTGACATGACGATACTTTGTTGACGGAAGCATTTGAAGAGCTTCAAAAGGTTTGTTATCAATTTTATTTATTAAACTTAACTTTTTTTTAATTATGCCCCTATCACGGTTCTCAACTAAATTCAGTTTGGTCGTCTAAGAGTAGACCAAATTTACACATGACGAAACTGTGTTTTGGTATTATGAACACAACTGGTTTTTAGTTGAAATTTTCATGGCGTTGCCAACTTAAAATATGTACGTATGATACGTAAATATCAAGTTTGACAGAAAGCAATTAATTTGTGTGAAATTTAAAAAACACAAAGTCTTAGAAAAACTATTATTTTTAGATTTTTAATTGAACTATAGTGAATTTTTAATCAGAAATAATTTTTAGTCAGGCTTGAGTTCAGTAATTTCAATTCTTTTTATTGAATGAAATATTTTATTAATTAATGTGAGTTTCTAAAGAAGAGAAGAAAAATTAAATTATACTTTTAAGCTGGGGGAAATACCAATATTTTTCTGTGCAGCAACGCGCTTCATCAGCACCCTAGTCTATCTACTTGGGTAGAGATTGTTATTAACATCAGCTACTTAACGTAAATTCTAATGAAATAATAATTGTACACAACAATCATTTCTCACATTCCGTTTCATTAGAATTTACGTTAAATAGCTGATGTTAATAACAATCTCTACCCAAGTAGATAGACTAGGGTGCTGATGAAGTGCGTTGCTGCACAGAAAAATATCGGTATTTCCCCCAGCTTAAAAGTCTAATTTAATTTTTCTTCTCTTCTTTAGAAACTCACATTAATTAATAAAATATTTCATTCAATAAAAAGAATTGAAATTACTGAACTCAAGCCTCACTTAGATGTCAATGGAAAAAGGCGACGTATGACGTAAGACGAATTTTATGTGACTCGGCCTTTATGTATATATGTATATATATAAGTTGCCATAGTTCCTACAAGGAGCATAGGGCCATAACAAATTTATTCCATTCTGATTTGTCCGATGCAAGTGTTTTTATCTCGTTCCAGCTCTTGTCTTTGGTTAGCCGCTTAAAATTCGATTTGGCGGTGCCAAGTGTGTGATGGTCTTCCTTTTCTGTGACTTCCTTGTGGATTCTATTCGTCTTCAACGGGTTATCGAACGTTGATACATCCTCAAGACTCTTCCCATCTATTGTGAGTGCATTGTTGTTGGAAGCAATAAAGCAATAAGAAGCTTTAGTTTTAAAAATATTAATTTTTAAACCTGCCTTAGCTGCTTCTATTTTTACCGCATTGATCTTAGCCTGCATATCATTGAAGTTGTGGGATAGTAGACATACATATGTCTTCAGCATAGTAGAGATCTTCTAGCCTTCTGTTGAATTCTCAAGTTATTACCCTCTGCTCACATGAGGCTCTTCTCATTATGTTATTTAGGACAATATTGAAAAGTAAGGGCGACAGAACACATCCTTGTCTCACTCCAGTTTCAATTGGGAATGAGTCACTAATACAGCCATCGTGAAGAGTACGACAGTCTGCGTTGTGATATAGTGCTTTAAAAATATCAATTATTTTTGTTGGGATACCTTTGCATGCTAGCGTGCTCCATATGGCGAAATGGGAAAGCGTATCGAATGCTTTTTCAAAACCGATGAATATGAGGTAGAGCGGCGTCCTCCACTCAAAAGATTGTTCAATTATGATCCGTAAACTGTTCACATGACCAATTCACGATTTTCGAGGGCGGTAGCCAGCCTGCTCATTGCGGAGAAGCGGATAGAATGCGACTGATAGCCTTTCGTTAATGACTTGTGATATTCTGCCAGACTACGACTGTCTGGTAATAGATTAAAGAAAAACTGTTGAAGTCTTTCTTAATCTAAATACGCCAACCACTATAAGGCAGATTATCTTGTTTGCGATATTGATGCTTATGCCACGCCAGTTCTTGCATTGTAACAAGTCCCATTTTTTTGGTATATTAATAATAAGGCCTTCTTTTAAGTCATCATCATAATTTCGGGAATTTCTGGGCAATCTGTGGGTATATCGTCCCGAACACTGTACCGAATGCAATCACATAGGTTGTGACCAGCGTCGATGTGTTTGCTAACATCCATGCATCCATCTGGTGTTTTTTGGATGTGATTAATTCTCCATTTTTGTTTTTAAGCGGTTTGTTAGTAGCAAACGATTTCTGCGTTAGTTTCTTAGCAATTTTGTACAAATCTTTCGTTCTATGGGTTGCGGCTGCTGTTTCGGCTTCTTTGGTTAGATCGTCATTCCATTTACGCTTATCTTAGCGAGCACTTTTTTTGATATTCTTGTCCAGCGCAATATATATTGAGCGCTGATTTGTTTTTTCATTATGAGTTCTAGCGGTATTCAATAAGCCCTTTACGCCTTTCATTTTCTTGCCCTTTATGTAGTATTTAGAAATTACAAACGAAATAACAAAGTTATACATACATATATACATATGTATGTATGTGCAAATATATTATCTATAATTATGCATGCATATGCCTACATATTTATATAGAATAACAATATAATAATATAATACGAACAATACGGTGAGAATATGAATAACACTGCACAACAGTGATTTGGATGTTTAAATAAAAACAGCCGATCCTACTGTATTTTTGTCTCCTGATTACGATGGCGTCATTAGTTTTTCTTTATCAGCTCTAGCTTTGAAGATATAGTGTCATTTAGGATTTGCATAATTTGCATCTCTTTTTGTATTATACCGTTAATATATTACGAATGGTACTCCAAGCCTAAAAATACTTTCTGGATTATTTATCTACACAAAAATCCATTTCATTTAAATAGATTCACATTGATGAGTATATCAGGGTATCTGACTATTATTGCAAGGATGTTAAAAATCGTGTGTTCTTAGTTTAGTCCTTTTAAAATTTTTTTATTATAATTTTTTGGACCAAATATAACTAATTCTTATGTATTTTTGTTCGCTGATTACAAAAATAGGTTTATTTATTTTGTAGCACCTTTAGTTTAAAAGATATTTTGTGTTACATAAAAAAAAATTCTTGAAATTTTTCTTTTCGAAATCCATCAAAAAAAAAAAAAATTGTTTTTATATTACATTTGTCCATTTACAAGTTATTAGTGCAATTATTACGCAAAAAAAGAATGTTGTAAGGACCAGTCCAGAAAATTTTTATGCTATTTGTTGTTAATATATCACATGTTTTAAATTTCCAGCTTTTACGAAATAAAGAAAAAATATATGTGATATATTAACTACAAATAGCATAAAAATTTTCTGGACTGGTCCTTACAACATTTTTTTGCGTAATAATTGCACTAATAACTTGTAAATGGACAAATGTAATATAAAAACAATTTTTTTGGATGGATTTCGAAAAGAAAAATTTCAAGAATTTTTTTTTATGTAACTTTTAAACTAGAGGTGCTACAAAATAAATAAACCTATTTTTTTAATCGGCGAACAAAAATACATAAGAATTAGTTATATTTGGTCCAAAAAATTATAATAAAAAAATTTTAAAAGGACTAAACTAAGAACACACGATTTTTAACATCCTTGCAATAATAGTCAGATACCCTGATATACTCATCAATGTGAATCTATTTAAATAAAATGGATTTTTGTGTAGATAAATAATCCAGAAAGTATTTTTAGGCTTGGAGTACCATTTGTAATATATTAACGGTATAATACAAAAAGAGATGGAAATTATGCAAATCCTAAATGACACTATATCTTCAAAGCTAGAGCTGATAAAGAAAAACTAATGACGCCATCGTAATCAGGAGACAAAAATACATAAGGATCAGTCATTTTTATTTAAACATCGTAAAAAAATGTATATTTTGTTGTGCAGTGTAATTGATTTACCTTTTTTCAGTTCATAAGAAGAAAAAACGTTATAAATAATCGTTCTCACTCACTAGCCATTATGGCTGCCAAAGTCATTGGTTTGTTTTATAAATTATGGTGTTTGCTTCCAATCACACATTAAAACAAATGCATTTGTATTCAATTACATTCTTTTACTATTAATTGATATTATAATTATTTGATTGCAATAACTTGTTGCAACAATTTTTGCAACTACATACAAGCAAATGAAATTTGAATTCCCAGTTGTCCAAATCGTCCTAGACGACATTGTCTTCGACGATTCATGTACGACATGTCGTCTGTAGATTAAGTTTTCTAATCGACAATTTAAAAGAAATCGGCGTTCATGACTATCTGAACGACAATGTCACACGTTTTCTCTTCAATAAAACTTTGTTGGGGACCATCTGAGCGACAGTGTCATACGTTTTGTCTTCAATAAAGCCTTGTCGAGGACAATCTGAGCGACAATGTCCCTCGTTGTGTCTTCAATAAAGCATTGTTGACGACAATATGAGCGACAATGTCCCTCGTTATGTCTTCAATAAAGCCTTGTTGATGACAATCTGAGCGACAGTGTCACACGTTTTGTCTTCAATAAAGCCTTGTTGAGGACAATCTGAGCGACAATGTCGCTCATCTGGTCTTGTGTGACCTCGCCGCCATTTGTATGAAAATTTCGTCAACGATTTGTATGGAGTTGTCTTTAATATGTCTTCTACGACTTACCATTGTCTTGTACCCGTCGTCAAAGATGTCTTAAAGACGTGGCCAACTGGGTTAAGAAATGTATGAAAGTATTTGTATATGTATGTATGTATGTGTATGAAAATTAAGAAAACTTAACACATTTACAGTAATAAGCCCACATACGAGTATTTATGTATGGGATTTGCACACAAATCCAACAACAAATCTTAATAATTATTAACTAATGGAATGTTGTTGTTCAAGTCAATGAAGGATAATCGTTAATAGTTCATTAATTTTAAGAGACATTAAAACAACGTGGCCGTATTACGTTTTCAGAGCTTAATTTCGCATTATTATTTTTGATTTGGCGTGAAATATCTGCTCCATTTAAGTTTTTGCTCTTAAAAATTTCATTTATTTTTCAGTATTCGCAATCGAATGTAACTCAAACGAGATATGTGAACAAACAAAATTATCCAATATGGGTCTTTTGAAATCCATATAAGCCTTTATGGCCAAAGAAATGGGTTCGGTGCTGAACCAAACTGATGACCGGATAAACGAGTTTAACCGTCTAATGTCGCAAAATCTTGCAGCAGCTGACTACCCGGTGAAATCACCCTTTTATCACAGAGAGCATGACATTTACAGAGGAGGTGCTCTACTGTCTCTTCCTCCTCCTCAGTACGACAACTTCTACAGAAGTCGTTATATACAACCGTGACTTTTAATTACCACAGCAAGTGTGCCTATTTTTCCCTATTTTCTGGATTGCAAATCTACTACAATCGTATTGGAGCCATATTTAATTTATTATCGAGCATATGACCTCGTTAGACTATCAGGTCTGTGCGCTCCTAAATAAATATTTGCTGAATTTTGGTTTTACAGAATTTTAACAGGACGGCAACCGGTTCAGATATGACTACATCGTTATTCCCTGGTACTCAGAGTAGCGGCAAGTCTCGCAATATCTTCTAGAGCCATTAGGCATTTATACACCAGGGGGTCTACTGCGTAATTCGAAACGAAAGAAAATGCATTCGAATTTGTATGCTTATAACATGTAAATTCGAAAGCATTTTCTTTTGTTTCGAATTACAGAGTAGACCCCCAGGTTCGATACAAAGGGTTAAAATTGTGTAATTCAATTCGAATAGAAAACTGTTGGAATTCGTATATTATTAGCATTCCAATTCGAATACATTTCCATTCAAATCGGATTATATAATAAGTCCCTGTCCAGACTTGCAATTTTTGTTGCAGCAATTCTTGAGTTTATAGGTGAGAGAGGTGAGAAGATTGGGGAGGTGTACAGAGTTTCATGTGCTCGGCAATTCTCTTTTGATTAGAAATTCGTACTTATTAATTTCAAGTTGACGTTTTTTATAATTTTATTTCTTCAGTTGTATGAAAAACAAAATATGTAACAAAAATTAAATAGTATTGTTAATTTTTCAGGGAAATTTGTGGTGCAATAGAATTATTTTAATGCATATCTAATTGCTAAATTAGAATTTCATAATGCGGACACTAATGCAATTTCAAAGCAGAATTTTAAGAAATTGCAGCAACAATAATTGCAAGTCTGGACGAGGACTAACCACACCAGACTTGATCGCAAAATTTGCTTTCATTTAGTTTATGGATGATATTTCAGGCTGCATTACGCTGCATTGATTCTGTAGCTTAAATCTCATTCTCTGACTTTGATCCGTCTGTAAAGATCTTTAGCACGCCCTCCCATCGGGTGTACCCTAGAACATCACAGCAAATCGTTTATTATCCAGAGACGTGAGTGAGCAGTAATCAATGTTTTCCGGCAGACCAGTTACGAATCCCAGTATTCTGGCATGTCCTCTAGTTATTATTATTATTATTTCAAGGTCATGACTTTGAAAGCCTGAATAGATACAATCCACCTTATGCAAAAACATTTGTTAAAGTTAAAGCGTGTGTTAAAGCCGGTTTTGCCATACAAAATTCGTTTGTTAAACCAGCTTTAAGTTTAACAATCGTTTTTGCATAAGGGGAATATCTATAAAACCACATTAATTAATATTTTTTTATTTCTTTGGCTTTCAATTTCATTTTCTATTTTTTTTTAGATTTATTTTACTCATTATTAGCTTTAAGTTATGTATTTCCAAATTTGGTCACACTGGACATCAGTGTACCAATTAAGAGAGAAAGTTTCAAGAGGTGGCTGCGTGAGTAATCGAGATGATGAGAGTGTTGATGTTATTGTAATCAAGCAGCAACTTTTATGTGCTTAAAATTAATTGATAACAATAAATGACTGCGACGAACGAAGTATTATAGGTTTTTCGAGATAATTAACTTGATATTGCAGAATGTTAAACGTAAAATGATTAATTTGAAAATAATTGTCTTAAATGGATTTATGTATAAGTACATACATACATATGTATGTATGTATATATGTAAGTACATCTGTATGTATTAAACATAACCAATGGACAATGTCATAGAATGTAATATTCATTAGTATTTAAGGCAAAAGTTTGGCAATGCATCCTACTAAAAGAGTTATTGTTCTAGACATTAATCGAACACAAAGCAATGAGACAATCTTTATATGAAAGGGAAAAACACATATTTTCCTTTAAAAACTGACATGTGCTGAGACTTTAAACACTTGTTTTTTTTTAATTAAAATGCAATTATCATACGATTTTTGGACAAGGTTGAATCTACCCAGCTAGCCAAGAGCTGCTTAATAGGCAATAGTGTTTAATATACAACTCCTAAACAAATCTTCTGCTGATTATTTGGAGAGTGATATTGTAGCATTTCTGTTTAACTCTCTTCTAAATCTTGCAAGGTTTAATCGACGATACATTTATCTAAAATATGCTCGTTTTTTTATTTTTCTTCATTTCTTCGCTGATGCTTTCATTTGAGTTTTGAATAAGAACCTTGTCGGTTGTTTCAAGTGTGTTTTTATTTTTTATAATAATTAAAGATATTGGGCCTAATTATTATACCTATAGTATTATAGTATATTATTTCGAGTACGACTACAACGATTTCGTACTAGATTAAAGAAAATATGTTGCAATGTTCTTTAGTTTTCTACAAAATCGTCGTAGTCGAAGTCCTAATACGACACTCATAATAAGGCCCATTACATGAATAAAAATATATCGTTGTATATATGACATTTTTTCAGCTAATGAAACAGTTTTCATAATGCGAATGAATAAGCGTTACATTGGTTGAAAAAAAAATTACAAAATCATAAATATGATGTAAAAATCATTGCATTTACGAAGGTTTTTCTCTGAGTGTGGAGGCTCGTAAAAAGCTCTCAAAATAGTCTAATTCTTTTAATTAATTTAAATTTTCATAGACCTTTGCCATTCAAAGTTCTTATGCACGCCAAATATAGAAGCGATAGACGATTAGAAAAGCAAAATTCAACATAGTAATCATAAATTTTCTATGTATAGAGACTGGTTACATCTACATACATATGTACATAAAATAGTCTTTAATCAATTAATGAAGACAATTTTTGATGTGTAAACATCTATACGCTAGGGGGTAAAAATCTTTTGACTTGGATTTCTTTGCTGAGATTTCTTTGCTTTTCTTTCACAGCATTGTCAAATCGGTGTGAGCTATGTATGAGTGTACTAGTGTGTGAAAGAAGCAATAACAAGCAGAGAAAGAAGTCGACCGGCTCGAAGCCGACGGTGCGCCGCCGCCGGTTATTTTTCTGTATATTTCCGTACACCAAAGGTGAAAATGAACCGTAAGAGCTACGGACTTGAAATTTGGACACAATGTGTAGACATTTGGCCACTACAACAACAAATACATGAGAGTTAAAAACTAAAGGGTGTTCCAAAACGAGCAACGAAAAATGTTAAAATCCCATGTAATATACATACAATTGTGTGTACATATATACACTTGAAATTTTAAAAGTTAGTGTATTTTTATACAGACTACAACAATTAACACTAAATTTAAAAAATTTAAATCAATGTTCCATCAGTTAATGCAATTTTGACTTTGTAATTTTGACAACTTGCTGTATCTTGGAAACCGTAAGAGCAAAACTCTTGAAATTTTCAAAAACGGTAAAACTAAAAAATCAATAAAATATAAAATCACCAAATATAAAAAAATCGCCAAAAACAAAAAAAAATCGCCAAAACGATAAAAACCCCATATTAAAAAAAATCTCTAGACTAAAATAAATCGCGAAAACCGGAAAAATCGCCAAATTGAAAAAAATCCTTAAACAAAAAAATCGCCAATATGAAAAAATCGCCAAAATGAAAAAATCGCCTAAATAAAAAAACCCCAAAAACAGAAAAAAATCGCCAAAATGAAAAAAACCCAAAAAAAACAAAAGAAAATCACCAAAATAAAAAAATCGTCAAAATGAAAAAAATTGCGAAAATTAAAAAAAACCAAAAAGTGAATAAACGCCAAAACCAGAAGAAAGCGAAAAAACTGAAAAAATTATTTAAACTGAAAAAAACTTAAAAAAGGAAGAAAGCTACATCAAAAAAATGCTCAAAACCGAATGTGCGCGAGTCAAAGTCGCACTTTACTGAATTTATTTTAATTGCAATGCGTACACAACAACAAGAACAGCAACAACTAAACGATGAACCACAGGAATTAAAAATTAAAAAGTAAAAGTAAAGGCATTTGCCATAGATGAGCACTGCAGTACCACTAAAGTTTCAGTAAAAACAATAAAAAAATGTTTAACAAGTAAATTTTTACTGATTACTAAAATTTTTTTCTACAATTTTTATAAATTGCCTAAATGATTTGTTATATGATGAGGTGCATTGAATTTTCAGTAATCAGTAATGCCCGTATTTCATAATGAAATTCATACAAAAGTTTCAAAATTTGAATGAAAAAAACTTTGCCACTTGCTACAATTTTATTATGATTACGGCCCTACGATTTTACTGGTAATGCAAATTAAATTTCATTAGCAGTAAAAAATTACTGAATTTTTTTTAGTAATCAGTAAATTTACTGCTTACTGTAATTTCGAATGCAGTACATATAAAGGGTGTTTTTTATTGAGGTATAGAACTTTAAGTTGGCATCACTTTTTTAACTGGCGGCCATTTTGTCAGCTGTCAAGTGATTAATATTTAGTTTGGTTTGCCATTTTATCATGAACAGGTTGGCAAAAGAACAACGCTTGCAAATCGTGCAAATTTATTTCGAAAATAATGGTTCAGTTCGCGAAGTTTACCGCAAGCTCCGTCCATTTTATGGTCGACATAATCGTCCATCAGAGTAATTAATTCGGTTAACCATGGATCGTTTTCGCACTACGTTTACTCTATGTGATAATACGCATCCGCAGAGACGTCGAACAGTGCGCACCGAAGAAACAATTGCTGCTGTAGAGCAAAGTGTTGAAGAGGACCCGAATGAATCGATTCGCTAATGGAGACCGGTATAGAGCCATGATAACCGACTATTTTGTTCCCGAATTGGATGGCATGAATGTGGATGAGTTGTGGTTCCAACAAGACGGCGCTACATGCCACACAGCGCACGTCACAATCGATTTATTGAAGGAAACATTCGATGAGCGCATAATTTCGCGGAATGGACCTGTCAATTGGCCACCAAGATCGTGTGATTTGACACCATTGGATTATTTTCTTTGGGGATATGTGAAGTCGCTCGTCTACGCCAACAAACCAGAAACGTTAGGGGACTTGGAAGCCAACATTCGTGGCGTTATTGCCAACATACGGTCCCATATGCTCGAAAAAGTGGTTGAAAATTGGACCTGTAGAATTGGCTTTATTCGAGCCAGCCACGGCAGCCACATGCCTGAAATCATATTTAAACATTAATGGCATAAAATTATCCTTCCAATAAAGCCAAATTGATGGACATTAAAACGATTTTCTTGTGTTTTATTTCAATTCGAAGTTCTATACCTCTGAAAAAAGCACCCTATACATATACTGCAGTGTGCCCATTTACTAACCAAATAAGTTTAATAAAACAAACAAAAACCAACAAATTCATATGTATTTACAATATTGAAAGTTTTGATACTTTTAATTAATTAATTTAAAAAAAGATACTAAAAGCATAAGTACTTCCAACTTAAAAAAAAACTTTTTATTTCTAGATGCTTACACATCCCCCTGTGATCGGACTCACATTGCTTTTTTATTAATAAGGAGTAAAAAATCGTATTATATATTTAACTTGAAAAATTCTGAGTATTTTACGATTCCCCAAATCATTATCGAATGATTATTTTACAACTCTCCCAATAGCTCATATAGATTCTCAACGTTCTTTAAAAAAGAGTTGTAAGATAATCGCTAAATAAATCTCAAATGATTGCATCTACGACTAATAAAAGCGCCTTCTGCGGCTCCTGTAGACGAACCGTCTTCGGTAATAGTTGCTCCCGCGCGAAGCATCTTCCACGATTAATGCATTACACACATTCACCACAGCAAGCTACCGACTACCAAATGTCACATGTTTATATGAGAATGATTCTTTTGAAGACAGCAAGGCAACAGGGCGACAGGTTGTTATCTATGCTGATTTTGTCGTTGTATCCAATTAAACTAATTTCTATTTCTTTGGCTACAATGAGAAAATTCAGTGTTGCCAGTATAATACAAAATGTTGAATGAATGATTTTGTACAATTATTTTATATTATTTAACAGAAACAATATTCAAAATTGATGTAAAGAATAAATTGATTCATTTTTGTACTTTTACGTGAAATAAGTACATTTCGAAAGAGTAATTTAATTTTCATAAATTCGAAATATTTGAAGGTGTTAATACTGAACTATGTTTTCTTACTTAAATATGAGGTGCAGATGGTGCTTCTGCCGTCTCCAAAATAATTAAGTAGCTGGCTACGAGGCGACAAATGCTGCAAGCGGTATTTGAAGTCCTGTGTTCGTGTAGCCTGCTTTGGTGAATGTGTTTAATGCATAAAATATGAGCTCGTCTGAGATTGAAAATGCACTGCATAAGATTCTTCTGGGATTGAAAGGCTAGCTGGGTATGTACATATATAGCCAAGCTTATTTCCGAAATGTCAATCATTTCACTCAAATTTATAAATACAAAAAAGTATTTTGAAAGGAAAAAAATATACATAATTTAGGATTATTTTGAAAATTGCCAAGTAAAGCTCTTAACAACTAAGAATAGAAAAATAAAATTAAACAAATGAGACATTTAATAAATCAAATTTGAATGACTACAAGTGGCAGTGGGTTGGGAAAACCCTCCCCAAACTAAACTAAAACCTGTAAAGATAATGATGAAATATGCTCTATATTTAAACAATATTAATATCTGTACGTATTTGATATTTTTTAGGCTTTTCAGTTAAGTATATGAACTGTTATGCTTGTGTACTAACCAATATCATTTATATTTATGAATATTTATGTCTTCCAATACATTTGAGTTTTCTTAAAATTTCATATTGCCTAAGACATGGAAAAAACATAAATTTCTAAAACAAAAAATAAACATAAAATGTCTTCGACATCAACCCAAATAACACATGAGTAGACCATAAAATAAATATTAAATTCCACTAAGTATACCTGTAAATGTAGAATATTTTTCATTTTTTTTTTCAAGTTCGCAATATAGTAATTCAAAACATAAATTGACTCTAATTTATGACTCAAGTAAAATTTAAGCCTTTTGCTGCATTCATAAAACCTTTGCGTTTATGGCAAAACACATTCACGTTACGTATTCATGAGGTGTAAAAAATATTTTTCACGGTTAAGAAAATAAAAACTTCTAAAGTTATTAAAATTGCTTCGTTGCCTTTCCTTTTATACCACAAAATTATTTTTGGAAGAAATATAACAAAAAGAAGTTTAAGACGACATGGTTTTAATAAATGTTAGTTCTAACTTTAAAACCAAATGTTAAAATTTGGTTGATTTTAAAGCTTCATTTGCAGAAATTTGTAGCATGTAGATATAACTCGATTCTGTCTTAAAACGACTTATGCTGTTATCGCTTTTAAGCAGAGATGTATGTACAATGTTTTCCAAGAGTACAACTGTAGACAAAACAAATATAAACCACAACAAATGTGGCCAAAAGAAACAAATTATTTATTACAATACAAAAACTTGCTTGTAAAATATTGTCTTGTCCTGAGGGTGTAAAATATTCGCAAAAAACACCAGCCATAGGCATGTTTATTATACCAAGGCTGCATGTATTCAGATTTCTTTGACAAACACCAAAAAAAAACAAAACAAAAATAAGAGAGAAAAGGAAAACAATTACAGGGTTTATGTGGGCTTCTTTTAGAGTAACCATTTACATAGAATTTTCAATTATCCGATTAATCATATAATCGGATTTAAGGTTTCAAATTATTAAAACAATCTAGAAAGACGAATTGACTTGATAAATATTTCACAAAATTACCACAATGTACAAAAACATATGGCTTTTTCGTTGGTCCAATATGTCAAAAATAGAAACAGAAAATTTATAAATTTAAAAAAAAACCTTCATATTCAGATAAACAATAATATAAAAATATTAAAAGTAAAAAAAAGAATCAAAAATTCCAAAATCCAAATTTTTATTTTTATTGCCGATTCTAATGCGAATTCACATAAGGTGATCTTAATTCGCCAGCTGACATAACTTCCCTGCTGTCAAATGAACCAAAACGTTAAGAAATATTCTGACAGCAGGAAATTTTACACTAACAAACATACAAGGCGAATACGCACCGTTTGCAAATCAAGACCACCTTGTATCAATTCGCCTTGGCCGATTCCATCTGGTTGGTATGAATTCGTTTTGATTTATAGAATTTGTAAAACTAATTCCCTTGGATAAATATATTATTTCGTTTAATTTAATTTTAAATTATTTAATTTAATAAAATGATATCTGTGAACAAATTACGATCACAAATAAATCACATGATCGTTAGTTTCATCATATTGAATAGTCTTTTTGAAATTTTATGCAATTTAAATGATTCGACTTTAGACGATTTTTTGTTTCGTTCGCATCCAAAAAGAAACTGCATGCCTTATACATAAAAATTAATTTTGTTTTATAAAAAACAAGAAAAATTGTTTATAAATTATGCTAGAAACACAACTGGGACGAACGACGAATGTCGTCCATGGCAACGAATTCGTCGATAAGAATTCACTGAGCAAATTCGTTGTGTGAAACACAACAACGAGGAATAAATAACAGCTCTTGTAATTCATAAAGTGGGTTATTGTTCGTGCAAAGGAAGAGAAAATTGATTTTTCTTCGTTCGTCGGCGTAAAAATAGAAATACATCTGCCTCAGAGTTCGTCACGAACGACGAATTTCGTTCGACGGCGGTGTTGTGTTCCTTTTCATATGAACAAATGTGTTTTAGTATTTATGACTAAAGTTCACAATGAAAAATTATTCGTTCGTTCCAGTTGTGTTCCCTGCAGAAGGCAGTGTATGTGTACCAAGTTTATCAAAAACATATAAAGTACCAAAAGTACAAAATTTTACCTGTTTCACGCAAACAAGGTACCCTACATTTCATTATGAAATACCAAATTGAATCTAAATACATTAAGCCACTTTCGCGTTAAAGTGAAACAAACATAAAAAATATTTAATCACAAACTTTCAAAATGTTTAGATCTATGCTCTTTATGGTACGACACAGGACCTTGAACGTGACTTTTGTAATAAAAATAATCGACACTATTACAGTTATAAAATTTTTTCAGTTTGTTTTCTTTATACAAAAAAAAGCAATGTGAGTCCGATCACAGGGGAGATGTGTAAGCATCTAGAAATGAAAAGTTTTTTTTAAGTTGGATGTACTTATGCTTTTAGTATCTTTTTTTAAATTAATTAATTAAAAGTATCAAAACTTTCAATATGGTAAATACATATGAATTTGTTGGTTTTTGTTTGTTTTATTAAACTTATTTGGTTAGTAAATGGGC
The DNA here is from genome assembly GCA_949987645.1 of Tachina grossa. Classification (NCBI taxonomy): domain Eukaryota; kingdom Metazoa; phylum Arthropoda; class Insecta; order Diptera; family Tachinidae; genus Tachina; species Tachina grossa. The sequence continues at coordinate 43,622,894 of OX465278.1, read as the reverse complement.
ACACTGCAGTATATGTATATGTACTGCATTCAAAATTGTAGTAAGCAGTAAATTTACTGATTACTAAAAAAAATTCAGTAAATTTTTACTGCTAATGAAATTTCATTTGCATTACCAGTAAAATCGTAGGGCCGTAACCATAATAAAATTGTAGCAAGTGGCAAAGTTTTTTTCATTCAAATTTTGAAACTTTTGTATGAAAAACATTTAGCCACTTGGTAGAATTTCATTATGAATACGGGCATTACTGATTACTGAAAATTCAATGCACCTCATCATATAACAAATCATTTAGGCAATTTATAAAAATTGTAGAAAAAAATTTTAGTAATCAGTAAAATTTTACTTTTAAACATTTTTTTATTGTTTTTACTGAAACTTTAGTGGTACTGCAGTGCTCATCTATGGTAAATGCCTTTACTTTTACTTTTACTTTTTAATTTTTAATTCCTGTTGTTCATCGTTTAGTTGTTGCTGTTCTTGTTGTTGTGTACGCATTGCAATTAAAATAAATTCAGTAAAGTGCGACTTTGACTCGCGCACATTCGGTTTTGAGCATTTTTTTGATGTAGCTTTCTTCCTTTTTTAAGTTTTTTTCAGTTTAAACGATTTCTTCAGTTCTGTCGCTTTTTTATCGTTTTGGCGTTTTTTTCTCTTTTTGGGTTTTTTTAATTTTCGCAATTTTTTTCATTTTGACGATTTTTTCATTTTGGCGATTTTCTTCTGTTTTTTTTTTTGGGTTTTTTCATTTTGGCGATTTTTTTCTGTTTTTTTGGGTTTTTTTTTAATTAGGCGATTTTTTCATTTTGGCGATTTTTTCATATTGGCGACTGTTTTGTTTAAGGATTTTTTTCAATTTGGCGATTTTTCCGGTTTTTCGCGATTTATTTTAGTCCTAAAGATTTTTTTTAATATGGGGTTTTTATCGTTTTGGCGATTTTTTTTTGTTTTTGGCGATTTTTTTATATTTGGTGATTTTATATTTTATTGATTTTTTAGTTTTACCGTTTTTGAAAATTTCAAGAGTTTTGCTCTTACGGTTTCCAAGATACAGCAAGTTGTCAAAATTACAAAGTCAAAATTGCATTAACTGATGGAACATTGATTTAAATTTTTTAAATTTAGTGTTAATTGTTGTAGCCTGTATAAAAATACACTAACTTTTAAAATTTCAAGTGTATGTATGTACATACAATTGTATGTATATTACATGGGATTTTAACATTTTTCGTTGCTCGTTTTGGAACACCCTTTAGTTTTTAACTCTCATGTATTTGTTGTTGTAGTGGCCAAATGTCTACACATTGTGTCCAAATTTCAAGTCCGTAGCTCTTACGGTTCATTTTCACCTTTGGTGTACGGAAATATACAGAAAAATAACCGGCGGCGGCGCACCGTCGGCTTCGAGCCGGTCGACTTCTTTCTCTGCTTGGTATTGCTTCTTTCAAACACTAATACACTCATACATAGCTCACACCGATTTGACAATGCTGTGAAAGAAAAGCAAAGAAATCTCAGCAAAGAAATCAAAGTCCAAAGATTTTTTTACCCCCTAGCGTATAGATGTTTACACATCAAAAAAAAAACCAAATTTTTGGGTTTGTTTGGTTCTTGCATGATACAATTATAACAGGTACATGCACAAGCCCAGCCTGTCACTGTATACATTGCGGATAATTGTCAAACTTTGTTTACAAGCTACAAAAATGTTAGTGTATGTGTGTGAATAAAATGATTACAGTGTTGCCAATGAATTTATACATGGCTGTGTCTCCAATTACACATTGAAGAAAATTACACTACACATCTTTTGTGTAGGTTAAAATGAAAACAAAAATAAATAAAAATAGAACACAAAGTAGAATTACACACAGATTATAACGGGTGTTTTTTTTAGAGGTATAGAACTTCGAATTGAAATAAAACACAAGAAAATCGTTTTAATGTCCATCAATTTGGCTTTATTGGAAGGATAATTTTATGCTATTAATGTTTAAATATGATTTCGGGCATGTGGCCGCCGCGGCTGGCTCGAATAAAGCCAATTCTACAGGTCCAATTTTCAACCACTTTTTCGAGCATATGGGGCCGTATGTTGGCAATAACGCCACGAATGTTGGCTTCCATGTCCCCTAACGTTTCTGGTTTGTTGGCGTAGACGAGCGACTTCACATATCCCTAAAGAAAATAATCCAATGGTGTCAAATCACACGATCTTGGTGGCCAATTGACAGGTCCATTCCGCGAAATTATGCGCTCATCGAATGTTTCCTTCAATAAATCGATTGTGACGTGTGCTGTGTGGCATGTAGCGCCGTCTTGTTGGAACCACAACTCATCCACATTCATGCCAACCAATTCGGGAACAAAATAGTCGGTTATCATGGCTCTATACCGGTCTCCATTAACGGTAACTGACTCTCCAGCATTATTTCGGAAGAAGTATGGCCCAATGACTCCACCAGCCCATAGAGCACACCAAACAGTCAGTTTTTGTGGATGTAATGGCGTCTCAAGGGTCTCATGTGGATTCTCTTCAGTCCAAATGCGGCAATTTTGCTTGTTGACGTAGCCATTCAACCAAAAATGAGCCTCATCACTGAACAAAATTTTGCGATGAAAATCAGCATCGAGATCAATCTCATTTTCGGCCCATACACCAAAATCACGACGCATTGCATGGTCTCGCGGCTTTAATTCTTGCACAAGCTGGATCTTGTAAGGTCGCAAGCCAAGATCTTTGCGCAAAATCTTCCATAAAGTTGATGGACAAAGCTCCAATTGCTGTGCACGGTGGCGAATCGATTCATTCGGGTCCTCTTCAACACTTTGCTCTACAGCGACAATTGTTTCTTCGGTGCGCACTGTTGGACGTCTCTGCGGATGCGTATTATCACATAGAGTAAACGTAGTGCGAAAACGATCATGGTTAACCGAATTAATTGCTCTGATGGACGATTATGTCGACCATAAAATGGACGGAGCTTGCGGTAAACTTCGCGAACTGAACCATTATTTTCGAAATAAATTTGCACGGTTTGCAAGCGTTGTTCTTTTGTCAACCTGTTTATGATGAAATGGCAAACCAAACTAAATATTAATCACTTGACAGCTGACAAAATGGCCGCCAGTTAAAAAAGTGATGTTAACTTAAAGTTCTATACCTCAATAAAAAACACCCATTACAAGAATTTAATTACATGGCCTACACATGTGAGTAGAAATTACACACTGTCTAACTACATACAGATTGGCAACACTGAATAACTATAATCATGCAGGAATGCCGCGTCTGCAATTGTACTTTAGTTACCCTGTAATTGTTATTTTTAAAAACAAAAGGCATCTGTTTCTGACAATTATTCATTTGTTTATACCAACAAAATACATGTGTTTTTTGGTGTTGTATTTTTGTTGTAGTCGTGCATGTACCTAGTATAATTGTATCATGGGTTCTTGGAAGTGAGTGAAACAAAAACAATAACAAAGATTGCTCAGTTTGTGTTTGCACATGAGCACAAACAATACGTTAATTTGAGCATACGCAGCTAGAAAATAAAATAATGGGAAATAAATGGAAACGTTTGGGAATATTTGCCGCGAATTTGACATCATCATATAATATAATGTTATTGCATTGTTATTTAACACACGAAATTTGTTTTATATAGCTAAGCAGCATAGCTCTAACCGGGTGTCCAGACACACCTCTTTTTTTTTAAATATTAGTAGGATAGTGGGATTATCTTCTATTTTACGAAAGTTTTATTTGTGGTTTTACAAATACATTTAGCTGTTTCATTTAGTTCTGCCATTAACTGTTTGTTTTTATAAAACGAAATACTGTCTGATTTTATAAAACAAAAGAGAATTATTGTTCTACAATTTTATTAAATTAAATTTAAATTTTTAAAATGAAATTCTCAGCCGAAATTGGAAATTTGGATTTGATAAACGATTATTCGGTTTAAAATTTTTCGATTAAACATTATTTGAGTAGACACCCTAGTGGGTACAACTATTGTTGAATTATTATGTGTTTTTACTTTAAAACTGCTTCAGCTCTTACCATAATATTATGTTAATAATGTCCTTTATAAAGCTGCCGGTCTGTTTTTTTTTTATTATTATTATTATTAATGATATCTTTATGAGATGGTTTAAATACAGAACATTATTGTATGAAAAATAAGCGACAGATATGTATTGTAATTTGGGATTAAATAAATACATGTGCCATTAGTACAAAAAAATTAAATTCAAGTATTTTAAATAAATGTCATTGCACTTTAAATCGATAATTTTTAAGAGGGAGATATGGCAACACCACAGTTCTCCATTTTACCCAACAAAATCATTTATATTATTATTTATATATTTATACAAATAAGGTATACCAGCATTTAAGTCATAAGTAACTATTAATTTTTTTATTTGAAAAAATAAATAACTTCTTAATTTTTTACTCAGAGCTAAAAGTTAAACATTTAAGAAATTTATTATTTGACATAATGTCATAATATTCACCTTTACTTCAGTTGTCGACATCGACATCACTTTAACACAATACCAAAAAATTGGCTCTCGAGAAAAATTTTGTACTACTGACAATCTATTTCCGTTTCCTATAGTCTAGAAAATATTATAAAACTGTCAACAGGAGACAGTTGTTTTCGACAGCGGGTACACAAGCACCAATTTTTTGGTATTGTGTTAAAGTTACGTCGATGTTGACAACTAGAATAAGGGTGATTATTTCAATGAAATTTATTTGCTATATATGTATATGCATTTCATGGGTGCTTTGCCAAACCATCAGAAGACTTCAACCATTATTTGTGAATTCTCAAATGGTTTTTGAAAGTATTGTGTGCATAAGATAAGAGGTTTGTTTGTGACTGTTGAAAATGTGTGGTTGTGTCTACTGATTATTTGGCAAAGCATCAATGAAATGCATATAGACATGCTTAACCACCAGTAAATAAATTTCGCCAAAAATTAAACGTAAAAAATATTTATTTTATTTTAAATAATTTTTATATAATTATGAGTATACTTTTTCGCAACTCATTTTTTCATCCTTCAACTGGAATATAATCCCATGATGTATTAGATTTTTATATGACCAAATTTTAACCTACTAAAAGTCTATCAAGTTAATGGGGAGTACACATCTGGCATTTCTTATGTTGACATTTTGTGGTGTCATTTTGTCATTTTGTGGTTTGCCGTTTCCATTATGTTTTTTATATGGAATGCAATGCCACACAACGAAAAATATAGCAAATAATAGCATTTCCACCACTTTACACTATTGCGATGTTACAAAATACCATAGTGTGTACTCGGCATAAGACTCTAATCAACTTTTAACGACATATGAAAATGTCGATTGCTGTCAATTTGATTAAAATCGGGTGATTCGTTAGAGAGTTAACGTTGCCGAAAATTAAAATAAAACGTTTTTTTTTCAATAACTTCAGAAGTCTTATCAAATTAATTTTAGATATGTACATATTCACTGATTTTTATTGACTTAAAAATCTGTAGCTTAGCGGGAAGTTTCAGGGATGGACTGATAGGTTAATCTATTTTTTATTTATGTAATTTAAAAAAAGGAGGAGGTTGACAATTCGTCTCTTTGTTTTTAGGTGTGTATCTTCATAACTCAGTACATTTTAGACCGATTGTAAAAATTTTTTGTTGTCTGAGAGGGTATAGATTCCCATTGGTCCCATTATAAAAAAGTGGGCGAAACCTATAAAACGCTTTTGGTTCTTGTAATTACACAATTTGAAAGTTGAAAAAATGGGCGGGGTTACGCCCATTAAAGTTTATTATAATATTTCACGTGGTTCTACTTAACCAATTTTTACAAAACTTCCACACCTTGATGTCTAAAATAGACACAATCCTCCATTTAAAAAATGGGCGGAGTCACGCCCATTAAAATTTTATATTTTATTTTAAGTGGTTCTACTTCACCGATTTTTACAAGACTTAATATGCACCCTGAGCTCTGAAAAACACACAATCTTGCATTTAAAAAATGGGCAGAGGCACGCCCATTAAAATTTACTTTTATATTTCACGTACTTCTTATCTTCTTCTATCAGATCTTTGCATTAAAGTCGGGTTTTTTTTTGTCAGAAAGAATTATTTTAAATTGAATTCAACCATTTGTGTCGCACACAATTTTTGTTTAAATACAAATCGTCTATATACATAGCTTCTTGCTAACATTCCACTCTCTGAGACGTCAAACTGTATACAAAGTTGTCAGATTTTTTGCAACCTATTTCATCAAAATCAATTTTATGTAGTTTTTCTTAATATATATTTGATAATGAATTTGTTTTTATATAACACTTTTTTAATATAAATTTTTATAAAATAATCGTATAAAAATTTAGCAGAAAATCGTCAAAAGTAGAAATAAAGTCACGAAAAATTATTCTTGTAATTTTTTTAACATTATTTTCGATCTGTTTTCTTACACTCTCCTCGCTTAGATTAATATTTATTTTTTAACAAAACAGCTGCTTTTGAAATTTATTGTAGTGCTGCCACAACATGGTTTTTTAAACTTGCACTTCTTTATTAGCCCTAAGCCGAAGATATTTCTTTTACTTTAAGGTATATGTGACAGCGCATAGAGAAAGGGATCTACAGGTAAAAAAATCAGTTTTCACTTTTTTTTGATGTGTTGTCCACATCTAAGCATCGAATGAGACCGATCCCATGCCATAAAAGTGTTCCCTCCCAGAGATATGCGCGTTTTATTCAGTGATGGTACACCAAAGATATACGTATTTAAATCTTTAAAATGGCTCTCCTGAACAAAACAGGTTTTTACCCTTAGGTCCCTTTCTATTTTGCGCGTCACATATACGTATACTTTTACGTATATTTTTACGCTTTTTTTGTTAGTTAGTTATTTGATTTCGTTATTTTTCTTTCGGTTCCAGTTAAATGTTAAATTTATTATGAACGTATAAGTGTTTTCTTTTGAAGTTTTATAAAATTTATGCGAAATGTGTTAAGTACAAATTATTTTACAGAAGCCATTTAACTACAAAGCAAAAAAGTGTTAATTTAGCGTATAATTGGCATTCATTTGTTAAAGTAATTAAAACAATGAATGAATGATTTTTGCATGAAAACATTCGAATGTGGACACAAATTTGTCAATTTAATAATCATTACATTACGAGTAGCAGATTATCAAGCGTGTTGAAAATCGAATACAGATTAATTCACGAGAAATGAAAGAGAACTGGGATAATATGACATGTAGCATCAAACGAAAGTTCTAATTAAATTCCATTTGAATGCACTGAAATTCTGATGGTTATCGCATATCATAATTACATCCATAACGAAAACGTAAACAGTTTCATTTAAACTTGGAACAATATCTACATATTAGAATGCTGTCGTTACTTATGTCAAAAATAAGAATTTCCTTGTTGACATTCTTCGAAGGCAATGCCCATTAAGCAAGTAATCAGATGATTGCTTTTTTTCATGTAGTTGCATGGCACTATTGTCAAATATTTCTTATTTTTTCCATTAATTTTGCTTAATTTATAGTTCGATACAAACCTAAAATAGCACTGCACAATGACATTTAACTTTTTCAAAATTAAGTTAAAATTTATTTGCTGTTGGTTAAGCATATCTACATATATGCCTTTCATTGCTGCTTTACCAAATCATCAGTAGACTTCAACCAGACATTTTGATCAGTCACAAAACTCTTTTCTTACGGACAAAATTTCAAAAACCATTTGATAATTCACAAATAATAATATTTCAAAATCACAAAAGAATGAATAAGCGTAGTAAGCTTAAAAACTCATGCATATAGAGATGCTTAACCACCAGGAAATAAATTTCACTTAAAATAATATTATGACAATATGTCAAGTAAAAATTTTTTTAAAGGTTTTTTTAAACTAATTTAACGACTGATTATGACAGAAGAGTTACATCTCTATTGGAGCAGTGTGACGGATTTTGTTTAAAACAATTCAATACCGTTAATGGAGGTGGAGCCGCAAAACGCTAAAGTGGGCCACCTAGGGTTAATGAAAAATTTAAACAGATGCCAAACTGATATTTTTGATCTGATAAAAAAGATTTCTTGCAAGTAAAGTTTTCTATCTAATGGGTTTTCGCTTACAGAAATTAAAATTTTGGCATTTTTACCGGGCTTTGTCTACTGTTCTGCTAATAGAGAAGTAAAATCTATTCTGATTAGAAAAAAGAAACTTATTACGGATTTAAAACAAAATTTTTTATATTATAAAAACAATTGGTATCAAAATCATAATTAAGTCAGAAATTATACGCAATGTAAATTAAAATTAAAAAAATCGATTTTTCGGCAGAAAAGAGTTATTGCGCTATTATTAAAATTATTTGCAGAAATACCAACCCCATATTTTTACTTATTCAAAAGTTAAAACTATAAGAAATATTACAAACAAAATTTTTGTTCAAAATTTTCGTTATTGAAGGAACCAGATCGATTCAACCAATACAGGTTGTAATATTTATTTAAATTCGTTATTTATGAAAAGAATTAATTGAACTCGTCACATAAAATACGTTTTTGCGGGCAAATCAGCAACTTTAGACGCACCAGAAGATAATGCTGATCACACAGTCATCGAGCTATGTCCCAAAAACTAAAAAAAGTAATAAAAAACAGCCGGAGTTTCAGCATGTGCTACACCCGAAAAAGCCCACATTGCCAAAAATCACATCTAAACAGAAATAACACAAAATAATTTTTCTAATAAAACTAAATTTTTGCTTGAAAATGTGCAATCTAAGTATATTCGCCCATATTGCGGTCGGCTACAACATTTTTGTATTAGATTAAAGAACATAGCTAAATTTTTTCTTAAAAACCCGAACTAAAATGTCGTATTCTAACTTTGTAGTTTAAATGCGCCAACTAACTCATATGGAAAAAGTTCAACGTTTGATAGTTGCTTACCGAAGTCAAATGCTTTATAATAGTTAAAGAACAATCAACTATGAATTTAGTGAAAAGGGGAAAAAATGTCTTCCCCGTTGAAGAGAGAATGGACGTAATTATAAGTAGAAATATCTCATTTAAAGTAGAAATATCTCCTTTAATATAATACTAGTGCAACAAACGAAGATTTCAACTTTTTGTATGCAACATACATATATTCAGTAACAAATTTAATATAAATTTTTCATAACATTTTAAATTTAAATAACACATTCAGATATAAATTACAATTCCGCCTTTAAAACTTTAAACTAACACCCACAATATTTTTTGCAACACACGAAACTATGTAAAACTCAGACGAAGGAATGTGTGCACTGTACGAGTACAGACAAACCTATTTATTGAAGACACTTTTCATAATTCACTTTAATCAATACGTACACCCAACCCGTCAAACAGATGGTTAAACAATCCAAATTAACCAACCAGGCAGCAGTTTAGTCAGTCATTCAGTCAGTCGGAAAGTTACTCAACACGCGATTAGTTTTTAAGTAAAAATTGTTTTACACATTATTTGCCAGCAGCTCAAAAGAATCAAATAGAAGTGAACTTTTGTTTTTGATACCGAAATGAAAAACTTATTTACTATCACTGTTATATAAAGTAAGAAAAAAGAATGCCTAATTACTCACACTCTTTTTGTTTGCTATCAAACACACACATCTGCTTGAAACTTACATATGTATGTACATATTAGAGGCCTGCATAAAGTCTTGAAATGTGTATACGTCTTGTTTTTTAAATTTATTTTGAGTGTTCACAAGCGATGTCACGTATATAGTATCCCAGCGGGAAAATTCAAATGGCCTTCTTAATTCAGTACCTGGATTCAGTAACTTTTTGGAAACCGAAAATCGTAATATTTCTTGATATATTTATTCGTTTGAGGTAAAGATAATATAATTCTGTAATTTCTTTTTAAAAATAGTGTGCATCTGTGTTTTACTCAACCATGTGGCATATCTGGACATAAAATGTCAAAATAAGCGAAATGCACAAAGAACAATTAAAAAAAATTAACTCAAATTGAGTTTGTGATTTACCCCCTGTTTGTGTAAGACGTTTGAGTTAGAGATCTTGACGTTTCTGTAATAGATTAAAGAAAACTTGTTTGTTTTAGAATATTTCGCTGTAGTAAAGCATTTGAAAAACCTCTCATGTCTTGAAAGGTCTTATAAATGGTCTTGTGCAGGACATTAATACACAGACACACTACAAACTTATAACCCCCTTTTTTGGTCGGGGGTTAAAAATCATCCGATACTCTTTTTTTAACTGCCTTCTACTATAAGGCCTCCACACTCCTTTAAAAAAAAAAGTCGATACACATTCTCAATTCCCGTCTTTTGGCAGGGGCACAGAAGTTATTTTCTTTTTACAATTTGTGATCATAGCAACGGTTACAAGAACCAAATCGCATTCCTATGAAAAGGATAAAAACCAAAAACTTAAAGAAGAAAAAAAAACGCAAAAACTGAGGGGAAAACTGTGTTAAAATAGTTTTGAATGAGGTGTTGTGAAGAGCGGTTGTGCGCTGTTTGGGTAAAAAAATACATTATAAATAAAAAAAATTCAAGGTACAAAGTGGTCTTAATGGTGTTTTTAGGATGCCTAGACACGTTCAAATTGCATATACATATTGATATCTTAAGAAAAGTTATTTACCTTTACCATAGCTACTTTTGGCGTAAAATGTTAAAGATATTTGTTGGTGGACTCTTAGCTAAGTACCTTATTGGCAAGTCTGAATTAGCTGTTGGCCAAAAACTGATGACACCATTTTTTGAGGACGCATTGAATTTTGATATCTTTTTCGATATCGAATATGGTGATCTCAAAAGTTAAATTTCAAATAAAGTTATTCGATCACGAATGCGACGATTTGGCCTCAGTTGGTTTAAATATTGTTTTCTCTTCTTCTTTTTCTTTCTATTCAGTTTATTTTCACTTTTTCAACCACGTCAGATCCTTATATGTATGTCCAATATTCGACAAAAATGGAGAAAACTAGCTCTATTGAATTAGACGTAGAAGCTAAACTACTTCTAGCATATGAAAGTCAAAGAAGAAATATTTACTAAAATTGTTTAAATAATAATAATTTTTCAAAACACTAGAGGTATCGTTATTTTAGAATTATTTATGTTTTCTTTTTTTTGGATTTAAATAGAAACCTACGTCTTCTTCATTAAAATCTCTTTATCTAAGAACAATTTTAACCAATATTTGCATTTTGGATGTTCGCTTCTTCATAAACAAATTTTTAGCTCAAACTTCTTCAAAAACCAACCTTTGGCCCTTCGTGCCAAAGTTTGGCACTTTCTGAAAGAATTTAAGTTTTTAATAAAAATAAGTTGTAAACGTGACACAAAACATAAGACTTTGTGCAAAACAAATTTTAAATTTTTTTGTACCAAAAATCAGCTAAAACTTAAAATGCATTTTAAACCTATCATAACTACTTTTACACACGGTCGATTTTAAAGTTTTATATCTTAAACTCAAAGCCTATAGTCTTAGCTAGTGAACAAAAAAAAACCGCTATACAAAATTCCAATCCATTTTTGAAAGTCATATATCTTAAAAACTGTATTGTTTCTGAATACAATCTATATAGTTCTGAAATACTTGAAGCCTTGGCTTTTTACCCCAATTGGCCGTATAACCCCACCATTTCGATTTTGGCCGAAGTTTTGACCATCAAAATACGTTTCAATATTTACATTAATATTTTTGCTTGAAAATGTTATAAAATATCTGCCCTCAGATGATAAATGATAAATGGGAAAACCAATTTCGTACCAATTAGCTTTTAAAAATGTACTTTTTCGAACCCAATAGTACTAAAATCGGTATTTTTTATTTTTAACTTTATTTTATTATATTTTTGGAACATGTCGTTCATTTACTCAAATAACGTCATAATTCATAACACAAATTTCAAGTTTTCAATTTACACACGTCTTAATGAAAAATGAAAATTTTGTGTTTGTTTAAAAAAAAGAACTATATGAGGATTAATCTGCATCATTAACTGAAATTTTATTAAAATTAACGAATGAAACAGGCAGTAAGTCTGGTCTCAAGTAAAAAGGCCCTAACTCAAATAATTGCCATTTTACAGGAGAAGGTAAAAACACAATAGAAACTGTAATATTCTTTCTTTAATATTTTTGTACAACTGATTGTAAAAGCGTTACTTTTCAAAATATTTTAAATATATTGGAATCACTGAAAAACTGAATTTCGTAAAAAAATATGAGTTACAGCCTCCCAATAAGTCCTTTTTTTGTATTAGACTTTCAAGTCTTCTTTTTGATTATGAAAATTCTCTTTCCACATTCGCTGATGAGTGAAAAATTGACAATATTCTCCTGATAACTTTTGAAAGCTCATTAGCTCATCCAATTAATTTTTTAAAGCTCGCAAGTCGTTATTTATTGTATTATAATTTCCATTTTCTTTTAGGAATATTTTTTAATAAGAGAGATACTATACTACTAACATATTCGGGAGCAAAATTTCTATAACATTTCTTTTAAAATCCGGTTGTTTAACATTTATTTTAAAATCCGTAACTATACAACTTTTAATTTTATTTCTAGATATATACGGTCTAATTAATAAAAAATATTTTAGGTTTATTACAGGTTTATTTGACAAATTTTCTATAGAAATATATCAAATAAGCGCTTAATAAACCTGAAATATTTTTTATATTTTTTATTTTTATTTTTATTTTTTTCATCACTTAAACGATTGATATGATAATAATATAGCAAGTTTTTTATTTCTTACAAATTTTATATCAATACAATAGATAAAATAAATGAAGATGGCGCAATCATATTGAAAACGAAACACCGGTGAAGTTAGATGTACTTCTCTATAATAAACCAATCAAGTGTAATGCACATCTAACAAGGTATTCGCTCTCAACAACAAAACAAATTGGCCACTTTTCTCTCAAATTGTTTATACTTAAATGATCGCGATTAATTATTTTTGTGAAAATAAAACAAGGGATAGTCTCTCCCAAATTTTGCAAATAGTACCAAAATAGTCACGGGGGTACCAACGTACTTTTATGGTTTGAATAGTACCAAAAAAAAAGTACAATTGTACCAACTTTATCATCCCTGTCTGCCCTGTTAAGTTAACAGTGATAAGTGAGAGATTTTTTCTTATGTCACAGTGTATGAGCGAGATATATGTAAAGTAACACAGGGATGCTAAAAAAGAAGCTAACTGGCGGAGCTAGCTTCACACACATGTCTAAAGTTATAGATTTTTGATCGCCTTCTCGCGAAATGGTCCACTGTGCGTCGTATGTTTTTTAAGTTAGGAACAAAAGTGTTTCTTATTTGGATTTAATTTTTTTTTTCATTTCGCAAATACATATATTTTTACTTAAAAAGGGTTGTCGTTATTGTTGTTGTTTGTTGTCGGTTGCTTTTGAGGAACTACTTATTTAAACCACGTACTTTCCTGCAACATTTATATTTCGTTTCCATTTAAGCAAAATTGTTACTTTCGCTTGGATTTGTTATGCTTTTTTGTGTTCAATATTCAAATATTTATGCATGTACGTGCATATGAAAATTTGTTTTTTATACCCTTTACCAAAAATGGAAAAGGGTATATATAGGTTTGTCATTCCGTGTGTAATTTCCATAATATTTATATGCGACCCATGATATACATATATATATATAGTCTGGGTCCGTCGTCCGTCCGTCCGTCTGGTGTACGTGAAATCGGTTTTCCGAAGCTGCCAGAAAAGCTAGAGACTTCGGTCTTGGACTGGTGTATCAAAAATGGTCCAAAATAGATTGGTATTGAAAATCAGCGAAATCGAGCAGACGGTTTCAGAGCTGAAAAACTTAACCTTTGATTTTGCCATATAAACGTAACTAGATAACTCAAATTTTGGGAACTTTACCTTTTTTTATATAAAAATAACCTACTAAAACAAATTTTTCCTTTTTATCTACAAATTTGAAATATCTTAAAAGAAAAAGATTGGTGCAAGAAATCAGAAAAATTTAAAATTATGATTCAAGGCTTGGGAAACTTACACTCTACAGATGGAAAATTTAAACTTTTTTATTAAATTAACTAAATAAAACTAGTATTTTCCTTATTTCTTTTTCTTTTGTTCACTTAAAATATTTTGTATTTTTTTTTTAAAGAACAAGATTGGTATAAGGAACCAAAAAAATCTAAAAGAATGATTACAGGGTTGGGAAAAGTACACTTTTTTTGATATATAGCACCAATTAAATAAAGCTAGTTATTTCTTTGGTAATTAAATATATTCTAAATTTTAAAAATAAATAAATTAGTACTCGTATTAAATTATGGTCTTAGGGTTGGAAATTTAAAAAAAAAAATTGGGTAAAAAAATAACCCAAAATAATAAACATATTTTATATTTTAGGAAGGTCTTTACTTACGCAAATTCTTTAGTCGAAAAAAAACCAGAGGTCACTCACTAAAAATTGCAATATAAGAAAAAATTATAAATTTTATCAAAAAAACAAATATGTATGTATGTAAATTTATATTTACTACATATACATACGTTGGTAAAGGGTATATAAGATTCGGCACAGCCGATATAGCACTCTTGCTTGTTTTTTCTATTTTCAAATGGTTGTGTGTACAAGTTTATTGAAAATGTTTGTTAATGTTGTTATTGTTGAATATTTAAAAACACAAACTTGTATCTCACAATATTATAGCCTTTTTTAACTACATAACTATGACGCTTTTGAGTTTATTTTTTTTTATTTTTTTGTTTATTTTTATATCTGCTGCAAGTTATTTATTTCGAAACAGTGTTGACATCTTTTTCCTATTGCTTCTTTATTTGCATTGGCACAAGTCTTAAGTGTGTTAAATGGCATTAAACTTTATAGTTATGTATTATAATGAGTTCATAACTGTTTGGGGACCAATGTTAATGTTACAATGGAGCCATGATATTAAACAATCTAAATGGAATATTTAATTAAATATGTATTACAAAATTATAAATAGATATCATTGGAAAAAAGTAAACTTGTAAATATGTATAGAGGTTGCAAAAAATATGCAAGACTTGTTTGGACATCATATTTGACATCAAGGTGTTTAAAGAAATAAATACATATGCAGCTGATTGGTCGAGCTTTACTCATAATTTGTCAATATGATTAATTTATTAATTATTCAACGTTATCGTTATTTTATCAATAATTGTATTTTATGACGCTTGCGGCCTTTTTCAGAATGTACAATTAAAAGCTAAGTCCTAGTTTACACTATGAAAGTCTTATTGCTAAGAAACGTTCCTTTTCCCCTCGCCTCTCCCTCCTGACAAACTAATCAGCTTAGCAATAAGACTTGCATGGTGCAAACTAGGACTAACAGGGACTTTAACGGCAAGTTTTGTATGACGACGTTGCAGTTAAAGTTCACGTTAAATATTAATCATAGATTGGGAAATGGGATGTTAGTGTTAAGTTCCATACATAAATAAAGGCGTCACGGTTGTGTCACAAGCAACATCGTTTTATTACAAACTAGATATACCAAACGGACGACACACTCGTCCGTATTCTAGAAACAAAATGTAAATAATTTTATTAAGATTCAAAGAAAATGTATCTAAACTTCATAAAAGATTTACTAAAACACAGCCACACACATACTTACATACATATGCAACCATAATTAAATAATACATGAAATTAAAAAACATAACCAAAATCCCTTCAACCAAGCTAATTCAATTTAATCAACTCTCTTCTTTCAAGTATTATGGCTTTCATACAACAACAAATAAGAGAAAAACAATTGTTAGATCAAGAGAAATATTACAAACACACACACACAATCATGTTTTGTTTCTTTTTTTACTTGTAAGCTAATAAATGCGTGTGTAATATGTGTGCATGTAGTAGTAGCATCTTTAAAAGCTTATAGCTCCCAAAATACTAAACCGATTTCAATAATAATTTCAATAGATTCTGCACATCTGTACAAAAAATCCTTTAAAACCATATAAATCTTTTTAAAATCGGTGTAGTGGTACCAGCGTAAAAGGGATTACAAAAAACATGTTCGCCTATTAATTATATATATATATATATAACTCATTTAGTAAAACCAACAAATGTAAATAAAATATTGAGATAAAATCGCTAGATTGATCTAAAAATAATTATAATGACATTACTTTTACAATAACAGTAAGAAAAACAGTTTTTTAGCAGTCAACTTCACTACGTAACGTGCTTTCAAAATCGGGTTTTCCAATCCAAAGCGTTGCCACCAGTGATTGGCAATGAATCATGTTTTCGCTATTCATACTGACTCATACAATTTTAAATATAAGTGAGTAGACATCATTTTAAATCAACTACTCTGATTTACGCACACTCACGATAAGATTGATTTATAAGTATAGGTTGCAATAAATATTTATGCGACGTCGACATCATACTCATACCACACCTCAGTTTGATTTATAATTTCAGAAAAATGCTAATACTACTTACATTGATTCAGCTCATTCAACTCATCCATATAGTATAACTACAACAGTATAAAGTGTATAAAAAAAAAACACATTTGTAACCTCATAATGAGCAAACACCTAACCTCGTAATGAGTATTTTAATTTTCGTATACGAAATTGGCTTTGCCATACAATACTTATTTTGCATTGTCTATAAACATTGAGTTCAGGAGAGTCGAAAGCAACAACGTCATAAATCTTGCTAAGTATGAGTGCGATGAGAACTTCAAACTTTCGAGTGAATATGATTCATAGCCAACATTGCAATAAGTATGAGTGCGCATAAGTACAAGAAGAAATTGTAAATCATGATTCAACTCTACTCACTTTTTCACTACTCAATGCGCTTCTCTGGTTGCCACCGCATTGTTTCAGTTTGTTTCATAGAAACTGTATGGGCA
Organism: Tachina grossa; assembly: GCA_949987645.1. Lineage (NCBI taxonomy): Eukaryota > Metazoa > Arthropoda > Insecta > Diptera > Tachinidae > Tachina > Tachina grossa. The sequence continues at coordinate 43,605,877 of OX465278.1, read as the reverse complement.
TGGGAATTTTTGACAGCTAAAAAACGCTTGCCGCTTTAGTTTGGATATAATTGGGTAGAGAGCAGGACAAACAGTTCATGGCGAAGTAGAGAGGATTGTAGAGTCTCGGGGGCTATGTGGCCACAACTTGATGCAGAAAGATCCAAACTGCTAGTGGATATGAATATGAAAGCGATGCGAATCGTGATAGGCGCGTTGATTGGTCACTGCTTAGTCCGAGAAAGAACCAGCATTTGGGAAACTGTTACTCCTGATTTCTGTAGATTAGAGCATTACTGATATCGGAAAGTGTAAAATGGAGGATATCAAGGCCTTCATCATGATAAAAGGATAAATATTACTATCAACGGCCTATAGAAGGGAATCACAATGGACCCAACTGGGTCTCCGAGTGGAGGTGCGTTAAAACACCACCCTTCCTAACCTAAACTAACCTAACTCTATGGTCATGGGAATTTTTGGCAGCTAAAAGACTCTTGCCACTTTAGTTTGGCTGTAATTGGATCTTGGGCTCATAGCGACCAATTTTGAACCGTTAAATGTCCTAAATGGTCATTCGAAATGAAAAATCATAAGATAAACCTAAAGTTGATTTTAAAATACTTGTCGAATGATAACCATATTGATATAGTTCGCCGACTTTTTACTTTTTTCGTATTTCCAAAATGGCGTCTGTTGGCCGCCATATTGAGTTTTGACTACTGTCATATCTTTAGTGGCACTCCTAGGATTAAGACAAATCGATTGATGTAAGAACCATTAAAAATCATATATGCATAGACTCATAAACTACAATAATACCCTTTGCGTCGCGCAGTAGAGTAAAAAGTTATTTTTTTGTAAATATTAACGCATTTCTGAACTAAGGAAGAATGTAATGGAAACCGATTTTGAAAACGAAACAATTTTAAAATTCTTTTTTAGCACACTTTTCATTCAAATATGTATGTACATATTGTACTACACATTTCTGATAAAATGCTTTTTAATAAAGAAATGTTAATAAAAAGACGAACATACAATCTTCTCCTTTTTTGTGGTCGACTAAAACTGACCTTTTAAAAACTGATTAGTTTTCGCAGTCGATTTCCATCACATAGATGAATCTCAAAGTGATTTGGAGTTTCACTCTTATCAACTCCACCTAACCTTGCACAATGAATGACAAAAATTTAAGTGGATCAAGTGGATCTTTTCCGATATCGATTCATAAAACACATTCCAAAGTTGAACTGCAATTGCTTTAAAATAAGGTCAGCCACCTTCCTGCTCCTTAAAATAATGGTGGCTATTCGGGAAAACGCGTCGAAGAAGTGAAACTTTACATTAAAGCAAAAACAAAGTTTCAAAAATTGTTGTTGTTTTCCACACAATTCTTAAATAAAATAAACGTGAGAATTTCAACGCGTTGCTCCCTTTTTTTAAAACTGTGAATTTTATATGTTAAACAAAAACAAATTTTTAACATTTATGAAGTTTTGTTTTTGTTTTACATGTAAATTTCACCAAGTCGACGCGTATTCCAGAATAGACACCAATAATATCTGAAAAATCTTGAACTCTGTAAAAGGAAAACTATCGACGAAAAGGTTAAAAAAATTTAACATAAACATTTTCTCAAACATCTTCAAAAGTCAACAAATGAACCGAACGAACTAAACAATGACTGAGTGATTGAACCAACACATACACACACACACTTAAAACCTTAAAAACAGGAAACAGCCACCACATAAATGTTGTTGCATGCTGGCATGTTGCACATCCAAACAAAACTACAATGTACGTGCGAGGGTGGATTATTAACTCAGTGTCTTTTTGAGTGTCCCGCTCATGATTGAAATGACATTACTGCTCCTGTCAAGAGGCAACTGTCAGTTGACTCCTGTCTAAATTTGAACAAGCTGTGTCATTTAGTTTGTGTTTGGCAGCCGTTGATAACAGACTACCTCGGCTTTTGAGAAGAAAATGCAAAAAAATGAATTTCGTGTGCTCATTAAAGATTATTTTTTGCGAAAAAAAACCGTCAATCAAACCAAGGAAAAGTTAGATAGATACTATGGGGAGTCTGCACCATTGATTTCAATGGTAAAAAAAAGTGGTTTACTAACTTTCGTTGTGGTCGCACAAGTACAAATGACGCTGAACGTTCTGGACGGCCAATTAAGGTCAGCACATCCGAAAATGTTGAAAAATTCACGATATGGTGTTGGCGAATCGAAGAGTAAAAGTGCGTGAGATTGTTGATGCCATAGGCATTTCATATGGCAGTGTGGTTTTGATTTTAAATGATCAACTGGGTTTAAGAAAGTTGTCTGCAAGATGGGTGCGGCGTTTGCTCTCAATTGACCATGAACGTAAACGTTTGACAACCGTAATCCGAATGAGTTTTTGCGGCTATTTGTAACTGTGAATGAAACATGTATCCATTACTGTACTCCGGAGACCAAGCATCAGTCTTAACCTACTCCGAATAAGGCCAAGGTGAGTTTGTCGGCCAATAAGGTTATGGCAACAGTTTTTCGGGATGCACGCGGGATAATCCACATCCATTACATTCAAAAGGGAAAACAATAAACGGCGAATATTATGCCAACTTATTAGACCGATTTAATGATGTTTTAAAAAGAAAACGACCCCATATGGCCAAGAAAAAAATTTCTTTTTCATCAAGATAATGCACACGTGTGCACTCTCAATGACAAAAGTCTATGAAATGGGCTATGAATTGGAAAACCATCCGCCATATTCTCCGGACTTAGCCCCTAGTGTCTACTTCCTATTTCCAAACCTAAAGAAATGGCTCGGTGGAAAGAGATTTAGCTCCAACAATCAAATAAATGACCTAATTAATTAATTAGGACCTCGAAAAATCCTATTTTTTTGGAAGGGATACAAAAACTGGAGTAACGTTGCACTAAGTGTATTGAGTTAAAAGGAGATTGTGTTGAGAAATAAATTTTTGTTTTGTAAAAACAAACTGTCTTTCATTCAAAAAGTCACGGATTTATTGATCGGCCCTCGTACACATAAATCACTAAAACAAACATAAGCAACAGAGTTTTTGAGTTGCAGTTGACGAGATTTTTCCCTAAATCAGAGATTTTGTTTCTCGATTTTGGATAAACAATTTTTGTAATATCTGTGGGAGTTTTTAAATATTTTTTTCTTATTTAATTATATACATATCTGGCGTGTTGATTTGTTTTTATTTGCAGAAGCAATGAAAATTCTTATCGGTCGATAAAATTTGTTCATTCATAATTTTCACACGTAATTTGACTTACAGAACAAAATGAACTTCAGCCAAATCAAATCATGAATATAGTTGCAGAAACAAATTATGTTATTCAGCATGTGTTGACTGTTTTGTTTTTCTACACTCCTTTTCCACATACAAACTCTTAATTCAGCTGGGAGAGAGATAGAAAGAGACTGTACTACTACCTCTGTCTTTCACACAGTTGAATTAAGACTTTGCAAAGTAAACTTTGCGCGTGGAAAAGATGTACTACCAACCAAAGTGATATTTCTCAGTTTTATTTCTCGTATTAAATTTTTCTTTGTCCCAATAAAAGTTTGTGTCCAAAGTAGAAAACTTTAAATAGCCATCTATCGATACTTTTGCTCCTCGACTTATCGAAATTATATACGAAAACTCCTGCTTCGAAATGGGCTTCCATATAACATTATTTTTGTATGTCGATCAGCAAGCAAATAAATAAAATTTTAATATGAAAGGGATCATAGATTCTAAGATGATAAGCTTTTAAAATCATGTGGAGCTCCTATGATCCCAAATCGACTAAATGCCTTTTATCATTAACTAAAAGGTGGTTAAATTTTAAGGGCCGAACCACACCTAAACGTCAAGTTTTTTACTGCATTTCATTTGACATTTCTCAGTTTCAGACTAACTCAATTTGAACCATGGAAGCACACACAACCGAGCAACGCGTTAAAGTTATTCAGGCTTATTATGAAAATGGGCGTTCAAATCAAAATGCGTATCGAAGAAAATCTTCTTAAGTGATGAGGCACATTTTCACCTCAGTGGATTCGCCAATAAGCAGAATTGCCGCATTTGGGCGAATGATAATCCAAGAGAGATTGTTTAAAAACAAATGCACCCACAAAGAGTGACTGTTTGGTGCGGTTTACGGGCTGGCGACATCATCGGGCCGTATTTTTTCCAAAATGGAGTTCGCTATCGTGAGATGATAACGAACTTTTTATGGCCCGAATTGGAAGATATGGATGTGGACGATATGTGTTTTTAACAGGACGGTGCCACTTGCCACACAGCTAACGAAACAATGGGTCTTTTGAGCGACAAACTCAATGTCCCTATTATCTCTCGTGGTGGCGATGTCAATTGGCCGACAAGATCATGTGATTTGACACTGTTGGACTTCTTTCTTTGGGGTTTTTTGAAAGAAAAGGTGTACGTCAATAAGCCATCAACAGTTCAAGAGCTAAAGGAAGAGATAATTCGGCACATTAACGGCATAGAACCTCAATTATGCCTCAGCATCATCGAAAGTTTGGACCAAAGGATACAGGTGCGAAGTAAAATCATGCAACTCAATGCTGTCAGCGTTAAATTTAATAGACAAAGATATAGAAAACCAGATTTCTTCTGCTGAACTTATTTTTAAAAACAGAAATGAAATTTCAAAAATCTAATACTTATGTTAAAAAAATATTGTCGAAGCAAACATACATTCACCCAAAATATATGGCGTCAAGATCAAACGAATAGAATTAAAGTAAAAAGTTCACGGGGCTTTATTTGGAAATGTTTGTCAAAAATATTTTAAGTTTAACTTTTTTAGCTTGATTTTTTTTAATGAATCCTAATCCTTTGACCTCGGCAGCATTCGACAGCCAAATTTATTCAACTTAAGTAAATTTGTTCAGTATACATATGTGAAAACATGTATAGAAGGACATACATATACTGGAACTGTATATGTAATTTAATATGCATTGTTTCAAATTATTTTTATGTTGTGTTATGCTTTTTATTAATAAAAAACGTTAAAAAACGATGTGCAACTTTTTTTTCTAAAACGACTTTTTTGTGCGACTTTATTTTTACAAAACGACCTTTTGTGCGACTTTTCAAAAATTCTTAACGGTAACCCTAGATACATATAACTGTCTTGGTGCTCACACTTTTCGTATTATTGAACTTGTATCGAGAGTGGAACTGTGTAGATTGCTAAAGTGTGTTAAATCTGTGTGGGAGTCATTCGATACAGGCAACACGAACTAGGCTGCCATACTTACAGGTTCTGTTTTCATCTCCTGGTATCGCGAGCTCTTTGACCACCCAGATTAACCTAACCTTGCCTAATATGCATAATGATTCGGAAATATTTTGGGACAAAAAAGGGAAAATTGCGTGTAAAAGTGATAAAAAAAGCATCTAGAAACCCTGATATGCAACATATGAGACATCAAAAAGAAAACTGTAAACAAAAATTTAGAAAACAATATAAAAAAGCAATAAAAAGCCGATTTTAATGCTATTTGCCAGTGGATTCTCTACTCGTAGAAATATTTAATTTTTGTTTTAGGTAATTTAGAGAAAAAACAGCAACAACCCTTAAAATAAACAAAGTGTAAAAATAGTCCACATTCATATCAAACAGGTACTTTTCTACAACACAATTTTATTTTCAAAGTTTTATTTCACTAGAAAGAAAAATAATTCAACTGATGTTAATGACTTTGATATGTCGCCGTTTGTCGTATTTCTTTTATGGGAAATGTTGCATAGAAAATGAAATTGTAAAAATCATTGGATCATTGCAACAAACAAAAAGGCAATGACATGTTACACCTGCATAATATTAAAAAATCTAACAGAAAACCAAACATGTTGAATGAAACGACAATGAAATGTCGGGTATGTCATTGAACGCGATATCAAGTTACTCGTACCAATTTAGTTGCTCTTACATTTTCTATATTAAATGGACAAAGTGATTGTGTATTTTTATATTAAGCCTCCCCTTTCCCTTTTGTTTTGGTTGACAAAAGTCCAGCCTGTCCAATCGCGATATCGAAAGTTTTAGTTCGCAGGCTTTAAAAAAAAACAGCTGCTTTGAGTCTCAGCAACAGCTACAACTAGAACTAAAAGTAAATCGAGCGAAAAACGTGAGAATTATCAGTTGGCTGAAAGACTTATCTTCCAGTATTTTGGTATATGCCCATAATGAATTAAAAATTGTGTTTGAGAAAGAAATATATGCTGATTTTGATTTGTTTATCACCCTTATTCCACTTGTCTACGTGGACACAAAACGATAAGTACTAGTTGTCAAAAACTCTGAAAATTCAACCCTATTCCAGTTGTCGCCGTCAACATCGCTCTCATTTCAGTGTCAACGTTAACATGTGTTGACAGTCCTCGCTACTCTTCGATCGTTTTGTGCTGATGTTGACAAGTAGAATAAGGGTGATCGCAAGGCGAATTCCCATCTGGTGATTTCAATTCACCAGCTGACGACCAGCTGATAATTTCTCTGCTGTCAAATCAAAGCAAAACGTTCGGAAATATTCTGACAGCAGGAAATTTTACACTAACAAATATACAAGGCGAATATGCAGAGCAGCAAATCGAGCCCATCTGGTGTTAATTCGCCTTGGGTGACCGGTTTGCCTTACTTATAGCATCTTCACACAGACAACATATCGTATGGTGGTTAGTGATTTGCCGTATGGAACAAAAACGTGTTTTCGAGAAAATCGATCAAGAATGTTTAGTTTAGTTGTTTTATAAAAATACACGACAGAATTTTTCGATTAATAATAAAAGTAATACATAAATACGTTTTTTATTCAAACCTAAAGTTACTAAACATGAAAAGTTATTAGGATTTACAGAAAAAAATTACAAAAATCTTTGTTGCCGCATATCAACAATATTGTTCACTCACTGCCTTTCAAGTAGGTCAAATTAGTGCATTTGCTTAGGTAAATATAAAAGGGGAAAAAGAACTTTATATATTCTGATATATTCAAGATATCGAAAAACGGAGAACGAATTTAAAAAAAGGACACATTAGTCATATATAATCGATCAATAATTAATTTTTTTTTATTTTCATGCCAACCAACTGACGAAATGAAAACTTAAATAAAACACAGAAGCGCGTGTGTTTTGGTTTGGTTATCGTTGCTTTCGATAACGAGCTGATTCGATGACGTTTTTCAGTTTCAGATTAAGGCATTCGCTATCGAGCAATGTAATAATGCGGTTAGATATCGTATGCCATAATCTCAAACTTGAAATATGTGATCGAATCAGCTCGTTATCGAAAGGGACGATTAGACCCCAGTTCTTATATTTGTTCGTACCTATATCTCTTTGATTTATGTTGTTTGAGTAGACTATAATACGCTACGTTGGAACTCTATATCTCCTGATATATTCAATATATCGACGAAGTGAGAAAAAATTTAAAAAAGGACACATTTTTTTATAAATAATGAAACAATAACTTAATTTCTTTAAAAACGTTCCATACGGCAAACCAGTAAGCACCCGACGATATATCGAGGTTTGTTCTCATTCACGGTTCACGCCCAAATCTGGATTGAAACAACATGTTTCGACATGTACAATTTTTAAAACAAAACATCTTGTTTCATTCTGAATCTTGATGAGAACCACGAAGAAATGTCTATCATCCCTAATCCTGATAACAAATTATCGATAGTTTATCTGAACTAGCAGTCATAAAAAAAAGAAAAAAAGAGAATAGAATTATTAAAAATTAGTTAAAATGGAAAAAAAACTCAAAATTTTAAAATAACAACTGTAACGCAGTTTGAGAAATTAGTGCAAGAGTTGCAGAAGAATTCCACTCTTCCAGTAGGATTTATCAGAGGCATTGTTCCCAGTGATTTTATAAAACAATGAGAGGAAATTGGAAAATTATTAAATTCCCTTGCCCCGCCGATAAGATTAGGTGGATGAATGGCAAAAGGTTAGGAACGTAAATAGTGCAATATAAAATCAAATTTGCTTCGCGAGACTTGTAGTGTCGCTGAATGTCATACAACGGGTAGATGGATATTTTAGCAGTTTACTTTTAGACCGTTAGGCAAAGCTGTGGCAAATCTGCTGCAGCAGAAGTTACTCAATTGCTGCCCAGTAACTTGAATATAGGAATTTCCACAGCAATGTCAACTTTTTGTAGCGTGCGACACCAATCAAATATGCTTGTTTTTTTTAAGAAAACGAAACTTTTTTTACTTCTTTACTTCTTCTGCAGCTCTACGAAGAAACGAGAAACATTATTTTGAAATACAATTTTAATTGCTTGCTGTCGCACGCGACAAAAAAAGTGGACTTTCGCGTGGAAACGCACATGCCCATGTCAATGAGATTTCGTTTTCTTATTTTTTTCTGAATTTATCTCACACATAAAAAACCATTTTTTAATCTATATCTATATATCGTCAGTTGAAATGCAAAACAACGTAAGTAACAAAAATATTTAAAATCGCATTTTTAATTAATTATTGGGTATTACATTGAAACACAACTACCTGGAAATATGCAAACCTTTATCATAATAATCAGTTAAAATTTAATATAAAGAAACCTTACTTCAGTCATTTGAATAATTTTTTTTGTTTAGTTGCGAGCTTCCGCATTGCAGATAACGATATATAAAAGAGCAACCTGGCAAAGGACTATGTGGGCTCCTCCTCCCGATGTATGAACATATAGCGTTTTTTAATACACAAAATAATTATATTCACATACACACTTTCAACCTCATCTATTCTTAATAAAAAAAATCATATTAAAACAACTAAACTTACCTGATTGAGATCCACCAGCTATTTGTCGCATTTCCTTGGTGAATTCCTTATTACCAAATTGGCATGATAAATCGTGAACGGTACGGGGTTCACCCTTGTCTAGCAAACGTTCCAAAAAGAAAAGCAACGTCATGTTGCGTGCCATTTCATATTCCATCGATTCCATATTTTATTTAATTTTTTTTTCCTTTTTTTGGTGGTTTAATTTAACCTTTAACTTGTTTAGATATGAATATTTTGTTTTAGCTAAATTTAACTTGCTTAGATATGAATATTTTGTTTTAGCTAAATTTTGATTTTTATTTCGTTGACTTTTTTTCTTTGCTTTATTTAATTGATTTTCAGCACAACCTTTTGTGATAATAATTAATGTTAAATTCAATTTTTATAAAATTTTATATAAATGTTAAAGAGGAAGCTCTGGTTTTAAGATTTATTTTTTTAAATATTTTTATACTAGATAAGGCCGTTTGGGAAACACCGATGAGTGATAAATATTCGAATAATATCTGTTTTACTTTTATCTGGTTGATATCTAAAAGAAAATATTTAAAAAGAACGAGAATAAAATTAATTTGTATTACATACATATGTACATATAAAAATATGTTAGTAAAATAAAAATAAGGAAAACTAATAAATTATGCAATGGACAAATAAGATATAAATAATTTATTTTAATTCTTGCATTTTATGATTATTTTGCTATTTTTTTCTCTTTTCATATAAATAAATAAAATGCAAGAGAACGTTGATAAAAGGTTTTTTATGCGATTTTAGTTTTAGGGTATCGTTGGCAAAACATTTCCATGAATAGTTTGTGTCTTGTATGTTATATTAAATATATTTAGCAAACCATACATACATATGTATGTACATACATACATATACACGTAGTAAATTTTTGTTTCTACGAGTATATCACGTCTATGTTGTAAACATTAAATACTTGCACTCAAACAAAGCCGAAATTCGCATTTGTCAACTTAAAAATTTTTATTACGACGTGCCCGTCCGTCGCCTTTATAAAACTCAACAATATTTTTTTAAATAAAAAAACGTTACTTGTTACACACTTACGATGCAATCCTTGTGTTAAGGAAACGGAAGTTAAATTGAAACTGAATTCTCTTTTAGATGTCTTCAAACAACAACATTCCTTCAGTTAAAGACACAGAGAAAAAAAACCAGCTGTGAAATTGGCGAGTCTGCGCTTTGGATTTGTTTTGGCATCATCACCTGTTACTACGAATACACTACAGTAGAAACAAATACCGGTATTGTTACGAATGACAATAGATATGAAACATGCAAAACGAATGTGTCATTTTGTTTACTCTGTAGAGATGTAACGGTCATAACGGTGTTGCCAAATATTAGTGTTTTCTGCGATTTTTCGGTGCATTGGAAAGTGTTGCCTGAAAATTCGTTTTCAATAGCCCAATTCACAATCTTGGTCACCATCTTACTCACCACTTACCAATTCTTAGTGGTTAGTATCAATATACTATACCACTTTGCACATACAAAGATGCAAGACCATTTGCACAAGATTGTGAATTGGGGTAATATGTTTAACCATCATCATTTATTATGTGAAACACTAGCAAGTACAGGAAGAGTTATGGACTAAATTAAAAAATGGTTCTCGTAGGGGTGATATTTTTATTAAATTGGTCCCTTTCAATTTATTTGAACTATAAAATCACTCTCATTTTGCTTAACAAATATTTCCCAAATAATAATTCTACCAAAAAAACTGGACTTCAATGCAAAGATCTAATAGAAGATTTTCGTGTCTCCGCCCATTTTGTAAATGCAAGATTGTTTTTTCAGAGCTCAGCGTTTGTGTAAAGTTTTGTAAAAATGGGTAAAGTAGAACCACTTAAAATAAAATATAAAATTGTAATGGGCGTGACTCCGCCCATTTTTTAATAGAAGATTGTGCTTATTTTAGAGCTCAAGGTGTGTGGTAAGTGTCTTAAAAATCGGTTAAGTAGAACCGCGTGAAATATTATAATTAATTTTAATGGGGGTTACCCCGCCCATTTTTTCAATTTTCAAATTGTGTAATTACAAGAACCAAATGTGTTTTATAGGTTTCGCATCAATCAAATAAGTAGAATATCATAAAATCATATAATACAAAATTGTGGGCGTATCCCCGTCCACTTTTTCACAATGGAACCAATCGGAAGCTACATATACCCTCTCAGACAGAAGAAAAAAGTATTTTTACAATCGATCTAAAATGTATCAAGTTATGAAGTAACAATGAGAAAAAAAATAATACAGACGAATTGATGATAACCTCCTCCTTGTTTTGAGGTCGGTTAAAAATTAAGTTCAGAGGGGTTAGATCTTAAGATCTCTGTGGATCGTATTATGTACAGGGGTTCCAAAAGCAAGTTTATGTTTGGTCAGCTTACTGCGTGAGAGAAATCAATTGTAGGAGTTCAGTTACTATGGGGCGTTTCTCGTCGCCATTCTGCTTATGGTGTGTGAGAATTTTGATATGATAACTCGGCGACTGTAGCCTCTAGAAGATTCTGCAGTATTAGAGTTTTGCACTACTTAAATCATTGGTTCCGACCAAATTTCTGTCTAGTTTGTTTGTCCGTTTGTTTCGTCAACTCCACTTCTATATTTTTTTTAATTTTTAATACTTTTACTAGTTGTTATAGTTTGAGATATATAAACGAAGTTGTGGACGACCAAATAATTATTTTTCCTTATACAGGGTGTTTTTTATAGAGGTATAGAACTTTGAAATGGAATAAAACAAAGATGAATTTTTTAAATTGACATGAAATTTACTTTATTCGAAAGATAATATTCTGGCATTATAATTCAAATATGACTTCTGGCATGTGCCGTGCTTAGTACGTAGTCTAATCTGGAGGTCCATTTTCGATTACTTCTTCCAACATTTGTGGACGTATATTGGCAATAGTAGTTATTCGTATCGTGCTTATCGGCGTAGAATAGCGACTTCACATATCCCCACAGAAATTAGTCTAGCGGCGTTAAATCGCACTATCTTGGAGGCTAATTCACGGGTCCGAAAGGTGAAACTATGCGATTACCAAAAGTTTTCTTCAATAAATCAATTGCGGCACGAGCTGTGTGACATGTTGCGTCGTTTTGTTGAAACCACAGCTCCTGCACATCATGTTTGTTCAGTATAGCGGTCACCGTTGACTGTAACGTTCTGGCCATCATCGTTTTTAAAAGAAGTACGGATCAATGATTCCACCAGCCCATACGCATTGTATGACGCCTCTGTGGATGGGTATTATTATTTATAGTACCTAAAGTTAAAAGCTGGTTTTAACGTTAAAGCCTTCAACAGCTGATTTTGCGTTCCCACTGCAAGTTTGATAAATTCAAGTTTTAAACAACAGGTTGTCTAATAGATTTGTATTTGGTGTTGTATTTTTTCGCTTTTTATAACACTTATTTGACAAACTGTACTCTAAAATGGAAATTTTATATTTTGTCCTTGTCGAGATTTGCAATTTTTGTTGCTGCAATTTTGTAAACTTCTGCTTTGAAATTGCATAAGTGCCCACATTAGGAAATTCAAGTTTTGCAATGAAGTATTAAAAAATTATATTTCTCAACAAATTTGCCTGAAAATTAACAATTATTTTTACTTGTTACATTTTGTGTTTTTCATACAACTGAGCAAATAAAATAAAACGTCAAATACACCTACAAACTTTAAATCAACAACAGCAAATTTCAAAACAAAAGGGAATTGCCTAGCACATGAAACTTTATTCCCCTCCCCAATCTTCTCACCCCTCTCACCTATAAACTCAAGAATTGCTGCAACAAAAATTTCAAGTCTGGACGAGGACTTTGTAGATGAACATTTTATAATTATGGAACTACACTCAAACAAAGTGAAGAAGTGCTTGGGAATCATATTATTGTATAAAAAAATGCACAAATGCATTATAAGCTTAACCTTTTTTTCCGCAGATGCATGTCATCCATATCGTCTATTTTAATTTCCAAAAGAAACAATACTTCGTTGTTTTCCGTCCAAAAGATACTTTTTCTCCACATTTTTTTGATAATTATTGCCGCAGCATCCATTTTTAAGTTGAAATGCACTGGCATAAACATTATCAACTGCTTCCGGTCATTTTAACTTGGCAGCACCAAATTTAGTACAGCAAAAACTTTAGCGTTTAAATGTTAAAACCAACTTTTAGTTAATCGAATTAATTGCTCTGATGGACGATTATGTTGAAAGTAAAATGGACTTAGTGTGCGATGCGTCATATTTCGAACAGAACTATGATTTTCGAAATAAATTTGCACAATTTGGAAGCGTTGCTCTATTCATGTTAAAATCTCACGGCTGTACGAATTATCGCCCAAGTTACTATCGCCCAAAACAGCTAAATGAAGGAACGCCCAAAATTGTTGGGTAATTAGACATTGTGAAGAAATACCCAAAAAACAGTGCCCGATCGCCCAAAAAAATTAAGAAAAACCCAAAATTATCGTTTTTCTGCAAAGCCGGCCTTCGGCCGGGCTCAAAGATTTTCTCCACCATGGTGTTTCCCTACACGGCGCAGCCTCATAAAGATTTTCTGTATTGCAAAATGTTCTTGCCTAATAACGTTTTCCTGCACTACCGGCCTTCGGCCGGGCTTAAGGCTTTTCTCCACCATGGTGTTTCCCTATACGGCGTAGCCTAATACAGATTTTCTGCCTTGCAAAATTTTCCTGTATAATAACGTTTTTGCACTTTACTTGAGCCAAAAATATTCATACGGGCTGCAAATTATATACCTATGAATAACTGACCAAGTGCAAATCGCACGAGACAGCTAAATGAAGGAACGCTCAAAATTGTTGGGTGATTAGTCGTTGTGAAGAAATACCCAAAAAACAGTGCCCGATCGCCCAAAAAATTAAGAATAACCCAAAAGTGTAAAATGAATAATCGCCCGAAGTTTTTGGGCGTTTGTTCATTACGTACAATCACCCGAATTTGGGTTTTTTTTTGGGTTTTTTAACATTTTGCGGAAATTTGGCAATTATTCATTATGAACAAATACCCAAATATTTAAAAATGTTGAGTCGCCCAAAGTCGATGAACAATCACCCAATTTTTTTTACAACAATTTTTGGGCGATGCAACATTTTTGTTTTTTGGGCGATAGTAACTTGGGCGATAATTCGTACAGCCAAATCTCAAAAACCAAACTAAACACACATAAATCACTTGACAGCTGATAAAATAGCCGCCAGTCAAAAAAAAAAAAATGTTGCCAACTTAAAGTTTTATACATCTTTAAAAAAAAACACCCTATACAAATTACATTTAGTGGATAGATTAAAAGATGAACTATCATGAAATTACATAAATACATTGTATATGTATTTTTAAACTGAAAAATATTAAAAAGTTGAGTAGCAAACGAGAAGAAGTAAACAAACTATAAATTTTCTGTCTGTCTGTTAATTTCCCAATTGTAAAAGATTTAGATAAGTTCACAAGAGAATGAAGAAAATGTCTGCCTTTCAATTTCCCAATTGTAATAGCGGACTCAGAATCAAAATGTAGAAACAGAATAAAGTCTGCAACTTCAGGAAAATCGCTGACAAATTAATCAAGCACATAATAACATCGACATCAACTTCAAATACTCTCTAATTTTTGTTTTATTTTCTTTTGTGCTTATTTTTCTTTGTAGTTTTGTTTACAAAATGTATGAAATTTATTGAAAGTATGGTAACATTTTTGTGAGAATGAACATTGATATGTGAGAGTATAAGAAAAAACGCTCTCAAAATAAAATAGATTCTATCTCACAACCGGTTTCTGCGGCTGTTTTTTTGTGTCAATTTGTATGGAAAATGTGTTGAAGCCGGTATTCTGTTACCGGCTCATAAACTTTTGAAATTTTAAAAAACGATAAAACTAAGAAATCCCAAGATTATAAAATCTCTTATCCAAAAAAATCGCAAAAAATCGAAAAAAAATCGCCAAAATGAAAAAAGGCGCCAAAACTAAAAAAAAACGCCAAAATGAAAATAAATCGCCAAAATGAAAAAACGACAAAAACCGAAAAAATCGCCATAACGAGAAAAAAGTGCCAAAATTAAAAAAAAATCGCCAAAACCGAAAAAACTCAAAACCGCCAAAACTAAAAAAAAAACGCTCAAAACCGAAAAACTACCCATAATTGAAAAAAAACGTCAAAACTATATTTTATATAGGCTAAAGTTCGTATTGAATTACATATCTAGTGCCCGTACGGAACCCTTCGTGCGCTGGTCAAAGTCGCACTTCACTGAATTTATTAAAATTAATATCATCTATAGGAGTTAACTCTGGAGAAGTTAAGCTTCTGACTGGCATTTTGGGGCTTTAATTCTGGATTCAATTTAATTTTGAAAAATTCGGTTTAATGACGATCTGTG
The DNA here is from genome assembly GCA_949987645.1 of Tachina grossa. Classification (NCBI taxonomy): domain Eukaryota; kingdom Metazoa; phylum Arthropoda; class Insecta; order Diptera; family Tachinidae; genus Tachina; species Tachina grossa. The sequence goes on along the minus strand of OX465278.1, from coordinate 43,590,586 downwards.
CACATTGAAAGCACTTGCGTGCTTCCTAATTAAAAGGTTGGGGTCGTCACGAACAGACTCTTTTGCAATTTCCAAGTTTTCCACCGTTCTTGGTCGTTTCGAATTTGGGTTTTCCAATGTTGTGTCCACTATTGTGTCAGGTGATCTCAATTCAGCATCTGATGATCAGCTGTTAATTTCACTGACATATACATGCAGAGTTGCAAATCGAGGCCACCTGGTATCAATTCGCCTTGGTTGTGTCGATTTCTTTTATCCTTTTGCCCAACCTCTAAAACATTGCAGAATTTTCCAAGCGCTACAGTGGCCAGATTACCGTTTTTGTAAAACTTTCTTCAAAGTTGTTTCTTTTTATAAATTTAATGATTAAAGTTCGGTTTCGTCAACGTCCAAATAAAGCGACTTCGACCGCGCATTATTATTGACATGATTAAATTAACGGTCCAATTTAAGTTGATGAAATTTCATTGTAGCGCACTTGATAATACATAAGACTAATCCGACCCCACTTTTCTTTTAATCTTCATTTCTTCGCTCTTTTTAAATACATAATTACAATAGTTGCTTTTAGCAAAATGTGAAAGTTTTGTGTTTATTTTTCAAATTGTTTTTTTTTAAATTTATTTTTGCAACAAATAAGTTTCTTGTTTGCAAATGTTTGATGAATATGTAACTAAAAGTGCTAAGTCCCAAATCACACTGTGCAAGTCTTATTGCTAAGCTGATTAGTTTCATGGAGTGAGAGACGACGGGAACAGCAACGTTTCTTTTCCCCGCGTCTCTCTCCCCTAATAAACTAATCAGCTTAGCAATAAGAATTGCATGGTGTAAATAGGGACTAAGAGAATTATTTAAGGAGGCAAAAAAACAGTGCCTTTGTCCGATTGTTTTTGTTTAATGTTCAATTTTCGCAAATGCCCGAATAGTTGCTTTCGCGTTGCTTTTATTCAGTTCCTTGGTATTCTTTTTGTTTTGCGTGTGAAAATTGCGGCCAAATGCGGCTGGCAACGGCAGCACTACAAGAAATGTGAGCAAGAAGAATAAGTATAAAATAAAGTGCGCAAGAGGAAAATTTATGTATGATTCAGTTGGCCGACAGGTAAATGAGCAAAAATGACACACTTTTTGAAAAAAAAAAAAAAAAAAAAAAAAAAAAAAACATTTTTATGAGTAAAATATATTGTGGTCAAAACAAAAAGTTACTCTGAGTGTAAAATTGTTATTCTTATTAGAATATTTCTTATTACAAGAAATTACCTGTCAATTAGGGAGATCTATTATGTATTCGAATTTTTTAACCCGGTTTTTGGGTTTTCCAATTCAAAGATGATTTTAAAATTTGTATATAGTTCGCCGACTTTTCATTTTTTGCGTATTTACAAAATGTCGACTGTTGGCCGCCATATTGAATTTTGACAACTGACATATCTTTAGTGACACTCCCAAGATTAAGACAAATCGATTCACTTAAAACTTATTACACAGGAATTAGGTGTACTACCTAAGGAAAATATGCTCTATTTATTGAAAGGGGAAAGCGGGGACCACCACTTGACTTTTTTATACTTATTAGTTTTTGTGATTTTTAACTTATAAGGAAAAGTCTTGGAACTGTTTGGAACTTTTTTATAGTCTAGCTAAAGTAAATTTTTCAATATATTTCATAATAAAAATAGTATATATATTATATCTACTATCTACTATAAATATCTTTTTAAAAAGCTGTAAACTGTAAATTTACAAAAAATTGTCGAGTGTAGCAACAATAAGCGCTGTAGATGGTGCTGACAGGTATAAGTGCATTTTAAGAGGTAATAATACTTTGCAAGCACGTACATACTAATGCGATGCGTTAAAAAAAAAAATACTTATAATTAGGTTGATTGCGTACTGGTATATAGAGCATATTAAGTGCAATAGTGGTTACATTTAACAAAATAAAAAATTCCATTTTTGTCGTCGTCATTCGGTCATTTGTCCCTGTGTGCGGCACAACTATAAGGTGAGCCCACTAAGCCAAAAGCTAAATTTGGTTTGTGTGGGTAAAAACTTAATGCTGAGTACACATCTGGCATTTCGTATATTGTGATTTTGTGATGTCATTTTCAAAATACATGCAACGCCGTTCACATCATGGTTTTTTTGTATTGAAACCAATGCCACATAATTTGCGGTCTCCATCTGATATAAAATGACTAACTTTAACATTAACTTCAAGCTAATGTTAAATGTAGACTGCTCAAGTTAATGCTTTTTTCAAGTTATAACATTGTGTTTAGTGCATTTGTTTTAACAACTCAGTTATAACTTCAAGTTACAAAAAAATTGTATGTCAGGTGGAGACGTAGAGTAAAGAAAAATACCGGAAACGACAAACGTTGCCACTAGTACACACTATTGCGTTGTCACAAAATGCCGTAGTGTGTACTCGGCATAAAAATCTGTTCTCTTTTTCGTCATCATACACCCTAAAAATATTCAGTTTTGTATGGTGTTTGACATATCGTCCCTACCATGTGAAACTATCCAATATGCAAATTTGAACTTTTCAGAAGATTCTTAAAAGTGCCAGGCTTAAAATATTTCTTATTGAGTTATCTATCGTCCGTGAGAATTTCAGCATTTTGAAACGAGGCATATTGTTAAAATTAGGGTGCCAAGATAATGAATCAAAAAAAAAACAATTTTCCATATTGGATAGTTTGACGTGGTAGGGACGATATGTCCCCTTAATTATGAAAGTGATCATATATATCTTTGGTCGAGATATTTAGTTGATTACATTTGAATAAATTAAAAAATATTTTTATGTTATGCAACATTTTAATTTAGAGTTGTACTAGTCTCGATTTATATAAATTTATTAATCATTTATTTAATTATTTTGTAAGATTTATTTAATATTTGGAAGCAAAAATGCATATGACTTAGACCACTTTCACAATTAAGGGCACACATCTTTCAAGAGTCATATTCTGACAATGTCACGCTGAGTTTACATCTGGCATTTCTTGTGTCATTTGCCCAAAAAAGCGTAACCAACTAATTACTAATGAAAACTGTTTGATTCAAACATGCATTTATTGATTTAAACAGTTTGCAATCATGCTGGATTCTATAAAATTGTCTATTAGTTATGTATGAAACTATTTGACTTAATAAATACATGTCTGAATCTAAAGTTTTTCATTAGTAATTAGTGGTTACGCTTTTTTTTACGCTTGGAAACCCGCCCATAGTCATTTATGCCAAAAAAGTTAATATGGTTTTTAGTTTTGTAATATATGTTGTAGAACTATGGGTACCTGATGCAAAAAAATCCCCATAACTCGCAAAGCATGCGTCGGGCCATTTTTTTATTTAATATTTTTTTCTTATTTTTTAATTTTTTATTTTTTTTAAATGCTTCAATGCATTTGTTCCATTTTTGTAACTGTTTCACTAAACTTGAATTATGACTTTTTTATTCGGAGAGATACCAATGTGTCAAGATAAATGTTTCTAAATAAAAATAACTCTTTCCAACTCTGTAATGTATTTTGGTTTAAAAAATTTCAAAATGCACCATTTTGTAGGATAAAAATCCCCACAAATCAGATAACAATCATTCTGGCAACCAATAAAGAGAAAAAGATGAGAGGATGAAGAATAAATAAGAAAACATAATTGGAAATAATCATGATAACAATTTAACAAAATTATTTGAAGAAATAAAACTATCATGGAAAATTAAACAATTAATAATAGATAAGATGTTAAAAACTGCAAAAAAAATTATAAAAATTAAACAACAAAAATTATCTTAGGTATTTTTCGCTGCTCTTTGCATTAATTCAACTGCAAAGAACTCGTTTTTGTTGTTTGTTCTAAATTTTTTAATTAACAAGTTTTACCTTTTTTCGTGTACTGTTGAAGTGATATGGTGATGAGGGCAAAATTAAGAAATGCTAGTAGATTTTGCAGCTTTTTTACTTTTATATTTATAAGAGCACTTTGAGGTGGAACTTTATTTTAGTTAATTTAACCAGCAAAACGAACAGTTTTCATGAAAATAATATGCCAATAACACGATACAGATCCTCGTGTTCAGGATGTCATTCCATTTTTCGATTTTAAAAGCACTTGTTTTAGATAATTTTTATAAATATTTTCGCTTACTTACACACTACGTTTCGTATTTAACTTCTGCTATTTTTTAATTATTCATAAGGCCACTTTATTTTTGATTTTGCTTTTGTTTATTTAGTTAAATATAATTCCAAGATTTTAAAAGAAATTACAACAACATCGTATTACAATTATCGAGCTGATGTTGTTGTGATTTTTTACTTTAGTTGCTTACTAATAGAAAGGTGTAACAAAATATAGAAAATTTGTTTAAAAATAATACGAGATTAAAAGAAATTTGAGACGTGGTAAAACTGATAGTTTTTTTTGCACTTTTGTTGAAACGCAAACACTTTTAAACTTTAATCAGATTTTCTCTTTCTTAATTTTTTTCTACTTTGTAATTTCAGCACTGACTAAATTAATTTTTTTTATAAGAAACATAAATATTTCTGTATTTTTGCGATCCAAAAAATAAAGAAAAAGGTCACGAAACTGTGCACGAAACGAACCTTTAGTAGGAAACGTCGCGCAACAACTGATTTTGCGGCGAATTTTAACATTTCCATTCGCCTTGTGTGTGTGTGTGTGAACTTATCCCCAATAAAAGATTTCCCCCAGACTAGGGAAAAGAATTTCATGATGATCCCCTGGGGATTTGTTTTGGAAAACATCAGAACACATTGAAGATTTACAGGGACAAAGATTACATATTATTAATCTCGTCTAAGAACATTTGTGTCTGGAAAGCATAAAATGGTGTTTGTGTGCTGTGAACGATATTTTGATTAAATTTTACCAGTCTACATAAGATGTTAACTTTTATATTTCAAAATATGGTATTAAATAATCATTCAAACCAATAAAATAATCATTTTGGAACGTTAAAACTTGATATAAGATAGCGCTTTTCACTAATATGATAATAGTATAATGTGCATATATAGAGTGTATACATTTTTTAATAATACCAATTTATTAAATGGGGAACTTAGGAGATAAGGAAAAGAAAGCTGGAGGTCTTCTCTGAATTTTCTTTCGGATGCCAAAGTAGACCCATATTTTGGCGATATTAAGTCGAAAATTGGGAATAAGACCTAACAGATAACGGAAAGCCCTAATTTTCTATTCGTTATGTTCCGATATTTCTTACTAGCATGCAAGGCGAATTCGCCTTGAGTAGAATTCACTTTACAAAGGCGAATATATCTTGACATAATGGGTGCAGCAACTCATAGTTGTATTTAGTAAATCGAATATTCTACAGTTTAAACAAGATGAGCGTTAATTTGATAAAAATAGACAAGCAAATTGTACATTTTTAACCAGCAAATTCTCATAAAACTTATAAAATTTAATTGTAAATATAAAAAAATACTTTTTTTGGTTCTTTTTTTTGCAAATTCAAGGGATAACGTTTTGCAGACATATTTCCGATATTGCAATGAATTTTGTTGGTGATGACTTTATCAGGTATGATAATTCAATCAGGTATGTAATGGAAGTTGAATGATGATTCTATTACGATTAACTTTGGAAATGTGGTGAATTTTCAACGATTTTAACTTCTTATTTCCAGCCTATGCCAATTTATTGCAATTCAAAGAGTAGAACTGAAGTTAACAAATTTACCAAGGCTTATTAATAAAGTTTCTGAAGATCTACAACAAGCATAGTCAAACAAAAAACGGCAGACAATTTTTCCTGTAAAATTAACATGTTATATACAATAGTTATATAACATAAGTCTTTAAATAACTTTATTAGCACTAACATTTATATATATTTTAACTGGTCAATCTGGTCCATTTTTCGCTTACTGCCCACAACCATTTCCCGAGAGCATCATCTTTTGCTTGCTGTGCGACATCCTTTATTTCACAATCACTGAAGTATTGTCCACTTACATTGGTCAAATCTTCATCTAAGGCAACATATAAAGTTGTTTGAGCACCATTTTGCGCAGATTTAAGGAAGGGCCACGCCAAAGGCTTAAATATTATTTTTGCGAAGAATGAATTAAAGAAGCCCATGTGACGAAAGAGTTCTGTGTCAACAACACCGGGATGAAGAGCATTAACAGTGACGCCCGTGCCTTAAATAAAAAGTAATCAAAATTAATGTTTAGTTCATTTTAATAAATTAGAAAAAAATATTACTTTGCACATTGAGATAAAGTATAATACAATTGCTCAATTGGAGTCGTAGTTCGTACATTAGTTGTTGGTAATTTCAATTAAAACATTATTTATAAACAAATGTTTACATAGAAATGCCCAACAACGTTTGTACGAACTACGACTGCTACAATAGGTTGTGAATTGAGCAAATATATAATACAAAAAGGTATTTGACGTTATTGTAAAGTCTACATGATTGATTTCTCAAAAATTTAGTTGTTAGTTTGAGGTAAAATTAATTGTAGATTACGAGTTTATTTGGGGAAACGGAACGCAGATTTCAGGTGGGAGTTTGAGTTAAATTTTAAAATTTGATACGTTTTGCACGAAATTAAAATATTTATAAGTCTCTGTATCTAGGGATTTTATAACATAAGTCGAGACTTTGCAATTTTTAAGTTAAAAATGTATATTATTATTCGATTAACTAAAAATCGTACTGGAATGTTAACCCTCTGCGACTGACGCGATAGTCTAACAGTTAATATAAATTTTTTTATCTAACCATTGAAAATAATTTTTTCTTTTGGAAACTGTTGAATTTAAATGTAAGCAATAATAAATGTAAACATTTCTTTAACCAAATTTATTATTGAATATTTTTTGTTGTTTTAGAACAGGTCTAGTTTTTTTAAGGAAATTTATGCAATGCTAATAAACAACATTTAACACGAATTTTCGTGTTGAATTGGAAAATTTTTTATTTAAATAGCAACTAACTCTCATAAACAATAAACACAAACAGTTTTTTATTTTTACAAAAAGAAACTTTAAAGATATGAGCCATGGAAATGAAGTCTGGTGTACTACACGTCAGTGGAATTGTGAGAACTATAAATTTCTAAGCAATATATAGTACGAGTCAAGAGAAGCGAGAGTTTGTGTCAGAAGAAAATATCAACTAAAACAATATAGAAAACTTGTTCTTGCGAAATTTCTTCAAATTCCAAGTATTTCACTTAGTTTTTTTAACTTTTCAAAAACTTTAATGAATGCTGTTAAATTTCTGCAATTTTTTCACTTTTCTTACTTTTTTATATCACTTACCTTCCAATCTTTTAGCTAATTCACGGGTAAACAATATATTTGCCAATTTGCTTTGATTGTATGCCTTGCCTTCATCGTAGGATTTATCGCTATTTAAATCACCAATATTAATTTCACCTCGAGTATGTGCCAAACTAGAGACTACCACAATGCGACTGGGGGAGGATTTCTACAACAAAAAGTTAGTTTTAATTTATACTTAACCCTTGTCTAAACGGCAGAACCGATTTTCTTAAAAAATAGCTAAGAACCGTCTCGTTGAAGTCACCTTTCAAACAAAAAAAAAACTAATGCCCTAATTCTGTTCGACGATTGTGCAGTCTTGTCTATGGACGATTCTTTAAAACAATTATTAGTAATAGTCTCTGCGAGAAGGTGCGTGTATTTATTTGCTTTATGATTTTATTCCAAACATTATATCCAACACATAGTTTTTCATATATTTTTCAAAATATTGTATAATACTTTCATTTCATTTTTATATTTTACAAACATGGTAATAACATTTTTGTTTTTCATTATCAAAGACAACAATCATTTTTGAAGAAAATAATTTGAAGAATTCAAAAACAAGAACTCAAAAGTATTTTCAAACAAAAACGTCCTAAATCTTCTTACTGAATTAGGGCATAAATCAAAATCGATCCAGCCGTTTGGTCTGTACGTGGACACGGACAGACATACACTACAAACTTATAACACTCCTTTTTTTGGCCGGGGGTTAAACATATTCAATAACCAATATATTTACTTTCAGAGTTAAGAATTTGCAAGAAAACTATATATCCATGTTAACAAGTAGAATGGACCTAACTCGTATTTTCACCTCGTCACAAAAATTTATTGCAATAGTTTGAAAAATAACGATTTTACAAGCAGTTGTATACCACCCAATTATGAAAAAAATTCCGCGAGAAATATCTCCCTTTTCCAATTAGAATTTTTTGTTTTCCCTATTATTTGCTATTAATTGGAATTGATCACAGGGAAAATTTTATCGCGGAATTTTATTCATAATTGCCCTCATTGTGTTTTAACCTTTTCTTGTATAGTTACAGTTATTTGAGTTAGTGTCTTTCTACTTGTTAACATCGATATAAACTTTGTATATGGGCTAATCCTGCGTTGCGGATGTTACGTTCGTACGCATATTTTTGAATACTGTTGGCGCTCTGAGCGTTATATTCTTAAGTAACCTACAGTGGTACGTTGGCCTTTGAGAGTACTTTCAAATGGCAGTTACAAATATTTTCTGAGTTTTATCAGTTACGATATAATTGTACTTAAATTGCCGTTGCGGACGTTACACAATACAGAAGTCGTTGTGGAGATCAATGCAAATTTTCATAAATTTTAGCGAATTTTGCAGTATAAACAAAAAAAAACTCCAAATACATTAAAGAAAGAGGAATGTTTAAGCATATCAAACCCACTTTCGAGGCAAAAAAATAATTGTTAGTTTATTCACAATTTTGTCTTACATTTGTTGCGGACATTACGTTGCGGACGTTACATTTTTGACCACTGTCCTACTCATATAAATAAAAAAATATTTTGGTGTTTATTTTCAAAAAATATAAATTTTATTTTTCTTTTTAAACTTGTAGCTTATGTTTAGGAGTGCGTGCGTGCCATTTCGATAAAATTTTCATTAAGTGAAGAAAAGTGATGATGAGATTTTACGCCTGTAATATTTTTTATATTTAGCCATTTCTCACCTAGATATTGAGTTGTGGTTTTTATATCGTTTTTTGTAACGTATATTAGTTTAACCCCATCGATATTACTTTTGGCCAGTCTGTAAAAATCGTGTGCATCCTTCAAAATAAGATTTTGAGCTCTTACTAACTGCCAAACTTTACGTTTCACGATAGCGCCTACTCCGTCTACTGCACCTTTGCCATGAGAAGTAGCGAAGAAATTCCACTCAAAGTGGTTAACACCAAATTCATTCTTAAATGTGGAATGCTACGTAAAACAAATTTGTTTCTAAACTGACTAGCGCATCCATCGGAAAAAACACGGATTTTAGATACTGAATGATGCTTTTGAATATTAAGTATTGATAAAAAGCAATAAACATCGTATTTATTGTGTGTTAGCTGATCACTTATAATGGCAAATGATTTAGTGCAGCCATGTAGCCACGCTACACAAGTGAAAATAGTTACTTGAGCATAGCTGAAATGAGCAGACTGAATTTCATTTTGAGAAATAAGTCTGTAATTTTCGGCAAAGTCAATTTGCAGAATCAGATCATTTGGCTCCAATGCTTTCCGTTTTTCCTCAAAGTATTTTTGTTGAGATCTTTTAACAAAAGTATGTAGTTTAAACGACGGCAGTTGGGATTCCAATTCAAAAATTAAATCTGCCACTGGCGCTTCGGTAAAACTTAATACCATACGATTGTCTATAATTCTCCATTGCTTCCATTTAGTAACCTCATCAAGGCCACTATTATAAAGTAAAGGAACAAGCTCATCTTTAATGTCTTTTGTACAGTTATTGCAATCATTTGACATGCAAAATTCATTTTCAACGTTACAGAAAACTTTTTCTAAAAAGTCACCAAAGTTCAAAGGGAATACAGGAATATGTTTGTTCAAACTTTCCAATAAAAACCCAAATTCGCATGGTATTGACAAACACACATGTTGTGAAGCAACTTATCCGACAATTCCACTATTGTTGGTCGATTCTCATGGAATTTCGTTCGAGAAATTTTTTGATCACTAAACTCAGCTTGAAACAGCTGAAAAGCCTGATTTACCGTCATTATCATAAATCTCTTAGCTACTGGTAATTTATGGGACCCAGCTAGTAGTGTCGACTTTCTTCCAGCAGCTTGCACGGAAATGTCATTTCGATAAAAAAAAGTCGTGAATCAGTTTTGTTTTCTCATCTAATTGCTCATTAGGTTCAGCTTCTTTTCTATTACAAGGGTATTTTTCATAAGTACACTGAGGACTTTACATTTCTTTTCCATATCAGCTGGCAAAACGTGCTCAACTTTTCTTACAGCTTTGCTTAGAGTCTGCCTGCATGTATAGGGACTGACTAGCGTTGTTGTTTTATTTCTATTTTGTCTTTCTCTGTAATTCGCCATTCGCTTTTTGTTCTTAGCTTTAATTTCTTTTGCAAGCGATGCATTGCCTTTCATGATATCTTTAATTTTTTGCCGATAAGCTCGCTTTCTTTCAGCATCTTTTAATCTTTGCTTCAGCAAGCTACTTATATTGTTTCTTAAATTGATTCGAAATTTTTTTGATCTTTCTGTACTTGTACCCATTTTTACCCGACTTACTAATCGCAATTTTAATCTTTCACGCAGTTCAAATGATCAGAAACTGAAATCGACACGTGTACTTCTGTCCACGTAGGTTAGCAATAACTCTTTTGAAGATCCGAAGAGCAAAATGCACCGTTTGACGGTCAACATTAGTGCCAGCAGATGTTAAAGAAAGATGTAAAATAAGCGAAGCTCCCTTTGCCAAATTTCATTGAAATAATGATAAGAGAAATAGAAAAGATTACAATTTTGTAACTGTGTTCTCAAATAATTTTTTTTTTAATTTTCTTTAACCCTTCAATTCTTATGCGTTTATAATTATTGATTATGTGGTTTCAATTATAGATTTGTGAAAACAAAACAACTTTTAGCAGAACTTAATTTTTAGGACAGATCGATACCGTTGCGAACGTTACAAAATTTGATATTAAAAAATGAAACATACTTTTGTATATTTTAGAATTTTTTTTTCTTACTTTAAAGAACAGTTTTAGTTTTGTTTGGAATGTTAATGTGGTGTCAAAAAAATTTTTAGTTTCTTCGTTATATATAAAAACCCTTATTTTCCGTTGCGGACGTTACAAAGCGTGGACGTAACTTTACTCAGTTTTATTTAGTATGTTTCAATAGAGCATTTAAAGGGCTTCATTCATAAAGTTGCAGAAAATTAATAAAAAAAAACAACTTTTTCGAAGATGGAGCAGCCGTGTTTTGGATAAAGCTTGTTTAACAGCAGCCAAAAAACATGCATATTTTGGCCAAATATTAAAGATGTAAGGTTGCTGAACCTTAAGTCCTGATTTTCGTAATATGGACTGCCAGAAAAATATTTTATGATGATATTTCTAAGAGTACAAATATAGTCTATTACTCTAAATAATCAAGAATAATTTTTGATCAACTTTAAAAATTTTTTGTTGGTTGACATTTTTTCGGATATGCCCATATGTATATCGTTACCTTTATATAGGAAGGTCCTAAATTATTATGGCTGCAATTATTAATAAAATTCCGTGAGAAATTTCTCCCGGGGAATAATTCCAACTAATAGGAAAAAGAAAAAATTCTAATTGGAAATGGGAGAAATTCCCCGAAGAATTTTATTCTTAATTGCCCTATATATATTTGAAATTGACAGATTTTTGCATTTTTCAATACGTTAAATGTTCTACCGAAATATACAAAATAAAACTCGATTTCCAAAAAAAAAATACTGAGTTAGGGTCTTTCTTTATTAAGGTAACGATATTTAATTACTAATTAGTTATTGCATAGATGAATAAAGAATTTTTGCTTCTGGCTTTGTTAAATTTTCGGAACTGGCATAATTTTTGTTTTAATATCAAGACGTATCTAACTGCACCAAGGTCTTTATATTGACGTATTTTCAAGTTGGGGTTTGTTTTCAATATAAATACCCGACGTTTCAGCTTACCTTGATTAAATCTAATAAGAGATTAGTAAGTAAAAAGTGGCCCATATGATTAACACCCAATTGCATTTCAAAACCATCTTTGGTTAAAGAACGTGGACAACGCATAACGCCAGCATTATTTATTAGAATATCCAAGCGATCTTGTTCCTTTTTGAAGCTAAAAACACACCATTAAAATTTTATAAGCATATTTTTTAAAAGAAATTACTTATCAACAAATTTGCGAATAGACTCCATAGAAGCCAAATCACATTCTCTGCAGTACACATATTTATTCCGACTCTCTAACACAATTTCTTCACGGGCCTTTTAAATGAAGAATATTTAAATCTGCATAAATTATATGAACCATTAGTCTATGTACACACCTCTTCACATTTTTTTATGTCTCTACAAGCCATATACACTTTAGCTCCTCTTTTAGCCAACTCCCTAACAGTCTCTTTACCAATGCCGGTATTGGAGCCGGTAACAATCACAACCTTTCCCTCAGCTCTGGTTTTCCTGCTAAATTTACCACCTTGCATTAAATCTCTAGAATAGAGGTTGTTTTTTATTTTTTCATAAATTGTAGGTTTTGTGTGCAACTTACTTGACAAAACATGCTACACCCACTGTTGTACCGGTCACACTTAACCAAAATACTGGACGGCTTTTGAAAATAGTCAGTAAACTTGACATTTTATTTATTTCTTTAAAGGAAAACTATCTATTAAAAAGTTTTTAATTAGAAAATAATCCAAAACATTTCAATTAAATACGATCGAAATTAAATTATCATCCAGCTGATAATCGTCCGTTTGTTTTGAACAACATTTCTTGTGAAGTTTTCATAAAAAGCAGCTTTATATGATAGGGTTTCTCATGTCAGATATGCAACAAATATATATCGTCTCTGGCAGTTTCCTAAAAGATGATTTTAAACAGTAAAATAAAATAATTTATATTCTTTATATATGTACCTATACTAATATTTTAAAGCTGAAAGTTTATGTTTCTATGTTTATATGTATGTTTGTAAGATGGAATCTCCGGAACTTGTACGATTTAAGAAAATTTTTCAACAAAATGAACTTAACCTTCTAGCGGACATGGAGTGTACTAAAGTGCTTAGGATGGAGTCCAGGTGTTTCTAAACGTCCTGTACTAAGAAAATATTAATTATCGTTTTAGATGAGATCTATTAAAGCAATAGTTTCCGTACTCAAAGGAAACATAAAGCCAGTGCGCGCAACGCCGTAGGCACTGCCAATATATAATAAAGAAAAGTAATATTTATTAGTTATAGAATACATATCATACATCCATATCGTTGGTGTTAAGTAAAAAGCTTCTAATTAATATAAATGTAAGTATACAGGAGAAGCTGTACTATTAAATATTAAACTTTTTTTTAACAGACTTCAAAAAAAGGAGCAGCTTTACAATTCGTCTCTATTTTTTGCGGTGTTGCTTCATAACTAGGTATATTTTAGACCGATTCTAAAATTTTTTTTGTCTATGGGGGTATAGCTTCCCATCGGTCCCATTGCAAAAAAGTGGGCATGAACACTCCCACAAATTTTTTTTATATAATTTTATGATATTCTACTTATTCTTGTAATTACACAATTTGAAAGTTGAAAAAATGTGCGGGGTTACGCCCATTAATAATATTTGACGCGTTTCTACCCAACCGATTTTTACGAAACTTGACACAAACCTTCAGCACTAAAATTAACAAAATCCTCCATTTAAAAAATGGGCGTAGTCACGCTCACGCGTTTTTTTTACACTATTGCAATAAATTATTGTGACGATGTTTATTTGTGTGAAATGTATTGGAATCACTGAAAAACCCAAAAAAACTCAATATAGGAAATTATTCGTAGTTATGATTTTGTGAAAAGTTTTTACTCTTTAATAAAATAAATCAAAGTGACTGTTATATTATTATATGTTTGTATTCAAGCAGAAAATAGTTGCACAATAATAATAAGAATAGCTTAAAGCTCGTTAAATTAACAGTAAGATGTACCACAATAAAACTTTGATATATCCTATTGGGGATCATTAACAAAGGCACCGGCAAACAATATATTCTTCTTGTTCCAAATCATATACAGGAATGGACGATCAGCTTGAAACTCTAAAGGCATCATCATCATTCTGCACATCATAACCATGGAGGTAGCAGCAGCCGCTTCACATCCTTCTTCGTTTACTTCAATGCACGCTTTGTGGAAAATATTCGACACATAAAGATCTTCGGGTGATTTTAAAATTTTACTGAAATTCGCCCCACTGCCAAAAGCTTTTGTAATTCCCAACTGCAAAATAGATTAATGAAGGCAAGAATAGTAATTTAAATTTATTTTATTAGTTCAAATATTTAGGAAAGCAGTATTTGATCCATTTCTCAGAACTTTTTTTATTAATTGGATCACCACAATCAGAACGGAACATTCTGTTTTTAGAGGCTCCCACCCCCTTATCAAATTTTTTAAGAAAAACCACTCTGCATTTCTACTTGAACAGAGCATTTCATTACTCAATATTCATTTCAGTAGTGTATTTTTTTAAATAAAATTGTTTGATTTTCACTCTTTTACACGTTTTACTCAGGAAATATTTGGATTTTTGCAACTTAAGCGATTCTATAAAGATTCCCAACGTACATAAAACTAAATTTTCCATATGTCACATGTATTTTTTTACACGATTTTCTTAGTAACACAGTCACCGTGTAAAAAAAATTGGGTGTATAGTAAACTATTTGGACTATATCACTACTTGCAGGCTAGTATTTAAGCTATTAAGTTTTTCACTTCTTATGTACAGTTACGGCTTTTTGAATTTTAGGTGACGATATGTTAAAATAATCAAATTCAAATAAAAAAAAATTGCTTATTTGATTTTTCATTTAAGGTGTGTGTCTACATATCGTGTAAGTTACATTTAAAATATTTTACACTAGAAGCAAAAAGCCAGTAGTCCTTTGACTTTTGTTAATAAATTCGATATTTTTGGGCAAACACGGATAACAATATTGTGAGTATATGGATTTCCGGTAATAAATACGCCTCATTGATACTTTTATTTTTATTTTTTTAAACAAACACAATCCACAAAGCGATTAGCTTGTCTGCGAAAAACACCCAGGGTCTATGGTGGGAATCGAACCCACGACCTATGGACTGAGAGTCTAGCATCGCTACCACTCAGCCACAGGGGCACCAAATTACAAATTACATCATATAAATAAAATAAAAAGATTTTGAATTTTTTGCAAGTTTATTGTACATCATTTAACATTTGCTTACAATTCATATTTTTTTATAATACTATTGATTCAGTCGCACTTAAAAGGAAGCGTACAAATGGGAGCACAAGACGATACTGAAACTTAAGGCCCAATTTATAAAAATTATTAAGGCTTATTAAAGTGTTTATAAAACAGATTGCCATACAAAATCTCTTTTTATTAAGCTTTTAAGAAGCCGTACTAAATTTTACAAATAAGGACTTTAATTTACTCGTATAAGAAGAAAGTTAAATTTACTAATATATTTTTTGTTTGTTGTTTAAATAAATGCTGACTGTTTATTGTCATCTAAGGCACATATGTATATTAATTAGGATTATTCAACCGTACATCGATATATTGCATTAATTTGCCTTATTTTTTTCAATTAAATATTTAGATTATTTAACTGTAGTTTACATCAGAGTTTTTACTGCGGAGCATCAACAAAGGCACCAACAAACAATATATTCTTCTTGTTCCAAATCATATACAAAAATGGGCGATCGGCTTGAAACTCTAAAGGCATCACCATTCTATACATCATAACCGTGGCAGTGGCAGCAGCTGCCTCACAGCCCTCCTCATTTACTTCAATGCAAGCTTTATGGAAAACGTTCGATATAAAAAGATCTTCGGCGGATTCTAAAATGTTGCTGAAATTTGCGCCATTTCCAAATGCTTTAACGATTCCCAACTGTGAAAGAGATTCAGAGAAACGGGAATAGTAATTTTTAAGCTTTATCTGATTTTTAATCGAAAGTTTAGTTCACATCTAATTTAGGTTGTATAAATAAAAGATGTTATCAAAAATTAAACAAATCGCTTCGTGGGTTGTGTCTGTTTAAAAAAAAATAATAATTTTTGAAGATAAGTTAACTAAAAAGTGATTCGTTACGACTAATTTTTTCTGAATTTTCTGACTTGTACTACAAATTAACTTCCTTATGTATATGCTTAGTTAGTTTTAATTATTATTGTTCGAACTTTATTTGTTTCTGTGTTTATGATTTGATTAGGCTAAAGTTCGTATCGCTCTGTAAGACAAATTATATATATGCTTAATAAAAGTTTTATGAAATAAAAAGTACTCCCAAATGAATCACCCTTTGTTATTAATAATTCGAACTTTTTAAATAACATAACTTTTCTGCATAAAATACGCGATTAGATATTGCTGCTGCTAATTTTAAGTATGACATACATATTTTCGTGCGTGTTTTTTTGAATGTATTTAATAAAAAGGCAACTGTAACGTTAGCAGCAACTTGGGTTGTAGAAAAGCAGATTAGTCTTCAGTGGTAATGGAAAACTCAGTCACCCGAATGATACCATAAAATTGGTATTATATCAACTCTTTACCACGCTGGAACATCACCCATAGTTGGTTTCTACTAATTAAGAGTGCAGTATTTGAACTTCGACTCTAAAATTTTTAACTTACTATGTAAATAAAATCTAGAACAAAATTTTAGTAATCGAAGTCGTAATCAGGTCTGATCAATTAAACTCTTAGCGTAAATCGGAAAAGCGAGAATTATAAATTTATATAATATTCTCACTAATATTAAAATAGTATATGAAAAGTAAATTAACAGCCTGTTTATAGAACGACCATTAACGAATTTACTCGTTAAAATGTGAATGTTTTTCACTTTTGCGTTTACGAAACCGGGCAATTATTTTTGGGTTATGTATGTAAGGAGATTTGTATTGAAAGTAACGTTAAATTTGAACGATTGAAAAATTTCCTCGGAATTTATACTTATTTGAAATTCAAGTACAATGAACTAATAATAAGACCCCTTTCGCACGCTTAAACTTCGCTTTGACAAAGTTTTTTAAATTTTCTTTCAAAAACTTGAGCGCACGCAACGTTTACTTTAAAACATTTTTCACCACGAAAGATACTATAGCCCAATTCACAATCTTGTGCAAATGGTCTTGCATCGTTGCATGTGCAAAATGGTATAGTATATTGATACTCACCAATTAACAATTCTTAGTGGTGAGTATCAATATACTACAATTTTGCACATGCTACGATGCAAGAACATTTGCACAAAACTGTGAATTGGGCTAAAGGCTCAGTTAGCCGACTGTAATGTAAAGTAACTGCAACAGTAAGAAACAGCTGATCGATTTTGTTATGTGAAAAGTAATGAAAATGGTTATAGAGATGTAATGTAGCGTAACCTACTTTTCTTATAAAAATATCGATCAGCTGTTTTCTACATTACAGTTACTTTACATTACAGTCGGCTAACTGAGCCTTAATGCAACTTTACGAGTACAGCAAAGTCTTCAAGAACAATCTCGAAATGCACCGAACGTTGTTATTTTTGATGAGTCGTGCTAAAGTAACTTTGTGTAGACTAATTTTAATACAAAAGAACGGAAATTAGATATAGAATTATCATACTTAGGGCCATTATTATAACTTGAAAGTTAGTTAAAAGTAGGATTTTATTGGATGTATAAAATATTTATCATTAACAAAATTTTATTTTAACCTAAAGTGAGCGATAAGTTACAGGCAAGTTTATCCTACCTGGTAAGTTAAATCCAATTTGCAATAATGAAAAGCTTTCTATACGCCCGATAAAATCCTACTTTTAACTAACTTTAAGTTGTAATAATGGCCCTTAGAATTATAGAATAGAATTATGTGTATTTATTTATATTTTTAACGCGACCGTAAATAACTAAAAGTATATCGTAATTACTGTACGGTTAACATCGCTTCTTCAACCAAAATCGATGAGAACTCGACCATAAAAATAAGTAAAGAATGAATTTAAATGAAACACAATTAATAACAAAAATTAAAAATTTTAAAAACCCCCGACTTTTTTCAGAAAAGATGTTATATCTTCTAAACGGCTGGACCGATTTTCTTCAAACATAGCTAAGAACACTCTCGATCAAGTCATCTTTCAAACAGAAAAGACTAAATGAAAATTGGACACACAGATACACAGTTACACAGATACACAGTTACACAGATACACAGACACACTACAAACTTATAAACCTCCTTTTTTAGTCGGGGGTTAAAAATGTATTACAGTACGAATAGACGAGCAATTTTTATTTCTGAACATAAGAAATAACGTCGGAAGAATGACGTCACAAAAAAGTTTGTGATCAA
Source organism: Tachina grossa (assembly GCA_949987645.1). Classification (NCBI taxonomy): domain Eukaryota; kingdom Metazoa; phylum Arthropoda; class Insecta; order Diptera; family Tachinidae; genus Tachina; species Tachina grossa. The sequence continues at coordinate 43,572,094 of OX465278.1, read as the reverse complement.
ACTTATTTTTAAGGGTGGCTAGACGTATAATGTTAAAACCCAAAATTTAGGTTGTCGTATGCATACAAAGTGCGAGTTTTTCGTTTTGATTTTTTAATACTTCTGCCACAGAGCATATATTTTGTGATTCTGCTTGATTTTTTTTTTTTTTTTTGTAATAAACTTATTATTATTTTCTACGGAAATAGTAAATTTGACAGCTTGTGAAATTGATTATTGAGGGGTTTAGCTGGATCCTATGCGCATTTCACTGTTGCTAATGCAGATCATCAGGGAACCTTTACCCAAAGCTTCTTAGAACAACTAGAGTTATTATATTATAAACTTTCACTTAAACAAATGAGAAGCCCAGAAAAAACTAAATGAAAATCGGTCCAGCCGTTTGGCCTGTACGTGGACACGGACAGACACACAGATACACAGACACACACTACAAACTTATAACAACCCTTTTTTTAGTCGGGGGTTAAAAAGGAAAAATTATAAACTTTTTAAAAATTTTATGAAAAAGTCTTCGATGAGGAAAATAGCTCTGGAGTCGTCGTAATTATTTCTTGAGTACGAACAGGCTATTGTATGTTGTGTGGCATTCGAGAGTTTCGCCTCTCACTCGCACTTGTTAATGGTAATCAATAAACTGTAACCGTTCACATGATTGCCGCACTTCGGTTGCATTTGATTGCGGCAAATGAGCTCAATGTTGTTTTCGATTGTCGTATGGGGCAATAAATTGATGAATTGCGGTAATCGTGTAATTCTACCTTATCCCTTACATTAATTTTGTCATATTCTCCATTATCAAGATCAAACTTTTTACTAAGATCACAAGAAGCTCCAGAAGCGGATATTGGAAACACCTACTCTCTACATGAAGGAAACCCCTGAAGGGATGCCTCGCAATATTACTTTTGTATTACCCAACAATTTCTCGAAGAATACAATAAAAAAAAAATCTTCAACAGAATTATTTTGAAGTATTAAAGCAAAATGTACTCAAATATTATTGTTTGCTGTTTTAACAAACACACCACATCATCAAATCGGTATGCAGAGCAATGATTTTAATTACCTTAGGATAAGAAATAAATAAATAATGTTTGCATGGGTATAAAACATATGTATTTGTATAAGTATATACATATGTATGTATGTATGTATGCATGTGCATGGATGAATACAAAATTCCATTAAGTAAAATACTAATTTTCTTCAAATCGATTTAAAAGCACTAAATCATATACGAATGTACAGTTGCGTTAAAAAAAATAGAGATGCTTTTCCCGAAAAAATTTTATTAAAAACTTATTATTCAGACCAGAAGGGTCACAGTTTTCCACTAAAGTGATTAGTTTTGCTTCGTCCATTATGTTATGTTTCAATATAAGGTGTGTTTCTTTACTCTACATTGGGATCCCGCGGGATCCCAATTTGCACTTAAAGCGTTCCAGTACTCGAAAATTGGGTAAATGAGAGAGGTTTTGTGAGAGTAATGTTCTTCTTCTTCTTGTACGAAACAGCCCGTACTTTTTCTTCGTGCTAGTTTGGCAAACACAAAATCAAACAGCTGTTTGAAAAATAAACAATTACAGTAGTTTTGATTTAGCTGCCTTTTGTTTAAGTGCACTTTGGACTTAACTGCTTAAACTGATAAATTTCACTATTCTTTAAAATCCCATACAAATTCGTTTTTTAAGTGCACTTTCTATACCTGCACATTTAAGTAGGGATTGGTAAATCGATTTCGATTCCAATCGAAAACCGATTTTATGTTTAAAAAACCCGATTTTTTGTAATCGATCTTACGTCTGCGATTATATTATTATTCTATTACTGAGTAAAGAAGATTGGTTTGATAACTAATATTGTTCATCTTTATTCCGTAGCTTTTTGTCGACATCAATGCCAAGACAATATCGAAAATATGACACTTTCTTTCTGTAAAGGCTAGAAAATAGCAAGAGTCGGTTAAAAATAAACAATTACTGAAAAAAAATAGTACTTAAGTGCCCTATTTTGACATTGCCTGACGTTGATGTTAACAAGAACAAGTAAATAGGTGCGTTTGAGTACTTTTCCAGTAAAATCCAGTAACTGAGTAAATACTGAGTAATTTAAAGAAATTACTCTCAATAAAAAAGTTTGCATCTAAAAATACGCGAACGGAAAAATTGCAAATCCAGTAAAATATATACAACAGCTGATTACCAATTTTGGCGCTAAAAAAACTATACACATGAAATACACGATAGAACATTTTGTTTAATAATAAAAGTAATAGATATGGACATATGTTTTTATTCAAACTTATTTGGCTGGTCCACGATGTCGACAAGAAACTTTCTATAGCTTACTTACATATATTGAAAACAAAAATAAACTTTCTTATTTTGATTTGGTTTTAAATATACATATAACTAAGCGATAGAAACTTTCTTATCGACATCGCGGGTCAGGCCGTTAAAGTTTCTAAGCTTTTTACCCTGAACGTGATAAGTTATTAGGATGACATATTCAAGACAACGAAAAACTGGGAAAGAATTTTAAAAAAGTAGACAAAGTAAATTTTCTTAAATGTTTCATACGGTAAACCAGGACCCGTCGACACGACGATATGTATAAACAAAAATTTCAATATAACAATCTATTAACTTTATTCACGTTTAAAACAATCGGTTATGTTCTGAATTCCACTGTTATTATAAATACATATCGCTCATTTACTTCAATAGTGGCATAACTCAAAAAATTAGTTTTTTGAGTTAATAATGCAGAAAGATGCAGCATTTCGTATTTTATCTTGTGTAAAAATTTCATATAAATAGCTTGTACCATCACCTCCTGAGAGAAATTTTTTTTTTTCATTTCTCCATTGAGTTGTATGCAATTTGAAAACTTAAAACGCGTTTTCTGCAAAACTGGTTTTTTTGAGTTGTGCCACTATTGAAGTAAATGAGCGATATATACATACATATGTGCATACATACATATTTCCAACAATTCTATGGAAGTTCCTCACGCTTTAATTTCACGTGGAATACATAACATTATAGAATATTTTTCTAGCATCAAACTTATAACTTAATACCTAGATTTGTTTTTTGTTATTTTAAAAATTTCATCAAAAATTAAAAATTTTTGTTTCCCTTTGCTTTTGTTTGTTTATTTTTAAAAACATATGGTTTCGTTTTACTGGATTTTATTGGCAAAAATTTGTCCAGTAAAAACTTGCATTTACTCAGTAAATGAACTGTCATTTTTCTCTCTCAATTCGCCCTCTCACTTACTGGATTTTGTGTACTCGAACGCAATCCAGTAAAAAATAGTAAAAATTTGTACAAATTTTTGAGTTCTCGAACGCACTTAATGTGACTAGTTTAAAAATTCTGAAATTTATTTTGTGTAATATAAATAATTGCTAAACTAAAGCAAGTTTGCGTATAATTTTAATTTAAAAATTCAGCTTTAATATCTAATATGCATTTACATGTGTATGTACTTTACTGAGTTTAATGTGTTTCGGTAAATTAACTTTGTGTATTTTTTATGTACATAAATATGTTAACTTTTGTTTTTGTTTGTTATTTGAATTTTTATGAATAAAGATTATTTTGTTTATAAGCTAGCCAATTTGTCTTAAACGATTTTAAAATCGATTTTCACGTGCGATTAATCGATTTCAAAAATCGAAATTAAAAAAGTCGATGGAAAAATCGAAAATCGTTCTTTGAAGATATTTACCAATCCCTACATTTAAGGTAAGTGCCCTAAAATTTTGGTAATTTTAAAAGATTTGCATACAAAAAATCAATGTTAGCTGCACATTGACTTAACTGCACAAAATATATTTTTTCTGGAATTATTAACATATATATATATATATATATAACGCATTTAACATATTTTTTTGGCAGTTTTAAATTATTCTCATATAAACATTTTAAGTTAGCTGCACACATTAAATAAATGTTGCTACATAAGTATGCAACCATGTCTGTGTATAAAACTGAAGTCAAAAATTGTATAACTGCACATTTAGGCAGGTAAGTGCATTTAAGATAACAGCATTTTTGACTTATCTGCACAAAAAGTCGTGCAAAGTTGATTGTGCAGCTAAGTCAAAATTACTGTACAAAGAAAAATTACATTTGCCTTAACACTAAAAAAATGGAAAAATTTATGAAAGAATGTTTAAAATCTAGTGGCAAGCAAAGTTTTATAAGTTTTTATATGAAATTAAGATAAAATAACCTATATAAATATGTTGAATCATGTAAGTAAATACGTGCGTGTGCATGTACATAAGTATTTGTTTAGTTATGTGTATACGTATGTATGTATATGCATACATGCATTGACGTTTATTTTCTTGTTAAAATGTTGGTTTTTCGCGTTCCCGTAATTTTGTGCATTTTTGTATATTATTGAGCGATATTATAGTTTCCTCTCATTGCGCTGATTTACATGGGCATAATTGTGCTGGCATAACATGCCAGTTTGTGGGTGAGGGAGGCAAAGAGAGTGGTTTTGCGGTTGGTATAACTTTTCAACCAGCTTCAACCCCGCATTAGTAGCATAAAACCAATACACACACAACTTAAAAAATAGCAAATGTTAAATGAATACTAAAAACACTAACACACACACAGCTGTGTATACGTATACATTTTGTGCCAGATGAATTAGTCTCGTGTAATTTGGAAAAGAACAAAAATTATGCGGTTCAAAAATTGTTCTCATCTAAACTACCTCATTTTACCGAACTTTGCCCAAAAAGTAAGGAAACAAAGCTATAATTTTATGCTTTTCTTTTAAAAATTAAATTTTTTAAATTCTAAACGCACAATCACAATTTATTTAAAATTTTTTTATTTAATTTACGCTGTCACAACTAGGTACTTAACAATTTTTTTGATATTGAACCGAAACAGAAAAACTAACGACTTGTATAAGATTTCTATAAACAAAAAAGAGTCAGCTGATTCGTAACAGAACAGAAAGTAAAAACTAAAGCCAGAATTAGACTAATGAATCCTTAATTCTGTTTTTATGACTTAATAAAATTCATAATAAATAAAAACTAGACATACTTAGTATCAGGGATCGCAAATAACGATTATTTTCCAAATTTAAACTAAAAAAATTCACAATAATAGAGAAGAGATACGTGCACAAGGGATATACCACGATACTCCATGTTACATGGACTAACTATATATGCAATGATTTTTATTTATTCTTCACAAAATAACATTTATTTCTTGATTTTTATTTATTCCTCACAAAATAAGAGTTATTTTGTGAATTTTATTTATTCCTCACAAAATAACAGTTAACTTGTGATTTTTATTTTTTTGTTCAAAATTTTAAAAATAATAAACTATAAAAAAAGCAAATTTAATTATTTCTCAACTAATTGCAATAAAAGGATACATTTGCATCACACTGAATGGGTTATAAGGCCATATAGACTTATTCGGGAATTAATTGGAGAAATAAATAATTTTGGCTTATTAAAGCTAATTTATAAATAAGAGCGTTGCGTTAGCAGCAGAGTTCCTATATATTCAGTACATTATAAGTATATTTTATGTCCGCAAGTGTATTGTAAATATCGCACATTTACTTCAATAGCGGCACAACTCAAAAAAAGCCAGTTTTGCAGAAAACGCGTTTTAAGTTTTCAATTTGCATACAACTCAATGGAGAAATGAAAAAAAATCTTCTCTCAGGAGGTGATGGTACAAGCTATTTATATGAAATTTTTACACAAGAAATGCCGCATCTTTCTGCATTATTAACTCAAAAAACTCATTTGAGTTATGCCACTATTGAAGTAAATGTGCGATATGTACCCTGCTGCTAGCTAATGCAGGTTTGGCTGTTAATTCTATTTGATAAACGTTTCGCTGTTAAAATGAAATTATTTCTTCCTGCTGAATGTACTGCCTGCTTATTTCAAATTATTTTATATTATTTTCCACGAAAACAAAAATTTTGCACATAAGTTTCAAATAAGTATACATATGTACGTATTTATATGTACACACTTATGCATATGTAGGTACATAAATAAGAATTTATCTATAATTATAAATACAAATATACCAGATACGAAATGCTTTGAAAATTCCCCATCTACCTATTATTTCTTTTTTTATTATTTTATATCAGAATAAGTAAATATTTGCAAAATTGGTGATTAGACTAACTTTGTACAAACATTTACCAATACCTTTAAATGTTTAATTACTTTTTCTTACCTCTTTTAAAACTTTGCTCAATTCCACATCGTATTCCACCTTGAATTTGGGGAATTTCACCACCACCTCTTCGGTGTTTATTTTCTCAGCCAAATCCACCAAATTAATATCGCTCAACTTTTTAGCCAATTCCTTCAAACCTTCATGTTCGTCGGGCAACAAAACAAACATACTCAAATCTGAATCCTTGTATGGCATTTCCAAGGCCGCACAACGCAAATCCTCAAAGTAGCCATAACCAAATTTGGCTTTTTGGTTCATATACTTAATCTTAACCGATTGATTTTCAGCTGTCCAGAAATCATCTTCTTCTGTGCATGATTCATCGAATTTCTTCTCCCAGTCACCTTTAAAATGCAAGGCATTTAAGAGCACTAAGCGAGTGAGGGAGTTCAGACAATTGGGTTCGACTAGATTTTTAATTTTGCCAGCTGTTTTATTTTCTACCCAAGAGTTAATAGTTTTAGAAGCTTCCTCGTTTTCAGCAAAATTAATTTCCTCCGCTTCAGCGTGATAGTTTACTTTGGTAGTATTGGCATATTCGTCCTTAAGATTGCAACCTTTCTGCACGTACACTTTATTGGCTATTTTCAATAGATCACTATCTTTATATTTTTCCAAAACAAATTGAACAGTTGCAGCAACTTCTGACGGAGAGTTGGAAACATATTTCATAACTTTAGCAATTTCATCGGCGGTTTCTCCTTCAGCACCGGCAAACGCCAAAGCTAAGCAGGTTTGTATTGAAAACGGAGAAAACACAATGTTTTCTTTGACACCACCGGCAGCTAATTTTTCGAAAAGTTCCACTGTGAATTGAGCACCACCTCGAGCGAATTCCAAATTAAGATCCGACATTTTACTTTCGTCACTAAAAATTTTAAATATTAAAGAATATAATATAACTTTCCTCGGCCAAGGTATGTTACGGAATGTTTAAAAAAAACCAACTGTAGTCATAACAAATAGTACGTGTTTTTAACGCCTTTAATTTCTTTCCAAACACCTCGCCACACACTAAATGACTCACGCATTCATTGTTTATCTACAAAAAGTTTGCTGCTGCCACTGCTAGCGCCTGCGTTAGCGTATTTCCAAAAATTTTGTTACTTTTTATTTAAATAAGAGCTTTAATTATTTTCTGCTTTATTTAATTTAGTGCATTGTTATTTGGCATTTTTTGCATAAGAGAAATAAGAAAACTCAAGATTAATACAATTATTGTTTTGTTGTATTTTTATCATTCAAATTCTCTTTTTGTTTAATTTGACTAAACGTTTCTATATCAAATTCATATTTATTTTTAATGCACGTATATTATTAATAAACTTATTATTATTTTATTTTGTAACAGAATCTTTGTTTACATTGTTTGCCGAAGCGTACAGTTATAATCGGCTACCATCAGAGTGCTGCCCAGTTCGACTTTTCAAGAATTGTAAAGGCCAGGGTTCGCAGTTTTATTTTATGCCTTATCCCCATTTTAAAATTTTTATCCCTAGGAATGCCCACAGTTTTTTGAAAATAAAACCATGTTTTATACAAAAAACTTGCATACATTTATTTATTGAATTAAATCGATTTTTATTGAATATTCTTTAAATTTATATTTTTGTGCTTTGAGTTGAAAAACTCCAGAGTCAAAATCTTCAGGTTCATTAGCTAATGAAACACGTTGTTTGTATAAAAAAGTTTTAACATTTGAAAATGTGGAATAAATTTGTTACAATACACTGAATAACTTTTAAAGCGTATATTTATTATATATTTTCATATGTTCAAATATATATTTGCATCAATTTCAAAACGTTAAAAATACGTTTATATATTTTCTATTTACACATGCAATTAATTTTATTTTTATGGGTTAACATTCAAAATTTGATTCACCATAGTTAACAATACACAATTTTTAGACTTGTCAGATTTAGGGCCATTATTACAGCTTGGCGTTAGTTAAAGGAAGGATTTTATAGAACGTGTAGAAAGTCTTTCATTATTATAATTTTGCTTTAACCTAATGTGAGACATAAGTTAAAGGCAAGTTCATTCTACCTGGTAAGTTAAAGTAAAGTTGTAATAATGAATAACTTTTTATATGTCCTATAAAACCTTGCCAAGTTGTAATAATAGCCCTTATAGTTTTATTTATTGAAATTATTTCCGATTTTTTCCTTCAGCTGAGTGCACTGGTAAATGACCAAATCAAAACGCACATATTATTCTTACTGCTGCAAACCAATAACCAACTGACGAATTTTTCAAGCGCTGTATCTTCACAACATAGAGAAAAGTAATTTATGCTAAAGTAAATGTATATGTACATAATAATAAAAATTAAATGAAAATTAAAGAAAAGTAATATTTTATAAAGGTCACAATTGCCTGGTATATTCATTAAGTATAACTGGTCACCTGTCTGTAGTATTCTTAGGTGTAGAGCTCTTGGAGAATTTTACTTTTGTAAATTTACATTTATAGAAAATTATGCATGTGTACAGCCAAATTCATTTATTTTCTAATCTAAAATTACAAATTGCGATAAATAAGATATGTTGAGAATTCCGTGACCAAACAACTATAGGAACATTAATTTTGTTTCAGTTGACGGAAAAAGGTTTTCGCTTGGTTACAATATCTCTAAAATAGAGAATAAATGTAAGAATTCTGTATACTTTTTTTTGGAACTTCCGTAAGAAAATTTCTACCAGTCTTTAGTTTGGAAGTGTTAAGGTGAATTCACCCATTGTTTCGGAACAAAATTTTTGTCTGGAGAAATTTTTTTTTAGTGTTTTTTATGGGAATTGTTAAAATTTGCGCTTAAAATGTTTAAACGCACTAATAATCCCAAATTAATATTTTACTTATTAAGTAAAATATTTTTTTATTAAAAATACATTGAAATTGATTATCCAGCTAAACCCCTCAATAATCAATTTCAATGTATTTTTAATAAAAAAATATTTTACTTAAAAAGTAAAATATTAATTTGGGATTATAAGTGCGTTTAAAAATTTTAAACGAAATTTTTTTTACTGAGAGTTTTTGGCAAGACGATTCATCCATTTCGAACATTTTGTCTGGAAAATCAAAACTACCATATGAAATACGTGTGTAAAAGATGCGTATTAATTTTACAAGTGGCAGCAAAGCGGCAAATGATTACAATTTTCTGTGTCACACACATCTTTTTAATTGTTTACTGCAATGGTTTCGTTCAACTCCATACATATGGATATGTTGTTCTTAATTTTTCTTTATTTCTACTGAAATAAATACAAGTATACTCTGTTCTTTTATTATTAATATGATGTGGCAGCTCAGTTCAACTTTGGCTGAAACATTAAAATAGTTGGCAGCTCAGTTCGATTTTGTCCGGACAAAAATTAAAATTAAACCAATTCAAGTAGAAAATGTTCCGAAAAAATGTTGTTCTCTTCTTCTCTCTCTCTCAAAAAGAGAAACGTCAAACTCCATATAAAAAAAATTTGTCCGAACAAATATTTTGTTCCGGAAGAATGGGTGAATCCATGATACAATTATACAGGTAACCACGAAGAGCCAGCTGTTTTGCTTGTTTCATGATTTGATCTGCCAAATGGCGTACAGTGCCTATTAAAACTGTACTAATACAAACATGCTTTGCAAAGCCAAGAGAAAACGCAAATACATGTATATTGTTTTCTCTTGGTTGTCTTTCTTGTCAATCACCAAGGCGAATTCATAACAGGTGACCTTAACAGTCCCGATGATTATCAGGTGTTCGAAAACTGCTTAGACCCCAACTGTCAAAATGTCTTCTTTTATCTGATGTTTGTTTACATTTAAATTGAAAAAAATTATATCGTTCTTTATGTTTAAGAAATATATTTTAAAGTAAAAAGGATTATAATGTATGAATATTTATCACAATGGAACCCAATTGGGTCTCCGAGTGGAGGTGCGGTATAGCAGCACCCTTCCTAACCTATGCATTCTAAATTAACTCTTGCATAATGATTAACTCCATTAGTTTATTGATGATGATTTTTAAAAAATTGTATCGAATATAAAATATTTCTACCACATGTGTCTCGCCTAAATGCATGATAGCTTTTGGTACAGAATCTTGTATGGATTTTCGCACAATATAGAAATAAGATTTTATCAAACGTTCTGCATTCCTTGAGGCAAAGAATTAATACTATTCGACGCATTTGCACGTCGTTGTGGTTGCTGATGTCGATATGGTTCCATTGTGTCAGCTTTTAGTAGACTAGGCATGTTTATGAAAATTGGATATTTATATAGACCAATTCAATGGCTCCCAAATTCTCAACCATGACATTGGTGGCTGGTAAACGACGACGCAATAACGTTGTCACCACATCAACAATTTTTCCGTGCAATTTTGGGAAACCTTAAATAGATATAAACATACATACATATGTATGTATACATATATTATAAATTAAGTTTACACATAGAAATAAATATTCAAGCATACCTTAACATTTCCTGTTGCACTTCATTGCCACAATGCGCGGCATATCCTCATGTATCAACTCAACACAACGCAAGTTCTTAAATGTGGGGGTAAGAAAACTCTTCCGGGCTCAACTAGTACTAGCTGACTTCTTATATATGTATGTAGGTATAAATAAGACGCACGTTTATTTGTTGTAAACTTAAGTATTTCATTGTACGTTTTGGTGAATAATTTCATGCATTTAAGGATAATATTTTGTTTAAGGCCATAATGGCCAGTAAAACACATTTTACACCACTGATTTCGCGTTAAACAAACCATCGGAGAGGCTGCAATAAGGCAGCAAGTAAGGTTTCTTTACGTTGTCCCAAAATATCAAGATCATTTAACTAGAACCGTCTTTCATAATTTTAATTACATTTATTTTACAAATATTATTTTCTGTGTTGTTGATAGTAGATGCACATGGATAGTAAAATGTGTTTTTATAAATATGTATGTATTGGTATTTTAGTCAACTGTTTTTGACAGATGGGGTTTTTGAAGACAGACGAATTGCATGTTGTTTTTAGTATTGTTGTATTGTTGTAGCGATAAGGTCACCTGTTATGAATTCGCCTTGGTCAATCACAAAACAGCAAAAAAATCACTGCTGTTTTATTTGTTGTACATTTGTTGTAGATTCGCGGCTACCTGTACTATTGTATCATGGGTGAATCCAGCTTTATGCAAAGTTATTTCTTCATATAGCCATCTGGCAGGCCTGTAATAGATTACTGTTCGCAATCTTAATTTTTAATACACCCTGTTAGTAAGTTACACAAACAAAAAACAGCTGTAAAAGAGTGAATAAAAAAGAACCTTGAGAAATGGAATGTTTTAGTTTATAATCTATTTTTTACTAAATAACTGATAAAATAACTAGTGTAATGTACCGTAAGTTAAAATAAATGTTGTTGTTATAACAAAGAAGCCATTGTTAAAAGCGTAAAATGATTAATAATTAAAAAAAGTTGGCAAAAATAATTTTTTTTTGTTAAAATGCAGCGCAAAAGAAGAAAATGATACGACAATTTTGCATTGAGATTTTGATCATAAAAGTATTTCATATGAATTTAATAACTGTAACTGCAATTTAATCATAAAAGCAATATAAGTGTAGCATTATAGAAAACTGAAAATATTAATTACTGCTTTCAATTTAGTAAAAATAACATAGACTGTATTCACAAAAACAAAAATTGAAGCAAATTGCAACTTCGAAAAGCGTCCATTTTCGACAATAAAGTTTATTTAATCACAAAAGACACATCAACATGAGAGGCATCGAAGGCAAAGTTGTTATTTTGGGTTCCAGAGGTAAGTGCATAAAGTTTCAATCAATAATTTTGACTTGTTTATTAGTATTTATGTAATTTCTAGCACGATTCCGCCATTTTTGTCTCCATTGCATCGTGCTCAGTAGCATTGTGATAAGTGGGACGCTTCTGTTCATTTTTCTTAACTACCAAAAGTTTTGTTGTGTTTGGTACAACTTTTCTTAGTGATGTACCTAAATTTCGATAGGGGTGTCTTTAATTTGGAACGGTTTTCTGTCTTCCTTTGTTAAACATAGCCGAGACGGGTATGTTTATAAATCAAATTTGACGTGGGATGACTAAAAATCCTTCCAGATTTTCGTAAGTTCTTATTATAGTATGACAGAAAATAAACTAGAACTTGTAACGGCTGGATCACATAACCTTACTTTTATAGTTATTGAAAAATTACAAGTCAAACGGTAAAAGTTGTTATACCACTGCTTTAAAGGAATGCTTTCGTAAAGAAAATTTTGAAACTGTTGCCATAAAAAACGTAAACATAAACATTGGAAGCCAAAACATACTTGGAAATTATTTCTTATTTGAATGAAATATTTATACCTCAATATAAAAAGGCCCTAACTCATTTTTTTGAAATCGAGATTTTTTGCATATTTCGATAGAAGAACATCTAATGTATCGAAAAATGCAAAAATCTCGATAAAAAATGCGACTTTCTATATTAACATACTTTACTTTACTTTATCATACTTTACGGAAGAACTGCCAATAATTCTATCAGGTGTGTTCTGTATAGGGAATGGTAAACTTAAGCTAGAAGAAATACCACATTTTTCTAGATATAGAAAAAAATTAATAATTATTACATTTGAACGTTAAAGGTCTTTCCCTCGAATTCATACCTATGTACATATCGTTACCTAAAACGCTAAACGCCCCATCTAACAAAAAATTTAAAAGCGACTATTTTATAAATTCCGAGCTAATTTTATCAAAAAACAAATCTGCGTGAACAAAAACAGTGATTTATTATTTATTTTATTACATTGGTAAAATTCACATTGAACGCCTCAATATTTTCGATTTTAATATGTATGTATGTACGTGTTTTCATCCTTCTGTAAAATTAGGAAAATGTTAGTGCGTTTTGCGTTTCAGGTAAGGATACGACGTATGTTTGAATCGAATCAAATTCAATACTTATTAAATTAAAATATCATACCGTACTTCATGCACAATTTTAAAAAGAAATAAATATTTCTTCATAATTCATATTAAACGTTATTTTTATCTGACAATCAAACTTTAAATTAAACCTAGCTCTTTTTTTCTGTTCTTTTAGGTGTTGGCAAGACATGTCTTGTTACCAAATATATTAAAAATACTTTACACAAAGACACTGGTCCATCAATAGCTGCTTCATTTTTCACTTGTAAGGTCATCTTGGATAATGTTAAAGTTAAATTACAAGTAAGTAAATTCCAACGTAAAAAAGAAACGATTAAATAAAACACTTCCACTTATTAAAAAATAAAAAAAGTAGTGTTAGTCACAGACACTGCAAATGTACTTTGTAAAGTATGTTTTAAATAAATAAAAATCACTTGCATTTTGTTAGTAGAAACGTATCAGCATAATGTTAAAATCACTTGCGAAAACAACATTTTGCAAACAAGATTTGACATTATTTCTGCCTGTTCTGTAAAACAAGTCTACTTAAAAACGCTCGATTTAGAAAAATTAAATCTACTAATAGCGATTTTTTTTCAGACTTTTTTGTAATTTTATATTTTTTAGAGCTTGAAATAACATATCTGAAATTAATTTAGTATATGTATATGATTTAAGCACATCAATTGGGCCATTATATAATTTTGAAAAACAAGAAATTTAATGAGAACATGGCCGATTATGTGGTTGGTATTTTTCGAAAATCTTTCCATAACAGCGAAATACTGCAAAAAACGGCCAAAAATTTACTTTTTTTTTTTCAAAATTTTAATTGAAATTGCATATAACTTTTGCCTTAATTGTGTCTTTGATACTAATTCTTCATATTTTTAATATTAAAAATTTTGTTCCAAATCCGACAAGATTTGACTTCTCCATTATTTATTTATTTATTTATTGGTTTCAGTCTATGAACAAAATGTCCTTTCAGACTACGATATACAATTTATCTTTAAAAAGCAGTTAGGATTGATAACTTATATACATAAGCATGTTTATGGTAAAAATTCTACAATACTAATAAGAAATGAAAGGCTAATTTCTGTAAGAACGAATTGATACATAAGTATGTATAATTAAACAATTATAAATAACAATATCATTTTATTACACTAAGAAGAAAAAGTTTAAAATCGATTTTATCTGTGCTGAATTCTACATAAGAATTCGATTCTTTTTGCAATTTACAATTAATTTCATTAAGAAACACAAAAGCACGAGTTAATGTGCCATTACGAGCATAATTAGTTCGATGAAAAGGAATATCAAACAATTTAACTAGCCTCAGGTTTCTAGGAGGTATAAAGAATGGTATAGAATAAGCAAATCAGGACAGTCAATGCATCCATTAATAATATCATAAATCAAAAGGGCGGACTGAAGTTTTCTACGTCCCTCCAGAGTACGTAGGCCAATAAATAGACACTTAGATTCATATGGAACAGTAGCTAAGTACGATAACGAGCGTGTAACAAATTTAACAAAAATACGTGAAGTCTCTCAATACGAGAGATAAGATTTGAGACATGTGGATTCCATATCACTGCAGCATATTCCAACTTAGCATATTCCATTAGCAGAACAGTGGACCAAGGTTGGTAAAAAAGCTAAAATTTAAATTTTTTTCTTGAATATTTGCTAAACTGTAAGCGAAAACCCATAAATGAGAGACTTTTTCTAGCTCTTGGATAAAAAAATTCACTTGCAAAACATCTTTTTTATCAGATTTCCGTTCCAAATTATCAAATAAACACATATGTATAACATTAAATATACGATCTCAGACAAAACATTTGTTTCCAAATTGGTTGACAAAATTTAATTGAAATTCTATGAAGAAACAATTTAAAGTTCTTTCACACATTTTGCAATTTTTTTGCAAACATTTTCTTTTCACCATATGAGACTGCTCGAAAGTTGTCTTAGACAAGTAACATCATTTAATTGAGCTTTATGTGAAGTAATTTAAATTAACATATTTCAGATTTGGGATACCGCTGGCCAGGAACGTTACAAAGCCGTTGCTCCAATGTACTACCGCAACGCCAATGCTGCCATATTAGTTTTTGATTTATCACAATATTCAACATTTAGGGAAATTAAATCATGGATACAGGAGCTGCATCGCAACGTACAGGATCCTCTGATTCTTACATTGGTGGGCAATAAACTGGACTTGCACTCCAGTCGAGCAGTGTCCCGCGAAGAAGCTTATCTCTTTGCCAACTCCGTGGGGGCAATGTATTTTGAAACATCTGCTGAGGCCGATCAAGGTCTGGAACAGGTCTTCTTTAGCACTGCCTTAGGCTTACTGCGCTTAGCGAATGAAGGCAAATGCCGTTCCATCAGGCAATTTAATTCATGCGATTCGATCTCGGCCTATACCAACACTAATACCGCGTTCAATTATACGGCTCAAGCAATAGGAAGTCGCCATTTTTATGATGATGGTGCCGTTATACATTTGCCCTCGGTGCCGGTTGGCATACCGGTGGAAGGCGATGATATTATAGCTACAGCAGAGGGACGTTTAGAGACACCATCTTGGAGTATAGAACACATAGCGTGGGGCGAAGAAGAACCCGTTAATTGGTGTTGCTAAATTTAAAATCAAAACCAAAAAAATCAAACACAACATGAAGTATAAAACAACAGTAGATACAAGAAAACAATTGTGATTTTTATTAAAACCAATCAACCAATCAACAAAGCAATTTTTTTTTTTTGAAAAGAAACCCTAAGAATCTTTATACAATACAGATATTATTTATAATTTAGATTTAATTATTATTATTATTATTTTCTATAAAGTCTTAATATTCTGTATGCATACATATGTATGTACATATTTATTTAACAACCTCTTAAAATGTGTTTTAAAGTATAAATGCCTTAATAATAAAAAAAAATTTTTGATTTATTGCCATTATTACAACTTGTCGGACCGATAAATTGGCTTTGAATTATAAAACCTTCATTTATTATTTTTTTTTATTCATTAAATCTTATTATTAATAATAATAAAGAAAAATACAAGTTTTAATAATGAAAAGCTATTAATGGGGCAAAGTTGTAATAATGGACCTTATAATAAAAGGTTTACGAAACTAATTGTCATACAAAATTTTTTTTATAAACCAAAATATAAAAATATGCATACATATATGAATTTTTCTTTCCAATAATTTATTTATTGCAAAATACAAACAGAAAAGAAAAGCGATTTTTACCAAAAATGCCCATCGAATTTATTCTATTTTTTTTAAATGTTTATTCAAAAAAATAAATTATTCTTAAGGTTATTAATTTCTTAAAACAACTGGTAATGGAGTGCTTTTAATTGATAAGTACAATTTTTTATCTTGGAAATAAATACACACATTTACATATTATACATACATAAATATTCATAAATTATATAACCTTTCATTTGTTTTCCACACATGTTTGATATAATCCTTTTATTCATAAGTAAATGACACATGTACAAATAAAACCTATACATCACTTGCTTAAATAAAAGACGTATTCAGTCGTATAAATACATACATAAATATTTATTATACCTAAATGATTTCTTTTGCCATTTACATTATTAAACAAAACATATTTTCAATAATGCATGTTTAATGAAACGAAACTTTATATGGGCATTTCCAGGGTGACGAACGTTACTGTCGTACGTCTTAATTGGGGAAGAAAACCTAAAGCAAATATTTTATTTTGTTAATTTTGTAATTTTCGTACAGCATTGGACTGGATTTATCTTAAGTGGTAAATCTGCATTTTTGCATAAATTGGTTTCTGAGATTCGCATCTATGAAAATGCAAAACTCTGCGAAATGAATCACGCTTTTTCTAAATCACAAAACTTAAATTGATCTGTACAAATTTCGCTTTGGGTTAGTGCTTGTTGCGTTGAAATTATTTTATAAATGTCTTGTATACAAGCAATAGTTGATACGTAACGTTACATTCGTTACATGACATATTTTTCCATAGTTATGTATTTGAGTCAAATATAAAGAATTGTATGTAATTATTTATTTAATACAAATCACAAGGATATAATGTATCTATCGTCTTACAAAATGCAAAAGGGCCTATCATCATTTTTAAAAAATTTTTGGCAAGTGATACATATTAAATTTAATTGAATAAGAGTGAATTTTAATCAGGAATAATTTCTTAATAGGGAGTAAGTTCTGTATTTTCAATTCTTATTGAATGAAATATTTTTATTAATTATTGTGAGTTTCTAAACAAAGAGAAGAAAAATTAAAATTAAATTCGTCTATGTTCTGGCATCCACATCGTTTTCACATGTTTTCTTGTGATTTCGGATGTTAAAAGACATGCTACACCTGTTTAAGTTGAACTTAGAAAATACGACTATTACTACGTTTATACACGCACTACTTGCAAATAAAAATATTCGGAAATAAATTAACTCACTGTTTATACGGCATAGTAAAAGTACACAAACTTGGTAGCCCTTCTATAGAAAAGTTACTTTTTTTGACAAAAAAAAATGTGTAAATATACAAAATATCAAATAATTATTTATTTTAATTGTCATTATTTGCTTCTATTAATGTTTTTTGTGCAATATTAATCCATTTATTGTTTTTTTGTTATCAAACATTTGTAAGCGTGGCAACCTCAAGCATTTTATTTGCAAATAGTGCGTTAATCGTGAATAGTTTTCTGAATTAGTAAGTCGCAATAAAAACAATAATATGGCAACAATTTACAGTTTTATTTGCAAATAAGCCCTGCGTATAAACGTAGTATATGTGTTCTAGAAGAAAACAATTTGGAAATGGACGATTTGAAATTTTTAGAGTTTTTCGTTTTCACTTTTGAACAAAAAACTCGTATTCTTTTCACTTGTAAACAGTCTTGTGAAAAAAACGAAACAAGAAAATCAAAAAATTTTAAGCTGTCCGTTTCCAAATTGTTTTGTTCTAAATTTGGATGCTAGAACACATACTATGAATTTGTATTTCCTAAATTTCAATTTAAACAGGTGTAGCATGTGTCTTAACATCCGAACTCACAAGAAAACATGTAAAAACGATGTGAAAGACATAACTTTGACGATTATCTGACCTTCATTTTTCTTTTTGTCCCGATATCTTTTTTTCTCACATGATTTTTTTTTCTCTTTTAGCAAATTGTCATCTTTGGTCAACTTTAACACCCTTTTCTAATGTTTCCGCAGTATTTCTTTTGTTTTTTGATCTATACTCTTCTATCTTTAATATGTCCCTTTTTAAATTGTTTCTATGACGCTTTTCATTTTCTTTTTTCTTTTCCGCCAGCTTTTTATCCCACTGCATAAAAAGATACGTTAACCCATGAAAATATTTTTTTAAAATAAAGTATTATTTACGATTATGACCTCTACAATCTTTGAATACTAAATAAATTATTTTTTTATAAATTTTAATTTTTTACCCCAAAAGGCATTTGTTTGGAAAATTTTTGCAAAGTGCAAAATATTTTTAAATTCTGTTCCTCAAACTTGTTTAAAATCCAACTTTTAAGACACCTGGTCCTGACGAGTCAAATATAACTATAAAATTTCATCCTTTTTGGAAACGAACGTTACATTGAATGATAACGAAACCAAAGTGGAAAGGATTAATGTTAAAGGATATTCGTTTATTTTCTTCATTTGTTCCTATTAGTTGTAGTTTTAAGAACATATTTATGGAAAAAGCACAACCACTACATACTGATTAATGTTTTGAACATTAAAGAGGAAATATAATTAAATATTACTAAGGGCCATTATTACAACTTAAAGATAACTAAAAGTAGGATTTTACCGGACGTATAAAAAACTTTTCATTATTGCAAATTGGATTTAACTTACCAGGGAGGATAAACTTGCCTGGAATTTATCGCTCACTTTTGGTTAAAATAAAATTTTGCAAATGATAAAGTTTTTATACATACGTCCGATAAAATCCTACTTTTAACTATCTTTAAGTTGTAATAATGGCCCTGAGAGTTAGAAAAATAGAAATTTATTTTTGGCAGCCTAGTTTTTCTTTACTACAACTGAGATGGCGTATAAATACATTACAATCAAATTATTTGAAGGGTTTTTTATGATACTATCGGTCAAGCAAAGCTTTTTAATAAAATTAAAATTGTTGGTCATTGGTTGGTTTACCTTTCCCTGGAAATGCCCATATGTGTTATTTGATTTTAAGCTTCGTATTAACAAGAAAAAAACAAACAGGATTTAAATAATTTATATTCATTTTTAATGTAAGTATAATAATATTTAGTTATTAATAAAGCATTTATTGTTTAAAACGTATAAACGTAAAGATTTAAATATTGTTGTTATGCCACTTGGAAGTGGAAGAGGACTAAAAGAAATATTTGCAAAATAGATGTTGAAGTCAGTGTATGAAAATAAACAAAAAACACACAGGAAATGCTTGTAAGGCTGAGTTTACATCTGGCATTTCATCTGTGTCATGTGCCCAAAAAAGCGTAACCACTAATTACTAATGAAAAACATAAAATAAAAAATAAATAAATAATAAATAAAAATAAAAAACATAAAATAAAAATTTAAACAAAAACTCCCAATTTTTCAAATTTGTCTTTATACCAAACCACAATTCTACTGGCTTCCCTGCAGTCAGACTGGGGCCAAGTGTCTCTATGTCAACACGAAAATTCTAGTAGTAGTTACATTGTCTACAATTTCTCTTCTATTCGTGAGTATAACCTAGGGTGCAAGTGCAAGTGCTAGTTCGAAAAACTCAATACACTCAAACTCTTTTACTAACACAACTACACTTTCGGCACTTGCAGTCTACTTCCAACTCAACTGCCAAGGAATTTTACAAGAACGTGACTTGTTTCACTTGCAGCAAGTAAATGGAAAGTTAGCTAACAGTGTTGCCCTATTAATACTTTAGTAGAAATTAACTGTTTCAGTGTAATGTTATATGAGTTTTTACTAATTTTAAATACATTTAAAAGCTAATTTAATATATATTTTCTTAAATTTTCATAAATCAAGCGGTTAATGAATTTTTTAGACATAAATAACATTAAAATAACACGATAATAATAATTTGGGATTATTAGTGCGTTTAAAAAATTTTAAACTTAAATTGTAACAATTCCCATAAAAAACACTAATTATTAACTTGACTGCACCCGGTCAAAAAAATACTTTTGTGGCAACACTCTATTCTTAAATAGCTGTTGTTGTTATTTACATTTATTTTCTTTTACATACTCTTACGACTACAATTTGAAGCTGAAAAAAAGTCAGCCAATGTAGCAATAGTAAAGTAAGAAAATAAAAAACATGTCGATTATTGAGTTCTTGTTTCAACTTTGTTATTTGTTATTGAGCTTCTCATTTGTTTAAATGAAAGTTTATAATATAATAACTCTAGTTGTTCTAAGAAGCTTTGGGTAAAGGTTCCCTGATGATCTGCATTAGCAACAGTGAAATGCGCATAGGATCCAGCTAAACCCCTCAATAATCAATTTCAATGTATTTTTAAAAAAATATTTTACTTAATAAGTAAAATATTAATTTGGGTTTATTAGTGCGTTTAAAAAATTTTAAACTTAAATTGTAACAATTCCCATAAAAACACTAATAACACGAATTAAGTTCAATACTATCTGGTTCCCCAAAAATTAACCTTTTTTATGTTATGGACAACTCTGCAATAAAAGGCAAACATGCAAGTTGCAAGACAGTCGGGCATTTGTATGAAATTTTCGTTGATAATACGTACACAGAGCTTGCATGCAAGGTACTTGCATGTGTAAACGCAGGGTTAAAGAAATAGAGAAAACAGATGTGGTGTATTTCTGGTGGATTTTGCAACAACTTGTCCATATACATAAATTTGTATGTACGAAAGGTATAGAAATGTAAAAATGTAATACAAATTTAACAATGTGTGTCAATATCATTCACAGATAGCAATGGTTTCTATTTACGTATAAACGGTGAGTTCAGTTTTTATATATAAGCGGAGTTCGATGTTTGATGCAAATTGTCTTGCGTGAGTGCAAATGCAAAATACCGTAGCTTTTCTTTGGATTGTGTGTGTATTTTGTAGTTGGATTTGAAAGCAAAGCTACGATATTTTGCATTTGTACTTACGCAAGACAAACATCAAACATCAAACAAACATCGAACTCCGCTATTGTTTTATTTGCAAATAAGATTTGCGTATAAACGAGGTATGTAAAAAAATAGTTGTTTTTTGATCGACTAAAATATGCTAATGCAGAAGGTGTATTTTCAAAGACATATTAACTCCTTTTTTAATAAAGACATAAAAATGAATGTTAACATAAATGAAAACAAAATCGTGTTAAAAACTTTACCAATTTTCTCATAATTTTTTAACAAGTCTTGAATTATATCTTTATAATTTGGGCTCCTTAAATTTCTTAGAAAGCCTGATACAACTCAAACAAATGACTTTCATGCTTTTAATTCATTTTCTGACAAAATCGAATCAAATTTAGAATCTTTAAGTAGCTTAGTAATTTGTAATTTGATTTTTAGGTGCTTTTAACCAAGTTTTCAATCTTAATTATTTCTTAAACAAGAGCTAACTTAAATGAATTCAGTGAAGTGCGACTTTGACCCGCGCACGAAGGGTTCCGTACGGACACTAGATATGTAATTCAATACGAACTTTAGCCTATATCATAAATAGTTTTGGCTTTTTTTCGTTTTTGGATTTTTTCGGTTTTGAGCGTTTTTAAGTTTTGTCGTTTTTTGCGTTTTTTTCGGTGTTTGGCGCCTTTTTTTAGTTTTGTCACTTTATTTTCCACGTTTTGTCGAGTTTTAGGCGATTTTTTAACTTTGGTGCTTTTTCGGGTCTTGGCGGGTTTTTTTTGGTTTTTTGGAGTTTTTTCAATGTGGCGATTTTTTTTCATTTCGGCGACTTTTTTCATTTTGGCGATTTTTTTTCATTTAGGCGATTTTTTTAGTTTTGGCGCATTTTTCGCGCTTTGGCGATTTGTTTCGGTTTTTGGCGTTTTTTCATTTAGGTGATTTTTTTTCGATTTTTGGCGTTTTTTCATTTTTGGAGATTTTTTCTTTTTGTCGATTTTTCGGGTTTTGTCGATTTATTTAATGTTTAATTTTTTTTAATTTGGTGCTTTTTTCTCGTTTAAGCGATTTTTTTGGTTTTTGGAGATTTCTTTTTGGTTTGGCGATTTTATAATTTTCCGTTTTTTTAGTTTTACCGTTTTTGAAAATTTCAAGACTTTGCCTCTTACGGTTTCCAAGATTTAGCAAGTTGTCAAAATTACATAGTCAAAATTGCATTAACTGAAATAGTTTCCAATAATGTTGGAATCCATGACGTTGTCTATTAGTTGAGTATGAAACTGTTTAACTTAAGAAACACTTGTCTGAATCAAATGGTTTTTCACAAACATTGAGTAGTTACTCTTTTTTGGGCAAATGTTTGCCAAGTATGACCGTACCTTAATACTATTTATATTTATTTATTTATTTATAGTACATATTCTGCAAAGTAAATTTGCAGAATATGGTTGCACAAAAATGGACGGGTGACTAAGACCATATGTCCATGATGTTATTAACAGTATTCTTAAAAATGTTTTTGTGACTGACTGTACACGACCTATGCCTTCACATAGGAAGTAGCGACGTGGTTATTAAGGAAATTCCACAAAAGAACCGCAAGAAACTCTCGAAGGCCAGTAAACAACAGTGGCCTGGTTGCATTTAAGAGATAATTGCCAACGACGCGTGATGTTGACTCGCCCAGAGCTGCTTTACGACTGAAACTACTATTTATATGTTAGGCGCCAAATTGGATTATGGATAAAATAGGTATTTTTGAACATATGTGAGTAAAATTTTGAGGAAATATGTATTTTGATTAAATTACTCACATCATAATCAATCAAAGAGTCCATTTTGAATTTTTGATTGTTACTGCCTTTTGGATTTTAGGTGACGATAAATGAAAATCATTTCTGATTTTCAATATGTTTTTGCGCTCTCCTTTATAATTACCAAAATGTGAATTGGTGTAATTTATCTCCCACCATAAAACATTTAGCTCAGCCCGCACTTACATCTTATTATTTGTTATGCAAGATTTGAATGCTTACATATTACTTATTATTAGTTCATTCATGTTGTATTAAAATTCCAACAAATCAAAAAAAAAAACAAAAAAAAAACAAAAATCCCTCCTAGGCAGATATTGTTATCAGCCATTCATTTACCATACATACATATGTACATATGTATGGATATATGTATGTATATATTTATGTATGCATATATGTATGCATGTATGTATGTAGATATTTTCAAACACATTTATCTGTCATCACTGCCACATATTTACCAGTTAACAATTTTTCTTCAAAAGAAACAAACCATTCAACTATCCAACAGAATCCATAAGCTAGAGAAGCCTCCTTAAAATTTATAGCATTGCAAATTCATTTCTAACGTTCACACTGTAACCGCATTTTTTTTTTATTTTCGAGTGCTGTCGGCGATGGTGGCAATCAGTTAAAGAACGTGTGCTTTATTCCTTTAAACATCCAGTCTCATATATTAAGAGTGTATGCTATTGCCTTGTATCGTATTGTAGACCCGTAAATACTTAAGGGTCGTAAATTAAATTTATGGTTACTAATCTTAAGATGTGCTTTACTTGTGTGTGGGCATGTCGTGCGAGTAGTTTATTGTTTTGTAAAGAAATTCCATACGCAACTATTTATGCTCGAATGGAATTACATATGCATATGTATAAATATATGTACATAGCTATGTATATTGCTACATTCATACCTACATACATATTTATTTATTTAAGCAATACTCTATAGAATGCGTATTTATATATTTTTACTTTGAATACCCTTCTCTTACCTTTTAACAGGTTTCACTTTGGTTTTGTAAGGCGGAACGCGTACCCAAAATAGTTGTAATGTTTGCTAAAATTCTTAAGAATACATTAAAAAAAAAACAAACACAACACTGAGGGAAAAAAGACGTTGCAAAACCAACAACGTTCGTGGTCAATTTGCACCCTACGTTGTCGATTTTTTTTTAACCACGCTGGTTGTCAATTCGTTAACGAACGTGTACAAATTGACAACAGTGTGTTGTCAAATATTGCTATTTGACAACGCACGTTTTCAACTAGTTTTGTTTCAATTCTTACCCGTTTGTCGTCGGCTATGTTTTTCTTATTATTAGTTTATTACCGAAGGTGAAAGGAAGCGTGTTTTCGATAACTAATAAAAAAAATGAATAATATGCAAGAAAATAATTTGCTGGAACTTGTAGAAGTTGATGGAGAGTACATGGTGGTTAGTGACACGTGTACTCCCATCATCGATGCTGAAGACACGAAGGATGATAATAAACTTGAGGAGTTCTTAAAAAATATTAATATGGAATCCATTCTTGAATTTTAATGTTTTAGCATCAAAAGTAACATTTCGGAGCTTGCCATACTTAAAAAGAGAAGACTTGAAGGAAGCAGTCTCACCACTAGGGCTACGTGTGGAATTCAGGGAAAAGCTCTTTGCCTGGAAGAAAACTGAGGTATTATGTTATAGTTTTTATAAACACAGTATTACAATATGACTATATTCTTAGCACGGAATTGATGATGAAACAATGTCAGTGCCATCCAAAGTGAGGGAATGGTGGAAACGTAATGAAACGGCTGCCACCACTCCAGGGTCAAACTGCTCCAAAACTGGCGGAACTCTTTCAAAGGTAAAAAATAACTATTTATAAAAAGCCTTGTAATAATAGTTGCATTTGATTTAAATGTAGGACTTTAAAACATTGTTGAGCGAAACATCAAAAGGGAAGTTGGCGGTGGAATATTATGATGAAAATAAAAAACTGGAAACACAACACAGAGGTGACATAATCAATGTAATTATTGAAGATATTTTAAATAGAGGCATAGTTCTTTGTACTCAAGACTACAACCGTTTATTGGAGGAAATTTGTTCAGTTTTTCCTATTGAATGTGAAATGAAGGTAATATTTTATAACTACAATTATACATAGAACCCCATATTCATAAAATTTGAAACGAATTTGAAATGTATTTTATTTAAAATTTTCCATACAAAATTTTCCTAAAATGAATTTCAAATTCATTTTATTTTTTTTTTATAAATATGGTGTTTCTACAACAGAAGATTTCCAAAAGTTTAAAGTTTTTCCAATCCTTTTAGGATTATTATTACATTTAACGAAAAGGAAAAAACAACGCAAGCGGAAAACTATATGCAAAATACCGGAACAGGAATTTAAAAAAAAGAAAGCTTTTGGATACAGAACCAACCTCTAGCACAAGTCCCATGTCATTACAATCGTCTATTAAAGAGCTTGTCGAAATCGATGAATCAGTTGCTTCTGCACTGAAAACTTCTTTAATAAGAGAATGCGACGATTGGGGCTCGGTTTGCGAAAAATGGAAAAGATCGTTTAACATACGGCAAAAAGACTTACAGAAATTGAATAGCCATGAGTTTCTTCTAGCATGGCCGAAATTATCTGATTCAAGAGCATCAGGATTAGTAAGTATTAATAATTTTGTAATTGACTTCTGTAAAAAATCATTTTCTTTTATAGGTCAATATTGATTTTGATTTAATGTATCCATTAAAAGGTCACCTCTTACTATCTAAATGGGACAAATTTAAAGAGAGCGTTCGTGATTTTTATGCAAAAAGTATTCATAACGAATATTGCAAGCAGATATTCGCAAATGTTGTGTCTGCGAACAGCATAGGTAAATTAACTATAATTCAAAAATAAATTTAAATTGTGGTATTCTGTATATAATTTAATTTAAATTATTTAATAAAACAAGTTTTAAAAAAGAAACCATGGATTTTAGTTTCTATTTTTATAGGAGTAGATTGGGAAAGGAACGGAAATTTATTTCCAAATAGACAACGAAGGGTGTCAAATTGTCAACGGCATGGTGTCACATTGACAACGGCATGGTGTCACATTGACAACGTCACGGTGTCATTTCAGCAACGATATGGTGTCAATTCGACCACATTTGTGCTCGATTTGACAACGATTGTGTAGTCAATATTTCGTTGTCAGATTGACAATGGCGTGTACAACTTGGCCACAAACGTTGTTGATACACTTTTGACACCGAATGTAGTCAGTTTGAGCACGTATGGTGCCATTTTTTCTCTGGGTGAAGCCATAAAATTTCATTACAACCATCTAAACTTGCTTTTTACAAGATATTATAAATACATTAATAGCACTGCTTCATACTTCAATGCCTGGCACTTATAAAGGGTGCTCCATAATTTGAATTTATGGGTACATAAATAGAAAATATTGGTTGTTTTTTTTAGCGTTCCATACATAAAAGGTGAAAAGGAACCCTATTGTTTTCGCTACGCTGTCCATCTGTCCCTCACAGGCTGTTTTCTGGAGAACCGTAAGAGCTACGGAATATGTAGAACTTTGGCCGCTACAACAACAAATAAATGATAGTTAAAAATTAATATATACCCATTTGAAATTTGCAAAGTTAGTGTATTTTTATACAGACTACAAAAATTAACACCAAAATTTAAAAAAAAAAATCTAAATTAAAGAGTACTCTATCAGTTAATGTAATTTTGACTATGTAACTTTGACAACCTTGTCGTATCTTGGAAACCGTAAGAAGAAAACTCTTGAAATTTTCAAAAACTCTAAAACTAAAATATACCAAAATTTAAAAATCGCCCAATCGAAAATAATCGCCAAGAACCAAAAAAAGAACCGCCAAAACGAAAAAAGCGCCAAACTAAAAAAAATCTCTAAAGCGGGTGCTAGACACATCAATATTCAGCTTCAAAATGTGTGGTTGTGTGCGTTTTTTTTTTATAAAAAATATCCATATGTGTGACTATTTTTGGTAAACAAACGCACACAACCACATATATTGAAGCTGAAGATTAATGTGTCTGGCACTCGCTTAAAACTAAAATAAATCGCCAAAAATCGAAAAAATCGCCAAAATTAAAAAAAAACGCTAAAACTAAAAAACCCCAAAAATCGTAAAAAGTGCTAAAAGCAAAAAAAGTTCGAAATATAAGAAAACCCGCCAAAAATAATGCCAATATCACGGTTCTCAACTAAATTCAGTTTGGTCGTCTAAGAGTAGACCAAACTTACACACGACCAAATTGTGTTTTATTGTTATGAATTACAACTGTTTTTAGTTGAAATTATCATCGCGTTGCCAACTTAAAATATCAAGTTTGACAGGAAAAAACACACAAGTTTTAAAAAAAGTATTGTTTTTAGTGTTTTAGTTCAAAGAAATCATACCAAATGGATACATACATGTGTAGATTTATTTTATGATGACGAAAACGAAGTCGCAATTATGGATGTGTTACGTAACAGAAGACAAATTTGTGCTGATTCCAACTCTCTTGAACTACCCAATGCAAGGTAAGAAATAATCAAAATAGGGAACGAATT
The DNA here is from genome assembly GCA_949987645.1 of Tachina grossa. Lineage (NCBI taxonomy): Eukaryota > Metazoa > Arthropoda > Insecta > Diptera > Tachinidae > Tachina > Tachina grossa. The sequence goes on along the minus strand of OX465278.1, from coordinate 43,544,272 downwards.
CTCTAAAAAAAATTATTTTTGAAGGTTTTTTTTTTAGTTATTTCCGGCAGAACAAAGAAACGTTTTGATATTTTTTGGATCACATAAAATCATATTTAAAGAAATATTTGTATGTGCCCGCTATACCGCCGATACTGAAACTGTTAGAAAATTTTGTTATTGAGCATAACAAATATCTCTAGTTACGATTTTTCCATTTTTTCTGCTTTTTTATTTCGCACCAAGCTATAACTAGAAAAACCCAACTACAGACCCAAATACTAAAAAGCAGTTGTGTATACTCAACGTTTTTCTCAACCAAACTTACGCAGAGTTGTAAATGACAGTGCCAAAACACAACTGAAAAGTCAACTGTTAATTTAGTGGAGAATGGCAATGCAAATTTATCAATTCCAGCCAAACCAATTTCAAAGTTGAAAACCGTGATAGGGGCATAAAAAAATCGCCAAAAACTAAAAAAGTTGCTTGATTTTTTTTAAATGTCTAAATAGGTAATATATTTGACTGCCCACAGAGAGAAAACCGAGAGAAATGTATAAGCGTATGTGCATTCATTTGTACAAAAAGCCGATTGATGTTCGGCACTCCTGCGCTTCTCGGGCCAGCAGTATATATATAGTATATATGCTTAAGTTTGTATAGTATTGCATATGTATGTAGTGTCCGTACGGAACCCTTCGTGTGCGAGTCACAGTCGCACTTCACTGAATTTATTTGCTTTAAGCATGTGCAATAATTAAACAAAATTTTTTTGGTTTTTTATGCTACTTCCTTTTGTGGGAAATAAAATATTGTTTCCAAGTGTTGACCTGTGTAAAGGGTTAAGATTTTCATAATTATTTCCCTTGTTTTATTAAGTTGTTGTCGTCGGTGCGGTATATTAGATACTTTTAAACGTTGATGAAAGTTTTATTTTTATTTAATGGTTTGTTTAAAAGGATACGTGTTACATTATTGTTTCCTTTCCTACTCTTTTTTGTGAATGAAAAGCTTCAAAGGGTTTTATTTGTAGATACACATGACGTTTTTGTCCGATATCGTTTCTCTTTTACACAAGCGATTTCTGTGGCAAGTAAATTTGAAACGTGCAAGGACACACTGTCCCTAAATGAACAAAAATATTCAAAAAGGGTCTCAATACATTTTCATTTGTGTGCAAATAAAGTTGCCAAAAAGAAAAGGAGAATAGCTTGGGGTTAGAAAAGTGGTTAATGAATTTAAGACCAATAAATTTAACCGCCATGAAGTTGTGAAATAGGAAGAACAAAGGTTGAACTTAACCATACATAAATAGAGCCAAGCCTATTATACTATTTTAATGTTTAGAATTTAGATTTTTTTTTTATTGAAAAGAAAGTTAATTTAATAAATTTGTACACATTGCTTCAGAATATTCAAGTCTGAAGTTTAAAGAAAACTAAATTATCTCTGAAAGTTTGTATCATGCAGTTTTATTTATCTTTATTAATAAATAATAAATATAACAAAAAATATTGAAATAAGTTCAAAGATAATGGTAATTTCTAAAAAAAAATTAATAAAATTGAGTGACACGTATTTTAATGGCAAATGCTATAAATGTAGTAAGTTTGGGTACAATCAAAAGACAATCACAAAAACAGTATCATTTATGGCATATACAAGTAATGTTTTTAAATCTAATTATTTTTAAACATTAATTAGTTTTAAACACGACGCAGGTACCAGTGATCATATAGCGAATGACAAGTAAATTTTCTCCAAACTGAAGTTACTGCATAACCCTGTTGAAATTTCGTGGCAAAAGATAGTCAATCTATTATAGCAAATTATATTGGCGAAATTAAAGGTTTTAGAAATGAAGGAGTTGAAATCATTATGAAGGACGTTTAATTTGCTCTTGCTTTGAGAGATAACTTATTGTCTGTAGGGCTGTCGGATTTATTTTCACGTTTTTCGCCAAACCCAATGTTGAAAATTGCCAAAATCGCCAAAGTCTCTTTTTTTAGTTTTTGACAATGAAATATGTATTTTATAAATTATTAAAAATTTATTTTATAAATTATAAAAAATTTATTTGTTCCGAACCGCTAAAATTCGCCAAAATGGGGAAAATATCGCCATTATATATATTTTGTTTATTTTTATTTAAAACAATGTAAAAATGATTATGAACATTAAAAGGTACAATGTTTGATATAAAGAAGATTTCGCGGTTAGTAGTAATCAAATATTGGATATATGTACATATGTATGTACATTTGTATGTAGTTGCAGTTCTATTACATATCTAAAACTTTAAATACTTCATCGTCAAGACATTCCACTTTGTCTTCTTCTTTTGAATACATCGTATGGGAATTGAACTTTCTCAACATATCTTGCGAAGGTATAAAAGAAGTGCAACATATGCTATTTACATTCATATAATTTATAATTCGTAATAACGCGTCAAGAAGTTCATATTGCATGCTATTTCGGAAGCGCGTTTTAGTTGAGTTCATTATTGAAAGTACCCTTTCAACCTAGGCATTACTAGTTTGAATTACCAGCATGTAAACTACAGCCAAAGCAAGTTCTTTAAAATGGTACGTACATACCTGCCGTATCCTTATAATCATATATTTTTGGCCAAAAACTGTTTTAAGTTAGATGGAATATCACTATTAAAATAATAAAATAATCTTTTCAATCCACAAGCGGTAATTTTGTCCATTGTGTTTCATAAACATCTAGCGGTATGTTAGGATTCATAAAAATCCTTAAAATATCTCTAACAACAACAAATTTTGTTTGTGGTAATGAATTTCAACATTTTGTAATGGAAAAATGTTCGTAAACTTTAAATATATTCATGTTTTCAGGAATTATATTTATTAATTCTTTCACGAGCATCTTAAAATATGAAAAACAATTTTCTTGACGTATTTCAATATCTTCATCTGCCATTTCAACATTGCTTCATTCAGTTTCAAATGCTGACCCAAAATAGATTGCTTTTAGTGGGAGAAAAGTGTTTGGTTATCAATAGCTATAATAACATTGGTTATCAATTTTTCGCTATTTTAAGTTTCATTCAAAATTGTTGGCTTTAAAATTTTTGAGGAAAATGATAGAAGAGTAGAATATAGATTCTGATTCATACTGCCTGCGTGCATGTTATCTCACTGAAATTCAAGATTTGAATGGTTTATTTCATTTACTATTGTATTTATAAATATCTAAAAAAAATCTTGTCTTTTCGTCACATAATTCTTTGTATATTTTTTTTTTGGCAGTCTTATCATTTTTGGCTGTCGAAATAAGTGAAAAATGATGTTTAAGCTCCACCCACTGCTCCAAAATTCGTCTTATAGCCGCTCCATAAGACAACCAACGAGTTGCAGAAATTTTAACAATTTTTCTAAAACGGTTGCTGTTAATACCAGTGTTAAATGTTCTTAGCACACCATCTACACGAGACAAATACCATAACAAAAATAATATTTAACGATTTTCAAGCCAATTTATGGCTTATCAATAATAGCCAAAAAAATTGCCAACTTTTTTATAAAACACCAAAATATCGCCATGTCGCCAAATGGAAAATTAGGACGCCAAACTAGTAGCTTAAAAGTCGCCACGTTTGGCGAGAAATCGACACATCTGACAGCCCTGGTTGTCTGTACGAAATCTTGTTAAATCAAAACTCAGAGTTAATTTCATGAAAAATACAACTGTGGTTTACCAAATTCGAAGATAATTACATCAGCTCAACTTTGTGGCAACCTTTATAAAGTAACTTTAAGTTTATAAAATGAAAATGCTCTTTTGTGTGTTGGTATCACAGTTATGGATAATTAAATAAAGCGAAATCTAATTCAAGATAATGTTAAAATAAAAGAGATTAATTTTTGCGACATTTGTACTGAAGCTTAACAATGTAAAGACCCCTTTAATGGAACCAGAATGAGAGCAACTCGCCTACTTCAACGTACATATGTATACATTCTGATGTTTGTGGTCCAATAACACCAATATCCTGGGATGGGTCAAAATACATTGTTTCTTTCATATATAATTTTAGCTATTTTGTCATAATTTACTGTATAAAAAAAGAAGTCGGAAGCCGTATTGTAGAATTATCACACTACACATTGAATGTTTTAAAGAACACTGCTTTATTTTCTTTAATTTACAGGCCTATTCACAGAAAAAGTCTCAAGTCAGTCACAACTTTTTTTATGACATAGTTCTATATTTACTCTTGTGACTCGGTCTTAATTTTTTATTCTCGTAACATAGTCACAAAAATTCAAATTTTATAGTTAACATTCTATGTTAATGAAAATTATGACTTTAAAAATTACAGTGAGATTACACGAGACATAAGTTTGGAAATTTTTGTGTTGGCAGTTGTCGAAATCTGTTGTTAACCCAAAAATTTTCTATGTAAACCGTAAATGTTAGTGTTCGAACACATGTTTGAAAACAATTGCTCAAACACAAATCAGTCACAACAAGCAATTATGTTAGGACACAAGCTGTCAAATTTACCTTTTTCGTAGAAAATAATGGCGGGAAACTAGAAATAATAAGTTTATTACAAAAAAAAAAAAAAAAAAAAAAATCAAGCAGAAGCACAAAATATATGCTCTGTTGCAGAAGTATTAAAAAATCAAAACGTAAAACGTGCACTTTGTATGCATACGACAACTTAAATTTTGAGTTTTAACATTATACGTCTAGCCACCCCTTAAAATAAGTTTGAACACAAACTTTTTTGTGACGTCATTCTGCCGACGTTATTTCTTATGTTCAGAAATAAAAATTGCTCGTCTATTCGTACTGTTATGGCATTTGAATATTGAAAATAAATAAAAAATAAAAAAATATACATACATACATACATATATACATATTGTTACGTTTTTCTCTCTATAAAAACGCTTTTCCGTAGATCCGACGATTTGCAAATGAATACAAGAGCCGAGTGTAGTAATTAGGGTTAAGAATGATACAAGTTTTATTTACAAATACACTTATACTAAATTACTCAAGAGCTTCCCAGTTGGCCACGTCTTTAAGACATCTTTGACGACGGGTTCAAGACAATGGTAAGTCGTAGAAGACATATTAAAGACAACTCCATACAAATCGTTGACGAAATTTTCATACAAATGGCGGCGAGGTCACACAAGACCAGATGAGCGACATTGTCGCTCAGATTGTCCTCAATAAGGCTTTATTGAAGACAAAACGTGTGACACTGTCGCTCAGATTGTCATCAACAAGGCTTTATTGAAGACATAACGAGGGACATTGTCGCTCATATTGTCGTCAACAATGCTTTATTGAAGACACAACGAGGGACATTGTCGCTCAGATTGTCCTCGACAAGGCTTTAGTGAAGACAAAACGTATGACACTGTCGCTCAGATGGTCCCCAACAAAGTTTTATTGAAGAGAAAACGTGTGACATTGTCGTTCAGATAGTCATGAACGCCGATTTCTTTTAAATTGTCGATTAGAAAACTTAATCCACAGACGACATGTCGTATATGAATCGTCGAAGAGAATGTCGTCTAGGACGATTTGGACAACTGGGTTATATAAACTAATACAACTTAAACTACTGAATTACACACAAATATTCACAACTGGTTACCACTGCGCCTTCCTCGCTGTAGTTTACGCACGTTTCTTAGCTGGCTGCGCAAGTATTCACGTGACACCTCTTTGTCTGCTGCCGTCACTTACGAGACTCTCTCTGCCGACACTCACAGTTGATACACCAATAAAGACTCACTGGCTTTACTTACACCCTTACACACGTCTATTCGCTGCGCTGTTCCCTTTACTCCAGTCGACACGATAGACTCCACAATAATCTCAATTCCACGACAGACTATTATTAATTCACAACTTAATTATCAACTGACTAACGAGTTCTTAACTTCACTACTTTCTGATTAGCACTAACTATAACTGTTCGCGACCGACTTACGACTGCAACTAACTAACTCATTGGATGCGTCGCCTCTATTTATATTTCACACAAATTCCACTAGAAGTTTCAAGCAATGTCTAGACGATCATTATCATCTTATATACTGCCTAATTAAGTTCATGTGGTAACTATGTACATACATGTGTATATGCGTTCGTGTGTACATCATTAACTAAGCAACACACGGTGGTTGTCTATCTTTTGCTTTTCGTTTGAATTGGCATGTATGTATGTGTACAAATATGTGAATCTTCTTAATAAGCAGACGCTTTTTTTTGTTGTTGTTTAATCAAGCTAGGCATGCTTATTTAGTTGTTGGCTACTTTCTAGACTATTCTTTGCTTTGACCCTGTAGGAATATTTTCGCGTAGCATTTACATTAACCCTGTTGGAATATTTTTGTGTAATGCTGCTTAACATTGTTGACGGCTATTTTCGTAACAATATGTATATAAAAACTAAAAGTATCGCAAATAATCTACCCCTGCAAATAATGTTGGACTCCCTTGTTGTCCAATATAGATGAAATAGACTAGTTAAATCATGGTCCCATGTAATGCAGTCATGGACAATAGAGTTTTCATACAAGCATTCAATGCTGCACGATAAGTGTTCGTTTAGTCTATAGCTATTCCATATGCGGTAGTTTTTGGGGTTAGTCCGATGTAATGCAAAGTTAGACCATGTGGTCCAACCCTAGGGCATCGCAATGTTAAATCGACCAGCTTTATTCATACATATATTTGGAGTAGTTTTGGAGTACTCCTACTGCTCTTTGGACTAGTCCCTATATGCATGTATGGACTAGTCGCATTATCTGCACAGAATGAATCCCTATTTCCCTTGGTCACGGCAGCACACATGAACGCCTGGACCAGCTATCTTTTTTTTGTTTTGTTTATTATTGTCTGGAGAAGAATGATATGAAAGAAAAAGTTGAGAAAGTAGTGCGGAACAGAATAAATTGCGAACATTTTCAATGTTGGTATTTTGTCTGTTTTAGATAATATTGGCCTAAATGCAATTTAAAGCCTGCTCAGTTTCTTTCTAAGTGCGAACAAAGTCGCGGGGAAAAATATAAATATAAGGGTAAAATCTGGGAGCACAGCTTGCTCTTCGATTGTTTGTGGAAATTGTAAATCACTCCCAAATGGGCTATTATTATGTACATATTATGTACATCCCTTCTGCCCTTTCTGAATTAGTTTCTCTTTTTTTAATATTTTATATTAATTATTTTAGTTTAAAATGCCTGTCACAATTCCTATGATTGTCTACATTCCTAGTCTTTATGTTAAAAATGTATGTCGATAGAATTTTGTTTTGAGAATCGGAAAGTTAAAGTTATGACTATTTTTCAGTCACAATACTTTCTGTGAATAGGCATGTTAGTCCCCTTATGTACTAAAATTTTAAACCTAAACTAATTTTAAACAAATAGTAAAATGAGATAAAAATGTAAGTGGTTATAATGAATATTTTCACACAAAGCAATAAACTATGGATACAAACTAAGGGTGTAGACAAAAACGATCATTTAGACTCGCAGATAGAAATACACAAATTAACAATACATGTAAATACTTTATGATAAGTGGAATACAACATATTTATGATGTCTGCCTTAAACAAACATAAGAAAGTAACACGTTTGTCTCATTATAAATAAATGGTACCTCAAAACTGATAATATACTTCGGATTTTTAATTAGGTTTTTCCCAAATAAACCATTGCTTTAAAATGAACAAATACGATGTTCAATTTGTTTGAACACGTATGTTCTGTTATGTTTCCGAAAGAGAAGGTTTCAACGTTAACCGTAGATCAAGGCACAGAGTATTTATCGAATGAGCAGCAAACTTGATATAAAATTAAAGTGATCCAGAATTCAAACAACAATTGCTCAAACACGTCAACATAACGAAGTATCTGAGAGGTTTAATAGAACCGTAACTGAAAAATTTAGAGCTATATTATTACAATCTGCTGTGCCGAAAATTTCATTGAATGAAGCAGCGTATAGTGCAATATACATACATAATATGTATATTAAAAGTGACCATATCTGAAAAACTAGCCATAGGATATCAAAATTCTTACCATATTCGTGTTCAGCATGTCAAATGCAATATGAGGTAGATTTATAATAAATTACTATTTTTTTTTAATATTGGAAATTTACATGGGAGTTAGCATTTATGTTTACAAAAAAAAAAAATTATACTTTGAGATAGCAGAATACAAAAAAATTTATATAAAACGAGAAAAAATCATTTTTTTTGATTCGAAATTTATAATACAGATGAATATTGCATAGGGGAGCTATTTGCTATTTGAACTTTGTTCCACTGTAATTGAAATGACTGCTTGATACATTTTTACAAGCAACCCGTGGTTGTTTTAATAATTTTATTTTCCTTTAAGTAGAAAAAGAAATAAAAAAATCTATCTAATACCCAGCAAAAAATATTCGCCACTTAGAAGCACTAAAAGCTGTTAGGAGCAATGATTTGCATATTTAAGAACAAATGCTTCCAAAAATGCTACCACAAATGCACTAAAGTAATGTAATGTTTGTTGAAACTATTATACTTGCAAGCATTAAAATAAAAGAGACTTATGCTGCAAAATAGCATAAAGCATAAACAAATAGGCACAAACACTTATTAGGTTTTAACGATAATTTTAATGTACATATAAATAAATTCAGTAAAGTGCGAATCTGACTCGCGCACGAAGGGTTCCGTACGAACACTAGATATGTAATTTAATACAAACTTCATCCTATATAATATATAGTTTTGGTATTTTTTTTAGTTTTTGGGGTTTTTTCGGTGTTTTTGTTTTGTCGTTTTTTGCGTTTTTTTCGGTTTTGGCGATTTTTTTAAGTTTTGGCTCTTTTTTAGTTTAGACACTTTATTTTCTTGTTTTGGCGATTTTTTCGGTTTTTTGGCGTTTTTTCATTTTGGCGTTTTTTTTTATTTTTGGCGATTTTTTTTAATTTTTGCGATTTTTTGTTTATTTAAATTTTTTTTTAGTTTTGCCGACATTTTCGCGTTTTGGCGATTTTTTCGATTTTTTTTTCATTTTGGCGTTTTTTTCATTTTGGCGATTTTTCCGAACTTGGCGATTTATTTTAGTGTTAGAGTTTTTTTTAATTTTGGCGGTTTTTCGTTTTGGCGATTTTTTTTTAATTTTTGGCGATTTTTTTCTTGTTTGGCAATTTCAAGTTTTTGCCGATTTTTTTTTTAATTTTTGGCTCATGTTTTAGTTTTGACACTTTATTTTCTTGTTTTGGTGATTTTTTTAGGTTTTTGGCGTTTTTTCATTTTGGCGATTTTTTTATTCTTGGCGATTTTTTCCATTTTTGCGATTTTTTTTTATTTAATTTTTCTTTTTAGTTTTGGCGATTTTTTTAGATTTTTGGGTTTTTTTTCATTTTGGCGTTTTTTTTTTCAATTTGGCGATTTATTTTAGTGTTAGAAATTTTTTTCTTAATTTTGGCGATTTTTTTCGTTTTGGCGTTTTTTTTTAATTTTTGACGATTTTTGTTTGGTTTGGCGATTTTATAATTTTCGGTTTTTTTAGTTTTACCGTTTTTGAAAATTTCAAGTGTTTGCCTCTTACGGTTTCCAAGATATAGCAAAGTGTTAAAATTACATAGTCAAATTGCATTAACTGATGGACCACCCTTTAATTTGAATTTTTTTAAATTTTAGTGTTAACTGTTGTAGTCTGTATAAAAGTACACTAATTTTACAAATTTCAAGTTTCAATATACAATTGTATGTATATTACATGGGATTTTAACATTTTTCGTTGCTCGTTTTGGAACAACATTTAATTTTTAATTCTCATGTATTTGTTGTTGTAGCGGCCAAGGTTCTACATACTGTGTCCAAATTTCAGGTCCGTAGCTCTTACGGTTCCTGAGAAAATACCGTGTGACGGACAGACGGACAGACGGACAGCGTAGCGAAAACAATAGGGTTCCTTTTCACCTTTGGTGTACGGAACCCTAAAAAGTACTTAAGATTCAAATTTTCTCACTGACGTTAGTGCTTCCAAGAAGCACTAAGGTAAGCGAGACCATTAAAATATGTATGTTCTAAGATAGTACACGAACAGCACACAATTATATATATATATATATGGAAATACACGTACACTTTTGGTGGATGATTTATTCAATTAAAATACTCCAACCAGTGCGTAATTTATCTCCAAACAGTACGGGAGCTTGTTCGGTGAAAATTTTTGTTTTAGGTTTATACATAAGTATTTATAAAAGTATATAAAAAGAACAAAAAAAGTAAAAAACGCTATTAGTAAAAGTTTGTATACATATTTATTTTATATGTACTACATAAGTATTTTATTGTATCTTAGATTTCGCTTCAGTTATTTTTTGTATTAATTATTTTGTTTGTTCCTTTTATTTTTTATTTTTTTAGCCAAGTACGAATATTTAGATGACTTTCCTGAATATGATTGGCAAAAGGCAGAATTTGCAGCTAAAAGTCTGATATGTATTTATTTTTACGTTGTATTTGTAAGTCGGGGTTCACACAATTCAACTTTTGTTGATCAACTCGTAAATCAACTGTTAGAAAGACCGAGAAGGAAAAACAAACATATCTTTTTTCTATACAGCTGAATTATGAGTTGATCAACAAAAGTTGAACTGTGTAAGCCCGGACTAACTATTATTTGATAAAAATATCTTTTCTTGCCTTTACGTAGGCAATAGTAAATAAATTATTTATTTTTGTCTTAAAAAATGTGTTGTTTATTACAAAATCTGTTATTTTGGAAGGTTTAGCTATGACTAAAAAAACCTTTTTGCATTAAAAATGCATAATATAACGCATTTTTGTGGCGCATAATATAATGCATACATTTATTTTAATATATTGAGCATTCAAAATGGGATAATATAAGACATTTCTATAATGCATTATATAAGACAAATTAGGATTTATAGATAGTGCCATAATTAAATGCATTTATATCACGGCATTTTCAAACGCATTAAATAATCATTTTATGGATACAGAAACTATTGCTTCTAAGTGGCTCATCGCGTACAAAAATCATGCATTATAAAAGCGCAATTGCAAGTGATTCCGTTTCGTTGTCTCCCTTACAAAAATGCTTCCAGCAAGCAAAAATTTTTGCTGGATACTTACCAAGATTCTTTTACTAAAGTAATATCATTATATCAGATCATGTGTCATATTCATTTGTCAGGACTTTGTTGAAATTTTGTATCAAAGGCTTTAAATATACCCCGATCAAATTATTCTCCATTTTTTTTACAGTGTTAGAGACAAAGAGAAAGTTAGAAATTTTTATACCTGGGAAACGTAGTGTATGCTTACTTAGACTACAAAGGGGAACTAAATAAACAATTGAAAGAAAAAAGCGTCTTAGGGTTTGTTTTGTTCGCATTTGTGCGATTGAAATGATGTATCAAAACGAGAACAGATGAATGAAAAATCGTATGTTTAGTTTACTTTCTTTGTTGCGAGTTAAATATTTGCTTTGGGTTTGCTCATGTAAAAAAACTGAGTTATTTTTTTCAAGAAGCATTTGCGCAATGCTTTGTTTGTTTATACTATGTTTAGACGACGAGTTGAATCACATGCTTCGCTCTCTGAATCATGTTTATGAATCTTGTCGTTTATACGAAGCCTTCGTGCTTCATGTGGAGCATGCCAATTTAGTGCTTTTCGCACTAGATTTAGTGCTTTTAATTCATAACAGTCTGGAATTTTTCAATTTGGTGCTTTTTTTAAAAAGGCACTAAATTGGTGCTTTTTTACCTTTGTTTTTAGTGAATTTAGCACGATTTACAAATCCACTAAATAATAACTTGTGATAGTCTGGTGGCTTTATACAAAACACCAAATAAGCAATTTAGATTTAGAGAAAAAATTGCTATTACGAAAAAACTATTGATTGTACAAGGAACCTTATATACGTATGAAATTGGAGCCAAATTGCCAAATAATTTTAAAATTAAAATAAACTTTGTCTATTCAGCGTTAAGAATATATTTCTGGAAATAACAGGGAATCCATACACGTTATAAAATAATTTAATTACAATAATACAAGGAAAAAAAAGAATTCTGATTTGGAGGAACTAACAACTGAGGGAAGCAAATTATTGCTTTCTTTATAACGAAAGCTTCGAAAAATGCTTCTGAAAAGCAGTAACGTAAAGCGGGCTCTCTAAAAAAGAGGAAAAAAAAGAAAGTAAAAAAAAAATTGTAAACCAGTAACTTTTGCATCTGAGTACACAAAATCTACACATTATTACTTCTGTGAAAAGATTTCGTAAGGCAAAAAATGCATGGCGTTTTGGAAGCTGAATGTATTGCTCCAGCTGGCTTACAAACACTCTTCTGCAAAGCGGTAATTTTTGCTGGCATGGTGAAATTAAAGAAATAGAACGAAGTATCAGACCTTTAAGGCTACATAAATCGAAAAATTTGCTCAGAACTGATCAATTTTGATTTGAATTTTTTAATTATAGAAATTCTACCAATGATAATCCATTTTTGGAATTGTCAATATTTGCTCTATTAACATTGTCATGTTCAAATGCTGAGATGGAAAGAACTTTAAGCGCTAATAACTATTTTAAAAGTAAGTTAGAAATAGAATATTAATTTTTAATACATCAAATTATTTCATTCATATAAAATACGGTCTAAAAAGAAACGACTTATGTTATTCAGAATGTAACATACATCACATAACATAAAAAATCAAATTGTTGTATTAAAACCGTTTTATTGCCAGAGAAAAAAGATGAAACGACTTTTTCCTTAAACGAGGAGTATAGTTATATATTAATATAAATGTGTACATATGACTTTCTGTTAAAAGTATTTATATATGCACATCCATACATAAATAGTTTATGTTAATTAATTGACACATACATACATATTTATACGTATATACATATACATAAATACATGTACATATATAATTAAGTGTACTCTGAACTCTGCAATTTAAAACAAAAGAAATGCCCCTATTACGGTTTACAACTCAACTAAGTTAAGTTGAAATTGTAACAACTTAACCTTAAAACAACTTAACTCTTTTTTAGCATTCTGAATTACAGTTCGTCTTAGTTGTATTCGAAACAATGCTCGAAAAGAAAAGGTTTTTATCTATGCTATGTTTTTTGAAACCATAGTAGCCATCACAAAACATTTTAAATAGTTTTAGTTTTGGCCTTGTATTTTTATTTTTAGATTTCATGTTTTATGAACGTGGCAACAATATTGGTTGACAAATGGGATTGGTTGGCGTCTGAAGTAATGAAGCAAAGCTAATACAACACTCGAAATAAAAACCAAAATACAACTGATAAAAAGCAGTTGTCTCATGGTGAAAAAAGTTGTAATCCATAATAAAAATTTTACAACTACAACTAAACTATCCATATCCACTATCATAATAGGGGCCAAAATTATTTCGCCTTGTATGCTAATTACACGAAGAATTCATTTTATTTCGATTCGAGTTACAATGTAACCCCAGTAACAAATTAAGGGGCTAGATATCGTCAAAAATCCTAAAACATTTCCACATTAATTTTAATCAAGTGTTTTGATATTTCGTCTATACGGAATGATTTAATTTCGGCAGTTATATAAAAAAGTACAAATAAAATTTTAATTGAAATCTTTATACTGCAAATAAAATTACTTTGTTTCTGAAATTAAGTTTTAAGGATTATATAAGCTTACGAGTTCGACTTTATTTTTCCAAAATTATTAAATCAAATAGTCCATTACAATTGTTTAATTTCTTGTTGTCTTGAACTTAAATTATTTTCCTACTCATATTCTACTTCTAACTAAACAAAATCGAAATATGGCTTTATTGCATTTAGTGCTTTTTTATGAAGGCACAGTGCTTTTTGCTCTGAAAAGGTTGGCATCACTGTTCGTGTGGCATCTTTTTATGTATGTATATTCACACATACATACGTATCATACGCACGCATATATATACCCAGTGGGAAAAGGTAATGAATAGTAAATTATAAGGTAATGCACATCATGTATAATTTTTCATTTCTGAATTGATTACTGTTAACATAGAACATTTCCTAGGAAAGTAATGAATTATTTTAATTATGTTTGATCAAATTACCCTATCGTTTCTAAGGGATGCATTGTTTTGCTTTGGAAAATAATACTTCATGTAATTAATGCCTACTTTTCCAGCTGGGTACATACGTATCATACGCACGTATATACATACATACACATAAGCATACATACTTACATACATTCGACTCATTCAAAATCTTGTTTTTGAAGACATGCCTATATTTTCATCTTATTTTTCCTTTTTTTTACTATTCATAACTTAATTAAATTTATTGATATTAAACTTACATCTATGTTTTTTGGTTTGTTTTTATTTGTTCACAAACACACACATACACATATACCTAGTTTGTAAAGACAGCTATTTCAGCTAAACTGCCGATAAACTGCGATAAAGTTAGAGAAGATACCAATTTTACGTGCTTCGCAAGTAGATTCATATTGAATCTACTTGATTCGCTCTCATAATTTTGTATGGCGAAGCAACAGCGTTGTCAACTTGGTGCGTTTTGCATCATTTTGGATGCTTTTTGAAATTTTTTGTGCGAAAAAATCCTTAGTTGGTGCGTGGTGCGCTTTTTTTTAAAGATTTCGGTGCGTTTTTTAATTTTTGGTGGCACCAACGCAAATTTAACACAACAATGGGTTAATGTTAACTACCATATTAATAGTAATGATGTTTATAAAACATCACAATTTGAAATGAAATCTGTCTAATGTCCCGATGATAACAATAATGATGAAAATATTACCTTTATTAATTTGAAATAATTGATTTTTGATCTCTTTTTAAAAAGTTTTAAATATAATTTATAAAATTAATATAGAAAAATTTATCATCTTGCAAACATATGTATGTGCCCTTAATAATGAAAGTTGTATAAGTCATATATTTCTTTGGTCGAGATATTTAGTAGATTACATTTGAACAAATCCAAAAATATTTTAATTATGCAGCAGTTTAATTTAGAGTTGTACTAGTCTCGATTAATATAAATTTATTTTACTATATCGAATCAAAAATTCGTATGATTTAGACCACTTTCATAACTAAGAAAACACATGTATACCAAGTATGTACGAGTTGGTTTTTTTTTTTTTTTTTTTTTTTTGGTTAAGTTTTTTTTTTAGTTTTGTACATACCCAATAAACAATTTTGGTTGAAATCAACTGTAAAACAAGTTTTATTCAAGCCACACAATCAATTGTCAAGGGTTGAATTATGCTTGATTCACACTTTAATTCAATAGCATTCTCCAGTGAAAAGGGAACTTGAATTCAATTCGATCAATTCACTTGTAGTACAGTTGAATTCAAACCTTTAATTATACTGGAATTCAGCCTTGTATTAAAGTTGAATTTAAGTATATTTCTTGCTTCAAAAACAAATCTTTTAAAATAGAAAGGAAAATGCAATTCACTGGTTTTTAAATAATAATTTTCTGCATATGTAACTTCACTGTTCTTTTCACGATGTTAATCACCTTTCGTTGTTTAAAATTCACTTTTTTATTTATGTTTGATATTTTTTACAATTTGAATTTTATTAATAAATAAATTATGTATTTGACAAGGCTTGAACATATACATATGTATGTTGTTTGATATTTTATTTCAAAATATTTTCAAACTTGAAAATTACTTCAAAAAAATTCTTGAACTTAGCTTTGTTTCCAGTTCAATTTCAAGTGCTTGAATTTTAATTTTTTGAGTGCATTGGATATATTGTAAAAGGCTGTTTATTTTTATTTTTGTATTTTTAACCCCCGACTAAAAAAAGGGGTGTTATAAGTTTGTAGTGTGTGTCCACGTACAGGCCAAACGGCTGGACGGCTTGAAGAAAATCGGTCCAGCCGTTTAGAAGATATAATATCTTTTCTGAAAAAAGTCGGCGGTTTTTAAAATTTTTAATTTTTGTTATTAATATGAGTAAATGTATTTATAATGTATATTTGAATAAAAAAGTTTAGTAATTCCCTTACTATTAATCGTTAATCTCTTTAAAAAGTTTTTTACAGAATTTATTTATAATAAAAATGAATATAATCAAATTTGTTAAGTTTTTATAGGTTTTATTTTTTTAACCCTGAACTGTAAAAGCCTGTTTAAGTGTTAAATTTTTAACTAAAAAAAAAAAAATAATATTATACTTTTTATGTAAAATTAATTAAATAAACATTTTAAAAAAGAAATTCTAAGCTTGGTGCGTTTTTTTGTAAATGGCGCGTTTTTTCTCCATTTTGGTGCGTTTTGAAATTTCAAAGTTGACAACGCTGCGAAGCAAGTTGATTCGGTGATGATTGGGGTGTGAAGCATGAATAGAGAGCGAAGCACGTATCGTGTAAACATACTATTACATAGCCTGATTAAGATATTGGTATTATTGTTTTCTTTTGGGGGAAAACAATAACGGAGGCGTATACGTAATATGACATTTCAATATCAATCATACGCTGGCAAGCATATATTACCTGCAAATAGGGTTATAGCGTAGAAACACGACAGCGTTGATTTGCATTAGATGTCTTAATTCAAATTAACTTGTGAATTATTCCCATTACAATGTGTATTAGATTTGACGTAAATGCCCTTAATCAGAGTTTAAAGTTTGTTTGAAGTCTTAAGGTCTACTGTGTAATTCGAAACGAAAGAAAATGCTTTCGAATATGTATGCTTATAACATGAAAATTCGAAAGCATTTTCTTTCGTTTCGAATTATCGAGTAGACCTCCTTGTTTATAAAATTGGCAAATATCATGCACCTTCAAAATGTTGTAAGTTTTTTCTACATAATTTTTTTCATAAATTTTCGCTTTCATAATTTTTTGGAAGTTTAAAGCCAACTGTACTTATATGCAAAGAATTTTCCGAAATCTCATGTCTTTTCTACGATATTTCCCCACTCAAACAATTTAGAGTTGAGAATTTTTATGCTTATTACTATTTATTAAACAATTACACCACTGTGCACGTATAATTTTTTTTTTTAACATTTAAGGCCTTGCCGGAAAAGGCAATACTAACAATTAATAACACATACATATGAAATGAAAATAAAATCAAATCAAAAACAAATAAATAAACAATTACATTGTGGACATGTTTCTGTGGAATAAATAAGTTTTTCTGATTCATTGGAGTTTTCTTTCAGTAAATGGTCTTCTAATCTAAAGGGAAAAGAAACTAGAGTTCTAATAAACTATTATGCTTAACTATGGAATGTATGGAAAAATAGTCTTGCATAAGTCTGAAAAATAAAATAAATTTGAAATTTGCTTAAATTTTATCAATTCGTATAAAAATGATTTATTTAAGTATATTTAATCGTTCTTGTTCAAGTCAACTTTGTGTCGAAATATTCTTGTTTCTTTTACAATTTTTTTTGTGCTAACAAAGTTTTCAAGAGTGTGGTTGTTTGTTGCATAAGTAAATTTTAAATGAATTCAATTCATTTGGTTCAAATGTCTTTCACAACTGAACTTTAAATACTACTATTGGATTTCTTTGCTTTGGCATTTTTTAGTTTATTTATTTTACTGACAGCAGATAGAATTGTGGCATCTGCTGCACTCGAGCTGCAGATAAAACTTAATGAAATTATTGTCCAACAAATGAAGAAGATTCACTGTTGCAAATGACTTGAAAAAAAGACTTAAGCAATTTAAGGAAATGAAAATAAATAAATAAAATAGAAATAAATAGAATGAATGCAAGAACATATTTACTTTAATGAAACTTTAACAATCACCCTTATTCCAGTTGTCGACATCGAAGTCACTTTAACACAATACCAAAAAATTGGTTCTTGTGTACCCGCTGTCGAAAACAACTGACTCCTGTTGACAGTTTTATAATATTTTCTAGACCATGGGGAACGGATTGTCAGTAGCACAAAATTTTTCTCGAGAGCGAGTAAACAAACACCAATTTTTTGGTATTGTGTTAAAGTGACGTCGATGACGACAACTGGAATAAGGGTGAATAATACAATAACACACTGTGGCAATCAAAAAAGTTCAAGTATTTAAAATATTTATTTTCCTATTTCTTCGTATTTGAATGGATCTGAAATTTAACACACAATTAGCTGAGGAACCAAATACCTAAGGGTCGTATTAAAAAAAACTTAACAAAGATTTGAAAAGCAATGTTAAGTAAAGTTGTATTCAAATAAAGTTATTATGTCAAAATTCTAAAGTAGGCACCAACGTTTGTTAAGGCTACTTTAAGTTAATATTTTCAAAATGTGTATTTTGTACCTCAAATATTTTTGTTAATATTTATAGAAATGTTTATCTGTTTTCGTATTATGTCAGAAGCTCATATTTTTAAATTAAGTGGCCTTACTTCAAGATAATAAAAATTGATTTAATAAAATAAAAAATTATTTGAATACCCGAATGAAATTGTATTCTATTTTGTACATCATAAGCTGTGAATTGGTTGCTGAACATGGTGGTGTTACCAATATTTATTATTAAATCACAAAATATTTACAGCCTTATTCAAAAAAATATTTTACTTGAGCTTTAAAGTTCATAGTAGCTACCAAGCACTTTAAGGCTAACATTGCTTTGTTAAGAAATTGTATTCAAAAGACAACTTTAATTATTTTGTGATTTACAGCCTGTTTTTAGAAAACATAAGCCCTTTCGTTTTTATGTCTCGTTTATAAAACATATTCTAAAGCTTTCGTTTTGACATAAAAAGAGCTTTTTAGGTATAACCAAAAATTCACACTCACAAAATTATTACAGTGAAGGAACACAAAAAATAATATCTATTACAAAAAAATTTCTATGAAAAATTTTAAATTAAATTCATTTCAAATTAATTTAAATTTTATGAATAAGGGGGTAAGCAATTTAATTTTCAATTGATTTTAGCATGCAATTCGAAATCCATCTACCCATTAAAACAGATTTTCATTGCATTTCGTATTTTCCATTGTTTATTAGAACTAAACTTTTTTTCCGATAACCTTTACTTTATTTTGACTCAATACTTAAATTTTTTGTGATTTTTTTGAGAGTTAAATAGTGGAAAATTAACCAAAAATTATTTGTTTATACTGAATTTGGTGTTGATTATTTCACAGAAGCAAGGGAAACAGCTTTGCTTTGTACGGAAGTCGAGATTCATTCTTACGAAAGTTAAATCAATCCGCTTATACAAAAAGCACTTAAGATTTTTTCGTTTAATTAATTTTTTTGTAATTTATAGTAAAAAATAAAAGGAAAAATAGTTTTTCAATTTTTTAAGGCAGTTCACATTCTAACATTAACAATTAAATAACATTTTCGTTAAAGTCAAATGAAAAATATGTAGACTGATTTTTAATTAATTTTACATAAAAAAATTTTTGAGTGTGAAAAACTGAAAGCTCTTTTGTTGTCACACACATGAAAACAACTTTAAATATTTTCTGATTTAATAATAAATACTGGTAACACCACCGTGTTCAACAACCACTTCACAGCTTATGATGTACAAAATTGAATACAATTTCATTCGGGTATTCAATTTTTTTTTATTTTATTAAATAAATGTTTATTATCTTGAAGTAAAGCAACCTAATTTTAAAAAAATGAGCTTCTGACTTAATAGGAAAACAGATAAACACAACCATGAAGTAAAAGAAAAAAAATGTGAAAAATTATCACAATTTGTTTTATTCGAATGAAACGAGTATTTGAATACCCAGCTTTTTTCGATTTGTTTTGATTGTATGTACATCACTAAAACATTTTTGTATAATTGTATTTATTTTAAATTTTTTTTTGGATTTTGCTATGTATTTCGAATCAGTTGGATAATTTAGTGATATTTTCCATCACATGACAGAAATGATAAATTTAAGATAAGAGCTAGCACTTCTAGCTTCATTTTCAGATGTAACATGAATCAATATGTTATATATTAACAAAAATATTTGAGGTACAAAATACACAGTTTGGAAATATCAACTTAAAGTAGCCTTAATAAACGTTGGTGCCTACTTTAGAACTTTGATATAATAATTTTTTTTTGAATACAACTTTACTTAACATTGCTTTTCAAAGCTTTGTTAAGTTTTTTTTTAAATACGACCCTTAAAGTTGTCTTTTGCATATGATTTCTTAACAAAGCTATGTTAGCCTTAAAGCGCTTGACAACTAATATGAACTTTAAAGCTAAAGTAAAATATTTTTTTGAATACGGGGGTAAAACTTTAAACTAAGAGAGCAATGCCGATACCTTAACACTACGCTTTGAGGAGCTGTTGTTAATTTGACGTCAGAATGACATTACAAAAAAATTTCATGTTAAAACTTTTTATTTTAAGGGGTGGCGTGCACGTAAAATGTTAAAATATAAAATATGTAGAAGGTTTCGTATACATAACATAAATAGAAGGCTCATCTCGAACAAAAAAAAAATGCCTTATTCATGCGCAATAGCAAGTGATTCTGTAACATTGTTTCCCTTACAAAAACGTTTTTTGAGTTAAATAAATTCTTTGTTACACTTATACACATTTTTCTTTAAAAAATTTTCATAAATTTAATAATTTTCAATATTTTTTTAATTTAATATTGAGTGTCAAAATTTTTATTTCTTTTAATTGTTGTTTCTCATAGTTGTAAATTTACTCATGTTTAAAAAAAAGTAGTTTTAGTACAAGCACAGAGTTGTATATTGTAAGTTCTTGTTAATTTCATCGAAATTAAGTAAAATAACTTAATTTGGAAAATGTCAAAATATATGGGAAATTACTTAATTTTCGCTTGATTTCGACCGTAATCACGAAATTGCTTAATTTGTCGTCAGCCTGAATGGGTTATAAGAGTATTTTTAGCCTAGTTTTTTTGGAAACACCGACATTGTTTGTGTACTTGCTAAAAGGTTCGTAAGTTGCATAAGTGATTGGTTGCAGTCATAGCTGAAGGTATCTCTGCCAACTAATATCATAAATGCGAAAGTAAATTTATTGTTTCTTTGTTTCTCTTTAACGGCTAAGCCAAGGAACCGATTTTGAGGAAATCTGAAACATAGATATATCTACGTATAAAAGAAGACATAGACTGTAGATTGTTTCAAAAATAGAACCACGAGGAGAGGTGAGGGGAAATTTCTAAGTTAAGTAAACTACGTTCCTACACGGTGTCGTGCGTTCTTTTTTATTTTTCTTTTCAGCATTTTGTAAAAAGACTTGAGGAATGTTTTTTAACAATTGAAACCCGCAGATTACCAGCAACAACTTGATTATTAAATTTATTTTCGTCTAAAAACAGATCAGGGGAGATCAGTCATGCTCAAATTTAGAAATCAAAACACTAACACAAGTGGTTTTATTGAAACTTTGCCCACTTTGTCTACGTTGCGTTCTAAAAAGTGGGCAGGATCACGACCACAATATTTTTAACTTCTGCCTCACACACTTCGGCAGCTTAGCTTATTTTAATCTATTGTTTATGTATTTCTCCTTGACCACTTCCTTCGAAACTTTACATGGATTTACAAAAGCGGGCGGGCTCACGCCCTTTCTTTCTTAGCAAACTTGGTATGTATCTTGGACTCTTGTACAGATATCATAGTTAATTTTTTTAAATGGGCGGGATTACGCCTCTCAAGCTCTAGCCAATTATTCTATATATTTCTGCCAAACCGATTCACAGGAAACACTTCACACATCTTAAGCTTTTTTTTGAGACGACAAAATCTGACAAAATTTGAAAAAGTGGGCTGAGTCACGCCTATGAACCCAAAAGTAGTTTTTTAAGTACGAATATTTCTTCAAAATCTTTCAGTATGCCTTTTTGGGCTCTTGCGCAATGACACAATCGTTCATTATTTAAAAATGGGGCGGGGCTACGTCCATAAAAATTTTACATAATATTTCGTATGCTTATGTTTACGTTATTGTTAGGAAGCTTTGTACATCCTTAAAGTTCTTATAATGACACTTGTGTTAGTTTAGGCCCACGGTAGGGCACCAGATCAAATTCCAGCCTATGCCTGTGAATTATATAATTGAATTTATAGACTTCACCCAAACAAACGCTTAGTCGAAATTTTGATCTCAGCACTTTTAAGGCCTGAAATTTTTTGATCTGAACTTGGTGTTTTTTTTTTTAAAGAGAAGTAATAAATGTAACTAAAATTTGATTATAATATTACTATAGTTATAGTTGAAATTTTGTTTTTGAATTTAAGGGATATATGGCAGGTTTTTGCACCGATTTGGTTTGAAATTAAAATTTTTCTTAACTACGATACCAATCACGATGATTCAAAATTTTGTCTATCTATGATAAATAACTCTTTGTATTTTGTTCAATTAATTCTATGGAAATATAACAAAAACTAAGCTTTTTATATCGTGCCATAACCGCCAAAGAAGCTTAAGCTACATAATTTTCGACCTTAATTTTTTTGCCCTAAATTCATTATATGCGATCGTAAATAATCGAATTTCGTCTTTAAAAAATCTATGTCCAAAAAATGTGTCGGTTAAGCTATTTTTGGTGGTTATGGCTGGATATGTCCATATAAATGCAGTTTGTATGTCTGTGTGTATACTCGTATTTGTCTATTCATGTATGAAAATTATCTATATTAATGTGAAATGAACATGTTTTTTCCTCGCATTTATGGACAATATTAAAGAATAAATTTGTTGTGTTTCATAAACCGACATATCCTGTTACACACAAGTATTAGTTAAACTTCCCATTTGTTATTATAATTGACAATGTATTTTTTCATACAAACTATTTCACAATTGTGCCAAATAAACTTATAAATAGTATATGGGAATTTCCATTGGAAGGCCCAGCGACAAAAAAAAAAAAAAAAAAAAAAAAATTAGAAGTCCTTGAGAGCACTTTGTTTTATCATATTTTCTTAGGCCCAAATTCACACAAGCCATTTCGAAATATTTGAATGCAAAATCACAAAAGCGCAACTTTTTTCAATTGAATATTTCTTTTGCTGTTGATTAACGTTGATTTTTTTTACTTTCTAAAATTTTTCTGATGGTACAAGGAGTCAAAGAAACAATGAGATTGCAAACAACTGTACATTTTTCGCTTTGCAAAATCGCATATTGATATCACGAGCGACTTTGAATGAAGTTTTGTTTTTTTAAATTAAAAAAAAAAAAATTAAAGGGTATCGAGTGCGGTGGAGGGAATTTGTCAACGCCCTCTGTTCTTCGTGAACTTTTAGATAATTTGCAAATTTTATAAATAAAGGGATATATACATATCATCACCTTAAATACAAATGGGCGTAACGACTTTATTAAAGAAATTTAAACAGACGTAACTAACATAAAAGCTTAAATATAAATAAAAAGGAAATAAATGGTTAAAAACATATAAGTATCCATACTACAAGTAAATTTCAAAGAAAATTGTCAAGAACACATTATTATTAATTATTTTGAAACGTTTTTTGTTTCTCCTGTAAGAAATATGAAAGTGTAGTTACATACATCCGTTTGCATTTAGGGTGACGATATATATATATATATATATAATATATATATATATATATATATATATATATATATATATCAGTTAATGTAATTTTGACAAATTTGCTGTATCTTGGAAAATGTAAGAAGCAAACTCTTGAAATTTTGAAAAACGCTAAAACTAAATAATTACGAAATTAAAAAAAAATGACGAAACGAAAAAACGCCAAAATAAAAACTCGCTTTAATAAAAAATCTAAAAAAATTAATCACTAAAATGCAAAATATCATCAAAAGTGAAAAGGTCTTCAAAAAACTAAAGAAAACACCAAAAACCGAAAATAAGTCGTCAAAACGCGAAAAAACGTCAAAAATAAAAAGCGTTAATACAAAAAAATCGCCAAAATTTGAAAAAATCGCCAAAAATAAACAAGCTTCAAAACTAAAAAAATCACCAAAAAGAAAAAAAAACGCCAAATATTCGTACGGAAACCTTCGTGTGCGAGTCCAAGTCCCACTTTACTGAATTTATTATAAAATTGTAATTGATTTTTTATTAATTGTCAATTACAATTCTGTAAAAACGACCTCGAGCTCAACAAATATAAGCAAATTTGTTATTATTATTATTTAAATTATTATGTTAAAATAAATGCGTTGAATACTTCTGTTAATTTGGAAATATTTTAACTAAGCTTGTTAAAAGCAAAAGAAGAAATATAAATATCATGATGGATAAGTCACATGCGACTTGTTGCATTCGACTGTGATTAAAATTAAATTTAATAGTTGGCTGCCAAAAACAACTTCTGTTTTGGCCACATGCGAATGCCTTGGTTTTTTGCAATTACATGCGAATTCCGCTATAACGAAAGAAATGATATCATTCCCATCCACTCTACCGAAAATTTCGTTGTGCCGTAAAATTTTTTCAAGTGTTATTTTAACTATTATAATAATATTTATTACTATAGAGAAGATACAATACAATAAAAAGGATAAGGGAAATATTTTACAAATAAGCTGCAAAATTCAAACTAACGATATTAGATTTTTTTTTGCATTTATATTGCTGATATAGATAATAGCGGAGTTCGTTGCACACATTTACCAAAACATTCGCTATATAAAGTAGAACTAAATGTTAGAAATATGTTCCTAGAAAGATTTTGTTTTTTTATTTTGCGATTCTTTCTTTATAATTCGTTATATCCAGTATAAACTTAGGATAGTATAAGCTATATAAGGTAGTTAATGTAAAAAATTTGGATGCTCGTTATATCGGATTTTCGTTAGAACGAGATTCGTTATATCGAGATTTGCCTGTATCTTGAAAACAAAAAATTACTCTAAATCAAACTCAGCACTAATCATATCGCTAACTTGGAGCTATACGTTACGCTTATTGTCAAAATAAATATCTATTTTATTTCACTTTAAATGTGTACGATGGTCACGTTCGACATTATGGAAATGCCCATATCTATGTCAGCATTCAGTTTTTTTCCGCATTTTTTATTATTTCTAGTCACTCATTCATTTCATATCAGTATTTTTGAACAGCATGTGAAAGAAAACAAAAGAGAATATATCGCTCATTTAGCCAAAGAACGTCATAATTCAAAAAATGGAATTTTCGTACATACATGCAAATATCTTATTTATTCAAGCCTTGAAAGCAAAATGAAATGTTCTTTTTCCAATAAATTTTGTAAATTGAAAATTTAAAACTCGTTTTTTTGAGTTATGCCGTTCTTTGAGTAAATGGGTGATATGTGCACATGCATGTTTGTTGTAAGTAACCATGCACATCATTACTATGCAGCACAATATGGAAATACAATTTTATGATATTCAAGTTTACATAAACTATTTACACTATGTATCTTTCATGAATGGATGTGTTCTTAAATTTGTGCGGCATGTAATCCTAAAAGTACAAGTTGCAAATTTGGAGAAAACATCGATAATACATATGAATCTTAAGGGCAAACTGTAAAGATATTAAATATCAAAGCAACGAATGCTTGTATTCATTTCCAAGAAACAAAGATAAGAAGGAAGTTCAATAATTACTACATTTAGTTAAGATAACAAATGGAAAACAATTGAAAGGTAAACAACTTTCAAAGGCGACACAATGTGTTTCTGGTTTTTAGTATGGTGCCAAAACAGATGTTGGCCCTTGATTGACGCATTCTCTAAAGATTTTAATATTTTTGCATCATTTATTGTCATGGAGGTAGTTCGTAGTCTCATTTATGAATTACTCAGAAAAAAACTAAATCATCATTTTGATGAAATAATTATTCACCCTTATTCCAGTTGTCAACATCGACATCGACATCACATCAATATAATACTAAAAAATTCGGACTTGTTTACCCGTTGACTGCTATTAACAGACTCATGCTGTTTTCTAGACCTTATAGACCAGAAATAGGTTATCAGTAGCACACAATTTTTCTCCAGACCGAGTAGACATTCCCCAACTTGTTTGTATTGTATTGACGTGACGTCGATGTTGACAACTGGAATAAGGGTGATTATTCCCAGTAAAAAAAATGGAAGTCATTCTGAAGGAACCACATTTTCATTGCTTCCAAAAAATCGATATTTTTAATTTGCCGATAGGTAGCAGAAAACCAAGTAAAAGTTTATTTTAATCACACAAAACCTTGTAGTTTTTCCATAGTTTTAATAAATACTCACCAAACTGTTCAAAAAATCGATTTTTTGAAAGAAATTTATGAACTAATTTTGGCCTAAAATTTAGAAGTTATTTGCTTAAATTTACATGAAAACACTGTTTCGCGTTTAAATTCGTATAAAAAGAAACGAATTGTTAAAATATGTAACTTTTTAAAGTTTTTCCTAGATGAAAATATTACCATAGAACACAAAAAAGGAAATTTATCTTAAAATCACTTCTAATTCGGTGACTAGGCATCGAAAAAGAGAACTTCTTGCAATGACAACCCTATGTAAAAATCATTCGATCGGATCGAAATTTGAACTACTTCCAGACTGCAAACTCTACATTTTCATGACTTCCTTGGAGTGTCTTTTTTTACTGGGATTTTTAGTTTTGTCAAACAATCCGTGATTTTTTAAATTTCTTAACTGAAAGGGCAACAGTGCTCCTGTCAAAATTTGAGGAATAAAAAGAGATGCGTGTCAAAACCTTGCACTATTAGACGTTTTCGTAAATTGCGCCGCCAAAAACTGGAGAGTAATCTTTAAATATATGAGATGTGACACATAGCGCTCATTTATTCAAAGAACGTCATAACTCGAAAAATAGAACTTTTGAGTTGGTGATGTAAAATTAATCCTCATATCGTTCTTTTTATCGAGTAAAAATTTCATACAAATATCCTATTTACTCAATTCTTGAAAGAAAAATAAAATTTTCTTTTTCCAATAAGTTGTGGGTAAATTAAAATTTTTAAAGTCGTTTCCTAGCAAACGTTTGAGTAAATGAGCGATATGTACATGAAAATATGCAATTATTTTAGGTTTTAATGGAAAATTTAAACCTATGAAAAGCTGATGTTTTTGATCTGATCAAAAAGATTTCTAGCCAGTAAATTTTCCTATTCAAGAGCTAAATAAAGTCTGCTACAAATGAAATTAAAAATCTTTTCGGGAAATTTTTCGCTTCTGCGGCTACCCAAGCGCTACTGAAACGATGTTAAGAATCATTCCTAGAAAGTTCATATGTTGTAGAAAGTTGTTAACTGAGATCTTAGGTACATTTTTGTTGTGGATTAATTCCTTGAATTTTGTACGGTTTGCTACCTATGGACCTGAATAGAGGAAAAAAGGTGACAAATCGGATTTTTTTTTTAATTTATTGCAATTTTGATCTTGAAGATGAAGTTCTTTAGATTTTATATGTTGGCATGTTTTGTTCTTTATGACAAGAGCTATAACTTTGCCTCAGAGAGTAAATCAAAATTCCGAACGATTTGCAAGATATGAGCCTGAGAAAATGCAAAAATGACACCGAGGCCCCAAATCATTGGAGGCCCATAAAAAATTAGATGACTTGGGGCAAAACTGGGACCCACGGGTCTTTTTTTTTTTTGGACTTTTATCACGTAGTGGTGTCCGCATATGATTATATTTTTTCGTGTTGCACTGTGTCATCACATCGAACCTTATTTTTGATTTTATAGCAAGCGACAAAAATTAAATTGTTCAGGAGAAGATTTTTTATAATATTCAAATTTGCTTTAGATACGTAAATTGTCTCTAACGATAAAATTTTACAGCCCGTATTCTAAAAGTTATCAACAATTTTGGCATTTTGATAATTCTTAAATATGGGTAAGGCCATAAAATTTTAATGTCAATAAAAAAGTAAATTTTTGATAACATGTCGCACGTTAAAATTGCAAATATGGCATGACATGTAACTTGAATTATAGAGCGATACGAAGTTTAGCCTAATCAAATCATAAATATATAAAAATTTTAATTTTAGCTTTTTTACCAACTTTGGCCCACTGTTTTGCTAATTTAGAAGTCAAATCTTGTCTGATATACAAAGAAAAATCTTTTTAATAAAAAATAGATTTTTGTTGTTAAAAACACAATTCAGTCAAAACTTATACACAATTTAAATTGAAATTTTGAAGAAACTCTATTTTTAGCATTTTATTTTACAGAAAAGTATAATAATTATTGCGCAATTGAAAACATTTTTGCTTACGCAATATTTATACTATTTTAAAAGGTAACTCACTGCCTTATTCATAAAAAATATTTCAGGTTTATTAAGCGCTTATTTGACGTATTTCTATGGGAAATTTATCAAATAAATCTGTAATAAACCTAAAATATTTTTTATGAATTAGACCGTAATTCTATAAGTGCTTAAGTCATATTTTACTGTTTTGCAGGGGAGCACTTTTAAGCGTTCAAGCCGATTTTCAGAAAATTATTTCTTTTGCAGTTAAATTGGGAGATTCTATATTAAACTTCATTTGTTTAAGCAAACATCCTTCTACACACTACAAGTAATACATTTGAGTTGAAATATACAAAAGTATAACCTCAATTAAGCTATTATTTCAAATGAGATTAGAAGTCTAAAAAAGATAAGTCGCAAGTCATAGTGCTATAACTTCCTGAAAAATCACACAAATTAATTGAGATTTTGAACAAGGGTACTTTCGGCTGTGCAAATTACGGACGTACCATTAACTCAAAATCAGCTTATCTGGACTTAAGCACTTTTTCCTTTTTGCCACAGAAGTAATATTAACAAGAATTGTTTTGTTCCAAATTTTTTTCTATTGAATGAACCAGGTTGTTTCGAAATAGATCTATTTTTGTTGTAAATATCGAATTTGAGACAGTTTTTCTCAAATTCTGAAGCTGAAATCAAAATTTATATATCATGCCATTTTAGGAGAAAAAAAAATTATCTGTGCCTGGTGTAATTACAGCAAAAATACTGAAAAATCCCATTTTTGGGAATTTTAAAAATCGTCGGGAACTCAGAAGAAAATCTGATATTTTTTAGTTTATTTGCAATAATCATATATTTTTCCACGCAAGTGAGAACTTTAAGTCCAAAATATTGTTAAATAAAACTTTTATAGCAACCTTTTGTCTAAGACCTCTTATGTCTTCTCAGTATTAATTTACATATGTTAAGAGGAAACTCTTATTCTACTGTAAGCAGATCGGGGTAATTAAAGAATATGAATATTTATTTGTATATATTCCATACGTACACAGAAAAAAATATCATCGAAATGTAACCAACAAGACAAATTGTTGATATTTAATTTAAAAATTAACAATGATTATTGTAGCTATCTATTTATATTAAAATACCAAACGTTATCTATTCAATATAAATTCATTTATTATTACTCAACAAATTAATAATTAATAAAATACACGGATTCGACTTCACGACTTGTAGATAGGAAAAAAAAGAAAGATCAAAGTAGTCAGTAACTACACATGAAGTTAGCATTATGTACGTGAAGTTAACAACGAATAACAGAGTAGTTATTTATAGGTGTAAACATAAGGTATAACAATGATCATTACTGATATAACAAATTTTAATTTTTGTATTCAATTAAATTACTTAACAAAATTATTTGTTAAATTATATCATAACGGAGTGCGCACATATAGAAGAAACAAGAAATAATATTTTGTGTGTATTCATTATTTGCGTATCTAATTAAGTTTTGCTCTCTAGCTGACAGGTAAGTAAGTTGGTTTATTAGTTTTGAGGTTGCCGGTTCAACTCCGACCAAAGACATTTAGTGTTTTTCGCAGACAAGCAAAAAATCGTTTCGAGGATTGTGATTGTGTATAAGAAACATTGTTAATATAACAATTATGATAATAAAAATTTGTATAAAAATCTGTAAATTTAATTGAAATAACTTTGAAATTTAACAAACATTAATGTTGAACAAAATAAATGAATTTCAACAAACTCTTTTTTGATATATTTAATTGAAAATATTTTTCAGATTTTCCCTTAACTTACAGCTTCGTTAATTGTATTTACAAAAATCGTTATAGGTTCAAAATCAATTAATTATTTAATTGATATAACAAATAAATTAATTGTATTTACAAAACATATTTTTCTGTGTATGTATATACGTCGATGAAGGGTATATACGATTCGGCACAGCTGAATATAGCAGTCTTACTTGCTTTAATGTTTTAAAAAATTCCTACTGATGATTTGTTACAGCAACAATGAAATATATAGACAACGCTGAACCACCAGCAAATAAATTTCAAATTAAAATAAACTTCTGACAATATGTCGAATAATAAATTTCTTAAATGTTAAATTTGGATTTTATTTTTCATTTTACCTTATAATTACTTTTATTGCTATCCAATGGATTTCTAATTGTATAAAGGTGTAGAAAAATAAAATAGATTCAAATCGAATATAAATTATTTGCTGGGTTTTTTGTATTAGTTTCAAGGCCTACTACGCTTATTTTTCTTTTGTGATTTTCAAAAATATTATTATTTGTGAATTCTCAAATAGTTCTTGAAAGTCCGTGCATAAGATAAGAGGTTTGTGACTATTCAAAATGTGTGGTTGAAGTCTACTGATGATTTGTTACAGCAACAATGAAATATATAGACAACGCTGAACCACCAGCAAATAAATTTCAAATTTTTTTAATAATGCAGAGTTGAAGCACTTCTGGTGTCAATTAGGCGTAGCAACTGTGTTTAGTAGCCATTTTATTTGTTATTTTGCTTCACCGATGATTCTGTTTCACCATACCGACGACGCTACATGAGGATTAGTATTCGCTGAAGTTGTTCAGTGACCATTGACTATGCTTTCATCACTTGAAAATTCGTATTGTTATTTAATGACATTGTGAATGACCATGCTCGAAACCGGGACCTTCTGTTTTATAGTCAACGTCCTAAATGCTTCAGCGCAATTAATTGCGTCGCTAAAACTTCAATTTCTAACTTGGAATGACGCACTATTCTATTTACCCATGAACTCATTTTGCTTTCATAAAACCTAAAATAATAAAGTTTTTTTCTTAGTTTCATGTTTATCATGCTTTAAATTGAAATCCTTATTTTAAACTACCCACTGATTTACTTTTAACGCTGGTAACTCTCTTTTGTTTTTCTTTATTTTTCATTCTGCAAAAAGTTTTAGTGCTGCTCAAAACTAAGTTTCAAATACAGATCATAGTGATGATTATTGCAATAATTGTTAAGTAGAAAGTTTTAATAGCAAACAGAGGAAAAAATGTGTAGAATGAAATTTCTTGCAGAAATAATTTTGTTTTCTGTCATAGTACGTACACAACAAGAGCTGTGAAGTCATTTATACCCATTCAGATCTACATTCACACACACTCATGCATTTATTAAGAATTCAGTAACGGAAATGCCTGAAGGAGAGGATGTAGATTTGAGTATGCAAAGTAAATTTATCTACACACTTACACACTTTTAATAAATTGCAGAATGTAAAAGCGGTTATAAGAAATAAGAGCAAAAAACAATGAAAATACTCGTAACTTTAATTTTACTAAAAGGTATTTTTGTTTTCGAAACTAAACAGACATTTAACAAAGTTGGCCCATAATCTTTTATGTAGGTATGTATTTGTGTGTGTGTTTTTTTTCATTAAAATTAGTCTTTATTTACAATTCTTAAAATATTTTACAACTTTGTAAGAGGTTTTTAAGACAATCTTTCTATACGTATGTACATCTGTGGCAGTAACATTGATTTTCATTTCCGGGTTTTAGCAAAAAATTTTAAAGTTAAGAAAATTTATATAAACTTTTAGAGTATAATACCGAAAGAGTGTCAACTTGGCCCATTGTAAATAAAATTGTACGAAGCTACTCAGCAAGAAGTTGAGGCGATGGCTGAAGTAGTCAAAAATGCAAATAAAACGTGCAAGTGCGATGCTGTGAATGCAAAATATCACAACGAATGGTAAATAATACGATAAAAATTTGACATCCCATAATACTGGAATTTTTTTTTTAATTTTTGTAAACGATACAGCGTTGCCTATTTCTGTGTATTTATCCGAAAATGGGACAGAACATTTTTTCTTTAACTATTTTGGGACCATACAATTTTTTTTGTAATTTTTGTGTAATTTTGCTCCAACATACAAGTAAATTATTTAATTAATGATCTTCATTTCAGTTAAAAAGAATTTTACTCCATAATAATAAATAATAAACATTTTTATAATCTTTTTATCTTCGGGTGGTTACTGGTTTGCCGCAATAATAATGTATTTTTAATATTCAGTGCGGCAAACCAGTAAACAACCGACTTTATGTTTTTGTTTGGCTATACTTGTCTTGGAGATGATATTTTTCTTTTATTTTTGAACACTTCAGTAGAAAAATTTTCCAGCAAACTAAAACTAACAAAAACTTACATGAAGAATAAGTTATTGTTATGCAAATGAAGGACAATATTGAGCGGACCATTTTGAATAAACCAAAAATATGTTGAAAATGAAATATTAGAATTAAAAATTGCAATATATCGCATACAGTAATACCTCATTTATATTAAGAATTTTTGTTACAAAATTAGTTGCCTGAAAAGTTTTTTAATATGTTAACAAATCATGATTCACGTCACGTTATTTTTTACAAATCAGTCTCTTATATAGCGCTTCAATTAAGGAAAAAAAAGTTTCATTGTTGACACTGGCGGATATAACAGCAATATTCTCCTCAGAGCGCACTCTTTATATACGTATTGGTGGATTAATGTAAAAAAAGTGAAAATAGTACGAAATTTAGTGTAATTTATAACGTTTTGGATAATTTTGAAGGTTCTTTTGTGTAAAATTGAATTCTGGTTTCGGCAACACTGAAACGATAACACCTTTCATCTGATCAGAGTTGCATTATTACAAAATCAAGTAATAAACAAACTCACAAGTCGTCTGTTTCGACGCCGATGCCGTGCCGTCGTTGATGGTATATGTCTTCGTCTTAAACCGACTAAAAATATTGAATATGCTTATCCTACTGAATAATTTTTCGTGCAACCCACGTCGGAAAATCAACGAAATTATTGCACAGGGTGGCCCAGATTGACCAAAGGTGTTTAAATTCCTTATAACTTTTTTATTAAAATTTTTTAATTTTTTTCCTTTTCAGTATTTTGTAAAGAAGACTTAGGGAATTTAAAATGGAACAGTACACAATTCAACAACGAATTCTAACAACATTGATGGAAACGGCCATACAGTGTTCATTTCCAAAAAAAAAATAAGGGCCAATTATCCTTTTCGACGAAACACCGCATCAAACGGTACACTTAAATGGATGTAATTCTCGTTGTTTAACTATTCTTTTTTTCCCCTATTAACGACCCTATTTAATTGGAAATGGGCTTCGTCGCTCATTATTAAATAATGAATTAAATGACGATTTTCTTCTTCTTTTGGACAAAAATAAATTGCATAATCAAGTCGTTGATGCTAATTGTCGGTTTCAATTGTTGGACAAATTCCCCAAGTCTTCTTTACAAAATACTGAAAAGAAAAATAGAAAAAAATTATAATAAAAAAGTTATAAGGAATTCAAACCCCTTCGGCCATTTTGGGCCACCGTGTATTTTCTCTTTCGTTATCTTATTTAAATCAATTACCTTAACCGCCGTCTATTTTTCAAGGCTGGCACGACTACAGCGTACATGCAACTGCTCTGCCGACGAAAGTCAACGATCAATGTAGGCATGTTAATCCTCAACAGCTGTTTGCTTTGTATTTGTGTTTTCAATGTAATATGAGGTGTGATGGTTTGAACACTTTAGGTTAGATTTTTTGACAGTCGAAACAAATGTCTTTAGATTTATTTTTCGTAAAGTGTAATGAAAGTCTTTATAATATATGTACAATAGTCTGAGTGGCCCTTTAGCACGTTGACTACAAAACCAAAGGTCCTGGATTTGAGCCCGGTTCTGACAATGACCCATTTTTCTGATGTGCCTCAGTGTCCCCTTGTATCAGTTGGGCAGACTTCCTAAACGAAAGTTGCAATGCACATTTACAATGCATACTCTTCGTAAACGCACATGTAAACTTTCTGGCAACGTGCAATGTTCTTTATCGTTTGGCAACTAGTTTTAATGAGTATCATTTGTCAAAATCGCGCATTATTTTTATTTTGTATGCAAACATTTGAACTGCAATGGCTGAGTAAGTATTTTCTTGTTTATTTTTAACCCCCGACTAAAAAAAGGGGTGTTATAAGTTTGTAGTGTGTGTCTGTGTGTCTGTGTACCTGTGTGTCTGTCCGAGTTCACGTACAGGCCAAACGGATGGACCGATTTTCATTTAGTTTTTTCTGTTTGAAAGATGACTTGATCGAGAGGGTTCTTAGCTATGCTTGAAGAAAATCGGTCTAGCCGTTTAGAAGATATAACATCTTTTCTGAAAAAAGTCGGGGGTTTTTAAAATTTTTAATTTTTGTTATTAATAAATTATTTATAATTGATAGATTTTATTTAAATAATTAAACATTTTATACTGCGGAGACAAAAAGTGGACCCATGAGCGCAAATAATTATTAATTGCAATAAGACTTCGACATGAATCAGATTTAATGGACAAAAAGAAAAAGCGAAACACCATTTGGGAAACAATCTTAAGGGAAATAAAAGATGTATGAGTTGCATAGCGAAGTTCTTACATGCCGACAAAATGAAAAAAAAAATGTCTCTGCAACGGAAAGTTGCACTTAAGACATGTTTAGCATTGCATACGCATTTTTTTAAATTATGCATTGCAACTTGCGTGTAGGAAAGTTCAAGTGATGAAAGCATAGCCACTGGTCACTGAACTACTCCTGCTTCATTGGATACTAATACTAATGTAACATCTGAGCGGCCCTCCTTCCTAGGTATTGTGTAGCAGAACCATCGGCAAGGTAAAATAATCAATAAAATGGATACCAAGCACAGCCTCACTGCCACCAGAGGCGCTGCAATACTGCACTATTAAAAAATCTTTCACAAAGCAGAGTTGTAAAAGAATGAAGCTTTCCTTTATCTTTTCCCATAAAGAAGGTATTAATAGTAGTAGGAATTCATTCCCTGAGTGTTAAAAGAATGAAGAGGAGGGGAAAATTTCTGCCTCTCCGAAAATATTTAACCGATTGTATGAAATTCATAGCATAAATACATCTGCGTCTAAAAAGACACACACGCTTCATATATAAATTTCTGGCTCTTCAAAAATATCCATTCGTTAAAACTTACGGACATGAAAAGAAAACTTAGGTGAAAAATAAACAGTCGCTCACTTTCTTTTTCTCGTTCACCCAGTTTTACGTTTATAACTAAATAATATATCCATTATCAAATTTCTTTATTTCCACATCAACTATTTTACACATTCATCGTCAAATGGGAATAAAAAAAAATCGATCAAATATGCAAATTGTATTTTAAGAAATGAAATTTTATCCTAATTAAACTTGCAACAAGTGACAGCCAAAAATAAACGAAATAAAATACACGAACTTAACAAAACAATTTTTGTTAAAAATAGAAAATAACTACTAAGGGGTTTTTATTCATGGTTAACAAAGGCCAAGAAAAGCGCAAGTCATGCAAAATTTTGTGAGGAATCACTCAAATGGAAAAATTACCAATAGCCCATTTAATATAATTTGAGTGATTATTCATTGTATTTATTTAGGTCTTTGAAAAATGCCAACAGAACTAAAACAAAATGTTTTTCTAACTATGCATATACACTTTAAAAAAAGTTCGTACATTTATAAAGTAAAATTTTAGTTTTAAATCGTAAAAAAGAAATTACACAATAACTAACATTATCGTTACCGCAAATTAATAAATATATAGACATTTATTACGATTTTCGGTGCTAAAAAAAGTTACTGAATCCAAGTATGGGTTAGCAAATTGTACATTTGCATGTTATTGCTTTTGCGCGTCATTATTTTTATCACCAATTTCGAATAGCACTAAAGGTAAAGCATATAAAAATATTAAATTTAATTTTAAATTAAATCTAAATAATTTTTAACTTTTTAGTGCTTATTTTGAAGTACGTTAAATTTTTTTCAAAATCTTTATTTTTAATGCCCACTTTTTCAAATATAAATGGTCTCACCCAGTTTTCTAAATAAAAAGTATCAACAAATTTCAGAGCTAAAGGTGTGTGTCAAGTTTGCTGAGAACTGGCCAAGTAGAAGCACGTGAAATATAATATTAAATTTTAATGAGCATGGTCCGCTAACTTTTCAAGAGCCGAAACTGTTTGAAAATTTTTTTAAGGATCGGATAAGTAGAAGTATATATTTATAATTTAACACTAGACTTTAATGGGAGTGTCTGCGCCCACTTTTTTGAATGTAAAATCGTGGCATTCTAACCCCCATATTCATAAAAAAAATAAAATGAATTTGAAATTCATTTTAGGAAAATTTTGTATGGAAAATTTGAAATAAAATATATTTCAAATTCGTTGAAAATTTTATGAATATGGGGGGTATAAGAGTTTAAACTGTTTGCCAAGTTCCATTGGAATCGGATAAATAGAAGTATATATACTTAATTATAAACTTTAATGGGTGTGGTCCTGCCTACGTTTTAGAATGATATATTAAGTAATTTTTAAGGCATGTGTCAAATTTCGTAAGAATAAGTTAAGTAGTAGCACTTGCAATATAATATTAAATTTCAATGGCATTACGAGAGATCTGGACTTATGTTAAAGTTTTTAGCGATCCTATAATTAAAATGGGAGCTTTAAACAAAAAAAAAATATACATTTTTTAAATAGGTTCCAAAAAGACGGAGTTATAAAATAACACACATAAAAAATACAGACGAATTGATGATCTTCTCCTTTTTGGAAGTCGATTAACTGCCAGTTTATAGAAGCCATTTGAAAATTCTCGGCTGTCTATTTATATTGAAAACAAAAACAAATTTTGAGTGCTTTGTTTATGCTTTCAATATAAATAGACAGCCGAGAATCTGTAAACTGGCAGTAAAAATAGAAAACGTAGCAATGTCAATTCAAAAAATGTGAGTGATTTTAACATAAATTTTCTACTCAAAACATCCGGCTGGGTTATGGAAACGGGGGTTAACTTACACCGTACACATTTTATAGTTTTTTGCATTCTTAGCTTATAATTCCTTACATTTTTATCACTTCTTTATTGCGATATAGCTATATATCAAAAGCTGCCTTTTTAGAGTTCAAAATTAAAAAAAAATTGTTATATCATACAACACCTTGTGAAAGAGTTTCATATAAAAGGCTGGCGCAGGCAACTCTTGGCAAAAAAAATATTTTTAAATTTAACATTTCGTCAGCCCATTATTGGTTTGACCTACCGACCATTTAAAAAAAATGAGTTAGGTATGGGGTATATATATTTCGAATATACACTTTCTGAATCCAAAAAGTGTTTCGCGAAATTAATTATAGTTTCTGAGATATTTAGCATTCATATTGCTCCATTTGAACTATTTTTAGATTTAATAATTATTGTTGGCTATAAACGCCACTGTTTGGCTATTGCGTCAAATTATTCATACAAAAACGTACAAAATAAATTTAACTCTTGGTTTGCTTTATTTCCGTAATGTTAAAAAAACAATTGGGACGACCGACGAACTTCGCATAGTTCGATGAACTTGCCTTCAAGAACTCGATCTACTCCAAATCTCTGCCTTCCTATAGATATATTTGTAATGTATGGATACCAAGTTATGCAAATATTAACTGCGGCAAAAATTACTTGCATAGTATGAAAAAAAATTGGATTGTGTATTTGAAATAAAAATTAATGCAAAAATCCATATCAAGTCTTGAAATAAATAAAAGTCTCTTAAACTCTAAAAAGGCAGAAATTTGAAATAAATCACACCTATTGCGAAAATCTTAAAAATTCGCAATGTTGAAAATAAGCCCAAAACTAAAATTGATCATTAACATTATTAAAAAAATTTTTTAAATTTTAAGTCCTTAAATAAAAATAAATAAGCAAACCTAAAAACTTTGGAAAAATTACACCTTTCGGAAAAAAATAGAAATTCGTGAAAAATTGCAAAATTTTAAATCAGCCATAATCTTTATTACAAATCTCTAAAACTATAAGGAACGCTAAAAATTCCATAAAAACGCGAAAACGGCGAAAATTCGCGAGAAATTGTAAAATCGGAAACAAGCCCTAAAATTGATTAGAAAAAAAATTAAGTCGAAAAGAACGCAAAAAATTCCTAAATGCATTTTAGAACTTACTCACACTGCAAGGAATAAAAAAACCTCAGAAAATTAGATCAATTGCACAAAAAATTGCTAACATCGCGGAAATTACAATGGCTGGTAAGGGTTTTTTGTTTAGTTTTGAGGTCATCGTTAAACCGATCGACTTATTTCTATCGACAGCAACAACAAGTTTCTCAATATACAGCAGTAAAGTTGTATACATATGCAGCACAAAAAGCTAGTTTTTAAAAATAGGTTATGAAAAGTGGCGTATGTGGCACAAAACAGTATTTTTCTCTTTCAATAAAGTAATATTAACTTCTAACTTTATTCATGAAAGTTCACAAAAATTTACACATTTCTTCTAAACATGTGTCGGAAACAATGGTGAAAATACAAAAAAATTATATCGGCTATACCTTGAGAAAACTTCATGTAAACCTTCTTTGTCGTTTTTCTCCATTCTGACTTTTTGGCATATGCTCCAAACCAATAATGGGCTGACGATTTGTTAACGCACTAATTAATAATTCCAAATTCAGTAAAATATTTTTTTTATTAAAAATACATTAAAATTGATTATTGAAGATCCTATGCGCATTTCACTATTGCTAATGCATATCATCAGGGAGCCTTTACCCTAAAATGTCGTTAAACAAATGAGAAGTTCAACTAATATCAAAGTTGAAACAAAAACTTAATAATCAATGTTATTTGTTTTCGTACATTGCTTGACAGCTCGAATTGTAGTTGTAGGAAGTGTGTAATGAAAATAAATGTAAAAAAGAACAACAGCTATTCATTGCTTTCGCATGAATAGTTAGAGTGTTGCCACACAAGCATTTTTGACGGGGTGCAGTCAAGTTAATAATTGGCGTTTTTTTTTTTGAGAATTGTTACTTAAGTTAGGTTAAGTTTAACATTTGTTTACGCACTAATAAAAAAATTGAAAACTTAAAAGTTATTTAGTTACTATAAAACCGGCTTTTCTAATGTCGTTTTATTTTCTGGAAAAAGTGTAAAATTTTTTAACTTTTTATTAAAAAAAATATACAATTTAGCGTTCGTTTAAAGAAAAAATTTAAGCTCGCGAAGGATGATACAATCATTTCGAATAAAATGTTTATTTCAGAAAATCATTTCATTACGAATTTTCATTGAAAAGTGTTATAAGTGCAACATAATTTTTTTTAGAAAAGAAAATGCCTATATTCAAAATGCGACAACTCAAATTTTTCAAAATGAGTTTCCGATGTCAAATTGCTCCCCTATGCAATATTCATCTGTAGTATAAATTTCGAATCAAAAAAATGATTTTTCCCGTTTTATATAAATTTTTCTTATTCTGCTATCTCAAAGTAACTATAATTTTTTTTTGTGAAAATATATGGCAACTCCCATGTAAATTTCCAATATTTTTTAAAAATTAGTAATTTATTATAAATCTACCTCATATCTTATTGTATTTGGCATGCTGTTTTTGAGATATGGTCACCTTTAATATATTAGTACAGAGGAGTTCCGATAAAAAAAAATTGGTAATGTATGTATAACTTTTAAACTGTTAATCGAATAGAAATATTGTCTATGGACCAATTATAGTCAACGATATAAGCTTTCGAAATTGATAATTTGTAGTGACCCTGTTACACTAGTGAGTGAGTTAAAGAGTGCTAAACTGACCACTTCGAGATGGAAGAGGCTTTCAGTCAGACTTTAGTTATTTTTTTTAAATGATATATTAAGTTTATTTTTGTAACTTTTCAATTCTTATATCTAGTATTGAGTAAAAGATTTCACAAATTGATTAAAAAGTAAATATATTTAAAAAAATCATATTTTTTTTTATATCATAAAATATGCTAACTCCAAGAAAATATTTGTTTTTTGATCGCCTAAAATATGCTATCTCATAAAAATATGCAAATCAGTGGAAAATAAAATATTTTTTGCAGACATATAAATTGGTAAGCATATTTAAACCAAATTATGGAAGGCACATAATGATCGAATTAACTAGTTTTTTCGTTCTACTGAAAAGGTAGCTTTTTTGTGTTGACGTATTTTGAATATAGGCTCTCGATTTGTAAAAAAAACCGTTTACAAGATTTTTACTTTTCGACTATTTTTTTTTTGATATTTCTAGTACTTGCAAGCAGATATTGGTATCAGCACTCGTAGATGCGGCATAAAAAATTTAAAAAAATATCAAATAAAAATTTAAGTATTTCAATGAAAAAAAAAATCATAATATTTAATAACTTCCATGCAATAACAATAAACTTTTTGTACTTGCAAATATTTAGGATGTAGTGTAATAAAAATTTACGGATTAAAGTAAAAATAAACAAAAACTCTAATAGAACATCAGCAGAGTGCTTGTGTGAATAAATGTTTCTGTTTTTATAAATTTTGCATATTTTTTCACACTCTAAGTTAAACAAATTCGGGTAAAAAGTGAAGTTTCAAAGAACAAAAAAAAAAATATTCGCAAAGTTTATAATAAAATAAAATTAATTTTCTTCCAGGTAGAGATGATGATGCGTAAAAGTTCTTAATAATCACAGCCACCACCTTGAAGCTTAAAGTTTACACCCATAAGTGTAATTTTTCTTATTAGCTTGAGCAAAAGTAAGGAGGAACATACGAGTATTTATGTTTCATTAACACATTTTTTGCGTGACATGTATGTTAAATTAAAAACATTAAATGGCAGAATAAGAGAAAACTTATGCGTTCTTTATAAATGAGGAAAAGAAAACCTTTAGGCTCATAAGAAATTTCCCAATTGTATTTTTTTAAATTTTCAGCTTGAGTGCTATATGAATATTAAATAAGTTTGAGGTATGAGCCGCGCCGGTGGTAAAAAGGAAATATTTGCGGTATTACGTTAATGCTGCTGCTGCTGGTGTTAGAAGATTTTTTATATCTCATTTTAGAACGCTTAAATATGATGAGTTTGGGGAAAAATTAAATGGAGAAGAATTTTTTTTTGTTATTTTATTTAATAATTTCAGATTACAAAATAAATATTTTTTTAAGTTATAAGTACACCTATCCCTCGATTTGCACCATAGATACGTTCCTGAGAAAGTCGTTTAAATCGAAATTTTAAATGTTTGTATGAAAAATCGTGTAAATCTAAAATAAGGACAGAATCGTGTAAAAAATTGATTTTCTTAATAAATTATATATGTATTTCAACTTAGTTTTTAAAATATCAGAATTCATTAAACAAAATAAATGCTATTCATAATAACAAAAAAAAAATTAAAAATATCAGAAGCGTTTACTCAAAACACAGTACGAAAACCTAAATAATCGTGTAAATAATTATCGTGTAAATTGAGGGATAAGTGTAATATGAATGTTTGAGAGTTTTTTTTTTGCTCTAGGCATGAAATTGTATGATTGATGATTGATTGGCATAATTCATGCATATGATAACATATGATTTTGGAAATTATATCTAAAATATGTATATAAAGATGACATGTTTGTATATCGTCAAAATAAAAGCTTTTCCTCCTGTACTTGCTTTATGGATGAGCTTAAAACTTAGTTCTCTTAGTTAATTATTAATAATAAATTAATATTATGCTTTAGATTAAATTAATTTTTGTCGCAAAAGTTTTATTTTTAACTTTTTAGGGCCAATTTAAAATATTTAGGGGCGTGGTTACGGCCACTTTTGCAAATATCACTGCTTCCATTTACTTTTCTAAACGCAAGAAATCGCTACTTTCAGATCTTAAAGTGAGTGTCAAGTTTCGTAAGAAAAAGTCAAGTAGAACAAGTTGAATTATAATATTAAGTTTTAATAAAACCGCCCATTTTTTTAAATTTAACATTATGCCATTCCAATTGCCGCAACTGTTTATCAAGTTTCTTGAGAACCGGATAAGTAGAAGTACATATAGTTGGGCGTGACCCCGCCCACTTTTTAAATGTCAGACAAGTAAAAGTACATAATTTAATATTAAACTGTAGTGGGCGAGGTCCTGCCCTCTTTTTTAAATAGAAAATCGTGTAATTTTTATAGCTGAAATCGTTTTAGTAGAAAAACGTGAAATATAATATTAAATTTTAATGGGGGAAGGGACTGCTCCCATTTTTTAAAATTCAAAATTGTGTCATTACCAGAGATCTAACTTATCAAACTGTGTGTGTGCTAAGATTCGCGGCGATCTGATAAGTAAAAAAAACGCTTAATCAGAGGAAACAGTTTAATGGGCGTGTACCCGCCCAATTTTTGGTATTCATAACAATTTGAAGCTACATTCTTTTAGACAAAAAATAATTTTTAAAATCTGCCGAAAAATGATGCGAGTTATAAAGTAATACACATAAATGCATACCAAAACGCTTGGTATTTTGCAGTTATCTTGAAAATGAAAAAATAATTAAAATTTAACTTAGCAGCAATTATTTGGCTAATTTAGAGCTGAAAGCTACGTTTATTGTTAGAACCAAAATACGTTTTGTTTTAACTTTTTTCACTTTATATACATGTGTCACATTCTACATCATGGAAATGCTTATATTTATGTATATAAAGGGTGGGCAAATTTGAGGTTAGGAAGTAAATTGGCTATCAAATGATGAAATGCCAAGGATTGAGCTCTCATCCTTTGACATTTACTGGGTAAAAAGTTGAGAAATTTTAACCATGGAACGATACAGTCTTCAACAAAAAATTTTAATTGT
The DNA here is from genome assembly GCA_949987645.1 of Tachina grossa. NCBI lineage: Eukaryota > Metazoa > Arthropoda > Insecta > Diptera > Tachinidae > Tachina > Tachina grossa. The sequence continues at coordinate 43,501,220 of OX465278.1, read as the reverse complement.
GAAAATTGTAAATTTTAATTTGAAAGGCAGGGTTTATGTGACAACCAGACTGACGCTCTGGAACATGAAAGTCGGTGCTGCATTGACGAGATAACCGAAGCTTTGTTGCAAAATGTGGTTCAAAATTTTGTTAAAAGTGTGGACGTCTGCTGTCGGGCTGAAGGTAGGCATTTGCCAGACATCATATTTCATTATTAATTCCCATATTTTTACTTTGTTATCATTTACATACAATACTAGTGTGGCAACACTCTAGTTGTTGTTGTTTCTTGCATTTATTTTCTTTACATACTTTTTATAACTACATTTCGAGCTGAAAAAAGTCAGCCAATGTAGCAATGGTAAAGTAAGAAAATAAAAAACATGTTTACTATTTTAAGTTCTTGTTCGAAGTTTGATATTAGTTGCACTTCTCATTTGTTTAAATGAAGGTTTAACATAATATCTCTATCTGATGTTGCATTATACAGAGTGAAAAGCCCATAGGATCCAGCTGGTCCCTCAATAATCAATTTCAAAGTATTTTTAATAAAGAAAATATTTTACTGAATAAGTAAAACAATAATTTGGCATTATTAGTGCATTAACAAATATTAAATAAGAAATTGTAGCGTAGTTTCAAGAGCTACTTATTATATTTTTTGACATTCCAAAGTTTTTTGTACAAAACATTGAATGTTGAGCAACATTTTTCAAAAATTTTAACAGAGTACTACGCTTAAAGAGTTGAATTAATTTTCGTACAAGTGCAATAATTCTTTTTAATTGAAACCAAATATTCCCTGTACTTCTCATGCTTTAACACTTGCTTTTTTCTTTTTGGTTGTTCAGTTAAAAAATGAATCTGGTTCACATTTGTTGCCCTTCTATGCTAAAAACATAATTATTTCTTTTGACTTTGCTGCACTTAAAAAAAGGCAGGGCAGCTGGTTATACCAATTTACACCTTATACAATTTAAGATTCTTTGAGTCCAGTATTTTCTCATAGAATTTTTATGTGTGTGAGACCTTGCAATGTCATTTTAAATATCTGCCCTTTAATGTCTTTCACTCGTTATAAAACAATTTGTTATGTGTGTCTTCTCATGACAAGCAAAAATTAAAAAAAAGAAGACTCAACTTAAAGTAGCAAACTAAAATAAAAAATGGAAGAAAATAGTTGAAAATTGTAACGCGATACGTAAAAAGCAAACAGCTGTTGCGGGTAAATATCATTAACAATTTGAGCTCATACTTAGATAAACAAATGTACAGTGCAATACATATGTATGTATATGTGTATGTGTATTTGAACTTTAAAATGATATGGGGCTTTGCATAGTCATGGAAAGAAAATTCATTTGAACACAATAAAAAATTACACAACATCTCAATTTCTTTTACCCGTTACCTGATGCTGCAAAGCAGCTTAAATGATTTTTTTTCTATTTAAATTAATTTGAATTGAAATCTGTGGTTTATTGATTTGCGTAAGCAACAACTAGTGCTCAGTTTTCAACATTATTTATTCACACCTTATGTAAAAGTTAGAACTTGCTCGAATAAATTCTTCTGAACTTTGTTGTTCTTTTTCAAAGGGAACTTATAAGGAATATAAACACAAAGACTTAAAAAATTTTAAAATTAGTTTTTGTTTTATTTAGCCATTAAGCGTTTCTCCGGTTTACATATTGTTAAGTTTTTTACATTTATTTGTTCAAGCTTAATATTGCAAATAAAATAAAAGTTATACTTCACTTAGAACACTTTATTTACTGAAACACTGTTACTTAGAGTTTTTGCTCAATAACTGTATTTATTCACAATGTTAAAATACTCACTGTTATCGAAACTCACTTTGAAAATGTTATGAAGCCCTGGTATCTATCCTAGTGATGTGCCGAATGTCAAATTTTGACATTAGCATATACGAATGCGAATTCGAATATTTTATGTGAAATTTATAGAGCTTTAATTGGGGTTCTATTTATATCATAAACATTTTTTTATGAAAGAGAGCTTCATTAAAGTTTGTAAAATTAAAAAAAAAATAATGTATCATTTGAAAATATATATTATAAGATACCTGTTTTCCGACCTATCACTCTTAATAATACGAAGATAAAAGTGTTCAACACTGCAAAATATCACGGTGTTATTCTTGATTCAAAGCTGAATTTCAAAACTAGTATTCCAGAGAGAGTGAAAAGAGCAACAATTTTACTCTATCTATGCAAAGAATCCATTGGAAAGAATTGGGTTCTTACCCCAAAAATCGTTCATTGGATCTATACTGCAATAGTATATCCAATTCTCATATATATGGGATCGTCGTGTGGTGACCGTCTCTGGAGAAAAAGATGTATCTACATATATTACAAAGACTTGCATCCTTGTATATAACCACGGATATATAACTACGGATGCACTGGGGATGCTCCTTCAACATTTGGTGAAGGAGCTCCTACCATTGGACCTAGTAGGGAAGGAGATGGCAACCACCTCGGCAATCCGTCTTCGATGTATCTTTCTGTGGAGCGGAAAAGGAACCGGCCACTGTAGAATACTCGATGATGAAGTTTGGGGATGGAGGATTGGCTAAACCTCCCCTGCTCTACTACACGAACGTCTTTATAAAACCTGGATACCATCCACAGATTTGTGGATGAATGAAACTCCAGGTAGAAGAAAAAGTGTTGACTTTTATATGGACGGCTCCAAAACACAAGAAAGTGTGAGTTATGGAGTCTTTTCAGGAGCTGTAGGTCTTCGTATTGCAAAGTGAGTTCCGGATCACTGCAGTGTCTTCATGGCAGATATCCTTGCTATAAGAGAAGTTGCAGATTGGTTGAAAATGAATTTCACTTCAACGACTTTGATTAACATATACATACACCGATAGTCGAGCAGCTATTACCGCCCTTGAATCCCCGCTTCTGAGAAGAACAACAGCCCTCGACTGCTGATCATCTCTAAATGAAATGGCACAGCAGTTTGATATTAGGATCATCTGGATCCCGGGCATAGAGGCTTTCAGGGGAACTTTAAGGCTGATGAGCTTGCTAGAATTGGGACAACCTTACAGGTTCTACCGGGTTTGGAATGCGTGGGCTTACTCTTACTCTCTTGCAAACTCAGACTTCGGCGCAGGACAGAGGATGAAACAAATAGAAGGTGGGTCACAAGAAATGATTGCGTGAACACAAGGCAGTTACGGACTCATCTAAATAGGAAAAATTTTGAAGAGTAAGGAACAAAACTCGATTCTATTGTCCGTGCTAACCGGACAGCTGCCAGACTATCGATGAAGAGGAAAGTGTAGAACATTTTCTTTGTAACTGTCCTGGACTTGCAAAAGAGAGAATAGCCACAATGGGCGCTCTTGAGTTCGGGGAGCTTTCTGACGTTACTAGTGTTGAATTTTGGTTGGTTCGACGGTGTGTATTCCGCATAAGCAGAATCTCCGTGGTATCAAATTGGACCAAAACGGTCTAAGTGAGTCCTAACCTAACCTAACCTAACCTATCATTTGAAAATTGTAAGAAACCCAAATTTCGATAATTAATTAAATGGATTCCTATATTTCAGACAAATTTTCATTTTGAACTTTTAGCAGAAAAGTCACTTTATACCAAACAATTTAAGGACAAATTGTAGTCAAACTGCTTACATGATTTTCCTTTCTTCATCGCTTCTCCTCTTTAAGCCATTACTGGCCAGTAAAATAATACAAAAACTAAAATGAAAAATCATAAAATATATCTGTCACCTTTTCATTTGTCTCGTATTTACAAAATGGCTTCTGTTAGCCGCCATATTGAGTTTAGACTAATGTCATATCTTTAGTAAATACCCAGGCTAACCCAGTGTTAAGACAAATCGATTGATGTAAGAATCATCAAAATCGGTCCATTGAGCTTTCATTACATAAAGAGCTTTCAACATATTAGAGTACAATGAATAAAAACACTTTTCTCATATTCCATTTGCATTAAACACATGTACGTACTGAAGTTTACACCAATTGACATTACACACAGTGGGCCAAACACAAGAACGCTGATGATGCAGGTGTGACGGCTTTCGAAAACAGCATGCTGTTTCTTTCTGCTGGCGTTTGTCAAAATCATTTGCAATTGTCTTTAGTGCAATTTGTTCTCTAAAACTCAGACATTTTGCACATCCAAAACGAATTAGTAGAATCATAAACAGAGAAACAAAACAAAGTTCGAATAGAATAATTAAAATCTAACTAAAATTACTGTCTTTTTTTTTTTGCTTATTGACTTTCATTGCTTAAAAAGAGATTTTTAGGAATTTTTTATTATTATAATTTTGTTTTTCTAATGGCATAGATATTTTCATACTGTGTTTAAATCATTGAGGCTAAATTTTATTGTTGCACTGCGATATAGGATGAACACAAAAACACATCCACATGCACCAGACCTTATAATCCTTTAATTTATCATGCAATTACCCATAGAAAAGTTTAAGATATTTTATTTTTTTACTTATACTGAAACTTCTATGTTGCATCTTTGCATTTATACAACATGCAACGTGTTTGTCTATGTGTTTTACTGCGTGACAGCTGGAGAAAAGTTCGAAAAGTATGTATGTGAAACAAAATTGGAAAGAAAAACATTATGCAAATTTCCTTTGTGGCTTTAATATGCAAGAGATAAGTGAAATAGATAAACACGAAGAAAAACATAATGCCGCAGCAGTAACCTCCCGCCCCCGCCCCCCTACTAAAAGTTACATTGAAGCAACACATTGAATAATGAAAGTCGTCGTACTCTTGCGTATGTGAAATTTTCATTTTTTGCGGTACTGATGTCTTACTGCAATTTAATCATTTAAATAATTTAATAAATAATAATAATAATCATGTGAACATATTTCTTTCACATATCACGTAATGATGAAAAATAATAGAATTATTAAGATAGATATTAACATGAGTCCTTAAAAATCAGAAAGGGTTAAGCAATTTTATCACATTTTGCCCTTTTCATGCATGTTTTCTGTTTCCGGGAACCTAACTAATATTTATTTATTTTATAAAAAAATTGATGATTTACTTGCAAATCAAGGGATTATTATTTTTATTATTATTTTTTATTATTATTATTTTATGCATTTTGATTAACTTCAAAATAAAACCTGAAAATCGTAATTTTTTATCGATATATTTATTCGTTTGCGGCAAGGAAAATGTGATTCTGTAATTTCTTGTTTACGATAGTGTACATCTGTGTTTTACTAGTCAGTTAATTGTATAACATGTGGCATCTCTGCATACAAAATGGCGAAATAAGCGAAAATCTCAAAGAGGAATTAAGGAAAAATTAGATGAATTTCACCTAATTCACACGAAGACTTTTATGAAGTCTATTTTTCGACGTCACTTTTTGTTTGTTAGCGAACGGGGTAAAGAAGAAAGAGGGGTAGAAAAAATGACTCGATTTCTGTTTTCCATGGTTTTTTCATATTTCTCTTTACATTGCTCTTGTTGTTATTGTTGTTACGTTTCAATGTTACTCTTCTATCTTATTGTTATTTTTTATTGTTACTCTTCTAGCTTATTGGCTATATGAGTGGAGAGAAGTAAAATTAGACGTCAAAAAAAAAAACATCGTATGAATGCAAGGAATTTTTGGTAGCAACTTCAAAAGAGAATTAAGAAAAATAGACGTCATAAATTTCACCGTGTGAATTAGCACTTTGATATTGTTATTTTACTTTTTACTTCAACCGACTGTGAATATGTTTCAAATATGTTACTGAATAGCAAAGTTAATACATTAGGTTTGTTCATTTACTAAAAATTGTTACGAATTTGTAACAATTATTACTGGAAAGTGTTCATCAACTTAAAAAGTTTGCAAGGAGAGAGCGTCAAAAGAGAGAAAAAAATTGAGAGACCATAAAATTCCTACAAATTATTGCTAGTAAAATTTTTACTTGCAAGAATTATCCAACCAGCTATTGTGTATTTTGTTGTCAAATTAATTATTTGAAAAATATTTGAAAAAGGAAAACTGAAAAATTTGTATTTCTTTGTATACATATGAAAAACGAAATCATATTTTCTTAATTTATTGTTTTTCTTTCATTAAGCCACATAAATTCATTTTAATTACAAATAATTTTGTTTGGTTCTCATATATGATCAGAGATGGAAAGTCGTATTTTTGTATTTGTTATTAGAATAAAGTTAAAAAATTATGAAAAATGCTTAAAAATAGTAAAAATACATGAAACTGTGTAAAGAATTTCATATTAAACGCCAATTTTTAAAAAAAATTGCAATTTAAAATATTATCAAACAAAATACATCAGAAAAAGTTCAATTGCATCAGGATTTCCATCCATGGTTCTGATATGAATATAATTTTCTTGCAAGTTTTTACAAGTAAAGCGTTCATTTACTTTTTCATATCTAGGAGAGTAATTTTGTAAATTTCTGCTTTACTCTCTCGTTGCTAGTTTCAGCTGGGAAAGTAATTGAACAGACCTATTTTCTTTATATTTATTATAGCGATACGATTATCATAATATAAGTTACTGAATACATGTAATGATAGTGTTTTCACAACTAAAGTTAAAACCTGATTTTAACATTAACACATTAGACAATATCTAATAAATTTGTTCAAAATAGAATAAATCTTCTGTTGCTGTACTTTTCTTCTACTTTTTTAACACTTATTTTACAAACTGTAAAACAGCTGTTTTTGTTTGTTTGAAAAACTAAAAAATTTTGCGATGTGCTATAATATGGAAAGTGTGTTTGAACCAAGTTGTTATTAGAGTTCCATACACCAAAGGTGAAAAAGAACCCTATAGCTTTCGTTACGATGTCCCCCTATGTATGTAAACTTTAGCCGCTACAGCAATAAATACATATATTCCAGTTAAAAATTAAAGGCTGTTCTAAAGCGAGCAACGAAACATGTGAAAATATTATATTGGATGTAATATATACAGAAAATTATAAATAGGCACTGGTCATTTTCAAAGTTAGTGTATTTTTATGCAGACTAACTATACCAATTAACACTGAAATTAAAAAAAAAAAAATAAAAATTAAAGAGTGTTCTATCGGTTAATGTTTTTTTGACTATGTAATGTTTACAAATTGCCATATCTTGGGAACCATAAGGGGCAAACTCTTGAAATTTTCAAAAACGCGAACGCTAAGAAATCCCAAATCAAAAAAAAATCGCGAAAACGAAAAAAGCCAAAAACCCAAAAAATCGTCAAAAAGGAAAAAAGCGCTAAAACTAAAAAACGCAAGAAAACACCAAGACTAAAAAACGCTAAAACTGAAAAAAACGAAAAAAAATCCCAAAAATCTCCAAAACTAAGAAAAATTAAAAAAAACCGAAAAGATGTTTACCGGGTACTTAATTTTTTTTTCAAAAATATTTCAATTATTAATAAAACTTGTTAAGACTTTATAAAAACTTTTTAAGAAAAATTTTGTATGGAAATTTGTGTTAAAAACTTTTTATAAAGCCTTAATAAATTTTTATAAATAAGGCTGTTAAAACTCTAGCACTTGACATTTAACTGGAAACAAATTTAACTGGAAATTCAAGCTTTTTTCCATGTAATTTTGAAGCTTGAAAATATTTTGAAATAAAATAACAAACAACAGACATATATACTATATCGTTACCTTAATACTAACTCATTATTTCTTGGACATCGAGCTTTTTGTATATTTCGATAGAAGAACATGTAATATACCAAAAAATGCAAATATATTAATTTCAAAAAAATAATGAGTTAGAGCTTTTCTATATTAAGGTAACGATATGTTGTATGTTCAAACCTTGGCAAATACGTAATTTATTTATTAATAAAACTGAAATTGTGGTGAAAAAATGAATAAACAAAGGAGTGTATTTTTAAAAAGAGCAGATGAGTAAAATCGCGAAAACGATAGCGAAGGCTGATATGCAGAAAAGGCTTTATGAATTATCGCCCAAATTACTATCGCCCGACAAACAAAAATGTTACATCGCCCAAAAATTGTTGTAAAAAAATTGGGTGATTGTTCATCGACTTTGGGCAACTCAACATTTTAAGATATTTGGGTATTTGCCAAAGTGTCGCAAAATGTTAAAAAAGCCAAAAAAAAAAAGAATTTTGGGCGATTATTCATTCAAAATTCTGGTGATTGTACATAATGAACAAACACACAAAAACTTCGGGCCATTATTCATTTTAAATTTTTGGGGTTTTCTTTACTTTTTTTTTTGGCGATCGGGCACTGTTTTTTGGGTATTTCTTCACAACGACTAATCACCCAACAATTTTGGGCGTTCCTTCATTTAGCGGTGTCGTGCGACATGCACTTCCGCTTTAATTTGTACAGCCCCATATCCTATAGAAAATTTAAAAATAAGAACAAGAAATATAAAAAAAATTGTCGCCGAAGCTTAGTTTACGAGTTATGGGCCTCTGAAATTCTAGTACCAAATTATGGTTATACGATATATTTTCCAACGAATATGACAAATATTGGTATCATTTTAAAGCTTTTGAGAACATATTTTATGTAAGGGTAAAATGCAGACTTGGTCATGGTCATGCAAGAAAACTTTATTAGACAGGAAAACTTTGCGAGACAGAAAATCTTTATTAGGCTGCATCGTGTCGGCAAACAACATGGTGGAGAAAATCCTTAAGCCTGGCCAAAGGCCGGTAGTGCATCTCCGTTTCTATTTTAAAAGCATTGTTTTTGAAGCTTGAAATATACTTGAATTCAATTGTAATACAAGTCTTAATTTAAGTATGATTCAAGGCTTGAATTGAACTATACTACAACTGAATTGTTCGAATTGAATTCAAGTTCCCTCTTCACTGGAGAATGCTATTGAAATAAAGTGTAAATCAAGCATAATTAAATCCTTGACAATGGAATGTGTGACTTGAATAACAATTGTTTTACAAGCAAAATTGCTTATTGGGATAGGCTAAGTTTGTATTGTATTACATTTGTAGTGTCCGTAAGGAACACCTCGTGTGGAAGTCAAAGTCGCACTGTACGGAATTTATATATAAAAACTTAAGCGGATTTTGAAAGAAAAAATAGTCTTGTGTTGAAAGCAGTATAGATAATTTTGCAATTGCTAATGCAATCTAGCGAATATCGTTGTTGTTTGGAGTTGGGACATGTTTGTACTGTTTTGCTTGAGTTCTGTAAAGAGGTTTCGAAAATACTTTGTACACTTTATATGAACTACTTTAGTTTTGCCAGGGATACTATAGAACGTTTCGTAAATGTTTTCCTGCAACTTGAATTACCGGACACACACACACACATACACTAAAAACTATACCTTTTTTTATCGGCAGAAAAACCAGCCATATTGTCTATTTCCACCTCCCAGATGACAATTAAAATATTTTAGTTATTTTCTGTCCAAAAATTTATTTCCTTGCGGATTTTTTTGATTATTGTCGTGCCTGCATCCATTCATTATTCTTATTAACTGGCATAAACATTATTAGCTGCTTACGGTCATTTTAATTTGGCAGCACTGACGTTTTAGTACATCAAAAACAAGGTTGCATTTCATAAAACAAAATCATTTCATTAACAAAATCATTTTGTATGGTGAAACCAGATTTTAACAGTTGGTTTAAACGCTAAAACCACCATTTATTGAAACCATGTCAGTGTGAAAACACCATGGCGGTATTCCAGTTTGATGCAAATGTTCTTGCGTTAGTGCAAATGCAAAATATCGTAGCTTTTCTTTGTATGTATGTGTGTATTGTAAATTATTTAAATATAATTTGAATTTGTAGCACAATATGGGCGTATTAGAGTCTTAATAGTTCATATGCTTGAGCTGGCGCACTTGGTCAAGGGTTAGTGATGTACTTGCACTTGAAGTTTGAGTTTGATACATTTACAAAATTAATTACACACACGAGAATGAAATTATGCTCCTTGCGGGTGCTGCTCAATAACAGATTAAATATTATCTATTTATGTACTTTGAGTATGTAAACTACATATGCTTCAGTTTCTACTTTTGTGTACTCCTTGTTATTAAATATTGCACAGTGGAGCAGATGGATAATTAAATAGTAATGAATAATAGGTTTTAAATTAATAGTCATTTTTCTTTAACATTTATGATGAAGTGATTTAGTTTTCATTATCAGTGTCAATTGCAAGGATAAAAAAATAGTTTTTTCCATTTTTAACCCCCGACTAAAAAAGGGGTGTTATAACTTTGTAGTGTGTGTCTGTGTGTCTGTGTATCTATGTGTCTGTCCGTGTCCACGTACAGGCCAAACGGCTGGACCGATTTTCATTTAGTTTTTTCTGTTTGAAAGATGACCTGATCGAGAGGGTTCTTAGCTATGTTTGAAGAAAATCGTCCAGCCGTTTAGAAGATATAACATCTTTTCTGAAAAAAGTCGGGGGTTTTTAAAATTTTTAATTTTTGTTATTATTAAAAATAATTTTTACGAAAATATATTCACTTAATTTAAATAGTTTCCACAACATATGTAAACAAGACGAATACAAGCTAAAACACATAAATATTTAAACCCACAAAAGAAAGACGATGTTGAAGTGGAGATTTAAGCATAACAACAACTATTACGTCGTAACTGCTATTTATTCAGAAATATACAACCACACAAATACATTACCCGATGCAGATGAAAGACGCAAAGAAGAACAATAATGATATAATGCTTTTAAAATAATGTTCTACTGTTGTCAACGCTCATACATACAAATGAAGTGATCGAAAGCTGGTATTTGAGCAGCTATTTAATGTGCTGGAATTTTTTTGGATGCTGCTAACGTTAATCTGGAAGCTTTATGTTTACTGGAATTTAACATTGAGTAAATTAAGTGTTTGGATTGGATAAGAATTTTACAGTGAGACAAATTTTCGAGCCTACAAAAACAACGTTTTTGAAAGGTAAAAACAATAACCCTTATTGCAGTTTTTAACATCGACGTCATGTATTTGTTTCAATAGTGGTTTTTTCATATATTTGTATTACAATATGTATTTTTGGGCAAAAACAGATCAAACAGTTGCTCAGCAGCAATACAATAAGCAATTGTTATTTGTTTTAATTGTATTTTAATTTGGAAAAGCACGCACACACAATAACTCTTAAACTAGTTCTGTCGCTCACACTACAATTATATGGTACATACTATGGTATATTTGTTTTGGCTATACAAACGAGTATACAAATGCAACCCTATAATATGTATTTGCATAATTTACAAAGTTCATAGCACGCATAGATTTACAACTTCCACTAGCAAATGATTTAGTATGTTTGTCATTAGTCCAAACACTTTAACGTCAATCATGTGTGGTTCGGATATGGCTTTAGTCACATCTTTGGCTAATGAACAAAGCAATAGTTAAACTTTTAATTGCTGTTGTTATGACGAAATGCTTTAAAAAATTTAATATAAAATTTATAAAAGTTAAAATTAAAAGGAAACTTTTATTTAATTTGAAAAATATTTATATCTAACTGTAACATATAAAGATTTTGATTATGTTGGACAAAAGTTTGTTTTTTTTTGCGAAAAAGCCACAACAATTGTTGTTTCTACGTTTTTTTAATTATGTACCTACACTGAAAAAAGTTTTATAGGTCAATTTAATCTAATTTTGACAACGAAATCGGTTAAACTAACTAATGTAAAGCAGTTAAAAGGTTTAATCTCAAAATTTGTTATAATACAAATTGTGAAGTTTTAGTTACATTTCCACAGAATTATAGATAAATTTAAATGAAAATTGCACAAAATAGATACCGTGATAAACGGCTTTTACACAGAAAAAATATTCACCAATTAATGTTTTCAATTAAGAATTTAATTTATTAAGTATTAATTAATTTGAGTGAAAAAAATTTAATTAATATTATCAAATTGTTTATAGGTGAAAATTTAATAAAATTTTTTAATTGATATTACAACTATTTTAATTAATATTACAAAATGAATCATATTACTTTTTTGTGTTTATTATTTCTGTAATAAATTTCATATGTCGTGTAAACCACGTTGCTTCAACAACATTTGTTTAAAATATTTACAAAATATAAAATATTAACAAAAACAAATTATTTATTTTTTAGTTAATTTTAATTATTATTCGAACTCCATTTGTTTCTATATTTGTGATTTGAACGTATCGCTTTTTAAGCCAAATTACATGTGATAATTATTAATGAACAAATAACACCAAAGTCTGTTGTAAATATTCTGACTAACAACACATAGTTGAACGGAACAGCCAGCCGTTTTCGAAGGCCACTAAACCTTCATCATCAGCGTTCTTTTGTGTTTGGTCCACTGTGTGTGGTGTCAGTTGATGTAGATTTCTGCTTTATATACTTAGCATTTTATTGCAAATGGAATATGTGAATTGTTTTGATTCACCGTATTTCAATTTGCTGAAAGCTTTTTTTTTTTTTTTTTTTTTTTTTTTTGTATTGTAAGCTCAATTTTACCATCACTATATTTACAACAGTCTTACCATTGTCGTTTTTGTTCTTTTTACTAATTATATATATAATTATTCACATATTCCATTTGCAATAAAATGCTAAGTATATAAAGCAGAAATCTACATCAACTGACACCACACACAGTGGACCAAACACAAAAGAACGCTGATGATGAAGGTTTAGTGGCCTTCGAAAACGGCTGGCTGTTCCGTTCAACTATGTGTTGTTAGTCAGAATATTTACAACAGACTTTGGTGTTATTTGTTCATTAATAATTATCACATGTAATTTGGCTTAAAAAGCGATACGAACTTTAGCCCGTTCAAATCACAAATAAAAACAAATTAAATTAAGCTGCAATAAAAGTCCCTCCAAACTATTTGCAGAATATAAGCAACAAATTACAATGAAATATATATTTTACAAAAACTTATGCGAGTGTATTTGCAATTAAATTAGTTTTTGATTTTTCAAAAAAAGCTTTCATTTATTTAAAAACTATTTTTGCGAAAGTTCTTCGACTTAAGATATTAAAGCTTTTAACGTTAAATTTAATGTATTCTGTTAAAAGAACGAACTTTATAGCCCTCAAATATGTCTGACATTTCTTTAGTTGAATCAAAGTACAAAAGATAAGCATTTTAAGTTCACATGATTTACAAGTAAACGCTCATGACGACAATATAAGTGACCCTGACCTCGATTTTTAACAAAACTATTGTTAGTTCATTACATTTTCAAAAAAAAAAAAAAAAAAAAAAAAAAAAAAAAAAAAAGAAAAGCAAAAGGATATAAATAGCAAAGGGGAAACGAAATTAATATTACTAATGTTGTTTCTGTGAACCTGAAAACCTTTGAACGTGACAATAAATGTTTGTGGTTAAATTTCGGTTTTACAGAAAATAAACAAAAAAAAAAAAAAAAAGTATGAGCATTTTTGTAATGCATAAAATGAAGGTTTGGTTAGGTTCAAAGGTCAGTTGGCATATGCAATGAATATCAGGTATAGAATTTGCTCAGCACTTTAGTTTAAAATATTTAACAACATTTTTTCGTTGAATTTTAAACCTTTAACATTTCGTTTCTTTTGTAAGGTGGCACCATTAAGAGGTCTTAAAATGGGTTACAATCATTTGCTGTAAGTTTCTGTATACACCAAGCATCGAATTCCAGCTAAAATACTAGAAATACCCCAGCAAAAATATTTCAAAAAAAGTTGATCGGGTTTGGAATTAAGCATTTTTGGTGGAAGCTCTTCCCTCTTGAGAAGTAGTTATGTTGTTCATTGTAGCAACTAATTATTTTTTTCTTTGTGGGAAAGAGTTGTTTTTTTCTTGATGGAACTACTTTTTTTAGTCGATAAAACTAATTTTTTTTTTAAATATGACGTTGTTTGATTAAATGGAAGATCTTCATTAAAAACTCAGTTTGATTAAATAAATAATATTTAAAAAAATATAACTAAATTAAAAAAAACCATGATACAATAACATGATATAAATATAGAAGGTACTTCCACTCTCTCTTTGTTTTTAAAAATAAGTATTTTTGAAGTTTGTTTTTTGAGAGAAATAAAGAAAAATGTTCCCATATAGTAAAAAATTAAAGTCTTCCCCTAGAAATTTTTTTACGAAAATATGTAATTCTCTTAACAAAAATTTGCGAATAATTAAAGTGATATACATAACTACACTTCTGTGAATTTTAAAAAGTGGTTATGTAATAACTTATCTCATATTTTTATGCTTTCTGCTTCATACAAATCTTTTAACTGTATTTTTATCTAAATTTGACGTTGAGAAACCAAATTTATTGATGTTTTTGATAAGTTGACAATGAATTTTCATTAAGTTTGTCAAATATTGATTGATATTGAATTTGTTTAAACTAAATAATTCGTTTCTTGTTGATTGTAACATCTTATTCTAAAATATTGAAAAAATAATTTTGGCAAGTCTATTTCACAGATATTATAAGCTCTTAGCCACTTTTGACGAACACCAGGAAATAAAGGGAATTAAAAAAATCCTGCACTCATATTTTTACTTAAGCCCTAACTAATTCAGTAAGAAGATTTAGTATGTTTTTGTTTGAAAATACTTTTGAGTTCTTGTCTTTGAATTCTCTTAATTATATTCTTCAAAAATGGTTGTTGTTTTTGATAATGAAAAATAAAAATATTATTACCATGTTTTTAAAACATAAAAATTAAATTAAAGTATTATACAATAGTTTGAAAAATATATGAAAAATTATGTGTTGGATATAATGTTTAGAACAAAATCATAAAGCAAATACACGAACCTTCTAGCATATACAATAAATAATATTTTAAAGAATCATAACTGCGGCTTTCTTCGTCCATAGACAAGACGATACAATCGTCGAACAGAATTTGAGCATTAATTGTTTAATTTATACATTCTGTATTTTATGAAAACAATTTTGAAATAATTTTTGAATAAAATTTTCAAACAAACAGGAAACAGAGGGGGAAATATTAAATTAATACGGTAGCACGATTTTACCGGAAACTTCAAAATACTTATACTTGTCAGATGGTGAATGTCGAGAAAAAACGAGAGAATGGAAGTACCTTCTATATTTATATCATTTACAATAATATAAAGGTACAACCGTTCTCTCTTTTCGTTGCCATATTAACCTTCTGACGTTTTTCGGAATTATTTTTTGCTCTCAAAATTAATGCTACCTTATTAATTTATGAAATCCTAGTTTTTCTATAATTTTTTTGACGTCCTTGTTTATTAAATTAAAAATAATGGAAAATATTTTAATTATTTCATAAATTTATAGAAAAAGAAGCAACAAAAAAGTTACAGCAGCGCTAACAGCGGCAGCAAGGAAATTTCCAACTGAATCAAGGCGGAACTGCTCTCTGGTTTATTGCCTTACATCAGCTGCGTCCAAGCTATGTATATCCACTAGAGATGCCAAACGGGAAATCCCGATCCCGGAAATCCCGGGATTTGTAAAATTCAATCCCGGGATTTCATTTTCGGGATTTCTTAACAATTTTTATATAAAAACTTTATAAATTCAAATTTTCATTGATTCTAAGGTATTTTTTATAATATTTAAAAGTCCCATACAATTTTATACGTACAGTTTTAACAATTCAATGACTATTCGTGACATATTTCTTATAAATTAACAAGAGCAAAATAATTAAACTACTTTCTTACGGTTATTTTCATCAATACAATATATGTACATTTTAGAATTATTTTGAAAACAAAAGAAACATATTACCTTTGGAACGAAAATAACATTTGAAAAATTCATAAGTTTGACAAATTTATTCCGTCTTATTCTATATATGAGGGCAATTATAATTCAAATTCTACGAGAAATTTTTCCCGGGGAATAATTTCAAACAGCAGCAAATAATAGGGAAAACAAAAAAATCTATTTGGAAAAGGCAGAAATTTCTTGCGGAAATTTATTCATAATTGCAGTGTATAACTAACTATCTGTATGTCGACTTCTCAACGCTAAAAAAAATTAGCACTTATCTACTTGTCGGTAACAATTGAGTACTATTGACACCTCCTTACAATTGGAGTAGAATACAATACAAGGCAAGTGAAAAGATGTAAAATCGAGAAATATTTACAGAATAATTCGGAGTATTTTGTCTAAAAAACTGCTCGAGCGTATATGTATGTTTTTTACATTACAGTTTAAAATTATTTTGTTTTTTATTTAGACCGTTTAGGTCGTTTTTGATACAAACCTAAAATCAAACCCATTTAAATTACATGGATTTGATAAATAGTTTTAGTCAAAAACGACCGACTGAGTGAGTTCGACTCAAGAAGGCCAGGACACTAATAAGCCATACTCCTCTTAGCGAACGTATGAATACATACATATGTATCTGTTGAACTTTCAGAAAAAAACTTATGTATGAGTTTAAAATTTTTCAGTAGAGCAAAAATACTGTTCAAGTGGTCAGGCAAACTTTTAATGTATTTGCCTATAAAAATGTGATCTTTAGACGTAATTAATCGAATTTGATTAGAATAGTGTACACATTTCTTTTAATTTTTTGACATGTTCAGCCTTATTATCGTTGTCATAGTCGTAACGAAATTGATAAAAAAAAATTAGATAATGCTTGGTATACATACATATGTAACAACCATTATACTTGTTGTTGATCAATCGCAATTAAAAAAACGTTAGTAGATATATTTTTAACAAAACAATATTGTTTTTGCAACTTATTTGTATGAAAGTCAATCTAAAAATTTTCGTAAGTCAACTTAAGCGGTAGTGCTAAAAGTCCACCGATATGTATGTATATTCGTTTTGGTTTAGATAATAGAAAAACATTTATATTGAAAACAAAAACAAGTTTTCATATTTAGTTATTGTTTTCACTGAAAAATTCTTTTGATTTTTATTTCATACTCGTATTAGAAAATTGTTTACTTTAAAGACAATTGTGCAACGATAAATTATGAAAATAAACCCTTTTAAAATGCATTAAATTGTTATTAAAGAAATATTTATTTAAAAAAATAATTTATTTTACGAAAAACATTTAGATCCCGAAATCTCGAAAATCCCGAACAATCCCGGGATTTTCAAAATCCCGATCATCACGTAAAAAAGATAAGCAAGAATAGTTAAACATACATAGGTAGAGTAATATAACTTCGTGCTAACCTAAATAGAAAAATGAAAAAATGGAAAAACAGGGGAAATAAATAGTGATACTTACATATGTATTTACCAAAGGTAAATCAATAATTGTACACAAGAATCATTTCTCACATTCCGTTTCATTAGAATTTACGTTAAATAGCTGATGTTAATAACAATCTCTACCCAAGTAGATAGACAAGGGTGCTGATGAAGTGCGTTGCTGCACAGAAAAATATCGGTATTTCCCCCAGCTTAAAAGTCTAATTTAATTTTTCTTCTCTTCTTTAGAAACTCACATTAATTAATAAAATATTTCATTCAATAAAAGAATTGAAATTACTGAACTTAAGCCTGACTAAAAATTATTTCTGATTAAAAAAAAAAAATTATTTGGAACTACTTAAAGCCGTTTCAGACTATAATACAAGTATTAATACTTTTGTGGAAAATGCAACTCTGAGATGTTGAGTTATGGTTTTTTGAAATTTTTTAAACAGAATTTAGATCAGGGAAACATTTTCGTCAAAAGTATTAATACTTGTATTATAGTCTGAACCCGCCTTTACATATATTTAAATAATAATCTTCCAAAATGTAAGTACTTATTTTTAGTTTAAAATAAATAACTAGACAATTTAGAAATATACTTATATAATTTATTTAAAATAACAATATATTTTGCCAATATTTTCACGACATCTTTTAAAACCCAAAGAATATGTTCAACTTCTGCTTCCAATTTTTTAAATTTTATATAATGTGTTTTGAAAGCGAGTACTTCAATTTGGCAATCTAAAAAGTAAGTCATTATATTGCAAGTAGTTCAGATGGTAATGTCTAATTTTTTGCTGGGAAGCTTTATGTGTGTTTTATTTAACTTTAAAGGCTCAGTTAAGGCTCAGTTAGCCGACTGTAATGTAAAGTAACTGTAACGTAGAAAACAGCTGATCGATATTTTTATATGAAAAGTAGTTTACGTTACATTACATCTCTATAACCATTTTCATTACTTTTCACATAGCAATATCGATCAGCTGTTTCTTACTGTTGCAGTTACTTTACATTACAGTCGGCTAACTGAGCCTTAAATCTAAAAGCGAAAAAATATGTAATATAATAATTAATGATTACAACTCCCTTATTTAATATTTTATACGGATTTCTAAAGAGTTTTGTTAATTATATCTTAAGAAGCCTTGAGCAGAAGCAGGCGTTTTTTTTGCGTATGATTGTTTTGATGTCTTGATGACAGGAGCTTTTATTAATTTTAATTGTTCAATTCAACACAAACATGCGTGTGTGTACGCATGACGAAAGCAACAAAGAAAAAAGTTGCATGTAAACGTGCATGAGTTGAAACATTTTTTTTATGCTTGTCAAACATTTATGAAATTTATTGCTTTAAAGAAAAGGAAATAGAAAAAGCTTATTGTTGCTATTGATATTGCTCATCCTCTTTGAGTTAGACTCTGCTTTAAAATTTTTCCCTTTTTATTTCATTTCTATTTGCTTAAAAGTAAAAGTTCAACCACAAATTTTTCACATATTTTCTAATACACACAAAAAACCATTCTCAAATATTTGCTCTATTATCAAAAAAAAAAAAAAAAAAAAAAAAAAAAAAAAAAGGAAAAGAAACATACTTTCCTTATGATACGTATGGTAGACATGATGAACCCTTTTATTTGTGTGTCAGAATCCTACTCTATTTCAAAGACGTTTATGACAAGCAAATCTTTTGTATCATCATGAGCCATGTGCACTACTCACGCAACTCAGAACGTTTTCCTATGAATTGTGCAAGTGTGGTTGTTTGTTGGAACTAAGCAAAAGAAATGAAGGTGCGTGTTTAGAAGATTTTATGATGTGTACACTCAGAAAAAAGCATCCTATTAATTCGCCAAAAGGGTCCCTATTAATTTAATAGGGACAAAATTTGTTCCAAATCACATTAAAACAATAGGAATTGAATAGTGTTGTACTATTGAAACAATTATTTTGAAACTATTATGTATCAATATGAAAAACTATTAAAGTAATGTGATCACCATATTAAAAATCAGCGAAAACGCAGCATCAAATTAATGTGGTGTCCCTATTAATTTTCAATGGGACATTTCACATTATATTTTCTATAAGATATACAATTATTTTAATAGTTTACACAAAAATCAATGTTAATCCCATTGATTTAAATGTTTAAACATATGAAGTTTAAATATCAATGTGAAAAACTATTAAAATAATGTGACCACCGGTTAACGTTATGCGCCAGCCGTGTACAGATGCTTCTTCGCGTTTTTGCAAATGTCTGTCTTTGACTTTTTTTTTTATGTATTCTCATTTTCAACGCGAAGAGTGAAGTCGAATTTTGTGTTGCTCCAAAAACAAAGTGTTTATTTTATGTACTTTATGTTGTTCCAAAACCTAAGTGTTTATTGTATGAATTCTGCTCCAAAAAATAAAAACAATTGAGGTACAACCATCGTACGGCTTTCCGGAGTTCCCAGCAACCAGCACCACAACCATCGCACGGAGGTAAACAGTATATTCAAAAAACTAATGAGTAGTATATTCCTATTAATTTAATATGGTATATTATTAAATCAATAGGATCACTATTAATTTTACCGCTAGTTTTTTTTACTACTTTAGTAGTACATACACACATTAATACATTTACTTTACATGATGTCGACGAATTTGACGGTCCTCCAATTCATTTACATCTTCTAAAAGATGGAAAAAGGGCTTTCAGGCTAAAAAAAATTATATATCAAATGTACTTTATTAAATATAATAATTCTGTTATTTAAAGAAATGTTTGTTTGATTCAATTATTAAAGTTTTTGAAAATTTCAGGGTCCAATTGAATAATGCTTTACGCCATTTGAAGTAATATTTCAATCCTATTAAATATAATAGTACATCCTATTAAAGTTTAATGCGAAGTACTATTTCTTTAATCGGGATATAATATAGAATAAATAATATACTACGTTTAATATAATATGACAATCCTATTAAAACAATAGTTGCTTCATATATAGTATTTTGCTGAGTTTTAATATGATTTTCTTATTATTTTTAAAGGAGGTCCCATTAGTTTCTAATGATCATAGCCGAATTAAATCAATACGGTTCACTTTAAATATAATAGTACATACTATTAAAAAATAATTCGGTGTACTATTAATTCAAAACTATAATAGTATTAAAATAATAGTAGAAACCGACTACTGATTCAATAGTTTGAATATTATTAATTTAAAGTGATTTATCCCATTGACTAAAAACAATAGTAAAAAACTATTAAAATAATTATTATTCTTATTAATTTCATAGGATTTTTTTCTGAGTGTAGTATAACATCATACGTAAACCACAAATTGGCCATTGCGCTGATTTACACGGGCATAATTGTGCTGGCATAACATGCCAGTTTGTAGGTGAGAGAGGCAAAGAGAGTGGTTTTGCGGTTGGCATAACTTTTCAACCAGCTTCAACCCCGCATTAGCAGCATAAAACCAATACACACACAACTTAAAAAACAGCAAATGTTAAATGAATACTAAAAACACTAACACACACACAGCTGTGTATACGAATACATTTTGTGCCAGATGAATTAGTCTCGTGTAATTTGGAAAAGAACAAAAATTGTGCGGCTTAAAAATTGTTCTCGTCTAAACTACCTCATTGAAATGCAGGAAATGTAGAAGTTTTAAGTATTTGTTAAGAACCATAAAACTCTGCTTCATTTGAAGCCCTCCATAGACAAGTATCAATTTGAAAATTTCAAAGCTTGCCAAAATCATTAGACCACTTTTATGCCAATGATACGGGTAATTGCGAAAATTTTCTTTCCAGTGTTTTAACATCTCTCAAAAAATTCGTTGTTGTTGTTTATTTATGTAACTTGACTTGTTTGAAAAGAATAATAGAATATTACCTCAGGTTAACGAAGAGATACATTTGTATGAATATTCTTCTATTTTTAGGAAAAGAGATATATCACAAGCGTATCGAACGAATGCAAAACATATAAATTTGAAATTGTTTCATCTTAGTGCTACAGTTGGCACAGTCAAAACTACAATCAACAAAAATGAAATTTAAATATTTACTCAAATCGAATTTTGTATATAGAGCAACTGAATTGGAAAACATTAGATTTGCTAGTTTAGATTATTTAAAGCGATTCTGTGAAACATGCTTAAACAAATATTCATAATGTTGCTTAAGAAAAAAAAATTTTTTTTTGTTTTGTTAAATTTTACTGAAATCGCTGAAACTGTAAAAAATAACAAAAATGTGGAACATGTATTTAAAAAATTCTAAAATCGTAAGAAAACTCTAGAATTCACTAAAAGTCGCTCAGAGGGCCAAAAATTAATAATAATAATAAATAATTCAATAAAGTGTAAATCAAACCCTAAAGTGTACAAAGAAAGTCATTTAAATTAGAAAATCAGGAAACACAGAATATGACAAAACTACCAAAATTTTCGAATACTAAATAGAAGACACCGCGAAAGGCGAAACAGTTTTCGACCAATTTCTTGAACATTTCTAGCGGTATCTCGACAATAACTTCAGTACAATTGGTTTTAAAATGCTTCAGCGCTAGGAGATTATCTGCGTAGACACGGACCTTGGCTTAGCCCAACAAAACGGTGTCACATCCATTCGTCTTGATGGCAAATTGACGTCATCTAAACATGAAATAAAGCGTTCTGGAAACTTCCCATGTAATAAAGCCAAAATGGGTAGTGTTGTGTGGCTCGTGGTACCGTTTCGTTGAAATCACATATCACACAGTTCACAATCTTTAATTTTAGGTCAAGAAAAATAAATTCAGTGAAGTATGGACACTACATATACATATAATACTATACGCCAAAGCTGCCCACTGAGAGAACACCGAGAGCAATGTATTCGAGTATGTGTATTCATTTGTATAAGAAGCCGATTGATTGATTCGGCTCTCTGGTGCTACTTTGGGCAGCTTTACTCTACGCACTTTAGCCTAGACAATGGAATATCTTTCCTGATGTAGACATTTAAAAAAGATTAAGTACCCGGTAAACTTTTCTAGGGTTCCGTACACCAAAGGTGAAAAGGAACCCTATTGTTTTCGCTACGCTGTCCGTCTGTCCGTCTGTCCGTCACCCGGTATTTTCTCAGGAACCGTAAGAGCTACGGACCTGAAATTTGAACAGAGTATGTAGAACCTTGGCCGCTACAACAACAAATACATGAGAATTAAAAATTAAAGGGTGTTCCAAAACGAGCAACGAAAAATTTTAAAATCCCATGTAATATACATACAATTGTATATTGAAACTTGAAATTTGTAAAATTAGTGTATTTTTATAAAGACTACAACAATTAACACTAAAATTAAAAAAAAATTAAAATTAAAGGGTGGTCCATCAGTTAATGCAATTTTGACAATTTGCTATATCTTGGAAACCGTAAGACGCAAACACTTGAAATTTTCAAAACCGGCAAAACTAAAAAAACCGAACATTATAAAATCGCCAAACCAAAAAAAAATCGCCAAAACGAAAAAAATCGCCAAAATTAAAAAAAAGTTTCTAACACTAAAATAAATCGCCAAATTCGAAAAAATCGCCAAAATGAAAAAAACGCCAAAATGAAAAAAACGCCAAAAATCGAAAAAAGTCGCCAAAACGCGAAAATGTCGCCAAAACTAAAAAAAAATTGTTAATAAAAAAAAATCGCAAAAATAAAAAAAAAATCGCCAAAAATAAAAAAAATCGCCAAAATGAAAAAATGTCAAAAACCGAAAAAATCGCCAAAACAAGAAAATAACGTGTCAAAACTAAAAAAGGAGCCAAAACTTAAAAAAATCGCCAAAAACTTGAAATTTCCAAAAACAGTAAAACTAAAATAAACCGAAAATTATAAAATCGCTAAACCAAAAAAAAAAAAAAAATCGCCAAAAATTAAAAAAAAATCGCCAAAACGAAAAAAATCGCCAAAATTAAAAAATAAATTTGTAACACTAAAATAAGTCGCCAAATTCGAAAAAATCGCCAAAATAAAAAAAAAACGCCAAAATGAAAAAAGCGCCAAAAATCGAAAAAAATCGCCAAAACGCGAAAATGTCGCCAAAACTTAAAATAATTTAAATAAAAAAAATCACATAAATAAAAAAAATCACAAAAAATAAAAAAAATCGCCAAAATGAAAAAACGCCAAAAACTGAAAAAAATCTCCAAAACAAGAAAATAAAGTGTCAAAACTAAAAAAATAACCAAATTTAAAAAAATCGCCAAAACCGAAAAAACGCAAAACCGCCAAAACAAAAAAACCGAAAAGATCCCAAAAACAAACAAAAAAATGCCAAAACTATATATTATATAGGATGAAGTTTGTACTAAATTACATATCTAGTGTTCGTACGGAACCCTTCGTGCGCGAGTCAGAGTCGCACTTTACTGAATTTATTTCGGTTTTAAAGATTTTTTTAGTTTTGGTGGTTTTTCTTATTTTTGGTGCTATTATCGCTTTTAGGAATTTTTTGGAGCCTCTTTTGGGGTTTGGCGATTTATTTTATTTTCAACCCCCGACTAAAAAAAGGGTGTTATAAGTTTGTAGTGTGTGTCTGTGTGTCTGTGTATCTGTGTGTTTGTCCGTGTCCACGTACAGGCCAAACGGCTGGACCGATTTTCATTTTTGCTCTGTTTGAAAAACTACTTGATAGAGAGAGTTCTTAGCTATGTTTGAAGAAAATCGGTCCAGCCGTTTAGAAGTTATAACATCTTTTCTGAAAAAAGCCGGTGGTTTTTAAAATTTTTAATTTTTGTTATTTGATATAAAAGCAATACGAACTTTACCCCGTTCAAATCACAAATATAGAAACAAATGGAGTTCGAATAATAATTAAAATTAACTAAAATTAATAGCCATGGGTCTGTGGCAAAAATTAAGAATAAAAAATATACTTAATAGTAACAAACCAAAAAAGTTTTTCTTAAGTAGAATAAAAATAAGCAAATTAACTAACATGTACATAATTAGTAAAGAACAAACGACAATGGTAAGACTGTTGTAAATATAGAGATGGTAAAATTGAGCTTTCATTACAAAAAAGCTTTCAGCAAATTGAAATAAGATGAATCAAAACAATTCACACATTCCATTTGCAATAATGCTAAGTATATAAAGCAGAAATCTACATCTACTGACACCACACACAGTGGACCAAATACAAAAGAACGCTGATGATGAAGATTTAGTGGCCTTAGAAAACGGCTGGCTGTTCCGTTCAACTATGTGTTGTTAGTCAGAATATTTACAACAGACTTTGGTGTTATTTTTTCATTAATAATTATCACATGTAATTTGGCTTAAAAAGCGATACGAACTTTAGCCCGTTCAAATCACAAATATAGAAACAAATGGAGTTCGAATAATAATTAAAATTAACTAAAAATTAATAGCCATGGGCCTGTGGCAAAAATTAAAAATAAAAATATACTTAATAGTAACAAACCAAAAAAGTTTGTCTTAAGTAGAACAAAAAATAAGCAAATTAAGTAACATGTGTATAATTAGTAAAAAGAACAAAAACGACAATGGTAAGATTGTTGTAAATATAGAGATGGTAAAATTGAGCTTTCATTACAAAAAAGCTTTCAGCAAATTGAAATAAGATGAATCAAAACAATTCACACATTCCATTTGCAATAATGCTAAGTATATAAAGCAGAAATCTACATCTACTGACACCACACACAGTGGACCAAATACAAAAGAACGCTGATGATGAAGATTTAATGGCCTTAGAAAACGGCTGGCTGTTCCGTTCAACTATTTGTTGTTAGTCAGAATATTTACAACAGACTTTGGTGTTATTTTTTCATTAATAATTATCACATGTAATTTGGCTTAAAAAGCAATACGAACTTTAGCCCGTTCAAATCACAAATATAGAAACAAATGGAGTTCGAATAATAATTAAAATTGACTGATATTTATTTTAGTTTGCCGCTCTTTTTCGTTTTGACGATTTTGTTCGGTTTTTGGCGATTTTTTCGGTTTGGCGGGCTTTTAATTTTGAGATTTTTTTTAGTTTTAGCGTTTTTGATCATTTCAAGAGTTTGCCTCTTAAGCCTGGTACTCTGTTCAAAGTTGTGAAAAAATTTTCAGCACCATTGATTATTTCGCGTGAACAATTTGACATGCACTAAATGTAGCCCAACTTCGCTTTTATTGCTTGAAAGTATGCAACATTGTAAAAATTTCGTGCGAAAAAAGCACTGCTCATGTTGTTTCGCAGCCAAACTAAAATGATGCCAGACTAATTTTGCATGGAAAGACATGATTTTACGTGCTTTTCACAACAAAAACAGAGTACTACTTTTGCGAATTTATTTCGCAAATATTTCATCCCAAATACTTTTATATGTAGTTTGACAGCATTTCGCACGAAATTGTGAACATAGTACCAGGCTTTACGGTTTCCAAGTTCTCAAAATAGTCAAAATTACATTAACTGGTAGAATACCCTTTAGTTTTGATTTTTTTTAAATTTCAGTGTTAATTGGTGCAGTCTGCATAAAAATACACTAACTTTGCAGATTTCAATTGTTGTCTATATATAATTATATGTTTACTACATGGGATTTGAACATATTTCGTTGCTCGTTTCGGCACCATTTTCAACCCTTTCATTTTTAACTGTCATATATTGTTGTAGCGGCCAAAATTCTACATATTCTGTCAAAAATTAATTACCGTAGTTCTTACAGTTATCGAAAAAAAAAACACCCCGTGACAGATAGACGGACAGCGTAGCGAAAATCATAGGGTTCCTTTTCACCTTTTTCGTAGATGAATTCCCTAAATTAAGCGTAATTTTCGATCTTTTTTGCCCCAACGTGCACAGATTAGATGAA
Source organism: Tachina grossa (assembly GCA_949987645.1). NCBI lineage: Eukaryota > Metazoa > Arthropoda > Insecta > Diptera > Tachinidae > Tachina > Tachina grossa. The sequence goes on along the minus strand of OX465278.1, from coordinate 43,475,105 downwards.
TCGATTTATTTAAAATCTTACCTGGTAAGATACGAGCACATCAAAGAAGTAAGTTGTTAAGAAATTCTCCAGTTGGCTCTGCATTAGTCCAAAAATTCAATTGCTTTCCATTGTAAATTATACAAACACACACATATATGTATGTAATAATTTTTGCATAAATATTTATACTTTTGCAATTTCATTAAAAATGTCCAGAGATTTTAATTTAATTAAAAATTTTTAACTCGAAATGCAGACGAAAGAAAATGTTTGTGTTTTTATCTGAAATGAAATAGGAAATAGAAAACTTTTGCTTAAAAGAAAAATAAATAAATAAATATTTTTATTCTTCCTAATTTTGTTTTGGGTATTTAGTAGGAATTTTTAACTAGATTTATGTTTATGCTGACCATAAAAAAATTATTATTATTATTATATTTGTTGTTTTGTGGATTATGGTAATTTGTATTGTCCCTTTAGCAAAAATACAAATGTACAAAAGTATTTTTATTTATTTTGTTTTAAAATATTTGCTTAAATCATGAGTTAAAATAAAGCAACAGTATACACAGAAAAAATAGCAATGCAAAATCAACATGCAAAATTAAAATGGAAATCATATTAACGGCCCATTTCACAATGTACAATTAAAAACGAATAGGGTCTTTAACGGCAAGTTTTGTATGAAGAGCTGTCAGTTAAAGTTCACGGTAACTCCTAATCATACATTGTGAAAGGGACTTTTGTTTTTCTCGATGTTCGTGTTGAGTAGATTAGGAATAGGGGGTGGAAAACTATCGATGGCACTATCGATACTATAGATAGTAATTTTTTTTTGTGACTATCGATGCTTTAATTCTACAATCGATTAATGCTTGAAAATAATCGATATTTTTTAGTCACTATCGATAGTAAATGATACACCACTAAAGGCAAAAAAATTTATATATGAGGAGTCGCAGAACAAAACGTGCTTTTTTTAATTTTTTAAAAAAATGTTTTTTTTTTTTGATGTATTTGCATTACTTTGGTTAAGTTCTATTAGAAAAAATCTTATTTGCATAATATTTCTTCCCTTCTCATAGAAAAATTTGGTCTTTAAAAAATTGCTGCAGAATAAAACGTGTTATTTTTTTTTATTTTAACAAAACGTAGTTTTTTTATGACAATTTATTTATTTTTGTTTCATTATAACTAGAGATGAGAAAATGTCGTGATTTTCCAAATCACGCATGACTGTGGCTTGAGCGAGCGTGCGGAATCACTCACGCGCACATCTCTAATTATAACAGTAATTTGCGGAATGACTTATTTCATATAAATAATAATAATAATTGTTTTTTTATGGAAATCGTTACAATTTAAGTTTAAAACTTTTTAAAAGCACTAATAATCTCAAATTAATATTGTACTTATTTAGTAAAATATTTTTTTTTATTAAAGATACATTGAAATTTATGATTGATCCTGGATCCTTTGCTCATTTCACTGTTGCTAATGCAGATCATCAGGGAACCTTTACTCAAAGCTTCTTAGAACAACTAGAGTTATTATGTTATAAACTTTCATTTAAACAAATGAGAAGTAAGAAAATAAAAAACATGTTGATTATTGAGTTCTTGTTTCAACTTTGTTATTTGTTGTTGTTGCTCATGAGCGCAAAACTTAGTACAGCCTATTTTTGTTAAACAAATATTAAATTGCTTTCAACAATTTAGAGTCTGAACACAATGTAACGAGAATTCATTGCGGTGCGGTTTTTCATACGATTTTGAAGTAAAAACCCTCAGTGCGGAACGGCACAAATTTAAAATCTATTTTATTTTCATTGCGGACTTTCTTATTCTCTCAATTTTTGACTCTCTTTCTCTTTCTGATGTTGCCATAGTTTTTGAGTAATTGGCGGTGTTCACAACAAAAAACATGATTTTGAAGTTCAAAAATGTTTGTCATAAAATATAAAAGCTTAAAAACTTTATCAAATATATCTACGAATGTATACAATTTTAATCATTTTTTGTTTTTAGTTACTGCCATTACAAAATATTTAACAGAAGGATATATACAAGTTTTATTTAAGCTTTAGGTCCTTTTGTAAATAATTGATAACAATATTTATTCGCTGCAACGTTGTGTAGCTTCTTCAGGAAATAATTAAAAGAGTAAATTTTTTATAAAAATGTATGCACAAAAAAATTAATAAAAATTTAAACAAACAATGACAAGTATTGCCGTCACCGTCTTCCATTGTATTATGTTTATTACTCTCTCCCGCAACGAGAAATCGCACCGCACCGCAAACATTGTGTTTAGACTCTTATACGGGAATCAAAAATAAAATGAAAACATAAATTTTTGGTTTTTTTTCACACAGTTCATTTTATTCTACCATACACTTTCTTCAGCAACTGTAAAACTGACATTTGAAATTATTTTTTATTTTAGAAGCATATTTACATATGTACATATATGTATGTACATATATTTTAAAATAAAATGAATTGAATAATATGATACTATCAAATTTGTTCTGCCACATATGTAAGTTAGCTTTATGCCACAGCCAAAGCAAGTTACTTCCTTGCTTTGGCTCAGACTTAAATAATGTGTTTATTTTAAAAGGCATTTCATATTTCTTCCCTTAGTATAACAATATAATAAAAAATAAAAGAAATAAATAGAAAATGTCCATTAGTGTATTTTATGACTACAAATAAATACATGAAAGCTTAACATGACGAGAAAGTGTTGTTTCAACAATTTTTCAAACAACATTTTTATTACTTACAAACGCACCACATTCAAGTTATTCATTCCTTTTTCATGGAAATAATGAAATTTTGGAAACATTGTAAATTTCTAATTTGTTACTTGGTTGGAGTGGAATATTTCAGATTGAAGGATATTAAAGGAGAAAGTTAGATACAAAAAAGTGTAAAAAAACGTACGAGGAATGTACATATGTTATATTTTTATCTTTTGAAAAATTTTATTTATTCCAGTTCGGAGCTACAAGTAAAATAAAAATTTAAATAAGAGCAATTTATATACTTGACATTCCTATTTATAGCGTTTACAAACTAACTGTGTATATTTACAGTTAAAATTTACGCCGCGACCGTTTGTAAGCTCAACATAGAACTAATCGTGATTGGTGGCAACATACAGAAAATTTAAGCCGTTAAAAGGTTATTTTACTTTACGTGTACCGTATAATATTAAATAATACATATTTGGACCAAATGTAATATATTTAATATATAAATATAATCTAAAGGTCCTACCTTATAAAATAGTGAAAACGGATTATGATTATAGCTTTCCAATTTTTAACGTGATGTGTTGAAGAAAACCCTTCCCAAAAAAAAACTTAGTTTCATCCCATTAAAGGATCATAATAGGACATAATTAGGGCGAAATTGTGACCAGAAAAAATTTTGTGTAAATTATTCTAAGCAAAAATGGTTATAAAAATTTTATATAAATAGTTAATTTTTTTGGGTGAAAAGTGAAATGCGCGTGGCCTGTTTGTACGCTATCAGTGCAATTTTTACACAAATGTGGCCTATCGGAAACTGCCGAATAAAATAAATACTTTCGGCAATATGGGTGGTCTAGTGTACAAGCAGAATTACATACGAGTATTTTCTTAGGTAATTTGTACAAATTTTTTTATAATTATCTGCATCTACTTACAACATATTGTTACGTTTTTACTCTTTAAAAACGTTTTTCCGTGGACGCGAAGATTTACAAATGAATATAAGACCCCAGTGTAGTAATTAGGGTTAAGAATGATACAAGTTTTATTTACAATAACACTTTTACTAATAAAATCAAGAGCTTGAATACACAAATACAACTTAAAATTAAACAAATATTCACCACTGGTTACCACTACGCCTTTTTCGCTATTGTGTACGCACATATTTTAGCTGACTGCGCTAGTATTGAAGCAATCCCTCTTTACCTGCTGCTCGTCACACACGAAGACTCCAACTGTTGACGTTCTTTCTTTGTACAACCAAAATGTCCCACTGCTTTTACTAAGTATAGCACACACTTGTGTACGACTTTCAACTGAGATTTACTCTTTCTTCTCGGTAACGAACTGGACTCTTTAGCAGACAACTCTTTTAAAAGATCTCTTCACAACAGATGATTTAACTATCAACTGACTTAACTGTAACTAACTCGCCATTGCATACGTCACCCCTTTTTATACTTCGCACAAATACTACTAGAACTTTCAAGCAAAGTCTAGACGATCATTATCATTTTAAATGTTGTTTACAAAGTGCCCAATTAAGTTCATGTGGTAACTATAGACATGTGTATATGCATTAGAGTTGAGCGATATTTAGAAACCTGTTACTTTTTCACAGCGATTGAAAAATCACAAATCACAACTGTGACTGAATTTATCAAGTAACAGGTTTTGAAAATATAGTTCTTTCATACAAACTGTGATTGTTCTTGCATGCTTACTTTACAATAAATAAGGCTACCACATTAATTTTTTTTTATATCTTCAAAAATCGTCAAATCGCGTCAAATCATCTTTTCTGGCAACTATGTACAACTAATATTTTTATCAGCGTTGTCAACTCGGTGCTTTTCGCACCGTTTTTAGTGCTTTTTGAAATTTTCGACGCGACAAATTTTGAATTTAGTGCTCAGTGCTTTTTTAATTCATATTAGGTGCTTTTTGTTTCGAGGCGGTGGCACTAAACGAAAAATTCATAGAAAAAATTCCTTACATATTTTTTTTGTCGAGGAAGTCTTTCATTCAAAAACATAAGCTCTGAAGTTAAACTTTAACATTTTATAGTGTTTTCACACTGAAAGTTAAAACCTGGTTTTAACGTTAAAACCATAAACAGCTGATTTTGCTTTCACGCTGCAAGTTTATTAAATTCAGGCTTTAACTCACAGGCTGTCTAATAACTTTGCTCAAAATAAAAGAAATCTCCTGCCGAAATGCGTGTATTTGTTGTTGCATTTTTTCTGCTTGTTGGATATACTGTTCAACTGTTTTTGTTTGTATGAAACACTGAGATATTTCACAATGCGCTCTAAAAAGGAAATTATTTTATATTTTGTAAATAAAATTTTTTTAAATTATGGAACTTCTTATACAGAATGAAGAAGTGCTTGGAAATATTGTTAAAAATATAAAAATGCACAAATACATTATAAGATAAACCTTTTTTATAGGCAGATGAATGTCAATCATATTGTCTATTTTCACTTTCCACACTTCAATTTAAAATATTTTCGTTATTTTCCTTCCAAAAAAACTCTTTTTTCCATAATTTTTTTTATTATTGTTGCTGCTGCATTCATTTTTAAGTTGAAAATTTTTCAAGCGCCATCTATTGTTATTCACTGGTATAACATTAGCAGCTGCTGTCGGTCATTTTAACTTGGCAGCACTGAATTTATCAAAGCGAAAACAAGGTTGCATTTCATAAAACCAACTTAAAACCAATTCAAAAATGTTTTTAATATGGTTTTAACAAAAACAATTTGTATGGTAAAACCAGATTTTAACAGTTGGTTTTAACGTTAAAACCAACTTTTATTAAAACCATGTCAGTGTGAAAACACTATTAAGCATAATTCATGTAAATTGTGTTTTGCCATACAACAAAGAAGACATAATACAAGTATTTACTCAAATATAGTCTAATAGCGATATTTTGTCTAGTAGAGACAATGGATGGAGAAAGATTGATTGACTTAATGCAATTATGAAAACTTGCATTCCCATCAAACTTCTGTTACTTCTAAATTGAAACGCAGAAGTCTATCGAATGAATCGATATGAATAATTTTTTTATATATTTATAACTTGATAAAATTGGAAATAATTTCTTTTTTAATTATTAACTTTGTTATTTATATTGTGTTTGCTGCACAACGCTTTTGACACTATTTTAATTTCGATCAAAATTTATTATCTTTGTCACATAGTTCATCTGATTCGAGAGATTCGTTTGTTCATTGGCGAAAAAAAATTTAATTTTTTTTATAATTACTTGAAAATGCTTCGTCAAATTGATTTAAGAATTCACTTATTCTTATAGAAATAAAATGTGTATCGGATGCCTCAAATTCGAAATTTTAGGAATAGAATGCAAGGTCAACCGATTCCTATAATTTTTATGTACATGCCGTCGTTTGCGGCACAGTATATTCAAAATACATTAAACATGTTTGCAGCAAACCAATAACCAATCGACCATGTGTAAATTTTTTTTAAATAAAACAATAAAATTTTAAATTTAGTGCTTTTTTACTTAAATTACGCGCTTTTTTCCTGGTTTCGGTGCTTTTTGAAATTTAAAAGTTGACAACGCTGATTTTTATATTTGCAATTTTATTGTCTCTCTGCCTCTTATATATTTTTTTTATTTATTCTCAATATTTGAACGAGGTTGATTGCTAATTGCTTGTTTTTGCTGCTCTTCTTATTAGTATTTATCAAAACACCAATACCAATAAATAATTTTAAAGCAGAAGAGCTGAAATGTGTTACGCCGTGATCACAGTCACTGGAGCAACATTATTAAAAAATCGCGCTATCGCTCATCACTAATATGCATACATCATTAATTCATGGCCATAACCATTATTACAACCTAAAGATAAAGTTCCTAATAGTTAACCTTAACATTAGCTAACGTGAACGATAAAGTGACCATTAATTTTTTTCATTATTACAACTGTCCGATAAAATAAATAATACAATTGATGTATTGTGGCAACATTGGTGTAGATACCGGCTACTTTTGATTGTTAAAATGCTTCAAGTTCACTTTGAAAGTTACCATGAGGATAAACCTGCTGTTAGCTTATCAGTCACTTTTACTTTAATGTTTCCTTGTAATAATCAAAACATATTTACCTGTTAATTAATAAAATTAACTATTTGTAAGTTGTAATAATGGCCCTTTTTGTTTTTCCTTGAAATCGGCATGCATGTATGTATGTAGGCATATGTATCTTCTTAACGAGTAGACGCTTTTTGTTGTTGTTTTTGCTTGTTTACGTTCAATCACGCATGTATGTTGTTGTTTTCTACTATTCTAGATGTTTCTTTTTAATGACCCTGTAGGAATATTTTCGTAAGAATATAAAGAATTTTCCGAGAAGACAGAGGGTCTTACACAAAGGAATGCTATGAAATTCGCATTTATCAATATTTTCGGCTGAAAATTCCCACAATTAATTGTTTGCTACTATTCTAGATGTTTCTTTTTAATGACCCTGTAGGAATATTTTCGTAACAATATAAAGAATTTTCCGAGAAGACAGAGGGTCTTACACAAAGGAATGCTATGAAATTCGCATTTATCAATATTTTCAGCTGAAAATTCCCACAATTAATTGGGAATGCACAAAAAGTTAAAAAAATGACATGATACATTTTTTGCTTCCAGCTTGGAATTTGAGAAAAATAGCCTCAAATTTGATATTTATAAGTCTATTTCGAAACCATCTGGTTCATTCAATAAGGAAAATTTTGAACCAAAAATGTCTTTGTAATATTTTTAATAGTATAACTTTTTGAATAAGTAAAACATATGGGATTGCTATTTTTGCAAAATTTTTTTATAAAAGCGAAATAATTAACCCACTTTTTACTGTAAAATAAACGGCGAATTTCGATTTTTTAAAATTTTAATTTAAATTCCGTATAACAACTTTTTAGCTTAATTGTGCTTTCGATACCAAATTTTGTTTAAAATGTTAAACGTGTTGTTCTAAATCAATAATAAGTTTCTTTTTTTTTTAATTAAACAACATTTGACTTTTCCATTAGCAGAACAGTGGAACAAGATCGGTAAAAAATGCCAACATTTTAATTGTTTCTCGAATATTTTCTAAACTCTCGCTCTTGTATAAAAAAATAAATTTTCAAATAATCTTTTATATCAGATAAAAAAATATCAGCTTGTCATCGGTTTGAATTTTTCATTAACCCGAGGTTGCCTACATTGGGGTTTTGTGGCTCCGCCCCCTTTAAAGATATACAGTCCGAATTCCAAACTTCAGCTATGTGATACCTCCATAAATGCTGTATGAAATTTCTAATAATCGGACAGCCCGTTTAGAAACCTGCAGAATTATTTCAAGCTTTTTTTTTTCAAAATCCCCCATTGTGAATCGTTCAAAAACTTTACGCACCAAACCCGATGAAATTTTTAATAAAACGAGTGTTTTTTTTTACTGAAATTATATAAAATTTATGTTATAATAATTTTTTTTTGAGATTTTTGCACATAATTTTTAGTTATACATACATACATATGTAGAACATACATACATATCGTTAGTTAAAATGCAAAAAGGCGTAACAAAAAAAAATATAATTTTATAAGAGAAGAAAAAAAAACTAAAAAAAAAAAAAAAAAAATTTTGACAAGACATAAACTTTAAGAGCATTCATAATAATAAATCAAAAATACGTTTATACATTATTTGTTAGTTAGGCCTTTTTGCATTTTAGCTAACGATATAATTCCCATATTGAAAAAAAAGTTATTAAATAAATAAAAATAAATTACTAATTGCATTTTAGAAATCACTTTTGGTGCATGAAGTGTTTTCTTAACGAATGGAACTAAAATATTTCTTTTTGCCAAAAAAAACCGACTTCAATGCAAAAATCTGATAGAACTCTTATAAAGGTAACGGACATAAGATTTTTACGATATCATTTTTGTAGTTTTTCAGAAATTATAAAAATTCAATATTTATTAGGTCAGTTCACGTATATTTTCGTAACAATGTAATTATATACATATATAGAATAAAGTTTTTCTATTCATTAATACATTTACTTCTAATTATTACATAAGTTGTGGGATGCCAACCTAAGTACATACAATCAATTCTCATCAGAGTAGAATATAAGATTGTAAAATTTTTATTCTAACATTAAGTAAGTTCGAATATTAATTAAAGATAATTCTCACCTCAATTAATGTAATGACAATTTAATTATGTCAAATGAATAAAATTTGTAAGAAGTAAAGTAGTTAGTGTATAATTAATTAAATCCTGAATGGAACAAAATTTATTGCTTTTATTTCTCTTTCTTGTGTATTATGGTCATTCATTCACTCGCTGCCTTCAATATGTGTCCATTTGTAAAGTTTATTTACGCAATTACTTTAATGTGACCTCATTTATCATTTGACTTGACAATGTCGTCTGTTGTAAATATATTTATATTTCTTATATATGTATGTACATATGTATATACCTCGTAATGAAACCGAAACATATCAAATGGGGAAAAAAGCCTAAGAACGTGTGCTTTATTTGCTGAAATTTACACAAGATTACTATTCGCCCATATCGAGCAGCGTCAGTCAAGTGATGGTAACGTAAAAAAAATTACAATTTGACAATTAACAGTTTGTGGTTGGTAAAGCGAAGCATTGTAAAATCATTGTGTGACTTCGCTACAATTATATAAAATTAAGCTGGAAGTGAATATAGTAATTGAAAAACTATGAGCAGAAAAAACACGCATGGTTCCCGTATTGGTAGGAGATTTGTTGAAGGTCAACTTTTAGGGGCGAACGCCACCCCTAAAACAAAAATTATCACTATGAAATTTTTTTGTATTTTTTTTTTTACATAAAACTGAATCGATTTGGGGGAGGGGGAGAGAATATAAGAAATGAAAAAAATATAAATAAAAATAAATAACGGCCACGATAATGTACGAGTATATAGATATGTATATTTCTTTTTTTCCTTCTTTTTAACCGACTTCAAAAAAAGGAGGAGGTTAACAATTCGTCTCTATATTTGTAGGTGTGTATCAGTACATTTTGGACCGTTTTTCCCATTGTAAAAAAGTTTTTATATAATCTTATGATATTCTACTTATTTGATTGCTGTGAAACCTACAAAATACCTTTGGTTCTTGTAATTACACAATTTGAAGATTGAAAAAATGGGCGGGGTTACGCCCATTAAAATTTATTATATTTAACGCGGTTCTACTCAACCGATTATTACGAAACTTACCACACACCTTGATCTCTAAAATAGACACAATGTTCAATTTAAAAAAATAGCGCAGCCACGCCCATTAAAATTTAATATTTCATTATTAATTAGTGTTTTTTATGGGAATTGTTACAATTTAAGTTTAAAATTTTTAAACGCACTAATAATCCCAAATTAATATTTTACTTATTAAGTAAAATATTTTTTTAAAAATACATTGAAATTGATTATTGAGGGGTTTAGCTGGATCCTATGCGCATTTCACTGTTGCTAATGCAGATCATCAGGGAACCTTTACCCAAAGCTTCTTAGAACAACTAGAGTTATTATATTATAAACTTTCATTTAAACAAATGAGAAGCTCAATATCAAATAAAGTTGAAACAAGAACTCAATAATCAACATGTTTTTTATTTTCTTACTTTACCATTGCTACATTGCCTGATTTTTTTTCATTTTCAAATTGTAGTCGTAAGAGTATGTAAAAGAAAATAAATGTAAATAACAACAACAGCTATTTAAGAATAGAGTGTTGCCACACAAGTATTTTTTTGACCGGGTGCAGTCAAGTTAATAATATATTTCATTTTAAGGGGTTCTACTTTACCGATTTCTACAAGACTTAATCTGCACCCTGAGCTCTGAAAAACACACAATCTTGCATTCCAAAAATGAGCGGAGCCACGCCAATTAAAATTTAATTTTGTATTTCACGTACTTCTTTTTATCTTCTTCTATCAGATCTATGGTTGGTTGGTTTTTTTTTCGCAAAAATAATTATTTGCTAATAATTAGTTGCACACTTTTTATTTAATTGAACATTTTCGAACATATGAGTTTGAGTTTTCAATCCCATTTCCGACACCAATTGCTACATTTTTGCCTTTTAGAAACGTTGTTTTTTCGGTGCAAAGATTTGAAACTATGTGATACATATTTACTGCTTTATTTATAAAACTTATTAAGGCTTTGTAAAGGGTTTTTTAAAACAAATTTTCATACAAAATTTATCTCAAAAAGGATTTATAAAGACTTAATACTTTTTTTAATGAATAATAACAGCCTTTATTATTTAATTGAATTAAATTGAATTTTATATTTATGATTTAAACAGGCTAAAGTTCGTATCGCCTTGTAAGCCAAATTACATGTGAATATTATTAATGAACAAATAAAACCAAAGTTAGTTGCAAATAAACAACTAGCTGTTTTCGAAGGCCACAACACCTTCATCATCAGCGTTCTTTGTGTTTGCTTCACTGTGTAAGGTGTCAGTTGATGTAAAGGGTGTTTTTTATTGAGGTATAGAACTTTAAGTTGGCATCACTTTTTTAACTGGCGGCCATTTTGTCAGCTGTTAAGTGATTAATATTTAGTTTATTTTGCCATTTCATCATGAACAGGTTGACGAAAGAACAACGCTTGCAAATCGTGCAAATTTATTTCGAAAATAATGGTTCAGTTCGCGAAGTTTACCGCAAGCTCCGTCCATTTTATGGTCGACATAATCGTCCATCAGAGCAATTAATTCGGTTAACCATGGATCGTTTTCGCACTACGTTTACTCTATGTGATAATACGCATCCGCAGAGACGTCGGACAGTGCGCACCGAAGAAACAATTGCCGCTGTAGAGCAAAGTGTTGAAGAGGACCCGAATGAATCGATTCGTCACCGTGCACAGCAATTGGAGCCGACTAACCGACTATTTTGTTCCCGAATTGGATGGCATGAATGTGGATGAGTTGTGGTTCCAACAAGACGGCGCTACATGCCACACAGCGCACGTCACAATCGATTTATTGAAGGAAACATTCGATGAGCGCATAATTTCGCGGAATGGACCTGTCAATTGGCCACCAAGATCGTGTGATTTGACACCATTGGATTATTTTCTTTGGGGATATGTGAAGTCGCTCGTCTACGCCAACAAACCAGAAACGTTAGGGGACTTGGAAGCCAACATTCGTGGCGTTATTGCCAACATACGGCCCCATATGCTCGAAAAAGTGGTTGAAAATTGGACCTGTAGAATTGGCTTTATTCGAGCCAGCCGCGGCGGCCACATGCCCGAAATCATATTTAAACATTAATGGCATAAAATTATCCTTCCAATAAAGCCAAAGTGATGGACATTAAAACGATTTTCTTGTGTTTTATTTCAATTCAAAGTTCTATACCTCTTAAAAAAACACCCTATAGATTTCTGCTTAATATACTTAGCCATTATTGCAAATGGAATATGTGAATTGGTTTGATTCATCTTATATTAATTTGGTGAAAGATTTTTTGTAATGAAAGCTCAATTTTAACATCTCTAAAGTTACAAAAGTCTTGTCATTGTAGTTTGTTCTTTACTATTATGCACATGTTAGTTAATTTGCTTATTTTTGTTCTACTTAAGACAACCTTTTTTTTTGGTTTGTTACTATTAAGTATATTTATTTAATTTTTGCCACAGTTCCATGGCTATTAATTTAAGTTAAATTAAATTTTAATCAGGAATTATTTCTTAATAAGGCTTAAGTTCAATATTTTCAATTTTTATAGAATTAAATTTTTTAATTATGATGTTATGGCAACTCAGCTTTAATCAAATACATTGTTGCCTATAAGGTTTGTGCAATCAGCTGTTTTGTATGGTTCCGGCAAAGGCATGTATAATTGACCTTTAACCAGCTACGTTCAAGCCATATGCACAGTAAGCAAACTTTCACAAAAGAGCTTTTGTGCTTTCAAACCGGCGAGAGCACAACAGCCACAGCAACAACACACCTGACAACAATGATTGTTCTTACGTTGCAAGGAATTAAAAACAAATTTAAGAAATTTCAAAACTGTTTACCTTAAATGCAAATATCAGTGTTGTGTGTTTGGACGAGGCTATGCCTAGCTGCTTTAATCTATTACTAGTCGAAATATGCCGACCAAGATTTCGTCCAATATTTTCGGGTATGTTCTGTATTACAAGTGAAATTAAATCGTTTGGAATTGCCATAGCATTTTTGTTAAAAAAACATATTTCCAACAACAATTCTATGGCAGTTCTCCACACTTAATTTCAAGTGGAATACAGAACATACACATTTATTCTTCGTCTGTCATGTGACCTTATTATTTATTGTTATTATCGCTCACCTGCTGCCATTAAACTCATACTGTTATCCATACTTATCATATTTGTTTATTAGGCTCCCATTGAAAATGTTTCGCACTAAATTACATTTTAATTTCATTCGCACTGGTTTGAATTCACTCCATAAAATTTAATTGCAAATGGTGACGCTTGTCAGGCGAATAGTTAAATCCCAATCGTATTGAATTCAGGAATTTTTGCCTTCTTTGTTGTTTATAACCAAACAAGTTTATTAAAGTTAAAGCTCTTGAAATCTACATATACATATGTTGAAGCCTACTTCTGCAAAGTTTAAGTTTACCGAAAGTTATTTACCACTATTAGCACCACAAATATACAAAGTGTATACATGTGTATGTACATATGTATGTTTGCATATTAGTAACGTACACATGTAGATACCAGAGAACAGCAATGAGTAGGGAAAAAGCGAGTAGAGTTGAATCATGACTTAGGCGCACTTATACTTATTGCAATGTTGTCTATGAATCTTATTTACTCGAAGTGCGCATCGAACTCAAACTTAGCAAAATTAATGACGTTGTTGATTTCGATTCTCCTTAATTCGATGCTTATGGACGATGTAAACTAAGTATGATTCACAATGCGAACTTCGCATACGCACATTAAAGTTCTCATTACGAGGTTATGTGTTTCTCTGTTACTCTTTTTGTTTTTTCTGCAGGAATTGAAAAACAACTTTATTTACTAATATTGTATACTACTTGCAAACTGTCTAATGACTAAACTTTTAAATAAACATACATACATGAGTTGAATGAGCTGAATCAATGTGAGTGCTATAAGTATTTTCCTGAAATTAGAAATCAAACTGAGGTAATTTATGAGTGTGAGTGTGGTATGACCAAAAAAAACGTAACCACCAAATGCTAATGAAAAATATTTTAATTCAGAGAAAAGTTCGTCTGGTGAAAGAGTATCCAATAATGTTGGATTCTATGACATTTTCTATTAGTTGTGTTCAAAACTGTTTAATTTGATAAACAAGTGTCTGAATAAAAACTTTTTCACTAGTGTTTGTTGGTTACGCTTTTTTGGCAAATATTTGACAAGTGTGACCGTACCTTAAGATGTCGACGTCGCATTCATATTTATTTCAACCTATACTTATAAATCAATGTCATCGTGAGTATGCGTAAATCAGAGTAGATGAATTTAAATGATGTCTACTCACTTATATTTAAAATTTAATAAGTCGGTATAAGTAGCGAAAAAAACGATTCATTGCTGATCACTGCTAGATACATATGTACATATGTGTGTATGCATGTGTGATTATAAACTAATACAGCTGTATTTACATATCTTATACAATGTGAAAATAAACACAAACGTTAAACTAAATCCTAAAGTTTATACAGCTTTAAGCTATTGAAATCTTGCACGAACCCTGTAGGAAGTGTCAATAGCGAAACAGCACTGATTCAATACTGAGCAAACAATGCTTTTAATCTACTACTATATGGGAGCAGGGTTACCGTTAGGAATTTTTGAAAAGTCGCACAAGAGGTCGTTTTATAAAAATAAAGTCGCACAAAAAAGTCGTTTGAGAAAATAAAAGTTGGATATTTTTTAACGTTTTTGTTTTTTTTTTGTTGTTAATAAAAAGAGTAATACAAAACAAAATAAGTTGAAACAATGCATATTCCATAACAGTTACATTATATGTGCTTCTATACATGCTTTCATGTATGTATACTGAACTTAAGCAGTTTAATAAATTTGGCTGTCGTATGCTGCCGCGGTCAGAAGAGTAGGATTAATTAAAAAAAGCTAAAAAAAGTTAAATGTAAGATATTTTTGACAAATATTTTCAAATATATCCCCGTTTACTTTTTACTTTAATTCTATTAGCTTGATCTTGGAGCCATATATTTTGGGTGAATGTATGTTTACTTCAGCAATATTTTCTTAACATCAATATTACTTTTTGGAAATTTCATATCCATATTTAAAAATAAGTTTATCAAAAGAAATCCAGTCTTCCATATCTTTGTCTATTAAATTTAAGGCTAACAGCATTGAGTTGCATGTTTTTACTTTTAATTTATTACTTAATTTATTATTAAGAAAAGCTAATTTCAAAATGTTCATATGTTCGTATATACCTGTATATATTTTACGATAATTTCTTTCATTGACTCAGCAGGTAAAAATAATTTTGTAAAATAAGCACTACAAAAACCACAATTTTTATTTATTAAAAAAATTTTTTTTGCTAAAACTATTCTTTGATACTTCTATTGAAAATTTGCGAACAATTTTTTAAATACATTGTACACGTGATAAGGTTGCAATTAATAAGTGCTTCCAAATGAATAATAAATAATCTGTGAATTGCTTTTAAGTTTCGACGATTTTTTTTTTGACAAAAATAATAAGGAAATTTTTAATTTATGTCAATTTAAATGTTTTCTGTGAGAATCTTACAAAAAAGCGTAAAAAGTCCCAACAAAATTAAAAAGTCGCAAAAGTTGGTGATCAAAAAAAGTCTCACAAAAAGTCGCACACAGTTAAAAAAGTGTCAAATTGCGACTTTTGTCGGATGAACGGTAACCCTGTATGGGACCATATGTAGGCGTTGAAAACAAAGACTCACTAGTACGAGTACATTTCAGCAACTCTAGTCTACACTACTAACATTGATACTATAGGTTAGGTAGTTCTTTTGAGACCATATATAAATATATTTTATATAATAAATAGGACTTTTTTTTTAGCTGCATGAGAACTAGCGATATTATTAGCTATGGTTTGACAGCTGATAATGTCAAGCTGTGTTGACATTTCTGTTTAGTAAGATTTGGCAAGTCATCATGAATTATTTAACGCCAGAACAACGCTTTAGTGTTGTAAAAGTATTGAGTATTTGAGTACTCAATACCGGGAGTTTTTCCCGGTACTTAATACACAAAAGTAACTACTCAATACTTTTAGGGTTGCATTTTGTAGTATTCAAGCGAAAGTCTTCCTTTAAAATGGATCAGAATTATACAACTCTGTGAGCTTGATACAAATAAATATGACTCGGAACCTCATTGAGTTAGTGTAACAAATACCAATTCTGTTAGGAATTATTTTGATACGAAAACAGCCACTAAAAAAAGTACTAAAAAATGCGTTATTAAACTACTTCAGTCATTTACAAATACTAATGGACAGAAAAAGCGACCCTTTAGAATAGTGGAAGGAAGGCACGTGATACAATATAACCAGCAAGTCAGGTCCTCACAAGCATGAAAAATATTTTAAATTCTTTCGATGTCGGTAAAATTTTATTTCTACATTTCAACAATGACTAAGTAATAACATCAATTGTGAGAAAAAATGTTTATTAAAAAATATTTAGAAGATAATTTAAGAGATTAATGCACTAGAAGATTCAAGATTACGTTAAAAAAAATTTATGTACAAAAACTAATCTTCAAACATATTTATTTTCATTTGTTATAAATTAATTTAAATATGCTTGCATTTAATCTTTGTTTTTCCATATTCCATTATCAATAAAATAATAATTTTTAACTTCCCATATACATAATATATAAAGTATTGAGTAGTATCGAGTACCCAATTGAAAAAGTATCAAGTAGTACTGAGTATTCAAAAGTAGCCGCTTTTTACAACACTAAAAAGCTTCCAAATTGTGGATATTTACTCAAAAAATAATCGGCCTAGTGAGCCAGAAGTGGTACTGTTTTACTGTTTTCATCTTTTGTGCGAATTAACGAATTTATGGATCCATATTAAGGCATTGGTTTATTAGCAACTTTTGTAGCATTAGAAGCAAATATTCAACCCACCATTACTGCCATACGGCCGGATATATTGGATAAAGTAGTCAAAAATTTAACTCATCGAATGGACCATGTAACTCGTACTATTTGACGGACATATGCCGGAAATCATATTTAAGAAATAAATGGCATTAAATTACACAGTGCAACACGAAAAAATGTAACCATATACAGACACCACTGCGTGAAAAAGGACAAAAAAGACCCATGTCTCCCAGTTTTGCCCCAAGTCATCTATTACTTTTTTATGAGCCCCCAAAGATTGGGGGCCTCGGTACCATTTTTGCATTTTCTCAGGCTCATATAATGCAAACCGTTCGGAATTGATTTACACTATGAAGCAAAGTTGTAGCTCTTGCCATAAAGAACAAAAAGTGTCAACATATAAAATCTAAAGAACTTCCCTTTTTTCCCTATTCAGATCCAAAGGTAGCAAACCGTACAAAATTCAAGGACATAATCGACTACAAAAATGTACTTAAGACCTCAATAATTAACTTCCTAGAACATGTGAACTTCCTAGGAATGATTCTTAACACCGTTTAGGTAGCCGCAAAAGTGAAAAATTTCCAAACAAATGAAATTAGAAAAATTTTCGGGTGTTAAAAATCATTCGTAGGAAGATCATGTGTTCCAGAAAGTTGTTTATTGAGATCTTAAGTACTTTTTTGTAATTGATTGTTTCCTGGAATTTTGAACGGTTTGCTCCCTCCGGACCTGAACAGGGGAAAAAAGGTGCATGACTTGGAGCAAAACTTAGAGATACAAGTCTTTTTGTTTTTGTTTTTTTATCACGTAGTGGTGCCCATATATGGTTAAATTTCCATGACTTAAAATATTACAAACAGTGTTATCTACCAAAAATAAATTCATTCCAACAATATTTTAATTTTATAATATTATTTTATATTATCATGCAGCTAAAAAAAAATACACCCGTTATATTTAAAGTGAAGTTTTTTTTCGCAAATTATTTTTTTAAATTTATCTGTTAACCTAATTTTGAAGTAAATCGGCTTAATGTGCGAGCTTTTATAAAATAATTTTGTGCTTTCACGCAGTCGAGAGTGCAACAGCCAATCAGATCTCGGCAAAAAGAACGCAGAAAACACGAATCACACATTTGAATTAAGATGAAAACATTTGAGAATAAGGTTTGAAAGTACGATGAGAATAAATGATTTTACTCAATTTGAAAATAATTTCACTTTTTTGTTGATAAGACCTGGATCACACGATTGGCACAATGTATCAATTTTCGTCGGCTCACAGCAATAAAATCATAAGTAATAAGCCACAATGACATTATTACTTAATTAATTCTTGAATAAGTCTATATGCCTTTATTACCAATGCAGTGTGGTACAGATATGTAATTATATTTCAATTAGTTGAAAAATAAATCAAATTTATCTTGTTACTTATGAATTTATTTCAGTGAACCGACGAAAATTGGTACATTCTGCCAATCGTGTGATCCAAGCTCAAGACTATTTTTTTTAAATTGTTTTCAAATCACTTTGTCGTTCGATAAAAGGTATCAATACTCAATTTTAAATCATGCCGCCTGGCTATTTTTTATTTCGGTACTTCCAATTCTTGCGTGTAATGGGTTAAAAATAGTTATCGGTCTGTTTTAACTGCCGCCGACAAATTATCACTAAACCCGAGATCACATTATCGGCACAATGTACCGATTTTCGTCGGCTCACTGAAACAAAGTCATAAGTAAAGCAGCAAAATGTCTTTATTTCTCAACTAATTGAAAAATAACTTGATTGCACTTCAAATAAGCCAGGCTATATGGCTTAAGAATTAATTAAGAAATAAATCCATTTTGGTTTATTACTTATGACTTGATTACAGTGATCTCGGCTTTAGTTCGTGCTGTAGAAATTGTGTACCTGACCAAATGTTTTCTACTCATCAAAAACAAATATTGATATGTAGACGCTCCGATGACATTGTCACCGAAAAGTCACCAAAATAGTCGAGTTATTTAACCCCAAGCTTCCTACACAGAACTTATTCATGTCTCTGCACACACACATGCAGCCACTCTCACTCACAATCGCATTAAAGCATGTACAATGATTTCGAAATAAATATACTCGTATATCCCCTGTTCTTAATATGTATTTTATACAAATGCGCACATGCTTTAAAATCATTTAAATATTTAAACACACATATTCCCACATGCACACACAAAAGTCATATAAAAAAAGAAATTTAAATTTGCATATTCATTTTATTCGTTTAGTGTTTGGAGCTTAAGTATAAATGTTGCTCTTGCTGGGCATTTGCTTAGTAGTTGACAGTGGAGTGGAAAACAGTTAAGCATGGAATTTTATATAAGATACATATTTAATGCAATCTATAAGGTATTTGATATAAATCGTTTTCCATTTAAAATTGATTGAAACACGTAATAGGTTGATATGCACACACTTATTTCGATTTCATTTCGGTTTTGCTTTACGCTGAAATTTAATAAATTAACAATTTGTGAAAAAAAACAAGTAAAGAAAAACGGAATATATTGAAGAGCTCCTTAAGCAGTAACGAAATGCATATATAACCAACAAAACAAGCAAATTTCTAATACATTAGACTGAATGTCAAATAAATATACTGCGATATTTCTCATATGTTATTTTTTTATATTGCAGAAATAATGACATGCATTCGCTACCTTAATATAGAAAGGCCCTAATTCATTATCTTTTTGAAATCGAGATTTTTGTATGTTTCGATAGAAGAACATCTAACGTATCGAAAAATACAAAAATCTCGATTTCTAAAAAATAATGAATTAGGACCTTTCTATATTAAGGTGAAGATATATTGTTTTATAGTTTTTTTTTTACAGAGAATTCTGCTTGGTTTCGTTTTCCTTTTCTAATGGCAGCGACTTTGAGGTGAATTGTACCGACGAATAAATGAAAAGTACCCACTTTCGCAATGCACTCTACGTTTGTTACAAACGTCCATTAGAAATTTCCTCCATTTATTTCTCATTGCTATGTGATCTATTTGGTTCTCAGTGACAGCTTTTGGTTTCTGGGTTTGCAGTCGAACTCCTAAAAATGTCCAAATTATCTGCTCCACCGTAGTATTGTTTTCCATATATAGAATAAAAGTGTCATTATGTCAAACAGAATATTATTAATGATTTCCATACCTTTTTGTCTAGCCTTGCTAATTTACTAACATTATTAATTCTAATAAATTAATATCTCTCTGCTTGTTTATAAAACATATCACATAAAACGAACAAATTTTAATTTATGAAAATACATAGAATATATTTAATGTTTTATGGATGTTGTTTCTCACCTGAATGAATTGATATTAATATTTGTTTATTTCTAAGCATCACGTTTATCACAAACATAAGCTGAAAATTTCATTAGCATTTAAGTGCAATGAAATAGAATAATAATTTTATTTTTACACCTTAAATAAGATATAAAATAAATGGAGCTTTAGATATATTTGGAAGAGTGTGGGACACAATAAACAAGACGATACAGACGATGTCAAGGGAACATGTCAACATTGATGGAACGTCAATGTCAATTTGCAACAAAAATTCTAGCATACATAAGGTTTTCATATGGTTTTGGGGAAAAGGTTTTATAAAAAATAAAAAAAATAAAAAATATTCCAAAAAAGGTCGAACACAGTCTTTTGGACAATGTTGCAAAAGACTTTGATTTGATTTGTTTACCCAGAATATGGACATCGATTGACATTTACAAAAGTTACAAGCTCTGAAATAATTTCAATAACCGCAGTTTCCAACTTTGATACATTTTTGTGCTACCTTGTGTTGCAACAGAGTGCCTCAAAGTATAAAATTTTCATTGCAAATCATATTAAATTTTCAAAAAAATATATGTTCTTTAAGTGTGTTGATATTTATTTAAAGAATTTTGGTGGTTGTTGTCAGCGTTGTCAACTCGGTGCTTTTCGCACCGTTTTTAGTACTTTTTGAAATTTTCGATGCGACAAATTTTTAAGTTAAGGTAGAGGTCCATAGCTCGCTTTTTGCGCGTAATACTTTACACGCGTTTCATTCTCTTGTTTCATTCTATACTTTGTTCGCGTTGAGTTACATGCACTGCTTTTCACGCGCCATTTTATTTTTGTTTTGATCAGCTGTGTGCATTTGTTTATAAATACTTATAAAGAAAAAATGGAGAGTGAAATAGAGGTTTTAAAAGAATTTGTGGAGTTAGTCGAGTTTGTATATTTAATTTATTAAATTTTCTTCCATTTTATTGTTTAAAAATATGTAATGTACACAAAGTACACAGATTTAGCGGAGATGACACTCAGTACGTAAATGTAATCGACAACTAATATGCAAAATTTGTTACCGAGAAAAGTGTGGTGAAAAGTTAATTAAAATACATCGCATTAATGAAAATAATCACATATTTCATTAAACAAGTTTTTTTTACTAAGAAATTTTTTTTATTGAAAAAAAAAGAAAAAAATTATCCACGGCAAAATAATATTTATCGATAACGTAAGAAATAAAGTATTATTTAACATCTTTAGCTTTCAAGAACAGCTGACTTTCTGTCATGGTGCTTGTAACGCGTAAAAAAGTAGAAAGTAGACCTACTTTTTGCTTTGAACGCGCCTACGCGTCCTGCGCTTTTTGCAATGTAACTTGTCACATACTATTACATTGATTCTACTTTTTTGACAGATGCATAGAAAGCTTAACGCGCAAAAAGCGAGCTATGGACCTCTACCTTTAGTGCTCAGTGCTTTTTTAAATTCAGTTTCGGTGCTTTTTGTTTCGAGGCGGTGGCACTAAACCAAAAGCTCAAAGGAAAATTTCTTTACATTTTTTTTCGAGGAAGTCTTTCATTCAAAAACATAAGCTCTGAAGTTAAATATAGCATCTCAAAAAAATCTACTAAGATTTTAAAAGGTTTGGTTGAATAAATACGTGCCATATTACCATCAAACTTTAACATTTTAAGCATAATTAATATAAACAGTGTTTTGCCATACAACAAAGAAGACATAATACAAGTATTTACTCAAATATAGCATAATAGCGAAATTTTGTCTAGTAAAGACAATGGGTGGAGAAAGATTGATTCACTTAATGCAATGGGAAAAATATTGAGTCCACTTTTGACAGATTGAGTTGATATGAACTGGTTTGAGGCATTATCAAAACTTGCATTCACATCAAACTTCTGTTACATCCAGAAACGCAGAAAGTCACCATTTTTGTTTCGATCAAAATTTATTATCTTTGTCACATAGCAGCCGAGAGAATGTTTCCACAGCGTAATTTAATAAAAACTAAGCCAAGCCCATCGAGCTCAAAATGTACGAGTAATCGACTCTTAACCTCAGAAAGACTTGTGGATTACTGCTAATTTGACTAAACTGGAGAGATTCGTTCGTTCATTGATTTAAGAATTCACTTATTCTTACAGAATTTAAATGTTTATCGGATGCCTCAAATTTTAAATCTTAGGAATGGAATGCAAGGTCAACCGATTCCTATATTTTTTATGTACATGTCGTCGGTTGGTTATTGGTTTGCGGCACAGTATATTCAAAATACATTACGTTTACAGCAAATCAATAACCAATCGACGATGTGTAAAATTTTTTTATATAAAATAATAAAATTTTAAATTTAGTGCTTTTTCACTTGACAACGCTGATTGTTGTGGCTGCAGCGGCAAGCGCGTTGACTACCACGCGATGGGTCCAAGTTGAAATATTGGAAATGTAAATTAAATCATCTAACTAATAAAACCTTTTTTTAAGATCATTAAATAAATAAAATCGATTGACTTGAATTATAAAAAGTTTCACTGATATTATGAAACTGTTTCATTAAACTAATGAAAATTTATCTTTATATCATTGATAAATTAAATATTTCTTTGTTTTAATGAAATAATTTCATTGTTTTAATGAAGTTATTTCATTGTTTTAATTTTATTATTTCGTTATTTTAATGAAATTATTTCGTTGTTTTAATGAAACTATTTCAAGGTTTTAATGAAATTATTTCGTCGATTTAATCAAATTATTTCGTTGTTTCGATCAAGTTATTACATTACATTGATGACACTGTTTAATACATTTGACGAATTTTTCATTAAAATAATTTTAACGAAACTGGTTTTTCATTGGATTAATGTCGAAATTCATAAAACTTATGAAACTAATTCTTTCAGTGTAGGTAATAATATACAATGACTACAATAAATTAAATTCATGTTGTTTCAACTTGACATAACTTTGATTCAACATGGTTCTTCGTCTTATTTCCGTATCGAATTTAAGTTGATCCAATTTAAAGTAATTTTAATTCCACATGATTTCTTAACTTTGATTTAACAGTACTGGAATGTTATATCAACATGAAGTGAAGTTATTTCAATATTTTCTTTGAAGATTACTGTACATCATATTGAATTAACATGAAACATATATAAAGCAAAATCATTGCTGAGAAATGTTAAATTAACTTTGTTTACGTTGATTTTAATGTGGACTTTTTCTGTGTGTTCTATTCAAAACAGTTGATTTCATAGTTTAAGAAATGCGGACTTTTGAAAATTTTTTTAATTTCATGCCACTGTGCTACATCCAAATATAATTTTTTTTTAAATCGAAAACCTATATTTCACAAAAAAAAAGTCACAGAATGATTGCCCCCTGAGTTATCTTGAAATTAAATAAAATTATATAAATTAATCTTGAATGAAAAATAATTTAGAGAATTCGTACACTCAAAAGACTTGCAATATTACGTAAACACTACGAAACATTTTATCAATAACAATTTGTTTTGCTCATAACTAGGGTTCTTCACTAGCCACGAACTTGGTATGGGCATCATGGCGGACATCGCAAATGGCTTCTGAAGCTAGCTCATGTCCATGTTTCATCCATGCTCTGACATGGATGCCCGAACATATGTCTGAGCAATAATGTTCGCCATGAGATTCTCCGTCCACAATCATTTGCAATATAAAGAAAAAAGACGGACATGGTGCCCATGCAAAGTTCATGGTTAGTGGAGACAGCTAGTAATGGGAACTAACTAAGAGATCATATGAAAAACACAACTTCTCTATGTGTATGCTAAATGTTAAAATACCATTTTCAAATGTAGCACTGTATAATGTTTTGATTTTAATTTAAATACACCTAAAGTCAGAAACAAATTTCCAAAATTCTGAAAACAAGATAAAACATTAATAAAAAAATTATTCAAATTTAAAATTAAAAAGATTATATTTTTTTGGCAAATACCTTTCGAAAATGTCGCAAAATTTCCTGGGTAAAACTTACATTCTAAAGAGCAGCGAAAATTTTGATGAATACATGAGAGAATTGGGTGTCGGTTTGATCCTGCGCAAGATGGGCAACACTGTCATCAGCCAATGTATACTGCAACGAAATGACGATGAGACCTTCACTTTTACTTTGGAAACTCCTTATCGTTGTAGTGCCATCAAATTCAAATTGGATAAGGAATTCAATGAAACTACGCTGGATAATCGCATAGTGAAAACAGTTTGTCATTTGGAGGGCAATGTTTTTACACAAGAACAGTCTGGGCATGGTTTGAGGCCGACAAAAATTGTACGGGAGTATAAAGATGATGAATTAATTACTACTTTAATTGTGGGCAATGTGAAGGCGGTAAGAGTTTATGGCCTCTTAAAGGAAGATTGAGAGAATAAAATTAATTTGTGTGCAAGCAATAGATAAACAAATGTATTTCCATGTGAAGATATATATTTGCATATACGTACATATGCATATATGCATATACATATGTACATACATATCGATGGCTTAATATAAAAAAGGCCTAACTCGAATTTTCGATATTTTACAGGAGAAGCAAAAATCTGAAGAAAAAATAAAGCATTTACATGCAGAAATAGTTTCTAAAGTTGCCATAAGTCCTTGATTTTGAACTGTAACGTACTAAGATCTTCCAGGAGGCCCTTTTTATATTAAGCCATCGATATATGCATATAAGCACTCGAAATAAGTAACAGGAGCTTCTTGAATGTGTTTTATGAGCACATACATATATAAATTGTGAAGATGCAAGCTTTTTTAAAACATAAAAAAATTTTTATCGCTTAGAGTTCTTTGTAGCTGGAATTTAATCATATCTAGCACCAAGTGCATTAGATTTGGCGCATAGTTTTTATAGTTGTTAGTTTCTTTCGTTTGAGAGGACTACGCACCAATATAGAAACCAGCCAAGGCGAATGGAGGTAAGTGAATAATATCAAAAAATTAAGCACTGTGACACAATATGCTGAATGTGGTATCTAATGAATATAAATGTCAAAGCACGTTAGTTCCAACAAGCCCAGGAAACCCATGAATCCCTTTAAAGATAGTGACCAATGAACAATTACAAGAAATTAAAGCACTTTGAGTAACTGAAAATGAAATTACAAAATTAAAAATCCTCCTGAAGGATTTTTTGCCATGTCTTTCAAAAACCAAATTAACAATCACCCTTATTTCAGTTATCGACATCGACGCCAATATAACACAATACCAAAAATTGGGGGTTGAGTACCCGTTGTCGAAAACAACTGACTCCTGTTGACAGGATAGATTCTTAGTAGCACAAAATCGTTCTCGAGAGCGAGTAAACAAGCCCAAATTTTTTGGTATGTGTAAAGTGACGTCGATGTCGACAACTGGAATCAGGGTGATTATAAATTTTTTTCTGATTGTTTTTTTGCACTAGGCCTTTGATATTTAATAATAGCACAGTCGTTAAGCAGCTCTGGGTTGAGGAACATCTCTCGCGTCATCGTAATTATTTCTTAAGTCCGGTCAGGCTTGTGCGTGTTATTTGGCCTTCGAGAGTTTTTCGTCTCGCTCACACTGGTTGACTGATCTGCCACGGATAACCGTATAATCTTGCGGTTTTTTGTGGAATTTCCTTAACAACCACGTTGCTACTTCCTATGTGAAGGCATAGGTCGTGTACAGTCAGTCACAAAAACTTTTAAAATACTGTTAATGCAATCTTGGGCATATGGTCTAGTTACTCCGCCCATACTTGTGCAACGCCATATTATACAAATTTACTTTGTATAATATGTACCAAATAAATAAATAAATTAATAATAACAGCGCCAGAGCAGATAGAAATACATATCCTAACCTTAATATAGAAAGGCCCTAAGGCATTAAACACATTCACCACAGCAAGCTACCGGCTACAAAATGTCAAAAATAGAATACACATGTTCATATGAGAATGATTATTTTGAAGGCAACAAGGCAACAGGCTACAGATTGTTGCCCATGCTACATTTGTCGTTGTAGTCAAATTAAACTAATTTCTATTTTTTATGGCTACAAACCAAAAACAGTGTTGACAGTATAGCAAAATATGTAAAATAAAATAAGAAATATTTTTTATTGCAAAATAAAAAAAAGTTAAAAAATTTTAATGTTAATTACAAAAGTAATTATATTTTTGCGAAGCGAGCAAACGAAAATTCGCGAAAAATTGCAAAATTAAAAAAAACCATAATATTGATTAAGAATCGCTAAAACTGTAAGGGATGCAAAAAAGTCGCGAAAATTACGAAAATTTGCAAAAAGTTATTAACAGCGGAATAATGACAAAGTCTTAAAATGTTTAAATACCTTTAAAACTGTTAGCAAGCTAAAAGACACGCAAAAAGCCGCTTTTATTGCGAATTTTGCAAAAAATCGCGGGAATTCGCAAAATTTTAAATGAGCCAAAATATGATTAGAAATCGCTAAAACTTTAAGGAATGCAAAAAATTCTGCAAAGATCGCCAAAATTATGAAAATTTGAAAAAAAAACATATTAACAGCGGAATGATAACTAAGTATAATGTTGTTTAAAAATTGGCAAAACTGTTAGGAGGCTGAAAGCACGCAAAAAGTCGCATTTATCGCGAAGTTTGCAAAAAATGGGGAGACGTTGCAAAATTTTAAACAAGTCAAAAATTGCCAAAACTGTAAGGAATGCAAAAAATTCGCTAAAAATCGCAAAAACGGCGGAAAATCGCAAAAACGTATTAACCGCGGCATGATAACAAAGTATAATATTGTCTAAAAATCGGCAAAACTCTTAGGAATCTAAGCACTTGCAAAAAATCGAATTTATCGCGAAGTTTGCAAAAAATCGCGAAAATTTGCAAAATCGGAAACAAGCGGTAAAATTTATTAGAAATCGCGAAATCCATTAAAAATATAAAAAGTTTGGAAAAAACGCGAAAAATGCGAAATAATCGCAAGTTAGCGAAAAATTGCTAAATGTATTGAAGAAATTGCGAAACCGTTAAATGGTAAAATTCCCGAAAAATATATAATGAAATAAACTGATTTGTTTTTATAATTATATTTGAAAATTTTTTTTTGCATTTTTCGATACATTAGATGTTCTTCTATAAAAATATACAAAAAATCGATTAAAAATATAAAGAGTCTATATAAGGTTAACAAAATACCTACATATACATATGTATGTATGTAAAGGGTATTTTTATAGATCTATGGAACTTTGAAATGGAATAAAACAAAGATTAATTTTTATTATTATTATTGTTCATAATCTTGTGGCATTATAATTTAAATATGACTTCTGGCATATGACCGCCACTGCTGGTTCGGATGTAGTCCAAGAGTCTGAACACAATTTAACGATAATTTATTTCGGGGCGGTTTTTCATACGATTTTGAAGTAAAAAACCGAAGTGCGGAGAAATATAAAATCAAAATATTTATTTTTATTGCGGACTTTTTTATTCTCTCAATTTTTGACACTCTTTCTATTTCTGATGTTGCCATAGTTTTTGAATAATTGGCGGTGTTCACAACATTATTGTAAACAAAAAACATGATTTTGAAGTTCAAAAACTTTTGTCATAAAATATAAAAGTTTAAAAAATTTATCTATCTATCTATATATATATATATATATATATATATATATATATATATATATATATTTCATAAAAATGTATGAACAAAAAAAATTAATAAGAATTTAAACAAACATCGACAAGTATTGTATTGCCGTCGCCGTCTTCCATTCTATTATGTTTATTTTCTCTCTCGCACTGCAAACATTGTGTTAAGACTCTTAAAATAAAAAATTCTTCTTCTTCTTTTTTATTCACATTTGTATGAAATCATTGAAAAAATTGCTTTTGATATAGATCTTCTTTAGCCGATGGCATTAATAGCTAGTGCTTCTACCCCTCTTATATTGTTATTGTATTTATCTATAATATCAATATCAATAAATAAACAAATAAAGAATACAACTTTACTTAACATTGCTTGGCAAAGCTTTTTTAAGTTTTTTTTTTTAATCTGGAGGTTCAATTTTAAATGACTATATTATATTATATTGTTCTTCAAGTGGTCAATCGTTTCGGCCTCATTGGTGTAGACTAGCAACTTGATATATCCCTACAGAAAATAGTCCAGCGGCATTAAATCGCAAAATCATGGAGGCCAATTCACGGGTCCGAAACCTGAAAATATGCGGTTACCAAACGTTTCCTTCAATAAATCAATTGTGGCACGAGCTGTGTGACATGTTGCGCTGTCTTTTTGAAAACACAGCTCCTGCACATCATGGTTGTTCAATTAAGAACGAAAAAGTCAGTAATAATCACTCTTATTCCAGTTGTCGACATCGATGTCACTTTAACACAATACAAAAAATTGGGGCTTGTTTATTCGCTCTTGAGAAAAATTTTGTGCTACTGGCAATCTATTTCTATTCCCTACACCCAAAAAAAAAGTTTTAAAATCAAGAAAAAACCATTTGATTTTAAAAACGTAACCTTTATGAAATTGAACCTAGTTTGTTTTCTGCTATTTTAAAAATTTTTACTCTTGTTTTAAAAATTAAAAATATTTTGAAATCAAAAAAGAATATTTTTTGTTTGAAAGAGACAGCAACCTTGATATAAAGTTGAACATACTCAAATTAAAGGATTATGTTTCTGAGTTAAGAGTGAAATATTCTTGGAGTAATAATGAAGCATTTTTTATTTTAAAACTTATTATTTTTATATCAAAAATGAAGCGTTTGAATTAATAATGGAGAGTTATTAAGTTAAGAATGAAAGGTCTTAAATTAATAATGAAGCATTTTTGAATTAAGAATGAAACGTCCTAAATTAATAATGGAGTTTTTAAATTAAGAATGAAACTTTTAAAATAATAATATAGAATTTTCGTTTTACAATTAAAAATATTAATTTTTTTTGGAGTCAAAATGCCCTTTTTATGAACAATTTTCGATCTTCGACTGTAGTACAAACCACTAATGGAACGAATTTTCATTTGGGTTATGACGATTTTTTTGTGCTCCAGGATCATACAGGGTAATGGACATTGATACACACTTGGTCATAATAATAAATTAATTCTCTTTTTTTTAACACGACACAAATATAAAATGTTACTCGGTGAAAAATATAATTTCCTTCATTTTTAAAAATTTAAATTCTGGATATAATAATAAAATATTTTTGTTTTTAAATTTTTTAAAAATACATTTTCTTTTCATTACGACTTCAAAAATTACAATGTTTATTTTAATAAGAAAACATTATAGTTTTTAATATTTTTAAAATGAAAGCACTTATTTTTGTTTTAAAATTGCTTCGTTATAAAAATAAGAATGTTATATATTAATGTTATAAGAAACATTTTTAATTTAATAATTATTTTTAAAAATGCTGAATTTTTAAAACGAAAACGCAAAATTCTTGTTTTAAGAATGCTTTTTTGGTTCAGTGTATGGTCTAGGAAATACTATAAACGGATACACATTCCCCAATTGGTATTGTGCTAAATTAGTATTGTGTTAAAGTGACGTCGATGTCGACAACTGGAATAAAGGTGAATGGCTCTATAGCCTGGTTATAGACTCTATAGCAAATTCAGGCATTTTATATTATTTATGTATTAGTGATAATATGAAAGAGAATAAAATGTATGCTGTGTCAAATGCTTATGAGAGATTGAGTTGTTTTCTTCCATACATGCCCACGGGAGGCCTTTTGCTTGTCTCTATTCTATAGACTGTTTTGGGTCTTCCGCTACGCTACGTTCGACAGCAGTAATGACTTCTTTTATACGCACAGTACGACGGCTCTGTGGATGCGTATTATTATTTAGAGTAAACGTGGTGCGAAAACACCACGTGATCGTCTAATGGACGATCATGTTGACCGTTATATGCGCGATACGTGTTTCGAACAGAACCATGGTTTCCAAAATTTTTTTTTACAATTTAGAAGCGTTGTTCAGGCATCAGTCTATTCATGTTGTAATTCCAGACCAAACTAAACATAAATCACTTGACAGCTGACAAAATGGCCGCCAGTTAAAAAAGTAATGCCAACTTAAAGTTGTATAAATCTGTAAAAAAACACCTTTAATATATGTATATCGTTACCTTAATATAGAAAGTCCCTAACTCATTATTTTTTTATCAATTTTTTTTTTTGCATTTTTCGATTAATTAAATGTTCTCCTATCGAAATATAAAAAACTCAAAAACATAACGAGTTAAGGCCTTTCTATATTAACGTAACAATATATCGATGGCTCCATTCTAAAACATGATAAGTCAAAAAAGCTAGTTTTGATAAAAACGCCTTCAAAGTTTACTGATGATATCTCGGGAATGTTATGAGATAGAAACTTGAGACTTTTTGTAATCATATAATAATTAAAATAGAATTTTTTAAATTTATTTCAACTTTATAAATTTGTCGTAGATCATAGTTAAAAGTGACTTAGAATAACAAATCTATATAATAATAAGGTTCTTTCTCACCTACAATGGTCATCTAAGTACACTTAGCATGTTTTATTTAGGAGATAAATTTAAATAAATTTTTTTTAATACTTAGTTCCAAACTGAATTATGCCAAGTGTACTTAAAACATTTAAAAAGGCAGTTTTTTTAAGCTTGACAAATTGTGCTAAGTACATTTTTGTTCACAACTTTTGATAGAATAGTCCGATTACTATCAAAATTTTACAGAACCTAAACTCATAAACGATGAACTCAGAGATGCTACTCCCAGCATAACATGTTATGTCGACTAAGAATGTTTTGGAATGAGACCCTCGATATGCATATTTTAGTTTTCCTTTTCTTTTCCTAATTTTATTACTCAAAATAAAAACAAAACTTTAATTGAAAGAGAAATAAAATTCCTTGTTTTAAACATGATATAAATATAGAAGGTACTTCCATTCTCTAATTTTTTCTTGACATTCACCATCTGACAAGTATAAGTATTTTGAAGTTTCCGATAAAATCGTGGTACCGTATTAATTTAATATTTCCCCCTCTGTTTCCTGTTTGTTTGAAAATTTTATTCTAAAGTTATTTAAAAATTGTTTTTATAAAATACAGAATGTATATAAATTAAACAATAATGCCCAAATTCTGTTCGACGATTGTAACGTCTTGTCTATGGACGAAAAAAAGCCGCAGTTATGATTCTTTAAAATATTATTTATTGTCTATGCTAGAAGGTTCGTGTATTTGCTTTATGATTTTGTTCTAAACATTATATCCAACACATATTTTTTCATATATTTTTTAAACTTTTGTATAATAGTTTAATATTATTTTTATGTTTTAAAAACATGGTAATAATATTTTTAATTTTTCGTTATGAAAGACAACAACCATTTTCAAAAACAAGAAAATTATTTTCAAACAAAAAAACATCCTAAATCTTCTTACTAAAGAAATAAGAGTGCAGCATTTTTTAAATTCCCTTCATTTCCTGGTATTCGCCAACAGTGGCTAAGAGCCTATAAGATCTGTGAAATAGACTTGCCAAAAGATCTGACCGGTTATTAAACCAATTTTTTTTAGAAAAGGATGTTACAAGCAACAAGAAACATATTATGTAAATTAAACAGAATGCAATATCAATTACTATTTGTTAAATTTAATGAAAATTCGTTGTCGTATAATCCAAATCATCAATCAATTTGGTTTCTCAGAAGAAAATATAGTTAAAAGATTTGTATTGAGCAGAAAACTTAAAAATATGAGATAAGTTATTACATAATCACTTTTTAAACTTCACAGATATGTAGTTATGTATATAACTTTATTTATTCCCAAATTTTTGTTAAGATAATTACACATTTTTGTAAAAAAATTTCTAGGGGAAGACTTAAATTTTTTATTATATGGGAACATTTTTCTTTATTTCTCTCAAAAAACAAACTTCAAAAATACTTATTTTTTAAAAAAAAGAGAGAATGGAAGTACCTTCTATATTTATATCATGGTTTTAAATATTAAAATTCGTTGTACTATGTGTAGCCAAACCCATTTTTCTACAATTTATTTTAAGCTTTTACCATAAATACAAACAAAAATAAAATGTAATAACTACTGTTATTTATAAAATTTTTTTAATATTAATATCTTGTCTTCTGGAAAATTCAACAAAGCGTAGTTACATTTAAGCTAACGTTTTGTAAATTGTAAACGATAATATTACAGTTCATGAAAGCAAAAATACTTTCTATAAAATAACTAGTTTTTGTATAAACCCTACAAATTTTACAAAATTGCATCCTTTATGGCTTTTAAGCACTTTCCGGCGCAATGCAGTATGTATAAAGTGTGCCAGTCTCTTTATTACACACGCACACGTACACTAACCTCAATATCCTTTCACACAATCACGTAGACAGACGGTTGATTAATGCTTAAAAGCTTTTATGTATATTTGTTTTCTGCTAGTGTTTAGTGCTAGTGTAGTCGACATCGTCATGATAGTTAGTTGTTGTCATTACAGTGGCAATAATAGTGCTCTAACAATAATTATGCCTACATTGAATACTCGTAGCAGATATAAACACTTTTATTGTGCAATATTTATTAGAGGACAAAAACATGCACTTTGCACAAAGCACTCACTCGTACGTATTAGCAGAGCAATAAAATGATTCCATATGTAGACGTGTTGACATAATTCTTTATTCGAGCATTTGCAAAACACAATATAATTTGCATGACTATTGAATTGTTGTGCAAATAAGGCAGACATAAATACTTGTTCCAACTAATTAGCATGTTATTGTTTGTATTACAATAATAAATAAAGGATACTTTAACAAAATTCTAAAGATATTTTTGTAGTACATATTGAAAAAAAAAAAATTGTGCATTTCAGGTAAACAGAATATTATCTATAATTATGACTAACCAATGATATACAAGCATACACGCTTATACATATCGAGCTATATTCGCCAAAAAAAGCTTAAACGACATAATTTTCGAACTTCATTTTTGGACCAAAATTGATTATTTGCGTTCGTAAATATTCGATTTTCGTAAAAACAGCGAAGTCTAAATATGTGTCGCTAGAGCATTTTTAGCGGTTACGGTTCGATATGTGATTGGTTAGCTCCGAAACTTTTCATTGTGCTTTTAAAACAATTTGAATAACACGAGGGCTGTTCGGGACTTTCTGCACAAAATAAATTTTCCACGAAAAAAAGTTTTATGGCCCTTATTATGAGTTGCGTTAGATTTTTGATTTTCGTTGGCTATCGAAAGTTGCATTTTAAATTCATGTTATCTCGTGCCATGCATATGAAACAATAATATTTTGAAAATGAAAAAGTACTGGGTAATACTCATTACAAATACTGGTAACCCTACGTCTACATCTGATATATTTTTAATCATAACAAAAGTTAAGACTTTATATTGACAAATAATTTTTTTTATGATAGATCTATTTTCTATAATTAATTTGACATTTGTCTTGATAAAAATATGTCAGGTGTAGCCATAGGGTAACAACTAACTACATAGCATAATGGCCTTGCCAGTGCGGATGTTTTAGGTTTTCAGACCTGCCATAATTTTCGGGGGAAGTGCGGTAAACTCATGAGATTTTGGGGATTTTTAGCCTAGTTTTTCCCTATCTCCAATATAGTTTGTGTCTTGTGCTAAAATATTCGTGACTTGGATAAGTTGTTCGTGGCATTGAAAGCTGAAGGTGTGTTTCCTATCTAAAGGCTCAGTTAGCCGACTGAAATGGAATGTAGTGTTGCAGTTACATTCCTCTACAGTCGGCTAACTGAGCCTTAATATTATAAATGCAAAAGTAAATTCATCGTTTATTTGTTGCTCTTTAACGACTAAACCACGACACCGATTTTGATGAAAGTCAAAACATGGATAGATCTGAGTCTGGAAAGACACAAAAACTATATATTTTTATCAAAAATAAGGTAAGAGGCAATTTCTAAGGTAAGTAAAACGTAAGAAACTACGTTCCTACCTGTTGTCTCATGACACCATGTGCTCCTTTTGTTTTGTAAAAATACATACATTGAAATTGATTATTGAGGTGTTTAGCTGTTGCTAATGCAGATCATAAGCAGCGTGACCGTTTGTGTTACTAAAGTATCAATTTGCTACTTTATTACATTTTTGATACTTTTAGCGACACTTTTTTAAAATGAGCTAAATCTGCTACTTTTTGGTACGTTTTTGCCCTTTTTCCCCCTTTTTAGAAATACCATTACTTGATTTAATTTTTTTTTTGCAACAATATGCTTGTGTATTAGTACTATTTCTTATGACAGACAGCGTTGTCAACTCGGTGCATTTCGCACCGTTTTTAGTGCTTTTTGAAATTTTCGACGCGAAAAATTTTGAAGTTAAGGTGGTGTCAGATACAACTTCAACGCTTTGCGTGACGTTTCTAACTTCGGGAAAAAAAAGCATGACGCAAAATGTGTATGACACAATGAAATCTTTGACAACACTCAATGTTTGTTTCACTATTCGGTTTTATGTATAAAACACAGCACGATTCGATTACTCTAATGCCACGAACTCGTTTTTTATGTAAATTTACCGACATTATAATAAAAATTCCATATTTACATGCAAGAAGTTTGGTCAAAAAAATTAAAAATAGTATACCAACTGATTGTCAAAGCACGCAAAAAGTTGAGAGTTGCCTAACTTTTCGCTTCGCTTTGCGTTAAAATTTCTTTGTGTGAGATGTTTCATATAAGCACATACATTTCATCTTAGATGTCAAAGCGAATCTTCAACGCAACGCGAAGCAAAAGTTTTATCTGGCATGGGCTTTAGTGCTCGGTGCTTTTTTAAACAAATTTTTGGTGCTTTTTATTTCTTGGCTGTGGAACTAAACCCAAAACTCAAAATGAATTTTCCTTATATAATAGAGGTATATAAATTTTGTTTGAATAAGTCTAACATTTAAAACATAAGCACTGAAGTTAAGTTATTTATACCTACTTCGTTCCTTTTTTCTAAAATAATAGTACATATAATTTAAGTTTATATAACTTGGTTAACTTGCAAATTACTTTTTTTTTAAGTTTGTAACTTTGTTATTAATATTACGTTTGCTGTGAAAGAATGTTTCCACAGCATTGTTTAATAAAAATAAAATTTTTAGTCTTGATTTTAAAAAAATTAACTACTACTCCCATCGAGTTTAAAATATAATCAGCAAGTCAAAAAGACTTGCCAATTGCTGCTAATTTGACTAATTTCAGGTGATTTGGTTCTTCGTTGACGAAAAAAACTAATTTTTTTTATAATAACTTAAAAAGGTTTCGTCAAATTGATTTTAGAATTCACTGATTCTCATAGAATCAAAATGTGTATCGGATGCTTCAAATTTGAAGTTTTAGGGATAAAATGTAATGTCAACCGGTTTCTATATTTTTATATACAAATTTTTTTTTTTTTACAAAATATTTTGATTTAGTGCTTTTTTACTTAAATTACGCGTTTTTTCCTGGTTTCAGTGCTTTTTAAAATTTAAAAGTTGTCAACGCTGATGACATACTATTTTGTTATATCAACCTATACGAAAGCTGACATTTTTTTTAACAAAGTTTGAGTTGATTAGAAGAAATAAGCAACTGTCTTTGATTAAATTTGTTGGAAGTTGATTTGGAAGATTGCAGTTCAACAGAAGACCTTGTCAAGAAATATATAGCCACATTTCCAAAAAATTTAAACCTCAGAAAAGTTTGCATATATTAATTATTTAAAGTACAACAATTTCTGATTATATTATGCATACATATCGTTACTTTTATATAGAAAGACCCTAACTCAATTATTTTTTAAATCGAGTTTTTTTGTATATTTCGATAAAACAATTATGTTCGCAAAAATGAGTTAGGGCCTTTCTATATTAAGGTAACGATATGTATGTACTACATGCTTATTGTTTCGATTAAACAACGTCTATATAGGTTTCTTTCCTGCTTAAGAAAATCATCAGTAGATTTCAACACGAAAATTTTGGAAATAAGCTAAAAAACTTCAAATGGCACACTAAATAATAAACAGTAAAATAAATATGAGTGATGCTTTTTCTTCCGACGGAGTTTTCTTTAATTTGGAAAGTTTTTCGTCATCCTACGTCAAATCAATATACTTCGGTATTTCTTATACATATAAGATATTCATGAATTGTTAACTAGTTTTTTATCTATAAATTGTTAATGTTTTTGTTATGTTTTTCAATTATTACTTGTAACGGGTGTTTTTTTAGAGGTATAGAACTTCGAATTGAAATAAAACACAAGAAAATCGTTTTAATGTCCATCAATTTGGCTTTATTGGAAGGATAATTTTATGCCATTAATGTTTAAATATGATTTCGGGCATGTGGCCGCCGCGGCTGGCTCGAATAAAGCCAATTCTACAGGTCCAATTTTCAACCACTTTTTCGAGCATATGGGGCCGTATGTTGGCAATAACGCCACGAATGTTGGCTTCTAAGTCCCCTAACGTTTCTGGTTTGTTGGCGTAGACGAGCGACTTCACATATCCCCAAAGAAAATAATCCAATGGTGTCAAATCACACGATCTTGGTGGCCAATTGACAGGTCCATTCCGCGAAATTATGCGCTCATCGAATGTTTCCTTCAATAAATCGATTGTGACGTGCGCTGTGTGGCATGTAGCGCCGTCTTGTTGGAACCACAACTCATCCACATTCATGCCATCCAATTCGGGAACAAAATAGTCGGTTATCATGGCTCTATACCGGTCTCCATTAACGGTAACTGACTCTCCAGCATTATTTCGGAAGAAGTATGGCCCAATGACTCCACCAGCCCATAGAGCACACCAAACAGTCAGTTTTTGTGGATGTAATGGCGTCTCAAGGGTCTCATGTGGATTCTCTTCACTCCAAATGCGGCAACTTTGCTTGTTGACGTAGCCATTCAACCAAAAATGAGCCTCATCACTGAACAAAATTTTGCGATTAAAATCAGCATCGAGATCAATCTCATTTTCGGCCCATACACCAAAATCACGACGCATTGCATGGTCTCGCGGCTTTAATTCTTGCACAAGCTGGATCGTGTAAGGTCGCAAGCCAAGATCTTTGCGCAAAATCTTCCATAAAGTTGATGGACAAAGCTCCAATTGCTGTGCACGGTGGCGAATCGATTCATTCGGGTCCTCTTCAACACTTTGCTCTACAGCGGCAATTGTTTCTTCGGTGCGCACTGTTCGACGTCTCTGCGGATGCGTATTATCACATAGAGTAAACGTAGTGCGAAAACGATCCATGGTTAACCGAATTAATTGCTCTGATGGACGATTATGTCGACCATAAAATGGACGGAGCTTGCGGTAAACTTCGCGAACTGAGCCATTATTTTCGAAATAAATTTGTACGATTTGCAAGCGTTGTTCTTTTGTCAACCTCTTCATGATGAAATGGCAAACCAAACTAAATATTAATCACTTGACAGCTGACAAAATGGCCGCCAGTTAAAAAAGTGATGCCAACTTAAAGTTCTATACCTCAATAAAAAACACCCATTAAATAAAATATAATCTATGAAAAAATTAACAAAACTAACTCAAAATCGTGTTTTTACTTTGAATTTTTGTTTCTAAAATAGTTGCCCCTTTTTTGTGCCACTTTTATTTCTTAAATGCCCTTTTTGTGCTACTTTTCGAAATTTCTCAACGGTCACACTGATCATAAGGAAATCTTTACTCAACAACTTCTTAGAACAACTAGAGTTATTATGTTAAACTTTCATTTAAAAAACTGGCAAGTTCAGTTAATATCAAAGTTAAAACAAGAATTCAATTATCAAAATGTTTTTTCATTTTCTTCCTTTGCCATCGCTACATTGGCTGACTTTTTTCAGCTCGAACTTTTGTAGTTGTGAGAAGTATGTAAAGAAAATAAATGATCAAACATAATTGCGGCAATTGACACAAACAATTAGCCCCAGAAAGCAGTCAAGAGATAGAATCCATTTTATTTTGACAGCGGTTTTCTTATGGTACTTCCATTCTCTCATTTTTTCTTGACATACACCATCTGACAAGTATAAGTATTAATTTAATATTTCCCCATCTGTTTCCTGTTTGTTTGAAAATTTTATTCAAAAGTTATTTAAAAATTGTTTTTATAAAATACAGAATGTATAAATTAAACAATAATGCCCAAATTCTGTTCGACGATTGTAACGTCTTGTCTATGGACGAAAAAAGCCGCAGTTATGATTCTTTAAAATATTATTTATTGT
This sequence comes from Tachina grossa, assembly GCA_949987645.1. Lineage (NCBI taxonomy): Eukaryota > Metazoa > Arthropoda > Insecta > Diptera > Tachinidae > Tachina > Tachina grossa. Next base: position 43,436,478 of record OX465278.1, on the reverse strand, counting down.
CTATGCTAGAAGGTTCGTGTATTTGCTTTATGATTTTGTTCTAAACATTATATCCAACACATATTTTTTCATATATTTTTTAAACTTTTGTATAATAGTTTAATATTATTTTTATGTTTTGAAAACATGGTAATAATATTTTAATTTTTCGTTATGAAAGACAACAACCAGTTTTGAAGAAAATAATTTAGAGAATTCAAAAACAAGAAAATTATTTTCAAACAAAAAAACGTCCTAAATATTCTTACTAAATTGGGACATAAGTAAAGAAATAAGAAATATAAGAATAAGAAAAATAATAAGCATTTTTTAAATTCCCTTCATTTCCTGGTGTTCGCCAACAGTGGCTAAGAGCCTATAGGATAGACTTGCCAAAAGATCTGACCGGTTATTAAACCAATTTTTTTTAGAAAAGGATGTTATAATCAACAAGAAACATATTATGGCGATTAAACAGAATGCAATATCAATTAATATTTGTTAAACTTAATGAAAATTCGTTGTCAAATAATCCAAATCATCAATCAATTTGGCTTCTAATGCCAAATTTAGATGAAAATATAGTTAAAAGATTTGTATTAAAAATATGAGATAAGTTATTACATAATCACTTTTTAAACTTCACAGATATGTAGTTATGTATATAACTTTATTTATTCCCAAATTTTTGTTAAGATAATTACAGATTTTTGTAAAAAAATTTCTAGGGGAAGATTTAAATTTTTTTATTATATGGGAACATTCTTCTTTATTTCTCTCAAAAAACATACTTCAAAAATACTTATTTTTAAAAACAAAGAGAGAATGGAAGTACCTTCTATATTTATATCCTGTAATAAATATTCTCTCAGCAATGCTACCATACTTTCAATAAATTACATACATTTTGTATTCAAAAATACAAAGAAAAATAAGCACAAAAGAAAATAAAACAAAAATTAGAGAGCATTTAAAATTACTGCTGTCGATTTTATTATGGGCTTTGTTAATTTGACAGCGATTTTTCTTGAAGTTATGGTTTTATTCTGTTTGATAATTAAATGCAAAAATAACAACAAGAATAGAGTGTTGCCACACATTTTTTTGACGGGGTCCAGTCAAGTTAACTACAGGGTGGCGCAAAATTGTTTATAACTTGTTTAATTATTATTCTTTCTTTGTTTTTTTTTCAGTATTTTGTGAAGAAGACTTGGGGAATTGATTATCAATCGTTACACGATCAAACAGCGTACAAAAATAATTGAATTATTTTATTGTGTTGAAACAGCGTGCATATCGTCGCCATTTTAATGTGTGCATTGCAACCAAAGCGTCAATCAATAAAGCATTTGATTGGAAATTTTCGTCAACATGGGTCTGTAAGAACCCTTCCTGGTGCTGGAAGAACACCTACCGTGCACACTAGACAAAATATTGAACGTGTAAGGGAGAGCATGCAGAAAAGTCCATCAACATCAACAAGGAGGCGTTCGAGGCTGCAGAGAATTTTGAGTATATTAGACTTGTATATAATATAAAGTTCAACTTGTGCAATAATATAAGACGACAGACTACCAGCAATGATTTATTTCGCTAACAAGCGATTTCACCTGGCCTCCACGTTCACCAGATTTAACAGCTCCTGACAGTTTTCTTTGGGGATATTTGCAAGAAAGAGTGTACGTTAACAGACCAAGAACCATACTCCAAACCAACATTCGAAATGAAATCATGGCTTTTACACCCGAAATTTTGCGAAAACTTATGGAAAATATGCTAAAAATAGCACGCATGTGCTAAGCAGAAAGTAGACATCACTTACAGCATATAATTTTTCAAAGCTAATTGCAAAAAATTCCCCATTAATATACTCTATTTAAAAAAAGAATTATAATAATTGAATAAATAAAAAAGTTGTAAACCATTTGAACCATACAGCCCATTCTGCGCCACCCTGTATTATTAACAATGATTGTTTTTTGAATTTTATGGTAAATATTTTTGTAAAACATTTTAAATTGTGATATTTCAATTAAAGGATAACTTTTTCTCTTTAGAAAGAGGGTTAAAATATTCCACCAAAAAATATTCCTCGCAGGATTTTACACAAAACAGCTTAAGAGTCTGAACACAATGTAACGAGAATTCATTGCGGTGCGGGTTTTCATACGATGTTGAAGTAAAAACCCGCAGGCGGAACGGCATAAATTTAAAATCTATTTTATTTTCATTGCGGACTTTCTTATTCTCTCAATTTTTGACTCCCTTTCTCTTTCTGATGTTGCCATAGCTTTTGAATAATTGGCTGTGTTCACAACAAAAAACATGATTTTGAAGTTCAAAAATGTTTGTCATAAAATATAAAAGCTTAAATAATATATCAAATATATCTGCAAATGTATAAAATGTTAATAATTTTTTGTTTTTAGTTACTGCCATTACAAAATATTTAACACAAAGAGGAAAAAAAATGTATGCACAAAAGAATTAATAAATATTTAAACAAACAATGATAAGTATTGCCGTCGTCGTCATCCGTTGTCTTATGTTTATTTTTCTCTCCCGCAACGAAAAATCGCACCGCATCGCAAACATTGTGTTTAGACTATAACACTGCCTTAAATTTAAAGTTTACATATTTTTCTATGTCGAGTCACTGGTAGTTTAAAAAAATAATTGAATAAAACGAATTAATCGTAGAAAACCTGCTTAGTTTGAAAAAATCTTAATTTTGTTGTGCAGTCTTGTAAGAAATCCTACTTCCTACTTATTTCTAAATATGACTAAATGCCTGAAATTCGATTATTTGATAAATCAAACAATGAAAAAAAGCCATTTAAAATAAATCCTCTAATAAAACCAAACAATTTGCTGTTTCAGCTAATGAAATGCGTGAAATTTGCCTTTCCTTCCTCATTGTGTCTCAAAGTGTTGCTCTAAAGGAAACATGTGATGTTTTCATTTTTATTTCTTCTAACACATGCTGTTAAAGGAAAATTACATTGTTGTATTATTTAATATTTATTTACATACACACACACACACACATACGCACACTGTGCATAAATATTTATGTTTATTTGTGTATGCACACACACACACACACACACACACACACACACACACACACACACACACACACACACACACACACACACACACACACACACATACACATTTCTGTAAATGTTTGCCAACGTGTAAGCGAAATTGTAACTAAAGTAGAAGAAATAATAAAAAGACATGAAACATTAAGTTTTGCTGTATGTACTAAAATTTTATGGCCGTATATTCAATGAGGTGAAAAAATGTGGTTGATTGTTGCGTTCGGAAAGCTGTTAAACGAAAACCAGTTAAATATATTTTTTAAATAGATTTCTTTTAAATTTTTGCGGTAATTGTTTTCTGCTCATCGATTTCCTTCTTGGAAAATTTATACAAAAACAACATGTCTGAAAATAAGAATTTGTTAATTAAATTTTTAAATTGTTATTTTAATGCCATTTTTTGTTGAACCTTACAAATTCGTTTTTTACTAGTTACGTTGAAAATACTTTCAATTAATGTGAAAATTTTTGTCTTATTTTTAATTGCTTGGCGATTTTAAGTAGTGCCTCGTTTCTGTAAGGAATGTGAGAACTTTTCGAGTCGAGAAAATTGTTATCATCCTGTGAAACACAGGGTGAGTAAGAAAAAACTGTATTTGTTGACATTTTTTGTAAGTTTGTATAAGTTTTTATGTGAGTAACCCTGTGTAAAATAGGGCAACCAATATAATTATTTAATTTATCTCGATGCGAGAACTTCTCACAAGTCACAGAAATGGGGTACAGAATAAAAAGAATGGTAAACACGGGTAATCCGTCATTCTATTAATTGTGCCAATTTATATACATATTAAATGAAGCCATGAGCGAAAAAGTGGCAAACCCCCTTTACCAACTATCAAAAAAAAAAAAAAAAAAAATTGAGTAAGCCACCTTTTGGTATTCAGAAGTGGATGGAGCTGAAAAAACGTTTTTCAACACAGAACATAATACATGAAAGTAATAAAGCATTTAAATAATTATAAAAAACAATTAAGTAATTAAATAGTTTGAGGTTACAAAATTTTTACGCTGATAGCCTCAAACATGAAGCAATTGCGACCACCGCAAGACTGATGATAATGGGTGAATGGTTAACAAGAGAACAATATAATTAAATGCCAAAGGATAATACATATCTTAACTCATGTCATGTGTAATAAAATCCCAGTTAGATATGTATAAACTAACTGCATCACTACAGGGTGGCGCAGAATGAGCTACATGGTTTAAATGGTTTATAACTTTTTTTATTTATTAGGTTATTATAATTTTTTTTAGTATATTATTTGGGAATTTTTCGCAATTAGCAAAAGTAAGTGATTTCCATTTTCTGCTTCGCTATTTTTAGCATATTTTCCAAAACTCTTAACAAAATTTCGGGTGTAATGACCATGATTTCATTTCGAATATTGGTTTTTAGTTGGAGTATGGTTTTTGGTTTGTTAACGTACACTTTTTCTTTCAAATATCCCCAAGGAAAACTGTGGGTGCAATGCACGCATTAAAATGACGACGATATGCACGCTATGTCAACACAATAGACTGTTGATTTGAAAAACAAAATTCAATAATTTTTGTACGTTTTTCGATCATAGTTCATTCCCCAAGTCTTATCACAATATGCTGAAAAAACCCCAAGAAAGAATAAAAATTAAAAACAGTTATCAAGAATTGAAACCATATAGCTCATTCTGCGCCACCCTATAAATACTAATAAGTTTGTATTAACATGAAATTCATATCTATTTCAATAATCTTTTTTTAAATTTAAATCTGGCATTATACTTTTCTTCTGTAAAACATTTTAGCAGAATTTTTTTTACATATTTAACATTCTCGCATCATAATTTTATGGCAACATTGGCTGGCACATTAATTTGAACAATCACAATAACAGAAACTCACAATAGGAACATTCTCCATTCTCTATCGAATGAGTGTCATAAACAGTGATGCCAACTTAGCACGTTTTAACTATGTATGACAAACGCGTTTTTTTCATCTTAGCGCGTTTTTTATTAGCAGGTATTGAGTAAAGTTAATAACATGATTTCAGTCCAATATTTGTTACTTGTCTTAGCCCAGTTAATTATTCAGATGGCAAATAGCTGTCTTTCCATTTAAATAGCAGTAAAAATATTATCTGATATGTGGTTAGAACTGAAAACGTATTTTAATAGCAATTATTTTGAAATTTCACAACTTAAAACATACACTCGTAAAATTACCCTAAACATTTTCTTTAGAGAACTTCTTAGGCATCTTTTCCAGCTGAAGTACAAAAAGCATTGGAAACTCAAGACTATTTGACATTTTATACAGGTTGTTACAAAGTTCGACAAATAAAATTCAAATACAAACAAGCAATGTTGCAAAATCTGGAAATGAGTTAGTAGAAAAACAATTAATTGTATTGCGCAACTATAAATACATAATTGACAATGCGCGTATTTAGTGCATTTCAAGAAGGGGAAGGGGTTTCTTTATAAATAGTTGACAACGCTGATTATAATGCCAACTAAAATTCCTACGAATATATAGGTAGTCAAAGATCTTAAATTGACCAAATGAACTATATACTAAACCTTCATAATGTACAAAGAATAATTTTCATATATTATAACACAGTGTCATTTTCATTCTTCTTTCAATAAAGTGAGTTTTTGTTTTTAATTTTCAAATAATTGCCTATTTAATTGGCTTTTCCTTCTGGCACACTGCACATTTTACTATTTGTTATAAATTGTCTGTTATTCAAGAAAAATATTTGAAATTCAATTTCGTTTCTACATTCTGTCTATAACATGCAAGAATTAACAAATGCCTGCAACATATTTCTATTACTGATATCTCTTACGTTTAGTAATTAGTAATGAGAAGAAGAAAAAAAAACAAATAAATAAATACCTTAAATTATTTGAAATATCATCTTCAAAGAATGTTTGCTCTTAGACAAATGCTGTAACAAACAAACAAACAAACAAACACACAGTCGACTGCTAATAAATTATGTCTAAGAATTTTGGTTTACGCTGCTCATTGAAGAATGTAAATTATTTGAATTTTATTGCAAGCAAATGGAGAAAATCATTTCGTAAGCAAATTACATTCAATAAATATGGCAGTAAATGGCTATAAAATATGTGACTCGTAAACTTATATTGAAATAGATATATTAAAATTTGTTTGTTTTGTTAACTGAGCATAAATGCATTTTTAAAAATTGTTTAAATTTGAAGTAATTTTGAGTATAAAGTATATTAGATGAAGATATTATTTTTAACTAGTGAAGCGAATGTTATTAAAAAAAAATAATTAAAAAAATTTTCGTCACGCTCGACGAATTTCGTTCTAAGGCGGTGTTGTGTTAATTTTCATATGAACAAATCTGTTCTATTTTCTATGACGAAAGTTCCTAACCAAAAGTTCGTTGTTCTTCCCAGTTTGATTCGTGAGTTTCAGTGAAAAATATATACATATACATATACACATGTATGTATGTTTGTATGTACATGTGATGTATGAGGAATACAGAGGCTCCAACAATTCCCCTTAAATTGTCTTTCTATTTTCATAATTATTACAACCTTCAATTCGAAGAATTACAGATTATTCTACAAAATCATTTTTCAATTGTAAGAATAAATTTTTGATTTACCAAGAGCCAGTTCATAGTTAAGCTAGCTTTTTTTATATCTAATGAATGGCTTTTCATAGGAGAAAATTACCTGTAACTTTTTTTAACTGATTAATCAAATTCCGGCTCGACACATTAAATACATGTATAAAGTAATATATGCATATGTATGTATGTAAATGCGTGTAACAAATAACAAAGAATTCGTAGACAAACTCAAACCTTTTCTACTCTCTCTTTTTTGTAAATAAAAGAAACTCATTTATTTGGGACTCGCAATCAAAAATTTTATAAGTGCTCAAATGCCACTGTACGTGATGTACATTTTTACTGCTGCTGCTACTTTACAAATGTGATTAATTAATTGCAAAAATTCTGCTATTTGTTTATTAAAATTTTGTTCGAGTTTTACTACCTGGAATGTAATTGCATTTTATGAGATAAAATTTTTGTTCTTGCTGATTTTGCTCTAAAACAATTACGTGCGTATGATTAATAATTAAATGCATTTTTATTAAAAAAACATATTTTAAAATTAAACACAAGGGGGAAACTAAACACAAATTGCGTAAAATTGTTAAACATATTTTGTTCAAAATTAAACATATAGTGCTCAAAAAACAACAAAACGTTGTAACGTGCCGTCACAAAATTCCATATGTCATACATTGTGTTACATACACCATGACTGCGTGGTACATACCAACCCAATTAATATAGGGTACATAATTACAAGTTTTGTTCGCAGTTGTGGTTTAACATATATGTTGACAAAATATACCTTAGAAGTCTCATCAAGTTAGTAAGCGAAACGGTATAAGACTTTAAGTTTTATACTCAGTCGGCGAGCAAGGCACGATATCGTACGATTGTTTCTTGCTCCGAAGTAGTTATATGCATGCTGTATTGTAGTTATTAATACTTTTTTTAGCCGAGTGCACGATCTTCCGCATTATTCGTGCATTCACCTTCGTAGTTATTAACATTGTATTTAGCCAAGTGTACGATCTTCCGCATTATTCGTGCATTCACCTTTGTAGTTATTAACATTGTATTTAGCCGAGTGTACGATCTTCCGCATTATTTGTGCATTCACCTTCGTAGTGATTAACACTGTATTTAGTCGAGTGTACGATCTTCCGCATTATTCGTGCATTCACCTTCGTAGTTAATAACACTGTATTTAGTCGAGTGTACGATCTTCCGCATTATTCGTGCATTCACCTTCGTAGTTATTAACATTGTATTTAGCCGACTGTACGATCTTCCGCATTATTTGTGCATTCACCTTCGTAGTGATTAACACTGTATTTAGTCGAGTGTACGATCTTCCGCATTATTCGTGCATTCACCTTCGTAGTTATTAACACTGTATTTAGCCGAGTGTACGATCTTCCGCACTATTCGTGCATTCACCCGTCGTAGTTATTAACACTGTATTTAGCCGAGTGTACGATCTTCCGCATTATTCGTGCATTCACCTTCGTAGTTATTTACTCTTAGTACCCATTTCAGAAACACGGCCATCGTCAACCCGAAGCTAGGAGGCGGCTCATATTTGGATCCCGAGAACAACCGAAGCCGAATGGGGAAAACCATCGAGATCGACATATAATTATAGTTCATATATATATATATATATATATATATATATATATATATATATATATATATATATAAATATTTAATTAGTTAAGTTAGTTTAGTTTCGTAAATAAAAAATACTGTGTTAAATTACATAAGAAACCACCCGACATCTCAGAGTTTTCATTTACAAAGGAAGCAGACCTTTGGTAAGACCCTGGAACAGCTGACGCCTACCTCAGCTGGAAAATAAAACTGCGTTACAACGTTGAAAAAATATAGTTGTGTAATTTTAGGTCGAAAGTAGTCTGTAAAGTGTTGCCTACTATTATCGACGTAATTTTCAACAAAAGTGTTTTAGAGTGTAGTTGTGGTAGTCGTTGCAGTGGAGGTTGAAGCGATAAATTCGAAATTTTGAACTTTGTTGCGCGACAAAAAATAAATGTTTGTATATGTCAACAAGGACTGCCATGCTTTTCAGTAAAATATTATGTAGTCAATTATTATTGGTAATATCCTTAATAAATTTAGCAATATTGTGATCTGCTATCGTTAAAATTTTAGCAAGTTTTTGCAAATTTTCATAGTTTTCGCAACTTTTTCGGAATGTTTGCTTGCTTTACAGTTTTAGCGAGTTTTAATAAATTATAATGTTTCTTTCCAAAATTTTGATTTTTGCAAATTTGCAGAATTTTGCTGCTTGAGGAAACGCACCTTAAGAAGAATAATGTATTTTCTGGTGTTAGTTATCAAATATTTAAATTTTTTTATTGATTTTTAGAAAACAGATACGAAGTTAATTCGAGCTTGTGTATTGAACAAATTCACACATTATTCTTGTATAATCTTACAAGGTTATTAACAAAATATTTATTTGGTAACCATGCAGAAAGCTTCAATATTCTGTTCACATTTTTTAGTTACGTCGTCAGCTTCAGCTACTACTACAACTACTCTATTCTGTTCCAGCCTTAAATCGTCGTAGTCGAAGTCGTAAAATTACACTCGTAATAAAGCCCAGGGGCCTAATTCCTGCACTCGTGATCGGAATTGGATTAGAATAGAAATTAATTTCGATGGCAAGAAATTTTCGGATGATGTCACTCGCTACCAAGCGAATCGAGTTTTTGTTTCAGTGTTGGAAAAAGGCAAATATATTTATATATAAATTCATTTCACAACACTGAATAAATTGTAAGCAAAAAAATATGCATGTACGTACATACACACGTATATGCAGCAAAAAGAAACGAATATACATAAATGTTATTTTCATTTTAATTTAATTAATAACTTAATAATAATAATAAATTAGTGTAAAGCTAGAGAATAGAGCACTAGCCAGATTTTCGATTCTTTTATTGGTTGACCTGAAGCCGTTAATTTGATATTCGAATGCTGTCATTAGAAATTTCGATATGTTTCATTCGAAACCGAATGCGAAAATCCCAAAAGTTAAAAAACTCGCACATTCGAGTAAAAACTCGCTCGCAATCGAATGCGGGAATTAGGCCCCAGTGCTTTATGAGGTTTTTTGTTTAATATATTACAATATTTAAAGCATATCTTTGGGCTGATGAGTTGAATTGTACTGCACTGCATTTTTGGGCGTATGAGCAATATTTATTTGAATGTTTTACACCAGTGATGGGAAAGTTGGTACGATCGTACTTTTTTTGATACTATTTGACATGAAAAAGTACCGTAGTACTCCCGCAACACGTTTGATACTCTCATGGCCAGCTTAGAAATATAGTCGGAAGATGCGCGTATGCATATATTTTTGCGAAGAATTAAATTTCTTTTTCGACAACTGGCACGAAACTTTATTAGTAAAGACATTTCAGAAAAGTGTACCCAACCAATCACAATTAAATATAAATGAAAATTATATTTGATTCAATGATATTTTCGGTGGCACAGAAGTTTATCTCTATGTAAACAGAAATCATGTTGAAACAACTGTTTCAGTTTAAAGAAAATTGTAAAAAGTTTATATTATATTCTGTCAAGTTCTTAGAGCAAAAGTGGACTTTGACAGTTTAGTTTAGTAAGTATCCCTCTGAAAATGTTTTATTTGGTAATTATACTACTTTTAATTAAAGTGTTTCCCAGCGAAAAGCTAAATTTTTAAAATATTAACAACCAATATAGAGCATTCTATAGAAGAACTGAAGCAATTAACAACAGAAAATATATGTATGCAGTTTCTGGACTTCCGTGGCTATAACTAAAAACGCATTGGACGAATACATGTTTCCTGGTAAATCGAGAGTAGCTTACGGAATTTTGTCCATACCTCACTCCTCTGTAAATATCGAAAGGATTTTCTCTTACTTAAATATCATGAAAACAAAACAAAGGAACAGGCTTTATGTTCCAACAGTATAGTTTTATCCAGGCCAAAGATTTATTAAAGTCTAAAAACAATTTTTGTTATGACTTTAATATTTATACCCACCCAGACAGAAAAAGACAATCAACACGATGTTGTTACGATGGACTGCGGGTACAACTAACATCAGTATAACATCTGTTTACCAATATTTTAAGGAACTCATAACATTAAAATGGTAACGCCGAATGACCGTCCTCCAACTCTTGTTTTTAATGTTGGTGCAATACTCTAAATACAAATTTATAAGGTCGTCACAATGGAAATTTTCAAACTTAAGTCAACTTTTTGTATTTACGGTGTTGTAGTGGTATAGGATTACTAAGAACACGGTATTTGTAAACACAAAGTCATATTTTTTTGTTTGTTGTACTTTGGTGGTGCAAAAATTTTTGGAAGAGTCGTACCTTTGTATTTACAGTGTTGTGAAGGCACATACTTTTTGCGCAAAATCACAATTTCTGTCTGGTTATGTACATATGTATATGCTTTTTGTTCATTTTCTTATTTATTTGTAATAAATTTTATATAATTTTTTGTTAATAAAATTTAAATAAAAAAATAGTTTTTGGTACTCTCGGGATCAAAAAAGTACTCCAAAAACTTTTTTTTGGTACCGAAATGCAAATCTCATTTCCCATCACTGTTTTACAATGCTTATACTTTTGTAGAGAGAGAGATACAAATACCGTCAGTGTTACCATTTCAGCATGTAAAAAATTTAATTCGCGAACAGAATTAAACATTTTATTCTTGTGTTTTCTAATTCTTATTGCGATTTAATACTATTTTCTTAAGTTTATTTTATTCGTAATGATTCTTGCAAATCTTGTCTTTGGAATTGTTATATATTTTTTTTATTGTTGATAAAAGTGAGCACTGGAAATATGTAAGTCATCGCGTACACTTGTGTACACATTTATTTGTTTCTTTGTAAATATAAGTGTAAGTGTATGTTTATGAAGTCACATAAATATTAGAGTCGATCAGTGTGTCCTTGGGTAAAAAAAAAGTATATTTTGAAATTAATGTGCTATTTTTAGTAGAATAATTATAAATAAAACAAACAAAATTATGAATAGAATCAACTTTTTTTTATGAATTAAAAAATAAATAATTCTGTGGCAATAAGGAAAAATTGCTTAAGTCATATTTTTTTGTTTAGCAGGAGATCACTTTTAAGCGTTCAAGTCGATTTTCAAAAATTTTTTTCTTTTACACTCAAGCAGTTTTTTCTTTTTGCCACAGAATTTAAATGACAAAATATTTACGGCCAACTAAAAATTTTACACGTGAAAAACAAATTTTTTTGTACATTTTACACAGAAAAATACATTATTAGAATGCAATTAAATAAACAAATTGTTAACATTTAATATAAAAATTAACAATCATCATTATTTATAAAACAAATTTAAATTTTTCTAGTCAACTAAATTACTCAACAAAATTATTTGTTAGGTTATACTATCTTAACGGAATGTGCACACGTAGAAGAGACACAAGAAATTAAATATATAATAATATATAAATACTTAACAACGAATTATGCCCCTATCACGGTTTTCAACTTTTAAAATAGTTTGGTTGGGATTGATAAATTTGCATTGTCATTCTCCACTAAATTAACAGTTGACTTTTCAGTTGTGTTTTGGTACTGTCATTTACAACTGTGCGTAAGTTTGGTTGAGAAAAGCGTTGAGTATACACAACTGCTTTTTAGTAGTTGGGTCTGTGGTTGAGTTTTTCTAGTTACAGGTTGGTGCGATATAAAAAGCAAAAAAAAGGGTGAAAAATCGTAACTATAAATATTTGCTATGCTTAATAACAAAATTTTTTAACAATTTCAGTATCGGCGGTATAGCGATCACATACAAAGATTTATTTAAATATGGTTTTAGGTGATCCCACATATAACGAAACGTTTCTTTCTTCTGCCGGAATATCCTAAAAACTTTCAAAAATTATTTTCTAAAGAATTCGTTCCCCATTTTGATTATTTCTTACGTTGAATTGGGTAGTTCAAGAGGGTTGGAATCATCATGAGTTTTTCTTCTGATACGTAGCACATCTACAATTGCGACTTCGTTTTCGTCCATTTGGTATGATTTCTTTGAACTAAAACACTAAAAACGATACTTTTTCTAAAACTTTGTGTTTTTTTTTCTATATTTCAAGTTAGCAACGCGATGACAATTTCAACTAAAAAAAACACTTGTGGTTCATAGTACTAAAATACAGTTTGGTCGTGTGTAAGTTTGGTCTACTCTTAGACGACCAAACTGAATTTAGTTGAGAACCGAGATAGGGGCATTAATCTTTAGCTGAGAGGTAAGCATGTTAGTATATTAGTCCAGAAGTTGCCCAAAGATATTTTGTTTCTTTTCGCAGACTAACAAAAAAAATGTTAATGCAACCATTATAATAATAATAAAAATTTATCCGGAAAGTCAACAACTCTCATTGTTAATATAACAATAGATTTAATTGCAATTATTTTGAAATATAACAAAACTATTTTTTGATATATTTAATTGAAAATATTTTTCTGATTTTCCTTGAACTAACGATTTCGTAATTGTATTTACAAAAAACCTACAACAAAAATCAATAAATTTTTTAATTGCTATAACAAAAAAAAAGTAATTGTATTTACAAATCTTTTTTTTCTGTGCATATTACAAAGAGGGATAGAACTGTTTTTTTTTTTTTGAACAAAAGAATCGAGAAAATGATGTATTATTTTTATTTTTGAAAACAGCGAAAATTTCAAAATTTTGAGGTGAAATGCAAGTGTGCGAAAAGTCGAATGTTAACGACATCGTGGTATTGGCCCTGATTATTAACAGGAGAATAACAATTATGAAAAATTTTGATACATATGTATACAAGTTTTTCTATACTTATCAATTTGGAAATGCTTTGAAATCAGCATTTACTGCATTTATTGCTCTTAATTTTATGTATTCTTTTATTTCCATTCTCATCTTTTATATGAACATATAGGTCTGAAAAGACTACACTTGTTTGCTTTTTGTTGAGAGTCTTATCGATTAATTTAAAAATGAAAATTTTTAAGGTAAAAATTAGTGTAGGGTGCTTAGGTGAATAAAAGTGAAAAATTTCCCGAAAATTTTTTAATTTCATTTATTTGGAAAGTTTTTACTTTTGCGACTGCCAAAGCGATACCTAAATGGTATTAAGAATCACTCCTAGGAAGTTTAAATGTTCCAAAAAGTTGTTTATTGGGATCTTAGTAACATTTTATAGTTGATTGTTTCCTTGAATTTTGTACGGTTTACTACCTATGGACCTGAACAGGGGAAAAAAGGTAAAAACTCGGATTTTTTAACATTGTTTTTTTGCGATTTTGATCTTGAAAATGAAGTTTTTTTATTTTATATGTTCACAATTTTTGTTCTTTATGACAAGAGCTACAACTTTGCCTCAGAGAGTAAATCAAAATTCCGAATGGTTTGCAGGATACGAGCCTGACAAGTGGTTATATTTCCCAGACTTAAAAAATTACACACAGTGTTATTTTAAAGTTATATCTTGCCTTTGCTTCGTGTTAACAATAATAGTTTTATTAAAATCCAAATCCATTTACTTTTTCTTGTTAACAAACACAAACTGTAAGGTTACTTGGGATTGCCTGCAGAAACATTCCAGAGTCCCAGGCAGAAATTGAACCGGTGACCTTCCGAATACTAGAATGGTATACTGCCTACTAACCAAGATAGCTACAACTTTGTCATATTTGTAAATATTCCAGAGCCAAATATTGGAGTCAGAGAAAATTAAAATTTGCTTCTTTTACTTTTGTAAATAAAAGTCTAGGGTTTTTTTGGGTGTAAAATATTAATAGAATTTGTTCGGTGGACGCTAAGCTACATTATTGCCATTTATAGTTAAGACTGAATGAGGGTGGAGTTGGCTGAAGCAGTTAGCACGTTGACTATAAAACCGAAGGTACCGCATTTAATACCTGTATCCAACAGTCATTAAATAACAACACCACGACTTTTTCTGATTAGTAGTAATGTCCCTTTGTATCAGTTGTTATAGGAAATTTCAAGTGATGAAGGCATAGTCACTAAGAACTAATACCAACAGGGTGACCGATGACATTTTTCAAAAAGTGGCACCAAATAGGGGATTTATCAAAAAAAGGGACAAAATTAAAAAAAAACGAGAAAACTACACTAAACTTTTTATTTTTAATGCATTTTCATATAACTCACCCTAAAAAAAGTAGGGACAAAAAGTGGCAAGGCAGTCGAAAAAGGGGAAAGGCAGTCGAAAAAGTGGCAATTTGCCACTTTAGTCGGTCAAACGGTCACGTTGAATACCAACTTCAGCAGATACTAGTCCTAATTTAACATCAGAGCGCCCTCCTTCGTCGGTATTGTGCAGCAGAATCGTCGGCGAAGTAAAATAACCAATAAAATTGCTACAAAGCATAGCTTAAACACATTTTAATACGCCTCATTAACACCAGAGGCGCTGCAGCACTGCATTATTAAAAACGTTCAAAAGCTATAGTTGTAAAAGAATGAATCTTTTCTCCATCTCTTCCTGCACCACCTGTCTTCTCCTAAAGAAGGTAACACCTAGTAATAATTGTAGGCATTCATTTGCTGAGTGTTAATTCTCTGTAAAAAAAAAATACTGAATGATATGTCGACCGAAAACTGATGAGACTATTTTTTGAGGGAGCGCTGACTTTTGAAATCTTTCGAGTACCAAAACAAAAATTGGTCATCAAAATCACCAAACGGAGTTTAGAATTTTACTACCCGTTGGATAGTAGAATCGCAAGTTCGTGTATTTTTTACACTATTGCATAGTGTATTGAGTTTTAGTTTATTTTTAAGAAGCAATTCATCTTTTGAAAAACAAGTAAAATATTAGTTTTGGGAAGAAGTCCTATAAAAATAACTAAAAAAATAAAAATAAAAAATATGTATATCAAAAAGAACTTAAGAACCTGTTGTGTTATTACGAAATAAGTTCCCAAAGAGGAAGATTTATTTTATATTCTTTTTCGGAAATTACTTACATGGTGCTTTATAATTGTTAAATTTTCCCACAACAAACTTAACATTTTTTCAGTTCTACTTTAATGGGAAATAGTAGTAATTTTTTTCTTTAGGTCACGGTCCAGTTGGTTAAACTAGTTATTAGACTGGACATTCCAATGCGTATGTATGTAAGCTAATTTATTTTTTTTTCTGTTTTGCTCTTTTACTGCACAAAGCGGATTGCTGTAGTCATTTAGTTAGTTGGTAAATGTATATTTGCCATATCTGTGCTTTTTCTTTAAGAATATTCGATGGCTTAGGGCAATTCTTTTGTAGCATTCAATAACTTAGCCTTATCCGCATTCATCATCATCATCGCCATCATCATCATCATCATCATTATCAGTAACAGCATTAGTAAAAGGCAGCAACATCTACAGTCCCTTTTGATTTGATGGCTTGGACTTCCTTCATTTTCAAATGAGTTTTTACGAGTTTCTTGTAGACGAATAAATAAATAAATGGATCACTAGCTCTTTTGTTGTTTCTATAAATGGCCTGTTAGTTTATTTGAGTAAACATCTCTTCCTCTCTCTCTCTCTCTCTCCCGCTCTGTGTGTATGTAGGTATGTGTGTGCATGTGGATGCCTTTATATATTTTTAGTTTCCTGCTATTGTTGCCTTGTCTTAAGCGCATTAAACTGTGTAAATCTTTTGGAAGCCGTTACACTTTATTTTGACAGTATTTATATTTCTCTTTTCTTCTTGGTGTCTGATTTTATTATGTGCTTAACAAATTTAGTCATCATCAAAGAAAGTAAAAATAGAGCCATAAAAAAAAAAGAATTTACTTGCTGATGTGCATAACATTAATCTACATTTAGTAAGACATTTCCATTACATGGCCTCTTTATTTTAGCTGCCTTCTTTAAGAAACTTTAAAATTAAAAGTTCATTTATATGTGCAAGTCGGCATAAAAAAATTGTTCCTTGACCAATGAAAAGTGGGAGAAAATTGCAAAAGATAATAATAAATTATAGGACAAAAATCAAGGTCTATTTTAAGAAATAATTGAAAATAAAAGCAAGTAAAGTTAACGAGGTGAAAGCAATTTGAAAAGTATGAAAAAAAATATTATAGACTTTTCTTAATTTTCTAAAGTGAAAAATATATGAAAACAGTCTTTGATTTGATTTCAATTTGATACTAAAAGCTTTTCCATTACTTCTGGCATTTTTAATATTTGAGTGGTCTGACGATGAGGCCTTTAATTCTATGAATTTTTTAAGCCACAAGTTATCGATTAGATACCAATATAAAATTCAGTAAATATGTTGGAGTATAAATGGGCAAAATACAGCACTCCTTATTGAACGAAGTTTATATAAAATTATTATAAAGTTTTCATTGCAGCCAAATGCCATAATTTGCCCGCCCTCCCCCCAACATCAAATTATGTTGCCAAAGAAAAGCATTCTAAGTTCACTGCAAGATTAACAGCTGACAACAAATTGTTTTTTATGAATTTTTCATTATTTTTTAATTCTATTCTATTAACTTAAACAAAAAAAAGCCACTTTCAATCCCGGATCAATAATAATAAACAAGGCTTCAACAGTTGTACTTGACCATAAAATTGTATTTATGTGGCTTTCTTTTTCCATATTAAAAATAATATACACATGTCTTTTTAATTTAAAAATAAAATTTTTTATAGTTTTAATTTTTTTAGATAGTTTTCAAATAATTAATTTGTAAACAAAACACAGAACAGCTGTTTGGATAACTGTTGCAAGTAAAAGTGTTGCCAGTAATAACTTGTAAGAATTTTTTGTCTCCCAAATTTTTTACTCTCTCTCTCTCTCTCCCCTTGCAAAATCCTTTAAAGTTAATGAACACTTTCCAGTGACAATTGTTACAAATTTGTTACAATTTTTAGCAAATGAACAGTAAAATTGGAAGTAAAATTTTTTAAAAATCTATAAGGAAAAATAAAAACATTTAAAATTTTTTTTAATCAAATATGGGAAAACCTTTGCACAGAAAATTTAATAATTTTTTTTTTATTGAATCAATACGTTTCCATAGAACAGTATACAAAAATCTTTATTACAGAAAAGTGCAAAAATATAATGAAATATACGCAGCCAAAACCATTGCGATTGCTTTTTTAGGGTTCATAATAATTTAAATATTCACTTCTTACATATAACACAATCACAAGCGATTGTTAATTATCAACAATTTCTAACAAATGCTTTGAGTCTGGCAATGCATAAGAACTGATATGACAACTTTTTCATATACCCCTTTTAGACACGGAAAGTTTACTTTTCAAAGTCTCACCTGTTCGAAAGACAGACAAAGAATTAACACTTTGCAGAGTAAACTTTGCGTGTCTAAAAGACGTAATATGACAGCTATGTGAACTGACTATTTTTTGACTTCCGATGTTGCCAGATAAATTTATTGTCTTTCAATAAAATTTAAGATTTTCTGACAAATTTTTATACAACAAAGTGATTAGAGAATCTGCCTTGTGCTGGTAATTTTTGATTGTCAGCTCTAACAATATTGTAACATCTGACAATAGTGTTCACATGGCCTAACTTTTTCTTTTTTGACAATGTTTTACTACCTTAAAAGTTATGTATATAGGATAATTTTTTAAAAACTTCCGGATTTGATTAAAAAAAAGAATAAAACATAAAATTTAGAGAACAAATTATGAAATCTTTATTTAAGTCGGTAGAACGCTCTATATAATTCAATATTTAAAGATGATTTCATGTAAATTATGACCGCGGATATGTCTGAAATTTTGGTATAATTTGTCCATCATATCACCGGTATCTCACGAATAAATTCTTCAATAATATCTTCCATGGCGTCAAACGTTGCGGACTTGTCCCTGTAGACATGAGCCTTAACATAGCTCCACAAACAATAGTCTAAGGACCTTAAATCGCACGATCTATTTCGCGTGATGTGTGGCATGTGTGTCCGTCTTGCTGAAACCATATGTTAGTCAAGTCCAGCTCTATCATTTTGGGGCAAAAAAAAAAAAAAAACAACACTGGTGGATACAGCTGAAATATTTCCCTCTGTCCGCACTCTACCTATGTGTATTGGTAGTTTAATTTTCAAGAATGTAATTTTGGTGCAAAATTTAGTCACAAGATTCCGAATTGCCGCTCAGCAGGTCACCCAAACTGACCTTAAAATGGAAGAGGTGCACGAAAAAACTTTCTTAACCAAGCATGAATTTTGATAATAAAATTTAACAACATGCAAGCATTGTTCATTTGGTTAAATAATAGACCAAACTGAATATGTTTAACGGTCACATGAACCACGAAAACAGCTGACTTGCCAAGAGCAGTGTTGCCAAAAAGAAAGTTGCTAAAAAATCAACCTTTATAAATTAAATTTAAGCCACAAAAGTTTTATACGTTATGTGCGCACTATTTGTAAATAAAAATATTTGCAAATAAATTAACTCACTGTTTATACGGCATTGTAAATGTATAAAATCTTGGTAGCACTTTTAAAGAAATGTTACTTATATATCCAAAAAAAATTGTGTAAATGTCTAAAATAACATCGTTTTGTTTCTGCTTTGATGTATGGAACATTTAAAAAAAAAATTTAGTTATTAATTGATTATATATGAATAATGTGTCCTCTTTCCAAATTCGTTATCAGTTTTCTGATATCTTGAATATATCTGGAGACATAAAGGTGAAAATTTGCGCCACATCCACAATTGTTGAAACTTTTCAAGTCTGTTTTACGGCAATCGAAATTTTTTTTGATATGTGGCACATTTCCCACCTAAAAGAATTAATGTTGTTATTCGTAGCTGTTATGATGCATATTCTACTCAAAGAATGAAATAAAAAGCAAAATACAAAATCTATAAGGCTGTTTTAAAGTATATGTATGACGCTAATAAACACAAACACGCGCTTCTGTATTTTATTTAAGTTTTCATTTGAAAAAAAATGAAAGAAGTGTTCACATTATTATTATTATTATACGTAGTTTAATATGGATGAAAATTCATTGTCGACTCCATGGGCTTTTGAGGAATTTGTGTAAGTATTACTAATAGCCTTATTCTTTAAGAAATATTAATTTTAATTATTTTTGTATAAGTATATTGGAGAATGATTTTTCGCCCACAAGAATTGCTAAATTCTGATGAATACGTAAATGTAGAATACATTGTGAAAGAAAGTGTATCGTGTCCAGATATATTTAAATGTGATGACACCGATAATGAAGAAGTTATTATTCCATATGAAGAACAAAAAGTGGAGTATTCAGATGGATATGTAGATATAGAATACATTGTGGAAGAGAATGTATCGTGGCCAGATATATTTAAATGTGATGACACCGATAATGAAGAAGTTATTATTCGACATGAATAATATAAAGTGCCGTATTCAGATGTAGACATGGGAGTGGAATACATTGTCGAGGAAAATTTATCGTGTCCAGATACAGTATGTTAAAATGTGATGCCAACAATAATGAAGAAGTTATTTCAAATGAAGAACATGAAGTATACGTTCCTTCAGTTAATTATAAAATGTAAATTTAATTAAATTTGTGCACAGATTCATACATATTTTGTCTTTTTAGCTCACGCATCCCAATCAACAAAGAAAAGATAAACAAATCCAGCATTATGGAAGAAAAATATAAGAAAGCAACAGAGAGAATCTGTAAAATTGTATAAAACTGAATCAAATAAAATTGTACCTGGTAAAAGCATCATGCAACGACTGTTGCCTTCACTGTGTAAACATATTTTCTAGTGATGGAAGGATAAAAATATTTCAGTCGTTTTGGAATTTATCCGACGACGAGAAAAACTATTTTTATAATACATTTGTAATAACAAAGAATTCTGAAAGCAGTGTGAAACAATTTTCTTATACGTACTTCTTGGAAAAAAAATCAATCCCTACATCGCGTGTGCCGGAGTTTTTTCCTCAAAACATTAACCATTGATCAAAACAAAATATAATACTGTTTTAAGAATCTAAAAGATACGGACACTAGTATTGATGTCTTTTGAGAACTCAGCAAGGGAAACAGTACTTCAAAATGCAACAATATAAAGGGTCCGCCAGATAACTTTTTTTTTTTGAAAATGCTATAAAAAAAATTGCTGAAGCTTCGGCTGTGTAGCACGTAGCGCCGTCCTGTTGAAACCAAATGTTGCCCAATATCCTCCTTCAATTTTTGTAAACAAAAATTCGTTCAGCATGGCCCGATAACGATCGCCATTGACTGTAACGGCCACTCCTTGCTCATTTTCGAAAAAAAATGGCCCAATTATGCCTCTGGACCAAAATCCGCACCAAGCAGTGACTCATTTTGGGTGCGTCGGCTTTTCAATGTATGCGTGCGGGTTTTCCGTGCCCTAAATGCGACAATTTTGCTTGTTTGCATACCCGCCAAGATCAAAATGAGCTTCATCTGAAAATATGATTTTTTTTTTGGCAAAATCGTCATCTTCTGTAAGTCGATCGCAGGCTCACTTAGCAAAGCGAAAACGCATTGGATGGTGAGTTGGCTCGTTCAGCGGAAGAAAAAAACTAATTATCTGTCAAATCAGACATAAGCTAAGTATTAATATTCACGAAATAAGCACTAGTTGAAAAAAAAAACGTTAGATGGCGGACCCTTCATAAACCCGCTTCGAAAAAACATTTTCGCACCCCTCATAATATATTTGAGTATGAATTAAAAATTATGCCACTTGCAATTGTTTCTAAAGAGAAATAGGCTGATATTAAAGATCTTTTGGTATATTTACCTAAAAATTATAAAATTTATTTCCAAAATTTAATTATTATTTATTAATTTTTATATCATGGAATTAATGGGCTTTATAAGTCATCCAAGCGAATTTTAAATTATAAAAGATTGCTTAATTAAATGTTTTTTTTTTTGTGTTAAGAGACTGTTTGTTGAATTATTGTGTTATATTTTAATCAAATAAATTGATATTATTTTTTTTATTAATAAAATTTCTTTTATTGAATTTATGTATTCAAACTGTCTTTATTTCTTCCGTTGTTTTACTCTGAAAGTCATTATATGAATAAAACTTATATTTTCACCTGTAACCTACTTGAACAAGTAGTGAACAATATTGTTTTTATGATTGTGGCATGCGTTGCCAAATATTTTTGTAATTTTTTCTTTAAGTCCTAATAACTTTTCATGTTAGATATAAAAAGTTTATCAACTTTAAGTTTGAATAAAAAACATATGTATCTATTACTTTTATTATTAAACAAAAAATTCTATTGTTTATTTTTATAAAACTAATGAACTAAACATTCTTCATCGATTTTCCCGAAAACACATTTTTATTCCATACATCAAGGCAGGAACAAACCGACGAAATAATAATTAGTTTTTATTGTCATTATTTTCTTCTATCAATGTTTTTTGTGCAACATTTAAACAATTTATTGATTTTTATTAGCAAACATTTCTAAGTGTGGCTACCTCAAGCATTTTATTTGCAAATAGTGCGTTAATCGTGAATACTCCCCGCAGTTAGTAAGTCGCAAGCAATAAAACAATTATGTATATGGCAACAATTTACAATTTTATTTGCAAATAAAAGGTGCGTATAAAAGTAGTAATAGAATTTTATAATATTTTCAGCTAAAATATTTATCAAATACGTTTTTCACAAAACATATGCCAACCAAACTAAATAAAGCCCATAACACAACAAATATAATTTTAATCAAACAAATGAAAATAAAATGTGAATTTCTCAAAAAAAAAAAAAAAAAAAAAAAAAAAAATTAAACTTCAACATTTTCCTTCAATATCATTTGCTCTTCTTTGATTTCATTTGCTGACCCTTATCAATTTGGGAAAATAAATTTATGTACATTCACACATTTAGAGAATGAAATAGAAACTATTAAAGTACAAACAAGTAAGAGTGCTATATTCGGCGGTGCCGAATCTTATATACCATTTACCAAGTTGAGTTTATGTAGTAAAGAGATACATACATAAGCACATACATAAAGTATAAACACAAAGAAAAACAATAATTTGACCTAGTTACTTTTATGTACAAAAAAATTAATTTTCGAACCCTAGAATCATCATATTAGATTTTTCTGATTCCTTTTATCAATATAGTAATTCTTAAAAATATATAGAAGGTGTGTTAAGTAAAAAAAGAAAAAAGGAAATTCAAACAAAAAATGTTTTATTTAGTTACTTTAATATGCAGAAAAAAAGTTCAAAGTTTCAAGCTCTGGAGCTGTGGTTTTTATTTTTATAATTTTCTACACCAAACTTTTCTTTCCAAAACGTAAAATATATATAATTTATAAGTGAAAAGATAACAATTAATTAGACTTAGCTACTTTTATATATCACAAAAAGTGTAAGTTTTCCAACCCTGAAATCATCCTTTTTGACTTTTCTGATTTCTTACACCAATCTCTTTCTTTTAAGAATTTAAGATATGTTTAATTTATAGAAAAAAGGAAAAATTTATTTTAGTAAGTTACTTTTGTACAAAAAAAAGTTAAAGTTTTTCAACCCTGGAATCGTCTTTTTAATTTTTTTAATTGTTTTTTTTTTACTTTAAATACCAATTTTATTGGTACTCAAGCATAAAATAAGTTTATTTAATAAAAATAATAAAAATTAATTTTCTGTAGTTAATTTTTTATATCACAAAGAGTGTAAGTTTCCCAACCCTGGAATCCCCCTTTTTGATTTTTCTGTATTCTTAAAAACAATATTTTTTTAAGAATGTAAGATATGTTTAATTTATAGTAAAAAAAGGAAAAATTTGTTTTAGTAACTTACATTTGGTTAAAAAATAAGGTTTTCCAACCCTGGAAACGTCTATTTAATTTTTTTAATATTTTTGTTATTAAGAAACATTAATTTTATTCATACTGAAGTATAAAATAAGTTTATTTAATAAAAAAAAAATAATAATAACTAGTTTTCGGTAGTTATTTTGTATGGCAAAATGAAGTTTAAGTTTCCCAGCTCTGAAACCGTCTGCGCGATTTTGCTGATTTTCAATACCAATCTAATTTGGACCATTTCTGACACACCAGTCCAAGAACGAAGTCTCTAGCTTTTCTGGGAGCTTCGGGAAACCGATTTCACGTACAGACAGACGGACAGACGGACATCGCTTATTCGTCTTCCCTATGCATAAGGATCCAGAATATATATACTTTATGGCTCGCTTATTAATATTCTAGAAATTACAAACGGAATGACTAACCTATATATACCCTTTTACCATTTTTTGGTAAAGGGTATAAAAAAGGATACACTTTCTTAAGGCAACTTTGCTCCAAAGCAAAAAAAAAAAAAAAAAAAAATAATACAATAAATAAAGTTGCAAACAAATGACCATCAATAAAACTAAGACATTTTCCTAAAAAGCCTTCAATTTACATAAAATTTATGACAAAAAATAAAATAAAATTTAAGAATTCAAACGGTATTCTTAAGTGTCATAGTGTCATAGTGTCATAGTGTCATACAGTCATGTTCTGAAAATCACATTTTCAAATTAAATAATTGTAAGCAAATTGATTTTGCATTTTCTTCTTCTATCAAACAAAATTGTTGAAAACATCATGACACTTCATCATCATCAACATGATGATGATGACTTTCAATTTCAATCTCCCAAATAGAATTTAAATAAAAATATTAGGTAAGGTAAATTTTAAAGGCCAACATTTCGGAACTTTGTTAGCATAATAACAGGACATACAGAATTCAAGTTCGCATGGTTGTTGTTAATGATACGATAATGAAACTATCGAATACAACTTGTGTGACTGTGCAGCATTCAGTCAAATTAAAAGACAAATCTTCCATTTGGATAACAACATACTAGATATAGAAAAACGTGAGATAGTATATTGAGGAGACAAGGTTCCTAATCTGATAAAGTTAATAGGTTTTCATGGTTTTTATTGGGTATCTCCCCAGCACAATATGTTATAATAGCATAGCTGTAGTCTTTCAGCCTAAAATAAGGTATTTTTTTTACCTAAAATAAAACCTATCTTACTTATTGTAGATTACACTTGAGAAATCAGAAACTGACTAAACATACATACAAACACACATATTCGCTATTAAAATTTCTATTTCAATTTCGGCGTTTTAAATGTTTATATCTAAAACTCATTTTACGGTCTATTTCAAGTTACACCTTTGTGTAGCAAAAAAAATTTAAAAAATCTTATGACACTTAGGTTTTTGCTTGATTATTTCTGGTATTGAAGTTGAATTTTCGACTTAAGTGTGTTTTGAGAACAAAAGTTGAAATTCATGACAAATATTTTCGACAAATATTTCAACTACATACACCCCTGTTTTGAAGGCGATTTTAGATTTTTTCAAAAAAATTGCAAAAAGACCCATTTCCAGAAGAGTTAGAGAAGCTTATGACCTTAAACATAAAAATAAAATAATTTGGTTTTATAAAAGATTTATTAATCAAATTTCCATACAATATTTGTTGTATAAACCTTTTATAAGCTAGAAATAGTTTTTATGAATAAGGCAAAATTCTGCTTGTAATGCTTTGAATAAACGTTAAGACACTATACCAAAATACATAGTATCACACGATTTTCTAAATTTTTTTATTGCTCAAGGGTGCAACTTTAAATAGACCATAAAATGAGTTTCAGATGTAATTTTTTAAAACTCTGCATATACACGTGTATCTTTCTTTAGTTCCCTCTACAAGAGTCAGTTGGCAGAACATTGTTATTTTTGTGTGTATTAGACAGTGTTATTTTGTTTAATTTAACAAAAAAGTCAATATAAGGGTATATAATTAAATTCGATAGAACCTTTAAATTATAAAAAAAAATTAACACAAAAAATTTGTTTTAATACAAGCAATTTTGTTATTCAAAAAGTACAGACACGTCATTAAAATTTGAAATGGTCACCTTCTTCTTGAGGAATAGCATTCTGGACGTCCAATTTTGCGAAAATTTTTCCTTTCTTGCTGGCAGTATGTCATGAATAACAAAAACAATATTGCCTTCGAAGGCGTCAATTGCTGCTGGTTGTCAGCAAAAATCGTTAATCAGATAAGTCAAAATCAACTTTTTTTTTTTAAAAAGAGAAGTAACTCAGGCAATGAATAGCTACTACTATTACTAGGTGTTACTATCTTTAGAAAAGGGATAGTGAGAGAAGACAGGTGGTGAAGGAAGAGATAGAAGAAAGCTTAATTATTTTACAACTCTGCTGTTTTGCACGTTTCTAATA
Organism: Tachina grossa; assembly: GCA_949987645.1. Lineage (NCBI taxonomy): Eukaryota > Metazoa > Arthropoda > Insecta > Diptera > Tachinidae > Tachina > Tachina grossa. The sequence goes on along the minus strand of OX465278.1, from coordinate 43,410,440 downwards.
ATTCCGTGTTGCAGCGTCTCTGCTGTCAATGAAGCGTATTAAATTTTCAAAGCTATGTATAGTAGCCATTTTATTGGTTATTTTACTTCGCCGGTGATTCTGCTACACAATACCGATGAAGTAGGGCGCTCAGTTGTTACATTAGGACAGTGTCCCGCAAAATAAAATATGTTTGTATTGGTGAGAAAAATGAGAGTAAAATAAACTTGCACTTGAAGAAAACTTTTGTAATATAAAATACATGATGTGGTTATTAGTTGTTTAAATTTTTTGGTTTGTAAATAAGCAATTTAATAAAAACTTAAATAAAAAGTAAAAATTTAATTACAATATTCAACAATTTAGTGTATAAATTCAAAATTAAATTTATTCACAGATCTGTGGATACTACTATTAAAATGCCTTTTTAATATATTTTCCCTATTATTTTTTAATGTTTCATAACATAAAATGCATTGCATATTGCCAAAAGCATTTTTAAACACGAAATATTTCCCAGGTTCCATAATTATATTATCAATTTTTTGTCTGTAGAAATTTATTAGATTTAAACTTTAATTTCGTTCCGTGTGCTCAAAAAAACTAAACAAAAACCAGGAAAAAATTAATACATGCGTGCACAACTTAATTCGTCGCTTGCTCAGTGACGACTAAATGAAAGAGCATAAGCATGTGTGTGATTTTCATCCGCACAATTGTGCTATGGCTTGCGGGTTACTGCATTAGGATTAGCATCTGCTGATCTGCTTATCCGTAAATTTTGATTTCAATAAGTAGATGGTTGCTCCTTTGTCTAGATGTAATACTTGCACCCATATCCAACAATTTCGTTTATTAACAAATCTGTTAAGTCAAAAAATGAGCCTCATCTCTGAAGGTAATTTTGTAATAAGACATCGTCAAAATCAATCTAGGTAATTTTGTAGAATTGTTGAAGGGCTGCCAAAGTACAATTATAATGAAATATTAAAATTGAGCTTAGTATATCAATTCGTTTAACAAGTTACACTTTCGTTAGTTTTATCGGGTTAAAAAAACCTATAATTAAAATTTTTTTTACCGACATTTTTCAAAAAAATGGATCGGTGGTAAAATATTTGCCAACAATGAAGAGTTAAAGTATGCGTTTGATAGCTATTTTAATTAGTTAGACAGTTCTTACTATAAACAGTGTATCGAAGCTTCTAAATATCGCTTGGAAAAATTTATCAATTTAAATAGAAGTTATGTTGAGAAATTAAAAAAAAATCCCATATTTGCTGAGTTTTCTTCAATTAAGTTTTCTCTCTCAATTTAGATTTGGTGAATTTGTTTTTAAACGTTGAACACATTTGTATATGTATATTAATACAAACATTTTAGCTTTTTATAAATCTTAGCAGTTTTTTTTTAACAGATGTAATTTTTGCATCTGGCGTTAGCTTGTGTGATAGCACTTTTACCGGCGCTGGAGTTTAGTAATTTTGATTTTATAAACAAAACAAAAACACAGCTATTTTTTGCGTATCAAACAATAACGCCTCTCAATCGTTTTTTTGTGTGACATAAATATGAGGCTACCAGCGCAAAATTGTTACAACCCCAAAATATTTAATTACTTAATTTTTCTATTAAGTTATTTAATTACTCTATTACTTCGGTATATTATGGTCTGTTTAAAAATGATTTGTTAGCTCCATATTACTATATTTTTTTTTTTTTTTAGATGGTAATATGAAGAATTTATCACCAGAAAAGGAACCAAAAAAGCAATGTGGGTTGCATCACTTTTGCGCTGATGGCCACAATTTTTATTAAAGTCTGCTGATGTGTTGCTTAAGCAGCAATGAACTATACCTACAGATGTGCTTAACTAACCAACAAAGTTTTAAAATTCGTAATCACTTTGAATCGCATTAAATAAAAATAAAATTTTAAAGAAAATCGATATATTTTTTTTTCAAATTGTCGTGTCGCACAAATAAATTAAAATACTTTTTTAAATAAAACGATACTTTAGTTTAAGCAAATTTAAGCAAAATTCGTATTTTCGCTCTGCTAAAGCTTCTGTTAATTTTGATTTTTGTTCGACTTGGCACACTGCTCGTTGTTGTTGTTCCAGCGAAACAGCTGGGTTCAAATCGTTATATACGCGATCGTATCGGCAATCGTACGAAAACAAATTAAGTAATACGTCAATCGTATAAACTGAATGGGATTTCAATACGTTCACGTATGTCATAATCCGAAAATGGTGTTTGTACGTGACGAGTTGTACGTTCACGGATGTGACGATTTGCCCCCTGTTTGCTAGCGAAAGACCACCATTCGTTAAAAAGGGATGTAATTAATTATTTGCGTGGCTTTTTATAAAAAAAAAAAAAAATAACTAACGCTGACTTGGTTTCCACAAAAACCGAATAGTAACTTTCCTTCAAAATAATAAATATATAAGCAATGCATATGACACAAGTTCGTCTAAATTCGCTTTGAAAAATTCGCATTTGGGATGTCAAAAAATATGTACTGAAAAATGTGTGTTGACATCTGACATGTATTTGCTTAAATGTATATTTGTTGTCAGTCTTTATTGCCATTAAAGAGTTATAAATTTCTTTCTTGGGTAAATTTCATTATTAATACTTTGCATTACAAATAAATATTTACATTCTGTATTTTATTCTACATTTTTCCTAATAGTTTATTTTAGAAATAGTAAGTCGTTGAGCCTTTCTTTTTTTCCTTTCATTGGATAAAATATCTTTGAATTTATTAAATAAAATGTTTTATTGAAATTTACGGCTTTTCACTTCCTTCTGGTGGGTGGTTGTGAATAGGCTAAAATGGGTTTTAGGAAAAAAAAATCTGATAATAAATGTCTGTACGCAAATAATTTTTAAAATGCTTATTGGACTTTTATGTAAAAATTAAGTCTTTTGGGATAATCTTAAACTCAAAATAGACGATGCTACAGTAGTATCGAATTAAATTTTTGCCATAGCTCTTGTTCTTCTAAGTAAAATATGAAAGGGTTGTCAGTCTTTGTACAGTTTGCTAAGCAAATTGACTAGATATTGTTAAAATAGCAATAAATTTTTAATTCACAAATTACAAAATTTTTGTCCTAAGAAATAAATTAAAGTCATAATTGAAAAATGTGGACATCTAGTAGAAATTTAACACATAAAACTCTTAAGATTTCTGTGAAATATTTTTAACTTTATCTCCCGGAAATGAAAATATCTATGGTTCCATATTAGACAACAGCAGAATGAATCAATTCAATGGAATACCTTTAAAAAATATTCTTATGTATTTGTTTCCTCCCCCTTAAACCATTACTTGAATTCATTTATTTAATATCCATCAAATATTTGTCCTTTTCAAAATTAACTGTGACTTAAATAAAAAGCAATAAAAACGAAGCTTCAAAAGAAATAAAATAACAACACCAGTTAATGGTATTATGGCCTTATAATAATCCCAGCATGATGTCAGCACAGTTTTCCAATTCACCCATTTAGATCTATAGAATGTCCTTTTTGATAAAGTTTTTTCTCTACAAAAATTATAATCAATATGAAAAGGCTCAAGCACAAACTATGGTTTTTATTTATATAAGAAATCAAATACCTTTAACGATTTAAGGATTTGTTCGCATAATAAATTTGACAGGACTTATAAAATCAACCTTACACCAAATTACATCGCAGATATTCCTAAATGTTTTTCTTTTAAATGAAAAAACAAGTCGTTGAAGATATTTTCGATACAAATAAATTAATTAAAAAATTATAAAATTAAAAAAATATTTAAAAATTCTTAGCTAGAAATTATAAAGAAATCTTCAAATTCGATTTTCAGATAACAAATAATTTTGCTATTTTCCTAAGACCTGTGGCTCAAATAGTTATTAGAATTTTGTTAAATAATACCAATATTATTAATATTGATATTTTTATTAGTGAATTGATTACAAAATTAATCAGCGAAGTTTCAACACTTCGTTTCAGCATTTAAACAAACATACAAGTACAATATATGTATGCACATATTGTGTTGCTTTACAGACAATTAAACAAAATGGGTTGCTCACGTCAGAAAGTGCAATTATGCATTTTTGCACAGTTGCAAGAGTTGACGTGAATACCTTTACTAAACACAAAGCAAGTAACGGCTGTTAAAATGCCTCACATATTTAACAGTATTGCCAACTTAAAGTTTTATAGATAAAACAATTACGCCTGTTTTAAGTAGCAGTGATTGTTAAAATAACTTTCGCTGCTAATGGTACACGTATTATTAAAAAAAAACTGAATTCCAAATGTGTACCTTTATACCCTTTTCACACTCACTCACATCTTTTAGGAATGCGTGGAATATGTTGAAAATTGAAAAAACCTGTTCACATTACAACATCTTTCATCTTTCATCTGTCATGTATTATAATACTATTTTTACGAATGTGAGCTACTAAAAATTAAATAATAAAATGCAATTTAAAAATTCAGTAGAAATTGATTTAATTGCTGGCTCCTGAGGAGCAGAAACTAATAATGCTACAATGTGCAGAATTAGTTGAAATTATGCCAGCGGACAATGATAATGAAAAAATATTACAAACTTTATCCGCAAAGTTTTCGCGTAGACATTTGCAACTACTTTTATGTAATTTATTTCGATTTGGAAAATATATAACAGATTTTATTATATGCATATATATATGTACATACATACGTATATAATAAAATCTTAGAGTAATTACGGATCTTTTTTTGGGAAGGATATTCCAAAATGTAGCCTTGAATGTATGTAAATATGTCCATGCATATGGAAATATACATACAAACATACATGCATATGTATATATTTTTATAGTATGTATGCATGTATGTATATAGTTGCATACATTTTTTCTAGTGATGACACTAAAATAATCGAAAGATGTTGAACGGAACAAAGTGAGATAGGAACATCTTTTAAAGATGTTGAAAGATGTTGAACATTCAGCCCTGTATAATTCTTATGGGAAAATGTTATCATCTTGCCAAATTGATGAAAGATGAAAGATGTGAGTAAGTGTGAAAAGGCTATTACGGGCCAAATTTACAGTCATTAGTTAATTATTAGTAAACTAAAATGATAACTATTGTTTAACTAATACTTCATATTCGCAGTGCATTGTTTAAGTAAAGTTCTTAGTATGAGGAAAAATTGGTAACCCTATCAAAGAATTAAGTTTCAATATTGGCAGCTCTGCTATAGCATATGGTTTTTGTTTACATTTGCTATATTATTTCTTAAAGTCGATAAAACAGTGCTCGATCGTGTAACTTGACCGTACACTCAAAATATTATGTACGTAAATTCAAATGAAAAATCATTTAAAACAATAGTATTTTCAGTTAAAAACCGGATTACTAACATTTCATTTCAATCAAATGATTTTTTCAATTATTTTTGAATGTTAATTTTTTAACATAAAATTTCAGTAAAATCGAATGTTTTTTCTTTTATTTTAAACTACAAAAAAGCAACCTACGAGTACATATCATTTAAAAATACTGTTTTTTAGTTTTTTTTAACAACCAGAAAATAACTCACAAAATCAGTAAAAACTAATGTATTTTTCAATTGTTTTAGCCTACATAAATTAACTACCCAACAAAACAATAAAAACAACTGTTTTTTCACTTATCTCGACTGACAAAAAATAACCTACAAAATCAATTGCAACTACTGTTTATTTCATTTAATTTTAACGCAATATATTTAACCCTCAAAAAATTAAGAGTTTTCAATACATGTCTTTATAAATGAATTTTATTCCTAATATACATACATATACATACATACATATATGTACATATAATTATACATATGTAAAAATTCAAAATTTTAACGATTAAATATCAAATTATTACTCTAACTCCGTCACATAATAGGCTCCCAATGAATTTCTCCTCCAGATCGTTAACGATCGATATATTTTTCTATAAGAAAAATTCATTAAAATATTAAAAGTTTATATAAAACTTATGATTTCAGAAATTGATATTAATATTGGAAGGTGCCAACTATTTGGGGTATTTAAACGGTAATCTTAAGTGTCATAAAGTCATAATGTCCTAAAATTTTAAACTAGCTTAAATTATTTTTATTTTCTCTCATAAATATAGTTCATCTTATTAATACAAATCTTCTTCCTATGTTTATGTTACTGTCATAACTAATTATTTAGCTTTTCACTTTTCTTTTTCGACAAAATGTCCAATAATGTTTAAATACGTGGCAGTTTCATTTAACAAATTTCTACAAAAAACGTTATATATTGCAAAAATTATACAAATTCGCAAGGGATTAAAAAATCCTAAATCTGATTATGAGACCGAAAAAAGAGAAACTACTAGAAAATTAGGTTACAGTATATACTCGTATGTAAACCATGAAAATTTGCAAAAATGCGAATATCTTTAAAAAGTTTCCAAAACAAAATAACTGTAAATGACTAAACTGATTTTAAATAGCTTTTAAAACTCAAAAACAATCTCATGTGCAAAAAATTGCGAAAATTCGCGAACAATTTTTTAATTGAAAAAAAAATTAAAATTTATTTTAAAAACGCTAATATTGTAAGGAATGCCAAAACATTTGCAAAAATTATGAAAATTCTCAAAAACTTGGTAACGTAAAAAATATATCAAAGTGATACTAATGTAAATCGATAAAATTAAAAAAAAAAACAAAGAATTACGAAATTAAAGTAAATTTGCGATATATTGTAAACAAGCCCTAAAATTGCTTTAAAATAGCTAAAATTTTAAGGAATGCAAAAATCTTGCTATCATCAAAAAGATAGAAAAGTACGATATTAATTAAAAGTCGGCAGAACTGTAATTAAGCTTCAAATTGTTTTCTGGTTGTTGCTAGTAGTAAAACATTGTGAAGGTGTAGTATAAGCAAAAAACGCATAGTTATTTGACAGTGTCTATCATAATGTATATAATGGGCCTAATTACGAGTGTCGTATTTCGACTACAACGATTTCGTTCTAGATTAAAGAAAAAATGTTGCAATGCTTTTTAGTATTCTACAAAATCGTCGTAGTCGAAGTCGTAATACGACACTCGTAATAAGGCCCATTATTTCGTTGCCTTTTTTTATTCCAGTGAATGATAAACGAAGAAAGAAGTACAGCGGGTAGGAAAATATGTAATATACCTGAAAGATATTTAGTTCAAAAGTATGCAATTTTTCATTATGTATGTATATGTGTGTCTGAATATGCAATTTTTAAATTAGACCAGTCCCTCCCTCAGTAATTCAAAAATTTCACCTGGAAGCATCATGACACACATATTATGTATATATCGCACACTAAATCATAACAGTCACAACTCAAAAGTTTTAGATGTTGAGTGATGGCAAACAAATGTTGATACTGCACAAATGATACACGTACGTAATATATGTATATACAAACAAGTATAACGGTATTTTATACATATACTTCAAGAAGACTGTATCGGAAAAGAAATTACTGCGGTCGTTAGATATTTGTGCAACTAACTGGTTAATAAAAAACAAAACCACTTTGAGCATTTTGAGTTGTGACTGTTTATGATATACAGTGCGATATGTATATGTATATATGTAATTATATACATACATATTAATTGCAGATCACTTAACTTACCAATTCAAATTTTATTTTATGTTTTTTCGCAAATATATAATAATTTTTTAATCATTTAAGAATTTTTTATTTATTTTATTTTTAAAATATTTTTGAAGTTAGTTTTGAAAGAAAATAACCTGAATATATCCATTCATACATACATACATACATACATACATATGTGTGGATGTATACTTCTAAGGGCCTGTGCCAAACGGTAGCAAAGTACTACTGTAAGTAAATTTTTGACACTTCTGAGGTGAATAAAATTTCACTAGCCCTGACGGCTAGTAGAATTTTTGACACAACAGATAAATTTTTGACAATTAGCAAATAAGAAGCATAGTATCATAAAAGGCAAAACCACCGCCGTCGTTTAGAGCCGTCGCCTTTTACATACATTCTTACGTCTCTTAAATGTAGTTAGACTGTGAAAAATGCATTGTCTTTTCTAATTTGTGAAAAATTTTGCATCATTTATATAATATTATATAATTTTTTGCTACAAGAATACTGTTTTATATAAAAATTTTCTTTTAAAAAAATTGATGGTAGTCGGCGGCTTGTAGTCAAATTTTTTGCTTTGCCGCCGCAGCAATTTTTCATCAGCTTCTTTCTATGCTAAAGCGAATTTGTCAAATTTTTGCATTGTCAAAAAAGATATCATTTGGCACAGCAGAAAAATGAAATTTTTTCCCCACAGGCAAATATTTTTTCACCACAGTACTTTTCTACCGTTTGGCACACGCCCTAAATAATTGATTATATTGACTGCACAGAAAATCATTATTATCAAGGCACATTTATTTCCAGGTAATATCAGGATTACAAGAACAATGAAAAAATACAACAATGAAAAAACAACATGGCTTTTAGTTGATCCAAAATATCAAAAATAGAATTTGTTGTAAAATAATAATAATGAAAATTATTCACATAAATTTGAAAAAATTTCTTCACGGCAGCTACCACTAACGAAATTTGCAAAGTTTAGGCACTTTTCACAATTTTTTAATAGTTTTTTCATATTTTTAAATTTGTTTCAAAAGAATTTTTTTAATAAAATATTTTTCACATTGAAAATTTTTTAAATTTTTTTTTCAATTTCTCTTTCGTAAACAATTTTTGAAGCTTCGAATGAACTATAATTTAAAGAAAAAAATAGCTCCGCTGCATTTCCGCTACTACCTGGTGAATGTGCCTTGATTATTATATTGTAGTTTGTTTATTAAACAACATGCACAGAAAGTTAAAATAGACATGGCTTGGTAAAATAACTCAATTTTCCTTAAATTTAAACTACACGGAAAACTTCTCAAATAACCTACATTCAGTTAATGTAAAACTTTTTTGAGTGTACAAGATGTTTAATTAGTGCTGAAATTGGTTCGGAAAAACCAAGATGTAATAGAAAATAAAATAAAAAGAATGTGTTACAGCTAAATACAAAGAAGATGCCTGATCATGTATGTGTAAAATGTGTATACAAATTTTCACAATGCACCAATAGTAATAAAGTTTACAGCGAATCAGCTGCTGTCTAACTATTTGTTAACTAATGACATTTGGCGGTTTAACTAATGGTAAACAAAGAGCTGTGAATCAAAGATTATTGGTTAAACTATTGCTATTAGTTAACTAATGACTGTAAATTTGGGCCTAAATAATGCAAAATATTTTGTGTTACTAAAAAAATATGTGAAAAAATTATCACACATTAACTTTCCCAACATATTGAGGAATTATTTGAAGGCACGCAATATCCACATTTTAATGTTGATGAAACGTTTTGTTTTTAACATTGCGTTCGCATAAGCAAGTATTCCTGCCTTAATAGAGACTTATTTTTCTTTTTATTGCTTTGCTTTTTTTTTACTCATTTATCAAAGAAAATTTGCTAAATTGTTAAACTTAACACCGTTTCCAACAAGATCTTTTATATTTATAAGGCCTATAAAAATGCTCAACTGATGCATTTTCTGCACGTCTTGTTAACTATTTGATACTTTTTCTTTCGGCTAATTTTTCTTCATATTGTTGTTGCAAGAACAAGCAAAATTGTTTTCAAATTAAATAAATACTATGGGCCTGTGCCAAACGGTAGCAAAGTGTTAGTTTACGTAAATTTCAGACACTTCTGAAGTGAATAAAATTTTACTAGTCCCAGGGTCTAGTAAAATTTTTAACACAACAGATAAATTTTTGACAAGCTGCACCGCCGCTTCGAGGCCTCGCCCAACACAGAGATTTTTACGTCTCTTAAATGTAGTTAGACTGTGAAAAAGACATTGTTTGTTTTAATTTGCGAACAATTTTGCATCATATACATATATAATATTATACAGGGTGGGCCAAAAGAAACCAAGGGGTGTAACAGTTTAATAACTTTTTTGTTTATTAACTTTTTTTTATTTTTTCTTTCAGATTATATAATATACAAAATGGAAATTTTTTTACACTAAGTATGAAAAATGATGTCTCTTAAATGACCACCGTTTTCAGCTTCGCACTGATGGGCTCTTTTTAGAGCATTTTCCATAACATCTTTCAAAACTTGTGGCTGTAGCGTTCGAATTTCAGCAACAATGTTTGCCTTGAGTTCAAGGATTGTCTCTGGCTTGTTCACATACACTCGCTCCTTCAAAAAACCCAAAAGAAAATAGTCGGGTGCTGTCAAATCTGGCGATCGCGCTGGCCAAATAATTTCCGAATTTCGAGAAATTATTCGCTCTCCAAAAATTTGACTTAAAAGTGCCATTGTGTCTCGGGCAGTATGGGCAGTGGCTCCGTCCTGCTGAAACCACATACCAGGTCTGTTTTCAAGAGCAGGACGTAAAAAATTTTCTATCATAAACCGATACCGCTCTCCATTTACGGTTACAGCACTTCCATCTTCATTCTCGAAGAAGTAGGGCCCAATGACATTTTCAGATGTGATCCCACACCATACTGTACACCTGATGGGGTGCAATTGGCGTTGATGAATGGCTCTTGGATTTTGAGAACCCCAGAACCTACAGTTCTGCTTATTAACAAAGCCATTCAAATGAAAATGAGCTTCATCACTCATAATCAAATTTTCAATAAAGTTGATTTCATTTATTCATTTCTTATTTTCTGATTTTCATTTATTATTTTCATTCATTATAAATTCTCCAAGTGTTGTCTATATAATCTGAAAGAAAAAATAAAAAAAATTAATAAACAAAAAAGTTATTAAACTTTTACACCCCTTGGTTTCTTTTGGCCCACTTTATTTTCTTGTTTTGGCGATTTTTTTCGGTTTTTGGCGTTTTTTCATTTTGGCGATTTTTTTAATTTTTGCGATTTTTTTTATTAAATTTTTTTTTAGTTTTGGCGACATTTTCGCGTTTTGGCGATTTTCTTAAATTTTTGGCGTTTTTTTTCATTTTTAAGTTTTTTTTCATTTTTGCGATTTTTTCGAATTTGGCGATTTATTTTATTGTTAGAATTTTTTTTAATTTTGGCGTTTTTTTTCGTTTTGGCGATTTTTTTTAAATTTTTTGAGATTTTTTTTTGGTTTGGATATTTTATAATTTTCGGTTTTTTTAGTTTTACCGTTTTTGGAAATTTCAAGTGTTTGCCTCTTACGGTTTCCAAGATATAGCAAATTGTCAAAATTACATAGTCAAAATTGCATTAACTGATGGACCACCCTTTAATTTAAATTTTTTTAAATTTTAGTGTTAATTGTTGTAGTCTGTATGAAAATACACTAATTTTACAAAATTCAAGTTTCAATATACATATGTACATACCATTGTATGTATATTACAGGGGATTTTAACATTTTTCGTTGCTCGTTTTGGAACACCCTTTAATTTTTAATTCTCATGTATTTTTTGTTGTAGCGGCCAAGGTTCTACATACTCTGTCTAAATTTCAGGTCCGTAGCTCTTACGGTTCCTGAGAAAATACCGTGTGACGGACAGACGGACAGTGTAGCGAAAGCAATAGGGTCCTTTTCACCTTTGGTGTACGGAACCCTAAAAAACAAGCCACGACGTTTTTCGGCTTCTTATCGGAATTTACACGTATACAACACCAACAATCAAAATAAACAACAACATCAGCAATTGACCACGTTGAGTCAATCAACAAGCAAGATAAACACCAACACAAACAAAGTAATTTAAATGATATTTTGAAATACGCGGTATTGATAAATACAATATTTAAGTTAATGCCAAAAAAATTTTATTCAACAACATAGTTTTGTTAAACATAAATCTTGTATATTTTTGATGTGTAATCATCTATACGCTAGGGGGTAAAAATCTTTTGACTTTGATTTCTTTGCTGAGATTTCTTTGCTTTTGCTTTGCATTGTCAAATCGGTGTGAGCTATGTATGAGTGTATTAGTGTTTGAAAGAAGCAATACCAAGCAGAGAAACAAGTCGACCGGCTCGAAGCCGACGGTGCGCCGCCGCCTGTTATTTTTCTGTATATTTCCTTCCGTACACCAAAGGTGAAAATGAACCGTAAGAGCTACGGACTTGAAATTTGGACACAATATGTAGACATTTGGTCACTACAACTACAAATACATGAGAGTTACAAAATAAAGGGTGTTCCAGAACGAGCAACGAAAAATGTTAAAATCCCATGTAATATACATACAATTGTATGTACATACATATATACATACACTTGAAATTTTAAAAGTAAGTGTATTTTTATACAGACTACAACAATTAACACTAAATTTAAAAAATTTAAATCAATGGGTGTTCCATCAGTTAATGCAATTTTGACTTTGTAATTTTGACAACTTGCTGTATCGTGAAAAAGGTAAGAGCAAAACTCTTGAAATTTTCAAAAACGGTAAAACTAAAAAAACAAAAAAAAAAATATATAAAATCGCCAAAACGAAAAAAAGCACCAAATTAAAAAAAATCTCTAGGACTAAAATAAATCGCGAAAAACCGCAAAAATCGCCAAAATGAAAAAACCCCTAAACAAAAAAATCGCCAATATGAAAAAATCGCCAAAATGAAAAAATCGCCTAAATAAAAAAACACCAAAACAGCAAAAAATCGCCAAAATAAAAAAACCCCCAAAAAATAGAAAAAATCGCCAAAATGAAAAAATCGCCAAAATGAAAAAATCGCCAAAATGAAAAAAAATTGCGAAAATTAAAAAAATCCAAAAAGAGAAAAAAACGTCAAAACGAGAAAAAAGCGATAAAACTAAAAAAAATCGTTTAAACTGAAAAAACTTAAAAAAGGAAGAAAGCTAAATCAAAAAAATGCTCAAAACCGAATGTGCGCGAGTCAAAGTCGCACTTTACTTTTATTTATTTTAATTGCAATGCGTACACAACAACAAGAAAAGCAACAACTAAACGATGAACAACAGGAATTAAAAATTAAAAAGTAAAGGTAAAGGCATTTACCATAAATGAGCACTGCAGTACCACTAAAGTTTCAGTAAAAATAATAAAAAATGTTTAACAAGTAAATTTTTACTGATTACTCAAATTTTTTCTACAATTTTTATAAATTGCCAAAATGATTTATTATATGATGAGGTGCATTAAATTTTCATTAATCAGTAATGCCCGTATTTATAATGAAATTCTACCTAGTGGCTAAATGTTTTTCATACAAAAGTTTCAAAATTCTAATGAAAAAACTTTGCCACTTGCTACAATTTTATTATGATTACGGCCCTACGATTTTACTGGTAATGCAAATTGAATTTCATTAGCAGTAAAAATTTACTGAATTTTTTTAGTAATCTGTAAATTTACTGCTTACTGCAATTTTTAATGCAGTACATATACATATACTGCAGTGTGCCCATTTACTAACCAAATAAGTTTAATAAAACAAACAAAAACCAACAAATTCATATGTATTTACAATATTGAAAGTTTTGATACTTTTAATTAATTAATTTAAAAAAAAGATAATAAAAGCATAAGTACTTCCAACTTAAAAAAAATTTCATTACTAGATGTTTACACATCTCCTCTGTGATCGGACTCACATTGCTTTTTTTCTGTGTATTTCAAAAATTGAATAAAGTTCCGCTAAACTTTTTAAATTTTACACTGTGCGGCGGCTTGTATTAAAATTTTTTGCTTCGCCGCGACAGCAATTTTTTTTCATCAGCTTCTTTCTATGCTAAGGCAAATATTTTTTTCCATAGTACTTTTCTACCGTTTGACTTACGCCATTTAAGTGAAATAAATATACTTTCTCATATAAAGTTAACAATAAATAAAAAAATAATCTACTTGAAAGACTCATTCTTTTTTAAGCCTCTGGAAAAGACTCAATCAAAGTTGACTCTTAAGAAGTCAATTAAGAAGATGTTTCCAGATGACCACGAATTTAAATCTTGTTTAATTTTTCGCTGGAAACAGTGCTGCAAATACTTTATGAGTTCATGTACATGTTTTACCACAAAATTTGTGCACATAATCTTCACACACATGTATCGAACTAAACAACATACAAATTTGTACACTTTTATTAACATAATTTTCATATTATTTATTTATTACATAGATATGCTTTTGCATATTGATACGAGTAGGTATGTAAAAACAAATTTGTAAAGGATCTGTTATTAAACACTCGAATACTACTTGTGTCACTGTCCAACATTCAGTCAAATCATAAGACAAATCTTCTCAGATTGGAAAATTTTGAGAATACATACATATTGAGGAAACTAGGTTCCCAAACTGACCAAGTTTAGTAGGTAACTCGCCCACACACATTCTCTCAAGAGCACACAACATTCTATAAGAGAATATATGTATGCAATACGTAATGTAAACGATTGTTTGAACATTGATTACCCCTAACCTAACCTAGCCTAATGGTGCAACTCAAAATTTGCTGAAGTGTGGTCTGCGAAAGGCAGAGTTCTTTGGAGTGATCGACTGCCTCGGAATCTTCTGTATACTCTTATGGACAGCGGCGATGTTTTCAGAAAATTTTGCATTTCGTCAACGTACAAGTGTGTATTGACTGTTAACGGACCCACTGGACTCAAATTTGTCAAACAGAACACTTATTTTGACAAGAAAATGTTATTATTTGCTTATATTGCTGAATGCTTTATTTTTCTACGAGTATGATGATTTGGCAACACAGACAGATTAAATGGCAGCCAATATTACAGATGTAGCTTCAACCATATACCCTCCATTAACTATAAAATTTCCGAAGTGCCGTTTGGAGGACCCTTTGCTTTTATTTATACAGAGTATAAAGAACATAGATTTCCTTAACTCAGTGTGATAATCTTAAATAGCGTCGTGTGTTGTACATAAAATACCGGATATATGAACTTGTTACAAGAAATGGAGTATTACTCGTAAAAAACTTTTGCATGCATTTCAATTTTTACAAATGTATGAATGTATTGCTTAGCAAATAGCTACATGAACGGCTGAATGAATAAGTAATGTAAAAATTTATGAATGTTCCAATAAATAATGATGATGTGCACAAAAATATTTTCAGAAAAGGATTTGCGGAAAGAATAACAATAAAAACTAAGATGATATGTAACTATTTTTGGTAATTGTATGACTTGAGAGTTCAAGTTAAATGTACAACTGTTATCCTGTAAAGTGACAGTTGCTTTTACATTGATGTTATGAAATATATTTGAACAAAAAGTTATGTTTAACATGGTAAAGTGGTGAATTGTGATAGATTTTATAAAACATATTCTAACTAATTACATATTGCTTTAATAGGCAGATGTTTTTTTTATAAATTTCTACTAAAAGAATTTGTATGTAGTTTATAGAGGGCTGCGTAAATAGTCTTGAAATGTAAATACGTCTTGTTTTTTAAATGTATTGTTGTAGCATGTATTATACTAAACCAATAATAAATGATGTCGTTTAATAAGCGAAGCAGTATGCATGAATTGATGTTCGTATATATAAGTATTTACAAGCGATGTCGCGAAGACTTCTTGTTCGTAACAAATAATCAAAAGAAGTAGTGTTGATGGAAGTATGCTTATTATTTTGCGTATTGTACGTTTGAGTGTATGTGTAAGATGTAGATGGTAAGCTAATATGTGTTTAAGGGTAGTTTTTTAAAGCAAGCGCACACAACTAATGTCAATGCATATGAGCGTTTGTATGTAAGCAAAAAAATAAAAGATCATACACACAACGTATGAATAAGCAAGTATCACAATTCCTTCTTCCGTCATAAAGTATTTTTTTACTCCTATGCAATGCAATAACTGACACAAATGTCTTGCAAACAGTGTTGTTTAGTGTTTGTTTTAGAAGGCTTCGCTGTAGTAAAGCATTTGAAAAATCCCTCATGTCCTAAAAGTTCTTGTAAGCGGTCTTGTGCAGGGGTATTACTCCAACACCAATACGGCAACGCCGAAAACTTGAAAATATCACAGCGGCAACGTTTCAAACAAACGTTTTTTAATACTTAACTAATTAACTGGACGTTCTTCATTTTATCAAAATTTTTTTTTAAATCGAGTTTTAATCGTATTTCGACGTTTTCAGGTCCTTTGAGTCGATTCTGATTATTTTTGCGATGGTGTCTATATAGTTCTATGTATGCATGTATATGTGGGTCTGTGTATGCATAAAAATATCTCATAACATCCAAAAGATGTTGAGTTCACTTCGATATCGTGAAATAGTAGTTTAGAAAATTTTCGAATATTAAGTTTTTACAACACTATTATTTTAAACAAATTTCAAACTAATAACCCGATCAAGTTCAAAATCAAATAAGCTCTTAACCTCAAATAGACACGTTAACTACTGCAAATATAACTAAAGTTTGGCGAAAAATCAAGAAAAAAAAAGAATTTTCTCTACTTAAAACTTGAAAAGGGTTCGTCAAGTAGATATTCACTGATTTCTATAACCTCAAAAATTGTTTAGCGTGCCGCAACTTTGACCAACATCTGTAACTTAGTGAGAAGTGTCAGGAATGGCATGCAGGGTCAACCAATTCCGATATTTTTTACACAATCTAGCCATTGCATGTTTGGAAAAAAATTGGCAAGCTTGTTTTACGTACTTTTGCTGACAAACTTTTTAATTTAAGAAAGAGAGAGAAGAGAGCGTTGGCTAAAATAGTTAGCACGTCGACTACAGGACCGGAAATCTGGCGTTCGAGCCCAGTGTCGGACAAAATCATAAAATAAAAATACCACACATTTTTCTCTTGCGAAAAATTAAGGCGCTGCAATAATGCGAAAAAAAAACATAAAAATGTGCAAAAATCAGAGTTGTAAAAGAATGAAGCCTTCCCTCTATTTTTTTTTTTTTTTTTTTTTTTGAGCAAGACAGTTGCTATCTAACACTTTACCCACCCTAAAGAAGCTTACTTCTGATTAAAAAAAAAATTTTAAATAATTTTACTTATTACACGAAAGTTCAAAATTTAAATTTTGGCTGCTTATATTAACAATGAGCACTGATTTTTTTTTAAATTTTAGTTAATTATGCATTTTATTCACCCAAGCAACCCTCTTTTTATTTTAAATTAGTTTAAATCAGTAGAATTTGAGGCAAACAATAAAACTTCCGTTTTTCGCTATGACCATGATTATTTTTGTAATTTATTAATGAGTCAAAGTGCCATTCACACGTTACACTTTTTACAATGTTAAAGCTTTTAAAATCTTGTCAATGGCATATGGTTTGACAACAGTTGGACAGATAATATAGAAAACACATAAAATGTTATGTGTTTTTATTTTTAATTTTCAGCCTATGTTTCATTGAATGTAGAGTTGTGTCCAACAGCTGTTTCGAACTAAAAAGAACTCTTGAATACAAGCCCTAGGAATGATTTTTCTGTATAGGTAGCGCATAGGTAGCGGCAAAAGTGAAAAATTTCCCGAAATTTTTTTAATTTCATTTGTTTCGAAATTTTTCACTTTTGCTGCTACCTAAATGCTTCATTAGTCTTTACTTTCTGTTGCTGTTCTGTGCTGTGCCGTTCTGCTTCTAAATTAAGGTACTTACTTTTTCTGCAGTAACTTATCAGCTGTTTCTGACCAGAAGGGTCGCAGTTTTCCACTAAAGCGATGAGTTTTGCATCGTCCATTGTTAAGTTTCACTATAATTGTTTGCTTTTTAAAATTAATTTTTTTATTCCAAAAGCATAATCACAATTTATTTCAAAATATTTTTATTTAATTTATTCTGTCACTTACAACTACTTAGAATTTGTTTGATTTTCACAGGTTGAACCGAAACAGAACAGAACGAAACAGAAAAACTAACGACTTGTATTAGATTTCTATAAACAAAAAACAGTCTGCTGATTCGCAACAGAACAGAAAGTAAAAACTAATTCTGCCTTAAGCGTTACCTAAACGGTATTAAGAATCATTCCTAGGAGGTTCATATGTTCTAGAAAGTTGTTTATTTTTTTTTTTTTTTTTTTTTTTTTTAAACACAAACACAATTCGCAAAGCGATTAGCTTGTCTGCGAAAAACACCCAGGGTCTATGGTGGGAATCGAACCCACGACCTCTGGACTGAGAGGCTAGCATCGCTACCACTCAGCCACAGGGGCACCCTTAAGATCTTATGTACATTTTTGTTGCAGATCTTTTCCTTGAATTTTGAACGGTTTGCTAATTATGGACCTGATATGATATGAGCCTGAGAAAATGCAAAAATGACACCGAGGCCCCAAATATTTTGGGGGCCGATAGAAAAAGTAGATGACTTAGTGCAAAACTGGGAGACACGGCTCTTTTTTTTTTGTCTTTTATCACATAGTGGTATCCGTATATGGTTATATTTTCATGACTTAAAAAATTACACACAGTGCAATCGATTAATTTTTGGATGTCTGCATGAAAAAATAATACGTTCTTGTAATTAAATTTTTTGATGAAGATTTGTACAAAAGTAATGGGTTATTTAGGTTTATTGTAAGTGCTTACAACAGCATACGATTTGCTTATTAATTTTTATTTTATAGAAATAAATAACATAAATAAAAATTTATCAAAATTTTAGCAATATCCGCTCAATACTTATAAACTCTAAGGTTTGTATTGCTTATTTTAATTCACGCTGTTAATAACCCATCATTATTATCTGAATTGAACAATTTTGCAGTTGTTATTTAGTTCATTATCTGTTCTTGTGCAATTTCATACAAAAATTTTAATTTTATTCTTTTTATCATGAGAAAATTACAGCCCTGAATGTTGATTGCTACAGCTGCACTGGCGACAACTGAGGTTGCGTCTGTTTTGACGTTAATTAATTAAATAGAGCAAATACACTTTTTCAGTTAAGTTTTTTTTTTTTGTAAAATCAAAAATATAAAATAAAAGCAACAGGAATATGTGCAGTAGTTCCGTTTTGAATTATTTTAATATACATATTTATTTTTGCTTTTTTTTTGTTCAAACAAAAATTTTAAAACATAATGGCACTTTAGACAGCCGTTTGAATCTCCCAATTGTGTATCATTTAATAACACTGTACGTATAAAAATTTAAACTTAACTTTAACTTAAGCGAAAATAACAGCACGATTCTAGAGACATAGAAGAGAAGAAATGTGTATAGGCTTTTTAAGGTTTATATCTAAATGTTAGAAGACATTACCCTTAATTGCACATTATTACATTAAATTAAAATTAAATATTATACAATTATATAAAATATTATAAAAGATATACGTTTAAAGTAAACGATGTGCTAAGAACTTTTGTGAGAGAATAGTGGCGTTTTCTTTCCTAGGAAAAAAATGTTACATTTATTGTATTTTTCAACGAAAATATTCGCAATAAAACATTTTAATATAGCTTTGCTATTTATTGCGCGATGCCTCCTGTATGGGACGTGATTTTCGTAACAAAAATAATCTACACTATTACAGTTATAAAATTATTTTTGTTTTGACTTCTTAGTACTTAAAACAAAGAAGATCAAAAGGCCGTTAATGGGCACTTCGTTATGCTCTTTTTTACACGTACATTACACGTACATTCGTACAAGCATGTATTTTACTCTCTTCTATATTATATATGTTTTTGTTTGCCTCACTTTGACTTAAAAGCAAAGTACGAAAATAAACGAATCAAATTGTTTGATTTTGTTTTGCTTCGTTCTTTGAAGTGAGTGAAACAAAAACAAAACAAAAACAATGAAAACGATTACTCAATTTGTTTTTGCACATGAGCACAAGCTAGAGAACACAGCGGATTGGCTGTAGGCCGGCTAACAGCCGCCACCGGACACAAACAATACATTAATCTCATCGTACGCCGCCAGAAAATAAAATAATGGGAATGAAATGGAAACGTTTTGAAATATATTCGGCATATTTGACATTATCATATAATATATATAGTTTTATAGCATTGTTATTTCTCACATGAAATTTGTTTTAAATGACTAAGTAGCAAAGCCAAAGAGTCCGCCATCTAACGTTTTTTTTCAACTAGTGCTTATTTCGTGAATGGTAACACTTAGCTCATGTCTGAATTGACAGATAATTAGTTTTATCCTTCCGCTGAACGAGCCAACTGACCATCCAATGCATTTTCGCTTCGCTAAGTGGGCCTGCGATCGACTTACAGAAGATGCCGATTTTGCCAAAAAAAATCATCTTTTCAGATGAAGCTCACTTTGATCTTGGCGGGTATGTAAACGAGCAAAATTGTCGCATTTGGGGCACAGAAAACCCGCACGCATACATTGAAAAGCCGACGCACCCAAAACGAGTCACTGTTTGGTGCGGATTTTGGTCCAGAGGCATAATTGGGCCATTTTTTTTTCGAAAATGAGCAAGGAGTGGCCGTTACAGTCAATGACGATCGTTATCGGGCCATGTTGAACGAATTTTTGTTCACAAAAATTGAAGAGGAGGATATTGGGCAACATTTGGTTTCAACAGGACGGCGCTACGTGCTACACAGCCGAAGCTTCAGTAGTTTTTTTATAGCATTTTCAAAAAAAAAGTTATCTGGCGGACCCTTTACAACCGGGTGTCCTAAGACACTTCTCTTCTTTTTTTAAATGGAGATTTGATTAAAAATTATTCGACCATCCCTTACGAGCGTAAATTTTTTACTTTAAACTAACGCTGAACTGAATTTTTCGTAATAAAAAGTTAACAAATGTTTTATTTTTTCTAGAAAAGAAAACGTCATCATTTTGGGCAACAGTTCCTGTAGCTCCACACAAACACATTTTTTTTGCTCTTTTAATAAAGCAAAAAGAACATATTGAAATTTTTCCTGAGAATGTTTGCACTAAAATTCTGCTATTACTCTCTGGATATAAGTCTCAAAGCTAAACTTAGTTGAAGTTTACAAAGGCAACGTCTTTGGGAAACTTATATGAAAAGCTATCAATTGTTTTTAGTGACTTCTAAACAAATTTTCCCGACAAGTTGTGGAAAATAATACATTTTAGATCTTAAGCACCAGATATCGGAATAATTTCATACTTGCATTTTAGCTATAAGATAAGTTAAACCGTTTTACATTAAATGCCAAGAGGAAAATTTTAATGCTCTAAGTTTTTTTTTGTATGGGTAGTTTTTATTCCTTTTTGTAAAAAGTAGTCACTTGAAACTGAAACAGGGATATGACTAGTCCAAATGATCTACAATATATACACCAGAAGATTCCATTATAACTCTACGAAAACGGGTAGGATTGAAGTTTAACTTAAGCCCCCGAATCAGTTCACATTTTAAATGAGTTTAAGGGTTTATTTAGTAGGTTCTATGGCATACATTTTTGACAAAAACATTTTAATTCATAAAAACCCTTTTCAAATGTGCTTATTTTCCCAGTTTTTGAGCAAGGACAAAAAACAACTGTGCGGAGAAAAGTTACAGGGTTAACATTTTTCATAATATTTCTAGTAAGATTTTGCTTAAAACTGCTTAACACTTCCTACAACTTAATACACAATCATATAGAAATATGAAATTAAACATAAAACGAATTACAAATTCCAAATGATTTTTTATGTTTAAGTTAAATTTAGACCTTTAGTATATTAAGAGAATGGTGAATATTTTTGTAAACTATTTAAACCGATGTAACCTCCATCTAAAGTATTTTTTATAAGAAATATAACTTATTTTGACAAAATTATTATATATGTACCAGAGAATAACAATGATTACAAATATACAACAGTAAATAGTCTTAATTAAAGTAATTGCTTATAGTCACAATTGTAGCACCAACAATTCGAACGCTCACATATTTTCTTTCAAGCAACTATCACTATAGCCAATTCCAACATACAAGAGCATCTTAAATATGCATCTCAAATGAATTGGCTCTCTCTCTCACACTTATACTCTGAGTATGCTTATACTCCGACTATGGGTATTTAGTCTCTATAATAATAAAAAATATAAGCATGATACTCCGGATATTTATTCATTTCTTCTTCATTTATGTGAAAAACTAAAAAACGCTACAACTAAAAATAAAAAGGTACATGCGTATCAAGTGCATTGACTTTTCTCTTGTTGGGTATTATATCCGACAAAAAAAAAATATACGCATACTCGACATTCGCCACCGTATACGTACATTTTTGTATCTAAAGTGGAATGGAAAATGTGTGAGTGTGTGTTTGGCTGTTTGAAAAAATGCTTTATGTGCGTATATGTATATAAATAAAATATCCCTGTATATACGCATGTGTAGTCGATTAATAGTCAGAGTAATGCATGATTATAAAATGCGTGTTACTGTATAGTCTATAGATTTTACTTGTTCTTGTTTGCGCTGCGTAATTTAAAAAAATGTGTATAAACATAGTTGTTGAACGTTTATAGTTATACGTATTCGCTTTAAAATAAATGCGTGTATTTGCATATGAGCCTATATTTTTTTATTTTTATCTGTACGCATTCATAGTTGTTTGACGGCCAATACTCAAAAAATACTTAAAACGATAATTTTGTCATTATGTGATATGTGCATACATAATATCAATGGCTGGCTATATTTTCCAAAAAAAAAAAAAGATTTGTAGTGCGATTCGGTAACTTTAAACGATCCGAAAATCTTAATTTTTGTCCAAACACTTTGTCGCTTGCAATAACGATTGTGTGATTATGTAACTTCTTTTTAACGATAGTATGCAGCTGATATTTTCTGTTTTCTCTTGATTTTTGTCTATAAAATTAACAGCACATATATTATTGTCGCTTAAATAACTACACATCTGACATTAACCTACAGCGAATATCGGCAAAAATATTACTGAATAGCAAATGTGATACATTTTTGATATAATTATTTTTATGATGTGATTATAGTTAAAAAAAAAAGTTACTGAATCCAGGTACTGATCCAAAGACCGATACTGCGATAACTAAGCGATCTGTTGTGGCTCGGATTACTAAGGCTGAGTTTACATCTGGCATTTCTTGTGTACATGTCCGAATTTAAAAGTTTTTCATTATTAATTAGTGGTTACGCTTTTTTTACGCTTGTGCGACACATGGCACACAGATGGAAACCGAGCCTAAGTTTAATGCAAATTCGCGTGCTGGTCTTAGTGAAATCCAATAAAAAGATTCGAAATTCCCGCCGGAGGATCGGAATGAAAGACTCCCTTTCTAAAGGGTGTCCCAACAAGAACGCAAGATTTAAATTTTAAATAAAACACAGATATTTAAAAAATAATCGTGAAACTTTAGTAGACAAAATGAGGTTATGTGTGAAACAACAAATCGGGCAGATGGCCGCCGCGGCTTTGCTGGCACACACGCGATCTTTTAATGAAAGTTTCAATGGCCGTTTTGCATAAATGCTGCGGTATTTCATTAATGCTTAAGGCTTGAGTCGTCGTCGGCTTATTCGCGTAAACCATCGACTTCAAAAACCCCCAAAGAAAAAAGTCTAATGGTGTTAAGTCGCACGATCTAGGCGGCCAATTCTGGTCTCCAAAACGCGAAATAACACGACCGGGAAATGACTGATGTAGCAATTGAATTGTTTCTCTGGCTGTATGACATGTGGCGCCGTCTTGTTGAAACCACATGCCCTCCACATTCATTTCTTCAATTCTAAACACGAAAAAACTGGTTATCATTTCACGATACCGAAAACCATTGACTGTTTGCGCTTGACCTGCATTTGAGCGACATCATCACGTACAGCTGCGACATTTATCGGTCGATCGACCTGGTCGAAGGCGCGTTGTTGTCTTTACATCACTAACAGACCCAGTTTCGGCAAATTTATCCATTAATGTCCTTACAGTTGACTCTTTTGGAGCATTATTGTGACCCCAAATTGATCGCAAATTTGCGATTTTTTGGTAAAACAATTTCACAATGATAATGCGTTGTTCATTCCTGTAGCGCTCCATTTTTACTAACCTCGTACCTTCTACTAGCAAACAATAACAATTGTTCATATGTCAAACAATGACACTTCGAATGGCGCCAAATCTTGTTGGGATTGGGTTCTTGTTGGGACACCCTTTACATGTCGCAAAAAGATTACATTCACATGGAGTGGTGCGTTTTTCTTCTGACGGTGTTACAATTTCCCGTCAATGTCAAATTTGGTTGACTAACATATCGGTTTTAGTCTCGAACCAATATGGATGATTTGACGTGGGATAACGAAAACTCGTTTCAAATATTTACACTCACATTATTTCGTGTCTTCCCAAGCACAGACAATACAAAGATGAGAGCAGCAGTTTATTTGTATAAGGACCATTATTACAACTTCAAATTAGTTAAAAGTAGGATTTTATCGACGTCTGAAGCGTTTTTCATTATCAAAAATTTAATTTAACTGACCAGATAGGATAAACTTAACTTTAAGTTGTCGCTCACTTTAGGTTAAAGTAAGATTTGAAATAATAAAAAACACGTATAAAAAATCCTACTTTTAACTAACTTTAACCACCTGTTTGTGCAAGACGTTTGAGTTAGAAATCTTTGCGTTTCTGTAATAGTTTCCTTTAATCTATTACAAAAATGCCATGATTTCTAACTCAAACGTCTTACACAAACAGGGGTAAGTGTTAATAATGTCCTTTAAGAGAGTCATCCCGAAATCACGCAAAAAATGGAAAAAATTAAAAAATCTTTTTTATAATAGATCTAAAGGTTGGTTCTCTATTGCTCAATTCTCTCTCAGAGTTCTAAATTGATTTATTACAAGTAACTTATCACTATCAAACGTACAGTTCGTTTGTACCATCAAAGTTTGTCTGGGCTTCTTGTTCACAATTTTTGCTTAATAATGTTTTCCAAACATACATACACATACCTGACAATGAAATAATACACTTTAGTTTTTTGAATTCTTAAAATATAGCCCTTCTTTTCATACACACATACATATCGGAATCTAAAATCCACAAGTCCGTAAGTACACTTTTTCACAGGAAAAGCAAAAAACCTTATAAATTTAAGACTATTTATTTGTGTGGTGCCAAATCGAATAATGAATAACATCGGTATTTATGAACATTGAGAACAAATTTTTTGTTTTCATAGAATATTTTTTTTAATAATTATTTAATGCGGGCGGAACTGTAAGGCGAAATATATTTATTTGTTGCTCCTAAAAGTATACACTACACCGAAAGAATTTTACTTCATAAATCCAACGAAACAATTTCATTAGATTTTTTTCACAAATCTAATGATGATTTCACATATCTAATGAAAATTTCACGAATATTGTGAAATAATTTCATTGGAATTGCTTCGTTGATATTCTAGTTTCGTAACAATATTTTATTGGATTTATGACAACAATATTTTCTAATTGTTAAGAAACACTTACAGTTTTTGCTTCTTGATATTACAGAGTAACCTAACATGGCTTTTCAAGGTCTTTATTGTATTTTAATGTAAATAAAAAAAAACTATTATTATATTTTATCCAACGTTTCGCTGGTATTTTCCTTTAGGGACAAGTTTTATTAATCTGGCAACGATACGTAAATATAATCCTCCATATTTATAAAAAAATTAAATGTGTTTGAAATTCATTTTAAGGCAGTTTTGTATGAAAAATTTGAAATAAAATACATTTCAAACTTATTTTAAATTTTATGAATATCGGGGAATATATATAATAAATAAATATTTAAATTATTTCATTGTTTTAATAAAGTTATTTCATTGTTTTAATGAAATTATTTCATTGTTTTAATGAAATTATTTTATTGTTTTCATTTTATTATTTCATTATTTTAATGAAATTATTTCGTTGTTTTAATGAAATTATTTCATTGTTTTCATTTTATTATTTCGTAGTTTTAATGAAATCATTTCGTTGTTTCGGTGAAGTTATTGCATTGCATTGATGACACTATTTAATACATTTGACGAAGTTTTCATTAAAATAATTTTAATGAAACTAGTTTCATTAATCCAACGAAGCGTGAAGTTGGTTGAATTTTAATGAATTTTTTGATTGGATTAATGTCGAAATTCATAGAACTCATGAAAAAAATTCTTTCAGTGTAGTTTTATTTAATAACTCTTTTATATAAAAGTTTTAAAAATATTTCAATGGTGTAGATTTGGTTGTGCCTTTTCTGCTGTCGTGATATGTTTTTATGAAAAGATTACTAAAGGAAAATAACGTAGAGGCAAGAGGCAAATTAACATATTTTTTTATGCAAACAAACTCAGAGGTGCAAACATCTAATTCTGTTTAACTTCCAAAAGTATGCAAATATTTTATTGCTTTTTTTTATCTGGTATGGAAATATTTTCACAGTATTAATTTCACTTAAAAAAACATGAAATGCGGAAACTTTTTAATTTTTTTTACTTTAATGTTGCCGCATCTTAAACTTTTACATACATTCTTAACACTTGTCTACGGTAAATTTAAGCAATTGTTTTATTAATCAACGGCTTTAATATTTCACTTCCTTTTTGTTATAATTAGAGCTGAAAAAAGTCAGGCAAGGCAATATTTACATACTTCTTACAACTACAATTTGAGCTGGAAAAAAGTCGACTAATGTAACAATATTAAAGTAAGAAAAAAAATTTTTTTGATTATTGAGATCTTGTTTCAACTTTGATATTTGTTACACTTCTCATTTATTTAAATGAAAGTTAAACTTAATATCTCTTGTTGTACAGAGACATTTTTGGATAAAGGTTCCCTGATGCTCTGCATAAGCAACAGCAAACTGAGCATAGGATCCAGCTAAACCTCCTTCTCAATCTATTTTTCATAAAAAATATATATAATATATAATATATAATGTATAATATATAATATATAATATATAATATATAATATATAATATATAATATATAATATATAATATATAATATATAATATATAATATATAATATATAATATATAATATATAATATATAATATATAATATATAATATATAATATATAATATATAATATATAATATATAATATATAATATATAATATATAATATATAATATATAATATATAATATATAATATATAATATATAATATATAATATATAATATATAATATATAATATATAATATATAATATATAATATATAATATATAATATATAATATATAATATATAATATATAATATATAATATATAATATATAATATATAATATATAATATATAATATATAATATATAATATATAATATATAATATATAATATATAATATATAATATATAATATATAATATATAATATATAATATATAATATATAATATATAATATATAATATATAATATATAATATATAATATATAATATATCATATATCATATATAATATATAATATATAATATATAATATATAATATATAATATATAATATATAATATATAATATATAATATATAATATATAATATATAATATATAATATATAATATATAATATATAATATATAAAATATAATATATAATATATAATATATAATATATAATATATAATATATAATATATAATATATAATATATAATATATAATATATAATATATAATATATAATATATAATATATAATATATAATATATAATATATAATATATAATATATAATATATAATATATAATATATAATATATAATATATAATATATAATATATAATATATAATATATAATATATAATATATAATATATAATATATAATATATAATATATAATATATAATATATAATATATAATATATAATATATAATATATAATATATAATATATAATATATAATATATAATATATAATATATAATATATAATATATAATATATAGTATATAATATATAATATATAATATATAATATATAACATATAATATAAAATATAAAATATAAAATATATTATATATTATATATAATATATAATATATAATATATAATATATAATATATAATATATAATATATAATATATAATATATAATATATAATATATAATATATAATATATAATATATAATATATAATATATAATATATAATATATAATATATAATGTATATAATATATAATATATATAATATATATATATATATATATATATATATATATATATATTTTTATATATATATATATATATATATATATATATATATATATATATAACTATATATATATATATAATATTTTTGTGAATAAGTAGAATAATGATTTGGTGTCTCGTGTTGGTCATGGCAAGCAGGTAGCATTTATTTTGCTAATCTGCCAAGATTATACCGAATCTCCTCAATACTACTAGTCAGCTACTTCAAAAATGTGTTTTGAGATTCAGCCGTCAGTCTGGGTCCGAGCACAGACCAACTTCCTTGGCAATGCCATTCAACACTGTCAAGAACAATATTTTCAAATACTACTTCACCAAGGCAGATGGTAGATGTAATAGGCTGAGTACATGTAGAATGGCAAAGAAAGCATGGCCGCGCTTCTACGATAATAGGTCAGAGCAAAAAATTAACAAGAAGATTAAGAAATAATTCACATCTGGTCACGGTATTGACGAGCCAATGGACGATAGAGAAAGGTTGTCTCCACAATATTTTCTGTCAAAGTTCTCAAGAACGGGATAAAAAAGGCACAGTTTTTCCCCTGCTCTGAGAATGACTCGGACTGGTCACGACGCAACACAAGCTTCTAAGCAAACATATATTATCCAAACTATCGGAGATACTAGGCATTAATACAGGTGACAGGTGAACATGTAGTGTGGTATCCATCAAAACGAAATTTCCAATTCTACTTGATTGCTTGTAGCTAGCAATCAGTCACGTAATCCATTACAGCTGTCAAATTATTGCACATATTAACTGCCAGTTTATGGAAGCCATGTGAAAATTCTCGACTGCCTATTTATATTGAAAACAAAAACAAAGCACTAAAAATTTGTTTTTGTTTTCAATATAAATAGACAGCCGAGAATTTTTACATGGCTTCTATAAACTGGCAGTAAGGAGTTCCTTATACCAAAAATTACACGTTATATATACCTGCTACTTTTCTTATTACGAGTATTATGTTTGCTTACTGAGCTCATGCATTTAAGTTTTGAATTATTTTTACAAAACGTAATAATATAAACAATTTTAATTAAAATTGCTGGCAAAATTCTTCGAATAAAAAAGATTTTCCCTATCAATGAACTAAATTCCTGGAAACATTTTATCACACTTTAGTTTCCAATAGAACATACATATTTTGAAATGGTCCCTTTTTATTTTACTTCCCGTAAAAAATTCCTAAAATTTTTTTAGGGCCTGTCAAGCAGAGTTTATTGTTTTCGTTTAATGTTACGGCAAATTTAAGTTTTTCCAACTAAAAGTTACTTTTAGTGCTCATGAACACCTTGCTTTAAAAAAAAGCTTCAATCAAAGTGAAATAAAATTCCAAAGTAAACATTAAGACAGGGAAAAATTTTACGACTTTCAATAAAATACAATTTAAGCTTAAATAAACAATACAATACATATGCCTTAACACGTCCACACAGGCACACATATGCAAGTATGTATGTATTTTAATATATATTTTATTGAAGGGAGTAGGTATGCATGTCCATGTGTGTGCGCGTGTATTGCCTACCGAAAGGAAAATAAAATAATGTTTTAACCGGCATTTCGTGTTTTATTTATGCAACATTGACTTTGAAAAGGACGTGCTTTAATTTTTTTTTCCAACGCAGACACAAACTGACAACAAATCTATTGTTATTGCTTGAAGGTATTCTCTTTTATATACCTATTTGTTGATATTTTCTCTAACAATGTGGTGAATATGCTTGCTGAGTAAAAAGAGCACAAAATGTCATGAAGAGCAAGCAACAAAAGAGGTAAGGTGAAAAGCGCAAGTGCTTGAAATGCGATGTTTTCGATGTTATATATTTTTTTCTTGTAAATATATTAAATTTAAATTAATTTGGAATCTGAAAATGTAAAACAATTTGTTTTTGTTACGGAATTTAATTAGCAATTATTGTCTGCTGTTTTCCTGATATTTTTTTATATATTATAATTAAGGTGAAAAGCGATAGTGCGCTTTTTCTTGAAAATATATTAAATAAAAATTAATTTAGATTCTGAAAATGTAGAATGTTTTTGTTATGGAAATTTTATTAAAAATTGCTGGCTGTTACTGCCCGATATTTTTGTTTATTTATTTTTTTTTTTTTGTTTATTCCAAATACATAGGTTCTGATTGAAATTTTTGCTTCTTTTATATACGAGGGTATAAGCCTGCCTCAATAATATTGGCTTACATTCTATGTATTTTCACTTCTTGTCCTACTTCCCTAGTGGCTTACAAGCACACTTCGTATGTTTTTGTTGGTCAAAGACATCGTGGATTGCTGTTTTTGATTCTCTTAGATTTTCACCACAGCCACGAATGTATCAAGAGCTAATTGGCTACAGTTGTAATGCTGAGAAGAGTGATGCCCATATGCCTTTTTACTTGCTTTATTACACAGTTTTTTTTAATGAAAAAGTATAAATGTTAAAACTATCATTTGTTAATTTTTTTTTCCAATGAAGACACACACAAATAATCCGATACACCGATACACAGACACATACTACAAACTTATAACACCCCTTTTTTGGTCGGGGGTTAAAAACTAGAGGTATTCGTAATTAAGTCTATTTGAATTTCTTTAATAAAGTCGTCATTTTCGATCGCAGAGTTTTAAATATTTGCGTGAACATGTAGTTTGGTAAAGTGAACCTAATCAATCAAAAACTCGATTTCGAATTTTTGTGTAGTTACGTCCGTTTGCATTTAAGGTGACGATATGTAGTTAGAAGCTGCTTCAAGGAGTTAGCTTAGACTTTTTTTGAATCGATTTTAGTTAGGTCAGCACTGACAGACCACACCAGCATCCTAAAGGAAGTGGCTCATAAGGAACTTGCTTCCACAAGTTTCAAAGTCGCTGATATTAACTTTTGCTGGACAGCCTCACTAGTAATAAATACCCGATAGAGAATTTTGGGTCAAATAAAAAAGTGTCTACGAGGATTATCCGGTATTCACCGTTAAATCTAAAACACGAGTAGTTATGGTTAAGGGGATCTACATGAACGGAACTAGTGGTCGCAAATTCTTTAAAATTGCAAGAGACTGTATGGTTTCCGAGGCTGAGATTCTGGCGACTATAAAGACCATGAAATTAATGGCTGATAATGTAACTGAAAGCAAGCAAATTACTCTCTATCTAAACAGTCATCTCTAAACAAGTTAGCGGCTGAGAGAGCCAAGTCAAGGCCTTGAAAAATTAATATTTGGGATCGCAAAATATATGTGATGAAAAATGTTTGTCGACATCTGAGAGATGTTCAAATGACAAGCATCAAAGTTAGTCACTTGGGCTGTTGAGATCACCTGATATAGATTTTCCTCGAAGAAACTCTACAGGTAAATGAACAGAAATAGTGTAAGATTATGCTGGGAGACTGCCGACAAATTTGCGAGATTAAGATCAATCCTAAATTTGGCTACTACGCAACTAGCGACTAAAAACTTTTTAAAGAAAATTAATGATCGGCATAGAACAAGAATGAATAGTTACTGGGAAGTAAGAAGAACCCAAAGGATCTTTTGGCCAAGGCTTGACCTGAGGGATTCCGTTTTACTACTGCATGTGAATAAAGAAATTTTTAGGTTTGTGATTTTGATTTTTGAATGAGCAGATAAGAGGCTGTCTGTATACCCCAGGATTCTTCCAGGCTATGTGCGTATGAAAAGAAAAACATTGGAACATAGTACGTGTCATTGCTCGAGGCTACAATAACACAGACGCAGAGGGCTGAGTATAGTAGATTCCACTAGGTACAAAAAGATATTTTGGAGTCTAAGCTCGAGAATATCAGCGAATGTGTTATGGGAATCAAGGGCCTTAATGATTGGTATTATGTATCTGGAGCAGAAAGACTTTCTTGTCAAATAGGATTAATTATGAACCCCAAAAGGTGCTTATAGGTGTAGGTTTAAGTATAGGTTTCTAAATACTGAACTTATTATCACAGAAGTTGTAGTTTTAACGAGGGGTAGATGAGTTTGCCAGGATTAACAATTCGTTACGCTGAAAAAAAAATACCAGTGTAAAATCACCATGCAATAATTTTGATTTGAAATCATATTAAATCATGTTGAAGTAAAGTTTAATTCATTATGGCATGTATATATATATTAGGTGTGATTCCAAAGAACACTTAAGGCTTTTATGGCTGCAGCGTGTGAGCTTATTGACTACTACGCGATGAGTTCTGAGTTCAAATCTTGGCCGGGAAGCTAATTACATCCATTTAAAAAATTTTCTGATGCTTGTTCCAGTATACACAAATGAGTTAATCAATTAATAAAATACGACTACATTAAATTAAATTCATGTAGTTCGATTTCGATCCTTTCATAGATTTCCTTGGATTTCTTTTACAAAGTATTTTTTCCATAATTTGGAACTTCTATACAAAATAATTACAAAATTTCAAGTAGCAACATAAATTCCCAAAAATTAAGTAAAAAAAAATTTTAATCCTGGCAATTGGCAACTCCTCCAGCATATGCTAAGTGCAACTAACATACTTTAAACATTAAACATACTGTCGCTGCTGCTGCTGCTGTGTTGTAATGTCGGTAACAACGGCAGTTTATGTCTAATAGTACAATCAGTATAATGACAAACCTAACGCGAAACGGTTATTGTACTCGGACGGAAAATAGAAAAATTATATGAAATGAAAGTGAAATTAATAAATTTAAGGCAAATCAAAATCCCATAAATTACTTAAAAGGATTAAAAATTGTGGCAAGATTTAAGAAACAACAAATTTAAGAGAAATAAAATAAGTAATATAAAAGTTTATTTATAAGTGTATAAAAAATAAGTTATTGAATTCAATATATGTATGCTAATAGTAATTGGAATATTTATTTAAAACAATAAAAAAAAAAATTTAAGTAGAAAATTAAAAAATATTAAAAAGGTGATTAATAAAAAAAATCTTAATAAAATTGTCCCAAAAAATATTTATTTAACACAAGTGTAAATTTAATTTTTAATTTTAATTAAAATTTTTGGGCAGTAGAAAGTTGTATCCAATCCAATTGCCTCTTAAACAAATAAAAGCGCCACTTCATTTAAATTTAATAATACTTTGGATTTGCTTTTCTTACAAAATGGTGACAGGTACTGTGACAATATTTATTTATTTATTGGCTTAATTGGAATTCTCATATCCTAAGAATTTTGTGGGCCATTTATTCAAGTGTCTATAAAATTACCACCAAATTGATCGATTATACAGCTACAGTCGAACTTATCTACAGTGAACTTTTAAAAAGAGAAGCTCTCCCTATTAGGAATTAATTTTAAAACCCCAGCATTTTTGTTACAATTTCAGTGTATTTTGATTTTTATAAAATTAATTTCCGTATGTGACCTTCTCCGAGAAAAGGGACCTAGTGTGTAAAAAAACGGGTTTTGACTTAAGAGTGGATTCTGGTAGCTAAAAAGGTGTAGAATAAGATGAAATGAGTTAGATTTCTGATAAAAATTTATGTATTACCAAATCGCATCTCCCAATTGATAATGCGTTATGAAACTTTAAATGCGTTTTTCTCCAAACTTCATTTTCACACACCAGGTCCCCTTTCTCGGAAAAGGTCACATATAGTGAAGTTTTCTTTGCAATGAATAAATTTTGCAAATGTAATTTTGACTCATAAAGGGTCCGCCATCTAACGTTTTTTTTTCAACTAGTGCTTATTTCGTGAATGGTAACACTTAGCTCATTGCTGATTTGACAGATAATTAGTTTTATGCTTCCGCTGAACGAGCCAACTGACCATCCAATGCGTTTTCGCTTCGCTAAGTGGGCCTGCGATCGACTTACATAGATGCCGATTTTGCCAAAAAAAATCATCTTTTCAGATGAAGCTCATTTTGATCTTGGCGGGTATGTAAACAAGCAAAATTGTCGCATTTGGGGCACAGAAAACCCGCACGCATACATTGAAAAGCCGACGCACCCAAAACGAGTCACTGTTTGGTGCGGATTTTGGTCCAGAGGCATAATTGGGCAAAATGAGCAAGGAGTGGCCGTTACAGTCAATGGCGATTGTTATCGTGCCATGTTGAACGAATTTTTGTTCACAAAATTGAAGAGGAGGATATTGGCAACATTTGGTTTCAACAGGACGGCGCTACGTGTAGTAGCGTAGTTTTTTTTATAGCATTTTCAAAAAAAAAATTATCTGGCGGACCCTTTATATATATATATATATATATATATATATATATATATATATATATATATATACATATTTTTTTTTTTGATAAAGCGAAGTAATACTCAGGCATCGAATGCTTAGTACTATTACCAGGTGTTACTTTCTTTAGAAAAGGGATAGTGCTAGAGAAGACAGGTGGTGAAAGAAGACATAGAGGAAAGATTTATTCTTTTACAACTATAGCTTTTGAAAGATTTTAATAATGAAGTGTTGCAGCGCCTCTAGTGCTAAATGAGGCGTATTAAATTTTTGAAGCTGTGTTTAGTGTCCTTTTTATTGATTGTTTTATTTCGACCACAATACAGACGAAGGAGGGCGCTCTGATGTTACAGTAGCATTAGTATCCACGTTTTTGTTCCATAAAAATAATTGTTTTAAAAAAGATTCAAATAAGAATAAAAACAAAAAGAGAAAGATCCAACAATAAAGCATTTCTTGATTATTTAACATACTTCGTAAATTTGTAGATTGAAATCCCTAAGTGTGTATGAGGAGGCTTTCTTGGGGAGTAAAAATGGAAAGGAGTTATCCAAACTAAAATACATACTGTAAATAAAACTAAAAAAATATACATAATTTTTTTAAAAGTGAAAACTAAAATACTTGCAGTTATATAATAATCGTGATTATTGTAAATAAAGTTTAAAAATATAATTTCAGTATAATGAAGTTTCTATATAATGAAGTGATTTTACGGTCCCACGCATGTTCATTAAAGGGAAGTTCGACTGTATATGCTGAAAATTGCATAGCAATCGACATGACAAGTTTTTAACAGGCATAGCCCTCTTGTATTTGATATTTATTACAAACACAGTAAAACAAAAACAACGCAAACGAATAGATTCTATACTAAATCGCTCCATTTTTAGGGTTCCGTACACCAAAGGTGAAAAGGAACCCTATTGTTTTCGCTACACTGTCCGTCTGTCCGTCACACGGTATTTTCTCAGGAACCGTAAGAGCTACGGACCTGAAATTTGGACAGAGTATGTAGAACCTTGGCCGCTACAACAACAAGTACATGAGAATTAAAAATTAAAGGGTGTTCCAAAACGAGCAACGAAAAATGTTAAAATCCCATGTTATATACATACAATGGTATGTACATATGTATATTGAAACTTTGTAAAATTCGTGTATTTTCATACAGACTACAACAATTAACACTAAAATTTAAAAAAATTTAAATTAAAGGGTGGTCCATCAGTTAATACAATTTTGACTATGTAATTTTGACAATTTGCTATATCTTGGAAACCGTAAGAGGCAAACACTTGAAATTTTCAAAAACGGCAAAACTAAAAAACCGAAAATTATAAAATCGCCAAACCAAAAAAAAAAAAAATCGCCAAATATTAAAAAAAATCGCCAAAACGAAAAAAATCGCCAAAATTAAAATAAAATTCTAACAATAAAATGAATCGCTAAATTCGAAAAAATCGCCAAAATGAAAAAGAACGCCAAAATGATGATGTTTGTATTAAATTATATATCTGGTGTTCGTACGGAACCCTTCGTGCGCGAGTCAGAGTCGCACTTTACTGAATTTATTCTTACTTCCCTTGCTACCTAAACTCGTACAAAACAACACTTATTGCTGCCAGCAAGCAAATATTTCATGCAACTTATTTCCTGGAAAATTTTTTTAAGTGAATTCCAATCATGAAACAAATTTTTTTATGGAACTTTGTCCCTGTTTTATTCATCAAAAATATTTTTTAAGACTAACACGTTGATTTTTCAATGATTTTTTGAAACACGATTTTTGGAGTTTGTAGGCGAAGGGTATAGAAAAGCAAAAGGGGAAGAAAAAAAATCAAATTTTCCGTTCTACGAGTTTTTTTTCAAGTTTTCGTTACACATATTTTAATTTTTTTATGTTGCTTTATTTTATTTTTTCATTGAATGCGACAACAGATTTTTTAATACAAAAACAGTGTTACCTGTAGGTATTTTTGTCACTTATATATGAGTATAGAGAATATCGGAAAAATATTTTATTTTTGACAAAATACAGGTATCTTTTGTTCTCATATTGCATTTTTTGTGCATAAATGTAAAAATAACTATACTAAAAATATATTTTTGCTCACAGACCGTTTCAAAATTTGTTTTTGCTCGAAAGTACATGGACTTTAGGAAAGGAAAAAAAGGATTTTTAAAAACCAACTAGTAACTAACACTGATATAATTTTTGGAAGAAAAAAATAAAAACTAGAAACATGGAAAAAATCATCGTATGAATGAAAAATGTTTTTGGAAGCTACTTTTAAAGATAATCAAAAATAAAACAAGATTTTTAAATCATCGTATGAATTGGGCCTAAGTCGAAGTTTTGGGAATATAAAAACCAATATGAATTTTGAAGTTATTGAATGCTTTTCTTTATATTTGAATATGTTTCAAAGAAAACCTGATTCATGGATTTATATAAAGTTTGGTGGCACATATAAATGGTTTCCTAGTATTTAAAAAATATTGAAATTATATAGAAAATAAAATGATTTATACCCAGCAAAAAACTTCAAAAAAAGGTAATCGTGTTTGGAATTAAGCATTTTTGGTGGAAGCTCTTCCCTACTGGATTACCAATTTAATGATTTTATCAAGATGTGAGACTAAAATAATCGATTCTTGAGAAGTACTTACTTTTTTTTTATTTGTCAATATATTGACGTAATCTATTAAATCTTAAATAAACATTCTCCTCATTTATCAGCTTGTACATCATTTTTTTAAGTTTTATGTTATGTGATTTGTAAGCGAGTAATGAAATCAATCAGAAAACTCCAGATTAATTAATCAGAAAACTCCAGAAGTACAAAGAAACTTAACAGCTGCATAGAAATTAATTTTAATGCATACCTTCAGGAGTTAATTTTAATAGAAATTGCTTGCGAAGTATAATAGTGTTGCCAGTGGGGATAATTTTGTTAAAAAGTTGAAAAATATAAAATAAATAAAATATATATAAACTTTTAAATAAAAGAGCATTTTAAATGTCAAATAATTGTTCAAAAGATATATAGCAGTCTTTATATAGAATTTATAATATTACTAGATGAGCCCGGCAAACGTTGTCTTACTCTCAATTATATTCTTATTTGTTAACTACAAATCACTCCACATAAAAAGAAAACAAAAATCTTCCGGGTATTGACAACAAACTGTGTTGGAAATTTCAGCTCCACAGCTCTTATAGTTACAGAGATCATGCGTTAGGAACAAACGTACACTACGATTTTTTATATATAGATATTATAACATATCTTCATTACGTACTGTTGCCTTACACTGAAGCTGGTGCACGACAATAGGGTATCAATCTCCATCTCATGCCAATTATTATGGGTGGAGATTGGGATACAATAGATCTACTTTGGTCGCAGTGTCTTCAAATTGGTGGAGATTTTAATACAAATTTTGCTAACCCATAGTCGCAAGCTTTACCAAAATTTTTATTTGACGTTTTCCACTTGCATATGAGCATATGAGCAATTCTCCACAAACACCCATAACTAATAATTCCACTACTATAGATGCAGTTTTCCATAGATTTTTAAATACAGTAGAGTCAAAAAGTTATATATCTTATTTTAGTTACCAAAAGCCAATATTAATCATTTGTACTTAAGGCTAAAAAAATTTCAGTAAAAATAATTTTTTAACCAGTAAATTTTTACTGATTACTAGAGATGTGCACGTGAGTGTTTTCTGACTCACGACACGCACGCTCACGCAGAAAAATATTTTACTCACACACTTTCACGCACGAATGATTTTGAAAATTTTCACGATCACGCACGTTCACGAATAAAATATTTTTAATCACGCACGAGTGGTTTAGAACTTATCACGATCACGCACGCTCACGAAAAAGTATATGTATAATATAATTTTCATGTTTTTTGGGTTGAAAAATAGGTTCTTACATATACATATGTACATATCTATGTATATATGTTTGCTCGTATTTTTGTAAAATTTACAATGTAAATTAAAACAAATCAAAGTTAATTTAATATCGTTTTAAATATTCGTATTCGCGGATATCATTTTAAATATTCGAATTCGAATTCTCGTATATCAAAAATTGACATTCCGCACATGTATGTATGTATACATACATAATATAAATGTCAAGCAGCGTTGTCAACTTTTAAATTTCAAAAAGCACTGAAACCAGGAAAAAAAACGCGTAATTTAAGTAAAAAAGCACTAAATTAAAATTTTTTTGTGTTATAAAAAAAAATTTGTATATAAAAATATAGAAATCGGTTGACCTTGCATTTTATTTATGAGAATCAGTGAATTCCAAAATCAAGTTGACGAAACCTTTTTAAATTATTATAAAAAATTTAATTTTTTTTCGTCAACGAAGAAACAAATCATCTGAAATTAGCAGTAATTGGCAAGTCTTTTTGACTTTCTGATTAGATTTTGAACTAGATGGGAGTAGTAGTTAATTTTTTTAAAATCAAGACTTTCAAAATTTGATTTTTATTAAACAATGCTGTGGAAACATTCTTTCACAGCAAACGCAATATTAATAACAAAGTTACAAAATTAAAAAAAAGTAATTTGCAAGGTAACCAAGTTATATAAAATTAAATTATATGTACTTTTATCTTAGAAAAAAAACAACGAAGTAGGTTATAAATATGTAACCTAAAACGGCAGCTCTATTAGCAACACAATTTTCTCGTTTCAGACCGCTTTTATATAAAGCCAAGTGTAAGGACAACTTTTTACGTATTTTAGACTTAAATAAAGTAATAAAGGTAAAAACGTGATCAACTTCTGCGTTTAAACATTAAAGTATGATGGGAATGCAATTTCCATAATGGCCCAAACGAGTTTATATCAAATGAATAGTAATAAGACTTTATTTCTGCCCGAAACTCGATAGCGAACTCAAAGTTTATCCATTGCATTAAGTGAATTATTTTCTTTTTACTGTATATACTAGAAAATATTTCGCTATTAGACTATACTTGCATTATGTATTCTTTGTCGTGTGGCAAAACACTGTTTCCAATAATTGTGCTTAAAATGTGAAAGTTTGAGAATAAAATGCACGTATTTCTTCAACCAAGTTTTGTACAGTCTTATTAGAATATTTTGAAATGTTCCATTTAACTTCAGTGCTTATGTTTTTAAATGTTAGAATTCTACAAAAAATATATATATACATATTATATAAGGAAAATTCTTTTTGAGTTTTGGCTTTAGTGCCACCGCCAAGAAATAAAAAGCACCAAAAATTAGTTTAAAAAGCACCGAGCACTAACTTCAAAATTTTTCGCGTCGAAAATTTCAAAAAGCACTAAAAACGGTGCGAAAAGCACCGAGTTGACAACGCTGATGTGAAGGTAAGACGTATTGATCAATTAAATAAATGATAATTAAATAAATAAGAAAAGCATATTAAATGAAGAAAACATACAAATTACTAAAATTGTTTCTGTTACGTAAAATTTTCAAAGACTCCCCCCACCCCCGCCATAACAAATCATAACAAAACTCGAACCTCACCCCTCCCCCCTACAGCGTTACTTAATATATATATGGACGGCCCCGAAAGCAAAAAACATTTTCTGCGGTACAATTCGTCAGTAGTATTGTTGACAAAGGCACTGTTGAATCAGTAGTGTTTCTCAATTGATACTTCCTACAGGGTATCTAAGAAACATACATACATACTTACAAAGTTGTATGTACCCATCAAACAAAATGCTCCGAATTCGTAAAGAATTCGTAACGATTGGTCGACAAAATCTTCAGATTTCGACACCGAAATATTACCGAAATCGTAACCATTTTTGTATGAAATGGTTGACACGACTTCGTAACGATATGTCGGTACGAATTCGTAACGACATGTAGGTACGATTTCTTTTTGCTTTTATAGCAGAGTACTGCTTCACCGTTATGTTGCTGCTATTGTCGAAATAATTTGCACATACTAATAATAATAATATTTGTTACAATCCTTTTTTTTTATCAACATATACATATTTATTTAAAAAAAATGTTCACAGACTTTTACTCAAAAATCAAAGTTTAAATTTTTAAAACAACTTGTTCAGAGAAACTACCGAAATGTCCTAACGAATTCCGTACGACAAGTCTGACTTCAAAAAAATTCGAAACATTTTGTTTGGGGGGTATTCATTATGTTTGTAAGCTCATACTACCATACAAAATAATAATAAGTGCAGGAATGTTATCTCGTGAGAGCGTGAGAATTCGTGCGTGATTATTAAAAAAAGCTCACGCACGATCACGCACGAGTAAATTTTTTTCAGTCACGCTCACGCACTCACGGGTGACTAGTTATAATATTTGATCACGAATCACGTGAATCACGCGTGACTCACGCGTGACACGATAAAATCACGACATTTGCACATCTCTACTGATAACTAAAATTTTTTTCTGCAATTTTTATAAAGTGCCTAAATGATTTATTATATGACGAGGTGCATTGAATTTTCAGTAATCAGTAATCATATAGTGTTGTTAAAGTATTGAGTATTTGAGTACTGAGTACTCAATACCGTGAGTTTTTCCCGGTACTCAATACACAAAAGTAACTACTCAATACTTTCAGGGTTTCATTTTGTAGTATTCAAGCGAAAATCTTCCTTTAAAATACATCAGAATTATACAACTCTGTGAGCTTGATACAAAGAAATATGACTCTGAACCTCATGGAGTTAGTGTAACAAACAGCCACTAAAAAAAGTACTATAAAATGCATTATTAAACTACTTCAGTCATTAATAAATACTATAGGACAGAAAAAGTGACCCTTTAGAATAGTGGAAGGAAGGCACGTGATACAATATAACCAGCAAGTCAAATTTTATTTCTACATTTCAACAATGACTAAGTAATAACATCAATTGTGAGAAGAAAATGTTTATTAAAAATATTTGGAAGATAATTTAAGAGATTAATGCACTAGAAGTGTTAAGAGTACGTTAAAGAATTTTTATGTACAAAAACTAATCTTCAAACTTATTTATTTTCATTTGTTATAAATTAATTTAAATATACTTGTATTTAATCTTTGTTTTTCCATATTGCATTATCAATAAAATAATATATATAATAATTTTTACTTTCCCATATACATACATATATAAAGTATTGAGTAGTATCGAGTACCCAATTGAAAAAGTATCAAGTAGTACTAAGTATTCAAAAGTAGCCGCTTTTTACAACACTATAATCATAATGAAATTCTACCAAGTGGCTAAATTTTTTTCATACAAAAATTTCAAAATTTTATTATGAATACGGCCCTACGATTTTACTGGTAATGCAAATTAAATTTCATTATCAGTAAGAATTTACTGAATTTTTTCAGTATTCAGTAAATTTACTGCTTACTGCAATTTTTAATGCAGTACATATATATATATATATATATATACTGTAGTGTGCCCATTTACTAACCAAATAAGTTAAATAAAACATACAAAAACCAGCAAATTCCTATGTATTTACAATATTGAAAGTTTTGATACTTTTTTAATTGATTAATTTAAAAAATATATACTAAAAGCATAACTAATTCCAACTTTAAAAAAATTTCTCATTGTTAGATGTTTACACATCTCCCCTGTGATCGGACTCACATTGCTTTTTTTTTTTTTTTTTGTTTATTAAAAATACAAAAAAAGTTTGTTTAAATGAAATGTGCTAAATATCTCGATCAAAGAAATATGTGACCTAGACCACTTCGTAAGTAAAGGGCACATATATGAAATTCTTTATGACCACATGGCATAAACAGACATCAATTTCCTTTGCTACAGTATTTAAAATCTTTATATTTAAAACTGCGATTGAAAAAAATCAAAATGGAAGATAAATAATTGAATTGTAGGATATGGAAAAATCTGTGGCAAAAGTCGATATAAGCTGATTTTGAATTAATGGTACCTCCGTAATCTGCATATTTGAAAGTAACCCTGGTCAACATCTCAATCTTTTTGTGTGATTTTTTAGGAAGTTGTAGCACTATGACTTGTGACTTATTTTTTAGACTTCAAATCTAATTTGGAGTAATATCTTAATTCAGATTATACTTAGTTAGGTATATTTCAATTTAAATGTATTACTTACGATGTTTGTTAAAAAAAATTAAGGTTAGCAGAGAATTGTCCAATTTAACTGTACAAGAAATAAGTTTCGGAAAATTAACTTGAACGCTTTAAAGTACTCTGCTGCAAAACAGTAAAATATGACTTAAGCTACGGTCACACTTGTCAAACATTTGCCCAAAAACGCGTAACCACTAAATGCTAATGAAAAATCTTTCAATTCAGACAAAAGTTTGTCAAGTTACAGAGTATCCAATAATGTTGGATTCTATGACATTGTCTATTAGTTG
Organism: Tachina grossa; assembly: GCA_949987645.1. Taxonomy (NCBI): domain Eukaryota; kingdom Metazoa; phylum Arthropoda; class Insecta; order Diptera; family Tachinidae; genus Tachina; species Tachina grossa. Next base: position 43,367,638 of record OX465278.1, on the reverse strand, counting down.
TGTTCGAAACTGTTTAACATAATAAACAAGTGTCTGGATCAAAAACTTTTTTCATTAGTGTTTGTTGGTTACGCTTTTTTGGGCAAATGTTTGACAAGTGTGACCGTACCTTTAAGCACTTTTTCGTTATTGCCACAGAAATAAGAGTCTTTTTAACATAATCAAACAACTTCGAAAACAAACAAACAAGTGATTCTGATTTAAGCGACTTAAAATAATTTTTATTTTATTTTTATATGTGTTTTACGTCTGACTTTATATTTTTTTTTATAAAATGTATTCATCACATTCATATAAAATACTATAAGGAAAATTTCTGTGCAATGTTTCAACCATCTAACCTTTCGAAAAGGGTAAGAAAAAGTTTTTTTAAAGTTGTCATATAAAGTGTGAAAATGTAATGAATGCATACACAGAAAAATTCCATTTATTAATATCTAATTAATTTAATTAGAAATTCCATTTAAAATTTTTTGCTAGTACTTTTTTTTCATATGTGTTTCATGTTAATTCAACATGATTTATAGTAATTTTCAAGGAAAATTTTTCATTTTGAAATAACTTTATTTCGTGTTTATTTAATTTGCCAGTACTGGCAAATATTGTGCCTATTAGAAAGACCGGGTCGTCTACTGAGATAGATAGCTTGAGGCCTATATCGATCCTTTCTACTCTATCTAAAGTTATTGAGATATTGCTTAAGACGCAGCTTATTACTATTATTAAAGAAAAATCACTCTTAAGCACTCGCAGTATGGCTTTAGATGTGGTAGAAGCACAACATACCGACTTCAGCAGATGCTAATCCTAATGTTACATCAGAGCGCCCTCCTTCGTCGGTATTGTGTAGCAAAATCATCGGCGAAATAAAATAACCAATAAAATGGCTACTAAAAAACACAGCTTCAAAATTTAATACGCCTCATTTAACGCCAGAGGCGCGCTGCAACACTGCATTATTAAAAACGTGCAAAAAGCAGAGTTGTAAAAGAATGAAGCTTTCTTCTATCTCTTCCTTCACCACCTGTCTTCTATCACTATCCCTTTCCTAAAGAAGGTAACACCTAGTAATAGTAGTAGGCATTAATTAATTGCCTGAGTGTTACTTCTCTTAAAAAAAAAAAAACATTGCTACTTTTAAGGTTTACTGATAAGGCCCCTCAATAGGTCAGCGATGGTCGTGTCTGTGTACTGCTGGCTATTGATGTCACCAAAGCATTTGACAAGGTAGATAATAAAACCTTAATTAAAAAGCTCTATGGTAATTTTGGCTTTTCGAGGATGGCGTGCGGGCTCATTACCTCCTTCCTTAGTAAAAGGAGTCAGTATGTTGCTGGGGGCAATAGTTTCTCAGAAATTTTGCCTGTTAGAAGTGGAGTGCCACAAGGCTCGGTTCTTGGACCGATCCTTTTTTATATGTATGTATATTAATTATATATTTGTTGTATAGATTTTCATATGTGTGTTCTCTTTTGCGTATGCAGATGATTTGTTTTTCTCATTTAGTTGAGAAAGACAATTTGCTGATGCTTTTCAACAAGTTGTGAACTATAAGTATTTCCATTATCACATACTGGATGAGGGAAAATAAACTTTTCATTAATGTTAGGAAGACAAAGGCTATGTTTTTTGGGACTCCACTTTTGGGTTTGAGACTGTACTTGGATGACATTGAAATTGATTTTGTTGACAAATTTTATTGCGTTGTAGTATGGGTTGATAGTAGACTAAATTTCTGTTTGAATCAAACAGTTTTTCATCACTAATTAGTGGTTACGCTGTTTTGGGCACATGTGTGCCAGATGTGTACTCGGCATAAGCCATAGTGATTTATACACTATATATAAATAAATATATATATATATATATATATATTATATATATTAGATCCTTTAGTTCCTATAAGGAGGATGGGGCCTCATACACTATTCATAGTTTTGTTAAAAGAAATGGCATGTGTGAAGATAAATTCATCGAGTTAAATACATATTTGAAAAATAACAAAGAAGAAGGGTTTGCACGCAAAGAAAAAATATGGTTGAGATAACAATAATCAAACAGCAACATACTATGATTGAATTATAAGGTTGCAGTCAAAATCATATTATTGTTAATAGAAAAAAAACTTTAACAATATTATTATCTGAGTTAATTATAATATTATCTGAGTTAATTACAATATTATCTGAGTTAATTATATTATAATCTTAGTATTTTAAATATGACAACACTATTGTTAGATGTGACTAAAATACAATTGAGACTCACCATACAATGTTCTAATATGATACTAATATTGTTAAATACGACCACAGTATTATTTAATATAATAATACTATTTTATTTTTTAATCATATATTTATTGCAGAAACAGCTGTGCGTCAAAATCTAAATAAAAATAATTTAATATTGTTGAAATAAAATTAATATATAGAAATGTATACTTGCACGACATACTGACATGTCTGTATAAAGAGATACACAAATGTTTATATATTTTAATTGGTCTACCCTTTTTTTTATTCTTTATTTATTTATTCATTTATTTAACACCACCCGTGCAATACCGATAGCTTACAAACGAAATACTGAACTGACAGATGTTTCTGAAAAAGATTTTTTTTTAAACTTAACATAGTAGGGTTGTGGATAACATTACATTGTTATTTACATCATATTATTTTTAAATAATAATACAAATTATGTTGTAGTCATAAATTTTTAACAAGACTATATTGTTAAACTCTAACCATATCTCACTTTTTTATGGATGTGATAATGTAATTATTAAATTCAAACATTACTCTGTTTATCGTAACGAAATAAATGTTTAAAATAACAATAACTAGTTTTCGGCGACCACACATTTCTTTCAGAGAACATAATATTGTTTTTTCAACCATTCTACAACCATATCTTTTCTTTGCGTGTGGCCACAGTTGGCATTTCCCTCATAGAACTTTATGTAAGAACTTTTCACTGTCTTATTTTTAAGAGTTTGCAAAACTTTCACAAATACAATTCAAACATACTCAGACATAGAGCTGTGCCAAATCGTTCTTTTCAGTGACCGGTCATTTACGTTCAATTAGCAAAAAATTTACCCGTTCGTTCAATCGTTCACTTTTGAACGACAGTATGAAACAATGCTATTTTGTAAGGCTGAGTTTACATCTGGCATTTCTTGTCTGTCATTTGCCCAAATAGCGTAACCAAGTAATTACTAATGAAAAACTGTTTGATTCAGACATGTATTTGTTAATTTGAACAGTTTGCAATCATGCTGGATTCTATGAAATTGTCTATTAGTTATGTATGAAACTATTTAACTAAATAAAAACATGCCTGAATCTAAAAGTTTTTCATTAGTAATTAGTGGTTACGCTTTTTTTACGCTTGTGTGGCACATGGCACACAGATGGAAACCCGGCCTAAGAATACTAAAATCGGTTGTATATACGAGTATTTAAATAATGCGAATGAATGAATTGAAGAATTTATTAAAAAAAAGTATATTTAAATTAATTTTATAAATAATTTCTTGTTCTTTCGAATAGAATACTGTACATTATATTTTGGCGTAATATTTAGTTTAATATTAAGATTAAGAAAGGTACTTTTTATCGTTATTTATATATTAAAAGCGCATCAATGTTTGGATGTTACTTCTCAAAGTTTAAGTTAAAATTTTGTTCTCAAAAATATTTTACCGGAAACAAAAAAAGTATCTCAAGCACTAGAAATTCAGTTTAGATTACGGTAATGAGATGTATGTATAAACATATATACAGTTAAGGTCTAACATCTTTACTTTGTAAAAACACTTTATAAAAAACACTAGTAAAAACACTTCTTGTGAAAAGACTGTTAAATCAAATTATAAAAAGAATGATGGCAGTGCCACAGCGATGTTAAATAGAATTTAGTATACACGTACCTAAACCTTTTAAAACACAGAAACTCAACTGAAACAAGAAGACATAACATAAATAGCAAACATGAACGAAAGCAAATTTGACATTAAAGACTTGAAACACAAACTGAATGAAGGAAAACATCGAGCGGTACGCTACTGATCCAAAAGCGTTCAGTAAAATGACCGGATAAGTTTGTTCAATTAAGTGATTCGTTCAATTTAACCCGTTCGTTCATGAGCTACACAGCTCTACTCAGACATAATGCAAATGCATCTTAATAGTCTCATCTGTTGTCTTCAGTTTCCACTAGTTTTAATTTGCCGAGAAACAAATATTTGGTTGCAGTGAAAATGTTTATAAAAATAAAACCTTAAATTCATTATGAAATTTGTAGCATTTAAATAAAAAAAGTAAACCTATGTTTTTTTTTTAAATGTATTTAACTCGACGATCTTCACTCACAAACTATTTGGGTTGGATGGATAATAGAGATTGCTTTAAAATTTAGGACAACGTGATAAATTAATAGATCCAACCAAGCTACACCAATTCAACCTAAACTAATGGATAGTTTCATACTTATTACTGAATTCATACTATATATAGAAAGTAGTCGGCAGTTTTTTTTTTTTTTTTTTTGTTAAATTCTAATGACTACACTTTTGTACCTTTGGAAAAAGATTTGACATACCCAACAAAAATTAATTTGGTATCGGTAGGCAGTAAACAAAGATTATAACTCGAAATAATCTTCGCTGAAGCGCAACCATGGATATTAATAATGGGAGCCAAACATTTTTATGGAGCATATCTATTTATTTTTTATGCAAATAACATGCTCTCTCTCGCTTACGAAATTTATATCGTAAGCTAGTGAGAGTCCCAAAAATTTAAACTAACAACAATTTTACTTAAACTCAAATATTTTTATGCATCTAGCATGCTTAGAAAGAAGATAGTTGTCTAAAACCTACTAATTGCGGCATCTGAAAAAAAATCATGTAACCCGGAAGCAGTTTGGTAAGGGATATTGAGTTATGCTCTCTCTCTCTCTCTGTCTTCCAGTCGCACGTAATTTTTGGTAGGTAAGCACCATCAAAGTTTTACAATACACTACAAAAATATTGCCCATAATCGTTGATAACACTAGAAATTTATCAATAAGATCAGATATACATTTACATATGAGTGAAAGCTCAAATGTTGTACTAGCGTTAATTTTATTATCAACTCAAAATTGTATGCCAAAGATTTGATGGGTTTAAGTTGTTAAAGTATTCAGAGACTTATAATGAAATTTTATGGCGAACATTTTCATAGTACATTTAATTTCATTATACGTCCTTTCAAGGGTAATCACTTGACCGCCCGCGCTTTTACAAAAAGTAATAGGGTTAAAATGTTCCACTAAAATGTTCCCCGTAAAATTATGCATAAAAAAATAAAGATGAAGCCACTTTTAAAGCTAAAAGTTTATTACTTACATGGTTTGCGGTGTCGATTCACCACAACTGTCTGCAAAAAAGAAGAAACTCCCACCTCATTCAAATAACACCCAGGCGTAAAGTTTCAAAATGGTGCAGCCGTATGTATATATATTTTTCTTTGGTTTCCCTTGTCAGAATCAATCATTAAGACCTTTTTAATTTTTTTATGCTATATAGTGTATAGCACGTGCTGCGTGACATGTCACGCCATCTTGTCAACACCACACGATGTTAATGTCAGTATAATCTAATTAAGACAACAAAAAACGTGTCAGACACTTTCTAAACTGTAGTCTACGATTCAAATAAATGATTGTTGGCATTTATTAGCACTCACTACAAACATTGTTTCGATTTAATTGGTTTAAACAATTTGTTCTGTTTAGCATAAATCTTGTTTTTATAGCCGAATAAGTTTTATATTTTGTAAGAATATAGAGAAAACAAAATTTCTTTAATTTTTGATAAAACCCATCAACGAGCATTTGAAGGGGTTTTTTCAGTCAAAAATTTCTTCAGATACGAGGACGGATCAATAAAGTCATCCCTCTTAACTTAAAAAGGTAAAGCTGCTCCTGTCAACACCTGTCAACCTGTAAGTTAACACCTGTCAAAGTTTGAACAAGCTGCGCCATTTAGTTTGTTTGGTAGCCATTTATAGCACAGTACTGCATCATTTTAGAAGAAAATGGAAAACAATTAATTTCGTGTGCGAGGAAAAAAGGTCCCACTAAAACCATTGCTAAGCTTGATAAATACTATGGGAATACTACAACAGAGAAACAGGTCGATTGGCTCGAAGTAGAGTTGTGTCCAACAGCTCTTTTTGAATTAAGCCTACAGTACACGGCATGTAAACAACTACATGCACATGTGGTTCTGACGTAATTTTGACGTAATCACGATGCTACATTTGCTACATGCCGTGTACTAGCAACATATGTGCTTGTAGATATTAACACACTTACAGATGATTTCGATTTTCAATTTAATATTTTCTTTTAAAAAATTTCAGCCGCCAGAATTTTTCTCGTGGCGCTGCCACTAGTCTCAATACTACTGCTCCGCCACCGCCGAAAATTTTGCCTCGACTTGTTTCTCTGCTCTGCGCCACAAATTTCAATGGTAAAAAAGTGGTTTAAGGAATTTCGTTGTGGCTGTACAAGCACCGAAGAAGTCAAACGTTCTGGATGTTCAGTTGGGATCTGTTCACTAAAGTCAATTGCAAAAATAAAAACAGGATAGTGTGTAAGCCAATAGGAGCTTAAAAGTGAGAGAGGTGGGGTCTAATCGTCGCTTTCGATAACGACCTGATTCGAATATGTTCATTCAGTTTGAGGTTACGGCTTTAGTCATCGAAAAATTTAATAATATTGTTCGATATCGAATGCCATAATCTCAAACTAAAAAATAACGATCGAATCAGATCGTTATCGACAGCGACGATTAGGCCCTTTGTTAAAGCTATAAATATCGCACATATTTCAATTTTAAATGATTACTTGGTTATGAGTATGTTTATATTAGGGTTTGCGAAAAACCGTGGAAATTGGAAAACAGCGATTTCCGTTTTTAAGCTACTAAAACCGGTCGGTTTCGGTTCGGTTTCGGTTTTGGTTTTAAAAATATACATGTATATAAATATGTATGTATGCTGGAAAGATAAATGATGATTTAAAAATAATCATCCCTATCGTGAAAAACAAATGGAATTTTTCTTCATGTAAAATTTTCATTCCTCTCGAAAAGAAAAATCAGTCCACGTGAATATAAAAAAGGGAAGAATTTTTAAAGCTTAAAAATTAATTTAAAATCGGACAAACTTAAGTTAAATAAGAAAATCACACAAATTTTAGGTTATAAATGAAAATTATTTAAAGTTGTACGCATGGAGGCGCTTCTATTGGTTTAGCTATTTTTCATTCATTAAGTATACCACCGTAGTGTCTGTGAACCAAAGAGATTCATACTATATGAAAAAATGTGTTGTAGGGAATTATTGTCCAAAAAATAAATAATTATAACTTTTAGTACATAATTCAAAGAAAAATATCGAAATTATTCGATGTAATAATTCAGTTCGCTTGCAAAAATAAAGTAAACAAAACCAAGGGAAAAGTGAAAAAATTCACGTGAAAAATATTCTGCCTTATCATGGTTGGCGTATTTCAAATACGACTACGACTGTTTAGTAATAGATTAAAGAAGACAGTTTTTTTTTAATCTATTGCCAAACAGTCGCAGTCGTATTTGAAATACGCCAACCATGATAAGGCAGATTATTCATGATAAGGGGAACCAGAAAAAGAGAAAATATTTCTGGGAAATATTTTTCGAGGGAAAAAATAATTACTATAGGGGTGATAGAGTTTCTCTGGTTTGTATTCAATTCAGGTAGTAGTGAGTATGTGTATAAAAAGCTTAAGAATAAAAGATCTATATTTAATTATCCAAGTAATAAAATTTCAGAAACGTTAAAACGTAGAGTCGTTTAAACGAAATCTTATTTCTGTGCAGAAGTTACCAGCGACAGAAAACACTCTTTCGCTTTCAGTTGAAGAGGGCTTTATTGTGTTATTGCCTTGTGAATCAATAATATGTTGGTTGTTTTGTTGTTCGTTTTTTTTTTTTATAAAGTACAAATGCTTGCCGAAAAACGTTAAAATTATCGTACTTTTGCTTTACATCTGCTGGAGATTTTTTGATAACAGATTGCAATTCTTCCTGCAAAGAATTGTTATAGTTTTCTTAAAATTTTACAATTTGTGTACCTTTCATTGTCACAGAATGCTTAGTAATATATAAAAGTCTTCAATGTAAAGTACATTTGCCATATTTTTAAACAAGATAATAATGTTAAAGTAAAACTTAAAAACCGACGCCTTTTTTGTCGGTTTCGGTTTTTATGGGTTAAAAACCGCAGTTTCGGTTTCGGTTAAAACCAAACGGCACTCCCTAGTTTATATGAAAGGTGCAGTGTGACCAGATTTTAAAATAACATAAAGCTAAATCAGGTTTGAAAAAGAGCTAAAATAAGCTAAAAATTTAAATTTTAAGCCAGAAAATAGAGCTAAACTTTTTTCGACTTCTTTGATCACTATGCAATAGTTTCTTATTCCTAAAATAAGGTTTAATATAAACATACACAAACATAGTTTTAAGTATAACAAAAATAAGCAAATTAACTAAAATGTGCATAATTAGTAAAGAACAAACGACAATGGTAAGACTGTTGTAAATATAGAGATGGTAAAATTGAGCTTTCATTATAAAAAAGCTTTCAGCAAATTGAAATAAGATGAATCAAAACAATTCACACATTCCATTTGCAATAATGCTAAGTATATAAAGCAGAAATCTACATCTACTGACACCACACACAGTGGACCAAATACAAAAGAACGCTTATGATGACGGTTTAGTGGCCTTAGAAAACGGCTGGCTGTTCCGTTCAACTATGTGTTGTTAGTCAGAATATTTACAACAGACTTTGTTGTTATTTGTTCATTAATAATTATCACATGTAATTTGGCTTAAAAAGCAATACGAACCTTAGCCCGTTCAAATCACAAATATAGTTTTCTATTATTTGAAAGATATATTGAATAATTTTTTAATTAAATTATTTATTCATTATTATATTTGAGTTTAAGCAAAAACAAAAGAAAACCTTCCCAAAATAAGCTTAGCCAGTCTTCAAAAATGTAAAAGCATTTACACTAAAATACGAAACCTTTTTGAAATCTATTTCTAATTTTTGTTTTAAGTAAATTCATGCCGCTGAATGCACGTTCAACTAAAGTCAAAGAAAGTCTTTAAAAGTCTTATGGGTAATATTAATTATTTATCTTTTGCCATTGTAACTCCAAAATTGCAATTAATGTCCTCTATATTTAAATTTGCAATTTTTCTTATAAATAAGCAATTTACATTTTGTATTTTTTAAATCATTTTAAAATGAAAAAATTTTATATTTTTAAATGTTAACAAATTATCATTTTTAACACCCGACCAAAAAAAAAAAGGGGTGTTGTAATTTTGTAGTTTGTGTCTGTGTATCTGTATGTCTGTACGAGTCCGCATACATACCAAATGGCTGCATCGATTTTGATTTAGTTTGAAAGCAGACTTAATCAAGAGTGTTCTTAGCTATGTTTGAAGGAAATCGGTCCAGCCGTTTAGAAAGTATCACATCTTTTCTAGATATATTTAGCTGAATCTGTGTGTCTTTGCCGCCGTAGCTACCAAAACGGCTAGACCTATTTTATTTTTGTTTTTGTCGTTTAAAAAGTGACTTAATCTTGCCTATACTTGAAGAAAATCCGGTACAGCCGTTTGGTCAGTACGTTTTTTTTTTTTTTTTTTTTTTTTTTTTTTTTTTTTTGTAATGCATGTATTTATTTATTGGATCTTCATATATGAACTAACAATAAGTATTCAAATCTTAAATCTATAAAAAAAAATTATTAGGCCCGACCAGTGTCGGACATAAACTTAGTGGTAGTTATAAATAATACATTAGTAGTAATAATAAAAAAGGGGGGGGGGGAAAGTATTTTCAAGTAGTCCCATCTGGAGTGTTAGGTATAAGAGCCTGTGTGTCCCTCTTTTTTAATCGGATGTGTCCAGTAAAGTTCAAAATATTACGAGCAAGCGGATTAGGATGTGATTCGAGTTTTGTTAAATATTTGCCTGCGTATTTTGCAATTTCAGTACGTTTGAGTTTTTAAAATTTTTAATTTTTGATATAACTTTTTTGTCTTAAACATATTTTTTGAGAACATGCAATTTAGATTAAAAAACGGCTAAAAAAGCTAAATGAGTTTTTTAAAAAAGCTAAAAAAATAAGCTAAGAGCTAAATAGAAATTTTGCAGCTAAATCCCAAAAAAATAAGCTAAATTTAGCCCTAAATAAGCTAATATGGTCACGCTGGAAAGGTGACATAGCAGCGACACGTCGCCTGTGACTCGTGCTTGTTGGAGTGAAGTGAAGAGAAGCTTGCGCGGTAGTAAAAGTCGCACGTAATGAGAATTGAAGTGACGATTTTAAGTCTTCTTTTTTTACATGTTGTTTTCTCTCTTATTCTTGCTATGCTATGTCCAGGCAGTGCTGCCAGTAAGACCTATTTTTTTAAAAGTTCTAGTACAAAAATTAAAAACAAATAAAGTAAGAAGATAAAAGGAACTATTGTATTTGGTAATAAATAAAAAAAAGCTAAACTATACGGACATATTTATTATACATTTGCCAAACTTATAATTCATTACTTTATGGCAACACTAGTACGAGTATATGATTGAAAAGCAATAATCAAATAAATTTAAAAAAGCTCACAAAAAACTTTATGCAAATGCGCGTGGATTTAAGAAGGATTTAAACGGACTCTTAGATGGGTACCTCGTTTGCTCACAATCGACCATATATTTACCTGATTTACATTAAGCATTTTTTAATGAAATTTCATGAATTTTATTGCAAACAACTTTTTCTATTTGCTAATTGCAGCGTTTTAAAAGAGAATTTTATATAAAAAAAGGGCGTATAATGAATCTCTGAATCATTTTTGACAACTTTTTTGATATAAGTTGCTCCTCCAGGCTTCCTATTGACAAACAAATAAAAAAATTTAATGCAACTAATTTCATGAAAAAAAAATTTTTTAAAGCAAATCAAGTAATTAAGTTTTTTTAATCAGTGTAATTCTTATTTAAAAGAAAAACCATTTTGAATTGTATGCCCAAGTCTAAGAACATTTCATCATATTTTTAAAACTTACTTTAAGGTTTCCTTGTTTGTTTTTCCCCTTGCCTTCCTGGGCAATGTTGCTTGTTTCATTTTTAATAAATTTATGTTGGTTGAGTTTTATAAATTATTAATACTAGCATATCCAACATAAAATTACCGATAATAATTTAAAACTATTAAGCAAAGTTTTTCAATAAAGGAATGGCTCATCAATCACAACAATCAATCAATCATGTGGGTAAGCTCGCAATATCTCTCAACAACTCATAGTTTAAATGAAAAAATTATAAATAAAAAAAAAAAACGTGATAGCGACGCAGAAAATTGCGTCGTTGTTAAATAAATTTGTTTGTATAACTTTCCATTTTATCAGTCAGAAGGTGTTTTTGCTCATTTACATTCTTATCCAACATATTACCTATATTTATCAATGTCATAATTCAATACTTTAGCGAAAGTGTTTAAATATCTGTGGCAAAAAGGAAAAAGTGCTTAAGTCGAGATAAGCTGATTTTGAGTTGATGGTACTTTCGTAATCTGCATATTCGAAAGTAACCCTGGTCAAAATCACAATTAATTTGTGTGATTTTTCAGGAAGTTATAGCACTATGTCTGGCGACTTATCTTTTTTAGACTTCTAGTCTCATTTGGAATAATAGCTTAATTGAGGTTATACTTTAGTATATTTCAACTTAAATATATTATTTATAGTATGTAAAACGATGTTTGCTTAAAAAAATTAAATTAAACAGAGAATTTCGCAATTTAACAGTAAAAGAAAAAAAATTCTAAAAATCGACTTGAAGGCTTAAAAGTGCTCTCCTACAAAACAGTAAAATATGACTTAAGCACTTTTTCCTTATTGCCACAGATATATTAAAGAAAAAAAAAAAAGGAATGTATGTATGCATATGAACATCCTCTTAAAAAACATTAGCTGTTATTTAAATAAATTAGCAATCAGAGCAATTATTTTAAGTGTTTGTTGCGTTTACGTGTCCATGTTGTACAAGAGTAAAGCTTCCTAAAAGAAAAACATAAATAACTTTTATTTTTCGTTTGTTTTAAGCGTTTGAAGTTTGTGTAAATAACTGCACATGTGTACACATTTATTTAGTGAGTGTTTGAATTGCTGTAGCATTTCCCTAAGGAGACCATAAGTGGAACGATTTGTTGTAAGATTCTATGTACTACACTAATTGCCAGCAAGTCTCCTATACAAATGTTTTCTTAATGTAAATGTGTGCAAAATTTGTATGTGCTGATATAGAATTTTTTTTCTTTCATTAAAATTAATAAAGTTATTCACGTCAGTAGTCGCACTGTTGCGGAAAAGCAAAATTGCACCACCATAGAGATTATTAAAGGTATTCACGTCAAAAGTTGCACTGTTGCAGAAATGCAAAATTGCGAAATTAGCATTGCCAATCCAAAAAAAAAATTGACAAAAAGTACTTATAAAATCAACCATACACCAAATTACAACGCAGAAATTCCTAAATGTTTTTTCTTTTAAATGAAAAAACAAGTCGTTGAAGATATTTTCGATACAAAAAAATTAATTAAAAAATTATAAAATTAAAAAAATATTTAAAAATTCTTATCTAGAAATTATAAAGAAATCTTCAAATTCGATTTTCAGATAACAAATACATACATAATTTTGCTATTTTCCTAAGACCTGTGGCTCAAATAGTTATTAGAATTTTGTTAAATAATACCAATATTATTAATATTGATATTTTTATTAGTGAATTAATTACAAAATTAATCAGTGAAGTTCCAACACTTCGTTTCAGCATTTAAACAAACATACGAGTACAATATATCTATGCACATATTGTGTTGCTTTATAGACAATTAAACAAAATGGGTTGTTCACGTCAGAAAGTGCAATTATGCATTTTTGCACAATCGCAAGAGTTGACGTGAATACCTTCATTATTTTGCACAAATGATGCAAAATTATCAGGGTTCAAGTAAATGCAAGATTATCTCAGCAAAGTTGAACAACTTTCAAAGGCATTGCCAACCCAAAAAATTGGCAAAAAGTACTTATAAAATATCTGTTATATCTGTTTATTGTATTTACTTCAAATGTGTGCCCATTATTTTGAAAGTAGTCTAAAGCTACGGTCACACTTGTCAAACATTTGCCCAAAAAAGCGTAACCAACAAACACTAATGAAAAAAATTTTGATCACTTGTTTATCATATTAAACAGTTTCGAACACAACTAATGCACAATGTCATAGAATTCAACAATGGTGGCTACTCTTTAACTTGACAAACTTCTGTCTGAATTGAAAGATCTTTCATTAGCATTTAGCGGTTACGCTTTTTTGACCAAATGTTTGACAAGTGTGACCGTAGCTTAAGTCATATATTTAATGTTTCGAGACATTTAGTAGATTATATTTTAATGAATCAAACATGAATATTATTATTTTAATTAATGAACATTTATTTAATATTTCTTCAATATTTATAAAACATCTTTTAAATATATGTATATTTATTTAATATTTCGATGCAAAAATCTATATGATTTAAACCACTTTCATAATTATGGGCAAATATCGCTCATTTACTCAAATAACGTAATAATTAATTCCTTTTGAATTTTTGAGTTTTTGTCGAACCTTCACACACACAAACATCTTGTTTACTCAACTCTTGAGAGAAATTAAAATTTTCTTTTTCCATGAAGTTGTGGGTAAATTGAAAACATCAAAGTCGTTTTCTGACAAACAGGAGTCTAATCGTTGCATTCTATAACGAGCTGATTCGATCACGTTTTTCAGTTTTTGAAAAGTTACTTTTTAATTAAAAGGTACTTTTTATTTAAAAATTACTTTTTATTTAAAAGGTACTTTTTCTTTAAAATGTACTTTTGAAAGTAACTTTTTATTTAAAAGGTACTTTATATTTAAAAGGAACTTTTTTTTTAAAGGAACTTTTTATTTAAAACGTACTTTTTATTTAAAATGTACTTTATTTAAAAGGTACTTTTTATTTAAAAGGTACTTTTTATTTAAAAGATACTTTTTATTTAAAATGTACTTTTTATTTAAAAGGTACTTTTTTTTAAAGGTACTTTTTATTTAAAAGGTACTTTTTATTTAAAAGATACTTTTTATTTAAAAGGTACTTTTTATTTAAAATGTATTTTTTGTTAAAAGGTAGTTTTTATTTAAAATGTACTTTTTATTTAAAATGTACTTTTTATTTAAAATGTATTGTTTGTTTTTTCAATCAATTTTTTTTAAATAGTACATATCTACTTTTAATATAACAGTGATGAACATGACCTTTACTTGTCTAAGTGTCAACGTTGTTTGAATTTTTCTGTTCCGGTGCCAAATGGGAAAGTGCAACCCTCATAATAAGGGAAGTAAAGTTCATCTGTCGGAATCACTCATTAGAAACTTCTTAATGTGCAGCCTCAATTATTATAATAAACTAGCTTTACCCGGTGTGCTTTGCTACCCATTCCCCAAATTTCAAAAAACCCAATTCTAGTAAAACTTTTCCATAAGCAATCAAAAAAATTTTTGGGCGGTCACTTTTCTTCCCCGCCACAATTTGCATTAGTGGATTTATTCCATATGCAAAAAGAATTTTGAAATTTGGCCCACAAACGACAGAGTAATGAGATAATCTTTTTTTGCGGGCACATTTCGCCACCCCCAGTTAAAAGAATGTATTGGTCCTCCTCCATATGCAAAAAGCATTTTCAAAATTGGTCGTCAAATGATGAAGTTATTTGATAATCAATTATTGAAGCGGGCAATTTTCCACACCCTTCCCCCCTACCCAATCTCCCAAAAAAAAATAATTGGACCTCTTCCATATCAAACGCAAAGTTGGCGAATGACTTGTTATTTGATATTCTCTTTTTAAAGACGGGCACTTTGCTTCCCCCCAAACTATATAAACAAAAATTAGTGGACCTTTTTCATATGAAAAAATAATTTTTGATAACAAAAATATTTGATTGTTAATGTTTGGGGTGCGAATGTTCTACCCCCCTACCAGATTTCAAAAAGAAAAACATTTTAGTGAACCTTTTCCATATGCAAAAAAAAAAAAATTTAAAATTTTTCCATAAATGACAAATTGATAATCAATTCTTGACGAAATCACGCTGGATCTTTTCCGTATGCAAAAAGAATTTTAGAAATTGGTCCACAAACGACAAAGTAACTTGATAATCCATTTTTTGGTAGGCACATTTTGACCCCTCCTCCCCCTCCCAACATTTAAAAAAAACTTGGCAGACCTTTTTCATAAGCAAAGTACAAAACCGAGTAATTTGCAACACCCCTAATTACCAAAAAAAAAAAAAAAAAAAAAACCTGGTGGAGCTCTTCCGCATGAAAAAAGAATTTTGGAAATTGGTCCACATATGTCCAAGTTATTTGATATTCACTCCTTAAAGGAAGGCACTTTGTTTCCACTTCCCCCAAAATTTAAAAAAATTAGTTGACCCTTTACTATATGCAAAATGAATTTTAAAAATAGGTCTCCCCCTCCCAAATTTAAAAAAAAAGTTATGGACCTCTTCCATATGCAAAAAAAGCACTTTGAAAATTGGTCGACAGATGACGAATTTATTTTTAATCAATTACTGAGGCAGGCAATTAGCTACGACACCCTCATCCCCTCCCAAAAAAAATAAGTGGACTTTTTTTATATGAAAAAATGGTGGAGTTATGCTCGTTATTTTAATATTATAAAACCTGTTAAATACTATGAAGAAGGAGTAACATAATTTAAAAAAGTGGGCGTGAGTGATACAAAGTAGCCTATAATTCAATCCAGAGTCCCAGATAAATGTTGTGAAAATTTCAGGAAGATCGGTCAAGATGTCTGCTCTCCTATAAGGTACAAACAAACAAACAAACAAACAAACACACATTCGATTTTATATATATATAGATAGATAGAAGAAGAAGATTATGGATGGAAAGTAGAAGTAGCTTATTTTTTTAGCTCTATCTAATTTATATGAAAATTATTAAATTTTGTTTTTTGAAATTTCAGTGATAGAGGATAATCAAGGTTTTTATAAAATTAAATTAATGCAATCAGAACTGGCATAAGCAAAAACTCTAGATGGACGATATCTTTGTGCAATGATGATTTTATATATAAACAATAATGAATCAAAAGAAAGTTTCTTAACGCTAAGGTTTACTATTTTATAATTTCATTATGTTGATGATAGAAGATAATATTTATTTAAAAAAATTTTGAGGTAATTTTGGCAAACATGTTGACTGGTTTGTTTCTCATGCAAAAAAGCATTGTTCTACTATAAAATTACGTAATTGAATATTGGAAGTAAAGGCTTAATCAGACTAACCGGCAACACTGTATGCCATAACGCCATAACTCTCACCATAGAAACCAATTGAATTTTAGTTTCGTTATGGCTATGGCATTATGGCCATGCCACGTCTAATTTAAGCTTAAATGTTTGTGCGGTAAAGCTTCCGTTATATGTAAATGTTATTTATAAAAATAAAAATTAGCCTTAAGTTTCCTTCGTTCTCATTTATGTCTACATCTACATCTCAAAAATTACTTATTCATAGAACAATATAAAAGTGAAAACTTTTAGCTTTAGTTTTATCGTATTAGTAAACTAATGCGTATGAGAATTAGCAAGTATTTTGTGTAACCATTGTATTCATAAATTATTCACATGCCAGAGGGAATTTATCACAAAAGATGTTTATAGTTCATAACATAATTAACAATAATGTCAGAATGTGCTCACAAGCAAACAAAACTTCCGTTTATTAAAGTGAAATATACTCAAGTGTGCATTTTCTTTAAGGAGAAGAAAATTTTGGAGCAATTCACTTTTTTTATACATGATATAAACAATAACAGACAATAGCAAAATTAAAAATTATTTTTAATAGAAATATGCCTTATGATCCTTATAGAATCGAAGGGAATATTATTGTTATAAAATTTTTTTAAATTAATTTCCATTGTGCTGAGAAGAGAAATGGGACGAATGGTGAATTTTTGGACAGGAATATACGTCGTACGTCGCCAAAAATAAAACATAATTGTGTATATGAAATAAAGCTTAACAAAATTAAACCGTCGTCAAAAATAATCACTAAAAAACTAAAAATTATTTAGATTCAGTTAAATAAATGTCAAATAAAACATTTTCACACGCGTCAGTGTCAATCATGTAAGCGAATTCATTATTTATATACAATATTTTTGTCATCATATAAAAATAATTTAACTGAATCTAAATTTTTTCTTTTTTTAATGTCTTATTTTTAACTTTTTAATTTCAATTCTAAATTTGTGGTAACATCCACAATTGGCAATATTAGTGGTCCGAACCACTTTTCTAAATGGAATATTGTGTCATCTTGACATCTCAGGGTGAGTGCCAAGTTGCATAAGAATCCGTCAAGTAGAAGCACGTGCAATATAAATTTAGTTAATGGGCGTAAACCCACCCTCTTCTTTATATAAAAAATCATGTAATTTCAAGAGCTCAAGCTGTTTGCCAAGTTTCGAAGGGATCTCAAAAATACAAGTACATATATTTTAAAACTAAACTTTAAAGGGCGTGGCCCCGCCCACCTTTTAAATGAAAGATCGTGTCATTCTTAGATGTCAGAGTGCGTGTTAAGTTTTTAAGAATAAGTTAAGTGCAAGCGCGTGAAATATATATATATATTACTTTGGAATGGGCGGAGCTCCGCCCATTTTACAGATTTCAGATTGTGTCAAATATTTTAGACTAAGGTTTACGCAAAATTTTGTAACGGTTATGGGAAGTAAAATCAAAGAAAAGTATGTAATAGACGTGTTACTGCCCTTTTTTTTTGCAAATGGATTATTTGGAAACTACACCTTTTTATACAAAAAAAAATCTAAATTTTGTCTTTAAAATTACGGAGTTATGAAGTAACACACATAAAAAAACTATAAAATTCAGATGAATTAATAACCTTATTTTTTGAAGTCGCTTAAATCGACAAAATCATACCGTCGCACAGTGGCCGAAATCAGTTCTGTGCCGCTAGATTAAATTCACAACTAATAAGACAAGCTAATATTTTGATTTTAGTGTGTTGAACATATACACAGTGGGGAAAAAAAGGAGTAAGGATTCGTTGCACCCCTTCTTTTGTATATACAAGGCCTGCTCGCTCCATTCCATATTCTTATATCTTTTAAATGTGTTGAGATTGCAAAATAGGCCTTACGCTCTTAGTTCTTTCACCTTAAATTCATAAAGCTTAAAGGGCTTAATGAATTTTTCTGTTACTTTGGTAAAAAGTAACTGTTGCTTCTTCTATTCTCCTTTCTCTTAGAACGGAATGTGGAATGTAGATTTTATCTTTTATATAAAAGAGTACAGGGGGAAAATTACGGCACTCGTTATCGAACGAAATTACGAAACATTTCCATATAAACTCTATTGAAATATTTCGCAATTTCGTTCGATAACGAGGGCCGTAATTTGCCCCCAGGTCTTTTATGACACGTTCATTAGCAGTTAGACAAGAATTGTAATTGAATAAAAAAAAACATAAGTAGGAAGGTCTTCTGAGTTTTCCCGCTGGGTATATTATAATTATTATAATTACAGCTACAATATTAATCTGTTTCTAAACAAAAAACTTTCTTTGAGACTAATGTTGTTGACTTGAAGAGCTAAAATATTGCCATATGTCATATTCTTGTAAAATGGTTTTTTAAAAAGATAGCCATATGCATAAAATTGCAATGAAAAATGGGCTTGATGGCTAACTTTGAGGGCCGGACGCACCCCCTAAAAAGCAACTTAAGGCCGTGATACACTATCATACAAAGTCGTGCGATCTACGAAAATATAGAACCCTGATGTGATGAATTGTTATTGTGTTTTGAAAATTTTCATAAAATCCATCATAACAGCGCTGTATTTTTTCGTAGATCGCACGACTTTGTATGATAGTGTATCACGGCCTTTATCAGTATGGAATTTTTTTGTATTTTTGTTTACATAAAACTGAACTGATTTGGGCGGTAAGAGTAAAAGAAATAAAAAAAATTCTCCATACAATTAACGACCACTCTAATGTACATACATAAAGGGTGTCCCAACAAGAACGCAAGATTTAGATTTTAAATAAAACACAGATATTTAAAAAAAAATTGTGAAACTTTATTATATCGTAAAGTAGACAAAATGAGATTATGTGTGGAACAACAAATCGGGCAGATGGCCGCCGCGGCTTTGCTGGCACACAAGCGATCTTTTAATGAAATTTTCAATGGCCGTTTTGCATAATTGCTGCGGTATTTCATTAATGCAGCGTACAATTTCCTCTTTTAAGGCTTGAGTCGTCGTCGGCTTATTCGCGTAAACCATCGACTTCAAAAAAAACCCCAAAGAAAAAAGTCTAATGGTGTTAAATCACCCAATCTAGGCGGCCAATTCTGGTCTCCAAAACCCGAAATAACACGACCGGGAAATGACTGATGCAGCAATTGAATTGTTTCTCTGGCTGTAGGACATGTGGCGCCGTCTTGTTGAAACCACATGCCCTCCACATTCATTTCTTCAATTCTAGGCACGAAAAAACTGGTTATCATTTCACGATACCGAACACCATTGACTGTTTGCGCTTGACCTGCGTTTGAGCGACATCATCACGTAAAGCTGCGACATTTTCGATCGATCGACCTGGTCGAAGGCGCGTTGCTGTCTTTACATGACTAACAGACCCAGTTTCGGCAAATTTATCCCTTAATGTCTTTACAGTTGACTCTTTTGGAGCATTATTGTGACCCCAAATTGATCGCAAATTTGCGAACTGTAGCCGCAAAACTTTCACCATTTTGGTAAAACAATTTCACAATGAGAATGCGTTGTTCATTCGTGTAGCGCTCCATTTTTACTAACCTCGTACCTTCTACTAGCAAATAATAACAATTGTTCAAATGTCAAACAATGACATTTCGAATAGCGCCAAATTTAAATCTTGCGTTCTTGTTGGGACACCCTTTACATATATGTATGTGACAGCGCATAGAGAAAGGGACCTAAGGGTAAAAAAATCAATTTTCACTTTTTTTTTTTTTGATGTGGACAACATCTGAGCATCGAATGAGACCGATCCCATGCCCCAAAAGTGTCCCCTCCCAGAGATATGCGCGTTTTATGATGTGATGGTACACCAAAGATACACGTATTTAAATCTTTGAAATGGCTCTCCTGAACAAAACCGTTTTTTACCCTTAGGTCCCTTTCTATTTTGCGCGTCACATATATGTACATGTTTTTATACTCAGATCGCATTTATTGCATATAAATGCCAAGATATTTATATTTTTTGTCAAAATCACTTAAAAAACTAATTTGTCCGGACAATAATTGTGATGTTATATTTTTTGCTTTCAAAAATGAAATCATTCAGTGCTGTCAGTAGATTTTAGGAAAACTGCCTGCGTAAAAAATTTTCCTTACGAAAATCCCTATGCAATTAATCATTTTAATTTAAAGAAACAGAAAATAGAAATATTTACCCTAGTCCGCATATGTAAGTTTTTTGACATATCAGTCGATTTTCTTCTCTTTTTTAATTCCAATCCAATGCAACGAGAAAAATATACTAAAACTGCTTAAATTAATTAGAAATATTATAATATAATATTGGAAAATAAAACATTTTACAGATATCAAATATATTTTGTTAATCTTTTTTGATTGAAACTAAAAATAGAATAGTTTAGTATGTGGCATAAGTATTTTGACCTTTTTTTTATAGCACACACATATCAAAAACGTGAGAACATTCAACTAAAAATTTATACTAATTGTAAAAATAATTAATAAAAAAAATATTACTCCTTTAGAAATTTTGAATTTCCACCACCCAGGTCTGGTCGAACTCTATTGGAATCTCGTTCCACCATGTTGTGACGTTCTGTTTGTAAATTTTAATAGTTACTTTTTTGTAATAAATTATCAGCTGCTTCTGACCAGAACGGCACTAAAATGATAAGTTTTGCATCGTCCATTGTTATATTTCAATATAGTTTTATGTTTTTCTGGTAAAAAATAAATTTTTAAAATTCTTAAAGCACAATCCAAGTTTATTTCAAAATGTTTTTATTTTATTTTTGCTGTCACTTACAATTAACTCCCACTGTAGCATAGGACGCCAAACGTACAATTACTTAACAGTTTTATGATTTTCACGGTTTAAAAGAAACAGAACAAAAGGAGTCAGCTGAACTGAAAGTAAAAAAATTAATTCTGCCTTTAAGCTAATACCCACACTAACCAAATTTCACATTTAGATAAGTTAACAAATAGAAGCCAGCTGGCTTAGTGAGGTCACCTTATAAATGCGCCTTGGCTGTTATTAGGAAATTTCTCTTCTTTTCCTTGGAGTCTCTAGTATATCATACAGTTAAAAATGGCTAAAGTTTACAGAGCTCTTAAAAATATCGAAACCCGATACTCGTAAATAAGAATCTATGCATCAATTTTTGAAATATCGGCGATATAGATCGATATATATTTTCTCAAATATCGATATTTTGATATATCGATATTTTTTGCCCATCTCTAAAAGATAGGTAGTGGATTTTTTATAATTCGATTTTGTTATTGCAGCCTCAGCCTCCAATTATCAAATAATATTATACTCTTTAGGCTTTTTCTTAAATAATTCAAATAGATATACAATAAAGTGTTATTTAGAAGTTTCACCCATTTAAAGTAATTTACACAAATGCTACAAATTTAATACATATTTTACATAATAATTATAATTAAATTAAATCCGAATTTGATAACAAAAGTAGTGTTGACAATGTTGATTATGATATTAATAGACAGACAGAAATTTCACAAAAGATTGTATTATCTTTGTGGCTGTTTCAGCACAAAACAAAACAAATGTCAAGGCTCAATGTCAAGTGCAGCAAACTGTTTAAGGCACTTGAGCTCTGGAAGTTCTAAACTAAACCTGCAAAAGATAAGATAAGCAACTTTTTGCCACATTCCTTTCACCTATGATTCATATTAAGAGCTGTTTAAATGTTTTATTTTTGAGAAGTTATTCATAGTTATTATATACATATGTATGTATATACATTTCCATTTAAAAATTATTTTGTTATCTTTTAGACAATTCAGAGTTTTTGTCATCTCTAAAAGCTTAATTTTCCCTCGAAATGTATTAAATTAATTAATTAATTAAAAAATGATAAATTTTGCAACTGAAGCAAGAAGTGCACTTACACCAGAGAGGATTAATAAATAATAAATTGATGTGTATTTTGGGAATTGTTACAATTTCAGTTTAAAATATTTTAACGCACTAATAATCCCAAATTATTATATTACTTATTCAGTATTTTTTTTATTTAAAATTTATTAAAAGCGATTAGCTTGTATGAGAAAAAAACCCAGGGTCTATGGCGGGAATTGAATCCACTCAGCCACAGGGGCATCCTATTGAATAGTTTAGCTGGATTCAATGCGCATTTCACTATTGCTAATGCAGATCATCAGGGAACCTTTACCCAAAAATTTCTTAAAACAACTAAAGATATTATACGAAACTTTAATTTAAACAACTGAGAAGTTCAACTTATATCAAAGTACACACAATAACTCAATTTTAAAATTTTTTTTTTATTTTCTTACTTTACCATTGCTATTTGGATGATTTTGTTCAGCTCGACTTGTAGTTGTGAGAAGTGTATAATGAAAATAAATGTAAAAAACAAATACAGCTATTCATTGTTTTGGCAAGAATAGAGTGTTGACACACAAGCTAAACATTAGTGTTTTTATTTTTTAATTTTTTTCTTACAATTTAAGTTTAACATTTGACTAATAATCCGCAATTATTATTTTACTTGATCAGTAATTTTTTTTATTAAATAAGTGAAAGAATAGTTCGTTTTTAATTATATGTAGAACTTACTTGTTTGACTGTTTATGATTTGTTTAGACTAAGATTGAGATTTGCATGATTAGTAAAGAAAAAACAATACAACGGCAAGACTATTGCAAATCAGGGATGGCAAATGTCAGCTTTCATTACGTAAAAAACTTTCGAGATATTAGAGTACGATGAATCAAAATAATTCACATATTCCATTTACATTGAACAATGTGTACTCGTACATAGAGCTGAAGATTACACTAATCGAGATCACACACATTGGATCAAATGCAAGAACGCTGACAATGAAGGTGTGGCAGCCTTCGAAAGCAGTATTCCCAGCTAGTGTTTTTCATAATAATTCACAATTGTCTTTAGTAAAATTTTATTCCTTTAAAATTATAACATCTAATTTGGCTTAGGGAGAGTTATCAACTTTAGCTTAATCGAAACATAAACAAATCATATTATTCAGCATTGGAGTTTTTTAAGATTTTTTTATATTGTGTTCCTCAAGCAACAACGAAATGCATTAAGACGTGCTTAATTAACAACAAACAACCTTTTTTAAATTCTGCAGCAGCATGTAGTCCTCCTTCACAATAGTTTGCTAATGAAGCGAGAAACAGGAATGGAAAAGTATGCTTTGTTTTCTGTGTCTGCAGTTCTGGTTGAGTGTGTCATTCTCATCTCATTTTCGTGAGAAATATGTATATAAAATATTGTATCTTCTATATTATTAATAGGCGAACATGTTTTTTGTAATCCCTTTTACGCAGGTACTACTGCACTGATTTTAAAAATATTTATATGGTTTTAAAGGATTTTCCGTACAGATGTGCAGAATCTATATTTTATTGAAATCGGTTTATTATTTTGGGAGCTACAAGCGTTTAAAGTTGCTACTACTACATGCACACATATTACACACGCATTTATTAGCTTACAAGTAAAAAAGAAACAAAGCATGAGTGTGTGTGTGTGTGTTTGTAGTATTTCCCTTGATCTAAAATTTTTTTTCTCTTATTTGTTATTGCATGAAAGCCATAATACTTAAAGGAACAGAGTTCAATAAATTCAATTAGGAGCCTGAACACAATACGGTGCGGTGCGGTGCGGTTTTTCATACGATTTTGAAGTAAAAACCCTCAGTGCGGAACGGCATAAATTTAAAATCTATTTTATTTTCATTGCGGACTTTCTTATTCTCTCAATTTTTAGCTCTCTTTCTGATGTTGCCATAGTTTTTGAATAATTGGCGGTGTTCACAACAAAAAACATGATTTTGAAGTTCAAAAATGTTTGTCATAAAATATAAAAGCTTAAAAATTTTATCAAACATATCTGCGAATGTATAAAATTTTAATCATTTTTTGCCATTACAAAATATTTAACAGAAAGAGTAAATTTTTTATAAAAATGTATGCACAAAAGAACAAGTATTGCCGTCGCCGTCTTCCGTTATATTATGTTTATTTTTCTCTCCCGCAACGAGAAATCGCACCGCACCGCAAACATTGTGTTTAGACTCTAGCTTGGTTAAAGGGATTTCGTTTGTGTTTTTAATTTCATGTATAGTTTAATTATGGTTGCATATGTATTTAAGTATGTGTGTGGCTTTGTTTTAATTAATTTTTTATAACGTTAAGATAAATTTTCTTTGAAACTTCATAAAATTATTTACATTTAGATTCTAGAATACGGACGATTGCGTCTTCCGTTTGGTATATCTAGTATGGTATTAAGCTGCTAAACAAAAACTTCACAGTGTGGACATGAATGCAGTTTCCAAAGAGAATTTAAAAATGTTTCGCAGCAAATATTTTACTGTATGTACGGGGCTTAGCGACGTGCACGAGTTCGATTTTCCACATCACTAACTTCTCCTAACAGTTAAATTCCTTTCAACAGTTTCACATAAGAAAACCGAGAAGTTTCTTCCAGTCGATTCCAAAATGATTTTATTTTGCGAATTATGAGCATGAAATTTTCATATATTTAATAAGATTTTAAAATTTCAATGCGTTGTCGATTTTTATGCAAACAAAAAAATTTCGCATTAAAATCTACGAAACAGGTTAGTTTAACATTTTGAGGCATATGTAATTCATGTTAATTCAACATGATTTACAAAAACTTTCCTTTTGATATGACTCTATTTCATGTTGATTTAATATTCCAGTACAGTTGAATCAAAGTTATTTCTTGTAATAATGTTATATGTTGTTTTTTGAAAAATTTAAAATTTTGTAAAAAGCATTACACATGAAGGGAGAGAGGGAATAAAAACTCTGAAAATAGCATTGCGTAATATGTGCAGCAAGAGATGTGTCTAGACGCACTAATTTACAAGACCCAATACGAATTCGTATTCATATTGGTGCGCGTTAAATTGAATTAAATGAAATAAACATATTTTTTGTAAATATGCTGAACGACTGCCTTATCTTGTATTTCTTTTATTATGGGAGTGTGCTTTTAAAATGTTAAACATATTTAATTTTACTCATCAAGATATGAAAAATAATAAGTATTTAATAATGGAATTTATATGTAAGCATAAAGCAACTAATCTATATCACGTACACAAAAATCTTTTTCTAACCTTTAAATTGAGTTCCAAAAGAAACAAAAACAAAACGCGTATCTCACTGAATTCAAATTTATTCGTCTTGCAAAATTTAAATAAGACACTCACAAGATTATTAACCCACCGCTAGTTAACTTTAATATTATTTTCATGACAAAAAGAAAACAAATTTCTACACGAACTCATAATAAATTCATAAAATAAATTTTTGCAAACAAAAATAATTTACGGAAATTAGAAGACACCTTCAAGTTTCACAGCAGCTTCTTGTTAAGCTAACACTTTCAAGTTTTGCTAGTAAAAATATAAATTTTATACTTGATTTTATTTTAGAAAATAGCATTGAAACTAAGAAAACTTTTAAGCTGAAATAATTGTTGACACATTTTCTCTTTTACTATGCGATGAAACTTTTAAAGAGTCTTTCATTAAGTGCTTCCTATTTTTAGGTTTAAGCTTAACGAATTTAACCAATAATTACTTTTCCTGAATTATGGCCCGACCGAAAGGATATCAAGGATTTTATTTTTACTAAAAATTTTGCAATAAGCCACCATTAAAAACTTAATATCGTCGGCTCAGAGTGTAAAACTGCTAACTCGCTTCAACCAAATTTTACAGGAGAGACAAAATACTGTTAACATTTTATATACATAGCTTAATAGCCTAATAATATCCTAATACATTTAGTTTTTACGATATGTAGAGTTTCAAATTAAAGTAAATATTTTGGCCATGCGTCGTCTCTTCCTATTTCGAACGGCATTAAAATATAATATCTTATAAAAAGTCGAATTAGCAGGTTTGCACTGTAAGCCGGCGATATAAAAGCAGACAGACGACAGCGTTAATTTGCATTTACTGTCTTAATGCAAATTAACTTGTGAATTATCCCCATCCCAATGCGCATTAGATTTATCGTAAATGCACTACATGAGAGTGAATTAATCACCCCTATTCTGCGTTTCGATTACGTTCCCGCATTCAGTTACGCACGGATCGAAAAGAGGTATTCTGCCAAAAAACTGAATCGAAAGAAAAAGAAGAAGAGAAGAGTATGTTTAAACCTGCTGCTTTGCTTTGAAACGAGTGAAATAGGAACAGTAAAACTAAGCAATTTTGCAAAATTTTTAGCAAAAAGTTAAATTTAGTGCAAAAAACAATAATTTAACAATTAAAACAAATAATAATTAAATATTGTGAAAATTTTCATTAAATAAACTCTTGCAAATTTAAGTACAGAGAGTTAAAAAAAAACGGGATAAGCAAGAGGTATTTATGGCCAAACTTTTCCAGTCTGAAGAATCCTGTCGCGCCGGAGGTGATATTTTAATTTTTTACACATAATTGTAACACAAAAATAAAGTTTATTTGTTTAAATTTAATTAAATCCGTAGACAAAATCGTTTTTCGTTGCCATTAAATAGGTATGTGTCAACTGTTCTACCTGTAATAAACTAAATAAAAATCGCATTTCAGTACAGAAAAACAAAACAAACTGTTTAGTTCATTAATTAAACCTTCTTTCATTTAATACTTGCATTATTTTTTGCATTAATCACTTTTTAAAGCTAAATAAACAAAAATTTAAAACGCTCCGCCACTAAAATAACAACTTACAAAAACGTAGTTACGATCGAAATTCAGAATACATAGAATCGAAAGAGAAATCGAAGAACGGAACGCAGAATACCAAAGTTGCCAAACGGAGAAACTTTCGATTCGAATCTAAACACAGAATAAGGGTGAATACTGAATTTAGCTATATGATAACACCGTTCTAATATGGTAACACCGTCAATAATCAATTAAATGTTGGCAAATTGTTGACTGCGATTCAGTCAGGAAATATGATTTTCTTTTAATAGTTTTTAGAAAAAGAACAAAGAAATATTAAAATTCAGACACATTATATCCATTTTAATATTTCCAAGGACAATTATCGAAGTGTGTTGTACGAAAGGGATGCACAGATTTGTTTACTTGAGCAAATACTGTCGTCTGTCAGGGTAAACTTTTAATTCACATTAGTGAGATTTTAATGCAAATTAACGGTGTCGTCTGTCTACGCTATAACTCAAATTAATTTATGTTTATTACTCGTATTTCAGTATAATAAATTAATTTTGAGCCCTTTTGTATACAAAAGCACACACTTGGAATTTTTCAACATCGCAATAGTGTGTACTATGAATGGCGTTGCACAAATTTTTAGAATGACATCACAAAATGACAACCTCATCACAGGCCTTCTTAGCAGTCTAGTCCAAGTTTAGATTTAAGTTTCCGAAAGATTGTGGTAAAGCAGCGAACAGTGTTAAAGTTCCTTTTTAACTCCCGACTAAACTATAACACCCCCTATAAGTTTGTATGTAGTATGTGTCTGTGTATCTGTGTATCTGCGTGTCTGTCCATGTCCACGTACAGACCAAACGGCTGAACCGATATTTTCTAAATATATTCGGGGGTTTTAAAATTTTTAATTTTTGTTATTAAAACAATTAATAAAATAAGAAAATTGCTCCCTATTCTGCATTTTGATTACGTTTACGCATTCAGTTATGCAAAAATCGCAAAACGCTATTCCAACCAAATACTGAATATTAAGAAAAATATGTTCGGCTGAAAAGTCTCTCATAGATGGAAAATAATGCGTTAAATACCCATACAGTAAGAAGAAACAGAATTTGCTTTTAAGTTCCCGGCAATTCCCAAAAAAATCACAAAATCCCAAAAATGGGACTCATTGACAACCACGTTGCTACTTCCTATAAAGGCACAACATATGCCTTCATATAGATACAGTTAGTCACAAACACATTTTTAAGAAGTCTATGAGATACATATGGTCTAGTCACTCCGGCCATTTTTGTGCAACCATATTTTGAAAATGTTGCTTTGTAGATTATTTACAAATGAATCAATGAAATTAATGGCAATTTTAGATCAAAATTTTTCCATGTTGATTTTACATTGGTATTTTTTTCTATGTTTGCCATTCAGTTTTTATTAATGGCGTAGTTTTAAGTTGCCATCTGTCAATGGCGGGCTATTCAAAATTAAACGTCTTATTGAAACACCTTATATTTACGGCCAAACTATTCCAGTGTTCTGTTGCTATATATTAAATAAAAGTAATAAAATTAAAAAAAAAATACGAGTATAAAGAATATTAAGAAAATTTTCTATAGCATTTTTTTAACCGACTTCAAAAAAAGGAGGATGTTAACAATTCGTCTCTATTTTTTTTTGTGTGACTTTATAACTCGGTACATTTTAGACCGATTGTAGCTTCCCATTGGTCCCATTGTATAAAAAAAAGTGGACGGGTAACACGCCCACCTTTTTTATATTTAATTTTATGATATTCTACTTATTTGATTGCTGCGAAACCTATAAAACACCTTTGATTCTTTTAATTACACAATTTGAAAGTTGAAAAAAATGCGCGTGGTTGCACCCATTAAAATTTATTGTAATGAGACATTTTTAGATTTAGTTGAACTGTAGTGAATTTTAATCAGAATAATAATTTATTATAATATTTCATGCGGTTCTACTTAGCCAATTTTTATGAAACTTACCACACACCTTGAGCTCTAAAATAGACACAATCCTCCATTTGGGAGCATTAAAATTTAATATTTTATTTCAAGTGATTCTATTTTACCGATTTTTATAAGAGCTTTGAAAAACACACAATCTTGCATATAAAAAATTGGCGAAGGCACGCTCATTAAAATTCAATTTTATATTTCATGTACTTTCTCTCATCCTCTTGTGTCAGATCTTGGCACTGAAGTCGGATTTTTTTTTTTTTTTGGTTAGAAAGAATTATTTTAATTCACAAACTTATTGAAGCTAAACAAACAAATATCGAATGACGAAGTTTTGTCACTTAACTAACAACTTGCAAAGACGCAGGCTGCGTTCGTAATACAGAATACACTTAATTGTAAAAAAATTAAATTTAAGGCAGAATTAGTTTTTACTTTCTGTTCTGTTACGAATCAGCTGACTCATTTTTGTTTATAGAAATCTAATACAAGTACTTAGTTTTTCTTTTTCGTTCTGTTCTGTTTCGGTTCAACCTGTGAAAATAAAAAAATTGTTAAGTATTTGTAAGTGACAGCATAAAATAACGCTACAAGAACACTACCAGTCAATTGACTGCTCATTTGATCGGAAGTCATGCAGGAGATATTCATCAATGGGTAGAACAAAGTTTCTATCACATTGTTAAAGGCAAAATTAAAAATGTGATGGAAACTTTTGTGTACGTGTGATGTTGCATCTCTCTCTAACCAATGAATATAACATATAGTTGAACTGCTCACTCCAGTGCTTTTTACTAATCAATGATAGCATAAATATTACTCAAGTTTGACTGATCATAATTGACAAATATATCCCCCATAATTGAGTAATCAGCAAATATACTTTTTAATTTATTTTATTTGCTTTTTTATTATAAAACATAACTTTACAACTACACACGAAACTAACATTTTTAAAACAAAAAATACAAATAAACAAAAACAGCAAATAACTTCGGCAGTGTCTATCCCTCTTCACGCTTTTTCATCACCAACGATCCTTGCTCTTTACAA
Source organism: Tachina grossa (assembly GCA_949987645.1). Lineage (NCBI taxonomy): Eukaryota > Metazoa > Arthropoda > Insecta > Diptera > Tachinidae > Tachina > Tachina grossa. The sequence goes on along the minus strand of OX465278.1, from coordinate 43,337,349 downwards.
ATATCTAAAATTTTGAAAATAAATATATATATTAAATTAAATTTTGTAAATTTCTTTTATTCACTATTTTACTTATATTTCTAACACTTTTCACAGACAGAATGAATTGTATTACCGCCTTCTTCAACTCCTAAAGCATCTTGATCTTTCCAAATATCTAAAAATTGAAAAAGAAACGAATACATAAATATATATGTATGAATATTTTTAATTAAACTATAAAATTTCTTTTGTTCATTATTGTTTTTATCTTACTTTTTCAGAAACACCATAATTTTTTTTTCACTTTTATACATTTTAATTTTACAAACCGAACGAACTATAAATTATTTTCAGTAAAATTCAACATTTTCAAAATTTTGACATGTGTACATTAGACATTCCACTCTAGCATATATGTTAGAGTAGAGCAACTATAATAACTGTTGAATTGAATGTAAAATTGTTGCAAATGTGTTAGTAAAAAAATGTTGTTTGTGTTAGTTTCAGTCATTCATTTCTTGTAGGGAATAATAAAAATATTTTGAAATAATTAAAAAAATTAATTTTTAAAAGAAAAATAAAACTAACTATCTTGAACTTCAACAATAGACGATGCAAAACTCATCGCTTTAGTGGAAAATTGCGACCCTTGTGGTCAGAAACAGTTAATAAATTGCTACAGAAAAAGTAAGTACTCAAATTTAGAACCAGAACGGCACGGCACAGAACAGCAACAGAAAGTAAAGACTAAATAAGCCTTTAAGCTTTGTGCGGAATATTAAAGTTGCCAAACGGCAAAAAATTCAATTCAAGTTCTAATTCTCTTTAACAGTAATACAAAAAAGAAAAATAACAATAAAAAATAAGTACAAAAATGCGTATGCCTTTACGCTTGAGTGAGGGGCGGAAATAATTCAGCACCCTTTTATTTCTTTTCTGTTTAAATGCTCCATTCCCTTTTGGTTTGTATGTACGTCCAATTATATATATTTGGACACATTGACACATTTTTTCTAAAACATACATGTTGACTCAGTACTTTCCTTTTTGCTTTTCTTTTCTTTGCTTTTCTGTTTATCTTTGTTATTATTTTTTTATTGAACTAAATCTACTCAATGTTAATTTAAGTATAAACATATTTGATAGTTCACTAGAAAATAAAACGCATACATACACAGTCGCATTCTTGGAAGTGGTGTATGTATTTGTTTAATATAATTTATCATGATGTTTGTGTTTGCAATAAAATGTAAACGTCTCCTTTTAAACATTTTTATAAATGGCGACATTTTTCTATTATTCTATGAATAAGTTTAAAATTTTACCACAAATTCCCTTAAAAAAATAATAATAAAATAAGATAAAAATAAAAAAGAACCAAGATATGAACCAATATGTGTGTGGAACTTAGAGATTAAATTTTATTCCAATAAGGAAATCTTTCTTTATACAAATTTAAAAGCAAATGAGAAAATATTGGAAAAAAAGATCTTATTTCTTTTTCACTCAAACTTAATGGGACTTGTGTTCGATACCGCATAATTGCCTTCATTTTTGGTTTTGTTATTTACTATTAAACTGAGTTGAAATTAGAGCACAGTAAGAAAGAAAAAAATCAAACAAAAAACTTTTATCAATAACTTTGCCTTAGATAGTATCCCTACAAGAAATGACTGAAACTAACACAAACAACAATTTTTTACTAACACATTTGCAACAATTTTACATTCAATTCAACAGTTATTATAGTTGCTCTACTCTAACATATATGCTAGAGTGAAATGTCTAATGTACACATGTCAAAATTTTGAAAATGTTGAATTTTACTGAAAATAATTTATAGTTCGTTCGGTTTGTAAAATTAAAATGTAATATAAAAGTGAAAAAAAAAATTATGGTGTTTCTGAAAAAGTAAGATAAAAACAATAATGAACAAAAGAAATTTTATAGTTTAATTAAACATATTCATACATATATATGTATGTATTCGTTTCTTTTTAAATTTTTAGATATTTGGAAAGATCAAGATGCGTTATAGGAGTTGAAGAAGGCGGTAATACAATTCATTCTGTCTGTGAAAAGTGTTAAAAAAGATAAGTAAGATAGTGAATAAAAGAAATTCACAAGTTTAATTTAATATGTATATTTATTTAAAAAATTTTAGATATTTGTAAAGAGCAAGGATCGTTGGTGATGAAAAAGCGTGAAGAGGGATAGACACTGCCGAAGTTATTTGGTGTTTTTGTTTATTTGTATTTTTTGTTTTAAAAATGTTAGTTTCGTGTGTAGTTTAAAGTTATTTTTTATAATAAAAAAGCAAATAAAATAAATTAAAAAGTATATTTGCTGATTACTCAATTATGGGGGATATATTTGTCAATTATGATCAGTCAAACTTGAGTAATATTTATGCTATCATTGATTAGTAAAAAGCACCGGAGTGAGCAGTTCAACTATATGTTATATTCATTGGTTAGAGCGAGATGCAACATCACACTTACACAAAAGTTTCCATCACATTTTTTCTTTTGCCTTTAACTTTGTTCTACGCACTGATGAATATCTCCTGCATGACTTCCGATAAAATGAGCAGTCAATTGACTGGTAGTGTTCTTGTAGGGATGTAATTCAATACATTGAATCGTATAAAATGTTAACAGTGGTCTCGTGACAATGTTTTGCGATAAATGCTCATTTATTAGCTAATAAGTTTTTAATGTACTAGAAGTTTGCTTAACAAAGTAAAGGAAAAGGAAACTGACAACTATGAAAATTATCGCTTAATTTTTTTGTTTTTCTTTTATTGTTTTGTATTGTTTCTTGCACAAGTATTAGTTTAGAATCTTTTGAAAATATGATTTCATTATATATATATATATATATATATATATATATATATATATATATATATATATATATATATATATAATGAATTATATAATTATATAATATTGCCAGCTTTTAACCAGAACATGTTAAGGACATAATAAAAACTTTTCTTTTGCGATTTCTTTGATTTACTCTTATAAGACGATTTTTGAATTATGGCATAAGCAACACATTTTTTATTTATTTTTTATTTTTTTGTTGAGAAAATCAACTATTTAAGATAGCAAATAATAGATTTTGATCAAAAAAATGAATATTATGACGCTTAAGCGTTTTTGGCGGTTATGGCACGGTATTATGATAAGTTTACTCAAAAAAAGAAAAACTTTTTATATTTTCTAAGTACTTAATGCAAAACCCTCGCTTTGTAAATAGAAAGCGTTACTCTTAACTAAAAATCAAAGCATTCTTTTTATTATATATGTAGCTAGTAGGGTGATCGACTCGGTTTTTCAAGCGGTTTTAAAACCCGGTTTTTCACAATACGGTTGTCGGTTTTTTCAAAATGTTGGTTTTTCGAATGTCGAATTGTCCGGTTCTTTTACAATTTAAAAACCGGCTGAGTCGAATACTTTTCGATTTGTACATTTTGCGTGTTTTGTTGATTTTCGTAAGTATTTTTTTAGTGTAAAGGCTCTAAGCGTTTTTTGGAGCATGGCAACATTTATAGAAACATAAAATTTAATAGAAATTATTTTATGAGGTAATAGCAGAGGCGAATTTAATTGGCCTTGTGGTGTGCAGTGGATGTCAAAATACAGTTGCAAAAAGTGTTTCTTAGTTTTGTTGACATTTTGCTTCATATTTTATATAGCTGTAGATATCTACCTTGTCCATATATTCATATGTATATACCATTAAAGAATAAACTCTACATACAACCATCATTTTTTGGGGTTTTAGGAAACTTGGGAAGAAATTCAAAAAAGTTTGCCAATATTTAGGGTGCTAATAAACATGTTTATACAACAAATAAAAAATTTAAAAATAATTATGAAAACAACAACATAACAGACCATATTTGGATGCCATTTGTTGGCGGCTTGGTATCGGAAATCACAGCATTTCCAAACAAGTTGACGACATGAAAAATTTTGCACATATTTTTTCATGTATTTTATGCCTGTATGTATACCCTTTTTCTTAGGTATTTTGAATATTTTTGCTACTGTAGGTGTTATTATATTTTTTTTATAAACATATTTATTAGCACCCTAAATATTGACATATTTAATTTTTTGAATTTCTTCCCAAGTTTCCACAAACCCTAAAAATGGTGGTTGTATGTAGAGTTTATTCCTTAATGGTATATTATATATAAATATTTATGTACTATACATAAGTATATGAAGTTAATTTTTATGTTTTACCTTTAATTTTTGTATTGTTTTATAGTATTACATTAAATGTTAACCATATTTTTTAATGAAGCAATTTAAAATCAAAGCTTTTGTATAATAATTTTATTACTTAAAAAACCGGTTGACCGGTTTTTCCTGAATTGTAAAGACCGAAACCGGGTTTTTCATAATTTCAAATATTCAAACTATTCGAAAACCGGTTTCTGTAAAAAGTCGAATAATCGATCACCCTAGTAACTAGCTTAAGATACCAACAGACGACATGTTTTTCACATTGTAAAGGGTGTTTTTTATTGAGGTATAGAACTTTAAGTTAGCATCACTTTTTTAACTTGGAGCTATTTTGTCAGCTGTCAAGTGATTAATATTTAGTTTGGTTTGCCATTTTATCATGAACAGGTTGACAAAAGAACAACGCTTGCAAATCGTGCAAATTTATTTCGAAAATAATGGTTCAGTTCGCGAAGTTTACCGCAAGCTCCGTCCATTTTATGGTCGACATAATCGTCCATCAGAGCAATTAATTCGGTTATTCGGAATGGACCTGTCAATTGGCCACGAAGATCGTGTGATTGGACACCATTGGATTATTTTCTTTGGGGATATGTGAAGTCGCTCGTCTACGCCAACAAACCAGAAACGTTAGGGGACTTGGAAGCCAACATTCGTGGCGTTATTGCCAACATACGGCCCCATATGCTCGAAAAAGTGGTTGAAAATTGGACCTGTAGAATTGGCTTTATTCGAGCCAGCCGCGGCGGCCACATGCACGAAATCATATTTAAACATTAATGGCATAAAATTATCCTTCCAATAAAGCCAAATTGATGGACATTAAAACGATTTTTTTGTGTTTTATTTCAATTTGAAGTTCTATACCTACAAAAAAAACACCCTATATGTGCCAGAAATTACATATGTAAACGAAAAAATGTCGTGCGTTACCTTTAAAACATTGCTTGTGTAAAAAACACGACAAAAAACATAAGACATTATTTGAAATAGAGCGTGCTCTATTTTCTTATGTTAAACATACAGCTCCAAATGTCTATGTCATGCGAACAAATTCGTCGGATTATGTGCACTATCATTAGCCGTCTGAAAGAAGTATTTTGCAAGACAAATTAATTATATATTTTTTTTTTTTAATTTAACGGTGTCGTTTTATTAAAATAAGTCCAAAAATGTATAGATTTTTAGATACAACCTCAAAGTCTTGTTTAAAAAAGCAAAAATTAAAAAAGCAAATTTGCGTCGCCAGTACTACAGCGACGGAACAAAAAATATTTCGACGGCTGCAAGCCATTTATAAAACAAACTACGTGGATATTTATGTACTGAGGAAGAAGAAGTGATACTACATGTACGTTTGTGACCAAAAATTATAAACCTTATGTAAATTAACCAATATTGACAAGCATAAAGAAAAACATATGAGTCGAAAACTTAAAAAACACATGTAAAAAACATGTCGTCTGTTGGTACCTTTACCCGACAGACTTTGTACTGTCATAGCTGTGAATATTGAATTCACTCAAATTCGACAATTTATTTAAAGAAATAAAATCTAATAAAGAGAATAAGTACAAAAAGTAAATATTTTCACCCGTTTTACCCCGATTTTTTTTTTATCGGGATCTAATGCTTGTTTTGCAAAGATTTTTGTTTGAGGCTTTTGGACTTATTCACCCTTATTCCAGTTGTCGACATCGACGTCACTTTAATACAGTACCGAAAAATTGAGGCTTGTGAACGCGTTGTCGAAAACAACTGACGCCTTTTGGCAAGTTTGAGCTATTTTCTATACCTTAGGGAACGGACAAAATTATCCTCGAGAGCGAGTAAGCTTGCTCCAATTTTTTTGTATTGTGTTAAAGTAACCCCGATGTCGACAACTGGAATAAGGGTGATTATTTTTGCATATTGTGATTCGCAATAAAATATTAATTGCCTGAATTATAAAAAAATTTTAGTTTTATAAAAGGTTTATTAATCAAATTTCCATAAAAAAATTTTTTTATTAACCTCTTATAAAACAGAAATATTTTTTATGAATGAGGCAGTAAGAGTTTTACTATGTATGTATAAGCATATGAAGTTTTTTAGCTTATTTTAAAATCTTTTGGATTGAAGTCTGTTGACGCGTTCCAATTTTCTATATAAATTTTATGCTTCTCTTTAGCAGATATCAAGAGTAAAATTAATTATCACTTAGACTTCAATTAACGAACTGATTCGATTCGATAGTTTTTGAAAATAATTTAAAAATAAATGAGCTAAGCGATTAAATTCAAGCATTTCTGGTACAAAATAATTTATTACACTTAAACACGAAAAAAATAATAATTCTTGTATATCAGAGTCACCTTTATAAAATCTTAACTAAAATATTTTACGTGTTATAACTAAAACATTTAATACAATAAAATTTTTTTCTTTATTCTATTCATTAGAAATGAAAATAAATACTTTTTCCTTTCCTTTATACTCAAGGTAATATTTAGTATCTAGTGTAATAATAAAATAATAAAATCCTGAAGTTAACATCTACGCAAAGTTATTTTTTCATTGAAAATATAAATATGTAATTTTGCAGTAATAAAGTGATTTAAGCACATATTAAATATATAATTTGATTTTTATAAATTCGAAATATGTATTTGAAAGTGACAACACTGGAATATAAGCTTCTTACAGCCATCCCTAAACAAGGACGGAAAGCGGAACGTTTTTTTCCGCCGAGCTTTAACGCTGAAATGCCATACCTAAACAAAAGCGGCAACGTTATGTCAAAACGATAAAAACAGGGTTATGAAACAAATAAATAAAACAACCCTGATTATTTTAACAGCCGGACGGACGACATTGTTGTTTGTGATTTTGTTATTAATATTTGCTTACATAAATTTTGTTATTTAAATTAAAATAAAATAATAAATAATTTTGAAAAAATTAACTATTTAGAAGATTTGGAAAACTTGCTTGTGTTAAGCATGATGGTCAGCGTTGCCACATTTTTTTTCTCAAAAACCGTCAAGTCGAACAAAAAATCTCTTTTTCTCATTAAAAATCGTTTTTTTAGTGGTTTGACTCAAAGTATATTAATATGCATTGATTTTACTGAATTCAAATTCAGGAAAAATTTATTTTGCTTCAAATGAACTAACCCTACAAAAATAGTATCAGTCAATTGACCGGTCATTTGATCGGAAGTCATTCAGGATATGTTCGTCATTGCGTAGAACAAAGTTTCTATAACATTATTAAGGGCCAAATGAAAAATGTGATAGAGTTAAAAAATAAATTATTGAGGGTACGACAACGTTTTCCGGGTTCAGCTAGTATATATGTATATATAAATATAATTTGTTATTTTTTTTATTTTAAAAAGTCCATTCAAAATATACAGTAAATAAAATATTTAAAATTACAGATATAAATAAGCAAAAACAGAATAACCTAGGAGGTATCTAGCCCTCTTCGCACATTTTCACGGCCAACGCATCTTGGTTTTTACAAATATCTACAACTTTGAAAAGAAATATGTAAAGGGTCCGCCAGATAACTTTTTTTTTTTGAAAATGCTATAAAAAAAAATACTGAAGCTTCGGCTGTGTGGCACGTAGCGCCGTCCTGTTGAAACCAAATGTTGCCAATATCCTCCTTCAATTTTTGTGAACCAAAATTCGTTCAACATGCCCCGATAACGATCGCCATTGACTGTAACGGCCACTCCTTGCTCAATGGCCCAATTATGCCTCTGGACCAAAATCCGCACCAAACAGACTCGTTTTGGGTGCGTCGGCTTTTCGATGTATGCGTGCGGGTTTTCTGTGCCCCAAATGCGACAATTTTGCTTGAGCTTCATCTGAAAAGATGATTTTTTTTTTAGCAAAATCGGCATCTTCTGTAAGTTGATCGCAGGCCCACTCAGCGAAGCGAAAAAGCATTGGATGGTCAGTTGGCTCGTTCAGCGGAATGATAAAACTAATTATCTGTCAAATCAGACATGAGCTAAGTGTTACCATTCACGAAATAAGCACTAGTTGAAAAAAACTTTAGATGGCGGACCCTTTATATATTAAATTAAATTTGGTGAATTTATTTTATTCACTATTGTTTTTACTTGTCTTTTTCAACACTTGTAAATTTTAATTTTCACAGACAGAATGACGACCCATTTCACAATGTACAATTTAAAGCTAACAGGGACTTTAACGGCAAATTTTATATGAAGAACTGTCAGTTACAGTTCACGTTAACACTAAATAATATACTAAAAAATATACACTAAATAATATACTAACAGTTCCAAATATCATATTCATAAAAATCTTATTTTTAACAAAGAAATCTTTTAGTCTTTTTAACATCCCGAAAAACTTCGAAAATAAGATAAATCTTCACATATGGTAACGCTGATGATGGCAAACAAAAGGCAATTATTTTCTTTTGGAACTAACTTCATTGTGAAACGCTATGTCAAAATCGGATTTTCCAATAGCAAAGCGTTGCCGTCGCATTGCCGCCGCGTTATTTCGGTATGCTCCATACAAAATGTATGGACATGAGAACTTTTGACAGCTAAAAAACGCTTGCCGCTTTTGTTTAGGGATGGCTGTTATGATGCTGCTGCCATTTCAAAAATGAGTATGCACACGGCGACAATTTTTGCTAGCGCGGCAGTAGCCTGTGGTCGTGTATGTGTTTATTTGAACAATAAAAGACACAAATACGTACACACACATGCATACACTCTTTCGCTAAATCTCTCTTCGAGTATTTTTGTATTTTCCTTAAACGCTTGACCTCATTTTTCTATTTATAGTCGCAACCTATTGTAAATATATCATAACGCTTTCTTACAGTATCTTTTGTTCGTTGCTATTGTTACACAAGTGTTGATTTTTATGATCAAAAACAAATTATTTGATTTAACAAAACACTTAACCAATAGCAAAAACAAACTAAAAAATCATTATTATGTTATTAACCCTAAATATTAAAAAAATAAAATTGAATTGAAAACAAAATCGCTCTTGAAATCTTTTCAGCCAGTCAGAGTGGTTTTTATTTTTATTTTTTTTTTTTTTTTTTTTTGCTTTAGCGACTTTTAATTATTTGATAGGAAAAATAAAGGAAACACAAAAAATGATAAAATCGAAATATGAAAAACGTTCTACGTTCTGTATGGCAGAGATTGGTTTTTTTTCTTGCCCGCACAATATGTTTTGTGGTATCATGATGAAAAGTTAATCCAAGGCTGAGATCCACTGTTTCAAAACAAAAACAAAACAAAAACAAAAAAGAATAATAAAAGAGCTCAACAGAAATTTAAATCAAAACGAATACAACAGAAGAGAAAAAAAATTATAAACAGTCAGTCAGTCAGGGCTGATTAATATTTGACCCACATAGCTCAATAGTTTTAAGCGAAGAGGATTTTAGTACATGGTTTAATTAAATTATGTAAATTGGAGTTTTTTACCTTTAATTGAAAGACTTCTCAAGTCATACTAGACTAGTGACAGATGCTGAAGACAAGGCTAAATTCAAAAAGATCCAATATGTATAGAAGTCTGTGATTTTTGGTACAGATATGTACATATGTATATTTTTTTTTGAAACCCACATCATTATTTTCCGTAATTTTGTATTTAATTTTTAATCACAGAAAACCTAACATTAAAAATATACATACATATCGTTACCTTAATATAGAAATGCCCTGACACATTATTTTTTTGAAATCGAGATTTTTGTGTATTTCGCTAGAAGATACATTATCTGTATCGAAAAATGATAAAATTCCCATTTTAAAAAAATAATGAGTTAGGGCCTTTCTACATTAAGGTAACGATACACTATATGTTCATATAGACAACTTTATACCCTGATTAAGCATTTTATATTAAAAAAAACGTTGTTTGTAGTAAAAGGAAAATAATCCAAAACCAAAAAGCAAATACATTTAAGTATACTTAACAGTTTGGTTAAAAACACTCTTTTATATACTCGTACTATTAAATTTTCTTTGGTACAGGGAAACCATGCATTTCAATATAATTAACGAACCAACTGTTGCAAATGTACTTTTCTCTAAATGACACAAAAAAAGACTCAATTGTATGTACATTGAAATGAACTTTATTTTCAAGCGTAAAGCTGCTTTCGTGGAAAAAAATATTGCTTTGAATTTGCATTCACAGATCTAAAAGTTACAACACTAGCAAGAAGCAGCGTTGCCGTTTTGTTTACTTCTGATACAAATTTATAAGCGGAAATGACTCTACATTCTGCAATGTCACAACAAAAAATTATATGAAATTGATATTTCCTTTCATGAAAATGTAGTCAATAACAATTTTTATCGCTTCAAACTTTTCGAGTATTCATAATAGATAATACCCATTATGCAAAGAGGTCACACCAGTCACGTTTTCGAGAAAGAAACAATTTACTTAACCCTAATTATAGTGGACGTTAAAAAAATAAAATAAACCGGTAAGGCCGAGGAGTTTAATCTGGCACGCATGTGCCAAAAAAAAGCGTAACCACTAATTACTAATGAAAAACTGTTGAATTCAGACAGTTTCCAATCATGTTGGATTCTATAAAATTGTCTATTACTTACATATGTATGAAATTGTTTAACTTAATAAATACATGTCTGAGTCCAACAATTTTTCATTACTAATTAGTGGTTACGCTTTTTAGGCACATGCGTGCCAGATGTAAGCTCGATCTGAAACTGAGATTTGTGAGGCCACACCCCACACAGCCTTCTGATGACCATTCTAAACACAGCCTTCTGATGACCATTCGTGATCTTTCAGTGTCTATCTATTGTTATATGTATTTAATATAAATATACTTGGGAACTGCACCATTTTTTTATATTATAAATTTTGTATTTTTAAATTATAACAAAAATTGTGACTCACAAGGGAATTGTGTTGTAACAAAAAAAAAATTAAATATTTCTTTAGGAGAGCCGGTGCAGAATTTGAGACTAACTTGAATAAATATTTTTTTTTTTTTTTGGAGAATTTTATTACAACCTTCACATTGATAATATACGATATTTTGAACATTTTTGCACAAAAACCTATTTTTTTTGCTGATTTGAAAGTTTCTAAAGGTCTAGAAATTGAAATGTCAAAACTATTTTGCCATATAAAAATTGCAAATCAGTTCCCAAATGATTAATCTAAACACAGTTCTATCCTCAAAGTCCCATAAAATTGTACTTTTTCGACAAATAATTTTTTACAATAGATCATTTTAAAAGTCGTTTTACTGTTATACATCGCAATATAGTAATTTTATCACAATAAACTTTGAACTTAAAACATAATTTCTCGTTATGTAAAAAGCACTTGAAAGTTTAAATATTTATCACCTGAAACAAAAACAATTCTAAATTTATATGTATCTAAAGAGCAGAACACTAAACTTTATACAGTCAAAACCCGATAATTTGTAATCGCAAGGAACCGGCCATTTCTTACGAATTATAGGGGTTTTCGATTGAGCGGTGTTTCGATTTAACTGGGCTTAAATAAAACAAATACGAATTAACGGGGGTTTTCAATTTAATTACAAAAACGGTAAAAAAAACATATTTTTTCTCTTCAATTTCAATGGCTTAAAAAATTTGTTGTTTTTGTAACACCGACAGAGTTTTATGCGTGCGCTTTGACATTTTTCTTTATTATTCATTAGAAAACTGATGTTAAAAAAATAAACACACACACACAAGCAAAAGCAAAAACCAACGCCAAAAATTGTGGTAAACAAAAAATCATTCTTTCCACGTTTCTGTTGTTTTTATTGCGAATTATAAGTGGTAGTTAGCAAACAATTACGATTTATTAGAGGTAAAGAGGTTTTTATTTGAAAAAAAAAAAAATACGAATTAGAGAGGGGGCACAAAAAGTAAGGAAATTTTACGAATTAACGAGATTTTTTCAAGATACCGACAGTTTATTACGAATTATCGGGAATTGCGATTTATCGGGGTACGAATTATAGGGATTTGACTGTAATTTAAAAACAATATTTGAGTTGTTATGGTTTTCAAAAAAATACCCTTTAAGTTAAGTTTCTTGCAAACCCGATACATATGTATGAATAGATATTTAAAAAAAATTTATTTCAAAAGTAATTATCATCCAGTCATTCATATCCTTGTGTTAACAAATCATCATTATTTATATGATAAATAATCAATTCTGGCAACGCTGAAGCAACATCATTTCTCTCTATATCACTCTGTAATACAGAGTATGTGTACATGAGTATATACATACATAGATGTGTATGTATGGATATAACAGTTATACAAAACAGCGAGTGTTTTTAATGACTCAAAAGGAAGTGCATACAATAAGGCGTTAAGTAGTAACTTTGTTTAAAAATAAGTCAACATTAATGTTCCTAATTACTTTGCAAACAAGGATTTTAACAGTATTTCATTATTCCAACAACAAGACAAAAACTATTTTAAATATTTTTTAAATTAATTTAATAACAACAGAAAGGCAAATATATGTACACACATACATATATTTACAAGAGGACAGGAATAAGAGATAAGAATATTATATTAAATTATTATAATTATGTATGTATGTATAACATTCTAGGAAAATCCGTTTACATTTAAAGGCTTTTTGTATCCATTAAAGGAGACGGCATGAGACGGTGCAACACATACATATGTACATATATGACACTAACATTAATTATGATATTGGATGGATGTGTGTATGTCAGTAAATAAAGTAAAAGCTGTCTGTTTTTAAATTAAGCTTATCAATATATTAAAAATTTTATTTAAAAATATTTCATAATAAAATTCATATTTTCTTCCTTGAAAAGCCGCGTAGTTTGTACTTAGTTGTATGCCTCTGCATGTCTATGGTATAAGAGATTAATATAATTATTATAAACATTAGGGGACTTCTCTATTTAAAAAAAAACTACTATACCAAATATATTTATTTATACGACCGTCAGAGATTATTAAATGTCTTTAAATAATTTTAAACTATAGTTTTTCTTCTTTGTATCTACATATTATATGGATAAAGTTAATGAATATTTTAAGGAAATATAAACTAAAAATATATTTTATGAGATATCCTTTTACGGGCTATTATTACAACTTGACATTAGTTAAAGACAAGATTTTATCGGACGAATAAAAAATTTTTCATTATTACTACTTTACTTTAACCTAAAGTAAGTGACAATTTAAAGGCAATTTCATACCACCTGGTAGATTAAAATAAAGTTATAAAGTTATATATACATATATATATATATATATATATATATATATATATATATATATATATATATATATATATATATAAAACACCTAACGCACAAAACTCAGGCAAAATTCCTACAAGAAAGAATTAAGGTCTGCAATTAACATTGGTGTATATATTGGGTGGTTGAGAATCCATTTTTTTTATGTGAGTACATTCTGTAATTTAAAAGAAGAAAGAAAGCCATAAGAAATCATTTAATTAAGTACGCTGGCGGCCTTCGACGTCATTTGGGAACTACAAAAGGGAAACGCCATCAAACGGTTTGCTTAGGCTTTCTAAGTCTGGTTTAGTGGGCATTTTAAATAAAGTTGGCCTTGGGGAACTTCCTTCCCCTTTTTTAGTACAACCTAACTGGTGACACCTGAAAGATAATTTTAGATCAAATCTGATATAGATACTATGAGGGTTGCACGATAGTCAGCGGCGAATCTGAGATAGACATCGTAACAGGTGCTAGTATCAACATTAGGGATTCTAGTGATCCAGAAGGCCATAGAATCAGTGGCCAAGAATATAACAACATGCGAAGAGGTGACTCTTTACGTCAGCAGTCAGAAAGGGCTGAAAGCTTTGAAAGATCATTCCCTCAGATCGATGCAAGTTAATAAGCTATACCAGGGAGGGCATTCAACGACCGAGTGAAGAGCAATATTGCCAGTCTATGCTGTGTTCCCCGCTATTGTAATCTTAAGGCTTGTCAGTCAAAAATAGTTCGGTAAAATCGACTTTCAATTAGTTGGGTCTTATAGCCAAAGTTTGACCTAACAAGATCTGTACCTATATTCTGTAACTTTTTGCGAAAAAAAATATAATATTTATCGATATATTTATTCGTTTGCCGCAACGATAAGGTGATGTTGTAATTTTTTTTAAAAGCAGTAGCACTTAGGCAATGAATTCCTACTACTACTAATAAATGTTACCTTCTTTAGGAAAGGGATAGTGATGGAAAAGACAATTGGTGAAGCAAGATATAGAGAAAAGCTTCATTGTTTTACAACTCTACCTTTTACATTTTTTTTTTATTTCAAAGGCAGTGTCCCAGCGCATCTGGTGTCAATGAGGCGCATTAAATTTTCGAAGCTGCGCTTAGAAGCCATTTTTATTGGTAATTTTACTTTGCCTATGATTCTGCTATACAATACTGATGAAAGAATAGACTCTGATGTTACCTTAGGATTAGTATCCGCTGAAATTGGTACAGATCAGTGACCAGTGACTATGTCTTTATGACCTAAATTTTCCAACTACAACTGACATAAAAAGATGGCAAGGAATATGTGGTATTATTATTTCGGTCAACTCAACACTTAGTTTTAAACTGACGAGATCTGAACTTGCACTGGCTATAAAATAAAATGGATCTTAGACTCCCGATAGGATTTTTGATTAGTCATTGCTCGGTTAGAGCAATAATTGATTAATATATAGAGAGCTGACACGTCTAGTTTTTACAGGCTATGTGAGGATGAAAGAAGACGATTATTACTGGAACATATTATGTGCAATTACTAAGAGATACCGAGAAGTTTGCGCACAAGGATGGTTCTATATTAGAATCAGGTGATTTAACGGTGGGTAGTATGTACCTGGATTATCATCTTGTGAAGGAAAGGGTTGGAGGAACGTTTTTTCAGAGAGGATTCTCAATGCACCTAAAGATCTCTTAGTGGAAGTGATAAGGCAATACTTTTAATAATCTAACCTAACCTTACCAACATATTTTCCTTTTAAATATTCGGAACAACATTCTGTGTAGGATACAAAACTTAATTTTAAATATTAGAAACCACATTGTCTTAGAGAAGGACAAGTTATGATTTGAGAACTTAATTTTAGACAGAAACCTTACACACTGATTGGATACATGAAAAGCTTTTTCAGTCCTGTTAGAAAATGTCAAAATGATCACATTAAAGTTAGATTGTTCCAAAGGAATTTTAGAGAAATATGCATTACTTGTGAACAAGAGCAGCGGGTTACAATTTTTTCTCAGTAGTTCCCGAGGCTATTTTTGTTATATTCTGATCATAGAATAGAATATAATATGAGGAATATCTGGTCCAAAGACCGGCACTGCGACACCTGATCATACTCATACTACAGAGTAATCGACAATATCTTTGTAAATGTATTCGTGAAAGTACGAGTAGCCAAGGGAGTATTTTCTTCTGTAATTTTCATGTTCGACAAAATTAAATTTTACATCTTGCATTTTTATTTATGCACCTGCTCTGGCATAAAAGAGGCAAACATGTAAAGCACTTTATTATTTCATTAAATTTTAATTTTGTAAAATCACTCACACAATAATATTCCTTATGTTTAATTTAAACCAAGAAAGGAAAATAATAATAATATAAATTTAAGTGCAACTAGAGGTACACTAATTTATAATTAATTTGCAGGCTATAGTATTAAGTCTTCTTAAAAATGTTTTAAGAGAAATATGCAAAAAAATAGAATCTCAACTTCTTACCTTCACATTTTTTCTTTCATATTAAAAAAAAAAGCTTTACAATTTATTGTTTCCTGAAAAATTCATTTAAGCACTGTGATAATTATAGTGAAAACGGAAGGTTAAAAAAACTTTTAACGTGTATTCTTTCTTTTTCCATTCTGGCCGCCTTAACTTTTTTCGAATAAAATTGATTAAAAATGATAGTAAAGGCCACAACAATAATAACAACAAAAATAAGCAAAATACTGAGAAAGTAAATTAAAATCATCTTCAATTGCAATTAAATTAAAAAAATAATAATAATAATATTAAAAATGCAACGCTGTCTTGAAGATAAAGATAAATATTCTGCACAAAATATATGAAATTAAAAAGAAAACTTGAGACAAAATAAATATAACTTGGCAATCAATGAATTTAACCATATTATTTTATAAGAAAAAGCTTGCACTGAACTTGGTACGAACTAGTGAACGAGCGAGTTCGATCCAAGTCTGGCTTACACAGAAAAATCATGGAAATAATTTTAATAGTCAAATTGCTTGAATCAATAAAGAAGTTCAGATCATCAGAAATTCAAAATAGATTATTATCAATTAAAAATTAAATTAAATTAAAATTAAAATTACATTGCATTAATTAAATTCTTAATTGATGAATACTTCTTTCGAAGTATAAAAGCTACGGGAAAACAGTTCAGGCTTTGAGAGAAGTGCTTGTGTAGATTTATATATCTGCAGTTCCACAAATCACTTACTTTCTAACCGACTTCAAAAAAAGGAGGAGGTTCTCAATTCTTCTCTATTTTTTCTTAAAATTGTTACTTCGTAACTCGCTACAGTTTAGACCGACTGTAAAAATAATTTTTTGTCCAAGAGGGTATAGCTTGCAATTGGTCCCATTGTAAAAACGTGGGCGGGGACACGCCTACAATTTTTTTATTTAACTTTGTGATTATTTGATTGCTGCAAAACCTAGCCAACACCTTTCGTTCTTGTAATTGCACAATGTTAAAGTTCAAAAAATGGGCGGGGCTACTCCCATAAAAATTTATTATTATATTTCATGTGGTTCTACTTGATCGATTTTTACGGAACTTACCACACACTTTGAGCTCTAAAATAGACACAATCATCCATCAAAAAAAAGTGGGCGAAGTCACGCCTATTAAAATTTACTTTTGTATTTTACGTACTTCTTCTCAACTAACAGGTTTTAAAATTTTTTTATTTTGTTTGAGAGAGTTTACTTCCAGTTTGTTTGGTCCCATAAATTTTTTTCGAAAATGTTTTATGAGATCATTGTATTGAAGTCGGTTTTGTTGGCAGCATTATTGCTACAACAATTGAACGTCCTTAATGTGAAGAAGCTGTGATTTCAGCAGGATGGCGCATACAGAACAAATTTAATTTGGTCTTTTGAAATAACCACTCGGTGAACGAATAATACTGCCTATGTCACCAGTAAATTGTTCTTAAAAATCATTAAATTTCACACCTCTGGAAGATTTTTTTGTCGGAATATGTTAGGTATCTGGTTTACGCCGACAATCTTCGTATGGAATCGTTAACTACGTTTACACTACCATACATACTCCAGTGTAACTAAAAGTAAGTGAAAATCCGACTTCAGCTAGCAGAGCTGAAATCATCAAAATAAATTCTGCGGCAATGTGGAGTTTAGTTTCATAGCAAACAAGAAACCTTTTTTTTGAGATTTAGGTCTATTACCTCAAAAGCTCTACAAACGATCTTTGAACTTCGCGTGGAAAAAATATGTATATTCAATAAAACTAAAAGATTATTTTAACCTTTCAAAAAATATTTAGCATAACTTTGTGTCTGTCGCAGCTGAAAATTTATACAGTAAACTCGCGATAATGTGAACGATTAAGAAGTCATTACTGTTCGTGCTATCTAATTTGTTCACAATTGCAAGTGGAAAAATATTTAGTGCTTATACATATTTAAATTTAATTGAACTAGAATTAATTTTAATCAGGAATAATTTTCTTAATTGGTCTTAAGTTCAGTACTTTCAATTCTTATATAATAAAATGCTTTTATTAATTAATGTGTTTTTATAAAGAAGACAAGAAAAATTAAATAAGACTTTAGCTGGGGCAAATGCCGACATTTTTCTGTGCCAACACGCACTTCATCAGCAGAAATTAATTATTAACATCAGGTGTGTAACGAGCTGATTTGATCATGGTTTTGCAGTTTGAGATTATGGCATTCGATATTCATATATTATTACATTTTTCGATAGCGAATGCCATAATCTCAAACTAAAAAACGTGATCGAATCTGCTTCACAGAAAAAACCAAATTTCGTTTTCAGTAACCAAATTCATTGAATCAGTAAATATTTTGTATGAATGCGGACCTACAAAGAAATTTGTAGATTCTAATAAAAATTTTGTAAAAATTTTACTGGAAAAAAATTTTTATTTTTAGTTAACTTATTATGGCATTAGAGAAAAAATTTAACTGAAATTCAAAATATTTTCAGTCAAATGTATTAATAGGAACAGAAAAAATTTTTGCAGATTTTTTTTTGTATTATTCAGCAATTTTTTTTTTATAATTTACAAACACATTCACTAAAATTTTTCGTATTATCAGAAAATAAATTAACTGAATCAATAACAATTCTTACCAAATTAAAAAGAAAAAATTAGTAAAAGTTTTATTTGAAAAAAAAATAACTGAATCAAATAAAAGGTTCAACTATTTTTTTTTTACTTTCAAAAATTGGCTTGTTTTTATGGTTAAGCATTTCGTTCCCACTTTTGAAACTCGTCAGTAGACTTCAACCCAAAAATTTTTTGAATTTAGCTAACAAACTCCGTATGTTTATAGCAAGGTTGGCAAACGGTATCGTAAAAATACCGATACCGATTCAAATACCGTTAAAATTAGGTACCGGTATCAATACCGATACCGAAACTGATTTCGGTTAGAAAATACCGGTATCGACAATACCGTTTATGTCTATACCGGTACGTACCAGTATACCGATTTCCGTAAAGAAAAATTACAAAACTTAATTTCAATTAACTTTTTTGAAATTAATTACAGAAACAAAATATCCCCCTTTGGACGTTCTTATTCAGCTCTATTCTTACTACTTTTTATCGACAACAAAGTGTAAGCACACCATAATCAAACACATATGTACATATGTATAAACTAGAGCTTTTCTTTTCCCGGACTTTTTCATTTCCCGAGAAAGCAGGAACGACTTTTCGGCTTCCCGGGAAATTTCCGCCCAGTGCAAAACAATACAAAATATTTTTAATTTCATTATTTCAACAAAAAAAAATTATAATTCATGAGATCGATTAAATAAAACGTTTTATAAGCACATTAGTAAAAAAAAAATATCATTTGAGTTCTTTAAATAATAGTAGTGCATATGTATATACCAATATTATATGTAAATGCCAAAAAAAATTATTTATTTATTTATTGATACATATTATACAAAGTAAATTTGTATAATATGGTGTTGAACAAACATGGGTGGAGTAACAAGGCCATACGCCAAGGATGTTATTAACAGTATTTTAAAAAAGTTTTGTGACTGACTGTACACGACGTATGCCTTCACATAGGAAGTAGCAACGTGGTTTTTAAAGAAATTTCACGAAAAAACCGCAAGATTATACGGACGAAAAACTCTTGAAGGCCAAACAATACACACAAGCCTGAAAGCACTTAAAAAATATATTATTAAATATATATTACAAAATATTTCTTTGAAAATAAGACTTTAGTACAGAACAGTAATGCAACGAATGTCAATTTTTGATATTCGCGAATACGAATATTTGAAACGATATTTGCGAATACGAATATTTAATGTGAAATTTATAGACATTAAATTAGGGTTCTATTTACGCCTGCAATATGAAATATTAAAATATTGTTATGAAAAAGAACTTCATACTCCTCTTGGCGCACTTTAAAGTTAATGAAACTACCCAAAAATTTCAATGATCGTCAGTAAATAATATTAATAATAATAATAATATAAATTCAAGGGATTCGTACAAACTAATATTTTTATCCATTTATTTAAATTCGGTTTAGGATTTCTGCATTTATTTATTTAATTTTTTGGAAAAATATTCGTATTCGCCTGAATTTGACGAATACGAATATATAAAAATGGCCGAATATTCGGCCATTCTAATACGAATATTCGTGCATCACAAGTACAGAATAAGCATTATTAGAATCGTTTCTTTTTACCAAAGAGAATCTGAAATTATTTTTTTATATTTCTTTTATTTCCTTGCACATTTCTGTTTTTACTTTTATCAATTGTAGAATTAAATTTTGAACGTCGCGTTCTGCTTATTGCAAATAAAGGCCTCTTAGTCTCAGAGCACATGTGTGCCAGATGTAAACTCGGCCTTAATTGTTGTAAAGTTTTAGCTATTGTGCTAGTGCCATGACTTTATTATTGCGCCATCGCATTCATAAAATGAATAACGACACTCATCAAGTTGTCATAATATCAAAAAATCCCGGCAATTCCCGCATATTTTCCGGGAAATACCGTTTGAAAAATAATAGTATAAACGTTTATAACCAGGCTGCCCAGAGAAGCGTCAGAGTGCCGAAAATCAAACGGCTTTTTATAGAAATGAATACACATATGCTTATACGTTACTTTCGGTTTTCTCTCTGTGGGCAGCTCTGATCTAAACATACTTATGCATGTATGTATGTTTATACAAACATACAAGTTTACACTACACTTGTGTAAATAATCTTTGCAAGATATAAAACTTAGTTTTTTTATGTTACTGTTTACTAAAGACTTTATGTAAAATTACTTACTTTTAACTTAATAAAAAGAGGTTTTTTGCTATATACACTGTATGAATTAATAAACTTCACAGTAATAGCGGTATACCGGTATTTTAAACTCGATAAGGGTATGTACCGGTAATACCGATACCGAAATAAAAAAAAATACCGTTACCGTTACCGATACCGAAATTTTTAAAATAATTGTACCGGTACCAATACCGATACCGTTATTTGTTTCGGTTTCCAACCTTGGTTTATAGTAAGACTCTTAATACTATATTGAGAATCACAATATACAAACATAATAAGTTTGAAAACCGCAAACAAAAATCTTTAAAAAAAAAAAAAAATAATTTTCAGAAAACAAATTAAAAAAAAATTAGACAAATTTTTTTTTTACAGAATATAAAAATAAATTTAACTGAAAATAACAAATTTAAATATAAAATAACAAAAATTAAAAATTTCAAAAACCCCCGAATTTTTCAGAAAAGATGTTATATCTTCTAAACGGCCGATTCTCTTCAAACATAGCTAAGAACCCTCTCGATCAAGTCATCTTTGAAACAAAAAAAACTAAATGAAAATCGGTCCAGCCGTTTGGCCTTTACGTGGACACGGACTGACACACAGATACACAGACACACACTACAAACTTATAACATCCCTTTTTTTAGTCGGGGGTTAAAAAAGAATCTAAATTTTTTTTACAAATTTTATTTTATATAGATAATTTTCGTTCTATACAGTTTTTTTACATAAAATAGAATTGGAACAAATAATTTACTGGAACAGTAAAAAATATTTACTGAAACTAAATTATATTTCAAAACACACGTTTGTTTGAAAATTTTTTGAGAATAATTTTTTCTGTGTTGTTATCGAAAGCGACGATTAGACCCCAGCTATTTAACATGAGTTTTTATTGAAATGAAGTATGAGAAATGATTTTATTGTCTATACAATTATAGATTTACCATTTGTAAATGCATTTGTAAGTATAATTATTCGTGTCTGTCACGACTTTCGAACGTTTTCAATTAGAATGAAACTTTCCGAATCGCAAAAAAAAGATTTGGTGTCTGAATACTTCCGAATATTTTTGCAAAATTGGTTGCTTATGTGGGCATGTTTTTCATGTCCCCTTTTCTATGTATTAAAACCAAATACATATATATATATATTGGTTTAAATTTCCGAATTAGGTAGATGAGATATCAAGCCTAATTTTAAAAAAGATTTCGTTTAAATTAAATTAATTTTAATGTGGAAAAAAGGCGATTCTAGTTACTTTCACATTGCTTGGTGCAGTCGAAAGTAAAACGAAAAATTATTCGGAAGTGAATGTCAGGACACCAAAATATGCGGAAGAGATTCACTTTCATACGGATGTGAAGTCATGACAGATACGACTAACTTTCTATTGTTTCGTTTTTAGGATTCCGTACACCAAAGGTCATAAGGAACCCTATTGTTTTCGCTACGATATTGGTGAGTCTATCTGTCTATCACAGGCTATTTTCCAGGGACCTAGAATTTTCACAGAAAATGTAAAACTTTAGCCACACATAACAAAAAATATATGACACTTAAAAATTCAAAATGTGTTCTAAAGCGAGCAAAGAAAAATTTTAAAACCCTAATGCAATATACAAATAATTATATTTAAAAACATAAAATTTTCAAAGTTTGTGTATTTTTATGCAGACTGTTTAGGCTAAAGTTCGTATAGTATTACATATGTAGTGTCCGTACGGGGCGATCCTAAGTCATAATGAATTTATTGATGTGTAAACATCTATACGCTAGGGGGTAAAAATCTTTTGATTTTGATTTCTTTGCATTGTCAAATCGGTGTGAGCTATGTATGAGATTATTAGTGTTGGAAAGAAGCAATACCAAGCAGAGAAACAAGTCGACCGGCTCGAAGCCGACGGTGCACCGCCGCCGGTTATTTTTCTGTATATTTCCGTACACCAAAGGTGAAAATGAACCGTAAGAGCTAGGGACTTGAAATTTGGACACAAGGTGTACACATTTGGCCACTACAACAAATAATAAAAACAGTTAAAAATTAAAGGGTGTTCCAAAACCAGCAACGAAAAATTTAAAAATCCCATGTAATATATATACAATTGTATGTACATATATACACTTGAAATTTTAAAAGTTAGTGTATTTTTATACAGACTACAACAATTAACACTAAATTGAAAAAATTTAAATCAATGGGTGTTCCATCAGTTTATGCAATTTTGACAACTTGCTGTATCTTGGAAACCGTAAGAGCAAAACTCTTGAAGTTTTTAAAACGGTAAAACTAAAAAATCAAAAAAGTATAAAATAAACAAATATAAAAAAATCACAAAAAACAAAAAAAAAAATCGCCAAAACAAAAAAAAGCATCAAACTAAAAAAAATTTCTAGGACTAAAATAAATCGCGAAAAACCCGAAAAATCGCCAAAATGAAAAAAATCCTTAAACAAAAAAATCGTCAATATGAAAAAATCGCCTAAATAAAAAACCCCAAAAACAGAAAAAATCGCCAAAATGAAAAAAACCCCAAAAAACAGAAAAAATCGTTAAAATTAAAAAAATTGCGAAAATTAAAAAAACCCAAAAAGAGAAAAAAAACGCCAAAATGAGAAAAAAGCGATAAAACTGAAAAAAATCGTTTAAACTGAAAAAACTTAAAAAAGGAAGAAAGCTAAATCAAAAAAAAATGATCAAAACCGAATGTGCGCGAGTCAAAGTCGCACTTTACTGAATTTATTTTAATTGCAATGCGTACACAACAACAAGAACAGCAACAACTAAACGATGAATTAAACAGGAATTAAAAATTAAAAAGTAAAAGTAAAGGCATTTACCATAGATGAGCAGTGCAGTACCACTAAAGTTGCAGTAAAAACAATAAAAAATGTTTAACAAGTAAATTTTTACTGATTACTAAAATTTTTTTCTACAATTTTTATAAATTGCCTAAATGATTTGTTATATGATGAGGTGCATTGAATTTTCAGTAATCAGTAATGCCCGTATTCATAATGAAATTCTACCAAGTGGCTAAATGTTTTTCATACAAAAGTTTCAAAATTTGAATGAAAAAACTTTGCCACTTGCTACAATTTTATTATGTTTACGGCCCTACGATTTTACTGGTAATGCAAACTAAATTTCATTAGCAGTAAAAATTTACTGAATTTTTTTAGTAATCAGTAAATTTACTGCTTACTGCAATTTTGAATGCAGTACATATACATATACTGCAGTGTGCCCATTTACTAACCAAATAAGTTTAATAAAACAAACAAAAACCAACAAATTCATATGTATTTACAATATTGAAAGTTTTGATACTTTTAATTAATTAATTTAAAAAAAGATACTAAAAGCATATGTACTTTCAACTTAAAAAAATTTTCATTACTAAATGTTTACACATCTCCTCTGTGATCGGACTCACATTGCTTTTTTTTAATCTACTTTTACACAAAGCTTTTGCTAGGAAGTTTTCTTAAAGAAGCTACGGTATTATAATTTTTTTATCAAATCTTAAAATCGAAGTTAATCCGCTGTTTTATATATTAGGCAGTCGAGTCGTGTATAAAATTTGTATGAAAATCAGTAAGAAAAATGAGTGCTTTTCACAAAAATCTTCAACTCAAGTCAAATGTTTGAATTATTAAAACAGAGGGTAAATCCTCCATAATTACTTTGCAGTTAACAAATTAATGTTTTTTTATACAAAAACCGCAAAATTACTGAAAATTATCGCTCCAACCGATAGCTAATTTAAGTTTTATTATAAAATATTTTTTACGCTTTTAAACATTTTTGCAGGCTTGTAATAACACATACACCTACATATGCACACCCACAAATATACAAACACTGAGTAAAGTGTTTGAATACCCTCAGCTTTTCTACGCATTATACATTTTTAATTTGTGTTATTTTTTGCTGTTTCCTTTCTTTGCTCCATTTTCCAAAAAAAAAAAAAAAAACAGAGAAAGGCGGTCGGTCGTTCGGTCAGCTTTCAAAAGCTGCAAAAGATTGTGCCTGATAAAAATAATTCATATTTTGCACTTAAACACCAAAATATAAATTCTGTTTCGGTTTCCTTTGGTTTCCTTTGCAAGTTTTAAGTAACAGATTTTAAATAATCAGATTTCTTTTATACACTCAAAAAAAAAAAAGACATGTACTGTTAGTAAGAAAAAACAATTTCTAAATTTAAGTAAAAAAAATTTTTTAAGTAATTGTTTCTGAGATCAAGCAAATTTTTACAAAAATTTAGTAAAAATTACTTAATATGACTAAAATATAAAGGCGCATACTCATAGTCAAAACAAAGTATACTTTTATGTATTTAAAACCAGTATTACCATACAAAATACTGGTTTTAAATTCTTAAAGTATACTTTGTTTTGACTATGAGTATGCCCCAAATAGTTCATGTCTTTAAAAGCAGTTCATAATTGAACACATTTAGTTTCTTAAATTTGAGAAAGTGTTCCTTTTCTTTGGGAAAATATTTTTTTAAATATAAGAATATCTGGATTCGATTTGGAAAAATGTTTTCATAAAAACAATTTAATTGTATGTTAGTTCAAATAATAAGGTCTAGTAAATCTTTTACTCTATATTAGTTCATGAAATTGAACATACTTAAAAGCTGTTAATGATTGTACCAAGTTTAAGTTTATACTTTTTCTAAGTGCTGATAAATTTTCCTGGAATCAAATAAAAGCATTTCTAAAATCTATTTTTGGTTCATCACTTTTTAGTTTCTAAGAAAATTTTCCACAAATCTAAATAAGATAAAACTGAAAAAAGAGTATATAACTTTCTTTAGTTGAGGAAAAATGTTCTCTGTTTACAAGAAGTGATATACTAAAACGAAAGCAATATTTTCTCAAAAATAGTTCAGATAAATTTAAAGGAAACGAACTAGAACCTATAAAAAATACTGGATTTTAGAGAATTATTTACTAAATATTTGGAAATGTTGCAAATGTTTTCTAACGATAAGTATTTCATATATTTAAAAATTTCAAAATTCAAACTGGGAGTATACAAAATATGTCTAAATTTAAGTCCTAATATGAATTCATTATTTGTTTTTTTTTTCGTAAATTTGTATTTAGAAACCAGAAATCGGTTCAAAAATTAACTTCACTGATTGAAAATTTACAAGATAGTTGTTTTATATGAACTGGATTATAGTATATAATATACAAAATTTCAGTATATAGTAACCCAGAAATCTGAAACTTTTATCTTGCGTTTAGGAATTTATTTCACTAAATCGAGTTAAGAATTAAACTCTCATATTGGAAAAACTTACAAAAATCAAGAACTTATGTAGACTTGCTTATATGTAGTATATTTTTCCTAAACCTCTGTTTATATTAAACTAAAATTCAGAAAAAGTTTTATTAGAGTTCAGTAGTTTTTTTTACTAATTTGCATTAATTAATTAACTCAATAAAACGAAGAATATAATAAGTTGCAGTTATTTTGTTCACCTTTTTTTTTACATATTTCTTCCTTATTTATGGTAAATAGTATACAAAAAATTAAAAGCATTCTTATTGGAAATTAGCAACTTTTCATCCTAAATTGTATTAAATGTTAAACTAAAAATTAAAATACCTTTACTAGAACTTAGGAACTCTTTTCTTAAGTTTGAGTTTATGTTATATTCTTACTTAGTATATCTGAACCTGAAAATTGGAGATATTTTTCAAAATTAAGTTAAAAGATGATTATCTTTTGAACTTAAAAGCAGAAAAATATTTCTCCATTTTTAAGATATTCCCAAATTTATCTCAAATATTCGTTTAGGATATTTGAACTTATTTTAAGAAAGTATTCAGCATTACATTGTAGTAAATATCTTATTCTGGTTAAGTAAAATTTCCAAATGGAAAAGAAATTTTAATTTTTCAAAATGTAGTAAATTTTTACTGAATTCCTGTAAAAAACGGCTTTGGCGCCATACGACAGCCAAGATGAACTTAAATTTAGAAAATTTTCCAAAATTTTAGTTCATTTTTTTTTGAGTGTAATGAAAAATGAGGCAATTAAATGCAGTATCTGCGTACATTAAATATGTATACATATAATTTCATACCATAACCATAAAAAATATAACAACGTTGTGCTTTAAATTATTAATGTATTCGTTTAATGTTTGTACGTGACAAAAAATGAATGACATTTTAATTTGTTTTTTTTTTTTTTTTGTCAATTAACCAAGAGAGATGTAATATAACAGTCTATGCAACGGCATGAAATAATTAACACTCTTAAAGATTTAAATTTATATTTATACATGTACATATGTATATATTTCATATATACATTTATACATTGTTCTGATTGTTAACATTTAATAGGCTTTAAAAATTATTAAAAAAGATTCAAATTAATTAGAACGTGAAATTTATAAAAAAAAGCACAATTGTGAACAGATTTGCCTAGAATTGCTCGTAAATAATTGATAACAGACCTTTATTACGTACGGGTAATAATAATAAATTCAGTAAAGTGTGACTTTGATTCGCGCACGAAAGGTTCCGTACGGACACTAGATATTGTTACGTTTTTCTCTCTATAAAAACCCTTTTCCGTGGACCCGAAGATTTGCAAATGAATACAAGAGCCGAGTGTAGTAATTAGGGTTAAGAATGATACAAGTTTTATTTACAAATACACTTAAACTAAATTACTCAATAGCTTAAATACACTAATACAACTTAAACTAATAAATTACACACTAATATTCACAACTGGTTACCACTACGCCTTCCTCGCTGTAGTTTACGCACGTCTCTTAGCTGGCTGCGCAAGTATTCACGTGACACCTCTTTGTCCGCTGTTCGTCACACACGGCACTCACAATGCCGACCCTCACAGTTGATACACCAATAAAGACTCACTGGATTTACTTACCCCCTTACACACGGCTATTCGCTGCGCTGTTCCCTTTACTCCAGTCGATACGATACACTCCACAATAATCTAGATTCTTCGACAGACTGAGAAGTCACTATAGACTGTCCTATAGTTTCTCCTTTTCCCAACTCACGTGTTGTAAAGCACGGACTGCTCTTATATCACTCACTACTGTATCGCAGACTATTATTAATTCACAAATTAATTATCAACTAACTTGTTCACTCGTAACTGATTGACTTGTTCGCAACTGCAACTCGTTCACAACACAACAATAACTGACTCACAACTAACTCGCAACTAACTAATGGCGCTTTCTTTTCTGAAAAAAAATTTAACATTTTTTTACTTTTTATTAAAAAAAATACAACTTAGCGTTCGTTGAAAGAAAAAATTTAAGCTCGCAAGGATTGATACAATAATTTCTAATAAAATGTATATTTCAGAAAATCATTTTATTGCGAATTTTCATTAAAAAGTGTAACAAGTGTAACATTTTTTTCCAGAAAAGAAAATGCCATAACTCATTGGATGCGTCACCTCGTTTTATATTTCACACCAACACCACCAGAAGTTTCAAGCAATGTCTAGACGATCATTATCATCTTATATGCTGCCTAATTAAGTTCATGTGGTAACTATGTACATACATGTGTATATGCATACGTGTGTACATCATTAACTAAGCAATACACGGTGGTTGTTTATCTTTTGCTTTTCGTTTGAATTGGCATGTATGTATGTGTGTACATATGTGAATCTTCTCAATAAGCAGACGCTTTTTGTTGTTGCTTTTGCTTGTTTACGTTTAATGCTGCACGTGCTTATTAAGTTGTTTGCTACTATTCTAGATTATTCGTTACATTGACCCTGTAGGAATATTTTCGCGTAACACTTACATTAATCCTGTTGGAATATTTTTGTGTAATGCTGCTTAAACCTGTCGACGGCTATTTTCGTAACAATATACTATACGAATTTTGAAATGTTTTCGTTTTTGAGATTTTTCGTTTTTTTTTAGTTTGACGTGTATTTTTCGTTTTTGGCGTTTTTTCGGTTCTGGCGATTTTTTTTGTTTTAACAATTTTTTTGTTTTAGCGATTTTTTTGTTTAGTTTTAGCAATTTTTTTTATTTTTGGCGCTTTTTTTAGTTTTGACGATTTTGTCATTTTGACGATTTTTTCGGTTTTGGCGTTTTTTCAGTTTTGCAATTTTTTCGGGTTTTGGCGATTTATTTTAGTTTTAAAGATTTTTTTTAGTTTTGATGCTTTTTTTCGTTTTGGCGATTTTTTCGCTTTTTGGCCATTTTTGTCTGCTTTTGGCGATTTTTTGGGTTGGGCGATTTTATAATTTATGAATTTTTTTAGTTCGAAAATTTCAAGAGTTTGCCTCTTACGGTTTCCAAGATACAGCAAGTCGTCAAAATACCATTAACTGATAGAACCAGTGTTGCCAGAAGTAGGAGAAAATCCCTACAGGTATTTTTGATACTAAAATAGAAGTGTAGGGAAAATCAGACAGATTTATGCAAACATAACGTTTTTTAGTAATATTTTATTTTTCAAAACGCTTCAAAAATTTTATTTTTGCTAAAATCACTTTAAAATATATTTCAAGAGTTGTTTGTATGTATATGCCAAGGCGAATTCATATACCAGCTGGTGTCAAGCCTGCAACAATAAAATCTGCCTAGGACTTTATTGCAATGAAAATTGACAAATCAAACTTCCTAAAAATTTTATTGCCAAACTTCCTAAAAAAACAGCTGTTTACTTGGCACCACCAGCCACATGAATTCGCCTTGATATATGCTTGTTCTAATATATAACTTAATGTTGAAAAGATGAATTGAATTTATCCTTTAAAATTTTATTTGAAAAGAACTATTCATATTAATTTTTGAAAAATCTTATGTTGTTTTGCGTGTGTACGCATTATTTTTTCTTAGTTTTTTACTTATTTTTTGCCAAAGCTTTAATAAACATAATATGTTATTTTTTAGTTAATTTTAATTATTATTCAAACTCCATTTGTTTCTATATTTGTGATTTGAACGGGCTAAAGTTCGTATCGCTTTTTAAGCCAAATTACATGTGATAATTATTAATGAACAAATAACACCAAAGTCTGTTGTAAATATTCTGACTAACAACACATAGTTGAACGGAACAGCCAGCCGTTTTCGAAGGCCACTAAACCTTCATCATCAGCGTTCTTTTGTGTTTGGTCCACTGTGTGTGGTGTCAGTTGATGTAGATTTCTGCTTTATATACTTAGCATTTTATTGCAAATGGAATATGTGAATTGTTTTGATTCATCGTATTTCAATTTGCTGAAAGCTTTTTTGTATTGTAAGCTCAATTTTACCATCACTATATTTACAACAGTCTTACCATTGTCGTTTTGTTCTTTTTACTAATTATACACATGTTACTTAATTTGCTTATTTTTTATATGTTATTAATATATATTATATATTTTTTAAAACTAATGGTTTTAATGACAAAAATGCGTAGGGATTTTTGTAGGGGAATTTTTTTCAACGTGTAGGGAAAATATGGATTTTTTTTAGCATGTGCAGGTATTTTTTTTGAGAAATATACTGGCAACACTGGAAAGAACACTCTTTAATTTTGGTTTTTTTTTTAATTTAAGGATTAATTGTAGTAAATCTGTAATCTGTATAAAAATATACAAACTTTGAAAATTTCAAGTGTGTAAATATAATTGTATGTATATAACATTAAGATTTTAACAGTTTTCGTTGCTCGTTTTGGAATACCTTTTAATTTTTAACTATCATATATTTGTTGCGGTAGCGGCTTAAGTTCTACATATTCGTTTTCGAGAAAACTGCATGTGGCAGGCAGACAGACAGACACACAGAAAAAAGGATTCACCAGTTAATGTTTTGAATTGAGAATTTAATTGATTCAATTAAATTTTTAATTGTAATAATTAATTTGAGTGGAAAAACTCAATTGATATTATCAAATTGTTTATAGGTGAAATATTAATAAATATTTGAATTGCTATTACAAAACCATTCATTTTACTTTTTTGTGTATAGCGTAGCGTAGCGTACACCTTTGGTGTACAAATTTTTCCCCTTGCGTTGAATATCCGAGTAAGTAGATTTTTTTTAGTTTGTGGCAACATTGCAATTGCGGCAGCGACCAACTTTGGTTTATTTTAACGCCGTTCACATTATGATTCTTAGGCAAGCAATGCCGCTCAACGAAAAATATCGGAAATTACAAACGTTGCCACTAGTACACAAATTGCCATATAACACAAAATGTGGAATTAATTATAGATAACATTTATTTCCTATTATTTAACTGAAAGAATATCCCGAACTTCACTTAAAAATGTTTATACTTTGAAGTGATATAAATTTAATTTTAAAAGAATAATTAAATTTTTATATATGTATGTGAAATATAGGAAGGTGGCACAACGGAAATTAATAAAGGGTCCGCCAGATAACTTGTTTTTTTGAAAATGCTATAAAAAACTACTGAAGCTTCAGCTGTGTGGCACGTAGCGCCGTCCTGTTGAAACCAAATGTTGCCAATATCCTACTCTTCAATTTTTGTGAACAAAAATTCGTTCAACATGGCCCGATAACGATCGCCATTGACTGTAATGGCCACTCCTTGCTCATTTTCGAAAAAATGGCCCAATTATGCCTCTGGACCAAAATCCGCACCAAACAGTGACTCGGTTTAGGTGCGTCGGCTTTTCAATGTATGCGTGCGGGTTTTCTGTGCCCCAAATGCGACAATTTTGCTTGTTTACATACCCGCCAAGATCAAAATAGCTTCATCTGAAAAGATGATTTTTTTTTGGCAAAATCGGCATCTTCTGTAGGTCGATCGCAGGCCCACTTAGCGAAGCGAAAATGCATTGGATGGTCAGTTGGCTCGTTCAGCGGAAGGATAAAACTAATTATCTGTCAAATCAGACATGAGCTAAGTGTTACCATTCACGAAATAAGCACTAGTTGAAAAAAAAAACGTTAGATGGCGGACCCTTTATTTATGTTTACTTGAATATCAGTCGCTTATGATGCTGCTGCCGTCTCCAAAAAAATTAAGTAGCTGGCTGCAAGGCGACAAAACCAGCTAGCGGCATTTGAAGTCCTGTAGTCAAGAAGCCTGCTGTAGTGAATGTGTTTAATGCATTAAAACAAAGCAGTCGGGTCGTTTAAAATTTTGTTAAAGGGTATGATATGGTCGACCTTGACTAACCATTATTTTTGCTTGCTTTACTTAAGCTGCTATAAATAAATGAAAAAGTCTGTAAGCATAGTGAGTCTGTACAGTATTGCAATAATATTAAAGGGTGTTTTTTATTGAGGTATAGAACTTTAAGTTGGCATCACTTTTTTAACTGGCGGCCATTTTGTCAGCTGTCAAGTGATTAATATTTAGTTTGGTTTGCCATTTCATCATGAACAGGTTGACAAAAGAACAACGCTTGCAAATCGTGCAAATTTATTTCGAAAATAATGGTTCAGTTCGCGAAGTTTACCGCAAGCTCCGTCCATTTTATGGTCGACATAATCGTCCATCAGAGCAATTAATTCGGTTAACCATGGATCGTTTTCGCACTACGTTTACTCTATGTGATAATACGCATCCGCAGAGACGTCGAACAGTGCGCACCGAAGAAACAATTGCCGCTGTAGAGCAAAGTGTTGAAGAGGACCCGAATGAATCGATTCACCACCGTGCACAGCAATTGGAGCCGACTAACCGACTATTTTGTTCCCGAATTGGATGGCATGAATGTGGATGAGTTGTGGTTCCAACAAGACGGCGCTACATGCCACACAGCGCACGTCACAATCGATTTATTGAAGGAAACATTCGATGAGCGCATAATTTCGCGGAATGGACCTGTCAATTGGCCACCAAGATCGTGTGATTTGACACCATTGGATTATTTTCTTTGGGGATATGTGAAGTCGCTCGTCTACGCCAACAAACCAGAAACGTTAGGGGACTTGGAAGCCAACATTCGTGGCGTTATTGCCAACATACGGCCCCATATGCTCGAAAAAGTGGTTGAAAATTGGACCTGTAGAATTGGATTTATTCGAGCCAGCCGCGGCGGCCACATGCCCGAAATCATATTTAAACATTAATGGCATAAAATTATGCTTCCAATAAAGCCAAATTGATGGACATTAAAACGATTTTCTTGTGTTTTATTTCAATTCGAAGTTCTATACCTCTTAAAAAAACACCCTATATTTTTAATATTTAAGCCGATTTATTGTTAACTAGAAAAACATAAATAGTAAATAAACAAATAAAATTATATCCTCTTATCATTTTAAATAACATCTGCTTAGAATGAGCGAATTTTCTCATGGGAAATATTTATTTTATTTTCCATCGCATTTTATTTGCTTTATTTTATAAGTATATTAAAATAAATTGTTTACCTTTTCACAACTAAACTAGCATCTATGGTATTAATTTAATTTAATTTTTAGACTTTTCTGCCTATAACAAGCAGAAATGAAAATGAAATCAATTCAGAGAGCTTAAATTGTATGAAATTTCATACGAGTTCCCAGAAATTATTAGCAAAATCTTTTGTGCGCAAAGTTTAATTTTAATATTCTTCTGTTGAAATAATTGAAATTAATATATGTATGTAGTATCACAACAATCAAGTTGGGAATATTTCTTAAAATTTTTACAGTTCCTTTGGTCACGTGTCTCATAGATAAAATTTGACAAATTAATTTGCTTTAAGATAAATCTACTACTCAAAGTCTGAGTTCTTGGAAATTCGTATATATTAATTTTAAAATTAATCACCCAGTCCAACAAATTGTTGAGTTATGTCTTTTTTTAATTATTATTATAAAGCCATATAAACAAAACTGCGCACAATCAATTAAAGGAATATTTAATTTTAAATTAAAATCAAGCTATGTAGAGATAATTACCAGAAAGTATAAAAATTAATTGCCACACAATTGTATGACAATAAATTTATCTGGCAATATCGTCAATAAAAAAAATGTCAGTTCACACGGTTGCCATAGGCAAAAATTTTCAGATCAGTTGTTATGCTTGGTCAGACTCAAAGCACATGACAGAAATTTTCAATTGTTAATCTTTTGTGCTTCTGGGTGGCGTTGGCTAAAGTAGTTAGCACGTTGACTACAAAACCGAAGGTCTTGGGTTCGAGCCCGGTTCTGGTCGGGCCTGTGCATCATTTCTTTGTGCGCACTGCCCATAATATCGCTTCAGTTAGTAAAAGTATAGCGCATAATCAGAAGAAACTTTACCATCAACTCAGAGCGCTATGACCGTATGATACTTCACTTTTTTGGCCTGCCATTGTAGTTTATAAGTTGCACGATATGTGGTTTCAACAAAAGCGGTGTCACGGCCCACATAAGCTGTTTCCGCTTTATTACGTGCAAGGTTTCCAGAAAACGTAATTTCACGTTTTGACGACTTCAACTTGCCAATAAGAGACCTGCGAAAACAGTCTTGAAATTTAAATACGTCTTGTATTATATGTGTATTGATGTAGCATGTATTATACTAAACCAATAATAAATGATGTCTTTTAATTACCCTGTTGGAAATTACGTTAATTTTAAACTAACTTTAAGCTAACTATTTCGCAACTAGTACTGACTGACACTGGGATTACTTTTAATGTAATTAACTGACTATTTGAACATTGCGATGTTCTAGGCTGTATTAAATTGTCTCACTCTGCATTACTTTCACCTAACTTAAAGTTGATTTTTTTAAATCAGCTGGTAGTCAGTAAATTAAAAAAATTTTCTGAGGTTCGAACATGAATCATCACTCAACGTTGCAACCACTCAGCTCAGGTACCATCTAAAGTAACAACAGCAAAATGTTAATATAAAACTGAAATGAGTTTCAAAGTAGTGAGAATAAATTTGTTGGCTCTCATTAAATTCGATTACGTACTCAAATTAGGAATTAATTTTGGGTTTGTTCTGGATGACATTGCAGTTAGCTTTAAGTCAGTCTAAAAAAAGTAAACTATCTATTAGTTAACTATTATTGTAGTCAACCACACATTTTTCGACAGGGAAGGGAAGCACTATGGATGTATTGGTGTACGTGTATTTAAGTGTTTTCAAGCGATGTCGCGAAGATTTCTTGTCTGTAACAAATACTCAGAAGAAGTATTGTTGATGCTTGTTATTTTGCAAATTGTACGTTTGAGTGTCTGTAGAAAAAGCGTAACCACTAATTACTAATGAAAAACAATTTGATTCAGACACGTATTTATTGAGTTAAACAGTTTCATACATAACTAATAGACAATTTTATAGAATACAACATGATTGGAAACTGTTTAACCGTAGATCGAGCTTTAAAAAAATTCATAATTCTTCCTATGTATCATTTCTGATACATACTAGAGAACATAATAGTAATTGACCAAATTAAATACTTTTAAAGCTTTTTTTATTATTTATTACTTATGTTTAATTAAACTCTAGAAATCATTAAAGCAATCAAAGCAAAAATTTTTGGCGTGTTTATCACCACAGCAAGGCTTCTTACATAAAAAGCAGTAATTCGACGACCATTTGTTTTTATTTTTTGGCATCTAGCACGTTTATTTTTTTTCAGAATTATAGTTTCTTTGTTTTTTGATGGACCAGCTTCACTGTCATTAGATTCATCTGTACTTTGGGCTGAAATTTTTTTGAAAATTGCCAGAGAAAGTTCATTTCTAGGACGTTTTTGACGTTTTTCCATATACGGCTTTGACAGTGATATTGCTAACTCAAGTAGAAAAGTCTTACGTTTTGTACTGGTTTGAGTTTGTTTCCAGTTGGAATCGACTTCGTTGTATATAATGTAAGCATTCAAAGCTGAAATGTCTATAATGTTAGAAAAAACAGCTATCGGCCGGCGATTACTTTTACGTTTGCAGCTATAGCAATTCAACATTTTATCAACCGTATCAACTCCTCCTTTCGTGGAGTTATAAAACGATATTATTTCGGCCAACTTTTTGGGGCAATCCGAAATTTTAGGTTCATGATGCATTGTACTCATGACAATTGTACACTTGTCTTTGTGGCTTATATAGCTAACCATAGTTGTATCAGGTGTAAAAGCAAAGGTTGACTCATACCGTGGTAATTTTTTGCATGCCAAAAGCTTTGGAGGAATGGATCGCTTGTTTTTCGCATAGTTCCAACCATTATTATATTTCGTTTTAAAAGTTTTTGACGCAGGTTATGCGAAGAAAAAAATATTATCAATCGTAACATTTTCTCCTTTTAGACCATCCGCTAAGTCAAGAACCACTCGTTCTCCT
Source organism: Tachina grossa (assembly GCA_949987645.1). Lineage (NCBI taxonomy): Eukaryota > Metazoa > Arthropoda > Insecta > Diptera > Tachinidae > Tachina > Tachina grossa. The sequence goes on along the minus strand of OX465278.1, from coordinate 43,301,176 downwards.
TGGTTTCGCTCAGGAATTCCTTATATATCCTTTCCCATATATGATTGAATTTTCCATACATAACAAGTACGCGAGTCAACAAGAAGCCAAAATTTTAGACCATACCGCTCTGATTTGGATGGAATATATTGGCGAAATTTACAGCGGCCATGAAAACCTAGCAATTGCTCATCCACAGTAACACAATCATTAGGATTGTAAAACGTTGAGACGCTCTCAGGCCATTTTTCCCAAAAGTTTCTGATTGATGCGAATTTGTCTTCACTCGTCTGGTTAACACATCATCAAAGCGTATTATTTTATGTGTATACAAAAATGTTTTTTCAGACATTATTGATCGAAATATAGGACGTCCATAGTACTCATCAAAAAGATCGTGTAAAGTTTTTGTTATACCTCAAAAACAGGTCTCAATTCAGTCACTTTTTTTTCTAATCACGACTTACCTGGGCGCATGCTAATAATATTTTCCTTTCCTAGTTTACCAATGGGATAAGGTTCGCTACGCCAAGTAGTACCATCTTTGGCCAAATATAAAGGATCACTATTTGTATTACTGCTAATGCCTTGATCAGAATCCGAAGTCCAGCCACTTTCGTGGTCTTCTTCGTCTGAAATATCAGTGTTACGAACAGCAATATCAGTGACATCTGCTTCAAAAATATCGTCATCTTCACTTTCACTTAGCACTTCATTTACCAGTTCTTTGAGAGTCAAAAACCGCATTTTTATCAATATCCACTCTAAACTGAATTTTTTTTTCAAAAGAAAACGCGGAAAAAATCGAAAACACTTGTTCTAATTATATGTAAAACAGTATAGAAACAAACAAACTGCAGTATGTATCAAATGTGATACAAAGGTAAGATTATAAACTTATTGAATTTCTTATTGCCTGCGAAGATATTTAATTTTTATTTTCTTTTTTAATAACGGGAATAACAATGTTTACAAATTGTGAAAACATGTGGTACTTTAAATTTTGAAACCCAGAGTTATGTGAACATAAAAAACTAAATGTATCATTTATGATACAAGGCTCGATTAACGGTTAAATCAATAAATATATGTCTGAATCAAACAGTTTTTCATTAGTAATTAGTTGGTTACCTTTTTTGGGCAAATGACACTCAAGAAATGCCAGATGTATACTCAGCCTAAGGGTGGTTTTTTTAAAGCAAGCAGCGTTGTCAACTTGGTGCGTTTCGCACCATTTTGGGTGCTTTTTGAAATTTTTTGTGCGAAAAATTCCTTAGTTGGTGCGTGGTGCGCTTTTTTTTAATTTCGGTGCGTTTTTTAATTTTTGGTGGCACCAAGGCAAATTTAACACAAAAACGGGTTAAAACCGAAAAATTCTTGTTGTGAAACTTATCAAATTGATGATTATGTTAATTACCATATTAATACTACAGATGTTTAGAAAATATTACAATTTGAAATAAAATCTGTTGTATGGTCCGATAATAACAATAATGATGAAAATATTGGCTTTATTTATTTGGAATAATTAATTTTTCTTCTCTTTTTAAAAAGTTTTAAGCAGAATTTATAAAGTTAATGTACAAAAATGTACCATCTTGTACAAGTGAATCTAAACATATTTATGTGTCCTTAATTATGAATGTTATATAAGTCATATATTTCTTTGGTCGAGATATTTAGTACATTATATTTGAACAAATCCAAAAATATTTTTGGAATTTATGCAACAGTTTAATTTAGAGTTACTAGTATAACTTTATTTTACTATATCGAATCAAAAATGCGTATGACTTAGACCACTTTCATAATTAAGGGCACATGTATACCATGTATGTACGAATTCGTTTAGTACATACAGTACTGTGCAAAACAAAAGCAACAAATTCTGCAAAAATAAATGCAGATGATTATTTCCGAATATACATCATATGTGACAAAAACTGTGACCATAATTTATTTGTATTTATGTGGCCTATGTAGCGCATTAAATAAAATCTTGGTTAAAAATACTGGGTTTCCAAAAGTTGTATAAAATAGTCCAGGCTTTGATATGGAGATGTGCATAACAAAAGCAACAAATGAATACTTTTCGTATAATCTTTAGTTTTTTCATAACACGTGTATTTCAACGCTGAATTAATTCACAAATATTATTTATTATGCACTATGGAATACATTTCGGCTGAGTTAATGGAATTTCGAGGTGTTTGTTGCAATTTTGGAACCATTTTCCGAAAACACTCCTGCACCATCTTGCAAAGAGGTTTTCAATGGCGTTGAAGAAAACTGCGTGTCGGTCAAGCAAGGATTGGAGTTAAATTAATTTTCTTGCTATTTTTTGCCCAACCTCCAAGTATGTTATGGACTACTACCGCATTGAAACATCCGTAGAAGTGTCATATTCCACTCAAAATGCCTAATGAACTTTACTTCAAGTATTTTTTTTTACAAAATTTGTGGAATGGTCTAACTTTATACGTCGGAAAACAAAACATCACCATCACCTAACCGCTGTTATGCTTAAAACCCTTTTTGATATTTCGTAGCGAAAACTGTTTGCTAGGCAAGAGCCGAACTTAAGATATGATATACCAATTTGTTACATAGAATTTGAATTCTTCAATAAATAAATCGTTTTCCCATTTTATTGTGATCCAACTAGGATGTGTTCTACTGAATTCTATTTTAAGCATATAAAAGCAATAAAATTGTATGAAGTAAATATAATATTTAAGTATCTTTCTTTTTGGAATTATCTCTTGGTCAACTATGGTATTTTCTTAGTCTGCAACTTTTTCAATTGCTTTCTCTGACACGGTTTCGAGTTATACCATACAGCTCACTTAAATTTGCAGATATTATAACCTCATTAGAAACAGTAATCGAGCTTTTTGGATTATCTGAAATACAATTTTCTATCATAAACTGCGGAAGTTTTTCGCGGTCGTACACAAAACTGCTTAATACGTAATTACCATGCCGACCTACCCATCGGAAAACTTGGGACATATTTTTATTACACTTTTAAGTGATTAACGGCCAATTTCTATATGTTTTTAGAACCTTAACTTTTTAAAGATTCGAATGTACAGCAATATCTACTCTTTCCCACTCTTGCTAGATCAAGCAGCACCAACATTTAGAAAGGAATTTTAAAATCTAATATAAGGAATAGTAAGTACTATTAAGTATGTTGGACTTCGGAATTATAGCGCTATATCAGATAGTTTATTGATAATTGTGACATTCTCTATTTTGTTGCTATTGTTCTGCACAGTCACGATACACGGGTTTGAGAATATGAGTTATTTGATTTTTCAGGAAATATCAATATTGAAAAATTTAAATGCGAATTCGTTTTCTAGTATGATTGCTTACAAAAGTATGTAAAAAGGGCTGCTTGAAACAATCAAATATCCAAAATATTACAAATTTAAGTCAAATAGGTATTTTGTTGCTTTTGTTCTGCACAATACTGTATGTATGTATATTGTAGAAGGCTATTTCTTTTAATTGTGATATTTTTTATATGGATACATTAAACTTCTGATAAAAAAATTCAAAAATATTTGGATAAAATGATATATACTGAACTTTCATTAGTTTTGAATGCTTACTATTTATTAATCGTTGATCTCTTTAAAATTTTTGTACAGAATTTATGAAATTAAAAAAAAAATATTATTAAACAAATTTGTTTAGTTTTTTTAGGTTTTACCCTTTTAACTTTGAAATGTAAAAACCTGTTTTAGTGTTAAATTTTTAATATAAAAAATATAATACATATTATACTTTTTATGCAAAATCAATTCAATAAACATTTTAAACTAAAGAAATCTTGGTGGGTTGTTTTGTAAATGGCGCGATTTTTTCTCCATTTTGGTGCGTTTTGAAATTTCAAAGTTGACAACGCTGAAAGCAAGCGCACACAAATTATGTCAATGCATGTGTGTGTGTTTGCACGTACGCAGAAATATAAAAGATCATACACACAACGTGTGTGTGTATGTGCATGCATGACGTTTTTATACGCGCCCATGCGTATGAATAAGCAAGTATCACAATTCCTTCTTCCCTCACGAAGTATTTTTTTCTTTACTCCTATGCAATGCAATAACCGAGGTTTTAATTTTCCATTAACCCGAGGTTGCCCACTAGGATATGTAATCCCAATTCCAGACTTAAGCTCGGTAGCACCTCCTAAAATGCCTTCTGAAACTGCAGAATTATTTTCACTTTTTTTTTCAAAATCCCCCACTGTGCAGTATTGTTTATCGTGTGTTTTAGAAGACTTCGCTGTAGTAAAGCATTTAAAAAATTCCTCATGTGTTAAAGGTTCGTGTAAGGGGTCTTGTGCAGGACTTTATTGCCTATAGATACGAAGTCTCAAAGTACAAGCATTACAACAAAATAAAAGCTTCACCGAAATCATAGTTTTGTGTGTATTTTATTTAAATTTACTTTTGAAATCGAAAAATGGATAACCTTTTTATTTACATATCAAAATATTTTCTACAGCATTATTGCAGAGATTTGCGGCAGGTATGTTGATTACTTGCATTAAAAATCTCATGAGTATGTATTTGAAAATTTTGTGACAGCCCCATTAACTTGTAGGAAGCCGTCGTGTACGTACAAAAACATTCATCCTGAAGATGTAAATTAACTTCTTCAAAAGTATTTAAGGATATTACCGCACTGGAACATGCCAAATTGACCGCAACAGTGAACTCTTGCGGTTATTGCTGCAAGTTCTTTGCACATGTTTAGTACATGTTTACAGGCTAGAGATAGGTGTGTGTTTTATTATTCGTGACTCATACACCTGCGTCTCAATACGAAGTGTTCGTGACGGAAATTATGATTTCGCGGGTGGTCAGGTCATGTCGAGTTGGGGAAAAATTATGAAAAAAACACGAAACTATTTTAGATGCAAAATATGTATAGATGAATTTCCATTGAAGAAAAAAATTAGAATTTTACGTTGTCAATCACGCAGACACCAGCAAATTTGTTTATAGTGTATAAGCCATTTAAGCTTAAAGTTTTAGGGACTGTTTTTTCATATAAATAATATATTTTCACAACTATTTTGGTTTAAAATACTTAAATTTTTTGAAAAACAAGCCAATGTACGAGTACATTTATCGGTAATATCAGCTTGACAAAAGCATTTAATTATTGTGATTTTCAATACCATAATACTATAATCAAACACAGTGTTGCTCATTAGTTTGGTGTGATCAGCTGTTTTATGTGGTTATGGTTATGGCAATTTAAGCTTAAGTTTAACGACTAGTTGGAAAGTATTCTCCTCTTATGGATTAATCTTATGATCTTATAATCTTGTTGGGAGTAAATCTTACTGTTTCTTACAAAAAAAAATACATTTATAAATAAAAATACAAATAGAACATACGTTCATATATACATACATACAAGACCACATAAACATACAAAAAACATATACTTGCATATACAAATATTCTGTCTTATCGTAGTTGGCGTATTTCAACTACAACTGTTTGGTAATAGATTAATGAAGACATAAACAGTTTAATCACAAAGTATACAGAGGTGAAGAAAGTGAGTGATGAAAAAAGCTAAAATCAGCTATGACACGGGTTCGGCGAGAAAGGGACAACAGTAGTACATTTGTTATTAAGTTGTTAGCAATATAATCAAAACAAACAAGAGAAAATGTGTACTTTGTGAAATGAACAAAAGAACATTTTTACAAATTTAAATGAAAGTTTTTGAAGTGTTTAACTAAAAAACACAATGTGTAAAAGATTATTAGTGGTAAAAAAGTGATTAAAATTAGTTTCCAAATAATTACAGACTTCATTTTAAGCATTTTCATTGAAAAAATACTAATTTTTACCATTTACTTCCAAAAAGTACATATCGAATGAGACCACAAAGAATAAAATGAAAATACATTTCAACAAGTGAACATTTGTACAAAATTAAATCAAGGAATTTGTTGTGTTGAATTAAAAAACAGAGTGTGAAAATGATTATTAGTATTAAAAAAGTGATTAAGATTTGTTTTCAGATAATTTCTGATTTAACTTTAAACTTTTTCATTCATAAATATTAATTTTAACCTTTTAATTTCAAAAATCGCATAGCGAATAAGGACACAAAGTATAAATTGCAAAAACATTAAATCAACGCAACTAAGAAAGAAGCTTAAAGAAGACACGGGTACTGTGTGAACGAGACGTCCAGAATACGATTTTATTTTCCGTCTCGTGTCATCTCTGTGTACTTTGTGGTTTAATCTTTAATCTACTACCAAACAGTCATAGTCGTATTTGAAATACGCCAACCACGATAAGGCATATTATTTTTTGCTATTGGATTTTGTGCGTATTGTGTTACATATGTGAGGAAAATGTTCAGATGTGTGTTTCGTACGTGTTTGGGTCGTGTTGTGTTGAAAAAATTCGATACGCTCCCATCTCTAGTAAATATATGCATCAAATTTATTATAATTTAAAATCGTACTGATAGGAGGGAAACTTTGTAATTTAAGTACATACTCTTATTTATGCATTAAAAAAGTATTTAAATATACACATATGTATGTACATATAATTTTTAAACAATTTATAAATATATGTATAATGCAACAGCTATATAGAAATTTTAGTTTCAAACTGAAAAAATCACACAAATAGAGAAGTGTTATGTACACTTATATGGACTACCTATAGATGCATTGATTTTTATTTATTTAATTTTTATTTAAAAAAAATGTCAACTTTATTTATTCCTCGCAAAATAAAAGTTAATTTTTGTTTTTTATTTTTTTTGCTCAAAAAATGTGTAATTTTTAAACTGAATAAACTTGTAACGTGACGTTACAAGTACTTATACACTAACAGCCTGGTCCACGATATCGACAACGTTCGACTTGTCGCACACTTACATTTGAAACAACAACAAAATATTAAAATTTGTTTTTGTTTTGAATGTAAGTGTGCGACAAGTCGAACGTTGTCGATATCGTGGGCCTGGCCCTTATACTCTTATTCAATAAAAAGTGTCAATACATGTACCTTTTACCGTATACTGTAGTGATATTTCATGTACCTTTTACTGTATACCGGAGCGAAGCAAGACATACACACACACACACACATGCAAACGCCACCACTGATTGAAACCAAGCCGCAACATACCAACGCAAAGTATGATTCTCACTCAGATCATGTGTTATACTTGGCATAAGTAATCAACGTTTGCACACAATCGGGGAAAAAGTCACGATACCGTACGAACGACAGTTATAAGTAAGCCACTTAAATTTTCGTCCGAAAGCTTTACCGATTCTCGTTATAAGTATTTAACCCGTAGATCGTAATCCAGCAAAAAATTTCAAAAAAGGTAATCGAGTTTGGAATTAAGCATTTTTGGCGGAAGCACTTCCCTGCTGGATTACGAATTTAATGATTTTAACAAGGCGTAAGACTAAAATAATCGATTCTTGAGAAGTACTTACATTTTTTTTTATTTGTCAACATTTCACGTAATCTATTTCGTCTAAAAAATCATTCTCTTCATTTAGCAACTTGAACGTCATTTTTTTTTTTAATTTTAGGTAATGTGATTTGTAAGCGAGTAATGAAAATTGGCAATCAAAAAAGTAAGTCATTATATGGCAAGTAGTTCTAATGGTAATGTGAAATTTTTGCTGGGAAGGTCTACCGAATTTATCTTACTTTATATTCGTAGAAATATTTTTTCGTAAATTAGCAAAATATAAAGTCTCCGGAATTTACTTCGTGCTTGTTTTATTTAGCTGCACGATAGCAGAATATAAAGTCTCCGGAAATTGCTTTATATTGGCATTAATTGTATTTCGTGAATTAACCGTACATAATATCACCTCTCGGATTTACTTCATACTTTTCACTTTTTAAAAGTGTAGACATTAGAAGTCGTGGGTTCGTATGTAAAACTGGTGGTGTTAGTATAACAACATCTACATACTATTCAAAGGAAGCAGATATTTGACTATACCCTGGGCAGATTGAGTCATACGCCAGCTGGAAAATAAACTGCGTTACAAACTATAAAAAAGTAAATTTAATTTAACTTATAAGAGTTTTTTACAGACTCTGGCAATAAATTTAATTTTAATTTAATTTTAACGCAAAAAAAAGTAAAAATCGAGAAATAATTTTTATTTTCTAAGGAATAAACAAAAATAACGATTAAGAAGTAATTTTTTAAATAAAACTTATAACCGTTACGGCCCCTGGTTTTATTATATAAATAAACAAACAAAAATAAAAATGAAAATCAATACTCCGTTTTGTTATCAACTCTAATTTTTGACATATGGGCAATTCCACAGAATATCACGTACGATGATCAATCAATTATACTTGCATTTCAGAGAAAATTTAAAGTTGTCTTTATGTACTTTTGAGAAGCGTAAGTAGCTCTACCTTTGTTAAAAGATAAGTTATCGCACGTGACATTCTATGGAATTGCCCATATATCAAAAATTAGAGTTGTTAAAAACAACAAAGTATTAATTTGAATTCAGCGTCTCAATTAAAAAAGTAATTATCTTTATATATTTATAATTTGAACAAGCTAAAGTTCGTATCGCTTTTTAAGCCAAATTACATGTGATAATTATTAATGAACAAATAACACCAAAGTAAGTTGTAAATATTCTGACAACACATAGTTGAATGGAACTATCACATGTAATTTGGCTTAAAAAGCGATACGAACCTTAGCCTGTCCAAACTATAAATATAGAAACAAATGAAGTTCGAAAAATAATAATTAACCCCCTGTTTGTGTAACACGTTTGAGTTAAAAATCTTGGCATTTTTATAATAGACTAAAGGAAACTTGTTTTTTCTTTAAACTATTACAGAAACGCCAAGATTTCTAACTCAAACGTCTTACACAAACAGTGGGTAAATTAACTAAAAAGTAATTATCTTTAGTTCTGAACCTCCAACAAGTTGATTGAAATGTAAAGTTAAAAAACCCAAATAAATTGTTAAGCAATCGCTATCATTTTAAAGAAATACAAGAATTGACTGTCCTTAAAAAAAAAAGAGGAAGAAACACAAGAAAGGAAAATCAGCGAATCTAAAAACAGATTGTTAAAGGCAACAGAGAGAATTCACCATGCAGTAAGTTTCCCTTCTATAAAAAAGTTTCAAGAGGATATAATTTAATGCATTACAACTTCTCCTGCCAATAACAAGCGGATTTAAGTTTTAAGTACATTTCATGGCCACTTCGTTTGACTTATTTCAACTGTCTCATTATTTTGCTTTACAGCTTTCCATTCTGTCAGTGACTATAATCAGTCCTGAAGGTTTGAGGAAATGCTTCTTTCTCATTTCATAGAAACGTTCTTTCCTTACATACGAGTATATCTTTTTTTCATATTTTTCGCCCTTGAACATTTAGCCGTCTCAAGTCGTTTGACATTTTCGTTGGTGGTTATTTATTTGTGTATGGATGTATGTTATCATAGTAACAATAAATATAGATACATACATATGTATATATTTACTTAAACACAAGAAAGTATTTTTATATGTATTGTGTATAAATTACTGTACTATAAGCAAGCTGTAAAAAGACACTACAAAGTATTCAGGATTTGTCAAAAATAAGGGAGAAAAATTAATAAAGACCAACAATCACAGTAATGACGCTTTAAGCTTTGAATTAAATAAATTTTTCTCTAAGTTTAATATAGAAAAATGAATTTTAATTTTTATTTACTTTTACATAATTCAAAAAGAATTTATTCATATTAAAATTTACTTTCTATTAAATATGAATTGATATTCAAATAGAATTGGTGAAAAAGGCTCTTGGCGCCATTATTATATTATTACCAACCAGTGAAATTATCGTAAAATATATACAGGTATATACGAACATATGAACATTTTGAAATTAGCTTTTCTTAATAATAAATTAATTTTGAGTAAATATCCACAATTTGGAAGCGTTGTTCTGGCGTTAAATAATTCATGATGACTTGCCAAATCTTACTGAACAGAAATGTCAACACAGCTTGACATTATCAGCTGTCAAACCATAGTTAATAATATCGCTAGTTCTCATGCAGCTAAAAAAAGTCATATTTATTATATATAATATATTTATATATTGTCTCAAAAGAACTACCTAACCTATAGTATCAATGTTAGTAGTGTAGACTAGAGTTGCTGAAATGTACTCGTACTAGTGAGTCTTTGTTTTCAACGCCTACATATGGTCCCATACAGGGTTACCGTTCATCCGACAAAAGTCGCAATTTGACACTTTTTTAACTGTGTGCGACTTTTTGTGAGACTTTTTTTGATCACCGACTTTCACAGATTATTTATTATTCATTTGGAAGCACTTATTAATTGCAACCTTATCACGTGTACAATGTATTTAAGAAATTTTTCGCAAATTTTCAATAGAAGTATCAAAGAATAGTTTTAGCAAAAAAAAATTTTTTTTAAATAAATAAAAATTGTGGTTTTTGGAGTGCTTGTTTTACAAAATTATTTTTACCTGCTGAGTCAATGAAAGAAATTATCGTAAAATATATACAGGTATATACGAACATATGAACATTTTGAAATTAGCTTTTCTTAATAATAAATTAAGTAATAAATTAAAAGTAAAAACATGCAACTCAATGCTGTTAGCCTTAAATTCAATAGACAAAGATATGGAAGACTGGATTTCTTTTGATAAACTTATTTTTAAATATGGATATGAAATTTCCAAAAAGTAATATTGATGTTAAGAAAATATTGCTGAAGTAAACATACATTCACCCAAAATATATGGCTCCAAGATCAAACCAATAGAATTAAAGTAAAAAGTAAACGGGGATTTATTTGAAAATATTTGTCAAAAATATCTTAAATTTAACTTTTTTAGCTTTTTTTAATGAATCCTATTCTTCTGACCGCGGCAGCATACGACAGCCAAATTTATTAAACTGCTTAAGTTCAGTATACATAAATGAAAGCATGTATAGAAGCACATATAATGGAACTGTTATGGAATATTCATTGTTTCAACTTATTTTGTTTTGTATTACTCTTTTTATTAACAAAAAAAACGTTAAAAAAATATCCAACTTTTATTTTCTCAAACGACTTTTTTGTGCGACTTTATTTTTATAAAACGACCTTTTGTGCGACTTTTCAAAAATTCCTAACTGTAACCCTGCTCCCATATAGTAGTAGATTAAAGCATTGTTTGCTCAGTATTGAATCAGTGCTGTTTCGCTATTGACACTTCCTACAGGGTTCGTGTGTTTATTTTCACATTGTATAACATATGTAAATACAGCTGTATTAGATTATAATCACACATCCATACACACATATGTATCTAGCAGTGATCGGCAATGAATCGTTTTTTCGCTACTTATACCGACTTATTAAATTTTAAATATAAGTGAGTAGACATCATTTAAAATTAACTACTCTGATTAAGTCATACTCACGATGAAATTTATTTATAAGTATAGGTTGCAATATATATGAATGCCACGTCGATATCGTAGTCATATCACACTCACACTTATAAATCACCTCAGTTTGATTTATAATTTCAGAAAAATTATTATACTACTCAAATTGATTCAGCTTACTCAATGAAGTTGGCTTTGCCATACAATACTTATTTTGTATCGTCTATAAACATTGAGTTAAGGAGAGTCGAAATCAACAACGTCATAAATCTTGCTAACTATGAGTTCGATGTGCACTTCAAACTTTCGAGTGAATATGATTCATAGACAACATTGCAATAAGTATGAGTGCGCACAAGTACAAGAAATTATAAATCATGATCTCTGTTACCAACATGGCTGATACACAAATAAAGGCCGGGGCACAATGAATACGTCATACGTTAAACTTCGGCTTTTTCAACTGACATTATCGCAATGACGGAGAAGGTTGGCACAATGAGTACTTTATTGACGGAAGCATTTGAACAGCTTCAATAGGCTGATTCTCCATTTCATTTATTTGGGCGTGTGCCAAACGGTAGAAAAGTACTATGGTAAAAAAATATTTGCCTGAGGGGAAAAAATTTCATTTTTCTGCTGTGCCAAATGATATCTTTTTTGACAATGCAAAAATTTGACAAATTCGCTTTAGCATAGAAAGAAGCTGATGAAAAAATTGCTTCGGCGGCGAAACAAAAAATTTGACTACAAGCCGCCGACTACCATCAATTTTTTTAAAAGAAAATTTTTTTATAAAACAATATTCTCGTAGCAAAAAATTATATAATATTATATAAATGATGCAAAATTTTTCACAAATTAAAAAAGACAATGCATTTTTCACAGTCTAACTACATTTAAGAGACGTAAGAATGTATGTAAAAGGCGACGGCTCGAAGCGACGGCGGTGGTTTTGCCTTTTATGATACCATGCTTCTTATTTGCTGTTTGTCAAAAATTTATCTGTTGTGTCAAAAATTCTACTAGCCCCCAGGGCTAGTGAAATTTTTTTCACCTCAGAAGTGTCAAAAATATACTTACACTAGTACTTTGCTACCGTTTGGCCCTTTACAGGCCCTTTAATTCAAATTTTTTTATTTATTTCGTTTATTTCTTTTGTTTAATTTTATTTTGCTGTCACAAAACACAAACATCTAATTCAGAACATACCAAAAAAAAACAACCAATATCTGTCAAACTACTCAACGTACGCAAAAAGTTAAAAGTTGACCAGTTTTTGTACTTTGCGTTGACGGACACGTACTGAATGTAACAGCCCTCATAAGAAACCATGTATTTCAACTTAGCTGTCAGTTGAAAAAGCCGAAGTTTAACGTATGATGGATTCATTGTGCCCCGGGCTTAAAGAAGAAGTTATTTTCTATACAAAGTCGGATGTATTTCTTACCTGCAGGGCACAGATTACAAACAGCTGATATTTTAGCGATCGTTTTTTTTTCATTATTTTATACAGACAGTCCTTGAATTGATTAATTTTTTCTGCTTAATCATCCCGTTAAGAAAAACACAGCGAGAACAGCGGCGGCGGCATGGCATGGCATGTCCGGCGGGTAAACTATTTGATGAATATGTTTAATGAGTGTTAAAATGATATGTTAAGGGAGCTTTTGGGCTGAAGAACAGCTCTCACATCATCGTAATAATTTCTTAAGTGCAATCAGGCTTGTGCGAGTTTTTGGCCTTCGAGAGTTTTTCCTTGTCTTAATTTTCACTTTCAAGTGCAAATGTTTTCAATAAGATTTATACTGCTGAAGATCATACCAGAGTACTAAGAGTGGATCTTGGAAGCTGCTAGGTAAACATAGGTCATTTGTAAATCCTGCATGTTTGATACTCTTTTTTTTTTGGCTACGTTACATTGCTATTTTTGGAACACAGCGACCAATAATTAAACATTATGCGATTTGCAAGAAAACACTGGAAAGAGAAAGAACGTAAAAGGATTTTTTTAGATTTTATATCATTAATAAAAATTTTCTGAAAATAAGGACAACAATTTAATCTGAATGAAATTATGTGGCTTTGCTATTATCTACTAGACTTCTGCATAATATCACTTTCAAGCACTTTCATGACATGAGGGATTTTTCAAAGGCTTTACTACAGCGAAATCTTCTAAAACAAACCTAAAGAACACTGTTTGTAAGACATTTGTGTGAGGTATTGTATTGCATAAGAGTAAAGAAAAAAATACTTCATGACGGAAGAAGGAATTGTGATGCTTGCTTATTCACATGCATGGGCGCGTATACAAATGTCATTCATGCACATACGCACACACGTTGCGTGTATGATATTTTATTTTTCACAAATCCATTGACATTAGTTGTGTGCGCTTGCTTTGCAAACAAACACTCAAACGTACAGTATGGAAAATAACAAGACTTAAGGCTTAGTTAGCCGACTGTAATGTAATGTAACTGTAACGTAGAAAACAGCTGATCGATATTTTTATATGAAAAGTAGGTTACGTTACATTACATCTCTATAATCCTTTTCGTTACTTTTTACATACCAATCTCGATCAGCTGTTTACTACTGTTGCAGTTACTTTACATTACAGTCGGCTAACTGAGCCTTAAACGCATCAATACTACTTCTTTTGATTATTTGTTACGAACAAGAAGTCTTCGCGATATCGCTGGTAAACACTCATATACACGTACATCAATACATCCATAGTGCTTCGCTTATTAAACGACAGCATTTATTTTTGGTTTAGCATAATACATGCCACGAGAATATATTTAAAAAACAAGACGTAATTACGTTTCAAGACTGCTTAAACAGCCCTCTATTCTCTACAATAAAGTCATATAATAAAAACTTATTTAACAATGCAGAATAATTCATCAAATCGTATTTGATATTGCTTGAGAATTCCATACAAATGTTTTGCACACTCATATCTTGCGAGTTTTTAAGTTGAAGGAAAAGTTACTTATATCCAGTAGTATGAAAATTTAAAACTTTAAACTTATTTTCTGCAAAACTAGTTTTTTTTCAATTATGAATTAGTCATTACTTTGTTTAGTTTATCTATTGCTATGATTTTAGTCCTAATTTCTAGTCAAAGAAAAATCTGTGAGCCGACTCCTGCCGATGCAAGTGACAGCGGGTTTGAGTGAAAAAATAACCGACCGCGTTGCGTAGTCGGCTTTGAGCCGATAAGCTTGCTTCCCTGATCCGAATTTACAATATTTTTTTGAGTTCATTGTTATTTATTTGATAATAAAATTTTCTAAATTCTAGGTTCAAAATACTCTACTACTTTTACGCAATGGCCATATTAGACCAATTATATTCACATATTGACAAAAATTTAATTAAGCCTTCAGAAGAGCTAAATATTTGGCTTTCTGTACAAACAAACTTCAAGATCGTGTACGTACCAAAGAATACCAAACATATCGTTTAAAGTACTCTTTGAGTATTGGCCGACATACAACTATGAATGCATACAGGTAAAAATAAAAAATAAAAAATAAATTACGCAGCACAAACAACTATAAATAAAATTTATAGACTGTATGAGCTACAATCATACACATGAGTAAAAAAATACTCTGACTATTAATGAGCTACACATGAGTATATACAGGACTATTTTATTTACACGCACATATAAAGCATGTCTTCAAACAGCCGCATACATACCCACATATTTACCATTCCATTTTATATACACAAATGTAGGCACACGGTGGTAAATGATGAATAAATTAAATATTCATAGCCTGAGTATAAGCATACTCAGAGTATAAGTGTGAGCGAGCGTCAATTCGTTTGATAATCATGCACCTTTTGATTTTTAGTTGAAGTCTGTTTAAGTTTTTAGCATAAATGAAGTAGAGATGCTCTTGTATGTTGAAATCGGCTATAGTCAAGGTAGCCTGAGAGCAAATATGTGAGCATACGACTTGTAAGCGCTAAAATTATGATTATAAGCAGTTAATAAAATTAAAACTATTAACTTATTTATTTATATTTTTTGTACTCATTTTCATATTCTGCTATGAATAAGTCTACAAAAATTGCACTTTCGGGAAGATAGTATAATGTATACAGAGTAAATAAATAATTTATACTTATGTATTTTATGTAGAAGACATACACATGTGTATTTTTATATATACATGGTGATAATTTATGAGACAAGTGTTCTCATCCTCTATAAAAGCAATGATATGTTATATAAGAAAAAATAAAAAATAGAGTAATATGAAAAGAAGACTGTCACGCCAAAAACATGTTACTTCAATAAACAAAATGCTTTGATAAATTCGTCTACTTAAAAGTTTTATTTTACTAAAGTTTTTTTTTTGTTTTCATTTACTTACAGTTTACAAGTGATGGTATATAATTCCAAATAAAAATCAGGTAAGACATTTTTATTCTTCTCGTGATAAAAGTTAAATATATGACAAGAATGAGAAAATATTGACAAAATATTCAAGGCTATAATGTTTTGATTTGACAAATTAAACTTATTCCTGGCTCGTTGAGACTCTTACTAAATGTCCCAATACAAGAATTTACTAAAAATATTGTTATACACAAAAAAAAAATTATGATCTGCATCAGAAACAGTGAGATGCGCATTGGATCCAGCTAAACCCCTCTATAATCAATTTCAATGTATTTTTAATAAAAAAATATTTTACTCAGAAATAATTTTTAGTCAGGCTTAAGTTCAGTAAATTTCAATTCTTTTTATTGAATGAAATATTTTATTAATTAATGTGAGTTTCTAAAGAAGAGAAGAAAAATTAAATTAGACTTTTAAGCTGGGGGAAATACTGAGATTTTTCTGTGCAGCAACGCACTTCATCAGCACCCTAGTCTATCTACTTGGGTAGAGATTGATATTAACATCAGCTATTTAACGTAAATTCTAATGAAACGGAATGTGAGAAATGATTGTTGTGTACAATTATTGATTTACCTTTGGTAAATACATATGTAAGTATCACTATTTATTTCCCCTGTTTTTCCATATGTATTTACCAAAGGTAAATTAATAATTGTACACAAGAATCATTTCTTAATTTCTTAATTTCTTAATTAACTTAACTGCACCCGGTCCAAGAAAACTTGTGTGGCAACACTATATTCTTGTAAAGCTGTTGTTGTTTTTTGTTTACTTTATTTATTTTCATTACGTCCCTACAAAAAATGAATGACTAACACATTAGTAACAATTTTACATTCAATTCAACAGCGATTATAGTTGCTCTACTCTAACATATATGTACCCCTTCACTCCTTGAAATTTTGTTGTATGAATATATCCTAATATGCAGATTTATGCTAGCCAGCACTGTGAATGAAAATTAATTATTTTTTTTTATTTTTGTTACAAAATATATTTTTTTAGAAAACGTTTAATGACAAGTTTATTAAAATAAACAAAATATTAATTTGAGTGAAAATTAATTTATTTTTGTTATTTTTGTTACAAAATATATTTTTTTAGAAAACGTTTAATGACAAGTTTATTAAAATAAACAAAATATTAATTTTTTTTTGGAAAATGGAAAAAAATGGAAAAAAAAGAAAATGAATAGTGATACTTACAAATGTATTTATCAAAGGTAAATCAATAATTGTATACACAAAAATCATTTCTCATATTCCGTTTCATTAAAAATTTACGTTAAATAGCTTGTGTTAATAACAATCTCTACCCAAGTAGATAGAAAAGGGTGCTGATGAAGTGCGTGGCTGCACAGAAAAATATCGGTATTTCCCCCAGCTAATAAAAAGTCTAGTTTAATTTTTCTTCTCTTCTTTAGAAACTCACATTAATTAAAAAAAATATTATATGAACTTAAGCCCGAATAAGATATTATTTCTGACTAAAATTCACTACATTTCAATTAAATCTCATAAACAAAAATATCTGGGTTTTTTTTTGGCTGCCTCGACAGGGTACATGGATTTTGTTTATTCTATACAGCTTCCTTCCAACCCAAACCAAAAAGGCTAAACATTCTTCAGTTAAATCTAATTCCCTTTAAATAAATGAACACAAACAAAATAATTTTTTTTTAAATTCTTAACTAAAATCCCTTAATTTATGTTTTCCCCCAAACGTTTTTTTTTTTTGCATAAAATAACATATGACAGATAAAAAAACAAATATTATTTTTAAGTCTTATTTATGCTAATTATAATGAAAGTTTTCCAAGCTTTTTCTGGATAATAAATTTTATCAGAAATATATATGTACGTACGTGGACGTGGGTGTAGAAAATTAAGTTTTGGTTTAGTTAATACATAAATATACATAAATTAGAGTTAAAATTAATTATTAATTATTTGCTATAAATAATTTTGAATATTCTTTATTTATGAGTTATTTGTAATCTATATGCGATATAATGGGCTAAAGTTAATTTAATTAAAAACAAATTTTACGTTATTCTCTGCTGATAATGTAAAAATAATTTCATAATAAATATGCGTATTAGTTGTTAGTTTTAAGGAAATTTATTTTATGTTTTCAAGCATGCTTTTGGGTCCCTAATAATTGATATGTATATTAATTTTACATTGAAGCCATAAATAAGACATATTCCGCGATAAGAAATTTCAAACTCATAGAAGATTTAATTTTTTCAATGGAGAGACATCAATATCAGATAACATAGTTTATTATTTGATAGAGAGAAAAGAGTTTGAAAACTTATGCCCTAATTCAGTAAGAAGATTTAGGACGTTTTTGTTTGAAAATAATTTTTAGTTCTTGTGTTTGAATTCTCTAAATTATTTTCTTCAAAAATGGTTGTTGTCTTTGATAATGAAAAATAAAAATATTGTTATAGGCCATTTACACCAGCAGAAAATTTAGCCGATTTAAATTAAAGTCTTTATGAATATCTATACCATTTAGACCAACTTTTTTTTTTAAATTTATGAAGATTTTTTATCCAAATCAAAACCCATTAACCTAAAAAATGTCCAAAACTACAGCCAAATAACTGCAATGTAGCTAAGTCACACACCTTCTTAAGTAGAGCGTAGCTAATTCACTCATCTTTTTTATAAATATTTTGTACAGGGTAGTAATAAATAAATAAATAAATATATTAGATTTTTAAAATAATTGAAATTTATTTGCTGGTAGTTTAGCATATCTATATACGTATTTCATTGGCGCTTGAACCAAATCATCAGTAGACTTTAACTACAAATTTTAAACAGTCACAAACCTCTTACTTTATGCATAGACCTTCAAAAACTATATGAGAATTCATAAAATAATAATACTTTTGAAAATCACAAAAGAAAAAATAAGCTTAGTAGGCTTTGAAACTAATACAAAACCCAGCAAATAATTTATATCCAGGTGAACTCATTTTATTTTTCTACATCCTTATACAATTAGAAATCCATTGGATAATAATACAAGTATTTACAAGGCTAAATGAAAAATAAAACATTAATTGAACTTTAAAGAAAATTTATTATTTTACATATTGTCAGAAGTGTACATAAAATAATTGAAATTTATTTGCTGGTAGTTTGAACCAAATCAAAGCCTACTAAGCTTATTTTTTCTTTTGTCATTTTCAAAAGTATTATTATTTTATGAATTCTCATATAGTTTTTGAAAGTCTATGCATAAGGTAAGAGGTTTGTGACTGTTTAAAATTTGTGGTTAAAGTCTACTGATGATTTGGTTCGAGCGCCAATGAAATACGTATATAGACATGCTAAACTACCAGCAAATAAATTTCAATTATTTTATGTACACTTCTGACAATATGTCAAATAATAAATTTTCTTTATATTAGATTTTTATTAGATTTCCTACAAATCTACTGACAAAATAGATTTTGTTTTGTATGGGAAATCTAATAAAAAGCAGCAAGATTTAGCTAGAAATCTTGTAAGTAATAGATTTCGAGGTAATGTAAATGCCCTATTACCATGTTTTTAAAACATAAAAATTATATTAAAGTATTATACAATAGTTTGAAAAATATATGAAAAAATATGTGTTGGATACGAATTTCGTTTTTTCAACTTAAACTTTTTGGCTATCCAACACTTACCGCGAAGGGCGTTAAATTTTAATCTTCAGCAAATTTCTCTACAAATCTGCAGACATTTATTCATATCTGTCATGCGATAATTCTAAATGAATTACGAGTATTTACAAAACGCTTTGATTCAATCATACTGCACAGTCCTGAAAAAAATTGTGTGACTTTAATACATTTATAAACTTTTTTAATAAACGGCAAAATAATGAATGACAAGTAGGTTGTAATGCACGCAGATGGATAAGTTCATAGGAAATGAATATTTCTATGCTGTAAAACTTTTGATTATGAATATTTCTGAGAATATCTTTGGGTAAGAGAAAATTAGCATAACAAGTAGCTTAAAGCAATAGAATATTTTTTAATATTATTAAAAAAAATCACACTTTTTCCCAAGCCGTTTTTTTCGCTTTGAGGACTTTTAAAATTACTAAATTTAATTCATTAAAAAACGTTTCTTTGAGCGTTATTAAACTTTATTTTTAATATATTCCGTAACTTGTTATGCATTTTTTTTAAACAATTTTTTTCTTCTTTGGTTTTTTCGATCACCAAAAGCGTGCTACAGACCACAAATTTTAATAAATTTTATATTAGAAACGTATTTATGTATGTAGCTTCTTGACAAGAGCGAAAAAGCGAAAGTCTCACTTCGAAGTAATAAAGTGGCAGTGATGTTAAATATATTACGAGCATAATTTTAGTAGCAAGCAATAAATATAATAGCTGGTGGGAAAAATACACACGAGGGCGAGTCGATAAATTCGTCAGTTTTTCCATTTCTTTCCTGTTAAAATTTGAACAAGCTGCGTCATTTAGTTTGTAAATTCCTGTGCTCACCATCACTCAAACCACCATAGATTTTAATGGTAAAAAAGTAAATCAATTTCTATACACGAGTATAGAATCAGCTTTCAGTGCAAATCGAATATGTGAATTGTTTTGATTCATAGTATTACAATTTGATGAAAGCTTTTTTGTGATGAAAGCTCAATTTTACCATCTCTAAATTTACAACAGTTTTGCCATTGCCTTTTTTTTACTAATTTTATTATATATATATATATATATATATATAAATATATATTTAATTTTTGCCACAAGCACCAAAACTATAAAATTAAATATATTTTAATAAATTTTTTAATAAAAAAGTAATTATTATTGTTCATTAATAATTATCACATTAAATTGGGCTTACAAATCCGTACGAACTTTAGCCTAATCAAATCATACATATACACACAAAAAAAATCATAGTTTATATTTCCTAAAATAATGGTATAATTTTAACTAATTGAATGGGTAGAATGGCATTTACAAAGTTTTTTAGGTAATTTAACAAAAATTTTAGTTGATTTCTATGTTCGAAAAATCAACTAAAATTTTAGTTGAAACTCCTTAACGACTAGTTAAATTCATACTTTTGTTTTCTGTGAACTATCTAAATAGTAAAGTAAATTTATACATATATAATTCGGGAAATTATCATGGATTTTAGTTATATTAACTATTTATAATTCGACAACTGTCATGGATTAAAAGAATTTTTAAATTAAAAAAAAAATGTTATTTATTTAATAATTTATTTATCTACATACATGTAAATAAAATCGAAAAAAAAACACCACGAAAATAAAACATCTAAAGGTAATGCTAGGAACACAACTGGGACGAACGACGAATTTTTTCATAAAAAATAAAACATATTGATGCATATGCAAATTAACACAACACTGCCGTCGAACTAAACTCGTCGTGCGAGACTAACTCTCCGATATATTTATTTCTATTCTCTAAGCCGATGAAAAAACAGTTTTATCTCTCTTTCAACAAACAATTAGCAACTTTATCAATTATAAGAGCTCTTATTTATACGTCGTTGTTGTGCTTCACATGACGAATTTACTCAGCGAATTATTATAGACGAATTCGTCACCGTCCACGAAATTTGTCGTTCGTCCCAGTTCTGTTCCTCAACCACGTTTGCCGGCAATCGTAAAGCAGTAGTTGGTGGATACCATTAAAACTTGGGATGGGGATCTTCCTATGCGAAGGTATAGGTCGTCTGCAGCTTCTGAAGGAATACAGGATACACTGCCAATTTGCATACTTGCTTCTATACCATTAAAAACTAAGAACGGAAAGCAAGGAAGGGAGAGGAAGTTTGCGGGGCTCAGCTAGTTTATCTATAATAATTAAAAAGAATTATTTTACATAAATTTAAAAATACATGAAATACTGAAGTATATTTATTTGAAGATTCTATTCCACTACAACATTCCAGAGTGTATACACGTGCACCCTGGAATGCATAAATCCATGATTTGGATTACAAATTAGTTCCTAATCCACTATTTTAGCATCGATTAAAAAATGGCTCGGCACGGAGAAGAGTTTGACTGCAGCGATGAAACATATGATTTCATCACAAACAAATATATATTTGAATGGCCTCTACAAATTTTATTTCTTGGAAGGTATACAAAAATAGAGAATTTTTGAAAAAAGTGTTGAGTTCAAAAAATTAAAGGATATTTTTTATTCAAGAACATCTGTTTCATTCACTGAGTCACGTACTTACTAATCCGTTCTCGCATAAATTACAATATATCATAATATTTCAACATATTTTCCATAAAAATTAATTTTTTATGGATAAAAATAATTTTTTGGGTGCTGCTAAACAGCTTTCTCGCATTAGGCTCAACCAAAAATTTACAATTAATGTTAAATTACTGATCATCATAATGGACCCAACTGGGTCTGCGAGTGGAGCACCACCCTTCCTAAGTTACTGAAAAAAACTGCGACCTAGAGCGCTAAAATCTAAAAATATTGTTACCTTTTTACCCTTTAAAAACGCTTTTATGTGGAATCGAAGATTTGCAACTGAATAAAAAAGCCCATTGTTTTGTTTATGGTTAAGAATCATACACTCAGG
The DNA here is from genome assembly GCA_949987645.1 of Tachina grossa. NCBI lineage: Eukaryota > Metazoa > Arthropoda > Insecta > Diptera > Tachinidae > Tachina > Tachina grossa. Next base: position 43,278,657 of record OX465278.1, on the reverse strand, counting down.
GAAAAGCTGCAACTTAAAGATAAGAACGAGTTACATTAATTCAATAATTTTCAATATAATAGAAAATGTATGTTGAGACACTTAAAAATAAATAAAATGAATATATTAATACTGTAAATTAATATTTTTCCATATTGAAATAAAAAATTTCAAAATGACAATATAGTTTTTATTAATTTTAAGCTGTTTTTATTCACTAAATCAATACACTTGTATTAATCAAGACCTTAAATACACACACAAAACTTAAATCATAGCTGTTCAAAGAGGCACTAGAGTGCCGAGCTTTAATCGGTTTCTTATACAACCCTGCAAATAATGCGACTAGTCCATACATGCATATAAAGACTAGTCTATGTAGTAGGAGTACTCCAAATATATAAATAAATTCAGTAAAGTGCGACTCTGACTCGCCCACGAAAGGTTCCGTACGAACACTAGATATGTAATTTAATACAAACTTCATACTATATAATATATAGTTTTTGCTTTTTTTTCGTTTTTGGGCTCTTTTCGGTTTTTTTTTGTTTTGGCGGTTTTTGCGTTTTTTCGGTTTTGGCGATTTTTTTAAGTTTTGGCTCTTTTTTTTAATTTGGAAACTTTAGTTTCTTGTTTTGGCGATTTTTTTTCGGTTTTTGGTGTTTTTTCATTTTGGCAATTTTTTTATTTTTGGCGATTGTTTTCGATTTTTGTGATTTTTTTTTATTTAAACTTTTTTTTAGTCTTTGCGACATTTCCGCGTTTTGGCGATTTTTTTTCGATTTTCGGCGTTTTTTTCTATTTTGGCGTTTTTTAGATTTTTTTTTTTTGAATTTTTGCGATTTTTTTCGTTTTGGCGATTTTTTTTAATTTTTGGCGATTTTTTTTTTTTGGTTTGGCAATTTTATAATTTTCGATTTTTTTACTTTTACCGTTTTTGAAAATTTCAAGTTTTTGGCAATTTTTTTTAAATTTTGGCTCCTTTTTTAGTTTTGACACTTTATTTTCTTGTTTTGGCGATTTTTTCGTTTTTTGGCGTTTTTTCATTTTTGCGATTTTTTTAGTTTTGGCGACATTTCCGCGCTTTGGCGATTTATTTCGATTTTTGGCGTTTTTTTCATTTTGACGTTTTTTTTTTAATTTTGGCGATTTTTTTTTAATTTTTGGCGATTTTTTATTTGGTTTGGCGATTTTATAATTTTCGGTTTTTTTAGTTTTACCGTTTTTGAAAATTTTAAGCGTTTGCCTCTTACGGTTTCCAAGATATAGCAAATTGTCAAAATTACATAGTCAAAATTGCATTAACTGATGGACCACCCTTTAATTTTAATTTCTTTAAATTTTAGTGTTAATTGTTGTGGTCTGTATAAAAATACACTAATTTTACAAATTTCAAGTTTCAATATACAATTGTATGTATATTACAAGGGATTTTAACATATTTCATTGCTCGTTTTGGAACACCCTTTAATTTTTAATTCTCATGTATTTGCTGTTGTAGCGGCTAAGGTTCTACATACTGTGTCCAAATTTCAGGTCCGTAGCTCTTACGGTTCCTGAGAAAATACCGTGTGGCGTACAGACGGACAGACGGACAGCGTAGCGAAAACAATAGGGTTCCTTTTCACTTTTGGTGTACGGAACCCTAAAAAGAAGGTGGTCGATTTAGCATTGCGATGTCCTAGTTTTGAACCACATGGTCTAATTTTACATTATATCGGACTAACTCCAAAGCCACCCCATATGGAATAGTTATAGACTACTCGCATACACTTTGTTGATACAGCCAGAAAAAAGATTGGTTGGAAAACGGTTAGTCCAATAAAATATCATTTGCATTAACTGTATTTCAGTTCACGCTATCAATTTTCTGTTAATCCAAAAAACAATCCATGTTCACTGCCATAAGGGCATAATTGTAACAAAAATATGATTGTGACAATACTTAAATTGATTGCATCAACCGAGCGTATGCTTTTGTCATGACTAATTAACTGATTGATTAGCACAACCGAATAAAATATTACGAATTGAATTTTACTACCAACTTTTGGTATTAACAACTAAAAAATTGTCGTTCTATACTAAAATTAAAATAAAAACTTTCAATCAGTAGCTGCAACTAACTAGAGGTTGAGTTTACTATCATAGTTTACAGCAGCAAATTAAAAAATTAACTTTTGTGACTTTCAAAGATATTATGATTTTTGAATTCTCAAATGGTTTTTGAAAGTTTGTGCATAAGATAACAGGTTTGTGGCTTTTCAAAATGTGTGGTTGAAGAAATGTATATAGACATGCTTCGCCATTAAGAAATAAATTCCAATTAAAATAAACTTATGACAATATGTCAAATAATAAATTTCTTAAATTGTGTATTTTTATTTGCGTTTATTGTTTATTTTTATTTCAGCAAGGAAGCCCAATTTTTCTTTTACAGGTACCATTTATGATATTGTTTTAATTATATTCGCCAAATTTTCGGTAGCAGGAATAACATTTATTTCAAATTCCATACTGACAACCAATTTTTTCTGTTGCTGCAACTATTGGTTTGAGGGTTACCACAAGAAAATTTCAGTCGCAATAGCAGATTTCTATGATAGTTGCTGCAACCGCCAAAATTCAATTGGCAACAAATTCGGTTGTCACAACGAATCTGTTTTCTCTGTGTACATAAGAAGAACAACGATCATAAAAAACACAATAAAAAACGATCATAATAGTTTAAACACGAACACTAAGAACTTGTATGAAAACGACATGATCCATGACTGCATTATATGGGACCATGATGTTACTAGCCTTTTTCATCTAGATTGGACCACATAGTCTAATATTATTTGCTGGGAAATGAATAGACACACATACACGAATATATTTCTCAACGATACACAATCAAATACCATTATATCTGCTAAGCTCAGCAACACAACAATTTCACTGCTGAATTTAGCATTAGGTATTTTGATTTAGCAGCGAATTTTTTCATTTTGCATTTTTCAGCATTTTTAATTTAATAAATTTCATATATTATTTTCCATTAATACAAGTAAAAACCTCTGTAAAGTAATGAATTTCCTTGTTTTTTTTGCAATTTTTATACAAGTGTTACAATTCGTATTTTCAGCTTGGTTTGGTTCCCAAAAAAATTTTAATATATCTGCTGTAAAACTAGGATAGGAAAGGGTAAAGATGACTTGGTTAGTGCGCTCACTTTTAAACGTGTTTATTGAAGTCTTCAAAATTTTGTCATTCTCATATGTATATCGAGTATGAACGTGTAATAGCAGCTTTAATGCATTTTAAACGTCAAACACCTAATAATAAAAAGAAAAGAAGTATTCAAAATTAGATTTTTCGGGGTCGAACTCTTCAAAATTTATAGTTGCGGAATCCATCTTCTGGACATGCAATGAAAAATAGAAATAGAAAAAGTGATTTAATTGTTTTTTTTTTAATGCAACAAATATTTTTTACATGTCTTTCACATTATGTTGATAGTACACGCAAAGAAAAAATATGGTTGAGGTAACCATAATCAAACAGCCACATACTATGATTGAATTATATGGTTGCCTTGACGGCATATATTATTGTTAATAGAAAAAAAAAATTTAACAATATTATTATCTGAGTTAATTATAATATTATCTGAGTTAATTATATTATAATCTTAAAATATAAATTAGTTTAATTGGACTACAACGACAAAATCAGCATAGACAACAACCTGCCGCCATGCTGCCTTGCTGTCTTCAAAATAATTATTCTCATATAAACATGTGTATTCTATCCTTGACATTTGGTAGTCGGTAGCTTGCTGTGGTGAATGTGTTTAAAGCATTAGTATTGTAAATATGACAGCACTATTGCTAGATGTGACTAAAATATAATTGAGACTCACCATATCATGTTCTAATATTATGTTAATATTGTTAAATACCACCACAGTATTATTTAACATAATAATACTATTTTATTTTTTAATCATATATTTATTGTAGAAACAGCTGTGCGTTAATTTCGAAATAAAAATAAATTAATATTGTTGAAATAAATTGTATATTTAAAAATGTATACTTACACGACATACATCCATGTCTGTTTAAATAGATACACAAATGTTTACATATATTTTTATTAATCTTCCCTTTTGTTTATACTTTATTTATTTATTCATTTATTTAACACTACCGATAGCTTACAAACGAAATACTGAACTGACAGATGTTTCTGAAAAATATTTTTTTTTTAACTTAACATAGTATGGTTTTGGAAAACATTATATTGTTATTTACATAATATTATTTTTAAATAATAATACAAATTATGTTATTGTCATAAATTTGTAACAAAACTATATTGTTAAATTGTAACCATATCACACTTTTATGTAGATGTGATAATGTAATTATTAAACTCAAACATTACTCAGTTTATCGTAACGAAATAAATGTTTAAAATAACAATAACTAGTTTTCGACGACCACACATTTGTTTCAGAGAACATAATATTGTTTTCTCAACCATTCTACAACCATATCTTTTCTTTGCGTGTACAAGCAGAGATAGGATATGGTTGTAGCATGGTTGAGAAAACAATATTATGTTCTTTGAAACAAATGTGTGGTCGTTGAAAACTAGTTATTGCTGTTTTAAAGATTAATTTCGTTACGGTAAACAAGGTAATACTTGAATGCAATAATTACATTATTACATTCATAAAAAAAGTGTGATATGGTTAGAGTTTAAGAATATAGTTTTGTTAAAAATTTATGACTATAACATACTTTTTATTATAAGATAAAAATAAAATAATGTATTTAAGAAATCTATTATTCGACATATTGTCTGAAGTTTATTTTAATTTGAAATTTATTTGCTGGTGGTTCAGCGTTGTCTATATATTTCATTGTTGCGGTAACAAATCATCAGTAGACTTCAACCACACAGTTTGAATAGTCACAAACCTCTTATCTTATGCACAGACTTTCAAGTACTATTTGAGAATTCACAAACAATATGTCGAATAATAGATTTCTTAAATGTTAAATTTTAGATTTTATTTTTCATTTTGCCTTATAATTACTTTTATTGTTATCCGATGGATTTCTAATTGTATAAAGGTGTAGAAAATAAAATAGATTTATATCGAATATAAATTATTTGTATTAGTTTCTAGGCCTACTACGCTTATTTTTCTTTTGTGATTTTCAAAAATACTATTATTTGTGAATTCTCAAATAGTTCTTGAAAGTCTGTGCATAAGATAAGAGGTTTGTGACTACTCAAAATGTGTGGTTGAAGTCTACTGATGATTTGTTACAGCAACAATGAAATATATAGACAACGCTGAACCACCAGCAAATAAATTTCAAATTGAAATAAAATAATTTAATAACAATTTAATGTTATACAAAACCATACTATATTAAGTTCTAAAACAAATTCTTTTTCAGAAACATCTGTCAGTTAAGTGTTTCGTTTGTAAGCAATCGGTAGTGCACGCGTAGTGTTAAATAAATAAATAAATAAATAAATAAATAAATAAAGTATAAACAAAAGGACATATCAACAAAAATATATATACATAAATCTTTTTATACAAACGTTTCAATAATATTAATTTATTTTTATTTCTGATTTGACGCACAGCTGTTTTAAACAAAAGATCTGCTAATAAATATATGATTAAAAAACAAAATGCTATTGTTATATTAAATAAATTTGCTTTTCTATTGACAATAATAGGATTTCACTGCAACCATATAATTCAATCATAGTATGTTGCTGTTTGATTATAGTTATCTCAACCATATTTTTTTTGCGTGCAGGCATGGTAATACTTTAAAACATATAAAATAAAAGTGTAAAATTATTTTATGTATTTAATTTTTATATGAAAATTGACTACAACAAATTTTACACTATTATATTTAATACGATCATACAAAGATACAAGAGGTTTTATGAATTTAGCAATTGCATTTTGTGTGTTTCTGAATTTTTGTTTTTATTTTTGAATCAATTTTGATTGTTTTATTCAATTTAACAGCCTGTTTTTATAAAATGAATAAGTATATACGTTCATTAAAACAACGAACGAAACCCTGTTTGCGTTTTTGTAGCATTGGATAACTTTCATGTGAGTGACAATAATAGAGGTTTCAGTTTTCATAGACTTATAAAATTCAAGATTTCTATAGCCAACGTCCGACACAAAGAAGCTATTCATTATTTGTGAAAGTCTTGAAAAATTTTATGTAATAAAACTAATTTTCTAGCAACAAAATATGAAAATTCTGGCCCTTTATACGTACTTTGTTTAATAATAATATATTTTTCTTAAGATAAGAGTTTAATTTACAAAATAAAGATATAACAAATTAAATATTAAATAATATTATAACAAATTAACACAATAATTTATTTGCTCAAAAATTTAATTGTTGACAGTATAAAGTGGCAGCCATAATTGAATGCCCTAAAGCCTCAAATAAATATTCACAATACACATGCATACTCACACATTGAATCAAGGTGCGAATGTGTTTCTATGATATGTATGAAAATTTAACAAACAAAATGTTAAACATATAAAATATGATCTCATTTCACACTGGGTTAGAATGTACTCATATCTAAAGTGGCAATTAATTTAAGGTATGTTATAATTGAAGATATAAAAGTTTTTATAACCTTAACCGGAAATGATTAAGGTATAAAGAGTTTTAAGGGATGAGACTCTTTTTAGAGGGGGAAAGTTACTGATTGCCACTCACTTAAGAGTGGGCAGAACGATTTGTTGAATTGTACAAGCAGCTAACTACTTCCGGTCTTTGACCTAGTATCACCTGGGCAATGGCCTAAAGGCAACTGTTTTAAGGCTAGCTACAACCACATGTCTTGAGTGTCTTAGTAAAGCAGTCGACAAACCGCTGAAGCGTGGTTGTATCGTGGAATTGGATGCAAAGAAAACAGCCCTATCAGCAATCTAGTGGACGCGGGCCAGCAAACCACGTCTCTCGAAACCCCAGCCTCTAAATGACAAACCGAAATATTCGTTGAAGACCTTCCCATATCGAACTAGGACTTCGGAGCGCTATGCTCAAATGAGAGTTAAAGGAACAACCAAGTATCTAGCTTCTTCTGCTAGTCTCAGCTCTACTATTCCTATTCTAGGCACTAAAAAGCTATCCTTTTTATATCTTCTTGTGAAGAGGGGACCAGGTCAGTTTTCTTTAGGTCGACTTCCAGTCATTTGCTGCTGGCCCGGCAGCTCTCTCTCTCTCCCCAAACTCATTCATTGCGAGCGACCAAAATAGAGGTGAAAAAAATATGAAAACTAATAAGATTTTTTTTAAAAACTAGCTAAACGAAATTGCTAAAAAAAGCTCTAAAATGGCAAAAAATTAAAAAAAATAATTGAAATGCAGAGAATTCTTAAATAAACTTCAATAAAATAATTCTTCGATGAATCAAGGCAAATAAATTTGATTTAGCAGAAAAACATATAAAATTAAGAGAAATATATTAAATCTTTATTTGAGTCAGTAGAACAAATTGTATTATTCAAGGCTTAGAGATGATTCCGTATAAATTTTAACCGCGGATACATCTGAAATAGTTCATAAGCTGGATGCAATTTGGGCATGCTTCCCCAAAAATATTGCCCGGTATCTCATGAATAACTTCTTCAATATTGTATTCCAGTGCATAAACATTTACGGTCTTGTCCCTATAGACATGAGCCTTAACATAGCCCAAAAAGTTGTGGGTAAAGGCGTTAAACCGCACGATCTAGGCAGCCAATTGGACGGCCCCAAACGTACAATAAACTGTTCACCGAACTCGCTTCTGTTTCGCGTGGTGTGTGCAATGTGGCATCGTCTTGCTGCAAATAAAAATAAAGTAACAGGGACCCAATTGCTGCGAATGGCGCCAAATCGATAAATCACAATCATCAACAATACTGGCGGATACAGCTGCGATATTTTCCTCTGTCCGCACTCTACCTATTCGTGTTAGTAGTATAATGTTCCATAATGTAATTCTGGTAGGAAATTTAGTCACGTGATTCCGAAGGTCCCCCCGACTGGCCATAAAATGGAAAAAGTGCATGGATGAACTTTCTTAACCGAGAATGACTTTTGATTATACAATTTAATAATCTGCAACGATGTTCATTTTTAAATCGATTCATGGTTAAATAAGAGACCAAATTTAACATGTTTAACACTTAAATGATACACGAAAACAGCTGACTTGCCAAACACAGTAATGCCAAAAACAAAATGTTGCTAAAAAATCGAAGCTTCGGCTGTGTGGCACGTAGCGCCGTTCTGTTGAAACCAAATGTTGCCAATATCCTCCTCTTCAATTTTTGTGAACAAAAATTCGTTCAACATGGCCCGATAACGATCGCCATTGACTGTAACGGCCACTCCTTCATTTTGGAAAAAAAATGGTCCAACTATGCCTCTGGACCAAAATCTGCACCAAACTCGTTTTCGGTGCGTCGGCTTTACAATGTATGCGTGCGGGTTTTCCGTGCTCCAAATGCGACAATTTTGCTTGTTTACATACCCGCCAAGATCAAAATGAGCTTCATCTGAAAATATGATTTTTTTTTTGGCAAAATCGGCATCTTCTGTAAGTCGATCGCAGGCCCACTTAGCGAAGCGAAAACGCATTGGATGGTCACTTGGCTCGTTCAGCGAAAGGATAAAACTAATTGTCTGTCAAATCAGACATGACCTAAGTGTTACCATTCACGAAATAAGCACTAGTTGAAAAAAAAAACGTTAGATGGCGGACCCTTTACATACATGTATTCTCTATCCTTATGGCTAAAAAGATACTCGAACGAACAAGCGATTGCCGTCTGTTCGTTTGTTTGGGATGATGTGGCAGAATTTGTCTAAAAAAGATTATCTTAGAGAAAATCGGTGAAAACAAAAAGATGATTTCAAATAATATGTTTTCTTTTTTATTAATTTTTTTTTTATTTATTTATTTTTATTAATATTTTAAGAGATTTTTATAAGATTTTTCATCAGGTTTTTATATTCGTATAATTTTAATAGAAAAATCTAGTTTAACCAATCATAAACTTTTGTTGCTGCTATGTACAACGTGGAAAGAAACTGGAATAAAATAAAGTTCCGTCGTTAAGAAAAGTACCAATGCCATTGTTGAAGGTTGCCGCACTTTTTCCAAATGAAAGCTGATGAAGTCTGGTTGTCGAATAAATTTTGGACCGCGAAGCGGTTTAACTTGGTACCAAAAAAATTCCTCAGGAAAAATGCAACGAAAAATTGGCAGCGCCGTTCTGGAGGGTTGCCGGAGTTTTTTTTTTTCAATAGGAAAGGACATGACGTCTGGTTGCCGAATAAATTTCGAGCGAAGAATTGTGTTAGTGATAAAAGAAATTTTTATATATTTTTATTGGGTATAAATTTTTGCAATTATAATTAAGCGCTTCTTTTTAGAGACATTTTAACCCAATCTGCGACTTCAAAACAGCAGGAATTTGTCAATTCGATTGTATTTTTTATATGTGTTGCTTTATAGCTGCTCCATAAACAGATTTAAAAAAAAAATATTTTTTTCTTGTCTCTTTACAATTTTGTGGGCAACATCATGCTCATTAAATTTTTTTCCTTTAATTTTTTGTACTTTTACCTATTTCATTGCTAATTTAATTGATTTACAAATTAAAATTTATATGAAAAATTAAAAATAAAATAAATTATTAATCAAATGCAGTAGATGTTAATTCGATGAGCATTTGCATAAAATGAAATCATATACACAATTAATTGTATACACAATAAAATATAAATTATACTTATAAGTTAGTTTGAAATTATTATGTGAGAGAAAATATTTGCTATACGAAGTCGGTGAAAATAATAATAATTGCTTAACTAATTGGCACTGCACCAATTAAGGTAGAAAAACTGATTGGTAAAATTATAATATTGATTTAAAATTTATTTTTAATGGAATTTTAATAAATAGTTTTAAGTGGTAAATATTTATTTGTATTAAACAATAACATTAAAATTTCTTGTCTCTTTTGTTTTCAAAAATTTAAATTATTTTTAGTATCGTCATGTTCTGTTTTTTTTGTAAACTAAATAAACATAAAAGCTAAAAAAAATTTAATTTGAATCTTAAGTGTCTGGTGTAATTAAATCACATAGTGTACTTGTATTATCGAACAAAACAGACCAACGGCTTTGTAAATGAATAAATATGTATGCGTATTAAAATTGAAAAATCCAATATATTATAAAAAAAAATAAAAAAAGAAAAGAGGTGTCTTCGGACACCCAGTTATATATGCTGCTTGGTTAAAACAAAAAAATTTGATGTGTGAAATAACAACGCAATAAAATTATATTATGTGATGATAACAAATTCTCTGGAAGTATTTCAAAAAGTTTCCATTTAATTCCCATTATTTTCTTTTTTAGCGACATGCGATTAAATTAATATATTATTTGTGGCCGGTGGCGGCTGTTAGCCGGCTTACAGCTGATCGGCTGTGTTCTCTGGTTTCTGCTCATATGCAGAAAAAAATTGGGTAATCGTGTTCATTGTTTTTGTTTTGTTTCTGTTTCACTCAATTCAAACAACGAAACAAAATAAAATCAAACAATTTGTTTCGTTTATTTTCAAAAACAAAAATGAATTTATAACTGTAATAGTGTCGATTATTTTTGTTACGAAAATCACAACTCCTGTATTGTCCAATAAATAGCAAAGCTATTAAAATCACACTAGCAAAGAAAACTTTTCTAACATTTCAAAAAAAAAAAAATTTAAAATGCTAATATGTACATTCATTCATTCACCTTGTTGTTTTATATGCCATAAATTAGTTTTTATACCTTAAATTGAAAAGAATATTTTATCTTTATCTTTACTAAGAAATCACAGATGTTTTCTAAATTAAAATATTTCATATGCTTAGTATTATTTAAAAAAATTCCCATTTCTTTTGATCTTCAAGGCTTTTTAGAATAAATTAATTTAAAAAAATTAAGCAAGAGATACTTTTGCGTAATTAGTATTTTGTACAGAATTAAAAATAAATTCAGTAAATTGCGACTCTGACTCGCGCACGAAGGGTTCCGTACGAACACTAGATATGTAATTTAATACAAACTTCATCATATATAATATATAGTTTTGGCATTTTTTTCGTTTTTGGGATCTTTTCGGTTTTTTTGTTTTGGCGATTTTTTAAAGTTTTGGCTCTTTTTTTAGTTTTAACACTTCATTTTCTTGTTTTGGCGATTTTTTTCGGTTTTTTTGGCGTTTTTTCATTTTGGCGATTTTTTTATTTTTGGCAATTTTTTTAATTTTTGCAATTTTTTTTTAATTTTTGGCGATTTTTTTTTGTTTGGAGATTTTATAATTTTCGGTTTTTTTGGTTTTACCGTTTTTGAAAATTGCAAGTTTTTAGCGATTTTTTTTAAGTTTTGGCTCCTTTTTTAGTTTTGACACTTTATTTCCTTGTTTTGGCGATTTTTTTCGGTTTTTGGCGTTTTTGCATTTTAGCGATTTTTTTCATTTTTACGATTTTTTTTAGTGTTAGAAATTTTTTTTTTAATTTTGGCGATTTTTTTCGTTTTGGCGATTTTTTTTTTTTTTTGGTTTGGCGATTTTATAATTTTCGGTTTTTTTAGTTTTACCGTTTTTGAAAATTTCAAGTGTTTGCCTCTTACGGTTTCCAAGACATAGCAAATTGTCAAAATTACATAGTCAAAATTGCATTAACTGATGGACCACCCTTTAGTTTTATTTTTTTTTTAAATTTTAGTGTTAATTGTTGTAGTCTGTATAAAAATACACTAATTTTACAAATTTCAAGTTTCAATACACAATTGTATGTATATTACATGGGATTTTAAAATTTTTCGTTGCTCGTTTTGGAACACCCTTTAATTTTTAATTCTCATGTATTTGCTGTTGTAGCGGCCAAGGTTCTACATACTGTGTCCAAATTTCTGGTCCGTAGCTCTTACGGTTCCTGAGAAAATACCGTGTGACGGACAGACGGACAGCGTAGCGAAAACAATAGGATTCCTTTTCAAATTTGGTGTACGGAACCCTAAAAAACACATTTTTTTTCGTTTGAATAGCTCGTAAAATTTCAATATGACGTAACTTACTTATAGCAATAATAGTAGCACAGGCTTTTAAACAAAAAATATTATTCGAGTTCAAAGAGAAAAAAAAGACAAATTACGGCCCCAACATAATAACAACCCAGCAAAAAATTTCAAAAAAGTTAATCCAGTTTGGAATTAAGCATTTTTGGTGGAAGCACTTCCCTACTGGATTACCAACTTAATGATTTTAACAAGGCGTGAGACTAAAATAATCGATTCTTGAGAAGTACTTACATTTTTTTTTATTTGTCAACATTTCACGTAATCTATTTCGTCTAAAAAAATCATTCTCTTCATTTAGCAACTTGTACGTCATTTTTTTAAATTTAAGGTAATGTGATTTGTAAGCGAGTAATGAAAATTGGCAATCAGAAAAGTAAGTCATTATATGGCAAGTAGTTCTAATGGTAATGTGTAATTTTTTGCTAGGAAAACAATAGCTCTATCCCAGCAAAAAATGATGCTTCGCTGGAAGCACCTATATAAGTGCTCTTTTGGTATGCAAGCGCTTACCCGATGCATGAAATTTTGCATGATTTCTATATGGAATTCCTCGCGTAGAAGCTCTGCCATGTCGATCTAAAATGTGATTCTTTCATGCCTGCCGGAGTGACCAGAATTCAGGAAAAATATTCGCCTACTTAAAAATGTTGCTCTTTATTTTTTTATTTATTTTTTACTTTTTGTTCGCGCGTTGAATCAGGAGTCGATTCCAGGATTTCCGTATGTTAGGCTAGAACACTACCCACTGAACTACCGAAGCACATATTTATTTTTGTACACAATTCTATTTTGTATACAGGTAAGCGAGAGAGGATGATCTATAAAAAACTTTGAGAGTTTGAATATGAACAGCCGACTAACTTCGTAGTGTTTGTGTTAAATTTCGTCATTCGCTTACGTTATTGCATCCTCGTAAGGCAGAGGGGATGCAGTGTGTGCTTTTCCACACTTCCGAAGCGCTTATTTTTGTTTTATATTAAACTACACCTTCCAAAATGTTTTTATGGAAGGGATATAAGAAACCAAAATAGAAAGAAAACAGAAAAAGAAGCTATAAAAACACAAAAGAGACTTAATAATAAGCAATTTAGAAGCAATTGCTTCGAAATATCGATTAATTTTTTGCTGGGATAGAATTTGGTTTATCTCCAACATTCGAGTGTTCAAATATTCAGATGCACAAAGTCTCCCTTGCCCTAGAATATTAAGTAAACTTTTTATCAATTAAAGCACCTCTTGCTCTAGCCAAACCACATTAAGAATAATTTAAAGGCAACAACAAGTACTAATTTTTTAGTTTGTTCTTGTTTATTTAAAATAACACTGGTTTACAAACTAATATGTGTAGAAGGTATAAAGTTTATAACTAATTTTTTCAGAGTTATTAGAATGTGCTAAGTATGAGAAAAATAAAATAGAACAAATTGATTTATGGCCATTGCCCACATAACGGTACATTTGAGTACACTTGCCTTTATTATTTTTAAATTTTACAGAAAACGAATAAAATTTAATTGATTTCGATTCGCCGTCCAAATATATGAAATTTATTTCCATTCGCTAAGTATGCGAACGAACCTATTGTTTCGATATAGTTGAAAAAGCTTTTTTAATGCTAACTAATTGTGTGGCCGCTAGCGTATGAGTGTTATTTTTTTAGGTTTCAGTCATAAATATAACTCATACGCCAAGAATAATTTTTGAGGATGTTTCGCAATATTTTTTGGTGTTCGAGGGAAAAAATCATAGAATACTTTGGCCAGTTAACAGAAGTACAATACTCAAAAATGATCTAATGAATTTGGTGGGAATTTTCTGGTATATGTAAGGGGGAGGGGGGTGGTGGGTGTATCATTATTCTGCAAAGCCATGCTGGTGACTAAGATCACACTTATCATAAAACCAGCAGAAATTACTAAATCGACTCTCACAGAGAACTATGAATTATATATGCAAGACGAATAAAAAAAATGTAAGCAAATAATAATCAAATTTAAAATTTAAAGCACATAAATTTTAACGCTACTAAGCAACCGACTTTATTTTTTGCATTTAATCTCAAACACATTTTTCGCCTTTTTCTTTTTCAAAGCACACACTAATGCCACTCATTCCACATGGAATTATGCTCGTACAAAAAAAATGTCAACAAAAATGTTGTGTGTAGAATGGTGAATGTTTTGTATACAATGTTAAAACATGTAAATGCGCCGTCAAACAATTTGATTGATGAGCATCCACAAAAGAAAGACAAAGTTTAAAAGAGGGAAATTAACTCGAAAATTTCATGGAATATCAATCAGAAATATTGTGAATTTTGCAAAAAAAAATTTTTTTGGCACGTTTTAACGTGAGGAAAAATAAAAAGTTAATAGCAAATATTACTGCTAACACAATGGGCCGAAAATGCCATAAATAAGTTCGTCTTATTCGCATGAAAACTTGAAATGTTGAGGTTACATTTCGCAAACGTAGTCTAAAGAAGAATAAAAATTTTTTCATTACAATTAAAAAAAAAAAAAGCTTATGATGCCAGTATTGTATGCAATTAAAAGAAATGGCTAAAATTTAAAGAGTTCTTACTTAAAAATATCGAAACCCGATATTCGTAAATAAGAAGCGATGTATCGGTATATAGGTTTTTGAGATATCGGCGATATACATATGTATATCAATATTTATTTTCTTAAATATCGATATATTTTGCCCATCTCTAGTAAGGTAAATTAACCATAGTAACATCCTAGCAAAAAATTTCAAAAAAGGTAATCGAGTTTGGAATTAAGCATTTTTGGTGGAAGCTGTTCCTTACTGGATTACCAACTTAATGATTTTAACAAGGCGTGAGACTAAAATAATCGATTCTTGAGAAGTACTTACCTTTTTTATTTGGAAACTTGCTCACGTAATCTATTTAATCTAAAAAAATCATTCTCTTCATTTAGCAACTTGTACATAATTTTTTTACATTTTAGGTAATGAGATTTGTAAGCGAGTAGTGAAATTTGGCAATCAGAAAATTATGTCATTATATGGCAAGTAGTTCTGATGGTAATGTGTAATTTTTTGCTGGGATGTTCTGTCGTTTTCCCTGTCAAAAAATTCTATTTGAATGTCTATAAATTTTTTCATCCTCCTACTACTTTTCTTTGTTCTGTGCACAATTTAACGCATGAGTGGAACCCTTTGTTTTCTTATAAAAAGAAGTAACACAAGAAAATATTTACGGCATACGTTTACATATACATACATATGTAAGTATGTATTTATGTACACAGAGAAAACAGATTCGTTGTGATAACCGAATTTGTAGCCAATCGAATTTTATCGGTTCCATGTACTATTAGAAATTCGATTATAATTACTGAATTAATTCCATTAACAGGACTGAATATTAATAGGAACTATTGAAGAAAACACTTCTATTGTGAATCATTTGAAACTATTTAAAATTATTTTACCTAAGACACAAACCACAAATGATACAGAAATAAAATAAATTCAGTAAAGTGCGACTATGACTCGCGCACATAGGGTTCCGTACGAACACTAGATATGTAATTTAATACAAACTTCATCCTATATAATATATAGTTTTGGCAGTTTTTCGTTTTTGGGGTATTTTCGGTTTTTTGTGTTGTCGTTTTTTGCGTTTTTTTTCGGTTTTGGCGATTTTTTCAAGTTTTGGCTCTTTTTTAGTTTGGACACTTCATTTTCTTGTTTTGGCGATTTTTTCGGTTTTTTTGGCGTTTTTCATTTTGGCGTTTTTTTTTATTTTTGGCGATTTTTTTTTACTTTTGCGATTTTTTGTTTATTTAAATTTTTTTTAGTTTTGGCGACATTTTCGCGTTTTGGCGATTTTTTTCAATTTTTTGCGTTTTTTTTTTATTTTTGGCGTTTTTTTTTAATTTGGCCATTTTTTCGAATTTGGCGATTTATTTTAGTGTTAGAATTTTTTTTAATTTTGGCAATTTTTTTTCGTTTTGGCGATTTTTTTTAATTTTTGGCGACTTTTTTTTTTGGTTTGGCGATTTTATAATTTTCGGTTTTTTTAGTTTTACCGTTTTTGAAAATTTCAAGTGTTTGCCTCTTACGGTTTCCAAGATATAGCAAATTGTCAAAATTACATAGTCAAAATTGCATTAACTGATGGACCACCCTTTAATTTAAAATTTTTAAATTTTAGTGTTAATTGTTGTAGTCTGTATAAAAATACACTAATTTTACAAATTTCAAGTTTCAATATACAATTGTATGTATATTACATGGGATTTTAACATATTTCATTGCTCGTTTTGGAACACCCTTTAATTTTTAATTCTCATGTATTTGTTGTTGTGGCGGCCAAGGTTCTACATACTGTGTCCAAATTTCAGGTCCGTAGCTCTTACGGTTCCTGAGAAAATACCGTGTGACGGACAGACGGACAGCGTAGCGAAAACAATAGGGTTCCTTTTCATCTTTGGTGTACGGAACCCTAAAAACGAGAACTATTTACAAATTCATACAGATATTTATTAATTTTGGATATTATGGAAATAGCGAAAATCTTGGTGATGCTTCTCAGAAGTCCACTTAGGATTCGTGTTGCTAGCAATATTTATGTTTTCTCACTGGAAAAATTAAAAAAAATGCTCTTAATATTATTTGTTAAACATACAAATTAGAAACTTACCATTCTAGAATGTAATTGAACGGATCCCAAAGACTAACTAAAATCATCTCAAGTGAAATCTCTGCATGATTTCTGTGGGACATAAAATGCAATACAAATAAGTTGATATCACAATATCCAATAAGTAAGGATAAACTTACCTTTCAGTAACACTATGTTTCTTTTATTAATATTGTCGTCCAATTTTCCCATATTTCAAAATAATTGGCTCGGAAAATAGTTTCCACACCAAATATTTACTCTGGCTCTTGATAACGAAAACTGTTAGGGAAAGTTGCGGTACTATGGAGATGTCGACGCCACTTTTTACATTATATATTTTATGAACGAACATGATACATTTTTGCACGCTGCTTTGACACAAGTCAATTACAAAACACCATAGATATACATACATAAGTATAAAACTGAAACACTGATAAAACGCGGTTTCATAAAATATATATATATATATAATATATATAATATATATATATATATATATATATATATATATATATATATATAATATACAATTAATTTTACATGAATTCTCTTCATAGATTATTTCTTTTTATATTGCTTTTATTTTTAATTGTGTATTTTTTACTAATTATTTTTAAATGTCAAGGAATTTTAACATCCCTACAAGAACACTACCAGTCAATTGACTGCTCATTTGATCGGAAGTCATGCAGGATATGTCCATCAATGCGTAGAACAAAGTTTCTATCACATTGTTAAAGGCAAAATGAAAAATGTGATGGAAACTTTTGTGTACGTGTGATGTTGCATCTCTCTCTAACCAATGAATATAACATATAGTTGGACTGCTCACTCCAGTGTCTTTTACTAATCAATGATAGCATAAATATTACTCAAATTTGACTGTTCATAATTGAATAATATATCCCCCAAGGCACATTTATTTCCAGCTAATATCAGGATTACAAGAACAATGAAAAAATACAACAATGAAAAAAACAACATGGCTTTTAGTTGATCCAAAATATCAAAAATAGAATTTGTTGTAAAATAATAATAATGAAAATTATTCACATAAATTTGAAAAAATTTCTTCACGGCAGCTCCCACTAACAAAATTTGCAACGTTTAGGCACTTTTCTTCGAATGAACTACAATTTAAAGGAAAAAATAGCTCAACTGCGTTTCCGCTACTACCTGGTGAATGTGCCTTGATATCCCCCACAATTGAGTATTCATTTATGATTGATATATTGACAGCAAATATAATTTTTATTTTATTTGCCTTTTATTATAAAAAATAACTAAATTAGACAAGTAAATAACATGCATATTTAAAACAAAAAATACAAATAAAAACACAAAACAACTTCAGCGGTTATCTAGTCCTCTTCACATCTTTTCATCTCCAACGCACCTAGCTCTTGACAAATATCTGAAATATTGAAAATAAATATACATTTTAAATTAATGTGAATTCTTTTATTCGCTATTTTACTTATCTTTCTTTTTAACACTTTTGTAAACTTTTCACAGGCAGAATGAATTGTATTACCGTCTTCTTCAACTCCCAACGCATCTTGATCTTTCCAAATATCTAAAAATTGAAAATGAAACGAATACATACATACATATGTATATTTTCAGTTAAATTGTATAAAATTTCTTTTGTTCATTATTGCTTTTATCTTACCTTTTTCACAAACACCATAATTTTTTTACCACTTTTATATTTACATTTTAATTTTACAAAATGAACGAACTATAAATTATTTTCACTAAAATTCAATATTTTAAAAATTCTGACATATGTACATTAGACGTTTTACTCTAGCATATATGTTAGAGTAGAGCAACTATAATAACTGTTGAATTGAATGTAAAATTGTTGCAAATGTGTTAGTGCTAATTCACACGGTGAAATTTAGGACGTCTATTTTTCTTAATTCTCTTTTGAAGTTGCTACCAAAAATTCCTTGCATTCATACGATGTTTTTTTTTTGGACGTATAATTTTTCTTCTCTTCACCTACATAGCCAATAAGTTAGAAGAGCAAGAATAAAAAATACAATAAGATAGAAGAGTAACATTAAAACGTAACAACAATAACAACAAGAGCAATGTAATGAGAAATATGAAAAAAACCATGGAAAACAGAAACCGAGTCATTTTTCTACCCCTCTTTCTTCTCTACACCGCTCGCTAAAAAACAAAAAGTGACGTCGAAAAATAGACTTCATAAAAGTCTTCGTGTGAATTAGGTGTTAGTTTCAGTCATTCTTTCTTGTAGGGATTTTATTGATTGTCTTAAACTCCTATTCGGTTGAGAACATCAAATCACTACTTTGGAAACTGTAACCGAATTTTTATAATAATGATTGGGTATTGGAAGTGAAAATATAACTGCAGCTACATTATTTTAGATATGAGAATAGAAATAGTATTGAGGCGATAAAAATTGAGTACTGGTAATATAAAATTGATAATGCTACTTGATATTTAATAGTTGTGACTGTTTTACAACTGATTTGTTCTCTCTGTGTATGTATGTTGTTTTTCTTTCTTTTCTCTTTTGCAGAAAGAAGCGAACGTAGTTAAGATTAATTCGTTTTTAAATTTACATTATTCAGCATTTTTTATTCTATCCTTGAAGCGCCTCTGGTGTTGCGTGGGAATACTACATTTTATTTTATTTATTTTTTTTTTGCTATGTAGCTATTTAAATAGTTAATGAAGATTAATTGCAAAAAATATTTGTAGTGACATTTGCTATCTATGATATTGATATAACTGTGTCCTGAGCAATGAAATGGCCAAAGAACGCCATGGTTCAGCTTACAACTAGCTTAGTTAAAAATACGCCTCCACTCGGAAACCCAGTTGCGTAAATTTTTTCCCACAAGAGCCCGAATTATGTGTCATTAAGTCACTGTGTCACGTAGCAATTTCATTGCTGAGAACAAGCAATAACGTCGGCATAATAATTGAATTTTTTTTTTTTGCTTCTTGCGGAGAACACGTATGGCAATTTTTGCCACAAATCTTACACATACATAGGGCAGGTATAGTCTAAAATATATATTTCCTTTGTTAAGGTACGAAAAATTTGTGTTTATTTTTCCGGAAGATGTCTTTTTATATTTTGCTCCAATTCACTGTTATGCAAAAATGAATGAAAAAATACAACAAAAGTGACTAAAAGTGACTATTACTAAATCTCTATGGCCCGATTCATACGATGATTTAAACATCTTGTTTTATTTTTGATTCTCTTTAAAAGTTGCTTCCAAAAACATTTTACATTCATACGATGATTTTTTCCATGTTTCTAGTTTTTATTATTTTTCTTCCAGTAGATTTTTAAAAAATTCGTTTTTTTTTCTTTCCCTACATGTTAAAAAATTTACCCCATACGAAAATCTAAAATTAATGAAAAAATACAACAAAAGTGACAGTAGATTGCTTGACAATAATTGCTCGAGCAATCAGCACAGCTGTCATTGCGCAATGGATTGACATTTATGGCAATCGCTGTCTACACGTAGGAAATTCCATCAACGCAATCAAATTTGTCAATTGCCGCTATATATATTGCCCAGTGTTATATACTTCAGTTCATACTTAGTTCGCTTTTACGATTGGGAAATTGAAAGGCAGACATTTTCTTCATTCTCTTTTGAACTTACATAAACCTTTTACAATTGGGAAATTAACAGACAGACAGAAAATTTATAGTTTGTTTACTTCTTCGCGCTTGCTACTCACATTCACGTACACATACATAAATACACACATATGCCTTGATACACACCAAGTATACATACATACAACCCCTGAAAGGAGAAAAATCATGTGAAGCAACAATAATAAATTACGAAAAGTAGAAAAGAGAAACAAAAAATGTCCGGTACAGAGGTTCGTGTACTAAACACTCTACCTCTTCAACCCCTCGCCAACAAACTTCGTCTGTCTGCCTTTCAATTTCTCAATTGTAAAAGGGGACGTAGCGATATCATTAATGCTCTCATGGAAGCGTCTGCTCACCCATATAAGCCTATGAAGCCTATGGCGTTGCAGCTTTAAGCAATGGCAGATAATATATTCAATAGTTTCTGCGTTCTTCTTCATCCCAGCACATCCCACAGAAATTTGGGATGCCATTTTCCCAAATGATTATCCTTGCTCTGACCAAACATCGCCTTCCCATTCATATCCAGTAGCAATCTGAAACTTAAAGTTTTGGCCACATAGTCCTCGAGACTTTACAATCCTCCCTAGTTCGCCATTAATTGTTGGTCCTGCCCTCTACCCAATTACTGAGTATCCTGTAGTAATTAATTAATTAATTAATAATTTCAAAGATTTATCACACATTCCTTCGGACCTTTTTTATGCCAACTTATTGGCAATGGCATTTCTCTCAACACTGCCGCGCTCAGAACAGACGGTCCTAGATTCGAACCCCTTCTGCCGGTCATTAGTGTCCCATTGTATTAAGTGATGAAGGCATAGACACTGGTCACTGAACTACTCCTGCTTCAGCTAATACTAATCCTAGTAGAATATCGGAGCGCTCTCCTTCATCGGTATTGTATAGCAAAAATCATTGGCGAAGTAAAATAACCAATAAAATGTTTACTAAACACAGCTTTGAAAATTTAATACGCCTCATTGACGCAAGAGGCGCTGCAATGTGTGAAAAGTGCAGTTGTAAAAGAATGAAGCTTTCCTCTATCTCTTCCTACACCACCTGTCTTATCTATCGCTATCAGGGCAACCATGAATAAAATTCCGCTTAAAATTTCTACCTTTTCCATTTAGAACTTTTTGTTTTCTCTATTAATTGCTATTAGTTGGAATTATTCCCGAAAAAAATTTCACGCCCAATTTTATTCATGATTGCCCTGTATATATTTCTTGAAAAAGGTAATACCTAGTAGTAGTAGTAGGCATTCATTGCCTGTGCTAAAAAGTCACAATTTACATACATATACACTATGTATATGAGTACTTAGGTTGTGTTAACAGGTTGCCGTGGAAAGAGAAAGTGTTCCGCCAACTTGAGCCCATTTAATTTAGATCCCTTTGTGTTATATTTACATGTGCGTGTGCGTGTGGAATTTTTATTTTAATTTAATTCATTTCATTCAAATCAACTTTCAACAATCATTTATTTATTCTGAAACATTAGTTTACAATTAAATTTGCTCTTCACCACTGGCTGTTGCTTGGAATTTATAAATCTGTTGTTTACTAACTTTTACAACTTTGGTTTACTGTTAGACTTTGTTCTAATGCTTTTGTTGTTTCAATTTTATCGCTCATTAACTGTTCATTGAAATTTATAATTTCGTTTTAAATTAACTTTACAACTAGTTTACTGTAAATCCCATTAAATTTTGTTCGAACAATTTACTTATTTATGATTGAATATAAGTACGTTCACACTTGTGCAAACATTTGAAAAGAAAAGTGTAACCACTAAATATTAATGAAAAACTTTTTGATTTATACAATTGTTTGTTGATTTAAACAGTTTTATACTTACATAATAGAGAATGTCATTGAACAGCCAGATTATTGGAAACTGTTTTACTTAATAAGCAAGTTTCTGAATCAAAAGGTTTTTCAATAGTATTTAAGGCGGTTTCAGACTATAATACAAGTATTAATACTTTTGTGGAAAATGCAACTCTGACATGTTGAGTTGTTATTGTTTTTTGGAATTTTTTAAACAGAAATTAGATCAGGGAACCATTTTCGTCAAAAGTATTAATACTTGTATTATAGTCTGAAACCGTCTTTAGTGGTTACGCCTTTTCGTTCAAATAATTGTGCAAGTCTGAACGCAGTTTGTATAATTGTTTTGAATTTAAATAGGAATTTGTGATTTGAACGGGCTAAAGTTCGTATCGCTTTTTAAGCCAAATTACATGTGATAATTATTAATGAACAAATAACACCAAAGTCTGTTGTAAATATTCTGACTAACAACACATAGTTGAACGGAACAGCCAGCCGTTTTCGAAGGCCACTAAACCTTCATCATCAGCGTTCTTTTGTGTTTGGTCCACTGTGTGTGGTGTCAGTTGATGTAGATTTCTGCTTTATATACTTAGCATTATTGCAAATGGAATGTGTGAATTGTTTTGATTCATCGTATCTCAATTTGCTGAAAGCTTTTTTGTATTGGAAGCTCAATTTTACCATCACTATATTTACAATAGTCTTACCATTGTCGTTTTGTTCTTTTTACATATTCACATATTCCATTTGCAATAAAATGCTACGATGCTACGATGATTTAAAAATCTTGTTTTATTTTTGATTCTCTTTAAAAGTTGCTTCCAAAAAGATTTTACATTCATACGATGATTTTTCCATGTTTCTAGTTTTTATTATTTTTCTCCCAAAAATTGTATCAGTGTTGCCAGTAGATTTTTACAAAATTCGTTTTTTTTTTCTTTCCCTACATGTTAAAAACTTTACCCCATACGAAAATCTAAAAATTTTAGCAAATTAATTTAAAGAGAGATATATTAAAAACATTTAAGGCCTCAATGATCAAACAGAATTGTGGCATAAACACATTTTCCATACAAATTGACACAAAAAGTGGCGCCAGAAAGCAGTCGAGAGATAGAATCTATTTTATTTTGACGGCGTTTTTTCTTATCCACTCACATATAAATAAATATTTTATCAACAATGCTACCAAAGACAGGCACTGTGACACCAAAGTAATTAGATAAAAGTCTATGGAATTTCGAGCAAAAACAAATTTTGAAACGGGGTATGAGCAAAAATGTATTTTTAATATAGTTATTTTTACAGTTATGCACAAAAAATGCAATATGAGAATAAAAAATACCTCTATTTTGTCCAAAACAAAATATTTTTCCGATATTCCCTATACTCATATATTAATGACAAAAATACCTACAGGCAACACTGTTTTGTATTAAAAAAAGCTGTTGTCGCACTCAATGAAAAAATAAAATAAAGCAACATAAAAAAATTAAAATATGTGTAAAGAAAATTTGAAAAAAAAACTCGTAGAAAGGAAAATATGATTTTTAGGGTTCCGTACACCGAAGGTGAAAAGGAACCCTATTGTTTTCGCTACGCTGCCCGTCTGTGCGTCTGTCCGTCACACGGTATTTTCTCAGGAACCGCAAGAGCTACGGACCTGAAATTTGGACAGAGTATGTAGAACCTTGGCCGCTGCAGCAACAAATACATGAGAATTAAAAATTAAAGGGTGTTCCAAAACGAGCAACGAAAAATGTTAAAATCCCATGTAATATACATACAATTGTATATTGAAACTTGAAATTTGTAAAATTAGTGTATTTTTATACAGCCTACAACAATTAACACTAAAATTTAAAATTAAAGGGTGGTCCATCAGTTAATGCAATTTTGACTATGTAATTTTGACAATTTGCTATATCTTGTAAGAGGCAAACACTTGAAATTTTCAAAAACGGTAAAACTAAAAAACCGAAAATTATAAAATCGCCAAACCAAAAAAAATCGCCAAAAATTAAAAAAAAAATCGCCAAAATGACAAAAAGCGCCAAAATTAAAAAAAAAATTCTAGAACTAAAATAAATAGCCAAATTCGAAAAAATCGCCAAATTCGAAAAAATCGCCAAAATGAAAAAAAAACGCCGAAATGAAATAAACGCCAAGAATCAAAAAAAAAATCGCCAAAACTCGAAAATGTCGCCAAAACTAAAAAAATTTTTATATAAAAAAAAATCGCAAAAATGAAAAAATCGCCAAAAATAAAAAAATCGCCATATTGAAAAAACGCCAAAAACCGAAAAAAATCGTCAAAACAAGAAAATAAAGTGTCAAAACGAAAAAAGAGCCAAGATAAAAAAACGCCAAAAACGAAAAAACGCAAAAAACGCCAAAACAAAAAAAAAACCGAAAAGATCCCAAAAACGAAAAAAAATGCCAAAACTATATATTATATAGGATGAAGTTTGTATTAAAAAAATCATTGAAAAATCAACGTATGAATTACGTGTATCAATAAATAAGGAGTATTAAGATTTTTATGAAGTCAATTCTGTCTACCCTGTGGGATCAGTATAAAATCGAAAATAACTCTTATTTATCTCTGGGTAAAAAATCATGTAGATTTCTGTTATTAATTTTAATACAAATAAACCAAATAATTTATGATTTTTTTTTTTTTGGAGTTTCGTTTATTATATTAACAGCTTTATTGATAAAAGTTATAAAGGCTTTATAAAGTCTTAATAAGCAAAATTTTGTATGGAAATATGTTCTAAAACCGTTTTATTAAGCCTTCAATATTTTTATAAATAAAACTGTAAGTTTTTATTAAGTACTTTAATTGCATTTTCAACCAAATTAATCTTTAATTTATTCAGTAATATATAAAGTGTTTTTTTTTAATACATTGAAATTAATTATTGAGGAGTTAGCTGGTTCTAATGCGCATTTCACTATTGCTAATACAGATCATCAAGAAACCTTTACCAAAAATTTCTTACAGCCACCAGATATATTCAGGGGCGTCCTGTAACTCGTGCGTTTTGAAATCGCCTAATTTCCAGGAAAAAGCTCAATTAAACAGTTTACTTATTGCAGCTTTTTAATTTGTTTTAAGGGTTGCTGTTGATTTTGAATGAAACACAAATTATTTAGGAAATTATTGTCATTTCTTTTTACTATGATAATATGATGGTTAAATTTTGTATGAAACAAAATATCGGCCAAATGACCATCTCTATCCGATGGTCCAAATTTTCGATGACGCTGAGGCATAATTGAGGTTCTATGCCGTTAATGTGCCGAATTATCTTATCCCTTATATAGTGTCCACACCTGATGATTTTATATCAGACCTCGTAATATGACGCCGGGAGAGCAACTATCATTTTTTCATTAAAATCTACACAAAAGGGTAGACGTTGATGATTTTATATTATAATGAATTAAAGAAATATTTGAAAAATACTTGCCAAAAATAAATAATTTGCATGTTGTTTAATTTTTTTGGTTACAAATAATTGTTGTGCCGCATTTTTTAAACGAATATTGTTTAATAAATAAACGTTAAATGCACAATAACACATAAAATGACATTTGATATCAAGATGAATTCATCAGGCCGTGAGCTCTGATGATTATATCATAACGCTACCATAATATTAATAAATTGAGTCTATACGTCATGAATTTTTATCATGATATCAATTTGACATTCATCATGATATAAATTCATCAGGTGTGGACACTATGTTAGCTCCTGAATTGTTGCTAGCTTATCGACGTACACATTTCCTTTTAAATAACCCCAAAGAAACAAGTGAAACCGTGTCAAATCACATTATCTTGGCGGCCAATTGAGTTCGGCCACCACGTGAGATAACACGGCCATTGAATTTGTCGTGCAAAAGAGCAATTGTCTCGTTAGCTGTGTGGCAAGTGGCACCGTGCTGTTGAAACCACATATCTTCCACATACATATCTTCCAATTCGGGCCATCAAAAGTTCGTTATCATCTCACGATAGCGAACAACATTCACAGTAACTGCCTGACCGGTCTCATTTTGGAAAAAATACGGCCCGATGATGCCGCCAGCTCATAAAGCGCACCAAACAGTGGGTGCATTTGTTTTTCGACAATCATTTTTGGATTATCTTTCACCCAAATGAGGTAATTCTACTTAATTCTCTATCCACTGAGGTGAAAATGTGCCTCATCACTGAAGATGAAAAAATCACAGAGTGCACTTTGATCTTTTTGTGATCTTTTTGATTTGAACGCCCATTTTCATAATAAACCTGAATAACTTTAACGCGTTGCTCGATTGTGTATCTTTCCATGGTTCAAATTGAGTTAGTCTGAAATTGAAAAATGTCAAATGAAATGTACAAATGACGTTTAGGTGTGATTCACATTCAACATCGGCCCTTAAAATTTAACCACCCTTTATTATTCGAATTTATCTTCAAATGCACTAAATCGTCCGATCAGTAAAACCCTGTTTTTCGAATTTGGAAAATATACAAAGGAAAGACTGTTATAAATTAATGATAATTAGATTTAAGCTTGCATTACAAAATACATATATTTCAACATGTTTTGACAACAAGAGCCTAAAACAATTCACGTATTCCATTTGCTTTCGAAAATTTGGAAATTGTATTTAACTGACACCACACACAGTGGACCAAGGACGTGCAAGCTGATCATAAAAACAGAATGTTATTTCGTTCTTCTAGAGCTTAACAGCAAACATTACGATTAATATAATAAATATCAAGCCTTTGCTGCAAGAATGTCATAACTCAAAAATAAAATTTTCTACACTCAACTTTTGAGACGAAAATTTTATGTTAGAATACGACACTCTTGCAGCAAAAGTTCGATATGTATTTAGATTTAAATTGTTTGTCAATCAGTTTCTTTCTTTCCGTCATTTAAAAACTGGATCTATTATGTCCATGTAAATATCGCTCACACACTTAAAAAAAAAACTAACTAAAACTGTGGAAAATTTTCTAAATTTTAGTAAAAAAGTGTTTTCGTATGGCGCCAAAGCTGTTTTTTACTTGAAACCAGTAAAATATTTACTAAATTTCTAGTTCATTAATGAACTAGTTTATAGAAATTGTATTTTTATATTTAAGCAAAATTTTTCTAAGTTTAAGTAAAATTTTCCCATAAAATTTGGAGCTTTGCTAAAAATGTTTTTCATCTTTGATCTTAAATTGAGTAAATTTTTCAAAGTTTTTTTTGTTTTTAATTCTGGTACTTATTCTTATTTTTAATTTAATTCTATACCACATGGTATGCTTTTTTAATATATCTTCTTATTAAATCTATATAATTAATAGGCAAACATGTTTTTTGTAATCCCTTTTACGCTGGTACCGCTGCACCGATTTTAAAAAGATTTATATGGTTGTAAAGGATTTTTTATACAGATGTGCAGAATCTATATTTTATTGCAGTGATGGAAAATGAGATTTGCATTCGGGTACCAAAAAAAAATTTTTTGAGTACTTTTTTGATCCCGAGAGTACCAAAAACTATTTTTTTATTCAAATTTTATTAACAAAAAATTATATAAAATTTATTACAAATAAATAAGATAATGAACACAAAGCATATACATATGTACATAACCAGAAATTGTGATTTTGCGCAAAAATTATGTGCCTCCACAACACTGTAAATACAAAATTACGACTCTTCCAAAAATTTTGTACCACCAAAATACTACAAACAAAAAAATATGACTTTGTGTTTACAAATACCGTGTTCTTAGTAATCCTATACCACTACAACACCGTAAATGCAAAAAGTTGACTTAAGTTTGAAAATTTCCATTGTGACGACCTTATAAATTTGTATTTAGAGTATTGCAACAACATTAAAAACAAGAGTTGGAGGATGGTCATTCGGCGTTTCAATTTTAATGTTATGAGTTCCTTAAAATTAAACAGATGTTATACTGATATAGATAGATAGATGTTATACATCGTGCTGATTGTCTTTTTCTGTCTGGGTGGGTATAATATTAAAGTTATAACAAAAACAATTTTTAGACTTCAATAAATCTTTGGCCTGGAAGACTATACTGTTGGAATATAAAGCCTGTTCCTTTGTTTTGTTTTCATGAGATTGTGGTAAGAGAAAATCCTTTCGATATTAACAGAGGAGTGAGGTATGGACAAAATTCCGTAAGCTACTCTCGATTTACCAGGAAACATGTATTCGTCCAATGCGTTTTTAGTTATAGCAACGGAAGTCCAGAAACTGCATACATATGTATATTTTCTGTTGTTAATGGCCTTAGTGCTGCCATAGTATGACCTATATTGGTTGTTGATATTTTAAAAATTTAGCTTTTCGCTGGGAAACACTTTAATTAAAAGTAGTATAATTACCAAATAAAACATTTTCAAAGGGATAGTTACTAAACCAAACTGTCAAAGTCCACTTTTGCTCTAAGAACTTGACAGAATGTAATATAAATTTTTATCAATTTTTTTTAAACTGAAACAGTTGTTTCAACATGATTTCTGTTTACATAGAGATCAACTTCTGTGCCACAGAAAATATCATTGAATCAAATATAGTTTTCATTTATATTTAATTGTGATTGGTTTGGTACACTTTTCAAAAATGTCTTTACTAATAAAGTTTCGTGCCAGTTGTCGAAAAAGAAATTTAATTCTTCGCAAAAATATATGCATACGCGCGTCTTCCGACTATATTTTTAAGTAGGCCGTGAGAGTGTCAAACGTGTTGCGGGAGTACTACGGTACTTTTTCATGTCAAATAGTATCAAAAAAAGTACGATCGTACCAACTTTCCCATCACTGTTTTATTGCCATCGGTTTAGTATTTTGGGAGCTATAAGCGTTTAAAGTTGCTACTACTACATGCACACATATTACACACGCATTTATTAGCTTACAAGTAAAAAAAGAAACAAAGCATGAGTGTGTGTGTGTGTGCGTGTGTGTGTGTGTGTGTGTGTTTGTAGTATTTCTCTTGATCTAACAATTCTTTTTCTCTTATTTGTTGTTGTATCAAAGCCATAATACTTAAAGGAAGAGAGTTGAATAAATTGAATTAGGTTGGTTGAAGGGATTTTGTTTATGTTTTTTTAATTTCATATATTATTTAATTATGCTTGCATATGTATGTAAGTTTGTGTGTGGCTGTGTTTTAATGAATTTTTTATGAAGTTTAGATACATTTTCTTTGAATCTTAAATTATTTACATTTTGATTCTAGAATACGGACGAGTGTTTCGTCCGTTTGGTATATCTAGTTCTTAATTAATTCACCATACATACATATTAATTCCTTGAGAGGAGACAAGTATTGAACCAGCAACCTTCTGACTGATATGCAAGCACTCTAACCAATTGTCTAACAGGCAGCCTGAATAAGCATTGAAATTTTTGTGTTTTAAAATTTTATTTTATTTTCAAAAAAATATACTTCAAGTTCAAATATTCCTCGAAAATATTTTTTTTAATGCATGTATTTATTTATTGTATCTTCATATATGAACTAACAATAAGTATTCAAATCTTAAATCTATAAAAAAAATTATTAGGCCCGACCAGTGTCGGACATAAACTTAGTGGTAGTTATAAATAATACATTAGTAGTGATAATCAAAAAAAAAGGGGGGGGGGAAGTATTTTCAAGTAGTCCCATCTGGAGTGTTAGGTATAAGAGCCCGT
Organism: Tachina grossa; assembly: GCA_949987645.1. Classification (NCBI taxonomy): domain Eukaryota; kingdom Metazoa; phylum Arthropoda; class Insecta; order Diptera; family Tachinidae; genus Tachina; species Tachina grossa. The sequence goes on along the minus strand of OX465278.1, from coordinate 43,248,594 downwards.
GTGTCCCTCTTTTTTAAGCGGACGTGTCCAGTAAAGTTCAAAATATTACGAGCAAGCGGATTAGGATGTGATTCGAGTTTTGTTAAATATTTGCCTGCGTATTTTGCAATTTCTTCAGTCACTAGTGGCATATTTAAATCACGATGTATAATAGAATTTTGGATGTACCATGGAGCCGATGTTATTAACCGTAAAATTTTGTTTTGCCTTCGTTGGATTCTCTCGACATTGGAAGCTGAAGCAGTGCCCCATAACTGAATTCCGTAGCGCCATATTGGCTTCAAAAGCGACTTGTATAATAAAAGTTTGCAGTCTAGGCTGAGTGTTGAGTTTCTGCCAATCAACCAATATATTTGAGTTAACTTAAGTTTCATCTGAGTTAACTTAGAGTCAATATGATGTTTCCATGTAAGTCTTCGATCAAGGTGTATACCAAGGTATTTCACTTGGGAATGTTGAGGAATATTTTGATTGTTGATTCGAATGGGGGAGCAAGTATCTCTTCTTAGGATGAACGTTATATGGACACACTTTTGTTCATTGACTTTAATTCTCCATAAGTTCAACCATATTTCCAGCTGAGTGATATGTTCCTGGAGATTGCGGGATGCCTCATAAGGGTTTTCGTGCACACTCATACAGGCTGTATCATCGGCAAAAGTAGAAATATGGATATTATTGCTCACAGGCATATCACAAGTATATATTAAATACAAGACAGGACCCAGAATACTACCCTGGGGCACACCAGAAGATATAGTTTCGGGCACACTCGTGAACTCTCCTTCCACAACAGTGCACTTCCTATCAATAATATAACTTTCCAAAAGCTTTTGAATGTTTATTGGCAGATATGTCTTCAATTTTAAAACTAGGCCTTCGTGCCATACTTTATCAAACGCCTGAGAAACATCAATAAAGAGAGCAGAACAATACTTCTTTTCTTCAAATGTTCTTCTTACAACGAAGAAAATATGACAAAATTACTTAGATTTATTGCTTCATGCAAATTAAAAATATATTCAATAATTTAAAGAAAAAATACTTAAAACTGGTAAATATTTTTTCTAAAATTTAGAATAACTTTTTATATCTTTCAAGTAAGTCAAATTTGATAAATTAATCGGTAGTAAGTCATTTCCTAAAATTAATTTTTTGATTTAAAATGAGGATAAGGATACAATTTCCCTAAACTTTTAATTTTTGGTAAATATTTCCTTTAAGCCACTAAACTTGTCCTTCAATGTGAGAATTTTTGTGTGTATTTTTATGAACTACTTTTAAGGATATAAACTTTTTATTTTTTAATTTTTACTAGATTTTTGTAAAAATTTACTTAAACTTATGCCCTAATTCTGTTCGACGATTGTTCCGTCTTGTCTATGGACGGAAAAAAGCCCCGCAGTTGTGATTTTTCAAAACAATTATTAGTAATAGTCTCTGCTAGAAGGTGCGTGTATTTGCTTTATGATTTTATTCCAAACATTATATCCAACACATATTTTTTCATATATTTTACAAAATATTGTATAATATTTTCCATTAATTTTTATATTTTAAAAACATGGTAATAATATTTTTATTTTTCATTATCAAAGACAACAATAATTTTTGAAGAAAATAATTTGAGGAATTCAAAAACAAGAACTCAAAAGTATTTTCAAACAAAAACGTCCTAAATCTTCTTACTGAATTAGGGCATTAGAGAGAATTACTTAAACTTAGAAAATTTTTTTATTCTAATTTAGAAACTGTTTTTCCTTAATAAAAGTATTTGTTTTTTTTTTAGTGCAAATAAAAAATATAGTTTTGCCGAAAAGGCGTTTAAAGTTTTCAATTTACGTACATACAACTCAATGAAGAACTAAAAAAATATTCTTCTCTCAGGAGCTGGTAGCTCAAGCTATTTATTTATATCAAATTTTTATACAAAATAATATATTCTGCTCTTTTAACACAAAAAAACGACTTTTTTGAGTTATGACACTATTGAAGTAAATTACTGTACAGCAAAATGTTACAATATTATCAGATGATAATACAAATCTTCATTTGCAATGTAATAAAAGTGATATTGTGTCCCTATTGCAAAATCTTTTATTTGTGCATAATAAAAAATGAAATTCTTTCTCATAAACGTTTAATTCAAGCGCAACACACTTAAAAATGTGTTAAGAATAATAATAAAAAAATAAAAATACGTTCGTATTGTCATATTTGTCTCTATTATTCTTCTCCTTTATTTGACATTATTTAGTAATTGTTGTTGTTGTTGATGTTTTTACTAAGTATATTTTCTGTCATATTAAATGGAACAAAACTTTGTTTACAGACTCGTTAAATACTCTTCTGTACATTTTTTTTCTCTCTTTTGTACTTCTAAATAAAACAGAAAAAAATCATAAAAAAAATTTAAATATTTATTTTTATAGCAAGTCATATAATTTTTTTTTTGCCTGATACTGGCATCTGTAAGTGTGAATGTGATGTGTAGTTTAATTGCATGTGTATGTAATCGTGCATGTGTGTGTTTATTTGCTGATGTACATATGTATGCATGTATGTATGTATCTATGTATGTGCTCTTAAACTAAAAATAAACATGCATGCACTCGGAGTGCGTGTGTGTGTGTGTGTGTTTTTGCAAAGAAATGTTCAGTATTAAACAGTATTTTATGATTATAAAGAAGTCTTTTAAACAATACAATAGAAATGATATTTTTCTTCTTCTCCTTTACGCAATCCGAATCGCTTTCAAATCAGGATGTTGAAGACGAAGGTGTGTAGTTGACACTTAAGTTATTTCCAGCTTTCAGGATGGTAAATTAAGATTTCTGTTGTATTTCAAATGAGTTTTAGTTTCTCAAATGCGATTACAGTAAATTTAAGCAAGATAATTTTTAGCTTAGAACACTCCAATGAGACTGGTGTGTATATGGTTTGTTTTGCCTTAAAATTAACGAAATTACGGAGCCTGATCGAACCGAGTTAACTCAGGGTCATTAGGTATTCATGTTGCAAAGCGACTTTTGGAACACTGCAGTGTTTGCCAGGTAGTATATAGTTACAGATTAGTTGAGCGTAAATGTCACTTCAACCACATATACACCGACAGTCAAGTGCTTATTACAGCCCTAGAACACTTCTAAGAACGATAGCCATCGACTGCCGATCACATCGTAAGGCGAATGCAGATCAGTTTAATATTAGGATAACTTTAGGACTGAAGAGTCCACAAGAACTTAAAAAGTCTTACAGTGTCCACTGGAATCATAATGTGCAGGTTTATCTCTAATCTCGCAATGCTGAGGAAAAAAGTTACTGCATCAGGCCATCAGGCAAATATAGTCTCTCATAAATAAAAAGTACGGTTTCTTTGATTTTCACAAATAGGAAATAAATCTCAATTCTGAGGCCATTGACACTGTCACTTAGGTGGGTACGCACAAAGGTTAAGGAATGATCACAATGACTTTTGCTTTAGCTGCCAAAAGATCGATGAAGAGGAAAGTGTAAAATATTTTTTGTGTTTCTACCTTTAATTAACAAATGGGCGCTTTCAAGGAACTTTCTAACGTTGACAGGTTTGAACTACAACGTATTAGTAGCTTTAAATTGATCTCTGCTTGGTTCGGCATCTGGGTCTAAACATAAACAGAATCTCGGTGAATTCACAATAGACCAGAAGGTTTTAAGTGAGTACGGGATTCTAACTGCCACATTTATCAAATCTATCTTATCATTCGCAATTTGTTAACAATTGCAATTGTAAAGAAAAAGTATATTTTTGTTGTAAAATCATGTATAATCATACAAAGTTGTGATCATAACATGTAGAGGGCCGTGTAAGCAGTCTTGAAATGTAAATACGTCTTGCTTTTTAAATGTTTTGTTGTAGCATGTATTATAATAAACCAATAATAAGTCCTACTTTACACTATGCAAGTCTTATTGCTAAGCTGATTAGTTTGAGGGAGAGAAAGAGAGAGAGAGAGAGATGAGGGAAAAAGAAATGTTTCTTTTCCCCTAGTCACACTCCCGTAACAAACTAATCAGCTTAGCAATAAGACTTGAATTTGCGAGCAATAAATTAGTTAAAATGCAAGTAAACTTCTTTCATAATGCTAAAACAGATTTATGTACATTTTAATATTTATAGAGGAGAGCGTATTAATTCTCAAGTCTTGAACAAGGATTTTTTTTTTAAATATAAAATATGGTAAATCAATAAATAAAAGGTTTAGTGGCCTTCGAAAACAGCTGTTTGTTCTGTGCTACTATGTGTTTGTCAGAATATTTACAACCTAACTTTGATGTTATTTGTTCATTAATTATTATCAGATGTAATTTGACTTACAAAGCGATACGAACTTTTTAGCCTGTTCAAATCATAAATATAGAAACAAATAAATTAACTAAAAACAAACTTTGTTTTATTTAATTTTGTACACAATGAAGTTGAAATTTTGCAGCTGCGATTCAGAAGATTTTGCTTTTATATTTAGGATGTCACATCATCTCTATTTAATCAGGGAGCTGCATCAAAAAATTTCACATACAGACAGACAAACAGAAAGACATTGCTTGTACGTCTACTAAATTCATAAGAAGCCAGAATATAACTATTATGAAAATATTAAAACATAAAAAGGGCGTAACTAAGTTTTATTTAAAGAGAAGTAACACTCAGGCAATGACTGCCAACTACTATTACTGGGTGTTACATTCTCTCAGAAAAGGGATAGTGATAGAGAAGACAGGTGGTGAAGGAAGAGCTAGAGGAGAGCTTTACTCATTTACAACTCTTCTTTTTGCACGTTTTAAATAATGCATTATTGCAGCGTCTCTGGTATCAATGAGGCGTATTAAAATTTGTTTAAGCTGTGCTTTGTAGCAATTTTATTGGTTATTTTACTTCGCCGATGATTCTGCGCCCTGATGTTACATTAGCATTAGTATCTGCTGAAGCCGGTGTAGTTAAGTAACCAGTGTCTATGCCTTCATCACTTGAACTTGCCTACAACAATTCATACAAATAGACACTAGTGCACATCATAAAAATGCTAGGTATTATTATTTCATGACTGTCAGAGATCGGGCTCGAATCTAAGACCTTCGATTTTGTAGTCAACGTGCTAACTACACACAAAAAAATATAAGAGGTTATATTAACTAAGCTTGTATAGGTAACTTTTTTTCATATGAAAGTTAAAAACTTGGGTTTTATTAACTATGTAGTTAGGTAATTTGTACATTACACTTTACCTAAAATCCAAGTTAATGTACCTATTACAGTAAGGTATCTTCTTCGAAATTACTTTAATTGAATTAATTTATATTTTATTGTCAAAAAACTTTTTTAACTTGAAGGTATGTATTTATGTACATATGTATACATGAAATTTTAAAATTTTTTTATAGATAAACTAGTTTTTTCTTGCGCAGCGAGAGTTATACTTTGCATAAAATTGTGCGCAATAAAGTTGATTCCTTAGTATCGAAAAAGTTCCAGATTCTACACAGAAATTAAAGAAGATAATGAATTATCCTTTAATTATCCAGAACTGTTGGATATCTCGGATATAGCTCAACCAAAGGGCGTGCTCTTGTACGAACCACCTGGTACAGGTAAAACACTTGCCCGCGCTGTAGTTTACCACACTGAATGTACCTTTATAAGAGTTTCGGGTGCGGAATTGGTACAGAAATTCATTGGATATGGTTCCCGTATGGTACGTGAGATTTTCGTTATGCCACGAGAGTATGCGCTGAGGTAAAGGATGTATGTACAGAAGCCGGTATGTATGCGTGAGAGATGTCTTCAAGTTACACAGGAAGATTTTGAGATGAACGTGGCTTCCGCAGAAGGACTTCGAAAAGTATCGGCCCTGTTCTGTAGTAGATCGAATTGATTGGAAATCCTACGAGCAGGGCCAAATATGTTGTATATGAAAAAGTTATGGAAATAATATTATTAATTCTTTTTATAAATCCGGAGACATTTGTTTCCTATGCCTACATTTATGTACACACATACATATGAAATATATATTACAAAACATACTTTCTAATAAATTAATAATAAATTATTAATTATGTAAAAAATCTTTAATTATTATTTTATATCGCGAAGATAGCTAAAGTTCATGACAATTATCGAATTATAAATAGTTAATTTAACTAAAATCCATGATAATTTGCCGCATGATATATGTATAAATTTACTTTGCTATTTAGATAATTCCTAGAAAATAAAAGCATGAATTTACCTAGTCGTTAAGGAGTTTTAACTAAAATTTTAGTTGATTTTTCGAACATAGAAATCAACTAAAATTTTTGTTGAATTATCTAAAAAACTTTGTAAATGCCATTCTACCCATTCAATTAGTTAAAATTATACCATTATTTTAGGAAATATAACCTATGAATTTTTTTGTGTGTACTTAAAAAATTATATTTTCATTCAAATGCTTTAATTTTTATTCAGCGTTTTGCGTTTTCCTTCTCCTATAAAATATCGAAAAATCGATATATGTATACACTAGTGTTGTTAATTATTAGTCTTTTATGTTTGTTCGAATGAAATTTCATGATTTTTTTCTTGTTCGAACAGACGAGTAATTTTGAACTTTTGTTCGAATACTCGAACGAACAAAGAATAAAAAAATATATTCGAATAATCTTAAAAAAGTTTTCAAAAAACGACACGTATGTGTAATTTCAATAACAAATTCAGGAATATTAATTAAAAATTAATTAAAACTTTAAAATTTTAAGAACTTTTGCCGCAGTTGACGCTGTGGTATAGATAAGAACTCTATGTTCCACTTATACTATTGAAGCAACAGACTGGCAAAAAATAAAAGATTAAATAAAAAAATTATAATAACTTCCAATCGACTAGACCGATTTTCTTAAATTATAAATTAGAAGATATACGATCATGTCACCATTCAAACGAAAATAAAGCAAAATTAAAATCGGTCACGATGTTAGGGAGTTACAGCGTCAAAGACACGCAGATCAACAGAATATATCTAAAAGATGTGATATATTCTAAACGGCTGGACAGATTTTCTTTAAACATAGCTAATAACACTCTCGAAAAAGTCATTTTTTATTTTATTTTTAAAGACAAGTATCAATCAGGCAATGAATGCCTACTACTATTATAAGGAAAGGGATAGTAACAGAAAAGATAGGTGGTGAAGGAATAGATAGAGGAATGCGTAAGTTTTTTACATTCGGATTAGTATCTCTCGAAGTCGGTATAGTTCAGTGACCAGTGACTATGCCTTCATCACTTGAACTTTTCTACAACAACTGCAAGAAAGGGACAGTAATGCACATCAGAAAAATGCGTGGTGTTGTTATTTAATGACTGTCAGATAGCGGGCTCGATGCAAAAACCTTCGGTTTTGTAGTCAACGTGCTAACTTCTTCAGCCAATGCCACCCTCAAACAGGAAAACTAAATCAAGATCGGTCCAACCGTTTGGTCTGTACGTCGACTCATACATACAAATAGATACACAGACACAAACTAACGGGTGTTTTTTTACAGGTATAGAACTTCAAATTGAAATAAAACACAAGAAAATCGTTTTAATGTCCATCAACTTGGCTTTATTGGAAGGATAATTTTATGCCATTAATGTTTAAATATGATTTCGGGCATGTGGCCGCCGCGGCGGGCTCGAATAAAGCCAATTCTACAGGTCCAATTTTCAACCACTTTTTCGAGCATATGGGGCCGTATGTTGGCAATAACGCCACGAATGTTGGCTTCCAAGTCCCCTAACGTTTCTGGTTTGTTGGCGTAGACGAGCGACTTCACATATCCCCAAAGAAAATAATCCAATGGTGTCAAATCACACGATCTTGGTGGCCAATTGACAGGTCCATTCCGCGAAATTATGCGCTCATCGAATGTTTCCTTCAATAAATCGATTGTGACGTGCGCTGTGTGGCATGTAGCGCCGTCTTGTTGGAACCACAACTCATCCACATTCATGCCATCCAATTCGGGAACAAAATAGTCGGTTATCATGGCTCTATACCGGTCTCCATTAACGGTAACTGACTCTCCAGCATTATTTCGGAAGAAGTATGGCCCAATGACTCCACCAGCCCATAGAGCACACCAAACAGTCAGTTTTTGTGGATGTAATGGCGTCTCAAGGGTCTCATGTGGATTCTCTTCACTCCAAATGCGGCAATTTTGCTTGTTGACGTAGCCATTCAACCAAAAATGAGCCTCATCACTGAACAAAATTTTGCGATGAAAATCAGCATCGAGATCAATCTCATTTTCGGCCCATACACCAAAATCACGATGCATTGCATGGTCTCGCGGCTTTAATTCTTGCACAAGCTGGATCTTGTAAGGTCGCAAGCCAAGATCTTTGCGCAAAATCTTCCATAAAGTTGATGGACAAAGCTCCAATTGCTGTGCACGGTGGCGAATCGATTCATTCGGGTCCTCTTCAACACTTTGCTCTACAGCGGCAATTGTTTCTTCGGTGCGCACTGTTCGACGTCTCTGCGGATGCGTATTATCACATAGAGTAAACGTAGTGCGAAAACGATCCATGGTTAACCGAATTAATTGCTCTGATGGACGATTATGTCGACCATAAAATGGACGGAGCTTGCGGTAAACTTCGCGAACTGAACCATTATTTTCGAAATAAATTTGCACGATTTGCAAGCGTTGTTCTTTTGTCAACCTGTTCATGATGAAATGGCAAACCAAACTAAATATTAATCACTTGACAGCTGACAATATGGCCGCCAATTAAAAAAGTGATGCCAACTTAAAGTTCTATACCTCAATAAAAAACTGAAACGAAATTAGTTAAAGAGTATAGTTATTTATACACATTTACAAAAAATTTTAATATGTTATTATTTTTTTGGAAAAATAATTTAAAAACCGCAGATAACCCAAAAAATCTGTTAATACAAGTAGTTAAGGAAATTCTTCGAATAATCGAATATTCGACAAAAATTATTCGAATAATTTTTTATTCTAAATTGAAAATTTTTGTTCGTTCGAACAAATATAATAAAAAGTTGATCGAATATTCGAATAATTTTTGTTCGAATGACAACACTAGTATACACCCTTATCATTTTAGGTGAAAGGTATGAAAATGACTGGCTTGTACACATTTACTTAATTGCAAATCATAATTTGATTTATCAAATTGAGTGCATGCACTTCTATTTGTAAAGCAATCATTAAATTTACAAATTTCATTTCCATACTATTAATAAAATTTAAAATTTTCATGCATTCTGAAAGTAGCTTTACTAAAGTCGTTTGTAATTTCGTTTTATGTCTTCTATTAAGGTTCTTGTTATGTTTTTCTAAAAAAAATAAAATATCACAATTTTTAACTTTTAACTTGATACTCGTAAGAGGAGATTTTCTTCATACAAAAATTTATCTCTTCTATCTTCTACTAGAAACGCAGTGAGGGTAATGTTGGTAATGTGTCATCATCAATGTTCTCGTATTTCTTTTTTCTTCTTCTTCTTCTTCTTCTTCTTCTTCTTATTTTATTCAAATAATAGTTTCTTGTGAATTGTGGGTGTTTTTGTTGTTTGTGTGTGTTTTTATTTGACGTTTGTTTATATTTTATTCTGCTGCCAGGTAAATAAATTACGAGCACGATTTTACTATCAAAAGGGAAGTATTGTGTCGTTATTGTTTGCAGTTTATTGTCATTTACGATTTGGCTCCAAGTGCTTGTATTATTTTTATTTCCATTGTGATTGTGTACAATATTTTATTTGCTTTCCTTTATTTGACTACAGGATACGAATTCTTTTTATTGAATAGTAAAAGTATTTCACACAATCAGCAACAGTTGAAAAACTAAGAGTAGCAATATGCATACATACATATACAAGGTGGCACAAAAGTAATCCTCCTATCAGAAAATGCTATAAATTTTGCGATTGGCGCCTAATGTCAGTTCTGTTTTGACATTTGTGTAGTAAACACATGCGAAATACACGTTAATAAACAATGTTACGCTACACTGCTCCAGAACGCGGAATATTGGTGACTATTTATTTGACCAATAATCGGTCGTGAATTTCGTCGCAGATTTCCTGGCCGTCCAACGCCTACTGGTGAAACACTGCGACGTTTACCCGCTCGCCTCGAAGAGACTGGCACAACACGAGATGCTGCCAGTCGTGGCAGACCCCGGAGTAGCCGTTCTGCAGAGAATATTGCTGCTGTAGCCAGGGATGTCATGGAAGCGCCGTCGACATCGACCAGACGACGTGTCACGCAAATGGGTATCAGTCGACGGTCTTTACGGCGAATTTTGGTACAAGATTTGAAGATGTTTCCGTACAAAGTCCAGACGGTGCATCAGCTGTTAGCTGCTGACCGCCAATCGCGTCTAACATACGCTCAAGCCATCCTTGATCACCACCAATAGGTTATTTTTGCGCCACCCTGTATATATATTGTTACGTTTAAATTTTATTAAACGTGTGAGTTCTTTTGATTGCTCAAAAATAAAAATAAATAACACACAATTTTTATTTGCTACTGTTTTTCCTTTTATGCTTAACGAAGCAAATTACAACTTGTCTTTACTTAACTACTTCTTATCGTTATTATCCACTTTCAACGAGGTCTTAACTTGACTACTTTCTGATTAGCACTGCCCTGTTCTCGCACATGCTGCCACTTTTTATAGTACAGCACCCGGTTCTCGAATGTTCGCCCGATAGGTGGCGTAATAACATATCTGTACTTAGTAATGGCATCTATACATGCCGCCATCTGTATTGTCTTTTACTATTGGTAGCCTCTAGCACAATCGGGAAAATTCATGGTGCTGCTTCTAGGCGTTTGTAGATAATTCGATTGGCCGTTATTTTTGAATTTCAAAGTAACGACTCTTATGTTGGCAATGTGGTGTGCTACTGGTAGTACAGGGTGGTTACCATAAGTGCTCGCATTTTTATTTGTATGTGTGTATGTCTGCAGCTATGTACACAATTATTGTTGTTGCTATAGTGTTTGCACGTAAATATGTGTGTACGTTTAGTTCTTTAGTTAAATACTTCCAGATAGTTCTTTGCTTTAACCCTGTAGGAATATTTTTACGTAACAATATATTTGCATTTACAGCATTTTGCTATGAAATTTGAATATACTTAATAAAATTTGTTATTGCAAGTTTTACATTAATTCTTTATATGATATGGTTGTCGTTTTAAGCATTCCTGTTTTAATATGTTATTTTATCAGTGGTGACCATTTCATAGCTCAAGTGAGTGAGTAGATAAGAAGCTTCAAAGGATTGCATTTGCATTTAGCACTCAAATAGACAACGACGAGTGTGTCTGATAATCGATTGTTTTTAATTCTTTGTTTTTATAGGTGCACATATTAAATTTGATATGATATTCAAACAACAATGTTGTTGTGATCCAATGCCTTTCTTTTTAACCCTGTAAAAAGCACAACAACATGTTTGATTTTTATCAAATATTTACAAAATTAATGAGTTCGACTTTTACAAGTACACGAAGGGTTCCATACGGACACTATTTATCTAAAACTATATGAACTTTAGCCTATATAATCGAATATCTTATCTGATGCACATATCTATCTATATATATAATTAAAAGGCGAACATGTTTTTTGTAATCCCTTTTACGCTGGTACCACTGCACCGATTTTAAAAAGATTTATATGGTTTTAAAGGATTTTTTATACAGATGTGCAGAATTTATATTTTATTGAAATCGGTTTAGTATTTTGGGAGCTATAAGCGTTTAGAGTTGCTACTGCACACATATTACACACGCATTTATTAGCTTACAAGTAAAAAAAGAAACAAAGCATGAGTGTGTGTGTGTGTGTGTGTGTTTGTAGTATTTCTCTTGATCTAACAATTCTTTTTCTCTTATTTGTTGTTGTATCAAAGCCATAATACTTAAAGGAAGAGAGTTGAATAAATTGAATTAGGTTGGTTGAAGGGATTTTGTTTATGTTTTTTTAATTTCATATATTATTTAATTATGCTTGCATATGTATGTAAGTTTGTGTGTGGCTGTGTTTTAATGAATTTTTTTATGACATTTAGATACACTGTCTTTGAAACTTAAATTATTTATATTTTGATTCTAGAATACTTACGAGTGTGTCGTCCGTTTGGTATATCTAGTTTTTATAATTTTGTGTTTTTGCATTTCTTTTTTTTTTAACTTAAACCCTTTTTTGTTTTGCCGATTTTTTCGTTTTTTAAAAATACTTTTAAGTTTTATAGATTTTTTTAAGTTTGGAGCTTTTTTCGTTTAGGCGATTTTTTCGATTATTGACGATTTTTTTTTAGTTTTTGGCGATCTTTTTAATTTTTGGTGATTTTTTACATTTGAGCGATTTATTTTTTTTGGTGATATTTTCATTTAAGCACTTTTTCAATATTGGAGATTTTTCTTTTCGACATTTTTAGGGTTCCGTACAACAAAGGTGAGTGTATTTTTATACAGATTATTACAACAATTAACACTGAAATTAAAAAAATCAAAATTAAAGGGTGTTCTATAAGTTAATATTGTTTTTACTACTTGCTGTATCTTGGAAACTGTGAGAGACAAACTCTTGAAATATCCCAAAAAAAAATTATAAAATCGCTGAAGTGAAAAAAAACGCCAAAATGAAAACAAAACGCCAAGAACCGAAAAGGCGCCCAAACTATGTCGCGAAAAGAAAATAAAATGCCAAAACTAAGAAAATGCCAAAAAAACTAAAAAAAAAAAATTGGAAAAGTTCGTACAGGTTTACCTATCTAGTGTCAGTACGGAACCCTCCGTCTGCGAGTCAAAGCCGCATTTTACTGAATTTATTTTTTAATTCTTTTGCATTTTTGAATTTAAGTTGTCAAAATTACATAGTTAAAATAATATTAACTGACACAATACCCTTTAATTTTGAATTTTTTAAATTTTAGTGTTAACTAGTGTAGCCTGCATAAAAATACACTAAGTTTGAAAATTTTAAGTGTCTACATACGGTTCTCGAGAAAACTGCCTGCGAAGGTGAATTCACCCATTGTTTCGCAACAAAATTTTTGTCTGGAGAAAATTTTTTTTATGGAGAGTTTTCTGCAGTACGATTCACCTACTTCAAAATTTTTTCTGGAAAATGAAAGCTACCATATGAAATACATGTGCAAACGATGAGTAGTAGTCTTAAAAGTGGCAGCACAGCGGCAAATAATTAAAATTTTCTGTGTCACAAACATTTTTATAATTGTTTAATGCAATTGTTTAGTTTAACTCCATACATATATGTGTGGCAGCGCAGTTCGATTTTGCCCGGACAAAAATTATAATTAAGCCAATTCAAGCAAAAAATGTTCCGAACAAAATTTGTTCTATTATTCTCTCTCTCTAAAAGAGAAACGTAAAACTCAATATCAAAAACAATTTCTCCGGACCAAAATTTTGTTCCGAAACAATCAGTGATGCCAATTTAGTGCTTTTTGCACTATTTTTAGTGCTTTTTGAAGACTCAAAACGCCAAATTTTGAGCGTTAGTGCCAAAAAAGAAAAAGCACTCAGCACTGGTTTTAAGAAACTTGTGTATTTCTTAAAATTAATTGAATAAAAACTTAGTGTATTTATTTTTTGAGTGTAAAGCATACCATTTTCGCCTGATGCATTTCATTAAAGATGATACTATTGTCTAAATAGATAATATCTTAGAAAATATTAAACATTATTAAACTTCAATCGTGCTTTTTGCGCTTTTAATATCTCAAAATAAGTGTGCTTTTTTTAAATTTTGATGTGCTTTTAGAGCCCAAAAAAAAGCCACCTTGACGGACAGAAACAGATTTTACTCGCAATCATAATTTAGAGAATGACCACCACTGGATTGTACTTATGTTGCCAGTCATTTGTTAAATATAAATTCGTACTTATTTGTGACTGGTTTTAAATGAATTTTATAACAGAGTAATAGCGTAGACAGACGACAGCGTTAATTTGCATTAAAATCTCACTAATGTGAATTAAAAATTTACCTTGACAGACGACAGTATTTGCATTAAGTAAACAAAATCCGTACATCCCTTTCGTACCACACACTTCGATAATTTTCCTTAGAAATATTAAAATGGAAAAATGTGTCTCGATTTAAAAATTTCTTTGTTCTTTTTCTAAAAACAATTAAAAAAATTGAAAACGAAAACAATTTGCCAACATTTGATTGATTGTAAACGGTGTTATCATTTTAGGACGGTGTTATCATATAGCTAAATTCAGTATTAATTCAGTCTCATTTAGTGCATTTACGGTAATCTAATAGCGTAGGCAGACGACAGCCTTAATTTGCATTAAAATCTCACTAATGTGAATTAAAAATTTACCCTGACAGACGACAGTATTTGCATTAAGTAAACAAAATCTGTACATTCCTTTCGACCCACACACTTCGATAATTTTCCTTAGAAATATTAAAATGGAAAAAATGTGTCTCGATTTTAATATTTCTTTGCTCTTTTTCAAAAAACAATTAAAATAACTTATATTTCCTGACACAATCGCATTTTAATTTTGAAAACGAAAACAATTTGCCAACATTTGATTGATTGATAACGGTGTTATCATTTTACGACCGTGTTATCATATCGCTTAATCAATATTAATTTACTCTCGTTTAGTGCATTTACGGTAAATGTAATGCGCATTGGGATGAGGATAATTCACAAGTTAATTTGCATTAACACTGATAATGCAAATTAACGCTGTCGTCTGTCTACGCACAGAAAAAAATATTCCTGCAATAAAGAACTTTATTTGAAAATTAAACCAAAAATCAATTAAATAATCAGGGCTATCATGAATAAAATTCCGGGTGAAATTTCTCCCTTTTCCAATTAGAATTTTTTGTTTTCCCTATTACTTGCTATTAGTTGGAATTGTTCCCAAAGAAAAATTTCACGCGGAATTTTATTCATGATAGCCCTGAATGTATTTGAGTCAATTTAACTTTTGTTTAAAAACAAAATATAAACAATAAACAACCTTAATTGAAAATAAAACCAAAAATCAATTAAAAATGTTTTTAAGTCAATTAAACTTTTGTTAAAAAATTTAAGTAATTACAAAGTTTAATTGACTCAATAACATACTTAATTGATTTTTGGTTTTACTTTCAATTAAAGTTGTTTATTGGAAAAATATTTTATTTTTAAACAAAAGTTTAATTGACTTAAATACATTTATAATCGATTTTTGGTTTTATTTTCGAATAAAGCTGTTTATTGCAGGAATATTTTTTTATGTGCGGTATAAGACAACACGGGCATATATAAATACAATAAAAATTTTAATTTTTTTATTTACCTGAGTCTTCATATAAAGCGAGAAAACAAATGCATCTGTGTGTGTTTGCATCAACATTAAAAATAAATTTCAAAAACCTTAAAACATGGAGACTATTCTAAAATACGCATCGGCTCAGTAAAACAAAACTGAATTTTCCTGAAATGAATTTTAGCTTAATAAACAGTGGGTAAATAAACTTGATTTTTATAAAACTCCTGCGTTTTCCTATAAAAAACCTATTGACAGCTGTTATCGTTTTCAAGAGTCCATTCTTATTAATTTCTCGTCATGTATGATTGTTTCAAATATGTATATTAGAGTGGCCGTTAATGGTATGGAGGCTTTTTTTCTAGATTTCTTTTACTCTCACCCCCCAAATCGGTTCAGTTTTATGTAAAAAAAAATACAAAAAAGTTTCATACCAATAAGTTGCGTTGTAGGGGGTGCGTCCGGCCCTCAAAGTTGCCCTTCAAGTCCATTTTTCAATGTAATTTTCTGCATATGACTATCAAATAATTTTACAAGAGTATGACATATGGCAATATTTTAGCTCTTCGAGTCAACGTTAGTGTCAAAGAAAGTGTTTTTTTTTTTGCTAAAATTAATATTTTAGAAAATAAAGAAGAAGATAACCAACAAAATACCAACAATTTTATGTAACAAAATTGTATTTATAAGGAAGTTTTTTATTTTAAGCATGTACAGTAAGAGCTTATATATATTAAATTATTTCATACATATACATAGAGTCAAAATAAAACTAAAACTAAAAAAAATGCATTGAATATATGGGCTTGAGGGCCGGACGGACGCACTCCCTAAAACACAACTTATCGGTATGAAATTTTTTTGTATTTTTTACATAAAACTGAATCGATTTGGGGGGTGAGAGTAGAAGAAATAAAAAAAAATAAAATAACAGCCACCCTAATGTATATACATATACATTTTTTACAGAAATCGACTACCTACGATCGTAAACAATCGATTTTCGAAAAAAAAAATTAAGCTTGAAAATTATGCCACTTAAACTTGTTTGGCAGTTTTGATACGATATGAGGGAAAAACCAATTGTTTTGTTTTCGATTTTGCAAGGGAACAATATAACAAGTTTTAATTAAAACAAACAAAAAATCCGACTGATACCATTTTTGAACCGTTTTATATCCTAAATGGTCATTGGAAAAATCATAAAAGAAACCGGTCGAATGATAACCATCATTTTGATATAGTTCGCCGATTTTAAATTTTTTTCGTATTTCCAAAATCGGTCGACGCTTTCTGTTTATATATTAGAGCTCTTCCCCTTTTTTTTTAGAGGATGTTTTCAATAAAGAGGATTCGGATGTAACTCGAGTTTTGTTAAATATTTGCATGCGTATTTTGCAATTTCTTAAAAAATAAAAATATTGGCGGCATTCGATGTTTGATGCAAATAGTGTTGCATCAGTGTATATGCAAAATATTATAGCTTTTCTTTAAAATCCAACAACAAAATACACACATAATCCAAAGAAAAGCTACCATCTTTTTCATTTGCACTTACGCAAGACAATTTGCATCAAACATCGAATACCGCCATTAAATTTTTTTTTTTAAAAAGAGAGGTAACACTCAGGCAATTAATGCCTACTACTATTACTAGGTGTCACCTTCTTTAGGAAAGGGATAGTGATAGAAGACAGGTGGTGAAGGAAGAGATAGAAGAAAGCTTCATTCTTTTTACAACTGCTTTTTGCACGCTTTTTAATAATGCAGTGTTGCAGCGCCTTCTGGTGTTAAATTAGGCGTATTAAATTTTGAAGCTGTGTTTTAAGTAGCCATTTTATTGGTTATTTTACTTCGCCGATGACTTTGCTACACAATATCGACGAAGGAGGGCGTTTGATGTAACATTAGGATTAGCATCTGCTGAAGTCGGTATAGTTCAGTGACCAGTGACTATGCCTTCATCACTTGAACTTTCCTACAACAGCTGATGCAAAGGGACTCTAATACACATCGGAAAAATGCGTGGTGTTGTTATTTGAATGACTGTCGGATACAGGGATTGAACCTAGGATCTTCAGTTTTGTAGTCGACGTGCTAACTACTTCAGCCAACGCCATCCTCATTTATTTAGGAAAGTTATAGTACAAGTGCAGATGGAATGACAGATAGATATATAGATGGATAGAGGGAAGGGGAGCATTTTTTAACACTGATATTGTGCCAGGGAACGAGGAAGCGGATAAACTTGCCAAGATGGCCTCTGCTGCTCCTGTTATGGGCCCAGAGCCGTTTTGTGGCTTAAGTCGGTCGACTATAACATCTCTAATCAAAGAAGATGACACTTCGACCACTAATGAAATGTAGCTGTCTTCTTCTGGTTTAAAACAGGCCAAAGCATTTATGCAGCCATTTACATATAATGGCATGCTGAACCTCAACAGGAATAATTTACGTCTTGCTTGTTGGTCACTTTGGACTGAACTATGTTCTGTGGAAAAGTAACCAGGTTCGTTCACCCTTGTAGTGTTGTAAAAGTATTGAGTATTTGAGTACTGAGTACTCAATACCGGAAGTTTATCCCGGTACTCAATACACAAAAGTAACTACTCAATACTTTCAGGGTTGCATTTTGTTGTATTCAAGCGAAAGTCTTCCTTTAAAATGCATCAGAATTATACAACTCTGTGAGCTTGATACAAATAAATATGACTTGAACCTCATAACAATTCTGTTAGGAATTATTTTGATACGAAAACAGTCACTAAAAAAGTACTACAAAATGCATTATTAAACTACTTCAGTCATTAACAAATACTACAGGACAGAAAAAGTGACCCTTTAGAATAGTGGAAGGAAGACACGTGATACAATATAACCAGCAAGTCAGGTCCTCACAAACATGAAAAATATTTTAAATTCTTTCAATGTCGGTAAAATTTTATTTCTACATTTCAACAATGACTAAGTAATAACATCAATTGTGAGAAAAAAATGTTTATTAAAAAATATTTAAAAGATAATTTAAGAGATTAATGCACTAGAAGTTTTAAGAGTACGTTAACAAAATTTTATGGACAAAAACTAATCTTCAAACTTATTTATTTTCATTTGTTATAAATTAATTTAAATATACTTGTATTTAATCTTTGTTTTTCCATATTGCGTTATCAATAAAATAATAATTTTTAACCTTCCATATACATATATACATATATAAAGTATTGAGTAGTATCGAGTACCCAATTGAAAATGTATCAAGTAGTACTGAGTATTCAAAAGTAGCCGCTTTTTACAACACTACACCCTGTGTCGTTTATGTTTGGAAGATAACGAGACGACGGCACACATTCTCTGTGAGTGTATTGTATTATGTGACGGTAGAAGGCGTGTTTTTCATTCTGACTTTCTGTGTTCAGATGATATTAGGCGGTGTTCTCCAATATCTGTGTTGACTTTCATAAGGAGAGTCATACAGAGATTGATTTAATTTAAATTACAGATCTATGGTACAAAAGATACATCAGATGTTGCAGTGTCGGTCTTTGAATCAGAACTTCCCGCTATTCTATTTTATTATATTCTATTCTACTACTGTGCGGTTTGTTAATTAATATAGCATCGTTGCAGCGCCTCTGGCGTTAAACAAGCATATTATTCTTTAAAGCTTTGTAGGCGACGATTCATTTCTCCAAATATCACCAAAGGAGGGCACTGTACTAGGCATTACCATATACACTAATGCTATCAGAAAATTTATGACATTGGTATGAGACTACGTGTGGCCATAGATGATGATGACTGATTTTTAAAGTAGTTGTGCATATTTGGTAGCGTGCTGCAGAGTATACTGATTTTGAGCGCAGTATGACAGTGCATTTGACCCTTCGCAAGTTCTATGGTGCTTAAAAAAATTACGCTTTGAAGCGCACTTGTTCTATTTGATCTATGAATTACACAAGCTACCTGGATTCAAATAAACTTGTTATTGGTTTCGGTAATTTTTTTTATTTTTATAAAGATTCACATTAGAAATTTATACCTTTGGCTTATTTGTATAACTCGTGATTGTTATTTTTTTTATTTATTTTAGTAAGGAAATGAAAAACATTAAGGGCCAAACCCACGATATCGACAACGTTCGACTTGTCGCACACTCGCATTCAAAACAAAAACAAATTTTAATATTTTGTTGTTGTTTCAAATGTAAGTGTGCGACAAGTCGAACGATGTCGATATCGTGGGTCAGGCTGTAAGTTAGAAAAGTTTCTAACAATAAATACAAACTTATATAATAACAACGAGTTTTTGTTAAAATATTGTTGCCCTGAGGCGACAAAATAACAAATACCGGATATTGTTGTCTATTGTTTTAGTATCAAAATGTTTTCACTAAAACAACAAGGAAACAAACAACTAACAACCAACTAAACCTAACTTTACGAGTTTATCTTGCTGGACTTACTTATTTTATTTATTTATTTATACATTTACTTTTTGTTTTGTTAATTTTGTTAAATAAATTAGGAACAAAAATAGAGAAAACGAATCCAAAACAGTTTCGTTGTTTACATAAAAAAGGCCATTATTGTTGGCAAAAGGAAAAAGTTTTAAGTGATAAAAAAAAAAAAGAAAACGGTGGAGGGGGTTGGTACCGTCAAACAGGTATTTAATTCAGATCCATGTTTCTTAATGGTGAAGCAAAAAATTTATTCAGCCTTTAAAGCAAACAAAAAAAAA
Organism: Tachina grossa; assembly: GCA_949987645.1. Classification (NCBI taxonomy): domain Eukaryota; kingdom Metazoa; phylum Arthropoda; class Insecta; order Diptera; family Tachinidae; genus Tachina; species Tachina grossa. The sequence goes on along the minus strand of OX465278.1, from coordinate 43,228,492 downwards.
AACTTTTTATAAATATACATCTTGTTATTAAAGGTCAATTTAAAAATATTTTGTATGTTTTCCTATGAAAGCAGCACATTTGTTTATACGAGGGATAGTGATAAAGAAGACACGCTGTACAAGGAGAGATAAGAAAAAGCTTCATTATTTTACAACTATGCTTTTTATTTAGTTTGAAGGCAGTGTTTCAATCAGACGAATTCAATTTTCAATGGAGTGCTGATAGGGAGCGGTGGTCCAACATTTCAATCCTCTAGTCGGGGTTTTTCTTTTAAAGAAAAGCAACACTCATGCTTACTACCACTATTAGCTATTTCCTTTTTTAAGAAAGTAAAGTAATAGAGACGACAAAAAGACTCTAATTTTAGCACGTTATTTTTTGCTATGGCAGTATTGCAGCGCCTCTGGCGTCAATCAGACGTACTTAATTTTGCAAGCAGTGTTTACTAGGCAATTGTCTTGTCATTGTACATTCCCCTTTTATTCTGCTACACAATACTGACGAACGAGGGTGATTTGTAAGTATATTAGAATTAGTATCCCCGGAAATAAAACTAATGGTAAGACATGAACCCAAGAATATATATTTATTATATTGTACTACATATTTTATACCGGCAATCCTCAAAAGTCGGAATTACAAAGCAAATTTTTTACTGTAATCGAAGTAAGAACGAAAAAAAAACACCGAAGTACAATGTCGATTGCGAACTTGCAGGAGATGATGATATTACTAGAAAAAGGAATTATTTTAGGGGCAAGAGAAGGTTCAAATAGTTTTAAGCTCCTCATATACCACACAGTGAGATGACCTCATACAATTTTCTGCAGAAAGTGCAAGCAGTTGTTGTTGTTGTTGCTGTATACATATATTTTCAAAATGCTTGCACTCTGTCGAATTGAAGGGTTAAGATTGTAAGGCTGAGTTTACATCTGGCATTTCTTGGGTGTCATTTGCCCAAAAAAACGTAACCAACCAATTACTATTGAAAAACTATTTCATTCAGACATATATTTATTGATTTAAAGAGTTTCCAATCATGTTGGATTCTATAAAATTATCTATTAGTTATGTATGACACTGTTTATTTAACTCAATAAATATGTGTTTAAATGAAACTGTTTTTCATTAGTAATTAGTGGTTACGTTTTTTTTGCGCTTGCGTGGCACATGGCACACAGATGGAAACCCTACCTAACAAACAAACTGATTAACACCTTAAATTTTTCAGTTTTTGTTTGGGTCCAATTTTCATAGAGCATTATTTAAAATCGATATCAATCGATAAAGATATTTATCATTTGAACAGGCTAAAGTTCGTATCGCTTTGTAAGCCAAATTACATGTGATAATTATTAATGATCAAATAATAGGGAAAAGTGCCCTTGTCTACGAGTGGTAGCGATGGATAGTGGGTTCGATTCCCGCCATACACTCCCGGGTGTTTTCTGCAGAAACGTTAATTGGGTTGTGTTGTTTAAAAAAAAATTGTTTGGTTTTATAAGCTTTATTAATTTTTGAAATTTGTTAATTTTGTTAATTTTTTTAGCAATGCAGCGCCTATGGTGTGAAGTAACCATATCATTTTTAGCTACTTAGCTATTTTATGAGTTATTTTACCTTGTGGACGATGAATTGGTACAAATATCGAAGAAGAAGGATGCTGCGATATATATTAGAATAGCCACTAATTCATATCATAAAAATAATGGTGTTGATGTGACTAAGTCCGGCCAGGGACTGAAATCGGGCTTTCGAATTCATTTTCTCGGTAGTTAATGCACTAGCTAGCTTAGGCAACAGAGGTTCACACCTCTTACCTGAAAAGACAACAGGAAACTCTCGGTAGACTTCTGTCAAAATTTTATTAAGCTGCGTCATTTAGCTTGTGTTTGACATACATTAATAGCAGACTGCCGCATTATTTAGAAGGCATATGGAGAAAGTTAACTTCGTGTACTCTTTAACATTGTTAATGATATTAAAACTAAAACAAACGCATTTGGCCAAGCAAAAGGTTCTTTTCCACCAGAACATTGCAAAGGCGCACAAGTATAGAGTTTCCATGAGAAACATCCGTGAATTAGGTTCTGAATTGCAATATCATTCATCCTTTTGTCGGATTTAGCCCCGAGTGAATATTTATTCTTTCCAAACCTGAAGAAATTGCTCAGCTCGGACAGAGGTTGGACTTCAATTACGTGAATCGACGAATCTTATTAATTGGAAGGAATAAGAAAATCCGAGGAACCTAGACAAAGTGTATTGAGTGCAAATGAAACTACGTTGAGAAAAAAAATTGATTTCTCATCCATAAAAGCAGAGCAAAGGTTAAACGAAGTGTACATAGTTCACAGAAAACTACTTTGAGAAATAGAGTGATTTATCATACAAAAACGCGAGTTTTATACAAAAAGTTTAGGATTTATTGGTACGCCCTTTCTACGTATCGCATACTTAATCGTACACAGCTACAAATCAGAAAACTTGGAGTAGCAAAAAAAAAATTTAATACAGGCATAGAGATATTTTATATTGTTCAAGAAGGCTTTTTTTTCAAATAAAAGTTTCGTTACACAAACAATTCCCATAAAAAACAACTAATTATAAAATTTTCGTTGTTGAGGGTGCCGTTGGCTGAAGTAGTTAGCACGTTGACTACAAAACCGAGATCCTGAATTCGCGCCCGGTCTGCGACAGTCATTAAATAACAACACCACGCATTTTTCTGATGTGCATTAGTGTTGCTATGTATCAGTTGTGGAGGAATAAGTTTAAGTGACACAGGTCACTGAACCATACCGGCTTCAGCGGATACTAATCCTAATGTAACATATGAGCGCCCTGCTTCGCCGGTATTGTGTATCAGAATCATTGGCGAAGTAAAATAACCAATAAAATGCATACTAAACATAGCTCTGAAAATTTAGTATGACTCACTTAACACTAGAGGCGCTGCAACACTGCCTTATTAAAAACGTGCAAAAAGCAGAGTTGTAAAAGAATGAAGCTTTCTTCTATCTCTTCCCTCACGACCTGTCTAAAGCAGATAATTATAATACCTAGTAATAGTAAAACGCAATAATTGCCTGAGTGGTACTTCTCTAAAAAAATATTTTGGTTAGAGATTTGTTCAATGATTTATTGTTCATAAAAAACAAAACCGTTTAAATAATTTTAGTTGTAACTGTTTGTGATTAAGGGTGCAATATAACGTTTTTCTTCATAAATATTACTTATTAAATTTTACTATAAAAGTGCATGGTGGCACAGAAAAATGCGCCATTTTCTATAGTCAAAATCCAGTTTAACTTCCCTTGCCTTTTTTAAGATATTACATTAATTAGTAAAATATTTCATTCTTAATACTTTAAATACTGTACTTTAACCCCATTAATAAATTATTTGCGATATAAATATTAATTTCATAAATACGTTTCGAACACAATGGTAGCTTAAATTCTAAGTTAAATTGACATCCTTTGAAATTTTCTGGTTTTTATTGTTCATATCATGAAAAATCGCCTCATTAAAAGTTTTCTGTGAATACTCAAATACATGTATATAATTAATTATGTCTACACTAAAAAAAAAAAGCTAAGGGAAGATGGACTCACTCATTCAGTTTTATTTTCTTCTACAGCCGCAAGGCAAATCTAAGCTATTAAGAAGTTATGCGAGCTCTCTCTCTCTCTCTTCTCGTAATCGTTTTAGGAAAAGGAACTTCCATAACAATGATTTTACGCCTTAGCTTGTGGTTTATGTGCTAAAGATGGTGATAAACGGTTGATGGGTGGTGGGTGGTGGGTGTGTGTTTAAGTGCGTGTGTATGTAGAGCTGTGTTATGTGAATTTGATGTTAACATAACTTAACATAATTTTCCTGCTTTCTTATTAAGAAAACATAAAAAAACTTCAGTTGAATTGGCAGTTTTAATGCGTTTGGTCTTTTTCCGTCGCTCATATCCTTTTAAGTTTATTGCCAGATTCAGATTTTATGATACTTAATGTGAGTGTGGTGGAAGAGTCAATTAAATATGGTTTGTCTGCCTGTTGAAAGTCTTAAGCCTACAGTACACGGCATGTAAAAAACCACATACGCATGTGGTTCTGACGTAACTTTCACGTCATCACGATGCTACATTTGCTACATGCCGCGTACTAGCAAGATAACATATCTTGTATGTAGATATGTACATGATTACAAATGAGATGCCTCAGAAAATGTCTTCGATTCGGCTACATGTGCCGCAGATGTATTTTGGATTAAAAATACTATAAAAATTTTACGGCTTCTAGCCACTACTAGTAATTTAAAAAAAATGCAACGAACATAAGGAAAATTCTCGCGACGTCATCGCCACATATGCATGTGGCTTTTTACATGCCGTGTACTCTAGGCTTTAGAGTTGATTGCTTTGCATTGCAAGAACATGCGCTTGTTCTTAGTTTTCTGTTATAATTAGTTTTATTATTTTATTTTTATATCATTTTATTCTTTTACTTTCATTTGTAACCTTGACCATAGTACAGTGAGACTGATTGCAAAAATAAATTAGTAATAAACATGTACACTCCAGTAAAAATATAAAGAAAGAAGAGAGGTGTCTTAGGACACCCGGTTATAGCTTTGCTGCTTAGTTATGTAAAACAAATTTCATGTGTGAAATTACAATGCAATACAATTATATTGTTACATTTTTGTCTCTTTAAAAATGTTTTTCCGTGGACTCGAAGATTTGCAAATGAATACAAGACCCAAGTGTAGTAATTAGGGTTAAGACTGATACTTTATTTGCCAATAACACTTATTCTAATGAAATCAAGAACTTAAATACACACACACATAGATTACTTATATATACCGCAACTGGTTACCACTATGTTTTCCTCATGTTGTATACACCCGTCTCATACAACTGACTGCACTGGTTTTGTAGCCAAACTTCCTCTCGGCTATTTTCACACACACAAGACTTATTCTATTGATGTTCACTGTTTATACAACACCACAGACTGTGCCTTTACTAATTTACTTAATATCGTTATTATCCACCGCACGAGGTCTTTACTTTCAACAATGCTGACGCGAATAATTTCTGATCAGCACTGACTAACAGGGCTTCGCTTTTTATACTACAGGAACCGGTTCTAAAATATTCGCATGATAGATGGCGTAATAACATCCCAGCAAAAAATTTCAAAAAAGGTAATCGAGTTTGGAATTAAGCACTTTCCTACTGGATTACCAATTTAATGATTTTAACAAGGCGTAAGACTAAAATAATCGATTCTTGAGAAGTACTTACATTTTTTTTATTATTTTTCAACAACTCACGTAATCTATTTCGTCTAAAAAAATCATTCACTTCATTTAGCAACTTGCACGTAATTTTTTTAAATTTTAGGTAATGTAATTTGTAAGCGAGTAATGAAAATTGGCAATCAGAAAAGTAAGTCATTATATGGCAAGTAATGGGTGTTTTTTATTGAGGTATAGAACTTTAAGTTGGCATCACTTTTTTAACTGGCGGCCATTTTGTCAGCTGTCAAGTGATTAATATTTAGTTTGGTTTGCCATTTCATCATGAACAGGTTGACAAAAGAACAACGCTTGCAAATCGTGCAAATTTATTTCGAAAATAATGGTTCAGTTCGCGAAGTTTACCGCAAGCTCCGTCCATTTTATGGTCGACATAATCGTCCATCAGAGCAATTAATTCGGTTAACCATGGATCGTTTTCGCACTACGTTTACTCTATGTGATAATACGCATCCGCAGAGACGTCGAACAGTGCGCACCGAAGAAACAATTGCCGCTGTAGAGCAAAGTGTTGAAGAGGACCCGAATGAATCGATTCGCCACCGTGCACAGCAATTGGAGCTTTGTCCATCAACTTTATGGAAGATTTGAATGTGGCATGAATGTGGATGAGTTGTGGTTCCAACAAGACGGCGCTACATGCCACACAGCGCACGTCACAATCGATTTATTGAAGGAAACATTCGATGAGCGCATAATTTCGCGGAATGGACCTGTCAATTGGCCACCAAGATCGTGTGATTTGACACCATTGGATTATTTTCTTTGGGGATATGTGAAGTCGCTCGTCTACGCCAACAAACCAGAAACGTTAGGGGACTTGGAAGCCAACATTCGTGGGGTTATTGCCAACATACGGCCCCATATGCTCGAAAAAGTGGTTGAAAATTGGACCTGTAGAATTGGCTTTATTGCAGCCAATCGGCTATAGTCTCTGGTTTGTGCAAATAAATTGAGCAATCCTTTTCATTGTTTTTGTTTCACTCACTTCAAAGAACGCAACAAAACAAATTCAAACAGTTTGTTTCGTTTATTTTTGTACTCTGCTTTTAAAAGTTAAAATAAATAAAAAAAATTATAATTGTAACGTCCCTTTTCACAATGTATGATTAAGACTTAAAGTGAACTTTAACTGATAGTTCTTCATATAAAACTTGCCGTTAAAGTCGCTGTTAGTTTTTAATTGTACATAGTGAAAAATGCCGTAACAGTGTCGATTATTTTTGTTACGAAAATCACGTTCTAACTCCTATATTGCGCAATAAATAGCAAAGCTATAAAAATAATAAAGTAAAATATTTAAAAAAAAATGTATTTAAAAGCTAATTATAGACAGATGTGTTTCATGCTAACATGATCAACTACGTTTAAGGCCTAATCACACGGTGATATAAACACTGGGTGCAGGTGAGCGTCCAACCAGCGCTCCCAGTGTTTTCACTCTAACATGGTTTTAATAAAAGTTGGTTTTACCATACAAATTGTTTTTGTTAAAACCAACTTAAAAACATTTTTGAATTGGTTTTAATTTGGTTTTATGAAATGCAACCTTGTTTTCGCTGTGCTAAATTCAGTGCTGCCAAGTTAAAATGAACGGAAGCAGCTGATAATACTTATGCCAGTAAACAACAATAGATGTCGCATGAAAGATTTCAATTTAAAAATGGATGAAGCAGCAACAATAATCAAAAAAAATATGGAAAAAATACTTTTTTGAAAAGAAAATAACGACAATATTTTCATTGACCTATGGGAAGTGAAAATAGACGACATGACTGGCATCGATCCGCCGATAAAAAAGTTTTATTTTGTCATGCCCTTGTGCATTTTTTATATACCATTATTTGATTTCCATGCACTTTTTCACTTTGTATAAGAAGTTCCATAATTTAAAAATATTTTTTACAAATTATAAAATAGTTTCCATTTTATAACGCATTCTAAAATTTCCGAGTTTTTCATACAAACAAAAACAGTTGTTGCACAATTTGTCAAATAAGTAATATAAAAAGCAGAAATAGGCGATTTATTTTATTTTTGGGCAAAGTTATTAGACAGTCTGTGAGTTAAAACTTGAATTTAACAAACTTGCAGTGTGAATGCAAAATCAGCTGTTAAAACCAGGTTTTAACTTTCAGTGTGAAAACACTATTAGAAAGTGCCCAATGCCATCTATGGAACCAATAAGTTCAAATCTTCTGAATATAGTTTACCTTGCAATATCAACATGTATGTACCTTGTTGGGAGTACACAAGTATCCTTCCCATCCGTAAAAAAATTGCGCATTTGCTGCTTAATAAAATCTAAAGAAAATCTTTCACCACCATCATGTTAAACTCAATGCTGTCGTTAGCAAAAGTTCTCACACCCATTCAGTTATTTATTACACTACTGAATCTTTTATTTCTCTGCTCTCGAATATTTCAACGACTGGAAGAAAATCTTTTGTTTTTCAAATTACATTTTTTTATGTGTTACGCTGAAAGTAAAAATTGAAGCATAAGCAGAGCGTTTCAAGAAAAGGTGTAAAAATGTGAAAACTTTTAATTGCTAAAGAAAAAAAAATACACAAGAGGTTCTTATTATTAACTTTTCTGAGTTTAGTTATGAAAACAGACATAAAAGCGATTAAGTGTTACACTGAAGGCAAAAAGAAAAAAGAAAAAAAAATATTGTAAACAGCTTTATAAGTTTCATAAAATTTTTATAAGCCAGCTTAAAAAATAATAGGTCATTGAAAAGTTTGTAAAATTGCAACCAATTAAGGCCATAAAAATTCATGCAGCTGTTGTTGGTTTATTTACTTGATAAAACAGGAATAGTTATGTTAGGGGAAGAAAAATGGCCATGAATTTGAAATTATTCAAAAGATAAACATTTTGTTATGCGAGTACCTTCTACGCTAAATCAGTTTTTATGAACATAAAATGTTCAGTGTTTGGTGCCAAAAAACGCAATCTTTCGACTACATAATTTCAAAAATCCAGTGCTGAAGTTTCATGCAAGGAAATAAAATACAATTTATTCGTTTTGCTATATGTAAATTGAATAAATAAATAATATAAATAGTGAGAGAGGGTGATACGCAAAGGATATTGCTAGAGAAGATAGGTGGTGAAGGAAGAGATAGAGGAAAGCTTTATTTACAATTGTGCTTTTTCCACGTTTTTTTTTTTAATAGTACAGTGTTGCAGCGCCTCTGGTGTCAATGAGGCGTATTAAATTTTTAAAGCTGTGCTTAGTAGCCATTGTATTTGTTATTTTGCTTCGCCGATGATTCTGCTACACAACGCCGATGAAGCAGAACACATCTATATGTACACATTTATATGTAATCATCACTTGAACTTTCCTGCAACAACTGATACAAATGGACACGAATGCACATCATAAATATGCGTTGTGTTGTTATTTTTAATGACTGTCGGCGACCGGCCTAGAATCCACCACATTCGGTATGATAGTCAACATACTAACTATTTCAGCCAACCTTGTTAGAAAAGATTGAAGCATTTTCAAAGAAATTCAGCAATTAATGGGCTTAATTACAAGTGTCGTATTTTAACTGTAACGAAGTTTTCTGCCGGGTATACTCAGCCTGAAAACACCACGGTCGTTTACAAGAATTAACACGTCTTTTTTCCTTAATTACTATTATTCTTTATTTAAAATTAATAAATTTAGTTTTCCTCTTAAATACAGATCATTTTATTGTTATTCCGTAGCATTATACCATCTCTTTCCTCTGTAGTCTCTCAGCTTCCCGGATTAATTCTTGACTTGGCTTCCTGCGAGTTATCTTCTATGCCTCGGTAGTCAACTTTCTCTTACTATTGATTTCCCATAGTATGAGGAAGGTTGAAACCTTGTGGATATTTTTACTTATCTCTCCGCACTGCTACTGTGTTGTTTCGCGACTAGCCAATCGCTTACAACGTTTACTAATATCTACTCATCGGTGTTTTACTGTATTGTTTCGCGACTAGGAAATCGCTAAAAATTTTTATTAATATCTACTTAGTGGGGTCCTACTGTATTGTTTCGCGACTAGGTAATCGCTAACAATGTTTGCTAGTTGAATACTAACTTACCCTGATTCATCCTGAACAACTGATGTCTACGCAACGACTGATGTTATTGTTGTAATATTTGCCGAAATTTCTGCATGTATATTAGGGTTCCGTACACCAAAGGTGAAAAGGAACCCTATTGTTTTCGCTACGCTGTCCGTCACACGGTATTTTCTCAGGAACCGTAAGAGCTACGGACCTGAAATTTGGACGCAGTATGTAGAACCTTGGCCGCTAAAACAACAAATACATGAGAATTAAAAATTAAAGGGTGTTCCAAAACGAGCAACGAAAAATGTTAAAATCCCATGTAATATACATACAATTGTATGAACATATGTATATTGAAACTTGAAATTTGTAAAATTAGTGTATTTTCATACAGACTACAACAATTAACACTAAAATTTAAGAAAATTTAAATTAAAGGGTGGTCCATCAGTTAATGCAATTTCGACTATGTAATTTTGACAATTTGCTATATCTTGGGAACCGTAAGAGGCAAACACTTGAAATTTTCAAAAACGGTAAAACTAAAAAAACCGAAAATTATAAAATCGCCAAACCAAAAAAAAAAAATTGCCAAAAATTAAAAAAAATCGCCAAAACGAAAAAAATCGCCAAAATTAAAAAAAAATTCTAACACTAAAATAAATCGCCAAATTCGAAAAAATCGCCAATATGAAAACAAACGCCAAAATGAAAAAAAAACCCCAAAAATCGAAAAAAATCGCCAAAACGCGAAAATGTCGCCAAAACGCGAAAATGTCGCCAAAACTAAAAAAAAAAAATTTAAATAAAAAAAAATCGCATATATGTAAAAAATCGCCAAAAATAAAAAAAATCGCCAAAATGAAAAAACGCCAAAAACCAAAAAAAATCGCCAAAACAAGAAAATAAAGTGTCAAAACTAAAAAAAAGAGCCAAATTTTAAAAAAATCGCCAAAACCGAAAAAACGCAAAAAACGCCGAAAAACGCAAAAACCGAAAACACCCCAAAAACGAAAAAAATGCCAAAACTATATATTATATAGGATGAAGTTTGTATTAAATTACATATCTAGTGTTCGTACGGAACCCTTCGTGCGCGAGTCAGAGTCGCACTTTACTGAATTTATTTTTGTTATTGTCCCTTATTTATTTTATTCAATTGTATTTGTTCTTGTATACATGTTTTACTTTAATGCGTTTACATGTTTGTATGTATATTTTGTTAGTGACCGTTAATACCTTTGTTTTTAAATTATTTTGTTGGATGTGTTGTTGTTGCAATATTTGCTTTTTTATGTTTTACTTCTTTACAGTGTGTGATATCAGTTTGTGTGTAAACTGTTCGTCACACAACTTCGACTACGATATTTCGTATTAGACTAAAGAACATTGCAACAGTTTTTCTTTAGTCTATTACAGAATCGTGATAGTCGAAGTCAAAATACGACACTCGTGATTAGGGCTAATATACATATACATCTATGGTAAAAAGGGAAAAGTGCTGAAGTCGAGATAAGCTAATTTTAATTTTTAACCCTGGTCAAAGTCTCAATGAATTTGGTAATTTTTCAGAAAATTATAGCACTATGACTTGTGAATTATTTCTTTTAGACTTCTAGTCTAATTTGGAATAGTAGCCTTAATTAAGGTAAAACTTTTGTATATTTTAACTTATATGTGTTGCCTACAGTGCATAAAAAGATGTTTGCTTAGATAAATAAAGGTTAACAGGGAATTGCCTAATTTAACTGTAAAAGAAATCAATTTCTGAAAATGGACTTGAAAGCTTAAAAGTGCTCTCCTGCAAAACACTTAAATATGACTTAAGCACTTTTTCCTTATTGCCACAGATATAAGAAATACTTTAAGGCGCAGGAAAAGTCAGAAAATTTAAACAGTTCTCTATTTTTAGTTAGTTTTATTATTTTTGTTCGAACTTCATTTGCTTTTATATTTATATTTTGATTAGTTTAAAGTTCGTGTCGCGTTGTAAGCCAAATTACATGTGATAGTTATTAATGAACAAATAAATAAGAAATGGAACATCTTAGCTGTTTTCGAAGGCCACTAGAGATAATAAAACTGAACTTTCATTACAAAAAAGCTTTCAGCATATTGTAATACGATGCATCAAAACAATTCACATATTCCATTTACAATGACTGCTGAGTATATAAAGCAAAAATCTACATCAACCGAAACCACACACAGTGGACCAAACACAAAAGAACGCAGATGATGAAAATGTAGTGACCTTCGAAAACAGCTAGTTGTTCCGTTCTACTACGCGTTTGTCAAAATATTTACAATTAATCTTGGTGTTATTTGTTCATTAATAATTATCACATGTAATTTGGCATAACAAAGCGATACAAACTTTTGCCTACTCAAATCATAAGGTCTCTATTTTCGTTTGTGTAAGAATTTTATCAGACAGATTAAAGGACAGATTTTGTAAAACGAAACGTTTTTTTCGTTTCAAAGTTTGTATGGAAAAAATATATTTTGGAAAGAATTTTGGTCATTTTTGATACAAAATTTGAAACGTTTAGAAACGAAATTTTTACAAAATCTGTCTATAAGAAACAATCTGATATTCGAATTCGAAATCTTATGTAGAGTGAATTCTAATGGAATTAAGCAAAACAAAAAAAAAAAAAATATTCACTGGGGTATTATACTCTAACGATAATTATGCTTATTACACAAATAGTTCTTGATCATATTTCATGTTGTACAATAAACAAAGAATAATTTTGTTTAACATGAAACCCAACAACAGCTTTTTTTTAATGTTCTGTCCAACTCTGCTTTAATAAGTTTTCATGTTTTTACGAATATTTCAGATGCTTGAGTGGCAGGTAATTTAATTTACTAAGCTCTCATTATAAATCAAGATTAAATTCTAAACCATTTTTGTTATTTGAAGATAAAAATACAGATAAATTAAGCAAGTTAGTGGAAATAATAAACTTTTAGTGCTATTTTAATGAAATTACTAAGAGCAGAGTATAAATTTTAAATAAATTTTATATAACTAGTTGTTTCTTTATGGGAATTGTTAAAATTTAAGTTTAAAATTTTTAAACGCACTAATAATCCCAAATTAATATTTTACTTATTAAGAAAATATTTTTTTTTTTTTATTATTAAAAATACATTGAAATTGATTATTGAGGGGTTTAGCTGGATCCTATGCGCATGCGGATCATCAGGGAACCTTTACCCAAAGTTTCTTAGAACAACTAGAGTTATTATGTTATAAACTTTAATTTAAACAAATGAGAAGCTCAACAACAAATAACTAAGTTGAAAACAAGAACTCAATAATCAACATGTTTTTTTATTTTCTTACTTTACCATTAATACATTGTTTGACTTTTTTTCAGCTTCAAATTGTATTTGTAAGAGTATGTAAAAAGAAAATAAATGTAATTAACAACAACAGCTATTTAAGAATAGAGTGTTGCCACACAAGTATTTTTTTGACCAGGTGCAATCAATTTAATAACTAGTTGTTTCTTTATGGGAATTGTTAAAATTTAAGTTTAAAATTTTTAAACGCACTAATATGGTAAATGGTAAAGTAGAAAATAAAAAAAAAACATGTTGATTATTGAGTTCTTGATTGATTATAATCAATTTCAATGTATTTCTAATAATAAAAAAAATATTTTCTTAACAAGTAAAATATTAATTTGGGATTATTAGTGCGTTTAAAAATTTTAAACTTAAATTTTAAATAATTTTTATTTAAATTACTTTAAGCAAATTTACATGCAACTGGAGAAGCAAGTAATGGCATGTCATTTTGCGTTGTACAAATTTAAATTTTAAAGACTTACTACCCCCTTATGCAAAAAAATATTTTAATTTAGCTTTAAGGTTCATAGTAGTTGATAAGCACTTTAAGGCTAACACAGCTTTATTAAAAAATCATATGCAAAAGACAACTTTAAATATTTTGTGATTTAATAATAAATACTGGTAACACCACCGTGTTCAACAACCACTTCACAGCTTATGATGTACAAAATTGAATACAATTTCATTCGGGTATTCAAATATTTTTTTTATTTTATTAAATAAATTTTTATTATCTTGAAGTAAAGCAACCTAATTTAAAAAATATGAGCTTCTGACTTAATAGGAAAACAGATAAACACAACCATGAAGTAAAACTAAAAACAAGTGAAAAATTATCACAATTTGTTTTATTCGAATGAAACGAGTATTTGAATATTCAGCTTTTTTGCGATTTGTTTTGATTGTATGTACATCACTAAAACATTTTTGTATAATTGTATTTATTTTGATATTTTTTTATGGATTTTGCTATGTATTTCGAATCAGTTGGATAATTTGGTGATGTTTCCCATTACATGACAGAAATAATAAATTTAAGATAAGAGCAGGCACTTCTAGCTTCATTTTCAGATGTAACATGAATCAGTATGTGCTATATTAGTAAAAATATTTGAGGTACAAAATACACATTTTGGAAATATCAGCTTAAAGTAGTCTTAACAAACGTGGGTGCCTACTTTAGAATTTTTATACAATAATTTTTTTAGAATACAACTTTAATTAAAATTGCTTGGCAAAGCTTTATTAAGTTTTTTTGCATAAGACCCTTAAATTTAAGAAAAATTAAAAGAGATTGCGAGAGAAAAATTTTTCTCTTTATATATAAACTAAATTATTAAAATCATAAATTTTTTAACTGAATTGACGTATATTTTGCAGCAAAATTATTGCGATATAAAAAATATGTTATTGCACAAATGTCCTTATTAGTTTTTAAATATTTATCTATCAAATATTTTTGATAAGACTTTATTGTAAATGAAAAAAAAAACTCTTTTAAATATATCTAAACCGCTTATTGGAACCACAGACAAACTTGCTCAAGAGTCTTTATAATATCTAATTGCTTTAATTATTTGAATATTTTAAATATCAAATAGCTAAAAATTAGAGAACTATTTAAAAATACAGCAAAATCAAACATTTTTAAAAATATTAAAATCTTAGCGGCTGTTGTTGGTGGAAATAAAAAAAATACAAATACGTTTGTTTGTAGAAAATTTAAATGTAAGGGCTCTGCCCTAAAATAAGATAATAAAGGTATTCACGTCAACTCTTGCAACTGTACAGAAATGCATAATTGCACTTTCTAACGTGAGCAACCAATTTTGTTTAATATGTATGTGCATAGATATATTGAACTCGTATGTTTGTTTAACGCTGAAACGAAGTGTTGGAACTTCGCTGATTAATTTTGTAATCAATTCACTAATAAAATATAAATATTAATATTGGTATTATTTAACAAAATTCTAATAACTATTTTAAGCCATAGGTCTTTTGAAAATAGCAAAATTATGTATGTATTTGTTATTTTTTAATTTTTAAATTAATTTATTTGTATCGAAAATATCTTCGACTTTTCTGTTTCATTTAAAAGAAAAACATTTAGGTATTTCTGCGTTGTAATTTGGTGTATGGTTGCTTTTAAAGGTACTTTTTGATCATTTTTTTTTGGGTTGGCAATGCCATAAAAAGTTGCACAACTTTGCAGAATTTACCCTTATAATCTTGCACTTGCTCAAAAATAATTTTCTATGTGGTTGTTGTTATATTTTTTGAAAATTTTGCAATTTTGCTTTTCTGCAACAGTGCAACTTTTGACGTGAATACCTTTAATATTTGTTTAAATTGCTGCGAAAATATACGTCAACGAAGCTCATACAAATGTTTTCCATAAAAAGAAATTTTTTCTATGAAAAAGAACATAAATACGCAAATATACTTTTACAAGAGGAAGTAAACATTCAAAGCATAACATCAACTATTATGTTATACTCGAGCATTCTGTTGTAACGACGTTTTCTTTCGCTGAGATAAATTCACCGCTGTTCACACAAAAAAAATAAAATATTTTGGAATTTTTTTTCAATTAAGTGATTGCTGAGAAAAAAAATTATATTTTTAATTAATATTTTGATTGAATATATCGCTCATTTGCTGCAAGACCGGCATAAGTCAAAAAAATCGATTTTGCAGAAAACACGTTTAAAGTTTTCAATTGACTCTCACCTTACACAGAAAATTGGATATCCTATAATTTTAAAATAAAGCAATTCAATATAATATATTTAACATATCCACAAAGTAAAATAAATACCAAGTAGACATTTATCTAGGCGCACGACAGTGCGCCAGGCCAAGTTCAGGCCAATGCACGCAGTGTGTATATTTATAGGAAGCCATTCGAGCTGTTTTTACCCCCTCATAACTTTGTTCCCCGCAATCGTAAAATTATAAAATTTAAATCATGTTACCTCACATGCGAAGTTTGAAAGTTTTACAATGAAAGGTTCCGGAGATATGGAGGTGCACCTGACCACTGACCACTGACACACTCATCAAATTGATGAAGCACTTCCGCTATCGCTAGAGAGCTAAAATTTGGTGCACGAGAAGATCTAGGTGAGCAATGAACCAGAAAAATCTTAAAACCCGAAAATTTTAGCCAGGAGGGCGGGGCTACGCCCATAAAAATTAAAATTTATGCTATTGAGCTGAAATTCAAAACAGACCTAGCTCTAGGTGAGAAATAAAATAAAAAATCTGAAAACCCGGAAATTTTAGCCAGGAGGGCGGCGCTACGCCCATAAAAGTCAGAATTAAAAAAGCTAATATAAGACGCTTGCTTAATGGAAGCTTTCTTTATTGAAATTTGGCATACATGTGGGATGGTGCAAGCCTATAAAATTTTTCATTAAAAAAGTGGGCGTTGACACGCCTATACAATTTAAACCTCATTTTAATGCCCTGCGGTTCAGCATATTTAGATATACTATTTATCTAGCTATTATTATTCATTTGTAACGAAACTAGACACGAATAATTAGCACTGGCCAAAAAAATTTTGACTCTGGAAAAGTGGGTGGGGTTACGCCCATAAAAATTAAAAATTAAAAGTTGCGCTAAGGAGCTGAAATTTGACGTACAAGTAGGTCTAGGTTAGAAATCAACTACAAAATTCTAAAAACCCAGAAATTTTAGTCAGCTGGGCCGTGTTACGCCCATAATAATTAAAAATTAAAAGTTGCGCTAAGGAGCTAAAATTTGATATACAAGTAGGTCTAAGTGAGAAACCAACTAGAAAAATCTGAAAACCCAAAAAATTTTACCAGAATGGGCGAGGCCACGCTAATATTATTTTGAACTAAAAACTTAATATACATACAGCTTTTAATTCAAGCCAATTTAGTGAAACCTTGCATACGCGTGCACGTACACAATACTTTAAATTATCACCTTGAAAATTGGGCGTGATCACTCCCATAAAATGTTAGCCTTGTGTTTAATCTACCTCGGTCTAGCACATTTTACAAGAAAATTAGCATGAATTATAAGCGCTGCTCACAACAAAATTTTGAGTTAGGAATAGTGGGAGAGGTAATGCTGATAAAATTTAAAGATATAATTCGCGCTGGAGAGCTGAAATTTTATACACAAGTAAGTGTAGCTGCGTAAGCCAATGGGAAAATCTTAAAACCAAAAGGTTTTACCCGGTATGCGGGGCCACGACGTTAAAACTCCAATTCGCAAGAGAGCTTAAATTTGATACAAAAATAATTCTAGATCAGAGATCACTAAGAAAAATCTGAAAAAACAGAAGTTGCTATCAGGGGGTGGAAACAAGCACTTCAAATTCAAAATTAAGATAAATTTTATTAAAACTTTTCAAACACATTGCACTTATCCAAAATAAAAATTTCCTATTTTGAAAATAAGCCGTGACTTCACCCATAAATCTTAGCTTTTTCTTTCATGTACTTCGGTTTAGCAGTTTTTAATTTATTACTCATATATTTCTCATTAACTTTTTAATACCAAACCTTGCATGAATCATAAGCACTAGCAGATATAAAAGTCAGCGGGGCCAGGCTCATGAAAATTGTACATAATATTATACTTTAGAGCGCTGACATTTTGTACACAAATAGTAATTGATTTACTCAATCGGAAAATCCAAAAATTAATGCACCACGTACCCTATTGAAACTTTGCATGCACATTGGGCATATCCTATTGATTTATGTACTTCGGCTAAGTAGACTTTAATATGTAAATATACTGAGAAAATAGGCGGGGTCACGCCCACTAAAATTTACACCGTAATTTACATGTTTCTTTTAAGACGACTCTTACCAAATTGCGTACACACTTGCGACCCGTTTTAATGACACAATAGTGCATTTTTAAGGTGTACAACCCAACACCTATCACGCCCTAACCCATTATTTTATGCAACTATGTCATTTTCAAGTGGCACAGTGATCATTAATAGAAATAAAATACACTAGAAATTTTAAGTTTAAAAAGTGTTATTATAGAAATCTTTTCAAAAAGTAATCAGATCCTCACAAAAACACAAATGTGAAAAACGGCCAAGTTCCTATCCTATCGGCCATTAAAAGTTGTCAGATATAAATTTTGACCAAGTTCTTTTTTGCCACCATAACCGTAACACAGAAATATATTATGTATGATATAAATTTGTAATCGTAAGGCTGTCATGTAATTTCTAGATAATCTGCTAACTTGGCAATATTTTTACTTTTCTAAAAAAGGAGAGAATAATGCATAAATGTTCATTTCTTTATATTGATAAAAATGTTGTCAAGTTGGCAGCGTATCTAGAAACTACATGACGGCCTTACGATTACAAATTTATATCATACATAATATATTTCTGTGTTACGTATGGTGGCAAAGAAGAACTTGGTCAAAATTTATATCTCACAACTTTTAATGGCCGATAGGATAGGAACTTGGCCGTTTTTCACATTTATGTTTTTGTGAGGATGGTTTTTTCCTGAATAAGAACTAACTCTCCTTTGAATTATGACGTTATTGTTGCAAAAATATATATTCAATAGAGTGTCATAAGTCATAATGTGTCGTTATTGTTGAGAAAAAAAAAGAAACAATAAGTTCGTATTAATACATTTTATTTTCAGTCTTTCGAACTTCAAATACAGTTACATATTCAGGCATTTTCTGAAAATCACTTTTTGTGAAAGTGATTTGAAATCACAAGAAAGGTGTTCTGCACACAAAACTTTTTTAATTTTTGTGATTTTAAACCGGTCAGCTATATGCCTGCCGATTTGAAATCACTTTGTTATTTTTCAATCACTTTATTTTGAAATTCGCAATAAATTAATTAAATGAATAACATACACATGTATACACGCCAATTGTTAAATGAATAACTTAATATCTTTTTTATTGATTTCTATATTAACATGAGCAATTTTCTATGAAAGCATTTATAAAATTATGAAAAAATTGAAGACACTTTTTCTTGCGAGAAATGTAATTTGCTTTGTGATTTGCATTTGTGATTTTGCTTTTATAAAACAAAACATCAGCTGGTTTCTTGTGTTTTTTGAAAGGGTAAAATCACATTGAAAAGTTAAAACTTTTGTGATTTGCAGAACATCAAAAGTGGGCGGAATACAATCGTAGAATTGGCTGATGGATTAGATATTTCATTGCTGCTATCACTTTTTTGCTGCGGTGATTGTGGGCAGTATGTTACATCAGCCATGGAGTCGTCAGAGTCTTCCGGAAAAGAGGATGATCAGAATAAACTCGAATATGAAGTTGACGATGAGGATTTGCTGCTGTTGCAGATTGACATTTTAAAATAAGCAAATACAACAACTTTTATTATTGTGATCGTGCGTTTTATTCATGTTGAAATAAGTATAAAGGTAGCAGAATAACGCCAGCTGATTATTTTTTGCTCTGTTAGTTTTGTGCATATTCCACGTCCAGCACGTATATATTTTTGACAAGCATCATCTAGTTTTTTAATGTATTTGTTTCCCTTATGCGGCCACCTGTATACTTATTTCACCATGGTTTTATTCATATATAGCTATAATTTTTATCAGCAATAGCGTCATATTTTGTGTTAGTGAGAGCTATTTATTTTTACTGTTAATAATGCCATGTTCAACAACGACACATTTTGTTATATACCTGATTTACATTAGGCATTTTCTCATGAAATTTCATGAATTTTATTGCACACAACTTTTTCTATTTGCTTATTGCAGCGCTATAAAAGAGAATGTTATATAAAAAATAGCGTAGAATTAATCTCTGATGTATTTTTGACAACTTTTTCGATATAAGTTGCTCCTCCAGGCCTCCTATTGTCAAATAAAAAATTTTCATGCAACTAATTTCATGAAAAAAAAAATGCATAATGTATATCAGGTAATAATGTAAAAGGCTGACTGTTTAATAGTCATGTATATTTTCTAAAAGAACTTTATACTTTTGAATGTTTGTAAGACACTGATTTATTGTTAAAATGCATCTGCCTTAAATACTTACAATGAAAATCTTAAAACTAATATAGAATATATTTTATGAAGAGATAAAAAATTTTATTTTTCAATGCCCTGTGCAAGTAGTCAAATCTCTGTTTATCCCCATTTATGGCCTCTTCTTTGCGTATGGGATTATATTCAGAAACAATTTGATCCTTAATATTATAGTAATCGATATATGTAATAACGTCATAACACGAAATACTTAAGTTGACGATAGTATTTTTATCAACAAGAACGTCATATTTTGTAATATACCAAGTTTGAATTATATCAAATTTTTCAACAACATAGTCATAACTCAAATTAGCGCTGTGTACTTGATATAATCTAGATTAAAAATACCACTACCTTTTCACGAAAAAATATGCCCCTGTTTGAGAAAGCCAAACGATCTTAAGATAACGGCAGCATAACTGAGATATGTCGCTCTTACGTATAAAAAAGTTGAAACAGATGAAATGAAATAACGGCATATTCTCTTCTCAAGCGGAGTGTGTAAGAGATATTCAAATGAATTTTTTACACAACATGAAGTATGATATAACGAACAATTCTGCATCATTAACTCAAAAATCACGTTTTTCGATTTATGCCGGTCTTGCAACAAACGAGCGATATGTTCATAGTAATATAATTTGAAAAACAATGACTGCAGAAACGAAGCATGTTTTTTAACTTAGCTGAGTGCGCTGGATTCTATTCTGGCATAAGAATTCTTGTTCATTATTTATAGCATGATATAAATATAGAAGGTACTTCCATTCTCTCATTTTTTCTTGACACTCACTATTTGACAAGTATAAGTATTTTGAAGTTTCCGATAAAATCGTGCTACCGTATTAACTTAATATTTCCCCCTCTGTTTCCTGTTTGTTTGAAAATTTTACTCAAAAGTTATTTAAAAATTGTTTTTATAAAATACAGAATGTATAAATTAAACAATAATGCCCAAATTCTGTTCGACAATTGCATCGTCTTGTCTATGGACGAAAAAAAGCCGCAGTTATGATTCTTTAAAATATTATTTATTGTCTATGCTAGAAGGTTCGTGTATTTGCTTTATGATTTTGTTCTAAACATTATATCCAACACATATTTTTTTATATATTTTTCAAACTATTGTATAATTCTTTAATTTCATTTTTATGTTTTAAAGACATGGCAATAATATTTTTATTTTCCATTATCAAAAACAACAACCATTTTTGAAGAAAATAGTTAAGAGAGTTAAGAAAACAAGAAGTCAAAAGTATTTTCAAACAAAAACGTCTTAAATCTTCTTACCGAATTAGGGTATAAGTAAAAACATGGATACAGCATTTTTTTAATTCACTTCATTTCCTGGTGTTCGCCAAAAGTGGCTTAGAGCTTATAATATCTGTGAAATAGACTTGCCAAAAGATCTTCTTCAATATTTTAGAAAAATATGTCACAATTAATAAGAAACCAATTATGTAGATTAAAAAAAAATGCAATATCAATCAATATTTGTTAAACTTAATGAAAATTCATTGTCAACTAATCAAAAACATCAATAAATTTGGTTTCCCAACGCCAAACTTAGATGAAAATATATTTAAAAGATTTGTGTGAAGCAGAAAACATAAAAATATGAGATAAGTTATTACATAACGACTTATCAAAATTCACAGATGTGTAGTTATGTTTATAACTTTATTTATTCCCAAATTTTTGCCAAGAAAATTACACAATTTTGTAAAAAATTCCTAGGGGAAGACTTACATTTTTTTACTATATGGGATCATTTTTCTTCATTTCTCTCAAAAAACAAACTTCAAAAATACTTATTTTTAAAAACAAATTGAGAATGGAAGTACCTTCTATATTTATATCATGATTTATAGCATGCTACTGTAAAACAGTCAATACCGACACTACAATTTCACAATTATTAATTTGACAGAAGTAAACATTCATTCTACACCTTCATAATAGTAGCATTTAAGCTTACTGATTCAAGCTATTTTTGCTTTGTGTGTGTTGAATACTTTTGGTTGAACAACAAGGATATGCAATATCAAAATCAATAAAATATGCATATTTGCATTATTTTGGTTCTGCTGTCAGAAACTTGAACAAACAGTGGACACCGACAATATGTTTGCAATAGCAAGAAGATCTATTTTGATTTATTAATTCCAGTACTTTGGAGAGAGTCATGTAACCACAAAACTGATTATTATTCCCGTTTAACAAAAGTTACAGAATTCAATATGAAAAAAAAATATTACTTACAAGAATGTCCCATCGGTTTCCAAACTAGTTTAACGTTCATCAAGTGATGCATTACCAGACATTCCCAGTGCTACGATTAGTGAGTAAGAAACATATTTCAGCAGCAGTTGTAGTTTGTATGAGGCTAATGATGAACGCCATTTAGTGACTCAAGTTGAACTAAAAGATCATTAAGTACTGTGACGTAGATGCCTACAAGCAAAATATTTACCAAAGTTGTATTATTTGTTTCATGCATGAATAATAATACAAAGTGAACCATAAAAACAACCACCAAGGAGAAAAAAACATAAAATTTGATTCAGTAGCTTACGATGTAGAATTCAACGGAGCAGGAGCGTAGCGGAGATTTTCATTTTATTAAATTATAAACTTCTCTAAAGCTAAAACAACTTATTTATCTTATCCTCATTCTTCAATGTTCTATTTGTGACCTTCCCTGTTTTAGGATGAGACAGCTGCGTATGATTAATATTTATTACAAAATGAAATATTGCTCATACGCTACTTTTACAAACTAAACCTCTGCAATGCATAACTCGAAAGGCATTCAAAAATATTTTCTTGTAAATATTTTAACCACGGCGTATACATACGATATTAACGTACAGTATTTTTAATTATGTGTGAAAATTCAGATATAAATAACAGCCACGAAAAAAAGAGAATATAAATTTATGATATTCAGGTCTATTCGAGAATACGCGCTTCACTTCTTCGTCGTCGAACGTTCACTTTCGCCAGTTCGACGTCGACAGATTCTAAAATACGTGCAAAGAAATATCGTTTTCAGTAATCGATATTTTGCTATCTCTTATAAAAACATCAACAACATTAGCTGACCTGTATGCAGAAAAAGTTGAAAGCAAAAAGGGATTTAAGAAGTAATTTAAAGAAATAATTAATGAAAAACTTAACAGTACAAGTGCTAAGTAACATAAAAAGAAACAATAAATAGTGAAAGTGCAACTAGTTATTTGTTTTATTTGTTTTAAAAACGAGTTTACATATTTTAAAAACTTAAAAAGAAAACTTAATTGTCTTGTAGAGCGTGGCCGAACGCCATTAAAGCTTAATAAACAGTGATATATACCATATAAGCACTTCGTATCTCTTTTTTCTTTATTTATTTAAACTTAACGCGCTAAAATCCGAGTCGAACGAATATTAGATTGAATCATGGTGACGAAGTATTTTAGAATACCTCCAATGTGAATGAAAACATATGTTTTCTATCACTCATCTCGAACGTATTATTTTAGAATAGCAAAAAATGAAAGAACCACGTATTTATGGTGAAAGTGACTTCCCGAATAGACCTGATTGTGTCGCATCTCAGTATCTATAAAATAATTTTTTTTAGTTAATTTTAATTATTATTCGAACTCCATTTGTTTCTATATTTGTTATTTGAACGGGCTAAGGTTCGTATTGCTTTTTAAGCCAAATTACATGTGATAATTATTAATGAACAAATAACAACAAAGTCTGTTGTAAATATTCTGACTAACAACACATAGTTGAACGGAACAGACAGCCGTGTTCGAAGGCCGCTAAACCTTCAACATCAGCGTTCTTTTGTGTTTGGTCCACTGTGTGTGGTGTCAGTAGATGTACATTTCTGCTTTATATACTTAGCATTATTGCAAATGGAATGTGTGAATTGTTTTGATTTATCTTATTTCAATTTGCTGAAAGCTTTTTTGTAATGAAAGCTCAAAAAAAGCAATACGAACCTTAGCCCGTTCAAATCACAAATATAAATTTTTTTAGTTTTGGCAACATTTTCGCGTTTTGGCGATTTTTTTCGATTTTTCGCGTTTTGTTTTTTCATTTTGGCGTTTTTTTCATTTTGGCGATTTTTTCGAATATGGCGATTTATTTTAGTGCTAGAAATTTTTTTTTTTAAATTTTGGCGATTTTTTTCGGTTTGGCGATTTTTTTTAATTTTTGGCGATTTTTTTTTTTTTTGGTTTGGCGATTATATAATTTTCGGTTATTTTAGTTTTACCGTTTTTGAAAATTTCAAGTGTTTGCCTGTTACGGTTTCCAAGATATAGCAAATTGTCAAAATTACATAGTCAAAATTGTATTAACTGATGGACCACCCTTTAATTTAATTTTTTTAAATTTTAATGTTAATTGTTGTAGTCTGTATAAAAATACACTAATTTTACAAATTTCAAGTTTCAATATACATATGTTCATACAATTGTATGTATATTACAAGGGATTTTAACATTTTTCGTTGCTCGTTTTGGAACACCCTATCATCTATTTGTTGTTGTAGCGGCCAAGGTTCTACATATTTTGTCCAAATTTCAGGTCCGTAGCTCTTATGGTTCCTGAGAAAATACCGTGTGACGGACAGACGGACAGCGTAGCGAAAACAATAGGGTTCCTTTTCACCTTTGGTGTACGGAACCCTAAAAAGTGTTATCGACAGAGCTTAATTAACTCACTTATATGTGAAAATCGAGCAGATTTTTAGAGTGTGCCATATTGTTTTAAAAAAGTATTTTCAATTAAAATACTCAATCCTTTAATTGGTTTTAATATTTTATATGAATGCAAAATATATACTTCACCTAAATGTTTTTTTAAATCGTACTAGTTTTGACGTGCGTTGAAGAACAATAAAATATTAAAATAAAAAAACCGAAACTCATTTTATTTACAAGCAAATAATAATAATAAAAAAATTTAAGCTTATAGACCAAATATCGTGCCATAACCGCCAAGATAGCTTAAGCGACATAAATTTCGAATCTCAATTTTTGACCAAAATCGATGATTTCCGATCTTAAATAGTCGATTTTCGTAAGAAAAACGAGGTCCAAAAAATGTGTCGCTTAAGCTGATTTAGTGGTTATGGCTCGATATGGATGATAAAGTTAATACATTGGCGGTATTCGGGCTTCAATGCAGGTGATCTTGTGTAAGTACCCAGGCAGAAAAAGACAATCAGCATGACGTTGCTACGATTGTCTCCGGGTACAACTAACAACAACAGTAAAACATTCGCTTACCAAGATTTTAATGTACTCATAACATTAAAATGATAATGCCGAATGACCGTCCTCCGACTCTTGTTTTCAATGTTGTCACAATACTCTAAATACATATTTATAAGGTCGTCACAATGTAAATTTCCCAACTCAAGTCAAATTTTTGTATTTACGGTGTTGCAGCGTTAAAGAATTATTGTAAACGCGGTACTTGGGGAACTAAAGTCAAATTTTTGTATTTACGATGTTGTAGCAGTATAGAATTATTGTAAACGGGGTATTGGGTTATTAACAACGAATTTTTGTATATACAGTGTTGTTGTGGTATAGTATTACTAAGAACGCGATATTTGTAAACCTTAAGTCATATTTTTGTGTTTAGAGAACTGTGGTCGTACAAAAATTTTGGAAGAGTCGTAATTTTGTATTTACAGTGTTGTGGTGGTACATATTTTTTGGGCAAAGTCACAATTTCTGGTTGGGTACACAAATGTACGATCGCTACTATATTTACATTTCGGGAACGGGCAGCACTAATGTAAATAACTAAAATCTAGCAAGACCATAATAACGTTTGACATGTTTTAGAATAAACTCATCCATAACGTTTTAATGTACAAGTCATATTTGTTTTGCTTATAGTGAGTTCAGAAAATCAATTTAACAAACAAATGGAAATTTCAAGGTTTTCGTTGGATTATTTTTCACAACTTTCTACGTGGATTATCTCAACAAGAATGTTTCGAATGTTTCAGTTATTTATATGGCGATAAAGCACCATCAAAAATCACAGTATCGCTGGTATAATAAATTCAATTGTGGCCGTAGTTCCATCGCCGGCGAATTCCGTGAAGGTCATCCAAAATCGGCTGCCACAAAACATCGATGCGTCCGTGAACTGATAATGCAAAATCGTCATGTGATATATTATGAGATAGAGGCATCCTTCCCCATTAGTTCCATCTTAGTATATTCGATTTTGCACGAACACTTTGTTGTTAAAACATTTGTTCTCGTTGGATGCCCCATAATCGTATCACTATTTAAAGAGTCGGGTCAGTTTGGTCAAGTTGGGAACTAACATTCGTAGTTCTTTCAGACTGCCGTTTGAATGTAGTGTTTTCCAGGCTGAGATCTCGGCGATCCTTAGAGCCACGGAGCTGGTGGCCAGGAATGTAGCTGAAGGTGAGAAGGTAACCTTCTAGGTTGACAGCTTTGAAAAAAAAAGCTTTGAAGGGACACAATGTCAAATCGAAACTTGTTAGTAACTGTAGGAAGGCCCTCAACTTGCTTATGGAAAAGTATAGTTTCAGACTATGTTGGGTTCCAGGCCACAGCGGTGTTGAGGGAAATGAAGTTGCCCATGAGCTGGCAAGAATAGGGTCGGCGTTGGATGAGGGATTGTCGGACAGATCGGTCATTAACATAAGGAACTCAGTGATTGGGTAGAAAGCAGGACCAACAATTCATGGCGAAGTAGGGAGGATTGTAGAGTATCGAGGGGTTTTTGTGGCCAAAAGTAGACTCAGGAAGATCTAACCTACTATTGGACATAAATAGGAAGACGATGCGAATTATGATAGGCGTGCTATCTGGTCACTACTTGGTCAGAGCAAGAACCAGCATTTGGGAGACTGGCACTCCAGATTTTTGTAGGATCTGGGGAGATGAAGAGGAACCAGAAACAATTGAACATATTATCTGTGATTGCCGGAATCTGCAAAGTCATAGGCTTAGATGGCTGAGCAGATGTTTCCATGAAAGCATTACTGAAGTCGGGAAGTGTAAACTAGAGGACATCAAGGGCTTTATTATGGGAATTCGGTGGCTTAGTGATGGATAATAAGTTCACTTCTGGCTGCAAATGGGAGGGTGAATATTACTTTTTTATGGGCAACAGAAGGGAATCACAATGGACCCAATTGGGTATCCGAGTGGAGGTGAAGCACCACCCTTCCTAACCTAACCTAACCTAACCTTGGTCAAGTTGAGTTGTGTGTAAAAAAAAAATCGAGGAAATCAACATCACTACCTTCTAGCACTAAATTAATTTAACATTTGGCCAATTCACAAAGTTTTAGATTATGATTTTGATATTTGAATACGAAAATCGTTGATTCAATAAAAAATCTTTCGAACTTTCTGTGATGACGATTTTTGCATTATTGATAAATAAAATTTTATGCACGTTTATTGAATATATTTTTTTTTTCGTTCGATAAAGAAATTTAATGAATCAAAGAAAAAATATAGAGGTGGTAAAATTGAGCTTACAATACAAAAAAAGCTTTCAGCAAATTGAAATACGATGAATCAAAACAATTCACATATACCCTTTGCAATAATGCTAAGTATATAAAGCAGAAATCTACATCAACTGACACCACACACAGTGGACCAAACACAAAAGAACGCTGATGATGAAGGTTTAGTGGCCTTCGAAAACGACTGGCTGTTCCGTTCAACTATGTGTTGTTAGTCAGAATATTTACAACAGACTTTGGTGTTATTTGTTCGTTAATAATTATCACATGTAATTCGGCTTAAAAAGCGATACGAACTTTAGCCTGTTAAAATCATAAATATAAAAAAGTTGTTGACTGAAATCTCTTGACTAATAAACTAACCTACTTACCACTCAGCTAAAGAGCAACACAGCCTTATTCAAAAAAATATTTTACTTGAGCTTTAAAGTTCATAGTAGCTACCAAGCACTTTAAGGCTAACATTGCTTTGTTAAGAAATTGTATTCAAAAGACAACTTTAATTATTTTGTGATTTAATAATAAATTCTGGTAACACCACCATGTTCAACAACCATTTCACAGCTTTGATGTACAACATCGAATACAATTTCATTCGAGTATTCAACTAATTTTTTATTTTATTAAATACATTTTTATTATCTTGAAGTTAAGCAACCTAATTAATAAAATATAAGCTTCTGACATGGAAGCAAATTAGATAAACATTTTTATGAAGTAAAAGTAAAAAAAATATGATGAACATAGAAAAATTATCTCAATTTATTTTATTCGAACGAAATGAGTATTTGACTATCCAGCTATTTTCGATTCCGTTTGTTTGAATGTACATCACTCAAACATTTTTGTATAATTGTATTTATTTTAATATTTTTTATGGATTTTGCTTTGTATTTCGAATCAATTGGATAATTTAGTGATATTTTCCATCACATGACAGAAATAATAAATATAAGATTGGAGCTAACATTTCTAGCTTCATTTTCAGATGTAACATAATTCAATATGTGCTATTTTAACAAAAATATTTGAGGTACAAAATACACATTTTGGAAATATCAACTTAAAGTAGCCTTAACAAACGCAGGTGCCTTCTTTAGAATTTTGATATAATAACAAGTTTTTTTGAATACAAATTTAATTAACATTGCTTTTCAAAGCTTTGTTAAGTTTTTTTGAATACGACCCCAAATCATTATTGAATAAGCAAATAATGAATAGAAGCAAAACATGATTTCTTATGTGCGCATTGTGTTGATATAATTTAAAAATAACTTTGTTGACTACAAAAAAAAACAACAAGCCACCACGTTTTTCGGCTTCTTGTCCAAATTCACACATATACAACACGAGCAATCAAAAAAAACACAACAACAACATCAGCACATGACCACGTTGAGTCAATCAACAAGCAAGATAAACACCAACACAAACAAAGTAATTTAAATGATATTTTGAAATACGCGGTATTGATAAATACAATATTCAAGTTAATGACAAATATTATTGAAATTAAAAATTTTATTCATTAACACGGTTTGATTGAAAATAATTCTTGTCTATTTTTTTCTGTGTAATATATATTTATTTTGATGATCTCGACAAATCTTATTTTTTGGAAGGCACAAAAAACTTGAAATAGCGTTCTAAACTGTATAGAACTGAAAAGAGATTGCCTTAAAATAATTAAATAATGTTTTATCCAAACAGCAGTTTTTCATTCAAAAAGTATAGAACGGACTTACTGAACCGTCCTCCATTTCTTCCATCTCTAGTTAGCCATCATTGGATCGAATTTTACAATGTTTTTCTGATACTTTGTCAACGAAACAAGGTTTTTGTAATACTTCAATCTTTTTGAAATTATCTATAGTTAAACTTTCAGAATGATCATAAACTTATTCTCTTTGTACATTTTGTTTATCAATTTAATATATTGTATAATTTGCAAAACTTTAAAACAATATAAGTAGCGTTCATTCCTGAAACAAAAATCTTATCGGTGGTTGATTGTTATTGCCTGCTTGTTAATTTGTCTGCTTGAATAGAATAAAATATCCTTAGGTAAGCATTGGATCTCCAACGAAAAGACAAACTACGCAATTTTATTTCACTGGTTTTGTTTGTACAAATTTCGGAAAATCTAAATAGTATATCAAAGTGTCTACTTGGCTTTGATGTCAAATTTATTAATAAACTTTTTCGAGATTAATACGGAGGGTATTAAGACTTATTGAGCATTATTAATTGTTTCATTTGTGGTTACAACAAATAACATAATTAAAAGTGTTGCAAAAAAATGGGAATATGCTGATATTAAACTACTTATTAACGTGCAAGAAAGTATTTTGATTAACAAATTACTTTACATGTAGTTTTTTTTGTGAAATAAAAGAAGAGTTCTTTTGAATCACACCAGCATTAATTGAGAATAATAAGAAAACGTTAACTGTTCATATTCAAGGGAAATTGAGGGAGAGGGGCTGACTTTGTTAGCATGAAATTTATTATATGAATTTCATCTCCGCAAATAAAAGAAAAATCGTTGAATGCCATATCAAGGCCTTTTGTTATATTAATGATATTTGGTATTAGTTCAAAAGCATATTGTTATAAAATTTATTAACATGAATCAATAACTTCTTAAGGCTTTATTACTAATTGTATGCTGTAAAGGATATGATGTATGCTATAATATTGGAGTTGCCTGAGCTCTGTCCTGAACAAGCTGATTTTTGACCAAGCAAATCCTGTATTCATCAGATGAATACATTGAGAGTTATTGTGGAACAGTTTGTGAATAGTAAAAATAATGAATAGTAAAGGAGAATGTTAACGCAGAACATGTCCTAGGAAAGTAATGAATTAGTTTAATGCGCACATTCCTTCCTCTGCAAACTTGGTAATCAATGTGAATTTATTGTGTTCGATCAAATTAACCTCTCGTTTTTAAGAGCATTGTCTTGCTTTGGAAAATAATGCATTATTTCTCCCATTATTATGTTATTAATGACCACTTTTCCCTACGGGGAGATCACCGCTTTAACTGGTATTTATAGACTTTGAACAAGCACTTCAAAAATTATCTTATAATACCATTTGGAACACTGAAAGGATAACCTTCATTCAGACAATGAAATTCTTCATTGTATTAATGAAATGTTTCATTAAAAGTTAGCTAATGAAGCCCTTCATTGGATCCATGAAGAATGATTCATTGTATTTATGAAGTTAATTTTAACGGCTATATCATAAATAGAATGAAACTATTTCATTAGTTCAATGAAACTTTTTCATGAATATAATGTAGTTATTTCGTTGATTTAATGAAGTTTTTACATACTGTAAATGAAGATTATTCATTAATATAAGGAAAATTTCATAAATATAATGAAATATAATCCCTTCCAAACCACCTAATTAATAAAAAATATATAGATTTTTTTTATTTAATTTAATATATATAAATACATATGCACTTAATATATGCGCATATGTAAGTATGTATTTACTAACGTAAAACATTTAAAATTTTAGGAAATCATCAGTAGAGTTCAACCTAAATAATGTTTTAAGTAAGCCGAAAAACTTGCATGTTTATAGTAAAACTCTTAATATGTTGTTGAGAATCACAATACACAAACATAAGTTTAAAAGAATCAAACAAAAATCTTAACAAAGCAAGCATCTTTATAAGATGTTTGGCACAACCTTCTTGCGTTTGTATAGTGGTGAGGAACGTGAATGGATAAAAAAAGAGAAAGAGAGAGATATCTGCTATACAATGAGGAATATTACATTGTATAAATGAAATGATTTCATTGTATTTATGATGACCATACTGCTTGGAAATTAAAAGGATTGGAAAAGTAAGAAATAGAAAATATATTTTAAGAAAATAACTTTTTATTTATTTAAGTTTGACAAACTGTATTCAGTAAGAAGATAAAATTTGTGAAAACTTACTTATATATGCACCAAATTTGCAAAAAGAAAATTCGTTTAAACAATGTAACGATTTTCATTAATACAATGAACTATGAAGAACACGTGAAGAGCAGAGATTGAAAGAATTCATACATACAATGTAATTGTTCATTGTATTAACGAATAGTTTCATTAATATCATGCAGAACATTTAATGAAACCGATTCATTCTCTGAATGAATGATTTTCCTTTTAGTGTACTGCTTTAAAATTAAAAGGATTGGAAAAGTAAGATATAGAAAATATATTTTAACTGCCTTATTCATTAAAAATATTTCAGGTTTATTAAGCGCTTATTTGACGTATTTCTATGGGAAATTTGTCAAATAAACATGTAATAAACCTTTAATATTTTTTATGAATTAGACCGTAAGAAAATAACTTTTTATTTATTTAAGTTTGACAAACTGAATACAGTAAGAAAATAAAATTTTTGGAACTTATTTATATTTGCCTCAAATTCGCCAAAAAGAAAATTCGTTTAAACAATGTAACGATTTTCATTAATACAACACATGAAGAGCAGAGATGGAAAGATTTCATGCAGACAATGAAATTGTTCATTGTATTAATTAAAAGTTTCGTTGATATAATGCAGAACATTTAATGAAACCGTTTCATTCTCTGAATGAATGATTTTCTTTTCAGTGAAAGCACTTTAATGCAAAACCAAAGTTAAAATCGCTCACCATAACTGCGTTCAAGTGCTCGAATTGCAGAGTACTGCTTGACAACAAATTAAGAAAGAAGATATAAATAAAAAACGGCGTTAAGACAAGGTTGCCTTATGTGAGCTCTGTTATTTAACATAGTTCTTGATGTTGTCCAGAAGAAAGCTACAGAAAACTGTATTGAAATTCAACGAAGCCGATAAGATCGGCCACCTCTCACATACGTTCAGCGAGATAAGTCTTGTAAATTACGACTGCTAAATGCAGCAAGAGCAGTGAAAGCAGAGAACCAAGCCGTCTTAAAAATTTGGAGGCGGCAGCTTGGGAAAAAATGCTCAGCGCCGACTTATAAACGATTGACAGCCGTCGTTTGATTTGTTTTGTACATAACAAGGTATATTTATAAGATCCAAAGTATATTTATAAAGTATATGACAGTTGGCACGTAATTAAATTTTTCTCATTTCGAGAAAACGAATTGCTGTCAAAAATTGTTTATTTTTGTGTATTTTGTTTTATTATATTTTGAAAAATGTTATTTGTATAAAGATGTGTTTACAAACATAGAGAAAGAAAATGTAATACAATTTTGTAATAAAAAATTTAAACAATGCAAAATGCTATATTTACGCGCTCTGGCTGCAATTTTGAGCCGCAGCAAGTTGCATGGATCAGCGGCGGCCTGAAGTTACATTGAAAGTTGGCGACCGCTCTTAAGCCACCTAGGAGTCAATCACATTGTTTCTGTGGTTGAAAGATCAGCTTGGGAAAGACTAAAGGTCGTGTTCAAAAAAAAAAAAAAAAATTATTTGAGCTTGAAGTGTACGTTAAAACAACATTTCCATAAAAATGTTGACAAAAGAGCTCTTGAAGTTCAAATAAAATTTTTTTTCGATACGGCCCTAAGTCCATGCGTGTAAATTCAGATAGCAGTGTAGGATACCAGATACGAGGACGGATCAATAACCCCATGACTTTTTGAATGAAACACATTTTTTTTTTGCAAAACAAAAATTTATTTTTCTACATAATGTCATTTTAGCTCAATACACTTAGTCCAACGTTTCTCCAATTTTTGTATCCCTTCCAAGAAATAGGATTTTTCGAGGCCCTTAAAATATGCAATAATTTCATCGTTGGAGCTAAATCTCTTTCCACCGAGCCATTTCTTTAGGTTTGGAAATAGGAAGTAGTCGATAGGAGCTAAACCCGGAGATTATGGCGGATGGGGTACCAATTCGTAACCCAATTCATAGAATTTTGTCACTGAGACTGCACACTTGTGCACCCGTGCATTATCTTGATGAAAATTAACTTTTTTCTCGGTCATATGGGGTCGTTTTCTTTTTAAATCCTCATTAAATCGGTCTAATAAGTTGGCATAATATTCGGCGTTTATTGTTTTTCCCTTTTGAAGGTTATCCAAAAAACTGTTGCCATCACCTTATTGGCCAACAAACTCACCTTGGCCTTCTACGGAGCAGGTTAAGACTGCTGTTTGGTCTCCGTTAATACACATCGCAAAAACTCATTCGGATTGCGGTTATACAACTCCAAACAATCCCTTTAAGTTTTCACCCGTTTATGTTTATGGTCAATTGAGAGAAACGCGGCAAAAAAACTTTCTTAAACCCAGCTTAGAATTTAAAATCGACATCATATGATATGCCTTTGCCATCAAGAATCTCACGCACTTTTACTCTTCGATCGGCCAACACCATATCCTGGATTTTTTTTTCAAAGTTTTTGGGTGTACTGACCTCAATTGGCCGTCCAGAATGTTCAGCATCATTTGGACTTGTGCGACCACAACGAAAGTCATTAAACCACTTTTTTACCATTGAAATCGATAGTGTAGAGTCGAGGTTTTCCTTGGTTGGATTGACGGTTTTTTTTTCGCAAAAAATAATGTTTAATGAGCACAGGAAATTCTTTTCTTCCCATTTTTAGAAAAATACACGAGGTTGTTTGTTTTGAACAGCTGTGAAACGCAAAGTAAATGACAACACTTGCTCAAAATTTGACAGTAGTCTATTAACAGGTGGGACTTGATGGGAACAGTGTTGCATTTCATATAACTACGAGGGAAGTTTGAAAACTCATGAAATTTGGAAGATGTTGACAGCTTCTGCTAACTTGGCAGCATAATTGAAAACACTGGTGGATCAAGCCTGGATATCACGAATCGAATCAATTGTGCTAGACGCTCTTTTGGCATCAGTATAGAAAGCTTCGCATTTATCAAGAAAAACAAAAATCAAATAATTTAACTATAGGGTGTTTTTTTAGAGGTATAGAACTTCGAATTGAAATAAAACACAAGAAAATCGTTTTAATGTCCATCAATTTGGCTTTATTAGAAGGATAATTTTATGCCATTAATGTTTAAATATGATTTCGGGCATGTGGCCGCCGCGGCTGGCTCGAATAAAGCCAATTCTACAGGTCCAATTTTCAACCACTTTTTCGAGCATATGGGGCCGTATGTTGGCAATAACGCCACGAATGTTGGCTTCCAAATACCCTAACGTTTCTGGTTTGTTGGCGTAGAGGAGCGACTTCACATATCCCCAAAGGAAATAATCCAATGGTGTCAAATCACACGATCTTGGTGGCCAATTGACAGGTCCATTCCGCGAAATTATGCACTCATCGAATGTTTCCTTCAATAAACGGACGGAGCTTGCGGTAAACTTCGCGAACTGAACCATTATTTTCGAAATAAATTTGCACAATTTGCAAGCGTTGTTCTTTTGTCAACCTGTTCATGATGAAATGGCAAACCAAACTAAATATTAATCACTTGACAGCTGACAAAATGGCCGCCAGTGATGCCAACTTAAAGTTCTATACCTCAATAAAAAACACCCTTTACAAGTGAAGTCAACTCTATTGTATGGATGAGCAATATAAATGCATTCCATCTACATATTTACCAACAGATGTATGAAGCGAATAATGAAAATATTTTTTGGCCAAACATTATAGCCTACACTGGGCAGCACTGCGCTGAATTTCTTAAACGCCAACGAAACTGGGTAGTCACACACTGCGCAAAGACAGAGTTGGAAATAGCTTGTAAGGACTGGAGCAAAATAAAACCAATAGCACATAATATATCTCACTGGAATACATTTGTTACGGCCCTATGCTCCACATTGGAACGACGGGAATATTGCAGAACATAGCATATGTATACTCTATATGCTAGACTTGCTAGATCTGTAATATTTGAATTTTTCTACACTTATGAATAACGTACCGTAGCCACCATAATATTCGAATTTAATTTTTTAACAAAAATCGATTGATTACATACGATCGTAAATAATGGATTTTCGATAAAGAAAGAAGTTAAAACTATGTGTCGCTTAAGCTTTTTTTGGCGACTAGGGCTCGAAATGTATACACATGTACATATTTATATATTTTCATTATTTAATCAACCCTTTTTTATAAGAAACATGATTTCTTGAATTAAAAATTAATAATGCTTCAAATAAATACAATTAATAAATAAATAAAATATTTGATTTTTATTTAGTTTAGCTGATGTTTCAATTATCCTTACTAAATCAGCTTAAAATGAAAAACATATAAAAATAATAATAATAGAAATAAAATGGCAATTAAAAAAAGTCCTTCAATTAAGTTATGCAAATAAAAATTTGCCAGCAATGCATTAAATTCAAAAAATGTTTTAAAATTAAATGTCCATGAAAATCATAAATTTATTCTTTAATTTATTCAATTCCTTAAATAGAAATTAAGGGCCACATCATATTCATTTGAAAACTTTACGAAAATGTTGATACAATTCTAGGAATTTCTTAATATTTAAGGCAATAAAATAATATGTAGAGCATCATCGAAATAAATCATTTACCATATGTATGAAAATATGTATACGAATTATAACATCTTACACATTCATAGTATGACTCAGAAGACATTATTTATGTTATTTATCTCAAATAAATTTGTCTTGTTTTGTTTGTTATTTCAGCTTGATGACTGTTCGAATCCTAATTAAAACTAGGTAAGTAAGTTGAAGGATATCAACGCCGGTAATAAACACTAAATTAGAGAAAACACTACACATACTTAGAAGTTAAGCAAAAAGTTTGATGACGTATGAATTATAATTTCAATATCATCATAAATAACACTCATATAAGCTAAGGGGCTCATGCAAGAGAATATTAATGAATAAGGCATATATGTATTTATAAATACGACTAGATAAGTATGTAGTGTTTGGGTTCCGTTATAGCGAATCACTCCTAAAACACCTGGGATGATGTCCCATGTAAATTAATTAAGGCTGTGATACACTATAATACAAAGTTGTGAGATCTACGAAAAAATGCAACACTGGCATGATGGATTTTATGAAAACTTTCAAAAGATAAAAACAATTCATTAAGCCAGTACCTGGCTTCTGTATCTTTTTGCGAACCGAAAATCGTAATATATATATATATATATATATATATATCTACATATTTATTCGTTTGCGATAACGATAATGTGATTCTGTAATTTCTTTTTTACGATAGTCTCCCGCTTTATCTTATTCAGCATTTAATTCAATATTATGTGGTAGCTCTGTATAGAAAATTTTAAAATAAGAGAAAAGCACAAAGAATAATAAAGAAAAACTCAACAAATCTGATTTTGTGACTACCTTTTTTTCTCCAAACGACAGGTACGATATTACCAAATATGTAACTGAGTAGCAAAGTCGATAAATTTTCGTTATATTTATTATAACGATATGATTTTCGTAATTAAAGTTACGGAATCCAGGTACAGGGTTGTATTATTCATAGATTGCACGACTTTGTATGATAGTGAGTTATGGCCTTTAGCAGTCAGCCAAAAAAAAAAAAAAAATCACACCAACAAAAAATAAATTCAGTAAAGTGCGAACACTATATGTGACCTTCTCCGAGAAAAGGGACCTAGTGTGTGAAAATGAAGTTTTGAGAAAAACGCATTTAAAGTTTCATAACGCATTATCATTATCGATTTTCCCAAGTTCGTTTTGTACGTTTTTATGGGTTAAATAAATTTTTATCAGAAATCTAACTCATTTCATCTCTTAAGTCCAAACCCGTTTTTTGACAAATTATGGCCCTTTTCTCGGAGAACGTCACATATGTGTAATACTATACGAATTTTGGCATTTTAATAGCTTTTGAGATTTTTCAGGTTTTGGCGATTTTTTGTTTTGGCGCTTTTTTAGTTTTAGCATCTTTTTTTACGTTTTTCCGGGTTTGACGATTTTTTTTTTGGTTTAAGCGATTTTTTGCGCTTTTTTCGTTTTGGCGATTTTTTGGTTCTTGGCGTTATTTCATTAACAGAGTTTTTTCATTTTGGCGAGTTTTTCATTTTGGCGATTTTTGGCGATATATTTTAGTCTTAGAGATTTTTTTTAGTTTGGCGTTTTTTTTAGTTTTGGCGATTTTGGCGATATATTTCAGTCTTAGAGATTTTTTTTAGTTTGGCGCTTTTTTTTCGTTTTGGAGATTTTTGTTGGATTTTTGGCGATTTTATAATTTTGGGATTATTTTAGCTTTAGCTTTTTTGAAAATTTCAAGAGTTTGCCTCTTATGGTTTTCACGATACATGAAGTTGTCAACATTACATAGTCAAAATTACATTGAGTGATGGAGCACCCTTTTATTTGGATTTTTTAAATTTTAGTGTTAGTTGTTGTAGTCTGTTTAAAAATACACTAAATTTACCAATTTCAAGTGTCTATATATACGAGTAATTGTATGTATATTACATGGGATTGTAAAACTTTTCGTTGCTATTTTTGGAACGACCTTAAATTTTTAACTGTCATGTATTTGCTGTTGTAGGGACCACAGTTCTACATCTTCTGTCAAAATGGCAGATCCGTTGCTTTAACGGTTCTCGAGAAAACACTCCGTGACGGACAGACAGACGGATAGGCAGATAGCGTAGCAAAAACAATAGGGTTCCTTTTCACCTTTCGTGTACAGAACACTAATTGTCTCACGATGTCACCATTGTTCGACTTGTCGCAAAACGAATTTTAAAATTTTGTTATTGTTTCCAATGTAACTGTGCGACAAGTCGAACGTTGGTGACATCGTTGGACAGGCCCTAAAAATTATTCAAACGATAACATAAGTAAATTCAGTGAAGTGCGACTTTGACCCGCGCACGAAGGGTTCCGTACGGACACTAGATATATAATTCAATACGAACTTTAGCCTATATAATAAATAGTTTTTGCTTCCTTTCATTCTACGCGTTTTTAAGTTTTGGCATTTTTTGCGTTTTTTTGGCGATTTTTTTAAGTTTTGTCGCTTTTTCCCCCCGTTTTGACGATTTTTCATTTTGGCGATTTTTTTTAATTTTTTGCGATTTTTTTGGCGATTTTTTTTTCATATAGGCGATTTTTTAGTTATGAAGCTTTTTTCGCGTTTTCCGATTTTTTTTCTTTTTTTGGCATTTTTTTTTTTGATTTGGCGATTTTATTTTCATTTTGACGATTTTTTTCATTTAGGCGATTTTTTAGTTTTGGCGCCTTTTTCGCGTTTTGGCGATTTTTTTCTTTTTTTTGGCGTTTTTTTGATTTGGCGATTTTATTTTCATTTTGACGATTTTTTTTCATTTTGGCGATTTTTTTCATTTGGACAATTTTTAAGTTCTGGGCCTTTTTCGTGTTTTGGCGATTTTTTCGGGTTTTGGCGTTTTTTTTTATTTTGGCGACTTTTTTCATTTTGGCGATTTGCGGTTTTACCGATTTATTTTAGTGTTAGAAATTTTTTTTCCTTTTCACCTTTGGTGTACGGAACCCTAAAAAGGAATCCAAAGCATATATGTAAATTCCACTTTCTTAGCAAGATGGAACGGTGAATGTCCTAAAATATGCTCTCCCTAGAGTTCAATAGACACACAGTTAGAGATGCCAATGGCGACTACTAGAGTTTGCTTAAAAACCCCGATAAAATTAAAACCCGCGATTTTGGTTTAAAATTTACTCAAAACGGCCGTTTTCGGTTTTTAAACCTGGATGGTTATTGTGTAATTCGATTCGAAAGAAAAACTCTAAAGCTTTTTCTCTCGCTTATGAAAACTATTCTCATAAATAACAGCCATCACCGCAGGATGAATTCCGTGAACAGAACTACAGTTCTGTTCAGTCCTCTAAACCAAATTTGATATTCACTACTATTCCGCGGGTAGTACTAGTACAAGCCACAATATCCAAATTCAATGATATGTTCAAATCAATTAACTTTTGCTGTACAAGTTCTCGAGTTTTTTTTTGGAATAACAAGACTCACAGAAAATGTATCTAAACGTCATAAAAAAATTCATTAAAACACAGCCACACACAAACTTACATACATATGCAAGCATAATTAAATAATACATGAAATTAAAAAACATAAACAAAATCCCTTCAACCAACCTAATTCAATTTATTCAACTCTCTTCCTTTAAGTATTATGGATTTGATACAACAACAAATAAGAGAAAACAATTGTAAGGTCAAGAGAAATACTACAAACACACACACACGCACTCTCATTTTGGTTTCTTTTTTAGGGTTCCGTACACCAAAGGTGAAAAGCAACCCTATTGTTTTCGCTACGCTGTCCGTCTGTCCGTCTGTCCGTCACACGGCATTTTCTCAGGAACCGTAAGAGCTACGGACCTGAAATTTGGACACAGTATGTAGAACCTTGGCCGCTACAACAACAAATACATGAGAATTAAAAATTAAAGGGTGTTCCAAAACGAGCAATGAAATATGTTAAAATCCCATGTAATATACATATAATTGTATGAACATATGTATATTGAAACTTGAAATTTGTAAAATTCGTGTATTTTTATACAGACTACAACAATTAACACTAAAATTTAAAAAAATTTAAATTAAAGGGTGGTCCATCAGTTAATGCAATTTTGACTATGTAATTTTGACAATTTGCTATATCTTGGAAACCGTAAGAGGCAAACACTTGAACTTTTCAAAAACGGTAAAACTAAAAGAACCGAAAATTATAAAATCGCCAAACTAAAAAATATCGCCAAAAATTAAAAAAAATCGCCAAAACAAAAAAATCGCCAAAATTAAAAAAAAAATCTAACACTGAAATAAATCGCCAAATTCGAAAAAATCGCCAAAATGAAAAAAACTCCAATATAAAAAAAAACGCAAAAAATTGAAAAAAATCGCCAAAACGCGAAAATGTCGCCAAAACTAAAAAAAAAATTAAATAAACAAAAAATCGCAAAAATTAAAAAAAATCGCCAAAATAAAAAAAAACGACAAAATGAAAAAAACGCCAAAAAACCGAAAAAATCCCCAAAACAAGAAAATAAAGTGTCTAAACTAAAAAAGAGCCAAAACTTAAAAAAATCGCCAAAACCGAAAAAAACACAAAAAGCGACAAAACAAAAAAACCGAAAAGACCCCAAAAACAAAAAAAAATTCCAAAACTATATATTATATAGGATGAAGTTTGTATTAAATTACATATCTAGTGTTCGTACGGAACCCTATGTGCGCGAGTCATAGTCGCACTTTACTGAATTTATTTTTATTTGTAAGCTAATAAATGCGTGTGTAATATGTGTGCATGTAGTAGTAGCAACTTTAAACGCTTATAGCTCCCAAAATACTAAACCGATTTCAATAAAATATGGATTCTGCACATCTATATAAAAAATCATTTAAAACCATATAAATCTTTTTAAAATCGGTGCGGTGGTACCAACGTAAAAGGGATTACAAAAAACATGTTCGCCTACTAATTATATAGATTAATAGCTCCTTCCGCCTCTAGTCATAGATAACAAAAATTAATTGCTTTTTGTGCTTTCTCACATTATGTGCTTTCAACTTCATTAATAATTAAAATGATAAATCCTTCTGAATCTCTTGCAAGTAAGCTTTGGTCACAAAAATAATTATTTTAATTGTTTTATTAAATGTGTTTGTTCTAATTATTTCATTTAATGTTTTACTATTAAAATTACTGCCCTTTGTTTCATTAAAATTACTTAATTATATTATTTGCATAATGTTTTACTTGGAATTTGAATTTACATAATTTCATTTTAACTAAACTGAAAAAGCCTTGACAACATTTAATTTGAAGTATATTGCTTTTAATTTTCTAAGTATTTCATTAAATATTGTTTTAACTACACAGAAAGAAATTTTTTACATTAATTCATATAATTTCAATTGTTAAGTTTACATGAAATATAAATATAATTTTAAATAAACAAATTTTTGCCTGGTGAATATGTGCCATTAAGGAATAAAGCTGACTGGCATATGAAAGCCAAAGTTTCAAAGTCTGTTTTGGGAATGCTCGTCCCCGTACAGGAGAAAGCCAAGAACCTTATCTATTGATTCATTGGAGCATCGAGGCAATTTAGGGTGCTTTTCTATGTTATTTCGCTACTACAATGGAATGTATTCCATTAAAATCAGCAACTTCTTGCTGAAATCAGCACATTTTTACTTACAACACGAGCACACCCATTTGTGATCAATTGGCATTAAGTCGCAATATGCACTACAGAGAAAACAGGTTTTTTTTTGCCCTACATTTCGCAATGTGGAACAAGTTGCCTGCGGAAGTCTTTCCTCTCACTTTCAATGTGAAAAAATCGCTTTCAATTTGAAAAGTCCAGCATCCCACAACATAGTTTCCTAGTTATAGCCCAATGTATTGCATGAGTAGGGGACATAGGCAGAGTGCTGGTATTATTTAAAAAAATGCTGCGGTGATTTATGGCCTGTTTCACTATAATGAAGGAAAACTTTCGGTTAAAAATTTATATTGGAAAAATAAAAAAATTTACGTAAAAAAAGCATATGGGCCAATGTAACGATGTCAACAACTTTCGACTTGTCGCACACTTACATTTGAAAGAACAACAAAATATCAAAATTTGTTTTTCTTTTAAATGTAGGTGTGCGGCAATTCAAACGTGGCCAACATCGTGGGATTAGCCCCATTTGTCTGTTTAAAGTAACTAGGTTAACTTAGGTTAGATTAAAAAGAGGAGCCATTACGCTTATGTCCGGGGATAAAAACATAAACTAGTACACACTAAAGGGTTGCATTTGTATACTCGTTTGTATAGCCAAAACAAATATACCATGGTATGTACCATATAATTGTAGTGTGAGCGACAGAACTAGTATAAGAGTTATTGTGTGTGCGTGCTTTTCCAAATTAAAATACAATTGAAAATAAATAACAATTGCTTATTGTATTGCCGCTGAGCAACTGTTTGATCTGTTTTTGCTCAAAAAATACATATTGTAATACAAATATATGAAAAAAACTACTATTGAAACAAATACATGATGTGCAGATGTATGTGCGGACGTTCGTTATGTTATTTTGTGGCGCAGCCAAAGTATAGAGAGAGAAAAGACAATTTTGCTCTGAGAGTAATTACAAATGCATGTGTTTCATGTACATGTATCATTTACTTACATATGTATGTGCAATTTTGCTTTCATTCATTCATTCATCAGCCAATTACATTTTTTCTCAACACATGATAAGGCACTTATGGTAAAAGCAGTTTTATGTATCTTATTTGCCTTAGAAAAACCCAAAAAAAATAAATGTATTGTTTTCATTTGCTCATTGGCCATCCATACAATAATTGCTTAAAAAATCAACATTTACAACTAGTAACAGAAAACGATAAATAACATATTTGTTCATACCAGAACCAAGAAACACGCAAAACTTGTGCAAACAGATGTATCTGTGCAATGCTATAGTACACACCTCATCTAAATTAAAAATGAACACCCCCCTTCTCCCTTTTACGGGAACTCAGTATCTTTCACGTAGTCCCTCAAGCTTTCACAGTCAAGACCTCTAAGGTGGGTAATGTCCGGTAAGGTGGCGTCCCCAAAATAATGGGATCTCGGCTGTAACTCAATCTTCGCTGCCTTGAAAGGCTTTACATTAATAAGAGTTACTGTCTGTAAGGCACTGCGCCAGACCATTTGCACGTTCATTTCAGATTATGTCCGTCCATACGAGTACCAAACAGATTTTTCCACGTATTGCGTAATCGTTAAATATATTATTGCAATCTAAAATGGCCCTAGAGGTAACTCCTTCGGTTGTGCTTACCTTAATTGCGGATTATCTGTCAGTAAATATATTGACCTCTGTGGGTCTAATAATCCATTTTAAAACCTCCATGATTGCACGAACCTCCGCCTGGAATACTATATTATGGAAAAATGTTTCGTTCTGCAGTTCTTATTTGAAGAAACTTTGGCCCCTTCTTTCCATTAGCTTCGAGCCATCGAGCAAACTCCCATGGATGCTTTTTCCAGGATTCCATTGACCCACGAGTTACCCAAAAATTTTAAAATGATTAAATTTTTCAACTTTTTTTCATTAGTTGGCTTAACCAATTCTCTTAGTTAATTTACTAGTTTTATAAAATTATTTTCTGTGTAACAATTATCTTATTTATAGGTTTACATCTTTATGAAAATTTTGTTATCTTGTCACTTTTGATTACTAATAAATTACACTTAACACAGTAGGTGGGGAAACATCCTTAGGCGCAACATTAGCTTTAGCTTTCGAATTTAAAAGATTAAAATTCGTTTGACTTAAGCATTTTATTGGTAGAAAGTAATTTAAGGAAAATAAATTGTTTGCCTTAACATTAATTGCTCAATTAAACCAAAATGTATAAAGTGCGCCATCAAACAAGAAGAGTGATGTAAGATTTATAATTAAACGGAAATGAAATCATGATTCCTGTTCGGCTCGCAATAAAATGAAGGATGAAGGCCCAAGTAATTTGCCCCCCCCCCCCCACCCTTTAGTCTTTTTTTTTTAGAGATTAGCAGATTTCAGAGTTTCTGTAACGCTTTACTGACAAAGAAGATAAATTAATGAAAAGTAAATCAATTGAGTTTGTGGTTAACACTACCAATTAAATTTTAAAGCTTGAATGATTTTAATCAATCAATTTTAATTTAAAAAAATTCACTAACAAATATTTGTTCTGCGCTGATTTTTTTTTCGACTTTCCTGTATCACTTAGTATACCTCCGAGAAAACTCGCCTCAGCTTTCCCCACAAATTTTTGCCGAGTTTGTTATACTTGATTAATC
The DNA here is from genome assembly GCA_949987645.1 of Tachina grossa. Classification (NCBI taxonomy): domain Eukaryota; kingdom Metazoa; phylum Arthropoda; class Insecta; order Diptera; family Tachinidae; genus Tachina; species Tachina grossa. The sequence continues at coordinate 43,184,322 of OX465278.1, read as the reverse complement.
AAAGTAGAATACATTGCGTAAGAAAAAACTAAAATAAAAGAAGTAAGAGTGCTATATTCGGCAGTGCCAAATCTTTCACCGAAGTACGTATTAGAGTCCTGCGTAAAAAGTCTTTAAATGTAAATACGTCATGATTTTTAAATGTATTCACGTCGCATGTATTATACTAAACCAATAATAAATGCTGTCGTACTATAAGCGAAGCACGATGGATGTATTGGTGTACGTGTATATCAGTGTTAACAAGCGATGTCGATGATGGCAGCTTGTTTGTAAAAAAACACTCAAAAGAAGTACTGTTGATTAGTGTATGCTTGTTATTTTTCATATTGTACGTTTGAGTGTGTGTGTAATATGTAGATGGTAAGCTATTATGTGATTAGCCGCATACAACTAATGTTAATGCATGTGTGTGCCTTTGCATGTGCGCAGAAAAATAAAAGATCATACACACATACATGCATGACGTTTGTACACGCGCTCATGCGTAGAAAGAAGCAAGTATCACAAATTCTTCGTAACGAAGTGTTTACTTCTTTACTCTTATACCTACAATACTCAAACAAATTTCTTGCAAACAGTGTTGTTAACGTTTGTTTTATAAGATTTCGCTGTAGTAAAGCATTTGAAAAATCCCTCATGTCTTGAAAGTTCTTATAAGATATCTTGTGCAGGAGACTAGTACGTATGGAGTATATACATACATACATACATTCATAAGTAAAAAAAAAAATGCATGATTTATTTATTCCTCTAGGGCAGCTACATCCTAACACACATACTGTGATACTCGTATTTACATTTTTGGTAAACCATGAGCATGAGTGAAAAATTACTTTAATTTAAAGCAATCAAAAATTAAATATCTAATATGAAGCAATTAAAAAATAATTATATTGATTCAAGGCAGAATTAGTTTTTACTTTCTGTTCTGTTGCGACTCAGCTGACTCTTTTTTGTTTATAGAACTTTAAAACAAGTAATTAGTTTTTCTGTTTCGTTCTGTTCTGTTTCGGTTCAACCTGTGAAAATTAAAAAATAGTTAAGTAATTGTAAGTGACAGCATAAATTAAATAAAAATATTTTGAAATGAATTGTGATTGTGCTTCTAGAATTAAAAAAAAAATAAATTTTTAAAAGAAAAACAAAATAATATTGAAACAATGGAAGAGCAAAACTCACCGCTTTAGTGGAAAACTGCGAACCTTCTGGTCAGAAACAGCTGATAAGTTACTATAGAAAAAGTAAGTACTTAAATTTAGAAGCAGAACGGCACAGCACAGAACAGCAACAGAAAGTAAAGACTAATGAAGCCTTCAGTGTTTCAAACTGAATTCTTTCCAGGCATAGAGTTTGAATTAACTGGCTCATTACATTTCGATCAACATTTTACTGATTTTTTTAAAATCAAACTTTGGGTAAATTTAACCAATTTGGTGGACTAAATAGGCACCAGCCACTAAAAATAGTTAAAATATTATTATCATTAGGAACATCATCTATTCTCGATGTAAATCAACTCGCAAGATTGTCAACCAATCCAAACAAAAACAATTGAAACAAATATTGTCACTAAGGCAAATGGTATAAAAAAAAATCAAGTCTCCTACAGAGTTATAGTTTTAATTCAAATAAAAAAAGATTAATTTATGTCCTGTTGATTTTGGTTAGTTATGAATTTAAATTAATTTCATGAAATTTTGATTACTTTATGTATACAAATATCTATGTACATAATATAGGATATACTATATCATAATACTGTTATTCAAAATAACATTGAAATAACAATTTCTTTTAATTACTAAAACTGCTGTATAAACAAGACTACGTAAATGTCTGAATGCTGTATGCAAATTTATAAATTTTTGACGAATAAAATTTTGCACAGAATTTAATTTTTCTTTTATTTACTAATGCATACATACATACACACAGAAAAATTTCAACTTAAAATCTACGTAAAGAAAGTTAATCTAATCTTTTTCGGCAATGATTTTGCATCATATGTGCTTCATGTTAATCTAAAATGAGTTACAGTAGTTTTCAAAGAAAATTGATCCTTTTGAAAAAAATTTATTTCATGTTGATTTAACATTTAACTACTATTAAAATCAATATGAAGAATTATGTTGAACCAAAGTCATTTCAAGTTGGAACAATATGAATTTAATTTAATGTAGGAATTGTATTTTATTAATTATTTTCCTTACGTGTGTTTGACATAGACATCAGGAAAATGTTTGCTTGTATATACTTGTATATAAATGCAAAAACCATTATTAAGCTTAAAGTTGGTTTCACAAACGAATTTTGTATGGCAAAATCGGTTTTAACACATGCTTTAACTTTAACAAACGTTTTTGCATAAGGAGGTTAAACTCGGAACTCATCGCTTGGTAGTCGACGTGCTTACACCTGCAGCCACAGCCACAGCAACTTTAAATATTCTTTAGATACACACTAAGGGACAATTTCACCAACTCTATTTAAATATCAATTCATATTTAAATGTCGATTTTCATGAATTTTTGTATGAAAAAATTACTTTTGAATATGAGTTGATATTTAAATAAGTTGGTGAAATAGGCTCTAAATATGTACCATCATGAATAAAATTTTAATTCAACATTATTTATTTATTGGTCATTTAACATACAATTTATTCGAAAAGTTTTAGTTAAAAAGAAATACAAAATCCTTTCACTTGAACTGCGATCCTCCGATTGCAGGACTAGTGCACTGCCGACCAGCCAGCAGCAGTTTGTTTGCTGCTTACAAACTACAGATGTGCACGTGATTGTTTTCTGACTCACGACACGCACGCTCACGCAGAAAAATATTTTACTCACGCACTTTCATGCACGAATGATTTTAAAAATTTGCACGCTCACGAATAAAACATTTTTAATCAAGCACGAGTGGTTTACAACTTATCACGATCACGCAAGCTCACGAAAAAGTATATTTATTATATAATTTTCATGTTTTTTGGGTTGAAAAATAGGTTCTTACATACACATATATATGTATATATATATATATATATATATATATATATATATATCTATGTTTATATGTATGCTCGTGTTTTTGTAAAATTTACAATGGAAATTAAAATAAGGCAAATTTAATATATATATATATATATATATATATATATATATATATATATATATATATATATATATATATATTTGTGATATGAACAGGCTAAAGTTCGTATCGCTTTTTAAGCCAAATTACATGTGATAATTATTAATTAACAAATAACACCAAAGTTAGTTGTAAATATTCTGACAACACATAGTTGAACGGAACAGCTAGCCGTTTTCGAAGGCCACTAAACCTTCATCATCAGCGTGCAGAAAAACCAGAGTGCGGATTTTTAACAGGCTAACGAAGCTTACGCCATAAAGGTTTTTAGAAACAGAGGAAGCACGATCAGATCTTCTCAATCCATACACATACCATATAATATTGTTAAATAAAACATTTAATTTTCTTCGACTAACAGAGTCGCAGTTTGCATATAATTCACATTCATACAATAACGAAGGAACCAAATATGTCTTGGCAAGCAATATTCTAATTCTGAAGCATTGTGTAGACCAAAGAGCTCGTAACTTAAAATACGATTGACCAACCAGTGAATTTACGTGATCTGTCCAAGTCAAATGGTTATTAAAAACTATTCCTAAATTTTTTGTTCTCTTAACTATTGCAATTTTCTCACCATTTAAAACGGGGATATACAAGGATCTCTAGTTTTTTTTACAGATTACAATACATTTAGATTTTTTAAGGTTCAAACAGAGCCCATTTGCATCAGTCCAGATATAAATTTGATTTAATTCATGATTCAAGTGTGAGATACCTGTGGCAATGTTTTCAGCTACGATACTTAAAGTAAGTTGTATGTCATCTGCAAATCTTATAAAACAAACGCTAAGCAATACTGTTGGCAAGAAATTTATTTCAGTTATTGCAGATATAAAAGTAAAGAAGAAAATACTTAGTGAAGAAATAATTTGTGATGCTTACATATTCCTACTCATGGGCGCTTATACAAACGTCATACACGTACATACACACAAAAGTTCGTTGCTTGTAAACACTCATATACACGAGCATCAAGACATCCATCTTGCTTCGGTTATTATACGACAGCATTTATTATTGGTTTGGTATAATACATGCCACGAGAATACATTTACTTATTTATTTATTTATTTATTTATTACCAATAACCTAGTCAATGCAGGCCATAAACGGTTACAAATTTCTACTATAATAATATTATTTTAAAATAGTATGTAAAAATATAACTTATATAATATAAAAACAATAAAATATATATGCAATAAAAAAAAAAGTTTAACAATTAGGAAAATATGTAAGAACAATAGAATCATCCAAATTAGTCAAAACGTAATATCAGTGAGAAAAAGAGAGAAAAAAAGAGCAATGTGAGTCCGATCACAGAGCAGATGTGTAAACATCTAGTAATGAAATTTTTTTTTAAGTTGGAAGTACTTATGGTTTTGGTATCTTTTTTTAAATTAATTAATTAAAAGTATCAAAACTTTCAATATTGTAAATACATATGAATTTGTTGGTTTTTGTTTGTTTTATTAAACTTATTTGGTTAGTAAATGGGCACACTGCAGTATATGTATATGTACTGCATTCAAAATTGCAGTAAGCAGTAAATTTACTGATTACTAAAAAATTCAGTAAATTTTTACTGCTAATGAAATTTAATTTGCATTACCAGTAAAATCGTAGGGCCGTAATCATAATAAAATTGTAGCAAATGGCAAAGTTTTTTCATTCAAATTTTGAAACTTTTGTATGAAAACCATTCAGCCACTTGGTAGAATTTCATTATGAATACGGGCATTACTGATTACTGAAAATTCAATGCTCCTCATCATAATTATAACAAATCATTTAGGCAATTTATAAAAATTGTATAAACAAATTTTAGTAATCAGTAAAAATTTACTTGTTAAACATTTTTTATTGTTTTTACTGAAACTTTAGTGGTACTGCAGTGCTCATCTATGGTAAATGCCTTTACTTTTAGTTTTTAATTTTTAATTCCTGTTGTTCATCGTTTAGTTGTTGCTGTTCTTGTTGCTGTGTATGCATTGCAATTAAAATAAATTCAGTAAAGTTCGACTTTGGCTCGCGCACATTCGGTTTTGATCATTTTTTTTTTTTTTTTTTTGATTTAGCTTTCATTTTTTTTAAGTTTTTTCAGTTTAAACGATTTTTTCCAGTTTTATCGCTTTTTTCTCGTTCTGGCGTTTTTTTCTCTTTTTGGTTTTTTTTTAATTTTTGCTATTTTTTTCATATTGGCGATTTTTTTTGTTTAAGAATTTTTTTATTTTGGCGATTTTTCCGGTTTTTCGCAATTTATTTTAGTCCTAGAGATTTTTTTAAATATGGTGCTTTTTTTCGTTTTGGCGATTTTTTTGTTTTTGGCGATTTTTTTATATTTGGCGATTTTGTATTTTTTTGATTTTTTAGTTTTATCGTTTTTGAAAATTTCAAGATTTTTGCTCTTACGGTTTCCAAGATACAGCAAGTTGTCAAAATTACAAAGTCAAAATTGCATTAACTGATGGCACACCCATTGATTTAAATTTTTTAAATTTAGTGTTAATTGTTGTAGTCTGTAGAAAAATACACTAACTTTTAAAATTTCAAGTGTATATATGTGCATACAATTTTATGTATATTAATTACATGGGATTTTAACATTTTTCGTTGCTCCTTTTGGAACACCCTTTAGTTTTTAACTCTCATGTATTTGTTGTTGTAGTGGCCAAATGTCTACACATTGTGTCCAAATTTCAAGTCCGTAGCTCTTACGGTTCATTTTCACCTTTGGTGTACGGAAATATACAGAAAAATAGCCGGCGGCGGCGCACCGTCGGCTTCGAGCCGGTCGACTTGTTTCTCTGCTTGGTATTGCTTCTTTCAAACACTCATACACTCATACATAGCTCACACCGATTTGACAATGCAAAGAAATCAAAGTCAAAAGATTTTTACCCCCTAGCGTATAGATGTTTACACATCAAAAATAAAAATTTTATAAAAAGAGAAGTGAGAAATTGCCAACAATGGCTAACTTGCAAAATAGTTACTTATACATTATCAATCAATACTACAAATTATTACTAGAGAGTTCTAGAAATAGTTTTTTCTTATACGTGAACGGTGAGACATTAAAAGTTTTAAAAAAATTAGGCAAAACATTGTATGCTCGTGCAACCCTTACACAAAAAGAACGTTCCAATCCTCCACTCAGTCTTGGTATAATCAACTGTTTATTTCTAGTGGATCTACTAAACTCAAATAACTCAATCAAATAGCTTGGTGCTTGCAATCTATATGACTTATAAAAGTGATATAAATTACGGAACTTTATATAATCTGCAAAAGAAACTCCCAAAAATCTTACAATTTAAGGTGACACATGCTCCCATATTCGGAGAGAGTACATGTACCTAATAACTCTATTAAAAATTAACTTTAACTTCCTCAAGACATAACCAAAAGTACCAGAATAAACTTCCAAGCCATATAATAGAATAGATATAATTATACCACAAACAACTCTTTTCTTAACATGAAAGGGTAGCATCATATCCAGACTATATAATTTGCGTAAAATATAGTTTATTCTAGATACTAGTGTGTTAATATGCCCCTCAAAGATTAATTTCGAATCCAGTACTAAACCTAGGCAGGTGAGCTTATCAACAAATTCAAAAAACTCATTACTGATAGTTACAGAAAATTGGCTACAACTACCACTGCTAAACAGCATTGCTTTTGTCTTTTTGTATTAAGAGAAAGGCCATTATCAGAAATCCAGTTTTGTAGAACCCCAACGGTATAGTTAATCATATTTTGTAACACATCAGGAAAATCTACTGAACCTTTAAAAAGCAATTGCACATCATCAGCAAAAGCAAATGGAAGACATATGTTGCTAGAAACAATATCAAAAAGATCATTAATGAATAACAAAAAAAGCAAAGGTCCGAGATCCTTGTGGTACACCACTATGAACAGGAAGGACTCCAGAAACACGACCACAACTCAAAACATATTGACTTCTTTCAGACAGGTAAGAATATATTAACTTGCAAGCGGAACTAGAACATAAATAAAACCTATGCAATTTATCAATTAAAAGAGAATGACTCACCCTATAATAAGCTTTTGATATGTACAGGGACAACAAAACACACACGCCTCTATTAGAAATATTATTCCTAATGTTGTCAGTCATACCAAGAAGCAATGAAATAGTATTTCTGCAACTTCTAAACCCAAATTGGCAATCATGCAGAAAACGATTGTTTTCAATATGGCTCATAAGTTGAATTTTTATTATATTTTCCACTATTTTTGAGAGAATAGGCAATATCGATATTGGCCTAAACTCTTTACAACCAGCAATTGTACCTTTTTTTTCTATTGGAATAATCTTGGCAATCTTTCACATCAAAGGATATTTACAAGTAGTTATAAAAGCCTGATATACTTGAGTGTAAATCCCTCAAATCCTACAGCATTAGACTTAATCAGACCAAAAGCAGTAAGCAACTCCGACAATTCAACAGTTCGAAATGAAAAATCTCTATTATGATATGGTGAAAAATCAACAACCTCGCCACTAATTACCTGGTTAGTTGAAAACACACCATTCAAGAAATCATGGTGCACACTCTCAACCTGGTCAATGCCGTCCACCACTCCATTTCTATTAAGAACTGACCAAATCCCCTTACTATCCTTGTTTTCAAAAATTATACTGTGAGCCTCCTTTTTAATTCTTCTAATATTTTTCTTTACATAATTCCTACAACGACAGAATACTCTACAATTAAAAAATAATACTTATTTACATTTCAGGACTTTTTACGCAGCCCTCTATTATCATCTCGCATTTTCTCAAGTCACAGGACGAGTACGTTTGTATCAATCGTCACCAAATTTTCTGCAGTGCTATTATAGCACGGAAAGGTTTTAATATTGTTTAACTTCCCAGCAAAAAAATTTCAAAAAAGGTAATCGAGTTTGGAATTAAGCATTTTTGGTGGAAGCATTTCCCTACTGGATTGCCAACTTAATGATTTTAACAAGGCGTGAGACTATAATAATCGACTCTTGAGAAGTACTTACATTTTTTTTATTTGTCAACATTTCACGTAATCTATTTCGTCTAAAAAAAATCATTCTCTTCATTTAGCAACTTGCACGTCATTTTTTTAAATTTTAGGTAATGTGATTTGTAAGCGAGTAATGAAAATTGGCAATCAGAAAAGTAAGTCATTATATGGCAATTAGTTCTAATGTTAATGTGTAATTTTTTGCTGGGTTCTTTAATATTAGATTTTGAGCAAAAACTCTGCAAATAACAAGTTCCACAGTAGAGATATTAAAAAAATACATGTTGTAAATTGCACATCCTTTGACAGAGATCCCTTTGGTTTTTCCATCTAAATTTATTTGCTTTTGGATATAAGCACACACCCACACACTCTCACATGTACACACAGCCAGACTCACAGCTCACATTCTCTGGTATTTGGGCAAATCACTAAGAATTTAGATTCTCTTATAGTTTTTTTATATATTTTGCTTATAATTTATGTAACTTGATTACAACAATCTCATGCCATTTAATTTAATGAAACAAAAATTTTATATATTGAAAATGTTCCCATTTTTTTGATGTTGTTATTTATTTCAATTAAGCTTACATGGCTTTTTTTTTATTTAATATTCTGCAAAACCTTTTTTTATTTATTTATTTATTTAATATACATTAAAATTTGCTATTTATCATTTGTGATGTAGAGTTTTCCTGTTTATTCAAATTTACTGTCAAATAATTTTTATTATTCAATGAAGTCACTTTGGTACTTATCGTTCGCAATAATTCATATAGTTTAAAATTTATTTTCATACAATCAGTTTTTCAGGCTGAAAATGATATAAATTACTTCACTTAAATGATAAAAAAAAAAACATTCTTCGCTCATGAATTGTGTTTCTTTTTTTTTTTTTTGATTTTTTAACAACTCATGATTTATTGCTGAAAAAGAAATCATACTCGTACTTGTGAATGTGCTGATGCAGATGTTAATATTTTTGTATATTCTACATTATTGTATAAGTTTCTACGAAGGGTATTATTTACGTTGCGTTATTGCAAACGTCTCTATTGCTTTTAGACGTCTGATTTTATGTGAAAGCAAGCATTTCATTCTACTTGCATATTTCATAAGCATGGTTCTCATATACCCTGCTGGTCTTTGTTATAGGGTTATTTATTGTATCTTCAAATATGAACTAACAATAAGTATTCAAATCTTAAATCTGAAATATAATTATTAGGCCCGACCACTGTCGGACATAAACTTAGTGATAGTTATAAATAATACATAAGTAGTGATAATCAAAAAGGAAAAAAAAGTATTTTCAAGTAGTCCCATCTGGAGTGTTGAATATTAGAGCCCTTGTGTCCCTCTTTTTGAGGCGGATGTGTCCAGTAAAGTTCAAAATATTACGAGCAAGCGGATTAGGATGTGATTCGAGTTTTGTTAAATATTTGCTTGTGTATTTTGCAATTTCCTCAACCACTAGTGGCATATACAAATCACGATGTATATCCCTCTAGTGCCCAAGGCCGCCTTTAGACGGCCTAGTTATATTACGTGTGTAGTTTCCTTTTCTATTTATTTTTTTACGTTTTTCTTATTTAATGTGTTTTGAGGAATTCCCGAATTTCTTTTGTTTACAATTGCAACAAGTTCTGATGAGTACATCACCTGCAACAATCAGTCTAATTTGGAATTTCGTGAAAATCAGTGAAAATAATTATTTGGAAAAATCATAAATAAACAAAAAAAATAAATAAAATATAATTCGTGCACATAGCCGTAAGTGTTTAGTAATATAAAATAACGTTAGTTTAAAAAAAAAGGTTTTGAAAGCTTTTAATTTGAGTTACAAGACAGGCTGCCTAAAGGCGGTCTTGGGACAAGGTGAGAAAAAAATATTTCGAGCAAGTTTGAAACTCAAGTAGTTTTTTTGGTTTTTTTTTTAATAAAAATTAATTTGTTTTGGTATCCTTAGAAATGCAACGTCGACAATATTATAAATTATCGTCCCTTAATGAGGAACAAATCGAAAAAGAATTAGACAACTTACTTTAGATGATCTTGGTATGGACGACGAGGGAGAAGAAGACTTTGATAGTGATGACGATTTTTGTGATCCAATCTATATGCCAAGGGACGAAGATACTGAGATGATTGATCCAGTAGTAAGTTTGTCGGATTCAGATCTGGTGGTGGAGATTGGTTTAAGCATGAGTAAAATTAACGAATCAGTGTTAGATACGGGTGCATCGTCACCAAGCACCTCATCTTCAGTTACTTCTGGTACACCTCGTGCACTGAAGCGCATACGCCTTGAGCATGCTGAAGAATCGATCATTCAGACTGAACACAATGTCGTGAACGACGCTGGATCATTTAGCGGATCCATTACTGATATAGATCCAAAATCGCAGAACTTTAAAAAAATATTGTGGCGCCAAAAAAAAAACTTGTGCTTGATCAATCTGCGATCGCATTTTGTGAGTCCGAACTTGGGGAAGATTTAAAGAAACTGGATACACCATACAAGTGCTTCATATATTTTTTGGATGACACCATCATTGATCACATTGTAGAGCAGACGAATATATATGCTGCTCAGAAAAATATAACGACTTCCTTCTCTACAACAAATTTGGAAGTACGTATATATTGGCATACTATTTTTCATGGAGTGAATATGCTTTCCAAATAATTCAGAACACAATGTCAAGAAACCGTTTTGACCAAATGCGGACTAATTTACATTTCAATGACAACAGCAAATTGCCCGCCAAAAACACAGAAGACTGCGATCCTTTATACAAAGTACGTAAAATCATAAAGCATTTTAATGAAAAGTTTCAGTCTGTGCCAATGACTCAACGTGTTTGTGTGGATGAACAAATGTGTGCAACGAAGATGAAGTCTTTTCTTCGGCAATACATGCCAGATAAGCCGCACAAATGGGGAGTGAAACTCTTTGTTTTGTCTGATTCCTTCGGGTTCAGCTATAGCTTTGAAATATATTTTGGTGCTGGGGACAATGTTGTCAAACCTGGTTCTTCAGATTTAGGTGCGGCAGCAAATGTGGTTGTTCGATTGTCGCGCATTGTACCAGACTTTAAGAACCACATAATATATTTTGATAATTTCTATACTTCACTGCCACTACTCGTATACCTCCGAGCGCGGGGTATCTTTTCCTTGGGAACTATTCGGTCAAATCGAATTGCCAATTGTAAGCTGCCTACGGATAATGACTTAAAAAAGCATCCGCGCGGATATTCCAATGAATTCTGCGGCTCTGCTTTCGGTGTAGACATCTCTTCGTTAGTTTGGAAAGATAATAAAGCTGTGCGACTGGTATCGACCTATGTAGGAAAGCAGCCTTTTCAGAATCAAACAGATGCAAAACGCACTGCTTCACGTTATGTACGTTCTGAAAAGAAATATGTTGACGTCGATTGCCCCAATATTATAAATGAATATAATAGCCATATGGGTGGTGTCGATTTGATGGATGGCCTCATTGGACGTTACAAAATTGCTATGAAGTCTAACAAATACACAAATCGAATATTTTATCATTTACTTGATCTAACCATGGTGAATGCTTACATTTTGTTTAAAAGAATCAACAAGCCTGACTCCAGTGATAGGCAATACCAACTACCGAATTTCCGTTCAGAGGTTGCACATGTGCTTTGTACATTGCAAAATCCTTCGTTGCCCAAAAACCCAGGGCGTCCACGCACCGTTGTTACAAAAAAAAAAATCTGGAGCAAAGACATTCCTACCACCTGCAGACGTTCGCTATGATGGAGTAGAACATTATGCGAAAATTATGCCACGCTCTAGTAAAAAGACTTGCAAGTTCCCCGGCTGCACTTCCGAAACACAAGTAGTATGCCGAAAATGTAACGCAAACCTATGCCAGACTCAGCAAAAGGACTGCTTTTTTGATTTCCATCACAAATAATTACTTTTAATTCATTTTTCTGCATTCTGCATAACTATGCTACAATTAAATTAAAAATAAAAATAAAAGTATTACTTTTTCTATAATTATTTGTTATTTTTTATTACACTAATGAATTTTTTTTTTTATTGATTTTAGTATAATTTTTTTTCATCTCTTTCCCAAGACCGCCTCTAGGTGGTGTACAATTCCGAGCCCATAAAACACGTTCCACGCACAATAAAATTTTTGTAAAATTATATCCTTCATATTTGACTAAAAACTAATCCAAAAATAATTTCTTTAAAAAAAAAAAAATTCGGGAACTAGAGGTATATTTGAATTTTTGATGTACCATGGAGCCGAAGTTATCATACGTAAAATTTTGTTTTGCCTTCGTTGGATTCTCTCGACATTGGAAGCTGAAGCAGTGCTCCATAGTTGAATTCCGTAGCACCATATAGGTTTCAAAAGTGACTTGTATATCAAAAGTTTTCAATCTAGACTGATAGTTGAATTTCTACCAATCAGCCAAGGTACCTGAGCTAATTTTAGTTTCATTTGTGTTAGCTTAGAATCAATGTGTTGTTTCCATCTAAGCCATCGATCAAGGTGTATACCAAGGTATTTTACATGTGAAGGTTGAGGAACAATTTGATTATGGATTCTAATGGGGGAACAAGTATCTTTTCGTAGAGTAAATGTTACCTGCGCACACTTCTGCTCATTTACTTTAGTTCTCCATAACTTTAACTATAGTTGCAGCTGAGTAATATGTTCCTGAAGATATCGGGATGCCTCGTGCATGCTAAAGAAGGCTGTATCATCGGCAAAAGTAAATGTATGGATTTTAGTGCTAACAGGCATATCACAAATATAAATCAAATACAAAACTGGTCCTAGTATACTCTCCTGTTGCACACTGGCAGAGATAGATTCGGGAACACTCATGAAGTCTCCTTCCACAAACAATGAATTTCCGGGATAGAATATAACTTTCCAATAGCTTTAGAAAATTTATTGGTAGATATGTCTTCAATTTAAAAATTAGGCCTTCATGCCATACTTTATCAAATGCCTGAGAAACATGAATAAAGAGAGTAGAACAATACTTTTTTTCTCCAAATGTTCTTCTTATAACTTGAACCAATCTATGCGTTTGTTCAATGGTGCTATGCTGACTTCTAAAACCAAATTGATGGTCCGGTATGCACCCACTATCAGTTAGAATTGGGGACAATTTTGTCATGAGCAGCTTTGATATTATTGATAGTAAACTTATTGGCCTGTAAGACTCAGCTTTGGTAAGATCTTTGCCCGGCTTTGGAATCATTTTGACCTTGGCAAGCTTCCAGCTGTGTGAATAATACTCTAGTCGGTTTCAAAACTAAATAATTAAAACACATATAAATCTATGATAACGAGTATTTTACTATAATCATTAGACTTTACAATTACGTAAAAAATAAAATGTTTTTCAAATGACCGCCGCTAGATTATTTGCAGCAGTAAATCTTTTTGAAGTAATTTTCGACCAGCATAAATAAACTTTTGTACATGTACTAAGAGGCCGTTTAGATGACGGGTGGCCTAGCTGCGACACGTCGCCTTTGAGTCGTATTTGTAGATGAGAAGTGAAGAGAAGCTTGGGGAATAGCAAAATTCGCATGTACTGGGAATCGAAGCGCCAATTTTAACTCTTCTCTCTCACATATTTCTTTCTATCGCATTTTTCTTATGCTATGTATGTATTTTTTATAATATGCATGAAATAAACAGTTTATAATATAAAAATTATAAAGAAATAAAGTAAGGAGAGAAAAGGAATTATTGTATTTTGGAAGTAAATTAAAAAAATTAAAATACGTGGACATATTAATTTTACATTACCCAAACTAACAATTAGTTCCTTTACGGCAACACTGCTACGAATGAACGAATAAAAAATATTGATCAAATTAATATCAAAAAGTCGCCTGACTATTGCGACAAAAAAGTCTTCATGTAAACGAGAGTGGATTTAAGAAGGGACTCCAAAAGAGAACGTAAGCGTTGTAGCAGCTAGGCCACCCTTCATCTAAACGGCCTTTAAGACAAAAAGAAGCGCTTCGGAAGCACGGAAAAGTACACACTGCATCCACTCTGCCTTACGAGGATGCATTAATGTAAGCGAATGACGAAGTTTTACACAAACACTACGAAGTTAGTCAGCTGTTTATACTCAAATTCTCAACGTTTTGTATAGTGCATCATCTCTCGATCACCTGAATACAAATTTGGATGCGCATGAAATTTTTACTTCCAGTTTTTATATTTTAATTGAATTGTGTACGAAAATAAATACATGCTTCGGTAGTTCAATGGGTAGTGTTCTAGCCTTACATACGGATATCCTTAGATCGACTCCTGATTCAATGCGCGAACAAAAAATATTTGATTAATTATAGTTAATATATAATAAATATAAGAATAGAATCAAGTATTGGAAGTAAATCTATGAGTAGATATAAAATTTAGATCTAAGACACAATTGTTTTTATTTAAAATCATATGAAAAAGGCATGAAGTATGAGCATTCTGAAGCTCATACCTAGAGACCTACCAAGTTGAACATCACGAACACAAATCATGTGATAACGAATGTTGGTTTCAAGTACTCCAACGTGAAGGAATTACCCGCGTAGATACGCTTCTTAGTACAGCCTAACAAAAAAATGTAACAGCGTCAAATCGCAAGATATTGGTGGCAAATTGAAGTAGCCAAAACTACAAAATTATACATTCTGGTACCGTCTTGCTAAAACTTCATATCGTCTAGTTTATAATCTTTTAATTGAAGGCCAAAAAATACGGTGATCCTAAGGCCATTGATGCGTGGGACTTTATATGAATGTAGATGCAAACCCAAATGCAAAATAATCTATAACGAGCCGAAAGATACGACTCATTGCCGTGGAATCGAAAAATTCGGATCATCTGCCACTCCATCACTAACAGAAGAGTTATTTTCGGCAGTGCGCACATTTTGATGAAATACAGGCCTACAGCTGGATTCAATAACTTTTATTATGATAATCGTGTCGCTATAATAAATATAACGAAAATTTATTGACTTTGCTATTCAGTTACATATTTTAACGATATTCGCTGTCAGTTGGAGAAAAAAAAAAATTAAGTCACAAAATCAAATTTATTGAGTTTTTCTTTATTATTCTTTCTTTTCGCTTATTTTCAAATTTTCTATACAGAGCTACCACATAATATTGAATTAAATGCTGAATAAGATAAAGCGGAAAACTATCGTAAAAAAGAAATTACAGAATCGCATTATCGTTATCGGAAGCGAAAAAATATGTCGAGAAATATTACGATTTTCGGTTCGCAAAAAGTTACTAAGTCCAGGTACTGGATTCAGTAACTTTTATTACGATAATCGTGTCGCAATAATATATATATATAACGAAAATTTATCGACTTTGCTATTCAGTAACATATTTTAACAATATTCCCTTTCGGTTGGAGGAAAACAAAATAAAGTCACAAAAGCTCAAATTCATTGAGCTTTTCTTTATCATTCTTTATGCTTTTCGCTTATTTTTACATTTTCTGTACAGAGATACCACATAACATTGAATTAAATGGTGAGTAAGATAAAGCGAGAGACTATCGTAAAAAAGAAATTACAGAATCACATTATCGTTATCGCAAACTAATAAATATGTCGAGAAATATTACGATTTTCGGTTCGCAAAAAGTTACAGAATCCAGGTATAGTATTTTGTTTATTTAAAGAACTGGTCACTAGAGATGATCGAAACTGTCATTTTTTAATAATGCTGCTTCTTGTGAAAGTGATTTCTAAATCGCTGTTCTGTTGAACTGTGACTGTGATCACAGTTTAGCAGTATTTTGGTTGTAGCAGTTCTGTTATTTTAAGAAAATCGAATAAGAAGCGCAGCAGTGAAATTAAACACTGACTGTGATTTTAAAACATTTCAGCATTTCTACTTTAAAATTGTGTATTACTAATACTATTAGTATTAGTATTTTAAAATACTAATAAAAAGAGCGACAAGAACAAGCAATTAGCAAACCACCTCGTCCAAATCTTAAGAATTGTGGTATAAGAGGAAAAGAGACAATAAAATTGCCAATAAAAATATATGAGAGCTGTACATAGTTGCCAGAAAAGACGATTTGACACGATTCGATGATTGTTTTTTTGACATAAACTGAAGGTATACAAAAATTAATGTGGTAGCTTTATTTACTGTAAAGTACAAGTAGGCATACAAGAACAATCACAGTTTGTATGAAAGAACTATGATTTCAAAACCTGTTACTTGATGAATTTAGTCACAGTTGTGATTAGTGATTTTTCAATCGCTGCGAAAAAGTAACAGGTTTCGAAATATCGCTCAACTCTAATTCTAATAGTGCACTAGTTTAACATTATGTGTTTAAAAGCTCTTAATATCAACGATGAGTTATTCTGATTTGAAAAGACTTGTTTGTATAGTTACTTAGTTACTTTGTATCTCATTTCAAATAACCGAACCTGCAAAATAAAACATTATTAAAAGGTACAAATGTAACAATTCGAAAAGTTTTTGTCTTTGCAAGAAATGTTTTTATATATATTTAAAAGAAAACCAATAACATCTGAATTTTTTAACCCTCATTGAACCAATAAATTGGTTATACACTCGACTAAACATTCTGGTGCAATTGACAGCGATCATTAGAATAAATGTATACATATTTAGTGCTCGCACGCTGTTGATGAAAAATTAATTTCCTTTAAGGAAAAAAAAGCAATTAAATTGAATTAAGGGAAAGACTGGGCTGGGCTGGCTGGTGCGTTTGGTAATAAACAAAAAAAATTAAGCAAGGGAAAACATTAATGAATTATTTTTCTAGCGATTAACTTTCTCAATTTATTTAGTGACAATACCATTAAGTTAAGTGCTCGGTTTTGTTTTTAATGTCTTTTTTGGCGCAAGTTTTCTTTATACATTTTGCTGGTTTTTGCTTTTATTTTTATTGTCAACTTTCTCAAGCCATAAACATGTCATTATACATAAACGAAATTGAAACTTTCTAAATGAAACGTTGGCAAGTATTAACTTTATTGTGGGTGCGAGTGTGAGTGTGTCTGTGGCTATGTAATTTATAATTCCAACGAGTGACCTTGATAACTTATCTGGGCAGGAAGTTCTTGCCACCACTGACAACAAAAATAGTTGCAGAAATTAAGAGCTGATTTTTTTTCTAAATTAATTTTATTATTATTTCTCGGGAGAGAGAGATAAGAATAAGATAAACCACATGCAATTCGTGACAGCAAAACTATAACATGACACTTTAAAGACTGCTGGGTATCTTTGTCGTAGACATAAATCGTGTGAGGGTTAGTCTGCGCGTGCAAATATTTCTTTTTTTCCACATATTTGTAGCCTCATTTATTAGAGTTATTTTAAATGGTAACGTTTGTTGTTTAAAGCACATTAGTTTATAAATCAATTTGTTTATGTTTAACTGGAATTTGGCCACATTTAATGTTAAATTATCTTAGCAGCAACCGCCACAAAATAGATAAAAGAGAAAACAAACTGTTTTACAGCATAAAATATAGCGTTTTTCTTTCCTTGGTTACACGCAGAGCAGGAACATAAACAAAAAACTTATTTTCAATGTCATAAGACTTATTGATTCTCTCTTCCACAACTAATTTTACAGCCAGGCGACTAAATGTGTGTAAAAAGGACAAATGATGGCAGGAACCTTGAACTGGTGCTAAGCAATAAAATAGACTTATTTTGGGTTTTATTAATTCTACTTCATAAATAAATATATTAACATACATATTAAAGACCTGCACAAGACCACTTACAAGAACTTTTAAGACGAGGGATTTTTCAAATGCTTCACACTGAAAGGAATACCTTCATTCAGACAATGAAATTTTTCATTGTATTAATGAAATGTTTCATTAAGTCAGCTAATGAAGCCCTTCATTGGATCAATGAAGAATGATTCATTGTATTTATGAAGTTAATTTTGGCGGCTATGTCATAAATAGAATGAAACTATTTCATTAGTTCAATGAAACTTTTTCATGAATATAATGTAGTTGTTTCGTTGATTTAATGAAGTTTTTACTTACTATAAATGAAGATTATTCATTAATATAAGGAAAATTTCATAAATATAATGAAATATAATCCCTTCCAAACCACCTACTTAATAAAAAATATATAGATTTTTTTAATTTAATTTAATATATATAAATACATATGTACTTAATATATGCGCATATGTAAGTATGTATTTACTAACGTAAAACAATTAAGATTTTAGGAAATCATCAGTAGAGTTCAACCTAAATAATGTTTTAAGTAAGCCGAAAAACTTACATGTTTATAGTAAAACTCTTAATATGTTGTTGAGAATCACAATACGCAAACATAAGTTTAAAAGAATCAAACAAAAATCTTAACAAAACAAGCATCTTTATAAGATGTTTGGCACAACCTTTTTTGTGTTTGTATAGAGGTGAGGAACGTGAATGGATAAAAAAAAGAGAAAGAGAGAGAGATATCTGCTTTACAATGAAGAATATTACATTTTATAAATAAAATGCTTTCATTGCATTTATGACGACCATACTGCTTTGAAATAAAAAGGGATTAAAAAAATAAGAAATAGAAATGATTTGTTAACAAAATAACTTTTTATTTATTTATGTATACAGTAAGAAGACAAAATTTGTGGAACTTATTTATATTTGCCCCAAATTCGCCAAAAAGAAAATTCGTTTAAACAATGTAACGATTTTCATTAATACAATGAACTATGAAGAACACATGAAGGGCAGAGATTGAAATATTTCATGCATGCAATGAAATTGTTCATTGTATTAATGAAAAGTTTCATTAATACATATAATGCAGAACATTTAATGAAACCGTTTCATTCTCTGAATGAATGATTTTTCTTTCAGTGTACTACACCAAAATCTTCTAAAAGAAACGCTAACCAACACAAGACATTTATTTCAACTATTGCAGTTAAAGGGGTAAAGAAGAAAATACTTCGTGACGGTAGAATTTGTGATACTTGCTTCTTCATACGTATGGGCGCGTATAAAAACGTCATGCATGTGCATACGATACCTACACATAAAAGTTGTGCGTTTATTTTTTTTGCGCACATAAAAACGCACACATGCATTGATATTAGTTGTCTGCGCTTGCTTTAAAAAAAAACTCCCTTAGTTACATAATATCTTACAATCTCTATCTTAAGCTACGGTCACACTTGTTAAATATTTGCCCAAAAAGCCGTAACCAACAAACACTAATGAAAAAAGTTTTGATCCATATACTTGTTTATCATATTAAACAGTTTCGAACACAGCTAATGCACATTGTCATAGAATCCAACAATATTGGCTATTCTTTAACTTGACAAACTTTTGTCTGAATTGAAAGATTTTTCATTATTTATTTTGATGAATATTTTATGACTTTTCTCTACAAATAAAAAATAAATTGAAGAAATGTGAATGGATAAAATAATAATGTGATAAAATAATATTTTTACAAACTTTATTGAATTCTTTGCAAATAAATTTTACTGCACGAAAGCAAAATATCAAATGATTGATTCTGACATACTGATCGCTTTGTTGACGACTCATTCGAATTAGTGGTATGAAAATCTGTATGAAAACACTTACGTTTTCATGCTACTTGTCGTTCGAGTCAATGCTCGTACAGAAGTAAGATAGAGGAATGGAAATCAGTTTTCTTTTGCTTAGAATGAGAATTTAGACCTTCTTTCGAAATAGTGGAAGAGGCAGTAAGTGTTGTAGTATGTATTTTATATGGAATTTTAAGATTTTTCGTTGCTCGTTTTGCAACACCTTTTAATTTTTAACTGTCACACATATATTTGTTTTTGTAGCGGCTAACATATTCTATCAAAATTGCAAGGCTTTTGCTCTTAAGATCTTTGGACACTATTGGAAAGCTTGCTGGCAAGTTCGCGTACGTGTGCTAGTTGGCTTGATATTACCATGTTTGATGGCCCACCAATCATTAAATTTTATTTTGATTTTGTTATGTTCGTTTGGGTAAAAAAAATAAGTATATAAAAATGTCTAAATAAAGAGATTTAATAACAATAATGGCAGCACTGTTTACAAAAAAAAGAGAGAAAAGCAAATTAAAAAGTTCTAAGGGCCATTATTACAACTTAAAGTTAGTTAAAAGTAGGATTTTATCGGACGTATAAAAAGCTTTCCATTAGTGAAAATTGGATTTAACTTACTATGTAGGATAAACTTGCCTGTAATTTATCGCTCACTTTAGGTTAAAGTAAAATTTTGCAAATGATAAAGTTTTTATACTGTAACGACACGTTTCCGCTGGTTGCCGGGATAGCTTCAGAGGAGTCCAGGGAACGTGTGTGGTTGCATAAAAAAGTACACTATCAGTTTCTTTACTAAAATTACTTTTATGGATTAACTTATTTGTTTACAAATGTCTCTCGAACGGTTGACCTTCCACGTGATGATGGGAAGGGTCGCTGGTCTTTTGACCAGATAGCAACCGGACAGTTGAAGGAATTGATAACTCCTTGCAAAAGCCCTACCACCAAATAGAGTACCTCTGAGATATTGATAACCCCTTTCGAAGTATCTTGACGAAATAGAGCCAACTGCCGTACCAACCTAGTAAGAATGTTCGTAAGGATTGATAACCCTTACAAATTATTCCTCTAAGCCAAACGACATCACAAGCAAAGTGCAGAACAAAATGTTATTTAAAGGAATTGATAACTCCTTTAATAAGATCTTACCTGCAGGTCGCCTGCACGCTAACTAAAGGCTCAGCCGACTGTAATGTAATGTAACTGTAACATAAAAAACAGCTGATTGATATTTTTATATGAAAAGTAGGTTACGTTACATTACATTTCTATAACCATTTTCATTACTTTTCACATAACAAAATCGAACAGCTGTTTCTTACTGTTGCAGTTACATTACATTACAGTCGGCTAACTGAGCCTTAACTGTTCGCTTACGATGTTCGCCCTTTTATACTTAATTTCACGCACACAGTTGGCACACACGAATAGCCAATAATCACGAGCACACATGTGTTTAGTTACTGTAGAGTTGTGTTTCATTGCATGCACAGCTGATCATACGTGGTTTCTTACTACTAGATGTCGTGATTGGTCGGCCATCCGTTAAGTTTGAAAATTAATGGCAGTTACATACAAACGATAATTTTCATAATTACTATTCTTAAGACTAGTTTCGTAGTTATAAATAAACAATGAATAAATTCATAAGAATATGAAAAATATTATAATAATACAAGAAAAAGAAGAAATAAAATAATATTCATGTAGCTTAAAACGAGGGTGCTGACTTTAAGCGTTACATTGCCCCCCTTCAATGGACTAATAGGCCGCATTCTTAACGGGCGTGTTCTTCAACCAAATAATGCGAAGCGTACTGTTTTTGGTGAATTTTATTTGGTACGTTTAGTCACGTACTATCCGCATAAATCGTAGTCTTTGGTGGTGGCTCAGGCTCAACAGGTATCGGTTGAGGTGGGGAAGATACCCCTAGAGATGTTGGCGTATGTCCTCGAAATACTTCTGTTTCTTTTGGGTTGGCATAGCGTTCCAACCATGACCTTTTCTTTCCGGCTGGCGAGGCCGTCGGTATTTTTGTTGAAGTTATTCGTGCCAGTACTGGGCTAATCGGAGCGGTCATCCAAATGTTCGTCTGACTGATTGACCTATGTGACCACCTTCGTGTCCTTATGCTGCTGCTGTCAGGAGTGTCATCGCATAGTCCTGACAGGTTTATTTTTGTTGGAAAATTCAAATTGCTGCTTACCTGCTCACTACTTTCAGGGACGGTTATTGATTTTCCTTCGGATCTAGCCACCAAGCCTGCGCAGCTAATTGTAGCAAGGAAATATTGTAGGAAGTCAAGCCCAAGAATGAGATCTTCTCTGGAATCATTCATAATCAAAAACTGACAGTTTTGCGTGAGTTTCCCGAAAGTCACCGTCAGTGTTACTGCTCTGTCAATGTGTTTGCGAGATCCAAAAGCCAGAAATATTTCTGCATCGACAGCGGTGCAAACTGGCATATTTGGTAGTTGTGGGATTTGTGCTAATGTAACAAAACTTCTAGCGGCGCCCGTGTCAACTATTGCTGTTATCAACTGCTCGTCTATGTGGACTTGGGCTTTTATCTTGTCATTTTCCCATACTATGCAGGACTGATTATTTTCGAGGTCTGTATCAGAGTTCGGCAATTGGTTGCGCGTTTCTGCTGTCAACATGCGATAAAATCTTACTTTAACTAACTTTAAGTTGTAATAATGGCCCTAAGAGTTCTTTTTTATTCACCAGTCGGCCTAGTTTTGGTTTTTATTTTTTTAATTCCGATTTTTTTTTGGCATAGTTCACAATGGAAATATAAATATAATTGTAATGAATATATGTAAGGGCTTGGTGGGCTAACACTGTACACACATCAACAAGTGACAGGAGGTATGCCGAAAATCAAAATTTTTTGATTTTCCATCAAGCATCATTGGTGTTACACATACTAACGAAAATTCACATACACTATAGCCAAGCTTAACAATCATTTTAACCGTGTCTAAACCACTTTACGGTTCTCGAAAAAAGCACATTGTGACATACAGACAGACGGACGGACAGCGTAGCTTAAACACTAGGCTTCCTTTTCACCTTTGATATACGGAACCGTTAAATTTAAAAACAATCGTCTAATTAGCAAAAATCGTTAAAACTGGAAATCCTGTGTGGCCTTGATATATAAAACCCATTCGTTAGGGTGACCGATTATTCGACTATTTCCAGAAACCGGTTTTGGAATAGTTAGAATATTTGAAATCAGAGTAGTTGAATTTATATATTTCTATACTCACTTATATTTAAAATTTCATGAATCAGTATGAATAGCGAAAAAACGATTCATTGCCGATCACTTATACAAAGGACTTTTTAGTTTTTAAACTTGTATGGGAAAAATATTTTTGAAACGAATATTTCATTATTTTTCATACAAATTTGAAAAGTTTGTAAATGAAATTTTTTAAAAAATCTGCCGTTAAACATTTTTAAAAGTTTTATTATATACCCAAAAATATAAAATAAGTTAGCTTATTTGGTGTTTAGATACAATACTACAATTATCTTAAGAGTATTTTTTAACATCATATGTTTCCAGCCCTGTCACAGTTGATTACTACGTTTATACGGGCGACTTATTTGCACATAAAAATATTATAAATTGAAAATTTTACCGCATAAATGTAAAATTAATTTTTTATTTGCAAAAAGCTAACTCACGAAAACAATTCATGATTAAGCCTACTAAAAAAACAATAAATTGATAGATATTGCACAAAAAAACATTGATAGAAGCAGATAGTAAATATTTGTTACTTTATAAATTTAGAAAACTTTTTTGTAAACAGAAGTAACTTTTCGATACAAAAGCTGCCAAGTTTTTGTGCATTTGCTATGCCATTTAAACAGTGAGTCAATTTATTTGCAAATAGTGCGCGTGTAAACGCAGTAGATTCTGCGTTTTCTAAGAACCAGAGTTAAATTTAGTCAGATTTTATATGAATTAGTTTTTATTGCTCAAATTTTAATTTTATTTATTTATTTATTTATTAATTGCATCTACAGAATTTAATTCTTACTGATTACTACAATGCAATACGTAACTAAGTATATATATATATATATGTACTAGTCTCCTGCATAAGACATCTTATAAGAACTTTCAAGACATCAGGGATTTTTCAAATGCTTTACTACAGCGAAATCTTATAAAACAAACGTTAACAACACTGTTTGCAAGAAATTTGTTTCAGTATTGTAGGTATAAGAGTAAAGAAGAAAACACTTCGTGACGGAAGGATTTGTGATACTTTCTTCTTTCTACGCATGAGCGCGTGTACAAACGTCATGCATGTATGTGTGTATGATCACATGCAAAGGCACACACATGCATTATTATTAGTTGTATGCGGTTAATCACATAATAGCCCTGTCGGAGAATGTGTGGTTGACTACAAAAATAGTTAACTCATAGTTAACTTTTCTTAGACTGACTAAAAGCTAGCTGCAAAGTCATCCCGAACAAACCCAAAATTAATTCTAAGGTTGAGTAAGTAATCGAATTTGGTGAGAGCCAACAAATTTATTCTCAGCTACTTTAAAACTCATTTCAGTTTTATATTAACATTTTGCTGTTGTTATTTTAGATGGCAGCTTAGCCGAGTGGTAGCGCGTTGAGTACACAACGTGTGATGTTACATGTTCGAGCCACAGAAATTTTTTTTATTTTGATTTACTGACTACCAGGTGATTTAAAAAAGTCAACTTTAAGTTAGCTTAAAGTAGTGCCTAGTGAGACAATTGATTACCGTCTAGGACATCGCAATGTTAAAATATTCAGTTGATTATATTGCAAAGTAATCCAAGTGTAGTCAGTACTAGTTGCAAAATAGTTAGCTTAAAGTTAGTTTAAAGTTAGCCAAATTTCCGATAGGGAGCTTACCATCTACATATTTTTTTTTTTTTTTTTTAATGCATGTATTTATTTATTGTATCTTCATATATGAACTAACAATAAGTATTCAAATCTTAAATCTATAAAAAAAATTATTAGGCCCGACCAGTGTCGGACATAAACTTAGTGGTAGTTATAAATAATACATTAGTAGTGATAATCAAAAAAAAAAAGGGGGGGGGGAAAGTATTTTCAAGTAGTCCCATCTGGAGTGTTAGGTATAAGAGCCCGTGTGTCCCTCTTTTTTAAGCGGACGTGTCCAGTAAAGTTCAAAATATTACGAGCAAGCGGATTAGGATGTGATTCGAGTTTTGTTAAATATTTGCCTGCGTATTTTTCAATTTCTTCAGTCACTAGTGGCATATTTAAATCACGATGTATAATAGAATTTTGGATGTATCATGGAGCCGATGTTATTAACCGTAACATTTTGTTTTGCCTTCGTTGGATTCTCTCGACATTGGAAGCTGAAGCAGTGCCCCATAACTGAATTCCGTAGCGCCATATTGGCTTCAAAAGCGACTTGTATAATAAAAGTTTGCAGTCTAGGCTGAGTGTTGAGTTTCTGCCAATCAACCAATATATTTGAGTTAACTTAAGTTTCATCTGAGTTAACTTAGAGTCAATATGATGTTTCCATGTAAGTCTTCGATCAAGGTGTATACCAAGGTATTTCACTTGGGAATGTTGAGGAATATTTTGATTGTTGATTCGAATGGGGGAGCAAGTATCTCTTCTTAGGGTGAACGATATATGGACACACTTTTGTTCATTGACTTTAATTCTCCATAAGTTCTACATATTACACACACACTCAAACGTACAATATGAAAAATAACAAGCATACACTAATCAACAGAACTTCTTTTGAGTGTTTGTTACAAACAAGCTGTCATCATCGACAGCGCTTGTTAACACTGAAATACACGTACACCAATACATCCATCGTGCTTCGCCTATAGTAAGACAGCATTTATTATTGGTTTAGTATGATACATGAGACGTGAATACATTTAAAAATCATGACGTATTTACATTTAAAGATCTTTTGCGCAGGTCTTTAATATGTACATGTTTAGTTGTAATATTTAAATAACAACAACTTAAAAATATCATAACTTACATTAAAATTTAAAGGCAGATTAAAGCTATTATATAAATGCGAGTATCTTGAAATTGGCTCGTTTTCAGCACAATTTGTTTTGTGAACAAGTTCCATAAGTATACGATTATTTCTCAGAACTCTTGGAGGATGAGAAATATTAAAATCAGTTGTAAATTCTGAACATTTTATGTTATTTTATAAAATATTATAGACAAACATAACTAAAAAATATATTCGTCTACCTTGCAGTGACTGCAACCCTAAAAATTTCGTCCTAGCTTTATATGGTGGTAACTGAAAAGGTCAAATTAATTTTAAAGCAGTTTTTGTAAATTTCTTTTTGAACACATTCAATAAGATTGGATTGACAAGCATAATAAGGATTCCAAACTATATAACAATATTCAAGAATACTACGAAGTAGAGAGATACACAAAGATTTAAGTGTATACGCATGAAATCCTTAGAATTTCCCCTTATGAAATATGCTTTTGCAGCTATTATATCATTATGACTATAAAAACGCAATTTCGAATCAAAAATAACACCCAAATCCTTAATTTCCATCTCGCTTTTAATTAATGTTCCTGCAATGCTGTAATTAAATGTAATCACGTTTAAACAATCACTCTTATCGTGGTTGGCGTAGGCGTATTAAGGCGTTTGTCGTATTTGTATGCGTATTTAAAATTCAAAGGCATCGTGAAAAACTTTCGAGTACGCCTGCTTTTGTAAAAGAGTCATATTGTAACAGATTCTCTAATTCTATTTTTTCTGAAGCAGCCTGTTATGAAAACTGTCAAAAATGAGAACTGTTTATCAAAATTAGTTATTTACACGGTACAAAAGATAAATTATTTTTTATTATGTTGAGTGTGGGATTTTATTCATCTTCTGAAGACGAAGAAGATTTAAACGTTTCAGACAGAGATTTAAAAAAAAAAAAAACATTTAAGACAACAATGTGATATATTTTAGGCTTAACAAAGAGGCATTCAAATTAGTCCTGACAACAATTTCTCCAAAACTTAAAAATCCAAAAAAGAAGTTTGCTGTATCCAAACTGGCGAGGCTAACTGCAACCATGAGAGTACTTGCGGAAGGTAGTTATCAAAAAGTAGCCGGTAATGACATAAATGTTAACCTTTGCCAGTCCTCTGTAAGCGATGCATTTCACGAATGCATAGAAGCAATCTATGCTGAACTTTGTCCCCAATGGATTTCATTCTTAATGGATGAAGAGGAAAAACACGAAATTAAAAAACATTTCTTTAAGAAATGTTTGATAGGATGTGATAGGCTGTATTGACGGGACTCATGTGGCAATAATACCACCATCAGTTGATGAACGCTTTAAATATCGAAACAGGAAGGGTTTTTATAGCTCAAACGTGATGTTGGTATATATGGAAAGCTCCTACTCGTTTAAAAAATAGTTTAATTCAATAATTAACAATTCAATGATAACTATTTAATTACAAAAGGTGTGTGACCACAACCTTCTAATAAGGTATATTCAGTGTCATTGTCCGGGATCTTGCCATGATTCACTAATCTGGAATTTAAGCGACCTAAAACACCACTTAAAAGAAAACTATCAGAATGGGGAAAGAAATACATGGTTGTTGGGTAAGTATCTATGTACGAATACTGTGTTTGCTTTTTAAATTAAACAGTTTATATTTCTTCATTTGCAGGAGATGCTGGTTATCCTTTGGATACTTATTTGATAACACCTTTTAGGTCAACAGTCGAAGGCACTCCGGAGAGTAACTTCAACAATATACATTCAAAAACCCGAAATGTTGTTGAAAGAACAATAGGCGTTTTAAAAAATAGATTCCGCTGTTTACTAGGAGCAAGACAACTCCATTATTCTCCCGAATTCGCAGGAAAAATCGCATATATATATGCATTTATTTTAATATTGATTGGCCTTATGTTGACATTAATGATGATATATATGTACCTGATTGCAATCACGAAATCCATTCAAATGCATCAAATATCCGACTAAAAATAATGCAAGAACTTAGCAATTAGTTTATATTTTCATCAAAAATTAAGTATTTATTTAATGTAATGTAAATAACAATGAATTAAATAAAATTTTTATAAATCATTTTTTAAAAGTCAATTTCGAGAGGTTTTTATTTTATTTCAAGTTCTGTTGTTCTGATTTTTAAAAGTTCTTTTCGATGAGTATCTTTTTTCTTTAACTCAGCCTTAAAAAGTTTCAACTTCTCTTCTTTAACCTTATAAATTTTTCGGGTATATATTTCAATTTCTGTCAATTTATTTGTTAGACCTAGACATAAGGTTTTTTGAAGCTCCACTTGTTCTTCTAATAATTTAAATTTATCACTTTCCTTACTTTTTCGACTTTTTCTAAAATTACCAATTTCTTCGTTTTCGTTACTATTGCTTTTTGTAGATATCTTAGAAGTGCTAGGTTGCTCGTTTTTTTTTTCATTGAAACTTCTATCATTGAAATTTGTGTCACCCGCGGTTTTTTAGGTCTTTTAGCAGCGCTACAAGTTTCATCATTTTCGTCAATTACACTTGTTTCTTACACGTTGTCACCAGATACATCATTCTCTGGAGAAACACATAACGGTCGCTTAAGACCGAAAGGTTCTTTATGTTATTCTACATTCCCAATAAATTTACTGCAGTTTCTTCCACTGATGACAACGAATATTGCTTAAAACTTCATCCACCTGTTGCACGACTTTCGGCCTTGTTGTGTGCCAGTTTTCTTTTTAATTTAAATTTCAAATCCGCCCATACCTTCAACCAACCTTCACCTGCACGAAATGGAAGCCCAATACTATTAAGGTCATCTGCTATTTCATTCCATTCATTCTTTATGTTTCTTTTATTTATTCCTTTATTATAGCCTCTTGCCAAATACTTCTTTTTTTCCATGAATTCTACCAACTTTGAAAATTGTGCTGGCGTCGTAATTTTTAATATAGAAAATAAAATTCACAAATATTCCGAAATGAAATATGATGTATTTATATATTTTTCAACTTACGGTTTGTTTTCCTGCATTTTAATAAATTTAATGTTCAATTATATATTTTTTATATTCTGTCGTGATTATAAAACTTAACGGCAGTTTTTGCAGTTTTTGACAGACAAATACGCCAACTATGGTAAGTTTTTTGTAATAGATTTCATAAAAGTGTCGCATTTATTGGCGTTTTTGCCAACCACGATACCATTTTATAAAAGCGCCTAATTTTCGCCACGAAAACGCCAACCACGATAAGGGTGAATGTGCATATGAGACTACACAGCATGTTGATGTGTTAATATTGATACTATTATTTGCACACCACACATACGTCCCATTTAAATAAATCCGCTTGCAATTTTTTACAATCGTCTATGTGAGATATTTTAGCAAATAATTTTACTTCATCTGCAAACATAAGACATTTGTCAAAATTAAAAATTAGTGGCAAAACATATATAAAAATTAGAAAAAGCAAAGGACCAACCAATATGTGTTCCCTGAGGAATGCTAGAATAAGTTTCAATTAAAAACGAGGAACTTGCATTACCAATTTTAACAGTTTAAGTTTTCTATTGAGCAGAAAGTCGGTAAAAAATAAAAAATAAAATATAAAAGATTTATCGATAAAGCAATTTTGAAGGGTTTTTGCAATAAGAAGTAGTGGTTAGCAGTGTCTAATGTTTTTGCAAAATCTGTGTAAATTACGTCACTCTGAGATCTAAGCTCCATGGTATTAATAATGGCATGCGTTAATAGAATTAAATTAGTGGCAGTAGATCTGCCTGGCATAAACCCCTTGTTGAGAGGATGAAATAGAGCTCGCTACATGTTCAAAAAGTTTATCTTTAATAATTTTATCAAAAATTTTTGCAAAAGTGCACTGCTTAATTAAAGGCCAGGCCTATAGTCAGTTACTTGGCTCCGGTCTCCAGATTTGAAAAGAGACACAATAGAGCAAGTTTTCCAATAATCTAAAAATTTAGCAGATTTGAGACACGTGTTGAATAGTTTAGTAATGCTCATAGCAACGTTTAGAGAACATTTCTTAAAAAATAATAAATTCAGTAAAGTGCGACTATGACTCGCGCACATAGGGTTCCGTACGAACACTAGATATGTATTTAATACAAACTTCATCCTATATAATATATAGTTTTGGCATTTTTTTTTCGTTTTTGGGGTCTTTTCGGTTTTTTTGTTTTGTCGTTTTTTGCGTTTTTTTCGGTTTTGGCGATTTTTTTAAGTTTTGGCTCTTTTTTAGTTTAGACACTTTATTTTCTTATTTTGGCGATTTTTTCGGTTTTTTGCGTTTTTTCATTTTGGCGTTTTTTATTTTTGGCGATTTTTTTTAATTTTTGCGATTTTTTGTTTATTTAAATTTTTTTTTAGTTTTGGCGACATTTTCGCGTTTTGGCGATTTTTTTTTAAATTTTTTGCGTTTTTTTTATTTTGGCGTTTTTTTCATTTTGGCGATTTTTTCGAATTTGGCGATTTATTTTAGTGTTAGAATTTTTTTTTAATTTTGGCGATTTTTTTCGTTTTGGCGATTTTTTTAATTTTTGGCGATTTTTTTTTTGTTTGGCAATTTTATAATTTTCGGTTTTTTTAGTTTTACCGTTTTTGAAAATTTCAAGTGTTTGCCTCTTACGGTTTCCAAGATATAGCAAATTGTCGAAATTACATAGTCAAAATTGCATTAACTGATGGACCACCCTTTAATTTTAATTTTTTAAATTTTAGTGTTAATTGTTGTAGTCTGTATAAAAATACACTAATTTTACAAATTTCAAGTTTCAATATACATATGTTCATACAATTGTATGTATATTACATGGGATTTTAACATATTTCATTGCTCGTTTTGGAACACCCTTTAATTTTTAATTCTCATGTATTTGTTGTTGTAGCGGCCAATGTTCTACATACTGTGTCCAAATTTTAGGTCCGTAGCTCTTACGGTTCCTGAGAAAATACCGTGTGACGGACAGACGGACGGACGGACAGACGGGCAGACGGACAGCGTAGCGAAAACAATAGGGTTCCTTTTCACCTTTGGTGTACGGAACCCTAAAAAGGATAAAGTCCAACAAAACACTTGGAATCATTATTCAATAACTTTATAGCTGAAATAACGTTCTCTATAGTAATATTAAAATTAATATCACCTTTGTGGTTCGTAATTGGTTATACCTTTTGGTTATTAAAAACTAGTTTAACAAATATGCTTTGCAAAAAATTTTAAAAGAGATCACATGATTCCACTGAACCTGCCGGATGATAAATTATTATAATACATTCGTTTACTATTTAAATAGGTCCAAACTGCAGCTGAATCTGACTTTATTTTATTCTCAATGTTGAATATACATATATTGAAATATATAAAACAATTTTAGAAAAGTTGAATCCATTTCGAACCAAAAAGAAATATCACTACCCGAGTTTTGAAATATTTTGCAAGCTTTGTTCTTGACATTGCTCATATGACATAGTCTTTAGTTAAACCAAGGCGGTTTATTATTCAACCTAAGTTCAGACTTAGGCATATAAGCATAAATTAATACGTCGAAATGATTACAAATAAGTTTGTAGATGGTATCAGGGTCATCAAAATTAGAGATTGTGAACCAATCAACTCCCTTCAAGTAATTATTTAAATCGACAAAGTTACCATTATTAAAATTATATTTAGATAAGGGATTCAAAGATTCTTTGTCATAAGGCAAAAACTCAAAAGTGAAATCAACTGCTTTATGATGTACTGTATTTTTAGAAATGCTATTACCTGATAATTTTGCAAGATATTTTGATAAAATCAGTAGAAAAATAAGATCTAAAGTTTTTCCTACATTATTTTTATATTATATGTAGCAATTAAATTGCTTAAGGTCATTCGATAGGAAAAACCCAGTTACATATTCATCAATGACATTAAATGGTAGTAACACATTTTCTTCAACATTCCATCTAACATTAGGTAAGTTAAAATCTCCAAAAACTAATATAAATTTATTGAATATTTGAATATTATCCAAATGATATCTATTAGTAAAATAATTTTTAGGGGTTGTATATTTTTTTGTAATGAGAAAAGAAAAGGTAGGTGTACAATAGTTACATCTTAACTTCTCTCTCTCTCTCTCTCTATCTCTCTCTATCTCTCTCTATCTCTTTCATAAAAAAATCAATCATTAGCATCGAAGAGCTATGCATGTTAAAAAGGTGCACTATGAACTCTTTTTGTAAATTGTGCAGTCAAAACATAAAGAACAATAATTAATTACATGACATATGATACACTTATACAAGTATGTAATTATTTTAGGTTTTTGCATATTTTTCGAAACAAAAAAAAAAAAAAAATTATTTAAGTATCATTATTTAATTCAGTTTTTCGCAACAGGCCGCAATATAATAAAGACTTGCTTCAAGAGTAATTGAATCGATTGCCATCAGAGAGGCCTCATATCTGTTTAACTCCTTTCTAATTCATAGAAAATAAATAAAAACATTCAATATATTTCAAATGCAAGTTGCAGAATAAATTCTTCAACAACTGGTAATAACGAAAATAACATTTATGAATCAATTCATTTAGTCGAAATATATCTATAGGTACCTGGGGAAATGGAACCGACACAAGTCTAGTCACATGACCGACACCGAAGTGATTAAGACCAGTCCAAGTTTTTTTTTTTATTTATAAACACTTTCAAATACCTCAAAGCCAATACTTGTATTTCATTTCTTTTCATTCAGAGAAAATTTACTGACTCAGCGCAGTCTTTTAGAGAAATTTCACTAAATTTGAATTGTTTCTACTAAAACCCTTTTATTGTCTTAAAGAAGATTTGATATAAAATCTCTTCTTTGTTAACTCAAAATCCGTAAACATGCTAACAACACAATTAAAGCTTATAGGACCTTTAAGCAATTTTCTGGATGCTAAAGAAAATAAAAACAAAATACGCTGAGTATGTTTGCATGTACATCAATAGCATAAAATAAGCATACAATAGAGTTCTACGCACTACAAAAATAAATACAGATTTTTGTGCTCTTCTTATATCCTTCTTTCATTTTAAATCCTTTACTTTTATACTGTGATGAAAAAAATAAAACAATTTTCTTGTTACTCCCTAACGCTTTGTGTTAATTGAGTTTCATTTTAAGCAATTTCAAACGAAAAAAAAACAAGTGAAAAGAACAGATTTTGCTTAACAAGTGTGTAAAGCAAAATCATTAGAATATATTTTAGGACTTTTGCTAAAGACTTCATTAAACCTTTAAGGAAATAATAAAAAAAAGTATTGCACATAGAGCAGATAATTTAAAGCAATAAAAAGGGATGTTTATAAATATTCCAACTACAAGGAGTAAGTTTATCAATATTTCTTAAAATAATAAAAATAAATTGAAAAGCTAACAGCAGAAATAGCAAAAAAAAGTAAAAAAAAAATCATATAAAATCTCTTGGTCATTAGTATTTTTTTTTTTGTAGCCATCAAAGTTTAATCTGACTGCCCATTTAGAAAATTATTTTGGCGTGAAATCTTAGCCCATTTTTTATTAAAATTAATTCATTTATCTTTATATAAAATATTCTATAAAAAATATAATTTTCACAGTATTTAAGCCAAAGCAAGATTTTCTTAGCAGTAGGGTGCGTTCTTAATGAAGCAGCACTTTATTCAAATATATAATGATGAAAAAAATTAATGAGCTGCGATAAAGAGAATACCATAGTAACACACAGTGATGGTATTTTGGTGCGATTAGGGTATTTTTTGGTGCTTTTTCCCTCTTCATAAACGAGAAATTTTGGTTAATACCCTTTTTTAAAAAGCGGGTATTTACTAGAGCGTGGCACAAGCCTTAAAAAAAAGGCTTACAAGCACTCTCATTAATTTCAAAATGTGTGTGTATATTGCGTCGTTATTTTAAAACAAAACTTTCAAAAGAGATTTGTTTTGCTTTACGATAAGAATACTGCAGTACAGAACAAAACTTTAATAGAACAATGTTGAAGTAAAACCAAGCCTTTCAAAACAAAAATGAAATAGAACATCAAAATTCACACAGAATATTCAAAACATGCTTGAATGTTCTGATAGCAAAGACAATTTTCCATAAAAAAAAACATTGCGCTTCGTTAGGAATATGAAAGCTGAGGTTTTATTTATTATGAAAGAATATCATACATACTTATGTACATTTATATATAAAAATTTTGTTAATTTTTATTTTCAATACATGTATACATATATACATACATAAACATACATAGTTTGCATGTTTGTGCTCGTGTTCTAGTGCACTCGTTGTTCTGGGGGTCGATTCTGGTTCTGTGATAATGTGAAGTGAAAAAAACGTTTCATTTTCGTTTTCATAGCAACTTTTTACACCGTTTTTTCACAGTTTCACAGATTGCGATTCTGGTTCAAGTAATGAAAAAATGTTTCATTCCAGTGTAGCTGTGAAAAGTTTGTATTCATGTTATTTAACTTTAATTGTCAAAAGCAGAGATCTAAGTTTCGCAGTTATGATGCCGCGCTAAGCCGCATGTAATTTTTTGTTATTGCTTGAGCCGCTGCCGCTGCTTATATTTATGATTGAAGTATATAATCTGGCTTATATTTTGAGTCTGATTTATTTATTAAAAAACAAATATATAAATAATAAGAAATAGTAATTGTTTTTGCAACTACACACATATGTACAATGTACATACATACATACGTAATTTAAATACATGAGGAAAAGTTAAGTTCAAACAACACAGTTGTTTTGCTTTTTTTTCATGCATACTCATGAACATGCATACATATATATGTTATGTATTTTATTCTAGTGTGCATGTTTCTGGCAGGTAGAGAAAAGTGTAAAATACCAGCATAAACCAGGATTTCAAAAAAAGGATAAACAAGCTAAACAAAATGCGTTTTTTTACCTATTTTTTTAAGAATGTGCATACGAAGATTTAAACATACCTATGTACATATGAATGTACCAACACCCACAAATTAGCATACGTACATATGTACACATTTATGTAAATACACATATTTTTCATGTAGAAATTGACATATTGTTCTACAAAGTTCCTCATAGTGCTTCACAAATAAAAACTGTTTTTAAAGACTTTGGAATTGTTACATTGATTTCTTTTAATTTGAAATTTATTTGCTGGTGGTTCAGCGTTGTCGATATATTTCACTGTTGCTGTAACAAATCATCAGTAGACTTCAACCAAACATTTTGAATAGTCACAAACCTCTTATCTTATGCACAGACTTTCAAGAACTATTTGAGAATTCACAAATAATAATATTTTTGAAAATAACAAAAGAAAAATAAGCGTAGTAGGCTTTGAGACTAATACAAAAATCCCAGCAAATAATTTATATTCGATTTGAATCTATTTTATTTTTCTACACCGAATAATAAATTTCTTAAATGTTACATTGATTTCTCTTTTCAGTGCTAGAAAGCTACATATTTTCTTTCGCAATTGGAGTTTGAAACTTTTTTCAAGAAAACATATTAATTTTTGTGTGGTATGGCATTTTCATATATTTATCACTATAAAATTTCATAATAAAAACTATTCAAGTAAACATTTCAAGTTAACTTTCACTCGGCGCCAAATTATTTTTTTGCCGCCGATAATAACTTAACTTATGCCTCCCTCGGCCTCTGATCAATTGCCAAATTATGCAAATATGAACATGAATAAAAATAGAAAATGTCGGGATAAAATGTTTTAATGGACCTATCAGACGAAATTACGGATGAGGATAAGTGAATTAAATATTTTAAAAGTGTAGAAGTAGTAAAATTTGTATGCGTTTTTCATGGGTTTCCATGCTTTTTCACTAATGAATTGTGTGTGTAATAAAACTTTTCATATGAAAAGGTTTTGACACTTGTTTACACTTTTTCATAAAACGAGAATCAGTAATGACGTGTAACTGTGAAAACGCTTTGTTTCATTCCGATTGTTTTTTTTCATATGAAATCATTTCAATTTGGTTTTTATTTTTTCACTGAACTAGAATCAGAAACACTATGATAAGATGAAAAAAGTTTTCATTTCACATTATCACAGAACCAGAATCGACCCCCTGCTATGATTTAGTGTTGTTTTGTTTCATTCTCGCTTTTCGTTTCGATGTTCTACTTGTTTTGAGAAGACAAGCACTAACAAAACTGCAGAGAAAAACTATTCGAATGATGCTTGACTGATTTTAGTGAGAGTCATGTTTTGTTAGTTTTGTTTTGTTATTTATGTTTGCACTAAAACAGACTGCTTGGCAGTAGTGTGAAATAGAATAAAAAACTTTTAGAGCCATATACGCAGCCCTTTAGTAATTACAGTGCTTTTAACAATTTCTTACAGTGCTTTTGGTGCTTTTTTGTTAAATAAAAATATTTTTAATGTACAAAACTAAAATAGTTTTAAAAATCTTATTTTATTTTTCATTCTCTTTAAAAGTTGCTTCCAAAATTATTTTACATTCATGTTTCTAGTTTTTATTTTTTTTTTCTTCCAAAAATTGTATCAGTGCTGCCAGTAGATTTTTAAAAAATCCGTTTTTTCCTTTCCCTACATGTTAAAAAATTTCCCCCATACGAAAATCTACAAATTTTAGTAATTTAATTTAAAGAAAGATAAATTAAAAAGGTTTAAGGCCTCAATTATTAAGCAGAATTAGGGTAGAAACACATTTTCCATAAAAATTGACACAAAAAAGTAGCGCCAGAAAGCAGTCGAGAGATAGAGTCTATTTTGTTTTGACAGCGTGTTTCTTATCCTCTCACATACAAATAAGTATTCTCTTAACAATGCTACCAAAGACAGGCACTTTGACACCAAAATAATTAAATAAAAGTCTATGTAATTTCGAGCAATGGTTTATGAGCAAAAATATATTTTTAATATAGTTATTTTTACATTTATGCACAAAAAATGCAATATGAGAATGAAAAATACTTACATTTTGTCCAAAATAAAACATTTTTCCTATATTCCCTATACTCATATATTAGTGAAAAAAAAATACCTACAGGTGACACTGTTTTGTGTTAAAAAAAAAGCTGTTATCACATTCAATGAAAAAATGAAATAATGCAACATAAAAAAATTAAAATATGTGTAAGGAAAATTTGAAAAAAAAACTCGTAGAACGGAATATGTGATTTTTTTCTACCCCTTCTGCTTTTCTATACCCTTCGCCCACAAACTCTAAAAATCGTGTTTCAAAAAATCATTGAAAAATCAACGTGTGAATTACGTGTATGTTAAAAACAATGTAGAAAACTTTTCATAATTGGGATTAAAAAATTAAATTTTTTTTTTGCAAAATAAAAAACGGAAGTAACTGGAAAGTACCACATAATTCTTTGCATAATAAGTGATTGAAAGTAGTATGTAATAAGCATTTGTTAAAGCTTACACAAATTTTTAATCATACTATAGGGTGGTTATATTTTAAGGGCCGATTTCGGAATTTTCATAAGGCTGTTAATTTGTAAGTGCAAAGTAAATCAAAATGTTCACGTCTACAGCAAAATGTAGGTAAATTTGTATTCAACGCACAAGAGTGGTGAAATTTTAAGGGCCGATTTCGATTGAAAGCATGAGGTTATCAATAGCAGTCAGTTGTTTTAGACAACGAGTAGCCAACCCCCAATTTTTTCATATCGTATTGACGTGCTGTCAATGCTAACAACTGGAATAAAGGTGAATATCGCATAAACAAAAACTTTTAAGTTAAGAGTACTTAAGAAAAGAGTGACACTTTTAATGCATTCTTTATGTGTAAATAATTTTTCAGTAACATACATATCTTAATCTAAGCCTAAGCTTCACCTACTATTGTATGTATGTACATATGTATGGGTGTATATGTTACTATATTATTTGACTCCTCATTTTTTTATTATTTGTTTTTACATACTTATTTTTATTAAATTAATCAAGATTTTGTTTTAATTAATATGTTAATAAATTCTGTTATTACATCTCAAATACTTTGTTTATTTTGAAGCAAAAATTTTAAATTATATTTTAAGTTTTTACACTCTAAACTGTCCGTTTTAAACGGCTTAATGTATTAAAATTAAAAAAAAAATATTTTCGTGCTTTTTTACCCTCTTTTTCGTATTTTATTGCGCTTTTTATCTTTTTGCAACAGCTTAATGTGCTTTTGCTCTTCGTAGAGATACCAACACTAGTAATACGTTAGATCAAAAAAGAACTCTTGTCTTAGGGAAGAAGTCATGCTTTAAAACATCTCAAGTCACTCTTATATTTTCCCCATTTACTAACATTTTCTTGGTTTTTAGTAAGAGAATTAAGATATCTGCTTTCACCTTTCTTTTCTGGACTAAGCACTGCTTCCAGACATCTGTTATTTAATTAATAATGCTTATTCAAATATTTGACTTGTCTTTTACAATTTCGAAGGCATTATTTTTTAACCCCCGACCAAGAAAATGGATGGTATAAGATCGTAGTGTATGTCTGTGTGTCTACACTGAAAAAATTTCATACTACAGGGTGGGCCAAAAGAAACCAAGGGGTGTAAAAGTTTAATAACTTTTTTGTTTATTAATTTTTTTTTATTTTTTCTTTCAGATTATATAGACAACACTTGGAGAATTTATAGTGGAGAGGTTCACAACTGAACAGAGAACCAGAACAATAGAATTTTATTATTTAAACAAGTGATCAATTATTTTAACGCAAAGAGCATATCGTCGACATTTTAACGTCAGAATTTCGCCCTCTGAAGCGATGATTCGTTGCTTAGTTAATCGTCATCACCAACATGGCAGCGTAAGAGAGTTGCCTCGAACCGGTAGACCACGTTTAAGTCGCACTGCGGAAAATATTGAACGAGTACAGCAAAGTGTTAACGAAGCACCAGAAACATCTGGCAGAAGGCGTTCTGCTCAGCTAGAAATGTCTCGTACGTCACTATGGCGCATTTTAAAAAAAGATTTACAGTTATACCCATATAAGGTGCAATTGGTCCAAGAATTAAAACCCGCAGATCATCGGCAACGTCTAAATTTTGTAGTTAAATTTCAAGAGTTTGCCAGAAATGAAATCAACTTTATTGAAAATTTGATTATGAGTGATGAAGCTCATTTTCATTTGAATGGCTTTGTTAATAAGCAGAACTGTAGGTTCAGGGGTTCTCAAAATCCAAGAGCCATTTATCAACGCCAATTGCACCCCATCAGGTGTACAGTATGGTGTGGGATCACATCTGAAAATGTCATTGGGCCCTACTTCTTCGAGAATGAAGATGGAAGTGCTGTAACCGTAAATGGAGAGCGGTATCGGTTTATGATAGAAAATTTTTTACGTCCTGCTCTTGAAAACAGTCCTGGTATGTGGTTTCAGCAGGACGCAGCCACTGCCCATACTGCCCGAGACACAATGGCACTTTTAAGTCAAATTTTTGGAGAGCGAATAATTTCTCGAAATTCGGAAATTATTTGGCCAGCGCGATCGCCAGATTTGACAGCACCCGACTCTTTTCTTTGGGGTTTTTTGAAGGAGCGAGTGTATGTGAACAAGCCAGAGACAATCCTTGAACTCAAGGCAAACATTGTTGCAG
This sequence comes from Tachina grossa, assembly GCA_949987645.1. Lineage (NCBI taxonomy): Eukaryota > Metazoa > Arthropoda > Insecta > Diptera > Tachinidae > Tachina > Tachina grossa. Next base: position 43,144,781 of record OX465278.1, on the reverse strand, counting down.
AAATTCGAACGCTACAGCCACAAGTTTTGAAAGATGTTATGGAAAATGCTCTAAAAAGAGCCCATCAGTGCGAAGCTGAAAACGGTGGTCATTTAAGAGACATCATTTTTCATACTTAGTGTAAAAAAATTTCCATTTTGTATATTATATAATCTGAAAGAAAAAATAAAAAAAAGTTATTAAACTTTTACACCCCTTGGTTTCTTTTGACCCACTCTGTACAAGTCCAGGTACAAATCAAACAGCTGGACTGATTTCGATTTGTTTTTTTTTTATTAGTTTGTCTTTGACGCAGTAGCTCCCAAATGACTTGAGCAATTTTAATTATATTTTTTTTTCGTTTCAAAGGTGACTTCATCGTATATCTTCTAGCCTATACCTAACGAAATTTGGTATGTATGGTAGGGAATTTTTAAAATTTGTAATTTTTGTTATCAGATTTTGCACTTAAATACGAAGACGAGTCAATAGATTCATGCCTTTTTGTAAAGAAACACAAGGTTTTTGGTTAAAAAAAAATTATTCATACGAGTACAGAGTAGTCGGATGCTCGCAAGTTCGTTTCCTGCCGGTGGCTTTGCTTTAGAGTGCAGTCACCGACATTCAACACTAAGGGCCCTTATTATAATTTCAAGCAAGTTAAAAGTAGAATTTTATCGGACGTATAAAAAGTTTTCCATTATTGAAAATTTGATTTAACTTACCAGGTAGCATAAACTTGCCTGTAATTTGTGGCTCAATTTAGGTTAAAGTAAAATTTTGCAAATGATAAAGTTTTTATACGTCCGATAAAATCCTACTTTTAACTAAACTTAAGTTGTAATAATGGTTCTTAGTGTCCATTGTACCAGTTTTTGTGGGAAAAAGTTCTAGTGGTAAGGCATAAGGCACTAGTTAATAAAACAACACAGGCTTCAGTGGATGCTAATCCTAATTAAAGGGTTGCATTTGTATACTCGTTTGTATAGTTAAAATAAATATACCATGGTATGTACCATATAATTGTAGCGTGAGCGACAGAACTAGTATAAGAGTTATTGTGTGTGCGTGCTTTTCCAAATTAAAATACAATTGATAACAAATAACAATTGCTTATTGTATTGCTGCTGAGCAACTGTTTGATCTATTTTTGCTCAAAAAATACATATTGTAATACAAACATATGAAAAAACCACTATTGAAACAAATACATGATGTGCAGATGTATGTGCGGACGTTCGTTATGTTATTCTGTGGCGCAGCCAAAGTATAGAGAGAGAAAGAGACAATTTTGCTCTGAGAGTAATTACAAATGCATGTGTTTCATGTACATGTATCATTTACTTACATATGTATGTGCAATTTTGCTTTCATTCATTCATTCATAAGCCAATTACATTTTTTCTCAACACATCATAAGGCACTTATGGTAAAAGCAGTTTTATGTATCTTATTTGTTTAAAAAAAAACAAAAAAAATAAATGTGTTGTTTTCATTTGCTCATTGCCCAACCATACAATAATTGCTTAAAAAATCAACATTTACAACTAGTAACAGAAAACGATAAATAACATATTTGTTCATACCAGAACCAAAAAACACGCAAAATTAGTGAAAACAGATGTATCTGTGCAATGCTATAATCCTAATTTAACATCAGAGCGCCCTTCTTCAACGGCGGTGTGTAACAGAATCATCGAAGAAGCACAACAATCAATTAAATGGCTACAAAACACATTTTCAAAATTTGATACACCTCGTTTGACACCAGAGGCGCTGCAGCACTACATTATTAAAAAAGCGTGCAAAATGCAAATGCCCCTATTACGGTTTACAACTCAACCAAGTTTAGTTGAAATTGTTACAACTTAACTTTAAAACAACTTAACTGTTTTTGGCATTCTGAATTACAACTAGTTTTAGTTGTATTCGAAACATTGTTCCAAAAGAATAGGTTTTTATATATACAATATTTTTGAAACCATAGTAGCCATCACAAAACATTTTAAATATTTTAAGATTTGGTCTAGTATTTTATTTTTAGATTACATGTTTTATGAATATGGCAACAATATTGGTTGACAAATAGGATTGGTTTGCGTCTGGAATAATGAAGCAAACCTAATGCAACACTCGAATTAAAAAAGTAAAATACAACTGATAAAAAGCAGCTGATTCATGGTGAAAAAAGTTGTAATCCATAATAAAAATTTTACAACTACAACTAAACTATCCATTTAGTTGTAAATCATAATAGGGGCCAAAATTGTAAAAGAATAAAGCTTTCCTCTATTTCTTCCTTCATCATCCCTTCCCTCTCACCTTCTCTCACTATCTTCTCTTTAACTCACAGGTAGCATGATCCCTTTATGCTTTTATTGGACCTAAGTGAGCTGCACTGTAAATTTCATCCTTCCTTATCAGAAACCTGGTAGTCTAACCTAACTTGCACGTGTCTATATTGCGCCATCTCCATTCAGCCTTATAGAGATAGTGCTTGAAGATTCAGTTTCTAATAGTGACGATTCAGCATTGAAGGCATTCATACCAGAGCCAGCTATAGCCAACTCGTTCGTCCATTCATTACCTGTAAAATAGCTATGTATTGGAACCAGGATGAGGGTGAGGTCAACCTGATCACCTAGTCTGGACAGCAAAGTCTTGCACTGCCCATCTAGAATAGAGCAAGTGGTATATGATCTTAAGGATAGAAGCACTACCACTGGGCTGTCGACAAAGATACCAGCTTTAGCCTGTACCTTCCTATCAATCAGCACTCTAGCTAGCCGCTTCCCTTACCGTTACAATTTTAGCCTGAAATAGTGGCTTTGTTAGGTAGAAGAAATGAACATTCTGTACCAGGATCGTGTGAAAAGACTTCAGAGCACACACTGCAGACCATTCATTATCTGTCAGTGTACACTATGAGGTCGTATTATCTAAACTTCGTTAAATTTAACAATCGATTTTCTGTTAAATGCTGTCGGTTAAAAGTCACGGTTAAAGTTCATATTATTTTTTAATCAACATTATGAAAAGGGTCGTGAAACGACGATATTCAGGGCAATTATGAATTAAATTCCGCGAGAAATTTCTCCCTTTTCTAATTAGAATTTTTTGTTTTCCATATTACTTGCCATTAGTTAAAATTTTTTTCCCGGGAAAAATTTCTCGCGGAATTTTATTCATAATTGCCCTCATTGTGTTTAGCTTTTTTTTTCGTTTTTTTTTTCAACTATTTTCCAATGTGTAATGCAATGACTGCAATCACAAAATGCTATCTAGCGCTAGAAACATATTTTACGAATCATACGATCATCCTTATTTGTCTCAAAATTATAGTTTGTTTAGAACAGCGATGCACGCTGGTTTGTCTGGTTACAAGGTTTTTGGGGTATTTTCATATATTTTATTTTAACCAGCGCTGCTATAAAGCCAAAAATTTTCTAATCCAAGTATTCTTTAAAATTCCCCAAAAACATACTATACACTTATTTTATAAACTAACCAACAAGTTTTTTTAATATTCAATTAAGCTATTTTTTTGAGCTTTAGGTCTGTTTATATTTTTATTTATTAGTTCGATATTTCGTTAACCTTCGGTTAAATACTTCAGAATATATCTTATTTTTTATATATAATTTTTTTAATATAAAAAAATAAGAAATATTTAAAATTAAATAAAATAATAGTTTAATTAAACATATAACAAGGCCGAAAAATTAAATTAAAAAATTTTATAAGTTTGTTTAATATAGATAAAATATAAATAAAAAAATAATTTCAAGGTAGCCACAATTAAAAAATAACCATTTTTGTGTTGAAATAGATACGTAAAAAAAATTCCATATACTACATACACATATTTGTGTGATGGTGTTTTCATTCATTAAGTACTATGACACAGATGCCCACAAACAGAACATTTAACAAAGTTGTATTCTTTGTTTCACGCATAAATAATGACAAACACAACCATTCAAAATTTGATTCAATAGCTTACTATGTAGAATTCAACGAAGCAGCAGCTTAGTAGACATTTTCATTTCTGCAAATTATAAATTTCTCTAAATTTAAAACAACTTATGGTTTTTTCTTTTCTAAAAGAAAAGTGTAACGTATATGCTACATGTGATTTGGCAACATTTTTAAATGCTCACCTGATTTTGAAGAAGTGTTGCATATTTTCCGTTTACTAAAGAACAATTTTCCAACAAGTTTCGGCATAAAACAATCACAAACTAGAAAATGATTTATATTTTTCATAGACAATAACAAAAACAGCTGTTAATATAATGCTGCACTCACGCCCCTTTATTGAAAATGAGTGTTGAACATGTAGCATTTTTCTTCCTTTTAAGGGTAACATCATGGGAAAAGAACGCGTTATATTTTTAAAATAATACATACTTTTCAGAAAAGAACACAAAGAAATGTAAAAGGCAACATAAATGCAGCATATTGCTCAGAAAAGAAAACGCCATTATTTACCTTACCCTCTTTTCTCAATGTTGTCTTTGTGACCTTCCTTCTTTTAGGATGAGATTGCTGCGTATGATTAATATTTATTACAAAACTAAATATTGCTCATACGCTACTTTTATAAACTAAACCTCTGCAATGAATGACTCGAAAGGCATGTGAAAAGATTTTCTTGTATAGGTTGTTTTTTTTAGAGGTATAGAACTTCAAATTGAAATAAAACACAAGAAAATCGTTTTAATGTCCATCAATTTGGCTTTATTGGAAGGATAATTTTATGCCATTAATGTTTAAATATGATTTCGGGCATGTGGCCGCCGCGGCTGGCTTGAATAAAGCCAATTCTACAGGTCCAATTTTCAACCACTTTTTCGAGCATATGGGGCCGTATGTTGGCAATAACGCCACGAATGTTGGCTTCCAAGTCCCCTAACGTTTCTGGTTTGTTGGCGTAGACGAGCGACTTCACATATCCCCAAAGAAAATAATCCAATGGTGTCAAATCACACGATCTTGGTGGCCAATTGACAGGTCCATTCCGCGAAATTATGCGCTCATCGAATGTTTCCTTCAATAAATCGATTGTGACGTGCGCTGTGTGGCATGTAGCGCCGTCTTGTTGGAACCACAACTCATCCACATTCATGCCACATTAAAATCTTCCATAAAGTTGATGGACAAAGCTCCAATTGCTGTGCACGGTGGCGAATCGATTCATTCGGGTCCTCTTCAACACTTTGCTCTACAGCGGCAATTGTTTCTTCGGTGCGCACTGTTCGACGTCTCTGCGGATGCGTATTATCACATAGAGTAAACGTAGTGCGAAAACGATCCATGGTTAACCGAATTAATTGCTCTGATGGACGATTATGTCGACCATAAAATGGACGGAGCTTGCGGTAAACTTCGCGAACTGAACCATTATTTTCGAAATAAATTTGCACGATTTGCAAGCGTTGTTCTTTTGTCAACCTGTTCATGATGAAATGGCAAACCAAACTAAATATTAATCACTTGACAGCTGACAAAATGGCCGCCAGTTAAAAAAGTGATGCCACCTTAAAGTTCTATACCTCAATAAAAAACACCCTTTATTTTAATGACGGTGTATACATACGATATTAACGTAGAGTGTATTTAACTATGTGTGAAAATACAGATAAAATATATGAATGAAAAGCTAAAAAAAAAGAGAAACTGAATTTTTGAATTTATCTCACAGCTCAGTATCCGATTGTAGTGATAAGTATTTCACATTTATGTGATTAATTTTTTTAACGTGTTTTTTTATAAAATTTTTTAAATTTTAAGTTTTTGGTCTGTTTGAAGTTTTTAGTCTTTTATGTCTCTATATATGATGAATGCTTCAGTTGAATACGACGTAGTTACATTTAACAATAAGCTACAGCTTAATGAATGTATAATTTTATAACTTGAAAGTGTGTATACAGTTTCGAAAGAATAGTTTGGGTAAAAAAAACTAAAAATAACGTAAATTTTAGTGGTCATAACCTCGAATACTTTGCTAAGCAAATTAATAGACTAAAATCTGCTTATTCTAAAAATATAAAAGATAAGGTTTTGAAAGCGCAAGGTTATAGAATTGAATAAGCGCAATGCCCATGAAAAGTTTTAATAGAGACGCTTGTTTTGCTTAATTAATTTTAATTCAAAATTCTAAGTATTAACGATATAATCTTTAATTCAATTTCAAATTTTAACGGCGTAACCCCCTAAACTGGTTAAAATTTTTCGGACTCTCAAATTTTTCTAGTTGCTTTTTCAGCTAGGCATATTATTTTTGTGTCAAATTTCAGTTCTTTAGCGCATAAGTTTAACTTTTATGGGAGTGGCTGAGACCATTTTTTCATTAGTGTGAAGTTTCATAGAAACAAGTTAACAAGAATTACATAAATAATAGATTTAAGTCTGCTTAGCCAAATTATGCATATGAAACGCAAGACAAAAGTATCATGGGCGTAGTAACGCACATTTATCTATACGAAAATTCATAGCCTTGAATGAGTTCAAAGTGTATACAAAGTTTTCATAAAATCGCATTAATAACACACTTTAAATATCTTTTTTTTAGCTTCAAGTTTTGTGTATGGGTCTACGCCTTTTGGCGGACACTTTGAGTTGTCACAGTTTTTTTAATTGGTTTCTCACTTAGGTCTACTTTTGTATAAAATTTAGGAGTCCAAAAATATTGTTTGTTTGTTAAATGAGTGTATTAGTGATAAAAACGAGTTCTGAGATATCCCTAGTCGATTCTAACCCTTAGTTTTTTATTATATAAAGGATTTTTTTTCGTACATTTCTGCATATTTCATAAATTTTTCATTTTATAAAACCTCAAAAAATCATGCTAGACCCATGAATGAATGCTTTTGCAAAAATGATCATTAAAGGAGTCTTTATTTAAAAATCACACAAAATTTTTCTCAGTGTCATATATAAAATAACTACAGGCTTTAAATAAACACAATCATTGTCATACGGAAACGTGCAACATGGCAACCCACTACTGGATAGATTTTATACGGACACATACGACATGGAACTCAATGTGCTAGAGCAAATTTTAACTTTGAATTTTTGTTGTCGTGATGCTACCCATTTTTTTTTTTTTTTTTTAATTCTATATTATTTTTGGCATTATTTTAACGTATATGCAAATTTTAAAGTAAATCAGTTAAGTTAAACACTTTGTATTAATTTTTTTGTTCTGAGGTCTATATGTGTTGCTCCGCCTCCTCCTAATTTCTAAACGGTCATTTCTATTTTGCCTACTTGCGAACTTCAACAATTTGATGAGTTTGTGCATAAATCAGTGGCCAGTCAGTCAGTGAATCTATTGTACCATGATATCTCAGGAAGCTTTCATTGTAAAACTTTCCGACTTCGCATATGACCTTGATGAGGTCCGTTAATATTTTAGGTTTTATTATTCGTTCATTAAAGGAAACAAAGCTATGAGAGGGGTCAAAATAGGTCGAATGGTTTCGTGTAAATATATACACTGTAGGCAGACGCCAGAACTTGGCCGGGCGTACTACTGTACACCTAGATACATTTTCTCTCTATTTATGTACATATATGCATCATGTGCATCAACCCACACAGTTGAGTTATTTTATGAAAAATTAAATGGAAGTTCTTTCAGCACTTGTTATCTAATTCAAACAGACAAAGAAACTAACTTCCAATTTACAATCTAATATTTAAAATAAAGTTTAACTATTTATTATTTATTTCTTTTTACAGATTTAATTGCTGCCAATGCTGCCATAAAAGAAAATTCTTCTCCGCTATTAAATTAATTGGCAACATGAACACAAAAACGCTTTATTTATCTGTGGCATAGTCTTTTATTTCAAACAAATCGAATATCAAAACAAATGAAAAGCCATGTTGTTGCCATGTTTGATGATTTGTGAATCCAAATTTAATAAAATATTTAAAAAATCCATTGAAATATTTAATAATATCAATGAGACTACAGTCAAATTGAAACGTTTAAAAATTAAAAGGTAGTTTCGTTACAAAAAAAAAAAATAATAAAAAAACCTGCAATACAACTGAAACTATTGCTAAATAAATAAAACATTTGCTTTAAGAGAAAGAGAAAAAAAGAAACGGAAAAACAGTTACACAGAAAAAACTTTATAAATTTTCCTTTTACTCCCTTTTCTATTTTTGTTTGTCAAACGAAAAACAAACGATGCTGGCTTTTGATATTGCTATCAATTTAGCAAAAATTATGCTAATCCTAAATAGTCTTAATGTAACACTGAACAAAGTAGATGCCGCTACCACCAGCTCGAGCACCAGCATACAGCATCAAAACCAGCCAGATACAACAAGACAAAGAGAACACAAAGTAGCTGAGGAGGGTGTGTCTGTTGGTGTCATGGATTTCCAAAACATACGACATGAACGTTCAAAGCAACGCAGGCATGCCATTACTGAGCAGGAGCCACATTTGATAAAAAAATTTTATGAAACCAGGCCAGAGAACAAGGGATTACATTTGCAAGATGATGCCAGTAAGCAGCAGAAGGCTAATGCTGTTGCTGTCCACGATAATATTGATTATGATGGGCATCTAAGCTTAATGCTAGTATCCCCAATGAATTTACACAATCATTCAGCATATTTCAATTTAGCTAAAAGTATTGATATTAATACTGGACTTGCTGGTGTGAGAGGCAGTGTAACAAGTGATTGGAATAATTTAAATGATGACATCATATTTAACACTACAGTTCTACTGGAGGCCACAAAAGCAACACATGCTTTAGCAAGTGCTGAGCCAGAGACTACCACAAATCTAAAAGCTGTGACCCACAAAATACGAAAATTACATAAAAAGAAAATTGTGGAAAGTTTGCGCCAATTGAATATTGACAAGTTGAGCACAAATGGTGCTGGCCATTTGGGCAGAAACCATCATCGTAGTCTGCTAGAAGCCGAGCACTTGCAACAGCAGCAAGCTGAAATGAAGCGCACTAGTAAAATTGCCTCAACCACAACGGATGTTAGCAGTCAACATACAACCACTGTTGCAACTATAGATGCCAGCAGCAGTCATCAAATGGCCAAAGAGTCAAATAGAAATGTAGCTGATGCGGCTGCAAATGTTATTGACACAAATGAAAGTGTAAATGTTGATGTTTCAACAAATAAAATGGATAAACATGATACTGTTGATACTGATAATGACAGTGCTAATGATGATGATGATGTTGATGATGGTGATGTTACAAAACACGATAACGATGATAGTTTGTCTGATGATTTCTATCAGAATGATGAAAATAATTCGAATGAAAACATCAATGAGGCTGTCAGTGACATTGATTTATTATATGCCACTACACTGAATTCTCTTTTGGATGACAAATACGATAAAAAATTTAAAAATTTCTCCTCCGACTTCCTTAAAGATATTGACAATAATGTGGATTTAGATGATGATGAGGAAAAAGGAAATGAGACATTTTCCCCCTACTGGCAACAAATAAAAGATAAGAAATTTTTACCCTTAAACTTGACAAAAGCTTTTAAAATCCATTATCCAATCAGAAATAACTCAAATGCAGACTTTTTTAATAATAATAACATTACTACTTCCACGGAGTTTACCTATGGCATGACATTTTCCTCAGCTGATCATTCTCAAGAGCCCTTACTTTCAGCCAGCACTAGCCAAGCTACTACAAAAGCTAGAGCTCAAATTTCCACATTTTATGAAAAACAAGAAATTAATTTTGATGTTAATTCGGACTTTGCAGAAAATGTGGGATCTTCCTCGAAGGAATTGATAATGGAAGATGAGGGTTTCGAGTTGAGTGATTTAGATCAGGCGGAGCCAGATAGTGAAACTGAAGGCACTTTGGAAGTGGCCAGTGATGATGATACCAATCATTTTCTTGAAGGTGTGGTAGATGCCGCCAATTCGGAGGAGACTTACGATTGGGATGAAATATCGCGTAGTAATCGTCGTGATTTAATGCATGGCCGCGATGTTGTTACAAAGTTTTTGCAAATCGTTGAAACGCAACATTCGCTAGGTGCGAATTGTGAAGCCGGCACTTCCTTAAATTTAGGCGAGGGCGTAGTGGATCGTTACGCGCAAGATCGATTTCGTGTGGAAGCTGAGGTGGCGGTCAATCGTGCTAACATGCTAACGAGGTAAGTGATTTTTTTTCAACTGTAAGATATTCCAGAATTTTCTGTTTTTCATGTGAAATTAAAATGTTTAGAATTGTCATGGGATTGTTGTTATTAAATTATCAATAACAATCCCTTTTATTTAGTAGAAAATTGCAGCAAATCAAACCGGGCCCAACAGCTCATCGACAAATTTGTAACATCCCAGCAAAAAATTACACATTACCATTAGAACTACTTGCCATATAATGACTTATTTTTCTGATTGCCAATTTTCATTACTCGCTTACAAATCACATTACCTAAAATTTAAAAAAATTACGTGCAAGTTGCTAAATGAAGAGAATAATTTTTTTTAGACGAAATAGATTTCGTGAAATATTGACAAATAAAAAAAAATGTAAGTACTTCTCAAGAATCGATTATTTTAGTCTCACGCCTTGTTAAAATTATTAAGTTGGTAATCCAGTAGGGAAGTGCTTCCACCAAAAATGCTTAATTCCAAACTCGATTACCTTTTTTGAAATTTTTTGCTGGCATAATAGGATTTAAAAAGAATAAAAATTTGAAACGTATATCAGTTAATGAAGATATATTTGAAGATAATTTACTAGTATTACATGAACTAAAGGATCACTCTGCATACATCTACTCTATTTCTGCGCCACTAAGAAGATATTCTTCAGTTTCAAATTATATTGATTCTGGTGTTGGCGAAGTTTCTCATATAGATGTTTTTTCTGGCAATTTTTCTTCAACGAACACACAAAATTGTGAAGGTTTTTCAACATTAAACGATATATTTTCTCATTCTAAACTAATTAAAAATAAAAAATCTTATGGCCTAGACAGTATTTCTAACTTTCTTATAAAACAACTCCCTGTAAAAGCTTTAGAGTATCTTTTGATTGTTTTCAATAATTTTTTGAATAACTGCTATTTTCCAGATGCATGGAAAATTTCTAAGATTATTCCTATACAAAAAAAAACCAAATAATATTGATATAAATAATTTACGGCCAATTTCTGTGCTTTCAAACTTGGGAAAACTTTTCGAAAGAATAATTAGGGAGAAAATGGATAATGAACTTAATGATTCATATATACCAAACTCCCAGTTCGGCTACAAAAAAGGTCATTCTACTCTAGATGCCTTATTGAGGTTTCATAATGATGTAGTCTCTAATCTTCGTAAAAGCTGCTTGCTGCACAGTAGCGGTTTCTCTAGATGTCGAAAAGGCTTTCGATCACGCATTTCATGATGGTATTCTTTTTAAGTTGATTGAAATTGGATTTAGTGCAACCACTGTTAGACTTTTCCAAAGCTTTTTCTATAATAGAAAATTTTGCGTGCAATTTGGCAAAGATTTTTCGGATATGGGAAATGTTTATTGTGGTGTACCACAAGGTTAAATTTTGGCTCCTCATCTTTACAATATCTTTATGTATGACATTCCACACATTTTTCCCAACTCAAATGGCTTACTTTATGCTGATGATTCTCTTATCCACTCTCATAGTGAATCCCCCACGATTGCTTTAAGACAAGTTTCATTGCATCTTCAACTAAAAAATGTTAAAATTAATGTTTCTAAATGTAAAGCGATTTGTATACGGAATGCTTCGGAAAAATGTAAATATACTATTGTTCCAGAAAGTAAAAGACTTACGCTTTTCCTTCATGGAATAGAGATACCCTTCGTAGATAATCTTAAATATTTTGGAATTAATTTTAATAATATTTTCAAATTTAATGGACATGCAAGAATATTTTTAAAGAAAGCATTCAAGATATTGGGTGCTTTTCCAAGAATTTTTTATAATAAAACACAGAGAAAAAACTACCTCATAGAATCAATAAGATTTTCTCTATGACACGTTTTTAGGCTAAGGGGTATCCCAGCAGAAAGAAGCGAAGATTTTTTCATAGAGATTCCTTATTGTTTTATGTGGTAAATCTTATTAATTTTATCAAGAAGAAAACCACATAAAATCAAGAAGAAATCTTATTATTCCCAACTTTTTTTACTCAATTTCCGTTATTTTTGGCACCAAAAAAACAATCTATAGAGAAAAACTTCTTGATTCTATGTATTAGGTTTTCTTATAAATTGTAAACTATATGGATTTCTTATTGATTTTATTAGGTTGCCTTATTGATTTTTTTTAAAAGGTTTTCTTCTTGATTTTATTATGCTATCTTATTGATTTTTTCAATAAGGTTTTCTTCTTGATTTTATTAGGTTCCTATATGATTATGTGTAAAGCATCTTATTGATTTTTTTAATAGGGAAATCTTCTTGATTTTATGAGGTGTCTTGTTATTTCATATCTATAAATAGATACAGAAATTTTTTTTTTCATGATCTTTTTCGTTTTTGTATAAACATGTTTGCAAAATTATTTCAATGGTTGTTCAGACTGATTGTTAGCATATTGGTTATAGTGTTTGTTTATCAGTCAGAAGTTTGCTGGTTCAATACTTGTCTCCTTTCAAGTAATAATGTGTATGTATGGTGAGTTAATTAATTAAAAATACAATATAATATGTATGTATCTATGTCAGTATGTATAGTATGTATAGTATAAATAAATATCATCTACATATACTACATACATACATAAGTATATGGTATAGAATTTAAATGAAAATACATAAGCAAAGCACAAAGAATAAAGAAAGACATAATTTTTTTTATTTTATGAGGTCGCCTCATAAAATCAAGAAGAAAACCTTATTAAAAAAATCAATAAGATAACCTCATAAAAACTACAAGATTTCTTCTTGATTTTTTCAAAAAGGTTTTCTCTATGAAATTAATAAGATTGCTTTATTGAAAAGAAACCATAGAGATTTCTTATTAATTTTGTTCTATTTTATGAGGTATTTATTAGGCACTGTTTTCTCTGTGAAGCCTCTCGAAGAGAACTAAGCTACTTTTATACAAGACAAGTATCAGACCAATTTTCATATACGGGTTTGCAATGTGGTTTAGTGTCTCACCTACTGTTATTAAATAAATGGAAATATTTGAACGAAAAGTTTTACGGTTTTGTATTCAGAAAAACTTCGAATCATTAAATAGACGCTTTTCAAACCAGTTTATTTACTGCAATTCGAAAATAACTCCAATCGGTCTATATTTATCTGATATTATTAAGAAATTCATAAATAGACTAGAAATGCATGATAATTATCTTATGAGGGACATTTATAATGAAGAGAACGCTTTCACTTGGAGTAACACCAATTACCTCTCACCTATCGGTTTTTGTAATGAAGAACCTATTGATTTTAATATAAATTCCAACATACCACATCGCTTTTTTACGAAAAGTACACCTGGTACTCATAGAGGCTAGTATCTTTTTTGAGAATTCTATTTTTTACTTTTTTATATTTTTCTTTTAAGTTTTGTTTTTTAGACGTAAGTATATTCTAAAGGTAGAATTAGCCGAACGTCCACGTAAGCTAACGAAACAGCTGATCGTTTTTAATTGAAAACAATGCAAACGCTTACCGAAGTTTGCTGTAACGTTGACGGCACGTCTCAACCTGTATAAAATAGAATTTCCTAACGTTGTTAAGTGACGTTTGTAAGCCAGTGACGGTGTCATTGTAAGTTAAATGGAATAGGGGTATTTTGGCTCTGTTTTTTGGTACTTTTGTTAATAATATCTGTGTGAAAAAACATAAATATATAAATAAATATTTGGGAATGTACATATATACATACTTATGTACACAAATATATTCATGCATGTGTATGTATATGTACTTATATATAATAAAGAAATGCATAAATATGTATGAGCAAAATATAAATGTGATATGTATTAAAGGATTTAAATGGTATCAAAGCTTCTTATTGTGTATGCACACATGTAAAAATTATTTCATGTTGAATACATATCGTTGGTCACAAGTAGAAAGGCCCTAACTCAAATAATTGTAATTTCACAGGGGAAGATAAAAACATAATATTAAACAGCACAACTGCTTTGTTAAACTGCTTTTAAAAGTGTTATTTTTACGATATTGCAATAAATTTTTGTGACGAGGTGTACTTGTGTCCATCGATATGTATGTATGTATGAACATATTTATTTGTTATAAATGTATAATAGGCAGTATACAGTTTTAGTAGCGTTTACATATTTTAGGTACTTTTTCTTCGCTACATTCACCATTTGAACTTTTTTATTTCCCATCACTGTTTTGTGAACAGCTGTTCCTTTTTAATATTAAAACAACAAAACGAAGTAAAGCATACGCACGTTTTTAAATGTTCTATAAGTGCACCAACGTGCTAACAGTACAGTACGGTACGGTACAGCAACAGCAACGTTCGGCTGACCCAGCCTTAAGAGTTCTCCTCTTATGTTATGTTAGCCCCGGGAGCAAGGGCATGTCGTCATATATCTAATTTTATTAACATTTTATTATTCTTATCTCATTATTGTTAAAGCTTGCTGCTGTGAAAATTTATAGTTTTTAAGATAATACCTTATAGTCTTAAGTAAACTTTATATCATTAACTTTAAAAACTTTCATTGTCAAAACAAGGCTCAATAAATTTTTACTTTACTTTACTTTAACAATTCTATGGTAATACGAAATTTTTGAATTTCACTTGGACTACAGAATATAATTGATTATAAAGATTTTTATTAAAAAAAGATAAAATTTATATAAAATAATGCCTTTTATTTCTAACCATACAGATATCTGTCGAGTAAGTTAAATTTTATAAGGCAAACCTGTCGGTAAAACCTTAGGTAAATTATCTTTATGGGCATAATATGCAAACTTTAACAGTCCTAGGTATAACGAAAAATTTTAATGAAGTTAACGTAAAGCTTATGTGGTGTATAACCTCTCACTAATATTTTATTATACATTCCAGCAATCCAATACGTAAAAACTTTTATTGCGGCAATAATCGATATCATATTGCGAAAGATTTTTCCCTCGGGAAGAAACGCATCACGATGGCAATACCTCTAAATATGAAAGCGATTCATCTACATGTTGAACTTGCAATCTCCCCAGTTAACCACTAATAAGATATCGCCAAAAATATCATATGTAGATTATTTTAAATTAGTAGACCTAGCTTGTCTCTTATGTGTTTACACTTCTCCAAAGGACTTGGAACAATTTTCCATCCTCTCGCGTCAAAATTAAAGAAAACCGCATTTGAAGCAAAATACAACACTCAGTACTCTACACTGAACCAAAGAGGTACATAAATTCAAAGAAAAAATTCTTTAATTCAACGAATTTATTCCTTATTTTTCACTTAAGGAACGTGTTCATTGAATTCAACGTATGCCAATTATTGTCTTGTTGAATTTAAAATACCAGTTCGTTGAAGTTAAAAATCTATACGTTGAAATCTTACGTAAATTCATTAAACCTACATATATTTATACTTTGAATTTAATGAAATAGTTCCTTGAATTTAAGGAACCTATTCCTTGACCCAATGAACGCAGTCATTGATTTTTATGAATATATTCCTTGAATCAATGCACCTATACATTCAAAATTTCACTTTAATGAATATAATAATAGACAAGTTCATATTAAATTGAGTATTTTTTTTTAATTCATATAATAAGAAATAATTTACATATTTATTATATATATGTAAGCATGTATTTCTTTATGTAGAATGCATTCTGTGGTGTCTCTTAAAAGAGTCAGAGTTGGTCATGTTATTAGCAACTCTTGGATTAACTCTGATGATGTACAGTATAGCCTGTCACTTCGTGATATTGCGTTTCGTTGCTATGTGATAGATAGGACTGATGGATTGTGGAAGGTTTTCTGCCGTCTAAGAAATCGTTCTAAGACAGTTATGCGAAATGCTAAGCGCAGGGCACATTTTGAAAAGTTTCTCGGTATGTCTTCTAAGCAAGTATGGGGTATGCTTTCAGTTAATGGGTTGGATGAATCTAAGGATTATGAGTTAGATGGTGTTGATGTTGAAGGTTTGAATGAGTACTTTGCTTCGAATCAAAATGATGATTCTGTGGACAGTTTTCCTCCTAATGAGGACTCGGATGTGGGAAGGTTTTCTTTTTGTGCAGTTGATCTTGGGGAGTTATCTGAAGCTTTAATGTCTGTTAAATCGAATGCTGTGGGTTGTGATGGAATCGCTGTCAAATACTTGAAATTAGTTTTTCCGATTATTGGTAAGTTTGTTCTGCATTTGGTAAATAGCATCATTGTTAGTCCTACATTCCCTGAAGGTTGGAAGCTGGCAAAGATTTTCCCTATTAGAAAGACAGGTTCGTCTACTGACATGGATAACTTGCGGCCTATATCGATCCTTCCAACTCTTTTTAAAGTTGTTGAGATCTTGCTTAAGAAGCAGCTTATTACTTATATTGAAGAAAAATCACTCTTAAGTGATTCGCAATATGGCTTTAGATGTGGTAGAAGCACAACATCGCTCCTTTTAGGACTTACTGATAAGGCTCGTCAATTGGTCAGTGAAGGTCGAGTGTGTGTATTGTTGGCTATTGATCTCACCAAGGCTTTTGACAAGGTGGATCATGGAACTTTAATTAAAAAGCTTTTTTGTAATTTTGGCTTGTCGAGGATGGCATGTAGGCTTATTACCTCCTTCCTTAGTAAAAGGAGTCAGTATGTTGCTGTCGGTAATAGCTTTTCAGAAGTTTTGCCTGTGAGAAGTGGAGTGCCACAAGGCTCGGTTTTTGGGCCGCTCCTTTTTGATATGTATATTAATGATATATTTGGTTGCATAAATTTTCCTATGTGTTTCTCTTTTGCGTACGCAGATGATTTGTTTTTCTTATTTAGTGGGGAGAGACAATTTGCTGATGCTTTTCAAGAAGTTGTGAACTATAGTATTTCCAATATCACTGATTGGATGAGTGACAATAAACTTTTCATTAATGCTAGGAAGACAAAGGCTATGTTTTTTGAGGCTCCACTCTTAGAATTGAGACTATACTTGGATGATATTGAAATTGATTTGGTTGACAAATTTTATTGTTTGGGTTTATGGATTGATAGTAGGCTTAATTTTGATAGGCATATTAGTCATGTAATTTCTAAGGTAAATTACTCTCTAAGACGCTTATATAGTATCAATCTCGCTCTTCCGATGCACATAAAATCAATGCTTATCCACACTATGGTTATGCCGATTTTTCTTTATGGACTCGAAGAGTATAGTGGTACTTTCGGAGTTGGAATTAGGAGGCTTGTTGTGCTTTTTAACAGGGCTATGCGTTATCTATACTCTCTTAATATTCGATGTCATATTTCTGAGTATGTTATTAGGTTTTTGGGGTGTACTTTTCGCAACTTTGTAACAGCAAGAGTCTTGCTGTTCTTTTATAAAATATTTAAAAATGGAATGCTGTCTTTTTTTATTTAGTCGATCAACTCGTAATTGTCAGATTCTTATACCAAGATTAACTTCTATCTTGGAGAGATCTTTTCACGTTAGGGTGGCTCATATTTGTAATGTATTACCGAAGCCTTTAAAGACTTTTCATTTATCCTATTTTGTTTATAGAAGCAAGATAATTGAATTTCTCCTGGTAAACTAGTTCTGATTTTTTGTGTATTATTACTGTTGCATTTCACTTTAGGATGGCTTTGATTCGCCTTATCTACAATTTTTATTCGTTTACTTTTC
Source organism: Tachina grossa (assembly GCA_949987645.1). Classification (NCBI taxonomy): domain Eukaryota; kingdom Metazoa; phylum Arthropoda; class Insecta; order Diptera; family Tachinidae; genus Tachina; species Tachina grossa. The sequence continues at coordinate 43,126,965 of OX465278.1, read as the reverse complement.
AACATTTCATTGCCCTTCAAATAACACCTTTTTGGTATTGATTGGTTGAAATTTATTTTGTCTAATTGGACTTATATACATATATGATTTTTTCTTGCATACATTCTGACATTTATATGTCTTTTATTAATTTTATATTTTTAAATATTATACTAAATGATATTTTTCTTCATATTTACCTAATGTTATATATTATTTTGTTTCTAAAATCTACTGTTGCTTTACATTTATATATATACATACAGAGATACATTTTTGTTAATGTTTTCTTTTTTCAGTAGAATTATTAACCATATATATAATATAATTCTTAATTCTTAATAATAAAAAAAAATTATAAAAGTTCAGGCAGATATATACATATGTACATACATACATACATACACACACATATGTAAGTATGTATGTAACATTATCAAAAAAAAAAAAAAAAAAAAAAAAAAAAAAAAAAAAAATTGGTTATGATAGTGTCATAGTCTACTAAATTATTACTGCCTTATTTATAAAAATTATTAAAGCTTAATAAAGGGTTAATATGGAAACCTGTTTTATAAACCCTTTATAAAGCCTTAATAATTTTCAGAAATTAGACTGTTAATTAATAATTCATGTATAAATTTTAAAATGCAGATTCGGAACCAAAGCAGAGGTAGCATTAGAAGCCTCAGATATGACAGAGGAATTCAATAGCACTTGCCAGGCTAAATTAGTTTAAAATAAAACAAACTTAAATTTTTAGATGCTCTCCGACTTATCCAAATTGTTCAACATTTCTATCAAAGCTTTATCTTTGATGTTGTTCTCTTCGCGAATCGTTCCGGCCAGGTAAAGAAAACTCCTTAACGTTTCCCAAAAACAACGCCAAAGTCTTTGTCAATCTGAAATATAGTTAAAAATATTTCTTTTTTGCAATAAATACTAAAGTATAAAACAGTAAAGATTTATATACTCACATATCGAAACCTACTCGGTTTCTTATACTGTGACGACCAAAGTCGCATGCTTGTTTTGGCTCACAAAGCACTGAAGCTATTTAGTTATTTTTTCATTATTTTTATAATTATTTACATTAGTACCTCATGCGGTAATAAGCAGAGAATAGTCTGTTTAGTTAATAAGAAAGTTTAAATTAATTGCCTATTAGACCAACGATGTAATTGACACTTTTAACCCACCGTGGTACTTTCATGTAATTTAAGTTTGACTGCCCATCACCAGTGTAGCCAAAATGTTGTAGGCATTTCCCGCCATATAGCCCCTGAAAACTAGAGATGTGCAAATGTCGTGATTTTATAGTGTCACGCGTGAGTCACGCGTGATTCACATGATTCCTGATCAAATATTATAACTAATCACGCGTGAGTGCGTGAGCGTGATTGGAAAAAATTTACTTGTGCGTGATCGTGCGTGAACTTTTTTTAATAATCACGCACGAACTCTCACGCTCTCACGAGATAACATTCCTGCATAGGTACATATGTAACTGTATTCAATCATTTGAAATAAATTATTTTATAATAATAAATGCATATATGTATGTATAGTAGTAGTATGAGCTTATAAACATAATGAATACCGCCAAACAAAATGTTTCGACTTTTTCTGAATTCAGACTTGTCGTACCGAATTCGTTAAAACATTTCGGTAGTTTCTCTGAAAAATTTTTTTTAAACATTACAACCAAGGTGTATCTTCTAACTAGGTAGCAGCGCTACTTCAGCTGATAATTTTTTGCTCCATGTGCTTTGTAGCTGAAGAATGTCAAAAACTTCGATTTTGTTTTGGTTTTAATACAATTATTTTTGAGCTTTTGACATTCTTCGGTTCTTTACACAGCTATGGTTGCCGTATTTTTGTATAACAAATCCTTACGCAGTCACCTGTATAATTGCATAATGATTAAAACTTTGATTTTTGAGTACATAAGTAAAAGTCTGTGAAAAATTTTTTTAAATAAATATGTATATGTTGATAAAAAAAGGATTGTAACAAATATAAAAAAACGTGCTGTTATTTCGACAATAGCAGCGGTGAAGCGGTACTCTGCTATAAAAGCAAAAAGAAATCGTAAATACATGTCGTTAGGAATTCGTACCGACTTATCGTAACGAATTCGTACCGACATATCTTTACGAAGTCGTGTCAACCATTTCACACAAAAATTGTTACGATTTCGGTAATATTTCGGTGCCAAAATCGGAAGATTTTGTCGACCAATCGTTACGAATTCTTTACGAATTCGGAGCATTTTGTTTTGCATACATACACCTTTGTAAGTATGTATGTATGTTTCTTAGATACCCTGTAGGAAGTATCTATTGAGAAACACTACTGATTCGACAGTGCCTTTGTCAACAATACTACTGTCGAATTGTACCGCAGAAAATGTTTTTTGCCTTAGGGGCCGTCCATATATTACGTAACGCTGTAGGGGGGAGGGGTTGGTTTCGAGTTTTGTTATGATTTGTTATGGTGGAGGTGGGGGGAGTCTTTGAAAATGTTACGTAACAGAAAAAATTTTAGTAATTTGTATGTTTTCTCATTTAATATGCTTTTCTAATTTATTTTATTATCATTTATTTAATTGATCATACGTCTTACCTTCACATTTATATTATGTATTTTTACATACATACATGTGCGGAATGTCAATTTTTGATATACGAGAATTCGAATTCGAATATTTAAAATGATATCCGCTAATACGAATATTTAAAACGATATTAAATTAACTTTGCTTTAATTTAATTTACATTGTAAATTTTACAAAAACAAGAGTATACATATATACATAGATATGTATATCGTCACCTAAAATCCAAAAGGCAGTAAGTACACTTTTTACTATTTTACAGGAGAAGCAAAAAACTTTTTTTTAGGAAAATATGTATTTTGGTTAATCACATCATAATCAATCAAAAAGTCTATTTTGAATTTTTTGGTTGTTACGGCCTTTCGGATTTTAGGTGACGATATGTAAGAACCTATTTTTCAACCTAAAAAACATGAAAATTATATTATAATAAACTTTTTCGTGAGCGTGCGTGATCGTGATAAGTTGTAAACCACTCGTGCGTGATTAAAAATTGTTTATTCGTGAGCGTGCGTGATCGTGAAAATTTTCAAAAACATTCGTGCGTGAAAGTGCGTGAGTAAAATATTTTTCTGCGTGAGCGTGCGTGTCGTGAGTCAGAAAACACTCACGTGCACATCTCTACTGAAAACCCTCTAAAAACCGCTACCTGAGTAAAAATAAACTCTAATAAAAACCGCTGAATATTTTACATATAAGCAATTTATGAGCAATTTTCATGAGTTTTTTAAATAAGCAATATATTTCTTGGTTTATTATTAAAAAACAGAAGGATAAATTTTATAAAATATACATATGCATACATATATGTCGGAATCTCATAAATAGTTCGCCAATATTTGTAAGCAAAACTCAGCGTACTCTTTGAATATTTTATTTCCTGCAGTGTTCCCATAATCGAACTTCGAACAAGAAAAAAGTTGGATCTAAGGGACTATTCCATCTTATAATATTAATATGTTTATGTTGATTCAGTATCTTTTCAATATTTTCTGCGATAGACCTTAATTATTCTAAACGTATGAAATATGTTGCAGTTTTCCTTGAAATATGAAGCTATTTATTTTTGTTAAAATTTCCTGACTTTCCGACTATCTGAAATAAAAAAAATAGTGTGGATAAAATAAACTCACTCTATGGCTCAATTCACATTTACTTGAAGTTGTATTTCAAAGGAAAATTTAAGAAAAGAAAAATAAAGTCTCTAATGAAAAACAAATTATTCAGAAAAATTTATTGTTTTGATAGTTTTTTTTTTATTTTTTTTCCTCAATACCACTGATCCAATCACCATTTACTCATTTGCTTTAATGCGAAAAGAAAGATTAGATTGGTTTTTAATATCATTTTAATCTTGAATTATTCATTATTCATTCAATTATTTATTATTTATTCATTAAAAATGAGATTTGTATACTTTTATATATATGTGACCTTCTCCGAAAAAAGGGACCTTGTGTGAAAATGAAGTTTTGAGAAAAACGCATTTAAGGTTTCATAACGCATTATCACTTTGAACACACCTTCAGTCGGGAGATGCGATTTGGTATGGTTAAATTTTTATCAGAAATCTAACTCATTTCATCTTATTCTACACTCTTTTAGGTACCAGAATCCACTCTTAAGTCCAAACCTGTTTTTTGACAAACTAGGTCCCTTTTCTCGGAGAAGATCACATATGTATTTATTTTTAACTTATTAAAATTTCACTTTGTACTATACCGCCAAAAAATGTAAATTTTTTATTTGCAAAAAAAAGTGACGTGAGTCGAAAAAACTAAGCATAAATACCAGGGTACGTGTTGCATAGCTGCGTTAAAAATAGCTTCTTTATAAGTCTCAGAAAAACGCTGAAAACCCTTCAACTAAGAAATTGTTCCGCTAAAAAACTCGGTGGCGGTTTTTTTAATAAACTTGCCGCTAATGACAATAAAATACAGTCATATATAGCAGGAAAACTGCCGTTTTGGCAACACTGTCCATCACTAATGATTATCACTATTTAAAGTGAGAACAAGAGATAATATGTATCGTAATTGTATGTGAGGTAGAAATCTACAGAAAATTGATTTCTACGTCAACTTCTCTCTTACATACATTCACACACATGTATAAAGCGAAGAAAAAGACAATAACACAGAACACATTCGCTCGCAACCTCACGTTTTTATTAAATGTAGAAACAGAATAAAGTCTGCAACTTCAGGAAAATAATCAAGCCCATAATAACATCGACGGCAGTAACTTCAAATGCTCTCTAATTTTTGTCTTATTTTCTTTTGTGCTTATTTTTCTTTGTAGTTTTGTTTACAAAATGTATGAAATTTATTGAAAGTATGGTAACATTTTTGTGAGAATGAACATTGATATGTAAGAGTATAAGAAAAAACGCTCTCAAAATAAAATAGATTCTATCTCACGACCGGTTTCTGCTGCTGTTTTTTTGTGTCAATTTGTATGGAAAATGTGTTGAAGCCGGTATTCTGTTTAATCATTAACTAACATCCAGAATCGAGAGATACGACACTTCAAAAGTAACAGGATACGATTCGAATAATTCTACCATTAGTCACCACACCATATTTTCAACACACACTCTTGTTAGCTTGTGTGATTTTAGTATTGATATGCATGGTAAGTATAACAGGCGATTCAATAAAGAACAATTTTGAGTTTTGCTTGCAGCGCTCGCTACGGTAAGACAGATATCGGAGGAAGGTTACTTATCTAATATTGTCTTCCTATAGCCTCATTGGAGCAAGACTAGGTATTGGAATTTGGTTACAATTCCAATACCTACAACCTGCAGTAAACTCTCGTTACGGACTAGTATTAGGTGTGAAGAGAGGCTATCTTGGCACACGCCTCCAAGGTGAATCTCGGCACTGGTTCCACGACGAATCCATGCACTAATAGTTTAGGGGCCCTCTGCCATTGTTCCAGTTGTTTAATTTGATTTTGAGTTAAAGTACAATCCAACAGAATTTTGTAAACGCTCGTAAGTAATAGAATTTTAGTTTTCTTTTAAGTAAATTTCATTTAGCGATAGAATTTTAGTTTTTTTTTATAAATAAAGTGAATTTTTATAACGTAGAGGAAATCAGATCAGTCTTTTATTTACTTCACACACGATCCTGGACTCTGCTGATCTTACCACAGCTAAGAGCGGAATCGTGTCGTTACAATACTCGGGCCATCTTTTAAAAACTTCGGCTAATCTGGAAGCTTGGTTTACTTCATTAATTGTAAAATTACTGTATGCCTGCCAAGTGCTATTGAATTCCTCTGTCATATCTGAGGCTTCTAATGCAACCTCTGCTTTGGTGCCGAATCTTTAAAATTAACATACATAAACATGTATAAAATTATACTATATAAATAGCATATAAAATAATTACTTACATAAAACTTGAGCATTCGAACCAATAATTTCAGGTGTAGAAGTTCCTGATATACGGGATATTATACAACTATATTTCTTTTTTTGATATACGGGATATTATACAACTATATTTCTTTTTGCAATTAAAATTAATTATAACCACTTCTTATTATTAACTTACTTTTTGGCACTTTTTTATTTTAAACTTTCTTCTTTAATTTGCACACAAACTTATTTGTTAAACGAAGAACAACAACTGCTCTTTGCTCTTTGTTTATTTTTTCTTTTCATTATGTTTTTCCACGTTATAAAAAAAGGAACTAGTACCTTGAATTGAACCAAGTAAAACAAAAATTCAAATGGTGGTTCCTTGAATTAAAGTACTCGTTCATTGAATAAAACATCTTCTTCTTGCTCTTGAAGTCAAATTCAACGTACATTGCTTAAAATCAATGAACAGGTTCCTTGAATCAAGTTACACTTTCTTGAAATTTACTAAACTTTTTTCTTTTATTTATATAAGAAAGAACGTGTTCCTATTAAATCAATAAACTAGTTCGTTGTTAAATTCAACGAATAATATCAAGGAGTGGCTTCAACGTTCAGTTCATATCTACATAAAATTTTACGTTGAATTTCAAGGAATATTTTTTTGAAACAACGTTTAATATGAACGTTGAATTTCAATGAATGCGAGTTCGTTGAGTTTATGTAAAACTGCCCAGCAAAAAATTACACATTACCATTAGAACTACTTGCCATATAATGACTTACTTTTCTGATTGCCAATTTTCATTACTCGCTTACAAATCACATTACCTAAAATTTAAAAAAATTACGTGCAAGTTGCTAAATGAAGAGAATGATTTTTTTAGACGAAATAGATTACGTGAAATGTTGACAAATAAAAAAAATGTAAGTACTTCTCAAGAATCGATTATTTTAGTCTCACGCCTTGTTAAAATTATTATGTTGGTAATCCAGTAGGGAAGTGCTTCCACCAAAAATGCTTAATTCCAAACTCGATTACCCTTTTTGAAATTTTTTGCTGGGTGTTTTTTCAGTGTATGAGAATAACTTAAAAATATAAAATTACCTTAAGCTTGTTTGGCAATTTACGACATTTGCATTAAAATTTTTCTCTTTTTCATAAAAAAGTTCATCCATAATTTTTCAGCTTACCTATAAAAAGAAAAAAAGAAGAAATTACTTTGATTATTATCTGCTAGATAAAAATTTGGGGATATTCATAAACTATTGTCTCAGAAGATATCATTTCTTTTTTTTTGCAGGGATGGGACTGTAAGTTTCTATTTTAATTATTATCCTTAAGAAAACAAGGGAATTTGCTATAATTTTTTCAATTGACAGCTCCATTCATGAAATATTTAATTATAAGACAAACATTAGCAGAAATTCTACAGCTTCATAATCAACGTTTTATGTGTTTGGTCTACAATGTGTTATGTCAAAATATCTTAAAATTGTCTTATAACCTTAAACAAATTTAGAGCATTAACTTTACTTAAGGTCACCTTATATAAATGCTGATAATCAAAAGCAATTATATAAAAACTTTTTGTTTAATAATCTAAAGGATTAACTCTTATAAAACTTTATACACATATGGGGTATTCACACGGTAGTGTTAAAGTCATAACGTCATAATGTTCTAAACTTTTAAGCTAGTTTAAAATGCGACTGCTGTGAGCAACCCCTCATATTTTAGTATGTTAGTTGAAACATAAACAATATGATACAAAACAAATGAGAAAAAATATTACAAAAATTAAATAATATTTGGTACGAATATGCAAAATTATGAGAAAATTATTTAACGGCTTCTATCTGTTTCCGATAATTATTTGCGATTTTTGCAATATGTAGAAAAAATTTTTTTTCGAGCATTTGACTTTTTAAAATTTTAAGGCTTTGGAATTTATTTGCAAATTTTCTTAAGTTTTGCGATCAGGTAATTTTTGATAAAGCTTATTGCTGTTGTGTGTAATTTTAACAAAATAGGATTGAATCAAGCCACATCATTGTGTGATTGAATTATTTTTGTTGTTGCAGTTTTTGCCTTTTTTACACATTTGACGACTTTTATTTTATATCACACTTTGCTATCATTTTAGTATTGGCAAGTTTTTGCAAATTTTCATTTACGCGAATTTTTCCGATTTTTTGGAATTTCTTATATCTTTAAGTATTTATGTGTTATTTTAGGGCTTGCCTTTTTACCATTTTATCGATTTTTAATACATCTATCTATTTGTGCGAATTTTCATAATTTTGCCAATTTTCTGCGATTTTTGGAATTTCTTAGATCTTTAGGTATTTCAAAGTAATTTTGGAGCTTGTTTACAATTTTTGCAATTGGTTGCAAATTTTTGCAATAAAAGTGATTGTTCCCAATTCTTTGTTTTTTTTAAACAGTTTTAAACTTTTTTTTTATTAAGTATCAGACTTTAATATATTTTTGATATCACCAAGTTTTTGCGAATTTTCGTAATTGCGGATTTTTAAAAGTTTTCTGCATTCCCTACAATTTAAGCATTTTTTTTTAAATAAATTTTAGGATTTTTTATAATAAAAAATTATTCGCGAATTTTCGCAAATTTTTTGCACGTGAGATAATTATTGGTTCATAAAATCTAATGAGTTTGCTCGTTTACAGTTTTTGAGGCTTTGGAAATTTTTAGAAGATATTCGCATTTTTGCAAGTTTTCGAGATTTATATGCTGTAAGTCTATACTCGAGTTGTTACTTTTTATTGCGGTCTATATGATTAGCTTTGGGATATTGTTTATATTATTTTAATCCCTTGCGAATTTTTATATTTTTTGCAATATATAATGATTTGAGTAGAAATCTGCTTAAGAAAAACGCCACGTATTTAAACGTAAATGGACATTTTGTCGAAAAAGAAAACTAGAAAGCAAAATAATTAGTTATGACAGTAACAAATACATAGAGTGAAGAAATGTATTAATATAGTACTCCTTTTATATGAAAGAAAATAAAAATAGTTTTAAACTGGTTTAAAATGTTAGGACTTTATGACTTTATGACTTTATGACACTTAGGACACCCTTGTGAATACCCCAATAATGTAATTAAGCCATTACAAAGAGTCGTTATAATATGTATGTCTTTAATTAATATTACCTACCAGCAACGTAAAAATATGCTGTTTCTGGCAGAAACTCTTATTGAGTTAATTTTGAGTTGTTGTCGTTAATCTAGTTCGCTAACAGCAACAACACTCTGTCATTGGCCTTTTAATCAACGTCACTTTTCTAATTACACAAGAGTTGTTATTTTTAGAGGTATAAATTAAATTTAAATAAAAAACTATAGAAAGTATAAGGTTAGGAAGGGTAGTATTGTAACACTATAAATTTAATACACCGCATTGACACCAGAGGTGCTGCAACACTGACTTGTTCAATAACGTGCAAAAAACAGGATTGCAAAAGAATAAAGCTATACTCTAGCTCTTCCTTGACTACAACTTTCCTAAAGAAGGTAACACCTAGTAATAGTAGTAGGCAATAATTGCCTGAATGTTACGTCTATTACAAAAACAAAATTCGACCCTAGATCGATGTTAAGTGATCAAAGTGGCCAATTTAAATCAGTTGTGTTAAGACGATGTTTTCGCGATATATATTGTTCAGATATTAATCTAATCATAATAAAATGATAAATCGAAGAAATTACAATACAAATAACAACTAAATGAAAATCATTCAGAGTATATCCAATTTAAAATTTTATACATCTAAAATAAACACCCTTTACTTTTGCTAAGCTATAAGACTCTCAACTGTAATAATCCATCACATCCATATATGGAACTAAACTAAACTAAACGAAACCAATAAGTGAATTATTATATCATTAAACTATAAACGTATATATGTATAAGAATACTGCACAATCCTTAAAAAAATAACTCGATATATCTGCTTTGATTTACTGTTGTTTTATTTTTTTTTTGTTTTGATACTTCACTTGTTTTGAAAAAAAGCAATGTGAGTCCGATCACAGAGGAGATGTGTAAACATCTAGTAATGAAAATTTTTATTTAAGTTGGAAGTACTTATGCTTTTAGTATCTTTTTTTAAATTAATTAATTAAAAGTGTCAAAACTTTCAATATTGTAAATACTATGAATTTGTTGGTTTTTGTTTGTTTTATTAAACTTATTTGGTTAGTAAATGGGCACACTGCAGTATATGTATATGTACTGCATTCAAAATTGCAGTAAGCAGTAAATTTACTGATTACTAAAAAAATTCATTAAATGTTTACTGCTAATAAAATTTAATTTGCATTACTAGTAAAATCGTAGTGCCGTAGCAAGTGACAAACTTTTTTTTCAAATTTTGAAACTTTTGTATGAAAAACATTTAGCCACTTGGTAGAATTTCATTATGAATACGGGCATTACTGATTACTGAAAATTCAATGCACCTCATCATATAACAAATCATTTAGGCAATTTATAAAAATTGTAGAAAAAAATTTTAGTAATCAGTAAAATTTTACTTGTTAAACATTTTTTATTGTTTTTACTGAAACTTTAGTGGTACTGCAGTGCTCATCTATGGTAAATGCCTTTAGTTTTACTTTTTAATTTTTAATTCCTGTTGTTCATCGTTTAGTTGTTGCTGTTCTTGTTGTTGTGTACGCATTGCAATTAAAATAAATTCAATAAAGTGCGACTTTGACTCGCGCACATTCGGTTTTGATCATTTTTTTTTTTGATTTAACTTTCTTAATTTTTTAAGTTTTTTCAGTTTAAACGATTTTTTTTCAGTTTTATCGCTTTTTTCTCGCTTTGGCGTTTTTTATTTCTCTTTTTGGGTTTTTTTAATTTTCGCAATTTTTTTTCATTTTGGCGATTTTTTCATTTTGACGACCTTTTTCTGTTTTTTGGGGTTTTTTTCATTTTTGGCGATTTTTTCTGTTTTTGGGGTTTTTTTATTTAGGCGATTTTTTCATTTTGGCGATTTTTTCATATTGGCGATTTTTTTGTTTAAGGTTTTTTTAATTTTGGCGATTTTTGCGGTTTTTCGCGATTTATTTCAGTCCTAGAGATTTTTTTTAATTTGGTGCATTTTTTCGTTTTGGCGATTTTTTTATATTTGGCGATTTTATATTTTTTTGATTTTTTAGTTTTACCGTTTTTGAAAATTTCAAGATACAGCAAGTTGTCAAAATTACAAAGTCAAAATTGCATTAACTGATGGAACACCCATTGATTTAATTTTTTTAAATTTAGTGTTAATTGTTGTAGTCTGTATAAAAATACACTAACTTTTAAAACTTCAAGTGTATATATGTACATACAATTGTATGTATATTACATGGGATTTTAACATTTTTCGTTGCTCGTTTTGGAACACCCTTTAGTTTTTAACTGTCATGTATTTGTTGTTGTAGTGGCTAAATGTCTACATATTGTGTCCCAATTTCAAGTCCGTAGCTCTTACGGTTCATTTTCCCCTTTGGTGTACGGAAATATACAGAAAAATAACCGGCGGCGGCGCACCGTCGGCTTCGAGCCGGTCGACTTGTTTCTCTGCTTGGTATTGCTTCTTTCAAACACTAATACACTCATACATAGCTCACACCGATTTGACAATGCAAAGCAAAAGCAAAAAGTAAAGAAATCTCAGCAAAGAGATCTCAGCAAAGAAATCAAAGTCAAAAGATTTTTACTCCCTAGCGTATAGATGTTTACACATCAAAACTGGCACTAACAACACCGTAGAGAAAAACTTTTGGAATGATGCTTGCTTTATTTTACAGAGGGCCATGTTTTGTTAGTTTTGTTTTGTTATTTATATTTACACTGAAACACACTGCTTGGAAGTAGTGTGAAATAGAATACAAGACTTTTAGAATATCTTGCGCAGGGCTTTAGTGTATGCATACGTATAATGAAAAATACGAGGGCAATACAAAAACTAAGTAAGATTTATTAAAAAACAATGCGTGAAAAACTTAACACAAATCCATAAAATAAAAATAATACTGAGTATTGTACGATTCCCCAAATCATTACCGAATGATTCTTTCACATATAAGATCAACATTAAAGAGCCTCATACGATTCTCAATATTCTTCAAAAAAGAGTTGTAATATAATCTCTAGATAAATCTCAAATGTCGACATCTACGACAAACAAATTTCTTGCAAACGTTATCTTTCAGTCTATGTTCTTCGAGGCTTCACTACAGTGAAATATTGGAAAAATTCCTCATGTCTTGAAAGCTTTTTCAAATGGCTTTATACAGGGCTATAGCTCACATACATAAAGTTAAAAATCTTAATTAACTTTTATTTAATTTCTAATTAATTTTTCAGCTTTATAAATTTTCATCCCTTATTTCTTTCATGAGAGATTCACGATAGCATTTTTCCCTTCGAGGGAAATGAAAGTTTCTCGCGAACAAAAGTTCCACTTGTTATTCATGATAGTGATGATTATTTTTTTTTAACTCATTGTGCTGATCTCTGAGTTTAAAATAACAATTTTAAGTATTTTGGCTTGTGTCATTCCTAATACGCACTAAGTTTATAAGAGAATTTGCGATTCTCCCAAGGATTTCGTTTTACTTGTACCAAATGTATTTTTGCTGGGATGTATAAATAAAACGCCCACACAAAAATTAAATCAGTGAATAACATTTTCCTTAAAAAGTTTAAATATATCCTTTCAGTAGCTTATGACATTATTTGTTGTGCCCTGAATAAAAAATATGAATTAGTAATTTATGATTGTTTTTTTTTCAACTTTTTTTTACCAACTCATAAAATATTAAGGAAAACTTTTTGCAAATAGCACGTGTGCATAAATTAGCCAGAGCTCCGTGGAAATCAATATGAACTGTGTTTGTATTATTTTTAAATTTTAGAAAACTACAGCTATAAGACTGTACAGTCTCTGATAACATATTTCTGCGTTCTACCTCGTTTTAATGCTTAAGTATGATTACGTTCATGTCAATAGCATTGTCTTTAATTTTTATGGCAAAACTTTGCTTTTTTTTTCCTAATTTATTCTATATTCAACACATTAACTCAATTAAGCTACAAAACAACTAACTTTGCAAAAAAAAAAAAAAAAAAAGTTAAATACATTTATATGTTTTATACAAAAAGTACAAATAAATACACATTAGTAGTAAAGTACAAAAAGTTTCCTAACAAAACATTAACACCACCCACCCACATAAATTTGTAAATACCCAGCAAACACCCAGCACCAGTGTAAGAGAACAAACAAAAGAATGCCCAAATGTTTACGGCTCTTTCGGTTGTGATTGCCCGAATTGCCGACTTACTGTAAATAAATATATTAACCTATGTGGGTCTAATATTCACATTGATTAAATTTAAAACCTTCATGATCGCTCAAACATCCGCCTGGTAGACAGTATTATGGTCAGGGGGTCGATTCTCGTTCTGTGAAACTATGAAATGAAAAGTTTTTTCACGATTTCATAGCATTTCTGATTACCGTTCAGTGAAAAATTAAAAAAATTTAAATACATTTTCATTATGAAAAAAAAGGGCGAATGGAACAAAACTTTTCACAGTTACATAACTCTGTCGATTCTCGTTTAGTGTAACTGTGAAAAAAAAAAACTTAAAAAACTTTTCATATGATAAATTATTTTACACAAAAAATATTTACGTGAAAAACAGTAGAGAAGCTAGAAAAAACACGCGCAACAGCGAAAATCAAATTTTTTGATTGTAAATTATTTAGAGGATGTCGGAATTATTAACAATAAGTCCGAAATTTAAGTACATAATCAAAAATAATCACCCTTATTCCAGTTGTCGACATCGACGTCACTTTAACACAATACGAAAAAATTGGGGCTTGTGTACTCGCTCTGAAGAACAATTTTGTGCAACTGACAATCTATTTTCCTTCCCTAAGGTCTAGAAAATAGTAGAAATCTGCCAACAGGAGTCAGTGGTTTTCGACAACGGGTACACAAGCCGATAACTGGAATAAGGGTGAATACCTTATGAATTATTTAGGGTTGGATGTCGAAATTGCAAGCGACAATTCCGAAATTCAGTTAATGAAAAAAATACAGTAACAGATGCGTCTGCAGACAGTGAGTGCAAAGTTCAGAGAAGAAACGTCCAGAGAGGTACATATAAGTAATGCCTTTGGGTCATGCTAAAATTTAAGATGATAGAATGTAGAAAATTATTTGCGCTGGTTTAAGATGTGCGCGGTAGCATTTAAAAAAGCAAATAATAACGTCTATGATGTCACAATGGGCGTCATTTCCATTTTGCAAAAATATAAGATTTTACGAGCATACCAAACAGTAGCTTCATAAGTTTTTAGCCTTCAAAGCTGTCGGCAGGACTAAAGGGGTTTCTCTCCTAAGTATTTGGAATAACGACTTTGCTGAGTAAATATTTTTGCGTATTTATCCTTCTGCAGAACTTAATGGCTGACAAAGCTTTTCTTCATTAAAGGCTACATGGAAAACAAAAAGAAAATCTTTACTCAGCACAGCCACTGTTCGATATTTAAGCTCGATAGGAGACGTGCACGGCACTATTCCTACAGAAGAAACGAATAATATCTCCTAGGGGTTGAAGTAAAGTTTGTCCTAAATTCTGCTTATGACGTGATTTGGAAAAAACGACGGACCTTGAAATTGGATGCGTAAATTTTACCCAATCTATAATGAAGAAGAGAAAAATATTAAGTTCAATTATGTAGCGATAAACTTTTAAACACTTTTACCTATGCTCATACCGAGTTCCTTGCAAGATGTACATAAATAATAATTAATATTATTTATTTACATGACATATTTCAGTAGCATAAAAACAAAAGTTTCATAGGCACAACGGAATAAAACAATGTTTTCATAATAGCAACGAGAATCGCATTTTATGTAATTGTGAAAATTATTATGAAAAATGGTTGTGAAAATGAAAATGAAGTTTTTTTTCATTTCACATTATCACAGAACCAGAATCGACCTGCAGGTAAGCGGAAGTAAATATCAGTCTCCGGTTCCTCTATGAAGAAACCTAGGCCAGTTCTTTCCCCTAGCTTAGAGCCATCAGTGTAGCAGCAACCTCCCACGGGTGTTTTTTCTAGGGATCGATGGACCCAGTAGTGTCTTTCTGGAATCAATGTCGTGCATTCTGTTATAAACCTAGTCTCACATACCCGGTCGGACATTTTCAAAGTCTGGCCATAAGCGTCCAGTGGCATCCATATGTTCTGATGGTGTGGCATGTCGTCTTGTCCGATCCATTCCCCCCATCACCTGTAGATGTTTTGTAGTAAGAGCTACTTCGTATCTAATACGAATGTTTATAGGTTGGACATAAAGAATAGTATCCAATGCCCTGCCGGATGTAGTTCTCATATCATTACTTATACCTAAGCAGCACATTCGTTGAACCTTCTCAAAAAATTCTAGTGTTGCCTTTCTGCCTGTTGACCGCCACCATACTACCGGTGCATATCAGGGAAAGCCAAAAAGTTACTTTTTGAATGCTCAACACATATCGATACTCCAACGACAATGAGTATGATAGCACATTCGCATCAACAAGCATGCTTACAACAAGGCATACATATCTATAGCTATCAACACAAATACGTGCGCATATCGATAGGTGCGGGTTCGATCAAACAAATGTGCTATAGATGTTCGTATCAATACATGTGCGCACAAGCATGTAATGACGAGTATAACTATATTAACTATGTTACCAAATATGTAAGTAAATAAAAAAAATCGTTGTGTATGAATTTAACAAATGCCTAATTTATATTATGCATTTTTTTCATGAAATCTATTTCACGAAACTTTTTCTATTTGGTAATTAATAGAGAAGACACGTAACATTAATTTCTGAAGCATTTTTTACAAATTTTTTGATCTAATTTGGTACTCCAGGAGCCTGTTTACAAATTAAAAAATTTTCATACAACCAATTTTATGAAAAAAAAAGAAATTCGTAAATACTAGGTGGGTTTCCTTAGCAAACTTCTATTAAAAAATTTACATGTATATTTCAAAAATTATGCAAACTCGCAAGGATTAAAACAATACAAAATCACCTAAAGCTGATTATATAAACCTCAAAAAAAAAGCAATAAGTCGAAAATTTGTTCCGCATATTAACCGCGAAAACTTGCAAAAATGCGAATATTATTTAAAAAAATTTCCAAAACCTAAAAAATGTGAACGAAAATACTCAGTAAATTTTAAAAATCAAAAACAATCTCAATTACAAAAAGTTGCAAAAATTCGCGAATAATTATTTAATTGAAAAAAGCCTTAAAATGTATTTAAAAAACACCAAAATTGTAACGAATGTCAAAAACTTAGAAAAATTTGCGACCATGTCGAAAATTAGTAAAAACTGGGTAGCATAAAAATAGATAAAAGATATCATAGTCTGATACTGGTTGAAAATCTTCAAAACTGCCAAAAAAAAAACAAATAATTGGGAACAATCACTTTTATTGCAAAAAAAAAAAAACATTTGCGATAAATATCCCTAAAATAACTTACAAATACTTAAAGATCTAAGGAATGCCGAAATGGCGAAAATTCGCTAACATCAAATAGATATGCAGATGGATTAAAAATCGGTAAAATGGTAAAAAAGCCAAGATTTGGCTAAAAAGTCAGTTTCATCGCGAAAATTGGCGACAAACAAACGCTAAAATTGTAAGGAATGCCATGGTTCAACCTTTCTTCCACTAATTCGGCTCTTAGCCCAGATCCAAAATGGAGCGTATTTCTATACCCGCGGTGAAATTACTCCCGTAAATATTTAATAGGACTTTTAGATCTAAGGACTGCGAAGAGTGTGTGTGTGGGTAAAACATTTTTATTGAATTTTATGTTAAAATAGTTTGAAAAGAATGTCATTGCCTCAACAACTACAAACTAGTATTTCTGGCAACACTTATCAAAAAATATTTAAAAAACCAAATGTGTTGCAAGTCATGGGTATGTCGACAGATATGCGTAGATATGCAGGATGTAACGAAGAAGGCGCATCGATACATACAAGTATGAAATAAAGTGCGCAGGGCTATACGCAAGTATGAGAATGAATAGATATCAACACGCACTAGCATAAAAAATGTTCGATATGCGCGGGAGTATCCAAAATTGTTTGTATGGATTGGCTTTCCCTGATGCATATGTTAGAACTCCTCTGATTACACTCCTACAGAGCCATTGTGTCACAATAGGGATAAGTCTCCATCTGGATCCATTGGCCCTTTTGCAGATACCAGCACGAGTTAGCCGTCGTGATAAAAAATACATTATTAGTGAATTTTCTGTACAACTGTTTTGTTTATACTCTTAAATAACTTTTGCCCTCCTTCTTGCCAAATGAACAAATAATAATTATGCGGAGGAGAGTCGGAAAATTAAAAAGTTGTTCCTTGTAGGGATTTACCCAAAACTTCCGAACACTCCTTATGCATAAAAATCGACCTAACCCTACACGGTGGGTCATGCTTTGGTTACATTATTTTAATTAAGTAATGCCCCTATCACGGTTTTCAACTTTTAAAATAGTTTGGTTGGGATTGACAAATTTGCATTGCCACTATCCACTAAATTAACAGTTGACTTTTCAGTTGTGTTTTGGTACTTTCATTTACAACTGTGCGTAAGTTTGGTTGAGAAAAACGTTGAGTATACACAACTGCTTTTTAGTAGTTGCTTCTGCGGTTGAGTTTTTTTAGTTACAGGTTGTTGCGATATAAAAAGCAGAAAAAGTGGAAGAATTGTAACTAGAAATATTAACAAATTTATTTTAACAGTTTCAGTATCGGCGGCATACCGAGCACATACAAAAATTTCTTTAAATATGGTTTTATGTGATCCAAAAAAATAACAAAACGTTTGTTTGTTCTGCCGGAAGTAACTAAAACAAAAACCTTAGAAAATTATTTTTTTTTTAAATTCGTTCCCTATTTTTATTATTCCTTACCTTGCATTGGGTAGTTCAAGAGGGTTGGAATCAGCACGAATTTTTCATCTGATACGTAGCACATCTATAATTGCGACTTCGTTTTTGTCGTCATAAAATAAATCTACACACACTTGTATCCATTTGATATGATTTCTTTGAACTAAAACACTCAAAACAATACTTCTTCTACAACTTTGTGCTTTTTTCGTGTCAAACTAAATATTTTAAGTTGGCAATGCGATGATAATTTGAACTAAAAAACAGTTATGGTTCATAATACTAAAACACAGTTTGGTCGTGTGTAAGTTTGGTCTACTCTTAGACGACCAAACTGAATTTACATACTCTTACAAATACAATTTGAAGCTGAAAAAAAGTCAGCCAATGTATTAATGGTAAAGTAAGAAAATAAAAAAACATGTTGATTATTGAGTTCTTGTTTTCAGCTTTGTTATTTGTTGTTGAGCTTCTCATTTATTTAAATGAAAGTTTAAAACATAATAATTCTAGTTGTTCTAAGAAACTTTGGGTAAAGGTTCCCTGATGATCTGCATTAGCAACAGTGAAATGCGCATAGGATCCAGCTAAACCCCTCAATGATCAATTTCAATGTATTTTTAATAAAAATAAAAAAAATATTTTACTTAACAAGTAAATTATTAATTTGGGATTATTAGTGCGTTTAAAAAATTTTAAACTTAAATTTTAACAATTCCCATAAAAAAAAAACACAAACTGAATTTAGTTGAGAACCGTAATAGGGGCATAAATTTTAATTTTAATTTTAATTTTTTTGGTCCATAAAAATCAAATTATGTAACCTGTCGGCAGTGACTTAAAAGAAATATCTCAGCCATCCATTTGTATGCAACCTAATGACAGCAAACTTAGTTCAATTCGGTTGTCATTTTGTCTGTTTGCTGGGCTTAGATGTATGCATACATACTTACATTCATACGCATATTTATTTTTAAAAATCTATGGGCAAATAAATTGATGTGGCTTATTTTTTTCTGCTGATAATATGTGACACATGTTACTCATATGTTAAGGAAACATGTGACACTCAGTAAAGCCAAATTATTTTCTATTACATACCGACATACATTAATTCATATATATATATATATATATTTTTTACATATATTGCAGATACTTGTGCCCGTGAAATATATTAAAGGTACTCAGGTTAATGTTTTAAAATATACTCGAAATATATCTTACATATATCCAACCGTTAAGGATTATTTTGTAACTTAAAAAAAAGCTGCTTATAAAAATAAATACAGGGTGGGCCAAAAGAAACCAAGGGGTGTAAAAGTTTAATAACTTTTTTGTTTATTAATTTTTTTTTATTTTTTCTTTCAGATTATATAGACAACACTTGGAGAATTTATAATGGAGAGATTCACAACTGAACAGGGAACCAGAACAATAGAATTTTATTATTTAAACCAGAGATCAATTATTTTAACGCAAAGAGCATATCGTCGACATTTTAACGTCAGAATTTCGCCCTCTGAAGCGATGATTCGTTGCTTAGTTAATCGTCATCACCAACATGGCAGCGTAAGAGATTTGCCTCGAACCGGTAGACCACGTTTAAGTCGCACTGCGGAAAATATTGAACGAGTACAGCAAAGTGTTAACGAAGCACCAGAAACATCTGGCAGAAGGCGTTCTGCTCAGCTAGAAATGTCTCGTACGTCACTACGGCGCATTTTAAAAAAAGATTTACAGTTATACCCATATAAGGTGCAATTGGTCCAAGAATTAAAACCCGCAGATCATCGGCAACGTCTAAATTTTGCAGTTAAATTTCAAGAGTTGGCCAGAAATGAAATCAACTTTATTGAAAATTTGATTATGAGTGATGAAGCTCATTTGCATTTCAAAGGCTTTGTTAATAAGCAGAACTGTAGGTTCTGGGGTTCTCAAAATCTAAGAGCCATTCATCAACGCCAATTGCACCCCATCAGGTGTACAGTATGGTGTGGGATCACATGTGAAAATGTCATTGGGCCCTACTTCTTCGAGAATGAAGATGGAAGTGCTGTAACCGTAAATGGAGAGCGGTATCGGTTTATGATAGAAAATTTTTTACGTCCTGCTCTTGAAAACAGACCTGGTATGTGGTTTCAGCAGGACGGAGCCACTGCCCATACTGCCCGAGACACAATGGCACTTTTAAGTCAAATTTTTGGAGAGCGAATAATTTCTCGAAATTCGGAAATTATTTGGCCAGCGCGATCGCCAGATTTGACAGCACCCGACTATTTTCTTTGGGGTTTTTTGAAGGAGCGAGTGTATGTGAACAAGCCAGAGACAATCCTTGAACTCAAGGCAAACATTGTTGCAGAAATTCGAACGCTACAGCCACAAGTTTTGAAAGATGTTATGGAAAATGCTCTAAAAAGAGCCCATCAGTGCGAAGCTGAAAACGGTGGTCATTTAAGAGACATCATTTTTCATACTTAGTGTAAAAAAATTTCCATTTTGTATATTATATAATCTGAAAGAAAAAATAAAAAAAAGTTAATAAACAAAAAAGTTATTAAACTTTTACACCCCTTGGTTTCTTTTGGCCCACCCTGTAAAACGCAGGAAACGGAAATACACGCTTGTTAGAACATTTTGTTTGTTGTTTGCCTATTGTTTTTACCATGAATTTTGCTACCTACACTCACTCGAGGGCACCTCAAAATAGAAACAACTTTTTTCCATATTCATTTCTAACTTTGCATTTGAGAAAATATATATAAAATTTAAGGCAGCTTGAGCAAATATATATTAAATAGTATATTTTACATGGAGTGCTACTTTAAGGTAATTAATTCGTCTCCTGATAGAAGCTTTACATATTTAAAATTATGAAATATTTCTAGTTGAATGAACTCTTCAGTGAATTATGAAATTTTATGTAAACAATCGTAAGCGTTCTTACTGTCACAAAAATTGAAAGTTAATCTAGTGCTTGGCTTCATTTTATTGATTTAATTTTTTTAACTTTGATTTTATTTAACATAATTTCATTTAACTTTTTTTTGTTTTTTTTTATAAGATTCAAATTTAACTTATTCTATTTTATGTATATTTTTTACTTTATTTTTTATTATAAGTGTTATAAGTTTGTAGTGTGTGTCTGTGTATCTGTGTATCTGTGTTTCTGTCCGTGTCCACGTACAGTCCAAACGGCTGGACCGATTTTCATTTAGTTTTTTCTGTTTGAAAGATGACTTGATCGAGAGGGTTCTTAGCTATGTTTGAAGAAAATCGGTCCAGCTGTTTAGAAGATATAACATTTTTTCTGAAAAATGTCGGTGGTTTTTAAAATTTTTAATTTTTGTTATTATTTAATTTATTTTATTTAATTTAATTTTTTTATTTTGTGTTATTTTATGTTATTTTATATTATATTATTTCATACCATTTATTTTATTTTGTTTAGTTTTATTTAATTTTATATTATTTTATCTAATTTTATATTATTTTATTTTATATTATATTTTTGTTTGTTTTAATCATAGCTGTTAACTAATGATTAGTAATCGTAATGATTACTAATTTGATTACTTTTTTTTTTAAGGTAAAGTAATGATTAAATTACGATTATATTCAGTTTCGTACTTAGTAACCGTGATTACAATTACTAATAATGGAAAAGTAATCGGAATTACTTGAAATTACTACAAAATAATCAAAAAGAATCAAAAGTATAAAAAAAATAATGCAATTACTTCTAAGGATTACTTTTAATTTGTTTTTGATTATTTATTAACAGCCCTATTTATGAAACTTAAAAAGCCTTTATATAGGTTTTTTTAAATCAATTTTCATAAAAAATTTTTCTTAAAAAGCCTTTATAAAGCCTTTTTAAGTTTTATAAATAAGGCTGTAAGTTTATTGCATTCATATTAATTATTAAATATTTTATATTAAAATTTAAATATTTAATAATTTGACAAATGAGCAAAAATTTTGAGGAAAGCTTGAAAGATATCTGTTGATACATTTTTATAGTCTTTCAAAAAATTGGCTCGTATATGTTTTTTTTCTTTTATGATTTTCAAAAATATATTTTGTGAATTCTCAAATTAATTTTTAAAAGTCTGTGAATAAGATAAGAAGTTTGTAGCTGTTCAAATTGTGTGGTTTGAAGTCTACTGACATTTTGTCGAAGCGACTATGAAATGTATACAGACAAATACAGACAACCAGCAAAAAATTTCACTTTATGTTTTTCTTTTTTTTCTCGATTGATATTACATATTAATGTTGTTATATAAATGAATATGTTAAGAATTTCTTAAACAAAAAAACATATAATTATATAAATTTCTTTTGAACTTTTTCAAAATAAAGTAATCTTAATTCAGAATGTTTGAAAATAATAAATAAATTCAGTAAAGTGCGACTATGACTCGCGCACATAGGGTTCCGTACGAACACTAGATATGTAATTTAATACAAACTTCATCCTATATAATATATAGTTTTGGCATTTTTTTCGTTTTTGGGGTCTTTTCGGTTTTTTTGTTTTGTCGTTTTTTGCGTTTTTTTCGGTTTTGGCGATTTTTTTAAGTTTTGGCTCTTGTTTAGTTTAGACACTTTATTTTCTTGTTTTGGCGATTTTTTCGGTTATTTTGGCATTTTTTCACTTTGGCGGTTTTTTTTATTTTTGGCGATTTTTTTTTAATTTTTGCGATTTTTTGTTTATTTAAATTTTTTTTTTAGTTTTGGCGACATTTTCGCGTTTTGGCGATTTTTTTCAATTTTTGGTGTTTTTTTTCATTTTGGCGTTTTTTTTCATTTTGGCGATTTTTTCGAATTTGGCGATTTATTTTAGTGTTAGAATTTTTTTTTTTTAATTTTGGCGATTTTTTTTTAATTTTTGGCGATTTTTTTTTGGTTTGGCTATTTATTTTATAATTTTCAGTTTTTTTAGTTTTGCCGTTTTTGAAAATTTCAAGTGTTTGCCTCTTACGGTTTCCAAGATATAGCAAATTGTCAAAATTACATAGTCAAAATTGCATTAACTGATGGACCACCCTTTAATTTAAATTTTTTAAATTTTAGTGTTAATTGTTGTAGTCTGTATAAAAATACACTAATTTTACAAATTTCAAGTTTCAATATACATATGTTCATACAATTGTATGTACATTACATGGGATTTTAACATATTTCATTGCTCGTTTTGGAACACCCTTTAATTTTTAATTCTCATGTATTTGTTGTTGTAGCGGCCAAGGTTCTACATACTGTGTCCAAATTTCAGGTCCGTAGCTCTTACGGTTCCTGAGAAAATACCGTGTGACGGACAGACGGACAGACGGACAGACGGACAGCGTAGCGAAAACAATAGGGTTCCTTTTCACCTTTGGTGTACGGAACCCTAAAAAGAATCAAAAGTAATCTCTGAAAGTAATCGGATTACTTTTTGATTAATTTTGATTCTTTTAGATTATTTTGTAGTAATTTCAAGTAATTCAGATTACTTTTCGATTGTAGTAATCGTAATCAATTATTTATTAGCAATTCTTTTGAAGGCAATTATATAATCATTACAATTCTTTTTAAAATGTAATCTAATTAATTACTAATCGCAAGCGTAATTTAACAGATCTGATTTTAATTAATATTACTTTATTTATTTTATTTTATTTTAGTTTAATTTATTTTATTTAATGCAATTTTTTTATTTTATATTATTTTATTTTATTTAATATAATTTTATTTTATTTTATTTTAGTTTATTTTATTTTATATTCCACTTTTTTTATTTTATTTTATTTTATTTTATTTTATTTTATATTCCACTTTTTTATTTTATTTTATACTATTTTATTTTATTTTATTTTATTTTATTTTATTTTATATTATTTGTTTTTATATTATTTTATTTTATATTATTTTATTTTATATTATTTTATATCAATTTGTTTTATTTAATTAGATTTAGTTTAATTTAGTTCAATTTAATTTAATTTAATTTAATTTAATTTAATTTAATTTAATTTAATTTAATTTAATTTAATTTAATTTAATTTAATTTATTATTTTTTATTTTTTTATTTTATTTCAAGTTATTTTGTTTCACTAAGTTGTTGCAGTCAAACAACAATCGAAAAATTCTCTTAATTTGGGGTGAAACGTCTAACCATGCAACAGTGAGTCCTGCACGCCATCAAATATTACTTTACTGTATCTTCAATCAACAAAATGCAACATATCCATAAATTACGAGTAATAAGAGCCTCCAAAAATAGTAATTGTATTTATCTTTAATCGCCGTTAAATCTGTAATGTAGTAACTTGAAGAATTTTTGTTTGTTGGCGGCTAAGCCCAAGTCTATATGCAATTCGTTCCTGCTTAAGAAACTCGCCAGCAGACTTTAAGCAATATGGTATAGTATATTGATACTCACCACTAAGAATTAGTAAGTGGTGAGTTTTTCTATAAACAGAAATTTTTTGAATACGAGTATGTTCTACATAGTGACACTAAGAAACTGTTTAGTTCGTTTGTTTTCACGCTAATAACTTGAGCTATATTTGGACTTGTAGCAATGACCATTTGGCACCCCTCCCTTCTTCTACTTGTTAAGTTTCTACAATAATGACTAACGATTTGTGGCGGAATTAGTCTGTTATGTATTCCTAATATATTATCCTTAAGAAACACGTCATTTATGTGATGATTTGCTATCATTTGTTTTAATACATTTGCACATTATTTTTTGTAATATGTACTTATGCAATGTAATTGTGTGTTCTTAATATGGCGATTTTGTTTAATAAATGTTTGACAATTTAAGAAACATATTCTTTATTTTTTTTGCACCATTTCCCTGAACACTTGTAAGCAATTGATTAATGAGCACCATTTTGTTGTCCTTGTTTGTTTTTATTGACCAGAACTGCATTTAATGATATAATATATTTGTTATTTATTATAATAAAAGATATTGTAATTCTTCGCCTTAGATCATTTTGATAACAATTTAAAATTGAATTACATATATAAATATGAGCAGATGCTCTAAAATAAAAATTTAAAAATTCATTTTAACAAATTTACATTTTAGAAAGCATTGATTTCATACGAGAAAAGTAAATTTTGTAAACAGAAGCTTTTGGTTCGAAAATAACACGAATTGGAATTAATGAATAAGCCAAAAATATATGAATGTATGTTTAATATGAATTAAAACCTACCAACTCGTTAAGTCTATAAAATATCAATTTTCAAATTATTTCAAACTAAAATGAATGAATGCAAGGATTAAATTCACACAAGCTCAAGCCATTGCAATTAATAGACAAATAACAAATTCAAACATTTTCTGCAGATATACATACATATGGTATTGCAAATAATGCGAAATAAATATAGACAAAGAGTTGAAGTGAAATTATAAACCGCCTTTTCTGAAGTTAGTTAGAAAATACACATTCACATGTGTTGTTTTGTTTGAATACAATGTATATATTTATATTTGCTTGATATTAAAATAATAAAAAATAGTATAAACCGCACTAAAATAAGTTTTTATAAAATTCAGATGTTTTGTTTTTTTATTTCTTTTTTTTCTTGTTTTTTTTTCTATAACCACTAAAAAATTTGTTAAAGAACTTTTGTTTTTCCTTTTTAGTATAACGAATAAAACTTTAAAAGTAAAATATGAAAACTAAAACTGAAAACTTTCGAAAGTTTAAATAAAAAAAAACAATCTTAATCTTACTTATTTTTTTTTTTGTCAATAATTTTGTTGAAAAATAAACTTAAGCTATGTACAGACGGTTGTCAGATCTTACAATATTGCCAGTAAAATGTGCTAAAAATTTCTTACAACCGTGTGAACTGGCAATTTTTGTCAGACGACGTTGCCAGAAAAAGCATTGTCAGTCCATTGCAAGACTAGCAACTGACAACATATTGTCAGACATCTTACAATCGTGTGAACACATTGTAAAATTATTGCCAGATATTTGTCAGACATTTTAATATTGTCAGATGTGCGAAGTTCATGCATCTGACAATGGCGTCATTGTAAGATAATTCTTTCTATGGGCAACACTGCATACGCTTGATTTTAAAGAAAAAGTTTATAATAAAAGATATGCAGACAAAATCATTGCAATTGCTTCTTTATGGTCCATAATTATTTATACTTTCACTTTTTACATTTAACACAAACACAAACGATAAATATTTAACAATGGCCAACAAATGGTTTAAGTCTGGCAACGCATAACAACAGATCGAACAATTTGTGCATATGACAACCGTGTGAACTGACAATTCTTCTACTGACGATTTTGTCAGATGAATTTATTGTCATACAACCGTCTGGCAATAAATTGTAAGATTTTCTGACATTCGTGTGAACTGACAAGAAATATTATGCTGGCAATTTTCGATTGCCAGTACATTGTCAGCACATTGCCAGATCTGACAATATTGTAAGATCTGACAATCGTCTGTACATAGCTTAACCACAAATGTAATTCATTTTATTAAATTTTGCATTAAGAAATTAACAAGTAAAGTAATTGCCAAAATAATAATTTACTGTAACAGAGTTGATAAATAAAAAAAAAAAACAAAGCTCACAAATCAAAGCAAGTAGTTGCTATTGACAATATCTGTGGGCTCCCGCTCTCATACTGGTGGAGACGTTCCGATGCTGCCTTTCTCAATTCACCTCAAGACAGATGGCGCAATGAGCCCACCTGCATTATAGCGACAACCCTTTGGTTTCGTCTTGGACCAAAACCTCATGAACTTCACTAGGAAACACTTTAGGAACCTCTTGGCCACCCTGACTGGCCACTGACCTTTTGGAACCCATTGTAAATATATGGGTCTCCCGTACTAGGATTACTGCTCTAGTTGTAATGATGAAGAAGGGGAGGAAAGCATCTCACATCTCCTCTGCTTCTGACCCGCTTTCGCGGACCTCTTTCTACGCTTCCTTGGCAGATTATCCTTCAGTAGCCTATCCGAATTATCGGAAATAGGAATCAAAAATCTGAGTCTATGTATTAAGAGCAGCGGCTGGTATGGCCTCTAATCTTCTTCTATGGCATGTATTAGGGATGCCAAAAGGGACTAGGTTTCCTTAAACCCGGGATTCGGGATTTTGAATTTCAAAAAAGGGATCCCGGGACGGGTCAGGATTTTTCGGGATTTAATAATCTAAAAAATATTAGATAAACTCATTTATTAGCTTTTAGAATTATAATTTATTAGTAATGTAAGTATAAGTATTAAAAAAAAAATTATTAATTCATGAAGAAAGTTAAATTCATCACAGAACCAAATCAAACATTGTTAATGTATTATTGGTAGGAATAATTTAGAGTAATATGGAAGTATTATTTGTATATTAAGTCGTGTCTCTTAAGAAACTTCTTAAAAACATTAATGCATCTAGTGTGGCAGCCGACAATCGAGATCTTATTTTATTGCAAGCATAAGATGCTCATGAAAAACAACGTTCGCTTGGTGGTGTAATTGCGGTATGAAATGAGGCCCAAGGAAAGAACGCCCAAATAAGAAATGAAATAAGGCCCAATAAAATAAAACCCAAGAAAAATTAAATTAGGCCCAAGCACAAATTTATGAAATAACACCCAATATAAATGAAATAAAGCCCAAAGGAAAAAGTCCAATAAAACCAAACACAAAATGAAATAAAGCCCAAGATAAATTAAATAAAGCCCAATTAAAAATTTCTTTATTTTATTGGGCCGTTTTTTCCTTTGGCTTTATTTGATAGCGCCAAGTGACACCTCTTTTTGTGGGCCAAGGAAGTTAGTAATTTTTAGTATCTTTGGTTGAGGTCCATCCTACTCATCTAGTTTTTATTTAAAACATTTTATTTCATATATTCATCTGACAAAGTAATATATGTCAAAAGACCTTTGGTAGAACCTCCTAAAGTTTTTAATACCTTTTTGCAAAATTTGCTTTTTGCGTGCGCAATTCCATTATCATCCACGAAGAAAAAACCAAACCGAACTTGTATCTTCCGACTTTGTTTTGTGTGGTACAAAATTCATTACTAATAATTTTTTCGCCTACGACTTCTTTTTATAACCAGTAAAAAACATTTGATTCATGGCTACTATGATTAAATTTCAAATATTTAAAATTATTCTTAACTGGGTAACTTATATTTATTTACAAACGTAAACATAGTTGCATTTAATGAAAAATTGTCAGATTGTCAAAATCCCGGGATTTCTGCTTAAAAATCCCGGGATTCGGGCTTCAGTTTTTTAGAATAATACCGGGTTTTCGGCATCCCTAGCATGTATAGACACTAGACCCATTCCTGACCCATTCTCTTTTCTTCTCAAGTAACTATTCATCTGTTCATCTTTATCTTCCCCTTTCTTCCCTATCCACCCGTTCTTTACTACTTCCAACTTACAGGTAGAACAAACATTAAACATTAATGTTAAACATTAAGATTATCGTTAAAAGTGAAATCTAATTGCTGTTGGTTTGCGTATATAGATTTCAATGTTGCTTTAACAAATCGTTAGTAGATTTCAACCACACAGGCACAAACTTCTTATCTTATTTATTGCTGTGAGATGTATTTCGAATATATGCGTGTCATGAGGCCAACGATATTCCCCTAACTTTTGTGGTGAAGTGTTTAAAAACACAACTTCCAATCCGAAGAAGAAAATCAAATCAGTCACAAACTTCTATCTTATTTATTTCTGCGAGATGTATTTCGAATATATGCTATAAAAATTATAAACAAAAAACAGATTAAAAACCGGTCTTAAAACTGTTTAAACAATCAAACCCGAAACGAAAATTGCCTAAACCATTCCAAAAATTTGTTTTTCGGAACAAGTCCGAAATTAATATAAAAACCCGGTTCCAAACCGGATAAAAACAGACGATGTTTGACATTGGTAATGCAGCTTTTTATTCGTGTAAGAATTATCAAAATCGGTTTAGCGGTTTGAAAATCCAGGCCAAATATGAAAAAACCGGATCCCAACCGCCTGGTAAGGTATCTTTCTATCGGTGAAAGAACTTTCAAAATCGGTTTAGAGGTTTGCGTGTGAAAGCGTAGCAAATAAACACACAAGGACATATAATGATGTTGTATGTTTGGCCGACTACAAAAACGTCAGTTGCTTTGTGCTCGAACAAAGTGTAGAGTATCATAAAGTCTCAGTACCAGCGTTGCCACCAGTGGAACAAGAAGTTACACAAGTGCAAGTCTAAAATAGTGCAAAACCGAATGAAACAGTGCAAAATAATTTAAGTATATATTTTTTTTATATTATTTTTTGTTAAGCTTTACATTTTAAGTTGAAATATAAAAGGAGATAATTTTTGACTAATTCAAAAATAGTCCGGTAAATATGTACATACATATTTATATCGCTTATTTACTTCAACGCAAAATCATTGCCGCCTTCCTCTTTAAATTGTGCAAAAATTTCATAAAATATTTATTTAAACTAGGCGTTTGAGAAGAAAGTCCTCAACCTCAAAATTTAATGAATTTTTTTTTAATATCATTTGTTTGGTAGTTTTTCACTTTTGCGGCTACCTAAGCGCTACCTAACGGTGTTAAGAATCATTTCTAGGAAGTTTATATGTTCTAGAAAGTTGTTTATTGAGTTCTTAGGTACATTTTTGTAGCTGATTGTTTCCTTGAGTTTTGAACGGTTTGCTACCTATGGACCTTAACAGGGGGAAAAAGGTACACAAAATCGAATTTTTTAAATTTTTTGCGATATTGATCTTGAAGATATGAGCCTGAGAAAATGACACCGGGGCCCGAAATCTTTGGGGGCCCATAAAAAAGTACATGACTTGGGGCAAAACTGGGGGACACAGGTATTTTATAAATTATATTTCAATGACTTAAAATATTACACACAGTGTAGTTTTTATTGGGTATCTCCTCAATATTTCTTATCAAGCGCGCTCAATATGCTATAATAGCATAGGTAGGTGTATTCCGAAACAGATGCGGCAAATTTTTACTGTCCCTCTTTCAACCTAACCTAACTTAACTCACTGTCTAATTTTTGATAATCTAGCTCAATGATTGTGCAAATTTTGGGTCTACTACAATAAATTTAATTTTTCTGTAGAAAAAGTTTCTCGTTTTTATTGTGAACCAAAAATAACTAATTTTGTTTAAAAAATCAACTTTTATGACATTTTGCAGATTTTACATCCAATGCAGAAAGCATTGATTCAGTTATTATTGAAGGATCTTCAAAAACTTCTAATCTTATATAATTTACATTGCCTTAAACCAACTGAGGGTGAAATGGAATCCAATATTTCTTATACCCTTTTCACACACACTCACATCTTTGAGGAATGCGTGGAATATGTTGAAAATTTAAAAAAGCTGTTCACATTACAACATCTTTCATCTTTCATCTGTCATGTATTATAATACTACTTTTACGAGTGTGAGCAACTAAAAAACTAAAAATTAAATAATAAAATGCAATTTAAAAATTCAGTAGAAATTGATTTAATTGCTGGCTCCTGAGGAGCAGAAACAAATAATGCTACAATATGCAGAATTAGTAGAAAATATGCCCAGTGGACAATGATGATGAAGAAATATTACATACTTTATCCCCAAAGATTTGGCGTAGACATTTGCAACTACTTTTATGTAATTTATTTCGATTTGGAAAAATATATAACAGATTTTATTATATGCATACTTGTAAATACATACATATGTGTATAATAAATTCTTAGAGTAATGACGGATCTTTTTTGGGAAGGATATTCCAAATGTAGCCTTCAATGTATGTACATGCATATGTAGATATACATACATACATACATACATACATACATACATACGAATAGATTTTTATAGTATGTATTAAAGGGTTGCATTTGTATACTCGTTTCTATAGCCAAAACAAATATACCATGGTATGTACCATATAATTGTAGTGTGAGCGACAGAACTACTATAAGAGTTATTGTGTGTGTGTGCTTTTCCAAATTAAAATACAATTGAAAACAAATAACAATTGCATTGCTGCTGAGCAACTGTTTGATCTATTTTTGCTCAAAAAATACATATTGTAATACAAACATATAAAAAAACCACTATTGAAACAAATACATGATGTGCAGATGTATGTGCGGACGTTCGTTATGTTATTCTGTGGCGCAGCCAAAGTATAGAGAGAGAAAGAGACAATTTTGCTCTGAGAGTAATTACAAATGCATGTGTTTCATGTACATGTATCATTTACTTACATATGTATGTGCAATTTTGCTTTCATTCATTCATTCATCAGCCAATTACATTTTTTCTCAACACATCATAAGGCACTTATGGTAAAAGCAGTTTTATGTATCTTATTTGCCTTAGAAAAACAAAAAAAAAATAAATGTGTTGTTTTCATTTGCTCATTGCCCAACCATACAATACAAAAATAATTGCTTAAAAAATCAACATTTACAACTAGTAACAGAAAACGATAAATAACATATTTGTTCATACCAGAACCAAAAAACACGCAAAACTAGTGCAAACAGATGTATCTGTGCAATGCTATAGTATGTATGCATGGATGTATATACATAGTTGTATACATTTTTTCTAGTGATGACACTAAAATAATCGAAAGATGTTGAACGGAACAAAGTGAGATAGGAAAGATGTTGACCATTCGGCCCTGTATAATTCTTATGGGAAGATATTATCATCTTGCCAAATTGATGAAAGATGAAAGATGTGAGTAAGTGTGAAAAGGCTATTAGCAAATCTTCTAAATATTTTTGGTATAATTTTGCCCTTATTACAAATTTTATTGATTTTAAACTTATGGAAGTCAAAATTGTTTTGTTTTTATTTATCTTTATAATAAATTACGTTGGAGACATTGGGGTTTCACGCAAGTATGAAGTTTCGTTTGCAGAATTTTGTACCATATATAACTCTAATTTGTCCTCGGTCATCTTATGCTGTTATCGCTTTTAAACACAGAAATATAAATGCCGTTAAACTCACATAGTGCAAAATTACACAAAAAATTTATGGTGCAAAAATAGTGCAAGGAATTTGAAATAGTACAAATTTTGCACTGTTGCACAGAAAGTCGCAACGCTGCTCAGTACAAGACATTAGCAATGCACACTTTTTTCAACACGTCGTCGACAACTGTTATAACCACCGCAAACAAGCATCAGCCATCTGTTTAAAAGCAGAGAATGACAACGAAAGCTCAAAAGATAACTTCACAAGAAAATAGTGTTAATTTTAAAAACAACATATGATCATAATTATAGCGCAAACAATTCGTACATTCATATATTTTCTCTCAAGCATTTATCACTACAGCCAATTCCAACATATAAGAACATCTCTATTTCGTTTGATGAGAAAAAATTAAAATAAGCTACAACTAAAAATAAAAAGAAACATTCATATCAAACGCATTGAATCTCTGTCATAGGCATATATATATACCCAGGCAATGGATTTTTAATCGGACAAAAAAAATATATACGCATGACACTTAAGATATTTAAGCCCTTATTCGTAAAAAATATTTTAGGTTTATTAAGCGCTTATTTGACATATTTCTATGGAAAATTTGTCAAATAAACCTGCAATAAACCTAAAATATTTTTTATGAATAAGACCGTTAATAAATAATAAATTTATTCATCATTGGCCAACGTATACAATCATTTGTGTATATAAAATGGAATGGATAATGTGTAGTGTGTGTGTGTGTGTGGTTGTTTGAAAACATGTTTTATGTGTGTGTGCAAATACAACATCCCTGTATATATGCATGTGTAACCGATTAAAAGTCGGAGTATTGTTACACTCATGCCTCTGATTGTTGCTCATACTGTCTATAAATTTTAATTATAGCTGTTTGTGATGTGTAATTTAAAAAAATGTGTATACAATTAGTTGTTGGATGTTTATAGTAATACGAATTCGGTTTAAAATAAATGCGTGTGTTTGCATATCAACATGTTTTTTATTTTAATCTGTACGCATTCATAGTTATTTTACGGCCAATACTCAAGGAGTACTTATACGTTTGTCATTCTCTGTTTTAAAGTCAATGCTCAAGGTTAGAATGTTTCTCAATTTTGTATCTAAAAAAAAGTATAAAACTTTGCATTGATGCGTTGCGGAAGTCAACTTTTGTGTGCTTGTATAGTATGCACTTTAATTATGAGTTTCTAGTACATTCGAGTTTTTGTTGATTTACATATCAAGCGAAATATTAATTTTAGAAAAGTAAATATTTTTCTCACGAAAATATATAGCCTTAACAATATCAAAGATTTTACATGAACCTATGATATTAAATCACCAGGGAAACCGCAAATATGCAATTGCATTTTTTTTCTCGTTTGACGTATGAATGCGTATATAAGATATTTATCCATTTCAAAACTTTTAATGAATTTTGGCATGGATTTGTTAGTGCATATTTTTGCATATTTTAGCCTTTAAAGCATATTTTGATATTTTTCAGTCTTACACGCATATTTTTAGCATATTTTCGAATTTTTAGAGCATAATTTACGCTTTTAGGGCATATTTTGATACTTTATAGAATGTATTTATTTTTTTCAATTTATTTTTCTCCATATAAATATCATTTTTAATATTCCATGTAGTGTATACATTTTTCTTATGTATTAATCAGTTATTACAGACATTAGTTACAATAAAAATTTAGTTTTGCATTTGTGACGGGCTCTGCCCCGACTAGACATTGAAGGAACATTGTCAATTTATAAAATTTTATTTAGATGTGACAGGAAACGATTTTTAGGTCAATATTTTATTGTTTATGGCAATAAAAATTATAATTAACAAGCTTGTCTTATTTATATTTATGCAATTCCAAAGATTTAATTCTGATATTGAGATCTCCTTTGAAGTTGAATTAAATTTTTACGGGAATATAAAAAAAAATTAATTCATTAAATGATTTGGTCAAAATTTGTATGGCAGTTTTGTTTTAATATACTTTTCAAACCCAAATTAATTTTTTATTGTCTCCTTTTTTTTGTTTATTTTTTTTGAACCAATTTATTTTATTTTTAAGAGCATATTTTTGAGTTTTAGTACATATTTTCAAGTTTTTAGTGCATATTGAATGCGCATAAAACACTTTTTTGACAGCATATTTTTGGATTCCCTGTAAATCACCTATTCTTATATGAAAATATTCAATAAATGTATACTTCTTGTATTTATATAAATTTTTTTATTTTAAGGAGCAATTTTATTTTCAGTGAACTTTAAGCTTATTTAATAAAGAGCAAATAATAAAAATTCTATTTTTCTTTAATATACAACAATAAATAATATTTTGATATTTTCTCTAAATCAACATAAAAAATATAAAATAAAACTGTAATCATCTAGACAACAACTGCTTAGTAAAGTTACAGAATTTTGCTTATTTACTTGCTGCATTATGGCAACAAGCAAGAGATACAAACTGCAAAATTTCAACTTCCTTGGTAGTAGATAATTTTAAAACTTACTTAGCTGGCATTTGAGTCATTCGGAAAAAATATAGAGATATATAAAAAGAGAAAAAAATGCAACAACTACTAGTTAACGGAGTGCCGCAGAGGATTAGATGACCTGAAGGAAATAGTTAAAGTTTTTCCAACTGTTACTTGGATATTTTCTTATTTTTGCATCTTAAGAAAAAAAACTTTGAAATTATGCAACATTAGAAGTTCCCTAACAATGTCACTGCAGAAACTTTGTTACATTGCAAGATGAAATGAAAAGGCAAGCAAAACTTTGCAGTAAAAATTTAGCCTGAGTTTTAATAAAACAAATTTTTTTTGTTCTTGAAATCTGATTTTGTTGCGTGGATTGTTTTTAGTTTTATATTTATTTGTTATTTTAAAGCAAAATGAATGCTATAGTGGTGTACATACTTTTTACTTAAGAAGCCAGAGATTCCTGGCAATTCCCAGTAACAACAAACCCAACCCTTGTTTTATAATATAGTCTGCTCTTCAGAATCAGAAGTGAAAACTTTGTTATTTATAGACCTTCAAAGAGGAGTATAATCTCAATTCGTTTGCAGTTTTTTATGTGTGTCACTACAGAAAATTAAAAAAAAAATTAAAATTTGTTTTATAACTTCGCGTACTCAAATTTATCGGAATTCTATGTAACCTGAAACTCACATCCTCCAACGTTGGGAGATGGATCCATAAAAATTGAACTTAAAATCTCACGAACATTTTTTTTTTCATAAGATTTATACCAAACCTCCAGCTCTCATAAAGACGCAGGCCAACGTTTACTAAAGTGACAGGACAACATATAGTAAAATTTTACCTTCAATTTCGCGAACTTTTACTTACTCCACACTTTTTTTTTTTTTTTTTTTTTTAACAATGCATCCCTTAGAAACATACATATATAAACATAACAAACACAACCCGCAAAGCGATTAGCTTGTCTGCGAAAAACACCCAGGGTCACCCTCTGGACTGAGAGGCTAGCATCGCTACCACTCAGCCACAGGGGCACCCAAAACTTGGCACACGCATACTGGGCTATTCAAACGGCAAGATCTTGCATTGAGAGAAGAGGGCGTGCAGCTACGCCCATTAAAATTTGTCCTCATATAATATTATGTACTCTTTCAAAACAAACACCTAATCCTTTTTATTTAATAATGGTTTTATTTTAAAAAGTGGGCAGGGCCATACCTCCAAAAATGTTATATTGTAAAAAGTGTATGCACTTCCACTCAAAGAATATAAGCTAAATATGACATAATTTCGTGTTTGACAAAGTGGGCGGACCCACGCCCCTCAAAATTTAATGCAAGATATATTTTAAGCACATCCACATTGAGCAGATATTGAAAGCACTCAATATTATTTATAATTGATAATTTTGCATATACACACATGCATATGTACATATGTGTATGAAAATGGGCGGGGATACGCCCATAAGAATTTTATCATAATTTGTATTTATTTTTTTAAGAGCAGTAGTAATACTCAGGTAATAAATGCCTACTACTATTACTAGGTTTTACCTTCTTTAGGAATGGGATAGTGATAGAGAAGACACATGGTGAAGGAATAAATAGAGAAAAGCTTCTTTCTTTTACAACTCTGCTTTTTCGCACGTTTCTAGTAATGAAGTTTTGCAGCGCCTCTGGTGTCAATGAGACGTATTAAATTTTTCGAAGTTGTGTTAAGTATCCATTTTATTGGTTATTTAAATTCGTCGATGATTCTGCTACACAATACCGACGAAGGAGGGCTCTCTAATGTTACATTAGGATTAGTATCCGCTGAAACCGGTGTAGTTCAGTGACCAGTGTCCATGCCTTCATCATTTGAACTTTCCTACAACAACTGATACAAATGTACAACTAATGCACGTCAGAAAAATTTGTTATGTTTCTATTTTAATGACTGTCGGTGACTGGGCTCGAACCCAGGACCTTTTGTTTTGTAGTCAATTCTGCGAAACTTGGCAAGTGTATGCAGCTCCTGCTATGATACAAATTCGGCGTGATATATAAAGGCAGTATGTAAATTCTCGCACATATCACCGGAGTTACCAGATTTTGTTTTCCTCTGTTTAGTGAAAATTAAAATTTAAGTGCTAGAAGTAAGCACTAAAAGATAAAAAATAAAGCATTTCTTCAAAACAATTAGTCGACTTAAACAAGTAAAATAATTTAGATTTATTTAAATAAACTGCATAACAATGTTTTACTGTTTGTTAAAGGAACTGTCTTCAACATTTTAAAACCTTTTTTTTTAAGCAAGATTTAATTTTTTTTAGAAAAGTTTTTTTTTCCTAAGAGTATTTCTTTAAAAAGTATTTAAAGGAAAAAACATTTCATGAGTAACTTTCTCAACAAAATGTCTGTGCTAATTTTGGCTTTCTTCAACATGCTGTTGCTCCTGACAGCGTAGACGCCAACGAACCAGCAGGAGCCATACATTTTTGTTGACATTGAGTTTTATACCAACTTGTAAAGAAGAGTTTTTTTTCAAGCAGACGTCTTACATAAGATAAAAGTGAAAACATTCCTCAGTCATAAATATATAAAGGGCAGGAATTGTGATTTATTTCTTAACTTTTACAAGTCAATTATTTTGCAAACAGTAAAACAAAAAAAAAATATAAATCATATCTTAAAATAAAGAAAGAAAAAACAAATACCTAGATAACTACGAAAAAAGTTTAAATGCAACAGTATCTTACAGCGAAAAACAAGATTATCAAGCATAAAAAATAAGTATCACTTTGTTACACCTTGTTATTAAATATATTTATTATATTTTATTTATTTCATAATATTCAATACTTTTGTTAGCCAGTGTATATTTTAAGCACATCATACACTGACAAAAACAATTACCACCACAATAGACATGTGTAGTGGGTAAATGGTTGAATCAGTGGCTTTTTGTTGTTGCCTTTTTTCCCATTATTTTTGCTGTTATTGTTGTCATTACAAAAAGCTTCATTCATAACGAAACAATTCCGAACAAGAAATGCACAACATTTTTTATGGCAATTTTTATGACTGATTATTTGATGTGCGTGTGTTTCCACAAGCATTTTTTTTGTTATGTACATATGTACATATGTATGAATGTATGTACATACTTTCTCATTGTTAAATATTTCCTGTGTACATGTGTATGTGCTTGTATGTGTGAGCCAAAATCCCTCTAGTCAGCCTAGAACCATATGTCTCTTTCTCCAGCGACAATTGCACTAGTTAAAATGTCGACAACTTTCCTTTTATGTGCGAGTAAAGATACGTTAGAGACAATAGTTCTAGTGTATTTCTGGTGATATTGTCAATGAACGCGTCAATAGATTGTTTTTCTTTTTTATTACTCTGTGCAATAATATTAAATAAATATATGTAGACGAGGGTTACTTAAATCTACTAGTGAAACTTTCGTTCAAATATCAGCAGCACTATTGACAATGTCACTAGAAAATCACTATAAATTTACTATTAACAACGAGCGAGGAAATATCGATATTGTAGACTAGTGATTATTTGGTGTCAATGTCTCCATGTGGTCCCAAAAGAACTACTTAGTCAGTAGTCCTACAGTTTAGTGGTAGATTTTCAATGACAAGCTAATGTTAAATGTCAATAGATGATTACATTGGCTAGGGTACACCTGGTCAGTAGTACTACTGACAATGTCACTAGTAAATCACTACAATTTCACTATTCGGACTTTCTGCAGGGATATTTGTGGTACAACACGTGTGCGTACGTTTCAGAATATAAACACTCATACAACATACATATGTACGGAATACATATACATTAGACCCCTGCAAAAGACCATTTACAAGAACTTTTAAGACATGATGGACTTTTCATATGCTTTACTACAGAGAAATCTTGTAAAACAAATGCTAAACAACACTGTTGGCAAGACATTTGTTTCAGTTATTGCAAATATAGGAGTAAAGAAGAAAATACTTCGTGACGAAGGAATTTGTGATGCCTGCTTCTTCATACGGATGGACGCGTATACAAACCATCGGTTTGTTTCTGCTTCGATGTATGGGACAAAAATGTGTTTTCGGGAAAATCGATGAAGAATGTTTAGTTCATTAGTTTTATAAAAATACATGATAGAATTTGTTGTTTAATAATAAAAGTAAAAGATACATATGTTTTTTATTCAAACATAAAGTTGATAAACTTTTTACATCCAACTTGAAAAGTCATTAGGACTTAAAGAAAAAATTACAAAAATCCTTCTCAACGCATCCCACAACCATAACAACAATATTGTTCACTTCTAACAAGTCTTGTTCAAGTAGGTTACATTATTGTATATATTTAAGTAGATAAAAAATTGAAATATCATTTTTATTCATTTAACATGACTTTTAGAGGAAAAACAAAGGAAGAAATAAAAGACGGTGAATATATTAAATAAAAGCAATTTTAATAATAAAAAATAAATATCAATTAATTTCATTCACAATAATTAAATTTTTGTACTTTGCTTTGATTCACGTTCTTTGAGTAGAATATGCATTAATATGCATTATAAAAGCTGTGAATAAAAATATTAATACTTTTACGTGGGAAATGTGCCGATTACCGTAAAACAGACTTTACAATGTTCAACAATTGTGGAAATGACGCAAATTTCCACATCTATATCTCCAGATATATTTAAGATATCGGAAAACTGAAAGAGGAAAGAGGATACATTTTTCATATATAATCGATCAATAACTCAATTTTTTTTTTTAATGTCCCATACATCAAAGCAGAAACAAACCAACGAAACGTGGGCACATACAAACGCACACATGCATTGGTATTAGTTGTGTGTGCTTGCTTTAAAAAACCACCCTTAAGGCCATGATACACTATCATACAAAGTCGTGCGATCTACGAAAAAGTACAACGCTGGTATGATGGAGTTTATGAAAATTTTCAAAAGACAATAACAATTCACCACACCAGGGTTGTATATTTTCGTAGATCGCACGACTTTGTATGATAGTGTATCACGGCCTTTAAGCACATAAGGCCTTATTCAGAAAAACATAATAGCTTACCATCTAAACCTTCAGGGCCACTCAGACTATTATACATGTATAAAGACTTTCATCACATTTTACGACAAAGAAATTTAAAGACATTTATTTCGACTGTCAAAAAATCTTAGTTAAAGTAACATTTTATGTTCACACCATCACACCTCAAATTACATTAAAAACACAAGTATAAAGCAAACAGCTGTTGAGGATTAACACGCCTACATTAATCGTTGATTTGCGACAGCACAGCAGTTTCATGCATGCTGTGGTCGTGTCGACCTTTGAAAATAAACCTGGGTTAAATTAGTTGATTTAAATAAGATAAAGAAAAAAAAATACGATGATTTCGTTAATTTTCAGACATGGCTTACACGAAAAATTATTCAATACTGTAAAGGTTGAAAGGTGGAACGCTATGTAAAGTGTAAAAGTGCAAGTGTAAAGTTTTAAAAGATATTATATGATATCAGGATCGCCATGTAAAGGTTTAAGTCACGGGATGTAAGGATTAGTCCCAGCATGTATTAGTGTTTGTGTTAGATTTGTCCTGGGTTAGTTTATTCAGCTGTCAGGGAGAACAGCTCAAGCAGTAGGCGCTCGAAAGAGGTGCCAAAAGATTGCAGACTTTAATTCAAAACAAGGCAAGTTACTTCGGGATTGCGTTTAAAAATTAAAATCGGAGTTATTGAACATTTTGGTCTGCTTATATACTTTTTTACATTATATAATTTTTGTGTTTCTTTATATCTTAAATTATGCTATTATAACATAAATTAGTAATAAAAATAAAAGTGTGTCATCTAAATACGATAAGTATAGTATAATAGGAAGACATATATCATTAACGACGGCACAGCATCGCCATCGAAACAGACGACTTGTTAGTTTGTATATTACTAGATTTTGTAATAATGCAACTCTGATCAGATGGAAAGTATTATCGCTTAGACAAATTTAAAAAAATGGTCAAGTATTATGGCATATCAAATTTTTATCGTGCCATTCGTTACGATATTTTGAATTAACAATATCGCACTTGCAGGTATTATTTGAATTTTTGACATGTATTAATACAAAGTATAAGAGTCTGACTCACACACACACACACTCAAATGTACAATATGAAAAATAACAAGCATACAGGCATCAAAACTACTTTTTTTGAGTCTTCGTTATGAATAATAAGTCTTCGCGACATCGCTTGTAAACACTCATATACACGTACACTAAAATCCATCAATCGTGCTTCGCTTATAAAACGACAGCATTTATTATTGGTTTAGTATAATACATGCTGCGACAATACATTTAAAAAACAATACGTATTTAAGTTTAAAATTTTTAAACGCACTAATAATCCCAAATTAATATTTTACTTATTAACTAAAATATTTTTTTTTTATTAAAAATACATTGAAATTGATTATTGAGGGGTTTAGCTGGATCCTATGCGCATTTCACTGTTGCTAATGCAGATCATCAGGGAACCTTTACCCAAAGCTTCTTAGAACAACTAGAGTTATTATATTATAAACTTTCATTTAAACAAATGAGAAGCTCAATTTCAATGTATTTTTAATAAAAAAAAATATTTTAGTTAATAAGTAAAATATTAATTTGGGATTATTAGTGCGTTTAAAAATTTTAAACTTAAATTGTAACAATTCCCATAAAAAACACTAATTATTAACTTGACTGCACCCGGTCAAAAAAATACTTGTGTGGCAACACTCTATTCTTAAATAGCTGTTGTTGTTATTTACATTTATTTTCTTTTACATACTCTTACGACTACAATTTGAAAATGAAAAAAAATCAGGCAATGTAGCAATGGTAAAGTAAGAAAATAAAAAACATGTTGATTATTGAGTTCTTGTTTCAACTTTGTTATTTGTTATTGAGCTTCTCATTTATTTAAATGAAAGTTTATAATATAATAACTCTAGTTGTTCTAAGAAGCTTTGGGTAAAGGTTCCCTGATGATCTGCATTAGCAACAGTGAAATGCGCATAGGATCCAGCTAAACCCCTCAATAATCAATTTCAATGTATTTTTAATAAAAAAAAATATTTTAGTTAATAAGTAAAATATTAATTTTGGATTATTAGTGCGTTTAAAAATTTTAAACTTAAATTGTAACAATTCCCATAAAAGACACTAATACGTATTTACATTTCAAGACTGTTTACGCAGGCTTCTAATATGTATGTATGGATGTATGCATTATTTTTTTATTTTCCTATATTCATAACTTTTATTACTGTTATATTGCAATTGCAAAACTGTTATGTACAAGTAGATAATAATAATAATAAT
This sequence comes from Tachina grossa, assembly GCA_949987645.1. Lineage (NCBI taxonomy): Eukaryota > Metazoa > Arthropoda > Insecta > Diptera > Tachinidae > Tachina > Tachina grossa. The sequence continues at coordinate 43,085,044 of OX465278.1, read as the reverse complement.
GGTGTTTTCTTATTGCATTCACGATAGTTGTTTATTTACAGATACATTAAATATAAGAGATAAAAAACTAGTTTCAATTAATTATAAAAAATGAGTGAATTTATGTTATGTTAATGTTAAATATTTGTTATTTATTAATATTTGTTTACTTTTACAAGTATATATTACATAGTGGCATCGATTGCAAATAGTTAAGTAGTTAATGAATATAATACTTCTTTTATTTTTGTAACTTTTTAGTGCATAAAGTCGGTTTAGTTTTTTTTTAGGTTTTATTTTTTTTACTTTTTAGTGCTTAATTAATAATTTGTAATTTGCATGGTAGGGAGCCTTTCCCCTGCTTTCCCTTTTCCGAATTTTTTCCTGAATTTTTGGGCATTAACTATAAAATAATGTAGACTAATTTTAAAGCTTGTCAATGATATAGTATTCCATATATGCCATAATTAATCATTACTTTATATGGGGGGTATATATCCCCCTGCTTTTATGGCATATTTGTGATAATTGGATGACCTGTGGAGAATACCATTTAATAATGAACGAGAATCTTTAAAATCACTTTACAAATAATGGAGAAATCGTTTAATTAGTGAATGTTTTTAATGGCAGGGAGCCCTTCCCCAACTCTTGCACCACCACTTTTCCTCTGGATTACGCACATTAACTATAAATAATTTTCAGCAACTTTGAAGCCTCTCAATGATATATTATTCCATATATGCCGTAATTAATAATTAATTTGTATAGGAGGTACCCATGCCCCTGCTCCTATCGCATGTGGGTGAAAATGGGACCATCTGTCGAGTATACCATTTCATATAAAAGAAGAATTTTTAAAATCGCTTCACAAATGGTGGATAAATCGGTGAACATATAAACAAAATACATACATAACGAAGATATAACCTCCTCCTTTTTTGAAAGATGTTATGACTTTCGACTATTGGACATTCCAGGAGACTCCTGCATTATTATTTCCGCCCCCCCCCCAATCTGCTATCAAATAGCGTTGGTTGAAATAATTAGCAGATTGACAACAAAACCGAAGATCCTGGGTTTGATCCCGATCAACGACAAAGTAATTAAATAACAACACCACGCATTTTTATGAAATGCATTAGTTTCCCTTATGTAACATCAGAACGCCCACCTTCGTCTGTATTATGTAGTGAAGCTATGTGAAGTAAAATAACAAATAAAGTGGCACAGCTGCAAAGATTTAATACACCTCATTGACACCAGATACGCTGAAACACAGCATTATTAAAAACGTGCAAAAAAGCAGAGTTGTAAAAGAATGCAGCTCTTCTCTATCTCTTACTTCATACCATCTCTTTTCTACTACTAGCCCTTTCCATTTGTAACGTGGTATTATCGTTGGCTTCGATAGCTTAGCCGTGTCCAGGATTTACTTACGGATCCACAAACCTTAAGTAATAACAATATTTATTTACCCTTTCTGGGGGTTAAAATATACTTCTCTCTTTATTTACAATTTTAATAGTTGGATATAATATAACAATAGTTACAATGAAGATGGTATTCAATCGGTGATAATCGTGAATATTATTTGCCTTTTATAGTTATCCTCGTCAGGGCAGCGGCAGCAGTCGGTTATAATTACGGTTACGGTATCTCGGGGGTATTGCTGGCACCTACGATGATGTCGGAAGTCGGTCGGTGGCACTCGTGATTAGCCTTGCAACTACTTCGTCATGGTAGTGGCAGCAATCGGTTATAGTTACGGTTACGGTATTTCGGGGTATTGCTGGCACTTACGATGATGTCGGAAGTCGGTCGGTGGCATTCGCATTTAGCCTTATAATTACTTCGTCGGGGTACTGGCAGCAATCGGTTATATGATTTCGGGATACTGCTGATACATACGATGATTTCGGCATTAGTCGGATGGTCGGCATTATTTTACCTTTATAACTAATTATTAAAATACGTACAATATTTCTTATTACTATATATTAAAATACGTACAATATTATATATATTAAAATACGTACATTATTCTTTAGCTTACTATGCTTAAACCTATATAATCTTATGATAAGTAAACAGTCAGCAGAAGCCGCTGTGGAAAACAGACAACCCAAGTTGCTGTGACGAAACAGTTAGCCGCAGCTGCTGGAAAACAGACAACCGAAGTCGCTGTGGAAAACAGTCAACCAAAGTCGCTGTGACGAAACAGTCAGCCGAAGCCGTTGTGGGAAACAGTCAACCGAAGCCGCTGTGGAAAACAGTCAACCCAAGTTGCTGTGACGAAACAGTCAGCCGAGGTCGCTGTGGAAAACAGTCAACCGAAGTCGCTGTGACGAAACAGTCAGCCGAAGCCGTTGTGGGAAACAGTCAACCGAAGTCACTGTGACGAAACAGTCAACCGAAGCCGTTGTGGGAAACAGATGTACAATCGCTTTACGTGAGTACCTGCCATTACGGCCTAATCTCACGTGTGCCAAAGCACCGGGTGTGGGTTAGACGCCAGACCAACGCCCCCATGCACCCTTTTAGAATGAACCTATGGCCCATTCCATAAGGCACATAGGTTGCAATCTTTGAATATAGTTATCCCTGTATTATATTCAATTACCTTGCTGAGGTAATTTGAGCTATCTAAACTCTGCTGCTATGTCCGTGCCCATAGCAGCTTCTGTTGAATGGCAACAGCACCTAGAACAGTGTCTGGCTGACCGCGTCACACCAACCACTAGCATTGATTTAACACTGGGAAGCCAAGACTATTCTCCCAGCGATGTTTGGTAGCAAACCACAACCACCACGATAATTCTCCGGCTTCCACGCTTAGGTGGTGTGTATACACCTAAGCGAGGTCCCCAAGAAAATTCCTCAACCGTTGCCGGCACAGCTAACCACTCATCCATAAAGAACGCATGCCTGTGTCGCCAAATAACCAGTGCCTACTCCACACTTACCAAAATTATCCCTTTAACCCCTTAGGGGTCTACCCCTTTGGGGTAGGACGAACTCGGCATTTTAGCAAAGGAAACTGACGACCGCTACATGCACTCAAAACTTCAGAGCAGCGAGGACCACTTACGCGAGAAAAATGCAAGCTCGCCACCAAGATCCTGTGCCTACTACAATCGATCATGCTTGAAAAACGCCCCTTAACCCAGAGGGTGTGACGCACAACTATTTTAGCACAGAATCTTGACAACCGCAATGCATTTATCTCTAAGCAGCCCAGCTGTCGGGCAACCGGCACCCGTGGTACCAGAAGTAGCCTCTGGTTATACCTCGAAGTTCCACCACAAGGGCTTCACCTCTATCGTCTTTTGAACTCAGGGGCAGTTCTAGGTGACGCTGCACCTAGCTGACAACAACGGGCGTACAATATTTGTTTTCCTTTTATAAATATGTGCACATCCGTTACTCTGTTTATATTCAGAGATTGGGTAGTAACACATAAGTTTTACGGGTAATGAGCCAAAGGTCCGCCAGCGGAAAAAGCTACATTACCCTAGCTGGGGCCCCGGGATTGCCACACCCGTAGTCTACAGAATTAATCCACACACTCCCCTGGGGGTGTTGTGGGAAACAGTCAACCGAAGTCGCTGTGACTAAACACTCAGCCGAAGCCGCTGTGGAAAACAGTCAACCGAAATGGCTGTGACGAAACAGTCAGCCGAAGCTGCTGTGGAAAACAGTCAGCCGAAACCGCTGTGGAAAACAGTCAGCCGAAGCCGCTGTGACTGAAACAGTCAGCCAAAGCCGCTGTGCAAGGTGGTATACAATATACCCACGACACACTTTATTCACTCAATCACACTCTCACAACACACAAATGGCAAATTCTTGTCTTGTTTGAACCGCCCCGATTATATCCAAACTTGGTATACTTATGGAAATAATATTTTATACTAAATGAGAGTTCTATGCTTGTCATACATATGTTTTGTATGGTTTGCTCGTTACTCATTTTGCAATCTGCAGTATTACATGTGCTTGTGTGTTGTTGTGTGTTTGTTTAAATATGGTTACTGAGTATACGTGATGTGTATTGTTGTTGTTGGCTATTTATTTTTTTTATTCTCATTTGTTATATTCGTATGTATTTAATATAAGCTACAATTGAATAGTATTAAATTATCAAAGAAAATATATGTATGAGTGATATACTCGTTACATTCCCCCCCTGCTTTGGAGAGCGGTGCTCTAGTGAGCTTAGCTTATTGTTTAGAGATGGGCTCAGCCCTTTTCTTTATAAAAAAAATAAAAATAAAACAAAAAAGAAAATATATATACATAAATCTAAATTACTGTTCTACAGTTTGCTGAAAAAAAATTCTTATATACACATGTATGTATATGTAACATATAATAACTATTTAATAATAATATTGCACATGATGGTCTACGGTAACTCTAATAACTTTTCGAGGTCCAGGCACCGAAGTCGAGCGTATTTTTTATTAAAAATAGTCACCTTGATAGGGGGACGCTCAGTTCTACGAATGACAAATTGCATATGTCGTGTGTGATTCCGTCGTTTCTTTAAGACTACACTCCTCCCCATATTTCATACTCGGTGAATACTCTTCCCCTGAATTTCGTTGCGTGGGTCTTCTTCTTCGGTTTCTTAATCTGTTTAGTCTCGACTGGCCCTTGGGGTATGGACACCTTGGATAATGGTTGTGGTAGCAGTGGTTATTCTTTGTCTTCGGCTAAATCCGATCTAGGCAATAGTGACGCTTCGAGTTCGAGTTTTATTGGCGTCACAGTGTTCGTGGATGTTACTGTATTGCTTACTGCTACCTTCGATAGAGATTGGAAGTTACATTTTCCCGATGTAGTATCTGGCGACTTTAGGTGAACGACTCTCTTTGGAATACTATCTCGGCAAAGTACTAGCGGAGGTGGATCCCTACTAGTAGATGGTTGGAGCTGTATATCGCTTAGTATTCGGGGTCGAGCTTCTGGCGGTGGCAAATATGGCGTTGGTTTCTGAGAGTTTAATGAGCCGTGTGCTACGCGTTGAGGTTTAGTGCGCTTGCGTTCCATTGTACGTAAACAAATTAACTGGTAATATACGATGAAAACTGCTAGTTTATATATATAATTTGAAAAAACGAAATGAGAATTGAAAGTTTATTTATTTTTTTTTTTTCGTAAAAAAAGCATCTCCCTTTCTTTCGTCCAGCCGATTGAATCTTTATGTACTATTTATTTCGTGCTTTTACTATTGTTTTCGTTGTTTTGGGCCGATCCTTCCTCGTTGGCGGTGGTTTCCTTTTTTTCGCGTTGCGGCTGAGAATCAGGTCCCTGCTCGGGCGCCATTTGTGCCAACTAGTAATAGTAGTAGGCATTCAATGCCAGAGTGTTACTTGTCTTTAAAAAAAATTTAAAAAAATCCAGGTCGAAAGCACTTACCTCCAATAACATCAACATCTTAAATTAGTGAGTTAAAATGTCAAAGTAGAAATTTTATAGTCATTATGCTAGTATCCAAATTTTTGCTGGGTATATATAAATTTTAATTTTATGCCATTAGCTAACGCAAGCAAAGATTTGCATTTGTAAATTGGCATTCACTTCAAGTTAATACTAAACAACAGATTAAAAAACAAATTCTTTCGTTTGCCAAATAAGAGAAAAGTAAAACTTTATTTTAAGTCTTCTTTTAATAAGAAATTCACCAAATAAAATTTTTGTTATGTATAACACGATTTCATTGTAAAATGTAAATTGCCCCAACAGTAGGAAATGCAACTTGGATGTAAAATCTTTGAAAAAAACACACACACACACATACATATACATAAGAGAAAAATACAGAAAACAGCACAAATAATTGTTTATTTACATATTTTTATTGCATACTTTAAGGGACAAAAACATTCCATTGCATAATTTATGGCATAAAATTAAAAAAAAAACTCCTTTGTGATTTATATGCACAGCAAAACTTAAAATAGGCCAAAAAGAATATGTTTTTTTTTTGCCAACTAACTTATAAATTATGCAGGTAAGAGAGAGAAAATCTTATCCTGAGTACTTTAATTTAATCAAATATATAATGCCCACATAAATCATAAAAATAGTTTAGTTGGCATTTATTGTAATTCTTGTTTACATTTATTTGAAATGTAAAAGAAATATACAAGCATTATATACTCGTAGCTTTATAACTTGTCATAAACACAAACAACTTTCAAAGATATTTAAAAAGAACTGCCAGAAATTGTAGAAATTCATGTACAGAGTTCATATTAATATTGTGGTAAAAATAAGAAAATTTCTTTAAGTCGAACTGACCAAGATACATACAATACATACATACAATACATACAATTAATAAAATGTAAAAGAATTTCGAATAGCTTTGCATATAACACAAATTTCATTTAACAGAATATTCACCTTTCTTCCAGTTGTGCTACTGACAATCTATTTGTGTTCCCTAGGTCTAGGTCAACGGGTACAAAAGCGCCAATTTGTTGGTATTGTATTAAAATTAAGGCGCGATCGACAACTGGGATAAGCGTGAATAATTATTTTTAGGGCTATTATTACAATTTAAAGTTAGTTAAAAGTAGGATTTTATCGGACGTATAAAAACCTTTCCATTATTGCAGGTTGGATTTACGTTACCAAGTAGGATAAACTTGACTGTAATTTATAGCTCACTTTAGGTTAAAGTAAAATTTTGCAAATGATAAAGTTTTTATACGTTCGATAAAGTCCTACTTTTAACTAACTTTAAGTTGTAATAATGGCCCTTAGCGTCGTAGCGTCTATTTATAAAGTTTTAATTTTTTTTCAATTGTATTCTACATTTTTAGGATTAAAATAATAATAATTTTTAGTCAGGCTTAAGTTCATTAATTTCACACAACAATCATTTCTCACATTCCGCTTCATTAGAATTTACGTTATAAAGCTGATGTTAATAACAATCTCTACCCAAGTAGATAGACTAGGGTGCTGATGAAGTGCGTTGCTGCACAGAAAAATATCGGTATTTCCCCCAGCTTAAAAGTCTAATTTAATTTTTCTTCTCTTCTTTAGAAACTCACATTAATTAATAAAAATATTTCATTCAATAAAAAGAATTGAAATTACTGAACTTAAGCCTGACTAAAAATTATTTCTGATTAAAAATTCACTATAGTTCAATTAAAAATCTAAAAATGACTCAAATAATAATAATTATAATATTATTATTATAATAATAATAATAATTTAATATCCTTAAAAAAAGCTGAAAAAAAACTCTGTTAACATTGCTTATGTGCATGCATACTGTAACGTTTTTATCGTTTATAAAAACGCTTTTATGTAGACTCGCAGATTTGCAAATAATTAAAAGACCCCTTTATACCCATTAGGATTAATAAAAACACTTTATATGCTAAATGCACTCATACTTAAACTTACATAAATAAAACATAAATCTGGGGCCTAATTCCCGCATTCGGTTGCAAGCGAGTTATTACTCGAATGTGCGAGTTTTTTAACTTTTGGGATTTTCGCATTCGGTTTCGAGTAACACATATCGAAATTTCTAATGACAGCATTGGGTAACATGCATACATTCGAATGCAATCGTCTGTGTTTTTACTCGCAAGCAAAATGGCATTCGAAATCATGTTTAACATAGAAAAAGCGATGAAAAAGAAAATTTATGTTCAATATTAGACTTATTTATTTATAAATGAATGAATGCACAAATGTTCTTATAAAAAAATACAAATTAAAGAATTTATTTTTAAGTTTAAAGTTTTTTAAACGCACTAATAATCCCAAATTAATATTATACTTATTAAGTAAAATATTTTTTTTTATTATTAAAAATACATTGACTAATTATTAAATTGACTGCACCTGGTCAAAAAAAATACTTGTGTGGCAACACTCTATACTTTAATAGCTGTTTTTGTTATTAACATTTATTTTCTTTTTACATACTCTTACAAATACAATTTGAAGCTGGAAAAAAGTCAGCCAATGTATTAATGCTAAAGAAAGAAAATAAAAAAAACATGTTGATTATTGAGTTGTTCTTTCAACTTTGTTATTTGTTATTGAGCTTCTCATTTGTTTAAATGGGCAAAGGTTCCCTGATGATCTGCATTAGCAACAGTGAAATGCGCATAGGATCCAGCTAAACCCCTCAATAATCAATTTCAATATATTTTTAATTAAAAAAAGCAATGTGAGTCCGATCACAGAGGAGATGTAATGAAAATTTTTTTTTAAGTTGGAAGTACTTATGCTTTTAGTATCTTTTTTTAAATTAATTAATTAAAAGTATCAAAACTTTCAATATTGTAAATACATATGAATTTGTTGGTTTTTGTTTGTTTTATTAAACTTATTTGGTTAGTAAATGGGCACACTGCAGTATATGTATATGTACTGCATTCAAAATTGCAGTAAGCAGTAAATTTACTGATTACTAAAAAAATTCATTAAATGTTTACTGCTAATGAAATTTAATTTGCATTACTAGTAAAATCGTAGTGCCGTAGCAAGTGACAAAGTTTTTTTCAAATTTTGAAACTTTTGTATGAAAAACATTTAGCCACTTGGTAGAATTTCATTATGAATACGGGCATTACTGATTACTGAAAATTCAATGCACCTCATCATATAACAAATCATTTAGGCAATTTATAAAAATTGTAGAAAAAAATTTTAGTAATCAGTAAGTTTTTGTTTGTTTTTACTGAAACTTTAGTGGTACTGCAGTGCTCATCTATGGTAAATGCCTTTAGTTTTACTTTTTAATTTTTAATTCCTGTTGTTGTTGTGTACGCATTGCAATTAAAATAAATTCAGTAAAGTGTGACTTTGACTCGCGCACATTCGGTTTTGATCATTTTTTTTTATTTAGCTTTCTTAATTTTTTAAGTTTTTTCAGTTTAAACGATTTTTTTTCAGTTTTATCGCTTTTTTCTCGTTTTAGCGTTTTTTTTTTTCTCTTTTTGGGTTTTTTTTAATTTTCGCAATTTTTTTTTTCATTTTGGCGATTTTTTCATTTTGGCGATCTTTTTCTGTTTTTTTGGGGTTTTTTTCATTTTTTGCGATTTTTTCTGTTTTTGGGGTTTTTTTTATTTAGGCGATTTTTTCATTTTGGCGATTTTTTCATATTGGCGATTTTTTTGTTTAAGGTTTTTTTTAATTTTGGCGATTTTTGCGGTTTTTCGCGATTTATTTCAGTCCTAGAGATTTTTTTTAATTTGGTGCATTTTTTTCGTTTTGGCGATTTTTTTTTGGCGATTTTATATTTTTTTGATTTTTTAGTTTTACCGTTTTTGAAAATTTCAAGAGTTTTACTCTTACTTACGGTTTCCAAGATACAGCAAGTTGTCAAAATTACAAAGTCAAAATTGCATTAACTGATGGAACACCCATTGATTTAAATTTTTTAAATTTAGTGTTAATTGTTGTAGTCTGTATAAAAATACACTAACTTTTAAAATTTCAAGTGTATATATCTACATACAATTGTATGTATATTACATGGGATTTTAACATTTTTCGTTGCTCGTTTTGGAACACCCTTTAGTTTTTAACTCTCATGTATTTGTTGTTGTACTGGCCAAATGTCTACATATTGTGTCCAAATTTCAAGTCCGTAGCTCTTACGGTTCATTTTCACCTTTGGTGTAGGGATATATACAGAAAAATAACCGGCGGCGGCGCACCGTCGGCTTCGAGCCAGTCGACTTGTTTCTCTGCTTGGTCCCAATTTACACTATGCAAGTCTTATTGCTAAGCTGATTAGTTTGTTAGGGGAGAGAGAGGGGGGAAAAGAAAGGTTGCAGTTCCCCTCGTCTCTCTCTCCCTGAATCGAATGAGCTTAGCAATAAGACTTGCATAGTGTGATTTGGGACTTGGTATTACTTCTTTCAAACACTAATACACTCATACATATTTCACATCGATTTGACAATGCAAAGAAATCTCAGCAAAGAAATCAAAGTCAAAAGATTTTTACCCGCTAGCGTATAGATGTTTACACATCAAAAAAAATATATTTTACTTAATAAGTAAAATATTAATTTGGGATTATTAGTGCGTTTAAAAAACTTTAAACTTAAATTTTAACAATTCCCATAAAAAACACTAATCAATAAAGAATTTATTGTTGACTTTAAATATAACAAAACACAGTGACTTGGCAAATAATGTTTTTCCTAGGAGTTGCCGGGGAAAATAAAAAAAAATCAACCAACTCTGGCAGCATCTAAATAACAAATTAACTGCTTCTACTCAACCTATAAGAGAATTGAAAATGTGGCTATTCTCTATGTGGCTATTCTCTATTCTCTAGCTTTACATTAATTTATTATTATTAAGTTATTAATTAAATTAAAATGAAAATAACATTTATGTATATTCGTTTCTTTTTTCTGCATATATAGGGTGTTTGTTTAGAGGTATAGAACTTCGAATGGAAATAAAACACAAGAAAATCGGTTTAATCAATTTGGCTTTATTGGAAGGATAATTTTATGCCATTAATGTTTAAATATGATTTAGGGCATGTGGCCGCCGCGGCTGGCTCGAATAAAGCCAATTCTACAGGTCCAATTTTCAACCACTTTTTCGAGCATATGGGGCCGTATGTTGGCAATAACGCCACGAATGTTGGCTTCCAAGTCCCCTAACGTTTCTGGTTTGTTGGCGTAGACGAGCGACTTCACATATCCCCAAAGAAAATAATCCAATGGTGTCAAATCACACGATCTTGGTGGCCAATTGACAGGTCCATTCCGCGAAATTATGCGCTCATCGAATGTTTCCTTCAATAAATCGATTGTGACGTGCTTTGTGTGGCATGTAGCGCCGTCTTGTTGGAACCATAACTCATCCACATTCATGCCATCCAATTCGGGAACAAAATAGTCGGTTATCATGGCTCTATACCGGTCTCCATTAACGGTAACTGACTCTCCAGCATTATTTCGGAAGAAGTATGGCCCAATGACTCCACCAGCCCATAGAGCACACCAAACAGTCAGTTTTTGTGGATGTAATGGCGTCTCAAGGGTCTCATGTGGATTCTCTTCACTCCAAATGCGGCAATTTTGCTTGTTGACGTAGCCATTCAACCAAAAATGAGCCTCATCACTGAACAAAATTTTGCGATGAAAATCAGCATCGAGATCAATCTCATTTTCGGCCCATACACCAAAATCACGACGCATTGCATGGTCTCGCGGCTTTAATTCTTGCACAAGCTGCATCTTGTAAGGTCGCAAGCCAAGATCTTTGCGCAAAATCTTCCATAAAGTTGATGGACAAAGCTCCAATTGCTGTGCACGGTGGCGAATCGATTCATTCGGGTCCCCTTCAACACTTTGCTCTACAGCGGCAATTGTTTCTTCGGTGCGCACTGTTCGACGTCTCTGCGGATGCGTATTATCACATAGAGTAAACGTAGTGCGAAAACGATCCATGGTTAACCGAATTAATTGCTCTGATGGACGATTATGTCGACCATAAAATGGACGGAGCTTGCGGTAAACTTCGCGAACTGAACCATTATTTTCGAAATAAATTTGCACGATTTGCAAGCGTTGTTCTTTTGTCAACCTGTTCATGATGAAATGGCAAACCAAACTAAATATTAATCACTTGACAGCTGACAAAATGGCCGCCAGTTAAAAAAGTGATGCCAACTTAAAGTTCTATACCTCATACATATGTACGTACATACATATGTTTTTGCACACATACATATATATTTACAAACATATGCTTTTGCTTACAATTTATTCAGTGTTGTGAAATATATTTGCTTTTTCCAACACTAAAACAAAAACTAGATTCGCTTGGTAGCGAGTGACATCATCGGAAAATTTCTTGCCATCGAAATTAATTTCTATTCGAATGCAATTGCGATCACGAGTGCAGGAATTAGGCCCCTGTGTTTTTCATTAATAATAGCGTACGTCCAAAAATTAAATTTTTCGTGAGAGCCAAAACTAGTTATTTTTGAAACTGCGGTTTCACTATCATGTAAATATAGGCTGCTGCTAAGGAAGGACGAAATTTAGAGTCTAGCTCACTTGTGTCCAATACAATGATCCCATTGTGGTACCTGTGAGTTGAAGAGTGATAGGGAAGGGATAGTGGTAAAGAAGACAGTCGATGAAGGAAGAGATAGAGGAAAGCTTCTTTACTTTTACAACTCTGCTTTTTGCACGTTTTTTTTTAATAATGCAGAGTTGCAGTCGGTGATTTTGCTACACCATACCTGCGAAGGTATGTTGTGCTAGAAAAAAAATTATATGGATTTATATTAAAAAAAAAAGACTTATAGCCTTTATAGACTTTTTTAAAATTAAACAGTTTGACATCAAAAACTCGAAATGAGAAATGTTGAACATACGTTGTTATTAATGAAAACCACAGAAATACTTTAGAACTGCATACCAAGATATCTACCCGCTGTTGTTATGTACACGTCACTGACTGCGCTAGTCTTGAAGCAATACTCACTCTCAGGTGTTCTTCACGCAAGACTTATAGCGTAGACAGACGACAGCGTTAATTTGCATTAAAATATAACTAATGTGAACTAAAAATTTACCCTGACAGACGACAGTATTTGCATTAAGTAAACAAAATCAATACATACCTTTCGTGCCACACACTTCGATAATTTTAAAATGGAAAAAATGTGTCTCGATTTTAATATTTCTTAGCTCTTTTTCTAAAAACAATTAAAATAACTTATATTTTCTGAGCGAATCGCATTTTAATTTTGAAAACCAAAAAATTTTGTCAAACATTTGATTGATTGTTGACGGTGTTACCATATGAGGACTGTGTTATCATATAGCTGAATTCAGTATTAATTCACTGTCATTTAGTGCATTTACGGATGAGGATAATTCACAAGTTAATTTGCATTAAGACAGTTAATGCAAATTAACGCTGTCGTATGTCTATGCTATTAGTCTACCGACGCTCACTGCTTATACAATACTAATGACTCACTGCCTTTAATTTACTTTTGCACAACAATCAACTCAACTGAACTTTATTCTTCAATCGTAACTCAACTATATGAAACTGAACTGCCAGTAGATTTGGTGCTTTATTTAAACTTCACAAGAAGTTTTCAGAAAATCTCAGGAGCATCTCCAATGCTTGTTTTCGATCGCGCCATTAATTCATGTATTAAATCTATGAACTACCATGTGAGTGTTTGTGTGAATGTGGATATGTTAACAAGCAAAAGCTTTACAATTAAAGTGTTTTCACACCAAAAGTTATAACCTGGTTTTAACGTTAAAACCATAAACAGCTGATTTTGCGTTCACACTGCAAGTTTGTTAAATTCAGGGGCAAATTACGGCACTCGTTATCGAACGAAATTATGAAATATTTCAATAGAGTTTATATGCGAACATTTTAATATTTTGAACCGTATGAATGACGTAATTTGCCCCCAGGTTTTAACTCACAGACTATCTAATAACTTTGTTCCAAAATAAAATAAATCTCCTGCAGAAATGTGTCTATTTCTATATTTGTGATTTGAACGGGCTAAAGTTCGTATCACTTTTTAAGCCAAATTACATGTGATAATTATTAATGAACAAATAACACCAAAGTCTGTTGTAAATATTCTGACTAACAACACATAGTTGAACGGAACAGCCAGCCGTTATCGAAGGCCACTAAACCTTCATCATCAGCGTTCTTTTGTGTCTGGTCCACTGTGTAAGGTGTCAGTTGATGTAGATTTCTGTCTATTTCTTGTTGTATTTTTTTTCTGCTTTTTATAACACTTATTTGAACAACTGTTTTTGTTTGTATGAAAAACTCGGAAATTTTGCAATGCGTTGTACAATGGAAATCATCTTATATTTTGTAAATAAATATTTTAAAATTATAGAACTAGTAATACAAGGTGAAGAAGTGCTTGGAAATCAAGTTATTGTATATTAAAAGTGCACAAATATATCATAAAATCAAACTTTTTTTGTCGGCGGATCGATGTCAGTCACATCATCTATTTTTATTTCCCAGAGGTCAGTGAATATATTTACGTTGTTTTCCTTCCAAAAAATGCATTTATTTCCATAATTTTTTGAATATTGTTGCTGCTTTATCCATTTTTAAGTTGAAAATCTTTCAAGCGACATCTATTGTTATTTACTGGCATAAACATTATCAGCCGGTAATTTTAACTTGGCAGCACTGAATTTAGCACAGCGAAAACAAGGTTGCATTTCATAAAACCAACTTAAAACCAATTCAATTTGATTTTAACCAAAACCAATAAAACCAGGTTTTAACAGTTGGTTTTAAAGTTAAAACCAAGTTTTATGAAAACCATGTCAGTGTGAAAACCCTATTATTCTTGCTGTATTTATTTATTTGTTGTGTGTATTTAGTTCTTTAGCGCACTAATTGTGGATAATTCTACATACAAAAATATAAGGTCACATAATGCCATTTTTTCTTATGCCTTACTCACTGTCATGGGCTATAGTCAACCGAAAGATCGGTGTAGCGTTTGCTTACAATCGACCATAAGCGCAAACGTATGGCAACTTGTTAGGAGTGTTGTGAAGAAAACCTGGGTCCATCACAACACACAACAGACGAAGAAGTTGTAAAAACAGTGGGTTTGTCGCTGTGAATCGGCGTCGATGAAGGCCAAGGTGTATTTGCCAGCCAATTAAGTAATGGCGACCATTTATTGTGATGCATGCGCTACAATCCACATAGACTAAACCATCAATCGCGAACATTATGCAAACTTATTAGGTCGATTTAATGAGGATTTCTTAAATTCCCATTTGTTCAAGGGAAATGTTATTTTCCCTCAGAGCAAAGCAAGGGAGCACGCAAGAGCAGTTTAAATGGCAAAGATCCAAGAACTATTCAACGACCCTAGTCTTCGGACTTAGCCCCGAGTGACCATTACTTGTTCCCAAACCTGAAGAAATGGCTTGCTGGAAGGAGATGAAATCCAACGATGAAGTCATCTAACAAGCTAATACCTATTTAATAATAATTCTTATATTTGTATCACACTTTTGCCCAGAATTAATAATAATAATTTAAGTTTAAAATTTTTTTTTAATAATAAATGTTTCTTAAATATTTATTGAAATTGATGGTTGAGGAGTTAGCTAGATCCTACGTGCATTTCGCTATTACTAATGCAGATTATCAGGGAACCCTTACCCAGAAACTTCTTAGAAGATGTTATGTTAAACTTCCATTCAAACATTTCATAAAATAAGAAGCGCATGTAATGATATATAAAAAAAGCCCGTTTAGATGAAGGGTGGCCTAGCTGCGGCAACGCTTACGATCTGTTTTGGAGTTCGTTCTTAAATCCACGCGCGTTTACATGAAGACTTTTTTGTCGCAATAGTCAGGGGACTTTTTGATATTAATTTGATCAATACTTTTTATTCGTTGATTAGTAGCAGTGTTGCCGTAAAGGAACTAATTGTTAGTTTGGGAAATGTAGAATTAATATGTCCATATATTTTTATTTTTTGTAATTTACTTCCAATTTAATTTACTTCCTTTTCTCTCCTTACTTTATAATTTTTATATTCCAACTGTTTTTTAGATGAATGTTACAAAAAATTGGTCTTAACTGGCAACACTGCTGGTACACAGCATATAAAAGATACGAGAAAAAGAAATTCATATATGAGAGAGAAGAGTTAAAATTGTCGCTTCGATTCCCAGTACATGCGACTTTTGCTACATCGCAAGCTTCTCTTCACTACTAGCCGACAAATACGACTCGCAAGCGACGTGTCGCAGCTAGGCCATCCTTCATCTAAACGGCCTCTTACATATCTATTTTGATGACCTCGACAAAATTTTATTTTGTGCAAGAGCTAAATATTTTGGGAGAAACATAGGACATAATGTAAAGAGCTCAAAGGAGACTGCATGGAAAAATAAAATATGTTTTAAAGCAAAAACAAAAAAAAAATTCAAGGACTTCTTTGCACACCCTCGTATAAATATCCGCACAACAATTTTGTGAATTATATTCAATGTAAGATTTTTCAACTTAATTGGCCCTGGCATCAGCACAACGGTTTGACCGACTAAAGTGGCAAATTGCCACTTTTTCGACTGCCTTTCCACTTTTTCGACTGCCTTGCCACCTTTTGTCCCCCTTATTTAGGATGAGTTATATGAAAACACTTTAAAAATAAAAAGTTTAGTGTAGTTTTCTCGTTCTTTTTTAATTTTGCCCCTTTTTTTGATAAATCCCCTATTTGGTGCCACTTTTTGAAAAATGTCATCGGTCACCCTGCCTGGCAGCCTTTGAATTTAACATTTTTTTTTTTTAATATGGTTTAAATTTTTCCATTTAATTAAAATAAAATCAGCGCCAAGAACTTTAATAATACGTCACAAATGATCATAAAGTCATAAAGCGTAGCAAGAATTAAAATAAAGAGCTTATCAACTTAAACTACAACACGAAGTAAACCTCTATTGTTTGGCGCCACCACTTGATATTTTGTTATTTAAAAAAAATTGCTTTACAAATCCAATATTACTTGGCTGTTGTGTGTCTTGCCATATTTTTAACAACTTTATGCATTGTTAAGTTTTGCACAAAATCAGTTTATGTCATTGTATTCCTTTGTCAATTTGTCCCTACGCCTGACGGGCTCTGTCTGTCTATCTGTCTGTCCGTCTGACTGTTGAAGTACTTGAGCTAAACGAGTGTATAAAATGTAAAGTGCATAAGTGGCATGCATTCTTGTTAAACAAACTGCAAACACAATTTGCATTCAACGAATATTTAGTGCTTGTAAATTGCATGTGAAAGAAAAAAAAAATTAATTTAAGAACATACTCGTATTCAAAAAGAGAATACACTTATCCCACGATTTACACGATACTTTTTTTACACGATTACCTCGATTTACACGTTTTTTAGGTGTTTTGAGTAAACGGTTCTGACATTTTAAAAACTAAGTTGAAATACATACATAATTTCTTAATAAAATCAATGTTTTACATGATTCTGCCTTTATTTTTTATTTACACGATTTTTCATAAAAAAATTTAAAATTTCGATTGAACCGAATTTCTCAGGAACGTATCTATCGTGTAAATCGAGGGATAGGTGTATACATATATGCGAGTATATACATTAGAGTGGCCGGTAATTGCATGGAGAATTTTTTTTTTGTTTGATTCCTTACATTCTCACTCCCCAAACCCGTACAGTTTTATATAAAATAGAAAAAAAAATTCATAGCAATAAGTTGGCCCTCAAGCCCATATATTCAACGTAATTTTTTTTTTTAGTTTTCTTTTGACTATATGTATATGTATGATATAATTTAATAGATATAAGTTCTTATTGTACATAATTGATATAAATAATTTCCATATAAATATAATTTTGGTATATAAAATTTTAGGTATTTTGTTGGTTATTTTTTTCATTAATTTCTAAAATATTCATTCCAGCAAAAAACTTTCTTTGAGACTAATATTGCTGACTAGGAGAACTAAAATATTGTCATATATTATATTCTTGTAAAATGATTTTTTAAAAAGACGCGTCATATGCAAAAAAATTACATTGAAAAATTGGCTTGAGGGCCAACTTTGAGGGGCGCACGCACCCCCTAAAACAAAACTTACTGCTATGAAATTTTTTGTATTTTTAATTTACATAAAACTGAACCGTTTTGGGGGGAGATCATAATGTACATAAAGGGTGTCCCAACAAGAACGCATGATTTAAATTTGGCGCCATTCGAAGTGTCATTGTTTGAAATTTGAACAATTGTTATTGTTTGCTAGTAGAAGGTACGAGGTTAGTAAAAATGGAGCGCTACACGAATGAACAACGCATTCTCATTGTGAAATTGTTTTACCAAAATGGTGAAAGTTTTGCGGCTACAGTTCGCAAACTTGCGATCAATTTGGGGTCACAATAATGCTCCAAAAGAGTCCACTGTAAAGACATTAATGGATAAATTTGCCGAAACTGGGTCTGTTAGTGATCTAAAGACAACAACGCGCCTTCGACCAGGTCTATCGACCGAAAATGTCGCAGCTGTACGTGATGATGTCGCTCAAAGGCACGTCAAGTGCAAACAGTCAATGGTGTTACGTATCGTGAAATGATATCCAGTTTTTTCGTGCCTAGAATTGAAGAAATGAATGCGGAGGGCATGTGGCTTCAACAAGACGGCGCCACATGTCATACAGCCAGAGAAACAATTCAATTGCTATATCATTCATTTCCCGGTCGTGTTATTTCGCGTTTTGGAGACCAGAATTGGCCGCCTAGACCGTGCGATTTAACACCATTAGCCTTTTTTCTTTGGGGTTTTTTGAAGTCGATGGCTTACGAGAATAAGCCGACGACGACTCAAGCCTTAAAAGAGGAAATTGGACGCTGCATTAATAAAATACCGCAGCATTTATGCAAAACGGCCATTGAAAATTTCATTAAAAGATCGCGTGTGTGCCAGCAAAGCCGCGGCGGCCATCTGCCCGATTTGTTGTTCCACACATAATCCCATTTTGTCTACTTTACGATATAATAAAGTTTCACGATTTTTTTTTAAATATCTGTGTTTTATTTAAAATTTAAATCTTGCGTTCTTGTTGGGACACCCTTTATATATGTATAAAAAACAATGAGTGTCGTTGTTTTAGAATTTTGTAAAGCAAACATGTTTTAAGGATTACAGCAAAATAAAAGGAAAATAAAGTGCTTAACAACTTTAAACTGAGATTATGAACTAAAATCTATGATCTTTTTAAGAGATGAACAATAGCACCGGTATTCATAAACGATTGTTAAGCAACCTTTAAACTGTACTCATGTTCTGTAACTTTGGTGAGAACTTCTCGCGTCGGAAAGATGTGAAATAAAATATTCCATCGTTTCTCGAAAAAGGGAGAAAAAAGTGTGTCTGTCGAAAACTATCACTACGTTAGAAATGTCATAATATACAACTCAAAGCCGATATAAAATCGCAGACTTTGTGAACGCTTATCAAAAAAGATATTTGACGGCGACCAAAATTCATTAATAAATTAATTAAATGCAACTGTCGGCATAGTGTGACTTTGATGATTGTTGTTTATAAAATTGTTTAAAAAAATAAAGAAAATATATGGTTATAATAATTTAACAATGAAAGTATTACTCCAGAACAAAATGTTTACGTTTTTTGCGTTATTATTCATTGTATTTTACATTTTGAACATGTCTTTTTTTTTTGGTTAAAATTGTATCTCACCCCGTTCTTATTTGTGAGAAAATTTTACAGACAGCAAAATCTTACAGACACACTTTTTCTGTAAATTGTTGAGTAATTTCCTTACGTGACAGCTATTACTCGCCAAAAAATTTAAATACACATGTTAGTGAGAAAAACAGCTGTTTGTTTCAATTTTTGGCATTTTTGTTTCATTTAACATGGTCCAAGTGAAAACTTTCTCGTGACGAGAAGTACAGAACATGGGTACTGGTTTTCTCCAACAAAATACAAATGGCTAATTCCAGTAAAAGGTACACTAAAAATAATGCTTGGCTCAAAATTATTTTTTTATAAATTTTTTTCCAGCTGTAAATATAGGGTGTTTTTTTGAGGGGTATAGAACTTCGAATTGAAATAAAACACAAGAAAATCGTTTTAATGTCCATCAATTTGGCTTTATTGGAAGGATAATTTTATGCCATTAATGTTTAAATATAATTTCGGGCATGTGACCGCCGCGGCTGGCTCGAATAAAGCTAATTCTACAGGTCCAATTTTCAACCACTTTTTCGAGCATATGGGGCCGTATGTTGGCAATAACGCCACGAATGTTGGCTTCCAAGTCCCCTAACGTTTCTGGTTTGTTGGCGTAGACGAGCGACTTCACATATCCCCAAAGAAAATAATCCAATGGTGTCAAATCACACGATCTTGGTGGCCAATTTACAGGTCCATTCCGCGAAATTATGCGCTCATCGAATGTTTCCTTCAATAAATCGATTGTGACGTGCTTTGTGTGGCATGTAGCGCCGTCTTGTTGGAACCACAACTCATCCACATTCATGCCATCCAATTCGGGAACAAAATAGTCGGTTAGTCGGCTCCAATTGCTGTGCACGGTGGCGAATCGATTCATTCGGGTCCTCTTCAACACTTTGCTCTACAGCGGCAATTGTTTCTTCGGTGCGCACTGTTCGACGTCTCTGCGGATGCGTATTATCACATAGAGTAAAC
Source organism: Tachina grossa (assembly GCA_949987645.1). Taxonomy (NCBI): domain Eukaryota; kingdom Metazoa; phylum Arthropoda; class Insecta; order Diptera; family Tachinidae; genus Tachina; species Tachina grossa. Next base: position 43,064,807 of record OX465278.1, on the reverse strand, counting down.
GTAGTGCGAAAACGATCCATGGTTAACCGAATTAATTGCTTTGATGGACGATTATGTCGACCATAAAATGGACGGAGCTTGCGGTAAACTTCGCGAACTGAACCATTATTTTCGAAATAAATTTGCACAATTTGCAAGCGTTGTTCTTTTGTCAACCTGTTCATGATGAAATGGCAAACCAAACTAAATATTAATCACTTGACAGCTGACAAAATGGCCGCCAGTTAAAAAAGTGATGCCAACTTAAAGTTCTATACCTCAATAAAAAACACCCTTTATTATTTAATTTCTTTTGAATTAAAGTTCCATCAATATTATCAAAGGTCCGCCTTGTCGCGTCCATATTTGTAATTTACTTATTATAAAAAATTAAACAAAAATTTTCATATTTCAAAGATCTACGAATAAACGATCTTTTGTCACCTTCATTTCCACATTCACAAAAACAAAATTATTTATACGAGTATTTCTATAAGTGCACAAAAATTATTCCTGACAAGCTTTTAAGCTTTGCGGAACTTATTCTATATATTCTATATTACTGAAATCGCCCAAAATTTTTTCTTAAATATACTACTCCTTCATTGCTTTAAAATACTTAAAATATATCTGTGGCAATAAGGAATAAATTCAGTAAAGTGCGACTCTGACTCGCTTACGAAGGGTTCCGTACGAACACTAGATATGTAATTTAATACAAACTTCATCCTATATAATATTTAGTTTTGGCATTTTTTTAGTTTTTGGGGTCTTTTCGGTTTTTTTGTTATGGCGTTTTTTTGCTTTTTTTTCGGTTTTGACGATTTTTTAAGTTTTGGCTATTTTTTTTAGTTTTGACACTTTATTTTCTCGTTTTGGCGATTTTTTTCGGTTTTTGAAGTTTTTTCATTTTGGCTATTTTTTAATTTTTGGCGATTTTTTTCATTTTTGCGATTTTTTTTATATATATTTTTTTTAGTTTTGGCGACATTTTCGCGTTTTGTTGATTTCTTTCGATTTTTGGCGTTTTTTTTCATTTTGGCGATTTTTTTCATTTTGGCGATTTTTTCGAATTTGGAGATTTATTTTAGTGTTAGAAATTTTTTTTTAATTTTGGCTATTTTTTTCGTTTTGGCGATTTTTTTTTTAATTTTTGGCGATTTTTTTTTTTGGTTATGCGATTTTATAATTTTCGGTTTTTTTAGTTTTACCGTTTTTGAAAATTTCAAACGGTTTCCAAGATATAGCAAATTGTCAAAATTACATAGTCAAAATTGCATTAACTGGTGGACCACCCTTTAATTTAAATTTTTTTAAATTTTAGTGTTAATTGTTGTAGTCTGTATAAAAATACAATAATTTTACAAATTTCAAGTTTCAATATACATATGTTCATACAATTGTATGTATGTATATTACATGGGATTTTAACATTTTTCGTTGCTCGTTTTGGAACACCCTTTAATTTTTAATTCTTATGTATTTGTTGTTGTAGCGGCCAAGGTTCTACATACTCTGTCCAAATTTCAGTTCCGTAGCTCTTACGGTTCCTGAGAAAATACCGTGTGACGGACAGACGGACAGCGTAGCGGAAACAATAGGGTTCCTTTTCACCTTTGGTGTACGGAACCCTAAAAAGTGCTTAAGTCATATTTTACTGTTTTGCAGGAGAGCACTTTTAAGCGTTCCAAGTCGATTTCCAGAAATTTATTTCTTTTACTTAAATTTGGAAATTGTCTGTTAAGCTTTATTTTTTTAAGCAATCATCGTTCTATATACTATACGTTGAAATTTACCAAAGTATAACTGCAATTAAGCTATTATTCCAAATGAGATTAGAAGTCTAAAAAAGATAAGTCGCAAGTCATAGTGCTATAAATTCCTGAAAAATCACACAAATTAATTGAGATTTTGACCAGGGTTACTTTCGAATATGCTGATTACGGAGGAGGAGATTAACTCGACTTAAGCACTTTTTACGTTTTGCCACAAATATATTGGAAATTTCCATTCCTTCCTTGTCTTTTGCTCAACTAAAAGTGTTCAAATGTCGCGTCCGTCGCCTGGAAAGTGTCCATATGGAAAAGATCCTCTGATGGAATAATTATCATCAAATATTTTTGGCATTTGTGAACCAATTTGAATTGTTTGTTTTTTAACAATTGATTGGTTGCGGGAGCTGCAAAATGTCAGCCCAAAAATTAATTATGAAATAACTTTCATCATTTGTGGACCAATTTACAAGGAAAGCACACTGGAATAAGCTAGTATATATATATAAAAAACAAAAATTTCGAATTACTTTTTCAAGTAAAATGTGTGAAAAAAATTAGAAGATATAAAATGGACCACCAAGCCCCAAAGTATGTTCTAAAATTTCACCTCCGTAGTTAAATATTAATACAGTAGAATCAAAATGTACAAATGCGAAGCCCCACAAATTCGAACCATCCAGAAATTAGAACCGGCCATTTAAACCACAGCTTCTAATATCTGGAAGTATTTTTTTTTTATTTCCACTATTTATTTATTTATTTTCTAATTTCCGGAAGTTTTTTAATATTATTTTTTTTTTGTATTTTCACTATAAATTTTTTTCGCGTTATTTCGTGGTGGGTACAATTCGGTTATAAAGGGTGTTTTTTATTGAGGTATAGAACTTTAAGTTGGCATCACTTTTTTAACTGGCGGCCATTTTGTCAGCTGTCAAGTGATTAATATTTAGTTTGGTTTGCCATTTCATCATGAACAGGTTGACAAAAGAACAATGCTTGCAAATCGTGCAAATTTATTTCGAAAATAATGGTTCAGTTCGCGAAGTTTACCGCAAGCTCCGTCCATTTTATGGTCGACATAATCGTCCATCAGAGCAATTAATTCGGTTAACCATGGATCGTTTTCGCACTACGTTTACTCTATGTGATAATACGCATCCGCAGAGACGTCGAACAGTGTGCACCGAAGACACAATTGCCGCTGTAGAGCAAAGTGTTGAAGAGGACCCGAATGAATCGATTCGCCACCGTGCACAGCAATTGGAGCCGACTAACCGACTATTTTGTTCCCGAATTGGATGGCATGAATGTGGATGAGTTGTGGTTCCAACAAGACGGCGCTACATGCCACACAGCGCACGTCACAATCGATTAATTGAAGGAAACATTCGATGAGCGCATAATTTCACGGAATGGACCTGTCAATTGGCCACCAAGATCGTGTGATTTGACACCATTGGATTATTTTCTTTGGGGATATGTGAAGTCGCTCGTCTACGCCAACAAACCAGAAACGTTAGGGGACTTGGAAGCCAACATTCGTGGCGTTATTGCCAACATACGGCCCCATATGCTCGAAAAAGTGGTTGAAAATTGGACCTGTAGAATTGGCCTTATTCGAGCCAGCCGCGACGGCCACATGCCCTAAATCATATTTAAACATTAATGGCATAAAATTATCCTTCCAATAAAGCCAAATTGATGGACATTAAAACGATTTTCTTGTGTTTTATTTCAATTCGAAGTTCTATACCTCTTAAAAAACACCCTATACTTATATAAAATTTGACATGCTTGTTCAAATTTGGGTCAGGTGATGGCTTAAGGTGTCAAAGTGAAGTGTTCATGCTCCTGAAGGTTGAAAAAATAAATGCCAAGCAAACGTAAAAAATACCTGTTTTTTTCAAGTTCCATTTAGTAAGTGAAATAACATCTTCTTCTTTACGAACAGAGAGAAATTAAGAAAACGTAAACATACAAAAATGTAAGCAAAATAATCAAAACAAAAATGAATTTATAACTGTAATATTGTCTAATTATTTTTGTTACGAATATCACGTCCCCCCAGCTCTTGTGTCAGGAATAAAGAGCATAGCTAAAACTTTTTTAAAATTTTTCTATGAATTGAAGATGTCCACTTAACTAAATGTTTGTGTTAAAATAAAGCTTACATAACTAGTTTTATTATAATTCATAATTTTCTGAAGAAAAAAATGTCCAGAAATTCGAAGTTTTCAGAATTTTAACTGCCCGTGCACAAAGTGTTTCTAATTTGTTTTTTTGCTGTTAAATTGGTAAAGAGTAAATGGAAACAAATATAATATTTCTTGGAAAAAAATTATTTATGTAAAAGTATCTTGTGGTAAAAGTAACTTTCGTAGATAATACCTAATGAAAAAGAACCTATTGTAAAAAGAATCTTATGCTAGAAATAACTTTCTCTGAAATTTCCCTTTGTAATTGCTACCTTTTGTAAAAAGTATCTTTTGCAAAAATCACCTTTTCGAATTAGGAATATAAAATATTTTATGGTTATTTTTTTCTTTTTAAACGACTTGAAAAAAGGAGAAGCTAGGAGGTGTTACTTCCTAACTCCACAAATGATAGACAGATTTTAAAAAAACCTGAAAGGAATGGCTGGCTTCCTTATATTCGTATTGCATAAATAATGGGCTGGAGTATGCCCATTAAATTTTTTCCTTTGATTTTATGTACACAGAGAGAATAGATTGGTTCAAAATCTGTTGGAGCAACAAACATTTAATTATGTATTCCAATGTTCCATATTTGCTACCAATTATCAATCGTATGTACGATTTTTTTTTTCATATTTATAAACAAAAAACCATAATTACAATGTGTTAGTTGTTGGCACCGACAAAATTCGATTGGCTACAAATTCGGTTATCACAACAAAGCTGTTTTCTCTGTGTAGTTTTGCTCCGAAACTTAACACATACCTTGGTTTCTGCTAACGATAGAGCCACGCACACTCTTTCTTTTTTAAAGACAAGTAACACTCAGGAAATGAATGCATACTACTATTAATAAGTATTACTTTCTTTAGGAAAGGGATAGTGATATAGAGATGGAAGATGATGAAGGAAGAGATAGGGAAAATCTTCATTATTTTAAAACTCTGCTTTTTCACGTGTTTTTTTTTTAATAATGTAGTATTGCAGCACCTCTGGTGTCACTGAGGAGTATTAAATTTTTATACCCTTTACCAAAAAATGGTAAAAGGGTATATATAGGTTTTTCATTCCGTTTGCAATTTCTAGAATATTAATAAGCGAGTCATAAAGTATATATATTCTGCTGGATCCTTATGCATAGGGAAGACGAAAAAGCGATGTCCGTCTGTCCGTCTGTCTGTACGTGAAATCGATTTTCCGAAGCTCTCAGAAAAGCTAGAGACTTCGTTCTTGGACTAGTGGGTCAGAAATGGTCGAAATAAGATTGGTATTGAAAATCAGCAAAATCGACCAGACGGTTTCAGAGCTGGGAGACTTAAACTTCACTTTGCCATACAAAATAACTACCGAAAACTAGTTTTTAATAATTTTTTATTAAATAAACTTATTTTATACTTCAGTATGAATAAAATTGGTATTTCTAACTGAAAAAAAGTTTAAAAAAAATTAAAAAGACGTTTCCAGGGTTGGAAAACCTTACCTTTTTTTGTTATGCAAAAGTAACTTACTAAAACAAATTTTTCCTTTTTTTCTATAAACTAAACATATGTAATGATCTTAAAAGAAGGAGATTGATGTAAGAAATCAGAAAAACAAAAAGGATGATTCCTGGGTTGGAAAACCTACGACTTTTGTGATATATACAATTAACTACCGTAAACTAATTTTTTATTTATTTTTATTCAATAAACTTATTTTATACTTCACCACGAATAAAATTGGTATTTCCAATAAAAAAAATTAAAAAATTTAAAAAGACGTTTCCAGGGTAGGAAAACTTTAACTTTTTTTCTTATACAAAAGTAACTAACTAAAGCAAATTTTCCCTTTTTCTCTATAAATTAAACATATCTTATATTCTTAAAAGAAAAAAAAATGGTGTAAGAAATCAGAAAAATCAAAAGGGATGATTCCAGTGGTGGGAAACTGAAACTTTTTGTGATATAAAAAATTAACTACTGAAAATTAATTTTTATTTTTTTTATTAAATAAACTTATTTAATACTTCAGTACGAATAAAATTGGTATTTCAAATTAAAAATTAAACTTCAAAATATTAAAAAGATGTTTCCAGGGTTGGAAAACTTTAACTTTTTTTATACAAAATAACTTACTAAAGCAAATTTTTCCTTTTTCTCTATAAATTAAAGATATCTTATATTCTTAAAAGAAAGAGATTAGTGTAATAAATCAGAAAAGTCAAAAAGGAGGATTCCAGGTTTGGGAAACTTACTCTTTTTGTGATATAAAAAATTAAGTACCGAAAACTAATTTAAATTTTTTTTAAATAAATAAACTTATTTTATACTATAGTACAAATAAAATTGGTATTTCAATTAAAAAATATTTAAAACACGTTTCCAGGGTTGGAAAACTTTACCTTTTTTATACAAAAGTAACTTACTAAAAGAAATTTTTCCTTTTTTACTATAAATTAAACATATCTTAAATTCTTAAAAGAAAGAGATTGGTGTAAGAAATCAGAAAAATCAAAAAGGATGATTTCAGGGTGAAGAAACTTACACTTTTTGTGATATACAAAAGTAACTAAGTCTAATTAATTTTTATCTTTTCCTTTATAAATTATATATATTTTACGTTTTGGAAAGAAAAGTTTGGTATAGAAAATTATAAAAATAAAAACCACAGCTTCAGAGCTGGAAACTTTGAACTTTTTTTCTGGATATTAAAGTAACTAAATAAAACATTCTTTTTTAAATTTCCTTTTTTCTTTTTTCACTAAACGCACTTTTTATATTTTTTTAAGAACTACTATATTGATATAAGGAATCAGAAAAATCTAATATGATGATTCTAGGGTTTGAAAATTAAATTAAAATTAATTTTTTACATAAAAGTAACTAGGTCAAATTGTTTTTTTCTTTGTGTTTATACCTTATGTATGTGCTTATGTACATATCTCTATACTACATAAACGCACTTTGGTAAAGGGTATATAAGATTCGGCACAGCCGAATATAGCACTCTTACTTGTTGAAACTGTATTTAGGTAGCCATTTTATTTTATTGGTTATTTTTACTTTGCCAATGATTCTGCTGCACAAAGAAGGAAGGCGCTCTGATGTTTCATTAGGTTTAGTATGTTCAGAAGTCGGTGTAACTCAGTGACTAGTGTCTACGTGTTTCCGGTCCATACGCAACTTGGCAGTGTTGCAGTGCCTCTGGTGTCAATGAGGCGTATTAAATTTCACGCAGCTGTCTTTTGTAGCCATTTTATTTATTAGTTTTCTTCGTCAATGATTTTGCTACACAATACCGACAAAGGAGAGCGCTCTGATGTTACATTAGGATTAGTATCTGCAGAAATCGGTATAATTCAGTGACCAGTGGCCTTGATAACTGGAACTTTCCTGCAACAACTGATACAAAGGTACACTAATGCACATTGGAAAAATGCGTAGTGTTGTTATTTAATGACTGTCGGAGACCGGACTCGAACCCAGGTTTTTTGGTTTTTGTAGCAAACGTGTTAACTACTTCAGCCAACGCCACCCAAAACTCAAGTATTTGGGGATGTGTGGAAAATTACAAAAATAGTAACACATTCCAAGTATGTCGACTTCATTAATTTTTTTCACACAGTGTTTTTTGAGCAAACATAATTGAATAATTATCCGCAAAAATAAATACATCAGAAGATAGAGATCTACTGCATAGAAATAACGCAAACTAAGAAGTTGCTAAATCACTTTAAACCAACACTTGTTATATGATTTGCGATGCTTGATAAATTAAAAAATCAACTCTCATTTTCGAGTTGTAGTTTGAGTAAAATAGGAGTTGTGCTAATTATATAAGCAACTGTAACAGAAGCCAAAAGTATAATGACGTCAATAAACGAAAATAAGAGGGATGCCAATAGCAATTATTTACAATAACATATAAAATGCCAATGGCTAAATAAAAAATAAATAAAGTAAAAGGTAAATAAATTAAAACCGAATTGTATTATTTGGTTTAATTTGATGGGAAACAGCGAAGCTGTAAACATAAAAAAGCATCTACCATTTTCTTCAAAATTGTGTTAACCTAAGGAAATATACAATAAAAAGTAAATAACAATATAACAAACACAGAAATAGATAGGCAACTACATATAGCAGTATTTAAAAGAAACAAGAGGAAATCAAAACCAAATCTCTCAAAGCTTTTAACAAACAAACAAACAATATTAAAATCACGCATACGGGGAGCTGTAGAGAAAAACATAAAAGAAAGGTTTATTGAAATGTAATATTTAGGAAATTATATGATGCTTATGCCTCTAACATTTATCTTGTATTATTGCTTTTGTTTATTTGTTTTCGTTCTTTATGAACGTAAGATTAGTGAAAACACAATATAAATGAGAAATAAGAATTTTTGTCAGTGCGGCATTGAAATGGAAGTAAAGGAGGAAGAAAATAAATAATTAAAATAAACATAAACATATATAGGGTGTTTTTTCTTTAGCTGCATAAGAACTATGGATATCGATAAACATAATTTGACAACTGAAAATGTCAAGTTGTGTTGAAAATACTGTTAAGTAAAATTTGGCAAGTCATAATGAATCGTTTCACTGTTCACTGACCGCCTCGTTCCCCAAAGTGGGATCTATTAGTACTATTACGAGAGTGGCAATCTCGGGGACACTAACCACTGTAAAATACCTTTTTCAGAAGGCGTACCCTTGGCTTTTTACCCATAAAACTTATTTGTTACTACCCAATCTCCGAAATAACAGAGCAACAGATGTGCACATATACATATATGTATAAAAGAATGTAGCTTGGAACTGCTCTGGATTTAAAAGACGATAAAGGTGAAGCCTTTCGGAGTGAAACTTCGAGGTCTAACCAGAGGCTTGCAAGAATCATAAACTACAAGACTACGCCAGTGCAAAAAAAAAAATAGTAGACGTGTGACGTCACGCACACTGTGTTTCTATTGGCTGATAATTTGCTTTATTTTTTTTTTATACAACTCTTTAAAGTTATTTTCACTGCAGGATTACCAACCGCTATAAAAGTACTGGTTTTGCTAAGTTCGGCGAAGAAAATTGGACATATAATAATCCCACTTTTTTTACTTTTGCAGTTACTTACGAACAAGAAGACAATATTGTTTTTGTTGTAGGTATTTACCATTTCTTTAATATTATCCGTAATTAGATAATTGATTTTTAACCGATATACAAAGTTTCAAAGGCAAATTTTGTAAATAGAAACGTTTTTTTCGTTTTGAAATTTATATGGAAAAAATATTTTATGAAACGAATTTTCGTTATTTTTCATACAAATTTGAAACGTTTAGGAACGAAATTTTTTACAAAATCTGCCTATTAAAATGTTTATTTTTGTAGTTTTTTTTTTGCATATTTTCTCCCAAGACAACATTTAACAAAAAAAGATAATCGGAAAGAGTTTTTCAAGCCGCATACAATGGTGCATTAAACTTTACCATTCATAAGATCAGCAATACGTTAAAAAATTAAGATTTTTAAGCGTTTTTATAACAGAGAATATAGAGAATATTCTCACAAAAGTGCAACCACTTCTCAATACAGACTTATGTACATACACACATATTTTTATGAATGTATATATACAGGGTGGGCCAAAAGAAACCAAGGGGTGTAAAAGTTTAATAACTTTTTTGTTTATTAATTTTTTTTTATTTTTTCTTTCAGATTATATAGACAATGGAGAGGTTCACAACTGAACAGAGAACCAGAACAATAGAATTTTATTATTTAAACCAGAGATCAATTATTTTAACGCAAAGAGCATATCGTCGACATTTTAACGTCAGAATTTCGCCCTCTGAAGCGATGATTCGTTGCTTAGTTAATCGTCATCACCAACATGGCAGCGTAAGAGATTTGCCTCGAACCGGTAGAACACGTTTAAGTCGCACTGCGGAAAATATTGAACGAGTACAGCAAAGTGTTAACGAAGCACCAGAAACATCTGGCAGAAAGCGTTCTGCTCAGCTAGAAATGTCTCGTACGTCACTACGGCGCATTTTAAAAAAAGATTTACAGTTATACCCATATAAGGTGCAATTGGTCCAAGAATTAAAACCCGCAGATCATCGGCAACGTCTAAATTTTGCAGTTAAATTTCAAGAGTTGGCCAGAAATGAAATCAACTCGAAATTCGGAAATTATTTGGCCAGCGCGATCGCCAGATTTGACAGCACCCGACTATTTTCTTTAGGGTTTTGTGAAGGAGCGAGTGTATGTGAACAAGCCAGAGCCTTCAACTCAAGGCAAATTTTGTTGCAGAAATTCGAACGCTACAGCCACAAGTTTCGAAAGATGTTATGGAAAATGCTCTAAAAAGAGCCCATCAGTGCGAAGCTGAAAACGGTGGTCATTTAAGAGACATCATTTTTCATACTTAGCGTAAAAAAATTTCCATTTTGTATATTATAAAGGGAGTTTTTTATTGAGGTATAGAACTTTAAGTTGGCATCACTTTTTTAACTGGCGGCCATTTTGTCAGCTGTCAAGTGATTAATATTTAGTTTGGTTTGCCATTTTATCATGAACAGGTTGACAAAAGAACAACGCTTGCAAATCGTGCAAATTTATTTCGAAAATAATGGTTCAGTTCGCGAAGTTTACCGCAAGCTCCGTCCATTTTATGGTCGACATAATCGTCCATCAGAGCAATTAATTCGGTTAACCATGGATCGTTTTCGCACTACGTTTACTCTATGTGATAATACGCATCCGCAGAGACGTCGAACAGTGCGCACCGAAGAAACAATTGCCGCTGTAGAGCAAAGTGTTGAAGAGGACCCGAATGAATCGATTCGCCACCGTGCACAGCAATTGGAGCCGACTAACCGACTATTTTGTTCCCGAATTGGATGGCATGAATGTGGATGAGTTGTGGTTCCAACAAGACGGCGCTACATGCCACACAGCGCACGTCACAATCGATTTATTGAAGGAAACATTCGATGAGCGCATAATTTCGCGGAATGGACCTGTCAATTGGCCACCAAGATCGTGTGATTTGACACCATTGGATTATTTTCTTTGGGGATATGTGAAGTCGCTCGTCTACGCCAACAAACCAGAAACGTTAGGGGACTTGGAAGCCAACATTCGTGGCGTTATTGCCAACATACGGCCCCATATGCTCGAAAAAGTGGTTGAAAATTGGACCTGTAGAATTAGCTTTATTCGAGCCAGCCGCGGCGGCCACATGCCCGAAATCATATTTAAACATAAATGGCATAAAATTATCCTTCCAATAAAGCCAAATTGATGGACATTAAAACGATTTTCTTGTGTTTTATTTCAATTCGAAGTTCTATACCCCTCAAAAAAACACCCTATATAATCTGAAAGAAAAAATAAAAAAAGTTAATAAACAAAAAAGTTATCAAACTTTTACACCCCTTGGTTTCTTTTGGCCCACCCTGTACATATAAATATGTCATTCGTTTTGTAATTTGTATAATGTACCTGCTAGTAGTACCGTTCACACTGAATTTGTTATTTGTTTACATGGTAAAATTATGTACCATTTTTGATGTTTTAAAATTTTACTTTCTAATATTTTAAACAAAAATATTATTAAAAAAATATTATTAAAAAAATATTACTAAATAAACAAATAACAAATTCAGTGTGAACTATATATAGAAAATAGCTATTTAAAAATATATCATAGTTAGAGTCTTTAGTTTTGGTATGTTTCGATTTGGTGCTATGTATTAACACAGAAAATATTAAATAACTAATAAAATTTAAAATTAAGCGATTTGTTAAGATTAATAAAACAAGTTTAATTTCAAAAATTAAAAGAAACTCTCAATAACAAATAAGAAAAATTTTTGTAGAGAAAATAAAATAATAGAATAGAATTTGTTTGTTGCGATTTCTTTGTTTAAATTTCTTAGTTTCCCATACTTATGCTTTAAGTCTTTCATTTGATTTTTCCCAGCCTGTATGGCAACTCTTACAATAGACGTGTGATGTCACGTCTAACGATAAACCCTCTGATTGGCGTAATCTTGTAGTTTATCATTCTTGAGAGGCTTGTATCTGGTACTATAGGTGACGGTAGCCTGACAACCAAGCTGCTTTAGGAGTTGGATGTGTGTAGCGGTCATTCATGATCCTTTCCCAAAAAGAATGATGTTGAGCTGTGTGAAGTAGTTACTGGATGGTAGCAGCACATGCCTTCGTCTGGTTGTGATGAGTGGTTGAGCTGTGGCAGTAAATGCTGAGGAATTCTATTAGAGACCTCGCTGTGGATGTAAGTAATTACACTCGCGTCGTGTGATCATGGAGAATCGTATGTGGTTGCTGTGGTTGCTACCAAAAACGCTGCGAGAATAGTCTTGGCTTCCTAGTCTTAAATCAATGCTAGTGATTGCTGTGACGCGGTCAGCCATGCACTATTATAAAAGCTGTTCCATACATACAACAAAAACGGATTTGGACTCTCTGTACCTTAGAAAATTATTTGTTCGTAGTACAGGGATAATTATATTAAAAGATTGCAACCTTATGTGTTCTTGTTAAGTCACATAGTGCTTCCTAAGGATGCATGGGGGCGATGGCAAGCGTCCAAACTTCACCCGGTGTTTAGAGCACCGTTAGATAAGGAAGGCCGTAAAAGCAGGTGCTTACATTAATCTGAAACACATCTGGCCCCCTTGTTCGTACGACTTAATGCCTCTTTACTACTTTTTATGATTTATGCCCTTGGTTTATGCTGGAAAACCAGCATCGCCTAGAGCATTGGAACCCAATATTCCAGCCATCAATGAAACCATACGGCCAAAATTATGGGGAAATCTAGTCAAAACTTGTTCTGATCGAATGATCCCTATAACTCATAACCGCACAGATATAGCCAGAAAAAATAAAATGGCATAAAACAATCTACCAGATTATAATAAGATAAATTATTCCAACAATATTTTTGTTGTATTATCTGTATTACCATGCAGCTAAAAAAACACCCTTTGCATACATACACCCAGCAAAAATTAATGCTTTCAAGAAGTGTTTTTGTAAGGGAGACAATGCTACAGTATCACTTGCTGTTGGGCATGAATAAGGCTTTTTTTTTTTTTTTTTGTTCAAGATGAGGCAGCTAGAAGTAATACAGTGTAGCTTCCAAAAAGCCATGAATATTTTTTTTGCCTTACTAGTGTAGTGCATCACAGAAGTAATAATATATAATTTTTGTGAGAGCCCGCCTTACGTTAGTGCTTTTCAGAAGCATAGAAACATTTTTCTAAGCCTTTGTTGTCAAGTTGTTATTGCTTCCAAATCTGTTTTTTTTTTTTTTTTTTTTTGCTTGATAATAGAATACATATTTATTTAAACAAAAAAATCACATAAATATGTGTGTTTATATAAATAACATATTTATTATTTTACATATTTTCCCCTTCAATAATACAAGTATCTGAAAATAATTTCACATAGTGCGGGGTGTTGGTTGGATATTGTTAAAATTTAAAATTATGTATGTCTTCTTTATTCTTGACATTCAGGAAACTTTTTTTAGAGCATCATTTGGGGAATTGTAAGATAATGGAAAATTATAGTATTTTTGCATTAAAATTTGTTAACGCGCATTTTATTTATGTGGCACACTGTGGGATTATTAGGATGGTTGAAAATAGATTTTCTATTAATAATTTTCATAAGTTCAATTCATATTTTTTTTTCTAAAATACCAGAATTTATAGTATGGAAGTTAGTAACATCTCACCAAAAAAAATTATTTATTATTATCAAATTCACTTGCCATGTAATGACTTATTTTTTTAAACAAAAAAACAAAAAATTAGTTAATTGATTAAAAGACTGATTGTTTTAGTTTTAATAGATATGAAAATATTACTAAATAGAAAACGTGAAATAATTCTTCAAAATTGCTTACTTTAGCCTTACGCCTAGTTCAATCATTAACTTGGCAATCCAATAGGAAAGAGCTTCCACGAAAAAATTCTTAATTCCTTATTCTAAATTTTTTTCCAGAATGTAAGACATTCCTGTTAGTACCTAATTTTTAAAAAGCAAAACTAAGTGTTAAAAAAGCAATGATTGCAGCTTTAAAATCATTTTCGGAAATACCTTATAATTACACTATAATGAAAATAAGGGTGTCCCAACAAGAACGCAAGATTTAAATTTTAAATAAAACACAGATATTTAAAAAAAAAATTGTGAAACTTTATTATATCGTAAAGTCGACAAAATGAGGTTATGTGTGGAACAACAAATCGGGCAGATGGCCGCCGCGGCTTTGCTGGCACACACGCGATCTTTTAATGAAATTTTCAATGACCGTTTTGCATAAATGCTGCGGTATTTTATTAATGCAGCGTCCAATTTCCTCTTTAAAGGGTTGAGTCTTCGTCGGCTTATTCGCGTAAACCATCGACTTCAAAAAACCCCAAAGAAAAAAGTCTAATGGTGTTAAATCGCACGGTCTAGGCGGCCAATTCTGGTCTCCAAAACGCGAAATAACACGACCGGGAAATGACTGATGTAGCAATTGAATTGTTTCTCTGGCTGTATGACATGTGGCGCCGTCTTGTTGAAACCACATGTCCTCCACATTCATTTCTTCAATTCTAGGCACGAAAAAACTGGTTATCATTTAACGATACCGAACACCATTGACTGTTTGCACTTGACCTGCGTTTGAGCGACATCATCACGTACAGCTGCGACATTTATCGGTCGATCGACCTGGTCGAAGGCGCGTTGTTGTCTTTACATCACTAACAGACCCAGTTTCGGCAAATTTATCCATTAATGTCTTTACAGTTCACTCTTTTGGAGCATTATTGTGGCCCCAAATTGATCGCAAATTTGCGAACTGTAGCCGCAAAACTTTCACCATTTTGGTAAAACAATTTCACAATGAGAATGCGTTGTTCATTCGTGTAGCGCTCCATTTTTACTAACCTCGTACCTTCTTCTAGCAAACAATAACAATGTTCAAATGTCAAACAATGACACTTCGAATGGCGCCAAATTTAAATCTTGCGTTCTTGTTGGGACACCCTTTATAAAGTTTATGCCGAGTTTATATTGGGCATTTCAAATGTTGTCATTTTGTGGTGTCATTTTCATATGTGTGCAGTGTCGTTTCCATCCAATTTTTCGATGACACACAATTTTTTTGTGTCTTTGTGACTGTAAAGATTACCATTCCTAAATAATGGCAATACGGTATCGTTGTCTACATCAAGAACTCATTTTGACATAATTACATTTAATGTCGTTTGATTTATCATTGTGAGACTTTGATTTTCGTATTGTTTGTTAATTAATATTTATACAAATGGATAATCGCATAATTATTCAATTGGCTAGTGCCACCGTGTGTTTATCAATAATAAGAAACAAAATTAAAAAAATCTAAAAAACGTCAAAGAAAGTGGTGGAAAAAGTCAAGGACTTAATATCCGTGCCACCAAAGGATTATATTGTACTCTGCATTCCAGTTTACGGAAGCAAGATGCCACTTGGTTCAAAATTGCATGTGCATGAAGACCTAACTCCACCGAAATTTCTGGCCTTTTTGGCATTTCTATCCCTATAAGTGCTACATATACATACATACATATGTATGTTTCCATACAGCCTCACGAACCTTCACAAGCTGAATAAAATTTAAAAAAAAATTTTAAATTCTTTCGGTATTTCCTAAATGTCAAAATGTCAACACGCTGACATTTTCTTTTTGTGTTTGTAATGCAGCCAACTTATTCTCACAATTGTTTACAACAGGTACGTAAAGAGTTTGTTTGGTAATGCCACACAACGAAAAATATCGAAAATGACAAACGCTGCCAATAGTTTCCACTGTTATTTTTGCTATATTTGTCACAAAATGCCACAGTGTGTACTCGGCATTAGGTTTTGCCTTTAATGGACTTAAGTTGCTATACCTAAAATACATTCAACGTTTTTATCATTTAAAAGCTTTAATTTTGTAGGTTGGAATATTTGCAAATAAATAAAAAATCCCCAGTGTACAATACTTATCAAAAAGATATATATAGATAGATATACCTCAAACTTATGTACTAGACCCCTGCAAAAGACAACTTACAAGAACTTTAAAGACATGAGGAATTTTTCAAATGCTTTACTGCAACGAAATCTTTTAAAATAAACGCTAAACAACACTATTTGCAAGACATTTGTTTCAGTTATTATATGTGTAAAAGTAAAGATAAAAATACTTCGTGAAGGAAAAATTATTTCTGATGCTTGCTTCTTCCTAGGCATGGGCGCGTATACAAACGTCATGCATGTACATACGCACACCTGTTGTGTGTATGATCTTTTATTTTTGTGCGCACTTACAAACGCACACATGCATTGACATTAGTTGTGTGCGCTTGTTTTAAAAAACAACCCTTAAACACATAATAGCTTACCATCTTAAGCATACACGCATCAACACTACTTATTTTGATTGTTTGTTATGAACAAGAAGTGTTCAGAACATCGCTTTTAAACACTCATATACACGAACATCAATGCACCCATCGTGCTTCGCTTATTAAACGTCAGCATTTTTTATTGGTTTAGTATAATACGTGCCACTAGAACACATTTAAAAAACAAGATGTATTTACATTTCAAGATTGCTTACGCAGCCCTCTAATATGTATGTAAAGAGATAATAAACACACAATGTTAAATAATTCACTGCTGGTGTACCATAATATAAACTTCGCTGTTTTTTATACCATTTTTATGCTTAACATAACGATTCCAGAAGAATGCTAGCAACATCCAGAAAGTTCAAGCACATTCAACAGCCTCTCTATTTTAGTCTTTGAGCAGGCCATTAGTTCCTGCTAAAATTCGTACTCCTGGTTTGTGCGGTGATAAAATTGTAGAAGCATTATAGCTGATGTTGTTGCTTGTGTCTTTCATCTGCATGGGATTATATGTTTGTGTGGTTGTATATTTCGTAATAAACAAAATGTGTATACGAATTTCGAAGAAAGAAAAATTGGATAGGTGTGGTGTCATTTTCAAAACGTATGCAACGCCGATCACATTATGTTTTTTATATGAAAAGCAATGCCACATAAGGAAAAATATCGGAAAAGACAAACGTTGCCACTAGTACACATAATTGCGATGTCAAAAAATGGAATAATGTATACTCAGCATTACACTCATCAAATTAACTGTGCCTTACTATTTTAGTTCTACAGACTAAGGAAAATCATTACTTTATATGGGGGTATCCCTCTTCTCCTCTTATACCTTCTAAGAGATACCCACATAATATTAAGTGAACCTCACAACAGCAGTTGTGGAGATATGAATTGAACCTCCCAAAAAGGGGCTTTTAGTGTCACTCTGCAGCGCTTTGATTTTTGTGTTCCTAAATAACAAAAAACTGACTTTATACTATGAAATTTTATACGCGTTTATTGCCATAGAACTTTCTGCATTTGTCAATGTGAGGCCTTTATTAATAATTATTTAATAATAATAATGATTCTTTAATTAAAGAAATCTGCTGAATATGCTTTAGATATTCATGTTTGCCATTTTCGATATCAGTTTCGTCTCTAGCGCTGATATTCACATTTTATCATTGCGACACTTAAAAAAAATTATTAAAATTACTTGGAATTTACAAAAGTTACAAGCACATACGATTCTAAACTTTGATGGTCTTTGGAGCTACATTACCTTGCAACAGGGTGCTTCCCAACATAATTTTAAAAACGCTAATACTGCATTTACATTGTCTCGAAATCTAGTTTATTTAATTTGTTTCGTTTACACGAATCTTGTTTGACATTTTTTAAGACTTTTTATCAATGACAAAATCATTTGTCTAAAATTTATGCTTATTCTTATTATTTCATTCACACACCTTCAATAGAAAAATTTTGTAGAGCGCAGCTAATTCACTCGCCTTTTATATAAATACGTTGTACAGGGCAGTAAAAAAGTATAATTAGATTTTTAGTAGATTTCTTACAAATCTACTGAGAAATTACATTTCCTTTTGTATGGGAAATCTAGAAAAAAGCAATTGGATTTAGCTCGAAATCTAGTATTGACTACAATGTAAATGCACAGTAAGGCTTTTTAACCTAACAGCACTTTGACGAGACAAATTGGTTAATAGGGCATTTACAATGTCTTGAAATCTAATATTTACGTGATTTCGAGCTAAGTATAGATGTTTTTACTAGATTTTCACTGTAAAGCGAAATCTAATTGTTCAGTAGATTTGTAGGAAATTTAGTCAAAATCAAAGACTTTTATTTCTTTTTTACTAACCTATACAACACATTTATATAAAAGGTGAAAGAATTAGCTGCGGTCTGCTTAAAAAGGTGTTGTGAATTGGCTATATTGCAGTTGATTGGTTGTAGTTTTGGAAAATATTTACTTAATGCGTTTTTTTTAGATAAAAAAAAACTTGATAAATGTCAAAAACAACTTGGTGTAAACAGTAAAGATTTTTATAGAGATTTTAATTAAAATCTGCTAGATTTTGTGCAGGTGCAAATGACCTATAAGTAGTTTTAAATTTATGATATATTCTTTTGTTTCACTCCACTGTGCGAGGGAAAAGTGGGGTTGGAAACTTTAATTTTTTTTTTTTTGGTTTGCTTAACAGTGTTATTGATAAAACTGATACCAATTGAATGCTTCAAACTATTCTCTAATAAGAAAATAAACTAAACTTTTTGGCAGATTGTCAAACATAATTTTGTACTGTAAGCTTAAAAGAACAAATGATAAAAAGCTTATTTTATTTACCAAATTTAATTTAAATTTTTTCTTACAATAATCTAGAGAATGATAGAATGAGAAAACTAAGAATATTCAAAACCAGCATGAAAGATATTATTAAAATTATAGGAAACTACACCAAAGAAGAAGTGCAATGGATTGTTCAGGAAAATGTAAAAAACTGTCACATAAATTAATCGAAAAAGTTGTATTTTTTAGAGTTTTATTTTCAACTTTTGAAATTTCTGTAAGAGAAACCGTTTTCATTTCCTTTCTTTCCTTTAACTTTTGTGTTAAAAATTTTTTTCGTCAAATTTTGGCATAAACATTTGAAAGGATTTGGCATCGAAGTGGATAATGAAAGTGATGGCCGGAAACTGTTGATGACAAGACAGCGTTGATATAAAACTTATTCTCAAATATTTTTTTATAACTTCTCCTTTATGCAAAAAAAAAAAAAAAAAAAATCTTTCACAATTGACATCAATAACTGATGACAATAAATTGCCACTTGTTGCCATAGAAAAAAAAAAAAAGAACTATGTGAAGAGCTGCGTTCATGATTAATATGAAAGAGCAAAAAAAATCCAATACGTGACCAAATGATAAACGAAGTAAAATGCAACATTTAACGTTGTCTCTGTTATTGTCTTTTATTGAAATAACGAAGAAATTGCTAAATTTAACATTCCCCTTAATAGAATTTTTAAATTATTTTTTAAATCATATGCATATCAATTAAAAAAATAATAATAATTAAATTAACGAAAATTAATAGCTAAAATTAATTAACTAAAATTAATAATAAATTTAATAATAAAATTAAAAATAAAAAATATACTTAATAGTAACAAACCAAAAAAGTTTGTCTTAAGTAGAACAAAAATAAGCAAATTAACTAACATGTGCATAATTAGTAAAGAACAAACGACAATGGTAAGACTGTTGTAAACATAGAGATGGTAAAATTGAGCTTTCATTACAAAAAAGCTTTCAGCAAATTGAAATAAGATGAATCAAAACAATTCACATATTCCATTTGCAATAATGCTAAGTATATAAAGCAGAAATCTACATCTACTGACACCACACACAGTGGACTAAACACAAAAGAACGCTGATGATGAAGGTTTAGTGGCCTTCGAAAACGACTGGCTGTTCCTTTCAACTATGTGTTGTTAGTCAGAATATTTACAACAGACTTTGTTGTTATTTGTTCATTAATAATTATCACATGTAATTTGGCTTAAAAAGCAATATGAACCTTAGCCCGTTCAAATCACAAATATAGAAACAAATGGAGTTCGAATAATAATTAAAATTAACTAAAAAAAAATATTTTCTCCTATTAATGTTTATCTTGTGAAAGTTAGTTTTATGTTAAACTTTAACAAATGCTTTATTAACATAATATTTGCATTTTTTTTAGCATAAAAAGAACTTATTTATAGCATTTTATTTGCACTGCGAAGGGCACCAAATCTCTTCACCTCACCATTGCACTCATATAATAATCACTTTAAAAACATGAAAATGTAGTGCACACAAGGACTTCATTAAAATGAATAGCATTTACCTTACGCCATAGAGAAGCAAATCTTAATTCATCTAAATTAAACGTATCAAGTGCAAGTAAAAGAAGCAGTAAAACTTTTTGCTAGAGTAAAAATTTTATTTTGAATTAGCAATAAAAAGGAAATTAAAGTGTAGAATAGAGATAGAATAACATATAATTTAAGGTAAAAAAAAAAAAATAAAACTGCATTCCTGTATTTAGCAAAAGAAGCAAATAAGTGCATTACATACGAGTATAACAAATAAAATTTTGTAAACGAACTTCCTTAAAAGCATATCTACTTAATCTTAAATATAAGAATCAGAGAAATTGTTGGGAGTAAAAGTAAGCATTTCTTACAAGACTAGGAGCATATTTATGACGGCCTTGATGACTGTCTTGGCCAGAAAAGAACTGAACTGAACTGAACTTACAAATAATTTAATAATGCTATTAAATGTTTAAAATCGCCTAAAAATGTATTTCTTAAGGTTAAGCACATCTAGATGCACTTCGTTGCTGCTCAAGCAACTCATCAGTAGATTTCAAACATATAACCAATACAAAATAAATTACAAAACCCTTATCTTAGACAAATTTTCCATAAATTATTGAGAATTACAAAACTACAATCATAGTAGGCTAAGAAACTTTATCCAAAATATACAATTAATATATTATTCATATTATATATATTTTTTATTTAACTTTTTACAACAAGGTAAAGTTTGGTTGTTATTGCAAAAATATTTCTTAAAAGCTATAATAAAAAAAACTTTATTTCAATATTGGATAAAAAAAAAATAAGTAAAATAAATCACCATAAAATATTCAACTAGACCATGGGTGAACATCATGTAGCAAATTTTTGCAAATCGAATTCACACGTATGCTTATGCTCTTGCATTAAGTCTTATCTGAGATAAATTTTTGCTTATCTTTTTACTCATTTTTCTCAAACGCACTGCGAGAAATTTATTATGTATGCTGTTTATGTTAAAAAATGGTTTTGCCTACATACAAAAAAAAATTTAACTTAATCTTCACTGAAACAGCGACGAATGTACATGCATAGCATGGTTGTACATAAACAAAATCCCTTCAACCAACCTAATTCAATTTATTCAACTCTCTTCCTTTAAGTATTATTAGACTTGGGACGAACTCGTTCAATAGTTCATTTTTGCCACAAACCCATGATCAAACCCATTTAAATTACATGGGTTTGATCATTGGTTTGTGGCAAAAATGAACTAGTGAACGAGTTCGACCCAAGTCTAAGTATTATGCAGCGTTGTCAACTCGGTGCTTTTCGCACCGTTTTTAGTGCTTTTTGAAATTTTCGACGCGAAAAATTTTGAAGTTAGTGCTCGGTGCTTTTTTAAACTAATTTTTGGTGCTTTTTATTTCTTGGCGGTGGCACTAAACCCAAAATTCAAAAAGAATTTTCCTGATATAATATATATATATTTTTTTTTTGTAGAAGTCTAACATTTAAAAACCATAAGCACTGAAGTTAAATGGAACATTTCAAAATATTCTAATAAGATTGTACAAAATTTGGCTGAAGAAATACGTGCATTTTATTCTCAAACTTTCACATTTTAAGCACAATAATTGGAAACAGTGTTTTGCCACACGACCAAGAAGATATAATGCAAGTATAGTCTAATAGCGAAATATTTTCTAGTATATACAGTAAAAAGAGAATAATTCATTTAATGCAATGGATAAACTTTGAGTTCGCTATCGAGTTTTGGGCAGAAATAAACTGTTATAACTATTCATTTGATATAAACTCGTTTGGGGCATTATCGAAATTGCATTCCCATCAAACTTTAATGTTTAAACGCAGAAGTTGATCACGTTTTTGCCTTTATTACTTTATTTAAGTTTAAAATACGTAAAAAATTATCCTTACACTTGGCTTTATATAAAAGCGGTCTGAAACGAGAAAATTGTGGTGCTAATAGAGCTGCCGTTTTAGGTTACATATTTATAACCTACTTCGTTCCTATTTTCTAAGATAATAGTACATATAATTTAAGTTTATATAACTTGGTTAACTTGCAAATTACTTTTTTTTTATTTTGTTACTTTGTTATTAATATTGCGTTTGCTGTGAAAGAATGTTTCCACAGCATTGTTTAATAAAAATCAAATTTTGAAAGTCTTGATTTTGAAGAAAAAAATTAACTACTACTCCCATCGAGTTCAAAATCTAATCAGAAAGTCAAAAAGACTTGCCAATTACTGCTAATTTCAGTTGACGAGAAATATTAAATTTTTTATAATAATTTAAAAAAGTTTCGTCAAATTGATTTTAGAATTCACTGATTCTTATAGAATCAAAACTTCCAGATTTGAAGTTTTAGGGATAAAATGCAAGGTCAACCGATTTCTATATATTTTATATACAAAATTTTTTTTATAAAACAAAAAATTTTGATTTAGTGCTTTTTTACTTAAATTACGCGTTTTTTTTTCCTGGTTTCAGTGCTTTTTGAAATTTAAAAGTTGACAACGCTGGTATTATGGCTTTGATACAACAAAAAATAAGCATGTATGCCATACATAGAATCTATGTATAATAGTGTCCTGCACAAGATATCTTATAAGAACTTTCAAGACATGAGGGATTTTTCAAATGCTTTACTACAGCGAAATCTTATAAAACAAACGTTAACACTGTTTGCAAGAAATTTGTTTCAGTATTGTAGGTATAAGAGTAAAGAAGAAAACACTTCGTGACGGAAGAATTTGATACTTGCTTCTTTCTACGCATGAGCGCGTGTACAAACGTCATGCAGGTGTGTGTGTATGATCTTTTATTTTTCTGCGCACATGCAAAGGCACACACATGCATTAACATTAGTTGTATGCGGCTAATCACATAATAGCTTACCATCTACATATTACACACACACTCAAACGTACAATATGAAAAATAACAAGCATACACTAATCAACAGTACTTCTTTTGAGTGTTTGTTACAAACAAGCTGTATTGGCGTCATCGCTTGTTAACACTGATATACACGTACACCAATACATCCATCGTGCTTCGCTTATAGTACGACAGCATTTATTATTGGTTTAGTATAATACATGCGACGTGAATACATTTAAAAATCTTGACGTATTTACATTTAAAGACTGTTTACGCAGGTCTCTAGTGTATAAACAGAAATCTATTGAAACCACCTTTTTTAAATCAGTTTAAAGAAATTTTTTTTATTTTTTTAAATTTTTATAACTCTACTATTGTGCCGTTTTTCCCCTTGCCTAATTTTGGACAGGGAGTAAGTGTAACACGGATTTGAGATGCAAAATATTCAATAAACTTTCTTTGTATTAGCTTAATATCTTTTTGTTTCAGATGATGTCAATGAGAAAGAATTGAATTGATCACATAAAAGCAACTACTTGTGTCTCTAGCGATTTTTTTTTTTTTTTTTTTTGTAAATTTGTCAGAAACCAATTACCTAGTATTCCGCAAGTCATTACAAATTGAAAGCCATCCGATTGTAATCTATTATGTCAATATTAAAAACAAAAAAGAAATAGTTAAGCGCATAAAACTAACATCCGATTCAGATATGTCTTTCTGCTATCCTATTGTAGAATTATATGCTAATTAGAAGCAAAGTAAAAAAGAGACACTAATAAAATTTAGCCACTGAACTACCCGCTTGTTCGGCAAAACTGCTATTGACGTTTTTTCTGTAATAAATTCGTTACTCACAGTTGGCAGTACTTGCTTGGTGTAACAATATATTATATGAATCCGTTGATCGTATATAAGCAAGCGACCAAAATTCATTTTCTGTCATATTCTAGTGTTTACGTTGAAAAGAAAAATGTGTACAATAGTTTTCTAGCATAAGCATAATGATGTTTAAGGGAAGAACAGCTTTAAAGAACACAAAAAAAATTTTCAGTAAAAAACATTTACGGTCTTATTCATAAAAATTCCTTATTTTAGCTTTAATCTGTACATTACTTATGAAACAGATTTTGCTTTATTAAGCTCTAATAAAAATTTGTATTCATAACTGATTAATATCGGTGAATTAACTATTAAACGATTTTGCTTCTTTTGTAATTTTTTGTTGGCAACATCATGCTACATTCGCTCTCATTTTATGTTTAGTGATGCACACAACGAAGAATCGATTATCTAGGTAGTCTGTTTAAGTCGAAAAAAAAGTAAATAATACGCATCATGTTATTAAAAAATAACTTAAAAAGTAGGGGTTTCACTTTTTATTAATAAATAAACCAAAAAAAATTTATCTTGTTACGAAAATAGCTGTCGACAGGTTTAAGCAGTATTACACAAAAATATTCCAACAGGGTTAATGTAAGTGCTACGCGAAAATATTCCTACAGGGTCAAAGCAAAGAATAGTCTAAAATAGTAGCCAACAACTAAATAAGCATGCCTAGCTTGATTAAACGTAAACAAGCAAAAGCAACAACAACAAAAAGCGTCTGCTTATTAAGAAGATTCACATATTTACACACATACATACATGCTAATTCAAACGAAAAGCAGAAGATAAACAACCACCGTGTATTGCTTAGTTAATGATGTACACACGTATGCATATACACATGTACATATGTACATAGTTACCACATGAACTTAATTAGGCAGCATATAAGATGATAATGAGCGTCTAGACATTGCTTGAAACTTCTAGTGGAATTTGCGTGAAATATAAAAAGAGGTGACGCATCCAATGAGTTAGTTAGTTGCAGTTGTAAGTCAGTCGCAAACAGTTATAGTTAGTGCTAATCAGAAAGTAGTCAAGTTAAGACCTCGTTAGTCAGTTGATAATTAAGTTGTGAATTAATAATAGTCTGTCGTGGAATTGAGATTATTGTGGAGTCTATCGTGTCGACTGGAGTAAAGGGAACAGCGCAGCGAATAGACGTGTATAAGGGTGTAAGTAAAGCCAGTGAGTCTTTATTGGTGTATCAACTGTGAGTGTCGGCAGAGAGAGTCTCGTAAGTGACGGCAGCAGACAGAGAGGTATTGGTGTATCAACTGTGAGTGACGGCAGAGAGAGTCTCGTAAGTGAAGCCAGCAGACAGAGAGGAGCCAGATAAGAGACGTGTGTAAACTACAGCGAGGAACGCCTTCCTCGGCGTAGTGGTAACCAGTTGTGAATAAATATATGTGTGTAATTTATTAGTTTAAGTTGTTTTAGTGTATTTAAGCTCTTGAGTAATTTAGTATAAGTGTATTTGTAAATAAAACTTGTATCATTCTTAACCCTAATTACTACACTCGGCTCTTGTATTCACTTGCAAATCTTCGGATCTACGGAAAAGCGTTTTTATAGAGAGAAAAACGTAAAAATATGTTACAAAAAATTGTATTTAAACACATTTATATTCGGCTGAGTACAGAGGTAGGTAAATACCCATTTTATTGCGGTCGATTATGCATCACTATTTTGTTTTAATTTTAAAATGTTGTTGTACATACATACATACATATGTAAGCATGCAGTACCATACAAACATACGTATGCTTGTACTTACATATGCTCTTGTGTTTTAAATTCTATTTTTCTTTTTGCCAATGAATTGTATTTCTTTAATTTTCAACCATGTTTATATGTATGTATTTTTCTTTTTGTACAATTATGCATACATACATACATACATGTACCGACTTACATAAATTAATACATTTGTCCAAGAACATTATTCAGGAGACATGCATAAGAATAAACAAGGAACATAAAAGTGAGAAACCACAGAAAATCTCACATAAGGGATAAAAAAAATCAAGAAAATATTATTTATAATTGCTTATCAAACGCTGCTAAGTAGCATGGAGGCTACATTAAAAAAACGTTTATTGATCGTCTAATAGGCTATTAAGCATTTATGAATAGTCTTTTTTCGATTTTTGCTTAATAAGCTGTTATGAAGCGTTTATGAATAAGACGGTTAATATTTTGACTGAATGTAAATTGACAATAAATTTTTAATCATTTCAGAAGCGGTCTTAATGACCGTTCATTATTTAACTACGGCTTCAGTGTTCTTTTCATCATAGTATTTTTGTGAATGAAAATGTTTTCGTCAACCGAATGTAAGCGAGAGGGTGGCGATTGTATACTTCCAATGACATCTCCATGCAGTGTTGCCATATTTATTTGTTCAAAAATCTTCAAGTCGAACAAAAAAAAAAAAACTTTTTTCGTGACCAAAAATCTTTTTTGTTATTTTATTGAATGAAAATGAGTTAAAATTTATTTTGTTTCTTGTGAACTATTAAAAATAAAGCCAAATAACACAAAATATTTTTTGTATAGAATATGTGTTAGAACATTAGGAAGCAAATCAGAAAATTTGTAGGTAGTTTGGTCAAAAAAATCCCTCAATAATATATTAAAAATACCAAAAGTAAAATTTTAAAAAATCTTATTTTAAGATAAAAAATCTTTTTTGTCGTTTTAACATGTCTAAAAACTTCAAAAATAAGATAAATCTTCACATATGGTAACACTGTCTCTATGTTAAATTCGTCACTCAAACGCACTGCGAAGGTATTGCCCGTCAAGTAACGGTCATTGCTTTGTGCATAATGGTATAATGACTTATGGAATGTATCCGCGGACAAGCGGGTAGCATCCGATTTGGATATGTTAGTAATGTGTCATCTATATAATTAATAGGCGAACATGTTTTTTGTAATCCCTTTTACGCTGGTACCACTGCACCGATTTTAAAAAGATTTATATGGTTTTCTATACAGATGTGCAGAATCTATATTTTATTGAAATCGGTTTAGTATTTTGGGAGCTATAAGCGTTTAAAGTTGCTACTACTACATGCACACA
The DNA here is from genome assembly GCA_949987645.1 of Tachina grossa. NCBI lineage: Eukaryota > Metazoa > Arthropoda > Insecta > Diptera > Tachinidae > Tachina > Tachina grossa. The sequence continues at coordinate 43,037,662 of OX465278.1, read as the reverse complement.
TATTACACACGCATTTATTAGCTTACAAGTAAAAAGAAACAAAACATGAGTGTGTGTGTGTGTGTTTGTAGTATTTCTCTTGAACTAAATATTCTTTTTTTTTTTTTTTTGTATGAAAGCCATAGTACTTAAAGGAAGAGAATTGAATAAAGTGAATTAGCTTGGTTGAAGGGATTTTGTTTATGTTTTTTTAATTTCATGTATTATTTAATTATGCTTGCATATGTATGTAAGTTTGTGTGTGGCTGTGTTTTAATGAATTTCTTATGACGTTTAGACACATAAATTTTCTTTGAATCTTAAATTATTTACATTTTGATTCTAGAATACGGACGAGTGTGTCGTCCGTTTGGTATATCTAGTATTGTTTATTAGTTCAATTATGCTCTCTCTCGCAGTTGCAGTCATCCAACGTTCGCTTACAATGCATACAGTGTTGGACACATCGTATGGCCTAGGCCAACGCTGTGTAAATGTAAGTAGAAATTGTATACAGGCTTTGGATGGGTCGCTCTTACATTGTCACTGGTCTCAGACCGCAGATGTATGTGACAAAATTCCCACTGGGTAAATATTGCCGTAACCAATTCTTTCATGATGGTGATAAATTTAAGCCGGTTATTCGTAAAAGCTTGGTGGCTTCATTAGTAGCAAATCCACACGGTATTGTTCATTCATAATTAAGGGCACATGTATAACATGTATGTACGAATTCGTTTAGCACATAAATATGTTTACATTCACTTGTACAAGATGATACATTTTTGTACATTAATTTTATAAATTCTGTTTAAAACTTTTTAAAAAGAGAACAATAATTAATTATTCCAAATAAATAAAGCCAATATTTTCATCATTATTGTTATCATTGGGCCATACAACAGATTTTATTTCAAATTGTGATATTTTGTAAACATCATTAGTATAAATATGGTAATTAACATTATCAGCTAGTTTCACAACAAGAATTTTTTTTACTGAAACAGCGATGGATGTACATGCATAGCGGGTGTTATTGTTCATTATTCTTTCAAAAAATTCTATCTTATTCAAAAAATTCATTCATAAAAAATCATATAAGATTTACTTTTATTAATTGTTTCTGGCTGTGTGTTTATCTTTTTCGCTCACTTACACAACTTTAAATTTATCTTGGTCACCTATGGTATAAACAAACGTATAATTGTCAGAAACAGATGCCTTTTGTTTTTAAAAATAACAATTACAGGGTAACTAAAGTACAATAGCAGACGCGGCATTCATGAATGATTATAGTCATTCATTGTTGCCAGTAGGTGTATAATTACACAGAGTGTGCAATTACTCTCATATGTAGGCCATGTAATTACATTCATATATAATCTGTGTGTAATTCTACTTTGTGTTTTATTTTTATTTATTTTTGTTTTCATTTCAACTTACAAAAAACATTTGTAGTGTAATTTTCTTCAATACGTAATTGGAAACACATCCATGTGTAAATTCATTGGCAAAACTGTAATCGTTTTATGCACACACATACACTAACATTTTTGTAGCTTGTAAACAAAGTTTGACAACTGTAGGTATTGTATACATTAACAGGCTGGGCTTGTGCATGTACCTGTTATAATTGTATCATGTTCCGTACGTACGTATTAAAATAACAAAATTTTTTTAATTAGAAATTATTATTGGATAAATTTATAAAAATAACTTTTGTTCTGCGAAAAATACAAATATTTTTTCATCAACTACATCTGCGTTGACAGTTATAACATGTTTAGTTTAACATTACCATATTGCCATATTGAAAATTACATCCTTTTTATACTGTTAAATTTGCCACATGGTAATTAATTTGATTTACATACAAAGCAAAAACAACAAACTTGCCAGACCATATTAACAGTATGAATAGACGAGCAATTTTTATTTCTGAACATAAGAAATAACGTCGGCAGAATGACGTCACAAAAAAGTTTGTGTTCAAACTTATTTTCAAGGGTGGCTAGACGTATAATTACGGTGAACATCCGTTCTGTATTATACAGAAAAGTACTGTATTTGAGAGACCTGTTCTGTATAAATTATTCATTAGGAAATAACGTTGAAATGTTCTGTATTTTATTTACTGTTCAGTATTTGTTCTGTATTTTCATGACTCAAAGTGCATTTAAAAAATTAACGCAGTTTCTGAAACAATACTGTTTTAATCAACATTGAAAAATGGCTTAATATATCAACTATGCAAATGCAGCAGTTCTATTAAAATACAGAAACAACATGAGTTTTGTTTCCTTATTTTTTTTTCCTTGAGAGCGTGAATATGAAATTTTTCTGTGTTAGTGCCATCTTATGTTTTAAATCTTATTTTTGACGATCCCGCTTCAGGAGCCTGCCTTTTCTTCGTTCATTGTCAAGCTACTTTATTTCATGATTATATAACACAGATTGAGTCCCAAAAATATGTATGACTGAAGTCTCTCTCATTATTAATGAACTTAAGTTTAAAATCCCACAGCGTAGAGAGGAAATATTTTTCCCTATTGCTGTGAAAAAAAATCGTAATTGAGCTAAGCCAGAAAAATGTTATTGATATGGATTTGTCTAAAGCTAATGCAAGGCGATTTTAAGCAGATTGTATTGAATACTTAAATCATAATGCTTACCAAGAAAATGAAATTCCTACGTGGAAAGATGTTAAATCCAGTTTTGTTTTCATTATGGATAAAATAAATGAGTTAAAGATAAATGACATCAAAATTAGCTGGTTTGTATTTTAACAATCTAATCTAAAACTATGTACATATGTATGTCGCTATTAATTTTTTGTACTGGGGGCCTACTGTGTAATTCGAAACTAAAGAAAATACTTTCGAAACACAAAAATTTCCAAACTTATGTCTCGTGTAATCTCACTGTAAAGTATTAAAATTGAAACGTTGCATTATTAAGACACATTTTAAAACGCTATTGTGAATTCCTTAAATGAGTATTTTGTAAAATAAATGTTTACAGCCGTATTCACAAAAAAAAGTTGATTGAGGTTTAAAATTCATATTAGTTAAAAAACGTTTTAAGGCTAAATAACGTTTTTTAAATATTGGTATTCATAATCAGTTTTTTAACTAAAAATCAATTAACTAGATTTTTTTTAAATATCGTGGCAACACTGTATTCTTTATTTGTCACTTGCATATTAGTTCTGCAAAACAACGATTGTTAAGTCACAAAGTACTCGTGTCTATTTTGTTTATTTGTCGGTTTTCAGAGAAATATTGTTTCTTTAAAATAAAAGATATGTTCCAACTTGTATTTAATAAAATAATAAACAAAGTTCACAACAAATCTTTATTAAAAGTGCTTTTTACATTATTTATTTTATTGCAGATAAAGAAGCACTAGAATAACGAGCTTTATTTTGTTTGTTTTGAGTGTTTATACATCACTAGTTAATTTTCTACAATTATACTATTTTTGTTAACACATAAAATGAGAAAACAATGACTGGGAATGGAAACTGGATCGCTTCTTTTCTTTTAAATATTCTTTGGAGTATATTTGTTATTTCGGCAATAGTTCCTATAAAAAAAATTATGAATACGACTGTTAATATTTAGTATATATAAAAGAAAGCTATAAAGAGGAATAATACATGCATTACCTGACTGAATTTGTTTTTATTTCAGTGTGAGAGAAAAAAAATAGATTCTTTCCTACAAACACAAAAAAAAACCTTTTAAAATAAGTTATAACTTTGAATAAAATTTTAACTTTCAGGACAATATTTTAACATCTCTGATGCAAACTGACCACAAGTTTATGTCAACGCTATTTTCATTCATCTCTTTCTCAATTGCTGTGTAATCTATGTATAAGACATTAAAACAATTAAATTTATTGCTTCACATCACACATTTTTTCACTATTTGTTTTTGTCAATTCTTTGCCAATTGTTTTTACTGATTGCTTAAATTATTTTTCATTTGCAGAATTTTCAAACTGACTGCAGCTGCTGCCCAGGCCGATGTTAATCTATTGCATGCTTCCGTTTTATCAATGGTAGAATTCGATGATGATATTTTTGCTGCTGGCAATTGTTTTGATTGGAATGAGCATCCCTCGCAGCCAGGATTGTTTTGTCCGTTTGCCTACCGTTTGCCACCACCCAATTTGGGGGCAATTTTAGCCAAAGATTTGGCCATGGAATATCATTATTTGGGTAATACGTCCGAGTGGTTTTTTCAGGCGAGAAAAAATGCTGAAAAAGTTATTGCACGTAATGAACAATACTTGAAAGGTAAGTTTCAATTCTATGAAAAAATAAAAATCTCTCATTTTATGTGCTTTTTTTTTTTGGTTTCCCATACACACTTTCATAGAATTTAATGCCATTCTACTATGCTATTTATTTGAGGTAATTATTGAAGGCAGAAATGTTTATGTGCAGTTGATTTTTATTATTTTAGTAACTCAGATAAATTTTTTTTAAATTAATTGTGTTGAATAACTAAAAAATATATCAATTTATTTCATAATAAATTGATATAAGTCTGTATGCATTTTAAATACAGAAAATTAATAGTGTGCTCAAAAATTTAAGTCCTAATCACGCAAAATGTCTCACCAAAGTGATATTTATAAAAAAAACTAAAACATAAAATTTCAAAAGTTTTATAATTTATTTTTGTTTTTAAACATATTTAAATAAATTATCAAAATCAGAGTAAAGGCTTCATTAGTCTTTACTTTCTGTTGCTGTTCTGTGCTGTGCCGTTCTGCTTCTAAATTTGAGTACTTAAATTTTCTGTAGCAACATATCAGCTGTTTCTGACCAGAAGGGTCGCAGTTTTTCAAATAAACGATGAGTTTCGCATCTTCCATTGTTAAATTTCAATATAGTTTTGTTTTTCTTTTGAAAATTCATTTTTTTTTTATTCTAGAAGCACAACTACAATTTGTTTCAACAAATTTTTATTTAATTTATGCTTACGCAACATGTTTTCAAATATTTGGACACAGACATTGCGACCTACAATGCAACCGTCAAAGCAATCTATAAACATCAAAACCAGCGTGGCCTTTTGTGCTACTAAAGTATCAATTTGCTACTTTATTACATTTTTGATACTTTTAGTGACACTTTTCTAAAATCAGCTAAATCTGCTAATTTTTGTTACGGTTTGACCCTTTTTGCCTCTTTTTAGAAATACCGTTACTTGATTTAATTTTTTCGCAGCAATATGCTTGTGTATTAGTATTATTTCTTATGACGGACATCGGTGTCAACTCGGTGCTTTTTGCCACCGTTTTTAGTGCTTTTTGAAATTTTCGACGCGAAAAATTTTGAAGTTAGTGCTCGATGCTTTTTTTGAACTAATTTTTGGTGCTTTTTAGGGTTCCGTACACCATAGGTGAAAAGGAACCCTATTGTTTTCGCTACGCTACCCTACGGTTTTCTGAGGAACCGTAAGAGCTACGGACCTGACATTTGGACACAGTATGTAGAACCTTGGCCGCTACAACAACAAATACATGAGAATTAAAAATTAAAGGGTGTTCCAAAACGAGCAACGGAAAATTTTAAAATCCCATGTAATATACATACAATTGTAACTATGAACATATGTATATTGAAACTTGAAATTTGTAAAATTAGTGTATTTTTGTACAGAGTACAACAATTGACACTAAAATTGAAAAAAAAATTTAATTAAAGGGTGGTCCATCAGTTAATGCAATTTTGACTATGTAATTTTGACAATTTGCTATGTCTTGGAAACCGTAAGAGGCAAACACTTGAAATTTTCAAAAACGGTAAAACTAAAAAAACCGAAAATTATAAAATCGCCAAACCAAAAAAAATCGCCAAAAATTAAAAAAAAAATCGCCAAAATTAAAAAAATTTCTAACACTAAAATAAATCGCCAAATTCTAAAAAATCGCCAAAATGAAAAAAATCGCCAAAATGATAAAAACGCCAAAAATCGAAAAAAACGCCAAAACGCGAAAATGTCGCCAAAACTAAAAAAAATTAAATAACAAAAAAATCGCAAAAATGAAAAAAATCGCCAAAAATAAAAAAAATCGCCAAAATGAAAAAACGCCAAAAACCGAAAAAAATCGCCAAAAACAAGAAAATAAAGTGTAAAAACTAAAAAAAGAGCCAAGACTTAAAAAAAATCGTTAAAATCGAAAAAACGCAAAAACCGACAAAACAAAAAAAAAACCGAAAAAAATGCCAAAACTATATATTATATAGGGTGAAGTTTGTATTAAATTACATATCTAGTGTTCGTACGAAACCCTTCGTGTGCGAGTCAGAGTAGCACTTTACTAAATTTATTATTTCTTGGCGATGGCACTAAGCCCAAAATACAAAAAGAATTTTGCTTATATAATTATATGTATATATTTTTTTGAAGAATGCTAACATCTAAAAAACATAAGCTCTGAAGTTAAATGAAACATTTCAAAATATTCTAATAAGATTGCACAAAACTTGGTTGAAGAAATACGTGCATTTTATTGTTAAACTTTCACATTTTAAGCACAATTAATGGAAACAGTGTTTTGCCATACGACAAAGAAGACATAATAAAGGGTCCGCCAGATAACTTTTTTTTTTTTGAAAATGCTATAAAAAAACTACTGAAGCTTCGGCTGTGTGGCACCGTAGCGCCGTCCTCTTGAAACCAAATATCCTCCTCTTCAATATTTGTGAACAAAAATTCGTTCAACATGGCCAGATAACGATCGCCATTGACTGGAAGGGCCACTCCTTGCTCAATGGCATAATTATGCCTCTGGACCAAAATCCGCACCAAACAGTGACTCGTTTTAAGTGCGTCGGCTTTTCAGTGTATGCGTGCGGGTTTTCTGTGCCCCAAATGCGACAATTTGGCTTGTTTACATACCCGCCAAGATCAAAATGAGCTTCATCTAAAAAGATGATTTTTTTTTTGGCAAAATCGGCATCTTCTGTAAGTCGATCGCAGGCCCACTTAGCGAAGCGAAAACGCATTGGATGGTCAGTTGGCTCGTTCAGCGGAAGGATAAAACTAATTATCTGTCAAATCAGACATGAGCTAAGTGTTACCATTCACGAAATAAGCAATAGTTGAAAAAAAAACGTCTAATAGCGAAATATTTTCTAGTATATACAGTAAGTAGAGAATAATTGACTTAATGCAATGGAAAAACTTTGAGTTCGCTATCGAGTTTTGGGCAGAAATAAAGTCATAACGATTCATTTGATATAAACTCGTTTGGGTCATTATCGAAATAGCATACCCATCAAACTTCAATGTTTAAACGCAGAAGTTGATCATGTTTTTACCTTAATTACTTTATTTAAGTTTAAAATACGTAAAAAATTATCCTTATAGTACGTTTCCATATACGTGATTTAGGTCAAAACATTTGATTTGGCTTAATTAAGTAATTTGCGAAGTGATTTGCCATACATTTTTCATATGAGCAAATTATCTCAAATGACTTAATTTGCAACAAATTAAGTCGAATTTGTCAATGCAACACTGCGCTGCTGGTATTATTACAAATGCAACTCTGGGTCATCCATTATTGGTGACTTACAAATCCGAAAAAGTGACATTTACGACACAAAAATTTCACGTTAAAATCATCAAAAACCAGGTTAGTTATATAATTTTAGTCAATGATTTTGCGTCATATATGTTTCATGTTAATTCAACATGATTTACAATAATAAAATTTTTCCTTTTGAAATAACTTTATTTCATGTTGATTTAGCATTCCAGTATGTACTGTTAGTTCAAAATAAACATGTGACATTTTGCTTGAATTTTAACTCAACTCAGGCTGACGCCAAAGTAAGTAATATCGTGATTTCGGTCGAAATCAAGTTGAAATTAAGTTATTTTTCATATATTTTGACATTTTCCCAATTAAGTTATTTTACTTCATTCCGATGAAATTAACAAGAAATAACAATAAAACTACTTTTTTTCAAACATGAATAAATTTACAACTATGAGAAACAACAAATAAAAGAAATGAAAATTTGTAAATTCAAAGAATTATTATTTGTTCAATGAACACTTTTGATTTCATTTGTAATTTGGGCTTGAAATTTCTTAATTTCGTGTCAGCCTGAATGGGCTATTAATTGATCATTTAATATAAAATTTATTTGAAATTGAAATTATGGTTTAAAAAAAAACACAAACTGCGAGGGTTTTTATTGTTTGTCCGCAGGATTCGAATCTTTGACCCTCCGTCTACAAGCTTATTACCAGCCAACAGCAGGAAGTTTTCTGTGGTAATGCAAAGCACACTTTATTTACCCAGCACTGTTGCTTAGAGTTTTTTATAACAACTGTTTCGTTTACTAGTTAATTTTTGACACAAACCTGTCATCCAGCCCATATAATTTAAATAAGTTTAATCAATGGTTTGTTCCAAAAATACACTAGTGAGCAATTTCAACCCAAGTCCCGACTGACTATTTTTTCTAGCCAAACCTGAGGAAATGACTCGATAGAAAAAGTTTTCCCTTCGACTATGGTATCATCTCACAAACACATATGTATCTATTTTAATGAACTGCACAATTTTTTTTTTTTTTTTTTTTTTTTTTTGCAAGGGATAATAAAATTAGAGAATCGTTCATCAAGTTTATAGAGCTCTAAGAAGACTATGTTGAAAAATAAAATGTTTTTTTTTTTCATCCAAAAACTTGTGTTTCATTCAATAAAACTGCGGACATACAAATATAAGATGCAGGCTATTTTTTCATGTTTACACTACTTAGACTTATGCTTTGTAAAAAATTACAATTTTTTCAGTGTAGTCTACACATATCGTAATTTTTATTTAACTGAGACATAATTTATTTGGAGTTCTGAGTTCTGGACAAACTAACTTTAATCTAATTTAACAACACAAGCCTTTAAGAGAATATTTTAAACAACATTTTAAGATAGACTGAAAGGTATAAAGAATATTTAAAATTAAACTAAGTGAATTTACAAACTACTCCTTCTCTTTTTATATTTTCTTCGCAAGTAACATTATGTACTCTTATGGAGTATTTTATGTAAAACAATTTTTGTATTCCGTTCATCAAAGCTTCCAGCTGTTACATTCAATTGTACACAATTTAAGCTACACACGTACACGTAACGTAACTTTCTCACAATATCCGATTGAACGTTAAATAGAAGTTTAACTTTCAGAAAGTTAAAGCAATTTTCACATTGTGAAAACGGCCGATAATAAGTTTTCACTTCGTAACCAAATATTTATAATATTTAACTAGCTGGCCCACCAGACTTCGTACTACCTCAGTTGATAGTTTAAGGCCTAAACTTTTGTATAAAATAATAAACAAATCAATAAGGGTTTTCATGAGAATGTTCAAAAGTCTCGCAAACTGTGCAATTGTGCATTTTTACACTCTCGTAAATAAAATATCAAAAATTGTATAGAAATTTATTTACACAAACCTTATAAATTTGCCCAATAATTTTGACTCGTAAACTTAATCTGTGCAGTTGTGCATTTTGTAATCAACAATTTCTTGCTTTTTTCGATTCCTTTAGACATTTTTAGTCACCCATACACAGTTCTTTATTTTTTATAGAAATAAATAAATGCATTTTTAAATTAAAAATTGCTTGAAAATTTCTTATTTTATTTTTATTAAATGAAATTTCTGACGTTTATTTCAAATTTACGTACACTGTTTGCGCAAAAGTTCAAAAGGGGCTTCATGAAACAAGTCTCGCAAGTTTGCCCAATTGCACAAATGGCAATTTTAAGAGTTCTCATGAAACCCCTTAATATTTACCCTTTTACCATTTTTTTGGTATCCGTATTTAATAAAAAAGCATTTTTTAATGAAGCATGAAGTTTTATTATTATTTTCGAAGCATCATGTTGCTTACTTACAAAACACGAGTTTTCCTGAAATACTGGCTATTTATAAGGTTTAAATTTCATATTGACAGACAGACACTGTTATGATACAGCCTGTTAATCAATTAAAAACATTCTCATAAACTATATTTTTTGTTTTGTTTTGTGGTTCGTAAATAAACAAAGAACACGCGACGTATAATTGTCCATGCGCGAAACAGGGAACCTCCAAGTTGATTCCGCAAACTTCTAACGACTGTCCTTGCGATTTATTCATGGTCATCTCAAAGGCCAGACGTACTGGAAATTGTAAGCATTTAAAATCGAATGGTAAATCCGTTGGAATCATTGGTATCCGCGGGATCAAGACATCCTCTCTTTTGTACTTTCCTTTTTAGAGCTGGCAAACTATGGATAGTCACACCATTCGATATTTTCGATAGTTTGTTGGAAAACTATCGATAGTATCGAATTATTTTACACTATGTTCACACGGCAACATAAACAGTCGTTTTGACTGTTGATATATGGATATGGTTAAAAAAAAATAGGTAAAAATTATAAATGCCTTATTCAAAAAAAGTAATTTTGGTTTAGAATTGGTTTACACAACAAATTTTGTATGAAAATTTGTTTGTTAAATGTTTTTTAACCTTCATAGGATCCTTGGGTCAATTTTGACCCATTTCAGGAAAAAACTTTGATTTTTTCTGAAAATTAGTGATTGATCTATGTCATATTTTCTGACTTTTATTTAATTTTATATCTTAACAGATATAGTAGGTTTATATATCCGCAAACTTGCCAAAGAAAATTGTATGCAAGATTTTACACTAGAGATCTTCGGGTCAAATTTGACCCGTTTTAAAGTTTGGAAGTGTTGTGTCTGGTATTTCTTGTAAAATAATGAAAGATAATGAAATAGAAAATGGCCTGCATACATTATCAGATTTTGAAAATATAACACGACTGCAGATAATTTTTTTACATCTTATCGGTTGAACAATAAATACTGAGATATAAATGAGTTACTACTAGAGATAGTACATGTGTTGTTATCATGCGTGTTTATCATTATTTTTGTTTTACCAAAGATAGTACTCGTACCCTTCTTATATATATTCCGATAAAAAAAGAGTCTGTGAATCTTCTTAGTATAATATGGTCACTTCTGGCTGCAAATGGGATGGTAAATATTACTTTTTTGGGCAACAGAAGGGAATCACAATGGACCCAATTGGGTCTCCAAGTGGAGATGCGGTAAAGCACCACCCTTCCTAAACTAACCTAACCTTCTTAGTACTTTGCATCATATCTCTAAAGTTAGTAATCACCAAGACCAGAAACTGCAAATATGATTACATTACAATAAATAAAATGGAAGGGTTTATTTGCTGGACAAAGTTAGATCATGTTTTACTTGCAAAAGAAAGACTAATCAATGTTGTCAAATGGTGGTTAGTAACATGGTAGATATATAAGCTTACAATGCTTTTGTGATATCTAAATCAGCTAATAGCGGCTGGAAATAAACTGTTTTGCAAAACGTCGACACTTCTTAGAAAATTTAGGATTGCAGCTTACTGTGCCTTATATAAAAAACCAAAAGAGGTTATCAATATCAGTATTTTCACAGAAAGTTGCACTAAAACTACGTGAGGTAAATGAGTAGCCGTAAACTTCAACTAAATCTAAAGAAAAAATGCTTGAAGAGGGTGAAAACAGATTCAAAAGAAGTCGTTGCCAGATAGGCCTCAACGCAGAAAATAAAACACCATTAGATACTGTTATAACTTGCAAACACTTGATATGAAAACTGCACTCTGAAACCATTACTTTATGTACAATTAATAATAATATCGATTTAATATTACGGTTTTATCTATCATATATCAATCGAATAAATATATGAAATAATGTTCTCTTTCATTGGCAATAAATGAATCACAAATAAATGAAACCAATACATAATTTTCAATTTGGGTCAAATTTGACCCGAAGATCGTTAACGTCCACGATTTTAAAGACCCTATGAAGGTTAAACTTAAATTATTTTTTTCTGAATCAGGCCTCAAATAATTAATTTTATGTTTAATTTTATTCTAATTTTTCAATTTTAAACACATATCTCTTTTTTTTTACAAAAACAAACCTACATGTCGCCACCTTAAATGTAAACAGACGTAACTACACAAAAATTCGAAATCGAGTTTTTGATTGATTATAGTTTATTTTATCAAACAACATTTTCACGCAAATATTTAGAGCTCTGCGATGAAAAATTACGATTTTATTAAAGAAATTCAAACGGACGTAACTACGAATGCATCGAAGCATAAAAGCTTAAATATACTTAAAAAGGAAATAAATATTTAAAAAGATATAAGCATCCATACTACAAGTAAATTTCTAATAAAATTTTCAAGAATACTTTATTATTACTGATATTGCATCGTTTTTTTTTTTGTTTCTCCTGCAAAATATATAAAAGTGTAGTTACATACGTTTGCATTTAAGGTGACGATATGTACATACTGGTATGTATGTAATAATTTTGTTTTAATAGCCAATTCAGATAAATTAACGATAATTTGTTCTCAAAAAATTCAGTAAGATTCAGAATGGAACTTGAAAAATTGAAATTGGTTCGCTCACAAAATTTTGTATATTTCAATCAATATTCGAGCGCGAATCGTGAATGTGAGTGATAGCGAACCTCGATATTTTATGTTTTTTTTATTTCATGTAAGTATTATTTAATTATGGTTGCATATGTATGTAAGTAGGTGTGTAGCTGTGTTTTAATGAATTTTTTATGACGTTTAGATACATTTTCTTTGAATCTTAATAAAATTATTTACATTTTGATTCTAGAATACGGGCGATTGTGTCGTCCGTTTGGTATATCTAGTATTAATAAAGCTTTCTTCTATCAAGAGGTTATCTTGCACGCCATTGCGTGAATTTTTTTACACAAGATGAAATATGAATTGCCGGGGCATGCTATATTATTAACTGAATAAATAAATTTTTTTAATTTTATGACGTTATTATATTAATAGAGCTACATGTACTTATGTATTTTCAATAGAAGACAACTAATATGTTAAATTTTATCGAGTTTGTTGACAGTTTGGTAATAAATTTTTTCAACGATAGTATCGCTATCGAGAAAAAACTATATATAGTCTAATAAAAACAAAACCATCCATACTATCGATAGTACTATAGATAGTTTGCCAGCTCTATTCCTTTTATGACATTATTCATCAGCTTTTTCACAGCTAGTCTTGTTCCATTGCACAGTCGAGGTTGATTAATGTTACGCAGCATGATGACAACTGATCCAACTTTTAACTGCAAATTGTTAGGTGGTAATCCAGTCAATTCCAGTGAATTTAAAAACTCCGTGGGATAGTTGACTACGTCATCCTGGTTCATAACGGTGTCGACTGATTTGAAGGAAACCAACTTTCCTGGAGGAAATTCTAAATGGTCGCATTGAGATCCTCGACATCTTTATTTTTCGCCGCCAATATTGCTCGTTCACCCAGCCAATTATGGTAATTTAACTTTTGCGCTATATCTGGGAAAACAAGCTGAATAAGCTGCTCTTTTGAGTCTGTGATGTGAAAGAAATCTGTTGGCAATGTGATGAATCCGGTCGAGGTGTCCACTGAAACTTTGTTATTTCCAATGTCTAACAACTGCTTCGCAAACACATTTTCAGTTTCATCTTGTTGCAAGAATACTTGCATGTTAGTTGTTAATTGGAGTGTCTTTACATACTGCCCAAAATTCAATGATTTTAGGCATGCATTTAGTTCATCAGCAACAGTTGATTGGCGAATAATTTGAAGAGTCTGACAAAAATCACAAATATCAAAAAACAAAGAGCACATTACTTGGAATTAGAGATGTGCAAATGTCGTGATTTTATCGTGTTTATGAAATATTATAACTAATCACGCGTGAGTGCGTGAGCGTGACTGAAAAAAATTTAATCGTGCGTGAGCTTTTTTTAATAATCACACACGAATTCTCACGCTCTCACGACATAACATTCCTGCATAGGTACATATGTAACTGTATTCAATCATTTGAAATAAATTATTTTATAATAATAAATGCATATATGTATAGTAATATATATGGTAGTATGAGCTTACAAACATAATGAATACCCCCAAACAAAATGTTTCGACTTTTTCTGAAGTCAGACTTGTCGTACCGAATTCGTTAAGACATTTCGGTAGTTTCTCTGAACAATTTTTTTTAAACATTAAAACTTTGATTTTTGAGTACATAAGTAAAAGTCTGTGAAAATTTTTTTTAAATAAATATGTATATGTTGATAAAAAAAAGGATTGTAACAAATATTAATTATTATTAAATACAAAAATTGTTACGATTTCGGTAATATTTCGGTGCCGAAATCGGAAGATTTTGTCGACCAATCGTTACGAATTCTTTACGAATTCGGAACATTTTGTTTGATGGGTACATACACCTTTCCAAGTATGCATGTATGTTTCTTAGATACCCTGTAGGAAGTATAAATTAAGAAACACTACTGATTCAACAGTGCCTTTGTCAACAATACTACTGACGAACAGAAACATTTTAGCAATTTGTATGTTTTTTTATTTAATATGCTTTTCTCATTTATTTGATTATCATTTATTTAATTGATCATACGTCTTACCTTCACATTTATATTATGTATGTATACATACACGTGCGGAATGTCAATTTTTGATATAAAAGAATTCGAATTCGAATATTTAAAATGATATCCGCGAATACGAATATTTAAAACGATATTAAATTAACTTTGCTTTATTTTAATTTACATTGTAAATTTAAAAAAAAAACACGAGCATACATATATACATAGATATGTATATATGTATATATAAGAACCTATTTTATAACCCAAAAAACATGAAAATTATATTACACATATAATTTTTCGTGAGCGTGCGTGATCGTGATTAGTTGTAAACCACTCGTGTGTGATTAAAAATATTTTATTCGTGAGCGTACGTGATCATGAAAATGTTCAAAATCATTCGTGCGTGAAAGTGCGTGAGTAAAATATTTTTCCGCGTGAGCGTGCGTGTCATGAGTCAGAAAACACTCACGTGCACATCTCTGCTTGGAATATCACTTACACAAAGAATCACTAAAGTAAAATAAATTCAGTAAAGTGCGACTATGACTCGCGCACATAGGGTTCCGTACGAACACTAGATATGTAATTTAATACAAACTTCATCCTATATAATATATAGTTTTGGCATTTTTTTCGTTTTTGGGGTCTTTCCGGTTTTTTTGTTTTGTCGTTTTTTGCGTTTTTTTCGGTTTTGGCGATTTTTTTAAGTTTTGGCTGATTTTTAGTTTAGACACTTTATTTTCTTGTTTTGGCGATTTTTTCGGTTTTTTTTGGCGTTTTTTCATTTTGGCGTTTTTTTTTATTTTTGACGATTTTTTTTAATTTTTGCGATTTTTTGTTTATTTAAATTTTTTTTTTTAGTTTTGGCGACATTTTCGCGTTTTGGCGATTTATTTAAATTTTTTGCGTTTTTTTTTATTTTGGTTTGGCGATTTTTTTTAATTTTTGGCGATTTTTTTTAATTTTTTTTTTTTTGGTTTAGCGATTTTATAATTTTCGGTTTTTTTAGTTTTACCGTTTTTGAAAATTTCAAGTGTTTGCCTCTTACGGTTTCCAAGATATAGCAAATTGTCAAAATTACATAGTCAAAATTGCTTTAACTGATGGACATCCCTTTAATTTAAATTTTTTAAATTTTAGTGTTAATTGTTGTAGTCTGTATAAAAATACACTAATTTTACAAATTTCAAGTTTCAATATACATATGTTCATACAATTGTATGTATATTACATGGGATTTTAACATATTTCATTGCTCGTTTTGGAACACCCTTTAATTTTTAATTCTCATGTATTTGTTGTTGTAGCGGCCAAGGTTCTACATACTGTGTCCAAATTTCAGGTCCGTAGCTCTTACGGTTCCTGAGAAAATGCCGTGTGACGGACAGACGGACAGACGGACAGCGTAGCGAAAACAATAGGGTTGCTTTTCACCTTTGGTGTACGGAACCCTAAAAAGAGCCAAAACTTAAAAAAATCGCCAAAACCGAAAAAACGCAAAAACCGAAAAGACCCCAAAAACGAAAAAAAATACCAAAACTATTTATTATATAGGATGAAGTTTGTATTAAATTGCATATCTAGTGTTCGTACGGAACCCTTCGTGCGCGAGTTAACACACGTCACACCAACACATAGATAAGAACAATATTATTAAATGTAACTATGCTAAACTAGAGATAAGACGGATATCATAAGTAGAACTATGACCATTGTTATCACAGTAACGTTAATAAACATATTTTCCCTTTTCTAATAACTAATAGATAAAGAAAACTCAGAGCATGTTTTTACTGATAAAAAAGGTACTTGTAACCTAAATAAAGAAAAACATATTTTGAGATAGAACAAAGAATAAAACGAAAAACATATTTTCGTGTTGATACCTAGCTATAAGAAAATACACAACAGATAAAGAAATATTAAACATAATTATTAATATAAATAGAGGTTAAGAAAAATATTGTAAGTCAGTTTTAAGAATATATTAAAATAAAGAAGAGCACATTAAGTGCTAAAATAAAAATATATATTTTTTTACTCCTTCCTTAAGATAGGAAGATTAACTGGGGGTTCAACCGGGATCCTGGTAAAATAAGCAAGGATTCCCAAGCAAACCAAGAGTTCATATTGGAAAAAACTATACTAAATATAAGGTAATAGTGAATCCAGTTATAAAATAGTGAAGTGTACAAAAAAAGAACATCCAATAATAGAAAGGACAGTTCAACAGCTACACAAAAAATAGCACCACGTAACCTGAAAAAGCGGTATTAAAATAAAAGGATATAGTAGAATAACAAAGTTCGCGACATCCTACACAGAAATAGTAGAATATAAAAATATTCACGATTCTATTAAATTGAAAAGAACGAGCAGGACATTACTAAAAAAGTCCACAAGTTCATCCAAAATAAAAATAAAACTGGAAACCGAAACTAGTAAAAGGCAAAAGATTTTTGATCTAGCAAGAAGAATAATCTCGGATACAGACACAATTAAAATGTCTATCCAAGATTTAGCAACCCTCCAAGCTCAAATTGCTACACTGGTAGCCGCTCAAACTGAGACGCAAAGAACTCTCGCAGCATTAAAAAATAATAGGGCATTCAACATAGAACCGACAGTACAATTGACTCCATGCTCAAGTGGAATAACAAACGAAAGTCAAATAAATTTAGAAGTGTTTAAAACTCTCCCAATATTTGATGAAGACAAAAAGAAATACCGTGCCTGGAGATCATCCGCATGGACACATATGGAGACCATTAAAAACTTCGAGAACACACCAACATACTATACAGCGCTTGCAATCGTACGAGCAAAAATTCAAGGTGTGGCTGCAGATATATTAATCAACCACAACACCATATTCAATTTCTATTCAATAATAAATAGACTTGATTATACATATGCCGACCAACGTCCAATGTACGTTTTGTTCGAAGAAATGAAAAAGATTACTCAAGGGAGAAGAGAATTAGCTGAGTATCATTCAGCAATGAACGAAGCACTTAATCTCATACTTTCAAAAATTGAAATGGAAAAAGGAGATGAAACAATGAAATTATTTGCAAACCAAGAGGCTGTTCGAGCATTCATAACAGGTTTGAATTCCAAATATACGATTGGAACTCTCTACGCTCAAAATCCAAGAGACTTAGAGACAGCATACGCTATAGCCAGTACTATATACCATGATGACAAACATCTACAGTTTGATTCACCAAGTCATCGACCACACCCAATGAGTCAACAACATAATCAACAGAAACCACGCCATCAACAATTTGAACAGCGGAAGTATAGACCAAATGTACAATACAACCCAAATCAACAGCTACCATACATCCAAAGACAACCTCCAGTACAACCAATGGAAGTGGATACAAGTGACAGAAATGTTCGTCAATCAACACAATTCCAAAGGTACAACAATCCCTTCAGGCAATATCAACCCTTCAAGAGAGAATTCAACTACTCCAACAACAACTTTAATCCTAATAAACAACAAAGAATTAACAACACCAAAGAGGAAGACGAAGCCAATTCAACCAGAGCTGAATACGATGAAGATGAAGACACGAAAGTAGCTTTTTTAGATTAAAGGATGGCCTACCTCATCTACAAAGACACGATAGAGAAACAGGTAAGACCATCAATATATTAATAGACTGCGGTGCAACAAATAATTATATAGATATAAACTGTAAAATAGGTTATAGTAAAAAATTAGATACTCCTGTAAAAGTAAGAACATTACACGGGTATTCATACGTTAAAAGTAAAAAGTTGATAAACCTACTAAATTATGAGTTGACATTCTTCGAAATAGATTCACTGACAGGTTCAGATATGATATTAGGAATGCAAGGATTAAAAGAAATAGGTGCAACTATAGATTTAATTAATAATAGACTCAATTATAAATGTAGAGGAAAAATGCATAAGATAAATTTTACAGTGAACAATGAAGATTACAGGGAAAGAATAGAAGAAATTATGAATAAAAATTTATACACAAATGAAAAACTACCATACACCACTACTATTGAAGGAACTATTCGAACAAAGTCGGATGAACCTATATGGACAAAACAATATCCATATCCGTACTCTGATAATGAATTTATAAATAAAGAAATCCAAGATCTATTACGTAACGAAATTATACAACCTAGCAGAAGTCCCTACAATAGTCCCATCTGGACCGTAGCAAAAAAAGGTACCGATGACCAAGGTAAACCTAAACGGCGAATGGTCGTAGATTTCCAAAAATTGAACGCACAAACAACTACAGATAGATATCCCATCCCAGATGTGAATATGACTATCCAAAACTTAGGTAAGGCAAAGATTTTCACAACGTTAGATTTGGAATCAGGCTTTCACCAAATTCGAATTAAAAAAGAAGACCGTGAAAAAACAGCCTTCTCAATCAACGGCGCTAAGTATGAATTCCTTCGGATGCCATTCGGGTTAAAGAATGCTCCATCAATATTTCAACGATGCGTAGATGATATTTTGAGGCCATACATAGGTAAATTTGCATACGTCTATATTGACGATGTACTAATATATTCTTCCACACCCGAGGAACATATCGAACATATCGAGACAATAGTTAACGCTTTGCACAAAGCAAATATGAAAATTTCAAGTGAAAAGTCTCACTTCTTTAAAGAAGAAATAGAATATTTAGGTCACATTATTAAACATAATGGAATTACTGTAGATCCTACAAAAATAGAGACAATTAGAAATTACCCTGAGCCAACTACACTAAAAGAGTTAAGATCTTTCTTAGGCTTAGCCAGTTATTATAGGAAATTTGTCAAAAATTTCGCTGCAATTGTTAAACCCTTAACAACATTTTTGAGAGGAGAAAATGGAAGCATATCAAAAAATCAGAGTGCAAAAGTAAATATAAAATTAGATCAACCTGCTCTAGAAGCAATGAATAAAATCAAGGACGAGCTCGAAGCTCAAGTACAATTATTTCAACCCGATTTCAAAGAACCTTTCGAGTTAACTACCGATGCAAGCAATTTTGCTATAGGCGCCGTACTATCACAAAAACAGAGACCCATTGCATTTATTTCCAGAACTCTAAACGAGACTGAACAAAACTATTCAACAAATGAGAAAGAACTTTTGGCCATAGTCTGGGCCCTACAAAAGTTAAGAAATTATTTATACGGAATAGCAGATCTAACAATTTACACAGACCACCAGTCACTTATTTTTTCTATATCTGATAAAAACCCAAATACAAAGTTGAAACGATGGAAAAATTTTATTGAGGAATATGGTGCAAAAATATTACATAAACCTGGACACCAGAATATAGTTGCTGACGCGTTGTCAAGACAACAAATAAATTCAAGTACGAATGAATCTCAGCATTCAGCCCAAAGTTCACCAATTGAAATTATACGAGAAAGTCCTAAACCCTTGAATCATTTCAAAAATCAAATAATTTTAACACACACCAATGAAGATTCACTGGAATCAAAAAATATTTTTAATTTCAGACGCCACCATATTAAATTCACTACCAACGAAAAATTGATAAGTAACATGAAATTAATACTGAAACCAAAGGTAATTAATGCATTACTCGTGGATTCAGAGACAATGTTTAGTATTAGGTATTCATTGAAAGAAACCTTCCCTACAGTAAAATTTGTAAAAGCGAACAGTTTAGTTGAAGATATATTACACAAAGAAAGACAGAAACAACTAGTTAAGCAAATTCATGAGAGAGCTCATAGAAACGTACAAAATAATATTTTAGAATTAGAAAGAGATTATTTTTGGCCTGACTTAAAAAAACAGTGCCACGAAATTAGTAGTAACTGTGAATCATGTCCAACTCACAAATACGACCGAAAACCCAATAAAATTCCTATTGGCAAAGCACCAATACCTACAAAACCTGGTGAGCATATACACATGGATATATTTTACTTTAGCGGACAAATGTTTATAACTAGTCTAGACAAGTTCTCTAAATTCTGTCATATACGACACATCCCAACAAAAAAAGACATGTATAAAAATATTGATGAAATTCTGTCTCTCACTTACCCCAACGCCAAATTTGTCGTCACTGATAACGAAGCAAGTTTTAATGGTATTCTAGCAAAACAAATATACGATAGACTACAAATACAACATGTAGTTACAGCCCCATTTCATTCAACAACTAACGGTCAAGTCGAGCGTATACATAGTACAATTATCGAACTCGCAAATTTATTATCTAAAAAAGGAATTACTGCTCCCGACGAAAAAATATTCGAAGCGGTCCGCCAATATAACAAGACTATACATTCAGTCACTAAAGAAAAACCCGAGGACGTGTTTTTTAATCAGCAGGGGTATCCTCATATATACGATTTAATCAAACAAGTTCAAACAAAGACTTTAGCCTACCACAACAAAGACCGCAAATTTATTCAATATAAAAAAGGGGACATCATTTATTCCAGGACCCATAGAAGAAATAAGAACGTAGCTAAATTTGCTAAACATTTGGTTGAGACAGACAACGGTGAAACGATTACTACATCTAGGAAGTTAATCATACATAAGGATAATATTAGAAGTAATCATGTCAACAAGGATAGTGATAATATTGTCAATAATGCAACTCATAATAGCTAATAATATAATTGATTTAAAACAGAAAAGATATGTCTTAATTGAAGACAACCAAGTGTATTTACACAATAACTATGAATACTTGTATCATGTTGTGAATTTTACAAAAATATTAGAACCATTTGAAAATATAATGAAAGATGCATACAATATAGAAGATAATGTAGAACTTCAAGTTTTAATTAAAAAAATAGAAAATTTAAAAACACAATTAACTGATAATAGAAGTAAAAGATCCTTAAACTTTTTGGGATCGGCCCTTAAATTCATCACTGGTACTCCAGATCATGATGATGAAATTGAAATAAAAACTAGACTAAACCAACTTGTAGAAAATAATAACCAACAAAAAGTAATTAACTCACAATTTGAAAAAATACTAAATAATTTAAACATTAAAAAAATAAATGAAGAATTCATATTAAATGAAGTTTACAACGAATTAATGACACTAACTAATACAATTAATTTTGCAAAAAATAAAAATTTTTACTCAGGCACATTAGACATGCAAGAAATCGAATCTGTCATAAAAAATGAGAAATTAAAAATACCTGTAATCAATATACTTGAATATTCAGATATACATATCTGCGAATTTAACCAAGCAATTATTACAATTTTTAAATATCCTATTATTGAAGAGGAATGTAAACTGTATAATATCTACCCCTTAGCTAATAAACTTGGAAAATTATTATTAGATGATAAGATTGCCTTATGCAAAAATAATTATCAAAGAGTAACTCAATGTAAAAATATTATTGGTTCCCATATATGTAAAATTGAACCTAAAGATAATTGTACATTGTACTATTTTAAACAATGAACCAGCACAGTGTAAAACAAGACTTGAGAATAACCCGGACATGGAAGACTTAGGCAACGGAAACATTTTTATCGACAATAAACATACAGTAAACAATCTAACTATAAACGGACCACATTTGGTACAGTTTGACCAAAATATAACTATAGATGATAAGATATACTTTAACGAAAAACAAAGAATTTATGACATCATTCATAAAAGACATAACGAAGAATTAAGTATACTCGAGATCTTGTATACAAACTCAAAAAATAAATTTACAAATATTCAACAAATATCCACATTATTCATTCCGTTGGAAGAACATCCATTAAGAACCATACTACACATAATTTTAATATTCACCATACTATTAGCAATAATTTACTCTTTAGTACAGCTTTGCAAGTGTTACGTGGCACAACAAGAAAAAAGGAAACAAGAATTACATAACAGATATTATGAAGCAGAATTACTCAGACTTCAGACTCGAGTATGAAACGAGGACGTTTCTTTTTAACACAGGGGAGAGTTAACACACGTCACACCAACACATAGATAAGAACAATATTATTAAATGTAACTATGCTAAACTAGAGATAAGACGGATATCATAAGTAGAACTATGACCATTGTTATCACAGTAACGTTAATAAACATATTTTCCCTTTTCTAATAATTAATAGATAAAGAAAACTCAGAGCATGTTTTTACTGATAAAAAAGGTACTTGTAACCTAAATAAAGAAAAACATATTTTGAGATAGAACAAAGAATAAAACGAAAAACATATTTTCGTGTTGATACCTAGCTATAAGAAAATACACAACAGATAAAGAAATATTAAACATAATTATTAATATAAATAGAGGTTAAGAAAAATATTGTAAGTCAGTTTTAAGAATATATTAAAATAAAGAAGAGCACATTAAGTGCTAAAATAAAAATATATATTTTTTTACTCCTTCCTTAAGATAGGAAGATTAACTCGCGAGTCAGAGTCGCACTTTACTGAATTTATTGTATAATACCCTTAAAATAATTTTTTTTTCTTTTTTACCTCTGCTTTCAGCCTTTCATTTATACTCGAACAAAACCGACGAACGCATCGAAGATGATACACTGGCTGTAAAATATGAGGACGGTAGATGGTCGAAACCTTATTATGATTGTGGTGGTGGCAATATTTGGATGTTGACATATACTGTACCATTTTTTGGCTATGAAAACTACACCTATCATTTCAAGTAAGTCTACAATTTTCGTAACTATGTACTTTGAAGCACACAAAAACAACAAAGGCAAATTTAATTAAAAGTCTATTATTTTAAACAACACATTTGCGTATAAGTAAAGAGATACAAAAAAATACTTCCTTTGCTGTGGCTGCTTAATTTATATTCACGACACAAAAAGGTACAACAAATTAACAAACAAGAACAAAAAGGAATTTAACATTTGTGGCAGTTTTTCTTTAGATGCCATAAAATGTTACAGATATTTGTATGAATTTAAATGTTGCGAGCTGAAGTTTTCCGGTACATCATCAGGCACTTGCACATCAATATCATCAGTCCTTCAGGATTTTTATTTTATTTTTCATTTTTCATGTTTGGTTTGTAATAAAACCTTAAGGCAATGGTTAAGGGGAGAAGTAATGAAATTATAAAATAAAATTTAATAAGCGCACAATGTGGGTAGAAATAATACCTCGGCAAGTTTAAAAATGTAATTTGAGGAATTAAAGCAAGAAAAATAAAAACATTTTATGTCTATTATACATATAGTTGCATTTAAGTAATTTTGTATTGCATAAAAGCTGCGGAATTTTATTGGGAATGAACGAACGCGTTTAATTTTTCATCAGTTTCAAGTAGCAGGTTGCCTAGAAGTGAGTTGACACTCTTACAAAGGCAAATTTGTATAAGTTATATCAGATTGTAGTGATAGATATTGTACAAAATAAGAAATGGTTTTAAATTTTTATCCCAATACTTTTGTTGACCCAAAAATTTTCCACATTTATGTAATGTTCCGATCCCCAATTTTGACAATTCTACTTATTAGCGTTAGCTTCGAGGTGAAAGTGGATTCATTAATCAAGATAATTTATCGGAAAAATTTCAATTAGGTTCAGGTAGGTGTTAGTTATTGTCTTAACTGAACCCTAAAAGCTTTAAGATCTGACTTTGAATAGAAAATCCGATGTAATATCGTTTGTGAAATCCGAAATTGCAAATATCGGAGGAAAATGGACCACAACCAGGATTGCCATTGCTATTCAGAGAACAAAAGGACTTCAACCTAAAAAAATAGGATATTTAATATACAAAGGAGGACGGGTCTTCGAAAAATATTAATTTATAAAAAACACCGGTATATATCGCTCCTTTGCTTTACAAATTCATTGCAACATTTTCAGGAAGACATCGGGATATTTCACAAAAGTTATAATTAAAGAAGAAAAGAAAACAACAAATAAAAAAATCCAGATTGTGCAGGAATTTTTGATATCAATTCCCTAGAGTGGATGTTGAATAAAAAACCAAAGGTCCTGGGTTCGAGCCCGCTCCCCGACAATCATTAACTAACAACACCACGAATTTTTCTTATGTGCTTTAGTGTCCCTTTGTATTAGCTGTTGTAGGAAACTTCAAGTGATGAAGGCATAAACGCTGTTACAGAACTACACGGGTTTCAGCAGACCCTTATTATAATGTATTATCAGAGCGCCCTTCTTCTTCGGTGTCGTGTAGAACAATCATCCAAGAAGTAAAATAACCAACAAAATGGCTAATAAGCACAGCTTAGAAAATTTAAAACTCCTAATTGACACCAGAGGCGCTGCATCACTGCATTATTAAAAACGTTCAAAAAGCAGAGTTGTAAAATAATGAAGGTTTCCTCTATATCTTCCTTAACCACCTGTCTTCTCTATCACTATCGCTTTCTTAAGGAAGGTAACACCTAGTAATAGTAGTAGGCGTTTATTGCCTGAGTGTAACTTTTCTTAAAAAAAAAATATATATAGGGTGTTTTTTTTAGAGGTATAGAACTTTGAATTGAAATAAAACACAAGAAAATCGTTTTAATGTCCATCAATTTGGCTTTATTGGAAGGATAATTTTATGCCATTAATGTTTAAATATGAATTCGGACATGTGGCCGCCGCGGCTGGCTCGAATAAAGCCAATTCTACAGGTCCAATTTTCAACCACTTTTTCGAGCATATGGGGCCGTATGTTGGCAATAACGCCACGAATGTTGGCTTCCATAACGTTTCTGGTTTGTTGGCGTAGACGAGCGACTTCACATATCCCCAAAGAAAATAATCCAATGGTGTCAAATCACACGATCTTGGTGGCCAATTGACAGGTCCATTCCGCGAAATTATGCGCTCATCGAATGTTTCCTTCAATAAATCGATTGTGACGTGCGCTGTGTGGCATGTAGCGCCGTCTTGTTGGAACCACAACTCATCCACATTCATGCCATCCAATTCGGGAACAAAATAGTCGGTTAGTCGGCTCCAATTGCTGTGCACGGTGGCAAATCGATTCATTCGGGTCTTCTTCAACACTTTGCTCTACAGCGGCAATTGTTTCTTCGGTGCGCACTGTTCGACGTCTCTGCGGATGCGTATTATCACATAGAGTAAACGTAGTGCGAAAACGATCCATGGTTAACCGAATTAATTGCTCTGATGGACGATTATGTCGACCATAAAATGGACGGAGCTTGCGGTAAACTTCGCGAACTGAACCATTATTTTCGAAATAAATTTGCACGATTTGCAAGCGTTGTTCTTTTGTCAACCTGTTCATGATGAAATGGCAAACCAAACTAAATATTAATCACTTGACAGCTGACAAAATGGCCGCCAGTTATAAAAGTGATGCCAACTTAAAGTTCTATACCTCAATAAAAAACACCCTTTATATATATATATATATATTTGTATATGTTATGAAGTTTTGTCAATGAACTCATGCTAATCTTTACTAGTGAAAAAAGGCATATAAGAAGCTACAAAATAAGCAACAAATAACTCTATAAAAATAAAAAGGATACGATTAAATTTGATTATACGTCATTACATTACAGAACATGTCAATATCCTTAATTCACTTATCACATCTTCCTTAATGTTATTCCTTTTGTCATTCTCTCACTTGGCATTAAGCAAACCCATGGACTGCAGGCTGATTTTATGTATTTATGTATTGCTTTAATTTGTACGGTCGGAAACACTAACAGGAATCTCAAATATTTTTTTTACTGCTTACAACAATTAGCCTCCTCCTGCTCGAATTACGAGTATAAGTAGGTAAGATAGAGCCAACACATCCTTTTCTATTTTGTATTTTTATTAATTTCCTTCTTCTTTTTCTCTTTGCTTCTTTTTTACTCTTTTTTTAACTTTTCTCTTTTTTTTACCATATTGTAATTGATGTAGTTTCCTTTAAGATAAAATGTTGCATAAAATGATTTGACATGCTTATTGGCTAATGTTATTTCCAGTAAACCTTTTACATGTAGAAAATATTTTAAAGTATATGTAAAAGTCTAAACTTTTCAATAAGCTTGATTAAAGTTTGAATGTTAAAGCATTGCTTCAACCAATTTTCGCCTACAAACTGTGTCTGGTAAACTAACTTTAAGAACAATTTATGATTACCTCAGTAAATAGTTACATGAGCCAGGCTTTACCACACAAAGTATAGAGCATGTTAACAGCAGCTTGAATCGAAAGTTTTAATATTCCTTGCTCTTTTGTCTATACTGGTAACCAGTAAATGGATTCAGGTACTTTTATTATGAAAATCATATCGCTTTATAAAATGTAATGAAAGCTTATCGACTTTGCTATTCAGTAACAAATTTTAACGATATTAGTTATCGGTTGATATAAATAAAGTAAAATCGCACGCTTAAATTTATTTAGTTCTTAAACGAATTTAAGAAAAGGAAGAGATTATCAATTTCTCTAAATTTAAGGGTTCCGTACACCAGAGGTGAAAAGGAACCCTATTCTTTTCGCTACGATGGCCTTCTGTCCGTCACAGCTTTTTTTTCGAGATCTTACGGTTCTACGGACATGAAATAACACTAAAATAAATCGCCAAAAACCAGAACAATTGCCAAAATGAAACAGTCGCCAAAATTCAAAAAAAAAACGTCAAAAAAATCGCAAAACTAAAAAAATCGCCAAAAACCGAAAAAACGCCCAAAACGCAAAAACTATGATAACGACATATTTTGAAAAAAGGTTTAAAACCGAAAAACTCCCAAAAACGAAAAATATCAAAAACTATATATTGGGGTGGATTTAATTCCGTTTCGAGCCGAATTGAACATGGCCGATTTTTGTATGGTATTACATATTTAGTATTACATATCTAGTGTTCGTACGGAAACCTTCTTGCGCAATTCACTCTAATGAATCTATTTAAAAGTTCTGAGAAATTTTGGGGAATATATGTTTTTCTGGAAAACGCGTCGGGAAAGTGAATCTTCACATTAAAACAAAAAGAAATTTTTAAAAATTGTTTTTGTTTGCCATGCACTTCTTAAATGAAATAAACGTGAGAATTTCAACGCGTTTCTCTTTCTTTTAAAAACGGTTCATTTTGTATAAAGCCTACCGTACACGGCATGAAATAACACTAAAATAAATCGCCAAAAACCAGAACAATTGCCAAAATGAAACAGTCGCCAAAATTCAAAAAAAAAAACGTCAAAAAAATCGCAAAACTAAAAAAATCGCCAAAAACCGAAAAAACGCCCAAAACGCAAAAACTATGATAACGACATATTTTGAAAAAAGGTTTAAAACCGAAAAACTCCCAAAAACGAAAATTATCAAAAACTATATATTGGGGTGGATTTAATTCCGTTTCGAGCCGAATTGAACATGGCCGATTTTTGTATGGTATTACATATTTAGTATTACATATCTAGTGTTCGTACGGAAACCTTCTTGCGCAATTCACTCTAATGAATCTATTTAAAAGTTCTGAGAAATTTTGGGAAATATATGTTTTTCTGGAAAACGCGTCGGGAAAGTGAATCTTCACATTAAAAAAAAAATAAATTTTTAAAAATTGTTTTTGTTTGCCATGCACTTCTTAAATGAAATAAACGTGAGAATTTCAACGCGTTTCTCTTTCTTTTAAAAACGGTTCATTTTGTATAAAGCCTACCGTACACGGCATGTAAAAAGCCACATGCGTATGTGGCGATGACGTCACGAGATTTTTCAGCATGTTCGTTGCATTTTTTAAAAATACTAGTAATGGCTACATGCCGTAACATTTTTATAGTATTTTTGTTCCAAAATACATGTCTGGTACATGTAGCCGAATAGAAGACATTTTCTGGGGCAGCTCATCTGTAAGCATGTTAATATTTACATACATATGTTGGTAGTACACGGCATGTAGCAAATGCATGCGTATGTGGTTTTTTACATGCCGTGTACTGTAGGCTTAAGAAACAAAAACAAATTTTTTACATTTACACAGTTTTGTTTATGTTTTCAATGTTAGTTTCACCAAGTCGACGCGAATTTCAGAATAGACACCAATAACATAACTTCTACCTTTTTTTGTAATAAGCTTCAAAAGTATTTTTTTGCTATACTAAGAAAAAATTTAATTTTTGGACATACGCAGTTATTATGGAAAACCACAAATATGTATATAAACAGACACAAAATGCATTTTTATAGATATTTCTTATCAAAAAAAAAAAAAAAAACATTCTTTGTGTTAAAATATTTTAGCCAACATTTCAGTGGTATTTGCCACTTTATCATGAATATTTTGAAATAAATACGCAATTTCGATTTAAATATTATTACATTTAAAACAAATCAAAGAAAAGTGTTTGTGAAGTGGTGTGTGAAAAGCAGGCTTTGATTTTACATCTACCCTCTATTTAGCTGTGTCCATAGAATTTCTCTGTAATTGTATGTTGAGAACGTTAGACCTTTTCTGATGAAATAGCATCCATGCCATTAAATATAATAAACATATTTCAAAAAGCCATTAGTATACTTCGATAAAAAGAGTTTTTCTGCCACAATTTGAATCTTTAATAAAGCGAATGCCTAAGTAAGCACGTAAATTAGATTTCCTGTTTGAATTTAAGGATTTTCCTTATGTACAATTCGATTAATGATTGCCTATGCGTTGATTTCCTACAAAGGGAATATGTTTTTTTTTTTTTAATTCTAGATGATTTTTCTGATAAAGTAAATATTTTATTTTCTTTTTAACTTTACCCAAAGGTAATCCTTATTTTATAATGTTAACGAAAATAACCTTTTTTTGCTGGTACAATTTTACTTTTAATTTAATTAGAAAATAAATAATAAAGTAGCAAGAAAAACATGAATAAAGATTTAATAAAAGACGAACGAAATTCCTATTTTTACAGAGTTGCAGTTGAAAAATGTTTTTTTTTTATTTCATGGAGTTATCAATTACTCGAAAGAAATCAAATATTCGAAAAAAAATGAAGAACCAGCTTTTTTTATTTGAGTGGAATTAATCCAGAACATGATAATCCCAATTTTTTTGTGAGAAATTCCTTGATTTTTGGCATAACCATAGTTTAAGGGTTTAAAAGAATTCTGATTAATTAAGTTTCAAGTTTTTTTTTGCAAGTTGTTGCTAGAATCAAAACTTGGGTCAATAGATTATAATTTGAGGTTACGAATGTGAATGTTTATACAGTGATATATATTAGTCTTACTGCGGATTGGCGGCTTTTACCTGTTTTTTTTTCCTTTGGCACTTTTACTTTTAAACCACTTTCTAGTAGATATGAATGTGTATGCGAAATAGTTTTTTTGTCTCGTATTTTTTTTTTTGTTTATTTTTAGAATTCTGGAGTGCTAAAGTGTTGCCATTTATGAGAAAAAAATTCATGTTTCGATTTAAAAAAAAATTAATTAATTTTACATTATTTTGGTCCAGAAGCTGCAATCTTAAATCACTCTTATTTTAATTAAAAACATCAACTCAAATCGATATTATTTTGAATTTCTTAGCTATAATACTTATTCTAGTTGTGCTCATCTAAGATTATCGACGATTGTAAACACATATTGCAATAAGAATCCTGCTATTTACTTTTAATGCTATTTTAAGAATGCAGTATTTTCCACATAACTGGAAACTGGCCAAGATCAAAATGATTCCAAAGGCGGGCAAAGATCTTACCAAGACTGAGTCATATAGGCCTATAAGCTTACTATCTACAATCTCAACGCTTTTCGAAAAGCTGCTCATGACTAAATTGTTCAGAATTTTAACTGATAATGGGTGCATCCCGGACCATCAATTTGGCTTTAGAAGTCAGCACAGCACGATTGAACAAACGCATAGACTGATCCAAGTTGTAAGAAGAACATTTGAAGAAAAGAAGTATTGTTCTGCTCTCTTTATTGATGTTTCTCCGGCGTTTGATAAAGTATGGCACGAAGGCCTAGTTTTAAAATTGAAGACATATCTGCCAATAAACATTCAAAAGCTTTTGGAAAGTTATATTATTGATAGGAAGTTCACTGTTGTGGAAGGAGAGTTCACGAGTGTGCCCGAATCTATATCTTCTGGTGTGCCACAGGGTAGTTTTCTGGGTCCTGTCTTGTATTTAGTATATACTTGTGATATGCCTGTGAGCAATAATATCCATCTTTCCACTTTTGCCGATGATACAGCCTGTATGAGTGTGCACGAAAACCCTTATGAGGCATCCCGCAATCTCCAGGAACATATCACTCAGCTGGAAATATGGTTGAACTTATGGAGAATTAAAGTCAATGAACAAAAGTGTGTCCATATAACGTTCACCCTAAGAAGAGATACTTGCTCTCCCATTCGAATCAACAATCAAAATATTCCTCAACATTCCCAAGTGAAATACCTTGGTATACGCCTTGATCGAAGACTTACATGGAAACATCATATTGACTCTAAGTTAACTCAGATGAAACTTAAGTTAACTCAAATATATTGGTTGATTGGCAGAAACTCAACACTCAGCCTAGACTGCAAACTTTTATTAAACAAGTCGCTTTTGAAGCCAATATGGCGCTACGGTATTCAGTTATGGGGCACTGCTTCAGCTTCCAATGTCGAGAGAATCCAACGAAGGCAAAAAAAACTTTTACGGTTAATAACAACGGCTCCATGGTACATCCAAAATTCTATTATACATCGTGATTTAAATATGCCACTAGTGACTGAAGAAATTGCAAAATACGCAGGCAAATATTTAACAAAACTCGAATCACATCCTAATCCGCGTGCTCGTAATATTTTGAACTTTACTGGACACATCCGCTTAAAAAAGGGGGACACACGGGCTCTTATACCTAACAGTCCAGATGGGACTACTTGAAAATACTTTCCCCCCTCCCCTTTTTTTTTTTTTGATTATCACTACTAATGTATTATTTATAACTACCACTAAGTTTATGTCCGACACTGGTCTGGCCTAATAATTTTTTTTATACATTTAAGATTTGAATACTTATTGTTAGTTCATATATGAAGATACAATAAATAAATTTAAAAAAAAAAAAAAAAAAAAAAAAAAAATATTGTAAACACACCGGTCATTTACTCAAACAACGTCATAACTCAAAAAAACCAGTTTTCCAGAAAATGAGTTTAAACGCACAACTTAATCAAAACAGAAAATTTTATTTTTCTACAAAGAGTTGAGTAAACAAGATATTTGTATGCAATTTTAAGGCACTATAAAGAACAATATGAGGATTAATTCTGCAGCACACTTTGAGTTAATGATTTGCGTTCTACAAATCGGCGACGATATTGACGTGAACCAAAAAGTAATTAAAAAAGTAAAAAACCAACACATCAGTGGAATCCCTTTTCTTCAGTTTGTTTTAGTAGAGGCACTGTTTCCAGTAATTTTAAACAGTAATTGAAAGAAATTGGAAAGTTTTTAAATTCTCTGAGAAAGGCGATAAGATAAGGAATTGTATGGCAAAACGTAAGGAAGTAATGAGCTTAAATTAAGCAATTTAAACACTTACTTTAAATTTACCAAAATTTCTTTTGTAATTCAATTAAGATATAGTCTGAATTTAATGTTTAACTCAAATCCTCCAAATATTAATAATTTGCGAGAATTTTAAATTGAAAAAATTATTTCGTATAGTGTTTCCACACTGACATGGTTTTCATAAAAGCTGATTTTAACGTTAAAACCAACTGTTAAAACCTGGTTTTACCATACAAATTGTTTTTGTTAAAACCAAATTAAAACCATTTTTGAATTGGTTTTAAGTTGGTTTTATAAAATGCAACCTTATTTTCGCTGTGATAAATTCAGTGCTGCCAAGTTGAAATGAGCGACATTAGCTGTTAATGTTTATGCCAGTGAATAACAATAGATGGCGCTTGAAAGATTTTCAACTTAAAAATTAATGCAGCAGCAACAATAATCAAAAAAATATGGATAAAAAGAGTTTTTTGGAAGGAAAACAACGAAGATATTTTAAATTGAACTGTGGAAAGTGAAAATAGATAATATGACTGACATTCACCTGCCTATAAAAAAGGTTTATCTTATAATGTATTTGTGCATTTTTATATCATTAACAATATTTCCAAGCACTTCTTCATTCTGTATAAGAAGTTCCATAATTTATTATATATTTACAAAATATAAAATAATTTCCATTTTAGAGCGCATTGTGAAATATCTCAGTTTTTCAAACAAACAAAAACAGTTGAACAGTATGTCCAACAAGTGTTATTAAAAAGCAGAAAAAATGCAACAAAAAATACACGCATTTCGGCAGGAGATTTATTTTATTTTGAACAAAGTTATTATTAGACAGCCTGTGAGTTAAAAACTGAATTTAACAAACTTGCAGTGTGAAAGCAAAATCAGCTGTGTATGGTTTTAACGTTAAAACCAGGTTTTAACTTTCAGTGTGAAAACACTATTAGGGCCATTATTACAACTTAAAGATAGTTAAAAGTAGGATTTTATCCGACGTATAAAAAGCTTTCCATTATTGCAAATTGGATTTAAATTACCATGTAGGATAAACTTGCCTATAATTTATCGCTCACTTTAGGTTAAAGTAAAATTTTGCAAATGATAAAGTTTTTATACGTCCGATAAAACCCTACTTTTAGCTATCTTTAAGTTGTAATAATGGCCCTTAGTGAATCTATGCATTCAGAGAAAAAAAGCTACCAGATTTAACCCTTTAGGCTGGTGATTGATATGCCAGTAAGTCTTCCAGTTATTCCTTTCTAGATCCACATAGGTATATATGTATATTTTAAGATTATATGCACGTGTAGGGCATGTATTTCCAGATTAAAGCTTGAAAAATATGCTACTTTTTCTCTGACAATCATGGCAATTGCATATTTTATTTTCTATTATTTGATTTTTAATTAACGTAAAGAGATTTATGCTTTCAAAGTAAATATATCAAATTATACTGATTGCAAAATTTCATTTCACTTTAAAAATTTTCCCAAGCAAAGAAATTATCATTCCAAGAACTTCAGCTTTGGTATAAATGTTTACTTAAAAACAAACATAGACTATTCACTAGAAAAACATATTTAGTTGAAACTACTTATGCAGTCATGTATATCTACAATGTAGATTCTACTTACATGGATAGGGATGTGTGTAAATTCCATATAAGAAATACGTAACTAATTGTATATACTCGTACATATGTACATCCGTATGTGCGGTATCCATTTCTTCATTGCAAACAAGCCATCACATTTCTACATTTTTCTATTGAAAATAAAAAATGATATATAACTTGCCAACATTTTAATATCAAAAGACGAAAAATAAAAGAAAAATTAATAAGACAAAACAAGAACAAGCAAGAGTGCTACATATATTCGGCTGTGCCCAATCTTGTTTACCCTTCACGGACGGACGTTTATTTTTCACTATATTCCAATTTAAAGTGACCTATGACAATTGGATTCAAAAATTGTATTATTGATATTAGCAATAGTTTAATTTTTTATTCTGCACACTGCATTACAAAAAATTATTCACACTTCTAATATTTTTTTAATAAACGAAGAAAAAACAACCTTATCTAATGTAACATAACCTAATTGTTCCCTAGAATGTGAGCGCTAAGTCACTCTGGAACCAGTGACGTAACTTTATTTATGATTTCAATTATTACAATTGAATGCTGGAATGACATTCATATATAATTTTAATTATTATACACCGATTTGGTCCCTATAATATGTATATATGTATATATATTCTCTTAAGGTTCTAAGGAGGAACAAAATATTTCCAATCTGATCTTAGGGCAAATTACGGCATTCCATAGGTTCGGAATTTTAATATATTTCCATGTAAACTCTATTGAAATATTTCCTAATTTCGTTCAATAACGAGTGCCATAATTTGCTCCCTGTATTCTACCATCTTCTTTAATTCACGCCACCGTGTCAGCCTGATGAGTTTATTTCGATTTTAAGCATTCTTCTACAAGCTGGTCTGCATTCCCAAATATTTCCTTGCGGGTTCAGATCATTTGCCATCGTGCAATGTCATCTTGAAGCCTTATTAGGATATGCCCCCGCCAGTTCCATTTCCTTTAAGCCATCTCAATTCTAACGGGTATTTTGTTCAAAATTGCAGCTCACTGTTAGATATGGTTGATAACCAAAAAATGTTTAAGATTTGTCTCAAAGACTTGTTTACAAAAATATGTAGTGAGTTAATCTGACTGTACAAGTCAGAGCTAGGAAAATTGCCCGGCATCTTAATTTGATAGGGCATGCGTATCGGATTGAAGGCAAAGATGACAATGAGTACAGGGCCTGCATGGAGGACATCAAGTCAGTGGAACACATTCTTTGTTATTGTCAAGCTTTCGCCCATCCCAAATCCCGTTATATTGGGGATGACACCTTCAAGGACATTACCCATCCACCTTATAAGTATTGACTGGAAAAGTTTGAGCGACTACGTGAATGATACTGAGTTCCTGTAAAGGTTAATTCATTTGTTAATCCACATAAGAGCGCACAACAGACCTACACTGACTTATGTGCAACCTAACCTAATCTGATCTTTACACATATCCCAAGAGTCAACTCTGTAAGGCAGAGTAGAAAAAGCATTTGAGCATAATAACCTTAGTTAGTTAGTGTTCTGAGATATCCGAGAAGACTGCAAACGATTGCTTCGCTTTATTTATACGACATTTGATGTCATCGTTTGAACCACCGAATGGAGAAATGATGATACCGAGAAAACAAAAACAAGTAACGTCTTCCAGTTCGTTCCCAATAACCTGGTGCTTTTAGATCGCATTACCTATAATATAGTTGAGTGAAAAGTCGCAAGGTGCATACAAAGTATCAATTGATTCCTTCCTCAACCCCTCTTCAAAAGAATTGTTAGAATTTCGAATAGTCCCTAGCACTTGAGGACCGGTCACCCGGTCTAATCGTGTGCCAGTTTCATTTACCGCAGGGGTATTCAAAGATTGATCTTCGTATTTGGGTCGCACGATTTACAAGCATACTTTTTGGATGCCAAAGTTTTGGTTTTCTGTGTATATGTGTGTGTGTGTGTGTGTGAGAGAGAGAAGAAGAGAGATAGAGAGAGAGAGAGAGAGAGTTAGAGCAATAAGCCTATTTTTCCACCTGCCTTTTTCTGATTATATTATCAAAATAATCAACAAAAACTAATGCACATAAAATCTGACTAAATTTATATAAGCTAATATAATTAATCCGTGATGGTTCATCTAGCATATGTCTGCCAATAAATTTGTGTCTCCTTATGAACAATACCGGGCTTTCAGAGCTGATGAAAGACTATATCTTCTTTATATTATTAGACCTAGACTACTAGCATGTCAACCTATCGTTCTACCTATCGACCAGCCGTGAGATATTTTTATGATTTCTCGTTTATTATTTCTTCTGAGCAATTATTATACAACCGCTTTAATTTTTCTTGCTCACCCTACACTTACTCAGCCTGTTCTAACTTATGTTTTATATAAAAAAAAATTGGAGAATATTGTTCTGGATAGTGCAAAACGGTGCTGGAACTGACACTGCATTAGAAGCACCTATGGAGAATCTAGCCCTGACCACTTCATCATTGTAATGCCATTATGTACGTAATACAATGTTTTTATATGACAACTGTTAGATTGGTTTCAGCAATTGATCCTTTTGACACTAGGAGATTATCCGCGCAGACACGGTCTTTGGCGTAGCCCCAACAAAAAATTTTAAATATCGTCCAATCGCATGATGTTATTTAATAGTGAAGTTAGAGGTGCTGGAAACTTTCCAATCCAAAATCAGTCGAGTTGTGTGGCTTGTGGCACCGTCTTCTACAAATCTTTGAGTTCATAATCTTTAACTAGGCCAAAAAAAAGCGCTCTGAGTTCACGGTAACGTTTATTCCACACTTTCACTAATAGAAGCGATATTTGTGGCAGTACACCTGACCAGATCCGTAACACCTCAAGTATTTCCAAATTACTTTAAAATCTTGCCAATTTCTTGCACAGTAGGGTAATTTTGATGACCACAATCATTCCCCGCAAGGTGATCACCACTTGGATAGTATATTTTTACATGTTCCTCCTTTGTTAGATGATCCATATTCGCATATATAGATGATACTTCACGGATTTGCAACAAATTATAGATAGCCCGTTAATTGCTTTTATATGCCAAAGAAAGTTTAAATTTTTCAGCCCTGGAATCATCTTTTTGATTTTGATGATTTTCAATACAATCCTTTTAATAAAAAACTCAGACGAATCAGTCCGAAACCGAATTCACAAGACTTTCTGGGTGGTGCGGAAAATCGATTTCACTTACAGACAGATGGACACACGGACTAAGGTATAAGCACCCGGATTATACATATGTATATGGGGTCACATATGATTATTGCAGAAATCACAACCGGAATGACAAACCTAAACATAACCCTACGATTTTTAGTGAAGGGTAAAACAAAACTGCAATGGAAATGCATGCGATCCAATGCATACATATGCTGCACATGCAACAAGCATATTGCCATAGATACTAACTGCATAAAGACACAACAGCAAGAGAGAGAGAGAGAGAGAGAGAGAGAGAGATAAATTAGTTCGTTTAGAAAATTTTGAAATATGTCAGAAATAAGCTAATATTTGCCCTAAAACGAACAAATTTATCTCTATAATGCATGTAAAAAAAATATAATAAATTTTAATAGAATTTTAATAAAAATGTTGTGTAGTAATCGCTTTGTTTTAGTTTAATTAAATTCCATTTTATTTTTGCTAACAAAATGAAATTCTTAAATTTTTAACTACCAAACAATAGTTTCGAAATATATCAACACAGCTTACAGACATATGCTGCAAGAGCAACGAGCACTTGTGTTTGTAGTTTTTTTTTCACAAAAAAATTAGACAGTTATTATTTGATTTCTGTGTACGAGCAGGATGCTGGTAAAAATTTTAACTTTTTAATTAGAGACAAGTTATGTGTTGATTTCATTTTAACTAGTCACTTGCAAAAATATGAAAAATAGTGCAATTTTGCTATACGCAACAACATTTAAAAGAAGAAAGATTTAGTTTCAAAAGATCTTATCATAATAGTGTTACTTAAACTTTAATTTTTTAATTGGCATTATATGACAGAGTTTAAGTATTGGGATAAAATGTTAAATTTCTAGCTTTCTTGAACAACGATAGTTGTACATCAACTGCATCCCATCTTCGATTTCATTTGCCAACTCAACAAAGGGACTGTGAGTGGTCTGTTGAGACCTTGCCATTCTTAAGACCTTATCAGCTTCTTCATTTATTAGACTTGTATCGAACTCATTCAGTAGCTCGTTTTTTGATTAAAAAAAAAATAGTGGTAGAACCCTGGGGGTGGCGTTGGCTAAAGTAGTTGGCACGTTGACTACAAAACCGAAGGTACTGGGTTCGATCCCGGTCTCCAACAGTAATTATAACAAAACAACACCAGGCATTGTTCTGATGCGATTTAGTGTCCTTTGTGTCAGTTGTTGTAGGAAAAGTTCCTAAAGATGCAGGCATAAGGCACTGGTCATTAAACTTCAGCGGATGATAACCCTAATGTTACATCAGAGCGCCCTCCTTCGTCGGTATTGTATAGCAGAATCATCGGCGAAGTAAAATAATCAATAAAATTGCTAATTAACGCAGTTTCAAAATTGAATATACCTCGTTATGATCAGAGGCGCTGCAACACTGCATTATTATAAATGTGCAAAAAAGCAGAGTTGGAATTAAGCTTTTCTCTATCTCTTCCTTCTCCGCCTGTCTTCTCTATCAGTACCCTTTCCCTATCACCCTCTCTCACTATCTTCTCTTCAACTTACACAAAGGTAGCACAAAGGAATTATTGTATCGTAACCAATTGAGCTGGACTCTTAATTTCACCCTTCCTTACCAGCAGCCTGCTAACCCAACCTAACCTAATGGTAGAACCCATTTTAAGTCCATGGGTGTGATCATTGGTTTGTGTAAAAAACGAGCATTTGAATGAGTTCGTTTCAAGCCTATTATTCCTTAACAATTATACTAGTTTTCATGCCACTGGACCTAAAATTTCCTAAAGTCATATTAGCGAGTCAAAACCCTCATTGAGGCCACACTCTCTATATAGTTTCGTTTTCACATACGACAAACTCACATTGCGAATTATTTAAGAGTTTCCGAGAATGTAAGTTGCAGCGCTCCAAGAAAGCTATTATTTCGCTACAGAGCTTAAATTGAGTGATCTACTGTTTTGAAATACACTTATATAAGGCGTAACTTTTGTTCGGGGTGATCATCAATTTGGAAGCTTTCTTTTTCAATGTAAAGCAACACTTTTCACGCATTTATAATCAATAATACCTGCTACGCAATTAATAAGCTGTCAAATTTATGGCTTTGTTTCTCTGTTTATGCGATACGAACTTAAGCTTTATACAATTATAGTTGAACATACATTATCCGGGCCTCTACCAAACGGGTACATCTGTTATCATGTATGCTGTCATTTAGTTTCTTGACGTCTTTTATCTGTGCTTCCATTTTTTATACCTCTTTTATCTATACATTATTTAAATTTCATGTTTTAATACAAATCAAAATTTTATGTTTTTCATATAATAATTTGCACTCTTTTGAGATTTTATGTAACTTATTTTAAGCTAAGGTTCAGATGTGTGCCTCGCTGGGCATCACAGGTACTCAGAGGAGCACACCTCAGGCTACTTTGGATATCATTTTGCATCTACTTCCTGTATAGGACTTTGCGGTGAGAACTGTAACTAGAAGACTCCTCAGAGTCTTAAGAACAGGGGCCAAATTACGGCACTCGTTTTCGAACGAAATTACGAAATATTTCAATAGAGTTTATATGGCAATATTTTTAAATTTCGAATCGAATAATCTTAAACGAGATCAATTTTAATGTTCAGCGACATGTAAACCCTGGGTTCACAGACTGTCAGGTCGCTGAAATTGATTTTAGTAGAACATCCTCAATGGTAATTCCGGATAGGGACTATTGGGTAAAACCTGATAAGCTATATGAGGGTAGTACAGTTTTTACAGACGGATCAAAAATGGGTGAAGGCACAGGGGCTGGTGTCTATAACTTGGCAAAGAACATTCGTAGTTATTTCAGACTACCGAATGAATGCAGCATTTTCCAAGCTGAGATCTTGGCAACTCTCAGGGCCACGGAACTGGTGGCCCTGAATGTAACTGAAGGTAGGAAGACAACCTTCTACGTCTACAGCCGAGCAGCGCTAAAAGCTTTGAAGGGACACAATGTCAAATCGAAACTTGTTAGTGACTGTAGGATATCCCTCAACTTGCTTATGGACATATGTAGTGTCAGACTATGTTAGGTTCCTGTCAACAGCAGTGTAGAGGGAAAAACATTTGCAGTTGAGCTGGCAAGAATAGGGTTGGCGTTAGATGAGGGAATGTGTGACAGATCGGTGAAATTACCGAAATGTCATTACTAAAGGGAACTCAGTAATTGGATAGAAAACAGGACCAGCAGTTCATGGCGAAGTAGGGAGGATTGTAGAGTCTCGAGGGCTATGTAGCCAAAACTTGACTCAGGAAGATCCAAACTTTTACTGAAGCTGAATAGTAAGGCGATGCGAATTGTGGTGGTTGCATGGACTGGTAACTGCTCGTTTAGAGCAAGAACCAGCAAAATAGCAAAATAGCACTCCAGATTTCTAAAGGAAGTGCGCGTCTAAAGAGGAACCAAAAACCATTCAACATATTATCTGTCACTGCCCGAAGATGCAACGACATATGCTTGGATGGCTAAGCAGACGTTTCCATGAGAGCATGCATTACTGATATCGGGAAAAGTAAACTGAAGTATATCAGGGGCTTCATCATGGGAACTCAGTGATTTAATGACTGGTACAAATAGGGGT
Source organism: Tachina grossa (assembly GCA_949987645.1). NCBI lineage: Eukaryota > Metazoa > Arthropoda > Insecta > Diptera > Tachinidae > Tachina > Tachina grossa. Next base: position 42,997,125 of record OX465278.1, on the reverse strand, counting down.
AAATACTACTTTTAATGGGCAATAGAAGGGAATCACAATGGACCCAAGTTAGTCTCCGTAAAGAGGCGCATTTGTGGCACTACCTTTCTTTACCTAACCTCTATTAACAGTGTTTTCCGATTATCATGCTAGGCCCGGTTCCATACTACTCGGACAATGGAGTTTCAACTGTATTTATGAACTTTTTTGCTTAATTCTTTTGTGGTTATATCATAGAGCCATTGGAAAAAGAACAGAAATGGAAATACTTGAAATCTAAGGGCCAATTGAAGCCGGTGTTTGAAATACCAAAGAAAAGAAAATCATTTTGGTTTCAAAAATTAAGTGAAATAAATTGGTTACAGCAGTCGATCCTCTTGAGATACTCGTAGCTTGCGACACATTTTTCTTACACTGCGGGCTTTATTTCGATTAAATGTTAGGGGATTGTAAGCTTAGATACGATCTTTGGCGTGTCTTCACAAAAAGTTTAACGTTGTCAAATCACATGATATTGGTGGTCAATCGACGTCGCCAAAACGTAAAATTACGCATTCAGGCAAAAAATTCGTTTAATTTACGGCCATAGTGCAGTAAATTTACGTCGTTTTCAACTTTTTTTTTTTTTTAAGATAAGTAACACTCTGGCAATGAATGCTTACTGGTATTACTAGGTGTTACCTTCTGTAGGAAAGGGATGGTGATAGAGAAGGCAGGTGGTGAAGGAAAAGATAAAGGCAAGCTTCATTCTTTTACAACTCTGCTTTTTGCACGTTTTTTTTATTATTGCAGTGTTGCAGCGTCTCTGACGTGAAAAGAGACGTATTAAATTTTTTTTTGACAATGTGGTTAAGGTCTACTGACGATTTGTTACAGCAACAACTTTTCTTTAAAACTTTTCGATTTCCTTTTAGTTGCAAAAATCGAGGTCGTACTGCATTTGTTTTTAAAGCAAATTGCCAATTTTTATTTAGGAAGAAAATTTAAACAATTTATGTCATCTATGCAACAATATTAAATACTTTTATCAAAAAAATAAAGATTTTTGTTACAAGCATTGTGGTTAAAGTTATTTCTTGATAAGGCCGTAAGTCCTTTCTCTTTGTGTGTGCTGTATATAAAACTATAGAAAATGTAAAACTATTTTAAATTCTTTGATTTATATTTTTTACTGGAAATATCTCAGATTTGTTAGAATGCTAACACTCTTAACTTTATTTCTAAATAAGTAGGTATGTCCATATATAAGCTTATATAAACTTTAGTTATATTAATTACTGAAATATTCTCTAGCCTGCTTTATTTTAATATGTTTCGTTATATTCAGCCACCACTTGGCTATTAAATTGTAGAAAATATCTGCTATTCAACATTGTTGCTGTTGCAAACTACAATTACAGAGTCAAGCACTTTGTGTTTTTTATTGCTGCGAATTTGTTGGTTTTTGGAATTTTACATATTTTTACAATGTTGCTTAATTTTTTCTCTGCCACATTCACATTTTAAAGTTTACACATGCAAATTTACATAAAATGTTGCAATTTAGTACCCAAAAAAGCATACAATATAAACAAGGAATATTTTTAATTTTTCTTGCAATTGATTTAAAATATTTTTAAACGATTGCAATTTTGTTGGAAAAAAGTTTCAGGGCAGTTTTTGCTTTCGTTGTCAAAAGCAATTTAAAATTAATTTTAATTCTGCCTTAACGAAACAAATATTTGTTGGAGAGCTAAAATACTTTATATTGAAAACTGTGGGCAAAATATAAACATTTTTAAATTTTTTTTTATGGTTCTCTAATTGAAATATCGATTGAATGGACATGCCTCCACTGATACATTCTTCAAATTTTTAACTTTTTCTTAGTTTTGATATCAATTGACCATAATTGTAGCTCAAGTGTGTATGTCTAATGACTTATATTAAGGACATGTGGTGGGTGGTAGGCATGTCCTTTAATAATATTTTTCTTAGAATATTTTTCAATTATAACATCAATTGGCTTCAATTGCTGTTAAAGTTATATTTTTAAAACTAAGGATACATGGAAGATGGGCATGTCCTTGCACATTTTTTTAGTAAATTAAATTTTTTTACTGAGTTCTCCACTGAGTACAATTGCTGCTGAAGTCCAGGCATGTCCTTGCTAAAATTTTTCTAACAATTTAAATTTTCCTCTACTGCAATATATATTGAGTATAATTGTATATAAAATTAAATTTTTAAAATTAAGGATATGCCGAGGCTGAGCATGTCCTTGCCAAAAATTTACCTAAAAATTTAAATTTTTCTCTATTGTTTTATCTATCGATTATAATTGTAGATGAAATAAAATTTTTTAAACTAAGGAATATAGAAGATGAGCATGTCCTTGCACAAATTTTCTTTAAAAAAAAATAATTTTTTTCTACCGCATTACACATTTTGTGTAATTCTAGCTGAAATTAAATTTTTAAAATTAAGGACATACGGAAGCTGAACATGTCCTTGCAAAAATTTTATAATAATACAAATTTTTTTTAGTGCATTATCCATTAAGTATAAGTTTAGCTAAAATTAAATTTTTAAAATAAAGGATATATGGAAGGTGGGCATGTCCTTGCACAACTTTTCTTAAAAGAATTAATTTTTTACTACCGCGTTACACATTGGGTATAATTGTAGCTGAAATTAAATTTTTAAATTCAAGGAAATGCGGAAGCTGAACATATCCTTGCAAAAAATTTCCTAAAAATTTATATTTTCCTCTACTGCTTTATGTATTGAGTATAATTGTAGGTGAAATTAAATTTTTAAAATTAAGTATACATGGATATAAATATGTATGTATAAATACAAACATTTGGGCATGTCCTTGCAAAAATTTTCTTGAACAAATTAAAGTTTTTTCTTCTGTGTTACCCATTGGTCATAATTGTTACTAAAATTTAATATTTAAAATTAAGGATATGCGGAAGCTGGGCATGACCTTGCAAAAATTTTCTAATACATAAAATAAAATTAAATTAAAATAAATTTTTTTAGTGCGTTATTTATTGAGTATAATTTTAGCTGAAATTCACGTTTTATACATATGTATGAAAGTTGAGCAAGTCCTTGCAAAAATTTTCTTAAAATTCGAATTCTAAATTTAAAAAGTTATTATTTTTTTAACCCTTCTTCTGCCTTATCTATTCAGTATAAATGCAGCTGAAATTTAATTTTTAAAATTAAGGATTTGTATATTGAAGAATGGCCTCTCTCTCCTTGCACAAATATTCCTAAAAACTAAGATTTTTCTTTACTTCGCTATCCCTTGAGATAAATTGAAACTGAAATATACATTTAAGGTAAACAGAGTGTTATTCATGACCTTGAACTGTTTTTTTTTAATTGTAATTTTTCTCAATTAATACAACGATTGGCTTTAATTGTAATTGAAATTCAATTTTTTACAATTAGGAATATAAAGTAGGTGGGAAAATATTTGCACCATTTTTGCTCAAGGATGCCTAAGGTAAAAGTTTGTTAAAGAAATACACAACTTTATTATTTTTTTTTTCAATGTAAATAATCGAAAAACCAACGCATACTTTAGAAATCCTTGAAAAGGCCATAAAACAATTTATTGCATTTTTAGCCGACTGCAAAAAAAGAAGCTTACCAATTCGTCTATATTTTTTTGGACATTGTTACTTCATAACTCTTTACATTTCAGACCGACTGTAAACCTTTTTTTTGTCTAAGAGGGTATAGCTTCCAATGAGTCCCATTGTAAAAAAAGAGGACGCGTACACACCCACAATTTTTTTAATTTGATTTCATGATGTTCTACTTATTTGATTGCTACGAAACTTAGCCAACACATTGGGCTCTCGTAACGAGCTCGAATTTGAAAAAATGGGCAGTGACACACCTTCTAAATTTTAATATTATATTTTACGAGCTTGCACTTAACCAATTTTGTGGAGCTCTTAAGATACAATTTTGCATTGAAAAAAAGGGCGGGCCAAGCCTGTTAAAATTTGCTGTTATATTTCAAGACCTTCTCCTGTACCGATTTTACGAAACCTGGCAGACACCTTGAATACTGAAAAATACTTAATTTTGTGTTCAAAAAAGTGGGCAGGCCAACGCCCATTGAAAATTACTACTTAATTATATAAACTTCTACTTATACGTTTCCCACACACATTTATATATGAGATAACTTTCTGCCTAAAGAAATGGGCTGGGACATGCCCATAAAAGATAAAACTTATATTTCACGTGCTTCTACTTGATCAATCTTTACGAAACTTGGCACACACATTGAGCTCTGAAAGTGACGCGATGTTGCATTAAGAAAAGTGGGAGGACACTTATAATTTTCAAATTAGGCGTGACCACGCCCTAAATATATAAACTTGGCACTAAAAATGTTATAATAAAACTTATAAAAAAATTAAACCTACTTCAAAAATAAGCACTAACTAGAGTAATGACTGGAGAGTACATGAACTTTTTTGCATTCTAGTTAGCAAAGGGTTTGCCGGCCTACTTACATATATTTTTCTTATCAAAGCGAAAAAAATGAAGGTTTGAAAATTTAATTTAAGTTTTCAGAAACTTGTGAAATAATAAGACTTTACGACTTCTTGTGAAATAGCATAAATAAAAATCATTCCGTATTCCAACTTTCGAATTTATAAAAAAAAAAATATAAACAAAATCTTTCAAAATTACAAATATGCACATACACACATACATATGTATGTGTACACACATGTATGTGTGTGTGTGTGTGTATGTGTTTTTAAGTGTGCACTTGAGCTGAATTCAATAAAACTTTTTCCTTTTCACAAATAATAATGAAAAACAATAGAACTTTTATTTTCTACAAAATTTACAAAATGTAGAAATTGTAAAAACTTTCGTGTAATTATTGCGAAAGTTTTAAACATTGTTGTAATTTCTTTACCTTTATGTTTGTGATTTTTTTTTAATAAAACAAAATAAGAAATTCTGTAATGTTGAAAGTTTGATGCTATTGTTATTGTTTTGATAATAGATATTTGTTTGAAAGGAATTATACATTTGTAATATGAACGAAAATAAAGAGATGAAATAACACTATGCAACAAAGTTTTTGTTTTTTGAAATGAAAGCAAAAATTTATCACAAAATTACGAGTATAAATATTACATATAAAATAAAGTTGTGAACGCTATAAAGCTTGCGATTTATGAGTAACTAAGATGCATAGACATAGACATATTACATGTTCTTTTTAGGGTTTCGTACACCAAAGGTGAAAAGGAACCCTATTGTTTTCGCTACGCTGTCCGTCACACGGTATTTTATCAGGAACTGTAAGAGCTACGGACGTGAAATTTGGACACAGTATGTAGAACCAATGCAATATACATACAATTGTATGTACATATGTATGTATATTGACACTCGAAATTTGTAAAATTAGTGTACTTTTATTTATACAGACTACAATTAATACTAAAATTTTAAAAAATTTAAATTAAACTGTGGTCCATCAGTTAATGCAATTTTGATTATGTAATTTTGACAACTTGCTATATCTTGGAAACCGTAAGAGGCAAACTCTTGAAATTTTCAAAAACGATAAAACTAAGAAATCCCAAAATTATAAAATCGCCAAACAAAAAAAAAATCGCTAAAAACTAAAAAAAACCGCTAAAACGAAAAAAATCGCCAAAAATTAAAAACCCCCAAATATGAAAAAAATCGCCAAAATGAAAAAAAAAATCGCCAAATTGAAAAAACGCCAAAAACCGAAAAAAATCGCCGAAATGCAAAAAAGCCGCCAAAATTAAAAAATCGCCTAATTGAAAAAAAATCGTCAAAATGAAAAAATCGCCAAAATGAAAAAAACGCTAAAAACCGAAAAAACTGACAAAACGAAAAAAAACGCCAAAACTAAACAATCGCCAGAATGAAAAAAAATTCACTAAATTTAAAAAATCGCAAAAATGAATAAACGGTAAAAAACGAAAAAATCGACAAAACGGGGAAAAAATAGTGCCAAAACTTAAAAAAATCGCCAAAAACCGAAAAAAACGCAAAAATCTCCAAAAATTAAAAACGCTCAAAACCGAAAAAAACCCAAAAACGAAAAAAAGCCAAAACTATTTATTATATGTATAGGCTAAAGTTCGTATTGAATTACGTATCCGGTGTCCGTACGGAACCCTTCGTGCGCGGGTCAAAGTCGCACTTCACTGAATTTATTTAATTTTATATTATTTTATTTTATTTTATTTTATTTTATTCTTTTATTTTATTTTAATTTATTTTATTTTATTTTATTTTACCTAATTTTTTTATTTTACATAATTTACTTTCGCTTATTTATATTGAAAACAAAAACAAATTTTCTTATTTTGTTTTTGTTTTCAATATAAATAAGCGAAAGAAAATTTCTTGACGACTTCGTGAGCCAGCCAGTTAATTTATTTTTTCTTTTTTAATTAATCAAAAGTATTTAGACATTAAAGGCACACAAAAAATAGTTTAGAAATATGTATATTTGGTAACATTGTCTGTGAGTGAAAGTACAAACAAAGAACAGCTCACACAAATTAAAATTCTATTAACGAGCAAAATACCATTCAAGGCGGGACAATAAGCATGTGTCTTTTCAAACTTCCTGCCTTTTAACTGAAAGAGCAACCATCAATTAGTTGACTGCTGCCAAAGTTTGAACAAGCTGCATCTTTTTGTTGGTGTTTGACTGATATTACTGCGTTATTTGATAAGAAAGTGGAAAGAAGTGAATTTCATATGTTCATTAAGCAATATTGTTTGCGCAAAAAACCATCACTTAAACCAAGGTCAGAGTTATATATTTACCATGGGGACGCTTCACCGTTAATTTCAATGGAAAAAAGTGCTTTATCGCAATTTGTTGTCGCCTTACAAGTCAAACGTTCTAGACGCCTGATTCAGGCGTTTGCATCCGAAAGAATTGAAAAAATTCATGATAATGTAAGTGATAGAGATCGTTGAAGCCTTAAGTATCTCATATGGCTCAGGAGTTTCAATTTTGTATGATCATTTGGATATGGGAAAGCTTTCCGTAACCAGGGTTACCGTTCATCCGACGAAAGTCGGAATTTGACCCTTTTTTAGCTGTGTGCGACTTTTGGTGAGACTTTCTTTTATCACCGTTTTTTGCGACTTTTTTAATTTTGTTGGGACTTTTTACTCTTTTTTGTAAAGATTCTCACAGAAAAAATGTAAATTGCAGTAATTTAAAAATGTCCTTATTATTTTTATCAAAAAAGAAATCGTCAAGATTTAAAAGCAATTCACAGATTATTTTTCACTTTTATTAATTCGCAAATTTTCTGTAGCAGTTCCAAAGAATAGTTTTAGCAAAATAAAATTTTTAAATAAATAAAAATTCTGGTTTTGGAATGCTTATTTTACATCTACAGAAGGACATATAATGGAACTGTATATGTTACTGTATATGTTATGTTGTGTTATGCTTTTTATTAATAAAAAAAATTTAAAAAAAAGATGTGCAACTTCTATGTTCTCAAACGACCTTTTGTGCGACACTTTAAATATAAAAATTCCTAACGGTAACCCTGTCCGCAACCGCAACCATTTGAAAACTCCGCTTGAGTGTTTGATGTTGTGCAATGGCAACATATAAAAGGGTTTTGTGCTGTTTCCTACATTTTCAAGGCTCAAACGCTGTATAACGACATGTAACTACTTAAGATAAAAAAAAACAATTTGCCTCTACGTTTACATAATCTATAATATAAATTTGGGGTATTCAAATGGTACTCATAAATTAACACGTTTTAAAGTTATAAAACGAAAATATATGACTGCTGTGAGCAACCCCTTATAATTTACAATTATAAATATTGTACTTATTTGTATTTTGGTTTTAACACCTTGTACATTTCTTACTCTCTCTCTCTCTCCCTCTCAATTCCTTTGGTAAACTCTCACGCATTTCTACATGTAGTTATGACAAACAATAAACATAGTCTTATTACTTTATGACCTTTTTGTTTAAGCCACAACAACAATTTTTTTAAACTATGTTAAAATGTTAAGACATTATGACACTTAGGACACTTAAGACACCCTTGTGAATACCCCAATTATTTTTCCGTATATACAATTAAATTTTAAATTTGTAAAATTCCATAAAAAACAACAATATATTTTACCATGATACAATAATATAAAGGTACAACCACATTTGAAATTAATTCTGACTTTTGTCCCGTCCCCATTATTTGATTACTGTTGTTTTGTAAACAGAGAGGAAAACGTTGCCACACGAAATTACGGGGAACTTTGTTTTAGGAATGTTTTTGGAAATGTGTAATTTGTGGTTTTGAATAATACATGTAATGGTTTATGCTCTGAAGATATATTAAAAACTGTTCAAACATGAATTTTGAATCGCATGTGCTATTTTAAACGGCATCGCTCTTATAATTTTCTTCTTCACAAGCCGTAATTAGCACAAAATAGCCTTGTTTTTATACGGTTTTTGTTTCACTTTTTTTTTATTGGTATACGATTGGAGGTGTGTTGTAGCACCACCCTTCCTAACCGTGCATAATATTAACATACACATTCCAAAGCAGTTGCATTTTCTTTTATTTTTAGTTACAGAGTACACCAGTACTTATTAAATGATGGCTAGTTTAGTAGAGCAATGTTAATAACACTCAAATTCGAAAGCATTTTCTTTCGTTTCGAAATACGGAGTAGACTACCAGAATGTGAAAGTGTACGTGTGGACAATACTGCTTTAAAGAAGTAGTTCAAATATCGATCCGATCTAATGATTTTTACATAGGATTGTCATTGCAAGAAGTTCTCTTTTTCGATGCCTAGTCACCGAATTAGAAGCGATTTTAAGAAAAAATTTCCTTTTTTGTGTTCTATGGTAATATTTTCATCTAGGAAAAATTTTAAAAAGTTACATATTTTAACAATTCGTTTCTTTTTATACGAATTTAAACGCGAAATAGTGTTTTCATGTAAATTTAAGCAAATAACTTCTAAATTTTAGGCCAAAATTAGTTCATAAATTTCTTTAAAAAAATCGATTTTTTGAACATTTCGGTGAGTATTACTAAAACCAATGAAAAACTACAAGGTTTTGTGTGATTAAAATAAACTTTTACTTGGTTTTCTGCTAACTATCGGCAAATTAAGAATATCGATTTTTTGGAAGCAATGAAAATGTGGTTCCTTCAGAATGACTTGCATTTTTTTTACTAGGTAGTTAAGTGGAATTAATTATTGGTGAAGGGAAGGAATTTCAAAAGTTTAATCTATTAGACGACTCTTTAGAATTACCGCCTCTACTGTGAGTAAATGTTGTTGCCTAAAATAAGTTTGAGCAAGCTTTGTTTTAGCTGTAAAGCATATTTTGCTTAAATATGCATAGAAGAAATTAAAAAATAAAAATAATATTGCAATTACTGTTTAAATTTTATAATTTTTTTCTTTTAAACTATGCAGCAACTACAAATTTGCAGTTGCCAATATGACAACTGAAATTACCAGCTGTTAGTTGCCAGTTGCCATCCCTAATACCATTTCGGCAACTAGCAACGCAACCAAAAAGTTCAAGCCATTAATATGGCAGTTACCTTTGAAGAGGAATTGCACTTAGGCTCAAACGGGTCCAATGTTTTTTTATATTCATATGCTCTTCACGAAAGTCAACAGAACAAACCAAAGGATTTTTTGGTAGCAAACCATCATCTATATTGCATGCTTCTATCCATTTCTGCCGCAAATATGGAATTGAAGGAAATTTGGAAAAAAACTCGTGCCTTTGCTGAAATGCTTGGTATTACTGCAATTGTTTTTTATGTAGCTCATTGCTCAACATATATTTTTTTACACATATCACAATTATTTATTATATATATTAATATCTATTTAATAACTTTTAATGCAATAGTGATGAATTTTTCAATATTTTTGTTATAAAACATTTTTTTTATTAAAAAAGCATAACAGTCAAAGGAGTAATCAAAAAACTCGGATTTTACAAATTTTGAGAGTAAAAAATAATTGGGGTAAACGTCAGTAGGTTAATATGGCGACGAAAAGAGAGAATGATTTTACCTTTATATTATTGTATCATGGATTTTACCCACATTTGGCCCTTTAAATATGTTAGTTTTTTTAAATCCATAAACAATAATTTTTGACGCACAGTGTAATTTTTAGTTTAGCACAAATAAAAAACTTGAAACTTTATTGTTGCAAAATTTTTTATTCATGTTTTTTTGTTTGTCGAGTTCATTTATAAATTATTTTTTTTTCTTATTATTTTTCAACAAACTTAATGAACTAAGCGGAAATTTGTTTTTTGTATGGCTTTAATATAAAATTTTATGAGATTTGTTACAAGAAAACTTTAATTTGTGCGGAGTAACAAAAACTTGGTTATCATCTTATTTCAAGCTAAGAAGTCTTAGTTATTAATATATTTAGAAATTTAAAAAAACAAAACGATAGAGTTTGAGTGTTAGGCCGCGTTTATATCTGTGTGCCATGTGCCAAAAGAAAAACGTAACCACTAATTATTAATGAAAAACTGCTTGATTCTGACATGCATTTATTGATTTCAACAGTTTCCAATCATGTTGGATTCTATAAAATTGTCTATTAGTTATGTATGAAACTGTTTAACTTAATAAGTACGTGTCTGAATCAAAAAGTGTTTCATAACTAATTAGCGGTTACGATTTTTTTAAGCACATGGTACACATGAAATGCAAGATGTAAACTCAGCCTTAGTTTAATTATATTGCCCGAACTGTATTTGTTTATATATTTATGATAAGATTAGGTTAAAGTACGTATCGTTCTGTAAACCATTTTACTTAATAGTAACAAACCAAATAAGTTTGTCTTAAGTGGGAGAAATAAGCTAATTTACTAACATTTGCATAATTATAGACAACGACAATGGCAAGACTGTTGTAAATTTAGAGATGGTGAAATTAAGCTTTCATTACAAAAAAAAAATTCTCAGCAAATTGTAATACGATGAATCAAAACAATTCACATATTCCATTTGAGTATATAAAGCAGAAATCTACATAATCTACACACACAGTGGACCAAACACAAAGAGCGCTGATGATGAAGGTATAGTGGCTTTCGAAAACAGCTAGTTGTTCCGTTCTACTAGCACTAAGTGTTTGCCAGAATATTTAGAATTAACATCTGTGTTTTTTGGTTCCTTAAAAATTATCACATGTAATTTGGCTCACAGAGCGATACGGACTTTTGCTTAATCTTATCATTAATATACAGTTTCAATCTTATTACCATAAAAATTCGAAAGCATATTCATTTATTTCGTATATATTACAAAGTAGACACCCACGATTTTTTTTTTTTTTTTTGAGAAATATCAGGAAGCAATCGTTATTGACGTATTCAAATTGGCTTTCATGCAATGCATTATGCATTACATTAGTAGGGGTTATCCCCTGAATGCTGGTCCTATTAAAAAAAGGCAGTCAGCTGATAAACACCTCTCATCTGAAGTGTCGGTCATTTAGTAAAAGATTTACCATTTACAAAGATTGATCGCTTAATAACCGAAAAACGAGTAGAAATAGTAAAAATTTGCCACAAAAGTGGTGGCCATAATCGGCCTACTGTGTAAGGAATTGACAAAATTTTCGAAGCGACTAGAAGCGTTGCAGATGTGGTCAAGCAAGCGCATCTATGCAATGTTCGCATTGCCGAAAACATCGCTTGTATTATATAAAGTGCAACGGATAGTTCAAATTTGTCGATACCATGGTGTTCGCAGTAATTGGGCCCATCTTACGGCTCATTATGGCGTATTTTCAATTTGAATTTTTATCTTCATCCATATTAAATTATTTTACTGAATAAGTTAAATAAATATTAAGAAAAGAGGGGGGATGAATATATTAAAAGAAATAACCCCCTTTGGTGCCATAGTGCAGGATTACCCATTAAGCGGTTTCAAAACCACCGCACTTACAAGGTTCTCAGCTGTTAAGTGTCATTTATATATTTACTGAAAAGTTTGCCCAAGGCGAATTCACATCAGATGATCTTAGTTCACCAGCTGACGATCAGCTCAAAATTTCTCTGGTGTTAAATCAAAGCAAAACGGTCGGGAATATTCTGCAGCAGCAAATTTTACACTAACAAATATACAAGGCGAATATGCAGAGTTGGAAATCGAGACCATCTGTTATCAATTTGCCTTGAGTTTGCCATTAATGAATATTGATCGCTCAATAACAGAAGAAAGACCTTCCGTGACGTTCTCAGGAATTGGGCCTATTTTAAGGCTCATTAAGGTGTATTTGGTGCATTTGGATCTTCACTTTCATCCATGTAAATTTATTTTATTGTGGAAGAAAGTGTGATGAAAAATATTAAAGGTAATAAACCCTACCTTGTGCCTCCATGCAGTTTATTTGAAAAGATGTTTTACCCCTAATGTTGTCATTAAATAATTACTTTAACAAACATACAAAAAAACTCATCAAACTGTGACTAATATATTAAATGAAATATGCTTGAAAAAAAATACAACGAAATAAATAAATAGATGTGCTCAGGTGGGTTTGTTAATGCTGGGTAATCAACAGCATCAGACTAATAGCGTTTGTTTCTATGAAGACAAACAACCATCATTAATTTTGTCACAATGCGAAGACAAATGCTTCCAAAACCAGCATTTAAAGAATTACAAAAACAAAGCATAAGAAAATGTTTTTATCGTTTTGATTTATATAAAAAAAAGATGTACGAGTAACATTTAAACGAACATAGAACATGGTGTAGGCATGTAACAAAAAAAAATATATAATTAGGATTTCTTATTTTATTCTAACTTATGATACCCAGACGCATTAACGAATGGGCGGAAGGCGTTATTCAATCATTATTACTCGTATATTATGCAAATGTATATTAATTAACAAAGATAATTTGCCATATCTAAATGAACTTAAGAATCAAGCTAGTAGCTATGAGTTCAATTTGGACAACACATAATGCCAATTTTAATACAAAAGAACCATCAGGTGTCGCAGTCCCGGTCTTTGGACCAGATATTTTCCCAATTCTAATCTAATGCCAATTTGGCTGTTTTTCGATCGGGTTTAGTTCATTTGAAGCAGATCCGCAAGTCAGTGTTGAATGGTCTTCTGCTCCGGAAGGGCATGGTTTTGGTCCCACCAACATCATATTTGCTAGCTCTCTTTTTATATTGTTATGTTCTTACCTTTTAAAAATATAATTTTTATAGTATTTTCACAGTGACAAGTTGGTTTTAACGTTAAAACCAACTGTTAAAACCTGGTTTTGATATACAAATTGTTTTTGTTAAAACCAACTTAAAACCATATTTGAATTGGTTTTTATTGGTTTTATGAAATCCAACCTTGTTTTCGTTGTACTTAATTCAGTGCTGCCAAGCTAAAATAACAGAAAGCAGCTGATAATGTTTATTTCAGTAAATAACAATAGATGTCGCCTGAAAGAGTTTCAATTTAAAAATGGCTGAAGTAGCAACAATATTCAAAAAATTATGGGAAAGAAAGATTTTTTTTGGAAGAAAAAGAACGAAAGTATTTTCATTGAGCTCTGGAAAATGAAAATATATGACATGACTGACATCGATGCGCCGATAAAAAAGTTTTATTTTGTGATGTATTTGTGCATTTTTAATATGCAATAACTTGATTTCCAAGCACTTCTTCACTTTGTTTTACTAATTCCATAATTTCAAAATATTCCCCCTTATTGTGAATGGCGTCGTCGACGTCACATCAAGACGACAGTAAATTTGGTCACTTGTATACTCTTTATTGGCAAAAAATTGGATCACATTTAGAATCTCTAACTAATCTCTAAGGGTTTGTAAATTAATGGAACATGTTAGTAGTAGTAAATTATTGTCGACAAAGAGTAGACAAGTGACAGTTTTAAGTGTCGTCTTAATGTGACGTCGACGACGCCAATCACAATAAGGGGAATTTATTTACAAAATATAAAATCATTTCCATTTTGCAACGCATTGCAAAATTTCCGAGTTTTTCATACAAGCAAAAAAAGATGTTGTACAGCTTGTCAAATAAGTGTTATAAACAGGAGGAAAAAAAATACAACAACAAATACACGCATTTCTGCAGGAGATTTATTTTATTTTTCAGCAAAGTTATAAGACAATCTGTGAGTTAAAACCTGAATTAAACAAACTTGCAGTGTGATTGCAAAATCAGCTGTTTATGGTTTTAACTTTCAGTGTGAAAACACTATTAGATTCGAATATATGCAAATAAATAAAAGAATTACAATTTTTATATAAGCAGAACACTGTTCATACTCGCCACTACAATTAACAGCTTTAAAAACACACAATGTTAAATAATCCAAGGCTGAAATACCACGATGTTAACTTTTCTGTTCTGTAGACAATACCAACTCGACTCGACAGATGTTTTGTTTCTTTTGAATTGTGAGCTAATAAATGCATGTGTACTATAGCTCCCAAAATACTAAAACAATTTCAACAAAAGATATATTGTGCTTTTGTGCTTAGAAAAGCCTTTAAAACCATTTTTTTTTTTTTTTTGAGAATCAATGCAGTAGTACCGGCGTAAAAGGTATTACAAATAACTTGAGCGCCTATTAATTCTATAGATGAGCTACGTCCAAGCCATATGCACAATGTGCAAACTTTTATAAAGAGCTTTTTGTGCTTTCACACCGACGAGAGTACAACATCCACAATAACAACACAACAGACAGCAATGCTTGCTAATAGTTTGCAAAGAAACAATAACAAATTTAAGAGCTTTCAAATGCAAATATCAGTGTATGTGTGTTTGAATGCAGCCGATATAGATGGATAGATTCCCTGACGGAGAATGTGTGGTTCACTACAAAAATAATCAGCTTATAGTTAACTTTTCGTAGACTAACTAAAAGCTAACTACAATTTCATCTAGAACAGACCCAAAATTAATTCTTAAGTTTAGTTCACAATCGAATTTAATGAGAGCTACCAAAATTTATTCTCACAGAACAGAAACGCTTGGCACATTCAACAGTCCGTCATACTAACTTTAGATCATGTTACTAGTTTTCATGTTACAATTCGTATTGTTCGTTTGTGTTCTAGTGCTTTGCAAATAGAACATCATTGTAGAAGCTTTATAGTTCATATTGTTTGTGTGCTTGTATATTTCTTAGTAAGCAGTACGCACAACATTAGAGCTTTTGTTATAATTTTATATTAAACTTTTGTTCTCAGACATTGTTTATATTACCTTTAGTACAGTGTGAAATCGTGCGTATTAGGTTTCAAAAAAATATTTAGTTAGAATTGTTTCTTTTTTACAAGAACTGATGAAAAAACTAAGGAAAACATTTTGGGCGTGTTCCCGCCCTCCTCTGTAATAAAGAACCAAATGGAAGCTAGAGCATCACAACACAACAACACAGCAACACAAAAAAAATACAACCGAATTAAAAACCTTTTACATTAAATTATTAATATTAAAAAAGGTCTGACAACTACATAAAAAATATATGTAAACTTGAAATAAAAATTTTCAATAAAAAGGTTCCCTGATGATCTGCATTAGCAACAGTGAAATGCGCATAGGATCCAGCTAAACCCCTCAATAATCGATTTCAATGTATTTTTAATAAAAAAAAAATATTTTACATAATAAGTAAAATATTAATTTGGGATTATTAGTGGGATATTAGGTCCATATATTTTTACGGTCTAATTCATACAAAATATTCTAGGATTATTACAGGTTTATTTGACAAATTTCCCATAGAAATATGTCAAATAGGCGATTAATAAACCTGAAATATTTTTTATGAATAAGGCAGTTAATATATAAATGTATATAACTATATATGAGTTCATGTATGGAACTGGGCGCTCTAATATTAGAATTAGTATCCGCTGAAGCCAGATGAAAATGAGTAATAGTTTGTAAAACTTTGGAACTATAAAAATTAGTCCAGCTTCACACACCTCAAATTTCGTTGAACAACTTTTAATTCATCAATTAATTTTAAATGAGATGTCCGTCTTTCCTTCTCTTTCTATTTTAAAACCTGATCAACAAAAGCTTACGTGTGTGAACCGGGTCTAAAATGCAAATATAATAAAGTCGTTATTTTTTCAATATTTTGGATTTAAAAAAAAAAAAACTCAAAACAGTATAGAAATGTTAAATAGAAAACGTGTAATGAAATGAAACTAAAAAAAAATAATTTATCCGACTGCATAAACGCTAAAACGGTCACACTGATGTAGATATGGGAAATTCCAGGTAAAACAACGCTGTAACGTTTTGCGAACCGAAAATCGTAAGAATTATCATCATATTTATTCGCTTGCGATAACGATAATGTGATTCTGTAATTTCTTTTTTGCGACAGTCTCTAGCTTTATCATACTTACTATTTAATTCAATATTATATGGTATCTATGTATAGGAAATGTGAAAATAAGTACAAAATAATAATAAAAGAAAACCAAATTAATTTGAGATTGTGATTTTACTTTTTTTTACTTAAACCGACAGTGAATATCGTTAAAAT
Organism: Tachina grossa; assembly: GCA_949987645.1. Classification (NCBI taxonomy): domain Eukaryota; kingdom Metazoa; phylum Arthropoda; class Insecta; order Diptera; family Tachinidae; genus Tachina; species Tachina grossa. The sequence goes on along the minus strand of OX465278.1, from coordinate 42,980,517 downwards.
ATGTTACTGGATAGCAAATTCGATAAATTTACGTTATATTTATTATAGTGATACGATTATCATAATAAAAGTTACAGAATCCATGCTCAGATGTCCACAAGAGAAGGACAATTATGGACAAATAAATAAAAAAGAGTAGGCAATTTTAGGTCAGGAAATAAATTGTCCTCCAAACTCACCTTTTTTTTAAAACAAATTCACTTTAATTGATACCAATGTAAAGTAGATATATGAATATTAGTAATGGAAGATGATGTCGGGCAAATGACCACCCCTACCACGTCGGCAAACGACCGATCTTTTCACAAAATTTCGAACAAAATTTTGCAAGAAAACCTCGCTTATCTCGCCCATGCAGCGCCGTATTTCATCTTTCAGACCGTGAGTTATTTCTGGTAAATCCGGTTTTCTAAATGGCCACAGAAAAAATAATCCAGCTGTGTTAAGTCACAAAAACGAGGCGGCCAATTGACATTGCCAAATCGGAAAATTTCTCATGCAATAACTGAATTGTTGGCCAAAGGTCAATGATGTCAAAATTAGCCAATCGTGGCAAAAAAAAATCGGTTATTATGGTTTGGTAGAGCAGAAAATTCACGCAGTTGATGATCCAGGCTAATTCTCAACACTTTGCTGTACAGCGGCTATGTTTGCATCACTACAGTCACTACGAGCATATTGTTTAGGTCAATTGTGAACAACAAACAGTACCGTGAGCCTCGAACTTAGCGATTAAATGGCGCACACTGGTCTCAGAAGAAGCCTGATTACGAGGAAAAGCAGCTCGAATTTTATGAAGTAATACAGTAGAATATTCACCATTTTGATAGTACATTTTCACAATAAAAATTTCTTTGTTTAAGTGTGTAGCGTTCCATGGTTAAAATTTCCTAACTTTTTACGAAATAAATGTCAAAGTATGACAGATCTATTCTTGACATTTCATCATTTGACATCAAATTTACTTCCTAACCTCAAACCTTTTATATCAATTTGTTTCTATGTTTATAAATTTGGATGCGCTTTGCTTCGAATTTTTCCAGAGTTTTCATATTAGGTCCCATTTGTCATACAAACCAGTCACACCTGACACATTCAAAAAGTTTTTTTTTGTTAAGAAAAAATTTTTTCCTCCACGCGGTAAATATTCAATATAACCAAAGACTTTGAACAATTTACTGCACTAAAATTTTTGTGTGCTTGCTATGGCAAATTTTACTGAATTTATCCTTAAAGTAATAATTTTATTAAAGCTGTGAGTTGTAAGATCACACACGTCACAGCCATGTTATTTCAGGATCTATTTATAATTAGATGTTTTTAAAATGAACATCCTTGGAATGAGCACCCTTTTTGTTATATTTAAAATTCTCTTTTTTTAGTAAAGCAAAAAACTGTATCATGGTCACACCTGTCCCAATGGATTAATCAATATATCGTGCCAAAACCGCCAATATAGCTTAAGCGACATAATTTTCGAACTTCAATTTTTGACCAAAATCGATTATTTGCGATCGGAAATAGTCGATTTTCCTCAAAAAAACGAAGTCCAAAAAATGTGTCGCTTAAGCTATTTTAGCGGCCATGGCTCGATATATCTGATTATTTCTTATGGTACAATTTTTTTTTTAAATCTACAGCCATAAAAAAATTTATACATAAATTAAATTCAAAGCTTCTAGCATAAATTAAGCACTTAAATAAATGGTTTTAAGAACGCCAAGTAAATGTAAGTAATTTAATGTATCTGCCTTACACATGTTTATTACCATAAAATTCTGCAAAAATGGCATAGGAGAAAAATGTTACATTTTAGGCAGCCATGTCTAACTAATTTATTTGCCATAATTTCACTTCAATGTTTAGCAGTTACAAGAGCAAACATAAAATTCATTTTACTGTTCCAATTTAGGCGACTCAAGTTGTCTGTTAAAGTACCTTATTTTGATCAAACATAAACTTTCCTTAATGGAGCAAAAACATAAAAAATTGACAGACATTAAGACATTAGTTCTTGATATGTGATAAGACTTATAGGTTTTTTTTTGCTATTTTTTTGTACATTTCAAGCTTTAACTTTAAGTGGCTTAGCAAACTTTTACGACGTCTATATATGCTATTTGCCGGTAGCAGGCAAAAAAAAATAAAAAATACGAAACACATGTTAAAAGAGGTTTCTTAAGCTCACTCATATGATAAAAAGGAAGGTAAAATATAACCCAGCAAAGTTTTAGCAATCTTGGTAATGGGCAGTAGATTTTAAAGTGGTTACATCTTATTATTTTCGTAACGTTGCACAGTGGGGCCAAACTCACTTTTTCCACGGCTTAATTAATATATCCACAAGTATAAAAGTAAGAGTCACTTAATTTGATGTGAATATAGCTCTTAAAGCAAATTACACGTTTCATCAAAATCGCGGCGTTATAGGTGGTGGGAAGGGGTACAACCTATACAAAGTAATTATTGGTTTTTATATTTGTGATTTGAACGGGCTAAAGTTCGTATTGCTTTTTAAGCCAAATTACATGTGATAATTATTAATGAAAAAATAACACCAAAGTCTGTTGTAAATATTCTGACTAACAACAAATAGTTGAACGGAACAGCCAGCCGTTTTCTAAGGCCATTAAATCTTCATCATCAGCGTTCTTTTGTATTTGGTCCACTGTGTGTGGTGTCAGTAGATGTAGATTTCTGCTTTATATACTTAGCATTATTGCAAATGGAATGTGTGAATTGTTTTGATTCATCTTATTTCAATTTGCTGAAAGCTTTTTTGTAATGAAAGCTCAATTTTACCATCTCTATATTTACAACAGTCTTACCATTGTCGTTTGTTCTTTACTAATTATGCACATGTTAGTTAATTTGCTTATTTTTGTTCTACTTAAGACAAACTTTTTTAGTTTGTTACTATTAAGTATATTTTTTATTTTTAATTTTTGCCACAGGCCCATGGCTATTAATTTGAGTTAATTTTAATTATTATTCGAACTCCATTTGTTTCTATATTTGTGATTTGAACGGGCTAAAGCCAAAGTAATTATTATTCCAACATCTGCCGAACTACAAGAATGAGATGCACTAAAGTTCCAACAAAATCTTGGCGGTATACCAAGGGGAAGACGGGTCCCCCTACCAAATTACATAATTTTTTTTATATAAAAAATACAGGTTTCCCTGTGGCTGAGTAGTAGCGATGCTCGCCTCTCAGTCAATAGGTCGTGGTTACGATTCCCACCATAGACCCTGGGTGTTTTTCGCAGGCAAGCTAATCGTTTTGCGGGTTGTGTTTGTGTTAAAAAAATAAATTAAAAAAAATTAATTTAATTTATTCAAATAAATACATAAACTGTGCTTAACCAATAAAAGAAGTAAAAATTCATGATTTTTTTAGAAATACGCAGAGAAAACTAATAATAAAATTTGATTACTAATGTAATAAAAAATTGAGCTGCATAAGAAAAAGTCCAGAAAAAGTTACCAATTTTTCCATTTATTTGTTCAAATTGCAAAAAAAGTGCAAACAGGCATTCGAAACTTTTTCAAGGAATACTTAATATACATAAACTTTTTTCTGTGTTCTGTAATTCAAAATGAAAGTATCAAAATAATTTTTCTCTTTTTTGTCATCTAAATGTAGATTATTTTTACATCTAAGATAGACAAACGACAGCGTTAATTTGCATTAACTGTCTTAATGCAAATTAACTTGTGTATTATCCTCATTTGTAAATGCACTAAATGACAGTGAATTAATACTGAATTCATCTATATGATAACACAGTCCTCATATGGTAACACCGTCAACAATCAATCAAATGTTGACAAATTTTTTTGGTTTTCAAAATTAAAATGCGATTCGGTCAGAAAATATAAGTTATTTTAATTGTTTTTAGAAAAAGAGCAAAGAAATATTAAAATCGAGACACATTTTTTTCATTTTAAAATTATCGAAGTGTGTGGCACGAAAGGTATGTACAGATTTTGTTTACTTAATGCAAATACTGTCGTCTGTCAGGGTAAATTTTTAATTCACATTAGTGATATTTTAATGCAAATTAACGCTGTCGTCTGTCTACGCTATAATATTATTTATTTATTTCAGTCTATGGACAGAAAGTCCATGAACATATCTGTGGCAATAAATAATAATGGCTTAAGTTGACATAAGTGTGTTTTCATTTTATTACATATTCTTATTCTCTTCTTCAAGATCTATCACTCAACTAAATTTCAATTAAAAAATGTCATTATTAATAAAACTATACGCATTTATATTTTAACTTAAGTCTTCTTGGAAAATAATACGTAAGCCATAACATCTTACCTTAATTTAATTTTTTTTTTCGGTAACTACATCAATATTAAAATATTTGAGCATAAAAACTTGTATACACTTAAGTTCATTAAAAAAAACTTATATACACTCCATTAACATAGGATAGCCTCACTTGAAATTTTAGAGAATAGTAGGCATTTTCGTGATTCCTTAAAAAAATAGCAAATATGTTTTAAGTCATTCTTAAGAGGATACTCTGTTACTTTATTGACAAAAATTCCAAATGGGCCAGTAAACATTAAATGGACTTTCATAATAGTTTTCGTAAGCAGCATGAGAAATTTTAATATTTCAGTGTTAACATAGATTAGCTTCAATGATGAATTTTCAATTAATCTGTGATGTTTATGCCAAAATACCTTTAAGTGGCAATAGAAAAACGTTTTATTTGCACAAAGAAAAAGTATTAGGAAAAAACCGTGGCTTAATTCCACGGAAATCGCTAAAATTGAGACGTATCACGATCTAGGTCTTTTTTTTTTTTTTTAAGAGAAGTAACACTCAGGCAATTAATGCCTACTACTATTATTACTAGGCGTTACCTTCTTTTAGGAAAGGGATAGTGATAGAAGACAGGTGGTGAAGGAAGAGATAGAAGAAAGCTTCATTGTTTGACAACTCTGCTTTTTTTGCACGCTTTTTTTAATAATGCAGTGTTGCAGTGTTGCAGCGCCTTCTGGTGTCAAATGAGGCGTATTAAATTTTGAAGCTGTGTTTAGTAGCCATTTTATTGGTTATTTTACTTCGCCGATGATTCTGCTACACAATACCGACGAAGGAGGGCGCTCTGATGTTACATTAGGATTAGCATCTGCTGAAGTCGGAATAGTTCAAAGGGACACTAATGCACATCAGAAAAATGCGTGGTGTTGTTATTTTAATGACTGTCGGATACAGGGACTGAACCCAGGATCTTCGATTTTGTAGTCAACGTGCTAACTACTTCCGCCAACGCCGCCCCAAACCGCGCTATTGGCGGAAAACTTCGTCGCAGCCCAAAAGTTATAAGCAATTACATGAAAAATACACATCAGAGTATTCCAAATGGTACAAAAGAAAGACTTACAAGAAGTTTTCACCTCGATATAGACGCAAAATTCTCCAAATGGTTTCGAATTCATCTGTGAGTTTAAGTAGAATTAGAGCTGCAGTCGGAGTTAGCGTCAGTAAAATAACTATTCATAATGTTTTACAAAACACGGAGTACTTGAAGCATCTAAATCATCAAAAAAAGCCACAATTGTAAGACGTACATAAGCAACACAGCGTAAAGTTTGGGAAAGACCACATGATCTTGTGGCATCAAGGTAATCAAACGAACGATAATTAGTCCGATGAGAAGGAACATCGAACAGCTTAGTTAACCTGAAATTTCTGGGAGGCATAAAAAATGGTACAGCATGAAGCAAATCACGACAGTCAATGTATGCATTAATAATATCGTACACCGGAAGGGCGGATTGAAGTTTTCTACGTCCTTCCAAAGTACGTAGATCAACAAAAATGCACTTAGATTCATAAGGAACAGTAATTATATATGATAATGAGCGTGTGACAAATTTAAGAAAGATGCGTTGAAGTCTCTCGATACGAGAGATAAGATTTGAGACATGAGGATTCCATATAACGGCAGCATATTCCAACTTAGATCTAACGAAGGACGTATAAATGTATTTATGCCTGTACGGATTAACAAACTCAGAGTAGTTTCTCTTCAGAAAACCAAGCATTTTATATGATTTAGGAAGTATATACTCAACATAAGCTACAAACGACATTGAACTATCAAAAACAACACCTAACTCAAGTTTAGAATTCGATGTGTTCAAATTAATGCCATTAATATTGTTACATTTTTCTCTCTATAAAAACGCTTTTCCGTACATCCGAAGATTTGCAAATGAATACAAGAGTGTAGTAATTAGGGTTAAGAATGATACAAGTTTTATTTACGAATACACTTATACTAAATTACTCAAAAGCTTAAATACCTAATACAACTTAAACTAATAAATTACACACAGATATTCACAACTGGTTACCACTACGCCTTCCTCGCTGTAGTTTACGCACGTCTCTTAGCTGGCTGCGCAAGTATTTACGTGACACCTCTCTGTCTGCTGCCGTCACTTACGAGACTCTCTCTGCCGTCACTCACAGTTGATACACCAATACCTCTTTGTCTGCTGCTTGTTACACACGGCACTCACTCTGACGACACTCACAGTTGATACACCAATAAAGACTCACTGGCTTTACTTACACCCTTACACACGTCTATCCGCCGCGCTGTTCCCTTTACACCAGTCGACACGATAGAATCAACAATAATCTCAATTCCACGACAGACTGTTATTAATTCACAACTTAATTATCAACTGACTAACGAGGTCTTAACTTGACTACTTCCTGATTAGCACTAACTATAACTGTTCGCGACTGACTTACAACTGCAACTAACTAACTCATTGGATGCGTCACCTCTTTTTATATTTCACACAAATTCCACTAGAAGTTTCAAGCAATGTCTAGACGATCATTATCATCTTATATGCTGCCTAATTAAGTTCATGTGGTAACTATGTACATACATGTGCATATGCATACGTGTGTACATCATTAACTAAGCAAAACACGGTGGTTGTTTATCTTCTGCTTTTCGTTTGAATTGGCATGTATGTATGTGTGTAAATATGTGAATCTTCTTAATAAGCAGACGCTTTTTTTGTTGTTGTTGCTTTTGCTTGTTTACGTGTTACGCACGCTTATTTAGTTGTTTGCTACTATACTAGATTGACCCTGTAGGAATATTTTCGCGTAGCACTTACATTAACCCTGTTGGAATATTTTTGTGTAATGCTACTTAAACCTGTCGACGGCTATTTTCGTAACAATATTAAATATCACAACAATAGGATTCATGGATCTATGAAATGAAACATGTAAATACTTATTTATACGTAAATGCAAGGAATTAAGTTGGCACCAATTGGTTAAATTATTAAGCTCATATTGCCTAGAGCATATATTAAAAATTTTAAATCATCGGCATATAACAGATATTTTGACTTTATAAAGCAGCCACCAATATCATTAATATATAAATCAAATAATAAAGGACCAATGAAGCTCTCTTGGGGCACTCCAGACGTTTGACAATAGGGCGAGGATGGCAACCCTTCAATAAATACTGAGCAAACTCTATTAGATAAGTATGACTTAAGCCATAACAAAAAATTGGAATGGAATCCCATTAAACTCAATATGCACCTTACCATTAACAAAAAAAGTACCGCAAACGGGTACGATTCTACCGATTTTAAGTGGTAATTTTTGAAAATTGCCAAAACCCATTCGAGATTCTGTCCAGAAAAAAAGAACGCGCCAATAAGCTTCCTGCTTCGCTCAATATTTTAGCAGGTATGTCGAGTGCACAAAAAGGTACTAAAATTCCGTTTTATCCCCCTTTAACCCCTAAAAAAGTACCGAACACGTGTTGGCTTAAGTTTTGGCAGCAGTCGTATGCTTTTGGCATTTTTTATCTATTTCCGAGACATAAAGATACCGATTTTACCTTTTTTATTCCCTCAGCATTCGAGTTTCCGAAGGGGAACCTACCCACCTCCCTACCTCTCTAGCTCTAGTCGTTTGGGCTATGCGATGGTACATCAGTTAGTCAGTCAGTAGCGTTATTTTTTACCCGACTGCGCAAGGCAAAGAAGGGTATTGTGTTTATCAGTCTATGTCAAAGCTGTCCACAGAGAGAAAACCGAGAGAAATGTATAAGCGTATGTGTATTCATTTGTATAAAAGGCCGATTGATGTTCGGCACTCTGGTGCCAGTAAGAACAGCCTGGGTCTTTGTATGTATGTATATATGTAAGTGTGTTCCTTTACGGCACTATATATGTAAACCGAACGCGTGGACTGATTTTGATCATTCTTACGTCAATAGCTTTGTCTTAATACCGGGAGTGTCACTAAATTTGTGTCAGCTATTAAAATTCAATATGGCGACCAACAGACGCCATTTTGTAAATACGAAAAAATAAAAAGTCTGCGAACTATATCAATATGGGTATCATTCGACAGGCATTTTAAAATCATCTTTATGTTTCCATTATGATTTTTTATTTTGAATGACGATTTATGATATTTAACTGTACAAATTTGGTAGCAATCGGGTGTTTTGATTTATTTTATATAAATATTTGTAATCTACATATATATATATATATATATATATATATATATATATATATATATATATATATATATATATATATATATATATGTATATAGATTACATAATGTAACGGGTGTTTTTTTAGAGGTATAGAACTTCAAATTGAAATAAAACACAAGAAAATCGTTTTAATGTCCATCAATTTGGCTTTATTGGAAGGATAATTTTATACCATTAATGTTTAAATATGATTTCGGGCATGTGGCCGCCGCGGCTGGCTCGAATAAAGCCAATTCTACAGGTCCAATTTTCAACCACTTTTTCGAGCATATGGGGCCGTATGTTGGCAATAACGCCACGAATGTTGGCTTCCAAGTCCCCTAACGTTTCTGGTTTGTTGGCGTAGACGAGCGACTTCACATATCCCCAAAGAAAATAATCCAATGGTGTCAAATCACACGATCTTGGTGGCCAATTGACAGGTCCATTCCGCGAAATTATGCGCTCATCGAATGTTTCCTTCAATAAATCGATTGTGACGTGCGCTGTGTGGCATGTAGCGCCGTCTTGTTGGAACCACAACTCATCCACATTCATGCCATCCAATTCGGGAACAAAATAGTCGGTTATCATGGCTCTATACCGGTCTCCATTAACGGTAACTGACTCTCCAGCATTATTTCGGAAGAAGTATGGCACAATGACTCCACCAGCCATAGAGCACACCAAACAGTCAGTTTTTGTGGATGTAATGGCGTCTCAAGGGTATCATGTGGATTCTCTTCACTCCAAATGCGGCAATTTTGCTTGTTGACGTAGCCATTCAACCAAAAATGAGCCTCATCACTGAACAAAATTTTGCGATGAAAATCAGCATCGAGATCAATCTCATTTTCGGCCCATACACCAAAATCACGACGCATTGCATGGTCTCGCGGCTTTAATTCTTGCACAAGCTGGATCTTGTAAGGTCGCAAGCCAAGATCTTTGCGCAAAATCTTCCATAAAGTTGATGGACAAAGCTCCAATTGCTGTGTACGGTGGCGAATCGATTCATTCGGGTCCTCTTCAACACTTTGCTCTACAGCGGCAATTGTTTCTTCGGTGCGCACTGTTCGACGTCTCTGCGGATGCGTATTATCACATAGAGTAAACGTAGTGCGAAAACGATCCATGGTTAACCGAATTAATTGCTTTGATGGACGATTATGTCGACCATAAAATGGACGGAGCTTGCGGTAAACTTCGCGAACTGAACCATTATTTTCGAAATAAATTTGCACGATTTGCAAGCATTGTTCTTTTGTCAACCTGTTCATGATGAAATGGCAAACCAAACTAAATATTAATCACTTGACAGCTGACAAAATGGCCGCCAGCTAAAAAAGTGATGCCAACTTAAAGTTCTATACCTCAATAAAAAACACCCATTAGAATCATTTAAATTTGAGCCGATTGCAAGATATTTTTCAAGGCTTTCTAAAAACAAATTGATTAAACTTCACATTTAAAAAAATAAATTTTTTAAATTATGTGCTTATTTCGGGTTATAATTGTTTTATTTTAGACCTTTTAAGAAATGCATGAAGTCCTTTTCCCTGCTAATAAACAATATTTTTGCTGTGAAGTGATGTACTGCTATAAGCGGCTATGACAAATCTTAAGGAATTGTCTCCTTCACCATATGCATCTGTGTCATCACAAAAAAATATATTTAAAATGTGTTTTGTAAAAAACTTTTGTCAAATATCATGACATAATTGATGACTTTAAAAAAATTTATGTGTTACTACAAATGATTTGCAGACATTCAAAACATTGTTTGAATTTTAAGTTTATGAAATTTTTTCCAAGTTTTCTTTAAAATATTTAAATAATCTTTTGCTTAGAATTATTTTTTTTTGTCGTTAAAGCTTAAGCGATTTAAAATGACAGCAGTGGAAAATCACAATGAAAAAGAAAGTTATTAAAAATTTAAAAATGGATTCTAACAAACTGCGCAAGTAAATAATATAGAAAAGCTCTAGAAAACTCTATCGTTACTTTAAATAATATAAGTTGTTTTAAGCTCTTATCTTTTTTTTAAGGATATTTGATGTTTTAAAAATATTTAAAAAGTTTAATGGACAGATTTTAGCAGAAAAATTGTAGTTCAAAGTTTTACTAAAAGTCAATAAAAAATACAATAAATTTGTATTTTTTTATCGCTGTAGTTTTTAGGGTTCCGTACGCCAAAGGTGAAAAGGAACCCTATTGTTTTCGCTTCGCTGTCCTGTCTGTCCATCTGTCCGTCTGTCCGTCACACGGTATTTTCTCAGGAACCGTAAGAGCTACGGACCTGAAATTTGGACACAGTATGTAGAACTTTGGCCGCCACAACAACAAATACATCAGAATTAAAAATTAAAGGGTGTGCCAAAACGAGCAACTAAAAATGTTAAAATCCCATGTAATATACATACAATTTTATATTCAAACTTGAATTTTGTAAAATTAGTGTATTTTTATACAGACTACAACAATTAACACTAAAATTTAAAAAAATTAAAATTAAAGGGTGGTCCATCAGTTAATGCAATTTTGACTATGTAATTTTGACAATTTGCTATATCTTGGAAACCGTAAGAGGCAAACACTTGAAATTTTCAAAAACGGTAAAACTAAAAAAACCGAATATTATAAAATCGTCAAACCAAAAACAAAACAAAAAAAAAAAATCGCCAAAAATTAAAAAACAAATCGCCAAAACGAAAAAAATCGCGAAAATTAAAAAAAAATTTCTAACACTAAAATAAATCGCCAAATTCGAAAAAACGCCAAAATTAAAAAATAAACGCCGAAAATCGAAAAAAGTCGCCAAAACGCGAAAATGTCGCCAAAACTAAAAAAAAAAAATTTAAATAAAAAAATCGCAAAAATTAAAAAAATCGCCAAAAATAAAAAAAATCGCCAAAATGAAAAAACGCCAAAAACCTTATAGAATCGCCAAAACAAGAAAATAAAGTGTCAAAACTAAAAAAAAGAGCCAAAACTTCAAAAAATCGCCAAAACCAAAAAAACGCAAAAACCGCCAAAACAAAAAAAAACCGAAAAGACCCCAAAAATTAAAAAATGCCAAAACTATATATTATATAGGATGAAGTTTGTATTAAATTACATATCTAGTGTTCGTACGGAACCCTTCGTGCGCGAGTCAGAGTCGCACTTTACTGAATTTATTATTTAAACTTTGATGTTTAAGGATTGCGAAGAAGAATTAACTTCTTAAATAACAATTTATGTACGTAAGCTTTCATGTTAAGAACTTCATGTTAAGTAGTAAAATTACTATTATATAGGGTGTTTTTTAAAGAGGTATAGAACTTTGAATTGAAATAAAACACAAGAAAATCGTTTTAATGTCCATCAATTTGACTTTATTGGAAGGCTAATTTTATGCCATTAATGTTTAAATATGATTTCGGGCATGTGGCCGCCGCGGCTGGCTCGAATAAAGCCAATTCTACAGGTCCAATTTTCAACCACTTTTTCGAGCATATGGGGCCGTATGTTGGCAATAACGCCACGAATGTTGGCTTCCAAGTCCCCTAACGTTTCTGGTTTGTTGGCGTAAACGAGCGACTTCACATATCCCCAAAGAAAATAATCCAATGGTGTCAAATCACACGATCTTGGTGGCCAATTGACAGGTCCATTCCGCGAAATTATGCGCTCATCGAATGTTTCCTTCAATAAATCGATTGTGACGTGCGCTGTGTGGCATGTAGCGCCGTCTTGTTGGAACCGCAACTCATCCACATTCATGCCATCCAATTCGGGAACAAAATAGTCGGTTAGTCGGCTCCAATTGCTGTGCACGGTGGCGAATCGATTCATTCGGGTCCTCTTCAACACTTTGCTCTACAGCGGCAATTGTTTCTTCGGTGCGCACTGTTCGACGTCTCTGCGGATGCGTATCATCACATAGAGTAAACGTGTTGCGAAAACGATCCATGGTTAACCGAATTAATTGCTCTGATGGACGATTATGTCGACCATAAAATGGACGGAGCTTGCGGTAAACTTCGCGAACTGAACCATTATTTTCAAAATAAATTTGCACGATTTGCAAGCGTTGTTCTTTTGTCAACCTGTTCATGATGAAATGGCAAACCAAACTAAATATTAATCACTTGACAGCTGACAAAATGGCCGCCAGTTAAAAAAGTGATGCCAACTTAAAGTTCTATACCTCAATAAAAAACACCCTTTATAATCGCACTACTTAACTTTAATTTACGTACTTTAAAATTGTTATTTTAATAAGAAATTTTGATATAAAGTTGCGTGTACTTTATTAAACTTAAATCTTTCAGTTATTTTTTGAACAATATCCGTCCAGTTTGTGCTGCATATAATTTCTGTGTACATTAAATTTATGCTGCTTTTAATGATGACAATCTATATACCCAAACTCTCAGCAAAAAATAAAATTATGAGTTATAAAAGACAGTAGAAATTAGCTTGACTTTGAGCAGTTGCCTTTCAAATGTAAAGTAAGCAAGTTTGTTTTTACTATTAAAACTATTTTCTTAGGGCGGATTTGAATTTTTAACTCCCTCCAATAATAATACGAGAAAGTATCGAGAAATACGAGAAAGTATCGTTTGCAACTTTTTTTTTTTTTTTTTTTTTTTTTGTCTCATTATTCCTTCAGTTAGCTACACTTGCATAGAAGAAATATATTTTATTTTAAAGATTTTCTTACTTTTGCTTGTAGTTGCCATTTGCCGCATAAATTTTTCAAAGCATAGCATAACTTTTTATGGCTGGACGTATACGTAAACGATGGCGATAAAGGAATGTTAAGTATTCAGCAAATTTTTTGTGCAATAAAATTTTTATTAATGTTATTTCAGCGAGTTTCTTAAGATATTAGATGAGATAAAAATATATTTAAGCAATTTAATATGGCAAAAAAAGAAATAAGGAAAATAACAAAAGTCCCCAGAAAAATCCTCTGAAGATTTCCTTCTTTTTATTCAATTGAACTACAATTATAAATTTATTATTGGTTTAGTATAATACATTTTATAATTTTCAAAAAATATTATTATTTGTGAATTTTAAAATAGTTCTTGAAAGTCAGTACATAAGATAAGAGGTTTAATACGGGATACGGAACTCAAACTTTCCATTCGTTTCTTTCAGCTCTAAGCTCTAATTCGCGATTTCGTTAAAAAGTTGTTTTAAAGCAGCAGTAAATTGTTTTGGAATCCGCTTAATACACAGAAAAAACTAAATTACGTTTTCAGTAAACTAAACTAAATTCATTGAATCAGTAAATATTTTGTATGAATGTGGACCTACAAAGAAATTTGTAGATTCTGAAATAAAAATTATTTTTAGTTAACTAATTATGGCATTAGAGAAAAAAGTTAACTGAAACTCAAAATATTTTCAGTCAAATGTATTAATAGGAACAGGAAAACATTTTTGCAGATTTTTTTTTGTTTTATTCAGCAAATATTTTTTTATAATTTACAAACAGATTTTTCGTATTATCAGAAAATAAATTAACTGAATCAATAAAAATTTTTACCTTTTTTTTAACTAGTAAAAGTTTTATTTGAAAAAAAATAACTGAATCAAATAAAAGGTTCAACTATTTTTTTTACTTTCAAAAATTGGCTTGTTTTTATGGTTAACCATTTCGTTCCAGCTTTTGGAACTCGTCAGTAGACTTCAACCCAAGAAATTTTTGAATTTAGCTAACAAACTCCGTATGATTATAGTAAGACTCTTAATACTTTATTGAGAATCACAATATACAAACATAATAAAGGCTCTGTTACCCGACTGTAGAAATCGCAGATGTAAGGTAAATGTAAATGTAATGTAAATGTAAACGTTTGAGCGCTTACAGAATACTTAAAAACGTGTCATGTGTTTCGACAAAAAAAACTTCTTTGTGCTCACACACATACATACATCCAGAAAAAAGATTGGTTGGAAAACGGTTAGTCCAATAAAATATCATTTGCATTAACTATATTTCAGTTCACGCTATCAATTTTCTGTTAATCCAAAAAACAATCCATGTTCATTGCCATAAGGGCATAATTGTAACAAAGATATGATTGTGACTATACTTAAATTGATTGCATCAACCGAGCGTATGCTTTTGTCATGACTAATTAACTGATTGATTAGCACAACCGAATAAAATATTACGAATTGAATTTTACTACCAACTTTTGGTATAAGCAACTAAAAAATTGTCGTTCTATAATAAAATTAAAATAAAAACTTTCAATCAGTTGCTGCAACTAACTAGAGGTTGAGTTTGCTATCATAGTTTATAGCAGCAAATTAAATAAATTCAGACTCGCGCACGAAGGGTTCCGTACGAACACTAGATATGTAATTTAATACAAACTTCATCCTATATAATATATAGTTTTGGCATTTTTTTCGTTTTTGGCGTTTTTTTCATTTTGGCGATTTTTTTTTTAATTTTTGCCGATTTTTTTTGGTTTGGCGACTATTTTTTTTTTTTTTTTTTTTGGTTTGGCGATTTTATAATTTTCGGTTTTTTTAGTTTTACGGTTTTTGAAAATTTTTTTTCTTTTTTGGCGATTTTTTTTAATTTTGGCTCCTTTTTTAGTTTTGACACTTTATTTTCTTGTTTTGGCGATTTTTTAGGTTTTTGGCGTTTTTTTCATTTTGGCGATTTTTTTTTATTTTTGGCGATTTTTTTAATTTTTGCGATTTTTTTTATTTAATTTTTTTTTTAGTTTTGGTGACATTTTTGCGTTTTTGGCGATTTTTTTAGATTTTTGTCGTTTTTTTTTCGAATTTGGCGATTTATTTTAGTGTTAGAAATTTTTTTAATTTTGGCAATTTTTTTCGTTTTGACGATTTTTTTAATTTTTGGCGATTTTTTTTTTTTGGTTTGGCGATTTTATAATTTTAGGTTTTTTTAGTTTTAGCTTTTTTGAAAATTTCAAGTGTTTGCAAGATATAGCAAATTGTCAAAATTACATAGTCAAATTTGCATTAACTGATGGACCACCCTTTAATTTTAATTTTTTTTAATTTTAGTGTTAATTGTTGTAGTCTGTATAAAAATACACTAATTTTACAAATTTTAAGATTCAATATACATATGTTCATACAATTGTGTGTATATTACATGGGATTTTAACATTTTTCGTTTCTCGTTTTGGAACACCCTTTAATTTTTAATTCTCATGTAATTTCTAGATAATCTGGTAACTAGGCAATATTTTTACTTTTCGAAAAAAGGAGAGAATAATGCATAAATGTTCATTTCTTTATATTGATAAAAATGTTGTCAAGTTGGCAGCTTATCTAGAAATTACATGACAGCCTTACAATTACAAATTTATATCATACATAATATATTTCTGTGTTACGTATGGTGGCAAAGAAGAACTTGATCAAAATTTATATCTCACAACTTTTAATGGCCGATAGGATAGGAACTTGGCCGTATTTCACATTTATGTTTTTGTGAGGATCTGATTACTTTTTGAAAAGATTTCTATAATAACACTTTTTAAACTTAAAATTTCTAGTGTATTTGATTTCTATTAATGATCACTGTGCAACTTGAAAATGACATAGTTGCATAAAATAATGGGTTAGGGCGTGATAGGTGTTGGGTTGTACACCTTAAAAATGCACTATTGTGTCATTAAAACGGGTCGCAAGTGTATACGCAATTTGGTAAGAGTCGTCTTAAAAGAAACATGTAAATTACGGTGTAAATTTTAGTGGGCGTGACCCCGCCTATTTTCTCAATATATTTACATGTTAAAGTCTGCTTAGCCGAAGTACATAAATCAATAGGATATGCTCAATGTGCATGCAAAGCTTCAATAGGGTAGGTGGTGCATTAATTTTTGGATTTTCCGATTGAGTAAATCAATTACTATTTGTGTACAGAATGTCAGCTCTCTATAGTATAATATTACGTAAAATTTTCATGAGCCTGGCCCCGCTGACTTTTATATCTGCTAGTGCTTATGGTTCATGCAAAGTTCGGTATTAAAAAGTTAATGAGAAATATATGAGTAATAAATTAAAAACTGCTAAACCGAAGTACATGAAAGAAAAAGCTAAGATTTATGGGTGAAGTCACGGCTTATTTTCAAAATAGGAAATTTTTATTTTGGATAAGTGCAATGTGTTTGAAAAGTTTTGATAAAATTTATCTTAATTTTAAATTTGAAGTGCTTGTTTCCACCCCCTGATAGCAACTTCTGGTTTTTCAGATTTTTCTTAGTGATCTCTGATCTAGAATTATTTGTGTATCAAATTTAAGCTCACTTGCGAATTGGAGTTTTAACGTCGTGGCCCCGCATACCGGGTAAAACTTTTTGGTTTTAAGATTTTCCCATTGGCTTACGCAGCTATGTATATAATTTCAGCTCTCCAGCGCGAATTATATCTTTAAATTTTATCAGCATTACCTCTCCCACTATTCCTAACGCAAAATTTTGTTGTGAGCAGCGCTTATAATTCATGCTAATTTTCTTCTAAAATATGCTAGACCGAGGTAGATTAAACACAAGGCTAACATTTTATGGGAGTGATCACGCCCAATTTTCAAGGTGATAGTTTAAAGTATTGTGTATGTGCAACGCTTATGCAAGGTTTCACTAAATTGGCTTGAATTAAAAGCTGTATATTAAGTTTTTAGTTCAAAATAATATTAGCGTGGCCCCGCCCATTCTAGTAAAATTTTTTGGGTTTCCAGGTTTTTCTAGTTGGTTTCTCACTTAGACCTACTTGTATATCAAATTTTAGCTCCTTAGCGCAACTTTTAATTTTTAATTTTTATGGGCGTAACCCCACACCTTTCCAGAGTCAAAATTTTTTGGGCCAGTGCTAATTGTTCGTGTCTAGTTTCGTTATAAATGGATAATAATAGCTAGATAAATAGTATATCTAAATATGCTGAACCGCAGGGTATTAAAATGAGGTTTAAATTGTATAGGCGTGTCAACGCCCACTTTTTTAATGAAAAATTTTATAGGCTTGCACCATCCAACATGTATGCCAAATTTCAATAAAGAAAGCTTCCATTAAGCGCCTTATATTAGCTTTTTTAATTCTGACTTTTATGGGCGTAGCCCAGCCCTCTTGGCTAAAATTTCTGGGTTTTCAGATTTTTTTATTTTATTTCTCACCTAGAGCTAGGTCTGTTTTGAATTTCAGCTCAATAGCATAAATTTTAATTTTTATGGGCGTAGCCCTGCCCTCCTGGTTAAAATTTTCGGGTTTTCAGATTTTTCTGGTTCATTGCTCACCTAGATCTTCTCGTGCACTAAATTTTAGCTCTCTAGCGATAGCGGAAGTGCTTCATCAATTTGATGAGTGTGTCAGTGGTCAGTGGTCAGGTGCACCTCCATATCTCCGGAACCTTTCATTGTAAAACTTTCAAACTTCGCATGTGAGGTAACATGATTTAAATTTTATAATTTTACGATTGCGGGGAACAAAGTTATGAGGGGGTAAAAACAGCTCGAATGGCTTCCTGTAAATATACACACTGCGTGCATTGGCCTGAACTTGGCCTGGCGTACTGCCGTGCGCCTAGATTTGGGATTATTAGTGCGTTTAAAAACTTTTAAACTTAAATTTTAACAATTCCCATAAAAAAATCACTGTTTTAATTTACTTTCTTTTGATGGCAAGAGTTAGCCTGTTGGAAAAAACTAATTGAGTTTTTGAAATAACACCTTTCAGAACGAAAATGCGCCTAGAGGTTTTGAAAATTATTATTATTATTTTATTTAAATGAACTCAATTATAATAATTTTAATAGCAGCTGTAGCGCTCAGCCGTAATATTTGTCATTGTACATTACTAGAACAGATTTTGAGCAACTTCATCGGAAAGACGAAGTATTTAGCTCTTTAATTTCCAAGAATGTGTATGCATGCAGTAGCACCTCAATAAAATCTTTACTTTCTCGTTTTATCCTTTTCTTATTAATGTTCGTACCTACTCATAATAATTTAGTTTTATTTCCAAACAATATACATATGTAATAATTTTTAACAAAAATACATACACATGTACATATAAAGGACTTTTTGTTTGCTGGGTGTTTATCAGTATAAAAAAATCATATAAAATGGAAAACAGCTGTTCGAAACATCGATGAGAGTTCAACATCTTCACATTATTTTTGATTGCATGGAAAAAGTACCAAAATTATTTAAATGGTATCAAGTCATTACAAACATTGTAATGACTTTGACATTTAGTGAAATAACAATTTAAGCTTCATACCCGTATATACATATTTACATTACAACGTATTATAATTATAAAAAATATTTATATTTTTATGATCATTATAATTATTTTGATTATACGTACCTATTTTTATTTTTATTGTTATTATTTTTAAATAAAAATAGTTTTTTGTACGCTTGAATATATGTTTGTACGCACATATGTATGTATATTTTACAAATTCATACATATGTACATATACATATTTGTATGAATGTATATTAACAACCCTGAAGGAAATGTCGATGGTGAAAATGTACTGAGTCGCTTTTGACTT
Organism: Tachina grossa; assembly: GCA_949987645.1. Lineage (NCBI taxonomy): Eukaryota > Metazoa > Arthropoda > Insecta > Diptera > Tachinidae > Tachina > Tachina grossa. The sequence goes on along the minus strand of OX465278.1, from coordinate 42,961,398 downwards.
TGTCACCAGTACTACTCTACAATTATTCCCCATACAATACTTTGTGCTATAGACATTTAGCATGTGCTTGTCATTGAAAATCTACTAGTAACACTAAAACAATTGACTAGGTAGTGAATTCACAGTTCTTATTGGAACATGCGAGGCATACCAACCAGACATTTACTGGTACATTTCTATACCTTACGTACATACAAATTTGTCTATATTGACAAGTTGTTGCAAAATCCACCAGAAATACACCACATCTGTTTGCTCTATTTCTTTTATACTGACGAATAGAAGAGCAATTGTAGACAATGTAACTACTACTAGAATTTTGGTGTTGACATAGAGACATTTGGCCCCAGTCTGACTGCAGGGAAAAAATAAACACATACGATTGGCAAACTCTGGTTAGATTTTATAAAAAAAACTTTTTTAGAAAACCAAATTTATTAAATATGCCATGTACGTATACAAATTAACCACTCAAAAGCTTAAATTATTAAAAGAAACAAAAGTACCAAATCGGGGCTATTGTGGCACACTCTCATTCAATATACATACATACATCCCATCACTGTCTACAAATGTCACGTAACGTCGTCATGAAATTCTATTTCTGCAGGTTCAGACGTTACATTTACGTGACATTTCAGTCAGGTAAGCATTAGCATAGCTTTTCATGCAACACATTCGACCAACTGACACATTTACATTTACAGTTCTACATTTACAGTCGGGTAATTCTGCGTTAAGTTTGAAAACAGCAATCAAAAATCTTGAAAATAAATAGGTTTTTATATCTATAAAATAATTTTTAGAAAAAATTAAAAAAATCAGACAAATTTTTTTACAGTATTACATATAATAACAAGAATTAAAAATTTTAAAAACCCCCGACTTTTTTCAGAAAAGATGTTATATCTTCTAAACGGCTGGACCGATTTTTTTCAAACATAGCTAAGACCCCTCTCGATCAAGTCATCTTTCAAACAGAAAAAACTAAATGAAAATCGGTCCAGCCGTTTAGCCTGTACGTGGACACAGAAAGACACACAGATACACAGACACACACTACAAACTTATAACACCCCTTTTCTAGTCGGGGGTTAAAAATAAATTTAACTGAAAATAACAAATTTAAATATAAAAAAAAAATACGTGTGGCACTCGAGGACTTCCGCGGTAAAGCTATTGCTTAGCATTTTTTTTATCAACTTATGCAAATTTATTTTTTAAAATAAAAAACCCATGAATTGTCTGTTTGTGTTTATCATTTTTTGTCAACCACAATTGCTCTTAAGTACGCCACATTGTGTTTTCCTACATGTAAAAATCTGTTCTAGCAATACTGTATGTTAATGGAATCAATAGCATACTTTAGGGGTTAACATACACTGGGCGATTCATATAAAATAGTGTTAGGTTTTTTTATTCGTTACGGAATGTCTTGATTCGGTCGACACCCTCAAAGCCTGCGATAAAAGCTATGCAATAGCTTAAAAATAAATCTAAATTTTTTTTACAAATTTTACTTTTTATAGACAATTTTCATTCTATAGTTTTTTTTGTTTTTTTTTGTATTAAATAAAATTGGAACAAATAATTTACTGGAACAGTAAAAAATATTTACTGAAATTAAATTATATTTCAAAACACACGTTTGTTTTAAAGTATTTTGGGAATAATTTTTTCTGTGTAGTTGTTGAAATATCAAATTATTTGTGGCATGGAACTTGTAAATTTAATAACAAAAATTAAAAATTTTAAAAACCCCCGACTTTTTTCAGAAAAGATGTTATATATTCTAAACGGCTAAACCGATTTTCTTCAAACATAGCTAAGAACCCTCTCGATCAAGTAATCTTTCCAACAAAAAAAAAAAAACTAAATGAAAATCGGTCCAGCCGTTTGGCCTGTACGTGGACACGGACAGACACACAGATACACAGACTCACACTACAAACTTATAACATCCCTTCTTTTAGTCGGGGGTTAATAAAAAATAAAAAATTCAAATAAATGGGCAATTCTTAGCATAAATCACAAATTCCAGTCTGTCAGGACTTCAGAAAAAAATTAGTTTAAATTTTTATTTTATCGATTAACTGTTTAGTTTACAATTTTGCTACTAGTTCAGTATTGCCAACTTCAAATATTTCGCATTTATAAAAATTAAATTACTCTTTCGAAATGTACTTATAAAGGGTGTCCCAACAAGAACGCAAGATTTAAATTTGGCACCATTCGAAGTGTCATTGTTTGACATTTGAACAATTGCTATTGTTTGCTAGTAGAAGGTACGAGGTTAGTAAGAAGGAGCGCTACACGAATGAACAAAGCATTCTCATTGTGAAACTGTTTTACCAAAATGGTGAAAGTTTTGCGGCTACAGTTTGCAAATTTGCGATCAATTTGGGGTCACAATAATGCTCCAAAAGAGTCAACTGTAAAGACATTAATGGATAAATTTGCCGAAACTGGGTCTGTTAGTGATGTAAAGACAACAACGCGCCTTCAACCACGTCGATCGACCGAAAATATCGCAGCTGTACGTGATGATGTCGCTCCAATGCAGGTCAAGCGCAAACAGTCAATGGTGTTCGGTATCGTGAAATGATAACCAGTTTTTTCGTGCCTAGAATTGAAGAAATGAATGTGGAGGGCATGTGGTTTCAACAAGACGGCGACACATGTCATACAGCCAGAGAAACAATTCAATTGCTACATCAGTCGTTTCCCGGTCGTGTTATTTCGCATTTTGGAGACCAGAATTGACCGCCTAGATCATGCGATTTAACACAATTAAGACTTTTTTCTTTGGGGTTTTTTGAAGTCGATGGTTTACGCGAATAAACCGACGACGACTCAAGCCTTAAAAGAGGAAATTGGACGCTGCATTAATGAAATACCGCAGCATTTATGCAAAACGGCCATTGAAAATTTCATTAAAAGATCGCGTGTGTGCCAGCAAAGCCGCGGCGGCCATCTGCCTGATTTGTAGTTGCACACATAACCTCATTTTGTCTACTATACGATATAATAAAGTTTCACGACTTTTTTTTAAATATCTGTGTTTTATTTAAAATTTAAATCTTGCGTTCTTGTTGGAACACCCTTTATTACGTAAAAGTATAAAAATTCATTAATTTATTCTTTACATCAATTTTTGGATATTGTTCCTGTTAAATAATATGAAATAACTGTACGATGTCATTCATTCAACATTTTGTTGAATTTTCTCATTGTAGCCATAGAAAAAAAAATTAGTTCAATTGGACTACAACGACAAAATCAGCATAGACAACAACCTACCGCCCTGTTGCCTTGCTGCCGTCAAAAGAATCACTGTGTTCTATCCTTGACATTTAGCAGTCGGTAGCCCGTTGTGGTGAATGTGTTTAAAGCATAAGTCTGTATGCAATTATTTTGACGAGATTTGATGGCATTTCGTTTTGTTTAACAATAATAACTTGTACTCATCATACTCGTACAATCTTGTTAAATAGATAATCACAAATGTTTGCATTACTTGAACAATTTCAATGAGCTTAAGCAAATGTTTGATAATAATTCGATTTCTTGAGTAAATTAACTACACACACACACACACACCAGAATATATAATTACATCTTGTGAATGCTTATGTAAGAGCACATTTTTACTTCACATAAGCAAACAAAGTAGAAATATGGACACTGAGGGTTCTCTAAAATTATATTTTTGCTAGACTTAAGGCAAAAAACAAGGATGGCTACAAATGGAAAGCTATCAATCATGTTCTAATGTACTCGTACATATTTGCATTCGTACACTTATTGTATGCAGGCAATATAATTTCGTTTGTCAATATTGCTGACACTAAAAACAATTATAGGTAAATTTAACCGATTTCATTGGTTAAAATTGCACTAACCAACCAAATTGCTTAAACTGACCAACAAGTAAAAAATTTTTAGAGCGCAAACATTGTGAAAAGTGCTATAATGTACATAATAAAAATTATATTAATGTTTTGTTGAAAAAAACTGGGATCAAGCCAACAAACTCATTTATGTTTTGCCTTAGTAGTCAAGGCGCTAACTTCTTCAGCCAAATTTTATTTAAAGCGAAAGTACTTGCAACTCTACAACAATGGAAAGAAAACAAGCAGACATTTTATTGAGTGAAAAACTTTAAACATGAAAAAAAACGTATAACAAATATATACAAAAAAAAATTTAAAGAATTATGAAAAATTACACAAATAAAATAAATAAAAGTTAATCACGAAAAGAACTCCAGTTAAACGCTAGCATAGAGTTTCTTATGAGAAAAAAAAATAATATTATATGAAGAGTACTAATGTGACTGTTTTTTTTTTTTTTTTTTTTTTTTTTTTTTTTTTTTTTTTTTTGACAAACAAGAAATATTCATTTATCCACATCTTTTTAACCCCCGACTTAAAAAAAGCGGTGTTATAAGTTTGTAGTGTGTGTCTGTGTATCTGTGTGTACACGTACAGACCAAACGGCTAAACCGATTTCAAATTAGTTTTTTATGTTTGAAAGGTGACTTGATCGAGAGTGTTCTTAGCTATGTTTAAAGAAAATCGTTCGAGCTGTTTAGAAGATATCACATCTTTATTGAAAAAATCGGGGGTTTTTTAAATTTTTAATTTTTGTTATTAATAATATTGAATAATACTGGTTGCTTATTTTTTTGAGGAACACTGAGTTTAAATTACTTTTCTTTTTTTAACTTAAATATTTTGCAGCAATTATTTTGTTTGAGAAATTCTTTCACGTTTCTAATCAAAACTTCTAATTTAATTTTGGTCTTATCAGTGTAATTGACTTTTAACTTTTAGTTATTCTCTAAATTGAATTAATATCACGTGCGCAGCCAATTTCTAGCAGCAGCAATGCCAGCATGTTGCAATGAAAATGTGTAAAAACAAGTAAGAGTGCTATATTCGGCTGTGCCGAATCTTATATACCCTTTACCAAAGTGCGTTTATGTAGTATAGAGATAGATACTCAAGCACATACTTACTTTTATGTACAAAGAAAAAAATAATAATTTTCAAACCCTAGAATCATAATTTTAGATTTTTCTGATTACTTATACCAATCCAGTAGTTCTTAAAAGAATATAGAAAGTGTGTTAAGTGAAAAAAAGGAAATTAAAAAAAATGTTTTAATTAGTTACTTTAATGTCTAGAAAAAAAATCATAGTTTCCAGCTCTGGAGCTGTGGCTTTTATTTTTATAATTTTCTTTACCAAACTTTTCTTTCCAAAACGTAAAATATATATAATTTATAAAGGAAAAGATAAAAATTAATTAGACTTAGTTACTTTTATATATCAAAAAAGTGTAAGTGTCCCAACCCTGAACTCATCTTTTTTGATTTTTCTGATTTCTTACATCAATCTCTTTCTTTTAAGAATTTAAGAAATGTTTAATTTATAGAAAAAAAGGAAAACTTTGTTTTAGTAATTTTCTTTTGTAGAAATTGTTTTTTTTTATTTGAAATACCAATTTTATTCGTTATCAAGCATAAAATAATTTTATTTAATAAAAATAGATAAAAATTACTTTTCGGTAGTTAATTGTTTATATCACAAAGAATCCTCCTTTTTGGTTTTTTTTATTTCTTACACCATCTTTTTTTTAAGAATATAAGATATGTTTAATTTATAGTAAAAAAGAAAAAATTTGTTTTAGTAAGTTACTTTTATATAAAAAATAAGATTTTCCAACCCTGGAAACGTCGTTTTAATTTTTTTAATTTTTTTTATTTTGAAATACTGAAGTATAAAATAAGTTTATTTTATAAAAAAAAATTAGTTTTCGGTAGCTAATTTTTTATATCACAAAAAGTGTGGATTTTCCAACCCTGAAATCAAACTTTTTAATTTTTCTGATTTCTTATACTAATCTATTTCTTTTAAGAATTTAAGAAATGTTTAATTTATAGAGAAAAAGGAAAATTTTGCTTTAGTAAGTTACTTTTGTATAATAAAAATAAGTTCATTTAATAAAAAAAATTAAAAATTAATTTTCGGTAGTTAATTTTTTATATCACAAAAAGTTTCAGTTTCCCAACCCTGGAATCATCCTTTTTGATTTTTCTGATTTCTAACATCAATTTCTTTCTTTTAAAAACATTAGATATGTTTAATTCATAGAAAAAAAAGGAAAAATTTGTTTTAGTAAGTTACTTTTGTAAAAGAAAACAAGTTAAAGTTTTCCAACCGTGGAAACATCTTATTAATTTTTTGAAGTTTAATTTTTATTTGAAATACCAATTTTATTCGTGGTGAAGTATAAAATAAGTTTATTTAATAAAAATAATTAAAAAATTAGTTTACGGTAGTTAATTGTATATATCACATAAATCGTAGGTTTTCCAACCCTGAAATCATCCTTTTTGTTTTTCTGATTATTTACATCAATCTCTTCCTTTTAAGAACATTAGATATGTTTAAGTTATAGAAACAAAGTAAAAATTTGTTTTAGTAAATTACTTTTGTAAAAGAAAAAAAAGTTAAAGTTTTCCAACCCTGGAAACATCTTATTAATTTTTTGAAGTTAAATTTTTTATTTGAAATACCAATTTTATTCATGGTGAAGTATAAAATAAGTTTATTTAATAAAAATAATAAAAAAATTAGTTTACGGTAGTTAATTGTATATATCACAAAAATCGTAGGTTTTCCAAACCTGGAATCATCCTTTTTGTTTTTCTGATTTCTTACATCAATCTCCTTCTTTTAAGAGCATTACATATGTTTAGTTTATAGAAAAAAAGGAAAAATTTGTTTTAGTAAGTTACTTTTGCATAACAAAAAAAGTTAAAGTTTTCCAACCCTGGAAACAAATTTTTAATTTTTTAATTTTTTTTTAATTTTTTTTTTCAGTTAGAAATACCAATTTTATTCATACTGAAGTATAAAATAAGTTTATTTAATAAAAAATTATTAAAAACTAGTTTTCGGTAGTTATTTTGTATGGCAAAATGAAGTGTAAGTCTCCCAGCTCTGAAACCGTCTGCTCGATTTTGCTGATTTTCAATACCAATCTTATTTCGACAATTTCTGATCCACCAGCCCAAGAACGAAGTCTCTAGCTTTTCTGGGAGCTTCGGAAAACCGATTTCACGTACAGACAGACGGACAGACGGACATCGCTTATTCGTATTCCCTATACATAAGGATCCAGAATATATATACTTTACAGCTCGCTTATTAATATTCTAGAAATTACAAACGGAATGACAAACCTATATATACTCTTTTACCATTTTTTGGTAAAGGGTATAAAAAAGTATTCCAAAAAGCGTTAAATTTCAAGTAAACATGGAGCGCTAAAAAAATAATAACAAAATAAAAACTTTAGCTAAGTGCAAAACAAACAGTGTTTTTTATTTTTATACATGCATGCGAGGGGAACTATTTATATTTCGAGAATTGGCAACACTAATGTCAATAGCTAAAATCTAGCAACACCATCATAAAGTTTGACATTTTAAAGCACAACTGCACTCACAACGTTCTGATGTACAACTGCTATTTGTTTTGTTTACAGAAAAATCAATTTGACAAAAAAAATTGGCAATTTCCAGAGCAGAGTTTCGTTTAATTATTGTTCACAATTTTTGACGTGGATTATCTCAAGAAAAATGGGCCGATGAACTCAATTCTTTATATGGCAATAAAGCACCATAAAAAACCACACATCATTCCACTTCAATACATTCGGTTTTGCATACACACTTAGTTGTAAACAAATTTGTTCACGTGGGTTACCCCATAATTCATCAATCGCTCAAAAAAAAAAAAAAAGGCTCGCTTCCAGTGGTGTAAGGAAATTATTAAAAAGTTCAACCGTGGTGCTTCAAAAGACGTGTATACAACCGTGACAGTTGACAAATCATGGATATATGCTTATGAGGCGGAAACAAAAAAGCAATCGACCGTATGAATATTCCAAGACTAGCTAAATCCGACAAAAGTTGTTGGTGGAAGAAGCACAGCGAAGAAAATGGTCGCTGGCCGAATGGCCGAATGCGTCATGTGTAAACAGTTCCGCTTGAGCAATGTAGAACAGTCAATTCTGAGTGGTACATGACCATTTGCTTGCCGGCAGTCTTCGGAGAAATTCGTAAAACTAACCCCCAAAGACGAATCATTTTTCATCATGACAATACGAGCACTCACACAACTCGTCAAACAAGTGAATTTTAAAGCAGTCAAAAATTGAATTTATAACTCATCCTCCGTGCAGTCCTGACTTCACAAAAACTTCTTCTTGTTCCTGAATATAAAAGACAAACTGCGTGGTCAACGATTTGCGAGCGCCGCAGAAGCAGTTGAAGCATTAAAAAACCATGTTTTGGAGGTGCCTCAAGAGGAATGGATAAACTGCTATGACAAAGCCATTTTCATTGAAAAATATTTGTTATTATTTGCTATTCCCGAAAGTTAGTTAGTAGCCCTCGTACTTATTATTTATTTTTGAAAATTTTTAAAAGACATTGTATCATTTTCGTGCTAAGGCTCATGCCATACCAAGTTTTCGCCTTCGGTCCCTAGTTAATATGTTTGAATCTTGGTAACTTGAAATTTGAGGATATAGGGGAAAAAAATTTAATAATCGCTAGTTCATATTATCAAAAAGAAGACAGAAGATTGCAAAATTAACCAAAGTCTTATTAGAAGCAACCCAGTAAATAAAATTGCTTTAAATCAAGCAAGAGTACAAGTAGCGGTGATAAACCTGCTAATAACGATGCTGAATTTTGTATGGCGAGTGCCCGGTTTGGAGTCACATAATGACAACATTACCGTTTTAAGTACTCTTCGAGTATTGGCCATCAGATAACTATGAATGCGTGCATCTAAAAATATGCGAATACACGCATGGAATATAAACAACTAACAACTATGTTCATACAAATTTCTTAAAGTACGCTGCCAAACGGGTAAAACTTAAATGTATAGACTGTATTATCAATAATTATACGCATAGATATAAAAATAATCTGAGTATTAATGAGCTACACATAGACACAAAGAATATTTTTGAACAGCCACACACACACCACACATTTTCCATTACATTTTATATACACAAATGCATGTTTGTGTACGGTGGCGAATAATGAATGAATATCCCGAGAATATATTTCTTTTGTCCGACTACATATCCATACTCATATCCATGAGTATAAGCCTACCCCCGACTATAGGCATGACAGAGAGTGAATATGCTTAATGCACATGTGCCTTTTTATTCATAGTTGTAGCGTATTTTAGTTTTTTTTATAAACGAAGTATATTCGAATCAGCTATAACAATAGTTGCTTGAGAGAAAATATGTGAGCGTACGAATTGTTTGTCGTACCCTGCAGGAGAATAGGCGATAATTGTCTAAAAGCTACTAGTATAATTACTAGAATAGCAAGAACTAGTGCAAAATGGATTCAAGTTATTGTGTAAAATTACTAGTGCTGATGAGTATTAGTATATGAAGTAGTTCCAAGGCACCACATTGCAAAATAAATTTTAACTGTCTAACAGAGCTCTTGCACTGTATGAAAATTGGTATCATATAATTACTAAAATTTTAGCTTAATCTAAAAATAATTATAATTAAACAATTATAATTACCCTTTTGTATTTCTGAATTTTGATAAGTAATTGCAAATTTTAACTAGCGTTGTCACTGGGTAACAAAGGAATAAAACCACCAATTTTATAGAATTTTTCTTTACAAAAGAACTGGTAATAAACTAGTCCTAAACTAGTACCAATGGTACTAGTAGTTTTCTAAACACACTCAATGCTAATGTGAGCATTAAAATAGTATAGGAAGGGTTACAGTTGGGAACTAGTGGTGGTGATTTCTGTACTACTAAAATACTAGTTCGTTCTCCTGCAGGGTAGTTACTAAAATTAAGACTAATAAGATAAGATTACTTATGTACATTTCTTTGAATACTCATTATCATTCTCTGTTTGGAGTTTTTCTCACAAAAGCGCTTTTTTAAATCTAATAAAACATGCAAATATATGAGTAACGAGTATCTAAGCGTTTTTTAAAGGATCAATAATATAAACGTATTTACTTACATATGTATTAAAGGGCTTGTGGATGAAGGCGAAGAGGTAACGCCAAAGGTTCAAAGATAAAAACCTTTGAAAGGATACAATGTCAAATCGAAACTAGTTAGTGACTATAGGAGACCCCTCAACTTGGTTAAAGACAGATATAGTGTCATACCACGTAAGATTCCTGGCCACAGTAGTCTTGAGGGAAATGAAATAGCCGATGAACTGACAAGAATAGGGTCGGTGTCAGATAAGGGAGAATGTGACAGATCGGTGAAATTATCAATAGGTTATTGGTACAAGGAACTGAGTAATTGGATAGCGAGCAGGACCAACCGGTTATGGTAAAGTAGGGAGCACTGTTGGGTCACAAGCAGTGACTCAAAGAATTGTTCGGCGGCGGCTAAAAATCAGCTGAGTCGGCTAAAAATCTGCTGAGTCGGCTTCACATTTTTGCAATTGTGCCAAAGTAAATTCACAACATTTTTAAAAGTTATTTATTTTACATGTACATACACACATATGCTACCGCTAATAAGGGCCAATTTAAATGTTACTTATTTGTTCATTTCGAAACAGAAGAGGCAGCACAAATATATCAGTTATATATGTTCCATTCTAACATATGTGTTAGGCTGGAACATATAATGTACATATTATAGGTCGGCACAGATATAACTGTTTGCATCAGTTTTTCGTGTGTTGGTTCTGGTATGTACAGGTACATATGTTATTCAGCGTTTCTGTTACTAGTCATAACTTATCGGTGCAAGCAAATCAGTACTCCTATTCTTTCTTTTTTCATCTCTCTTTCATAAACTCAGACTTGATTCAAGAAAAAAAAATCGAGTCTAAAACATGACTAGTAACAGAAACGCTGAGTAACAGACAGTATCTGTACATACCAGAATCAACACACGCAAAACTGCTGAAAACAGGTATATCTGTGCAGACCTATATATGGTACATATTACCTAATACAAAAATAATTGCCAACATTTTACACCTTATCTGCAAATAGTGCATTATGATAGACAATTGCAATTACATGTTGCATATTTTAACACATACACTGCAACCTACAATGCAATTAATATTTTAATATTTAATATATATTTATATTATTAATTATTTATTTTTATTATTATTATATTTATTATTATTATATTTAATATATATTTATATATATTTTAATATTTTCTAAACTTCGAAAGCAACGATACACACTATGCAACCGACAATCTGCCTGGTTGTATAAATATGTCACAAAGTCTGTACCTACCATTAGTCCTAATTCACACTAAGCAAATCTTATTTCTAAGCTGATTAGTTTGTTAGGAGAGTGAGAGAGAGGCGAGGGGTAAAAAAAACTTTTCTGGTCCCCTCGCTTTTCTCCATCAAACTAATCATCTTAGCAATAAGACTTGCAAAGTGTAAATTAGGACTTACTTGCAAATATTTTACATTACTTATCAACTTGCAGTAACAAAGATACGGCAGCTTTCCATTCTTATTTGCAAATAAGAAGTGCGTATAAACTGGATATTTGCCAATTGGAAAGAAAATCTGAAAACAAATTTGCATCAACACTTAAAAGTGTGAATGTATTAGTGAAAAAGCCTAAAACCCTAAAGTAATATATAAAAAAAAATCAATCGACGGCTGATCTAAGCTGATTTTGAGCCGAGAAAAAATCAGCGGCGGCGGCTAACACAAAGCATTCGGCAGCTCGACTTTCTCGGTTGTCAGCCGGTTGACGCAGGTCTCTGCAAGATTCGCGTGGATGAAGAGAAATCATATGATGAAGTATTATCTGCCATTGCATCAAAGCTACAACGCCATAGGCTTAGATGGCTGAGCAGAAGTTTCCATGAGAGCATTAGTGACATCGCAAAGTGCAAACTGGAGGATGCAAGGGGATTCATCGTAGTAATTCTGTGGTATAATAACAGATAATTTGGGTTCTCCAGGTAAAATTTGGGGTTGAATTTTCTATAAACGGTTACTAACAGAAGAAAATCCCAATGGACCCAACTGGGTTTCCGAGTGGAGTTGTGTTGTAGCACCACCATTTCCTAAATAACAACCTTTATAATGATTAATAAGTAGTTTAAAGATATATACATGTATTGGCATAATAAATGTTTTGCTGTAAGTTACTAATCACTGGCGAGAAGGGCTGTAAGCTACCTGAGAATTGAGAGCTGGTTGTGAACCTCATCAGATGGTTACATTGAATGAAAAAAAGTTAGCTCGCAACATAAATGGCGGCTATTATTAATGATAATAGTGTGGTTACCAAATACTTCAGCCTAAATAAACATACCTAAATTAGCAACCATGCCACTGCGCAAAAAGACGTAAAAGTTGAACAAAAGAAAAGACGTAAAAACAGGAAAGAAATAAGAAAAGGGAGAACCTACATCTATAAATTTTGCAGAACGAACAACGTGCTCGCTAGAAATAGTCAGAATAACTCTCACTGTGCAAACGTTTCAAGTACAGCCAACAAATAAAATACTAGTCAGGTTTTTTACATAAAACCAAACAAAAAGCTTTTTTATTTTTCGGTAAAATTGGGCAGGTTTAAGTAATTGAGCCACTATAAATTCGGTGACCCCGACGCGAACAGCCAAAAAAACGGATGTCTAAATCAGAAGAAGAGGCTGTGGTGGAGGCCACAATCGCTTCCGAAACAGAAAAGTGTAAACTACCCAATTTTACAGAGGAGTACACAGACTTATGGTTCTGGCAGGTCGAGACAGCTTTTGAATCGGCTGACATAACCTCTGACAAAAAAAAATATTTCACCATAATTGGACAGCTACCCACACGTGTCATGTATAAGTTAGCCGATTTGCGTACAAGCCCTCCGGCAAAAGGTATCATGCACGAAACGATAAAGAAGCGCATCGTTACAGAATTTGCCGACAGTACGCCAACCAAAACAAAACTGCTTAGCGAACTAACACTTGGAGATAGAAAACCCTCACAACTACTAGCCGAAATGCGAAGTAGGGCTGCCGAAACACCAGTTACAAACGAGTTATTGATGCAGCTGTGGTTACGAAACCTTCCTCAACAAATTCGTGCTATTATCTCTGCCGACGATAAAATAGACTTAACCACGGCCGCTACAATGGCAGACAGAGTCATGGAGGCAATGAAAACCAACACCACGAACACGTGTACGGTTGGGAGCGAGGTCGCACAAGTAGGCGCAAATAATTTCGAGCGTTTGCAACATCAAATTAACGAGCTTTCGAGGCAAATTAAAAGTTTACATACAGGGTGGACCAAAAGAAACCAAGGGGTGTAAAAGTTTAATAACTTTTTTGTTTATTAACTTTTTTTTATTTTTTCTTTCAGATTATATAATATACAAAATGGAAATTTTTTTACACTAAGTATGAAAAATGATGTCTCTTAAATGACCACCGTTTTCAGCTTCGCACTGATGGGCTCTTTTTAGAGCATTTTCCATAACATCTTTCGAAACTTGTGGCTGTAGCGTTCGAATTTCTGCAACAATGTTTGCCTTGAGTTCAAGGATTGTCTCTGGCTTGTTCACATACACTCGCTCCTTCAAAAAACCCCAAAGAAAATAGTCGGGTGCTGTCAAATCTGGCGATCGCGCTGGCCAAATAATTTCCGAATTTCGAGAAATTATTCGCTCTCCAAAAATTTGACTTAAAAGTGCCATTGTGTCTCGGGCAGTATGGGCAGTGGCTCCGTCCTGCTGAAACCACATACCAGGTCTGTTTTCAAGAGCAGGACGTAAAAAATTTTCTATCATAAACCGATACAGCTCTCCATTTACGGTTACAGCACTTCCATCTTCATTCTCGAAGAAGTAGGGCCCAATGACATTTTCAGATGTGATCCCACACCATACTGTACACCTGATGCGGTGCAATTGGCGTTGATGAATGGCTCTTGGATTTTGAGATTTTGAGCCATTCAAATGAAAATGAGCTTCATCACTCATAATAAAATTTTCAATATAGTTGATTTCATTTCTGGCCAACTCTTGAAGTTTAACTGCAAAATTTAGACGTTGCCGATGATCTGCGGGTTTTAATTCTTGGACCAATTGCACCTTATATGGGTATAACTGTAAATCTTTTTTTAAAATGCGCCGTAGTGACGTACTAGACATTTCTAGCTGAGCAGAACGCCTTCTGCCAGATGTTTCTGGTACTTCGTTAACACTTTGCTGTACTCGTTCAATATTTTCCGCAGTGCGACTTAAACGTGGTCTACCGGTTCGAAGCAAATCTCTTACGCTGCCATGTTGGTGATGACGATTCAGAGGGCGAAATTCTGACGTTAAAATGTCGACGATATGCTCTTTGCGTTAAAATAATTGATCTCTGGTTCAAATAATAAAATTCTATTGTTCTGGTTCTCTGTTCAGTTGTAAACCTCTCCATTATAAATTCTCCAAGTGTTGTCTATATAATCTGAAAGAAAAAATAAAAAAAAAATTTATAAACAAAAAAGTTATTAAACTTTTACACCCCTTGGTTTCTTCGCGCTCACTTTCAAGAAGTAGAAAGTTTAATTATCGCTCGCCAAGACCAGCCAGAAGTAGCTCTCGGCCACACAAAAATTACGATACGTGCTACTACCACCACAAATTCGGCAGCGATGCAAAAAAATGCAGACCACCATGTAAGTACGAATGCAATACACACGAGTCAAAAAACTAGCTAGCCGGGCTCACGAAAAAGACAGTGCGCCCGGGAGCAAGAAAACAACACGCCTTTTTGTAACAAACAACCATACTGGACAACGATTTTTAATTGATACCGGAGCCGATATCTCCATAGTCCCAGCAACATCGCACGATATACAACAATCACCAGTTACGGGAATACTATTTGCAGCAAACGGTTCGCCCATAAACGTATATGGCCAGAAAACAGTAAAACTTAACCTCAATCTTCGTCGTGAGTTTGTATGGACTTTTCGAGTCGCCAAGGTAAACACCGCAATAATCGGAGCCGATTTTTTGCAACATTTTAAACTTTGCGTGGACTTAGCTGCAGGCCGGCTGACTGAGAGCACAACAAATCTTAAAACGACCGGAATAAGAACCACTGGAAGTATGCCCACCATCAAATTGATTAATAAAAAAGATAAATTTCAGGCATTACTTCAAAATTACAAAAGCATCCTCACCACGTCAGAGAACAAAAGCACAGATGCCACCACCTTTCACCACATTGTGACCAAAGGCCCAGCAGTTTACGCTAGGCCCCGCCGTTTAACCCCCGAAAAACTAAAAATTGCAAAAAGTGAATTCGAATATTTAATAAAAAAAAGGGCATCTGTCAACCCTCAAAAAGCCCATGGGCATCGCCACTCCACATGGTACCCAAAAAGGATGGTACTTGTCGCCCTTGTGGAGACTATCGGGCTCTGAACGCCATCACCGAAAGAGATAGTTACTCAATTCCCAACATACAAACGTTTCACAACGTTTTGGCAAATAAAAAAATTTTCTCCACAATCTAAATCGATCGAGAGAGCGTACCACCAAATACCGATCAACCCTGAGGACATACCAAAAACCGCTATTACAACTCCTTTTGGTTTGTACGAGTTTCAATATATGACGTTCGGCCTCTGCAACGCCGGTCAAACTTTTCAGAGGCATATCGACTCCGTCCTAGGGGCCTAGAATTTGTCGTACCCTATCTAGACGACATCTGCATCGCATCTCAGGATGAAAAAGAGCACGAAAGGCACCTTAAGGAAGTTTTTCAACGTTTACAGGATCATAATATGACCATTAACTTAAGTAAATGCGTTTTTGGTCAACCTCAGGTGAGATATTTAGGTCATTTAGTTACTTCTGATGGTATACTTCCCCTTCCAGATAAAATAGAGGCCATTAAAAATTTTAAAATTGGGCAGATTTAAGTAATTGAGCCACTATAATAGTAAAACACCGCTGACTGTTTTCTCACCGCGTAAATTTCTAGCAAAACAGCTGATTTCACTCTCTACTTGAAATTTTTTCAGATGCCTTTGCAACTGACTTTAAATCGGCTTTCCCACACGCAAAGTTTATTTTGCAGTCTTGAGTATTTAGAATGGAGAGAAAAATATAATAGGAGTTATTCCTACCGCTTTCTTTCCTATAAACTCAGGACATTCAAAACTTTAGTTAGCGTGTGGAAAAGCTGATTAACAGAAGCAAAATATTAAAGTTACCAAACAAGACAAACCTATTTAGCAGTGGAAAATTTGGCCCGTCAAATGTAAAAAAATTATTTCCTATATGATTCCCCTTAAGAAATAATTTTTTTATTCATGCTCTACATGTACATAGATTAGTGCCGATAATTTGTAGACAAGGCTTTCCGAAAAGACTATTCAATATTTATGCCGCAGTACGTAGCGGTATTTTTTAAGTGTTCCATGTAATCCTGCCTTTTTTAAAAGCTTTTGGGTGGTTTCATTTAAAACTGGATATCAAAAGTCTTATACATCAAGCAATATTGAAAATTATATATTGACAACCACTTAATGACTTTGCTTCCTACGCTTGAATACAAGAGAATTGCTTTTAAAAGTTATGATTACGGAAAAAAATTAAGATTTATAATCTCTGATTTATATTTTCTTCTTCAAGAACTGGTATAAACGAAAAATTAAAATTCATTCAAACATCAAATTATAAATCAGGGATTATGTACCCCAATTTCTAGTTATTTAAATTTATTCTATCTTTTTAATACGAAAAAAAACAATAATAACAATATTCCTTACAATCAAGGTTTTTTCGCTACGTGACTTTATTTTTAACATCAAAATTTATTCAGTTGTTACTGCGTGCATGTGTGTCATATGACCTTTTATTTATTTTCACAAAGTTAAAGTAACAAAGAGACTACTTGTGGCCTTTTTATGTGAAATCTCTGGAGGATTTAATATGTTTGTTTTTAGTAGAAAAAAATTGGTTTTTAACTTACCCCAGATTAAGTATTCCGTGACGTCATCTAAAAAAGAAAGAAACAAAAATAAGTAAAACTGATTAATGCTAACATTTTTTTAAGATAATGTTATTCTTAACAGCCTTTGAAGCTTTTTGAAAGCAAAATCACTAAAGCATAAGACTTCAGTTATTTTATTTAACAAGCTGTTCACGAATTACTTATCTAACAGCCTTATAAAGTTGGAATGAAAATCATAACGTATATAAAATTAAGTATTGCAAAATTTTTTACAATATTGTTACGGTTTCAGCTTTGAAAAAAAGTTATTTTTTGCAGATTGTAAGATTTGCAATTAAATAAAGAGTCCCAAGTGTACAATTTTTATCAAATAAGTGACTTTATTTATTCAACTAGACTTGGGTCGAACTAATTCAGTTGGCCATTTCAGACACAAACCTATAATCAATCTTATTAAATTACATGGGTTTGATCATAGGTTTGTGTCTAAAATATTTGACTGAACGAGTTTGCAGTATATACTTAACTCAACACAGAAATTAAAAGCTTTAAAAATACACATAGTACACTACGATCTTAACAAGACTAAAGGCCCAACTATAATATGAATAAGCTAAGCTGGCTTAAGCTAATGTCAGAATTTAACGATAAGTCTGTCAAATGCTTAAACAATTCAGATGTGACTTTTAGGTGACCTAATGTACTTACATGCACTTAAGTATTCTTTAGCCACAGCTGCACATCTAGGTATTGTCAATAATTTTGCAATAATTTCGTTTCTTCTCATAACTCCTAAATGAATGCAATTCAATCAAACCTAATCTATTAAAAATTCACATATAAATATATCCATTACTTTTTATTACTTGTTTTATTTGTTTTGCCTACTAAAAAGTACAACAGTGAATATACATACATAAGTAAATACATGTGTATGTGTGTATATGTGTATTGTAAAACAAACAATGAAAATAAAAGTTTTGCTTTATTTTCCGAGTTTAAAATAAGAAACAATAAAAAAATATTTAAAATCAATGAATATTTTCTGCTGCTGCTTGTTTGAGTTTAAAGCAAGCCACAGACCTTGCGACCGTTGGTACAACATGAGCAGGTTGTGTATGAGATTGTAAAGTGTGTGGAGTCGTTGTAGTTATGAAGTTGTGTCTCGGTTGTATGAAAGATTAAAAAGATTTGATTTTTTGGCAAGTTGTATAGACAGGTTGTAAAATTTAGGACTATGTTGTACAACTTCATTTCATTTTGTTTTTATTTTCGTAGTGTCATATAAAAAAACGTCACGCATGAATTCAAATGTGCGTTTAAAATGTCATGCAAATGTCATTTTTGTAGTCCTTTGGCTCACTTTCTTTTAGTGTTTTAAAAGTTTGTTGTTAGAATATGCTTCTTTTTATATAAATAAAATTTCTTTTACCAAATTTTTTTTCTGCCCTTTTTTACATTCTTCTTCTTCGTTTTGCACGAAAAAAATTATCGACTACAATATGCGCAGTAGTACCCGATGTCATGTTTGCTCAAAATTTTTTTTTGTGAAATGAAGTTGTGCGCTAATGTTGCACACGTTGTTGTATAGTTTGTGTCCAAAACACACAACTTGATAAACCAACGTGTTGTACCAACGGTCGCAAGGTCTGTGACTTGCATAAGAGATGCACAAACAGGTGTTTCCTCACGGAATGTGCGTTCAGTTTGGCACTTTACTTAAGCAAATGACATTTGACGAAACTTGACGTAAAGTTTGTTAAGTACATTATAGTTTGCCATATGCGTTTTATATGTAACCGCACAGTTGCTTAAGCTAGCTTATTCATATTATAGTTGGGCCTTAACCCCTTCTTGGCTTAATGTCACTACAACCCCACTCTATATAATAAGCATTAGCATGGCGACCAACAAGCAATCGTTTAAAAGCAAACAACAATTTTATGTTATATTTTCTGAATGTACGAGGGTAGATCATTAACTCAGTGTCTTTTTGAATTTCCCGCCTCTTGATTGAAATAGCAACACTGCTACTGTCAAGAGGCATTTGTCAGTTGACTTCTGCCTAAATTTGAAGAAGCTGTGTCAATTATTTTATGTTTGGCAGCCGTTGATAACAGACTACCTCGCCTTTTGAGAAGAAAATGGAAAAAAGTGAATTTCGTGTCCTCACTAAACATTACTTTTTGAGAAAAAAAAAACCGTCAATCAAACCAAGGAAAATTTAGATAAATACCATGGGGACTCTGCACCATCGATTTCAATGGTAAAAAAAGTGGTTTACTGACTTTCGTTGTTTGTCGCACAAGTACAAATGACGCTGAAAGTTCTGAACGTTCTGGGCGGCCAATTGAGGTAAGTACACACGAAAATCTTGAAAAAATCCACGATATGGTGTTAGCCGATCGAAGAGTAAAAGTACGTGAGATTTTTGATGCCATAGGCATTTCATATGGCAATGTGGTTTCGACTTTAAATGATTAACTGGGCTTAAGAAAGTTGTCTGCAAGATGGGTGCCGCGTTTGCTCTCAATTGACTATAAACTTAAACGTGTGACAACTTCAAAGTATTGTTTGGAGTTGTTTAACCACAATCCGAATGAGTTTTTGCGGCGTTTTGTAACTGTGAATGAAACATGAATCCATTAGTGTATTCCGGAGAGCAAGCAGTCCGCTGAACCTGCTTCGAAGAAGGCCAAGGTGAATTTGTCGACCAATAAGGTGATGGCAACAGTTTGATGGTAACAGTTGGGATGCACGCGGTATAATCCACATCGATTACCTTCAAAAAGGAAAAATAAAATAAACGGCGAATATAATGCCAAATTATTAGACCGATTTAATGAGGGTTTAAAAAGAAAACAACCCCATACGGCCAAGAAAAAAAGTATTTTTCATCAAAATAATAAACTATGAATTGGGCTACGAATTGGTACCCCATCCATAGCCCCTAGTGACTAGTTTCTATTTCCAAACCTAAAGAAATGGCTCGGTGGAAAGAGATTTAGCTCCAACGATGAAATTATTGCCTATTTTAAGTACATCGAAAAATTTTATTTTTGGAAGGGAAACAAAAACTGGAGAAATGTACTAAGTGTATTAAGTTAGAAGGAGATTATGTTACGTTGAACAAAAAATAATAATAATAATAATAATAATAATAATAATAATAATAATAATAATAATAATAATAATAATAATAATAATAAATAATAATAAATAATAAAAAAAAATAACGATTATTTTCCAAATTTAAACTGAAAAAATCACAGTAATAGAGAAGTGCTACGTGCACAAGGAATGTACCACGATACTCTATGTTACATGGACTACCTATAGATGCAATGATTGTTATATTTTTGATTTTTATTTATTCCTCACAAAATAAGAGTTATTTTGTGACTTTTATTAATTCCTCACAAAATAAGAGTTATTTTGGGACTTTTATTTATTCCTTAAAAACATTTTAATTTTTAAAATGAATAAACTATAAAAAAAGTAAATTTAATTAAACATATAAGAGTTTTTTTACAGACTCTGGCGATAAATTCAATTTTAAATCGGTCAATATTAATTTTAACGCAAAAATTACACTTTCTACATTTTAAAAATTAAGCAAAAAAAATAAAAATCAAAAAGTAATTGTTATTTTGTGAGGAATAAATAAAAGTCACAAAATAACTCTTATTTTGTGAGGAATAAATAAAAATCAAGAAATAATGATTAAAGTGATTTTTAAAATAAAAATTATAACCGTTACGGTCCCTGGTTTTGCCAAAAAAAAACTGTGTTTCCTTCAAAAAGTCGCGGACTTATAGATACGCCCTGGTATAATAAAAGCTTTTGAGAATATTGCATAACTCCCTGTTTGGAATTTCATCACTGCTTTTCATCATACGAGCAAACTTTAATTTACGTTATAGTACAAGTTCGCTGATAGTTTTTTAGTAATAAGCAAGTTTTGTACCTAATATGTGGCATTTACTTATGCATTGTCTACTCCAGCGAAGTAATTTAGGATATTTCCATTTACATTTGCAGCGTAGGGATGCTTTAACGTATCGTCCCATTATCTTAACGAAAGACATGTTCAATGTTTCATAACTGGATGAATTGCATAAATTATATCTTATGGCCAGAAATAGCCTTCTTAGTTACTATTTTTTAACCCCCAAGTAAAAAAGGGGTGTTATAATTTTGTAGTGTGTGTCTGTGTGTCTGTGTATCTCTGTGTCTGTCCGTGTCCACGTACAGGCCAAACGGCTGGACCGATTTTCATTTAATTTTTTCTGTTTGAAAGATGACTTGATCGAGAGGGTTCTTAG
This sequence comes from Tachina grossa, assembly GCA_949987645.1. Lineage (NCBI taxonomy): Eukaryota > Metazoa > Arthropoda > Insecta > Diptera > Tachinidae > Tachina > Tachina grossa. The sequence continues at coordinate 42,940,027 of OX465278.1, read as the reverse complement.
CTATGTTTGTTTCGGTCCAGCCGTTTAGAAGACATAACATCTTTTCTGAAAAAAGTCGGGGGTTTTTAAAATTTTTAATTTTTGTTATTATTAAAAATTTTTTTATCATTTTTTCCTACAAAATATGTCTTAGATTTTAAAAAACCACCAGTTTAAAAAGATTAAAGGGTTTCTATCATTTTAGTTTCTGAGGAATTGTCATATTGTTTTAGACCTTTTACTCATTTCTCATGCTTTCTTTATGTGTTCATTTTATTCTTCTAGGGGAACATCTGGCATAGATATTGATTTAAGGCGTGTGGACATTGATCAATGTCCCCAACGGATTATACTTGGCTCAACAAAACCACTTAATATATTTGCTGGTACAGACAAATGCAAACAACGGACAACAATGGTAAGAACAACAACAAAATACAGGGCCATAAATTGAAAAGGAAATACAATATAACATGTGTTTTATGCTAAAAACCTTAAAGACTTTTGTCAAAAAGAAACAATTTATGGCTGTATGTTTCTCTTAAGAAAGATACAAAACAGTGTTTGAAATACGCTAGAGGGTAAAAATATTTTTCACAACACAATCACAAATTTTGAGTAAGATCACACTGCGTTGTCAAATCCGTGTGAGCTATATATGATTGTATTAGTGTAATCATACAAACAAGAAGTACAAAGAAACTTAACAGCTGCATAGAAATAACTCATCAGAATTTTAAGGCATACTTTCAGGAGTTAATTTTAATAGAAATTACTTGTGAAGTGTAATAGTGTTGCCAGTGGGGATAATTTTGTTAAAAAGTTGAAAAACACAAAATAAATAAAATATATATAAACTTTTAAATTAAAGAGCGTTTTAAATGTCAAATATTTGTTTAAAATATATATAGCAGTCTTTATAAAAAATTAATAATATTATATTATAACATATCTTCATTACGTACTGTTGCCTTACAATGAAGCTGGTGCACGACAATTGGGTATCAATCTCCATCTCATGCCAATTATTATGGGTGGAGATTTCAATACAAATTTTGCAAACCCATAGTAGCAAGCTTTAACAAAATTTTTATTTGACGTTTTCCACTTGCATATGAGCAATTCTCCACAAACCCCCATAACTAATAATTCCACTACTATAGATGCAGTTTTCCATAGATTTTTAAATACATTAGAGTCAAAAATTTATATATATTATTTTAGTTACCAAAAGCCAATATTAATCATTTGTACTTAAGGCATTTACCATAGATGGGCACTTTGCAGTACTACTAAAATTTCAGTAAAAATAATTTTTTAACCAGTAAATTTTTATTGATTACTAAAATTTTTTTCTGCAATTTTGATAAGGTGCCTGAATGATTTATTATATGATGAGGTGCATTGAATTTTCAGTAATCAGTAATGCCCGTATTGATAATATAATTCTACCAAGTGTCTTAATTTTTTTCATACAAAAATTTCAAAATTTGAATGAAAAAAACTGCCACTTGCTACAATTCTATTATGAATGCGGCCCTACGATTTTACTGGTAATGCAAATTAAATTTCATTAGCAGTACAAATTTACTGAATTTTTTTTAGTAATCAGTAAATTTACTGCTTACTGCAATTTTGAATGCAGTACATATACATATACTGCAGTGTGCCCATTTACTAACCAAATAAGTTTAATAAAACAAACAAAAACCAACAAATTCATAAGTATTTACAAATATTGAAAGTTTTGATACTTTTAATTAATTAATTTAAAAAAAGATACCAAAAGCATAAGTACTTTCAACTTAAAAAAAAATGTTCATTACTAGATGTTTACACATCTCCTCTGTGATCGGACTCACATTGCTTTTTTTTATTGAAAAATTTTCAGTTAAATTATTTTTCATAATTCTTTCTTTTAAGTTACTCTTAACACAAATGAAATGATTTATAGATTTGTAAATTATAAAATTTAAATATTTTCGGTCTAATTCATAAAAAAATTTAGGTTTATTACAGGTTTATTTGACAAATTTCCCATAGAAATATATCAAATAAGCGCTTAATAAAACAGAAATATCTTTTATGAATAAGGCAGTTCATATATTAAAAAATATGTTTTAACATTTAGCATTTTAGAGTCGTAAATTCTGTAAGTAACATTTTAAGAACTGGTCACACTGTTTCAGAGATACAGAAAGAGCTAAAACGGGGAATCGGCGTTGCCAGAGGCTTAGGGAATAAAATAATCATTTTAGCAAAAATAATCATACTTTGAACAATAATATTATGAACTATTTTTGAATTCCTGAAACTGCAATTTCAAACATTCAATTATATAACACTGTGCAACAGTGAAAAATCCACACGGTCGTGACGGGATATGTGCGATAGTATTACCAAAGGGTAGTAAATCCCTTTAGGCTACAAAATGTTCTTAATGAGGTATTTAGGATGCCTAGACACGTTCAAATTATATTGATATGTTCACAGAAGTTGTTCAGCTCTACCGTAGCTACAACTTCGTTAAATATTGCTAGCAAAAAATCAGGAGCCTCTGAAAGTTATTCTGAAAAAAATGTTTCCTTAATTTTTGCACAAAAAAAGTGCACACAGCAATACTCTGGTTGGCACAAGATAATGGAAAGATTTCTTCACTAGATTCTTAGCTACATTATTGTGATATATAGCCAAGCGCTATCACTAAGTCTAAATTAGCTGTTGGCCAAAAACTGACGACACCATTTTTTTAAGGGGGCACTGATTTTCGAAACCTTTGGAGGCCCATAAAAAACTGGTCACCAAAATCGCCAAACTGGGTATAGGGAGTTACTACCCTTTAGTAGTACTAACAAATAATACTAGCCAACTATACTGGCGGGACCGTGTATTCTGTCAAAATTCTAAATTTTTATTTATATTATAATTGAAAAAAAAATATTATGTCGAATGCCGAATCCTGCTGTTTGTATTTCAAAATAAAAAGTTGCATATATAAAGCAGAAACCTACATCAACTGACACCACACACACAGTGGACCAAACATAAAGAACGCTGATGATGAAGGTGTAGTGGCTTTCGAAAACACCTAGTTGTTACGTTCTACTAAGTGTTTGTCGCAATATTTACAATTAACTTTGGTGTTATTTGTTCATTAATAATTATCACATATAATTTGGCTTACAAAGCGATACGAACTTTTGCAATACATATGTAAAACTAAAACGATCTTAGGCCTAATGTAGGTAGACGTTTTAAAAAAATGTAAGTACCCGGTAAACTTATTTTTGGTTTTTGGTGATTATTCAAGTTTTAGTGCTTTTTCCTTGTCTTAACGCTTTCTTTTTTGTTCTTGCTTTTTTATTTTTGGCGTGTTTTCTAGTCTTGGGGTTTTTCTTCGTTTTTTTTGGCGAAATTATTGGTTTTTGCAGTTTTTTTTTTGATTTTTGGCGATTTTTAATTTGGGCGTTTTTGGTTTTTTACCTTTCGGCGATTTTTTAATTTTTTTGCGGGTTTTCTTGTTTTTAAATATTTTAGTTTTAACGTTTTTGAACATTTTAGGATTTTGCATTTTGCGGTTTCCAAGATACAGGCAGTTGTGAAAATTACATATCCAAAATTACATTAGCTGACAGAATTCCCATTAATTTGGATGTTTTAAGCTTCAGTGTTAATTGGAATGGGTAGTCCGTATAAAAATACACTACCTTTGAAAATTTCAAGTGTCTATGTCAGGGGTTTTCAACCTTTTTGAAGCCGCGACCCCGAAATGATTATCAAAAAATCTAGCGACCCCCTTAACGTTTTTCCTTTCACAGTTTGAAAATACATATTATAATATTATAAAAAAACAAAATTCAATGAAAATAAAGCAAAAACATTACACTGCGTGTTTGCTATTCTTTCAATAGATACCTCACGGTATTTGATTGTTGCTTTTTCATTAGGGTTCCGTACACCAAAGGTGAAAAGGAACCCTATTGTTTTCGCTACGCTGTCCGCCTGTCCGTCACACGGTATTTTCTCAGGAACCGTAAGAGCTACGGACCTGAAATTTGGACAGAGTATGTGGAACCTTGGCCGCTACAACAACAAATACATGAGAATTAAAAATTAAAGGGTGTTCCAAAACGAGCAACGAAAAATTTTAAAATCTCATGTAATATACATACAATTGTATGAACATATGTATATTGAAACTTGAAATTTGTAAAATTAGTGTATTTTTATACAGAATAAAACAAATAGCACTAAAATTTAAAAAAATTAAATTAAAGGGTGGTCCATCAGTTAATGCAATTTGGACTATGTAATTTTGAGAACTTGCTATATCTTGGACACCGTAAGAGGCAAACACTTGAAATTTTCAAAAACGGTAAAACTAAAAAAACCGAAACTTATAAAATCGCCAAACCAACAAAAAAAAAATCGCCAAAACGAAAACAATCGCCAAAATTAAAAAAAAAATTCTAACACTAAAATAAATCGCCAAATTCGAAAAAATCGCCAAAATGAAAAAAATCGCCAAAATAAAAAAAAACGCCAAAAATCGAAAAAAAATCGCCAAAACGCGAAAATGTAGCCAAAAGTAAAAAAAATTTTAAATAAAAAAAACCGCAAAGATGAAAAAAATCGCCAAAAATAAAATCGCCAAAATGAAAAAAACGCCAAAAACCTAAAAAATCGCCAAAACGAGAAAATAAAGTGTCAAAACTAAAAAAATACCCAAAACTTAAAAAAATCGTCAAAACCGAAAAAACGCAAAAAACGCCATAACAAAAAAGCCGAAAAGACCCCAAAAACGAAAAAAATGCCAACACTATATATTATATAGGATGAAGTTTGTATTAAATTACATATCTAGTGTTCGTACGGAACCCTTCGTGCGCGATTCAGAGTCGCACTTTACTGAATTTATATACCCTTCACCACTTGTTTGTTTACACATCGGTATGCTGTCGTAGTTGTTATAGACTTTAAAAATATAACTGTAACATAATAATATAACATAATACTACAGAAGTAGTAGGCAAAGACAATCAGAAGATTTTAAACGCTAAAATTTTCACTTGCTTGTGAACAGTGAAGGAGACAAGCCGCGTTTAAATTATAAATGTATACGTTTCTTAAAAGAGCTGTGGAACCGTGTACCTCAGGTGCAAGTGAATTAAAAACAAAAACAAACAAAAAACAAAGAAAAGAAATTATGAGAATGAATATTTAAAATACGGTTTCACTGTTATTGACAACAAACCACAGTGTGTGATTTGTGGTGTACAGCGGACAGTATGCTCAAAATGGAATATTTATCTCAAAATATTTCAACATTTTGGCTAAAGTGAAAGACGGAATACCCCGAGCTAGCTAAAAAAAGGAATTAAAATATTAATTTAATTTTCGACATCTTATCTGTACGAAATGACTTTTTTACAAATGGTGAATATTAAAACAAAAAACAGCAATAAACTTAATTTAGAAAATGATTTGATTGTTTGCGTGTCGCAATTGCAACCACGTTTTTCGCATTTAATTAAAAATAAGCAAGCCCAGCGTTCACATTGATATACTTAAGCACTTTTATGTTTAGAATTAACATTTTTTTTATATTTTTAAATGAAAAGAATTAAATATTTAAAAACAATCAATGCGTTTTATTTAGATCAGCTCACGACCCCCCAGTGGGTCGCGACCCACCGGTTGAAAACCACTAGTCTATGTACAAAGATTTCAAAATTTTTCCTTGCTCGCTTTAAGAAACCCTTTAATATTTAACTGTCATATATGTTGTAGCGGCCAAAGTTTTACATATTCTGTGAAAATTCCAGGTCCCTAGTTCTTATAGTTTTCGAGAAAATAACCTGTGACGATCAGGCGGACATCGTAGCAAAAACAATAGGGTTCATTTTTTCTTTTGCCGTAGGGAACTTTGAAAATTAGGAAAGGAAACGCCAAAAAAGTGGTCATAAAAATAAACTCATAATGAAATTAATCTGCTATTGGATTACTAGCTGGAACATATTTTTCCAATTTATTTACAAAAACAACAAAAAAAAAAAAAAAAAATGCTCACGTTTTGCCACCAAAAAAAATGTAACGAAACGAAAGAAAAATCATTACAGATATGTTCAATTATAAATTCTGGCAACGCTGTGAATCATATTTTAAAAACAAATAAAAACTAACAAACATTGTTGAATTTACTTGAATGAAAGTTTTCTTTAGTCCTTCTCTCTTTTGGTAAACCGAACACTGCACAAACAAACACACACACGCACACGCACGCACACAAAAATACACAAATACTCATCTTCTTTCTCCTACACACTTTTCTCTTAAGAAATAATCTTTTTTACATAGAAATATTTTTTCACACCTATTTTCTTCTTTTCCCCCTTTTAAATAACCCAAAATATTTTTCTATTCTGTTTTTAATTTCTTTGCTACAAAACCCCATTTCACGGAACGAAGTGTGAGGCCATACAGGGATTGGGATTTCGTCGAGGTTCATATAAGTGTGTTTGCCGCAAAGGTTATTATTTTCCGGATACTACAAGTCAGCATAAATATTTTAATGGCAGCCTGCTGGAGGAAGAGTACGAGAAGCTAATGTTGGTATGTATCCATGATATTGTATGGTAGTATGTATGTACATATATGAAATATTTATGAATGTGACAAAAGGTTATAAAATACTTTTTTTCCATTATCCCTCTTATGAAATATGGTCTTTTATTTCATTTTAGCGTGTCATTTCAAGCAATTTTTATTCAAACAAACACCTTAAAATTTATAATAAAATATTGCTTTTAACGTATGAATGATACTTAGTAAGAAATTATTTCATAAGCCGGCAGGTGTAGAGGATTTTTGGTTTATATTCATATGTGTATGTGTGTGAGCGTATGATTTTTATGTATGTAAGTATTTCTAAATTTAGAATGTTCTTATCGTTTCCGTGTACATTAAGCAGGTGCAAACAAAATTAGAATACTTTGAAAGTTCATTAAAATAAGAAAACAAAGAATTATTTATTTATGGCTCAAAGGAGAAGAATAACTTTAAATTATGTGACAGTTGAATATATCGTAATATCAATTACATAAAATTTAAAATTTTCTTTTTGTTTGATATAATTATAATAAATGCAGATCCATCTACTTATCATTAATAACATATATATATAATTTTATTTATAACTTAGGTTAGGTTAGGTTATGATATACCGCACCTCCACTCGGAGACCCAATTGGGTCCATTGTGAATCTCTTATATTGACCATTAAAATAATATTCAGCCCCGCCAATTTTTAGCCAGAAGTGACCTAATTATTCGTCATTGAGCCGCCGAATTCCCATGATGAAGCCCCTGATGTTCTCTAGTTTACACTTCCCGACAGTGTTTATAAAACTGAAGTGATTTTCATTTCATTTCATTTTGCTTGTGATTTCGCTTTTGAAAAATACAACAGTTTAAGTGAAAGTAAAATTACAAAACGATTTATGACACATTGCGCAGTATTTTTAACAGTCGACGATTTGAAAAGTTTGTACTCGATTTGCTTTTGCTTTTGGTTAGTAACGCAAGTAAAAGCAGAAGCAGTCTATATGCTTTTGGAAGTCACAAACAGTTACAGACGAACAAGCAAAAAATCTTGCTTTTAAAAGTTTGATGCAATCGGAGTAAAGTGGATTTTGTTCTTGCTTCTTGTCTGATGTGCAAAAACAACAACAAAAACATGACAAACACCACAAAACAGGTGATTGAAGCTGCAGAAAAAGCTCCTAAAAGCAAAAGGCTTTTGCTTCTTCGACTGTGGCTGAGCACACAGACTGCTTATGGTTTTACTAGCGAAACTCTTCAAAAGCAACAACAAATAAAATTCAAACTTTTAAAATCATCGACTGTTGAAAGTACTGCGTAATTATTCATAATTCGTTTTCTGTTTCTGCTTCGACTGCAACTGTTGGTTATTTTCACAAGCACATGCAAAGGTTTTGGTTCGTTTTAAGCAGTTGGAAAAATCCAAAGCAGTGAAAAATAGAAATTTTACGAATTTTTACGATATCAGTTATGTTTTCATGAAAACGTCTCTTCAGCCACCTAAGCCTATGGCATTGCAGCTTCGGGCAGTGATAGATAATATGTTTAATGGATTTTGGTTCCTCTTCATCCTCGTCCCAACTCGCACCGCCTTGCTATTCATATCCAGTAGCAGTTTAAATCTTCCTGAGCCACAGCACAGGGCACACAGCCCTCGAGACTGTACAATCCTCCCTAATTCGCCATGAACTGCTGGTCCAGCTTTCTACCCAATTACTGAGTTCCCTATAGTAATGACCTATCAGTAATTTTACCGACAGGAACCTTAACAAGTTGATGGCTCCCCTACAGTCACTAACAAGTTTCGATTTGACATTGTGTGCCTTAAAAATATTTAGCGCTGACTGGCTGTCGACGTAGAAGTTAATCTTCTCACCTTCAGCTACATTGGTGGCGAACAGATCCGTGGCCCTGAGGATCGCCGAGATCTCAACATGGAAAACGCTGCATTCATTCGGTAGTCTTAAAGAATGTTCTTTCCCAAGTTATAGACAATAGCTCCTGTATCTTCTCTCATTTTTGATCCGTATGTAAGGAGTGCACTACCCTCATATAGCTTATCGGATTTGACCCAATACTCCCTATTCGGAATTACCACTTAGTGTTCCACTAAAATCAATATCACCGAGCTTATAATCCGTAAACTCAGGGGTTACAGATCCCTGATCATTAAAACTGATCTCATTTAAGATTGATGTCTGACCTGTTATTCCTGTCCTCACCAAACCTGTTTCGACGAGTCTAAGGAGACTGCTAGTCGCCGTTTCCACCACAAAGTCCTCTATGGAAAGTAGATGAAGAATGACGTCCATGGCAGCCTGAGGTGTGCTCCTCTGAGCACCTGTGATGCCCATCGAGGCACATCTCTGAACTTTGTAACGTTCCGTCACAAATGCTTCTATATTTTTTTCCTATACGGTATACTTCTTTAGTTGATTTTACAGTTTTGTTATTGAAAACTGACCAACAGAAATAATACCAACAACTACATACATGTTTTAAAAATACACAACAAATACAACAACCACGCTCGTGCAGTCAAGTAACTGCACATACATACTTACATAAACAATAAATTGTAGTTAGTATTCAAGATCTATAGTATTCATCTTGAATTTATTTTAGTTTATTTTATTTCAAGATCTACCGAATTCATCTTGAAATTATTTTTTTGTTCAAGGTCTACCGCATTCATCTTGAACTTCCCGTTTATATTCAAGATCCTCCGAATTCATCTTGAATTTCATTTGCTTGCTGTCATTCCAAGAACTACCGAATTCATCTTGAAATAATATTTTTGTTCAAGATCTACCGCATTCATCTTGAACTTCTCGTTTATACTCAAGATCCTCCGAATACATCTTGAGTTTCTTTCGCCGCTTTATTTTTCAAGATCCACCGAATTCATCTTGAAAAATCGCTTATATTCAAGATCCCCCGTATTCATCTTGAATTCCTATTACGAGAGTCACCGAATTCCTCTCGCCCGCATTGAACTGGCCTCCGAGCCCACCGGATATAACCTGAACATATTTTATTACGAGAGCCACCGAATTCCTCTCATTTACTAACAGCCACAATGCCCACCGAATACCGCAGATAATAAGTGGGTATTGATTATAGCTGTCACCGCCTGTAATTCACTGACAATAAACCCTGTAGTTCTAAGATATCCTAGTAGCATAAGTTTCGTTAAATAAAGAGAGCTTTGTATATTTTCTTAGCACCCAAGAAAATTAATTTTTTATTTCAAAGGAAGTGGACCTTTGAGTTCGAACCTGGACAGACTGAGCCATACCCAAGCTGGAAAAGTAAACCACGTTACAACTTTAGCTAGTAATCTTCTGTGACTTTCCTTGCTCAATGCCTCTCACCATAACACACAACCATAGCAAATAACCAACCTGACAATCGATGTGTAAATCGAGTTTACTATCTTCTCGTTTATAACTTCTTGTTCGAAAAAGATTTTTTCGCTATAACTTCCTCAAAAATCACACAAAATCAATCCTTCTGAAACCAATCCATAGCAGACACAACAGACTACTGAAAACTGTCAATTTGGAGTGGAATGATGATGGTGGCATCATCCGACTTGACCTTACGACCAATTGAGATCATTACGGCACCAATAAAACATAGTTATCATTGACCTGGGCAATGTGTAGTTTCAGCAGTATGTAGCGCTGTGCTCCAAATGAAGCTGTAAATTAGACCCTAAGATCGTGTAGACTTAACACCTCTCGATTATTTCTTGTGGGGGCGTGAAGTTAATAATGGCTTATGCTGATAAATCAGCAAAGATATTTTCCTAAAATTCAATTAGACTTTGAATATTTTCCTTCTGTCCACACCATTTATAGTATTGTTTAGCAGCAAAGATTTTCGTAAATAAATTATTTTATTTCGAAAAACAATATGTGTTCACAGAATGTCAAATAAAACATGAAACATGAACACAAATATAAATAATTGAAATTTAAATTTAACAATTTCTGCCACAACTACAACTATTTAATTAACTTGCACAATAAAGTGAAATATATATGTAAATATTCTTAAATATTTTCCTTATTTTTCTTTATGAAATTCAATTTTTTTTAGTGTTCAGCAAACGACAATAAGCATACAATAATGTATGGCCTTGTAAAATTCACACAATGCACTTTCCCATTTTCATTTGTACAAAAAGTAACTGGAAAATGTTGTTTTGAAATTGAAAATACAAGAGAGACAAAAAATAAAAACAAATATAGAAAACTACAACGAAGACATAAATTTTTGGTTTTTCATCCTTCTCTTTTTTTTTTTTTTTTGTTGTAAGGCAGTTAAGATAATCTTGCAATCCTTGCTGGGTCTGGCTTAAATATTACTTTAATTTGAATTTCATTGTTTGCTTGCAGGGCAAAAATTCAACCTACAATATCAATAATGAATACGAGTGTTTGCCCTGTGCAGAAGGCTGCGATTCTTGTGAAGATGGTTCGCCCTGCATCGCTGCCCTAAACTGGCCAATGCGTACAAGTATCTTGGCATTGGCTTGTGTTGTAATTGGTTTACTGCCGCCAGCTGCCTGGTTTACATTTCGCTATCAACAAGTGAAGGTATGTATGTATACTTTGGATGCTGTGATGTTAAATGCAGCTTTTACACAGAAAAAATAAATTCAATTTTAAAGCAAACATACATATTGTTATCTTAATATAGAAAGGCCTTAAATCATAATTTTTGGAAATTGACTTCTTTGAATTTTTCGAACAGAACATCTAATCTTTTAGCGAAATCTACAAGAAATTCGATTTAAAATATAATAATTAGTTAGGGCCTTTCTATATTAAAGTAACGATAGTCATATATATATAAAGATATATTTACATATTTTTCCTTTAATAAACAAGGCCATTGGGTATGGCCTTATGCCAAATGGTGTTTTTCTGCAATTTCTAACAAAATTTATTAACAAATAAGCAAGAGAACGGCATGAGGTAAAATTGAAAAAAAAAATTTGAAGCTGAACATTTTTGGAGTATTTACTTGTTTTATCAATTTAATTTTTTTTTTTTTTTTTTTTTTTTTTTTTGTAATGCATGTATTTATTTATTGTATCTTCATATATGAACTAACAATAAGTATTCAAATCTTAAATCTACAAAAAAAAATTATTAGGCCCGACCAGTGTCGGACATAAACTTAGTGGTAGTTATAAATAATACATTAGTAGTGATAATCAAAAAAAAAAAAAAAAAGGGGGGGGAAGTATTTTCAAGTAGTCCCATCTGGAGTGTTAGGTATAAGAGCCCGTGTGTCCCTCTTTTTTAAGCGGATGTGTCCAGTAAAGTTCAAAATATTACGAGCAAGCGGATTAGGATGTGATTAGAGTTTTGTTAAATATTTGCTGCGTATTTTGCAATTTCTTCAGTCACTAGTGGCATATTTAAATCACGATGTATAATAGAATTTTGGATGTACCATGGAGCCGATGTTATTAACCGTAAAATTTTGTTTTGCCTTCGTTGGATTCTCTCGACATTGGAAGCTGAAGCAGTGCCCCATAACTGAATTCCGTAGCGCCATATTGGCTTCAAAAGCGACTTGTATAATAAAAGTTTGTAGTCTAGGCTGAGTGTTGAGTTTCTGCCAATCAACCAATATATTTGAGTTAACTTAAGTTTCATCTGAGTTAACTTAGAGTCAATATGATGTTTCCATGTAAGTCTTCGATCAAGGTGTATACCAAGGTATTTCACTTGGGAATGTTGAGGAATATTTTTTTGATTGTTGATTCGAATGGGGGAGCAAGTATCTCTTCTTAGGATGAACGTTATATGGACACTTTTTTGTTCATTGACTTTAATTCTCCATAAGTTCAACCATATTTCCAGCTGGGTAATATGTTCCTGGAGATTGCGGGATGCCTCATAAGGGTTTTCGTGCACACTCATACAGGCTGTATCATCGGCAAAAGTAGAAATATGGATATTATTGCTCACAGGCATATCACAAGTATATATTAAATACAAGACAGGACCCAGAATACTACCCTGGGGCACACCAGAAGATATAGATTCGGGCACACTCGTGAACTCTCCTTCCACAACAGTGAACTTCCTATCAATAATATAACTTTCCAAAAGCCTTTGAATGTTTATTGGCAGATATGTCTTCAATTTTAAAACTATACCTTCGTGCCATACTTTATCAAACGCCTGAGAAACATCAATAAAGAGAGCAGAACAATACTTCTTTTCTTCAAATGTTCTTCTTACAACTTGGACCAGTCTATGCGTTTGTTCAATCGTGCTGTGCTGACTTCTAAGGCCAAATTGATGGTACGGGATGCACCCATTATCAGTTAAAATTTTGGACAATTTAGTCATGAGCAGCTTTTCGAAAAGCTTTGAGATTGTAGATAGTAAGCTTATAGGCCTATATGACTCAGTCTTGTTAAGATCTTTGCCCGCCTTTGGAATCATTTTGATCTTGGCCAGTTTCCAGTTATGTGGAAAATATTGCATTCTTAAAATAGCATTAAAAGTAAATAGCAGGATTCTTATTGCAATATGAGGCAAGTTCATGAGCATTTAGTTACTAATGCCATCAATACCTGGAGCTTTCTTCGGGTTGAGTTCAGCAATTACTTTTTGTACTTCACGCAGCTTAAACCTTAAGGGACGAGGGGGTAGAGAAACTACACTCGGTAAATCAGCAGCACCCGTACATGAATATGGAGTGAATACAGATTTTAAATGCTCAGAAAATAAGTTACCTTTCTCACTATCACTTCTTGCCCAGCCTCCGTTCGCAGTACGCAATGGTGATTTAAGATCAACGGGTCGTTTAAGATTTCTAGTAGCGCGCCATAAAGAGTAATTAGATGCGGACGTTAGATCAAGACCTTCTAAATACTTTTCCAGTAGTGCAGTTTTTCCGACGACAGCAGCTCTTTGAGTCGTTTAGTACATTCTTTAAGTCTGATTTTATTTAGGAGTGATCTGTGTTGTTGCCATTCTCTTCTAGCTCTCCTTTTTTTCACATACAAGACGTTCAATTTCCGTAGAATAAATTCTGTTAAGGCCGGTATGCGGATAGGAGGTAGTGGCGTGTTCAGCAGCCTGTTTAATATTTTCGTTAAGACTGGTAATGTTAAATTCAATATCATCGCATGATCTAAGCTGAATGTTTTCTACGCAGTGAATGCCAGCCAGTTGATTCCATTAATCATCTTCACATATGAGTTAGTTAAATCACTCCTTAGTGGGTTGAAAATTGTAACTATTGTTGGAGAGTGATCGCAGGACAGATCGTTTAATTTAAAATTAAATTTAAGTTTTTACCCGACTGCGCAACGCAGTGAAGGGTATTGAGTTTATCAGTCTATGTATGTATGTATGTATGCATGTTTGTATGTATGTGTGTTCTTTTGCGGCACTATATAAATCGAACGCTTGGACCGATTCTTACGTCAATAGATTTGTCTTAATTCCGGGAGTGTCACTAAAGACATGTCAGTTGTCAAAATTCAATATGGCGGCCAACAAACGCCATTTTGCAAATACGAAAGCAAATAAAAAGATGGCGAACTATATCAAAATGGGTATCATTCGACAGGTATTTAAAAAAATCATCTTTAGGTTTCTCTTATGACTTTTCATTTCGAATGATCATTTAGGATATTTAACGCTTCAAAGTTGGTCGCAGTCGGGTTTTTTTTTATATATACTTGTTATTAAGATCATTACAAAAGTTTCATGGTTACATGATTATATGGAAACATCTATATAGATCTTAAAGTACTTGAAGCGGCACTATATAAACCGAACGTTTGGACCGATTTAGATTATTCTTACGTCAATAGATTTGTGTTAATTTAGTGTCACTAAAGATATGTCAGTTGTCAAAATTCAATATGGCCGCCAACAGACACCATTTTGTAAATACGAAAGAATAAAAAGTCGGCGAACTATATCAAAATTGATATCATTCGACAGGCATTTTAAAATCATATTTAGGTTTCTCTTATGATTTTTTATTTTGAAGGACCATTTAGGAAGTTTAACTGTTCAAATTTTGGTAGCAGTCGGTTTTTTTTTTTTTTTTTTTTTTTTTTTTTATAAATACTTGTTATAAAGAGCATTAGAAAAGTTTCATGGTTTCATGATTATATGGAAACATCTAAAGGGTGTCCCAACAAGAACGCAAGATTTAAATTTTAAATAAAACACAGATATTTAAAAAAAATCGTAAAACTTTATTATATCGTAAAGTAGACAAAATGAGGTTATGTGTGGAACAACAAATCGGGCAGATGGCCGCCGCGGCTTTGCTGCCACACACGCGATCTTTTAATTAAATTTTCAATGGCCATTTTGCATAAATTCTGCGGTATTTCATTAATGCAGCGTCCAATTCCCTCTTTTAAGGCTTGAGTCGTCGTCGGCTTATTCGCGTAAACCATCGACTTCAAAAAACCCCAAAGAAAAAAGTCTAATTGTGTTAAATCGCCCAATCTAGGCGGCCAATTCTGGTCTCCAAAACGCGAAATAACACGATCGGGAAATGACTGATGTAGCAATTGAATTGTTTCTCTGGCTGTATGACATGTGGCGCCGTCTTGTTGAAACCACATGGCCTCCACATTCATTTCTTCAATTCTAGGCACGAAAAAACTGGTTATCATTTCACGATACCGAACACCATTGAATGTTTGCGCTTGACCTTCGTTTGAGCGACATCATCACGTACAGCTGCGACATTTATCGGTCGATCGACCTGGTCGAAGGCGCGTTGTTGTCTTTACATCACTAACAGACCCAGCTTCGGCAAATTTATCCATTAATGTCCTTACAGTTGACTCTTTTACAGCATTATTGTGACCCCAAATTGATCGCTAATTTGCGAACTGTAGCCGCAAAACTTTCACCATTTTGGTAAAACAATTTCACAATGAGTATGCGTTGTTCATTCGTGTAGCGCTCCATTTTTACTAACCTCGTACTTTCTACTAGCAAACAATAACAATTGTTCAAATGTCAAACAATGACACTTCGAATGGCGCCAAATTTAAATCTTGCGTTCTTGTTGGGACACCCTTTATATACATAGATCTTAAAGTACTTTTATATTGTAAAATACCAATAGTATTGAAACGTAATCAAGCGTAACGGCAAAGAAAAAAAAAACATCTCAACAAATCTAACCAATGACAACAAAAATTGCAACAACCAACGAAGTTAGTTAAATTAACCAATGTAAAGGGGTTAAATAAGCAATTATAACATTTAAAATTTCTAGGTAAAGGAATGCTCATAATCAATTCCTAAAACAATCATTGTGGTATAGCATAGTAGTAGCAGCATACCTTTACCTATTATCCCCATAATTGTATTTAGTATACCATTGCCACCCAATCTATTCCAATAAAAATAAATCGCGCACAAATTTGTTTAAATTAAGGTGTTGTTTCTACATTGCAAACAGTCGATGTGCAAAGAAGATCTATATTATTTATTTATTAATACAGTAAAATCTCTCATAGGCGAGTGTTCACCGTCGTGGTATTTTTATCCGGTTATTATTAGAGACGTCCGCTTATGAGAGTGGTACACCTTCTTTTATTTTAATTTTGTTTCCACAAAACTTGTCCGGTTATTACAGGTGTCCGTTAGCACAGGTTTTACTGTTGATTGAAGCCAAATTGCGTGTGGTAATTTTTAAGGAACAAATAACACCAAAGTTAATTATAAATATTCTGACAAACATTAGCAGGACGGAACAACTAGCTATTTCGCAGGTTACAAAACTGTCATCATCAGCATTCTTTATGTTTGTTCCATATTTCTACTTCATATACTCAGATCAGATCAGATCAGATCAGATCAGACAAAACACAAAGAATGCTGGTGATGAAAGTGTTGCGTCCTTTGAAAACAACTAGCCTAATAAAATTATAAATATAGAAAGAAAATAAGTTTGCGCAATCGTTGTAATTGGTTTAAATAGAGTTTAATTTTTCCGTAAGATCATCTTTAAAGCGAAAATCAAATTTTTCGTTTTTCGACACAATAGGTCCCTTTTCTCGGAGAATGTCACATATAGGGAAAAGAGCAGACTCACTGGGACTTCCAAGAGCGATTATTTATGAAATTTTAAAAAAGCATCTGAAGTTCAATCTTTTTAAAATTCAAATCGTTCGAGAACTGAAAGAAAGTGACATTGATTTACGCAAAAATTTTTGGGAAACGATGTTGGAGCGTTTTCGCACTGTAAATCCCATTTTTTTGGAGCGAATAGGCTCGTTTTCACTTAAACGGCCACGTCAACAAGCAACACTATCGTTACTGCTCTCCAGGAACCCGCAACCCTCGATTGAAACATCAAAAACCATTACATTGCCCCAGGGTAACTGTTTGGTCTGCCTTATCCCTGCATGAGATAATTGGACCATTTTTTTTTCTTGGAAAATTCTCGAGGCCAGGCGACGAATGTGAACGGTGAGAATTATTGGCGTATGATTACGAATTTTTTTTTTTGCCAAACCTGCAAACTCATCCATCGTACTCTTCACACAGGTAGTTTCAACAGAATGGGGCGACTGCACGCATAGCCAGAGCTTCGATGGATATGCTTCGGGAAAAGTTCCACAAAAACTGATCAGTCACTTTGGGGACATCCCATGGCCACCGAGGTCACCCGATCTACTAACTCCCATGGTTTTATTTTTATGGGGCTACCTTAAAGAGAGGGTTTATAATAACAATCTCCAATCTCTTGTTGCTTTTAAGGAAAATATTCGCCGAGAAATCAGCTAAATTGAACCAAGTTTATTGCAGCGTGTGGCGCAGTGCAGAAGGATCCGTTTTGAACAGTGTCTTCAACTCGAAGGAAGACATTTGGATGACATGCTCTTTAAAAAATAAAATCCGCATTTCCATACAATCGTTCAATGCTCTTAATAAAACTTTGTGTCAATTATTACGTTTTTTATTTATGTTTTAAAATATAAATCTGCCATAAAATTCTCAAAAATCGCACCTTAGCGAAGGCATATACCCGAGCCTCCAAGAGAGTATAACAATATTTCTTTTGATTTATCACATAGTATAAGCCGTATGTTGTGTATTCCGCTAGTGAAATTACATCGCTCGGAAATGCCATAGCATTGTTGTTATAAATACATGTTTCCAACAACAACTCTATGGCATTTCCTCGCGTTTTAATTTCACATATAGACAGAAACGAATGATTTGTTTTTAATGCCATGTTTTAAAACTGACATTTAGCAAATTATAAAGCATTGAAGAAATTCTTATCGTTATTTTAATTTAACCTTTATTACTACTTTTGTTATTTGTTAATAACAAATTTATTCATTCTTTTTCAGGTTGTACGTGCCGCCAGCCCTGCATTGTTACGTGTCATTGCGTTGGGTGCATTTTTCATTTATTGCACGGTGAGTTTTAAATTTATTTATTAAGAAAAAACAGGAAGATTTATGATCAAAAGTACACATAATATTGAAGAAAAGAGAATAAACAAAAAATAATTTAATTAATTACCTTTAATAGAAATGCCTTTAATTGAAAAAATAATTAATGAAATTTTACTACGTGTAAATATTTATAAATAATAAATTTTTTCATTAAAAAACGCATTACGTGCTATTTTTTAACTTAAATGTGTCACCCCAACTAAAAGAGCGAACCATGGCATTTGAGACAAAAATTTATGACAATATATATGTCTTGCCAGCTGGTGATTCAAATACAAAATAATTAGACTTGGGTAGAACTCATTCACTCTTTCATTTTTGCCACAAACCAGTAATTTAAATTACATGGGTTCGATCACTGGTTTGTGGAAAAAATTAAAGAGTGAATGAGTTCGACCCAAGTCTAAAAATAATATATACAAAAATATATTTATAAGAGGACTTTAGTTTTCAAAAACCATAGACATTTGTAGGGTGATCTATTGTACACTACCTGCCACATGAATAGGACCTCCTAACACAATTTTTACAAAAGGTTGCAGCTTCTACAACAAATATGTTACGGATTTAATTTTTATTTCCATTTAAAGGTAATTTAGTTGTTATTGAACAATATAAAAATTTGGTACAATTCTATGGCAATAAGGAAAAAGTGCTTAAGTCATATTTTACTGTTTTGCAGGAGAGCACTTATAAGCGTTCAAGTCGATTTTCAGAGCTTTTTTCTTTTACAGTTAAATTGGGAAATTCTCTGTTTAACTTTATTTTTTCAAGCAAACGTCGTTCTACACACTATAAGTAAGACGTTTAAGTTGAAATATACCAAAGTGTAACCTGAGGCCCTATGCTCCTTGTAGGAACAACGGGAACCTATATCCCAGTCAGCATTTTATGAAATTAATGATCATATGCGAGTCTTTTTCGACTCCTTCGCACGATTAAAATAAGCATTTCTGCGCTCGTTTTCGAGTCGAAAATGACTGTTCATTCGGGAGAAAATGGTACCCTAGCCGCGACTCTTCTAAAGGAGTCTTTTATGATTCGCGCTTCTGATCAACTTCGACTCATTTTCGAGATAGTTTGTGGTAATTCTTACAAGCAGTTTCGAATCTTCTTCGAGTCATTTTTCAGTCATATTACTGGTCATTTACGAGTCTTTTTCGAATCATATTATACGCGTATTTTTAATTGAATACAAGCATTTATTATTGTTTTGTTTTTAATTTAATTTACAAATAACATATAACAAAAACAAATAAAAAATTATAAAATTCAATTTGTAATTCAAAAATTGTTATTCAATATTATAAATTAAAATGGCATGTCAAGTTACATATGCTACTTAGGAATTGTCTTAGCTCCTCATTTTCTTGAAGTTCTGCTTGTTTGCCCTGATTCAATACTTCGAAAATGTTCTTGGCATTCCACTTTTTGCATTTGAAAATATAATAGTTTTTCGGCTTCTTTTTTTGCCAATCTTTTAATTTTTTTTAGCTGACATTACCGTTTTTTGTTTCAAATTTTTATATGAATTCACTCACAAATGTAATATGTACACTTTATATTTTTTTATTTTACTGCACGAACTTACTGTTTGTTTTTGTTTTTTTTTTTTAATCACTTTCTAAGTATTTCTAGGAATCATTTTCGAGTCTTATTTTAAGCGCAGAAATGATGAATCAGTTTTTGATCATCTAAGGTACTCGAAAAAGACTCAGTTTGGTGAAACAATCTTCTTCTTCTGATATTATTCCATATCAGATTTGAAATCTAAAAAAGATGAGTCGCAAGTCTTAGTGGTATAACTTTCTGAAAAATCACACAAATTTATTTAGATTTTGATCAGGAGTACCTTCAAATATGCAGATTACGGAGGTACCATTAACTCAAAATCAGCTTATCTCGATTTAAGCACTTTTTTCTTTTTGCCACAGAATTATTACCCTGATTTTGTTTTTTTTTTTTAATTGTAAATTCTAAAGTAAAAAACTGCCTTCAAAATTTTGCGTCACATGAACAAGACCGAACGAAATGGTGGACCAAACTACTTTTATGTCTTAAATAAGCCCCTTTTTGATAGTCTACTGATAACCAGAAGTATACTCTTTACGGGCAAGCTATCCCCAAACATTTTCAATGATGTTAATGTCCGCCGCTTCCTGTAACACTTCATCACAGCAATTGGCGTTCATGGTTAGGGTTGCCAGTCGTACTGATTTTGCCAGTACATGTACTGATTTTTGTTTAAAGTACTGATTTATGCATAACTAGCAAATCAGTACGCAAATGTACTGATCTTTTCATGTATGTACTGTTTTTGTACTGTTTTTATATATTAATTATGATCAATGTATAAGAAAGCCTGTCATAGTGTTTATTTATTTTCTTTGAATCACCAGTGATCTTTACTTTACCTTCGCTTTAAGGCGAATTTATTTTCAAAGTGGCATCCATATAATGCTCAAGCAAATTCTGCCAAAACTGTCAGAGATCATATAAATTTTAGTTTAAGTTAATGTTTAACGAAGAAATTATATTGGCTTTTGGGACATAAGTCCGTCTTAAACCTTCGTAACAAAATACCAATTTATAAGGCTATTTTAAAACCAGTATGGACATATGGAATTCAGTTATGGGGGACAACAAGTAACTCAAACTTGGAAATATTGCAAAGATACCAATCTAAAACTTTGAGACTTATAGTTAATGCTCCTTAGTTTATTACCAATAAAAAAATACATAAAGATTTAGATATACAATTTGTCATTGATGAAATAAGAAAATTCAGCACAAGTTATCTCGAAAGACTGAGTAATCATTCGAATATCCTAGCTATATCTTTATTAGATGAAACAGAAGAGGTTAAAAGATTAACTGCCTGTTCCAGGATGTCACTCATTTTCGTTCGCAAGCCTTTTAAACGACAACAGCTGTTTTGCGTTCCACTAAAAGCCTTTAGCACGACAAGTCGAAAGAAAATCAAAGCGAACGATAACGTAAGCATTTCAATACAAATATGAGCCCCAATAAAATTTTTTCAGTCATTTGTACGAACTCAAATGCCAAAAGAAGGCACTTGTATTTTTATTGTCGACTGAGACAAAATACAACAAATTATTTTTATTTACATGAATAAAATATTTTGCTTTGCCAATGAGCAAATATAATACCGGCTTCGCTGGCAATGGGTTCATTGCTTAACCCGTCGTTGGCAATCTCCTCACGTCTGAGCTTGTAAGTAAGCGGTTTTGCGTCCTTGGCTGGTCTTTGTGATACTCTTCTCTCGGTATGTATGTATGTGTGTTCGACAACAGCTTCAATAAGTAAATATTTTCTGCCTACCACCACTTCCGCTAGTTATAGTGAAGGTTGGTTAGAAACTATCGGTCTTATGTGTAAGAAAAAACGGTTAAGAAGTTAATAGTGGGACTGGGACTTAATAGTGGGCTAAAACTACATTATGCGCCGATTTTTATTGTCAAAATGTATGAAGGAACTCCTTAGCACCTATTTCAATGTCGTCACTTACTTTATGCCAGTTTTTTCTTGTACATAAAAATGTATTTATTCATATAATCAGTTGTTCTACATATACAGAGGAGAGAGAGAAAATTATTGCACCCGTACAAAGGCCGACAAGTTAGAACACTTTTTCTGGGTCTGTTGGTATTTTAAAGATAATGACAATCACCCAAATGACAATGAATAATGACCTAAATAAATGGGCTATTGGTCATTTTTCCTTTTGGGTGATTGTTCACAAAATTTTGCATAGCTTGTGGTTTTTTATGTCTTTATTTATCATAAATAAAAACCCTTGAGTAATTATGTATGTACACTTTTTATCATTTCCAAAAATTGTTTTGTCAAGTTTATTTTAATTTATTTTTGGGTGCCACTTGCTGCAGGTTAAATTAGAACAGATTTTAATTTTTTAAAGCACAATTTACACATTTGAAGGATTTTTTATTCCCAGCTGTCGATGAATGTGTGAAATTGTGGATGTGGCAATATAGATATTTGACAACGGGTATACGGCTTACGTTAGAAACGTAAAGCCAACCGAACGATAAGTCGAAAGATAGTGGAACACTTTTATAGAAGAAAATGAGTGACTTACTTTCGTTCTCTTAAGTTTTCTTTCGACATCGTGGGGGAGGCAGTAAAACGTTTACATGTTCTTGATCTCCCATATAGGAAATAATATAAAAATAAAATTAAAAATTTTGTATATATGTAAATCAATATTATTAAGAAAATCAACAATAATGTAAATATACTCAAAAATATGTACATACATATATTTAATATTACATGTACTAACAGTTTTTAAGCTTTCTATAAGCTTATTAACGCATGCTAGGTTTTAATGTTATGTTAAATTTTATATTACGCCATTGTGTGTACATTGTGTACGCATTGCAATTAAAATAAATTCAGTAAAGTGCGACTTTGACTCGAATGTGCGGTTTTAATAATTTTTTTTTGATTTAGCTTTCTTCCTTTTTTAAGTTTTTTCAGTTTAAACGATTTTTTTCAGTTTTGTCGCTTTTTTTCTCGTTTGGCTTTTTTTTCTTTTTGGTTTTTTTTTAATTTTCGCAATTTTTTTCATTTTGGCGATTTTTTCATTTTGGCGATTTTTTTGTTTAAGCATTTTTTCCATTTTGGCAATTTTTCCGGTATTTCGCGATTTATTTTAGTCCTACAGATTTTTTTTAATTGGTGCTTTTTTCGTCTTGGCGATTTTTTTTTTGTTTTTGGCGATTTTTTTATATTTGGCGATTTTATATTTTTTTTGATTTTTTAGTTTTACCGTTTTTGAAAATTTCAAGAGTTTTTCCAAGATACAGCAAGTTGTCAAAATTACAAAGTCAAAATTGCATTAACTGATGGAACACCCATTGATTTAAATTTTTTAAATTTAGTGTTAATTGTTGTAGTCTGTATAAAAATACACTAACTTTTAAAATTTCAAGTGTATATGTATATGTACATACAACTGTATGTATATCACAGGGGATTTTTAAATTTTTCGTTGTTCGTTTTGGAACACCCTTTAGTTTTGACTCTCATGTATTTGTTGTTGTAGTGGCCAAATGTCTACAAATTGTGCCCAAATTTAAAGTCCGTAGCTCTTACGGTTCATTTTCACCTTTGGTGTACGGAAATATACAGAAAAATAACCGGCGGCGGCGCACCGTCGGCTTCGAGCCGGTCGACTTGTTTCTCTGCTTGGTATTGCTTCTTTCAAACACTAATACACTCATACATAGCTCACACCGATTTGACAATGCAAAGAAATCTCACAAAGAAATATCAGCAAAGAAATCAAAGTCAAAAGATTTTTACCCTCTAGCGTATAGATGTTTACACATCAAAAATCAAATTTTTTTTCCGACAAAATATGCTAACTAAGAAAATATTTGTTTTTTGATCGACTAAAATATGCTATCTCATAAAAATATGCACAAGCCAGTGCAAAATAAAATATTTTTTGCAACCCATAAATTAGTAAGTATATTTAAACCATATTATGAAAGGCACATCATTTATTTTTACAATATTGAGCGAATTAACTAATTTTTTCCCTCTACTGAAAAGTTAGCTTTTTTGAGTTGACGTGTTTTGAATATAGGCTCTCGATATAGCAAAATTTGTTTTATAAATCTCTGTCAATTATAAAATTAAATTAAAATAAAATAATTCTGAGCCTTGAGGTTCCTTAAGGTGTTCCTGCCATTCTGTGTAACATTTTTGGGGTTTCTTATTTATCTACTTGGTATCTCACCTATTCCTAATTATGCACCAATTGTAACCTCTGTGTATGGCGGTGGAGCCGCCCACTTTTTCCTTATTCCAGATTTCTCTACAGCCGGTGCTTGGGATTTATGCTAAGTTTCGCAGGAAGCGATTAATGAGAAATTCATAAATTGTAGCTTAAAGTCTGCTAAGCCGAAGTAAATACATGAAGCAGAAGGTCAAGATTTTTTTGACATAGTCCCTGTTACTTTTAAAAATGGAAAACTATAACCCTGTAATGTAAGGTTCCAATAAAATCACTTGAGCTAAACTTTTTTGTTTTAATTCTAAGTTTTAAGGGAGTGGAGACGCTTTTCTGGTATCAACTTCTGGGTTAAAAGATTTTTCTGCTTCTTAACTAACTAAGATCTTCTTGTATATCAAATTTTAGATCTCTGGCTCAAGCAGTAACTTTTAATTTATAATGTCACGCCCAGCCAATTTATTAAATCAACATTTTGTGGTGGCCAGTGCTTATCATCGCTCATCTAAAATTTCGTAAGAAGCAGCTGATAAAAAAATACATAAATAATAGATTTAAATTCGATAGGCCAAATTGCATGAAACAGAAAGTTTAATTGTTATGGGCGTATTCACGCCCATTTTTAAGAACAAACAAAAAAAAAAGAAGAGAAGTGTCTTTAGACACCCAGTTAAAGCTATGTTGCTTAGCTACATATACGTAGGTAAAAAAAGCTTACGGCCTGGCCCACGATGTCGACAAGAAATTATCTGTCGCTTAGTTATATTGAAAACAACAACAAAATAAGAAAATTTGTTTTTGTTTTTAATATAAGTAAGCGATAGATAGATAGTTTCTTGTCGACATCGTGGGCCAGGCCGTTAATGTGTTATTAATAATAATGCAATAAAATTATATTCGACCGATTTCAAATAAATTTTTCGTTTTCAATAAATTAATAATGGTTCAGCAGACGTGTTTAAGACCATACAAGATAATTTTCTTTCAGATATGTTATTTGAGAATCTATATAAAAAAAAAAATCTTAAAAAAACATATCTATTGTCGGAGTTAGTTTTCTAAAATCTTGCGATTTAAAATCTATTCGGTTTACAGAACAGGGCCGATTATATGATGATGTAAAATTTGCCGCAAATATTTCAAAACGTTTCCATTTATTTCCCATTATTTTCTTTTCTACGGCGTGCGATTAAATTCATGTATTGTTTGTGGCCGGCGGCGGCTGTTAGCCGGCTTACAGCCGATCGGCTGTGTTCTCCGGCTTGTGTTCATTTGCAAAAACAATATAAAAACAAATTGAGCAAATTGCTTTTGTTTCACTCTCTTCAAAGAACGAAACAAAAAAAAAATAAAAAAATGTTCTGTTTATTTTCGTACTCTGGCTTTAAGTACAAAGAAATCAAAACAAAAATAAATTTATAACTGTAATAGTGTCGATTATTTTTGTTACAAAAATCACGTCTTAACTCCTGTATCGCGCAATATATAGCATAGCTATAAAAATGATTACTTTTTATAAGTGCAATGTTTTAATAAAATTGCTGGAGATAAACGATTTAATTTTAATTTTCAGTTCTGAGTTTAGGGTCGCAATCCCTCAGAATATTGATGAGTTAGTAAGTCAATGAGTATTTCTTAAAAAATTCACTTTCTTCTGCTCTTTCATAACTCAAGAAACCTTTATTATAAAACTTTTAAATTTAGCATATTAGGTTGCTTTGATGGGATGTCCTCTTTTTTTAAGCTTCTTACCATGGATGGATTTTAAATGCCAAAATCCTACAAGTTTCCTGTTGTTTAAACAATTAAAATCAGGAGAATATGCAGTAAATTTTTATATACATATATACAAAAACACTTAATCTTTTCTAAAGGTACGGTCACACTTGTCAAATATTTGCCCAAAAAAGCGTAACCAACAAATACTAATGAAAAAAGTTTTGATCCAGATACTTGTTTATCATATTAAACAGTTTCGAACACAACTAATGGACAATTTCATAAAACCCAAAAATATTGGCTACTCTTTAACTTTACAAACTTTTGTCTGAATTGAAAGATTTTTCATTAGCATTTAGTGGCATATGTTTGACAAGTGTGACCGTAGCTTAACTCTTCTTGGCATTTACTTTCACCTTTCCTCTCTTCAAATTAGTTTGTCTGAGTAGTTTGTTTAAGAGCTCATAAAGTTTTTGTAATGTAATATAACTTATAAAGTTTTTATTATTGTTTTCTGTGCTGTTTGCAGAAAAAAACAAAGACTGCAAATTAAATAAACTTGCACTGTTTGCTATACTGATAATAAATAACTATTGAACAAATACATAAATGTTTACTTTTATCCTGTCTTTAGTTTTCTATATCTTTCATGCATTCAATATTAAATATTTCCTGTTGTTTTCCCATCTTTATCTTCCATAATAGTGCTTATAAATAGATAAATCTTTATTTAAAAACTTTTAAGCCAAATAACGATTACTGCTACTGTTTAGAAATAAAAAAGGGAACATTTAGCCTGTTGGAAATATATTGAGAAATATAGTACAAGGTTATAGCTTTTCGTTAAGTCTTTAATGTTTTAAATTATATGATGGAAAGTCAGCTGACTCAAATAAGTTTAATGTATTTTAAGAAAATCAGTCTTCGCCTTATTTTTACAGTGAGAAGAAGCTTTTCGGTGGGTTTTGATCCGGCTGTTTTATTTAAATAATATAAATGTACTTCTTTTTTGTATTTATATAAAATCATTCGTCCTGCTTATAGCTTCCTCAAAACTTTATTGCTCTGAATCGTAAACTGATGAAGCTTAAAATATAAGAAATCCCAACCTGGGTAGGCTTTTCTGTGAAGTTTCCATCGGAGATATGAACCGCTCACTTCCGGTTAAGCTAGAGAGCTGGAATTTGGTAGCAGCAAGTCTAAGTAAGCAATCCTCCAGAAAAGTTTAAAGCCCCTAATTGTTTACCAAGTAGGCAGGGAAATGCTTATTAAAAGTCATAGCTCATAACTGGTTTTAGATGTTTTGATAGATGTGTTCTATATTAACGTGAGCACATGTCTTTACGACCTTATCTCACGGTGGTCTAAACACCGGGTGTAGGTAAGACGCCAACCATAGCTCTCATGCAACCTTAAGAATGAACTATGTCCCCACTCCACAAGGCCCATAGGTTGCAATCTTCGATCATAGTAGTTATCCCTGTACTATATCTGCACTTTGCTGAAGTACTTTGAGCTATCTAAAGTCTGCTGCTATGTCCGTGCTCATAGCGGTTTCTGTTGTATGGCAACAGCACCTAGCAGCACCTGGTCTGGCTGACCGCATCACACCAACCACTAGCATTGGTCTGACACTAGAAAGCCAAGACTATTTGGTGGCAACCAACAGCCAGCACGTACGATTCTTCAAGTTCTTACGCCGCAAGTGCAATTGCTTACACTCACAGCGAGGTCTCCAAGAGAATACCTCGCCATTTCCGGCACAGCTCAACCACTCATTAGAGCTTGGATGCATGCATGTGCCGCCAAATATCCAGTGCCTACTCCACACAGCTCAAGATAATCCCTTTAACCCCGTGAGGTAGGATGAAATCGAACTTTTAGCAAAGGATCCTGACGATCGCTACATGCACCCAAACTCCTAGAGCAGCCTTACTGTCGGGCAACCCGCGCCCGTGGTACCAGAGACAAGCATCTGGTGATACGTTGAAGATCCACCACAAGGGCTTCACTTCTGTCGTCTTTTGAAGTCAGGGAAGTTCCAGGTGACGCGCACCTGGTTGACTTAAACAGACCTGTTTTCTTTGCTCTGTTGCCAGAGATCGGGTAGTAATACATAAGTTGTACGGGTAATGTACTAAAGGTACGCCAACAGAAAAAGCCACATTACCCCAGCTGAGGCCCCGCGATAGCTAGTACCCGTAGTCAGATGTTGTTGACAGATTGTGTTACAGGTTTATGTCAGCACTTGCCGTTACGAATTAATCTCATGGTAGCCGTAACGCAGGCTGAAATTGAGCATCCACCAGCCCTGAGAAAGCACCATACGACTTGCAAAGGCCACATAGATAGTAATCCTTGAACATAGTTATCGCTGACTACATAATCTCAAAATGCCTTCAATTTTTATGCCATTACATTTCTTCTTCCAAAGATTTCACAATCAAGGGATGTGTAAACTTTTCTGTGGAGAAACTAGAAACACCTGTGTCATCCTTGCGCAAGGGCCACGCTAATACTACCTGTTTTCCAATTTTAGTGTATGTTCTCTGCTAAAGCAAGACAAGACTTTGCTGACTATCAGCAAGGACCTTGCCGATGTGCTAGATCTACTAAATCTCTCACTATTTAAACTGAGGTAATAGCAGCATATATTAAATGTCACGTAGAATAATGTGTGACTAACCACGTAAGACCAGGCAGTATCATTAAATTAACATTGGATATCCAAGACCATACTCCCACCACCTGATGGCAACCAAAACCACTACGAAATCTTCTTCGTGAACACCATGCTGTGAGTAACTGCACGTTACGTGTCTTTTAATAGAAAACTTCACCAATAAACGGACACAGCGCCACTACTCTCTCATATATATCACAAACACCTTGATGAGCATGATCTTAATAACACCGTAGCGATATCCGAAGTACAAGGTCGGTTTCCTGTCAATGGATATTGCTGACAAATCATCATCTATTATGCCCCTACAACAGATCAACTGTTGCGTCAATGGTGTCCATAATGCCTGTATTTTTTTTTTAAAGAAGTAACACTATTTCTAGGTGTTACCTTCTTTAGAGAAGGGATAGGAAGAGATAGAGTAAAGCTTCATTATTTTTCAACCCAGCTTTTTCGCACATTTTTAATAATGCAGTGTTGCAGCGCCTCTGGTGTTAAATGAAGCGTATTAAATTTTTCGAAGCTGTGTTAAGTGTCCATTTCATTGGTTATTTTACTTCGCCGATGATTCTGCTACACAACGAAGGATGGCGCTCTAATGTTGCATTAGGATTAGTATCTGCTGAAGCTGGCATAGTTCAGTGACCAGTGACTATGCCTTCATCACTTGAACTTTCCAACAACAACTGACAAAAAGGGACACTAACGCGCATTAAAAATATGAGTGGTGTTGTTATTTTAATGACTTTTGGCTCGAACCCAGGACCTTCAGTTTTTGTAGTCAACGTGCTAAATACTTGAGCCAGCGCCATCTCGAAGTTCCACTCCGAAAGGCCTCTATCGTCTCAGAGCAGTTTTAGGTTACGCTTCACCTGCAATGGTAACATAGCAAGCTACTTGTTTTAAATAAATATATGCAGATCCATTCCTCTGTTATTCCAGGGATTAGGTCGGATATTTTCACCAAAAGCAATTCTTTTGACACTCTGTACATACATTACACTTATTAAATGCTATAATTTTGCGTTTTAAAAAACTGGGCCCAGCTGTTGTACAAAGTGTCCAAAGCATTGCTTTTGGCGAAAACATCTTCTCGCAGGGGTATCTCTATTGGATAACTGATGAGACAGTCCCACGGACCCAGCTGTTCAGCAATTTTGTACAGATATATTTTTTTAAAAGAGAAGTAACACTCAGGCAATGAATGCCTACTACTATTACTAGGTGTTACCTTCTTTAGGAAAGGGATAGTGATAGAGAAGACAGGCGGTGACGGAAGAGACAGAGAAAAGCTACATTCTTTTACAACTCTGCTTTTTGCACGCTTTTTTTATTAATGCAGTGTTGCAGCGCCTCTGGTGCTATACAACAAAGGAGGGCGCTCTGATGTTGCATTAGGATTAGTGTCTGCTGAAGTCGTCAGTATAGTTCAGTGACCAGTGATTATGACCTCATCACTTGAACTTTCCTACAACAACTGATACAAAGGAACACTAATGCGCATCAGAAAAATTAGTGGTGTTGTTATTTTAATCTCCTGTTGGATGCAGGGTATGAACCCAGTACCTTCGGTTTTGTAGTCAACGTGCTAACTACTACAGACAACGCCACCCCCTCTTAGTTCACTTTGGGAAACGCCGAAATGGTTCGTTTGGCTTTCGGTGGTACGAGCCATGATGTACATGGTCTAGCAGGTTCTCGAACCAATTGATGGAAACCATTCCATCTTCAGTGTTTTCCTGCACGCCTTGGTTTACGGTCAATCCAATACTTCTTAACCTTACGAGATTTTTTGTTGCAAGAGGCGTTTTATGACCACAGTTCAGATTTGGGAATATCGACATGTGTACAGCTGTTTTCTCCTACAGCATAAATATTCCACATATTCTGTAACTTTTTGTCGACATCACGTCAACAAAATAACTTAAATTTGACGCTTGCCCACCCGTTGTTGCAAATAATTGTTTGCTATTAGCAGTCTCGTGCTATTTTCTAGACTTTTAAGGAATAGAAATTAACTGGCAATAGTATACAAAAGATCTCGAGATCAAGTAAATTTTTTTTAAATATTATATTGACCTGACTTGAAAATACATCTCCTGAATAAGAGAGTTTGTATATGTATTAAATTGGTTACATTAGATCCTGCGACAAATATACCAACTGGGTTTGAAAAATATTTCTTCAGTGGTCGGTGGCTAATCTCAAATGCGTGATACCACACCACTGCCTTTCTTTCACATTTTTTTTATTATATTTCGATAGAGTTTATTATAGAAAACACTGTATTTTATCTACTACATCTTGCTTTCATTTCACATTAAAACGCAAACATTCCGTATAAATCGCAATAAATCAACTTTAATTGACTTGAAATTGATTTAAATGATCCGTAATAGTTATCTATTGCACGTTACATACAAATGTTTTTCGTTAAGATGTGCAGCCGGAATATGAAAATATTTATTGCTTGTTTTTCCAAAAATGGCCAATATTTTATAGAAACAAGTTTAGCTATAGATGATAAATAAATAAAGTCTGTTTATTATCAAAAGCGTTTTAGTGTTTTGCTGCTTAATATTTATCTGTTTGAGTTATAAGAGAGGCACCTTGTATATTGAGTGGTTATTTTTTTTCAACATTTAGGAACTTAAATGTCAATAAGTAATAAATAATCAAGCACTCAGATAGATAAAAAAAAATAGAATTCCTGGAAGCAAGACAAAGAAGTGGTAGCAAATTATATGTATGATTGTGGATATCAAACACGCTACAGGACTACGAGCAACGAGTGAACAATAATAGCGAGTAATAAATGCGAGTAACGAAAGGAGACATATTTTAGTGAAAAGAGTTCAATTGATGTTTTAAGTTTGTGCAAGATGGAAAATTACAATTGTTTTTCTTGTCTTGTTGTAAACTAAAAAAGCATGAATTTCAATACTCCTCAAAAATACCGTATAATTTTCTAATAATAATGGCTTAAGTCGACTTAAGCTAAATTTTAAATGATGCACTACTGAAATACATGAAATGAAATAGAAGTACTCTTCGATGAAGTTTCAATCTGTTTGGGTTATTTCTAATTAAATTAAGGAAAAACATTTTTTGAATTCAAAATTCCTGAAATTCCACTAAGAGTGTTTAATATTGATAACTAAGGCTCAGTAACCATTTTGGTCGGGTAGTGGTTACACCATTAGTAATCTATTTTACAAACACATGTAAATCTTAACAGTGCACACCTAAAATAATTTTAATTGTTTTCTTGGGGAAGAATTTGAATTTTAAATTTTGGCGCATTCTCTCGCAATTGACTGGATAAACACTACTGTATTCAGTCACTAGTCTGACGAAATATGAAACACTACGAGATACGTTTAGGATTCGTCGAGCCCAGACAAGCCGACAAATTTTGTTGCGACGGCAAAGAAATTGCATATCAATCGGCAGTCCTTACAGAGAGAGTTGTTCAGTAGACTTGAGTCCGACAGTTCTTTTTGAACTAATTTGAGAGCGTTTGAATCAAAAGTTATTTCAAACCCAATCCAACTGAACGAACTACTTCAAAAAGAACTGTTGGACACAAGTCTATTTTTCAGCTTTACCGTAGCTACAATTTCGTTAAATAATGTTAACAAAAAATTAAGAGTCCCTGTAAGTTATTCTGAAATAAAGTGAAAAAAAGTTTTTCATTAATTTTTGCACGAAGAATTTTTGTTTAAGAGGAGTAACACTCAGGCAATGAATGCCTACTACTATTACTAGGTGTTACATTCTTTTAAGAATGGGATATTGATGGAGAAGACATTATCTTACAACTCTGCTTTTTGCATGCTTTTGTTAGTAATGCAGCAGAGTTGAAGCGCCTCTGAAGTAAATGAAGGGTATTAAATTTTTGAAAATGCATTTTACTAGCCATTTCATGGGTTATTTTACTTTGCCGATGATTCTTCTACACAACGAATGAGGGCGCTCTGATGTTACATTAGGATTAGTATCTACTGAAGTCGGTATAGTTCAGTGACCATTGACTATGCCTTCCGCACTTGAACTTTCCTACAATAACTGATACACAGGGACACTAATGCACATAAGAAAAATGCTTGATGTTGGATACCGGGCTCGTACCAAGGACCTTCGGTTTTGTAGTCAACGTGCTAACTACTTCAGCCAACGTATAAGATGTTAACAAGATTTGTTTGGTAGACTCTTAGCTACATTGTTGCCATATATAGCTTAGAGCTATCACCAAGTCTGAACTAGCTGTTGGCCAAAAACTGATGACACCATATTTTGCTCAGTCCGTGTGTTTTTCCAAAAGTTTTCATATATTGCATAGTACAATCAATGTCAAACGAACTTTAGCTGCCAGTTTTATTACTTATATTTCTTATATTTTGAAGTTTTGTGTTAATTATTTCCAACTGTCAATCAGTCACAATCATATTTTCTATAACTGAAGAATGTTGCTATACATAATACTAATCTTAATTTGAGTTACGTTGCCAGTTGCCAAATACAGAGGGAAAAATACGTTCTAAAATTGTCAACGGTGGGTACCAAATTGAGAACGAATCGTAAACATTTACCAAACTAAGAAACGAACAAATTGCACAAAAATACTATAAATTAAAAATAGAAGATATGTGTGTTAGGACAGACGGTTAAAGCTATGCTGCTTAAGGCGGTTTCAGACTATAGTACAAAAATTAATACTTTTGTGGAAAATGCAACTCTGACATGTTGAGTTGTTATTGTTTTTTGAAATTTTTTAAACAGAAATTAGATCAGGGAAGCAAAAGTATTAATACTGGTATTATAGTCTGAAACCGCCTTTATAAAGTAGGAGGTGAGATGAGGCAAACAAAAGTGACAGCAGATTGCTTGGCAATAATTGCTCGAGCAATCAGCGCAGCTGTCATTGCGCAATGGATTGACATTTATGGCAATCGCTGTCTACACGTAGGAAATTTCATCAACGCAATCAAATTTGCCAATTGCCGCTATATATATACTTCAGTTCATACTTAGTCCGCTTTTACTATTGGGAAATTGAAAGGCAGACATTTTCTTCATTCTCTTTTGAACTTACATAAACCTTTTACAATTGGGAAATTAACAGACAGACAGAAAATTTATAGTTTGTTTACTTCTTCGTGCTTGCTACTCACATTCACGTACACATAAATACACACATATGCCTTGATACACATCAAGTATACATACAACCCCTGAAAGGAGAAAAATCATGTGAAGCAACAATAATAAATTACGAAAAGTAGAAAAGAGAAACAAAAAATGTCCGGTACAAAGGTTCGTGTACTACACACTCTACCTCTTCAACCCCTCGCCAACAAACTTCGTCTGTCTGCTTTTCAATTTCTCAATTGTAAAAGGGGACTTAGCGATATCATTAATGCTCTCATGGAAAAGTCTGCTCACCCATATAAGCCTATGGCGTTGCAGCTTTAAGCAATGGCAGATAATATATTCAATAGTTTCTGCGTTCTTCTTCATCCCAGCACATCCTACAGAAATTTGGGATGCCAGTTTCCCAAATGATTATCCTTGCTCTGACCAAACATCGCCTTCCCATTCATATCCAGTAGCAATATGAAACTTCCTGAGTAAAGTGTTGGCCACATAGTCCTCGAGACTTTACAATCCTCCCTAGTTCGCCGTTAATTGTTGGTCCTGCCCTCTACCCAATTACTGAGTATCCTGTAGTAATTGCCTATTAATAATTTTAAAGATTTATCACACATTCCTTCGGACCTTTTTTATGCCAACTTATTGCATATGCAATTGCATTCCTCTCAACACTGCCGCGCTCAGAACAGAAGGTCCTGGATTCGACCCCCTTTCTGCTGGTCATTAGTGTCCCATTGTATTAAGTGATGAAGGCATAGACACTGGTCACTGAACTACTCCTGCTTCAGCTAATACTAATACTAGTAGAATATCGGAGCGCTCTTCTTCATCGGTATTGTATAGCAAAAATCATCGGCGAAGTAAAATAACCAATAAAATGTTTACTAAACACAGCTTTGAAAATTTAATACGCCTCATTGACGCAAGAGGCGCTGCAATGAGTGAAAAGTGCAGTTGTAAAAGAATGAAGCTTTCCTCTATCTCTTCCTACACCACCTGTCTTATCTATCACTATCAGGGCAACCATGAATAAAATTCCGCTTAAAATTTCTACCTTTTCCATTTAGAACTTTTTGTTTTCTCTATTAATTGCTATTACTTGGAATTGTTCCCGAAAAAAATTTCACGCTCAATTTTATTCATGATTGCCCTGTATATATTTCTTGAAGAAGGTAATACCTAGTAGTAGTAGTAGGCATTCATTGCCTGTGCTAAAAAGTCACACTTTACATACATATACACTATGTATATGAGTACTTAGGTTGTGTTAACAGGTTGCCGTAGAAAGAGAAAGTGTTCCGCCAACTTGAGTCCATTTAATTTAGATCCCTTTGTGTTATATTTACATCTGCGTGTGCGTGTGGAATTTTTATTTTAATTCAATTCATTTCATTCAAATCAACTTTCAACAATCATTTATTTATTCTGAAACATTAGTTTACAATTATATTTGCTTTTCACCACTAGCTTTTTGTTGTAATTTTTAACTCTGTTGTTTACTAACTTTTACAAGTTTAGTTAGACTTTGTTCTAATGTTTTTGTTGTTTCAATTTTATCGTTCATTAACTGTTCATTGTAATTTATAATTTCGTTTTAAATTAACTTTACAACTAGTTTACTGTAAATCCTATTAAATTTTGTTCGAACAATTTACTTATTTATGATTGAATATAAGTACGTTCACACTTGTGCAAACATTTGAAAAGAAAAGTGTAACCACTAAATATTAATGAAAAACTTTTTGATTTATACAATTGTTTGTTGATTTAAACAGTTTTATACTTACATAATAGAGAATGTCATTGAACAGCCGGATTATTGGAAACTGTTTTACTTAATAAGCAAGTTTCTGAATCAAAAGGTTTTTCAATAGTATTTAAGGCGGTTTCAGACTATAATACAAGTATTAATACTTTTGTGGAAAATGCAACTCTGACATGTTGAGTTGTTATTGTTTTTTGGAATTTTTTAAACAGAAATTAGATCAGGGAAGCATTTTCGTCAAAAGTATTAATACTTGTATTATAGTCTGAAACCGCCTTTAGTTATATAAAACCAATTTCATGTGTGAAATACCAATGAAATAAAATTATATTATATGTATATTGATGTTAAATTCTTTGGAAATATTTCAAAACGCTTAAAATTTATTTCCCATTTTATTCTTTTCTAGCGGCGTACGATTAAATTAACGTATTGTTTTTGGCCGGTGGGTGCTCTTATAAAGCTGTAAAACTATCGATAGTGGCTCCATTCGATAGTTTCGATAGTATTTTTTGATGCCATCGATACTATAGATAGTTTTTGATTCTTAGAAACACCCCTTTTACACACGGAAGGTTTACTTTGCAAAGTCTTAATTCAGGTGTGTGAAAGACAGAGTGATAAATACTAGATATCTCTTTCTGTCTTTCTCCCTGCTGAATTAAGGCTTTGCAAAGTAAAGTTTCCGTGTCTATAAGGGCTAAAACTTACCAATTGTGTATTTTTCTAATATAAAATCTTGAATTTTTTAATCATTTCATAAAGTAAAAAGAAAGTTGATTTTTTTAAGACCTAAAAGTCTTCCAATGTTTTTAATACACATATTCAACAAACATATATACACAGTTTTATTAAAAATAAATAAACGAAAAAGCAAACAAATAGATAGATGGATCAATAAAAAATAAATCAAAAAGGAATAAAATAAAAAAAAATCTTTCACCATTACTTAAACTATTGCAGTTAGCTAAAAAGTATTCGTTTAACAGAAAAAGAAGCAAACTATTTAGCGTCACCTTTTATTTAAAAGTAAAGAGCGTAGACAGTCCAGTAGTAGTCAAATTTAGCCGCCGTCAAGTTTCTTCATGTATCAAAGCCGTATAATTGTATTTTTATGCAATTTGCATCTAGTAGATAAAAGCTGACATCTTATGTTGAAGCAAATCAAAACTAATTAATTTGTTTCCACATTTATATATGTAATGATAACCATTCCCAAACCAGGCGGCGAAATTTGAATGTTGCATTTTCTATTACACAGTCGCCATCATTCCGTTTTTATTGACTTTGATTTTTTCTCTTTTAGTAGTGTTTTTGTCGATAGTACGCTATCGAAAAAAAATATCGATAGTCCACTTAAAATAAAACTATCGATACTATCGATAGTACCATCGATAGTTTTGCAGCTCTATGCTCTTAGCCGTCTAGCAGCCGATCGGCTGTGTTC
Organism: Tachina grossa; assembly: GCA_949987645.1. Taxonomy (NCBI): domain Eukaryota; kingdom Metazoa; phylum Arthropoda; class Insecta; order Diptera; family Tachinidae; genus Tachina; species Tachina grossa. The sequence goes on along the minus strand of OX465278.1, from coordinate 42,903,410 downwards.
TCTGGTTTGTGGTCATATGCCAAAACAAATTGAGCAGTTGTTCGCAAACAATTTGTGTTGTGATTTTCATACTCAGCTTTTTAGTTCAAAGAAATCAAAACAACCCTGTATCGCGCAATAAATAGCATAGCTATAAAAATTAAGTACGATTTGTTATCAAATCAAGAACGACTGTGAATAAAATAAGAACAACCAGTAACAAAATAAGAAGTGTGTTACAAAAACAATAATGGTTGGTAACAACATGATACTGAGTTGTTCTCAAAAAATTAATACCAACCGATATTAATAGAGGGTGTTTTTTATTGAGGTATATAACTTTAAGTTGGCATCACTTTTTTAACTGGCGGCCATTTTGTCAGCTGTCAAGTGATTAATATTTAGTTTGGTTTGCCATTTCATCATGAACAGGTTGACAAAAGAACAACGCTTGCAAATCGTGCAAATTTATTTCGAAAATAATGGTTCAGTTCGCGAAGTTTACCGCAAGCTCCGTCCATTTTATGGTCGACATAATCGTCCATCAGAGCAATTAATTCGGTTAACCATGGATCGTTTTCGCACTACGTTTACTCTATGTGATAATACGCATCCGCAGAGACGTCGAACAGTGCGCACCGAAGAAACAATTGCCGCTGTAGAGCAAAGTGTTGAAGAGGACCCGAATGAATCGATTCGCCACCGTGCACAGCAATTGGAGCCGACTAACCGACTATTTTGTTCCCGAATTGGATGGCATGAATGTGGATGAGTTGTGGTTCCAACAAGTCGGCGCTACATGCCACACAGCGCACGTCACAATCGATTTATTGAAGGAAACATTCGATGAGCGCATAATTTCGCGGAATGGACCTGTCAATTGGCCACCAAGATCGTGTGATTTGACACCATTGGATTATTTTCTTTGGGAATATGTGAAGTCGCTCGTCTACGCCAACAAACCAGACTTGGAAGCCAACATTCGTGGCGTTATTGCCAACATACGGCCCCATATGCTCGAAAAAGTGGTTGAAAATTGGACCTGTAGAATTGGCTTTATTCGAGCCAGCCGCGGCGGCCACATGCCCGAAATCATATTTAAACATTAATGGCATAAAATTATCCTTCCAATAAAGCCAAATTGATGGACATTAAAACGATTTTATTGTGTTTTATTTCAACTCAAAGTTCTATACCTCTAAAAAAAAAACACCCGATATAAGCATGACCGACTTAACTCAATTTTAATAACATATGCTATCGACTTCGGTATTTTTATTTTCACTTTTTTCCCTCTGTGAAGGCAGTTTTTCAATTTAATTGATGCTTTAACTAATTAATTGACACTGAAAATTAAATTTCTTATAAAATGCTAACATATACTAAGAGAAAGTGTGTTGTTGTGTTGTCATATTATTCAAGGTTAAATATGTTTAAAAAAAATATTTTCCAACCTTTAGATTCTTTTTACATATTTACGCATTTAGAGTGGAAAAGACTTTAGCCTATGTACGAGTAGTTAAGACAAAGTAAGAGACGAAAAATTCAAAAATTGATTCTTCAGTTCTTGTTCCAACTACGATGCGACTATTAGTTAATAGACTTCTCATTTATTTAAATGAAAGTTCAACATATTAGCTCGATTTTTTCTAATGGCTAAATTGTTTTTGACTAAAGTTTTCCTAATGATATACATTAGCAATAGTGAAATAAGCACATAAACCAGCTGCATCTTTCAATAATAAAATTTAAATATATTTTCAGGGGCATGTTATGATACTCGCATGTTTTGGCTTGAACTCGCAGGAACAGATGTTCTGTAAATCGCAACGTAAGGCTCTGGGCGAATTCAAGTCGCAAGTGTGAACTGATGTATTTGTCCTAAACCAAACTATAAAAAAACATTAAAATGACAAATAAATAATATGAAATATGTTTACTTTCAATTTTAATCAAAAAAATTTTTCTCGTAACATTTTTATTTACAAAAAAAAAATGAAATTTATAAAATGTTCTTTTAGTTTGTTAATTTTTGGCTTTAAATTATTCTTTCATACAATTTCATACCTGGTAAGGTAGTGTAAAATTTAGAATTCAGCTCACTTGGATCCAATACAATGATCCCTTTGTGCTACCTGTGAAATTAAGAGAAAATAGCGAGAGAGGGCGATAGGAAAGGGAAAGTAATAGAGAAGACAAGCGGTGAAGAAAGAGATAGAGGAAAGCCTCATTATTTTTACAACTCTGATTTTTTCACGTTCTTTTAATAATTCAGTGTTGCAGCGCCTCTGGTGTTAAATGAGGCGTGTTAAATTTTGAAGCTATGCTCAATAGCCATTTTATTAGTTATTTTACCTCGCCGATGATTCTGCTACACACTGCCGACGAAGGAGGGCGCTCTGATGTTACAGTAGGATTAGTATCCGCTAAAGCCAGTGTAGTTCAACTTTTTGCACGTTTTTCTCAATAGTGTTGCAGCTCTTCTGGTGTCAATGAGGCATATTAAATTTCCAAAGCTGTGGTTAGTAGCCATTTTATCGGTTTCGATTATTTTACTTCGCCTATGATTCTGCTTCACAATACCGATGATGGAGGGAGCTTTGATGTTACCTTAGGTTTAGCTTCGGTTGAAGCCGGTGTGGTTTTAGTGACCAGTGCCTATGGCAGAATCACTAGAACTTTCCTACAACAACTGACACAAAGTGACACTAACGCACATCAGAAAAAAATGCGTGATGTTGTTATTTAATGACTGTTGGAGACCGGGCTAGAGCCCAGGATCTTTAGTTTGCAATCAACGTGCTAACTACTTCATTCAAAGCCACCCTCACGATTTCAACAAACAATGTGGCCTAAATCAATATGGCAAGTTGCAAGCTAAACGAATGAGTTACAGAACATATAGAAAAAAGTTTGCCAATTTGAAAAACATGCGAATGTCAAAACATACCTGTTAATAAAATATATTACGAGAATTTATTTTTGCTTAAATACAATGAATGATGCTGAATCCTGGGGCCTAATTCCCGCATTCGATTGCGAGCGAGTTATTACTCGAATGTGCGAGTTTTTTTTTCTTTTGGGATTTTCGCATTCGGTTTCGAGTAACACATATCGAAATTTCTAATGACAGCATTCGGTAACGTGCATACATTCGAATGCAACCGTTCGTGTTTTTACTCGCAAGCAAAATGGCAGTCGAAATCACGTTTAACATAGAAAAAGCGATGAAAAAGAAAATGTAATTATGTTCAATATTAGACTTATTTATTTATAAATGGATGAATGCACAAATGTACTTATTAAAAAATAATTATTAAAGAATTTCTTGTTGACTTTATATATAACAAAACACACCGACTTGGCAAATAATATTTTGCCTAAGAGTTGTCGGGGAAAATAAAAGAATCCAACTCTGGGAGCATCTAAATAACAAATTAACTGCTTCTAGTCAACCAATAAGAGAATTGAAAATGTGGCTAGTGCTATATTCTCTAGCTTTACACTAATTTATTATTATTACGTTACTAATTAAATTAAAATGGAAATAACATTTATATATATTCGTTTCTTTTTTCTGCATATACGTTTGTATGTACGTACATACATATGTTTTTGCACACATACATATATACAAACATATGCTTTTGCTTACAATTTATTCAGTGTTGTGAAATGAATTTATATATAAATATATTTGCTTTTTCCAACACTAAAACAAAAACTCGATTTGCTTGGTAGCGAGTGACATCATCGGTAAATTTCTTGCCATCGAAATTAATTTCTATTCGAATGCAATTCCGATCACTAGTGCAGGAATTAGGCCCCTGGTTAATGTACGATTGGACATAATTATAAGTACACACTTGTTAAATATTAATTCCATACAAAATTTTATATATTAATAGAAAAAAAAAACCAAATTTTAACAGCACAAATTTCTCTGAGAATATATGGTATACTTTTTTATTAAAGTTATAACAACAGCCACAATACTTCGAATTAATACATAAAAACCCGATTTTGTTAATTTTTTTTTCTTCTAAGCGTAATAAATTTCATTGGCTTATTTAATTTAATTCAAACTTAATAGCATAACATATTAAATACATTTTTTGTAATGGTAAATAATTTTGTACTTTTTCTTCTTTTTGACTTAAAAAAAAAAACAAACCAGAACATTGTCATGTATCCGAATCCAAATTTATACACGTGTACAGCAAGAATCTGGTTGAGGGAAATTGGATTTTCTTTAACATATGGAGCTTTAATGCTAAAAACATGGCGGTAAGTATTAAGTATTGTAATATATGTCTTAATATACTTGGTTGTGAATAAAAAGGAATGGAAAGGAATTCAGTTGAAAAAGCGCCTAACAAGGTGATAAGGTTATAAAAATTCCTAATTAAATGTTCAGGAACCTTTTACATGTTTAATTTGACTGGTTTTAAGGTAACTCAGGTCTGTGAAAGGAATAAATAAGAAGCAAAGGCGACTTTTAGAAAACGATCGAAAAATCTGGTTAACACAGAAATATAAGCTAAGAAAATATATGGAAGGTTATCTTTGCTATGATAATGAAACCAACTGGGCTTCCGAGTGGAGGTGTGTTACAGCACCACCCTAACTTACCTTACCAGTTTGCTCGGCAATATAAATGCGTTGATGACAATAGAAAGTGGCAATAAAGTTTTAAGGAAGTTGTTTCTTACAAAATTATTTCTTTCCAAATTTTCTATAAAACAAAAGCTTGTTTTCGCAGCAGTAGTTTAGTCTTCGAAATTATTAGAAACTCCAACTTTAAGATATTTTTGCTAAAATACTAAATTGCAACTCTAAGGTCCAAATTCACAGTCATAAGTTAACTAATAGCAATAGTTAAAGCAATAGTATTTGATTCACAGCTCTTTGTTTATCATAATTTAAACCAGCAAATGTCATTGGTTAATAAATAGTAAGACAGCAGCTGATTCGCTATAAATTTTATTAGGATTGTTCTTTTATGAAAAATTTTACGTTGTCAAGCATCTTCTTTGTACTTAGCTGTAACACATTATTTTTGTTTATTTTTTATTATATTTTGGTTTTCCCGAACCAATTTCGGCACTTATTCAATAACTTGCATGGTAAAGTTACACGAGCGAGCACTGTTTTATCCATTTTTAGGGTTCCGTACACCAAAGGTGAAAAGGAACCCTATTGTTTTCGCTACGCTGTCCGTCTGTCCGTCTGTCCGTCACACGGTATTTTCTCAGGAACCGTAAGAGCTACGGACCTGAAATTTGGACACAGTATGTAGAACCTTGGTCGCTACAACAACAAATACATGAGAATTAAAAATTAAAGGGTTTTCCAAAACGAGCAATGAAATATGTTAAAATCCCATGTAATATACATACAATTGTATGAACATATGTATATTGAAACTTGAAATTTGTAAAATTAGTGTATTTTTATACAGACTACAACAATTAACACTAAAATTTAAAAAATTAAAATTAAAGGGTGGTCCATCAGTTAATGCAATTTTGACTATGTAATTTCGACAATTTGCTATATCTTGGAAACCGTAAGAGGCAAACACTTGAAATTTTCAAAAACCGTAAAACTAAAAAATCCAGAAATTATAAAATCGGCAAACCAAAAAAAAATCGCCAAAAATTAAAAAAAAAATCGCCAAAACGAAAAAAATCGCCAAAATAAAAGAAAAATTTCTAACACTACAGTAAATCGCCAAATTCGAAAAAATCGCCCAAATGAAAAAATCGCCAAAATGAAAAAAAAACGCCAAAAATTGAAAAAAAATCGCCAAAACGCGAAAAAGGCGCCAAAACCAAAATAATTGTTTATATGAAAAAAAATCGTCAAAATGAAAAAAAAAATCGCCAAAATGAAAAAAAAAATGCCAAAACTATATATTATATAGCTGAAGTTAGTATTAAATTACATATCTAGTGTTCGTACGGAAACCTTCGTGCGCGAGTCAGTGTCGCACTTTACTGAATTTATTAAGAAATAATATAACAATTGCAAACAAAAACCATATGCTATAGCAGAGCTGCCAGTAGCGAAACTTAATAGTTTGATAGGGTTACCATTGTTTGCTCATATAAAGAGCTTAAGTTAAACAATACATTGTTAAACAATAGTTATCATTTTGGTTTACTAATAATTAACTAATTGACTGTAAATTTGGCCCTAAATGTTGATTTAACTGATAAAAGAAAATCCCCACCTGGATGTACAAATTCAAGGGTAATTTCATTTCTAAAATCTTTGATCTTCCACCAATCATAAAATACTTCATATGTAGTTACCTTGCGGTCTAATTACTGGTGTTTTAAAGACTGTTCAGTGTTGCTCCGCTTTTTTTCACTGTATTTCGTTATATCCGTAGAAGCACGAAAGATACAGTATTCTCTGGACGCTTATTTGAGGTCTTAACAACCGCAAACTTTTAACAAATTTATAATATGATGTTGGCCATTCAGAGACTGCAAGTGGGAGAGATTTTGAAAGCTATACCAGTCTCAACTGACGCGAAGGTTTAGATTTTTAATTATCAATTGTCGACAAGAAAGCTAAGAAGAGATAATCTTTCACTTTCCTTGCGAATGTCTAGCTTTGAATCTCTCGAGACAAAAGTTTTTAGGCAGTCATTTACTAGACCACCTTTCAGATTTATCTGAGATTGGGTTGAGTGATCTTATCAGGTATCTTCACGCGACTGGTTGAATCAAGTACCTATCAGCGTATCTGTATACTTAGATACGGTTCTACATAGAGTGGATTGGTCTTGTCTTTCAAAAAGGAATTATCTAGATTCTACTTGAAGAAGACAGCCACCTAAAACTAACAAATCAATCAATTAACCAAACAACTAACCAACCATCAATTGGGTATGATAAAACTTTCTACAAAATGGATGATGCGTTTGCTTACAATCGACCACAAACAGATAAGGCAACTTTGCAGAAGTGTCTGGCATGGTTCAACAGCAGTATGGACGAGTTGTTTCATCCTTTTGTATCCATGAAAGAAACGTTTATCGACCAAAGCACACCAAAGATAACTGTCGAAACAGTGAGTGGAGGGACTCGCTCACACAAAAAAAAAAACACCAAGGTGGTTTGCAGACCATTTTGATGACACTACATCAAAATGAATGAATCCATTTTTGGGTCTGCTTCAAATCAGTTTCTTTCTTTGCGTTCAGAGTGGCATTTCTTTTGATTAGAGACATGACGCTAAAAAGGGCTTTGGGCCAGTAAACGCATCCATGTAACCATCCATGTCTTAGCACAAACTTCGAAATTCACAGTGGGACCGTTTTACTTCTACGTTTTCCTGACGGGTATCGTAACTTTAAATATTTTGTTGTTCCTCAGTTCACATTGGACATTCTAATCAGGAGCGCTGAGTATTGCCGACACTATGACGATCTTCGTAAACCCAATTGTACTTGAAGTTATTCTCAATTTTGTGGTGATGTCTTCAGACGCTTTGATCCATTTTGGAAATGAGAGGTTTCTTTGCGCATCATCAAAGAGGTGCAAGTCTCCAATACAGCAGAACTTTACATGTGCTAAAATTGCAAGTACATCAACATTGGCATCATTGCTACTGTTTTTGAATTTTCACAGCTAGATAAAGCACACCCTTTTGTAAAAAGGATGCAAGTTTATCAAAAAAAAAAAATTAAAAAAAACCGATGCAAATCTAAAATCTAGAATTCGACTTTGCTTTTCTAGAAGATTTTAGCAACAATTTTCTGACAACACTGCCGAATACAGAGAAACGTTCCATAACGGCTGCATTCCTAAAATCCAAGCTATCGATTGAAATATTCCACACGTCCATCAGACTAGCTGCGTTAATGCATATATTAACTTTCTTTTGAGACAGCAAAATTCCAATTAAATAAGAGTATAAAATAATCGCACATATTTTTCTCTGCTTCCCTAAAAGTTAGTCACCCTTATCGAGAATAAAAGTTTATGTGCAATGTGTTCCCTTTGCCTAAAATTATGATGGTCAATGTTTGCGTTGTTGCTGTGTCAGTATACTTCTTTCTGATTTTGTTCACCAGTTTTTGTTAATGGGATGAGGGTGATTTAATTACTTTCTTATAAAAGGTACAAATGGATACTTATAAATGAGGGAATGTGTCCTTATTATTTTAATGCGCATTTATACGAAAAATATTTTGGTATATAGAACAAAATAAAAACACATTAAAACGCTAAGACATGAAAGAAAACTTATTACAAATACATACACATTTGCAATTAACAAGATTTTTTCTATTACCTTCACAAAACAGAGAATATAAATAAATTTATTGATACTCATACATAAATTTATAATTTTTTTTTTTACTTTGGTTAAAAATGTACTCGTATGTATGCAGCTTTATTTCATACATTGCCTGAAATAGTTTCCCCTGAATGATTTATGTGAATTCTTTGTCCAGTATTTCTCTTTTGTTTTCATTTCTTTGATTTAACTTTTCATTAATTCCTTAAATTAATTTTATTTGCAGAATTTCTGTGATATTTCGTGTACGCTCCGCCAAAGCTGTTAGAATAACAGACGCTGCTTTACTTAAACGTTTGGGTTGTATTTGTGGCGCCATCGGAACATGTTTGCTGGTGCGTACATTGGTTTCACCGCCCGATGTTGTTGTCGGTCGCACAGCGGATGATTTAAAGGCATTTCTGTGTAAAACCGATTGGTGGGACTATACATTTACATCAAGTAAGTTAATTTAACTGATCATTAGTGGAAAATTGTGGTTGGAAAAGCTCGCAATGAAAAGTAAAAAAAATATAGCTGCTTAAATTAAATAGAATTGTGAGTAAAGTCGAATAAACTCATTAAATTGTAACATAGTTTAAATTACGCTAAACGCACTACAACGATGTCAAAAATTAAATTTAATTTAACTACGTTCTATCTCATTATCAATTCTATCTTCACTAACCCATTCCTTAATTTAGAAAATTACAAAACCCTACCGCTACCAACTTTGAACCGTTAAATATTCTAAATGGTCATTCCAAATGAAAAACTCATAAGAGAAACTTAAAGATGATTTAAAAATAACTGTCGAATGATACCCATTTCGATATAGCTCGCCGACATTTTTTCGTATTTACAAAATGGCGTCTGTTGGCCACCATATTGAGTTGTCATATCTTTAGTGACACTCCCAGGATTAAGACAAATAGATTGATGTAAGAATTATCAAAATGGGTCCACGTGTTCTGTTTATATAGTGTCCCAAAGGAACACACATATGTACATACATACATACATATATAGTATATAGCAATACTTAAGAAGGTTCATTAGATAGCTGAGCGAAAGATTCCACGAGCGATAAAAATGTATCGCATTGTGCAAGATCCAGGCTTTCACCGCATTCTTCAAGGAAATCAGATGGCTTAACCACAGGTTATTTGTGCCAATTTGCTCACTTTGCTTAGGAAAAAGAAACGTTCTCAATCGGTAAGAATTCATAATGGATTTCAAAGTCTTCGAGTGCTTAGTACTCACACACTAACCTTTCAAGCATTACCTAAACAGAGAACAGGTTTGTAAGCTCCATTAACAAAACTTTGATTTATAAACTTGCTTATGCTCAAGTAACAGTTTCTACAACCGTATAACGTCAAAAGCATGTGTTCTAGCATCACAATTCAGCAGAACAATATTTGGAAATGAACCAAAGAAACTCATATCTAGGAGCACGGCAGTGCGCCAGACCAAGTTCTGGCCAATGCACGCAGTGTGTATATTTACACGAAGCCATTCGAGCTGTTTTTACCCCCCTCATTACTTTGTTCCCCGCAATTGTAAAATTATGATATTTAAACCATAATTAATTAATATGCGAAGTTTTACAATGAAAGTTTTACAATGAAAGGTTCCGGAGATAAAGAGGTACAACAAGTGCATATTTTAAGACATACTCACTGACGCACTGACCTACTGACTCACTCATCAATATTATGAAGCACTTCCGCTATAGCTAGAGATCTGAAATTTGGTACACAAGTACCATAATTAGAATGAGCAATGAACCAAAAAAATCTGAAAACCCGAAAATTTTAACCATGAAGGCGGAATTTAAATTTGTGCTATTGAGCTGAAATTTGATACAGAGCTAGGTCTAGATGAGAAATAAAATAAAACAACCTGAAAACTCGGAAATTTTGCTCAGGAGGGCGGGGCTACGCCCATGAAAGTCAAAATTAAAAAAGCTAATATAAGGCGCTTAATGGAAGCTATTTTATTGAAATTTGGCATATATACTGCGGTAATGCAAGGCTATAAATTGTTTACTAAACAAGTGGGCGTTGACACGCCCATACAATTAAAACCTCATTTTAATGCCCTGCGGCTCAGCATATTTAGATATACTATTTTAATAGTTTTTATTCTCCGTTTGCAACGAAACTTGACACGAATACTAAGCACTGGCCAAAAAAATTTTGAGTTTGGAAAAGTGGTCAGGGTTACGCCCATTAAAATTAAAAGTTGCGCTAGAGAGCTGAAATTTGCTACACAATTAAGTCTAAGTGAGAAACCAACTAGAAAAATCTGAAAACCCAAAAAATGTTACCAGAATGGGCGGGGCCACGCTAATATTATTTTGAACTAAATACTTAATATACAGCTTTTAATTCAAACCAATTTAGTGAAATCTTGTATATGCGTTGCACGTACACAAGACTTTAAACTATCATTCCCATAATATTTTAGCCTTGTGTTTGATCTACTTTAGTCTAGCATATTTTAGAAAAAAATTAGCATGAATTATAAGCGCTGCTCACAACAAAATTTTGAGTTAGAAATAGTGGGAGAGGTAATGCTGATAAAATTTAAAGGTATAATTCGCGCTGGAGAGCTGAAATTTTATACACAAGTAAGTAAAGCTGCGTAATCCAATGGGAAAATCTTAAAACCAAAAAATTTTACCCAGTATATGGGGCCATGACGTTAAAACTCCAACTCGCACTAGCGAGCTTAAATTTGATACATATGTAAATAAATCTAGATCAGAGATCACTAAGAATTATCTAAGAAACTAGAAGTTGCAATCAGGGAGCGGGAACAAACACTTCAAATTCAAAATTAAGATAAATTTTATTAAAACTTTTCATACACATTGCACTTATCCAAAATAAAAGTTTCCTATTTTGAAAAATAGCCCTGTCTTCACCCATAAATCGTAGTTTTTTCTTTCATGTACTTCGGTTTAGCAGTTTTTAATTTATTACTCATATATTTCTGATTAACTTGTTAATACCAAACTTTGCATGAACATAATTTTACATAATATTTTACTATAGAGAGCTCACATTTTGTACACAAACAGTAATTGATGTACTCAATCGGAAAATCTAAAATTTAAAGCACCACCTACCCTATTGAAGCTTTGCATGCACATTGGGCATATCCTATTGATTTATGTACTTCGGCTAAGCAGACTTTAATATGTACATATATTGAGAAAATAAAAGGCGTCACGTCACGTCCACTAAAATGTACGCTGTATTTTACATGTTTCTTTCCAGACGACTCTTACCAAATTGCGTACACACTAGCGACCCGTTTTAATGACACAATAGTGCATTTTTAAGGCGTACAATCCAACACTCATCACGCTCTAACCCATTATTTTATGCAACTATGCCATTTTCAACTGGCATAGTGATCATTAATAGAAACTAGATATAACAAACGGTCGACACACTCGTCCGTATTCTAGAATCAAAATGTATATAATTTAAGATTCAAAGAAAATGTATCTAAACTTCATAAAAAAATTCATTAAAACACAACCACACACAAACTTACATACATACATATGCAAGCATAATTAAATAATACATGAAATTAAATAAATTCAGTAAAGTGCGACACTGACTCGCGCACGAAGGGTTCCGTACGAACACTAGATATGTAATTTAATATAAACTTCATCCTATATAATATATAGTTTTATAATTTTTTTTCGTTTTTGGGGTCTTTTAGGTTTTTTTTGTTTTGGCGGTTTTTGCGTTTTTTTTTTTGGTTTTGGCGATTTTTTTAAGTTTTGGCTCTTTTTTTAGTTTTGACACTTTATTTTCTTGTTTTGGCGATTTTTTCATTTCGGCGTTTTTTTTATTTTTGGCGATTTTTTTCATTTTGGCGATTTCTTCGAATTTGCTGATTTATTTTAGTGTTAGAAATTTTTTTTAATTTTGGCGATTTTTTTCGTTTCGGCGATTTTTTTTTTGGTTTGGCGATTTTATAATTTTCGGTTTTTTTTAGTTTTACCGTTTTTGAAAATTTCAAGTTTTTGGCGATTTTTTTTATTTTAGCTCCTTTTTTAGTTTTGACACTTTATTTTCTTGTTTTGGCGATTTTTTTAGGTTTTTGGCGTTTTTTCATTTGGGCGATTTTTTTTATATTTTTGGCGATTTTTTAATTTTTGCGATTTTTTTATATAAAATTTTTTTAGTTTTGGCGACATTTTCGCGTTTTGGCGATTTTTTTTTTGATTTTTGGCGTTTCTTTTTTCATTTCGGCGTTTTTTTCATTTAGGCGATTTTTTCGAATTTGGCGATTTATTTTAGTGTTAGAAATTTTTTTTAATTTTGGCGATTTTTTTTAATTTTTGGCGATTTTTTTTTTTTTTGGTTTGGCGATTTTATAATTTTCGGTTTTTTTAGTTTTACCGTTTTTGAAAATTTTAAGTGTTTGCCTCTTACGGTTTCCAAGATATAGCAAATTGTCAAAATTACATAGTCAAAATTGCATTAACTGATGGACCACCCTTTAATTTTAATTTTTTTTAATTTTAGTGTTAATTGTTGTAGTCTGTATAAAAATACACTAATTTTACAAATTTTAAGATTCAATATACATATGTTCATACAATTGTATGTATATTACATGGGATTTTAACATTTTTCGTTGCTCGTTTTGGAACGACCTTTAATTTTTAATTCTCATGTATGCTACATACTCTGTTTAAATTTCAGGTCCGTAGCTCTTACGGTTCCTGAGAAAATACCGTGTGACGGACAGACGGACAGCGCAGCGATAACAATAGGGATCCTTTTCAACTTTGGTGTACAAGCATAAACAAAATCCCTTCAACCAAGCCAATTCAATTTATTCAACTCTCTTCCTTTAAGTATTATATAGGGTGTTTTTTTTAGAGGTATAGAACTTTGAATTGAAATAAAACACAAGAAAATCGTTTTAATGTCCATCAATTTGGCTTTATTGGAAGGATAATTTTAAATATGATTTCGGGCATGTGGCCGCCGCGGCTGGCTCGATTAAAGCCAATTCTACAGGTCCAATTTTCAACCACTTTTTCGAGCATATGGGGCCGTATGTTGGCAATAACGCCACGAATGTTGGCTTCCAAGTCCCCTAACGTTTCTGGTTTGTTGGCGTAGACGAGCGACTTCACATATCCCCAAAGAAAATAATCCAATGGTGTCAAATCACACGATCTTGGTGGCCAATTGACAGGTCCATTCCGCGAAATTATGCGCTCATCGAATATTTCCTTCAATAAATCGATTGTGACGTGCGCTGTGTGGCATGTAGCGCCGTCTTGTTGGAACCACAACTCATCCACATTCATGCCATCCAATTCGGGAACAAAATAGTCGGTTATCATGGCTCTATACCGGTCTCCATTAACGGTAACTGACTCTCCAGCATTATTTCGGAAGAAGTATGGCCCAATGACTCCACCAGCCCATAGAGCACACCAAACAGTCAGTTTTTGTGGATGTAATGGCGTCTCAAGGGTCTCATGTGGAGTCTCTTCACTCCAAATGCGGCAATTTTGCTTGTTGACGTAGCGATTCAACCAAAAATGAGCCTCATCACTGAACAAAATTTTGCGATGAAAATCAGCATCGAGATCAATCTCATTTTCGGCCCATACACCAAAATCACGACGCATTGCATGGTATCGCGGCTTTAATTCTTGCACAAGCTGGATCTTGTAAGGTCGCAAGCCAAGATCTTTGCGCAAAATCTTCCATAAAGTTGATGGACAAAGCTCCAATTGCTGTGCACGGTGGCGAATCGATTCATTGGGGTCCTCTTCAACACTTTGCTCTACAGCGGCAATTGTTTCTTCGGTGCGCACTGTTCGACGTCTCTGCGGATGCGTATTATCACATAGAGTAAACGTAGTGCGAAAACGATCCATGGTTAACCGAATTAATTGCTCTGATGGACGATTATGTCGACCATAAAATGGACGTAGCTTGCGGTAAACTTCGCGAACTGAACCATTATTTTCGAAATAAATTTGCACGATTTGCAAGCGTTGTTCTTTTGTCAACCTGTTCATGATGAAATGGCAAACCAAACTAAATATTAATCACTTGACAGCTGACAAAATGGCCGCCAGTTAAAAAAGTGATGCCAACTTAAAGTTCTATACCTCAATAAAAAACACCCATTATATGTAGTTACATGCCATTGTATGTATATTACATGGGATTTTAACATTTTTCGTTGCTCGTTTTGGAACGACCTTTAATTTTTAATTCTCATGTATTTGTTGTTGTAGCGGCCAAGGTTCTACATACTCTGTCCAAATTTCAGGTCCGTAGCTCTTACGGTTCCTGAGAAAATACCGTGTGACGGACAGACGGACAGCGCAGCGAAAACAATAGGGATCCTTTTCAAGTTTGGTGTACAATCATAAACAAAATCCCTTCAACCAACCTAATTCAATTTATTCAACTCTCTTCCTTTAAGTATTATAGCTTTGATACAACAACAAATAAGAGAAAAACAATTGTAAGGTCAAGAGAAATACTACAAACACACGCACACTCATGTTTTGATTCTTTTTAACCCCCTACTAAAAAAAGGGGTGTTATAAGTTTGTAGTGTGTGTCTGTGTGTCTGTGAATCTGTGTATCTGTGTGTCTGTCTGTGTCCACGTACAGGCCAAACGGCTGGACCGATTTTCATTTAGTTTTTTCTGTTTGAAAGATGACTTGATCGAGAGGGTTCTTAGCTATGTTTGATCGAATCCAGCCGTTTAGAAGATATAACATCTTTTCTGAAAAAAGTCGGGGGTTTTTAAAATTTTTAATTTTTGTTATTTTACTTGTAAGCTAATAAATGCTTGTGTAATATGTGTGCATGTTACAAGTTATCACACAAGTTATCAGATTATCTAGAAATTATATGACACCCTTACGATTAAAATTTATATAATACGTAACATATTTCAGTGTTAGGTATTGTGGCAAACAAGAACTTGGTCAAAATTTATATCTCACTACTTTTAATGGCTGAAATTTTGGACAGGAACTTGGCCTTTTTTCACATTTATGTTTTTGTGAGGATATATACTTACATAAATTTATACGTGTGTACAATACAATATGTGTATTGATCTTTGCTGTACGATTTTTACTGACATGCACTGAATGTACGCAGTATATACAAACTTCTGCTTTCTGAGTTGTCTACATTTTATTAACACTTTGGGTTTAAGTACGCTCAAATATATACTATTTTTTATAATGTAAATGAATTTATTCGCAATCTGTTGGTCATAGTATAATTATTTTTGTATTCTTTTTTTTCGTATATCTTTTTGCAATTAAATATTGGCCTTAAAGCTGGTGTTTAACATGGAGATAAAAGACAGCGTAATGATGATGCTGTGCGTTCGTGCATAAATTAACATAAAAAGTTTCCTGAGAGCATTGGCGGAAAATAAAAATGAAAAAATTACTAAAGATTAAATTCTGAACTACAATGAATGTACTTTAAAATAAAATAAAAATAAACTTAATGATTATTTTTATTAAGATAAATTGGTAATTTATTTTTTGCCGCAAAGTGATAACGGGTCGCTTAGTTAAATGATATAAGAATATAAGCGCAAATTACTTGTATTTAATTATTTTGCATGTAAACTAAGTGCTTTATACATTGGCACCGACCGCTTGCTGTTTTGAGGGCAGGTCGAGTAGGAGTTTAAATATTTTTGATTGGGGTCTTCAGGATGTTTATTTTCAACAAGAGAGCGCTACGTGCCACACAGGTAACGATACTAACGCTTTTTAGCATGAAAACTTGTTGACCGAAGGATTTCTTTAAAAAGCGATCTCAATTGACCAGGCATACCTGTAGTGCGATTCAGTAACTTTTAACGATCCAACAATCGTAATTTTTGTCTATACATTTCGTCGCTTGCAATAATGATTGTGTTATTCCGTAACTTCTTTTTAACGATAGTATGCAGCGGATATTTTCTGTTGATTTTTGTCCATAAAATTAACAGCACATAAATTATTGTCGCTTAAATAACGACACAGCTGACATTAACCTACAGCGAATATCGTTAAAAATGTTACTGAATAGCAAATTCGATAAATTTTCTTTAAAATTATATTAACGATGCGATTATCGTTAAAAAAAAAGTTAGTGAATCTCACTACTGGTGGTTTAACATCTTTACGTCCCTTTTCACAATGTATGATTAAGAGTTAACGTGAACTTTAACTGAAAGTTCTTCATACAAAACTTGCCGTTAAAGTCACTGTTAGCTTTTAATTGTACATTGGAGTTTTTGTCTGGCCCTACGTGAAGCATAAGATTTACGACAATGTCCCGAAATCGAATTAAGATCTCAAAGATGGAATTCGCAAGGATATCGAGGACATACTGCTGCAACTGTGTTAACTGGTAATGTAATATTTCACAATAAGAATATGGTCCTGCATGCGTACCTATGGCGGCCATTTGGCTAATATTATGTTCCACTATTATTGGCATACCCTCTTTTTTACGTAGAAATAAACATTAGTTTTTAGCAAATTATATATAGAAGAATTCAGAAAAATACTATAAAAAAATCCCATTTTTTGGGATTTTGCGAATTTTTTTTGCGAATTGCCGGGAACTAAAATGAACATTTTATTTGTTGTTGCTCTTTGTGTATCAATTGCATAATTTTCTACCTTAACAAATATGTTCCCCCTTATTGTGAATGGCGTCGTTGACGTCACATCAAGACGACAGTAAATATTGTCACTTGTATACTATTTATAAGCAATAATTGGATCTCATTGACAATCTCTTACTAATCTCCGAGGCTTTGTAAGTAAATGGAGTATGTTAATAGTAGTCAACTGTTATAGACGAAGAGTAGACAAGTGACATAGTTTAGTGTCGTCTTGATGTGACACCGATGACGCCATTCATAACAAGGGGTATTGATAAATACAAATTTGATAGCACTCCTTTGTGTAAGACTTCTTTTTTCTCGGAAAACTCTTCATATGTTGTAAGCAGATGCAGGTAATTATTAGATATTTGTAACAACAAGTATTTATACAAACAATTCAAAAAACCCGACCGCTATCAACTTTGAACCGTTAAATATCCTAAATGGTTATTCAAAATGAAAAATCATTAAAAAAAACCTAAAGATGATTTTAAAATACCGGTCGAATGATACCCATTTTGATATAGTTCGCCAAATTTTTTTTTGGAATTTAAAAAATGGTGTTTGTTGGCCGCCATATTGAATTTTAACAACTGACATATCTTTAGTGTCACTCCCGGCTTTAAGACAAATCGATTGACGTAAGAAGCATCAAAATCGGTTGACACGTTCGGTTTATATAGTGACGCAAAGGAACACACATACAGACATACATACATACATAGAGTGATAAACATAATACCCTTCTTTGCGTTGCGCAGTAGGGTAAAAATAGGTCGAATTCAAAATGATCTGGTTGCATCAATAACGAAAATTTTGAACAAAAAAAATATTTGTACTATTTCTTAAAGTATTTTCTTTTGAATAAGTAAAAATATTAGATTGGTATTAGCTTAAAATTTTTTAATATAGCGAAATAATTAACCCACTTTTTTCTGTAAAAAACGGTGCAAATTGACTTTTTTATTCATTTAAATTTATTTAAATTCCGTATAACTTTTGACTTAATTGTGATTTAGATACCAAATTTGTTTTTAATGTTACAAATTTTTTTCCTTATTGCTAATAAGGAACAAGGTTTGACTTCTCCATTAGCAGAACAGTGGACCAAGGTTGGTAAAAAATCCAAAATTTTAATTTTTGTCTTAAAAATTTACCAAACTGTAAGACCCATAAATCTAGCAGAGTTTTTTTAGTTCCTTGATACAAAAAAAAAACCACTTGCAAAAAAATTTTTTTATCAGATCAAAGCCATCAGCTTGACATCGGTTTTAATTTTTCATTAACCCTAGGTTGCCCACTTTGGAGCTTTGTGGCACCGCCCCCTTTAAAAATATATAGATGGTCCAAATTCTAGACTTTAATTATGTGACACCTCTTCAAATGCTCGAACAGCTAGTTTAGAAACTGTAGAATTATTTCCATTTTTTTTTAACAAAATCTCCATTACATACTGGGTACTTTAAGCCTCAGAAGGCACTGTCGGATCGAGCTAAATTAATTTAAATAAAAATCCCATACAAGTTGCGACCAGTCTACCTACATTTTCATTTGAAAAAAAAAATATTTTGTATTCAATTTGACTTCGTGCAGTGTGGCAGTGTGGTGTTGGCAACATTTTTTACGTGTGTGTTTTCCTACATGCTGAACATCTTGGTATTCGTGTTCGGGTCGTGTCGAAAAAATTCGACACGCACCGATCTCTAATTTGTATTAGATTTTTTTTTTTTTTTTTTTTTTTTTTTTGTGAAAGAAAAGTAACACTTAGTAGGCCTACTACTATTATTAGTTAATACTCCCTTTAGGAAAGAGATAGTGATACAGAAGACAGATAGTGAAGGAAGATATAGAGGAAAGTTTCATTATTTTACAACTCTGCTTTTTGCACGTTTTTAATAATGCAATGTTGCAGCGCCTCTAGTGTTTAATGAGCCGTATTAAA
This sequence comes from Tachina grossa, assembly GCA_949987645.1. Lineage (NCBI taxonomy): Eukaryota > Metazoa > Arthropoda > Insecta > Diptera > Tachinidae > Tachina > Tachina grossa. Next base: position 42,884,490 of record OX465278.1, on the reverse strand, counting down.
TTTTTTTTAAACTGTGCTTAGTAACCATTTTATTGGTTATTTTAACTGACCGATGATTCTGCTACACAACGAAGGAGGGATCTCTGATGTTTAATCAGGATAGATACTAATCCTGATGAAAATCGGTATAGTTCAGTGATCAGTGACTATGCCTTCATCACTTACAACTTTCCTACAACAACTAATATAAAGGGACACTAATGAACATCAGAAAAATGCCTTATTTAATGAGTGTTGGATACCGGACTCAAACCCAGGAACTTCGGTTTTGTAGTTGACGTGCTAACTAGTTCAGCCAACGCCAACCTGTTTGAAGTTTTTTTTCTCATTGATTAGTGTTGATAAGTGATTTTTTTCATTTTGTTTTTCGATTTAGAGATTTTGTCTGTGTTGTTGATTTTTGTGTGTTTTAGAAAGTATCACTACCAAAATTCAGTTTTGTCCTAATTTAAAAAAATAAAGAATTAATACAAGACAAACTTTCGTGTTTAATCCACTGCAAAAAAAGGATGAGTTTAACAATTCGTCTCTATTTTTTTTGGCGGTGTTACTTCATAACTCGGCACATTTTAGACCGATTGTAAAAATTCTTTTTTTTTTGTCCGAGAGGGTAAATTTTCTCATTGGTCCCATTGTAAAAAAGTTGGCGGGAAGACGCCCACAAATTTTTTAAATTAATTTTATGATATTCTTCTTATTTGATTACTCCGAAGTCTAGACAACACCTTTGGTTCTTGTAATTACACTACATGAAAGTTGAAAACGTGTTTGGGCTTACGCGCATTAATTTGTATTACAATATTTCTCGCGGTTCTACTTAACCGATTTTTGCGAAACCTACCACACATCTTGAGCTCTAAAATACACAATTCTTCATTAAAAGAAAGGGGCGGAGTCACGGCCATTAAAATTTAATATTTTATATTAAGTGGTTCTACTTTACCGATTTTTGCATCCTGTGCTCTAAAAAACTTATAATCTTGCATTTAAAAAATGGGCGTAGGCACGCCCATTAAAATTTAATCCTATACTTCACGTACTTCTTCTTATCTTCTTCTTATTATCTTCTATCTACTTTTTTGTGAAAAGCACTCATTATAAAACATATTAATTTACATACAAAACCCTTGATTTGGAAAGTGACACGTCATTTTTTGAAAAAAAGAAAAAATAATAAAAAATTATAGCTTAAACTTGTGATTTGGTATTTGCAAGTGAATTTGCAAATATTGACCTGTCTCACTTTTAAAAATAACGTCTCATGTTCTCAGCTACATTACAAGGAATTAAAGAAATTATACACAAGCTTTTTACGTCATCTTAACTTCATGACCAGCCAGGCAGGTTTGTGTGCACAGCCAAGAAGGACCTTGTCGGATAAACTGTAAAAACAAAATAACATTAAACTATCTCATGCATATAGTGGAACAACACACAAGACTTTTACTCATTCTTCATCAGTTTGTGCTGAAGAGCAGCGGAAGCTGTAGTATTTATTTTCATTCACTCAGCAGCTGATGCTTTTGCAAAAAGAAACACAAAATACCTCAAGGATTTTTAGATCAGAATTGTTAAGATGAAGACAATGTTGTCGGTATTATTGCAGATGATTGTTTTAATGTATGTATGCAAGTGGAAGGTGTTGTTAGAGATATATATAAGATAAAAAAAAATAAGTAATTGAAAAATGTATTAAAGCACATGATATGGTGCCATAGTATAAGAAACATTGTTGTTTTAAAAACAATCAGGGAGGGCGTGAGAAATTACATCTACATTTAATATCTGGCATTTATTTTCCAATTTTTTTTTAATTGTTTTTGTTATTTTCTTAATATTTTCAGTGGAAGTGGTCTTTTTGGCATGGGGCGTTAGACTGTGCATCATGGTGCGCAAGGCTCCCTCTGAATTCAACGAAAGTCGCTTTATTTCGATGGCCATTTATAATGAGTTTCTGCTGACTTGCTTCTTAAATGTGTCCATGTAAGTTTACTTTTTTTTATAACAGCTTAATACTTGTAATTTTTCAAACACTTTATTTTACTTCTTGTTTATTTTTATTTTAAAGGCTATTTTTACAATCTCCAGCTAATCCGGATTTATTATACATCATATTTTTCTGTCATACTCAATTAACAATTACTCTGCTGCTGGCTTTAATATTTGGCAGTAAGGTAGGTTTGATTTTATACATATAGATTAGGGATGTAACGAATGTTCGCATTCGCAAATTATTCGCTTACTTTTCCTATTTGCATTCGCTTTTGCATTCGCTAAAATATATGAGAATATTTCAAGCGAATACTGAAGACAAAAAAAATTGTACTTCTTTTACGAAAATAGTTTACGATTAACAAACGTCAAAAAAAAAACGAAAATTATTTCAAGCAGCATAAAAAAAAATTCATATAAGCTTTCTAATCAAAGCTTTAACATTTTCGCGGGAAACTTTTCGATCAATAAGTGCTCATAAGTATCAAAATGAAACCAAAATCCAGCAGTGTTTGGAAATATTTTTCAGTTTTTGAAACAGAAAAGGCAGTGTTTGATTTGCGCGAAAATATGTTCTACATAAGACTACTAGTCTGTTCAAACTTTTTAAAAATGTTGAGCACCATTCATTACTTCGTACAAAAAATTTCAAATGCAAACACGATTAACTATTGCTTGTTTGTTATAAATTCCACGCGAAGCAAATGTCATTCATATTATTTCGAAATAATATGAATGAAAACTTAAAATGTTGAAGATATATTTCATATGTTTTTCCCAAGAGGAACAGAGTACTACTTCCTCAAAATTTTTTCATGAAAAATTCATTCCACTTTCTTTTAATATACAGGGTGGGCCAAAAGAAACCAAGGGGTGTAAAAGTTTAATAACTTTTTTGTTTATTAACTTTTTTTTATTTTTTCTTTTAGATTATATAATATACAAAATGGAAATTTTTTTACACTAAGTATGAAAAATGATGTCTCTTAAATGACCACCGTTTTCAGCTTCGCACTGATGGGCTCTTTTTAGAGCATTTTCCATAACATCTTTCAAAACTTGTGGCTGTAGCGTTCGAATTTCTGCAACAATGTTTGCCTTGAGTTCAAGGATTGTCTCTGGCTTGTTCACATACACTCGCTCCTTCAAAAAACCCCAAAGAAAATAGTCGGGTGCTGTCAAATCTGGCGATCGCGCTGGCCAAATAATTTCCGAATTTCGAGAAATTATTCGCTCTCCAAAAATTTGACTTAAAAGTGCCATTGTGTCTCGGGCAGTATGGGCAGTGGCTCCGTCCTGCTGAAACCACATACCAGGTCTGTTTTCAAGAGCAGGACGTAAAAAATTTTCTATCATAAACCGATACCGCTCTCCATTTACGGTTACAGCACTTCCATCTTCATTCTCGAAGAAGTAGGGCCCAATGACATTTTCAGATGTGATCCCACACCATACTGTACACCTGATGGGGTGCAATTGGCGTTGATGAATGGCTCTTGGATTTTGAGAACCCCAGAACCTACAGTTCTACTTATTAACAAAGCCATTCAAATGAAAATGAGCTTCATCACTCATAATCAAATTTTCATCTCTGGTTTAAATAATAAAATTCTATTGTTCTGGTTCTCTGTTCAGTTGTGAACCTCTCCATTATAAATTCTCCAAGTGTTGTCTATATAATCTGAAAGAAAAAATAAAAAAAATTAATAAACAAAAAAGTTATTAAACTTTTACACCCCTTGGTTTCTTTTGGCCCACCCTGTATATTTTGACATTTGACATTTCACATGAAATATTCAACAGAGTACCAGGCTTAGGGCCAAAGTACGAATGGATTGATTGCCTAACATTTTGTGAATTTATTTTAAATTATTATCTATACTAATTTTAATGTAGGGCCTAATTTTGAAAAACTCAAATTTTGTATGTAGTTTGTTTTTGTAATTTAAATTTTTTCCATATAAAATTTGTCAACGCTTAGCGTTGCATTTTACAAAACAAGGCCCATAATTTCTGTTTTAAAAATTTGTATTTTTAATAAATTAATGAATATTTGCTCAATTTAAATAAAATACTATATGTAGGAACTCTATGTATATAATACAACTACATATTCTTATACAAATTTATTTATTATGTGGTTTTTGAATGTATTGTAATATTTGCATTCGCTTTCGCAAAAATTAAAATGTGTTATTCGCTTTCGCATTCGCTAAACTGGTATTCGTTACATCCCTAATATAGATAATGTTCATAAGTGAACGTGTGTACGTAGCAGCATTTACTTCTGATTTCGTTCACTTTCGGAGAGAAATCAAAATTGCCTGAAAATAATTACAAAAATAAATGGCTAAAAGTTTCATTTAATTTCTTTTGGAGGGATACACAACAAATATATACGGCCCGTCCCACGATGCCACTAGAAATCGTTCGATCGAATACTTATATTGAAAGCAACAACAAATTTTCTAGTGTTATTGTTGTTTGCAATACAAGTTGTCGATCGAATGATTTCTGGTGACATAGTGGGGCAGGCCGTTAAGGTTCTCTAACCGCGCGCATAATATCTTATAATCCCCCTTTTATAGTGTTTGACGTATTTCGACTTTGACTGCGACTTTGCATAAAAAAGTAGATTTCGAAAAAAATTCAACATACGTATGAGATTACATTGATGAGGTGTCCTTACGTTTTTTAAGTACACTCAACTCTTTTTTACACTGTCTTTTTAGACGATTTTGAAATAACACAGTTCAAAAATAAGAAAAAATGACTTCTTTTTGCACAAATTTCTTGAACTTAAACGATATTTTTTTAATTTTTATATTTTGAATGCTGTTTGCAATAAGCGAACACGTCTGTAAAATTAAATTTAAATTTTAATCTTTCAAGTCTGGAATGAAATTTGTTTTATTTTTCTTGTGCAGATAAATTATTTTTGTTATTTAGATGTATTTTTTTTTTTAATAAAACTTCTTAATATACCCTTTTCTTGCACGTTTTACTCAGAAATTATTTGTATTTTTTTCAACTTGTACGATTTTTTAGAGATATGGAACTTATCACTAAATTTTTCATGTTTTATATTTTTTTACACGACTTTTTTTCAGGATTTCGTTAGGAACGAATCCACTGTGTAAAAAAAGAGTTAAGTGTATTGTAATTTATTGATTAGGGGAAGCAAAAGTTCTGAGGGCGTAAAAGTATGCACATTAGGGGTATTACCAATTTTTTGGCATGGTACCATGAGGTCAACCATGTCCTGTTACCACGAAATAGAGCTGCAAAACTATCGATAGTACTATCGATAGTATCGATAGTTTTGTTGTAAATGAAATATCGATAGTTTTTTCCACTATCGATACTATCGGCAAAAAAAAAACAAGTAATTAAAAGAGTAAAAATAATCGAAGTCAGTAAACAGTAGCCGGCAGCGATGGAAAAGTTGGTACAATTGTATAATATTAGCGCTATTTGAATGCCAAAAGTACCGTAGCACCGCAATGACTCTCTTTATATTATATTACAAGCCAAAATTGCATTAAAATATATTAAACCCCCTATGCAAAAAATAATGCGTGCTTGAAGTGTACATTAAAAAAAATTTCCATAGAAAAACCGATTTTAACGTTCACTTATTTTTTGGCACAAAGCGGTTAATTTTTAGCTCGAGGGTATTGGAAAATTAAGTAAATCAAACGATGTTTTCCGGTACTTAAAGAATTGCTGGAGGAATGTTATTTATTCCAAAGTCATCTGCAAATGTGGAAATTTTATTTTCGTACCAAGAGAGAAGCCGACTATTTGCATCGACTGTGAACAATCGAATAAAAAAAAAATGTTATGAACGCAGTATATCGTAAATGTTACTTTTATATTCAGATCCCAGCAACTAATATTCTTTGTGCACCTTCTGGCGTTTTGTTAATTGCTTTTTAGTTAATTAAAAAGTACAAGTATTAAAAAATATAAATAAAGAATTAGGTACAATCGTACTGAAAAAATTAAAATTTTTTTTGAAAGTTAGTACAATTTGTAAATATGACATCGCATCCCTGCTTCTGTATACATAAGTACTTAAATACATACATATGTACATATGTATATGAATTTATTTATAAATCCAAGTGTTATTCGACAAATAGTAGTCACAAGTATCTTAATAAATTCAACATAGTCGACACAAAGATAAATTTTGGTGGTACTGATGTCGCGACGGCCGCCAATCGTCTCTTACAATAAAACTTTACAGTTAGTGTCTTAAAAGTTATCAACAATTTTCGCATTTTGATAATTCTAAACCATGGGTAGGGCAGGCCCATAAAATTTTAAGTTCAATAAAAAACTATATTTTCGATAATATGTCCCGCTTACGATAAAATCGAAAAAAAGGCTTGATATATTTTTATATACTAATGAAAATGTTGAGGACTCTGGATTTTTTTTTTCGAGTCAAATGTAGTTTATGTGGCAACTTTTATAAAACTATTCGATACTATCGATAGTATCGATAGTTTTACATAAAACTATCGAAACTATCGAGTGGAGCGGCTATCGGATAGTTTTGCAGCTCTACCACGAAAATCATAATCTTTTATAATTTTTTTTTTCAAAAAAGTTCACGAACCAATTGGTTTTTCTAAGCACTTAAAGCACGGACTAAAAAAATATTATTTTAAATAATCTAAAATTATTTCGAGTCCTTCTTAATGCAATATTGAATATTCATAATTTTATACGGTGTTTTTTATTTATTTTTTGTTTTAAATGAACATATTATTAATTTTTCTTAACCAAGAAGAAAAAAAAGTGTGAACTTTTTTTACCTCAGCGAAAATATAAATATATGTACGTTCCCTTATAGTTTTCTATACCCTATCGGACTATGCTATGCCAATTATGATATATTAAAAAAATTTTTAAAAGTTATATCCCTAATGTACATATGTACACTAGAGTGGCCGTTAATTGTATGGAGACTTTTTTTTTTGATTTCTTCTCCTCTCACCACCAAATCAGTTCAGTTTTATGTAAAAAATAAATACAAAACAATTTTATACCGATAAGTTGCGTTTTGGTGAGTGCGTCCGGCCCTCAAAGTTGGCCTTCAAGCCCATTTTTCAAAGTAATTTTAGGCATATGACTATCTTTAAAAAAAAATCATTTTACAAGAATATGACATATGGCAATATTTTAGCTCTTTAACAACAACAACAACAACAACAACAACAAAAACAACAACAAAAACAACAACAACAACAACAACAACAAAAACAACAACAACAACATTAGTCTCAAAAAAGATTTTTTGCTAAAAATTAATATTTTAGAAAATAATGAGGAAAATAACCAATAAAATACTATCAATTTTATGTAACAATATTATATTTATGTATATGGAAATTTTTCATTTTAAGCATGTACAATAAGAGCTTATGGGCCATTTTTACAACTTGCCTTTAGCTAAAGGCAGGATTTTGTCTGCCCGATAAATGGCTTTGCATTATTAAATCTGTATATATTATTTTTGTATCCATTAAATATTATTATTATTATTGATAATAATAACAATAAAAAAATTTAATTAGTAAAAACGCAAAGATATTTATCGGGCAGACAAAATCCAACCTTTAACTAAAGGCAAGTTGTGAAAATGGCCCTATATATATTAAATTGTTTCATATATATACATATAGTCAAAATAAAACTAAACAAAAATAAAAAATAAAAATTACATTGAATATATGGGTTTGAGGGCCGGACGCACTCCCTAAAACACAAATTATCGGTAAGAAATTTTTTTGTATTTTTTTTCCATAAAACTGAACCGATTTAAGGGGTGAGAGTAGAAGAAATAAAAGAATAAAAAATAACGGCGACCCTAATGTACACATACATATACATACGTATGATATTCTTTACATTCATGTCGCAAAAAGTTTATTTCAAGAATATTTTATGACAATTTTTTTTTCGCTTTTAATGCGCACCCTAGCGTATGAATTCTTTAATTCCTACTTGAAAAACAACAACAACAATGCAATAGACTAACTTAAATCATTATCTTGTACTACATGCAATAAATATTTTTGTAATGTTAATAGTTATTAATATGTGTATGTCGTTTTTTTTTCTTCTCTTAGGTTTATATTGTTTTGCGCAGCGGTAAATCACATCAGGAAAATATTGGAATGGGTGCCAAGTCTTCGGGTGCCAAATTTAATTTTCGTCCTCAAGTGCGCACTTTCGCCAACCCTAGTTCAGTAACAACATCTACTGCACCAGTGGCGGCCACAACAACAGCAGGTAAATTTCAATTACATACTCGTACTTAAAAGCTGCGGTTTTTACGACTGTGTATGAAAAAAAAATAGAGTAAAGCGAGAAAAGTTTACGATCACATTTTTGTGATATTATTCGATATTCATAAACGCCGTAGGACTCCTTCAACTCATTTGAAAAGTTCAATAACATGGCGTAAGACATGAACACCAATGCCATTGAAAATTAAAAAAAGAAACAACAGCATGGGATAATAGTCATTTTAAACCCGTGGTCGGCAACCCATACCATTACATTTTACAATTGTGTGCGCTATACTTTTACCCAAGAATGATAAAATAAAGATTACGCCTTGCGCATGATTTAAGGCTCAGTTATCCGACTGTAATGTAATGTAACTGTAACGTAGAAAACAGCTGATCGATATTTTTATATGAAAAGTAGGTTACGTTACATTACATCTCTATAAAGGCTCAGTTAGCCGACTGTAATGTAATGTAACTGCAACAATAAGAAACAGCTGATCGATTTTGTTATGTGAAAAGTAATGATAATGGTTATAGAAATGTAATGTAACGTAACTTACTTTTCATATAAAAATATCAATCAGCTGTTTTCTACGTTACAGTAACATTACATTACAGTCGGCTAACTGAGCCTTAACCATTTTCATTACTTTTAACATAACAATATCGATCAGCTGTTTTCTACTGTTGCAGTTACTTTACATTACAGTCGGCTAACCGAGCCTTTACCGTTTGATGACGTAGTAGTCCCCTCGCAAAGGTTACCAAGCCTGTATCACATGTGAAATTTATAATTTCTTTCAAAAAATTTATGTATTTTGTTGTAGTTGTGAGCCCTTTGATTAATTTACTCAGAGAGATCTCCAAGAAAAAAATTACATGTTGTTGTTTAAAGGCTGCAAAACTACGAAAAAAAAATAAAAATAAAGAGATAAGAAAAAGAGCAAATATGAAATGTGAGTTTGTGTGCGTGTAATAGTTCTTCAGTTGAATTTTACTAGCCAATGAGAACACAGGCTGAGTGACGTCAGAATTCCATCATGCGCAGAAATGTTTTTTTTATTATTGCGAGCTGGCGTAATCTTTATTTTATCATTCTTGCTCTTGCCACGAGTCGGTGTTGCCAATTAAATTTTCGTCTCATCTCCCTAACTTGAAATTTTAAATCTCCAAAACCAAACTTGATTTTATTATGGTCAGAAGAAACACTCAAGTTTTGTTTATGAAGAAATGCATCTTCTCTTATTGCTACGCCAATGTAAAGATGAGTAAAGAGATAGTTTTGTACAAAATTTTCTTAAAATAATTTAAATATATGCTTGAAAATGCCTTTGCATGTCACGTTTTTTCATACATTGCAACGTACGTTGACAAACCAAATTTTCTGGTTTGCCATAATAATTTTCTGAAAATAAAAAATTTAGTTAATTCTCATCACACATATTTTCTCATTGTTGGGAAAAAATTGTTTTCTGGCAACGCTGATTCTTAAGAGAAGGCGATATACAGCGTTGTCAACTTAAAATTTCAAAACGCACCAAAATGGAGAAAAAAAACGCGCCATTTAGAATTTCTTTTTTAAAATGTTTATTTTATTAATTTTACATAAAAAGTATAATATTATATTCTTTTGTTGTGTTAAAAATGTAACACTTAAACAGGCTTTTACAGTTCAGTGTTAAAAATAATAAAACCTATAAAAACTTATCAAATTTGTTTATATTCATTTTTATTATAAATAAATAAAACTTTTTAAAGAGATCAACGATTAATAGTAAGGATTCAAAACTAATGAAAGTACTAAACTTTTTTATTCAAATATTAAAAAAAATTATCAGAAGTTTAATACATTTACTCATATTAAAAATACAAAAATAAAAATAAACAGTCTTATACAATATACCCAATAAGCACTCAAAAAAATAAAATTCAAGTACTTAAAATTTAACTGGAAAAAAGCTAAGTTCAAGCGTTTTTTCAAGTAATTTGCAAGTTTGAAAACATTTTGAAATAAAATATCAAACAACATACATACATATATGTTCAAGCCTTGTCAAATACATAATTTATTTATTAATAAAATTGAAATTGTGAAAAATATCAAACATAAATAAAAAAGTGAATTTTAAATAACAAAAGGTGATTAACATCCTGAAAAGAACAGTGAAGGTAGATATGCAGAAAATTATTATTTAAAAACCAGTGAATTGCATTTTCCTTTCTATTTTCAAAGATTTGTTTTTTAAGCTTGAAATATACTTAAATTCAACTTTAATACAAGGCTGAATTGCAGTATAATTCAAGGCTTGAATTAAACTGTACTACAAGTGAATTGTTCGAATTGAATTCAAGTTCCCTTTTCACTGGAGAATGCTATTGAATTAAGGTGTGAATCAAGCATAATTCAACCATTGACAATTGATTGTGTGGCTTGAATAAAACTTGTTTTACAGTTCATTTCAAGCAAAATTGCTTATTGGGACAGTTGATTTCAAGCAAAATTGCTTATTGGGTATGTACAAAACTAAAAAAAAACTTAACCAAAAAGAAAGTAAACAAACTCGTACATACATGGTATACATGTGTTCTTAATTATGAAAGTGGTCTAAATCATACGAATTTTTGATTCGATATAGGTATGTACATGGTGTAATTACACAGGTGACTGCGTAAGGATTTGTTATACAAAAATATGGCAACCATAGCAGTGTAAAGAACCGAAGAATGTCAAAACCACACAAATAATTGTACTAAAACCAAAACAAAATTGAAGACTTTGACATTCTTCAGCTACAAAGCACACAGAGCAAAAAATTATCAGCTGAAGTAGCGCTGCCACCTAGTTAGATACACCTTGGGTATGTAGTAAAATAAATTTATATTAATCGAGACTAGTACAACTCTAAATTAAACTGCTGCATAATTAAAATATTTTTGGACTTGTTCAAATGTAATCTACTAAATATCTCGACCAAAGAAATATATGACTTATACAACTTTCATTATTAAGGGCACATACATATGTTTGCAAGATGATAAATTTTTGTACATTAATTTTATAAATTATGTTTAAAACTTTTTAAAAAGAGATAAAAAATCAATTATTTCAAATTAATAAAGCTAATATTTTCATCATTATTGTTATCATCGGGACATTAGACAGATTTCATTTCAAATTGTGATGTTTTATAAACATTACTATTAACATGGTAGTTAACACTATCAGGAAGTTGGTAAGTTTCACAACAAGAATTTTCCAGTTTTAACCAATTGTTGTGTTAAATTTGCGTTGGTGCCACCAAAAATTAAAAAACGCACCGAAATCTTTAAAAAAAGCGCACCACGCACCAACTAACGATTTTTTCGCACAAAAAATTTCAAAAAGCACCCAAAATGATGCGAAACGCACAAAGTTGACAACGCTGGCGATATACACAAGATGTTCTCAGTGATGCGTGTGTACACATCAGTGATGGGAATTGAAAATCTTGATTCCGTGCCAAATCGGCTTTTAAATAGTGCTAAAATAACTTGGATAGTGCCAAACCACTTTTTTATATAATTTTAATGTTGGCACTTGATGTTCATTTAAACTATGGTTCTTGAATGCTAATTTATTGTGTTCATAACTAGAAAAATTTATGAATATCACAAAAAACACGGGCTAAAATTAGTTGTTTATAGACATTGATACATTTCGAGCTCTATTTTCGATTTAATCGTGAATGACACGTAGTAAAAAATTAACTTTTTTGTTATTAAAATTGAAAAATTGTTGATAACTTTTAAATTACAGGTTGTAAAATCTATCGTAAGCGACAATTTACGTATGTACTCATAAAACATATTTGAATATTATAAGAAAACCTCCTCGTAAATCGAAAGTAATGCTCGATATGTATGCATCATATATTAATAATTTGTACTTATTTACAAGAAATACAAATATAAAAACATTTTTTGTGTAATAGTAATGATTCTACAGGACATACTTTAAGATTAGAATAATCACAGAAAAAACTAAATTTCATTTTCAGTAACCAAATTCGTTGAATCACTAAATATTTTATTTGAATGCGGTCCTACAAATAATTTTGTAAATTCTGATAAAAATTTTGTAAAAATTTAAATTAATCATAGTTCGGCTGAGAGAAAATGTTATTTCAGTGTGTTGGTGTTTATTTTGCTTGTTGATAGGAACAACGTGCTGTTGTGCCGTTGTTGTTCTTTAGTTGTTGTTTATTTTGTTTGATCGTGTTGTATACATGTAAATGCCGAAATGTAGCCGACAAACGCCGTGGCCTGTTTCTTCTCTATATAGTGTTTTGGTACAAATTAATTTAGTGGAACAGTACAGAATATTTACTGAAACTAAGTTTGATTTCAAACAAATATTTGTTTAAAAATTTTTTGGCAATAATTTTTTCTGTGAACCCTAAACTAATTTAAATGATAAAATATCTTTTTCTTATTAGATGTATATACTTAGTGACAATTATATAATTGTGGATCAGGCTTTTTTATGGTTAATATACTGTCGAGTTGTGCAAATTCGTGCACGTTAAAAATAATAACAATAATAATAATTTATCAAACAAAGATTCTGTCGGTATAGTAGAATTTGTATGTATTGCTTTTTTGTTTCATCATTTTATATGTATTACCATTATATAAAAGATATACCCCCTTATGCAAAAAAATATTTTACTTTAGCTTTAAAGTTCATAGTAGTTGATAAGCACTTTAAGGTTAACATAGCTTTATTAAAAAATCATATGCAAAAGACAACTTTAAATATTTTGTGATTTAATAATAAATACTGGTAACACCACCGTGTTCAACAACCACTTCACAGCTTATGATGTATTTACAAAATTGAATACAATTTCATTCGGGTATTCAAATATTTTTTTTTTTTATTTTATTAAATAAATTTTTATTATATTGAAGTAAAGCAACCTAATTTAAAAAATATGAGCTTCTGACTTAATAGGAAAACAGATAAACACAACCATGAAGTAAAAGTAAAAAAATGTGAAAAATTATCACAATTTGTTTTATTCGAATGAAACGAGTATTTGAATATCCAGCTTTTTTCGATTTGGTTTGATTGTATGTACATCACTAATAATTAACTAAATAATTGTATTTATTTTAATATTTTTTTATAGATTTTGCTATGTATTTCGAAGCAGTTGGATAATTTTGTGATGTTTCCCATTACATGACAGAAATAATAAATTTAAGATAAGAGCAGGCACTTCTAGCTTAATTTTCAGATGTAACATGAAACAGTATGTGCTATATTAGTAAAAATATTTGAGGTACAAAATACACATTTTGGAAATATCAACTTAAAGTAGTCTTAACAAACGTGGGTGCCTACTTTAGAATTTTTATACAATAATTTTTTTTGAATACAACTTTACTTGACATTGCTTGGCAAAGCTTTATTAAGTTTTTTTGCATAAGACCCATATTGTTAGACTTCAAAAATCTTTGCTAAAGTTTATAATTGCAGTCCATTTAACATTTTACTTTTGATCAAATTTCGAACTAAAAATATACTTTCAACGCTTGATGAAGAGTAGAAAATAAAAAGGATACCTTGATACCTTGTTTTTCAAAAACTCACTCACATTCAAGCTTTTGAATTGTTCAGATTTTCAAAGTCTAATGTGGATATATACTCACTTTTATTTTTTTTCACGTATTTTCATTCGTTTAGAAGCATTATTTTTATCAAAAGGAATAGTATTATTTGTGTCTACAATTAGAATGTATGTATTCTGGCGCACACTTTGGAAAGAAATTCAAATAAAAGTCCTTGAAGTCATATTTAGTTTTCATATATGACAATAAGAAGACTAATTCTATTTTTGAAGTCTACAACTTTATGCAGGGAAAATTAGTTTTTGATTATTATTAGTTCAATTTCAGTGCCGCAATAACTTTCTTCCATTGCGTCAAGATGAAGATCATCAATATTATTTTTGTTCAAAAAGTTTTGACGTAAATGACGAAATAAAAAAGCCAATTTAAAATTAAATGTACTCTTACGTTTTTAGATTGCGTTTCGACAATTTACTATTTCAAGGACATAAGATAAAAATAAAAATGCATCTTGGTTATATAATCCGTTAAACTATTTAATATGAATAAAATTTTATCATTGCCTTATTACTGAAAGTTTTATAATGTGAAGAAATATTTCAAGGCTCACAGTGTTCAAAGACTCTATCTGCAACAATCTTGAGGAGACAACCAACGGTTTGGGGAATAATTGAGAACTTCGTAAATTTCAGAGTTGAAATACTTCTAAAAATTTATCTGTACGTCATGAGCTGTTACAAACAAATTTATATACTCAGTTTAATAGATCGTCAATGTCTCTGGGCAAACCGTTACTTTTAACTATCAGAACCGAACAGTTGTCAGCCTCAAATCCTACTAGATTTTCATTACTTTAAAATGTTAAAAGTACGAGAAGAGTACTTGTTATTGCAATAAGAAAAGCTTCCATATTTAACGGACAAAAAGTGCCAGAAAATGAGCGAGAGTGCCATAGTGCCAGGTAACGTGCAATGGTGCCAAAAATGCTACAATTGTGCCACATTTCCCATCACTGGTACACATACGTAATAGAAGAGTATAAGAAAATTCACGGCGCCCTTAATTTGCCTACCACAGTTTTAAACCCAAAAATATTTGAGTAATTTTGTTTTTCCGCGCTCTCTACTGGTTCCGCATTAATTTCAGATACAAAAAAGTGCTTTTGAAAGCTCATTTGCATGTTGCAGCCTTTTACAAAAGATATCCAGTGATACGATACGGATATATACTATAGTAACTAGATTGGGAACGACAAGTTATTGGTATAAAAAAATTGCACAAATTTTACGCTTTTTTTCCTCTATTACACAAACAATTTTTTGGCTCTTGCTAACATTCATTTTTTTATTGTTTCTAATTTTTTTTTTACTTACAGAAACTAAGCTTTCCGACCAAGAGGCCTTAGAGGAAATACGACAACTGAGTATGCAATTGCAACGTATACAGGATATGGCGCCACCCAAGGGTGTTGCTGTTATGACCATTTCTAGCCTGTTGGATGGTTTGAAAACGCCTGCCGATATGCTAGCGGCAACAGTTGCAGTCCCACAAGATGTAGGCAGTGGCTTTGGTGATAATCAATCAACTGTACGAATGAAAAAGCCAGAAGCACTACCATTGCTATCGTTGAATACAGAAATTCAAAAGTATCAACAGAAAAACTCAACAGCAGCAGCCACTATGATGTTGGCGACAACAACAAACAATAATGTTGCCGTCATCAAAACGATGCCAGCCATAACAATACCGTCCAGCCAGATATCATCAACGACAACAACAACAACAACAACAACAACAACAACAACAACAACAACAACAACAACAACAACAACATCGAAAACAACATCCCCTTATAACAAAGGCATCACTGCCACCAGGCGTTGGGAGGAAAAGGCTGTAAACACTGTAATTATGGGCAACTTTATAAAGGACGAAAATTTTAAGGAGCAGAATCAGCACTACCAGCAGCTTTATGATCATGTTATATGCCAACGTTGCTATGACAGGTGCAAAACTGAACAACATTACGAAAACTCCACCGCCCAACTTGATAAATGTAAAATTTTGGGTTCACCCCAACCTGAAGGCAGCATTAGTTTTAAAAACATCAAACTAGACTGCATGTGCTCCCAGTCTGATGATTTGGATCAGCTGGCAGAGCAGGAAGCACTTCAGCATACTGTTAGAAGAATAACTAAACGTACTGCAGCCACAAATACCCCACCAAGTACAACGCGCAAGCGCACAGAGCAAACACCATTGTTGCAACCAAATCAAAATCTTAAAGCCATAAGCTCTGGCAGTCTGCCTAGTGATAAGACTTCCCAAAAACCCATTAGTTTCATAAGTCAGCCACAGTCGAAGCAACAACAAATTTGTGATAATTGTAAAAGTAAATTCAAAAGCAAAACATCTTTGGGGAAAACAAAATCGTTTGGCAAAAACTTCGACTCGCAACAGCATAGAAAATTAAGTAGATTAAGCACTAGATGTAATAAATTAATAGCAGATATTGATAACACCCAGGAAAGTGGTGCCAAAACAAAGACAACAACACAGCAACAGCATAAGCCACATGAATGTGACGCAGAAGCCCAATATTCCACCAACGATATAATTTTCTACACAACAACTGATACCAGTGACAATGATGACGATGACGACGCGGACCATGAGACTGAAGATGGCGATACAGCCAATAGAGAAGATGATCTATCTTCCATATTATTGCATAGCAAAAGTGAAACACGAGTGCCACAAAATCTAGCGCCTCATCTAGCTACCATAGAGCTTAAGTGCATATCATTATCAATGGGCAATATAACAACGACCAGTACATCGTCCTCGACATCACAACCGGAAACAATAAAATCCAAAAATGCCTTAATACAAGTGACGAGTATAATGGCTGATTCAGAATCTGCCTCCTGCACGTTCCTACAAGCAACCAAACAAACACAGACTCAAGAGCAGCAACCACCAGCAGCAGCTGCATCATCATCATCAACAACTGATTCTAGCGGCAATAGTGGCAGGGCAAAAAGGCCCGATAAGCTGATGCTGAATTTAAATGATCGTTCCAAATTTACCAAGGAAGTGTCCGTTTGAGGTAGTAAAATCAATAATTTTTAGTTTCAGTTATTGTAAATTAAATTTTATTTTCCTTTTATTATGTCACGTTTTTGAATAAAATTAGAAAAGTAAATTCTGTGGCAAAAAGGAAAAAAAATGCTTAAGTCGAGATAAGCTGATTTCGAGTTAATGGCACCACCGTAATCTGCATATTCGAAAGTACCCCTGGTCAAAATCTCAATTAATTTGTGTGATTTTTCAGGCAGTTATAGCACTATGACTTGCGACTTATATCTTTTAGACTTCTAGTCTCATTTGGAATAACAGCTTAACTTCGATTATACTTTGGTATATTTTAATATAAATGTACATATTACTTATAATTACTGTGTAGAAAGATGTTTGCTTAAAAAAATTAAGGGTAAAAAAGAAATTTTCCCAATTTAGCTGTAAAAGACATAAATATCTGAAAATCGACTTAAACGCTTAAAAGTGCTCTCCTTCAAAACAGCAAAATAAGACTTAAGCACTTTTTCCTTATTGCCACAGAATTGTTAAACAGCATCGTGATAGGCCATTGTTTTGTTCACTCGCCGAACTAGTCTTTGGGAGCACATGAAACTATCCACACTTAGACTGTTTTAATTTAAATAATTTTAGTGTTCATGTCGAGATTTATGTTCATGCTAGTGTTCCTTATCGTGCATATGTTCAAATTTAAGCTTCTCCCCATGACGCTTTATACTTTTAAGTTATGTTCAACAGGCGAAATGAAATTATGTTAATGTTCTCGCTTATGTTCACATTTATGCTTAATATCATAATGACTTGGGTATTTATTATAGCTATGCTATTTATGTCACGATACTGGAGCTAGAACGTGATTTTCGTAATAAAAATAATGGACACAAGTTATAAGTTTATTGAAAATTACTATTAAAAAAAGCTTTCTAAATGGAAAGGCTTATGATTTTTTTTTATTTCGAACACGACAATGGTTTTTCAGGATGTAGTGTTAAAGCATTGAAAACATTGACCAAATCAGGCTACCAACTGCTATATGTCGCCATAGACGCCAAGAAAGCTTAAGCGACATAATTTTCAAACGTAATTTGTTAAAATAAGATTACACACATTTATTTATATGAGAGTCATTATTTTGACGCCGCACAGTAGGGTGAATGGTAAAAAAAGTGGCGATTAATTCATAGAAGTCGTTATATTAAAGTGTTGTTATTTTTTATTGATGAATATTAATAAATACATAAAAAACATCATTTAAAAAAAAATTTTTTTTTGAAAATTTTTTTTTTTACCTTTTATGGGCTTTTTTGTATTTTGGAGAAAATGGACGTATTTGGCTATTTTTGCGGTAACTTTAGAATGAAAAAAGATAAATTAGTAAATTAAATTGTAAATTATAGCATATTGCATCCTAAGAACTAGCCAATCTCGTCTTAAATCAAAAAATAAATTTTAGGAAATGACTTACTCCTCATTAGTTCATCAAATTTGACTTACTTGAAAGATATAAAAAGGAATTCTAAATTTTAGAAAAATATTTACCAGTTTTAAATATTTTTTCTTTAAATTATAGAATATATTTTTTATTTGCATTAAGCAAAAAATCTAAGTAAATTTTTCATATATCCGAGGAATATTTGAACTTGAAATATATTTTTTTGAAAATAAAATAAAATTTTAAAACTCAAAAATTTCAATGCTTATTCAGGTTAGAGTGCTTACCTTTCAGTCAGAAGGTTGCTGGTTTAATATTTGTCTCCTCTCAATGAATTAATATATATGTATGGTGAATTAATTCAGAATATAATATGAATATATAATAAAAAACATACCATGTGGTATAAAATTTAATGCAAAATAAAGAAGTACCAGAATTTACTAAATTTGAGATCAAAGATGAAACATTTTTTTAGCAAAGCTCCGAATTTCATGGGAAAATTTTACTTAATTTTAGAAAAATTTTACTCAAATATGAAAATATAATTACTATAAACTAGTTCATTGATGAACTAGAAATTTAGTAAATATTTTACTGGTTTCAAGTAAAAAACAGCTTTGGCGCCATACGACAACTTTTTTTTACTAAAATTTGGAAAATTTTCCAAAGTTTTAGTTTTTTTTTTTTTTGAGTCTGAAATCATGAAAAATCAGCCTTGAATCTTATATGAATTTTTTCAAAAGCTACTCCATTTAAATTAAATGCATTGGTTTAATCAAGAGAAATTTCCATGTCGTATGAAATTTTATAAAACTAGCCGATGTATCTGTTACGCGGGAATCCCCTCTCCAATAATTTTTTTTTTTGTTAAATGCCACAAAAATATTTTGAACCTTTTATAATTTTCATAAATTTTGGAAATCTATGTGCCTTTAAAAAAATATTTTGTTTTTGTTTAAATAAAAAAAATAAATATTTAGCCCCATATTTATAAAAAAAATAAAATGAATTTTAAATTCATTTTAGGAAAATTTTGTATGGAAAATTTGAACTGAAACACATTTCAAATTCGTTTCAAATTTTATGAATATGGTGGTTAATGTGTATTTTTCATATTGATTTTTAGCAACTGGAATTCTCTCACAAAAACGTTCATAGATAAAATCTTATAGTTTAAGAGCATAAAAGCATTTTTCCCCAAACTCATCCGCAAAGTTGTTGAAACTCAATGTATATATCAAAAATACTACATTTTTAGAGCAATTTAATTTTTTTTGTTAATATTTCTAAAACATTTATCTGAACAAAAAATAATTTTTCAAATGCTCATATACATAGCTGAAGTTGATGGTTGCATTATAAAACTTTTACTTACAGAAGTCTTAACAAAGCTATAATCACTTGAAATGTGAAAATTTTCTATTTTAATCAATGCGCGCAAAAATAACTAAAATTATTGAACTTTGAACACACACTGCAAATAAAGTAAGCTACCAAGTACTTTTATTTTTGCAGTTAGTGATGTAGAATTTTATCTACTTTCATATGGTACCAAATACGGTTGTGCAAGTTAAAGTTCACCTTTTGAATTAATCGCCACTTGTGAAGGCTTTCACCCCATAGTGCGTTGGCTGGCCAACAGCGCAGGTTGTTGTCCATGCTGCTTTTATATGTAGTTGTTATCAAGTTTTTTTTTTTGTTTTTTGCGACAATGAGCAAATATAGTGCTACTGCCAATATAACGAAAAATTTGTAATAAGTGACAGCTTAACATTATTGCTACTTATTTAAAAGAAAGAACATAGCAAAACTTGCGTTAATATACGAGTATAAATTGATTAATTTGTACACTTGTACGTGATTTAAAAGCATTTTAGGAGAGTAATTTAATTTTAAGAAATATATGAAATATTTGAAAATGTCACCACTGAAACGTGTATTTAAATTTGAATGTCAGCTGTTCATGACGTTAATGCCGTTTACAAAATAATTATACAGCTGGCTGCAGGGCGATAGTTGCAGCCAGCGGCAATTAAAATTGTATAGTCGTGTGTAGCCTGCTGTGGTTAATGTGTTTAAAGCATTTGTAGTTACGACCAAGTATAAGTAGTATACTAGAGAAAATATTAATAACTGTAAAAATGTTTATTCAATTTAATTTTTTTTTGTTGTTGCTAAAAATAGTTTAGAACTAGTTTTTTTAGGATACAATTGATGTGAAAAATAATTTGCATTTTAGTATTAGATATTCCTCAAATTAACATGATAATTTTGTAGTGCAATATAATTTAAATTAGAGAAAAAGTCAATATAATAGTGTTTTCACACTGACATGGTTTTAATAAAAGTTGGTTTTAACGTTAAAACCAACTGTTAAAATCTGGTTTTACCATACAAATTGTTTTTGTTAAAACCATATTAAAAACATTTTTGAATTAGTTTTAAGTTGGTTTTATGAAATGCAACCTTGTTTTCGCTGTGATAAATTCAGTGCTGCCAAGTTGAAATGACCGACAGCAGCCGAAAATTTTTATGCCAGTGAATAACAATAGATGGCATTTGAAAAATTTTCAACTTAAAAATGGATGCAGCAGCAAGAATAATAAAAAAAATTATGGATAAAAAGAATTTTTTGGACGGAAAACAACGAAAATATTTTAAATTTAACTGTGGAAAGTGAAAATAGACAATATGACTGCCATTCATCTGCCTATAAAAAAGGTTTATCTTATAATGTATTTGTGCATTTTTATATTATTAACAATATTTCCAAGCACATCCTCATTCTGTATAAGAAGTTCCATAATTTAAAAAAAATTTATTTACAAAATATAATATAATTTCCATTTAGAGCGCATTGTGAAATATCTCAGTTTTTCATACGAACAAAAACAGTTGAACAGTATGTCCAACAAGTGTTATTAAAAAGCAGAAAAAATGCAACAACAAATAGACGTATTTCGGCAGGAGATTTATTTTATTTTTGAGCAAAGTTATTAGACAGCCTGTGAGTTAAAACTTGAATTTAACAAACTTGCAGTGTGAATGCAAAATCAGCTGTTTATGGTTTTAACGTTAAAACCAAGTTTTAACTTTCAGCGTGAAAACACTATAACTTAAGTAGTTTTTGTAACAATAAATTTTCTTGGTTACACATAATGTAAAGCAAATTATGGCATTCGACCAATATTTACTTGAAATTGAACACTAGTTATTTAAATAGCAAAACACCATCTCGAATGCCATAATTTATCTCCTGATGCTTTCAGTTTAAATAACGAAATGCTTTCATTTGAAAATTCCCGACTTATAGATATTTCGTATATCGGTTCAGTTGGCCTAATAGTGTTTTCACTCTAATATGGTTTTAATAAAAGTTGGTTTTAATGTTAAAACCAACTGTTAAAATCTGGTTTTACCAGACAAATTGTTTTTGCTAAAACCAACTAAAAACTATTTTTGAATTGGTTTTAAGTTGGTTTTATGAAATGCAACCGTGTTTTTTGGCTGTGCTAAATTCAGTGCTGCCAAGTTAAAATGACCAAAAGCTGCTGATAATGTAAATGCGAGTGAATAACAATAGATGTCGCTTGAAAGATTTTCAACTTAAAAATGGATGCAACAGCAGCAATAATTAAAAAATTATGCAAAAAAAAATTTTTTTTAATAATTAGTATTTTTAATTTAAACTTAAATTTTAACAATTAGTGTTTTTTTATAGGAATTGTTACAATTTAAGTTTAAAAATTTTTTAAACGCACTAATAATCCCAAATTAATATTTTATTTATGAAGTAAAATATTTTTTTATTAAAAATACATTGAAATTGATTATTAAGGGGTTTAGCTGGATCCTATGCGCATTTCACTGTTGCTAATGCAGATCATCAGGGATGATCAGGGGATTTTTAAACTTAAATTTTAACAGTTCCCATAAAGAAACAACTAGTTATTAAATTGACTGCAACTGATCAAAAATATACTTGTGTGGCAACACTCTATACTTAAATAGCTGTTTTTGTTATTAACATTTATTTTCTTTTTACATACTCTTACAAATACAATTTGAAGCTGAAAAAAAGTCTGCCAATGTATTAATGCTAAAGTAAGAAAATAAAAAAAAGATGTTGATTATTGAGTTCTTGTTTTAACTTTTTATTTGTTGTTGAGCTTCTCATTTGTTTAAATAAAAGTTTATAACATAATAACTCTAGTTGTTCTAAGAAACTTTGGGTAAAGGTTCCTTGATGATCTGCATTAGCAACAGTGAAATAATCTCAATAATCAATTTCAATGTATTTTTAATAAAAAGATATATTTTACTTAATAAGTAAAATATTAATTTGGGATTATTAGTACGTTTAAAAAACTTTAAACTTAAAGATTTTTTTTTTTTGAAAGAAAAGTACGAAAATATTTTTACTGACCTCTGACATCGATCCGCCGATAAAAAGTTTTATTTTGTGATGTTTTTTTGCATTTTTAATATACAATAACTTAATTTCCAAGCAATTTTTCACTTTGTATTACTAGTTCCATTATTTCAAAATATTTATTTACAAAATATAAAATAATTTCCATTTTACAACGCATTGTAAAATTTCCAAGTTTTTCATACAAACAAAAACAGTTGTTGTACAGTTCGTCAAATAAGTGTTATAAAAAGCAGCAAAAAATACAAAAACAAATACAAGCATTTTTGCAGGAGATTTATATTATTTTTGAGCAAAGTTATTAGAAAGTCTGTGAGTTAAAACCTGAATTTAACAAATTTGCAGTGTGAATGCAACATCAGCTGTTTATGGTTTTACCGTTAAAACCAGGTTCAAACTTTCAGAGTGAAAACACTATTTAATGAAGAAAAAGTCATGGTAATTTCTTTTCTGAAAATAAGAGAAAACATTTTCTCTTCAAAAATAAAAATTACTTTCATGTTCATTATGAATTGAAAGTTTTTAAAAAAGGCCATATAATTTTTGAAATAATACTGTTAAACAAAAAAAATCTAATAATATAAATAGGATTACTTATGAACAAAATTTAGTTAAAATTCATTAGACATATATTTATAAGAAATCCTGAAGAAATCAAATAAATTTATAACAAAACTATTTTCTAAGCCTGTCTAAAAATTATCTGTAGTCCTAACACTTCTTTTGCAATGTAAAATTTTAATTTTAATTAAATTTATACATTTATGAAATGAGCCCTTAAAGTGTGTAAATTTTATTATATAAAAGACATTAATTTATAATTTAAAAAACAAGTTCAGAATTTTACATTATTAAACAAGTGTTAAAATATGTCTATTTGTAAATAAAGAAGAAATATGTAACATACCTAAAGGATTCTTAGGTCTTTTAAAATGAAGTACACTTGCAGGCAGTGGTTTTAACTTCTGAAAGAAAAAGTTTCATTTATAAAATTTTTCAATTCACAAACCTTGTGGTATTGGCGTAAAGTTGCATTTGAAAACAAAGCCAAACTATTTGTTAAATGATTTTGTTTGAAATTGTCTTTTCAAATAAAACTTTAAACGATCAATTGAATAAATATGCAAAAAATGCCGTTAATTTTATTGGAAAACAAAATTTTAAGTTCTCAAAAGCAACCCTGCAGATAGTGTGGTGACAATTGATCCAAACGTACTCGTTCTATGACTGGAGAAAATGGGAGTGTTATCAAAAGTAGGGACATCGTTATCTTCGTCTTAATCTTATCATATTGTAGTAAACGGCACTGAGCAAGTTCTATGTGGTTGGATCCAGGACCTACCAAATAGTACTCATATATATATATAATGTTAATTGTTCCCTCCAATGAAACCGCCAAGCCACGCTGGAAACTGTCCGGTAACTATAGATTGATATTAACCTAAACTTAACTTGTACTTATGTTTTTAGAAATATTAGTGTCCCTATGGTCAGGCCTCTCATGCCGTAGGTTGTCAGTTCGAAACCCAAAAAAATCTCTGCATAAAATTTAATTGTATTTGTAACAATAAATAAGGGCCTGTATTACGATGTCACTAACGTTCGACTTGTCGCGCACTTACATTCAAAACAAAAACAAATTTTAAAATGTTGTTGTTGTTTCCAATGTATCTGTGCGACAAGTCGAACGTTGGTTGCATCGTGGGACAGGCCCTAAATTTATAAGTTTAAAATGTTTACAGTTAAATGTCGGAATGAAATTTATATATAATTTATATTATTCTACACTGAATAGTCCGGCGCTTTTAAAACAAGTCACAAGGTGCATATGATATATCAATTAACTCCATTCTGGTCCATCACTATGCATAAGTGACCGCTTTATAGGAAGTGTTGCAACTCGGACTGGTCCCTATAACTTAGAAGCGATCACGTCACTAGTCTCGCGTCAAATCCATTTCCTACAGAGCAAAAACTAAAGAACTAGACAAGCAGTTTGGTAGAATATTTGAAAACGTCTTATTACCAATTTTCTAAATCACACTTGAAGTGTAATAATGTATAATAGAATTCTCGTTTGTTTCATTTTAAAATTATTATAAGTATTTGACATTAACTGGCAAATTGTTAGTGATTACTGTAAGTATTTAGATACTTTTTGAAAGCATCGCAAAGTATATTTTAAGAAAATTTGCTGTAAAATGACTTAAAGTGGGCAAAGGGGGTGGGGGGCAATTAACGCATTGGATTTTAGAGAGTTTTTTCATTTTCGGCATTCTCTTATTTGATATCGAATAACAGGTATATAACTTTCCAATGATAGCATTCGATAGCAAGCAATCATTTGAATACAACCATGATGTTTGTTTTTAACAGCAAGAAAAACCGCATTTAAAATAACATTTGTATTAAGTGGCAAATAAACTGTAACCAAATCAAAGCCGTCTAAGAAATCAATCAATTTTTAGTCGAGTAGTAAAATGCCCCTATGATGGAGATCCTGGATGTTTCTGCAGACAATATTGACGTAAATTAGAAAATTCGTTAAATAACAAACCGTTGATGTCCCTTATGAGGTGAGGGTTCTAACCCAAAAAGATGAAGAGATCATAGCTGCTGGTATCTGCTGGCATGTATGTACATTAGAGTGGCCATTAATTGTATGGAGAATTTTTTTGTGTTGATTTCTTTTATTTTTTTTTTTGTATGTAAAAAAAATACAAAAAAAAATCATAGCGATAAGTTGTGTTTTAGCGGGTGCGTCCGGCCTTCAAAGTTAGCCCTCAAGGCCATATATTCAATTTCTGAATGGGCTTATGCGAATAGGGTAGATTTTAACGCCCGTAAGACCTAATGTTGTCTGATTACTCACAGACGCACGACTAAATGGGGGCGGGGGGGGGGGGGTATAAATATTAAGGAATTGGAAGCTTGGCAAGAAAACTCAGTGTGATGTTCGATTAACTGAACACATTTTTCAAGTCTCAAAACAAGCATTCAAGTGTCTAGAATTTTTTAAACAGTGCAAGCGATACTTCACCCCATCTGATCTCCTTACTATTTATACAAATTATATCCGACCGAAAATGGAATACAACTCTCATGTATGGGCCGGCGCTTCAAAGTATATTTTAGGGTTGCACTATCGCGTACAGCTGAGCCAGCAATACATTAAGCTTCCAAAAAGCCATGCATTTTTTTTTTGCCTTACTAAAGTGCTTCACGAAGGCGGAGTTGGCTGAAGTAGCTGAAGTAGTTAGCACGTTGACTACAAAACCTAAGGTCCTGAGTTCGAGCCCGGTATCCGACAGTCATTACAATAGCAACACCAAGCATCATTTTTCTGATGTGCATTAGTGTCCTTTGTATCAGTTCTTGTGGGAAAAGTTCAAGTGATGCAGGCATAAGGCACTGGGTCACTAAAACTACACCGCCTTCAGCAGATGCTAATCCTAATGTAACACCCTCCTTCGTGGTATAGCAGAATCATAGGCGAAGTAAAATAACCAATAAAATGGCTACTAAACACAGCTTCAAAATTTAATACGCCTCATTTGACACCAGGAGGCGCTGCAACACTGCATTATTAAAAAGCTTGCAAAAAAGCAGAGTTGTAAAAGAATGAAGCTTTCCTCTATATCTTCCTTCATCTTCATAATTCACTGTCACTATGGCTTCCCTATCGCCCTATCTCACTAACTTCTCTTCAACACACAGGTATTACAAAAGGATTATTGTATTCGACCCAAGTGAGCTGGTCTCTAAATTTCCCCCTTCCTTACCAACAGCCTGCTAACCTAACCTAACCTAAATTGCTTCGCAGAAGTAATAATATATAATTTTTGTGCGAGCCCGCTTTACGTTAGTGCTTTTCAGAAGCCTTTTTTGAAGCTTCTATCAAGTAAGCAATACATTGCTTCCTCCGGTTGTTAGTGCTTCCAAATCAGATTTTTTTTTTGCTGGGGTGCTTTATTCAGGCCAAATCCTTTTGTGGTCGATTGCCCAATAAATCGCACTACGTATTACAGAGAGAACTCCTTTTTTAACCGTACTGTTCGTATGTGGAATTAACTATTTGCATGGTAAAGTTTAAATCGAATGTCTATAGACACTAATCTCTCTATCTTCCTCTCCATAACCTAATTTCCTGGTTCTGGCACAATGCATTGCATGAGTAGGGGTTATGTCCCCTGAGTAGTGGATAAAAAAAACTTGAACAATAAAAATTGTTATATCTAAAATTTTACTTAGTAAAACTCCTTCGAGTTTTCGAAAGTATTTCTAATTTTGGACGTCTTCTTTTCTAGTTAAATAACAGAATTTTATATAATTTTACATATAAATATTTACATATTTTAACAGGCAAACTAATCTAAAAGTATGCTGTTCATATTTATAACACAAACTTTTAAATAATTCTCTACAATAACCTTCCAGCTTAGTTTATTCATACAAATATTGTATTTTATTTTTTCATAATACTTGGAATATGGGAAAAGTGTTCATTAAGCAAGAAATAACAACTAAAAAATATATTGAAGTTATTTCAAAGAAATTGCATGAAATTTATAAAAACTTTTAGAATAAAGAAAAGATGAATTTTTAAATTATTATTTTTTTTTTTTTGCAAACAAAATTAAATCTTTTCATCAACAATTTCTTTGAAATACATAAATTGAATAGAAAAAATAAACCAAAATTGAGGCACAACATTTAAAATAAATTTTTTTAATATTTCAATAACAAAGTTTGCAGCATTTTTTTATTTACGTTAAAAAAAAATTGCGCACAACAATAAGTCCATAGAGAAAAATTATGCTTAATTTATTTTACACATGAAATTTTTTTTAACGGCCTGTCCCACGATGTCACCCGAAATTGTTCGATCGAATACTTAAATTGAAAAAAAAACAACAAACAAATTTTCTGATGTTAGTTATAGTTGTTTGCAAAACAATTTGTCGATCGAAAATTTGCTGGTGACATCGTGAGACAGGCCTATTAAAAACCTTTTTAAACTTTTAGGCCCTGTCCCGCGATGTCACCAACGTTCGATTTCTCGCACAGTTACATTGGAAACAACAGCAAAATTTTAAAATTTGTTTTTGTTTTGTATGTAAGCGTGCGACAAGTCGAACGTTGGTGATATCGTTCGATCTACAACTTGTACTGCAAACAACAATAACACTAGAAAATTTCCTGTTGTTTTCAATATAAGTATTCGTTCGAACGATTTCTGGTGACATGGTGGGACAGGCCGTTAAAGTTTCTTAATTCTATAGCAGTAGAGCAAGCCTAAGAGTATACTTTAAGATAAAACCAAAATTCCTCTTTAAAATAATGGTATATTCTTGTTTTTTTCTTAATAAAAAAATAAATAAATTGAAGAAAAATCAAAAATTCTATATTAAAAAAATATTGTTATTTTTTTCCCTAAAATTGTTTAATTCCCCTTAAGCATTAATTAATAAATAAACTTGTATAGATACATATATAAAATTATAGTAAACTTGCTATAATTTTTAACAAATGTTTGTGAATATTTTAAATAATTATTATAAAAATAAGATATATAAATGTATACATATATAATAGAGTTTATAAATAAATTTATTGAATTAGTATTTAAACAAATTAGTAACATATCTTTTACCTTAACTGTAATAAAAAATTTAATAAACTAATTAATTATATATATTTATAAAAAAAACTAAAATTATTGGGGTAATTTCTTAATGCATATAAAAAAATTAGATTTCCCTGCATGTTGTTTGAATTTAAAAAAATAAATCAAATAAGAAGACTTACTAAATATTATAAATACTTATATATAATATTTAGTCAACGAAAATAATTTAATTAACACATTTGTAAATATTGTATAAAAAAATCAGTTGAATTTTTTAATTGCAAACCTAGTTTTTTTTTCAAATAAAAAAATATTTATTTATAAATTCTTTTCATCGGTTTTCAACCCTGTAATTACAAATCTACTCTGATGAAAAAAAAATTGTGAAATATTTGTTATGAAATAACTCAAAAAATTATTCATGTTTATTTTTTCTTCTTTGCTGTATATAATTAAAATATTGTACATAGAAAAAACAAACAAACAAAAATAAGTATTGAGTAATTATTAATTTGTTAAATTTTATTAAATCAATTGTATTTACATAAAGGAAAATGTAATTTAATAATTTCAATAAAAGTATTAAAGAATACAATCAAATATTTAACAGTCTTTTTACTGCAACTTTGAAAATCTAAAAAAAAAAATTTTAAGTTTAAACCTTTTTTAGGGGTCCATACATCACAGGTGAAAAGCAACCCTACACGCTGTCCATCTGTCACAGGCTGTTTTCTCGACCACCGTCAAAGTTATCGAACTTGAAATTTTTACAGAATATGTAAAACCTTGGCCACTACAAACAACAAAACATGGTGTTTGTTGTTGTGAATATATAACAGTAATAAATTATTGGGTGTTCCAAAGCAAGCAACCTTAAATCCTATTTTATATACAGACAATTACATGTGTAGACACTTTAAATTTTCAAGCTTAATGTAGTTTTATGCAGACTACACCAATTGATACTGAAATTAAATAAATCATAATTTAAGGGTATTCTATCAGTTAATGTAATTTTGACAACTTGCTGTATTTTGGAAACCGTAAGAAACTAATTTTTGAAATTTCATAAACGCCAAAACTAAGAATCAGAAAATAAAAAAAAATCGCCAAAGCAAACAAAAAATTGGCAAAAACTGAAAAAAATATCGCCAAAACGATTTAAAAACTCAAAAAAATAAAAAAAAAATTAAAAACTAAAATAAATTACCAAAATCCGAAAAAATCTCCAAAACAAAAAAAAAAACGCCTGAAAATAACCGAAAAAAATCCCAGAAACGAAAAAAGCGCAAAAATAAGCAAAAGCGCCAAAACTTAATAAATCTCCAATAAAACCAAAGTACCGTGTACTTTAAATTTAAAAAAGAAAAGTGTCTTCACCAGATAGATTACATATCGTCAGCTAAAATTTAAAAGACCATAACAAACAAAAATATGCAAAATAGACTTTTCAAACCAGACCAAAATATATCTTTCCTTAAAATTTTATTCGCATATTTTCAAAAATACCGATTTTATTCATTATTAAATTTGGCACCTAACTAATAAATGGTCTTAAATTTATAAGGTTTTTTGCCACTCCTGTAAAAAGTTAAAAAGTGTACTGACAGACTTTTGGATTTTAAGTAACGATATGTAGCTTACATAGGATTTAAATTAACAAAATTTTGTTAGCTAACAAATGGGAAGCAGCTAAAAAAAAGTGTTAATGTTAATGTCACTGCATAATTTCGGCGCTCAAGTGACATATTTATAAATAACAGCTACTAATGGAATCATTATAGGGCAGCATACTTTTTTCAATACTATTTATCATTAATTTAATTATATTCATATAATTTCAGTCCAATCCAGCCCATTGCAAAACAAAGGGTGGCGTTGGCTGAAGTAGGTACTACAAGATTTAAGGTGCTGCGTTCGAGCCTGGTATCCGACAAACATTAAATAACAACACCACTAATTTTTCTGAAGTGCATTAGTGTCCCTTTGCATCAGGTGCTGTAAGAAAGTTAAAGTGATGAAGGTATAGACACTGGTCACTGGAACTACACCGGCTTCAGCGGGTACTAGCCCTAATGTAACATCAGAGCGCCCTCCTTCGGCGGTATTGTGCTGCAGAATCATCGGCAAAGCAAAATAACCAATAAAATGGCTACTTAACAGAGCTTCAAAAATTTAATAAGTCTCATTGACACCAGAGGCGCCTCTATCATCTATCTCTACCTTCATCACCTGTCTTCTCTATCACTATCCCTTTCCTAAATAAGCTAACACCTTGTAATAGTAGTAGACAGACATTCGTTGCCTGAGTGTCACTTCTCTTTTTAGTATGCCACCATCCGGGGAAGCTTTTAGTTGCTATTTTCCAATCCTAAAACAATGTTTGTTAATTTAAATCAAACTTATTTTTACATTGATTAAAATCTTAATATTTTTATTCCTTAACCTCATGTAGGAGTTGAACACATGCTGCTACATTCAGCTCTAGTTTTTAAGAACGCGTCCTTAGTAGCTTAGCCACAACGAGGCTTAAAACTTCAATAGCATAAAGTTAATAGGAAGTAGAAGAAGATTTAAGCAGGCAGTACATTAAAAAATTATGTTGGCTATTTTAATAGCAACAATTAATGAAAAATAGCTAGTTGTTACATTCTGCTAGAGTTTGAGGCCATTCACTTATTACTTAATGCTATTTTTTAGGTTTAGTTAAACCTCATTAACAAAAACATTATAATTGTTAGTATAAAAAAAAATATATTTGGCATTGTTAGACCTCGCAGTTTCACACCCAAAGGTTTCACCTTTATCGTCTTTCGAACTCAGGGCAAAACCATGTGACGCTGTAAGGCAGCATAAAAAGTTACTTCCTTTTTTTATAAATATGTGCTTATCCGTTGCTCTTTTCATTCAAAGATTGTTTAGTGATAAATAAATTTTATGGGTAAACTCTTTAATGTATGCTTCAAAAAAAAAAAAAAAAAAAAAAAAACATTTACTCTAGCTAGGGTCCGCGGTATTGTCACACCCGTAATCTTCAAGGAGATTCCCCTGCGGGGAGTTCCCAGCAACAGTATAATAATCTCCGAAATCCTTCATAGAAACTTATATTTTTTTAATGTATTACATCAATTATAATTTCTTCTGAGACATGTTAAGCCATTAAATTTTTTCGCACACTTTGTCACTAAAGTAAATTTGAGAATTAGTTTTCAGGCACCAGGTCATAAGTCAATTAAAAATATATACTGTAGGGTGCATATAATAAAATGGACTCAAGTGTATAAAACAGCTTTAAAAAAAACTTAAGCTGTTCATCAATAATTTTTAAACTGCCAGCCATCCCGCAAACTTATACGTACCAAAAGCAGGATATAAACAACAAAAGCAACAACATTAATAACAACATCAACAGCAACAAGAGCTAAACAAACATAAAGCATACAGGTGCTGCAAGGGACCAAGAACATAACGTTACGATTTTTTTTTATTAGACAGTGGACAAACTGAAATTGCACTTCATACTTACACACACCGCGTTAAATGCTCCAGAGAGGTATATTGTTTAAGCTGCAGAGAATCAAACAGAATTTTTCTAAAGGACATCACGTGTATTTGATTTATAGCTGGAATACTATAAGGATAATGATGATAACCATTATTATACGCTGCATTTGGCTTTAAAACTCTTTCGCAGTGATTCAATGGCTGATGGTATTACAAAATTTGCCTGTGTGTGTCACTTGTCTAGTGAACCTATGAAATTGCCAGAGATAGGCAAATTTGAAAGAATTATAGATGGCAAAGATCAAAGTATTATAAACTAGACGGAAATGGACAGTTAAAAGCGTTTGAAAAATTATCTGCGTAATACTACAATTGTGTTTTTTTTTCGTTCCTATTTGACGTGAGGAAATGAGTTTGGCGTATCCGTTGTAAATTCCATTCAACTGGCTTTAGTCGACTAGCTTGTTTATTTCGGTAAAATGTTTACTATTTGCATTTAGTTGCTTGAAAAACCGTGCAGATGACACCCTCTTCGGCAATGATTTAATGCATGCCATTCGGTCATATAGAAATTCTTGGAATTAGTGGACAAATCATTGAACGAAAATGAAGCAGAATTTAAGCCATGTGTAGAACATTAACAGACATTATAATTATAAGCAAGTTTATATAAGCACTGCTTCATTGCAAAGGAAGAAAGCTACTCTGGCAGGAATAAATTTTAGGTCTTCAATTTACATTCAACTCAGTGAAAATGCTTTAAAATTTTCTTGTCTTAAAAGATGAAATTACAAATTAAGATATGACAAATTTTATTTAAATACACGAGTCGGTAAAATAAATAAAAAAATCGGCTCAATTAGCCTATTGTAATGGAATATAACTGCAACGCTAGGAAACAGCTGATCGATGTTATTATGTGAAAAGTAATGTACAGATTCCTACATTCCGGTTATATCTCTTTAAACATTTTCATTATTTACTGGCTTATTTTTGATAAAATACATAGCGTTTGCGTCCTTCCAAATTCAGATCTTTCCATGTTTTTCAATTTCATCAAGTCGTGCTCCTATTTTTGAGAAAGTGTATAGACATGCTCTTTTCTAGACTCAGATGTATCTATGTTTCGAAATTCATCAAACAGTTAATTTTTTTAAACATATATAGCCACGCACTACACCATTTCCAGTTGTATTTCAGAAGTTTTCAATTGTTTTTCAGAAATTTCTAAATATGTTTCAGAAGTTTCTAATTATATTTCAGAAATTTCTAAATATGTTTCAGAAGTTTCTAATTATCGTTCAGAAGTTTCTAATTATCGTTCTGAAGTTTTTAATTACACTTCAGAAGTTTCCAATTATGTTTTAGAATTTTCTAATGGCATTTCAGAAATTTCTAATTGCTTTTCAGAAATTTCTAATTGTTTTTTAGAAATTTCTAATTGCATTTCCGAATTTTCAAATTACATTTCAGAAACTTCCAATTGTATTTTAAAATTTTCCATTTGTATTTCAGAAATTTCTAAATGTATTTCAGACTGTTATGTGGATATATTGTTTTTGTGCACCTACATTTTATAAAATATAATCATTTCTAAGTATTGCATGTTAACATATTTTCAATAATATATATATATATATATATATACGTATATTGTGCGAAAACCAAGTAACCTATACTTTTTTTTGTTGATATTATTAAAAATATATCAATAATCATTTTCTATTTATACATAAATAATATATGTATGTATATGGTGTTGCAAGTGCTGTATTGAATAATATACATAGTAAAAAATTGTACATTTATTAAGATGGATCAACAAAGCATGTGCGGAATATGTCACAATAAAGTTGTATAATTCCTACACATATTGTTTATTAAAAAAACCCCAAAATTTTATACAGAATAATATATATAAATATCTGAAATAAAAATGAAAAATTCTGAAATACAATTGGAAGTTTCTGAAATGTAATTTGAAAATTCGGAAATGCAATTCGAAATTTCTAAAAAACAATTAGAAATTTCTGAAAAGCAATTAGAATTTCCAGCTATCTACCCATTAGGAATATTAGAATCACACAATTGTAAGCCGAGGTAGAATAAAGACACAAACAACAGCAACTATAAAACTTCCACAATCATGTTCTATTGTCAGCGCAGGTATACACAAACCGAGAGAATGAACTGCAAGACGACTAATGATGACCTGATAGAAAGCTACAAATGCAGAATCTGCGCTGAATTTGCTGAGGTTTCCTGGATGTTGTTGACATTCTGGTTGAAACCTTGCTATAGTTAAGTCCGTTTAATCGAAAATTGTGTACGCCACAGCGAAGTTAACATCGTGGTATTCTAGCAGTGAGTTATTTAACATTGTGTGTTTAAAAGCTCTGAAGGCCAGTGTTTAGGAAATAAAATTGCTAATAATTGTTCACTGGATCTTTTTTATTTAATTGCAATCTACGAACCTACCCAAAAAAACGTTTTTTAAAGGTAAAAACGTGACAATAGTACAGGACACTACAAACACATGTAGTAGCGAAGAGTACAGAAACCATATTCAAATGCAAAAATCTCATGTCAGTGCAAAGTTTAGGTACAAAGAACCATACACCAAATGAACATACCGATGGCAATCACGCACAAATGAAAATAATGGTACGAAAAAAAACTGGGGTCAAATCGTTACATCCGTGAACGTACAGCTCGTCACGTAAAAACACCACTTTCGGATTATGACATACCTGAACGTACTGAAATCACATTCAGCTTACACGATTGGCGTATCACTTAATTTGTTTTCGTACGATTGCCGATACGATCAACGATTTGAACCCTGATGTTTGACCAAGAATATGTTATAATCCTGGTGGTACACACAAATATGCACACGTGTATGTAATTACATTAGCGATATAACTTTTTGTGACAGTCATTTAATTTACACAAAAAGATATGTAATAAAAAGACAACTGTTTCTAGTTTGCCCAAAATTTCTTGCAAAAATTTTTTTAATTATATTATTGTTTTTCAAAGTATTCTCATTCATAGATATCTATTAGTGTACCGATATCTATCGTTAAGTATTCATACCAAAGGCAGGTAGGAGCAACCATATGTATCCAAAAGACTTTAGGCCTATCAGTTTGACGTCCTTTCTACTGAAAACGTTAGAGAGAATTCTGGATATACACATCAAAGAATTTGTATATCCAAATATCCTGTCTTTCAACCAACATGCATACACAAAGGGCAAATCGGTTGAAACAGCACTTCATAATGTTGTTGAACAAATCGAAAAATCGTTGCACTATAAGGACTTTGCTATAGGGGTCTTTTTGGACATCGAAGGCGCTTTCAATAATGTCTCTACGGACGCAATTATGGAAAGTGTCAATCGTTCCGGGGCTAACTTGCAAGTCAAAAACTGGATAGGCAACCTATTGAAATGTAGAATAGTATCTGCGGAATTAGGCAATGCCAAGGTAAACAAAGAAGCTAAGAGAGGAACTCCCCAAGGTGGTGTTCTATCGCCACTTCTTTGGACGCTGGTTGTAAATGAAATTCTCATGGAATTCGAGGGTAAAGCAGCTACGATTACAGCATATGCGGACGACATAGCTATCATTATAACTGGTAAGTTCCTCGATACAATTAGCTCCCTAATGGAATCCTCGTTGAGGGATATTCATAGATGGGCAACAAGGGTAGGTTTGAACTTAAACCCAGGAAAAACTGACCTTGTGCTTTTTACTAATAGGAAAGTAAAGGAATGGAGAACACCAAAATTAGACGGTATATCGCTCTCGCCCAAAACACATACAAAGTACCTGGGGGTTATTTTGGATAGTAAGCTGACGTGGAGGTACAATATAGAAGATAGAGTTAAAAAGGCCACCATTGCTCTATATGCATGTAAAAAAAATGCTGGGCAAGACATGGAGCCTTTCACCTACTCTTACGTATTGGACATACACAGCGGTGGCTAGACCAATTTTACTCTACGGAATAGTTGTATGGTGGAGGGCGACTGAGACAAAATCATACCTGAAAAAGCTGGAAAGTATCCAGAGGCTAGCAGAGCTCTGCATCACTGGAGCTTTAAAGAGTACACCTACTGCAGCCTTAGACGTTATATTGGACCTTAAACCAATAAAGCTAATTGCAGTGAACGTGGCATGCAAATCAGCTATCCGACTAAGGACAACAGGTCAGATGTCGTACAGATCATTTGGTCACAGCAAATTACTAGAAAACATGGAGTATAGCTCGGACTACATCATTCCAGTGACGAACTTTTTTACCAAACCACAGATCACTATAAGTGAAGAAGGCTATTTGGAAAGTCTTAATCAAAGATGGATAGAGGGGTAGGAGCTCGGTTTACTGTCAGGAGCTCGGTATAGAGGAATCTTATAAACTTCCTGATCATTGTAGCATCTTCCAGGCGGAAATCTATGCTGTCAAAATGGCAGCAGAGTTAGCCTTCACCTCTCTAACTATGGATGCGCGTGTAAATCTGTATATAGACAGTCAAGCAGCTATTAAAGCAATTTCAGCTGACTGCAATTACTCCTCGGTTGTGCTCCTGTGTAGAAAGGCCCTGGATATGTTATGTACTGGTAGACAAGTACATATATTCTGGATCCGGGGACACATTCGGATTGAGGGAAATGAAATGGCCGATACACTGGCCAAAAGGGGAATGCTATTACCGGCTGAGGTAAAGGTAAATATCCGAAAACCAATTCAATACCTTAAAGAGATCATACATTCTAATATGAGGGAAGAAGCGGAGAAATGTTGGCGCGCGACGAAAACTTGCAAAACTTCTAAAATCATGTGGAGCTCCTATGATCCCAAATTGACTAAGTTCCTTTTATCATTAACTAGAAGCAACTGTAAGCTTCTAGTGGGAGTATTAACTGGGCACTGCTGGACGGCTTCGTACGCTGTCAAAATAGGACGAATAACCGACGGTACCTGCAGGAAATGTAAGGAACCCGGAGAAATGGAAACAATGGAACATCTACTGTGTCACTGCCCGGCTTTAAGCCGTACTAGATATAACTATCTTGGTGATTACACTTTTCGTAGTCTTGAGATTGTATCGAGAGTAGAAATGTGTAGGTTGCTAAAATTTGTTAAATCTGTGTGGGAGTCATTCGATACAGGCACCACGAACTAGGCTGCCATACTAACAGGTTCTCATTTCATTTGCTGGTATCGCTAAGGATCAATGCCGGTCTATGCGCGGTCTTGGACCAACCAGATAAACCTAACCTAACCTATCGTTTAAGTGAAATTGTATAAAGCAAACTCGTATATAAATATTTTAGGTAAATTATCTGTATGTAGAAATTACTCGAAGCTTTTTTTCCAATCTGAGGCATATCCAAAATAGGCAATTTTAAAGGCATTAAACACTTTTGCAGGCGCCGACCCTATATTTTATTTATTTTCTTAAGCAGCCTCGAGGCTGGCAAATCGAGTTTAAAAGGCGTACAGACAGGCCTTTGTTACTTATTGTGTGCTTTCACGCAAAAAAATAGTTTGCCAAAAAACGATTTTCAAGTTTTCCATTTATATACAATTTAAAGAAAAAACATTTTGATTTTGCTTTCAGGAGTTGATTAAACAAGATATTTTTAGGAAATGTTTACACAATCTGAAGAACGATATGAGGATTAATTCTGCATCATTAAATGGATGTGTCAGGCGCTAAAAGTCCTAACTGCACTTTTCGAAAATATCTCAATTTTGTTATATAACTATCTGATTAGTTGTGAACTCTATAGAAATTATTTTGTTCTTCTATTATTTAAATATTTTCCATTAAAAACATGAAAAATCGGCTTTGAATATTATTTGAATTTTTTCAAAAGCTACTACAATTAACTCCATTTTAATTATATGCATTGGTTTCGTTAAACGAAATTTTCATGCTTTACGAAATTTTATAAAACTAGCGAATGTATCTGTTATTCGGGAATGCCCTCTCCCCTCATTTCTTTCTGTTAAATACCACAAAAATATTTTGTAACTTTTATAGTTTTCATAAATTTTGGGAATCTATTTGCCAACCATTACGAATTTACTCAGCTTTTTATTTTGTGGTGTTAGGCCTTTTAGCTTCTGACACATCCAAATCAAAAATTCCATTTTTTGAGTTGTGACGTTCTATGCGTGAATGAGCGATATGAATTTGAGAATAAACAACTAAGAGTGCTAATTCGGCTGTGCCGAATCTTATATACCCTTCATCAAAGTGCGTATACGTAGTATAGAGATACATTCATAAGCACATCCATATATATATATCCATATGTTTTGTGAAAAAATTTATAATTTTTTGCTCTAGTGCAATTTTTAGTTAGTCACCTCTCGGTATTTATCGATTAATTTTTTTTTTCGATATTAAGAATAAGTTGAATATTTTATTCTACACTCTATATTTAAGAAATATTTTACATTCACCCTTATGCCAGTTGTCAAAAACGACGTCACGTCATACAATACAAAAAATCGGTACTTGTGTACGGTGTCTTAGTATTGTACCTCCATACACAGTAAACTAAATTGTTAGTACTAAAGTATAAAATGAGTATATTTAATAAAAAAAAATTAAAATTTGTTAGACCTAGTTACTTTTATGTACCACAAGAAGTGTTAAGTTCCCAACCCTGGAATCATCCTTTTTGATTTATTTTAAATTCCTATACCAGTCTCTTTCTTTTAAGAACATAAGATGTGTTTAATTTATAGAAAAAAAGGAAAAATTTGTTTTAGTAAGTTACTTTTGTATAAAAAAGGTTAAAGTTTTCCAATCCTGGAAACGTGTTTTATTTTTTTTTAATTTGAAATACCAATTTTATTCGTATTATAGTATAAAATAAGTTTATTTATTTAAAAAAAAAATTAAAATTAGTTTTCGGTAGTTAACTTTATATAACAACAAAAAGTGTAGGTTTCCCAACCCTGGAATCATACTTTTTGATTTTCTGATTTCTTACACAAATCTCTTTATTTTAAGAATATAAGATATGTTTAATTTATAGAAAAAAAGGAAAAATTTGTTTTAGTAAAATACTTTAGTATAAAAAAGTTAAAGTTTTCCAACCCTGAAAACGTCTTTTTAATTTTTTTAATGTTTTTTTGTTTAATCTGAAATACCAATTTTATTCGTACTGAAGTATAAAATAGTTTATTGAATAAAAAAAATTAAAAATTGTTTTTGGTAGTTAATTTTTCATATCAAAATAGTGTAAGTTTCCCAACCCTGGAATCATCCTTATTAATTTTTCTGATTTCTTACACGAATCTCTTTTTTTTCTTTTCTTATAAATAATTGGTTTAGTAAGTTAATTTTGTAAAAAAAAATTCTAAGTTTTCCAACCCTGGAAACGTTTTTTAAATTTTTTTAACTTTTTTTATTAGAATTATGAATAAAACATACTGAAGTATAAAATAAATTTATTTAATAAAAAATAAAATAGTAAAAATTAGTTTTCGGTAGTTACTTTAGTATGGCAAAATAAAGTTTGAGTTTTTTAAAATCGTCTATTCGATTTTGCTGATTTTCAATACCAATTAAAGGGTTGCATTTGTATACTCGTTTGTATAGCCAAAACAAATATACCAGGGTATGTACCATATAATTGTAGTGTGAGCGACAGAACTATTAAATATAAGAGTTATTGTGTGTGCGTGCTTTTACAAATTAAAATACAATTGAAAACAAATAACAATTGCTTATTGTATTGCTGCTGAGCAACTGTTTGATCTGTTTTTGCTCAAAAAATACATATTGTAATACAAATATATGAAAAAACCACTATTGAAACAAATACATGATGTGCATATATATGTGCGGACGTTCGTTATGTTATTTTGTGGCGCAGCCAAAGTATAGAGAGAGAAAGAGACAATTTTGCTCTGAGAGTAATTACAAATGCATGTGTTTCATGTACATGTATCATTTACTTACATATGTATGTGCAATTTTGCTTTCATTCATTGATTCATCAGCCAATTACATTTTTTCTCAACACATCATAAGGCACTTATGGTAAAAGCAGTTTTATGTATCTTATTTGCCTTAGAAAAACCCAAAAAAAAATAAATGTGTTGTTTTCATTTGCTCATTGGCCATCCATACAATAATTGCTTAAAAAATCAACATTTACAACTAGTAACAGAAAACGATAAATAACATATTTGTTCATACCAGAACCAAAAAACACGCAAAACTAGTGCAAACAGATGTATCTGTGCAACGCTATAATATAATACCAATCCTTTTAAGACTATTTCTGACACACCAGTTCAAGACCAAAGTCTCTAGCTTTTCTGGGAGCTTCGGAAAACCAATTTCACGTACAGACAGACGGACAGACGGACATCGCTTATTCGTCTGCCCTATGCATATGGATCCAAAATATATCTACTTTATGGCTCGCTTATTAATATTGTGGAAATTACAAACGGAATGGCAAACCTATATATATCCCTTTTACCATTTTTCGGTAAAGGATATAAAAAAATTGGTAATTTTATGAAAAGCATACAAAATTTTTTAAACGTATTCATTTACCCAAGATACATTAGATATTTGCCTAGTGTGCTTTGACAGACAGCACTTTATTGTGCAATATTGCACGTCTTTAATATAGCCATGTATGTATTCGTACGTATAGTAGTTTCCGCTCAATTGATTTCCAGTTAACTGATTTCCTCTCTTAAATATAATTAAATAAGCATGATAGGAAAATTTTCAATACTAAATACAGGTGAAGGATTTTGCTGAAAACAACTTCAACACTTAATTGTTTACGCACTTAATTGATTAAGAACTTAATCCCAAATTTCTAAAATCATTTCAAGAAGCTTAATTTTAAGCTAGAAAATTGCTTCAATTACATGTTTAAATAATTGCTGTAGCACGTAAAGTAAAATTGCTACAAATGAAACATGGATGCTGTAAAATTGATTTACATTATTTGCTGGGTTTTGTTAAAGTTTCTAAGCTTATTACACTTATTTTTCGTTTCTGATTTGGCTAAGCACCAATGAAATATATAGACAATGCTTAACCCCCAGCAAATGAATTTCAATTAAAATAAACTTATGACAATAAGTCAAATATTTAAATTTCTAGAACTATTTAGGTACAATAATTAAAAAAGTTACCACCCCAATATACAAATTATGCATACATTGTATGTACATTATTTAATAGTTTTTTCTGTGTGCAGATACATAAATTTAAAATTAAAAAATAATGGGCGAGATGACGCTTGAAGCACAGAGTAATGAAATAATTTTTTTTTTTGAAAAAGTGCACCTTTACAAACCTTGACTTTTATGCATATAAAAGGCACAATTTTATGCATGAGATTGCAATCGCTATTGTTAAAAAAAATCTATTGACTTAATTTTTGTTTGTGTGTAACTATGTATTTATTTTTCTGTGAAATTCAAATAAATACTTTTTATTTGTTATGTACATTTATGTATGTATGTATATATGGTGTTTCATTTTCATGATATGATATCAACTATATTTAAAATTTTAAATTTTTTAGCCTTGTTCCGAGCTCACGAGTGCAAATAATAAATAACATTATTTTTAATTTTACTTGAAATTTTTCAATAATCGAATGCTCACTTTAAATTTAAAATGAAGCAATAAACTAAAAATTTATGGATGATATTGTAAGAAAGTATTTATACAAAAAAAATTAAAAAGCCCGACAGCGGCCAACTTTGAACCGTTAAGTATAATAAATGGTTATTCAAAATGAAAAATCATAAGAGAAATCTAAAGATAATTTTAAAATACCTGTCGAATGATACCCATTTTGAGATAGTTCGCCGACGTTTTATTTTTTCCGTATTTACAAAATGCCTTCTTGCCTTGCCCACCATATGGAATTTTGACAACTGACACTCCCGGGTTTAAGACAAATCGATTGACGTAAGAATCATCAGAATCGGTCCACGCTTTCGGACCGCAAAGGAATACACACACACATACATACATACATAAACTAATAAACACCATACCTTTCTTTGCGCTGCGCAGTCGGGTAAAAAAAGCCAAGGCAAAAAAATTGTTTTGTCTTAATTCAAATATCTTCTATACTATACTTGATACGGAAACACATAAAAGGAAATAAGTGCTTAATCCCATAAAAATCGGATTATTTAAAAAAAAAAAAGTTACAAGCTGCAGAATTTTTTTTTAGTCCCATTTGATCAACTTTGACTCACAGTAATTCCAGATGGCTGTCAAGACATGTGTTTTAAAGCCTGAGTTCTCTTTTAAAGATTTGCAAAGTTTCACATAAATCCAATCAATAAATACGAAACATTTTTTTGTAATTTAATTTTTGTACAATAATCGAAAACTTTGTACATTTTACGAAAATATTTCTCAGATTTCGTAATTTTACGAATTTCATTTTCTTATGTGTGTGAAGTTAGCTCCGTCAGTTAGCTTCGTTTTTAGCATCCCTGTGTTACTTTACATATGTATATCTCGCTCAGACACTGTGAAATAAGAATAAATTCAGTAAAGTGCGACTCTGACTCGCGCACGAAGGGTTCCGTACTAGTGTCCTGCACAAGAGTATTTATAAGACTTTACAAGACATGAGAGATTTTTTCCAATGCTTTACTACACCGAAATATTCTAAAAGAATCGCTAAACAACACTGTTGGCAAGACAAACCACCGAAAAAAAAATTACTTGCCACCAGTGTTGGTTAGCGATTCTTTTAGAATATTTCGCTGTAGTAAAGCATTTGAAAAAATCTCTCATGTCTTGAAAGGTCTGATAAATAGTCTTGTGCAGGACACTATTCCGTACGAACACTAGATATGTAATTTAATACAAACTTCATCCTATATAATATATAGTTTTGGCATTTTTTTCGGTTTTGGGATCTTTTCGGTTTTTTTTGTTTTGGAGGTTTTTGAGTTTTTTCAGTTTTGGCGATTTTTTTAAGTTTTGGCTCTTTTTTTAGTTTTAACACTATTTTCTTGTTTTGGCGATTTTTTCGGTTTTTGGCGTTTTTTCATTTTGCGATTTTTTTTTATTTTTGGCGATTTTTTTAATTTTTGCGATTTTTTTTTATTTAAATTTTTTTTAGTTTTGGCGACATTTTCGCGTTTTGGCGATATTTTTCGATTTTTGGCGTTTTTTTTTTCATTTTGGCGTTTTTTTCATTTTGGCGATTTATTTTAGTGTTGGAAATTTATTTTTTAATTTTGGCGATTTTTTTTTTAATTTTTGGCGATTTTTTTTTTAATTTTTGGCGATTTTTTTTTTTTGGTTTGGCGATTTTATAATTTTCGGTTTTTTTAGTTTTACAGTTTTTGAAAATTTCAAGTTTTGGCGATTTTTTTTAAGTATTGGCTCCTTTTTTAGTTTTAACACTTTATTTTCTTGTGTTGGCGATTTTTTTAGATTTTTTGCGTTTTTTCATTTTGGCGATTTTTTTATTTTTGGCGATTTTTTTATTTAAAATTTTTTTTTTAGTTTTGGCGACATTTTCGCGTTTTAACGATTTTTTTCGATTTTCGGCGTTTTTTTCATTTTGGCGTTTTTTTCATTTTGGCGATTTTTTCGAATTTGGCGTTTCAAATGTATATGGAAGCTTTTTTTGGTTGTCAAAATTTCGGCCAAAATCGAAATGGTGGGGTAATAACGGCCAATTGAGGTCGAAAGCCAAGGCTTCAAATAGTTCAGAGCTATAAAGATTGTATTCAGAAACAATACATATACATATGAAAATGCTTTATTACACATTTTCGAAAGTCATATATCTCAAAAACTGTATTGTTTCTGAATACAATCTATATAAAGGGTGTTTTTTTAGAGGTATAGAACTTCGAATTGAAATAAAACACAAGAAAATCGTTTTAATGTCCATCAATTTGACTTTATTGGAAGGATAATTTTGTGCTATTAATGTTTAAATATGATTTCGGGCATGTGGCCGCCGCGGGTGGCTCGAATAAAGCCAATTCTACAGGTCCAATTTTCAACCACTTTTTCGAGCATATGGGGCCGTATTTTGGCAATAACGCCACGAATGTTGGCTTCCAAGTCCCCTAACGTTTCTGGTTTGTTGGCGTAGACGAGCGACTTCACATATCCCCAAAGAAAATAATCCAATGGTGTCAAATCACACGATCTTGGTGGC
Source organism: Tachina grossa (assembly GCA_949987645.1). NCBI lineage: Eukaryota > Metazoa > Arthropoda > Insecta > Diptera > Tachinidae > Tachina > Tachina grossa. The sequence continues at coordinate 42,840,263 of OX465278.1, read as the reverse complement.
CAATTGACAGGTCCATTCCGCGAAATTATGCGCTCATCGAATGTTTCCTTCAATAAATCGATTGTGACGTGCGCTGTGTGGCATGTAGAGTCGTCTTGTTGGAACCACAACTCATCCACATTCATGCCATCCAATTCGGGAACAAAATAGTCGGTTATCATGGCTCTATACCGGTCTCCATTAACGGTAACTGACTCTCCAGCATTATTTCGGAAGAAGTATGGCCCAATGACTCCACCAGCCCATAGAGCACACCAAACAGTCAGTTTTTGTGGATGTAATGGCGTCTCAAGGGTCTCATGTGGATTCTCTTCACTCCAAATGCGGCAATTTTGCTTGTTGACGTAGTCATTCAACCAAAAATGAGCCTCATCACTGAACAAAATTTTGCGATGAAAATCAGCATCGAGATCAATCTCATTTTCGGCCCACACACCAAAATCACGACGCATTGCATGGTCTCGCGGCTTTAATTATTGCACAAGCTGGATCTTGTAAGGTCGCAAGCCAAGATCTTTGCGCAAAATCTTCCATAAAGTTGATGGACAAAGCTCCAATTGCTGTGCACGGTGGCGAATCGATTCATTCGGGTCCTCTTCAACACTTTGCTCTACAGCGGCAATTGTTTCTTCGGTGCGCACTGTTCGACGTCTCTGCGGATGCGTATTATCACATAGAGTAAACGTAGTGCGAAAACGATCCATGGTTAACCGAATTAATTGCTCTGATGGACGATTATGTCGACCATAAAATGGACGGAGCTTGCGGTAAACTTCGCGAACTGAACCATTATTTTCGAAATAAATTTGCACGATTTGCAAGCGTTGTTCTTTTGTCAACCTGTTCATGATGAAATGGCAAACCAAACTAAATATTAATCACTTGACAGCTGACAAAATGGCCGCCAGTTAAAAAAGTGATGCCAACTTAAAGTTCTATACCTCAATAAAAAACACCCATTATAACTAAGGTTATATTGGGCGACCTTAGAGATATTGACTGCAAAATTTTTGCAGTCGTTTTTAATTTACATGAGAGCACACAACAGGCTTATACTGGCTGATATGTTTATCCCCTGAATGGAGCAAAATGGCTCCTCTCTTCAGCCTGACCTAACGTAACCTAATTGTTATGAAAGAAAAATATTTAAGCCAGTTCAGCAATATACTAATACAACTAACCTCCGAATAAGAAACAATTTTTTTTTTATCCCGAATGTCAAATGTAAACTGCGTGCTGAACGAAATACGTGCGCTAAAGAAGCAGTTGAAGCGTGCAAAAACCATGTTTTGTAGGTGTCTCAAGAGGAATGGAAACACTGCTTTGAAAAAGGGTTTGAACGAATGCAAAAGTGTATTGATTATTTCGAAAACAATAAATCCATTTTCATTTAAAAATGTTTGTTATTATTTGTTATTCTCGAAATATAAATAGCAGCCCTCATATAAGATAAATGTGCCATATCCCATAAACATGCACTAGAAGCATTACCCCACAGACTGCCATATATAAAAAACTATACTCGTTGGGTCCTTTCAACAGAATTTACTTGTAGTCCCAAGAAACGCACCAGATATTGAAATTAAGACCTGCTTAAAAGCGTTTCCCTTATGGACAAAGTTTACTAATAGGAGTTTGAGCAACAATGTGGGAGTGGCTAATTTTAATGATAATGAAGCCGCAATACATACCACTGAACTGCTCAAAATTGGTAATGGCCAAGTACCGAGAAAACAAGATGGAGAAATATCATATCCAAAAGTATTTGATATGTTAGTTTCTTCAGAAGAATATCTTATATGCAAATTGTATCCAAATGTTAATAAAAATACGGACAATGGATATTGGTTATGCATTTATAACTCGCTTAAAAATTACATACTGCTAGGAAAGAAAATTTTAAGGACTAAAAATTAGAAAACAACTGCCGTCTTAATAGTTGCCTACTGGCACTGCAAAACACTAGTCTAAAGTCAACCAGCAAATTAGGAAGCCCGTCTTCAGGAATCACTATAATAGCATGAGCACAAACCAGTCCTCCACATTCTGATAACTACTTGTACGAGGGCGGATCAATAAGGCGGTGACTTTTTGAACTTCCCTTGTAGTTATATGAAATGGAACACTGTTCCCATCAAGTACCACTTGTAGACTACTGTCAAATTTTGAGCAAGTGTCGTCATTAACTTTGCTTTAAAATGCTGTTCAAAACATACAACCTCGTGTATTTGTGCTCATTAAACATTACTTTTTGCGAAGAAAAAAAAACCGTCAATCAAACTAAGGAAAATATCGATAAATACTATGGGGACTCTGCACCATCCATTTCAATGGTAAACAAGTGGTTCACTGAGTTTCGTTGTGGTCGCACAAGTACAAATGACGCTGAACGTTCTGGACGTTCTGAATTAAGGTCAATACACCCGAAAATGTCGAAAATGTCGAAAAAAGTCCACGATAGGTTGTTGGCCAATTGAAGAGTAAAAGTGCGTGAGATTCTTAATGCCATAGGCATTTCATATAGCAGTGTGGTTTCGATTTTAAATGATCAGCTGAGTTTAAGAAAGTTGTCTGCAAGATGGGTGCCGCGTTTGCTCTCAATTGAGCATAAACGTAAACGTGTGACAACTTCAAAGGATTGTTTGGAGATGTTTCACCACAATTCGAATGAGTTTTTGCGACGTCTTGTAACTGTGGATGAAAAATGGATCCATTACTGTACTCCGGAGAGCAAGCAGTAAAGTAAACAATGTGTTTCTAAGGGTTAACCTGCTCCGAAGAGGCCAGTGTGAATTTGTCGGCCAATAAGGTGATGGCAACAGTTTTTTGGGATGCACGCGGGATAATCCACATCGATTACCTTCAAAAGGGAAAAACAATAAACACCAAATATTATGCCAACTTATGAGACCGATTTAATGAGGATTTAAAAAGAAAACGACCCCATATGGCCACGTTTATCAGTCTCAATGCAAAACTCTATGAATTGGGCTATGAATTGGTACCCCATCCACCATATTCTCCGCATTTAGCTCCTAGTGATGACTTCCTATTTCCAAACCTAAAGAACTGGCTCGGTGGAAAGAGATTTAGCTACAACAATGAAATTATTGCCTATTTTAAGGACTTCGAAAAAACCAATTTTTTGGAAAGGACACAAAAACTGAAGAAACGTTGTACTAAGTGTATTGATTAAGAAGGGCATTATATTGAAAAATAAATTATTGTTTTGCAAAAAAAACTGTGTTTTATTCAAAAAGTCACGCAGTTATTGAGCCGCCCTCGTATATGTTTATTATAAAGGGTGTCCCAACAAGAACGCAAGATTTAAATTTTAAATAAAACACAGATAATTAAAAAAAAATCGTGAAACTTTATTATATCATAAAGTAGACAAAATGAGGTTATGTGTGGAGCAACAAATTGGGAAGATGGCCGCCGCGGCTTTGCTGGCACACACGCGATCTCGTAATGAAATTTTCAATGGCCGTTTTGCATAAATTCTGCGGTATTTCATTAATGCAGCGTCCAATTTCCTCTTTTAAGGCTTGAGTCGTCGTCGGCTTATTCGCGTAAACCATCGACTTCAAAAAACCCCAAAGAAAAAAGTCTAATGGTGTTAAATCGCACGATCTAGGCGGCCAATTCTCGTCTCCAAAACGCAAAATAACACGACCGGGAAATGACTGATGTTGCAATTGAATTGTTTCTCTGGCTGTATGACATGTGGCGCCGTCTTGTTGAAACCACATGCCCTCCACATTCATTTCTTCAATTCTAGGCACGAAAAAACTGGTTATCATTTCACGATACCGAACACCATTGACTGTTTGCGCTTGACCTGCATTTGAGCGACATCATCACGTACAGCTGCGACATTTTCGGTCGATAGACCTGGTCGAAGTCGCGTTGTTGTCTTTACATCACTAACAGACCCAGTTTCGGCGAATTTATCCATTAATCTCTTTACAGTTGACTCTTTTGGAGCATTATTGTGACCCCAAATTGATCGCAAATTTGCGAACTGTAGCCGCAAAATTTCAACATTTTGGTAAAAACAATTTCACAATGAGAATGCGTTGTTCATTCGTGTAGCGCTCGTACCTTCTACTAGCAAACAATAACAATTGTTCAAATGTCAAACAATGACACTTCGAATGGCGCCAAATTTAAATCTTGTGTTCTTGTTGGGACACCCTTTATTAAGCTATTCATATTAATATATTATATTAAGCTATTAAATTCTTATACAAGGTAGCGCAAAAGTAATCCTCCTATCAGAAAATGCTATAAATTTTGCTATTGGCGCCTAATGTCAGTTCTGTTTTGACATTTGTGTAGTAAACAAATGCGAAATACACGTTAATAAACAATGTTACGCTACACTGCTCCAGAACGCGGAATATTGGTGACTATTTATTTGACCAATAATCGGTTGGTGAGTTTGGCACAACGTGAATTTCGTCGCAGATTTCCTGGCCGTCCAACGCCTACTGGTGAAACACTGCGACGTTTAGCCGCTCGCCTCGAAGAGACTGGCACAACATGAGATGCTGCCAGGCGTGGCAGACCCCGGAGTAGCCGTTCTGCAGAGAATATTGCTGCTGTAGCCAGGGATATCATGGAAGCGCCGTCGACATTGACCAGACGACGTGCCACGCAAATGGGTATCAGTCGACGGTCTTTACAGCGAATTTTGGTACAAGATTTGAAGATGTTTCTGTACAAAGTCCAGACGGTGCATCAGCTGTTAGCTGCTGACCGCGAATCGCGTCTAACATACACTCAAGCCATGCTTGATCACCACCAAGAGGAAGATGGTTTTTCATCAAAAATAATCATGAGTGATGAGGCCCATTTCCATCTTAACGGGTACGTAAATAAGCAAAATTTACGCTCCTGGGGTACTGAAAATCCGCGTGTAACCCACGAAGAGCCATTACACCCTCTCAAAGTCACTGTATGGTGTGCTGATTTCGCTGGAGGAGTCATGGGACCTTTTTTCTTCGAAGACGTCGCGGGCCAAACGGTTACTGTGAATGGTGAGCGCTACAGAGCAATGATCAACGAGTTCTTTTTGCCGCAACTTGATGAATTGGGATTGGAAAACATGTGGTTCCAACAGGACGGTGCAACGGCACACACTGCACGTGACACAACCGATATGCTGAAGGATGCATTTCCCGGGCGCCTAATCTCCCGTTTTGGCGATTTGCACTGGCCAGCAAGATCGCCTGATTTGACCGCTGCAGACTTCTTTTTGTGGGTCTTTTTGAAGTCGCGGGTTTATGTCAACAAGCCTCAGACTCTTGCAGCTCTTAAAGACAATATCCGACAAGAATGTGAGGACCTATCGCCGGAAGTTTTGGCCAAAGTAATGGAAAATGCCATAAAAAGGGCTCAAATGACAATCAACTGTGGCGGCGGCCATTTACATGACATCATATTCTCGACTTGATGTAAAAAAATTAAAAGACAAATAAAAATAATCCACAAGAAGAATCAAAGTTTATCATTTTTTTTTAAATTACAGCCAAATACCATCGGAAGGTTATTTTTGCGCCACCTTGTAGTTCTGAGCAACTCCGCCCAGTTGCATGACTACTCATCTACATACATATATTTCACATAATATTAAACGCCTATTAATTTCTTGTGAAAATAATACACATATTTATGCCTGCATTAAATTTTCTAATTGTATACCTCACAGGTAGATAATTTAAAACAAACGACTTATGGTAAATTATTTTTTTTAAAGCTATCTAAAACGATAATAACATACTTTGTATACTAGCACTTTAGTAAAATTATAATATGATTATCTCGATTATAAGAATTATAATAAAAGTGTTAATAAGGGTACCTATGCTTGTAGTACAATGTACATGCCTATACGCATGTACATAAAGGTTGTAAACGAAAAAATATTTACGCATTTTTTTTTTCCTAAAATAACATGACTTTAGCACATACTATTCAAAATTTTCATAACCTTTAAATTCTAAGAGCCAATTTCACCAACTTATTTAAATATCAATTGAAATTTAAAATTAATTTTTCCATACAAAAATTAATGAAAATCGACATTTAAATATGAATTGATATTTAAATAGAGTTGGTGAAATTGGCCCTAAGTGTTATATGTCGGAAAACTATAAGAAACTAAGCGAAGCGGCATGCTTCGTTTTGCCCAAAATTTATTTTTCTTACTGAATGAACTTCGAGCATGCAAGATTCCATCCGAAATTTGCTTTTTCGATCGAAACTTAGCAATCCTTAACTTATGACCTAATAAGATCATGTTGGTATTTTTTCGTAGATTTTGGGATTGTGTAGGCCTTAAATAAACTTGCGAAGCACACCGGGCAGCAACTTCTTTTTATTTCTTTTAAATAATTAGCAGTTTCTTAAAACTATGTATCGTCATGTGAGTACATTTATAAATGTTTGCTTTAAAAGTTCAACATTGTCGTTGGTCCTACACTTAAGTTGTCATCATCTTTGAACGCATGAGGAGCCACTCAAAAAAAAAAAAAAATAAAAATCTAAAGAAATCACTACTGCTAAAAACGAAAATCATGTTTCCCAAAAAATTTAATATTTGTTGTGGGCAACTATTCGCTATCAATTGGAGTTCTTGGAAGTTGCTGGGCATTAACAGCAGCACTGCTCAAGAAAATTACTTTATTAATAAAACGCAAAGATTGGCTCACATAGCATATCTTATGTGGAATTACTTTCTAAATATTACGGTCACTTGCATTTTTCCACTGCATTTTATACTAGTGATGTTTACTGCAAATTCTACAAAGTCGGAGATTTTCGAAAGTGTGGCCGTATTTACAACAAGTTTGGGTGCCTCTCTAAAGATAACCATGTTCGCCCGTAATGTCAAACACATCATAAGAATGGAACAAATCTTAAAAATGCTAGATGAACGCATTCATCTTTCGGAGGACCACCTTTACTTTATACAACACATACAAAGTCCCTTAAATTATATGGAACGTATATACATAATGATTTATGCTAGTGTGGGTGTCATTATCAGCTTAGCGTGCATAATACGAGGAGAACAGAAGCTTTTATATCCTGGTTGGGTGCCATTCGATTGGCATCAATCCTGGTGGCGCTATATATGTGTACTACTTTTCCAATTTCATGGCGTGTTTTTTCAAATAATTCAAAATTTTTCTTGTGACACTTTTGCTCCAAAAGCTTTGTGCATTTTGTCGGGACATATACAACTGTTGTACAATCGAGTGGCTCGCATTGGTTATGATGATATGCTGACGTTGGGGGAGCATGAAGTGGAGCTTATACGATGTGTTAAACATCAAAAGGATTTGTATGCGTAAGTTTTTTTTTCATATCCTTGTATTTTTAAATGTAAGCAAGCTGGAAAGGAGTTACGGCATTCGGTATCCAATGTTCTCGAGAGCGAGTAAGCAAGCACAAATTTTATTGTATTAAAGTGACGTCGATGTCGACAACTGGAATAAGAGTGAGTGATGAGCACAATAAGTCCGAACTCTCTATTAAGGGATTTTTAAGTCTCATTTGCTCTTAGGAGTTCAAGATTCATAACGTTGTCAATTGTCGTATTCAAATTATTTTGCCAATTCATTAAAATTAAGAGACTTACGTCATAACAATTCAGGAAGATTGTACAAATTTATTTAATATTTAACCAGAAAACAACAAATTTTCTAATGTTATTATTGTTTGCAATACAAGTTGTTAATCGAACGTTTGCTGGTGACATCGTGGGACAGGCCCTTAATGATTCGCAGCCTTTGCAAGAGGAGTTACTACTGCACTACATTAGGCAAGAAACTACTGAATGTAACTTACATCGCTGCTATTGCACCATCAATAGACTTTTAATAACCTCTAAGACAAACAATTATTTCACGCCTATATTCTGTTTGACTACTGAGCCCAGTTTTTACTTAAAATTCTTGTCAATAAACGATTTTGTCATACTAAGAACCGACAAAAATCGAGGAAGATTCTTCTAAGCACTTTCCAAAGACAACACATCACTATATGGTATTACTAGCGACCCCTAGCGGATGAAAAGTGTGCAGCAAATAAATTTTCCAACAAATTAGCACGACATGCAGTGTAGTGCCTCCAAAAATAATATTCCTTTGATATAACGGATGTAAAACTCCGCAGAAGGCAGTCTGGCTAATTTGGCTTTTTCAGACGTTACTTTTACCCAGTTACCCAAACAATCTTTCTAATCTCTCAAATTTCTTAAAAAACTTTTCCATGTGGCTGGTAAAGGTGCAGCGTCATCATGAAAGCGTTAATGGTGGACCTCATTCTGACCCCATAGTGTTTAGTTGTATTTATATGATTTTGCCATCGGCAACTAAGTCTGCAAGCGGACTTTATTCCAACCTTGAAATAGGACTGGCACTGATACCGATTACCGGTGCGACATTTTCAGGGAGAACCTGTTGGGCTTGTGAGAATTTGCTGCGTATAACCTTGGAAGAGAAAAAGTAATGGCTACGGTTGTCTACTTGAATGTCTAAGCTTCGGCCAATGGTATTGGTGGGTGGAAAGCGGTTAACCAAATATCTTTCTACGCACTGCTGCTACAGATGATGGCAAATCGTCCCAGGGTTGCTAAAAATACCTTATGTAGTGTTCTATGGTATGGTAAAATTTCTTTTGATTTTTCAATCTCCAGCACCAGGACCATGAACTTTGAGCTGCTTAAGCAGTTCAGTGAAGTTATATATCCCAAAAATTTTCGTCATGTCTCTCTCTCTGGGGAAAGCCAAATAGTAAAAAGACGATAGAGATTCCAAGGTTAAAAAAAGTCCAATACTTCGGAACTTGGTTAATATAATAAAAGGACATACAGAGTTAAGAAGTCACCTGACTGGCATTGGGTGTTATTGACGATACGACTTGTGGAGCTTGCCAACAGGACGATGATGAAAGTATCGAAAACTACGATTACTTGTGCCACTGCCAAGACAAATCTTCCATCTGGAAAATACGATTATATTAGATATGGAACATCTTGGGAGTTGAGACTGGAAAAACTTGAGAATATATATTGAGGAGACTAGGTTCCTAGTTTGATTAAGTTTAATAGGTTTTCATGGTTTTTATTGGATATAACTCCAAAATTTCTTATCAAGAGCCCAATAGCCCGAAACGGACTAACCTAAGGGTGAATACATAATGATCACAGGAAAGTCTCTTTTCTTAAATCACGCGATAGTCTACTATCAATGGCTGTCGAAATGACGCAGCTTGTTTAATTTTTAGTAGTACTCGACTGATATTTGGTTGCGCGATTTTACTCCAAAAGAGAAAGCATTCTTTACAAACCTTTTATTTTTTATCACATAAATAAAATCAAATTTTTCTTATCTCTTTTCTAATAGACTTTTTAATGCCATTCAACAAATCATTTCCTGGCCGATGTTCTTTCAGCTCTTCGTATCTTTAGCCAATATGGGCGTTGCTCTGGTGGCGCTTGTTTTCTTTGTAACCGACATTATGTACCGCATCTATTATGTTGTCTACTTGACGGGCATGATTGTGCAACTGCTGCCCGTCTGTTACTATGGCAGCGCTTTCGTTATACTTTTCGAAAAGCTCCACTATGCAGTCTTCTCGTGCAATTGGACCGGACAAACGAAAGGCTTTAAGCGTCATATGATGTTATTTACCGAGCGTTCGCTAAAATTGACTATGGCCATGGCTGGCGGAGTATTTCCCATACATTTGACAACATTTTTTGCCACCTGCAAGGGAGCATATTCCATGTTCACCGTTCTTATAACTATGAAATGAATATACCAATAAAATAACACAAACGACTACGCAAAAAAAACAGATAATTCTAAATTTAAAGCGTGTGCACAAACCTGAAAAAAAAACACAACATAAAAGTGAGAAGTGCAGTGTATTGGAAAAGAATTTATGATTTTATTTGAAAAATTTGCATGAGTGAACACAAAACGAATTTTATGAAAACAAATATGTAGATATATAAAGTTGATATAGTACTTTTATTGAAATTCAATTCTGGTCATATTTTATTTTAAAACTTTGCAAACAGCAGTTTGTTTAATTTCTACGGCAATACACATTTAACATTTTACCAAATATGATAAATATTTCATGTTATGCTACGAGATTTCAGCGAATGACTTGTTACCAAGCAATAAAATTTAAAATTAAAATTTTGTTTGATGCTGAATTGTTTTTATTATTTATAAAAGTTATATTTATTATATATGTTTTATTCCCTAAATAATTTTTCTTGGCTTCTACACCCAGCGAAAAATTAGGCATTACATCTGAACTAGCTGCCATATAATGACTTACCTTTTTTTTAAGTGTATAAAAATTTTTGAGATTTATGCATATGTATTTTCAATATACATACCACAAAAATTTAAGAATATTAATTAATTTTAGAATATTTTACGTCTCCTTTTATTACTCCAGATGTTTATACACATTCATTACCTGAATGAAAAAAAAATCAATCAATCAAATCAAATCAATCGTATGAATACACTAATTTCATTAAAAAACAACATATAAGATATAAGAATTTTATATCATCAGAAAAATCGACGCACTTAGCCAAGATAGGAAAACTAAAACGAAAAGAATTTGAAAAATATAAATTAAAGTTTAACCCCTCATGGTTTATAAACAAAACAAATATTGAATTCACAGATGAAATAAAATGGTTACTCTCATTAGGATCTAAATTTTCTTTACCAGTAAATAAGGAAAATTTTTCAACGATTAATTTGGTAGCTGATTTAGAACAATGGGTACAAACACTTACAGATGATAAAGCAAAAGATGTTGTAAGATCTAGGATAACAAATAGAATTCTAACATACAAGAGGACTTCAAAAAACAACCCAAAAGAAAAATTTATACTGAATATATATGAAGATACAAAACGAATACTACGTAGACATAAGGAGAATATAGTTATCCTAAAATCTGATAAAGGAAACAAAACGGTGATTATGTATAGAGAAGACTATAAGAGAGGGATGAACAAACTTTTACAAAATAAAACAACATATAAAACATTACGTGCAGACCCCACAGAGAATCTCCAATGGAAAAACAACAAATTAATAATGTATTTATACAAACAGGGATATATTACTCAATTTGAGAAATCAGGATTAATTTCTGATCACGCTACAGCACCGAGACTATACGGCTTACCGAAGATCCACAAACCTGAGGTGCCTTTACGGCCAATATCATCATCTGTGGAAGTACCATGCTACAAATTGTCTAAATATATAGGCATAATTTTAAAGAATGTAATTTCAACAAAATTCAACATTAAAAATTCAATAGAACTAAAAACGAGATTGGAAGATATTATTTTGGATGACGACGAAATCTTTGTATCATTGGACGTGGTATCGTTATTTACTAACATACCAACACATTTAGCTACAAGAAATATTATGGAGAAATGGGAAATTTTAAAAAATTACACAAAAATACCCAAAACACAGTTTTTAAAATTATTACAATTTTGTTTAAATGAAAACAATTGTTTCATATATGAAGGCACAGTTTATAACCAAACATATGGAATGCCAATGGGGAACCCTCTATCCCCAACCATCGCCGACATTGTGTTAGACACTCTTGTAGAAAAAACAACGAAAGAACTAGGAGATAAAAACATAGAAATAAAATTATTGACAAAATATGTAGATGACCTATTTGCCATTATTAAAAAAAAGGACAAGAAAATCATAATGGAGGCCTTTAATAATTACCATAACAAACTTAAATTTACTATTGAAAAGGAAATAAACAATTCACTTCCCTATCTTGATATGAGAATAATAAGACACAATGATAGAATTATAACAGATTGGTACATGAAACAAATAGCTTCAGGCAGAATAATAAATTATAATTCAACACAGCCCTTTAAACATAAGACAAACACAATTACAAACTTTATTAATAAAGTGTTACATATAACTCATAACAAATTCAAAGATAAAAATATTAAATTAATAAGAGAAATACTTAAAAACAATAATTATCCGACATATTTGATCAATAATCTAATAGACAAATCAATACATAACGCAACAAAAAACAATAACACAAAAACAATATCTGGCAACACTAAATATATAAGCTTATCTTATATTCCAAAGCTGACTAAGAATAATAAAATAAAAGAGATAATTAATGAAGAAGGAATTATATTTGCACACAAACCAAACAAAACAACAAATACACTGTTCACAAATCTAAAAACAAAAATACATAAAAAAGATCAAAGCAATGTAATTAGTATATGAAATAAAATGTAATGGAAACGCACACGAAAGCTGTAAACAAGTTTACATCGGGGCAACAAAAAGGAATCTAGGAGTAAGAGTATCTGAACAAGAGAATGATATTAAAAAAGGACGACAATCTACTGCGCTAGCTCAACATTGTTTAGATTATTCGCACTCAGCTGATCTGGAAAATGTGAAAATACTACACAAACAGAGAAAATACAACAAAAGATACACTTTGGAAAGCTTAAGTATTCAACAAAAAATGGACATAGCAATGAACAACAAGACTGACAAAGACAAAACTAATGCTACTTATAGCATTGTTTTAATTTAAGTTTTAGTGTAACTCCAGCTGTGATATTAGAACGTTAAGAAAAGCCTTATACTGTGATATTTACAATTTTGATTATTTTTGCAATTATTTTTATTATTATGTGTTTTATGTTGCATGTTGTCATGTCGCGCAAAATAACATTATTAAAATTTAAATGCAAATTTTATTAGAAGATAGTATTATATGTAAGTTAAAGCAAAACATTAATTGTTTTATTATTATTGTTGTTGTTGCATTAAAATCGTTCTTTTATTTATCAATGTTACCAGATTTCAATAAAAATAGTATCCCTGAAGATGTTGGTAAATCCCAACGAAACGTCGGATATCAAAAAATGAAATAAAATTGTCTTTTATTTGCATTTAAATGAATTTGAATGACCTTGGAAGCCTGAATAGAGTAATTCTATAAAAACCATATCATACGTTAACCTTTATGTCAACAGCAGAAATGCTTTACGCACGTCCACAGCAGCATACCTGGGTATGTACATACGTTTTGTATGGGGAATGGTACGTCGTTCGCATAAAAATGCTAATTACGTATCTACCTGGTTTGTTGGAATTTCTGAATTATTTTTTTAGTTTGTTAGAAATGGACAAAAGGCTAAAAAATTTTATGATAACCAATTTCATCCTAACAGTCATTGTTTGTTGAAAAAAGTGGTTGTATAGGTAGACGACATACGTATATAATATATATATAATATAGGCAGGTAGAAACATTTATTGTTGCGGAAATTTCATTCTTTGTAGTATCGTCAGAAAATGTAGTTTACATTTGTGATTCGAAGTGAAAAGACGTTTCTGTTTATTTTGTGGAAATAAAAAAATATTAAAAGTGAAATGGCTGATGGTGAATGGCTTACTCCGCGACAACTAAGTGCACGTTCGTACGAAGAACAACAAGCATATATTCGGCAAGCGCTTGAAGAGAGCCAAGAAGAAACAAGTGACCACGATTCAATAGTTGGTGACGAGGCTTTAGGTGATATTGGTGGAGATGACTCAGACGTTGAAGAACCCATGTTACCAGAATATGACCCAGAGGGCGACAGTGATTCTGATGAAGATCTTCAAGATGCACCAATTGAAACTGGCGAAGTTTTTACTGCCAGAGATGGTAATGTTTGGTCCTCGATACAACCACAACCTGTAAGATTCCGTACGCACAACATTCTAAGAAGTGCAGAATCTGGACCAGTACGGGCAACTCAGGGTTTGACCATTGCAGAAACGTTCCAATTGATAATGTCAAACGAAATATGCGAGATAATTATTCGTGAATCAAATCCAAAGGCAAGGCAATTTTATGATATTGACAACGCAAAACATCCAACAAGAGAACCGAGATCATGGATTCCCATAACAAAAAGTGAAGTTGATGCATATTTGGGCCTACTTTTGCTAAGTGGCGTTACACATTCTGGTTACGTGCATACGAAAGATTTGTGGAAAACTACTTCACATCCACTATATCGTGCCGCAATGAGTGTACGACGATTTTGGGAAATAAGCCGCTTCATACGTTTTGATAATGGAAACACACGCCAGCAACGAAAACAAACTGACAAAGCAGCAGCAATATCGTACGTTTTTTTTTTGATGCTTAACAGCTGTCTTCGTAGATATTACGTAGCTGGAGCCAACGTCACCGTAGATGAACAATTGTATGCTTATCGTGGTGGAACTGGCTTCACGCAATACATACCATCAAAACCTGCCAAATATGGAATAAAAGTGTGGTGGGTGTGCGACTCCATTTCTTCCTATCCATTACAGGTACAATGAATATTGTTGAAAATTGTTGAAAATCTAAATAACTAAATTGAATATAATTTTTCAATGCAGGGACAAATCTATACAGGAATGGCACCGTCTGGTGAACGTGAAAGAAACGTTGGCGAAAGAGTAGTAAAGGATTTATGTGTCAACCTTTTTGCTGGAAGTGGAAGAAATATTGTATGTGACAACTTTTTCACTAGCTACAACTTGGCAAAAACTTTGATGTTAGACAACAATTTATCTGTATGGGGTACTTGCAACAAAAGGCGTACATTCGTGCCAGCAGCATTCGCCAAACCGAAACGACGTGAGGCTGAATCATCAATGTTTGGGTTCTGTAATCACGTTACGATGTGCTCGTACGTTCCCAAGAAAAACAAGGCAGTTGTAATGTTGTCCACTACTCATTATACAACGGAAACGACCGGTCCTAAGAAGAAGCCATTGCTTATATTGGACTACAACAAAACCAAAGGTGGCGTTGATAACATGGACAAGTGCTTGACCGAATTAAGTACGAAGCGGCGCACAAATAGATGGCCTCTGGCTTTCTTTCATAATATTGTGGACGTTGCTGCATACGTAATATACATTGACAACAACACTCACCTGAAGACATCTAAATACAAGCCGCCGTAGGATGTTTCTCCATCAGCTTAGCGAGCAATTGTGCAAGCCAGAAATGGAAAGAAAGGCGAATAACAGCAGAATATCCGGAGTTTTTTCAACGCGCAACGCCATGGAAGCCATGAAAGGTGGACCCATCGGAGTTGTGGATGCTGAGGCACATGCATCGGAGGAACGTGATAGTACGGGCCGGCTAAAAGTAAAGGGGAATTGCTACATCTGCTCGAAACGACGCCCTACTCGTAAAGCATGCACATTATGCAACAAATCAGTGTGCGCAGAGCATTCCAAAGACTTACCTCAATGCGATATATGCATTTGAATTTCAATAATTTTAAGCAAAAATAATTAAAACTGGCATTATATAATAATAATAAAAAAATAATTACAAAACTTAGCTCAAAATAAACTATACTTTTATATTATATTATCATATTTGCATGCGTTTTACTATACATACCCAGGTATGTATTCTGTTGACTTAAGGGTGCAACTTTGTAAATGGGCTTTATCTTCCGAACGGATGATCTAATCCTAACCAAACTTGGCACTATTGCGTAAAACAGTTTTGACTAGGATATCAAGAAATTTCAAGTCGATCCGGTTATCCAGTTTAGAGCTACAGCGTTTTCAAAACTAAAAACATACCCAGGTATGTTGCCGTTAACATAAAGGTTAAATAAAAAAGGTCGAGTAGTCATATATATATATATATTTACATTCATTACCTGTTTCATTAGAAGGATACATGGCTTGGCTAGGCAATTCCGCGTAACCTCATATATTTAAGAATAACTTGAGATGTTATTAGATTCATTAATCTGCAATAGTATTTTCAACAAACTGTTCAATTTCGCAACTCTAACTGGTGAAAAGTTCGTTATTACATTTGCTGTTTCGGTATGCTGTGAATATATGTATATAAAATTTCCTGTTATGCAAATTTATACAAAAATGCTGGGCCAGAGCTGAATGTTTAAAATTTCCCAGAAGCCAATAATATGATTTATCCTTTCATGTACATACATACATATTTCTTCTAGCTATAATGAAAATTATATCGAGAGCCTATATTTAAAACACGTCAACTCAAAAAAGCTAACTTTTCAGTAGAGCGTTTTTCGCCTTAATTCGCTCAATATTTTAAAAATAAATGATGTGCCTTCCATAATATGGTTTAAGTATACTTACTAATTTATAGGCCTGCAAAAAATATTTTATTTTGCACTGGTTTACGTATTTTTATGAGAAAGCATATTTTAGTCGATCAAAAACAAATATTTTCTTAGAGTTAGCATATTTTGTCGGAAAAATATATGATTTTTTTTAAATATATTTATTTTTAACCCCCGACTAAAAAAAGGGGTGTTATAAGTTTGTAGTGTGTGTCTGTCTATCTGTGTGTCTGCCTGTGTCCACGTAGAGGCCAAACGGCTGGACCGATTTTCATTTAGTTTTTTCTGTTTGAAAGATGACTTGATCGAGAGGGTTCTTAGCTATGTTTGAAGAAAATCGGTCCAGCCGTTTAGAAGATATAACATCTTTTCTGAAAAAAGTCGGGGGTTTTTAAAATTTTTAATTTTTGTTATTTAATAAATTTTTGAAATCTTTTACTCAATACTAGATATAAGAATTGAAAACCCGCAAGAAAAAATTTAAAATACCATAAAATCCTGACTGAAAGCCTCTTTCATCTCGAGGTGGTCAGCTTTAGCACTCTCTAACTGACTCTCTGGTGTATCAGAGTCACTATAAATTATCAATTTCGAAAGCTTATGTCACTGACTATAATCGGTCCATAAATGCTTCTATTCGACTAACAGTTTAAAAGTTATACATACATCACCAATTTTTTTTTATCGGAACCCCTCTGTACTAATATATTAAAAGTGACCATATCTCAAAAACTAGCCATAGGATATTAAAATCATTACCGGAATCGTGTTCAGCATGTCAAATGCAATAAGATACGAGGTAGATTTATAATAAATTACAAATTTTTTAAAAATACTGGAAATTTACATGTGAGTAAGGTGATCGACTCGGTTTTACAACCGGTTTTAAAAACCGGGGTTTGCCCAATACGGTTGTCGGTTGTTTCAAAATGTTAATTTTTCGAATGTCGAATAGTCCGGTTTTTTACAATTTAAAAACCGGCTGAGTCGAATACTTTTTGATTTGTACATTTTGCATTAAAATTAGTTTTTACTATGGTAAAACTTAGACCAACGTTTTCTGTTGATTTTTATTAGTATTTTTTTTAGTGTAACCCTCATACCTAAATAAGAGAAACAAGCGTTGCGTTAGCAGCAGGGTACGTATTTTTAGTACATTTAAATGTAAAAATATTTTTGGATTGTACTAAAAGTAGGTACCCTGCGTTGCGATTCCGCTCTTATTTAGGTATGAGGGTAAAGGGCTTTGGACACGATCAAAATGCTCGCTCTCAAGTTCGTGTACGTGTGCTTGTGGGCTTGATGTTACCATGATTGATGCCCCACCAAGCATTCATTTTTATTTTGATTTTGTGCTGTTCGTTTGGTTGAAAAAAATATGTATAAAAATGTCTAAATAAAGAAATTCAATAACAATAATGGCAGCAATGCTTACAAAAAAAAAAGAACAAAGCAAAATAAGAAAGTTCTAACACTTCTTTTTTCTTCACCAGTCAAATTTATGTTTTTTAATTCCGATATTTTGGGCAACCGTTCATAATGGAAATATAATTATAATGAAAATTTATACGCGCTTGATGGGGAAACAATATACACGCATTAACAAGTGACAGCAAGCATGCCGAAAATCAAAATTTT
Source organism: Tachina grossa (assembly GCA_949987645.1). Classification (NCBI taxonomy): domain Eukaryota; kingdom Metazoa; phylum Arthropoda; class Insecta; order Diptera; family Tachinidae; genus Tachina; species Tachina grossa. Next base: position 42,822,370 of record OX465278.1, on the reverse strand, counting down.
TTGATTTTCCATCAAGCATCGTTGGTGTCACACATACTAACAAATTTTCACTCATACTATAACCAATCTCAGCAAGCATTTTGACCGTGTCTCAGACCCAATTTCACCAACTTATTTAAATATCAATTCATATTTAAAAGTCATTTTTCCATACAAAAATTAATGAAAATCGACATTTAAATGTGAATTGATATTTAAATAGAGTTGGTGAAATTGGCCCTCAACCCTTAAAAGTTCTTAGAGCTTTTTGAGCATGGCAACAAATACTGAAACATGAAATTTATGCGAAATTATTTAATGAGGTGGTGGTTGGCGTATTTCAAATATGACTACACCCAGAGAAAAAACAGCTTAAAGCCAATAAAAACCATATTGAATTAATAAAAAAACATTAACGAAAGTCTAGGTCATGTTGAAATTTTTATTTCAATATGGAAATATATTAATTTTTTAATTTTATTTATTTTTAAAGCTGGATTCACCCATTGTTTCCGAACAAAATTTTGGTCCGGACAAAATTTTTGTTATATGTTGTTTAACTTCTCTCTTCTTGAGAGAGAGGAAATATTTTTTACGAACAAGTTTTAGTTTGAATTGGTTTAATTTTATATTTTGTCCGGATAAAATCGAACTGAGCTGCCAAGTATTTTAATTTTTCAATCAAATTTGAACTGAGCTGCCACATCATGTTATATGAATAATAAAAACACAGAATATACTTGTATTAATTACAATAGAAATAAAGCAAAATTGTAAAATAAAACATATACATATGGAGTTGAACGAAAGAATCATTTGCCGATGTGCTGCCACTTGTAAAATTAATACGCATCGTTTACACACGTATGTATTTCATATAGTAGCTTTGATTTTCCAGACAAAATGTTCGAAATGGATGAAACGTGATGCAGAAAACTCTCAGTAAAAAATTGTTTGTCTGGACAAAGATTTTGTTCAGAAACAATCGGTGAATCCAGCTTAAGTATCTCAACATACATTTTCTATTATATGGTAAATTATTGAATTAATGTGACGCGTTCTTATTTTTTAGTTGCAGATTTTCCCTGAGTGTACGACTTTTTGTTAATAGATTAAAGAAGACTTCAACAGTTTTTCTTTGATCTATTACCAAACAGTCGAAGTCGTATTTGAAATACGCCAGCCACGATAAGGGAGATTATATATATTGTATGTACTATATATAAGTATATAAAGTTAATTTTTATGTTTTACCTTTAATTTTTGTAATGTTTTATAGTATTTACATAAACTTTTAACTCAATAATTTTCTTATTTAAAAAAAACCGGTCGACAACAAATACATGAGAGTTAAAACTAAAGGGTGTTCCAAAACGAACAACGAAAAATGTAAAAATCCCATGCAATATACATACAATTGTATGTACATATATACACTTGAAATTTTAAAAGTTAGTGTATTTTTATACAGACTACAACAATTAACACTAAATTTAAAAAAATTTAAATTAAAAGGTGTTCCATCAGTTAATGCAATTTTGACTTTGTAATTTTGACAACTTGCTGTATCTTGGAAACCGTAAGAGCAAAACTGTTGAAATTTTCAAAACCGGTAAAACTAAAAAATCAAAAAAATATAAAATCGCCAAATATATTAAAAAATCGCCAAACCAAAAAAAAACACCAAAACGAAAAAAAAGCACCAAATTAAAAAAATCTCTAGGACTAAAATAAATCGCGAAAAACCGGGAAAATCGCCAAAATGAAAAAAATCCTTAAACAAAAAAATCGCCAATATGAAAAAATCGCCAATATGAAAAAATCGCCAAAATGAAAAAATTGTGAAAATTAAAAAAACCCAAAAAGAGAAAAAAAAAACGCCAAACGAGAAAAAAGCGACAAAACTGAAAAAAAATTGTTTAAACTGAAAAAACTTTAAAAAAAGGAAGAAAGCTAAATCAAAAAAAAATTATCAAAACCGAATGTGCGCGAGTCAAAGTTGCACTTTACTGAATTTATTTTAATTGCAATGCGTACACAACAACAAGAACAGCAACAACTAAACCATGAACAACAGGAATTAAAAATTAAAAAGTAAAAGTAAAGGCATTTACCATAGATGAGCACTGCAGTACCACTAAAGTTTCAGTAAAAACAATAAAAAATGTTTAACAAGTAAATTTTTACTGATTACTAAAATTTTTTTCTACAATTTTTATAAATTGCCTAAATGATTTGTTATATGATGAGGTGCATTGAATTTTCAGTAATCAGTAATGGCCGTATTCATAATGAAATTCCACCAAGTGGCTAAATGTTTTTCATAAAAAAGTTTCAAAATTTTAATGAAAAAACTTTGCCACTTGCTACAATTTTATTATGATTACGGCCCTAAAAATTTACTGAATTTTTTTAGTAATCATTAAATTTACTGCTTACTGCAATTTTGAATGCAGTACATATACATATACTGCAGTGTGTCCATTTACTAGCCAAATAAGTTTAATAAAACAAACAAAAACCAACAAATTCATATGTATTTACAATATTGAAAGTTTTGATACTTTTAATTAATTAATTTAAAAAAAAGATACTAAAAGCATAAGTACTTCCAACTTAAAAAAATTTTCATTACTAGATGTTTACACATCTCCTCTGTGATCGGACTCACATTGCTTTTTTTTTAATATATTTATTTTTTAATCAACTTGTGAAATCTTTTACTCAAAACTAGATATAAGAATCGAAAAGCTACAATAAAAAACTTAAAATACCTTAAAAATAACATAAGCCTGATTGAAAGCCTCTTCAATCTCGAGGTGGTCAGCTTTAGCACTCTCTAACTCACGCTCTAGTGAAACAGGGTCACTCCAAATTATCAATTTCGAAAGCTTATGTCATTGACTATAATCGTTCCATACATAATGTTTCTATTCGATTATCATTTTAAAAGTTATAAATACCAATTTTTTTATCGGAACTCCTCCGTAATAATATATTAAAAGTGACCATATCCATAGTATATTAAAATCCTTACCAGATTCGTGTTCCAAATGCCAAATGCAATCAGATACGAGGTAGAATTATTATAAATTTTTTAAAAATATTGGAAATTTACATGGGAGTTAGCATTTATTTTCATCAAAAAAATTTTAAAGTTTGAGATAGCAGAATAAGAAAAATTGATATAAAACGGGGAAAAATCATTTTTTTTATTCGAAATTTGTATTAGAGATGAATATTGCATAGGTTAGCTATTTGCCATCGGAACCTCATTTTGACCAAATTTGAGTTGACGTGTTTTGAATATAGGCTCTCGATATAAAACATTATGTATCACTAATTGATGAAAATTTAATTTCAAATGAAATATGTAAAATTCAATTTATTTGCAAATATTTATTTAATACTATTTTTAATTCTATCAATTAAGTTGAACTCAATTCATATTCTCTGCTCAACTTCAATTAGTCTATTTATTTCATGTCAACACTTATTTTTTGTTTCCATGCTACTCTGCTCATGATTAAAATGCTCAATTACTTCAGCAAATTGAACGTGGCTAAAAGTACGTTGCATGAATAACAAAATGAAAGCCATCATCAAGTTTGTTTTTGGCAAAATTAAAGAAACGCACCAACGCAACGTTTCGCCTAGACACACAACACGCTGTGTTAAAGCAAGCGAGGACCAGTAAAGAAGAGCAAAAATGAAAAAGTGACAGCAAAATGAAGTTAAATCAACAACAGTTAGTGAAAATGTAAAAGAAAAACAATATAGTTTCATTATGAGTCTCAGTCTTGTACTCATTGTATGCGCACATACTTATGTGCCCTTAATTATGAAAGTGGTCTAAGTTATGTGGATTTTTGCTTCAAAATAACAAATAAATCTTAATAGGTAGATCTTCAATTAATATTTAATAAATTTGAACTAAATTTATATTAATTGAGACTAGTACAACTCTAAATTAAAATGTTTTATAATATAAAAATAGTTTTTGATTTGTTCATATATAATCTGCTAAATATCTCGACCAAAGAAATATATGACTTAGACTACTTTCATAATTAATGGCTCATATATGTATTTGTTTTGAGGGAACTTTGCTAATGAAAACAAGTAACAGTGCTATATTCGGCTGTGCCGAATCTTATATACCCTTTACCAAAGTGCGTTTATGTAGTATAGAGATACATACTCAAGCACATACTTACTTTTATGTACAAAGAAAAAAATAATAATTTTCAAAGCCTAGAATCATAATTTTAGATTTATCTGATTACTTATACCAATCTAGTAGTTCTTAAAAAAATATAGAAAGTGTGTTAAGTGAAAAAAAGGAAATTCAAAAAAAAAAAATGTTTTAATTAGTTACTTTAATGTCTAGAAAAAAAATCATAGTTTCCAGCTCTGGAGCTGTGGCTTTTATTTTTATAATTTTCTATACCAAACTTTTCTTTCCAAAACGTAAAATATATATAATTTATAAAGAAAAAAATTAAAATTAATTAGACTTAATTATTTTTATATATCAAAAAAGTGTAAGTGTCCCAACCCTGAACTCATCTTTTTTGATTTTTCTGATTTCTTACACCAATCTCTTTCTTTTAAGAATTTAAGAAATGCTTAATTTATAGAAAAAAAAGGAAAATTTTGTTTTAGTAACTTACTTTTGTAGAAAAAGTTAAAGTTTTCCAACCCTGGAATCGTCTTTTTAATTTTTTTAATTGTTTTTTTTTTATTTGAAATACCAATTTTATTCCTTATCAAGCATAAAATAATTTTATTTAATAAAAATAGATAAAAAAAATTAGTTTTCGGTAGTTAATTTTTTATATCACAAAGAATCCTCCTTTTTGGTTTTTTTTTGATTTCTTTCACCATATTTTTTTTTTAAGAATATAAGATATGTTTAATTTATAGTAAAAAAGACAAAATTTATTTTAGTAAGTTACTTTTGTATAAAAAATAAGATTTTCCAACCCTGGAAACGTCGTTTTAATTTTTTAATTTTTTTTTTATTTTGAAATACTGAAGTATAAAATAAGTTTATTTTATAAAAAAAAATTAGTTTTCAATAGCTAATTTTTTATATCACAAACAGGGTGGATTTTCCAACCCTGAAATCAAACTTTTTAATTTTTCTGATTTCTTATACTAATCTATTTCTTTTAAGAATATAAGATATCTTTAATTTATAGAGAAAAAGGAAAATTTTGCTTTAGTAAGTTACTTTTGTATAAAAAAGTTAAAGTTTTCCAACCCTGGAATCATCTTTTTAATTCTAGAAGGTCAATCTTTAATTTAAAATACCACTTTTATTCGTACTAAAGTATAAAATAAGTTCATTTAATAAAAAAAATAAAAATTAATTTTCGGTAGTTAATTTTTTATATCACAAAAAGTTTCAGTTTCCCAACCCTGGAATCATCCTTTTTGATTTTTCTGATTTCTAACATCAATTTCTTTCTTTTAAAAACATTAGATATGTTTAATTCATAGAAGAAAAAAAGGAAAAATTTGTTTTAGTAAGTTACTTTTGGATAAGAAAAAAAGTTAAAGTTTTCCAACCCTGGAAACATCTTATTAATTTTTTATTTGAAATACCAATTTTATTCGTGGTGAAGTATAATATAAGTTTATTTAATAAAAATAATTAAAAAATTAGTTTACGGTGTTAATTGTATATATCACAAAAATCGTAGGTTTTCCAATCCTGGAATCATCCTTTTTGTTTTTCTGATTTCTTACATCAATCTCTTTCTTTTAAGAACATTCCATATGTTTAGTTTATAGAAAAAAAGGAAAAATTTGTTTTAGTAAGTTACTTTTGCATAACAAAAAAAAGTTAAAGTTTTCCAACCCTGGAAACGTCTTTTTAAATTTTTTATTTTTTTTTTAAATTTTTTTTCAGTTAGAAATACCAATTTTATTCATACTGAAGTATAAAATAAGTTTATTTAATAAAAAATTGTTAAAAACTAGTTTTCGGTAGTTATTTTGTATGGCAAAATGAAGTTTAAGTCTCCCAGCTCTGAAACCGTCTGCTCGATTTTGCTGATTTTCAATACCAATCTTATTTCGACAATTTCTGATCCACCAGCCCAAGAACGAAGTCTCTAGCTTTTCTGGGAGCTTCGGAAAACCGATTTCACGTACAGACATACGGACATCGCTTATTCGTATTCCCTATACATAAGGATCCAGAATATATATACTTTATAGCTGGCTTATTAATATTCTAGATATTACAAACGGAATGACAAACCTATATATACCCTTTTACCATTTTAAAGGTAAAGGGTATAAAAAAGTCAAGGAGACAAGGATTTATGAATGTATTTGTTTATGCAAAACTTGTTTCAACATTAAAGAGCTAAAATGCCTGCAATAGATGCACACACACAGCAAAAACTTTGCGAAATAGAATACGAAAGAAATGTAAAGCCAGAATTAGTTTTTACTTTCTGTTCTGTTACGAAACAGCTGACTCTTTTTTGTACATAGAAATCTAATACAAGTCGTTAGTTTTTCTGTTTCGTTCTGTTCTGTTTCGGTTCAACCTCTGAAAATTAAAAAAATGTTAAGTGACAGCATAAATTAAGTAAAAATATTTTGAAATAAATTGTGTTTGTTGTTCAAAAATTAAAAAAAAAATTAATTTTTACAAGAAAAACATTAAATTTAACAACTGTTTTATCAAGCTTGAGGTCTTTTTTAATAAATTAAAATCAAAGGTCAAAAAAAAATAGTAGCAAAAATCAGAAAAACATTAAATTATATTTAAACATAACGATGGACGATGTAAAACTCATCGCTTTTATGGAAAACTGGGACCCTTTTGGTCCGAAATAGCGGATAAGTTACTAGAGAAAAAGTAAGTACTAAAATTTAGAAGCAGAACGGCACAGCACAGAACAGCAACAGAAAATAAAGAATAATGAATAATAAAGAATAATGTATTTTCAAATGCTTACAATTTAACTGAATAACACATTATTTTTGTTTAAGAAGTTTAAAATAATATACGGATACTCCTTACAAATTTACCTTGATATAATATGTTGTTATAGAATCACAAGAATCTATTGTTTTTGCCCAGAAATATCCTAAATTTAGTGGATTGTATTTTGCCTACAAATACTAAAACTTTTTTAAAACAAAAATTGTCAGTTGAATGTAAAATTGGACTGAATTTATTGAAAATTAAACTACGAGACTTCTTTGCTTTTAAAAATAATGCAGCGCCTCTAGTGCCAATGAGGCGTATTAAATTTTTGAGCTGTGTTTATTAGTAATTTTATTGGTTACTTTTACTTCGCCTATGATTCTGCTACATAACACCGACGAAGGAGGGCGCTATGGCGTTACATTAGGATTACAATGCGCTTAAGTCGATGTAGATCAGTGAACAATCACTGTAACTTGAACTTTCGTATAAAAACTGATATTTTAAAGGGAAACTAATTCACATCATAGAAATGCGTATTGTTGTTATTTAATGACTGTCGGAGACCGGGCTCGAACCCACGTCCTTCGGTTTTGTAGTCAATGTGCTAACTGCTTCAGCGAAAACCAACAAAAATATATAAAGGTTAAAAAATTCGATAAAAAATTCAATTTAGTTATTTACTTTACACATATCGCACTTGTTCCTTCAAAGGGTTTTTACGAAAAAAAAAATACAATTTCATACCATTTTTTTTTTAAATAAGCGTATATGAAAATAAAAACAGTTATTTGCCTCAACTAAAAATTTTTAAATTTTCAGCTAGTCTTCTAGAGAGAAACAAGCGAGATACTCGTATATTAAAAATAATGCTTGACATTGAATTTTCTATGCCAAAGTTAAACATTACAAAATTTTTATATTTATAATTATATGAAACAAAGTTCATCCCTAGCAATCTTGTATCCCCCTCCAGCAATTTTCCTTAATATCAGAGGTCCTCATTTATACTGCTAACAGGTGTCATGACTTGAATGCTAAAATGAAATCACGTACTTGAAATAAATCAATCAATTCTGTTGGATAATTGGGCATTGAAAAACTAAACAGGCGACGCACAGTGGGAAGAATGATAGAGAAAGTGGCGATTAATTCATAGAAGTCGTAATTTTAAAGTGTTGTTATTTTTATTGATGAATATTAATAAATACATAAAAAACCAGCATTAAAAAAAAAGTTAAAAAAAATTTTAACCTTTTATGGGCTTCTTTGTATTTTGGAGAAAATTATCTTATTTGACTATTTTTGCTGTAACTTTGGAATGAAAAAGATAAATTAATAAATTAAATTGTAAAATACTTTATGTACCTTTAAAAAATATATATTTTTTTTATAAAAAAATAAATATTTAATTTGTATTTTTCATATTGATTTTTAGCAGCTGGAATTCTCTCACAAAAACGTTCATAACTCAAAAATCGCACAAATGCGCAAATAGGTATTCTGGGAATTTTAAGATAAAATCTTATATTTTAAGAGCATAAAAGCATTTTTACCTGCATTCATACGCAAAAATGTTGAAACTCAATGTATATATCAAAAATACTACATTTTGAGAGCAATTTAATTTTTTTTTAATATTTAAAGAAAATTTATTATTTGACATATTGTCAGAAGTGTACATAAAATAATTGAAATTTTTTTTATTTTATTTTTTTTTTACAATATGTCAAATAATAAATTTTCTTTAAAGTTCAATTAATGTTTTATTTTTCATTTAGCCTTGTAAATACTTTTATTGTTATCCAATGGATTTCTAGTTGCATAAGGATGTAGAAAAATAAAATGAGTTCACCTGGATATAAATTATTTGCTGTGTTTTGTATCAGTTTCAAAGCCTACTAAGCTGTTTTTCTTTTGTGATTTTCAAAAGTATTGTTATTTTATGAATTCTCATATAGTTCTTGAAAGTCTCTGCATAAAGTAAGAGGTTTGTGACTGTTTAAAATTTGTGGTTAAAGTCTACTGATGATTTGGTTCAAGCGCCAATGAAATACGTATATATATAGACATGATAAACTACCAGCAAATAAATTTCAATTATTTTTTTAATATTTTTAAAACATTTATCTAAGCAAAAAATAATTTTTTAAATGCTCATATACATAGCTGAAGTTGACGGTTTCATTATAAAACTTTTACTTATAGAAGTCTTAACAAGAAGTATAATCACTTGAAATATCAAAATTTTCTCCTTTAATCAATGCGCGCAAAAATAACTAAAATTATTGAAATTTGAACACACACTGCAAATAAAGTAAACTACCAAGTACTTTTATTTTTGCAGTTAGTGATGTAGAATTTTATCTACTTTCATATGGTACCAAATACGGTTGTAAAAGTTAAAGTTTATCTTTTGAAATAATCGCCACTTGTGAAGGCTTTCACCCCACAGTACGACGGGTAAGTTAAGAAGAAAAGCAAATATAATGAATGGGCATAAAACATGAATTGGAATGTAACTGAAAATAAAATAAAATTATCCTTAACTTTGATAACTCGTCATTGAACTGCAGAAAAAAAGAAGGAGAAGAAAAACATATTCAAAGCAACTTCGAAGTGTACTTATGTATGTGCGTGATGTTTGAACATTCCACATTAAATTTGTAGTTGCTATAACAATGACAGCGTTAAAAGGGTACACAATTGGTTAAGTATAAATTTAAAGATGGCAGCGAGCCGTTGAAGCACAGAGAGAAAAGTGAATTATTCACGTTTTGTATATCTTGCACAGTAGGGGAGAGACAAAATATTTTAGAACTTGACTAAAAATTCTGCAACAAATATTTTTTTTCATTTCATTCGGAGTCACGTTACCATCTCGCTGAAAAATAAAGATGTGCAAATGTCGTGATTTTACCGTGTCACGCGTAAACCACGCGTCACAACTTTTTACAAACGCTTAAACACAAAACAAATTTTTAAAATTGGCAATTCTCGGACACTGCTGAATGTAGAGTACACATCCAAAACAAAAAATAATTGGCTCTTAGCACATTCTGAATAGATTGTCCTTAGCGCTATGTTGTTTAAAAGAGCAGGTATTAAACAAAGTTTTCCACCAAATTTAAAATAATGAAGGTACTTTTTCTTAAAAAAACATGCCTTTTTTTTAGCCTTTTCCCGATTTCACTAATGCAGTTATTAATAAGCTTTTTAGTTATTATTTTTTTAAATTTTTTACAAAAATTGAATGCTGTATTTCAATTTAAAATCAAACAATGTACGAAAGAGTTATAGGTGAAATGCTAAAAAAAAGTCAAGGCAAAAAATTTTTTTTGCCTTATCTCTCTTCTAAGTTATGAGAGATATGGAAACACACATAAGGAAATTATTTCTTAAGAATTTCAAGTTCATCTCAAAATAATTTATTCGATAAACATCAGACAATTTTTAAAAAAGTAAGAAGTCTCAGAAGTTTTTTAAGTCCCAGCTAGTCAACTTTGGCCCACTGCATTGCACAAATTATCCCTTAAGGCCGGGGCACAATGAATCCCTCATACGTTAAACTTTGCTTTTTAAACTGACATTAGCGCAACGACGGATAAGGTTGGCACAATGAGTAATTTATTGACGGAAGCATTTGAACAGCTTCAGTAGGTCGATTCTCCATTTTATTTATTACATTCAACTTTTTGCATTTATTTCGTTTAATTCTTTTGTTTAATTTTATTTTTGCTGCCACAAACCACAAAAATCTAAATCAGAACATGCAAAAAAAAACCAACCAATATCTGTCAAACTACTCAACGTACGCAAAAAGTTAAAAGTTGACCTTGTACTTCGAGTTGACGGGCACGTACTGAATGTAATAGTGTTTTCACACTGACACGGTGTTAATAAAAGTTGGTTTTAACGTTAAAACCAACTGTTAAAACCTGGTTTTACCATACAAATTGTTTTTGTTAAAACCAAATTAAAACCATTTTTGAATTGGTTTTAAGAAATGCAACCTTGTTTTCGCTGTGATAAATTCAGTGCCGCCAAGTTGAAATGACCGACATTAGCTGTTAATGTTTATGCCAGTGAATAACAATAGATGGCGCTTGAAAGATTTTCAACTTCAAAATGGATGCAGCAGCAACAATAATCAAAAAATTATGGGAAGAAGAGTTTTTTTTGGAAGGAAAACAAAGACAATATTTGCGTTGAACTCTGGAAAGTGAAAATAGACAATATGACTGATATTCATCTGCCTATAAAAAAGGTTTTATCTTCTAATGTATTTGTGCATTTTTATATATAATAACTTTATTTCCAAGCACTGCTTCATTCTGTATAAGAAGTTCCATAATTTAAAAAAATTTTATTTACAAAATATAAAATAATTTCCATTTAGAGCGCATTGTGAAATATCTCAGTTTTTCATACAAACAAAAACAGTTGAACAGTATGTCCAGCAAGTGTTATTAAAAAGCAGAAAAAATGCAACAACAAATAGACGCATTTCGGCAGGAGATTTATTTTATTTTGAGCAAAGTTATTAGATAGTCTGTGAGTTAAAACTTGAATTTAACAAACTAGCAGTGTGAATACAAAATCAGCTGTTTATGGTTTTAACGTTAAAACCAGGTTTTAACTTTCAGTGTGAAAACACTATAACAGACTTCATAAGAAACCATGTATTTCATCTAAGCTGAAGTTGAAAAAGGCGAAGTTTAACATATGACGGATTCATTGTGCCTCGGCCTTTGGAGTTATCAAAGAATATAAATTGTATAGAATGCGCATCTGAGCTAAAAAATTAAACATTTTTTGCTTACGCTTTAGATGCGGGGGGAAAGTATAAAGCGCAAGCAAACACACACTGAGAGCATTATATTCTTTGCTCTTATCACCAGCGTTGCCGTTGTGCGACTTAAGTCGCATTTTGCTACTTTTTCAACAGCGAAACATGCGGCCAATTGCAAAAAAACCTATGTAAAAATATCCGAGTTTTACCACAAAGAATACATATTTTCGGAGGAAAGTTGCTGCTGCTACAATAAAGCTTGTTTTAAGGATGATAAGTTTCCAAATTCTGCAGTTGTAAGGTCAGTGAATTACACCTTATTTCTTCATCTTTATAAAATATAAAAACATAAAGTATAAGCATAAATTAGCGTTACTAAACAATTATCAAATAGACTTAAAGTAGACACTTGTCAAAGATTAGATTCCAAGTGAAGAACTTATTAAGAAATACGTGATGTTCAGTTAAAAAAAATATGTATTTAAGAACTATGCATAATGCCTTGAAAGAATAGTATAACTATATTATCCTCTTCAGAATCGAATTTTAAAATTTTCTAAGAAACTTTAAACTTTATGTTTTTACAGTCTCTAATTTTTTTTATAAATCTTAAGTAATTGGGTAAATTACGGCACTCAATATCGAACGAAATATGCATTTAATTTCGATTGGAATTTCATTCGATATGAAATGCCGCAACTTGACCACCCTTTTTTTAGATTTCATGATTTTTTTATATTAAGTAGCTATCTATAATAGGTTTATACTCGTCTTATTTGCAATTATAACTGTATTTTTAAATACTCTACTAGTCGGTATTATATAAATATGTTCGTAATTAATTAATTAATTATTTGAATTATTTTTACTCTTTTCATTTATAAATGAAAAATGATAATAATAACAAAAATTAAAAATTTTAAAAAACACCCGAATATTTCTAGAAAAGACGTGATATCTGCTAGGCGGCTGGACCGATTTTATTAAAACATAGCTAAGAACCTTGTCGATCAAGTCACCTTTCAAACAGAAAAAACAAAATTAAAATCGGTCTAACCGTTTGGTCTGTACGAGTACTTATACAGACACACAGATACACAGACACACACTACAAACTTATGACACCCCTTCTTTTAGTCGGGGGTTAAAAAGAAAATGAATTAACTTCAATTTATCCATCTATATTTTACTTTACTTTTCTTGATGCTGATCATTTACATATATATACATATATACATACTTGTATACTTTAAGGTCCCAATTTTGGCTTCCAAATTTACTTCATTTGAACCTATTTTAACTTAAAAACATTTTATAAAAACTTACTTACTAACTTATAAAAAGTTTTATTAAGATAAAGATGAAATTAAGTTAAAAAACATATTTTTTAATTGTGATACTCCGAGAAATAATTTGCATTTGGAATCAAAGATTTGGGTGTCAGATTTTTTGCAATATTTTCACCATTTATTGGCTTTTCTATCGACCAAACCAATAAAACGATCGACATCATCGGGCCGAATGTCGCCAACTGGACGAACAGCTCTTTTTCTAATACCTGATATGCTAAACTGTGTATATGATTGCCCTACGGCATACATTCTGTTAAAATGATACAAAGTGATAAATTGAAAAAAGGGTCACACAAATTTTCATTGGCACGCAAATGGGTCAAAAGTGATACTTTAATGTCACAACGGCAACGCTGCTCTCAGCAATACGAGCGTAGCATACACTGCAGAAAGAAATGAGAGTGCGTACACTGGACGGGTAGTACTGGAAATACCCGTCATAGAAAATTTTAGCTTGTATGAGATGCGCAATCTATATGATTTATATTCTTTGGAGTTAGTCATACAAAATATCGCCGGCTCAAATCTTAAGTGGTTCGAAAAGTTTTCTTTGTTGTGAGCTAAGTAAATTTAAATTGAATATTATCCATTAGGCAACTCACGACTGTTCTAAATTTATCTCTTTTTTTAAATTTGTTTGGAAGAGATTCATGATTTAAGTTATGACTAATTTAAATAAAAAATAATTATATGAAAAAAAAAGCGGGAAAAAAGACTTACCAGAAAAATACACTTAAAAAAGCAGTTGCACCATGTTATTGGAAAGAAGTAGTTGTAGTGGCAAGAGATGAAATATTTTAAAAATGCTGATTTAGGCTCAAGTAGTATAAGTTAACAAAATTAAAATTTTTGTTTGCAATAACACAGCCAGCTTAAGATTTTACTCACACGCACTCTCACTCATTAACACCTACATAAGAACTCACGTTGACGAATACACACGCGCACAAAAATTCGGTACCACGAAATTTCCGCGATTAGAAATAAAAATATAACATTATTGCTGTTCAAGTTCATTCGCTAAGAAAATTTTTGAATTGCACGATGAGCCCCGGAGTTTATCAATAGTAGCGTCCCTACACATAATGCGCGTATTATACCTGGAAAGAAAATAAATAAAAAGAAAAGATATATAAAAAAAATTTCATGAAAAAAATTATTGCATTATACGTAATATTAAAATAATAAACTGCAACGTATTTTTAAGAAAGAAGAGCGCACAACGGGCATATACTGGCTTATCTGTATGACCACGAACATGAGCGCAATGGTTTTTCTTTTTAACCTAAGGTAACGTAAGAAAATGTATTATTTAATGACTGTCGGAGACCGGGCTCGAAACCAGGAACCTCAGTCTTGTAGTCAACATGTTAACTTCTTCAGCCAACGCCACCCTTAAAGTTAAAGGAGATTTTAACTCACATATAGCTGCTGGGAGAAAAAAACTGAGAAAGTATCATGTGAACTCACGGTATGGGCACTCGCGCACATAGAATTATCCGTACTAGTATCATTGTAAAATTTTGCTAAGTTCAATTGTTCTTCCTAATTCCTTCAAAGACGCTTTAACAAATAAGGATTATCAACATGGCAAAAACCGTCAAATTGAAAATATCGTCAAATTATTGTGACCTTAAAAATGAAGCCTAAGCTTCTTTTTGAACACATATCTTTCTTTATTTAAGGATAGGTTAATAAGGGTGGTGCTGCAACACACCTCCACTCGTAGCCCTAGTTGGGTCCATTGTGGTCAAGAAATTTTGCCCTAATTGTACCCAGAAAAAAAAAACAAGTATCTATCACTAAGCCACCGAATTCCCATTATCCTCTTGTTTACACTTCCCAATATCACTAATGCTCTCATGGAAATGTCTGCTAAGACCTCTAAAACTATAAGATAATATCGCTCATTTACTCAAAGAACGTCATAACTCAAAGAAATTAATTTTTCGAGTTAATGATGCAGAATTAATCCTCATATCGTTCTTCATATTGTGTAAAAATTTCATACAAATGTCTTGTTTCCTCAACTCTTGAGAGAAAAATTCAATATTCTTTTTGCATTAAGTTGTGCGTAAATTGAAAACTTTAAAAAACTCAACTCAAACTCTTATGGCAAACTAGGAGGCAAATCGCGGCACTCGTTATCGAATGAAATTACAAAATATTTCTATAGAGTTTATATGGAAATATTTTGTAATTTCGTTCGATAACGAGTGCCGAGATTTGCTCCTAGTTTTTTTGAGTTATGACGTTATTTGAGTAAATGAGCGATTGTTCTTTCCTTTCTGGTTCCTCTTAGTACTTGCACATTCTATAGAAATCTGGAGAGTTGGTTTCCCGAATGCTAAACTTTGCTCTGAACGAGCAGTGACCAGTCAAAGCTCCTATTAAGACTCGCACCGCCTTCCTATTTGTAGCCAGTAGCAGTTTAGATCTTCCTGAGTCAGTTGGCCCCGCTCGCCACCCAATTACTGAGTTCCCTGCAGTAGAGGGTAGCGTTTGCTGAAGCACTTAGCACGTTGACTACAAAACCAAAGTTTTGTGTTCGATTCCGGTATCTGCAAATCATTAAATAACAACACCCCTCATTTTTATGATGTACATTATTGTCTTTTTGTGTCAGTTATTGTAGGAAAGTGTAAGTGATGCAGGCTTAAGGTACTGGTAGCCAGAACTACACCGGCTTCAAGTAGTCCTAATGAAACATTAGAGCTCCCTCCTTCGTAAGTATTGTGTAGTAGAATCATCGGCGAAGCAAAATAACCAATAGAATGGCTACTAAACACAACTTCAAAATATAATACGCCTCATTTGACACCAGAGGCGATGCAACACTGCATTATCAGAAAAGCGTATATTATAAGACTTTAAGTCTTGTACATAGAATATAAATAAAACGCTGAGTTGTAAAAGAATGAAGCTTTCCCCTATCTGTTCCTTCAACACCTGTCTTCTCTATCCCTTCCGTATCATCCTCCTACTCTTCAACTCACCTGTAGTACAAAGGGATCATTGTATTGGACCCAACTGATCTGGACTCTAAATTTCATCCTTCCTTACTAGCAGCCTGCTAATCTAACGTAACCTGTCTATTCTTTGAATTTCATGAAAAGAGGTTGGATAGTTTCGTAGAGGCATAAATCATCATCACGCCTCTTATTGGTCCTGGTTTATCTAAAGTTACTTTTCCATTCTAGTCTACAAACAGAATAACTGGAGGGCGAACAATATATACTCGTTAATAGGGGTTTTTTAAATACGAACAGGGATGCGAAAACAGATTTACGAATTGTACTGATTTTCAAGAAAAATTAAATTAAAAATTTACTTATTTTTATTATTTTGATACTTTTACATTAACTTAACACATATGTATATGTGTAAAAACTTAACCATTAACACTTTGAAGTTCAATTTTTGTAATATTATTAATTAATATTATTCTTTGATATCTGAAGGTGTAAAAAAGACTTAACTCCTGACATCTGAACATAAGATTAACATTTAAGATATACTTTTCCATCCTTTGCTTTTATTCAATTGGAGACAGTCGATGCAAATAGTCTTGCTTTTTGTCTCCTTGGTACGAAAATACACTTTCCAAATTTTCCAGATGAATTTGGAATATATAACATTCCTCTAGCAATTCTTGAAATATTAGAAAACATTGGTTCATTTACTTAATTTTTCATTTCTAATAACTTCGAGCAAAATATTCATACAGATATAATATGTTGTCGTTTCTTAAGGACTTAATAAATTCTATATCAACCAGCGCTCGAAACTGGTGGTCTACTTTGTTATTCGAAACGAAAGAAAATATTTTCGAATTTGTATGTTGTTATGCATGTTGCAAATGCGAAATCATCTTTTTTTCGTGTTGAATTACACAGTAGACCCCTTGGTTATTAATAGATTCAATATTTGTAATGCTATTTTTGGAATGTAATATAATAGAAAAAAACTCAATAGTGCTAAATTGGTCATTGTGGTGTTACACTACTTTTGGCATAAAGTGCTAAAAATTATACAATTGCACAACTTTTCCATCACTGGTACGGAACCATCACACCCCTGACCTAAGCAATGTATCACTTTAATATATAATATAGGATCCTTAGTAGGCTGCCTTATACATTTTGCCTAAATTATTTAAGAAATTGAACTGGTGGCTCCAGAGATTACCACTTACAAAACTTTACCTATTTATAATATTTGCATAGAAATATATAACTAGTGATGGCACGATTAATCGAAAGAATTTTAATAATCGATTATTTTCCTTCAATTAACGATTTAATTCTGTCGTGAATTCTCCTTCGATTAATTGAATCAATCGATCACTTCAAATAATAATCGATAGACATCCAGGAACAAAAAAGATTCATCGCCAGGCGCCAAACGTATTCATTGAGCATTGATGGATGACTACGAAAGGCCTAGAACTGCAACTCTAGTTAATTTAACCGTCGCTTTAGGGAAATGGAACATTAATTTCTACTGGCAGCATTAACTTTACTAGACCCAAGGTTTAAAAAAATTAATTTTGATGATCCCTTAGTTTTATCAAAAGTCATGAGACAGCTAAGAAATGAAATTAAAGAAATTTCTCATATAGATGATAGCATTGGGAGCGGCAGTGAAACATCTTCGTTAGTGATGCTGAATTTGATTTATGGGCGCACCATAAATATTTAGCCCACAAACGAAGAAGGAAGGAAAATGAGTCAACACTTCCTCAAGATGAACTAAGCTTCTTTGTCAATGCTCCAGTACTAGAATTAAATCGCAACGTAATAGACGCATGAGAAGAAATGAAATCGGTCTAACCTAAGCTATACTCTCTTGCATAAAAATATTGCTTTTTGATTGGTACATTTTTCCAAAGCGGTTGCAATAATAACGGAAAAACGGAATAGATTAACCACGAAACGGCTATAAAAGCTCCTATTTTTAAATTCTGAACTAAACAAAAAAATTTTTTTTTAATAAATTGAATAAACAGAAAATTTTGTAATTAATTTAATATTTTTTTTATTTATGATAATTTAAAATTTTAGCTGAAAATATCGATTAATCGATAAATTGTTTCCAATTAATCGCGATTAATTATTCGTCGTTTCGATTAATCACATGATTTATTAATCGATTATTCGTTTTTTTTGCCATCACTATATATAACATGATTTTCATATTTTTTTTCAGTGCTTTATGGAATTTAAAATAATTAAGGCAATATTTACCTATTAATGACTAAATTGATCGAGTGTCGCATAAATGCTGTACCCGGCTAATTGTGGCAAAACTTATGCCTTTCTGAAAAATCAATTAAGCAGAAATCACTGTATTGTAATTTGAAACACATTAATAATATATTAAAAAAATTGTCTGCAATATCACACTTTTTACTAGACGCTTAGAAAAACATCAATATACAGGGTGGCGCAAATATAACCTCTTGGTGGTGATCAAGGATGGCTTGAGCGTATGTTAGACACGATTGGCGGTCAGGAGCTAACAGCTAATACACCGTCTGGACTTTGTACGGAAACATCTTCAAATCTTGTACCAAAATTCGCTGTAAAGACCGTCGACTGATACCCATTTGCGTGGCACGTCGTCTGGTCGATGTCGACGGCGCTTCCATGACATCCCTGGCTACAGCAGCAATATTCTCTGCAGAACGGCTACTCCGGGGTCTGCCACGCCTGGCAGCATCTCGTGTTGTGCCAGTCTCTTCGAGGCGAGCGGCTAAACGTCGCAGTGTTTCACCAGTAGGCGTTGGACGGCCAGGAAACCTGCGACGAAATTCACGACCGATTATTGGTCAAATAAATAGTCACCAATATTCCGCGTTCTGGAGCAGTGTAGCGAAACATTGTTTATTAACGTGTATTTCGCATGTGTTTACTACACAAATGTTAAAACAGAACTGACATTAGGCGCCAATCGCAAAATTTATAGCATTTTCTGATAGGAGGATTACTTTTGCGCCACCTTGTATATGCAGTATTTTCCACATAACTGGAAACTGGCCAAGATCAAAATGATTCCAAAGGCGGGCAAAGATCTTACCAAGACTGAGTCATATAGGCCTATAAGCTTACTATCTACAATCTCAAAGCTTTTCGAAAAGCTGCTCATGACTAAATTGTCCAAAATTTTAACTGATAATGGGTGCATCCCAGACCATCAATTTGGCTTTAGAAGTCAGCACAGCACGATTGAACAAACGCATAGACTGGTCCAAGTTGTAAGAAGAACATTTGAAGAAAAGAAGTATTGTTCTGCTCTCTTTATTGATGTTTCTCAGGCGTTTGATAAAGTATGGCACTAAGGCCTAGTTTTAAAGTTGAAGTCATATCTGCCAATAAAAATTCAAAAGCTTTTGGAAAGTTATATTATTGATAGGAAGTTCACTGTTGTGGAAGGAGAGTTCACGAGTGTACCCGAAACTATATCTTCTGGTGTGCCCCAGGGTAGTATTCTGGGTCCTGTCTTGTATTTAATATATACTTGTGACATGCCTGTGAGCAATAATATCCATATTTCTACTTTTGCCGATGATACAGCCTGTATGAGTGTGTGCGAAAACCCTTATGAGGCATCCCGCAATCTCCAGGAACATATCACTCAGCTGGAAATATGGTTGAACTTATGGAGAATTAAAGTCAATGAACAAAAGTGTGTCCATATAATGTTCACCCTAAGAAGAGATACTTGCTCCCCCATTCGAATCAACAATCAAAATATTCCTCAACATTCCCAAGTGAAATACCTTGGTATACACCTTGATCGAAGACTTACATGGAAACATCATATTGACTCTACGTTAACTCAGATGAAACTTAAGTTAACTCAAATATATTGGTTGATTGGCAGAAACTCAACACTCAGCCTAGACTGCAAACTTTTATTATACAAGTCGCTTTTGAAGCCAATATGGCGCTACGGAATTCAGTTATGGGATACTGCTTCAGCTTCCAATGTAGAGAGAATCCAAAGAAGGCAAAACAAAATTTTACGGTTAAAAACATCGGCTCCATGGTACATCCAAAATTCAATTATACATCGTGATTTAAATATGCCACTAGTGACTGAAGAAATTGAAAAATACGCAGGCAAATATTTAACAAAACTCGAATCACATCCTAATCCGCTTGCTCGTAATATTTTGAACTTTACTGGACACGTCCGCTTAAAAAAGAGGGACACACGGGCTCTTATACATAACACTCCAGATGGGACTACTTGAAAATACTTTCCCCCCCCCCCCTTTTTTTTTTTTGATTATCACTACTAATGTATTATTTATAACAACCACTAAGTTTATGTCCGACACTGGTCGGGCCTAATAATTTTTTTATAGATTTAAGAGTTGAATACTTATTGTTAGTTCATATATGAAGATACAATAAATAAATACATGCATTAAAAAAAAAAAACCTTGTATATCCCGCTAAGCTTTTTATGTGATTTAATTTACAGCAAGTACGTGCAATAAAAAACCAATAACTTCAGGTGCTTCTACGTGCAACTCATTAACTTATTAGCCCAATTCACAATCTTGTGCAAATGGTCTTGCATCGTTGCATGTGCAAAATGGTGTAGTATATTAATACTCACCACTAATAATTGTTAAGTGGTGAGTATTAATATACTTTACTATTTTTCACATGCAACGATGCAAGACCATTTGTACAACATTGTGAATTGAGCTATTGATTTTTTTTTAGTATCAACGAAAATACGTGAATCTTTCAATTATTTGGTTGAAGTGAAAAATTATTCTTATCAAGTTACTGCACAAAAATTTATAATAGAAATTCGATTGGAAATAACATAAGAAGAGAAAGCTGATATGTAAAAGATATGTAAAATGGAAAGTATTCAGCTTATGGAGTTACCATCACAAATGGCTGGAGTAGATGCAAATTTGTGCAAAAACTTTTCAATTACACTTGAATTTTTTTTTAAACAGAAAGGATAGCCATATCACGTTTTTGGATTTATAAATTATTTTAATGATATCAGATGAAGCCTTGGAATGTACCCATCACACAATAAGAATGGTTAGACCAGAGAAAATCACCCCTATTCCAGTTGTCGACATCGACATCACTTTAACACAATACCCAAAAATTGAACATTGTTTAATAGCTCTCGACAACGATTTTGTGCTACTGATAATCTATTTGTGTGACCTGAGGTTTAGAAAATAGCATAAAGCTGCCTACAGGAGTCATTTGTTTTCCATAACAGGTACACAAGCCCCTTTTTTGGATATTGTGCTAAAGTGTTGTGGATGTCGGCAACTGTAATAAGGGTAAATATCTCTCAATTGAACGATGAAAGACTAATGTTATACATGAAGATGGTGCTGTTGACTGAAGTAGTTAGTGAATTCACTACAAACAAAGCACATGATGCTATATATTTCGAAAGAATGCCTTCCACCGCTGGCAAGACTCTGTCATATCGTTGCATAGTGGGGCCAAACTCCCTTATTTGCGAAATAATTCATATCTCCAGAATTATAATAGGAAGGGTCAGTAGGTTTAATATGGATAAGTATTAGCACAAACTACATGTTATGAAAAAATTTTGGTGGTATAGGAGGGAAGTCGGGTACCCCCCATTTTTATTTTTTTTTATAAAGAGAAGTAACACTCAGGCAATGAATGCCTACTACTATTACAAGGTGTTACTTTCTATAGGAAAGGGATAGTGATAGAGAAGACAGGCGGTGAAAGAAGAGGCAGAGAAAAGCTTCATTATTTTACAACTCTGCTTTTTGCACGCTTTTTTCCATAATGCAGTGTTGCATCGCTTTCTGGTGTCAAATGAGGCGTATTAAATTTTGAAGCTGTGTTTAGTAGCCATTTTATTGGTTATTTTACTTGGCTGATGGTTCTGCTACACAATACCGACGAAGGAGGGCGCTCTGATGTTACATTAGGATTTAGCATCTGCTGAAGTCGTTATAGTTGCCTTCATCATTTGAACTTTCCTACAGCAATTGATACAAAGGAACACTAATGCACATCAGAAAAATGCGTGCTAGTGTTATTTTTAATGACTGTCGGATACAGGGATTGAAACCAGGATCTTCGGTTTTTTAGTCAAAGTTCTAACTACTTCAGCCAACGCCACCCTCATGCTAACTAATTATTAAGTAATTATTAGTTAATTATTCTTATTTATTCTATTTGGCGTCGGCAACATAACACGACGTCGTTTTTAATGTTATTTGGCAAATCGGTATTCCCGTAGATAGTATTGCCATTTATCGATGACTGTCAACATATGTTTGGTATTCTGTAAAAAATTCTGTAAAAATTCATGTTGATGTTGCCGTTTATTTTGTCGTCAGTGTTTTTGATGTCGTGTTCTGTTGTGTACATGTCGTCTCAAAAAATTTGAAAAATAATTTAAGTAGTAAAAAAGTGAAATATAAGAAATAACAAAGTAGATATAAAAAATTACATATTTATTTAAAAAAAAAGTGAAAAATATAATATGGACAAAATTAAAATTATCCACTCCAACCAATTTGAAAAGCTTGTGGTAGAGTAAAAAAAGTCCTTCTTTTGCTAGAGGATTCCGCGGATGTAGTGTTCCTAATTATTTCAAGGTACAGTGGGAAAGTAATGCGACCGCACTAAATTCCCTCGGTCCACCAATTAGAACTAGTGGTGGATGGCTAAATGTAAGGTAAATAGTGTGTTGGGAAAGTATACTGTATGATAAAATTATTTTTACAGATCTGACAGGACTTTAGGTTTAAATTAACAAAAGAAGGCGGGGTATATAAACGATTAGCACTGAGCCCTTTTGGTGGAACCTCCAATCTCCAATAAAAGTTAATCTGCCCCCGTATTCTATAACTGGCTAAAGCTAAATCTCTATCGCTAAAAATCTATAAAGTCGATTTATCGATTTTCGGCTAACAAGGATACTGGCTCAAAAAATTATTGCACCGAAATTTTAGTGATTTATGTCGTCGCCAAAAATTTTTAATTTTCTATTTGTTCAGCATTTTAGCGATAGAATTTTGCTTTAGCTTTAGCGAGTTACAGAATACAGGACCTGATCCCTTTTGTTTCAAAAATTAGGCTCTATTGTATCCAATATATATGCCTAAATGATGTTTTGTTTAGCCGAAAAAAACTTTCAAATATTAAAAGGATGAACATTACTCATTATTTTCCAAAAACAACATGACAGAATTTATCAATTACTTATCCTAGGGTAACTGGCAAATGCATGACTTTTATCTGAGAAATCTTACTTTCGGTATTAAATTTTGATGTGTAAACATCTATACGCTAGGGGGTAAAAATCTTTTGACTTTGATTTCTTTGCTGAGATTTCTTTGCTGAGATTTCTTTGCATTGTCAAATCGGTGTGAGCTATGTATGAGTGTATTAGTGTTTGAAAGAAGCAATACCAAGCAGAGAAACAAGTCGACCGGCTCGAAGCCGACGGTGCGCCGCCGCCGGTTATTTTTCTGTATATTTCCGTACACCAAAGGTGAAAATGAAATGTACGAGCTACGGACTTGAAATTTGGACACAATATGTAGACATTTGGCCACTACAACAACAAATACATGAGAGTTAAAAACTAAAGGGTGTTCCAAAACGAGCAACGAAAAATGTTAAAATCCCATGTAATATACATACAATTGTATGTACATATATACACTTGAAATTTTAAAAGTTAGTGTATTTTTATACAGACTACAACAATTAACACTAAATTTAAAAAATTTAAATCAATGGGTGTTCCATCAGTTAATGCAATTTTGACTTTGTAATTTTGACAACTTGCTGTATCTCGGAAACCGTAAGAGCAAAACTCTTGAAATTTTCAAAAACGGTAAAACTAAAAAATCAAAAAAATATAAAATCGCACAAATATAAAAAAATCGCCAAAAACAAAAAAAATGGCCAAAAACAAAAAAATCGCCAAAACGAAAAAAGCACCAAATTAAAAAAAACTCTAGGACTAAAATAAATCGCGAAAAACCGGAAAAATCGCCAAAATGAAAAAATCGCCAATATAAAAAAATCGCCAAAATAAAAAAAAATAGCCTAAATAAACAAAAACAGAAAAAAATCGCCAAAATGAAAAACCCCAAAAAAACAGAAAAAAATCGCCAAAATGAAAAAATCGCTAAAATGAAAAAAATTGCGAAAATTAAAAAAACCCAAAAAGAGAAAAAAAACGCCAAAACGAGAAAAAAGCGATAAAACTGAAAAAAATCGTTTAAACTGAAAAAACTTAAAAAAGGAAGAAAGCTAAATCAAAAAAAAAAAAAAATTATCAAAAACGAATGTGCGCGAGTCATAGTCGCACTTTACTGAATTTATTTTAATTGCAATGCGTACACAACAACAAGAACAGCAACAACTAAACGATGAACAACAGGAATTAAAAATTAAAAAGTAAAAGTAAAGGCATTTACCATAGATGAGCACTGCAGTACCACTAAAGTTTCAGTAAAAACAATAAAAAAATTTTTACAAGTAAATTTTTACTGATTGCAAAAATTTTTTTCTACAATTTTTATAAATTGCCTAAATGATTTGTTATATGATGAGGTGCATTGAATTTTCAGTAATCAGTAATGCCCGTATTCATAATGAAATTCCACCAAGTGGCTAAATGTTTTTCATACAAAAGTTTCAAAATTTTAATGACAAAACTTTGCCACTTGCTACAATTTTATTATGTTTACGGCCCTACGATTTTACTAGGAATGCAAATTAAATTTCATTAGCAGTAAAAATTTACTGCTTACTGCAATTTTGAATGGAGTACATATACATATACTGCAGTGTGCCCAGTTTCTAGCCAAATAAGTTTAATAAAACAAACAAAAACCAACAAATTCATATGTATTTACAATATTGACAGTTTTGATACTTTTAATTAATTAATTTAAAAAAAGATACTAAAAGCATAAGTACTTCCAACTTAAAAAAAAATTTTCATTACTAGATGTTTACACATCTCCTCTGTGATCGGACTCACATTTTATTTTAATTTATTTACAAAGTTTTACTTATTCAAAAACACTTTTACCAAAAATAGTAAATAAAATAAATCAGGCAACGTCATCATAACACTGTTAGGGAATACAAAGTTAGCATTGATGTTGTGTTATATTGATGTTGTTACAAAATTGACGACGATGTTGCCAACGCCAAATAGAATATGGGTGATTGTTAATTTAATTATTATTTTTCGAACTTCATTTGTTTCTATATTTATGATTTGAACAGGCTAAAGTTCGCATCACTTCTTAAGCCAAATTACATGTGATAATTATTAATGAACAAAAAAAAAAAAGTTGATTGTTAATGATTGTTTTTTAAACTACAAATATCGAAGAAACAACGAAATGCATAACCAACAAAAGAAGCAAAAATTCATGATATTTTTATTCACGCACGCTCTTTATGAATTGCCTGCCATTGATTGATTTCGAATACGAATTATGCAAAAATAGATTATTTAATAAGTCTAAGAAAGTTAACTGATGTCACGAACGTTCAGGTCTATTCGGGAAGTCACTTTCACCACAAATACGCGCATATTTCACTTTTTGCTATTCTAAAATACTATGTTGGAGATGAGTGATAGAAAACATATGTTTTCTTTCACATTGGAGGTATTCTAAAATACTTCGTCACCATGATTCAATGTCATATTCGTTCGACGCCAATTTAAGCGCGTTAAGCTTAAATAAATAAAGAAAACAGAGATACGAAGTGTTTATACGGTGTCTACCACTATTAATTAAGCTTTAATGGCGTTCGGCCAGGCTCTACAAGACAATTAAGTTTTCTTTAAGTTCTTCGAAGATGTAAACACGTTTTTAAAACAAATAAAACAAGTAACTAATTTCACTTTCACTGTTTATTGTTTCTTTTTATTTTACTTAGCACTTGTGCTATTAAGTTTTTTATTAATTATTTCTTTAAATCACTTCCTAAATACTTTTTTGCTTCCAATTTTTCTGCACACAAGTCAGCTGTTTTCAATGTTGTTGATGTTTTTACAAGAGGTAATAAAATATCGATTACTGAAAACGATATTTCTTCGCACGTATTTTAGAATCTGTCGACGTCGAACTGTCGAAAGTGAACGTTCGACGACGAAGAAGTGAAGCGCGTATTCTCGAACAGACCTGGTTATTTTTGCAATCATTTTTATATATAAATACAACCACGATGACAAGTGACTCACAAGTGACTAGTGCTTGACTCACGCGTGACTAATTCATGACACACGCATAGCAAATCACGGCATTTTTTTTTTTTTTTTTTTTTTTTTTTAACAAAGAGAAGTAACACTCAGACAATTAATGCCTACTACTATTACTAGGTGTAACCTTCACACAGCACAGCTCTTTAATAAAAATGCATAGAACAATGACAAGAACAACAACAAATAAAAGTGTTAGTTTCCACTGAGAGTTTATTGTTGGAAAACTCATCACGTTAGTCTATTACTAATTCGTGCATAACGTCTGACAATTTTTCTAAAATAACGCAGATTCGTTCAATCT
Source organism: Tachina grossa (assembly GCA_949987645.1). Taxonomy (NCBI): domain Eukaryota; kingdom Metazoa; phylum Arthropoda; class Insecta; order Diptera; family Tachinidae; genus Tachina; species Tachina grossa. The sequence goes on along the minus strand of OX465278.1, from coordinate 42,795,713 downwards.
TCAAAACAAAAATAATATATCTCTGCCTATTTGAGCTCCATTTATAACTTTGTGTCCATCTAAACTGAGAAAATCCATTTACAATATTTATTATTTCACTTTCGATATAAACATAAAAAGCAAAAGCTTTTCCACAAATAATTAATGTTAGAAATTTACGCGAAACATTTGAAGAAATACCAGAACTTTATGGCTGCATTGTTAAATTTATTACTTTTTCAAAATAACTAGAACTAAATGAGATTTAATTGTGCAAACTTTTTTGCTAGTGCTAGTTTTTTTTTTTTGCTTTTTTTAAACCAGTTTTCTTTCACAATTTTCAACTTTAACGCAGCACTTCAAAAGCACCGTGGCCTATATGACATTTATTTCTAAGCGAATACTTTCAGTTTTCACGATACTTCAAATTTTATGTTTGAATTAATTCACGAAATCAACGCCCTTGGCCCCCATACGCTTCGGAGAAGTAAGAAAACTAAAGGTTAAAATAATAATGCGGCTAGTTCACACTAGAGGAGCTGCAATGCACAATAGCAGGGAATAACGCAACATTAAACAATCCCCCATATTGTGAATGGCGTCGTCGACGTCACATCAAGACGACAGTAAATATTGTCACTTGTCCATTATTTATCGGCAACAATTGACAATCTCTTACTATCGTGACACCATAGACTATGTGTCTAAAGTCACCTTTTTTTTTTGACATGCACGCAGTATGTCAACACATCAAGAAGAAGAAGAATCTCTTACTAATCTCTAAGGCTTTGTAAATTAATTTAGTATGTTAGTAGTAGTCAATTGTTGTCGACAAAGAGTAGACAAGTGACAATCTTTACTGTGGTCTTGATGTCACGCCGACGACGCCATTCGCAATAACAGTGAATATATTTAAGATTCCTCTCTATATATGTATCTGCTACTTAGCCACATGTACTTACACGTTCTCTTTCCTATTTTCAGATATTAGGACTTACATGGAAACATCACATTGACTCTAAGTTAACTCAAATGAAACTTAAATTAACTCAGGTACATTGGCTGATTGGTAGAAATTCAACACTTAGCCTAGACTGCAAACTTTTAATATACAAGTCGCTTTTAAAGCCAATATGCTGTTACGGAATTCAACTATGGGGCACTGCTTCAGCTTCAAATGTAGAGAAAATTCAACGAAGGCAAAATAAAATTTTACGCATGATAACATCGGCTCCATGGTACATCAAAAATTCAAATACACATCGCGATTTGAATATGCCACTAGTGACTGAAGAAATTGTAAAATACGCAGGCAAATATCTAACAAAACTCGAGTCACATCCTAATCCGCTTGCTCGTAATATTTTGAACTTTACTGGGCACATCCGCTTAAAAAAGAGAGATACACGGGCTCTAATATTCAACACTCTAGATGATGAAGCTGCTTGAAAACACTTTTTTCTTTTTGTTGCTTATCACTACTTATGTATTATTAATAACTATCACTAAGTTTATGTCCGACATTGGTCGGGCCTAATAATTTTTTTATAGATTTAAGATTTGAATACTTATTGTTAGTTCACATTTGAAGATACAATAAATAAATAAAAAACATGCATTAAAAAAAAAAAAAAAAGATATTAGGACTTAAGGGAGCTGAAAAGTTTATTTTCTCTTCTTAGACAACTGTCAAACCTAACTCCCCCCAGGGGAGTCTATATAGACTACGGGTGTGGCAACCCCGGGCCCCAGCTGAGGTGATGTGGCTTTTTCCATTGACGTACCTTTGGTACATTACCCATAGAACTTATGTGTTACTACCCAATCTCCGAATATAAACAGAGCAAAGGATGTGCACATATTTATAACAAAAGGAAGACAGGTCCTGTTGATGTCAGTTAGGTGCAGCGTCACCTAGAACTGCCCCTGAGTTCAAAAGACGATAGAGGTGAAGCCCTTGTGGTGGAACTTCGAGGTCTGACCAGAGGCTACTTCTGGTGTCACGGGTGCCGGTTGCCCGACAGTCGAGCTGCTTTGAAGTTTTGAGTGCATGTAGCGGTCGTCAGTTTCCTTTGCTAAAATGCCGAGTTCGTCCTACCCCAATGGGGTATACCCCACGGGGTTAAAGGGATGATTTTGGTATGTGTGGAGTAGGCACTGGTTATTTGGCGACACAGGCATGGGTTCATCTTGGATGAGTGGCTGAGCTGTGCCGGCAATGGTTGAGGAATTCTCTTGGGGACCTCGCTACACACCTTAGCGTGGAAGCCGGAGAATTATCGTGGTGGTTGTGGTTGCTACCAAAATCGCTAGGAGAATAGTCTTGGCTTCCCAGTGTTAAATCAATGCTAGTGGTTGGTCTGACGCGGTCAGCCAGACACTGTTCTAGGTGCTGTTGCCATTCAACAGAGCTGCTATGGGCACGGACATAGCAGCAGAGTTTAGATAGCTCAAAGTACCTCAGCAAGGTACTTGAATATAGAACAGGGATAACTATATTCAAAGATTGCAACCAATGTGCCTTATGGAGTGGGCCATAGGTTTATTCTAAAAGCGTGCATGGGGGCGTTGGTCTGGCGTCTAACCCACACCCGGTGCTTTGGCACCCGTGAGATAAGGCCGTAATGGCAGGTGCTCACGGAAAGCTATCGCACATCTGTCAAACCTAACTGAACCCTTATAGCAACAAACATACAAAGAAAATTTTTTTACTCAATGCGCATTTTGAAAAGCGTTTCATTCAATTAATGAAATTATTGTTGCATCATTTAAACTATTTATAAAATATAAAAGACACATTCACACATATATTAGTTAAAACTATATCTTAGAAATGCTGACAGTAAAAATTCTTGGAAAAACTGAACTTTTTAGTCATGAGCTCTTAGACATTTACAAGTGACAAGCAGACAAACAATATGCTTGTGTAAATTACAAGGTGAAAATAATTTAATGGCTTTTATTAATGCTTTTTTCAAGTTCCTCTATTGTTTACACTTGTAAAACACACGCACACACACACACACTGATAACGACAACTGTCATCTAAACCGATAGCAAGATAAATGAGGGCGCAGTGCAGTTCATGAAGCTCAACTTTGCCCAGAAAAGTATATAAAAGCTGGTTAGAAGAGAATGAATACCATTTAGTTGAGACTCAAAATAGGTAAATTAAATAGTACCCAGAAATACTCGTATATAAAAATACGTACATACATACGCTTATAATAAAATAAAATAAAATAAAATAAAATAAAGTAAAATGCTATTGAAAGTGTTATTTGTGGTGGCCTGTGCTTATATAAACTGCGCTATAAAAACTATTCAGGCTCACGATTGTGTTGGAACGAAGCCACGTCCTTTAACTTTATGTGAAGAATTCCAAACGATACGGGATTTGGCACCGAGAGACTCCGTCATTAGACTCGTGCAAAGTCACATGGAAAACGATATCAGATTTCGTAAGGCCGTAAAATATATGCAGTCATCAGAATTTAAAAGGATCACTGCAAATATTGACACTACCGCCACTTACCAAAGCTTGTTAAGACCGTTTGTTATAGCTGGTATTAATACGACGGATATCAACAGTGTTTTTAAAATATTCGATTGTATTCTTATACCTGTCATTGGAGACCCTGAATTCAGATCTTCACCACTACATCCCGAACAACTTGCTGAAGTCCGCTCATTGGACACATTTGCTCAGGAAGTTTCTCGCTTAATACCCACAAATCAATTATTTAAGACTTTGAGTACTCAGATTGCTGAAAATAAACAATTCGCCAAATTTTATGAAATAGTACGAAAACCATCTTTTCGTGCTAAAGTTATGCAAGGATTTGTAAGTATTTAACTAATAAGGAATATTTGACAAAGTTTTGCATATTTTTGCGAGTGTTAAGTTTCTTTCATTACTTCAGACGAATCGTGATGTTTCCCGTTCTATTAAGACTTTGCGGCGTCAACAAATTGACTTGTATAAATTAGTGGAATATGGCTTGAATGTTTTGTCTTTGGGACCAGAAGTATAAGGGACAATGGATAAACATTTGTTGCCAAGCAAGAACTCAATTGTGTATTTGCTGTTAAAAAAAAAGTTGTATGTTAAGTGTGTATAAACAAAAAAAGTTATTTTATATTAGGAAATAAAATGGAAATCATGTTGAAATAAACACGACTTTTCAAACTAGTAAAATTTGTAAACATTTTTAGGGCGGAATATTCTAAACCGCAAAAAGATTTGCAGATAATATTGAATATTTTCAACCAAATTCCAAAAAGAAATCTACTTCATCTACATTAAGTTTCATTTTGGAGCTTGATGGTGTTTTCACACGAAAAACGAAAAAACCTGGATTTAACGGTAAAACCGCTGATTTTGTGTTCACACTGCAAGTTTGTTAGATTCCGGTTTTAACTCACAGACTGTCTAATAACTTTACTCAAAAATAAAATTAAACTCCAGCAGAAATGCGTGTATTTGTTTTTGTAGTTTTTCTGCTTTTTATAACACTTATTTGACAAACTGTACAAGAACTGTTTTTGTTTGTATGAGAAACTCGGAAATTTTAAAACGCGTTGTAAAATGGAAATTATATTATATTTTGCAAATAAATGTTTTAAAATTATGGAACTGGTAATACAAAGTGAAGAAGTGCTTGGAAATCAAGTTATTTATTGCACACCCAGAAAAAAGATTGGTTGGAAAACGGTTACTCCAATAAAAAATCATTTGCATTAGCTATATTTCAGTTCACCCTATCAATTTTCTGTTAATCCAAAAAACAATCCATGTTCATTGCCATAAGGGCATAATTGTAACAAAGATATGATTGTGACTATACTTAAATTGATTGCATCAACCGAGCGTATGCTTTTGTCATGACTAATTAACTGATTGGTTAGCACAACCGAATAAAATATTAGAATTGAATTTTACTACCAACTTTTGGTATTAGCAACTAAAAAATTGTCGTTCTACATATATTAAGATTAAAATAAAAACTTTCAATCAGTTGCTGCAACTAACTAGAGGTTGAGTTTACTATCATAGTTTATAGCAGCAAATTAAAAAATTAACTTTTGTGACTTTCAAAGATATTATGATTTGTGAATTCTCAAATGGTTTTTGAAAGTCTGTGCATAAGATAACAGGTTTGTGGCTTTTCAAAATGTGTGGTAGAAGAAATGTATATAGACATGCTTCGCCATTAGGAAATAAATTTCAATTAAAATAAACTTATGACAATATGTCAAATAATAAATTTCTTAAATTGTGTATTTTTATTTGCGTTTATTGTTTATTTTTATTTCAGCAAGGAAGGCCAATTTTTCTTTTACAAGTACCAATTATGATATTATTTTAATTATATTAACCAAATTTTCGGTAGCAAGAATAACTTTTATTTCAAATTCCATACTGTCAACCAATTTTTTCTGTTGCTGCAACTATTGGGTTTAGGGTTATAATTGAAATATAGTGGTACCACAAGAAAATTTCAGTCGCTATAGCAGAATTCTATGATAGTTGCTGCAACCGCCAAAATTCAATTGGCAACAAATTCGGTTGTCAAGACGAATCTGTTTTCTCTGTGTATATAAAAAAGTGGCGTTGGCTGAAGTAGTTAGCACGTTGACTACAAAACTGAAGATCCTGTGTTCTATCCCTGTATCCGACAGTCATTAAAATAACAACACCACGCATTTTTCTGATGTGCATTAGAGTCCCTTTGCATCAGTTGTTGTAGGAAAGTTCAAGTGACGAAGGCATAGTCACTGGTCACTGAACTATACCGACTTCAGCAGATGCTAATCCTGATGTAACATCAGAACGCCCTCCTTCGTCGGTATTGTGTAGCAAAATTATCGGCGAAGTAAAATAACCAATAAAATGGCTACTAAACACAGCTTCAAAATTTAATACGCCCCATTTAACACCAGAAGGCGCTGCAAGACTGCATTATTAAAAAGCGTGCAAAAGCAGAGTTGTAAAAGAATGAAGCTTTCTTCTATCTCTTCCTTCACCACCTGTCTTCTATCACTATCCGTTTCCTAAAGAAGGTAACACCTAGTAATAGTAGTAGACATTAATTGCCTGAGTGTTACTTCTCTTTAAAAAAAAATAGAAATAAAAAAATAAAAAAAGTCACAAATACATCACAAAATAAAACTTTTTTATCGGCGGATCAATGTCAGTCATATCATCTATTTTCACTTCCCTGAGGTCAGTGAAAATATTTTCGTTGTTTTCCTTCCAAAAAATCTTTTTTTCTCATAACTTTTTGAATATTTTTGCTGCTTTATCCATTTTTGAGTTGAAAATCTTTCAGGCGACATCTATTGTTATTCACTGGCATAAACATTATCAGCTGCCTCCGTTCATTTTAACTTGGCAGCACTGAATTTAACACAGCGAAAACAAAGTTGGATTTTATAAAACCAACTTAAAACCAATTCAAAAATGTTTTTAAATTGTTTTTTTTTTTTTTTTTGTATGGTGAAACCAGCTTTGAACATTTGATTTTAACATTAAAACCAACATTTATTAAAACCATGTCAGCTTTAATATATAATTAATTAATTTTTAAATAAAAGAAGAAAAATTAAATATGCACATTTTCCAAGTAGTGCTCATCGTTTTGGCAAAAAAAAAACAAGGTGCCGACTTTGGTCGTGAAAGGGTTCTTCAGAAAACAGCCCATGACGGGCAGAAGGACATCGTAGCGAAATAAATTTCAGCTTTGATATACGGAACCCTAAAAACCGCTGAAGGTAATCCCTGCCCTGGCTGTTGACACTTAAAAAAAAAGGAAATGCTACCAGGTTTCAGAATTTAAGTAAATTAAAAGTCGTCGGCTTAGAGTGTAAACCTGCTAAATCCACTTTTCATAACATATGACATTTTATTGACGTTCGAAACAAATTTATTGTATTGTGCTAATTTCTTGAGCTCTGTATGGAAACCGTTAAAATTATTTTGTCTCCCCTGTAAAACTTGCTGGAAGTGAGTTAGCAGGTTTAAACTCTAAGACGAAGTAATTTACTTGTAGTTTGAATAAAAATTAAAGTTCATCCTCTACTCAGCTTAACTACACAAAATTTTTTATTTTTAGCAAAGTTTATGAAAGCACACTCATATAATTTCATTTAAGTACTACATACTGGGTAAAATTGTTATCACACATACAGTGACTTACAGTGAAAGTGACCCATACTGATTTATTATTAACAGTTTCTTAGAAAAAACAAAAAATATAATTAAAAAAAATGTTCATACAAGTATGACTGATTCACTTGTATATTAAAACCAAAACAATAAATTCTAATGAAAGATAATTTAGCAAACGTACAACAACATTAATGTTTGGCAGTAAACAGAATCGTAGCCATGCAATGGGCAATTAAGTAGCACTGAGAGAAAATTTAAATAAAAAAAAAAAAAAAAAAAAAATGATTATCAAAATTAAAGCACAAACGTATATTCTAATAAAATATTAAGTATATTTTAACCTAATCCAAGCCTAAGGTAGTGCGACAGGCTAAATTCCGGCCCTCTACATGCAGTAGTTTTTTTTTTTTTTTTCTTTTTTTTTTTTTTTTAAAGAGAAGTAATACTCAGGCAATGTCTCTGCTGAAGCAGAAGTAGTTTAGTGACCAATGTCTATGCCTTCATCACTTGAACTTTCCTACAATAACTGATACAAAGCGATACTAATGCACATCAAAAAAATGAGTGGTGCTGTTATTTAATGACTGTCAGAACCGGGCTCAAACCCACGACCTTCAGATGTGTATTCAACGTGCTAATTACTTCAGCCAACGCCACCAAGCCATTCTTATAGTTTTTACCCCTCCCATAATTTTGTTGCTTTTTTACAAATGGTTTTCATAAGTTGGTAGTGTCAGAGAGACTTGTGCTGTTTTCTTTTCTAGAAAAAAAGCAAGTTTTTAAGTTCTTATTAAGAAAAATTCAATTGAACGTTCGCCTAAAGCTAAAATTTGCTTAAGTAAGAGATGATACAATAATTTCTAATAATAAATTCTCTATTAAAAAAAAAGATACTTTATTGCGAATTTTCATTAAAAAGTGCAATAAATGTAATATTTAGTTGAAAAAAGACTCATACAGCAGAGAAATAGTAAGTTACATCTTATTTCTAATCTTTTTAACCGACTTGAATTTTTTTTTTTTTGAGAGTTACTTCATAACTCGGTATACTTACACCGATTATAAAAATTCTATTTTTGCCCGAGAGGGTATAGCTTCCCATTGGTCTAATTGTCAAAAACACTGGGTGGGGATACGCCCACAATTTTTTAATTTAATTTTATGATATTCTACTTATTTGATTGCTGCGAAAGCTAAAAAACACTTTTGATTCTTGTAATTACACAATCTGAAAGTTTAAAAAATGGGCGCCCATTAAAATTTATTATAATATTTCTACTTAACCGATTTTTATGAAACTTACCACACACCTTGAGCTCTAAAATAGACAAAATCTTCCATTTAAAAAAATTGGCGGAATCACGTGCTTTGAAATTTAATATTTTATTTTAAGTGGTTCTACTTAACCGATCTTTACAAGACCTAACACGCAACCTGAGCTCTGAAAACCACACGATATTGCATTTAAAAATGGGCCCATTAAAATTTAATTTTTTATTTTTTAATATTTCTTTTTATCTTCTTCTATCAGATCTTTGCATTGAAGTAGTTTTTTTTTGGCAAAGAAAATTATTTTTTTATTTTCTCAGTGTGAACATTTAATTTTTTCACTTTATCTGTTCAACTATTCAAGTTCACTTAACGTTAGAGAACACATAACACAAACTTGTAATGATCCTAATGACTACTCTAATATAAATTCATATATATATATATATATATATATATATATATATATATAGGGTGTTTTTTTCAGGGGTATAGGACTTCGAATTGAAATAAAACACAAGAAAATCATTTTAATGTCCATCAATTTGGCTTTATTGGAAGGATAATTTTATGCCATTAATGTTTAAATATGATTTCGGGCATGTGGCCGCCGCGGCTGGCTAGAATAAAGCCAATTCTACACGTCCAATTTTCAACTACTTTTTCGAGCATATGGGGCCGTATGTTGGCAATAACGCCACGAATGTTGGCTTCCAAGTCCCCTAACGTTTCTGGTTTGTTGGCGTAGACGAGCGACTTCACATATCCCCAAAGAAAATAATCCAATGGTGTCAAATCACACGATCTTGGTGGCCAATTGACAGGTCCATTCCGCGAAATTATGCGCTCATCGAATGTTTCCTTCAATAAATCGATTGTGACGTGCGCTGTGTGGCATGTAGCGCCGTCTTGTTGGAACCACAACTCATCCACATTCATGCCATCCAATTCGGGAACAAAATAGTCGGTTAGTCGGCTCCAATTGCTGTACACTTTGCTCTACAGCGGCAATTGTTTCTTCGGTGCGCACTGTTCGACGTCTCTGCGGATGCGTATTATCACATAGAGTAAACGTAGTGCGAAAACGATCCATGGTTAACCGAATTAATTGCTCTGATGGACGATTATGTCGACCATAAAATGGACGGAGCTTGCGGTAAACTTCGCGAACTGAACCATTATGTTCGAAATAAATTTGCACGATTTGCAAGCGTTGTTCTTTTGTCAACCTGTTCATGATGAAATGGCAAACCAAACTAAATATTAATCACTTGACAGCTGACAAAATGGCCACCAGTTAAAAAAGTGATGCCAACTTAAAGTTCTATACCTCAATAAAAAACACCCTTTATGTATATATATATATAATTATGTGTGTGTGTGGTACGTGTGTTTGTGTGTGTGTTTGCGGCTTTGCTAGTGTCCTACTAATAACAAAGAGGGTTTGGGAGGGTTTATGTACTTGTACTTTTATGCTTTCACAACAAACATTTATGAGTTTGTGTTTGTTTAGCACATACATATGTATATGAAATGTTCCTGATTATCTTTTTGCATTTACTTTTTTGTTCTATTTAATTTTTCTTTGCTAATTAAGACTGTTTTGTGCTCAAATTGTATGCTTTTTTCCTGAGAAACATTTATGAGGTTTTTTTGCTGGCTTTTTGTTAAGTTGGTTGCTTATTCTCTCTATAAAGTTAACTGCTTGATTTATTTTTAAAACATAAAATATAACATAAGTAAGCAATTTCTACTCGTATATTTTTGAATGTAGATAATTTATTTATAGTAACGAAAGCATAAAAAAAAATCAAAAACATGCAAAATATTGTATACCTTTTCGTAGTTATTTTATATTCAAGAAATTTATTATTTGAGACTGTTCAAAATGTGTGGTTGAAGTCTACTGGCGATTTTTAAAGAAACAATGAAATGCTTAACCACTGGGAAATGAATTTCACTTGTAGTTAGTTTCCAAATTTGTACAATTTAATTACCACCTGCCTGTAATAGAAAACGTCCGATCGATACACTGGGAAACCAAGACTTTCCTCCCAAGAATTTTGGTAGCCACACGCAAGCTACTCCGTGATAACACACAGTGCATATCATTACTGTCACTCGCCGCGTGCTCTCCAAGAGCGAAGCACGATGGATGTATTGATGTACGTGTATATGAGTGTTTATAAGCGATGTCACGAAGACTTCTTGTTCATGACAAACATTCAAAAGAAGCAGTATTGATGCGTGTATGCTTGTTATGTTACAACACAATGTCAATGCATGTGTGCTTTTGTATGTGCGCAGAAAAATAAAATATCATACACACAACGTCTGTGCTTATGTACATGCATAACGTTTGCATACGCTCTCATGCGTATGAAGAAACAAGCATCACAAATTTTTCCCTCACGAAGTTTTTTCTTCTTTATTCCTATACCGCAATAACTGAAAGAAATATCTTGCCAACAGTGTTGTTTGGCGTTTCTTTTAAAAGATTTCGCTGTAGTAAAGCATTTGAAAAATCCCTCATGTCTTAAAAGTTCTTAAAAGTGGTCTTGTGCAGGACTTTAGTAGGCATGTTAAAGCTGAAGGTCCACACCATCCGTTCTATGTATATGCGTTGTATGCGTTTCTGTACGTTCTCTACGATTCTAAATTCAAGTTACATGCAATACGTTTTATGTGTCAAGTATATTTGTTGTTTAAAAACACAACAGAGGTGACACTCAGTACATAAAAGCAATCGATAACTAAAATGTAAATTTTGTCCGTGAAATAAATACGCTAACAACTGATTTTAATGTATTTTATTCTTGAAAAAAGTTGTAAGCTCTTTTAAAAAAGCTTTTGCTTTTATTAAAAACTTTTTTTTATGCAAAAAAAAAATTAAATATAAATCCACCACATGAACATTTTTATCGATATCATTGAAAATGTAATATAATTTGCCATCTTTGGCTATCAAATACAGCTGACCTTGAAAGTAAACCTATTTTATGCGTCCTATGCGTCTATTAGGGATGCCAATACCGAAATCCCGAATATCGAAAACCCGGGATTATTCTAAAGAAGTGAATCCCGAATCCCGGGATTTTTAAGCAGAAATCCCGGGATTTCGGTAACACTAAAAATCTAACAATTTTTTTTATTAAATACAACTATGTTTACGTTTTTTAAATAAACATGAGTTGAAATTTAATTATAGTAGCCATGAATCAAATGCTTTTTACTGGCTATAAAAAGAAGTGGTAGGCGAAAAAAATATTAGTAATGAATTTTGCACCACACAAAACAAACTCGGAAGCTCGGTTTGGTGTTTTTTCTTGGTGGATGATAATGGAACTTCGCACGCAATATATGAAAGAAAATGTTTTAAATATTTTTATACACCCATGGTATTCAGCGAAGGTTGTACCTCAACCAAAAAGACTAAAAATTACTAACTTACTTGGCCCACAAAGAGAGGTGTCGCTTGGCGCTATCAAATAAAGCCCACGGAAATAACGGCCAAATAAGAAATGAAAGAAATGAAATAAAGTCCAATAAAATTAAGGAATTTTTAATTGGGCTCTATTTCCTTTATATTGGGCTTTATTTCATTTTGAGTTTGGTTTTATTGGGCTTTATTTCATTTATATTGTGTTATTTCATAAATTTGCTCTTGGGCCTCAACTCATTTTTTGGGTTTTATTTTATTATGCCTTATTTCATTTCTTATTTGGGCATTATTTCCTTGGGCCTTATTTCACAGCGCAATTACAGCACCAAGCGAACGTTTTTTTCGTCAGCAGCTTATATTTGCAATAAAATAAGATCTCGATTGTCGGCTGCCACCCTAGATGCATTAATTTTTTTAAGAAGTTTCTTAAGAGGTACGACAAATACAAATATTTCAAATATTACTTCCATATTACTTTAAATTATTCCTATCAAGAATACATTAAAAATGTTTTATTTGATTCTTAAATGAATTTAACTTTCTTCATGAATTAAGAATTTTTTTTAATACTTATACCTACATCAATAATAAATTATAATTCTAAAAGCTAATAAATGAGATTATCTAATATTTTTTACATTATAAAATGCCGAAAAATCCCGACCCATCCCGGGATCCCGTTTTTTTAAATTGAAAATCCCGAATCCCGGGTTTTAGAAAACCTAGTCCCTTTTGGCATCCCTAGCGTCTATACGTTCTTTGCGTTTTGGTCTGTAACTTGCTACATACAATTACCCTAATTCTACGTTTTTGACACATGCATAAAACGCAACTACGCATTGAACGGATGGTATGGAGCTTCAGCTTAAGGGGCCCATACATACATACTGGTCGTGCTCATGCGATAAGCATGTGTTGTTAGATTTTAAATTTTTATTAATGTATTCTATAGTTTTGATTTTGAAATGAACTCATACTGCTGACAGTTTTTCAAATGAACAAAAAATTAATTTATTAATTTTTCTTATTTTCATATATTTTTTAACCCCCGACTAAAAAAAGGGGTGTTATAGGTTTGTAGTGTGTGTGTGTGTGTCTGTGTATCTGTGTGTCTGTCCGTGTCCACGTACAGGCCAAACGGCTGGACCGATTTGCATTTAGTTTTTTTTTCTGTTTGAAAGATGCATTGATCGAGAGGGTTCTTAGCTGTGTTTGAAGAAAATCGGTCCAGCCGTTTAGAAGATATAACATCTTTTCTGAAAAAAGTCGGGGGTTTTTAAAATTTTTAATTTTTGTTATTTTAATTTGATCCTTTATTGAAAAAAAAGAAATTAAACAAACAAATAACAAAAATTAAAAATTTTAAAAACCCCCGACTTTTTTTCAGAAATGATGTTATATCTTCTAAACGGCTGGACCGATGAAAATGAAAATCGGTCCAACCGTTTGGCCTGTACGTGGACACGGACAGACACACAGATACACAGACACACACACACACACACACTACAAACCTATAACACCCCTTTTTTTAGTCGGGGGTTAAAAACAAGTTTTGAAATAAAATGTGTATAGAAAATACGTTTTTTCTTGATTTCTTGAATTCTACCAATAATTTTTTTTCTCTTCTCAAACGCATGTTTATTTTATAAATTTTTATTTTAAATGATGATTGATAAGTTTGTGGTAAAATATCAATCACATACGTATACCAAGGGTTCATCGGCAGTAGCTGCAAGCAGTGTGTGTCTATGGACCCCTTTAGTCCTCAACAGCTGTTTGCTTTATAATTGGGTTTTTAATGTAATATGAGGTGTGATGGTGAGAAAATTAGATTTTTTGAGAGTCGAAACAAATGTCATTAGAAATCTTTATCGCAAAGTGTGATGAAAGTCTTCATACGTGTATTAAAGTCTGAGTGGACCTTTAGAAAACATTTATGTAAAATAAAAATTAAAATATGAATTAAATTTAACTCAATGAATTTACTCACATCAAATATTTTGCCTCCATTTATTATGATTTTATTGTTGTCACATAATGAATGTTCACTTTTTGCCACTATTCACAATTTTTCATTTTCATGTTAATAAGTTCTCATCAAAACTACGTTCAATCATCTTGGTCGTTATTAAAGTAAAATCCCTGTGTACTTAACACGAGTATCTTATTTTACGTATGTCGACGTACGTATAAGTGAGTGATATAATAAAGTAATCTGGTGCACTTGTTTCTTTTTAATTTTGGTGTAGTTAAAAGTTTTTGCAATATTTTATTTTATTTCGCGTTGTGTTTAAGTGAGTGTTTCTTTTTTTTTTTTTTTTTTTGTTTGCTATATTTCGTAGCAGCAACAAAAAGCTTTTAAGGGTTTTATGAATATTTGTATGGGGAAGTGGAACAGTAAGTGTTTAATTACAACTAGTAATGTGAGTAATGAAATCTACATGTTGTATGTATTTTTGTTTGGCTGGGTTCACACATGGCAATATTAGTTGAGTCAGTCGTTAGTTTATATATACTATACATGTATATTTACTCCTTTAATTCCTGGTGCGACATAGGGCCACCATAAATCCCGATTAGTTTCATCTCATTCTAGAATACACCAAGTTCTTGCAGTTCGTTCTCAGTTTGGGTGCACCACGCCAGCTGTCCTGGAATCTTGAATTACAAAGTTTCTCTAGGTATATCCTCTGCAAGCTTTCGCAATGTATGTATTATAGGTCTGCACAGATATACCTGTTTGCACCAGTTTTACGAGTGTTGGTTCTGGTATGTACAAATACATATGGTATTTAGCGTTTTGTTGCTAGTCATAACTTATCGGTACAAGCAAATCTGTACACCTCTTCTTTCTTCTTTCCTCTCTCTCCAATAAACTCATACTTGATTCAAGAGAAACAATCGAGTCTAAAACAAGGCGAGTAACAGAAACGCTGAGTAACATACAGTATCTGTACGTACCAGAACCAACACAGGCAAAACTGGTGCAAACAGGTATATCTGTGTAGACCTATAGTATGTATCTCCCAGCTAACCAACGTATGGAACGTATGGTCATATTCAAAGGAATTTTATTAATTCGGTTACAGAGATCTCAATTTGAAATCGTTGTTGGCCAGAACATTTTGAGTACATGCCTGAGACACCGATTCGCAAATGCTTGTATACTGCTCATTTCGCGACTCGATATATTCCACGTTTCGCAGCCATAGAGAAGCACGGACTTGAGTTTTTTTTTCATCAGACAATGAATGCCGACTTCTGTTACTAGGTGTTACTTTCTTAGGAAAGGAATAGCGATAGAGAAGACAGGTGGTAAATGAAGAGATGCCTTTTGCACAGTTTTAATGAGGCAGATGTGCAATCGCTTTACGTGAGTACCTGCCGTTACGGCCTTATCTCACGTGTGCCAAAGCACCGGGTGTGGGTTAGACGCCAGATCAACGCCCCCATGCACCCTTTTAGAATGAACCTATGGCCCACTCCATAAGGCACATAGGTTGCAATCTTTGAATATAGTTATCCCTGTATTATATTCAATTACCTTGCTGAGGTAATTTGAGCTATCTAAACTCTGCTGCTATGTCCGTGCCCATAGCAGCTTCTGTTGAATGGCAACAGCACCTAGAACAGTGTCTGGCTGACCGCGTCACACCAACCACTAGCATTTATTTAACACTGGGAAGCCAAGACTATTCTCCCAGCGATTTTGGTAGCAACCACAACCACCACGATAATTCTCCGGCTTCCACGCTTAGGTGTTGTGTATACACCTAAGCGAGGTCCCCTAGAAAATTCCTCAGCCATTGCCGGCACAGCTAACCACTCATCCATAAAGAATGCATGCCTGTGTCGCCAAATAACCAGTGCCTACTCCACACTTACCAAAATCATCCCTTTAACCCCGTAGGGTATACCCCATTGGGGTAGGACGAACTCGGCATTTTAGCAAAGGAAACTGACGACCGCTACATGCACTCAAAACTTCAGAGCAGCGAGGACCACTCACGCGAGAAGAACGCAAGCTCGCCACTAAAACTTCTGCGCCTACTAAGACCCGACAGTAAAAAGTGAGAGTGTCCTGGGGTCGTATCCAGGACGAAAAGCCATTTTAGCACAGAATTTTTGACAACCGCAATGCATTTATTTCTGAGCAGCCCAGCTGTCGGGCAACCGGCACCCGTGGTACCAGAAGTAGCCTCTGTTTAGACCTCGAAGTTCCACCACAAGGGCTTCACCTCTATCGTCTTTTGAACTCAGGGGCAGTCCTAGGTGACGCTGCACCTAGCTGACAACAACGGGCGTACAATATTTGTTTTCCTTTTATAAATATGTGCACATCCGTTACTCTGTTTATATTCAGAGATTGGGTAGTAACACATAAGTTTTACGGGTAATGAGCCAAAGGTCCGCCAGCGGAAAAAGCTACATTACCCTAGCTGGGGCCCCGGGATTGCCACACCCGTAGTCTACAGAATTAATCCATACACTCCACTGGGGGTAGTTTTAATGAGGCAGTGTTGCAGCGCCTCTGGTATCAATGAGCTGTACTAAATTTTCGAAGCTGTGTTTAGTTGTCATTTTATTTATTATTTTACTTAGCCAATGATTCTGCTACACAAAAACGAAGAAGGCGCTCTAATATTACATCCGCTGAAGCCGATGTTCAGTGTCTATGATTTAATCAGTTAAAACTTCCTAAATTTACTGACACAAAGGGACATTAGTCCATATCAGAAAAACATGTGCTGTTGTTATATAATAACTTTGTTGGTGACCGGGTTCGAACCCAGGACCTTGGGTTTTGTAGTTAATGTGCTAACTGCTTCAACTGGCTCTGTTAATTACCCTGAATTTGGCATTCGCTTAGATATTTTGCGATGTCCAGAATTTAATCAGAGTGCCATAAACTCGTTTTGACTTGAAAAGTCTATTATGTATGTTTTGTTTGTTGCCTGCACCTTTGGATGTTATACTTCACAGCTAACAAAAGATTTCAACGTCTTCTATTTGTAGCCCTGATGTTTGTGAAACTTAGTAGTTTTAAGCCTGCTGTAGTGGAGTAAATTGCAAAGGATTGAATCTGCGTTTGCATGATAGTAAATCGATAAGATAAAAGACAGACGTCAACCACATAATCTAGGTCATTTAAATTGACGTGGATAAGGGTGGCATTGGCTGAAGTAGTTAGCACGTTGACTTCCAAATCGAAGGTGTTGGCTTCGAGTCCGGTCTCCGATAGTCATTAAATAACAATGCCACGAATTTTTCTGATGTGCATTAGTGTCCCTTTGTACCAGTTGCTGCAGGAAAACTAAAGTAATGAAGTCATAGACACTGGTCACTGAACTAGACCGGCTTTAGCGTATACTAATCCTACTGTAACATCAGAGCGCCTTCCATCGTCGGAATTGTATAGCAGAATCATCGGCGAAGTAAAATAATTAATAAAATGGCTATTGAGCACAGCTTAAAAATTGAATACACCTCATTGACACCAGAGGCGCTACAACACTGCATTAATAAAAAAAAAATGCAAACAAGCAGATTTGTAAAAGAATGAAGATTTCCTCTATATTCCTCCTTCACCATCTGTCTTCTCTAACACTATCCGTTTTCTATCACCCTCTCTCAGTATATTTTCTTTAACTCCCATATAGCACAAGGCGATCACTGTATTGGACTCAAGTGAGCTTACCAGCAGCCTGCTAAGCTAACCTAACTTAACCTAAATGTCGTGGATACCCCAAGTGATACCACGCTGCCTTAGTTCATAAGTAGGGCTAATTAAAATATGCAAAAAAAAAATTCAAAATATGCGCCAGAAATAGCACGAAAAAATTTCAAAATATGCACGGTTATATGCACAAATATGCAAAATATGCAAGAATAAAATCAACAATTTTCTTACCTTAAAGTATTTTTATTCAAAGAGATCGTTATTATAACGAACAATCATTTGTTTTTTTAAATTTTCAAAAAGAAATGATCTTCTAGTTATTGTCACATAAAACAGATGAATACATGGAAAATATGCGTTCAACATCAGTTAGAGAGTTGCGTAAACAGTCTTGAAATGTAAAAACGTCATGATTTTTAAATGTATTCACCTCGCATGTATTATACTAAACCAATAATAAATGCTGTCGTACTATGTATAAGCGAAGCACGATTGATGTATTGGTGTACGTGTATACCAGTGTTACCAAGCGATGACGTCAAGACAGCTTTTCTGTAACAAACACTCAAAAGAAGTACTGTTGATTTGTGTATGCTTGTTATTTTTCATATTGTACGTTTGAGTGTGTGTGTAATATGTAGATGGTAAGCTATTATGTGATTAACCGCATACAACTAATGTTAATGCATGTGTGTGCCCTTGCATGTGCGCAGAAAAATAAAAAATCATACACACATACATGCATGACGTTTGTACACGCGCTTATGTGTAGAAAGAAGCAAGTATCACAAATTCTTCCGTCACGAAGTGAAGTGTTGTTAACGTTTATTTTATAAGATTTCGCTGTAGCAAAGCATTTGAAAAATCCTTCATGTCTTAAAAGTTCTTATAAGATATCTGGTGCAGGAGACTAACATCAGTAGATGTAACAGGAGCGTATTTAAATGCGAGTATTTCAGATGGGGACAAATTTTCAATATATTCATCGGTTTCGGTTTTATTGAAATATATATAATTTTTAATTTTGATTAAGGTCTTCAGACCTGTGTTTCTGTTCAAAACTTTGTTGAATTTATCAATAAATACATTTTGGTTTGTATTTTCAATACTTTCTTTCACACGTTCTATAACAGCTAAACTTTCACTAATAGGAAGTCCTTTAGTTTCTAGTCGGGTGATGCTTGAGCAGAGGCATTCAAAATTATGTTTTATATAAACTAAGTCAGATTTCACTGACGCTTTTTGAAACAATAATTTTGCATTGCGTCATCGTCATCAAGTTCATCTAAAACGTCACAAATTTTATTCAAATTTTCAGAATAATATGTCTGAGCAACGATGTTCGCCATGAGATTCGCCGTCCGCAACTATTTACAATAGAAAGAAAAGAGACAGAACAAAATTGGTAAACATTCTATCTCTGTTGCGCTACCGCAAAATACTTTGATATGCCTGAACAGGGACATCGCCCGTGTTCACCACACAAAGAAGTTGATGAATTTTTCACAGTTGCTCTGCCGGCGTCATGATCATGTCATGTCCAAGTTGATGGCTCGAAAAGACGTAGGTATTTTTGAATCGAATATCTGCAAGCAAACAATCATATGCCTCTGATGCCTCTGGCGGTAATACTTTCGGTTCGACTTTGTGGTAGAAGTTATAGAAAATTAAAGAAAAAAATAAATAACATGGAGATATACATGTGCAACTAGAGGAAAGAAATATATTTCATGTGAATTTCTTTTACACCAGTTTGAGTTTTATGAGTCGTTATATATTAATCGCGTTGCCAGAGTGAAAAATAAGCTTTTTTATGCAAGGTGATCCAAAATAAGCATTTTTCTACAAAAAAAATTAAAATATGCAAAAAAATTGCTTTTTCTGGCAAAAAGCCAGAAAAATTATCCCTATTCATAAGCAACAGAAAAACATGATGGCTACCGTCTTCAATAACTTCTTCTCTCTCTCTCTCTCTCTCTCTGTCCGTCACAAGCTATTTTCTCCGGAACCGTAAGAGCTACGGACCTGAAATTTAGACAGAGTATGTAGAAGCCTGGCCGCTACAACAACAAATAAATGAGAGTTAAAAGTTAAAGGGTGTTTCAAAACGAGCAACGAAAAATGTTAACATCCCATGTAGTATGTACATATGTATGTATGTATGTGTACTGACACTTGAAATTTGTAAAATTATTGTATTTTTATACAGACTACAACAATTAACACTAAAATTTAAAAAAAAATTTATAAAAGGGTGGTCCATCAGTTAATGCAATTTTGACTATGTAATTTGGACAACGTGCTATATCTTAAAACCGTAAGAGGCAAACTCTCGAAATTTTCAAAAAACGGTAAAACTAAAAAATCCGAAAATTATAAAATCGCCAAACCAAAAAAAAAAAAAATCACCAAAAACCAAAAAAAGTCGCTTAAACGAAAAAAAGCACCAAATTAAAAAAAATTTCTAATACAAAAATAAGTCGGCAAAACCGAAAAAAACAACAAAATAAAAAAATCGCCAAAATGAAATAAAACGCCATAACGCGAAAAAGGCGGCAAAACTAAAAAAACGCCAAAATGAAAAAAAACGCCAAAATGAAAAAAACGCCAAATTGAAAAAATGCCAAAAACCGAAAATATCGCCAAAACGCAAAAAAATCGCCAAAACTAAAAAATCGTCCAAACGAAAAAAATCGCCAAAATGAAAAAAAACGCCAAATTGAAAAAAAACGCCAAAAAACGAAAATATCGCCAAAACGCAAAAAAAAAGCGCCAAAACTAAAAAATCGCCTATATGAAAAAAATCGCTAAAATGAAAAAATCGCCAAAATGAAAAAACGCCAATAATTGAAAAAATCGACAAAACGGGGAAATAAAATGCCAAAGCTAAAAAAAGCGCCAAAAACCGAAAAAACGCAAAAAAAAACTTTAAAAAAAATTTAGAATTTCATATCTAGTGTCCGTATGGAACCCTTCGTGCGCGGGTCAAAGTCGCACTTCACTGAATTTATTAATATTGGTTTGTTTAGCTTAACGCTATAGGAAGTTTTCGATTTTTTTTAATTTCTTTGCTAAAGTGTTCTATTTATCTTAAGTTTTCATTATGAGTACAGTCTTTGAAAGTCAATAAAAACCATACAAAAGCACAAGAAAAATGCATCACGTATTTTAAATGTATTTGAACTGTTTCAAAACCATTGGTTTCCCACTACATGTCGGATTATTCTTGCCTTTTGCAGTGTATTACACTATACATACATATGTATGTATATTAGTGTCCTGCACAAGACTATTTATAAGACCTTTCAAGACATTAGAGATTTTTTCAAATGCTTTACTACAGCGAAATATTCTAAAAGAATCGCTATGCAACACTGTTGGCAAGTAATTTTTTTCGGTGGTTTGTCTTGCCAACAGTGTTGTTTAGCGATTCTTTTAAAATATTTCGCTGTAGTAAAGCATTGGAAAAAATCTCTCATGTCTTGAAAGGTATTATAAATAGTCTTGTGCAGGACACTAATGTATATGTATGTATTTTGCAACTACATATACATACATCTTTAAATTCTATTGTGTCTTGCATTTCAATTACATTTCTTCAATTCGGTTGACTATTAGATTATGTCTTCTTGAATAATTCCAGCTGACTACAGAGCATTGTCTAAATTATTGTTGAATACAATGATACAACTTGAATTGAGTGTCGGTTTGTATTAATTTATTTATTTAGCATACAAATTTGTTACAATAAATTCAATATTTATTTAATAGAAAATTAATTATGTGTTTAACACATTCGTAGAGGACTACCTACATAGGATGAAAACTCGTTTAGATAAATTTAGAAAATAATTAAATTCTATTAAAATAATATGCTTTTTTTCTTAACACATTGTTAAGTAAAGACAAGATGAAAGAAAATGTCTATACTGTGTGAGTGTGTAAGAAATTATAAAGCTTCTTATTATTGGGCTACTCACTGTTCATTGATAATGTTGACTTAAACAACTATTATGTGATTTTTGTAATTGTAAATTAATTTTTAATTACTTTCATAGCACTTAAAATTTAAATGGTAGATAAGACTAATGGAAATTTTTCGACATACATAAATACTCTTAATTTAAATCTAATGAATCTTTTATGATTTATTTAGTCATTGGTGATGATGAAATGTTCATGATGAAATGGCAAACCAAACTAAATATTAATCACTTGACAGCTGACAAAATGGCCACCAGTTAAAAAAGTGATGCCAACTTAAAGTTCTATACCTCAATAAAAAACACCCTTTATGTATATATATATATAATTATGTGTGTGTGTGGTACGTGTGTTTGTGTGTGTGTTTGCGGCTTTGCTAGTGTCCTACTAATAACAAAGAGGGTTTGGGAGGGTTTATGTACTTGTACTTTTATGCTTTCACAACAAACATTTATGAGTTTGTGTTTGTTTAGCACATACATATGTATATGAAATGTTCCTGATTATCTTTTTGCATTTACTTTTTTGTTCTATTTAATTTTTCTTTGCTAATTAAGACTGTTTTGTGCTCAAATTGTATGCTTTTTTCCTGAGAAACATTTATGAGGTTTTTTTGCTGGCTTTTTGTTAAGTTGGTTGCTTATTCTCTCTATAAAGTTAACTGCTTGATTTATTTTTAAAACATAAAATATAACATAAGTAAGCAATTTCTACTCGTATATTTTTGAATGTAGATAATTTATTTATAGTAACGAAAGCATAAAAAAAAATCAAAAACATGCAAAATATTGTATACCTTTTCGTAGTTATTTTATATTCAAGAAATTTATTATTTGAGACTGTTCAAAATGTGTGGTTGAAGTCTACTGGCGATTTTTAAAGAAACAATGAAATGCTTAACCACTGGGAAATGAATTTCACTTGTAGTTAGTTTCCAAATTTGTACAATTTAATTACCACCTGCCTGTAATAGAAAACGTCCGATCGATACACTGGGAAACCAAGACTTTCCTCCCAAGAATTTTGGTAGCCACACGCAAGCTACTCCGTGATAACACACAGTGCATATCATTACTGTCACTCGCCGCGTGCTCTCCAAGAGCGAAGCACGATGGATGTATTGATGTACGTGTATATGAGTGTTTATAAGCGATGTCACGAAGACTTCTTGTTCATGACAAACATTCAAAAGAAGCAGTATTGATGCGTGTATGCTTGTTATGTTACAACACAATGTCAATGCATGTGTGCTTTTGTATGTGCGCAGAAAAATAAAATATCATACACACAACGTCTGTGCTTATGTACATGCATAACGTTTGCATACGCTCTCATGCGTATGAAGAAACAAGCATCACAAATTTTTCCCTCACGAAGTTTTTTCTTCTTTATTCCTATACCGCAATAACTGAAAGAAATATCTTGCCAACAGTGTTGTTTGGCGTTTCTTTTAAAAGATTTCGCTGTAGTAAAGCATTTGAAAAATCCCTCATGTCTTAAAAGTTCTTAAAAGTGGTCTTGTGCAGGACTTTAGTAGGCATGTTAAAGCTGAAGGTCCACACCATCCGTTCTATGTATATGCGTTGTATGCGTTTCTGTACGTTCTCTACGATTCTAAATTCAAGTTACATGCAATACGTTTTATGTGTCAAGTATATTTGTTGTTTAAAAACACAACAGAGGTGACACTCAGTACATAAAAGCAATCGATAACTAAAATGTAAATTTTGTCCGTGAAATAAATACGCTAACAACTGATTTTAATGTATTTTATTCTTGAAAAAAGTTGTAAGCTCTTTTAAAAAAGCTTTTGCTTTTATTAAAAACTTTTTTTTATGCAAAAAAAAAATTAAATATAAATCCACCACATGAACATTTTTATCGATATCATTGAAAATGTAATATAATTTGCCATCTTTGGCTATCAAATACAGCTGACCTTGAAAGTAAACCTATTTTATGCGTCCTATGCGTCTATTAGGGATGCCAATACCGAAATCCCGAATATCGAAAACCCGGGATTATTCTAAAGAAGTGAATCCCGAATCCCGGGATTTTTAAGCAGAAATCCCGGGATTTCGGTAACACTAAAAATCTAACAATTTTTTTTATTAAATACAACTATGTTTACGTTTTTTAAATAAACATGAGTTGAAATTTAATTATAGTAGCCATGAATCAAATGCTTTTTACTGGCTATAAAAAGAAGTGGTAGGCGAAAAAAATATTAGTAATGAATTTTGCACCACACAAAACAAACTCGGAAGCTCGGTTTGGTGTTTTTTCTTGGTGGATGATAATGGAACTTCGCACGCAATATATGAAAGAAAATGTTTTAAATATTTTTATACACCCATGGTATTCAGCGAAGGTTGTACCTCAACCAAAAAGACTAAAAATTACTAACTTACTTGGCCCACAAAGAGAGGTGTCGCTTGGCGCTATCAAATAAAGCCCACGGAAATAACGGCCAAATAAGAAATGAAAGAAATGAAATAAAGTCCAATAAAATTAAGGAATTTTTAATTGGGCTCTATTTCCTTTATATTGGGCTTTATTTCATTTTGAGTTTGGTTTTATTGGGCTTTATTTCATTTATATTGTGTTATTTCATAAATTTGCTCTTGGGCCTCAACTCATTTTTTGGGTTTTATTTTATTATGCCTTATTTCATTTCTTATTTGGGCATTATTTCCTTGGGCCTTATTTCACAGCGCAATTACAGCACCAAGCGAACGTTTTTTTCGTCAGCAGCTTATATTTGCAATAAAATAAGATCTCGATTGTCGGCTGCCACCCTAGATGCATTAATTTTTTTAAGAAGTTTCTTAAGAGGTACGACAAATACAAATATTTCAAATATTACTTCCATATTACTTTAAATTATTCCTATCAAGAATACATTAAAAATGTTTTATTTGATTCTTAAATGAATTTAACTTTCTTCATGAATTAAGAATTTTTTTTAATACTTATACCTACATCAATAATAAATTATAATTCTAAAAGCTAATAAATGAGATTATCTAATATTTTTTACATTATAAAATGCCGAAAAATCCCGACCCATCCCGGGATCCCGTTTTTTTAAATTGAAAATCCCGAATCCCGGGTTTTAGAAAACCTAGTCCCTTTTGGCATCCCTAGCGTCTATACGTTCTTTGCGTTTTGGTCTGTAACTTGCTACATACAATTACCCTAATTCTACGTTTTTGACACATGCATAAAACGCAACTACGCATTGAACGGATGGTATGGAGCTTCAGCTTAAGGGGCCCATACATACATACTGGTCGTGCTCATGCGATAAGCATGTGTTGTTAGATTTTAAATTTTTATTAATGTATTCTATAGTTTTGATTTTGAAATGAACTCATACTGCTGACAGTTTTTCAAATGAACAAAAAATTAATTTATTAATTTTTCTTATTTTCATATATTTTTTAACCCCCGACTAAAAAAAGGGGTGTTATAGGTTTGTAGTGTGTGTGTGTGTGTCTGTGTATCTGTGTGTCTGTCCGTGTCCACGTACAGGCCAAACGGCTGGACCGATTTGCATTTAGTTTTTTTTTCTGTTTGAAAGATGCATTGATCGAGAGGGTTCTTAGCTGTGTTTGAAGAAAATCGGTCCAGCCGTTTAGAAGATATAACATCTTTTCTGAAAAAAGTCGGGGGTTTTTAAAATTTTTAATTTTTGTTATTTTAATTTGATCCTTTATTGAAAAAAAAGAAATTAAACAAACAAATAACAAAAATTAAAAATTTTAAAAACCCCCGACTTTTTTTCAGAAATGATGTTATATCTTCTAAACGGCTGGACCGATGAAAATGAAAATCGGTCCAACCGTTTGGCCTGTACGTGGACACGGACAGACACACAGATACACAGACACACACACACACACACACTACAAACCTATAACACCCCTTTTTTTAGTCGGGGGTTAAAAACAAGTTTTGAAATAAAATGTGTATAGAAAATACGTTTTTTCTTGATTTCTTGAATTCTACCAATAATTTTTTTTCTCTTCTCAAACGCATGTTTATTTTATAAATTTTTATTTTAAATGATGATTGATAAGTTTGTGGTAAAATATCAATCACATACGTATACCAAGGGTTCATCGGCAGTAGCTGCAAGCAGTGTGTGTCTATGGACCCCTTTAGTCCTCAACAGCTGTTTGCTTTATAATTGGGTTTTTAATGTAATATGAGGTGTGATGGTGAGAAAATTAGATTTTTTGAGAGTCGAAACAAATGTCATTAGAAATCTTTATCGCAAAGTGTGATGAAAGTCTTCATACGTGTATTAAAGTCTGAGTGGACCTTTAGAAAACATTTATGTAAAATAAAAATTAAAATATGAATTAAATTTAACTCAATGAATTTACTCACATCAAATATTTTGCCTCCATTTATTATGATTTTATTGTTGTCACATAATGAATGTTCACTTTTTGCCACTATTCACAATTTTTCATTTTCATGTTAATAAGTTCTCATCAAAACTACGTTCAATCATCTTGGTCGTTATTAAAGTAAAATCCCTGTGTACTTAACACGAGTATCTTATTTTACGTATGTCGACGTACGTATAAGTGAGTGATATAATAAAGTAATCTGGTGCACTTGTTTCTTTTTAATTTTGGTGTAGTTAAAAGTTTTTGCAATATTTTATTTTATTTCGCGTTGTGTTTAAGTGAGTGTTTCTTTTTTTTTTTTTTTTTTTGTTTGCTATATTTCGTAGCAGCAACAAAAAGCTTTTAAGGGTTTTATGAATATTTGTATGGGGAAGTGGAACAGTAAGTGTTTACTTACAACTAGTAATGTGAGTAATGAAATCTACATGTTGTATGTATTTTTGTTTGGCTGGGTTCACACATGGCAATATTAGTTGAGTCAGTCGTTAGTTTATATATACTATACATGTATATTTACTCCTTTAATTCCTGGTGCGACATAGGGCCACCATAAATCCCGATTAGTTTCATCTCATTCTAGAATACACCAAGTTCTTGCAGTTCGTTCTCAGTTTGGGTGCACCACGCCAGCTGTCCTGGAATCTTGAATTACAAAGTTTCTCTAGGTATATCCTCTGCAAGCTTTCGCAATGTATGTATTATAGGTCTGCACAGATATACCTGTTTGCACCAGTTTTACGAGTGTTGGTTCTGGTATGTACAAATACATATGGTATTTAGCGTTTTGTTGCTAGTCATAACTTATCGGTACAAGCAAATCTGTACACCTCTTCTTTCTTCTTTCCTCTCTCTCCAATAAACTCATACTTGATTCAAGAGAAACAATCGAGTCTAAAACAAGGCGAGTAACAGAAACGCTGAGTAACATACAGTATCTGTACGTACCAGAACCAACACAGGCAAAACTGGTGCAAACAGGTATATCTGTGTAGACCTATAGTATGTATCTCCCAGCTAACCAACGTATGGAACGTATGGTCATATTCAAAGGAATTTTATTAATTCGGTTACAGAGATCTCAATTTGAAATCGTTGTTGGCCAGAACATTTTGAGTACATGCCTGAGACACCGATTCGCAAATGCTTGTATACTGCTCATTTCGCGACTCGATATATTCCACGTTTCGCAGCCATAGAGAAGCACGGACTTGAGTTTTTTTTTCATCAGACAATGAATGCCGACTTCTGTTACTAGGTGTTACTTTCTTAGGAAAGGAATAGCGATAGAGAAGACAGGTGGTAAATGAAGAGATGCCTTTTGCACAGTTTTAATGAGGCAGATGTGCAATCGCTTTACGTGAGTACCTGCCGTTACGGCCTTATCTCACGTGTGCCAAAGCACCGGGTGTGGGTTAGACGCCAGATCAACGCCCCCATGCACCCTTTTAGAATGAACCTATGGCCCACTCCATAAGGCACCTATGCAATCTTTGAATATAGTTATCCCTGTATCATATTCAATTACCTTGCTGAGGTAATTTGAGCTATCTAAACTCTGCTGCTATGTCCGTGCCCATAGCAGCTTCTGTTGAATGGCAACAGCACATAGAACAGTGTCTGGCTGACCGCGTCACACCAACCTCTAGCATTTATTTAACACTGGGAAGCCAAGACTATTCTCCCAGCGATTTTGGTAGCAACCACAACCACCACGATAATTCTCCGGCTTCCACGCTTAGGTGTTGTGTATACACCTAAGCGAGGTCCCCTAGAAAATTCCTCAGCCATTGCCGGCACAGCTAACCACTCATCCATAAAGAATGCATGCCTGTGTCGCCAAATAACCAGTGCCTACTCCACACTTACCAAAATCATCCCTTTAACCCCGTAGGGTATACCCCATTGGGGTAGGACGAACTCGGCATTTTAGCAAAGGAAACTGACGACCGCTACATGCACTCAAAACTTCAGAGCAGCGAGGACCACTCACGCGAGAAGAACGCAAGCTCGCCACTAAAACTTCTGCGCCTACTAAGACCCGACAGTAAAAAGTGAGAGTGTCCTGGGGTCGTATCCAGGACGAAAAGCCATTTTAGCACAGAATTTTTGACAACCGCAATGCATTTATTTCTGAGCAGCCCAGCTGTCGGGCAACCGGCACCCGTGGTACCAGAAGTAGCCTCTGGTTAGACCTCGAAGTTCCACCACAAGGGCTTCACCTCTATCGTCTTTTGAACTCAGGGGCAGTCCTAGGTGACGCTGCACCTAGCTGACAACAACGGGCGTACAATATTTGTTTTCCTTTTATAAATATGTGCACATCCGTTACTCTGTTTATATTCAGAGATTGGGTAGTAACACATAAGTTTTACGGGTAATGAGCCAAAGGTCCGCCAGCGGAAAAAGCTACATTACCCTAGCTGGGGCCCCGGGATTGCCACACCCGTAGTCTACAGAATTAATCCATACACTCCCCTGGGGGTAGTTTTAATGAGGCAGTGTTGCAGCGCCTCTGGTATCAATGAGCTGTACTAAATTTTCGAAGCTGTGTTTAGTTGTCATTTTATTTATTATTTTACTTAGCCAATGATTCTGCTACACAACAACGACGAAGGCGCTCTAATATTACATCCGCTGAAGCCGATGTTCAGTGTCTATGATTTAATCAGTTAAAACTTCCTAAATTTACTGACACAAAGGGACATTAGTCCATATCAGAAAAACATGTGCTGTTGTTATATAATAACTTTGTTGGTGACCGGGTTCGAACTCAGGACCTTGGGTTTTGTAGTTAATGTGCTAACTGCTTCAACTGGCTCTGTTAATTACCCTGAATTTGGCATTCGCTTAGATATTTTGCGATGTCCAGAATTTAATCAGAGTGCCGTAAACTCGTTTTGACTTGAAAAGTCTATTATGTATGTTTTGTTTGTTGCCTGCACTTTTGGATGTTATACTTCACAGCTAACAAAAGATTACAACGTCTTCTATTTGTAGTACTGATGTTTATGAAACTTAGTAGTTTTAAGCCTGCTGTAGTGGAGTGAATTGCAAAGGATTGAATCTGCGTTTGCATGATAGTAAATCGATAAGATAAAAGACAGACGTCAACCACATAATCTAGGTCATTTAAATTGACGTGGATAAGGGTGGCATTGGCTGAAGTAGTTAGCACGTTGACTTCCAAATCGAAGGTGTTGGCTTCGAGTCCGGTCTCCGACAGTCATTAAATAACAATGCCACGAATTTTTCTGATGTGCATTAGTGTCCCTTTGTACCAGTTGCTGCAGGAAAACTAAAGTAATGAAGTCATAGACACTGGAAACTGAACTAGACCGGCTTTAGCGTATACTAATCCTACTGTAACATCAGAGCGCCTTCCATCGTCGGAATTGTTTAGCAGAATCATCGGCGAAGTAAAATAATTAATAAAATGGCTATTGAGCACAGCTTAAAAATTGAATACACCTCAATCACACCAGAGGTGCTACAACACTGCATTAATAAAAAAAAATGCAAACAAGCAGATTTGTAAAAGAATGAAGATTTCCTCTCTATTCCTCCTTCACCATCTGTCTTCTCTAACACTATCCGTTTTCTATCACCCTCTCTCAGTATATTTTCTTTAACTCCCATATAGCACAAGGCGATCACTGTATTGGACTCAAGTGAGCTTACCAGCAGCCTGCTAAGCTAACCTAACTTAACCTAAATGTCGTGGATACCCCAAGTGATACCACGCTGCCTTAGTTCATAAGTAGGGCTAATTAAAATATGCAAAAAAAATTCAAAATATGCGCCAAAAATAGCACGAAAAAATTTCAAAATATGCACGGTTATATGCACAAATATGCAAGAATAAAATCAACAATTTTCTTATCTTAAAGTATTTTTATTCAAAGAGATCGTTATTATAACGAACAATCATTTGTTTTTTTAAATTTTCAAAAAAAATGATCTTCTAGTTATTGTCACATAAAACAGATGAATACATGGAAAATATGCGTTCAACATCAGTTAGAGAGTTACGTAAACAGTCTTGAAATGTAAAAACGTCATGATTTTTAAATGTATTCACCTCGCATGTATTATACTAAACCAATAATAAATGCTGTCGTACTATGTATAAGCGAAGCACGATTGATGTATTGGTGTACGTGTATACCAGTGTTACCAAGCGATGACGTCAAGACAGCTTTTCTGTAACAAACACTCAAAAGAAGTACTGTTGATTTGTGTATGCTTGTTATTTTTCATATTGTACGTTTGAGTGTGTGTGTAATATGTAGATGGTAAGCTATTATGTGATTAACCGCATACAACTAATGTTAATGCATGTGTGTGCCCTTGCATGTGCGCAGAAAAATAAAAAATCATACACACATACATGCATGACGTTTGTACACGCGCTTATGTGTAGAAAGAAGCAAGTATCACAAATTCTTCCGTCACGAAGTGTTTTCTTCTTTACTCTTATACCTACAATACTCAAATAAATTTCTTGCAAACAGTGTTGTTAACGTTTATTTTATAAGATTTCGCTGTAGCAAAGCATTTGAAAAATCCTTCATGTCTTAAAAGTTCTTATAAGATATCTGGTGCAGGAGACTAACATCAGTAGATGTAACAGGAGCGTATTTAAATGCGAGTATTTCAGATGGGGACAAATTTTCAATATATTCATCGGTTTCGGTTTTATTGAAATATATATAATTTTTAATTTTGATTAAGGTCTTCAGACCTGTGTTTCTGTTCAAAACTTTGTTGAATTTATCAATAAATACATTTTGGTTTGTATTTTCAATACTTTCTTTCACACGTTCTATAACAGCTAAACTTTCACTAATAGGAAGTCCTTTAGTTTCTAGTCGGGTGATGCTTGAGCAGAGGCATTCAAAATTATGTTTTATATAAACTAAGTCAGATTTCACTGACGCTTTTTGAAACAATAATTTTGCATTGCGTCATCGTCATCAAGTTCATCTAAAACGTCACAAATTTTATTGAAATTTTCAGAATAATATGTCTGAGCAACGATGTTCGCCATGAGATTCGCCGTCCGCAACCATTTACAATAGAAAGAAAAGAGACAGAACAAAATTGGTAAACATTCTATCTCTGTTGCGCTACCGCAAAATACTTTGATATGCCTGAACATGGACATCGCCCGTGTTCACCACACAAAGAAGTTGATGAATTTTTCACAGTTGCTCTGCCGGCGTCATGATCATGTCATGTCCAAGTTGATGGCTCGAAAAGACGTAGGTATTTTTGAATCGAATATCTGCAAGCAAACAATCATATGCCTCTGGCGGTAATACTTTCGGTTCGACTTTGTGGTAGAAGTTATAGAAAATTAAAGAAAAAAATAAATAACATGGAGATATACATGTGTAACTAGAGGAAAGAAATATATTTCATGTGAATTTCTTTTACACCAGTTTGAGTTTTATGAGTCGTTATATATTAATCGCGTTGCCAGAGTGAAAAATAAGCTTTTTTATGCAAGGTGATCAAAAATAAGCATTTTTCTACAAAAAAATTAAAATATGCAAAAAAAATTGTTTTTTCTGGCAAAAAGCCAGAAAAATTAGCCCTGTTCATAAGCAATAGAAAAACATGATGGCTACCGTCTTCAATAACTTCTTCTCTCTCTCTCTCTCTCTGTCCGTCACAAGCTATTTTCTCCGGAACCGTAAGAGCTACGGACCTGAAATTTAGATAGAGTATGTAGAAGCCTGGCCGCTAACACAACAAATAAATGAGAGTTAAAAGTTAAAGGGTGTTTCAAAACGAGCAACGAAAAATGTTAACATCCCATGTAGTATGTACATATGTATGTATGTGTACTGACACTTGAAATTTGTAAAGTTAGTGTATTTTTATACAGACTACAACAATTAACACTAAAATTTAAAAAAAAATTTATAAAAGGGTGGTCCATCAGTTAATGCAATTTTGACTATGTAATTTGGACAACGTGCTATATCTTAAAACCGTAAGAGGCAAACTCTCGAAATTTTCAAAAAACGGTAAAACTAAAAAATCCGAAAATTATAAAATCGCCAAACCAAAAAAAAAAAAAAAAATCACCAAAAACCAAAAAAAGTCGCTTAAACGAAAAAAAGCACCAAATTAAAAAAAATTTCTAATACAAAAATAAGTCGGCAAAACCGAAAAAAACAACAAAATAAAAAAATCGCCAAAATGAAATAAAACGCCATAACGCGAAAAAGGCGGCAAAACTAAAAAAACGCCAAAATGAAAAAAACGCCAAAATGAAAAAAACGCCAAATTGAAAAAACGCCAAAAACCGAAAATATCGCCAAAACGCAAAAAAATCGCCAAAACTAAAAAATCGTCCAAACGAAAAAAATCGCCAAAATGAAAAAAACGCCAAATTGAAAAAAACGCCAAAAAACGAAAATATCGCCAAAACGCAAAAAAAAGCGCCAAAACTAAAAAATCGCCTATATGAAAAAAATCGCTAAAATGAAAAAATCGCCAAAATGAAAAAACGCCAATAACCGAAAAAATCGACAAAACGGGGAAATAAAATGCCAAAGCTAAAAAAAGCGCCAAAAACCGAAAAAACGCAAAAAAAAACTTTAAAACAAATTTAGAATTTCATATCTAGTGTCCGTATGGAACCCTTCGTGCGCGGGTCAAAGTCGCACTTCACTGAATTTATTAATATTGGTTTGTTTAGCTTAACGCTATAGGAAGTTTTCGATTTTTTTTAATTTCTTTGCTAAAGTGTTCTATTTATCTTAAGTTATCATTATGAGTACAGTCTTTGAAAGTCAATAAAAACCATACAAAAGCACAAGAAAAATGCATCACGTATTTTAAATGTATTTGAACTGTTTCAAAACCATTGGTTTCCCACTACATGTCTACATGATTATTCTTGCCTTTTGCAGTGTATTACACTATACATACATATGTATGTATATTAGTGTCCTGCACAAGGCTATTTATAAGACCTTTCAAAACATTAGAGATTTTTTCAAATGCTTTACTACAGCGAAATATTCTAAAAGAATCGCTATGCAACACTGTTGGCAAGTAATTTTTTTCGGTGGTTTGTCTTGCCAACAGTGTTGTTTAGCGATTCTTTTAAAATATTTCGCTATAGTAAAGCATTGGAAAAAATCTCTCATGTCTTGAAAGGTATTATAAATAGTCTTGTACAGGACACTAATGTATATGTATGTATTTTGCAACTATGTACATATACATACATCTTTAAATTCTATTGTGTCTTGCATTTCAATTACATTTCTTCAATTCGGTTGACTATTAGATTATGTCTTCTTGAATAATTCCAGCTGACTACAGAGCATTGTCTAAATTATTGTTGAATACAATCATACAACTTGAATTGAGTGTCGGTTTGTATTAATTTATTTATTTAGCATACAAATTTGTTACAATAAATTCAATATTTATTTAATAGAAAATTAATTATGTGTTTAACACATTCGTAGAGGACTACCTACATAGGATGAAAACTCGTTTAGATAAATTTAGAAAATAATTAAATTCTATTAAAATAATATGCTTTTTTTCTTAACACATTGTTAAGTAAAGCCAATATGAAAGAAAATGTCTATACTGTGTTAGTGTGTAAGAAATTATAAAGCTTCTTATTATTGGGCTACTCACTGTTCATTGATAATGTTGACTTAAAGAACTATTATGTGATTTTTGTAATTGTAAATTAATTTTTAATTACTTAAAATTTAAATGGTAGATAAAACTAATGGAAATTTTTCGACATACATAAATACTCTTAATTTAAATCTAATGAATCTTTTATGATTTATTTAGTCATTGGTGTGCAACCGCGTTTTTATGACTCTCAGACCAGAGGTCGTGGGTTCGATTCCCACCATAGACCCTGGGTGTTTTTCGCAGACAAGCTAATCGCTTTGCGAGTTGTGTTTGCGTGTTTGTGAAATAAAATAAAAAATAAAAAATATTCACAATATTCACAAAATGCCTTTTCAGTGAAATTTAATTGAAAATATTAAAAATCACAAAAAAAGGTGAAATTTTAAACAAATGAACAAAGAAATATTTAATATAAAACAATTCTCTTTCCATGGATTTAGTTCAGTTCTGTCACTTAACTTCATTCAGTATGAAAGTCAAGTATTTTTTTTTTTTTTTTTTTTTTTGATTTATCATTTAGTATTATATGTATATATGCCCTTGAGTCCTCTTTTTATTTTGTTTTTCATAATTTAAGAGAAAATTATGCAAAAAACAACATTCATTATTTGAATATTAAATCATGGAAAAAGTTTTCAAATACGAATACATATGCAAATTACTTCACACCAGCCTAAAGAGAAATAAGTATACATTTATATTAAGAAACTAAATTGATTATTTTTCACTTGTGGAAAATTTCTTGAGAAGTCTCTTGATGACAAAGTCGAATCTTGTATTATTTTCGCTAGTATAGAATTCTTAAAGAAACTTCCTCTTTATAAAACTTTAACATTTCAAATTACTGCATTAGAGTCACAGCTCTAACTCTGTAGAAACAAACTAAAAATTATTTATAAGAGCATCACCATTATGGCATGAAAGAAGAAAATTAGTAATTAAAACAATCAAAAAATCTGACTGCGACCAAATTTGAATATCCTAGATACTTATTCGAAATGAAAAATCATAAGAGAAACCTAAAGATGATTTTAAAATACCTGTCGTATAATACCCATTTCGATATAGTTTGCCAAGTTTTATTTTGTTCGTATTTACAAAATGGCGTCCACTGGCCGCCACATTAAGTTTTGAATACTGTAATATCTCCCAGGACAATCACCAAAATCGGTCCACGCGTTCGGTTTATATAGTGCCGCAAAGGAACACACATACATACATACATACGTGGACTGATAAACACAATACCCTTCTTTGCGTCGCGCAGTCGTGTAAAAAGTGGTAAGAACTTCGGAAGTTTACTTTATGCTTTCAGGGAAAGAATCTAAAAGTTTTAAAATCTAAAACATTTTGCGTTCTAAGAGCTCTCTTAGCATATTGTTACGTTTTTCTCTCTTTAAAAACGCTTTTTCGTGGAGTGTAATAATTAGGGTTAAGAATGATACAACTTTTATTTACCAATAAATTCACTTATACTAATACAATTCAAGAACTTAGTTACAAACGCATAGATTACTTAAATATACCGCAAATGGTTACCAAAACGTCTTCCACGTTGTTGTATTCACTCGTCTCATGCAACTGACTGAATGGTGGATGTTGTCAGCCACAAGACTTATTCTGCTGTTGCTCACTGGTTATACAACACTACAGACTCACTACCTTTACTTAATTATTTCTTATTGTTATTACCCACAGCACGAGGTCTTTACTTTCAACGATGTTGACTCGACTAATTTCTGATTAGCTCTCACTCACTCTCACACATGGTACCTCCTTATATACTACAGGCACCGGTTCTAGAATACTTGCCTGATAGGTGGCGTAATAATATGTACATATGTACTTAGTAAAGCCAAATGGAAGGAATTTTATTACTGCTTAACGATGTGGCTGCTCAGGCGCAAAAACCATCGTGTTGTCGTTTGTGTCGTGTGGTCGGTGGTCAGGTCATCAAACAGTCTTCTAACACTATCTGGAAAATTCATGTCACTATTTCTAGATGTTTTGTAGATAATTCGATTGGCCGTTATTTTGAATTTCAGAGTTACTACGCAACGACTTTTATGTTGGTAATACCGTGTGGTTAATACATGTGTTCGCACTTTTATGTGTATGTGTGTACGTCTGTAGCTACCCTGCAGAAAGTGCGAATAGTGAAATTGTAGTGTTTTACTAGTGACATTGTCAGTAGCAGTACTGACCAGGTGTACCCCAGCCAATGTAATCATCTATTGACATTTAACATTAGCTTGTCATTGAAAATCCACCACTAGACTGTAACACTACTGACTAAGTAGTTCTTTTGGGACCACATGAAGACATTGACACCAAAGAATCACTAACAAATTTTAGGGGGTCTAGTCTACAATATCGATATTTCCTCGCTCGTTGTCAATAGTAAATTTATAGTGATTTTCTAGTGACATTGTCAATAGTGCTACTGATGTTTGAACAAAAGTTTCACTAGTAGATTTAAGTAACCCTCGTCTACAAATATTTATTTAATATTATTGCACAGAGTAATAAAAAAGAAAAACAATCTATTGACGCTAGAACTATTGTCTCTAACATATCTTTACTCGCACATAAAAGGAAAGTTGTCGATATTTTAACTAGTGCAATTGTCGCTGGAGAAAGAGTATTGACATAGAGACATAGGGTTCTAGGCTGACTAGAGGGTGTATACAATTATTGTTGTAGTGCTGTAGTGCTTGCACGTGAATATGTGTGTACCTTTATTTCTTTAGTTAAATACTTCTAGATAGTTCTTTACATTGACCCTGTAGGAATATTTTCGCGTAATATTTTCATTAGCCCTGTTGGAATATATCTACTTAACAATATTAACAAGGCTCTCAGGTTTTAAGTTTGGGATTCTCTAAGGGATAACTTAATTTTTTGAGGGTAGAAGCCTAAGTCAGAAGTTGTTGCCTGTTAATAAATGTTTGAACAGTTCCAATTAGAAGCAGTCGTCGCCAAGCCTTTTTTTAAGTGCTTTCTGGCAAGCATACGTATTCTTCAAAAAATTTTATAGGCAAGTAAGAATTTGCACTATCTTGGCATTCCTCACCGGGCGAATTATAAATTTTTTTTGGGCAATCAGTCACCACGACCGGAAAAAAGTGATAATGCATGTATTGGAAACAAGATAGTGCTCTGAAATTTCCTTTTTTAGGGTTCCGTACACCAAAGGTGAAAAGGACCCTATTGTTTTCGCTACGCTGTCCGTCTGTCCGTCACGCGGTATTTTCTCAGGAACTGTAAGAGCTACGGACCTGAAATTTGGACACAGCATGTAGAACCTTGGCCGCTACAACAACAAATACATGAGAATTAAAAATTAAAGGGTGTTCCAAAGCGAGCAACGAAAAATGTTAAAATCCCTTGTAATATACATACAATTGTATATTGAAACTTGAAATTTGTAAAATTAGTGTATTTTTATACAGACCACAACAATTAACACTAAAATTTAAAGAAATTAAAATTAAAGGGTGGTCCATCAGTTAATGCAGTTTTGACTATGTAATTTTGACAATTTGCTATATCTTGGAAACCGTAAGAGGCAAACACTTGAAATTTTCAAAAACGGTAAAACTAAAAAAAACCGAAAATTATAAAATCGCCAAACCAAAAAAACGCCAAAAATTAAAAAAAAATCGTCAAAACGAAAAAAATCGCCAAAATTAAAAAAAAAAAATTCAAACACTAAAATAAATCGCCAAATTCGAAAAAAAACGCCAAAAATCTAAAAAAAATCGCCAAAACGCGAAAATGTCGCCAAAACTAAAAAAAAGTTAAATAAAAAAAATCGCAAAAATGAAAAAAATCGCCAAAATTAAAAAACGCCAAAAACCGAAAAAAATCGCCAAAACAATAAAATAAAGTGTCAAAACTAAGAAAGGAGCCCAAACTTAAAAAATCGCACAAACCGAAAAAACGCAAAAACCGTCAGAACACAAAAAAAACCGAAAAGAACCCAAAAACGAAAAAAAATGCCAAAACTATATATTATATAGGATGAGGTTTGTATCAAATTACATGTTCGTACGGAACCCTTGGTGCGCGAGTCAGAGTCGCACTTTACTGAATTTATTTTAAATGCTTAAGAAAGTAGAATAATAGCTTCATTTGCATTTCGATGTTTGGTATTTAAAATTTACATTTTTTGACGCTTCCCGCAAAAAAAAGTATGAACAAAAGAAGAACTTTAATGCTACTTAGCTTCTCGCAATGGAAACAACTATGCTGAAAGCATGGGAACCCCATGTAATAACTCTTATTCAGGATGCCTAAATGAGGAAGAATAGGAGTTAATAACTCACTTCCTATGCATCTGACCTGCATTTGAAAACCAACGCTTTCGCGCTTAAGAAAGGAGGATTTCAGTAGTATTTTGGAACTATCAGCGGTTGACCTTAAATACCTGGTTTCCTTTATTAAGAGCAGTAGGTGGTTTAACCGCTACCTTCAGCTGCAAGATTTTATTTAGCACCCCCTAGCTTAGGTTAGCAGTCTGCTGGTAAAGAATAGTGAATTTTAGAGTAAACTCTCTTGCGTCCAAAAAGAATGATCACTTTGTGCTACATGTGAGTTGAAGAGAAGATAGTGGGAGAAGGTTATAGGGAAGGAATAGTTATACTGTAGACAGATGGTGTGGGAAGAGATAGAGGAAAGCTTTTTGCATTTTTTTAATAATGCCGTGTTGCAGCGCCTCTGGTGTCATTGAGGAGTATTAAATTTTGAAGCTTATGCTTAGTAGCCATTTTATTGGTTATTTTACTTCGCCGATGATTCTGCTACAATGTGCTAACTACTTCAGCCAACGCCACCCTCAAAATCAACGCTTTCGCGATTAAGAGAGGAGGGTTTTCAGTAGCTAAGCTAATGTTAAATATCAATAGATGATTACATTGACCGGGGTACAGCTGGCTTCAAATCGTTACATCCGTGATCGTATCGATACTCATACGAAAATAAATTAAGTGAAACGTCAATCGTTTAAGCTGAATGGAAT
This sequence comes from Tachina grossa, assembly GCA_949987645.1. NCBI lineage: Eukaryota > Metazoa > Arthropoda > Insecta > Diptera > Tachinidae > Tachina > Tachina grossa. The sequence continues at coordinate 42,757,067 of OX465278.1, read as the reverse complement.
TTACGTGAACGTGCACGTATGTCATAATACAAAAATGGTGCTTTTACGTGACGAGATGTATGTTCACGGATGTGACGATTCGACCCCTGATCAGTAGTATAGGGTGTTTTTTTAGAGGTATAGAACTTTGAATTGAAACAGAACACAAGAAAATCGTTTTAATGTCCATCAATTTGGCTTTATTGGAAGGATAATTTTATGCCATTAATGCTTAAATATGATTTCGGGCATGTGCCCGCCGCGGCTGGCTCGAATAAAGCTAATTCTACAGGTCCAATTTTCAACCACTTTTTCGAGCATATGGGGCCGTATGTTGGCAATAACGCCACGAATGTTGGCTTCCAAGTCCCCTAACGTTTCTGGTTTGTTGGCGTAGACGAGCGACTTCACATATCCCCAAAGAAAATAATCCAATGGTGTCAAATCACACGATCTTGGTGGCCAATTGACAGGTCCATTCCGCGAAATTATGCGCTCATCGAATGTTTCCTTCAATAAATCGATTGTGACGTGCGCTGTGTGGCATGTAGCGCCGTCTTGTTGGAACCACAACTCATCCACATTCATGCCATCCAATTCGGGAACAAAATAGTCGGTTAGTCGGCTCCAATTGCTGTGCACGGTGGCGAATCGATTCATTCGGGTCCTCTTCAACACTTTGCTCTACAGCGGCAATTGTTTCTTCGGTGCGCACTGTTCGACGTCTCTGCGGATGCGTATTATCACATAGAGTAAACGTAGTGCGAAAACGATCCATGGTTAACCGAATTAATTGCTCTGATGGACGATTATGTCGACCATAAAATGGACGGAGCTTGCGGTAAACTTCGCGAACTGAACCATTATTTTCGAAATAAATTTGCACGATTTGCAAGCGTTGTTCTTTTGTCAACCTGTTCATGATGAAATGGCAAACCAAACTAAATATTAATCACTTAACAGCTGACAAAATGGCCGCCAGTTAAAAAAGTGATGCCAACTTAAAGTTCTATACCTCAATAAAAAACACCCTTTACTATTGACAATGTCAATATTAATTATTAACTTGCAGAAATTTAATATTTCCAAAACTAGAATCTTCCCAGGAACAATGTGGATCTAATACGTGAGAGTCTATTGTATAAAGTAAGAACTACAAAAATCATTTGCTAAGTTTTATTAAAAGAGGTCACGCTTATTTTTCTAAATGCGTAAATTTGAAATTTCAATAATTCAAAGAGAGTACAAATTTTGCTATTTTAATGTTTGGTTTTAAGGTTTTCCAATGAGTTCACCGGCCTTTGAAAAATATTGTATTACCTTGGTGATGTAACGCTGAATCTAATGGACTGCCATAATTCCAAATAATTACTTCACTATTCTCTTTTAAATAAATTATGCTTCATGATTGAGATACGTAAAATCTCCGAAGAGCTTCTCGTATTAAGGTTGTGTTAATTTTTTTATGCAACATCATCATCTACAACTCCATAAATTTTAAATAAAATTATGCTATACTTATTTCCTTTAGCAAATTGCAAAGAACTAAAAGAATACCCCAAAGACAAAAAAAAAACTATTGCAAACATGCTATTTATTTTAGATAGAAATTATAATTTATGAATTGAATAAGTTCGTTTGCGTTTAGTTTTCTTATATTTCTAATCATGGACTAATGCTGTTGAGGAATGTTAAATTTTTTTTCTTATTTCATTCTGTCATCACACCAATTGTATATTATTTTCATTAAACACATGTCACGTCTTGTATTTACTCAGCGTGCACATTAAACGGATGCCACTTGACAAAAATGGATACTTCAAATTAAAGTTTGTTAGAATATTAAGCAAAAATGCTAAACAGTTTTCAGAAAACTTAATCCTCACAATCACAATTAACCGATAAACGCTGGATGAATAGAAAAATATCCAAATTTATAGAGTTAAATTAGAATAAAAAATTCAGTAAAGTGCGACTCTGACTCGCGCACGAAGGCTTCCCTACGAACACTAGATATGTAATTTAATACAAACTTCATCCTATCCCAGTAAAAAAAGACACTCCAAAGAATTCATGAAAATGTAGAGTTTGCAGTCTGGAAGTAGTTCAAATTTCGATCCGATCTAATGACTTTTACATAGGGTTGTCATTGCAAGAAGTTCTTTTTTAAGATGCCTAGTCACCGAATTAGAATCGATTTTGAAAAAAATTTCCGTTTTTGTGTTCTATGGTAATATTTTCATCTAGGAAAAACTTTAAAAAGTTACATATTTTAACAATTCGTTTCTTTTTATACAAATTTAAACGCGAAAAAGTGTTTTCATGTAAATTTAAGCAAATAACTTCTAAGTTTTAGGCCAAAATTAGTTCATAAATTTCTTTCAAAAAATCGATTTTTTGAACATTTTGGTGAGTATTTACTAAAGCTATGGAAAAACTACAAGGTTTAGTGTGATTAAAATAAACTTTTGCTTGGTTTTCTGCTAACTATCGGCAAATTAAAAATATCGATTTTTTGGAAGCAATGGAAATGTGATTCCTTCAGACTGACTTCCATTTTTTTTTACTGGGTAGTTTTGGAATTTTTTTCGTTTTTTTGGTCTTATCGGTTTTTTTGTTTTGGCGTTTTTTGCGTTTTTTCGGTTTTGGCGATTTTTTAAGTTTTGGCTTTTTTTTAGTGTTGACACTTTATTTTCTTGTTTTGGCAATTTTTTTCGGTTTTTGGCGTTTTTTCATTTTGGCGATTTTTTTTATTTTTGGCGATTTTTTTCATTTTTGCGATTGTTTTTTATTTAAAATTTTTTTAGTTCTGGCTACATTTTCGCGTTTTGGCGATTTTTTTAGATTTGTGGCGTTTTTTTCATTTTGGCGTTCTTTTTTTATTTTGGCGATTTTTCCGAATTTGGCGATTTATTTTAGTGTTAGAATTTTTTTTTTAATTTTGACGATTTTTGTCGGTTTGGCGATTTTTTTTTAATTTTTGGCGATTTTTTTTTTGGTTTGGCGATTTTATAATTTTCGGTCTTTTTAGTTTTACCGTTTTTGAAAATTTCAAGTGTTTGCCTCTTACGGTTTCCAAGATATAGCAAATTGTCAAAATTACATAGTCAAAATTGCATTAAGTGATGGACCACCCTTTAATTTAAATTTTTTAAATTTTAGTGTTAATTGTTGTAGTCTGTATAAAAATACACTAATTTTACAAATTTCAAGTTTCAATATACATATGTTCATACAATTGTATGTATGTATATTACATGGGATGTTAACATTTTTCGTTGCTCGTTTTCGAACACCCTTTAATTTTTAATTCTCATGTATTTGTTGTTGTAGCGGCCAAGGTTCTACATACTCTGTCCAAATTTCAGGTCCGTAGCTCTTACGGTTCCTGAGAAAATACCGTGTGACGGACAGACGGACAGCGTAGCGAAAACAATAGGGTCCTTTTCACCTTTGGTGCAGGGAACCCTAAAAATGCTGGTAAAAGTCATATAGATACATGAAGAATTGAGAAAAAAAATTAATTAACGGGATTTTATATCAATAAACAACTTTTTGGAACATACAAACTCCTTAAAATGATTCTCGCTTGGGTAGCAGCAAAAGTGAAAAATTTGCTGCAAATTTTTTAATTTAATTTATTTGGAAAATTTTCACTTTTGCGGCTACCTAAGCGTTACCTAAACGGTGTTAAGAATCATTCCTAGGAAGTTCATATGTTCTAAAAAGTTGTTTATTGAAATCTTAGGTACATTTTATGGTGGATTGTTTCCTTGAATTTTGAACGGTTTGCTACCTATGGACCTGAACAGGGGGAAAAAATATAAAAAAATAAATGTTTTAAATTTGTTTGTGATTTTGATCTTAAGGATGAAGTTTTTGTGATTTTTTATGTTCACAATTTTTGTTCATTATGTCAAAAGCTACTACAACTTTGCCTAAGAGAGCAAATAAAAAATTCGAATGGTTTGCCAGATATTAGCCTGAGAGAATGCAAAAATAACGCCGAGGCCACAAATTTTTGGGGCAGAGAGACCTTCTGCTATCACTGCCACGAACCACTTATCCAAGTTATGAACCTTTTAGCAAAAACACACATATCGTATTGGAGATTCCCAAAAACTAGGCTAAAAATACCCAAACTCTCAGGCAGGAGTTCCCCGGCACTTCCCCGGAAAAGTACGGCAACACTGAAAATCTAAAACATTCGCAGTGGCAGCAAAATCATGCCATGTAGTTGTTGCCAGTATTTGTAAGCAGCACTCGCCAGTATTTTTTCATTTTCAAAAAAAAAAAAAAAAAATTTGTTTTACATGTATGAACTTGCCATACCGAACTTGCGTTTAAAAATAATTTCCACGTCTTGTTGAATCTTGTTGAATGTTATATCCTTGGATATTTGACAGAAGAGGCCGAATAAATAATGGTCAAGTCGTGCTACCAAATGTCAAAGTTGGGAAGTACCTGCTTTGGGAGACCCAATACATATTCAAAAAAGCAAAATTCTGTCTAGAAGGATGACTTTATGGTCCTTTGAATTAAAGTTAAGTTAGTTTAACAGTATTTTACAACCGTACTGTTACTCTGTCATTCGAATCGAAGAAATTATTATTTTTTAAACAAACACAACTGCGCGAAGCGATATGCTTGTCTGCGAAAAAAATGTAAAAAACTATAAAATATACAAATTTTCTATATTGTCATACAAAAACTGAAAATGCATTAAAATTTTTATGTTATTATTACAAAAATTACTTCTACACTTGCAGCTAAATTTTCTGCAGACATTTTTCAACCTTTAGCACACGTGTTAAAGGCAAGAACAAGGGCGAAACAAGTTTCGCACGTGTTTCGGTGTTATTTTTTCCAAAGAAAAACAAACAAAAGGAAACTCCTTCAAGGCATTTCCAGCACTTTTGATTTTAAATGTTGTGCATGTTTTTGGAATTTCAAGCAAAAAACCTTAAAATATGCATAAAATAAATATACTCACTAACTGCATGAACGTGTTCACAATTTGGTTATTTTTTTAGCATTTTAAATTTTCACTACTATATATATTCTTTTTTTAACCTTCTTTTTTAAATAATTTATGAAAGCTTTGAAAAGTTTTTGCACAATTGCAAAACAACAAAAGTTGTTTTATTGTTATAATTCTCCAAGTTTTAGTGAGAAATGGCAGGGTGCAACAATAATTTGCATGGGGTCTATGTAAATGAATAAATCTAGATTGCATTATATTCTTTTAAATTTTAAAAAGCGAATTAACACAAATTATATAAAAACTCTTTGGAATGGAAACCATACTTTATTCAACAACTTGGGTTTATAACGGTGCCGCCACATTATCGTTCATTAATCCTTCGAAGGAGCATCCCCTGCTGCACAACCGATGCTCGTAGTACCAGTTATAAGCAACTGATCAAATCTCGAAGTTGTAACCCAAAACGCAAATCAAGCTGACACTGCACTTTTGCCAGCTACTTAAGGCCGTGATACACTATCATACAAAGTCGTGCGATCTACGAAAAATTACAATGCTGGTATGATGGAGTTTATGAAAATTTTCAAAAGACAATAATAATTCATCACACCAGGGTTGTATATTTTCGTAGATCGCACGACTTTGTATAATAGTGTATCACGGCCTTTAACAAAGATATTTCCTTTAATAATTGTATATTCTAATAATAAACAGAAAAGATGAGAAATCAATAGAAGTGCATGACTGAAATAGGTTTTTGAAGTTTATACCGATGCCGAATTTCTATTTCAATTAATAACTGGTTAGTTTACATTTCAATAAATGATTAAACAGAATACCGGCATAAATACATTCTCCATACAAATTGGCACAAAAAAGCAGCCTCAGAAAGCAGTAGTGAGCAGGGCTGCCAGATAAAATTATCGAAAAATCGTTGAAATCCCGATAAACTATAAAATAATCGTAATTTTATACTCGAAAAATCGTCAAAAAAAATCGGAAAAATCAAAATGAATTTCTTAACGTGTATACTAGAAATTAAAAAACGTATAGTAAAAACAAAATCTACATATCGCTGCCTTGATATAGAAATGCCCTAACTCATTATTTTTTTGAAATCGTGATTTTTACATTTTTCGATACATTAGATTTCTCCTATCGAAAAATACAAAAAACTCGATTTCTAACAAATAATTCTAAGAAAATTTTGCAAAGAAACCATGGGTGTAAAATCAAACCCTATACCGCGGATCTCGACATGAAACTAATTTCCTCTTCGTGAGCTTCTTGTTTGGCAACTGCCTGCCTTATTTGAAGACATTGAGTTTAAAGATGAAAATGGGGAACCAAATATTATGTATAAGTCTAAGGTAGTTCGCGAAAAAATTAAAAGCAGGAAGTACGTAGAGTATGATTCGAATTTAGTAGCATTTATTACAGTACATACATTGTTTTATTTTAAAAAATTGTAATTTAAATAAAATGTTTTAAAGAAGAGGATATACATTTTCATGTCGAGAGGCGCAGTATACGCAATACAGGGATTGATTTTAGACACGTGGTTTTTTCGGAGAATTTTCTCAAAATTTCGTGTAGATTACGTTTTTGCTATACGATTTCTGCAAAATAAAATCGACATGTTTTATTTTACATATTTATAGGGAAATTGAAACCATTGTCCTTTTTTAACCCCTTATAATTTTATTTCATTTCTATGTTTTTTTTAGAATATCAATTTATAGAGATACAATGTATCAGTATAAAATAAAGAGTGGGGAAAATAACACTAAAATCTTTTAGAAGATAAGTGATACATGAATTGAAATAGTTGCTTTTTTATAAAATAACTGCAATATTTGGACTTCTAGAAAACCGTAAATTTTGAGGGAAAAATCGTCAAATCGTCATTTTGCTATTTTCGCCACCAAAAATCGTCAAAATGACGATAAATCGTAAAATCTGGCAGCCGTGGTCGTAAGATAAAATCTATTTTATTTTGAGAGCATTTTTTCTGATGCTCTCACATATAAATATTCATTCTCCAAAAATTTTAACATACCTTTCAAGGCGCATTTATTAGGTGGCAGCACTACACCAGGTGACTAATGTCATTATACCAATCTAAATGTCAAATTTGGATTGTGTAGGTGTAAGCCTAAAAGCATGCTTTTATTTGATAAACACCTTTCGAATATTCAGTTTTGTATGGTGTTTGACATTTCCTATAAGAAACATGCAATCTGACGATGCTACCCTGTTTTGAAAAGTAAGAAGGTAATTTATACCAACAAAGCGCATGTGATTGTTGCTGTTGTAATATTTGTTGTAGAATCGCGGGTACCTGATTGATGTGCCTTGATACCTTTCAACAAATTTCACACATTTTGTGAACAAAACTACAAATAAAATATAACAATAACTCTTTCTGCCAAAAAAAAAAAACGACTTCAATGCAAAGATCTGAGAGAAAAAGATAGTAAGAAGTACGTGATATATAAAATAAAATTTTAATGGGCGTACTTCTGCCAATTTTTTAAATGTAAGATTGTGTGTTTTTCGGAGCTCAGGGTGCGTAAATCGGTAAAGTAGAACCAGTTAAAATAATATATTAAATTTTCAAATTGTGTAATTACAAGAACCAAAGGTGGTTTATGGGTTCGCAGCAATAAAATAAGTAAAATATCATAAAATTAAATTAAAAAAATTGTGGGCGTGTTCCCGCCAATTTTTTCGTAATAAGACCAATGGGACGCTATACGCTCTCACACAAAACTAGAATTTTTACAATCGGTTTAAAATGTACCGAGTTATGAGGCAACACCCAAAAAAAAAAAAAAAATAGAGGCGGATTGTTAACCTCCTATATCTTTTGAAGTCGGTTAAAAATTAGAAAACCTTCGAAGTTACTGCCGTCGATGTTATTATGGGCTTTATTGATTTGAGAGTGATTTGCCTGAAGTTGCTGACTTTATTCTATTTCATCATTAAAACAGCTGACTTCGAAAATTCGAAATTCTCTATCTCTCTCTCTCTCTCTTTCTTTATATTTTGCCTCACTGTTCTTTTTATGTAGAAGGATTTTTTTCTTGGGAAAAATAAATCAAGAATTGCGCTGAATAAGAAAAAAAGTTTAATCAGAAAATATAATAAATTATAGTTTCAGATTGAATATTGCATAATACTATGAGGAAATATGTTTGACTGTAGACAAATTATTTTGTTTATTAAAAATTCACAGCAAGACAAACATTTCATGAAACTTCGTTTGAAATAATAAATTTTTTAATTGAATGAAAGATGTGAGAAAGAACATGACAGCAAAAAAATTTTTATTTAAAAACAGAAAAGTGCGCGGTGTTGTAGGATACCGGGTTCGAACGTAGAACCTTCGGTTTTGTAGTCAACGTGCTAACTACTTTAGCCAACGCCACCCTCTATTTTGAGATGCTAAAACAGTTTAATATATCGAGATATTTAAATTAAATTTCAAATTAAGAATTTAAGTTTAAAATTATCAAGAACCCACTGTACACACTCGTACCTTCAAACTTTTCCAGCTCAAATTTTCTTTATTTCTATTCGATCCATTTGCTGTTAAGCTTTTCTCTTTTTTACAAAACTTTCATTTCAATAACAAGAAAATCTAATATAAATAAATTACAATATGGTCAAAGTTTTGCTTAATTTTTTTTTACTTTTATAATTTCAAACAATTGAATTTTATGAAATATTTAAACAAAATCAAAACACTTTAAGGTTCAATGCAAAAAAAAATAGACAATGAAAATATTAAAACTATTTTATCTACATACATGCACATTTCGAAACAATGTAATAAATCTTATGAAACCTTACAGGAATCTTTATGGAATTTCGATACGATTTGAAGACGAATGCTTGTAGAAAGTTATGTAGCAGAATTTAAATCATGTGTTGCAATCTCAATGATAATAAAATAATACGTATTTAGGTTTCTATTATGCAGATATTGTATTTGATGTTGCAAATTGCACATTAAACCGAGAAAGCACACAATCAAATTCCGTACACAAGTTGTTCAATTGTATTCAACAATAATTGCGACAATATTCTGTTGTCAGCTGGAATTATTCAAGAAAACATAATCGAATAGTCAAACGAAATGTAAAACAAAATAAAGCTTAAGGAATGAGGAATACGCATACATTAAAATGTAATTGTAATGTGTAAGGATAAGATTTTAGATTTGTATGCATATTTAAACAAATATGTAAATACTTGTAGAATTGCAAGATACAAGATTTCACAAAGGGAAATAATAAATATTCAACAGGCCTTTAAAGGCAGGCTTGACATAAAAATTCATAAGTAGTTTTTTAATGTATGTACTGTTACATAATTTGCACTAAAGGAAAACAAGCGTTACTTTATTTCTGCTTGCAATTTTACATGGCTTTAGGTGACGCTTAAAAATTTTTTTCTCTCGCTCAATATCAAAGTGTTTTATGAAATTCTCGTTCTGAAAGTGAGACAACTAAATTCTAGCAAAATTGAGTGAAAATAGGAGAAACAAATTACAACACGTTTAATGTATCTACTATCTAAGTTTTTGTTTTTCAAAAATTCTTTTTTACCACTTTCAAAATCACAAAACAAATATATAAATTTTCATTTTTAAAGTGGAAACAAATTATTCAAAAATATTGTGTAGTTTTTCAACAATAAATATTTTTCCAAAAGTACTCATTATGGTCAAAGTTGCCATCAGGAACGAAAAATTTAGTAAGTGTGACCCTGACTGGCATACAAAGGGTTTCTTACGGACACTACAAATCGCTCATTTACTCAAAGAGCATCATTACTCAATAAATTTAATTTTTGAGTTAAAAGTGCAGAATAACTCTTCATATCGTTATTCATATTGTGTTAAAATTTCGTACAATATACAAATATCTTTATTTACTCAGGTATTGGGAGAAAAATTTAATTTAATTTTTCCATTAAGATGTGTATAAATTATAAACTTTAACATCGTTTTCTGGCAAACTAGTTTTTTGAGTTATGACGTTCTTTGAATAAATAAGCGATATGTAATACCATATGAACTTTAGCCTATATAATCGAATGTCTTACCTGATGTGGACATCTAAAAAAAATGTTTTTGGCGTTTTTTTTTAAATTTAGTGCTTTTTTCGTTAAGCCGATTTTTCGGTTTTTGGCGTTTTTTTTTTCTTTAAGCTATTTTTTTTTTTTTGTTCCGGCACTTTTTTTATACTTATTTATTTATAAATTAAGAATCAAGCTTTTAAGGCCAAATATAATTCATATTCTACTCATTCATATTCCATTTTGGGGATTTTTTAATGTCATTTTTAGTTTAAGCGATTTTTTTTATTTTTGGCGCTATTTTTCGTTTTGGTAATTTTTTAAGGTTTTCGGCGATATTTTTTTAATTTTTTGGCGACCTTTTTATTGTTAATGTTTTTTTTTGCATATAAGTGGTTTACTTTATTTTTGTTGATATTTTTCATTTAATCGCTTTTTCATTTTTTTCAGTTTAAGCATTTTTTTAAAATTTCAAAACAATGCCTCTTGCAATTTATTCAGACAACATAGTTGCGGATGAATTGGCAAAGGGGTCACCCTTTCGGAGTAGTCAATAACAACAATGTCTATGGGCTTCCACTCTCATTCTACTGGAGACCCTTTTATGCTGCCTTTCTCAAGTCAGTTGAAGAGAGATCCTGCAATGCGCCTACCTGTATGATAGCGAGAACCTTTTGGCTTTGCCTAAGCACCCGCAGAACTTAAAACCTCATGAGCTTCACTAGGAAGTTCTTGGCCATACTGACCGGCCACTAAACTCACAGAACCCATGATATATGCCCAACTATTAATGATCCAGTTGTAATGATGAAGAAGAGTAGCATCTACTCTGCTTTTGTCGCCCTCTGGAAGATCTCCATCTGCACTTCGTTGGCAGATTATCTTTCAGTAGTTTATCCAAATTCGGAAATAAGACTAAAAATTTGAGTCTTTATGTCAGGAGCAGAGGCTGGTATGGCCGTTGACTAATTTTTATGGCGCGTGTACACATACGAACCTTTTCTCGACCAACTCTCTTCTTTCCTCTAGTAAATATCATTTGCATCTACCTCGCTTCTCTTTCCTTTCCCTCCTTTTATATAGGTATACTGTCCGACTTACGGGTGGCACAAACTGACCCTTACATTCGACCAAAGTTAACTGGACCCTTAACTTTCATCTTTTACTTGGTTAGGAAGAGTGGTGCTTAACCGCACCTCCACTCGGAGACCCTAATGGGTCCATTGTGATTCCCATCTGTTGCCCAAAAAGTAACATTTACCTTCCCATTTGCAGCCAGAAGTGACCCTGTTATCCATCATTAAGCCACCGAATACACATGATGAAGGCCCTGATGTCCTCTAGGTTACACTACTCGATATCAGTAATGTTTTTATGGAAACGTCTGCTCGGCAATCTAAGCCTATGACGTTGCAGCTTTGGACAGTGACAGATAATATGTTCAATAGTTCCTGGTTCCTCTTCATCCCAACACATCCTACAAAAATCTGGACTGCCAGTCTCCCAAATGCTGGTTCTTGCTCTGACCGAGCAATGACCTTTCAACGCGCCTATCATGATTCGCTTCGCCTTCTTATTCATGTCCAGTAGCAGTTTAGATTTTCCTTAGTAAAGCTTTTGCCAAAAACCACTCGAGACTCTACAATCCGCCCTACTTTGTCATGAACTGTTGGTCCTGCTTTCGAATATGGGCATTAATTTTCACATAACAATATCGTTTAGCTCTCTCCTACCGTTGCAGTTACATTCCATTACAATAGACTAACTCAGCCTTTAGCCGTAACTGAAGTAATTGCTTACGTTGTAAAAGTACAACATAGCCACCCAAAAGCTAAAAATAATTTGACAGGCTTTTCGTTAATTTTTGTTGTTGTTAAAGTATATGTAAGTTTTTTTCATGTTATGTTCATGAAGTCAAAAAATAAAACTTCTTCATAATATTAGCAGCACAAAAGGCCTGTGCAGTTATCGCCTTAATGTCTTTAGCGCCAGTTAAACAGTAACACAATACGACTCACATAAAATCGGAGTATAAATAACTCAAGCGTATGATTGTAAATTGGACATCATTATTTTCATTCAACCGCAGATTTCCTCAGTATAATAATATACATTTTATAGTAAGTTAATTCCACAGGGTATTAAAAAATTTAAGAAAATTAAAAAAGAACAAAAATTTTTTATATAATATGTATATGTTTGTTTTTAAAACTACATATAATTTTAGTGATTAACTGAAGATTACTATAAATCATGTTGAATTAACATGAAACACAGATGAAGCAAAATCATTGCCGCAAAATGTTATGTTAACCTTTTTGATGTGTAAACATCTATACGCTAGGGCGTAAAAATCTTTTTCACAATACAATCACAAATTTTGAGTAAGATCACACCGCGTTGTCAAATCGGTGTGAGCTATGTATGATTATACTAGTGTAATCATACGAACAAGAAGTACAAAGAAACTTAACAGCTGCATAGAAATAACTCATCAGAATTTTAGAGCATACTTTCAGGAGTTAATTTTAATAGAAATTGCTTGTGAAGTGTAATAGTGTTGCCAGTGGGGATAATTTTGTTCAAAAGTTTAAAAATATAAAATAAATAATATATATATATATATATATATATATATATATATATATATATATATAAGCTTTTAAAGAAAAGAGCGTTTTAAGTGTCAAATATTTGTTTAAAAGATATTTAGCAGTCTTTATGTAGAATTTATAATATTATATTATAACATATCTTCATTACGTAATGTTGCCTTACACTGAAGCTGGTGCACGACAATTGGGTATCAATCTCCATCTCATGCCAATTTGAAAATTTCAAAATTTGAATGAAAAAAACTTTGCCACTTGCTACAATTTTATTATGAATACGGTCCTACGATTTTACTGGTAATGCAAATTAAATTTCATTAGCAGTAAAAATTTACTGAATTTTTTCAGTAATCAGTAAATTTACTGCTTACTGCAATTTTTAATTCAGTACATACATATATACTACAGTGTGCCCATTTACTAACTAAATAAGTTAAATAAAACAAATAAAAACCAGCGAATTCCTCTGTGTTTACAATATTGAAAGTTTTGATACTTTTAATTGATTAATTTAAAAAAATATACTAAAAGCATAAGTACTTCTAACTTTAAAAAAAATTTTCATTGCTAGATGTTTATATTTACATCTCCTCTGTGATCGGACTCACATTGCTTTTTTTTTGTAGATTTTCATATGAAATTTGAATTCTACTTTTTTAAAAATGCAGTTTTGCAGCGCGTCTGGCGTCTCTGAGGCACATTAAATTTTTAAAGCTGTATGTAGTAGCCATTTAATTGGTTATTTTACTTCGCCGATGATTCTGCTACGCAAAGGAGGGCACGCTGATATAACATTGGGATTAGTATACGCTGAAGCTGTTGTAGTTCAGTGATCAGTGTCTATGCCTTCATTTCTTGGAATTTTCTACAACAACTAACAAAAATGGACACTAATGCGTAACAGAAAAATTCGTTGTATTGGTAGTTTATTACTGTCGGAGATCGGGCTCGAACCTGGGACTTTCTAACTACTTCAGCCAACGTCGTCATATTACCAAAGTCAGTCTATGCATCATTGATGACTTTTTGTTATCAAATCGGTTCCAGTTACTCGTTATTCTGATAGAGGTTGTAACGTTCCGTCACAAGTGCTTCTATATTTTTTTCCTACGCTGTATACTTGTTTAGTTGATTTTACATTTTTTTTTGTTATTGAAAACTGACCAACAGAAATAATACCAACAACTACATACATGTTTTAAAAATATACAACAAATACAACAACCACGCTCATGCAGTCAAGTAACTGCACATACATACTTACATAAACATACATATGTACGTATGCTAACAGAAGTAAAAATAACGACAACCACGTACATGCTTTTGTAAGCGCATGCATGCTGTATAAAATATAGGTGTTGTAAAAAGCGGCTACTTTTGAATACTCAGTACTACTTGATACTTTTTCAATTGGGTACTCGATGCTACTCAATACTTTATATATGTTTATATATGGGAAGTTAAAAATTATTATTTATATTATTTTATTGATAATGCAATATGGAAAAACAAAGATTAAATACAAGTATATTTAAATTAATGTATAACAAATGAAAATAACTATGTTTGAAGATTAATTTTTGTACATAAAAATTTTTTAACGTACTCTTAACACTTCTAGTGCATTAATCTCTTAAATTATCTTCTAAATATTTTAAATAAACATTTTTTACTCACAATTGATGTTATTACTAAGTCATTGTTGAAATGTAGGTATAAAATTTTACCGACATTGAAAGAATTTAAAATATTTTTCATGTTTGTGAGGACCTGACTTGTTGGTTATATTGTATCACGTCACTATTCTAAAGGGTCACTTTTTCTGTCCAATAGTATTTGTTAATGACTGAAGTAGTTTAATAATGCATTTTGTAGTACTTTTTTTAGTGGCTGTTTGTTACACTAACTCCATGAGGTTCAGAGTCATATTTATTTGTATCAAGCTCACAGAGTTATAAAATTCTGATGTATTTTAAAGAAAGACTCGCTTGAATACTACAAAATGCAATCCTGAAAGTATTGAGTAGTTACTTTTATGTATTGAGTACCGGGAAAAACTGCCGGTATTGAGTACTCAGTACTCAAATACTCAATACTTTTACAACACTAATAAAATACAATAAACACATGCAGACTTTTATAGATTTTAAACTAAAACGAACAAACCACACAAATGGGGAAATTAATTCTCAACAGGTTAAAATAATAATTACTATAAGATGTCAAGCTTAAGCCACATGCAATGAGGACGTGCTGGATGTCTCAGTACAGTAAGCAGGGGCACTACCTGTATATTACAAGAACGGATATCAACATAAAGGCTTCTCCCAATTTTTTGTGAACAGAAAGCTGCAAGATCTACCGCATTCATCTTGAGCTTTCTAATAAATTGTAGTTAGTATTCAAGATCTATCGTATTCATCTTGAATTTATTTTAGTTTATTTTATTTCAAGATCTACCGCATTCATCTTGAACTTCCCGTTTATATTCAAGATCCTCCGAATTCATCTTGAATTTCATTTGCTTGCTGTCATTCCAATAACTACCGAATTCATCTTTAAATAATATTTTTGTTCAAGATCTACCGCATTCATCTTGAACTTCTCGTTTATACTCAAGATCCTCCGAATTCATCTTGAGTTTCTTTCGCCGCTTTATTTTTCAAGATCCACCGAATTCATCTTGAAAAATCGCTTATATTCAAGATTCCCCGTATTCATCTTGAATTCATATTACGAGAGCCACCGAATTCCTCTCGCCCGCATTAAACTGGCCTCAGAGCCAACCGGATATAACCTAAACATATTTTATTACGAGAGCCACCGAATTCCTCTCATTTACTAACAGCCACAATGCCCACCGAATACCGCAGATAATAAGTGGGTATTAATTAAAGCTGTCACCGCCTGTAATTCACTGACAATAAACCCTGTAGTTCTAAGATATCCTAGTAGCATAAGTTTCGTTAAATAAAGAGAGCTTTGTATATTTTCTTAACACCCAAGAAAATTAATTTTTTATTTCAAAGGAAGTGGACCTTTGAGTTCGAACCTGGACAGACTGAGTCATACCCCAGCTGGAAAAGTAAACCACGTTACAAGGTGTATCGTACAACTGAAGACGCAATCTTCGCCATTTATGATAAATTTATATAATTGTTGACATCATAATGATGAATGAAAATGTTGAATGTTACGGGCTTAACAAAGAAGACACCTGCCATATTTATAATGTAATATTATAACAGAATTATTAATGTATTACGTAATGGTTTTACATATATATATAACCAGCTAAATGAGTTTTCATAGCCTTAAGGATGCTTAAAAAGGATGTTTAGAACTCCACAGAAAATTTTAAATGTTAATGACTATATTCTCCCAGGTAGTAAAAACCCATCTAACTTTTACTGTTTTAAATTTAATTTTAAATTTTTATTCACAAAATAGAATTCTAAGCGAATAATAAAAAATATCTTCTTTTGTTAGTTTTTATTGCGAATTTTACAACTTCCAGTCCATTTTTTTTTTTTACTCAATTAAAGTTTTTTATTCCACTCTATTTTGAATAAAGAGCCATTAGTCGTTGTCTAGCACGCATTTTGTACACAACAATACCATGTTGTTAAAAAAAACACTTTAGGGAAAATAATCATGAGAGGAAAACACATTTCATTTTATTAATAACAAATACGAGTACCTTTCCCCAACATGAGCCGTAGTTATTGTTAAAAAAAAGCTGCAATACTCTCAAAACTAACACCAAAATAAATTGTAAAAGCTTTACACCAGGAGGTGTTCCAAATCAAACAACAATAACAAAAGCCATATACAACCTCATTTGGTCATTTGGGGACAAAAAGTTACGACTTTTTGTAACAAAGTTGCCATTAAAATTTATATTTATGTTTATGACTTTGTAATATTTTTCTAATGTGTGCGTGGGTAATATTAGACAAGTGCGTATAATTGTTTAAAAAATATTGTAGACGTATTGTAAGATGTTTATAGGTCTACAGATGCAGAGAAAATTTTCGACACAAAAAATTCTTTCAAACGATTTTAACAGAGATTGTATTTGATGAAGGACCATTATTCCATTCGACCAGATAAACAAGTTTATCCATCTAATATAACAGATTGACAAGGCAGCCAAAACCTGCAACAGCGGAATGTCAAGTGAAATCACGATTATCTCAAAGAGAGAGAGAAAATCTTCCTTCACCTCATTATGACAACTTCTACAGAAACCATATATGGTAGATTTAATCTACTAGCATGCTCACCTCTTAAAAAATTTACCTGTCATTACCGCAACTAGTGTGTGTATTTGCCCGCGAGATGTCCCCTCTAACATTTTAAATATATGTACTTTAATAGTATTGGGGCCATATTTGCCTGGTTATCGAGCAGGTGACTTCGTTAGACCATCTAGTTTGTGTGCTTCCAAATAGATAATTTTAACGGTAAGCCAACCATTAGGTCCGTATCAGGAATGTGTATTTCAGCTCTAGATCTGTCTAGTTAATCCGCAACAATATTTGCTTTCATATTGTTATGGCCTGCAATTCAAAGTAGCTTCAGGTTTGAAGGTCTTGCTATCTCGTTTAGAGACATCTAACATTCATACACCAAATTGGATCGCCAGTAAAAATTTGGAAATATACATATTCCTCATCCAGTTAGGTGCTCTCTTTATGGCACATATTTTAGCCCGTGTTACTCTTCATTGATTATGTAGCTTAGATCTCATTCTCTATTTAAAGCGGTATATAAAGATGTCTCTACCTACAACAAAATCTGACTTGAACCCTTCCGTATACATTTATAGCACGCACTAATGATTATAGAGCAGGTCGTGCCCAGAGCTTCACAACAAATCCTTTATCAGGCTGAACTAAGGGCTAGTCAATGTTTTGCGGTAAACCAAATATTCCAGAATTCTAGCATGTTCCCTGCTAGCCTTCTTTAACGCATCTGTTAAATGCCGTCTGATTGCAGGGTTCATGGCTAGTTGTTCAACAATGAGATCAACTGGTAGGCAGAGTGTTATTGTAACGAGTAATTTTTATGCAGCGGTGCGCGGTGATTTTATATATTGCTTCCTTAACATAGAAAGGTCATAACCAGGGAAACCGCAAATATGCAATTGCATGTTTTTTCTTGTGTGACGTATTAATGCGAGGACAAGATATTTATCCGTTTCAGAACTTTTTATGAATTTTGGCATCGATTTTTTAGTGCATATTTTTGCTTATTTTACCCTTTAAAGCATGTTTTCGCATATATCAGTCTTACGCATATATATAATTTACGCTTTTAGGGCATATTTTGATACTGTATGAAATTTTTTTTAATATGCTTACAAGCTGATCTGTTAGTCAAAATTTTTATTTTTAGTTTTCGTCATTTAAATATAATTTCCAATCTTCCATGTAGTATTTGGACGTTAGTTTAAATAAAAATTTCGGTTTGCTAGTTGTGACAGACTCTGCCCCGATTACATCAGTAGACGTTAAAGGAACTTTGTCAATTTATAAAAATTTACTAAGATACAAGTATTATAAAAAAATCTTGACTTATTTATCCAAAATACAATTCCAAAGTTTTAATTCTAATATCGTGATCTCTTTTGAAATTGAAGTTATATTTTTACGAGAGTATAAAAAAATTAATTTGTGACATTTTTAGATTTTTAATTGAACTATAGTGAATTTTTAATCAGAAATAATTTTTAGTCAGGCTTAAGGTCAGTAATTTCAATTCTTTTTATTGAATGAAATATTTTATTAATTAATGTGAGTTTCTAAAGAAGAGCAGAAAAATTAAATTAGACTTTTAAGCTGGGGGAAATACCGATATTTTTTTCCCGTGCAGCAACGCACTGCATCAGCACCCTAGTCTATCTACTTGGGTAGAGATTGTTATTAACATCAGCTATTTAACGTAAATTCTAATGAAACGGAATGTGAGAAATGATTGTTGTGTACAATTATTGATTTACCTTTTTCTTCTCTTCTTTAGAAACTCACATTAATTAATAAAATATTTCATTCAATAAAAAGAATTGAAATTACTGAACTTAAGCCTGACTAAAAATTATTTCTGATTAAAAATTAATTTGTATTATTTGCTTTAGTCAAAATTTATTGGTAATTTTGTTTTAACGTGCACTTCAGTCCTAAACTATTGTTTTTAATACGGCAGTTATTCTTTGTTAATTATCTTATTTGTCTTATTTTATATGCAAATGTTGTCGAATTTTTAAATGAAAAATGTATTTTCGTTGACAAATAAACCAATTTATTTTATTTTTAAGAGCATATTTTTTGAGTTTTTAGTGCATATTTTCAGGTTTTTAGTGCACATTGAATGCGCATAAAATACTTTGTTTAGGGCATATTTCTGGTTTCCCTGGTCATAACTCATTTTGTTTTTGAAATCGAGTTATTTGTATATTTCGCTAAAATAATATCTAAGGTATCGAAAAAATTCAAAAACATCCATTAAAAAAAAGAGTTAGAGCTTTTCTATATTAAAGTAACGATAAATATATATTGGCTCCTTTAAGGAGCATATGCGACTTTTTGATCCGAAAAAAATTCAATTAAATTTAATTATTTGTAGTTTGAAAAAATATAAAACATAACAAGCCAAAAAAATTAAAAATAATATAAAATAAAAAAAAAATGGTTTCATTATGTTTGGAGATCTATGAAAAAGTGAGGCGAATTCAATTGGCTAATCAATTTATGTACACAGCCTATTCTTTTCAATTGTCGATCTCACCCACTAACCATAAAGCACTTGGTGTCTCCTCTTTTCACTAACGTGGCTCTGTCTACCGATCATAGGCGATATAACCTTCAGAACTGCACAGAGGCAATTCTGTAGCAAAATCCAAGCCGGCAAAGAAGAAGGGATGGAGTGTTGGTGAACCCAGAATGACCTAATTGCGTTTCAGGAACTAGGAGAAATGCAAACACTGAATTTTTTGAAACTCTGGCTCCAAAATTACAGCACGTTTTGGATGATCAGGTAGCAGCCCTATCACCACACATGGAAATGAAGGTTAGCAACCTATTTTACCTGAAATAAAATTGCTAACAAATAGTTATAACGATAATAAAACGAATTACTTCGTTGACGATCTTTGGCAATAGTGTGTTGGCTATGATCTGATTGTGGAATGTAAGATCGTTTAGAAACCATGAAAATATCAATCCAAATATGAACTCCAATTTTCTGCGAGCTTAAATGCTCCCAATTTTATTGGAATTTCTCTGGAGAATACAAGAAAAAAGTCTTGGTAGAGAAACAGGTAGTAGCCAGGAGTCTGCTGTTGGCCACTTTAAAATTTAAGGGCACTTATGTATTTGTTCTGTACTCTCTGGCAACAAAAAAAAAAAACATATTTTATTCAATCCAAACATTTTTTTACAACATAATAATTCTAATGGGGAAAGGATTGGCTATTAGTTATAAACAGCTTCTTTGGAAAGTTACTTTCAGACTTTGATACCTAATAGAGTTGATAATTACTTTTCTTTTGCACAAGGAGACATAATTCCACATAACCTAATTAAAGAAAGTGAAGCAAATATCAACATATTGAGACAAAGATTAAGTTCTGTATCACCGTAATCAAGTTGTCGTCGTCATGCGGAGTGAACAAGCATTTACTTTTAACTTTTTCTAGTATTGAGTATGTAAGTATTACCAATTAAGCCTGCAAGAGCATTTCACATATATTATTACAGTGTTATTCTTCAACATAATATATGTATATGCTTAAAAGCGATAACCTCATAAGTCGACTTAAGACAAAATCGATTTATATATGCTACAAAATACTTAAAACAAAAATTCATATTTTCGTTAAATTCCCATGTCTCTAACGATGTTTATTATAAACAATGCAATACAATATTCATCTAAGTCTTAATATAATTACAATAAAACTTGTAATAAACTCCAAAATTTATTTAAAACTAAGTTTCATAAACGCTTGGGTGCCTTACTTAATGAAATAATCCTTACTTTACGAAAAATAACTATTTCAATTTGCCGATTTTGACTTAAAAAAATTAATAATAAATTATTAGGTTAAAAGTGGTTTTAGTTTCCTTATTTAGAAGTATTAATAATACTTTTTCTACTTGCGGTGATATCGCTTGAGACCAGAGAATGACAAGAACATCAATTTAGATACTCTTCAAGCAATGGCCCTTAAACCACTATGAATGCGTACAGCTAAAAATGATAAAAACACGCTCATATGCAATTTTAATTAACAGCTTTTTTTATCTTAAATTACGCAGCACAAACTAAAACTTATGGAATGTATGAGTTAAAATTATACGCATGAGTATAACAATGAGGAAAAAATATCCCAAGTAGCATGAGTATTTTTTTTGCCCGACTAAATATCCATAGCCTGAGTATACGCATATTCATGCTATAAGAATGAGAGAGATTCAATGCGTTTAATACCCATGTGCCTTTTTATTTATAGTTGGAGAGTATTTTAGTTTTTTTTTTCGCATAAATGAAGTATAAATGCTCTGGTATGTTGGAATTGGCTATGGTCATAGTTTCTTGAGACAGTTGTCAAAAATTGTGCTCTTGAGGCCATACTAGTTAGTGCAACTCCAGTCTGGGTTTCAAAAATTTTTTGTATGCTTTTTGAAGAGATAAACGAAATTATATTTGTTGAGAGAAAAAAAAAAATTATGAGATTATGAAGAGTATGACGCTCCTCAATGTTAATCTTGGTTTTTTATTTATTTTTTTTTTAACAACTACAGACGCGAAGCGATTAGCTTGTCTGTGTAAAACATCCAGGGACTGACAGACTAGCATCGCTACCATTTTTCCACAGGGGCACTCAAATAGTTGTTTATTGGTGACATGATTTCGTCTTTGGAGTCAAATATTATTTCGTCCACGGTTACGAAACGGAACCATCATAATTCGTACATATTACGTTAAAAAAAAACGCTCAGCACTCCTGTGAACTTGGTAATTCAAAATAGAAACCTAAGAGATATGTTAAATGCTTATGGCTTCCACAAAATCTTTTACTTTCATTCCCCGGTCGGCTAACACCATAACGCGAATTTTTTAATTGTTTGTACGACCACAACGTAATTCAGTGAAGTACTCTTGTACTATTGAAATTAACAAGCTTAGTTCTGCCTTGAGTGATGGTTTTGTCTGCAAAAGTAATGCTTGATGAGCATCTCAAATCACGCAGTAAAATTTAATGGTTGTCAAATACAAACTAACAGGTATATGATGGAAATTGTTTCCGATTTAAAATCGATTGAAAAACGTAAAATGTTGTGGTGCAAACATTTATTTCGATTTCATTTTATTTTGTTTTAAATCGAAATCGATTTCATTTCCCATCTTGTTCTATGAAAATATTAGAATTTGTGTTGTTTTTGCGTTTTTAAATCGAGTAAGCATGACTTGACGATTTAGGAATTATTCTGTATCCAAGCAAAATTTTCCTGCAATAACTTATGTGAAAATGTAAGTAAAATGCTTTAAAATAATTAAAGACATATGATACCACAATAAAAGGTATTTTTATTTATATAAATTTATTTTCGTTCGAAATAACTCAATTGTATGTATGTTGAAGCCAATCAGTTAAAATCTGCCGCCGAGATGTACTGAAAACACTTAGCCGCCGTCGACGTGGCCATTTTTTTTTTGCAAGACTTTTCCATGGTTTAAAAAATAAAAGATTTTCATTATAAAACTCGGTGTTTGAAATTAAGAAAAAATATGCCATTCTTTTCAACAATTACTTCAGCAAACCACGATCCAACGATATTCGTTTCGCCGTCGCCGAAAATATGTTTGGCAACCTGCAGCCGACTTCAGCATTATTGGCATCAATTTCAGTTAGCAGCAAAAAATATAAAAAAAATAATTGATTTTTTTGTAACCATCTGAAAATGAAACAAAGTTGGAATATGAAATCGATGCGTTTTCTGTCACACCAAAAACAATTTTCTACGTTTTGAGCTTGCGATTTCATTTCAAATCACCCAGATTACCATCACATACCTGTAAATGACTCAGCTTATTGAAATTTTGATAGGAGTCAACTGACAGCTGCTGTCTTCAAAAAGTCACGAATTTCTCGAAATTAGGTAATTAAAGAAAGACCTTAGAACATGGTATAACGCCATGCAAATAATTGCGTTGATTGGAACTGGGTCATAGGCCAAGTGGTTGAAAACAGCTTTTAGTATTTTTTGAAGGAAAATATTTGATGAGATTCAGACCTACAGTTTATGTTGAATATTGAGTTCTTCCTTCAGCTATAATATAAAATGGTCTTCTCATTCATTTAAGTGAAAGTTTAATATAATATATGTAGTTGTTAAAAGCAGATATTAGTCTAGCCATGGTGTAATTATACAGTTGACTGCGTAAGGATTTTTTATTAAAAAATGCGGCAACCATAGCTGTGTAAAGAACCGAAGGACGTCAATCTTTTTTTGTTATCAAAAATCTTTTGATGTGTAAACATCTATACGCTAGGGGGTAAAAATCTTTTGACTTTGATTTCTTTGCTGAGATTTATTTGCTGAGATTTCTTTGCTTTTTGCTTTTGCTTTGCATTGTCAAATCGGTGTGAGCTATGTATGAGTGTATTAGTGTTTGAAAGAAGCAATACCAAGCAGAGAAACAAGTCGACCGGCTCGAAGCCGACGGTGCGCCACCGCCGGCTATTTTTCTGTATATTTCCTTACACCAAAGGTGAAAATGAACCGTAAGAGCTACGGACTTGAAATTTGGACACAATGTGTAGACATTTGGCCACTACAACAACAAATACATGAGAGTTAAAACTAAAGGGTGTTCCAAAACGAGCAACGAAAAATGTTAAAATCCCATGTAATATACATACAATTGTATGTACATATATACACTTGAAATTTTAAAAGTTAGTGTATTTTTATACAGACAACAATTAACACTAAATTTAAAAAATTTAAATCAATGGGTGTTCCATCAGTTAATGCAATTTTGACTTTGTAATTTTGACAACTTGCTGTATCTTGGAAACCGTAAGAGTAAAACTCTTGAAATTTTCAAAAACGGTAAAACTAAAAAATCAAAAAAATATAAAATCGCCAAATATAAAAAAATCGCTAAAACGAAAAAATGCACCAAATTAAAAAAAATCTCTAGGACTAAAATAAATCGCGAAAAACCGCAAAAATCGCCAAAATTAAAAAAACCTTAAACAAAAAAATAAATAAAAAAACCCCAAAAACAGAAAAAAATTGCCAAAATGAAAAAACCCCAAAAAAACAGAAAAAGATCGCCAAAATGAAAAAATCGCCAAAATGAAAAAATCGCCAAAATGAAATAAAATTGCAAAAATTAAAAAAAACCAAAACGAGAAAAAAAAACGCCAAAACGAGAAAAAAGCGATAAAACTGAAAAAAAATCATTTAAACTGAGAAAACTTAAAAAATTAAGAAAGCTAAATAAAAACAAAAATGATCAAAACCGAATGTGCGCGAGTCAAAGTCGCACTTTACTGAATTTATTTTATTTGCAATGCGTAAACAACAACAAGAACAGCAACAACTAAACGATGAACAACAGAAATTAAAAATTAAAAAGTAAAAGTAAAGGCATTTACCATAGATGAGCACTGACTGCAGTACCACTAAAGTTTCAGTAAAAATAATAAAAAAAATGTTTAACAAGTAAATTTTTACTGATTACTAAAATTTTTTTCTACAATTTTTATAAATTGCCTAAATGATTTGTTATATGATGAGGTGCATTGAATTTTCAGTAATCAGTAGGGCGACAAATTTCATGCACTATAAAATTAAAAATATGCATAGAAGTCAAAATATGCACCAAAATAATGAAAATATGCATAAATAAATAAAAATATGCAACAAAAAACCAGCCATTTTAACCAGATTTATTAAAACATAACAAAATAATATAACATAACAAAAAATAAATTCAGTTCGTTGAGATTGTGTCTATACAATCAATAATAATTAAAATATAAAAATAAAATCAGACTATAGAATCTGTACATTTAAACGAGTAGTATTAACATAAATTTTTGTTTGTATAAATAAATACATTTTTTTTTAAATTTTCAAATGTAAAGTGCCTGTTGGGGCGCAGAAAGTTTTTGTACATCGAAAATGTTCGCTCCACATCGACCGAAGTTATTGGAGCATACTTGAATGAAGATAACTCATTTGGGGAGTAATTTTCTAAAGAAATAGGCACATCTAAATTTAGTTTGAACGTTTTGGCAATTTTCTTAATTTGGTCGAATCCTTTATTTTTCTGTAGTACATTTTGAAATTTTTGTTTTATCATTTCTGCAATATCACCTTTCACATCAAAAATTTTGGTAACAGCATCGTCAATCAAATTAATTTGCTCATTCAAAGATCCGAATCCCTCTAATTTTGTTATGGATTCACTAAGGAAACTGTAGTTTGAAGATATAAAGGACAGTTGAATTTTAACATGAGACAAATTTAATATTTCTTGAACTTTCTTGATTGATGAGGATTCTGCAGCATCCAGCTTCATTATAGCGGTTCTGAAGTCATCAAAGTTCTGATTGTAATACTCTAGGGCCTCCAACCAGGATCCCCATCTGGTAACAACTGGTTGTGGTGGAACTCCTAACCAGGGATACTTTTCTTTTAACATTGCCACACGTGAAGGTGCCTTTAAAAATATTTTCTTTCCGCTGGATATCAATAAATCTATATCAGTAAAATGAGATCTTACTTCGTCAGCTACGCGGTGCAAAGCGTGAGCTAAGCATGTGACATGGATGAGTTTTGAGTGCCTTGGCAGATTTCACCATATAAGGAGCTGCATCAGTTAGAAACAAGAGAATATTATCTTTGTTAAATTCCTCTCCTAAAATCTTAATGGATGGAATCGTGAAATGTACGCGCAATTGTTGCATGATTGGTTTTTTCCAGTTCCACAACATTAAGAAGAAACCTCTTTTTGCTAATATTCTCATCTTTGTCCAAGATTCCAACAATTACGTTTGCAATATACCGACCTTCAATATCTGTAGTTTCATCTATAGATATCCACAGATATCTATTTCTTAAATATGATCTTATTTCTCTTAATTGCATATCATACAGTTTATCCACATATTTATTTCGAAGTGTAGTATCACAAGGAATATTCTCGTTGGTATATTTCTTAAGAAAATTGTTTATGCTAGAATTTCTTAACTTCGCCAATGGAATGTCCGCAGAAACAAATGCTTCACATAAGTCCAATGAAAATTGGAAATTGAAATTGCATCGGCTTCCAGATTTGTTAACAACGCCTGTGTAGTTCTTCCTTTTTCACGATCACACAATTCAACAAGAAACTTCCTTTCAGAATTTACCACTTTCTCACAAACTTTGCAAAATAATATTTTTCCATCCGTTTTGAACACATCATTGTATTGAGCTGTATATTTATGTAAATTGCTATATTTACATGCCTTGGGTTTAGGCATTTTGTTCCTAGAAAATAATTTTATTATATGATTGCAGTTTTAAACGAATCCATAACATTTGGCAATCTGACATGCGTCTTACCTGAATTTGTGTTCTTGCAATTTAAGCCTTTTATATTAAAAGTTGTTTTCTCTATTGAATCTTTTGACAAATTTTGTACTCAATTTACAACAAGTGTTCTTTTGTACTGTTTTCCTCATTTGTGTTCTATTTTTCCAGATGATTCAGAGTACCAAGTCGACACTTAATTATCATCGGCGAAACTTTAGGCTTAATCGGCGGTAGCGGCTGAGTTTAATTAAGTGGAAACTTTAGACGGCTATGCCAAGATGAATGTAGACTAGATACATCTTGGGCTATGGCACTTGGTTTTTACAGCGGCGGCTATTTAGTGAATGACGTCGTTTATTAAGAAAATTAATAAGACGATTCCAGGGTTGGAAAACTTAAAATTTTTTGTACAAAAGCAGCTTACTAAAACAAATTTTTCCTTTTTTTCTAAAAATTAAACATTTCTTAAATTCTTAAAAGAAAGAGATTGGTGTAAGAAATCAGAAAAATCAAAAAGGATGATTTCAGGGTTGGGAAACTTACACTTTTTAATATATAAAAGTAACTAAGTCTAATTTTTATCTTTTCCTTTATAAATTATATATATTTTACATTTTTGAAAGAAAAGTTTGGTATAGAAAATTATAAAAATAAAAACCACAGCTCCAGAGCTGGTAACTTTGATTTTTTTTCTGGACATTAAAGTAACTAAATAAAACATTTTTTTTTTTTGAATTTCCTTTTTTTCACTTAACACACTTTCTATATTTTTTTAAAAGCTACTAGATTGGTATAAGTAATCAGAAAAATCTAAAATGATGATTCTAGGGTTTGAAAATTATTATTTTTCCTTTGAACATAAAAGTAACTATGTGCTTATGTATGTATCTCTATACTACATAAACGCACTTTGGTAAAGGGTATATAAGATTCGGCACAGCCGAATATAGCACTCTTACTTGTTTAAAATGCGATTTCGTTGTGTTTAACAAGGGGGCTATATAAATTTTCACCGGCATTGACACATAAGCTGGTATAATGAATAACATTTAGCTATGTAGATACATATGTGTGTATGTATGTACATAGTATGCACGTTGTATCTTATATCAAATGGCGGTTATTTCAGAGATGATATTAAAGTATTTAGTGGAAGTTTGAGAGAATGGAGGATTTTTTTAAATATTGTTATAGCTGCGAAAACTTGGGAATATGCAAATAAATATACACTTATTACAAAAATATGCACATAACTTAGTTTTTTGTTAAAATATGGAAAACATGCAAAAACAAATTGATGCCATTTTACAGGAAATCTTATGAAACGTAAAGAAAATTGTTCAGAATAGCTTTTAAAGTGTCGACAATAAATATGCATTTGCATTGAAATTGTCGCCCTAGTAATCAGTAATGCCCGTATTCATAATGAAATTCTACCAAGTGGCTAAATGTTTTTCATACAAAAGTTTCAAAATTTGAAAAAAACTTTGTCACTTGCTACGGCACTACGATTTTACTAGGAATGCAAATTAAATTTCATTAGCAGTAAAAATTTACTGATTTTTTTTTAGTAATAAGTAAATTTACTACTTACTGCAATTTTGAATGCAGTACATATACATATACTGCAGTGTGCCCATTTACTAACCAAATAAGTTTAATAAAACAAACAAAAACCAACAAATTCATATGTATTTACAATATTGAAAGTTTTGATACTTTTAATTATTTAATTTAAAAAAAAGATACTAAAAGCATAAGTACTTCCAACTTAAAAAAAATTTCATTACTAGATGTTTACACATCTCCTCTGTGATCGGACTCACTCACATTGCTTTTTTTTTTGTTATTTTATTGCATGAAAATGAGTTAAAATTTATTTATTTTTTTCATGTGTACTATTAAAAGTAAGGCCAAATAACACAAAATATTTACTGTATAGAATATGTGTAAGATCGTTATGAAGCAAATAAAAAATAAGTCAAAAAATCCCTCAATAATATATTAAAAGCACCAAAAGTAATATGTTTAAAAATTTTATTGTTAGATAAGAAATCTTTTTTGTCGTATTAACATATCAAAAATAAGATAAATCTTCACACATGGTAACACTGGTGCAAAGAAATTTTTGAGCAAAAGTTCACTGATGCAGATCAGCCCAAATAATGTCTTAGAAATTATTGAAATATAAAACCAATCAGATGATCTTTTGTTTTATACAAAACTTTTTTCTTAATTTTTTCGTTTCAATTAAAAATAAATTCAATTGAATGTAAATAAATGCAAATTAAATATTTATCCAGCCCTTACTACAAACTCTGCTGAAGTTTTTCTTCTTTATGCTATTTATTTGATTACATACTTGTTTGGTTTTGTATTACTTAGTTCATAGTTAATTTGACTTGAACATACATATTTGCGGTATGTTCAGTATAAAACTATGTAAATGTACATATAGATACATAAGTATTTGCAATTAAAGTCACTAACAGCATGGAAACCAAAATAGGACAAGTAACTTGGTTTCTTTCAATTACTTTTATGTTATAATTTTGGTGGCTTAATTGAGCCATAGAAAGCAATCAGCACACATACACACACACACACACACACAAACACACAACTCTTCATTATTTAGTCAGCCAATTCAATCAGTCTATTTAGATTTTCGTGTAAATATTATGCAAGCATGTATACGTTTGTTCGACGTCTTCGCACTAGAGCCCTGCATAAAGCCATTTGAAAGATCATTTAAGATATGAGGTATTTCTCAAATGCTTTACTGTAGTGAGGTCATGAATAACAAGCAAAGAAAGATAGTGTTTTTAATTTGTTTTGTTTTTAATTTGTTGTAGGTATTAAAGTAAAGAAGCAAATACTTCGTGACGAAAGAATTTGTGGTGTTTGCTTCTTCCTAGACTGGGGCGCGTATACAAACGTCAGGTATGTACATACACACATAACAAGCACACGAACATCAAAGCTGAATATACTATTCCTTCTTCTGGTATTTGGAGTGATTGTAATTTTTTTTTTGCAAATTTTTAAAAGTTTGTTACGAACAAGATGTGTTCGCGACATCACCTGTAAACACTCATATACATATATTGTGCTCCGCTTATTATATTATTATATGACATTTTTTACTTTTGGTGCAGTATTATATATATATATATATATATATATATATATATATATATATATATATGCTAGGGCAATACATTTAAAAAGCAAGATATATTTAAATTACAAATATATTTGTGCAGGGCTCTACTTCGCGCTAGATACAAATATTTACTCTTGAATTTTTTTATTTCATTTATGAACAATGTTTGCTAAAATCTGCTTAACTTCCTAACATCAAGTAATAGTAAAATCAATAAGCAGAGCAGCAACAGCAACATGAAATCAACAAAGTTTTGCTAATACCAACGAGATTGTTTAATATTTAACATGTGAATATACTTTTCATAACTTGTTTAAAAGTGGCAGCTGTCGTTTGTGCAAACTATCATTAAATATTGAATAAAACTAAGAGTATGGTACACAGAAAAAAATATTTAAAGTTAAATCCTAACCGAATTAGATTGTCACAATTACAGTTAATTAAAATTGTTGTTAGAATTTAATTGACCAAAATATTGTCTGATTAATCTAAATAATTTTATTTTTTTATAGTATTTTTAAATTAAATTGTTGTTAGGTTAGGTTCAGCAGCTACTAATCTTAATCAAAGTCCACTCCTTCGTTGTGTAGCTGAATCATTGGAGAAGCAAAATAACCAATAAAATGACTACTAAACACACCCAAAGGAGCTGCAACACTGCATTATTAAAAAGGACGCAAACAGTGGAGTTCTAAAAGAATTAAGCTTTCCTTTATATCTTCCTTCAACACTTGCCTTCCCTTTCACTATCTCTTCCCTAACACTACCTCTTACTACCTTGTTTTCAACTCACACAGGTAGCACACAGGGATCATTGGGTCTCATGCATAAAACGTGAGCTTGAGCTCGGACTCGATTGTTTGAGTAAAAGGTGCTTGTCGTATGCATAATAAAATTTGATGTATTTGCTTTTACTCACTGCTCACGTTTGATCTCGCGTTGCTCAGTTTAAACTAAGTTAGATGAGCTTCTGCTCATTTTCATATGCATAAAAACAAGCTTTTGCTTTCTTTTGTGAGCTCTTGCTCAAATTTTGTTGAGCCTGCCTTATAGTTGACTCGCGTACACTAAAAAAGAATCATGGCTGAAAATTTTATGCCACAAAGAAATACAAAATGTCATCAACAGCGTAAAAAATTTTAACAAGTGAGGATAAAAAATTATACAGGTTTGTATTCTTAATTATTAATTTTTTTATACATGAAATACTGAAGTATATTTATTTGACATAATGTCTTTATTTAATTTCAAAAAATTGGCTTGTTTTTATGGTTAAGCAATTGTCTATATGCATTTCGTTCCCGCTTGTGAAACTCGTCAGTAGACTTCAACCCAAAAAAGTTTTGAATTCAGTTAACAAACTCCGTATGTTTATAGTAAGACTCTTAATACTATATATATAAGCATCTTTATTCAACTGTGCATCTATTTTATTTTCCACCAATTTTTTGAAATTAAATAAAGACATTATGTCAAATAAATATACTTCAGTATTTCATGTATGAAAATACATATTTTATTTTTCTTTTTGCTTTTTAAATACTTTTATTGTTGCCCAATGTGGCAGCTAATGGTAAAAAGGTGGTGGAAAATAAAATAGATGCACAGTTGAATAAAGATGCTTGTTTTGTAAAGATTTTTGTTTGCGGTTTTCAAACTTATTATGTTTGTATATTGTAATTCTCAATATAGTATTAAGAGTCTTACTATAAACATACGGAGTTTGTTAACTGAATTCAAAACTTTTTTGGGTTTAAGTCTACTGACGAGTTCCACAAGCGGAAACGAAATGCATATAGACAATTGCTTAACCATAAAAACAAGCCAATTTTTTGATATTAATTTTTTTTTATATAATTAATAATAAAATGATAAATAAATAGGTTTGATGATAGTAGCATCTGCTGGTTGGCTAATTATTTTTTTGAGGAGTCAGAAGAAACTCGTGGTGGTGCCCTCAGCAACATTGATAAAATTCGACTGTATTTAAGATTTTGTGCAGATCCTGGATTCCAAAACTTTATAGCCACAGATATTGGAGTCCATTAATCCACTGTGTCGCGAACTATTGCAGAAGTTGCGAAACTTATATCTGCCAAAACAAGCGAGTGGATAAAATTCCCGAAAGATGCAGATGAAATAAAAGATGCAAGTTTCTTTCCACAAGTGTTTCTTGCAAAATCTGAATTTTTGTAGGAATCACCTTGTTTTGCTTTAACAAAAAAAGCCTCTGCAGACTTTGAAAATTCAAATCCCTTGTCTAATAGATTCATAACGACTCAAAACTGCTGTTGACTTTTTGTTAACCTTCAAAAATAAACTACATATAGCAAAATCTAAAATAAGATTGCTTAATTTCTGTTATTATTATTTGTTTTTTATTATTTTTACGGCCTGTCCCACGATGTCACCAGAAATCGCTCGATCGAATACTTATATTGAACAATTTTCTAATGTTATTGTTTTTTGCAATACAAGTTGTCGATCGAACGATTGCTGGTGACATCGTGGGACGGGCCGTAAATGCTTGGTAATTGACTTTTTTCTAGTAAATATTTATTTTATTTTTTCTACTAAAAATTTAGAAATGTCATCAGTTTGTATTGTATTATTATTTGATTCTACTTCTACTTCCCTTTCACTTGACAACATGTTTGCACTTCAATAACCATTAGACGTTTGATCTCCCTTTGCTCAAGTAATTGCAATTGGTTTGAACTAATATTTATGCATACGAAATTGAGCAAAAGCTGTTGCTGTTTGATCGATCTCAACTTACGAGCAATTGCTCACCTGACTCAACTCAGCGCTTTTACTCGGTTTTATGCATGAGACCCATTTTATTGGACACAAGTGAGCTGGACCCCAAATTTCACCCACCTTTCCTTAGCAGTAGTCTGCTAACCTAACTTAACCCAGGTTAGGTTTGACAAGTTGCTGAGAAGAGAATGTAAGTTTTTTAGCTCACTTGTGTCTAAGTCAGTGGTTCTTTTGTGTTAAATAATAAAATTTATTATTTTCTTGGTTGATTTAATATATATAAATAATTTGGAAAAATAAGGCTACGAATTAGGGAAGGGTATTCTTAGCAATTTGAACCCTTAGGTTAGGAAAGGTGGTGCTTTACCGCACGTCCACTCAGATACCCAATTGGATCCATTGGCCCTTAGTTTTACTTCAAATAAAAGTTGTTCTGGCGATTTGATTGAATCAAAAATATTTGTTTTTAATGTTGTAAAAATTACTTTAATTTTTACTGTATTCTCTTGCTAGTTATAATATTTTTTTCCTACATATTCCCTATCTGCTGATGCTTTTTAAGCCTCCAAATAGCTGAGCTAATAAAAGCGTTTAATTACAAGCATTAGATGAATTCCAAAGCCTGTGTTAAACTTATATTTCAGGTATGGATTAATTAGGCTAAACGGAAAACACAGGACACTGCGGCCGAAGTAGATCTATTGTATCCCTTACCTTGCACTGGAGCACTTCATCTAGACCTACTCTCCTGATGAATCCCAAGATTGCCATTTGGTCTAGAGTTGGCAAGTGGCTGCCAAATTGGCTATATCTTCTGTGGCATAACGCTTCACAGTCCTTCATAATATGCTTTGGAGCTTCATCGTCGTAATCACAGAATCTGCACAGGCTGTTACTCCCAATGCCAAGTCTGTTGAGGTGTTCTCTCAATCTGCAATATCCTGTGAGGCAGCCTGTGGGCATTTTTAGAATCTTTTTCCTCAGGGACATGAGAGCTACGAAACGATTTTGGTTATACGTTCCAATCACTAAATTTGCATGGAAGATTGAGCCAGAGGTGTTCCCTATTACTCTTGATCTCTGCCGATATATCTTCCCGAACTGTGCAATCCAAGTCCGCAAAACAGTTCTGGTCCTGCCATGGGTGTAGTAGCCTCCTTCAGGCCATTTATTCTACATTTTCATTTCCTACCACCTCGGCGTGTCCAGGAACCCAGCAGAGTGTGAGCTTATTTATGCTGCTTAGCTGCAAGTTTACTTAGAGGTAAACTCATATGAGCTGAGCGCTTTGAAGGCAGCCTGCATATCCCAGCATATGGCTATTTCTCTTCCTCGGTGACCCCTGTTAATATTAAATTGTACGCATCTCTGAATGGCATAAACTTCCGATTGAAAAATGGTAGAAGATTTTTCCTAGTACTCGTAGTAGTTAGTCCTTGGTCCCGCGACTGCCACACCAGAACCTTCCGGCGTTTTGGAGCCATCAGTGTACCACCTGATGGTGCCAGTTTCAAAGGAATACCGAAGTTCTATTCCCCCCATTCCATTCTATTGACCAGAACAGTTTCAAACCTCTTGCCGAAGTCATCACATCAGAAGGTTGCGCAAGTAGGAGAAATTGTCTTGCCAGAGATGATTATTTGAGGTAAGCTACATAATTATTAAAAGTTATCAAAATTGGTTCATATTTGGAAAGTATTAAAAATACGCTTCCTTGAATGTTATGTGATACTAGAAAGATAATTTCCTGATTCAACGAGTTTGTGGGGATCTTGTTTGGATGGGGACGGCAACTCTGTAAAGGTAGAATAGTAAAATCGCATCGTGATGTTGCGTGTCAGCTGACAAAAACCGTACCATATACAATGCATGTTACTAGTTATAAATATATAGCGGTAGCACTGCTGACGTAGGAATCTGCGGAAAACAGATTTTTCTGTAGCGAATGTCAAAAACGCCGCATTTAATGCTAGACAAAAAAAAAAGTGCTGTGCAAACTGTTACATTTTCTATAACTTGTGCACAAAGTTGAAAGATACGGCAAGCTGTAAAGTAGAATGATAATGATGGATAATGGAAACTGCTACAAAAATGCGTCCTATTGAAATTTGTATAGATTTAAATATTTTTTTTATTATATTGAACTTATTGATGACCTTTTCGCATAAAAAAATTGTAACTGCTTCCATTGGTTAGTTTAACCAATTTCGTTTGTTGATACAATATTATTTGTCGAAATTGCTTATTTTTTCTGTGTATAAAATCTTTCGAGTTTGAAGGAATGTTGTTTGGTTGTCAATGTCAATGTGAAGTTGTACGAAGATGAAAAAGTTTCAAGTTGAAACTTTCAACATAAAACTCTCGCACACAACTGTTACCAGTGACAACGTTTTTCTCCTTAAGCACAAGTTCTTTTTCTTTTTTTTTTACTACATCATAAGTAATTTCAAATTTGTTTAAATAGTTATTTGTTTGATGATTTTGCTAAGCAAATAACATCATAAGTGTGTATTAAATTTTGAGAGCATATGACATCAATTTCTATAAATATGATTTGTATAAATATGATTTGTAAAAAACTAATTCATTTCTGTTTTATGTCAAAAGAAACTTAACCCATTAAAAATTTTGAGTAAATAATGATATTTTTATATTCATATATACAAAATTTTAAGAAGCTGAAAATAAATTTGTCAATTTGTTTCTGCGCTTAGAACTTTCAGGTCTTTTTCAGAATTTTATTATGAATTTATTTTTTATTTTTTTTTTATCATAAAAGCTTATTACTAGCAGGAAACTCAATAATCTGCATACACTACAAAAGCAGTGTTTCTCAATAGGCCGCTCATGGGCACTTAGATGCGCTCGCAATAATTGGTCTCTCTCGTGCTTGTTTTCAGAAAAAAAAACACTCGTCCACTGACACTATGTGACACTGTCGAGAAAAAAGCCCTCAAACTTCGTTCTTCTTTGGCTTGCTCTTGGCTCAAACAACGACCGTTTTTGTTCGATCGCTCGGCTCATGTGTTCACTCAAGACCATTTATTTCGTAAAATCTCGGCAAACGGTCTTTTGAGCATGTATGTGTGTTGCGAGTGTGGATAGGTAAACATTTACATACATACTATGTACGTCATGGAGATTTGTTGTTTTATTATTTTATTTTATAAACATTATTGAAAAAAATACATGAGGATTAATTTTGTTTTTGTTGTACACATATCTGTCTTTTATTTTACATTTACACTTCGTTGACAAATAATTTGATTTCACAGATATTTTTTATTGTTATTTATTATTATCTTCTCCCTTCCTCTTTAATGCTTTGCCTGTGACGAAAAATCTAAGGCAACAACATAAAGCAAACGCAACAACAAAAGTAAAGACCTTGCGAACACTTTGCTTGTTTTGCTCAATTACTGACCCTCAGTAGCTGAATTCTGTTCGTATCATGCGGTCAGTAAGAAACCGATTCGTGTGTTACGCACAATCAGCGTTGCCGTTTTCGTTTCTTGTAACCAAAATTGGTTACTTTTTTTTCCAATGTGTACTTGTGTACTTTTTTTCCATTTTGGTTACTTTTTTTCAACACAAAAATAACCATTTTTTATACATATACATATACATATACATATACATATACATATGTACATATGTGGTATGTTAAATTTGCACATAATGCGTTGTAAATACAACACTGGTTAATCAACATAGCGTTTAAAATAAATAATGTCTGTCTCTGAACATAAAAAGCCTGGTTTCAAAAATCAGATGCATCCATGGTTGCAAAATCTTTAAACGTCAAACACTATCAGCCCAATGATGAATATTCCCGAAGAGTTTTCACCCTTCCTTACCATTTGTTTCCGGGGAATAATCCTCCTATTCAAAACAGCCGTGGAATACGAAAATACGGGAGAGAGTACAATCTTCATCAGCTGTTTAATGTTTACATATTTTTTGCACTAACGCAAGAGTTCAACAATAGAAGTTTAATAAAAATTTTATGTTTTCATTGCCAATAAGACTGTGTGTTAATATAAATATTTGTTTATGCTTAAATAAAAATTATATAAACCACTAACACTAACCATTCACAGGCATGCGTAATAACATTGTGCTGAGAAAGTGGAGTGAAAAGTTAGCCAGGTGCAGATGCAAATTGATTAAATTCCGAAGGACTGTGTGTACAAAGGAAATTTTAAATTTTATAAAGTTTTTCTTATACTATTCATAATTGGGCTGTATGTAAAAAGTTAAAAGAAAATTTTTTTTATATTTAAAAGCTCAGTTAGCCGACTGCAATGTAATGTAACTGTAACGTAGAAAACAGCTGACTGATATATTTATATGAAAAGTACGTTACCTTCCATTACATCTCTATAACCATTTTCATTACTTTTCACACAACAAAATCGAACAGCTGTTTCTTACTGTTGCAGTTACGTTACATTACAGTCGGCTAACTGAGCCTCAAGTTTGAGAGCGTAACAAGCAGAGAACGAAGCCGATCGGCTGTGAGTCGGCTAACAGCCGCTCCTGGCAGATTTTCTAAATTAGAAGTAAGTGCTGATATGGACATAATGGGTGTTTTTTATTGAGGTATAGAACTTTAAGTTGGCATCACTTTTTTAACTGGCGGCCATTTTGTCAGCTGTCAAGTGATTAATATTTAGTTTGGTTTGCCATTTCATCATGAACAATTGACATAAGAACAACGCTTGCAAATCGTGCAAATTTATTTCGAAAATAATGGTTCAGTTCGCGAAGTTTACCGCAAGCTCCATCAGAGCAATTAATTCGGTTAACCATGGATCGTTTTCGCACTACGTTTACTCTATGTGATAATACGCATCCGCAGAGACGTCGAACAGTGCGCACCGAAGAAACAATTGCCGCTGTAGAGCAAAGTGTTGAAGAGGACCCGAATGAATCGATTCGCCACCGTGCACAGCAATTGGAGCTTTGTCCATCAACTTTATGGAAGATTTTGCGCAAAGATCTTGGCTTGCGACCTTACAAGATCCAGCTTGTGCAAGAATTAAAGCTGCGAGACCATGCAATGCGTCGTGATTTTGGTGTATGGGCCGAAAATGAGATTGATCTCGATGCTGATTTTCATCGCAAAATTTTGTTCAGTGATGAGGCTCATTTTTGGTTGAATGGCTACGTCAACAAGCAAAATTGCCGCATTTGGAGTGAAGAGAATCCACATGAGACCCTTGAGACGCCATTACATCCACAAAAACTGACTGTTTGGTGTGCTCTATGGGCTGGTGGAGTCATTGGGCCATACTTCTTCCGAAATAATGCTGGAGAGTCAGTTACCGTTAATGGAGACCGGTATAGAGCTATGATAACCGACTATTTTGTTCCCGAATTGGATGGCATGAATGTGGATGAGTTGTGGTTCCAACAAGACGGCGCTACATGCCACACAGCGCACGTCACAATCGATTTATTGAAGGAAACATTCGATGAGCGCATAATTTCGCGGAATGGACCTGTCAATTGGCCACCAAGATCGTGTGATTTGACACCATTGGATTATTTTCTTTGGGGATATGTGAAGTCGCTCGTCTACGCCAACAAACCAGAAACGTTAGGGGACTTGGAAGCCAACATTCGTGGCGTTATTGCCCACATACGGCCCCATACGCTCGAAAAAGTGGTTGAAAATTGGACCTGTAGAATTGGCTTTATTCGAGCCAGCCGCGACGGCCACATGCCCGAAATCATATTTAAACATTAATGGCATAAAATTATCCTTCCAATAAAGTTAAATTTATGGACATTAAAACGATTTTCTTGTGTTTTATTTCAATTTGAAGTTCTATACCTCTAAAAAAACACCCGTTAGTTGATTTTTGGGACGCAGTTTCAAAACATACAAATGGATTGAACGAAAAATGTTTTTATGATTTGAATAATTTTGTATATAATTTAATGTCACTGCCACACAGTTCGGCTGCAGCTAAGTCTAGTCAAAACTAAATATAGGAATAAGCTCATTTGAAGGCTGTAAACTCAATAATGAAATCTAAAGAATTCTACATCAATCGAAACAATTCCTATTATGTTTGGTCTGCCAAAAATTTGTTTTAATATTAACAAATTTAATACTTTGTCTGTACAGTCTTGTGTTTTGATAACGAATGTATGTAATGAAAGTACATATTATTTTTTTGTTACTAAAAATATTTTTGGTTTCGAATTTCTAATAATATTACCTGAAGTAGTTTTGTTACAAAATTGATTTTATTGATTTTTAACTCCCGACTAAAAAAAAGGGGTATTATAAGTTTGTAGTGTTTGTCTGTGTGTCTGTGTATCTGTGTGTGTCCGTGTCCACGTACAGGCCAAACGGCTGGACCGATTTTCATTTTTTTTTTTGTTTTTTTTTTTTTTTTTTGAAAGACGACTTGACCGAGAGGGTTCTTAGCTATGTTTGAAGAAAATCGGTCCAGCCGTTTAGAAGATATAACATCTTTTCTGAAAAGAGACGGGGGTTTTTAAAATTTTTAGTTTTTGTTATTAATTATAATAAGATATACTTATAAAACTGAAGTAAAAATTTAAATGTAATGGTCCATTTATATTACCTATATATGATTTTGTAATAATACATATTAATATATGTATGTATATTTTTCAACTGAAGTACAAATAAAACCATATTATATATATACAAAAATTTTGGTGTTACTTTTTTTTATGCATTTGGTTACTTTTTTTTTTGTATTTTGGTTACAAAATTTTTTGGTCGTGGCAACGCTGCGCACAATCCATAACCCGGGAGCGAGAACACGATTGAAACGAAAAAGAGGGTTGCTGTTCAGACACTGAGTGATTCCGTCTGATTTTTTTTAGGTCTTTTGAGTGAGAAGACCGCACAGAGAAATTTGGTTGAGCATATTTTGAGAGCATTTTAAGGTGTGCTTTGTGTCAGTTGTTGTAGGAAAACTTTAGCGACGTATGCTGATCCTGATGTGACATATCACAGTGCCTTCCTTCGTCGGCATTGTGTAGCAAAATCATCGGTGAGGTAAAATTATCAATTAAATGGCTACTCAGGATAGCTTTAAAAATAAAATGCACCTCATTGACATCAGAAGCACTACATACCTTTTTTTTTTTTTTTTTTTTGTTTTTGTTTTTTTTTTTTTTGTAAACAAATATGTTCAGTAAATTTTGTAATAAATAATAAAGCAAAAATTTGGAGGCACGAACATAAATTAAATTTTTTTTATTGCAAAAATTTGCAAAATAAATTTTTATTCTTATATTAAAATGTCATTATCTAGTGCTGAGTACACATTAGACTCCTGCACAAGACTACTTACAAGAACTTTTAGGACATGAGGGTTTTTTTCAAATGCTTTACTACTGCGAAATATTCTAAAACTGTTTGCAAGAAATTTGTTTCAGTCATTGCGGGTATAGGAGTAAAGAAGAAAATACTTCGTGACGGAACAATTTGTAATGCTTGCTTCTTCATAAGCATGGGCGCGTATACAAACGTTATTTTTCTACGATATACACAAATGCACACATCCATTGACATTAGTTGTGTGCCTTGCTTAAAAATAAAACACCCTTACCATCTACATCTTACACACACACTCAAACGTACAATATGCAAAATAACAAGCATACACGCATCAATACTACTTCTTTTGGTTGTTTGTTACGAACAAAAAGTTTTCGTGACATCGCTTGTAAGCCCTGACATACACGATCATCAATACAACCATAGTGCTTCGTGCTTCGCTTATTATACGACAGCATTTATTATTGGTTTAGTATAATACCTGCCACGCGAATACAATTAAAAACAAGATATACATATGTACATTTCAAGACTGTTTACACAGGCCTACAGCACACATTATGCCATTTTGTGACATCGCAAGCAAATATGTGTACTAATGACAATCATTTGTCATATTTCATATTTAAGAACGTCATTAAAAAAATTTTAAATGACAAGACAAAAATGCCAAATATGTACTCAGCTTAAGTTACCACAGCAATAAGGATATAAATTTTCTTGCTGTTGGAAGATTTTTATTATAAATTGCTTGCGATTGTTACCATTAAATAAAACATAGATAAACCTCTCTTCAAGTACCAGTAAGTAAGAAATATTGTTGTCATCTTTACCATAATAATAATAATCATCTTTAGTTTTCATCATTCACATGGTGTAGTTTGATAAATGGGTTGGACGTGCTTGGTTGGATTTAGTATCTTATGATTTTATTTCTGGTTATTGTGCTACAACTTGAAAAAAAAAAAATTTAATACTATATGATGATGTTATGATAAACCTAACTTATGCGGTCAACAAAATTGGCTGCCTTTAGTATTACAAACTAAGTTTTTTAAGTTTGGTGAGCTATTGCATTTTGTTGCAAAAGAACGATTTTTTTTCTGTAAAGAACTTCTTAAAGAAAATTGAATGAGTTTATTTCTAAATAACATCAGAGTTATAAAATTCATCAGAGTTGTAAAGTTTAAAGACTTTACTTATAGCTAGTTTTTTTGACCTTTAAGAATTAAAATAAAGGTAAAGAACAAACGACAATAGCAAAAGTGCTTCAGCAAATTGTAATACGATGAATCGAAACAATTCGTATATTCTATTTGCACTGAAAATTTACAGGCTTATTTGTAAAAATTATTAAGGCTTTATAAAGGCTTTTTAAGAAAAATTTCGTACGAAAATTTATTTTAAAAAGCCTTTATAAAGTCTTAATAAGTTTTATAAATAAGGCTGTTAGTATATAAAGCTAAAATTTGCATCAACTGACACCATACACAGTGGACCAAGCACAAACAACGCTGATGATTTTGAAGCTCATTGTTCCGTTCTGCTAGTGTCCGTCAGAATATTTTTTTATTAATAACTATCACAAGCAATTTGGCTTACAGAGCGATACGAACTTTAGCCTAATTTATATATATATATATATATATATATATATATATATATATATATATATATATACAGGGTGGACCAAAAGAAACCAAGGGGTGTAAAAGTTTAATAACTTTTTTGTTTATTAATTTTTTTTTATTTTTTCTTTCAGATTATATAGACAACACTTGGAGAATTTATAATGGAGAGGTTCACAACTGAACAGAGAACCAGAACAATAGAATTTTATTATTTAAACCAGAGATCAATTATTTTAACGCAAAGAGCATATCGTCAAAA
Source organism: Tachina grossa (assembly GCA_949987645.1). Taxonomy (NCBI): domain Eukaryota; kingdom Metazoa; phylum Arthropoda; class Insecta; order Diptera; family Tachinidae; genus Tachina; species Tachina grossa. The sequence continues at coordinate 42,715,657 of OX465278.1, read as the reverse complement.
TTTTAACGTCAGAATTTCGCCCTCTGAAGCGATGATTCGTTGCTTAGTTAATCGTCATCACCAACATGGCAGCGTAAGAGATTTGCCTCGAACCGGTAGACCACGTTTAAGTCGCACTGCGGAAAATATTGAACGAGTACAGCAAAGTGCTAACGAAGCACCAGAAACATCTGGCAGAAGGCGTTCTGCTCAGCTAGAAATGTCTCGTATGTCACTACGGCGCATTTTAAAAAAAGATTTACAGTTATACCCATATAAGGTGCAATTGGTCCAAGAATTAAAACCCGCAGATCATCGGCAACGTCTAAATTTTGCAGTTAATTTTCAAGAGTTGGCCAGAAATGAAATCAACTTTATTGAAAATTTGATTATGAGTGATGAAGCTCATTTTCATTTGAATGGCTTTGTTAATAAGCAGAACTGTAGGTTCTGGGGTTCTCAAAATCCAAGAGCCATTCATCAACGCCAATTGCACCCCATCAGGTGTACAGTATGGTGTGGGATCACATCTGAAAATGTCATTGGGCCCTACTTCTTCGAGAATGAAGATGGAAGTGCTGTAACCGTAAATGGAGAGCGGTATCGGTTTATGATAGAAAATTTTTTACGTCCTGCTCTTGAAAACAGACCTGGTATTCAGCAGGACGGAGCCACTGCCCATACTGCCCAAAACACAATGGCACTTTTAAGTCAAATATTTGGAGAGCGAATAATATCTCGAAATTCGGAAATTATTTGGCCAGCGCGATCGCCAGATTTGACAGCACCCGACTATTTTCTTTGGGGTTTTTTGAAGGAGCGAGTGTATGTGAACAAGCCAGAGACAATCCTTGAACTCAAGACAAACATTGTTGCAGAAATTCGAACGCTACAGCCACAAGTTTTGAAAGATGTTATGGAAAATGCTCTAAAAAGAGCCCATCAGTGCGAAGCTGAAAACGGTGGTCATTTAAGAGACATCATTTTTCATACTTAGTGTAAAAAAATTTCCATTTTGTATATTATATAATCTGAAAGAAAAAATAAAAAAAAGTTAATAAACAAAAAAGTTATTAAACTTTTACACCCCTTGGTTTCTTTTGGCCCACCCTGTATATAAATCGTAGTGTGTTTGTTCGTAGCGCATCATGCCTGCAACTTAAAGAGCTGTGGAGCTGAAATTTTCAAACAAGTTCGCGTCAATACCCGGAATATTTTTGTCTTGTTTTTGATCCAACAAGTGACTATTAGTGTGTAAGTAATTTGTAGTTTAAAAAAATTGTTGCGGGTAAGACAACATTTGCCAGGCTCAGGTAGATAAATTATAAATTACAAACAAATAAAGTTCGAACAGTAATAAATAATATAACTAAAAAAAATTGTTAGGAAGAATTTTTTTATTAATTCTTATGAAATTTTTCTTATACTTCATATAATTTAAGGTACATATTATAATTATCAGATCTTTTTGCTTTTGCTATACTCAAAGGGAAAATTTAAGAAAAGAATTTAATTTATTTAATAACTATTTTTTTATTTATACATGCTGTTTTATTTTACCGGTATGAAATAATTTAAAAAATAATTATAAATTGAAATGTTTTTTATTTGCAAATATTAGACTCCTACAAACTGTTAATCTTCCAATAACCAGGTGTTCGACATAAAATTTACCGTATTTTACTGAAGCCGGTAAATTTCTTAAGCAGCTTCCCGTGAAAACTGGAGGAAATTAACAACATTTAGTACCGATGTTACGATGTCACTCGTAAACATTCGATCGACAACTTGTATTGCAAACAACAATAACATTAGAAAATTTGTTGTTGTTTTCAATATAAGTTGACGATCGAACGTTTGCTGGTGACATCGTGGCACGGGCAGTTAGTGTATATTGCGGACAGCGTTGCCAAATGTGTAGATTTATCTGTTTTTATTTCTGTTTTTGAACCGTTGAGCAGTGGTGCAGTTTTTCTTTCTAAAATCATATCATTGACAAGCTTATTCAGTCACTCATTCTTGCCGAAAAAAATGATTTTGATATTTAAATACGAAAACAGCTGATTCAAAAAAAGAAATCTTTTGAATTTTATTTAATTAATTATTATCATATTAAAATTATTTAATATCATAATACAATCGATACAAAGATGCAAGAGTTTTTGTGAATAAAGCCAATAAGTTTTTTATTTCCCAATTACATTTTCTTAAAAACACGGCAACACTGCTTAACATTTAAACGCAATGTAACAATGCTAAAATGGCGCCTAAGATTATGCTATCATTATTTTTATGTATTTTTCATATTAATACTTTTTTCAGTGATACCAACTTCTTAACACTAACCAAAATTTCGAACTTTAAAAAGCCTAACAAGATGCTAAGCTAATTCTAAATTTATCATAAAAATGTATTTTTTATGGTGACATTTTCATTGCTTCGAGGAGTGATAAATATAAGTGCTGTGAGAGTGAGAAACATTAAACTCTGGATAACGCAAGAAAAAAATGTAAAACATATATGCTGAGCCGACATTTTTTATCATCATTTTCAGCCAGACGTTCTGGAAATCACATATGTTTCAGATGATACTAAACTTAAAAAAATGTCATTTGTGTATGACATGCATATGATGTACAAGTGTGTGAAATAGACTTGCTGTGCATCATATGTGCAACGGTTAAGATTTTTATAACGCAATATTTTTAATCGAGTACCTTCACGTACGACGGGTGCAATTTTGCAAGATCAGGCATGCAAAACTATTCAGCAATATTCAAAGTAAACTTAAATAAATTCAAATTAAATTCTTTTCAAATAGAATTGATTACATACGTGTATATGTATTAGAGACCTGCGTAAACAGTCTTGAAATGTAAATACCTCTTGTTTTTTAAATGTATTCTCATGGCATGTAAAACATGATAAACCAAAAATAAATGCTGTCGTATAATAAGCGAAGCAAGATGGATGTCTACAATTTCTCTTCTATTCGTCAGTTAAAAAAGAAAAAGGTATATTTCTGGTGGATTTTGCAACAACTTATCAATATAAATAAATTTGTATGTACGTAAGGTATAGAAATGTACCAGTAAATAAATGTCTGGTTAGTATGTCTCCATTTTGCTATAGGAACTACGTAGTCAGTACCTTTTTTCAGTGACAAGCACATGCTAAATGTCTATAGCATAAAGTATTGTATGGGGAATAATTGTAGAATAGTACTGGTGACAAGGTCAAAAGGTACTCAGTACATTTTCACCCTATTATGTGTTTAAGCGCATACAAGTAATGTCAATGCAAGTGTATGCGTTTACATGTGCGCAGAAAAATAAAAGATCATACACACATACTTGCCTGGCGTTTGTATACGCGCCCATGCGTGGAAAGAATCAAACATCGCAAATCCTTCCGTCACGAAGTATTTTCTTCTTTACCACAATAACTGAAACAAATGTCTTGCATTTCTTTTAAGAGATTTCGTTGTAGTAAAGCATTTGAAAAATCCTTTATGTCTTAAAAGTTCTTATAAGTGGTCTTGTGCAGGACTTTAATATGTGTGGATTTGTAACCGAGATCAAATTAAACAAAAAGCTTCACAACTGTTCCTGTGCTGCCCCTAGAGGTGTAAAACTTCAGATCGACTCCAGTTATGTTTACCCTTACATTTTGTATGAACATGCCAACCCCCTATATGAGCTCCTTAAGGTTGCTGCCATACAAAATGTTACTTTTTATACAATCGAACACACGGTCTTTGGACTGGCAGGCTAGAGCTGCTCGATGTTAATCGATGCATCGCAAACATCGATGGTTTGGTTGGCATACATCGAATAAATGCCGATGTATCGTATCATACGATGTTAATCGATACATCGATGTTTTTATTCGATGTAACGAGAAAACGACTTTGTATATATTGATGCTTGCAACTCGTTTAATTTAGTGATAAAAAACTCTCCAAGAATGACATTTAAAACGTTTTTTAAATTTTAAAATCACTTGATGTAACAACACAATACTAAAGGTATTTTTTGTCAATTTACAAAGCGTCATCGAAGCAACAGCGTTATTTTACAGCATCCAAATATATATTTTTATTGTGAAAAAATTGTCAAAATTTTCTTGGTATTGTATGGTAATAATGAGCAATGTAGGTTCTTTTTCCATATTTGATGGTAAAATCAATAATATATTTGGCTTAAAATTCCTGTTACAGAAGGTTTTAGACACCTAGTGAAAGTTATATCACCGCATTTTAAAGTTCCAAGTAGAGCTACTGTGACAAGTTGGGTTGATAAAAAGTATGAAACTTTGCCAGGAACATTGAAAACTAAATTACACACAATGGAAAATATTACTTTGGCAACTGACATTTGGTCCGATTTGCAAAGCTGTAGAACTGGGCCCTATTCCACAAAACAACTTATCAACTTTTCACTTTGCACTTATCAAATTGCATTTTTTTTTTTTTTTGGCGAAGTGATAAGTGTTTCTGTTCCACAATATTCTTTGCAAATTTCACTTTGCACTAAGCATATTTTTCCAAAGAATTTGCTCTCTTTGTAAATTTCTTGCACTCTTTGTAAAGTAATTGGGCTCTTTGCAAAGTCCTTGCGTTCAGCGTTGTCAACTCGGTGCCTTTCGCACCGTTTTTAGTGCTTTTTGAAATTTTCGACGCGACAAATTTTGAAGTTAGTGCTCAGTGCTTTTTTAAATTCAGTTTCGGTGCTTTTTGTTTCGAGGCGGTGGCACTAAACCAAAAGCTCAAAGGAAAATTTCTTTAACTTTTTTTTCGAGGAAGTCTTTTATTCAAAAACATAAGCTCTGAAGTTAAATATAGCATCTCAAAAAATCGACTAAGATTTTAAAAGGTTTGGTTGAATAATTACGTGCCATATTACCATCAAACTTTAACATTTTAAGCATAATTAATATAAACAGTGTTTTGCATTACAAAAAAGAAGGCATAATACAAGTATTTACTCAAATATAGCATAATAGCGAAATTTTGTCTAGTATAGACAATGGGTGGAGAAAGATTAATTCACTTAATGCAATGGGAAAAATATTGAGTCCACTTTTGACAGATTGGGTTGATATGAACTCGTTTGAGGCATTATCAAAACTTGTATTCCCATCAAACTTCTGCTACATCCAGAAACGCAGAAAGTCACATAGCAGCCGAGAGAATGTTTCCACAGCATAATTTAATAAAAACTAAGCTAAGCCAATCGAGCTCAAAATGTACGAGTAATCGGCTCTTAACCTCAGAAAGACTCGTGGATTACTGCCAATTTGACTAAACTCGAGAGATTCGTCTGTTCATTGATTTAAGAATTCACTTATTCTTACAGAAATAAATGTTTATCGGATGCCTCAAATTTTAAATCTTAGGAATGGAATACAAGGTCAACCGATTCCTATATTTTTTATGTACATGTCGTCGGTTGGTTATTGGTTTGCGGCACAGTATATCCAAAATACATTACGTCTGCAGCAAACCAATAACCAATCGACGATGTTGTAAATTTTTTTATATAAAATAATAAAATTTTAAATTTAGTGCTTTTTCACTTAAATTACGCGTTTTTTCCTGGTTTCGGTGCTTTTTGAAATTTAAAAGTTGACAACGCTGCTTGCGTTCTTCTGCAAAGTGAGTGTGCAAAGTGTTCCTGAAAACGTTTAAGTATCTTTGCATTTCTGTCATAACTTTTCACTTTGCATTCCCAAATTGAACTTGTTAAAGTTATCCACAAAATAAAAATGAAAAAAATTTAAGAGTTTCATGTGATTAAAAATATATGTAATTTATTTGCTAGTTTTCAAACCAATAAAATAATTTTTTTTTATAAAATTATTGTAAATGTATGGATCCATATTCATAAAAAATAAAATTTCAAATTTATTTTAAATTTTATGATTATGGGGGTTAGAGCTGGGTCCAACTCGTTCAATTGTTAATTTTTGCCACAAACTCATTTAAATTACATGGGTTTGATCACAGGTTTGTGGCAAATATGATCGAATTAATGAGTTGGACCCAGCTCTAATGGGGGTTAGAACATATCGTTAGCTTAACGTGAAATTGTGCTAAGTCAATTTTTTGTGAAAAATGAGATTTTGATGCAGTCTTAGAAATAAATTCAAAATACACAGTTAAAAAAAAATATGAATGTGAATAATTTTTACCTGATGTTGGCAATGATGTGTAAATGTGCTAACTTTACGACTGTCAAAGAAATTGCGCTAAGTCAGATGTTATTGTTTTTTCGTGAGCTTTATTTGTGCAAAATAAATATTATTTGTGTTTTATTTTAAACGAAAAAGGTAATAAATGACTTTAATGACTTAATTAAACGAAGAATTAAATAAAAACAAAACAATTTCTTAGCAGATTTTCATGGATTTGCACGACAATAACAACGTTACAGCACAATGACTTCAGTGCATCGATGATGCGTCTTTTGGAATAGAATCTGATGATGGTGTGGTTGGTTTGGTTCCTTATGGCTTCAACAGTGACTCTGACAATTCCTTTGATATGCCAGTGAGAAATAAAAAACGCAAAAAGAGAGCGCAGGTGGAGAACAATACATGGCTCGTTGCAAAAAATAAAAACAGAAGAGAATGTGGAAAAAGCTATTGGGGAAGAAAAAAAGAAAGTGACGTGTGGAATTATAAAAAAATAAAAGTTGCACGAGCCATAAAGGCAAGATGTAAGTGTGCTCAAGCATGTGATACTGCTACTATGAAATGTGCATTGGTGACTGATGCTCAACGACAGCAGATATTCAAAACGTTTTGGAAGATGGATTGGAAACAAAAAAAAGTTTATGTGAATACATTAGTGCAAACGACTAAACCATCCAATCCTCGAAATAGAACAAATCCTAATGCATCTAGAAGAGTGCAAACTTTGAAATATCATTTGAAAGTGGATGGTAAAAATTTGCGCGTATGTAGAACTTTTTTTTAAATACCTTGTGCATAGGTAGATGCTCAGTGCTTAGTTGGGTGAATAAACCCGTGACTCCACATAATAATGTCATGAGAAATTTTGAAAACAACATTTCAGGAGAAAAAAAAGACATGAACTTATTTTTTGACTCTCTGCCAGTAATGGAGTCTCATTACTGTCGTGCTGTCACGCAAAAAAATTATCTATTACCGGAATGGCGTTCTAAGCAAATGCTTTATGATTTTTATTCAGAAGATTGGTGCGCAACTCACAACGTCCGGCCACTTTCCTTACGTACGTTTCATTCGGTATTTGAGAGCAGAAATCTTGGCTTGTTTGCACCAAAGAAGGACCAGTGTGAAATATGTGCACGTTATTCTGCCGGCACTACTCCACTGGAAGAATATTCTTCTCACCAAGAAAAAAAAGAAGAAGCAAGAATGGAAAAGAACAAAGACAGGTCTGACGAATCCAATGTGTTTACCGTAGATCTTCAAGCTGTACTCATGGCTCCGAAATCCCAAGTCAGCAGTTTATATTATAGAACGAAATTACAGGTTCACAATTTGGTTTTTTTCAACATAATAAACAAAAAAGGGTATTGCTTCCTCTAGAATGAAGCTGAAGGAGGTGTGAATGCTGAAGACTCTGCAAGCATATGGGTTTATTTTATTGAAAACAAAATTCTTCCCAGCCTTGATAACAGTGATAACCCTATTAAGATAATATTTTATAGTGATGGATGTGGTTACCAAAACCGCAATTATGTAATGAGTAACGCACTTCTAAATACTGCTATTAAGCACAGCATTGTGATAGAGCAGAAAATACTGGAGCCTGGGCATACGCAGATGGAGGCCGATAGTGTCCACTCTACCATAGAGCGTGCTATGAAGAATAAAAATATCGATGTTCCTGCCGAATATATCGGAATATGTAAAGCAGCAAGAAAAAAGCCTATGCCATACGATGTGACTTATTTGACACATGATTTTTTTAAAAAATTTAACAATATTGAATTCTGTAAAAGTATTCGTCCTGGACGTACCAAAGGTGATGCCAAGGTCACAGACATTCGTGCATTAAAATATACACCAAATTGAGAAATTTTTTTTAAATTACGGTTCACCAATTTATGGAAAATTCTGCCGCAAAGAATTGATCAAAAAATAGTTGGTTTAAAGTGGTGCAATTTAGAACAACTGTACCAAAACAGAATACCAATTAAACGTAAGAAATACGAAGATCTACAATACTTGAAACTTACTTTGCATAATAATTAAATTTATACTGATTTTTTATATAACTTTTACTAGCAGCAGAAGTGAGTCTGCAAAATTGTTATTTATGATAATTTTTATATAATTTTAAGATTTTTTTTATAAATAATTAACTAAGAATAATTAAATAGCAGCAATGAAATAAGACTGCATATAATTTGTGATCAATGTTAACAAATAAACAAGTACCTTTTTATTTTTGAAACTAAATTGTTTTAATTTTATTTATTAATACTATGAGGAAATAAGTTTAGTAAAATGTGCTGTCAGAAAAAAAAAATTACGTAAGAAAAACTGCTAACTCAATAAAAAGCTGATAGGGGTAAAATGCATGTTTTTTTTAGTTTTTTTTTTGTCCTTTGAGTTGAGTAGTTATGACATTGAGGTTACTGCATTTACAGTTTAATAAAATAATGTTTTATTTAAAAGTTATTAGGTTTTTTGTCTCTCCTGTAAAATTTGAAAAAGATGACTTAGCACATTTTCACGTCAAGCTAACGATATTAAAGTTTACATTTCAATTTGAAGGTTAATAAATTTGAATCTAATTATTAGATAAATAGGCTGCTTGTGAGGAAGTTTTAAAAAAGCCAAATCCAAATTTTGAACGTAAGGTTTTCAATTGGTTTTACTATCTTTAATAAAATATATAATAACGCTTAAAACAAGTTTATACAAATATAATATAATAATATATGTAATTTAAAGCTCAAATATTTTTTTTTCCATATCTATGTACATACGAACGCAATGTGAGATTGTATTGTTATGATTATTATGTTTGAAAATAATCGAAGATTTATCAACGAATTTTATTTTGTTAATTTGCAGGGATCAATGCAAATGCAAATTTTTAACAAACTTATCAAAATTTGCTTTGCAAAAATAGAATTTACAGTTATTGTGGAACGAAAAAGCATAATTTCTTGCAAAGTCTTTGCAAGTTACACTTTTCAATATTAACTTTGCACTTTGCAAGAGAGAACGTACGTGGAACAGAAATCGCAAAGAGAGCATAAAAATTGCAAAAACTTTGCAAATTACACTTATCAATTTCAACTTTTCACTCATCAAATTTTACAGTTCTGAGGAACGAAAAGTTCTGCAAATTGTCGAAAAATTTGATAAGTGCAAAGTGAAAAGTTGATAAGTTGTTTTGTGGAATAGGGCCCTGGCCTTTAAAAAAAGAAGCACATAGCGTGCTTTGCGCACATGCTTTTCTTAACCCTTATGAAATTCTAAAATCGACTTTTATATATTTAATAAATTTTCTTGGATCCAATTAATCAATACGATGCGTCGTAAACATCGATGTTTTTTTAAATCGATACATCGAATAACATCGATGTGAATTAATAATGAATCGAATGAGAAAAAACATCGATATATCTTTAACGTGAGCGGCTCTATGGCAGGCTGGCCACAGAGGCTACAAACAGCCACACAATGCAAGCAGGCAGAGGTTTTAATATAATACATACTGAGGAATTCTTCAAGCAACATGTTTAATTATTAAATAAACTTCAAAATTTTATAAAATTCTCTGGTGGAAAAGAGCATCATCTAAATCAATTTACATTACTTCCAATCCAATAGCATATGTACTATCAATTAATTACTGTAATCAATCAATCAATCAATTAATCAAACTCATTTTAGTCTTCTACTTTCGAGAAGTTATTAAATTATGACAGACAGGTTTATTACTTTTTGCGTTCAATTTATTTTATGATATGGAATTGGTAATAAAAATATATTTTGTATGAAGCATATACAAAAAACAAACATAAAAAATACATAAAATTTATATTAAATACAATATATATTAAAATATTTCAATTTTTGCATAAGTTTGTCATGATATCAAAATGATAATATCAGAAAGCAGAAAAAAATTTAAAATAATTTGAGATTATAAATAACAAATAAAATAATTTCATCTCTTTTCAGCCCATGACATTAATATTTATTTATATATACAAGTATGTACAAATATTTACATATAATTTCATATCTAAACACAAATTTATGGAAAAGGAAAATTTTATTTTCCTCTCAAGAGTTGAGTAAACAAAATATTTGTATGAAATTGATATGAGGATTCATTTTGCATCAACAACTTACAAATTCCTTTTTTTTTAGTTCTGACGTTGTTTGAGTAAATGAGCGATATGCATGAATGATATTAATTGAAAAGTTTGTGGTGGCTTTGAACTACAGTTACATGTTGTTATTGTTGGTGTAAATTTACAATTTTAACACATCAGTTGTCAAATGTTTTTCGCACAATAAAAAGCATTCGTTGTAATTTTCACACATTAAACCGCTTGTTTGTTTTGGCTGAAATATGTTGAAATGGTTTGTTAATTTGCAGATGATTAATGATAGTAGTCCTTTCTTCACCCCCACGACTTGCAATAACAAATCATAAATAAATTTAAAATTTATTGTAGCAAAAATTTAGTTTCTTTCATTTTCTCTTTTTCTCAATGTAAAAGAGCGGGAAGCATCAGAATGCAATTATTAAATCGTTAAAACAGTCAGTAATTTAAGCAAACTCTTATTTGAACAACGTAGAAGGTAACAAAGTTTATGCAGTTTTGCGAAACAACGAAAAAAAAAAACAAAGTCAAATATCTAGATTCGGGTATGCCGAATCTCTTTATGCCCTCCTTAAAGAAATATTTGGGTAAAGGTTTTCTGATGATCTGCATTAGCAACATTGAAATGCGATAGGAACCAACAAATCCATCAATAATCAATTTTAATGTATTTTGAGGAAACAATTAGATTGATTGTGTAAGGTGCTGGTGATGGAAATTATGACGTTTTTGTAATATTCGTAGATTAAAGAAACCTTGTTTATTACAAGACTTTAAGCTAACACAAAATCGGCAAGATTTTTTAGATAGGCTTTATTTTATTTTGGGGTTTATTTCATTTCTTGGGCTTAATTTCATGTTGAGTTTGGTTTACTTAGTTTATATTGGGTGTTTTTTCATAAATTTTCTCTTAGGCTTTATTTAATTTTTTTACTGTTGCTTATTTCCTTGGGCCTGATTTTATATCGCTCGATAGTTTAACTAAAGGGTGTCCCAACAAGAATGCAAGATTTAAATTTTAATTAAAACACAGATAATTAAAAAAAAATCGTGAAACTTTATTATATCGTAAAGTAGACAAAATGAGATTATGTGTGGAACAACAAATCGGGCAGATGGCCACAGCGGCTTTGCTGGCACACACGCGATCTTTTAATGAAATTTTCAATAGCCGTTTTGCATAAATGCTGCGGTATTTCATTAATGCAGCGTTCAATTTCCTCTTTTAAGGCTTGAGTCGTCGTCGGCTTATTTGCGTGAACCATCGACTTCAAAAAACCCCAAGGAAAACAGTCTAATGGTGTTAAATCGCACGATCTAGGCGGCCAATTCTGGTCTCCAAAACGCGAAATAACACGACCGTGAAATGACTGATGTAGCAATTGAATTGTTTCTCTGGCTGTATGAAATGTGGCGCCGTCTTGTTGAAACCACATGCCCTCCACATTCATTCCTTCAATTCTAGGCACGAAAAAACTGGTTATCATTTCACGATACCGAACACCATTGATTGTTTGCGCTTGACCTGCGTTTGAGCGACATCATCACGTACAGCTGCGACATTTATCGGACGATCGACCTGGTCGATCGACCTGGCGTTGTTGTCTTTACATCACTAACAGACCCAGTTTCGGCAAATTTATCCATTAATGTCTTTACAGTTGACTCTTTTGGAGCATGATTGTGACCCCAAATTGATCGCAAATTTGCGAACTGTAGCCGCAAAGCTTTCACCATTTTGGTAAAACAATTTCACAATGAGAATACGTTGTTCATTCGTGTAGCGCTTCATTTTTACTAACCTCGTACCTTCTACTAGCAAACAATAACAATTGTTCAAATGTCAAACAATGACACTTCGAATGGTGCCAAAAAAATTTAAATCTTGCGTTCTTGTTGGGACACCCTTAGATTATTTTAAAACAATAAACACCGAGTCACAAAATATATATTTGTGTTGGTAATCGCATCACTTAAGAACGGCTGTACCGATTTCGATTTTTTTTTCAAATATTAGTAATAATTGAAAGAAATAGTATTAAGGAGTGGTTAAGTGGACGTGGAACCCAGTGTTGCCATATTTATTTTTCAAAAATCTTTAAGTCAAGCAAAAAAAATCTTTTTTTGTTACCAAAAATCTTTTTTGTTATTTTATTGAATGAAAATGAGTTGAAATTTATTTTGTTTTCTGTGAACTATTAAAAGTAAAGCCAAATAAAATGAAATATTTACTGTGTAGAATATGTGTGCGCTCATTATGAAGTAAATCAGAAAATTTGTAAGTAATTTAGTCAAAAAATTCCTCAATAATATATTAAAAGTACCAAAAGTAAAAGTTTTAAAAATCTTATTTTAAGATAAGAAATCTTTTTTGCCGTTTTAACATGTCTAAAAACTTCAAAAATAAGATAAATCTTCACATATGGTAACACTGGTGGAACCTACCATACATATAGAAAATATTTAGTCTGAAATATCTTCGGAACTAATAGAGTAAAACAACTTCAGATTTTTTAGGAGTTATCCCTTAATGTCATATGTTGTTAAAATTGAAAAGGTCATAATTAAATAAGTGGACATGGCACCTACAATAGACATTTTTTTAATCTTGGAATATATTTTCATCTAATGTAGCAAGAACGTGAAATTTTATGTAAGTAACGATTTTTATAATATGCCTTGTTTTACACAGAAAAGTTAGAATAGGAAATGTTTGTTTGATACCTCCTTCAAAGAGAAAATATTTATTTTGAAATATTCCAAAAAAAAAAAATGTCCACAGAACGCTCAAATTCTGTTTGGGATTTTGTGCATTGCCTCTGGATACAATTTTAGAGTTAAACATATAGTGCAAATTTTTGTTTGTCTTTAAAAATAATACCACCGAACCGATCATGCTGATTTGCTTACAGCGTATTACTGATGGTCTGGAAGGAACGGTAGAATATTACTCATTTAATGCCTAAAGTTGGTGTGGCACTTCTCACATAGCAGCTTTATTTATTTACAGATATATTGTAAGCCAAAACAGTCAAACTGTTAAAAAAAATTGTAAGCAGTAACATCAATAATAAGAATAGTATTATAATAAAAAGCAGTCAACATTGGAGAAAAAAAGTGTCACCTCCCAAGTAAATTTCATATTTATTTTTTCAATATCATGGTATCTGCGCACAACACAAATTTGAAACTCTGCTGATTCTGCGGACGATATAAAATAATCTGTATTGGTCATGTGATAGTGGCTTCTCTCAAATAGAGAAAATGTTTACTTGAAAAAATAACTTAAAGTGCAATCAGACGTGCTATAACCATAGAAAACAGCCGTTCCAACGAAACTAATGGGCAACACTGTATTCAATTATAAGTATCTCGCCATAACGACATAGCCATTGCCATAGAAACCAATTTAATTTTGGTTTGGTTACGGCTATGGCACGTCTAATTGCACCTTTAGAAATGAGAAATTGTGTGCTACAAAATAGTGAAGGTTGGACCGCAAGCGTGGCACTTGTAATATAAAAAAATTTCTCCATCAAAAAACGTTTGTATATTGTATGTAGCAAGGCATACACGGTTTTAGCTAATATTTAAAAAAAAAATATTTTGCAAGAGCAATTTTCACTACCAACTCACTACGTAATAAAAACTAGTTATTTCGACCACAAAAACAGTTTGTTCATCTAACTCACAACAATAGTTGTGAAAGTTGGTTGAATTAACCCATGAGAATATTTTCTGCAAAGAGCTTACTGTAGAAATTACAAACAAAATGACAAACCTTTTTATGTTCTGCTGGCTGCAGGGTGCAAAAACAAGTTGAAACTTTTATTTGCATAAGCTGACATAGAAACAAAAATGAAGAAGAAAAACTCAGGCAATATATCATGCTACAAGTACAATAAAGTTCAGCCAGCAACTTTATTATACTTGTGCATTTTACAAATGCAATTTTTCAACAGCAACAACATAAAAAACAGTGTTCAAATAAACTATCATGTGGAACAAACAGATAATTCAATTTTCTCTCTCTAACGCGAAAATCTACAAACTATTAGTGTACTTGAGAAAATAAACGACTGGTGGAATGGTTATGAGAGTAGGCAATAAGTGCTGGTACACAAACTCGCTGGAAATGATTGCGACCAATAATCAGCCAACCTGGACCAATTTTGCCCTGCCTTAACGTAATATGGCATACATTTGCAACTAATTTGAACTCGAATGCTTTTGCTTTCACTAAGAAATATTGAAATAGAGATACAATCTTTACTGGCATTACTATAAAGTACCTGCTGAACAATCGGATGAAGGTTAAAAGTTAATTTTTCTTAACAGTAAAAACATTAAGCTCACCAGATTCTTTGATTCCACTTATTTCTTTGATAATATGTATGTCAATCAAAAATAGTGAGAAACTAAAATGTTATAAATTTTTAGACTTCAAATGGTTTGCTCGACAAGATGACCTTAAAATCCTCAATTAATCAGTCAATATGATGTTAAAACTCCCAAGCCCATATTCGGCTTGTCATTATTAGTAAATTTTGGAAAGAAGTTGCATCAAAAGGTCAATAATATTTACACCTTTTAATCTGAGAACAACAGCAACTAGAGGAGATCTCTAAAATTAAATGGTCCCAAATAATCACTACTGCTTTCGACTATATATGATTTAAGGGATTTTCTAACAGGAAAGAGAATAAGATGATAAAAAGTGATTTTCATATGCCCATTAAACATAATTTTTGCGGGAAAAAACATCACTTATGACAAGGCTAAGCTTGAAAGCTTTTAATAGTAAATTTTAATTGTAAAAAATGATTTACTGCATATTGTTAGGGCCGCATAAGCACGAAAGATGGCGGACATTTTAAACGCCTAGTTGAAGTCTCTACGCCAAAATCATTTGACAAAAATTATAATATGGTGTTGGCCGATCGGGGCTTGAAAGAGGGAGAGATATTGTGGAAGCCATAGTCATCTCCGCTGGCTCTGTGGTTCAATTTTGGAAGAATGACTTGACTATTCGAAACCTCTTCGAAAATTTGGTGCATTTGGTGTTATTCAACCCCAGAATGAATGAGTTTTTCAGCAGTCTCGAACCATGGACGAAAAGTGTATCAACCACAATACACCATACACCAAACAGCAGCCAAAGGAGGCCAAAGTGGCCTTGTCGGGATATAATGTTTCGACAGTTTTTTTTTAATACAGATGGTGTAACTATAATGCTCATTGGGTATAGCGAAAACTATGCCAAATAATTGGACCAATTTGGTGAAGATTTGACAAAAAAAAAACACACACACACACATGTACAGTTTCCATGGCAAACATCCATGAATGGGACTATGAATTGCTTCCTCGTCTATGCTTTTCTCCGGATTTAGCTCGGAGTGACTATTTTTTGTTTGAAAACCTGAAGAAATTACTCGGCGGTCTTCAGTGATGAAATACAAAAAAGAAATACAATTAAATACAGAGTATAGGGAAAAGTTTTCTTTTAAGTAAGTTCCATTTTATTTAAATAATTCAGAAAATAATATATAAGAGCGTTGCTTTGTTTTCACCTGAAAAGTTTCTGAAATCACATGTTTATTTAAAATGATGTAGCAATTCTTTTTAATAGTGTTTTCACACTGCTTTTAACGTTAAAACCATAAACAGCTGATTTTGCTTTCACACTGCAAGTTTGTTAAATTCAGTTTTTAACTTACAGGCTGTCTAATAACTTTGCTCAAAATAAAATAAATCTTCTGCAGAAATGCGTGTATTTGTTGTTGCATTTTTTCTGCTTTTTAATAACACTTGTTGGACATACTGTTCAACTGTTTTTGTTTGTATGAAAAACTGAGATATTTAACAATGCGCTCTAAAATGGAAATTATTTTATATTTTGTAAATAAAATTTTTTTAAATTATGGAACTTCTTATACAGAATGAAGAAGTGCTTGGAAATATTCTTAATAATATAAAAAAAATGCACAAACACATTATAAGATAAACCTTTTTTATAGGCAGATGAATGTCAGTCATATTGTCTATTTTCACTTTCCACAGTTCAATTTAAAATATTTTCTTTGTTTTCCTTCCAAAAAATTCTTTTTATCCATAATTTTTTTATTATTGTTGCTGCTGCATCCATTTTTAAGTTGAAAATTTTTCAAACGCCATCTATTGTTATTCACTGGCATAAACATTTTCGGCTGCTGTCGGTCATTTCAACCTGGCAGCACTGAATTTATCACAGCGAAAACAAAGTTGCATTTCATAAAACCAACTTAAAACCAATTCAAAAATGTTTTTAATATGGTTTTAACAAAAACAATTTGTATGGTAAAACCAGGTTTTAACAGTTGGTTTTAACGTTAAAATCAACTTTTATTAAAACCATGTCAGTGTGAAAACACTATAAGGGAAGTTACTCTCAGGCAATGAATGCCTACTACCATTACTAGGTGTTGCCTTCTTTGGGAAAGGGATAGTGATAGAGAAGACAGGTGGTTAAGGAAGAGATAGAGGAAAGCTTCATTCGTTTACAATTCTGCTTTTTGCAGGTTTTTAATAATGCAGTATTGTAGCGCCTCTGGCGTCAGTGAGCTTTATTAAATTTCGAAGTTGTATTTAGTATCCATTTTAATGGTTCTTTTTTTGTGATTCTGCTACACAACAACGATAAAGGAGGGCGCTCTGATGTTACATTAGGGTTAGTATCTGCTTATCTGCTGGAGGCGGTATAGTTCAGTGGCCAGTGACTATACCTTCATCACTTGAATTTTCCTATAACAACAACTGATTCAAAAGGACACTAATGCACATCATAAAAATGCGGAACTTCGGTCTTGTAGTCAACGTGCTAACTACTTCAGTCAACGCCACCCATAAAATAATTATATGTTATTTGCGTTTTGTGTTTGAAACATGAGTGCAAGAAAATATACAATCTTCAAGCTTACACAAAATATATGTGATGTCTGATGCAATATATATTCAAAACGTAACTTTTCTAATAAATAAAAGTTTTTAAAAGTTAAATTTTTTAATTGCATATTCATCTCACCATGTGGTAGAATATTTCATTTAATGATTGCTCTGTTCAATTAAACGGAATTATTTTATTTGCATTTGTGAATCAATTAACAGAGTAGGGTATAAATTATTTAACCGGAGATTTCCGTCGAAGCCCGTACATTTTTTAAAAATCATTTTAGCTGAAATTATTGTGAGAACCACTAATATTTCATTGAACAGAGTTATTCAAAGATAAGTTAGGTATATGGAACTTAGAACAGAACAGAGCTTTTGTACATGGCTAAAATTAAATTTTAAAATATACATATATTCTACGTCCAAACATGAATCTTTGCGGAAAGTAGTGATACAGTTTAAAAAAAATATGCGAAAAAAATCCAACCTTTAAAATTTATTATATTTTCTTACATACTATATCCATTTATGGCTGTAATTCAAACAGAACATTTTTGGTTGACATGACAGGGACATTTATTTAAAGGTTATGCATATACTATACTATGTATGTATGTACACTAGGGCGTTTCGCCAAAGGCGTTTTTTGCGATTTTTGCAACTCTTGAAGCGGAATATTAAAGCTTGTAATCTAAAAGAATTTCGAAATTTTTTTTGGATTTGTTGAAGATGGGTATGGGGTCGCTGAAATAGATTTTATCAAAAAAATGAGGTTATGGAGAAAAAATTTTATATTATTTTTTTCAGGTGCTTTTTGTTCATACAACTAAACAATTCTCTTCTTAATGATCCGATCCCACGACAAAAAAATTATTGGTGTGAAAAATTATTATATTAAGGACCGCTTTGATACTCTTAAAAGTGAAAAATTATTTTTCATAGATTTCAAACCTCGATAACTTGAAAAGTTTTCAACATTTTTTTAAGATGTAAAATGCGTTAAAAAGATAATTTAGATACCTTTATTTTGGTATGTAAAAGTTTATATCTTACTTGTGAAAAAATGTTGAAAAAAAAAAATAAAAAATAGACAAAAAAAAATAATTTTTTTCTATATTCATGATTTGAATAGGCTAAAGTTCGTATCGCTTTTTAAGCCAAACTACATGTGATAATTATTATTGAACAAATAACACCTAAGTTAGTTGTAAATATTCTGACAACACATAGTTGACCGGAACAGCTAGCCGTTTTCGAAGGCCTCTAAACCTCCAACATCAGCGTTCTTCTGTGTTTGGTCCACTGTGTGTGGTGTCAGTTGATGTAGATTTTTGCTTTATATACGAAACGTTTTTGCAAATGGAATATGTGAATTGTTTTGATTCATCGTATTTCAATTTGCTGAAAGATGTTTTTGTAATGAAAGCTCACCTTACCATCTCTAAATTTACAACAGTCTTACCATTGTCGTTTGTTCTTTACTAATTATACACATGTTAGTTAATTTGCTTATTTTTGTTCTACTTAAGACAAACTTTTTTGGTCTGTTACTATTAAGTATAGGGTGTTTTTTATTGAGGTATAGAACTTTAGGTTGGCATCACTTTTTTAACTGGCAGCCATTTTGTCAGCTGTCAAGTGATTAATATTTAGTTTGGTTTGCCATTTCATCATGAACAGGTTGACAAAAGAACAACGTTTGCAAATCGTGCAAATTTATTTCGAAAATAATGGTTCAGTTCGCGAAGTTTACCGCAAGCTCCGTCCATTTTATGGTCGACATAATCGTCCATCAGAGCAATTAATTCGGTTAACCATGGATCGTTTTCGCACTACGTTTACTCTATGTGATAATACGCATCCGCAGAGACGTCGAACAGTGCGCACCGAAGAAACAATTGCCGCTGTAGAGCAAAGTGTTGAAGAGGACCCGAATGAATCGATTCACCACCGTGCACAGCAATTGGAGCCGACTAACCGACTATTTTGTCCCGAATTGGATGGCATGAATGTGGATGAGTTGTGGTTCCAACAAGACGGCGCTACATGCCACACAGCGCACGTCACAATCGATTTATTGAAGGAAACATTCGATGAGCGCATAATTTCGCGGAATGGACCTGTCAATTGGCCACCAAGATCGTGTGATTTGACACCATTGGATTATTTTCTTTGGGGATATGTGAAGTTGCTCGTCTACGCCAACAAACCAGAAACGTTAGGGGACTTGGAAGCCAACATTCGTGGCGTTATTGCCAACATACGGCCCCATATGCTCGAAAAAGTGGTTGAAAATTGGACCTGTAGAATTGGCTTTATTCGAGCCAGCCGCGGCGGCCACATGCCCGAAATCATATTTAAACATTAATGGCATAAAATTATCCTTCCAATAATGCCAAATTGATGGACATTAAAACGATTTTCTTGTGTTTTATTTCAATTCGAAGTTTTATACCTCTGAAAAAAACACCCTTTATATTTATTTAATTTTTGCCACAAGCCAAACACAGAAGAACGCTGATGATGAAGGTTTAGTGGCCTTCGAAAACGGCTAGCTGTTCCGGTCAACTATGTGTTGTCAGAATATTTACAACTAACTTTGGTATTATTTGTTCAATAATAATTATCACATGTAGTTTGGCTTAAAAAGCGATACGAACTTTAGCCTATTCAAATCATAAATATAGAAAAAAATTATTTTTTTTTGTCTATTTTTTATTTTTTTTTCAACATTTTTGCACAAGTAAGATATAAACTTATACACACCAAAATAAAGGTATCTAAATTATCTTTTTAACGCATTTTACATCTTGAAAAAATGTTGAAAACTTTTCAAGTTATAGAGGTTTGAAATCTATGAAAAAAAATTTTTCACTTTTAAGAGTATCAAAGCGGTCCTTAATTTAATAATTTTTCACACCAATAATTTTTTTGTGGTGGGATCGAATCCTTAAGAAAAGAATTGTTTAGTTTTATGAACAAAAAGCACCTGAAAAAATAATATAAAATTTTTTTCTCCATAACCTCATTTTTTTGATAAAATCTATTTTAGCGACCTCATACCTATGTTCAAAAAATCCCAAAAAATTTTCGAAATTCTTTTAGATCACAAGCTTTAATATTCCGCTTCAAGAGTTGCAAAAATTTTTTTTTTTTTGTGAAACGCCTTAATGTACATGTATGTCAATGTATGTATGTATGTTTCTGCATGTAAAATAAAGATGAAAAAATCAAAATATATACATATGTACATTGTATATATATATAAACAAAACAAATCAACATCGATGTAAGAGACGTAGGTAGATATAAAATAATGTTTTTCAAACATTAACACACACACACACATACAAAAACTTAACTCAGAATTTTCCATATTAGATTTAAAATTTTTTTATTTTTTTTAAGTTCGTTTATTTATTTACAACTTATAATATGCTTACACCATAATAAACAATAGTATACATATTTACATAAATACATTGGCCCGAGAACGGGCACTCGAGTATTTTTTATATACATAGGTAGTTTTTTATTTTGAAATAAAATATATTGAAATCGCATTTAACGAGGGATTTTATAAATTTGTAATAAAAAAATATAAAAAAGCATTACATATATATGACGTTAGGATAAAAAGTTATAGTCCAAGCTTAAAAATAAAACCTAAATATAAAAAAGAAAAAGTTCTATAGAACACTATTAATCCAACCACCAGAATTTTCTGGTATTTTTGTTTCAAAGTTCTCTATTACTTAAAATTCTATCGTATCTATTTGAATTATACAAAAAATTAGAGTTGATAGCTTTATCATTAGCCCGTCTATATTTGTGATAAAATATCGGAACATTATTTTCATCTTGTATTATATTTATTGTATCTAGGTACAAGAATGACTCTGGTGGACCTAGTCCCTTTTCAAGAGCATTTGATATGTAAGCAAAACTTATGTAGTATGGTGCCATTATTAAATTATTTTCAGTACAGTTTGAGCTCCTCAAAATGTAATTTCTAATTAGGTTCATGATGAAGTTATTAATTCTTATAATATTTGATTTATTATATAAATTTTTGTTTGAAACATATTTTAAATAGTTGCTGTGTGCTGATCTAAATAACGACATGCAAGCTCTTAAACATTTTCTTTCAAATACCCGCAGTTTTTCCATATAAGACGGTGAGATGTTGAACCATATAGGACATCCATATGTAAGAATCCGCCTTATGAGCGATTGATACATAAATTATTTTTACCGATGATTTTATGTGTTTTGAATAAAACAGAGATTTGTACATGAAAAACGCTTTTTGTGCTTTTCTAATGACTTCTTTAACATGTTCATTATAGTATAACAATTTATCTAAATTTATCTAAAAGTATCGGACACATTGTTTGTTCGAAATTGTTCTTTGAGTCAAACTTGATCTTATTCCAAAGGATTTCCAATTCTTCTTTATGTTGCTATTACACTTGTTTACAGGGGGTCTAAATAACATTGTTTCACATTTATTTATATTTAACTTCATAAGCCAATCAACTGCAAACTGTTCTACTATATCAAATGATTCTTGAAGCTTTGTATTTATTTTTTCAATTGTTTTGTCGGCTTGATATACAACGATATCATCAGCAAAAGCGATCATATTTTCAACTTTTTTAAGTAAGTCTAAAATAAAAATGTTAAACAGAATTGGAGAGTTAACAGTGCCTTGTTGTAACTCATTGATTATTTTAAATGCACTATTTGCTTTCGTGGTTTTGGTAATATGTTCTAAAGGATTTGTCGCTAATCATATTATATATAAGAACTATCATATTGACTGGAAATTCAAGTTTAATAAGTCGGTAAATTAGACCCGGTATCCATATACAGGGTGGGCCAAAAGAAACCAAGGGGTGTAAAAGTTTAAAACTTTTTTGTTTATTAATTTTTTATTTATTTTTTCTTTCAGATTATATAGACAACACTTGGAGAATTTATAATGGAGAGGTTCACAACTGAACAGAGAACCAGAACAATAGAATTTTATTATTTAAACCAGAGATCAATTATTTTAACGCAAAGAGCATATCGTCGACATTTTAACGTCAGAATTTCGCCCTCTGAAGCGATGGTTCTGGGGTTCTCAAAATCCAAGACCAATTCATCAACGCCAATTGCACCCCATCAGGTGTACAGTATGGTGTGGGATCACATCTGAAAATGTCATTGGGCCCTACTTCTTCGAGAATGAAGATGGAAGTGCTGTAACCGTAAATGGAGAGCGGTATCGGTTTATGATAGAAAATTTTTTACGTCCTGCTCTTGAAAACAGACCTGGTATGTGGGTTCACCAGGACGCAGGCACTGCCCATATTGCCCGAGACACAATGGCACTTTTAAGTCAAATTTTTGGAGAGCGAATAATTTCTCGAAATTCGGAAATTATTTGGCCAACGCGATCGCCAGATTTGACAGCACCCGACTATTTTCTTTGGGGTTTTTTGAAGGAGCGAGTGTATGTGAACAAGCCAGAGACAATCCTTGAACTCAAGGCAAACATTGTTGCAGAAATTCGAACGCTACAGCCACAAGTTTTGAAAGATGTTATGGAAAATGCTCTAAAAAGAGCCCATCAGTGCGAAGCTGAAAACGGTGGTCATTTAAGAGACATCATTTTTCATATTTAGTGTAAAAAAATTTCCATTTTGTATATTATATAATCTGAAAGAAAAAATAAAAAAAAGTTAATAAACAAAAAAGTTATTAAACTTTTACACCCCTTGGTTTCTTTAGGCCCACCCTGTATTATCAAAAACTTTCTCCATATCTATGAAACATGCTCCTGCATATAACTCTCTATTCCAATTCCAGTAAATGTTTGATGTCAAACAATGTACTGCGTTAGTGGTCGAGTGCTTGTATTTAAACCCGAATTGTTTTTAATTTTCCAGTTTCTTTTCTTTACAAAATTTTATAATATTATTATTAATACATATTTCAAAGACTTTACTTATATAAGGTAGTAAGCTTATGGCTCGAAGATTATTTGGGTCACTTACTTCTTTGTCCCTTTTTGGTAATAGGATTACTTTTGCCCTTTTCCATTTAACAGGAAAATATGAATTATTCAGCATATTATTAAACAGACCACAGTAGTCGAAAACTAAAGTTTCAGGAATGTTTTTCAAAACTATATTCGGAATTCCGTCAATTCATATCGACAGTTTAGCCGTAAGTTTAGCAAAGATATACAGCATTTTTCTTTTTGTAATGAAAAAATTATCTGCCTGCAAATCAGTTAAATTATTTGATTTTTTATGCGAACTAAAATTAGTTAGTGTGGTTTGGTAACTTTCAAATTCTGTTTTTGTATCCAAAAAATGATTGAAAGTGTTCACAACCTGTACTTGCGTCGTGTTGTTTCTGTTTATTTCCTTCTCAGAGTGAACGGATTCCAAAAAAGCGCCTACGGCATCCAACATTTGGCCCTTTTCCCTCTTGCATTTTCACCATAAACCGTCCTTTATTTAAAACGATTTAACTTGAAAAAAAATAACAAATATTTTTCTTTTACTCTTTGTTGAAAGGGTAAAGGTAAAGGGTATTTGAAAAGTTGCTCTTTAATAAAAATGACAACTTTTAAACATACTTATTTCATTTGCCATGCTTATGTCAGTCTGCGAAAACTTTACAGTCCCATTTTATTTCAATATCATGCCCGTAGCAATATATTATATCATAAGCCAAGCGTAATAGATCCATTTAGATTACAATCAAATTAAGAAGTTGAGGAAAAGGCTGAATTACAATTTGAAAAAAGTTACAATTTTAAAATCATTAAAAGTCTCAATTTGAAATTACCCAAGACAGCTCACTATCACAAATATCTAAGGACCGCAAAAAATACTTTGCAACACAGAGACTTGATCATTGCCAGAAAAAGTATTGTCAGTCCATTGCAAGACTACCAGCTGACAACAAGTTGTCAGACATCTTACAATCGTGTGAACATATTGTAAACTTATTGCCAGATATTTGTCAGACATTTTAATATTGTCAGATGTGCGAAGTTTATGCATCTGACAATGGCGTCATTGCAAGATAATTCTTCCTATGGCCAACACTGCACACGCTTGATTTTAAAGAAAAAATTTATAATAAAATATATGCAGACAAAATCATTGCAATTACTTATTTATGGCCCATAATAATTTATACTTTCACTTTTTACATTTAACACAAATACAAACGATTGATATTTAAAAATTTCTAACAAATGCTTTGAGTCTGGCAACGCATCTTCTATATAATTAATAGGCGAACATATTTTTTGTAATCCCTTTTACGCTGGTACCACTGCACCGATTTTAAAAAGATTTATATGGTTTTAAGGGATTTTCTATACAGATGTGCAGAATCTATATTTTATTGCAGTGATGGAAAATGAGATTTGCATTCGGGTACCAAAAAAAATTTTTTTGAGTACTTTTTTGATCCCGAGAGTACCAAAAACTATTTTTTTATTCAAATTTTATTAACAAAAAATTATATAAAATTTATTACAAATAAATAAGATAATGAACACAAACCATATACATATGTACATAGCCAGAAATTGTGATTTTGCGCAAAAATTATGTGCCTCCACAACACTGTAAATACAAAATTACGACTCTTCCAAAAATTTTGTACCACCAAAGTACTACAAACAAAAAAATATGACTTTGTGTTTACAAATACCGTGTTCTTAGTAATCCTATACCACTACAACACCGTAAATACAAAAAGTTGACTTAAGTTTGAAAATTTCCATTGTGACGACCTTATAAATTTGTATTTAGAGTATTGCAACAACATTAAAAACAAGAGTTGGAGGATGGTCATTCGGCGTTTCAATTTTAATGTTATGAGTTCCTTAAAATTAAACAGATGTTATACTGATATAGATAGATAGATGTTATACATCGTGCTGATTGTCTTTTTCTGTCTGGGTGGGTATAATATTAAAGTTATAACAAAAACAATTTTTAGACTTCAATAAATCTTTGGCCTGGAAGACTATACTGTTGGAATATAAAGCCTGTTCCTTTGTTTTGTTTTCATGAGATTGTGGTAAGAGAAAATCCTTTCGATATTAACAGAGGATTGAGGTATGGACAAAATTCCGTAAGCTACTCTCGATTTACCAGGAAACATGTATTCGTCCAATGCGTTTTTAGTTATAGCAACGGAAGTCCAGAAACTGCATACATATGTATATTTTCTGTTGTTAATGGCCTTAGTTCTGCCATAGTATGACCTATATTGGTTGTTGATATATTAAAAATTTAGCTTTTCGCTGGGAAACACTTTAATTAAAAGTAGTATAATTACCAAATAAAACATTTTCAAAGGGATAGTTACTAAACCAAACTGTCAAAGTCCACTTTTGCTCTAAGAACTTGACAGAATGTAATATAAATTTTTATCAATTTTTTTTTTAAACTGAAACAGTTGTTTCAACATGATTTCTGTTTACATAGAGATCAACTTCTGTGCCACAGAAAATATCATTGAATCAAATATAGTTTTCATTTATATTTAATTGTGATTGGTTTGGTACACTTTTCAAAAATGTCTTTACTAATAAAGTTTCGTGCCAGTTGTCGAAAAAGAAATTAAATTTTTCGCAAAAATATATGCATACGCGCGTCTTCCGACTATATTTCTAAGTAGGCCGTGAGAGTGTCAAACGTGTTGCGGGAGTACTACGGGACTTTTTCATGTCAAATAGTATCAAAAAAAGTACGATCGCACCAACTTTCCCATCACTGTTTTATTGCAATCGGTTTAGTATTTTGGGAGCTATAAGCGTTTAAAGTTGCTACTGCTACATGCACACATATTACACACGCATTTATTAGCTTACAAGTAAAAAAAGAAACAAAGCATGAGTGTGTGTGTGTGTGTGTGTGTGTGTGTGTGTGTGTGTGTGTGTGTGTTTGTAGTATTTGACTTGACCTTGACCTTACAATTGTTTTTCTTTTATTTGTTGTTGTATCAAAGCCATAACACTTAAAGGAAGAGAGTTGAATAAATTGAATTAGGTGGGTTGAAGGGATTTTGTTTATGTTTTTTTTAATTTCATGTATTATTTAACAGCGTTGTCAACTTTGAAATTTTAAAACGCACCAAAACGGAGAAAAAACGCGCCATTTACAAAAAAACGCACCAAGCTTACACCCAGAAAAAAGATTGGTTGAAAAATGGTTAGGCCCATAAAATATCATTTGCACAACCTATATTTCAGTTCACGCTATCAATTTTCAATTAATCCAAAAACAATACATGTTCATTGCCATAAGGACATGATTGTAATAAACATATGATTTTGACAATTCTTAAATTGATTGATTCAACCGATCGTATGCTTTTTTCATGACTAATTAACTGATTGATTAACACATCCGAATGAAATATTATGAATTGGATTTTACTACCAACTTTTGGTATTGCCAACTAAAAAATTGTCGTTCCATATTAAGGTTAAAATAAACACTTTCTATCAGTTGCTGCAACTAACTTGGGATTGAGTTTACGGCCATAGTTTATAGCAAGCAAATTAAAAATTTACTTTTGTGACTTTCAAAGACATTATGATTTGTGAATTCTCAAATGGTTTTTGAAAGTCTGTACTTAAGATAAAAGATTTGTGGCTGTTCAAAATGTGTGGTTGAAGAAATGCATATAGATTTACCCATATTAAAAATATTACAATAAAAACAAACAACCTTTTACAATATACATATGTACATAGTTAAAAAAACTTAACCAAAAAAAAAAAAAAAATTAACAAATTCGTATATACTCAGACCACTTTCATAATTAAGGGCACATGTATGTATACTATATACATGTGCCCTTAATTATGAAAGAGGTCTGAGTAATACGCATTTTTGATTCGATATGGTAACATAAATTTATATTAATTGAAACTAGTACAACTCTAAATTAAACTGTTGCATAATAAAGAATATTTTTGGATTTGTTCAAATGTTATCTACTAAATATCTCGACCAAAGAAATATATGACCTATACAACTTTCACAATTAAGGGCAAATATATATGTTTGCAAGATGATACATTTTAGTACATTAATTTTATAGATTCGGTTTAAAACTTTTCAAAAGAGACCAAATATTAATTATTCCTATTTATTAGAGCTAATATTTTCATCATTATTGTTATCCTTGGGCCATAAAACAGATTTCATTTCAAATTGTGATGCTTTATAAGCATCATTACTATTAATATGGTAATTAACACTATCAGGAAGTTGGCAAGTTTCACAACAAGAATTTTCCGATTTTAACTCATTCTTGTGTTAAATTTGCGTTGGTGCCACCAAAAATTAAAAAACGCACCGAAATTTAAAAATAAGCGCACCACGCACCAACTAAGAAATTTTTCGCACAAAAAATTTCAAAAAGCACCCAAAATGGTGCGAAACGCACCAAGTTGACAACGCTGTTATTTAATTATGGTTGCATATGTATGCAAGTTTGTGTGTGGCTGTGTTTTAACGAAATTTTTTTATGACGTTTAGATACATTTTCTTTGAATCTTAAATTATTTACATTTTTATTCTAGAATACGGACGAGTGTGTCGTCCGTTTGGTATATCTAGTAACAACAGATCTAACAATTTGTGCATATGACAACCGTGTGAACTGACGATTTGGTCAGATGAATTTATTGTCATACAACCGTCTGGCAATAATTTGTAAGATTTCTGACAACCCTGTGAAAGGACAGGGATTATTGTGCTGGCAATTTTCTATTGCTAGTACATTGTCAGCACATTGCCAGATCTGACAATATTGTAAGATCTGACAATCGTCTGTACATAGCTTAATGAAATAACCGCTTAAGGCGGTTTCAGACTATAATACAAGTATTAATACTTTTGTGGAAAATGCAACTCTGACATGCTGAGTTGTTATTCACCCCAATTCTGCGTTTCGATTACGTTCCCGCATTCAGTTACGCACGGATCGAAAAGAGGTATTCTGCCAAAAAACTGAATCGAAAGAAAAAGAAGAAGAGAAGAGTATGTTTAAACCTGCTGCTTTCCTTTGAAACGTGTGAAATAGGAACAGTAAAACTAAGCAATTTTGCAAAATTTTTAGCAAAAAGTTAAATTTAGTGCAAAAAACAGTGATTTAACAATTAAAACAAATAATAATTAAATATTGTGAAAATTTTCATTAAATAAACTCTTGCAAATTTAAGTACAGAGATTTAAAAAAAAACGGGATAAGCAAAAGGTATTTGTGGCCAAACTTATCTAGTGTGAAGAATCCTGTCGCGTCGGAGGTGATATTTTAATTTTTTACACATAATTGTAACACAAAAATAAAGTTTATTTGTTTAAATTTAATTAAATCCGTAGACAAAATCGTTTTTCGTTGCCATTAAATAGGTATGGGTCAACTGTTCTACCTGTAATAAACTAAATAAAAATTGCACTTCAGTACAGAAAAAGAAAACAAACTGTTTAGTTCATTAATTAAACCTTCTTTCATTTAATACTTGCATTATTTTTTGAATTAATCACTTTTTAAAGCTAATAAAACAAAAATTTAAAACGTTCCGCCACTAAAATAACAACTTACAAAAACGTAGTTACGATCGAAATGCAGAATACATAGAATCGAAAGAGAAATAGAAGAACGGAACGCAGAATACCAAAGTTGCCAAACGGAGAAAGTTTCGATTCGAATCGAAACGCAGAATAGGGGTGATTGTTTTTTGAAATTTTTTAAACAGAAATTAGATTAGGGAAGCATTTTCGTCAAAAGTATTAATACTGGTATTATAGTCTGAAACCGCCTTTATAAAGTAGGAGGTGAGATGAGGCCCACACCAAATGATCTCAGTGGAAAAGCGGCTCGTGGAAATAAAATATCACATAAACTGTACATTTTGCTATTTAAACCAATTTTCGGTTGTTATGTTCCACACAATTGCATTTTGGCAACACGAAATAAAAAATAATTAATATTTACGAAAACAGCTTTTGTATACAGAAAAAAATAAGATTTTAAGCAACACTTTATGAATATTTCAATAATTGAGACATTTTTAGATTTTTACGGTAAATCAATAATTGTACACAGCAATCATTTCTCACATTCCGTTTCATTAGAATTTACGTTAAATAGCTGATGTTAATAACAATCTCTACCCAAGTAGATAGACTAGGGTGCTGATGAAGTGCGTTGCTGCACAGAAAAATATCGGTATTTCCCCCAGCTTGAAAGTCTAATTTAATTTTTCTTCTCTTGTTTAGAAACTCACATTAATTAATAAAATATTTCATTCAATAAAAAGAATTGAAATTACTGAACTTAAGCCTGACTAAAAATTATTTCTGATTAATATTTCAATAATTTTTAACTTTTTTTGCTCACTAGCATAAAATGTACTCAATTCAGATGGAAACTTTAACTGGAAAACATTTAATACGAGTATATGTGGGAGTATGTATCTGGATATTAAGTTCTTGATGGAAATGTTGGGGTGTGGGGGGGGGGGTATAAGGTTTGCTGCTTCATAAATATTTCGTTTGGTTGCTTTTAACAGTAGATACTTTTACAAATAAACTTAAACTATTTCTTCATAGTTGTTTTCATACAAAACTTTATTTTGTGTGTAAAATTACTTTTCACCACAACCTCTCTTTTTTGTAAGCAATACAATTTAAAGTGTTTTAAGTTTTATTTTCTTTTTTTGGTTAAAAGTTTGTAGATATTCAAACATCAATATTTATTTTTAAGCAAATTAAAATAAAAGTTATGTTTTTCTAGACAATGAATTAGTTGGTATATAAATAACTAAAACGCATTTGCGGTTGACCGCACAAATTTGTAATGGCTGTGAATGATCTGTATCTAACGCTCTTTAAATTTTTTTTTTTTTAATTTAACTTATTTATTTCGTTACTCTAAATTAAAACATAAAAATGTGGTGCAGTGTTCTTTTCTCTTTTAGAGACTTAGCTGTTTGCGTTGGTTTCTGTGACATTTGATTTAATGTTCGCAATTGTTTAGTGCAAAAATTCACGAGGAATATAATAATGGTTGTTTAAAGTTATTTTAAGAACTGTAACTTAAATATATATTTTAATAAGTATTATGGCAGATCATTGCGTTACAGACTAGCGTGATTACCTAACATCACGGCATAGTTTCACGTTGGTTGAGCTTCCGCCAGTGCTTCCATAAACCCTTTGAAAGAACTATGTGACTTGCAAGCAACATGTAGCTAGCTAGCTATCTTTGAACATAGTAATCTCTGATTATGAGCGAACACCTTGCTGAGGTACTCGAGTTATCTAAACTCTTACAGCTTAGACCGACAGTGGAACCAACAGCCAGAATAATGTCTGGCCAACTACGTCATATCAATCAATAGCATTGATCGAAGAGCAAGATCGACGACTAGTCTCCCCGCGATTTTGGTAGCAATTGCAGCTACTAAACAAGCTACTCCGAGATAGCACGCAGCGAATGTGGTCGCTCATACTCTCACCGTATTCCTCAAGAGAAGGCCTCACTAATCACCGGAGCCCAAGTTGGGGTTGGAACAGTGCATGCTCCAAACTCCATGCATCAACTACTTGCTAAGGTAGTTTAGGTTAGGTTAGGAAGGGTGGTGCTTTACCGCACCTCCACTCGGAGACCCAATTGGGTGCATTGTGATTTCCTTCCGTTGCCCAAAAATTAATATTTACCCTCTTATTTGCAAAAGTGACCCTATTATCCATCATTAAGCACCGAATTCCCATTATGAAACCTCTGATGTCCTCTACTTTACAATTCCCGATGTCGGTAATGCTTTCATGGAAACTTTCATCTTAGCCTATGATGTTGCAGCTTCGGGCAGTGACAGATAATATGTTCAATGGTTTCTGGTTCCTCTTCATTCCCGCAAATCCTGCAAAAATCTGGAGTGCCAGTCTCTCAAATGCTGGGGCATATGGGCCAATGACTCGGCCAGCATATAAATCGCAGCAAACAGTAACTTACCGCGGATGTATTGGTGTTTCGACAAAAGCTTATGGATTCTCCTTACTCTAAATATGCGAAAATTCTGCTTATTTACTTACCCATTTAACCAGAAATGGGCTTCATCGGAAAGGAAATTCAAAATCAATATCAATTTATGCTTCAGCCCATTCGCCGAATTGGCAGCGCATACGATGTTCGTTTGGCTTTACTTCGTGCACAAGTTGCATCTAGAAAGCTTTTAAGCCAAGATTCTTTCGCAAAATCTTCCATAAAGTGGCAGAACACAATCCCAGTTGCTGAGAATGGCGACGAATTGATTGATTAGGATCATCTTCAATGCTTTCCTGTACAGCGGCTGCAGCTACTTTAGTGCGCACTGTTCGGAGTCTAACGCGATGCACATTATCAGTAACAGTAAATGTGGTCCGAAAACGATCTATTGTTCTTCAAATAATCCCCTGCAGCTTTATTTTTGTTTTGTTTTATTGTTATTTTTGTTTTGTTGGGTCGTCACCCTTTCCATTGTGTCGCTCGTGAGGGCGGCATTGTCATTGTTTTGTTCGTGTTGTCCATTGCTGGTGCCATATACGGCCTTTGCTCACCCATGAGGGTGATTGTTAATTAATTGTTTTTTTTTTGTCTTTTTGTGTCATCATTGATGGCGATATTTCATTTTTGTTTTATTTTTGCCTTAAATTTTTTATTTCTTTCATTATTTTTATTTTTATGTTATCTTATTCCTTTTTGTTTTATTTTTATTTTGCTTTTACGGGTCACCAGTTCCCGGAACCGTTTGGGGTTTGCAACTGGTAGTAGTTTCGGCTACGAAGTCTGACCAGAGCCTATAATCTGGTACCACGGGGTCAGGAGCCCCAGAAACTTCGGTTTCCGCCTGACTTGTGTCTGCACTTCGGGGAGATTCGTGGTGGTTGTCGTTATGCCCAAATATACGCGGGTAGAGCAGTTCGCTCGGTGTGGAGTTGCATTGCTACCGGGTGCCTAGACCCATATCTAGGAAGGAGTTTTAGATAGGCTCCGCCCCTACCCTGGGGCAAGATCATGTCCAAATGCATGTTCTCGGACGGTACTCAAGCATAACTTGTCACACAACTTGTTGTGTGACTTGTTATGCATGGGGGAGCTGGTTGGCGCAGGAAAGCAACCCGGAGTTGAGAGCACTGTGGGATTAGGCCGTAATGGCAGGTACCCACATTAATCTGCAGCACTTCTGTTCTTCAAATAAATCCCTCTGAAGGACGATTATGTACGCCATAAAATGGAAGAAATGCACGATGAGTTTGAAGAATAGAACAATTATTTTGATTAAAAATTTCAACAATTTGTACGCGTTGCTCTGTTGTAACTGCATTCATAAAGAAATTTTAAAGCAAACTAAACAAAAGGCTATTAAATGGGTGCTCAAGTAAAGCAGTGGTGCCAACTCAAAGTTTTGCCACTCTAAAAAAACACGATTTAGATTCTCATCTGATTTAGACTAGGCAAAACGTTTGTCAGAAAGGATTCATGGACCTGAAAGTCTCCGAACGTAAATGCTCCGTTAAAATTACAAAACTAAACATTAAACATAATATTGTTGAAGAAAATTTAAGACTCTGTTGGACACCTCATACATACATACTGTTACGAAAATGGCCGTTGACAAGATTAAGCAGCATTACACAAAAAACAGGGTTAATGTAAGTGTTACGCGAAAATATTCTTACAGGGTCAATGTAACGAATAATCTAGAATAGTAGCAAACAACTAAATAAGCGTGCGTAACACGTAAACAAGCAAAAGCAACAACAACAAAAAGCGTCTGCTTACATATTTATACACATACATACATGCTAATTCAAATGAAAAAGTAAAAGATAAACAACCACCGCGTGTTGCTTAGTTAATGATGTACACACGTACGCATATACACATGCATGTACATAGTTACCACATGAACTTAATAAGGCAGCATATAAGATGATAATGATCGTCCAGACATTGCTTGAAACTTCTGGTGGTGTTTGTGTGAAATATAAAAAGAGGTGACGCATCCAATGAGTTCGTTAGTTGTGAGTCAGTTATTGTTGTGTTGTGAACGATTTGCAGTTGCGAACAAGTCAATCAGTTGCGAGTGAACAAGTTAGTTGATAATTAAGTTGTGAATTAATAATAGTCTGCGATACAGTGGTGAGTTGATAGTTAAGAGCAGTCTGTGCTTTACACGTTAGTTGGGGTAAAGGAGCAACTATAGGACAGTCTATAGTGACAGCAAAGTCTGTCGTGGAATTGAGATCAGTGTGGAGTCTATCCTGTCGACTGGAGTAAAGGGAACAGCGCAGCGAATAGACGTGTGTAAGGGTGTAAGTAAAGCAAGTGAGTCTTTATTGGTGTATCAACTGTGAGTGTCGGCAGAGTGAGTGCCGTGTTTGACAAGCAGCAGACAAAGAGGTATTGGTGTATCAACTGTCAATGACGGCAGAGTGAGTCTCGTAAGTGACGAGCAGCAGACAAAGAGGTGTCACGTGAATGCTTGTGCAGCCAGCTAAGAAACGTGCGTAAACTACAGCGAGGAAGGCATAGTGCTAACCAGTTGTGAATATTTGTGTGTAATTTATTAGTTTAAGTTGTATTAGTTTATATAAGCTCTTGACTAATTTAGTTTAAGTGTATTTGTAAATAAAACTTGTATCATTCTTAACATTAATTACTACACTCGGCTCTTGTATTCATTTGCAAATCTTCGGATCTATGGAAAAGCGTTTTTATAGGGAGAAAAACGCAACAATACTAACAGTAGCATTTAAGATATCTCTTTGTCATAATCTTCCTCGCAACAATTTCATGCAGCGTCATAAGTGCAAAGAAAACAAAAGCTAAGTTAAGCATAAGCACTTCAAAACAAAATAATGCAAATTCAAAAGACACAAATAGTAACTTAACTATTGTGGGTCATTTGGAACTAAGAAACTGCCTGTTTATAAAAACAAAAATAAAGCAATTAAAAATAAAATAAGTGATATTTGATAATGTAAATGCTTAGATCAAATAAAACATGTACCACATAATGTTTGCGGCACTTGGAATTTTTCTTACAACAACCAATAAAATTTAGCTATAGCTCACTATTTAACTAACTATGTATGTATGTCCATATTTCATCACCTAAAAGATACACATATGGACTTAGATATGTAGATTTCATGATTTTTTGTTTTTTTACGTAAGGCTTAAAAAAGAACAACGAAAAAAACCTTTTAAATTTTCAATACACCTTAAAAAGATATTTTTTCCTTTGGGCAAATGGAAGCGATAAATCTAAGCCTAACTTTTTTCTCTTTATTTTTCCCTAGCCATCATTATCGTATTAAGAGCAGGATTGTTTTTCTTTTATCTGTTTTTCCATATAGTTCTTCACAAGTATTAGGAATTTTTTGCAGATCAATAATAAAAGAGCTTTTTATTCAATTAACAACTTTTGATATAAATAGTATCTTGTGAGGATTTCAAGGATTCTTTAAATTTTTTTGTGGCAAATTTAAAATTATTTTTTTCTTCTTCTTTCACGCAGAATTCTTTACACCAGTTTTTTTTAAAGGGCTTAACATAAATAAAAAAAAGGTATGTAAATATAAAGGCATCACTTAAGCTGATGAAATCGTTGAGATATTTTTTTTAATGGCCTTAATTTATTCATTTGAAGAGAATTAAGGGAGAATAAATGTATTTTATAATTACTTTAACTTATTTGTAATATAAAAATATCGAGCCATAACCGCCAAAAAAAGCTTAAGCGACATAATTTTCGGACTTCGTTCTTGGACCAAAATTAATTATTGGCGAACGTAAAGATTCGATTTTTGTATAAAAAAAAGGAATTCTAAAAATGTGTCACTTGAGCTATTTTAGCGGTTATGAATCGATATATATCACTTTAGAAACAAAAATGCGAACTGCCAAAGTTCACCTGCAGTTAGTGTTCGCTGCCTTTGAAAATATAATCAAATTGTTGGCAATATTTTGACTAAACCACAGGATAACCTCATGTATGTCTGGCTACTTAAATTTGAAATTTTTACTTTATTTTTAGTGCAAATTTTGTTGTGACGTAGATGAATATAAAATGGCATCAAAACCACTCTTTACAATAATGCATTAGCTGCCAGCTTAACTCATGATTAAACCACCAGCCATGGAAGCAAACGCAGACATCGCAGAGAAACTCTACTCAAAAGTGGTTTGTATAAAAAGATGAATATACGACAGTCAGATAATTTTCTACAAATTTTAAAACAAATTTCGAACTTTCACTGCATCTTAATTTTGTCATTTGTCAGCTGTTTTTTCACCTCAAATGAATATTCAAAATTGCGAATACCTACTTAATCATTCACAAAATTTATCAATTGGTTTTCGTAATAACTATTTCAAGCTAAGTTGACAAATTTTTTCACTTTTCAACCAGTTGATGATTGCTGTTCATAACCCTACGTCTGCACTAGCAATAAACTTAGACATGACATGGACATGACGCCGGCAGAGCAACTGTGAAAAAATCATCAACTTTTTTGTTTAGGCATATCAAAGTGATTTGAATACTTACCAATTTTATTCTGTCTCTTTTCTTTCTATTGCAAATGGTTGCGGGCTGAGTATCTTATGGCGAACATTGTTGCTCAGACACATGTTCGTGCATCTATGTCAGAGCATGGACGGTCTCCATTAGCCACTTGCGATGTCCGACATAAAGACCATACCAAGTTCATGGCTAGTGGAGACCGCTAGCGAAAAATATGTACCTATACATAACATCCCATTGATGGTGACGTTGGCTGAAGTAGTTAGCACGTTGACTAATAAACCGAAGGTTCGAGTCCGATATCCGACAGTCATTAAATAACAACACCACGCATTTTTTTGATGTGCATTAGTGCCCCTTTGTAGCAGTTGTTGTAGAAAAGTTCAAGTGATGAAGGCATTGTCACTGCTCACTGAACTTTGGCGACTTCAGCAGATACCAATCCTAATGTAAAATCAGAGCGTCCTCCTTCGCTGTGTAGCAGAATTATCGACAAAGTAAAATAACCAATAAAAATGCTTGCTAAACACAGCTTCAAAAATTTAAGATGCCTTATTGACACCAGAGGCGCTGCAACTCTCCATTATAAAGTGCGAAGCGCAATTGCAAAAGAATAAAGCG
Source organism: Tachina grossa (assembly GCA_949987645.1). Lineage (NCBI taxonomy): Eukaryota > Metazoa > Arthropoda > Insecta > Diptera > Tachinidae > Tachina > Tachina grossa. The sequence continues at coordinate 42,679,171 of OX465278.1, read as the reverse complement.
TTGCTCTATCTCTTCTTCTCTATCACTATCCCTTTCCTAAAGAAGTTAACACCTATAAGGAGTAATAGGCATTCATTGCCCAAGTGTTACTTCTTTTACAACAACAAAAAAAAAAAAAGGCATTTGAATGTTGCATGTATCTAAACGAAATAGGGCGACAGTAAAAGCTGGAGCTATTCTGCGTCCCAGGACATAACAACGGCCATTCGTGATATGGATAAGATGGTTGACGTAACTTTAAAATACTTTAAGACCCAAATTCAGCAAGATCTATTTGGGACCGCCAAGACCATATGGTCTAATAAGGTTATATGCTCGATTATGAAGGCAGTATGGTGCCAATACGCTTAAAGTAGCTCTGCAGTGCTTGAAGTGACACCTCACGAGCAAATACTCATACTTGTTGCGGTAATTACAGGTCACCTTTCTAAAGTAGCGTATGCTAGGAACCCATCAAAAAATTTCACATTACCATTAGAACTGCTTGCCATATAATGACTTACTTTTCTGATTACCAAATTTCATTACTCGCTTACAAATCACATTACATCAAACTTAAAAAAATGCTGTACAAGTTGATAAATGAGGAAAATGATTATTTTAGATTTAATAGATTACATGAATATGTTGCCATATAAAAAAAGTAAGTACTTCTCAAGAATCGAATATTTTGTCTTACGCCTTGTTAAAACACCGAAAATGCTTAATTCCAAACCCGATTACCTTTTTTGAAATTTTTGCTGGGAAGTTATATATACGCCTTAACGATTTCTGTAGAAGTTGTCTCACTGAGAAGGAGGAAGAGAAGGAAGGGAATTTGGAACACCTCCTCTGTTAATGTACTGCTGCTTCAGGATGTAGTAGCCTTGCCAATCTGCGACATTAGATGGATAGACTTTTTTATCCGATCATCAGGTCGGTTCAGCAGAAAACCAAATGGAGCAACGTAGAAGAAATAATATATATGTTCACACCTCCGCTCTACGTAACACAACGGTACCAAATAGGACCTAAGGGAACTGGTATTTTTACCTTTAAACTAACAATCTGTACAATTTAAACAAACCTAAACTTCATCTGTTTTTCTGGTTCAAGTAACTTATTCGAAATATGTTTGAAATTTATAGTGTAAACTGCTGCTGCAATAGAATTAAGTTGAAAAAAAACCAAAGTTAAAATAGTACGAATATGAGTTGTTAACAGTTATTGGTTACTCTAACCAATACTTCTTGTTAATGTTACTGTAAACAAAAATTTTTGTTGCAATTTGGTTCAAGAAACAATTTTTTTATAAAACAAATTTATTTTAGATAATACTATATAAATCAAACTGACCTGTTAGTAAAAATTCCTTTCACCCTTTCTATAAGCTTTATGTTTGTGGAAAACTACCTAAGTTGTGACAATTCTTAATTCATCCAATCCGTATAGGCTGTTTATATTGGAATGAATTGGATAGAAATTGTATGGATGGATTAATTTGGTTCTAAAATAATTCCCAACAATGGGTTGGCAGAATTTCAACCATCAAAACTGGCTTATGCCCCTATCACGGTTTTCAACTTTTAAAAAAGTTTGGTTGGGATTGATAAATTTGCATTGCCATTCTCCACTAAATTAACAGTTGACTTTTCAGTTGTGTTTTGGTACTGTCATTTAAAACTCTGCATAAGTTTGGTTGAGAAAAACGTTGAGTATACATAACTGCTTTTTAGTAGTTGGGTCTGTGGTTGGGTTTTTCTAGTTACAGGTTGGTGCGATATAAAAAGCAAAAAAGTGGAAAAATCGCAATTAGAAATATTTGTTATGCTTAATAACAACATACAAAGATTTATTTAAATATGGTTTTAGGTGATCCAACAAATAACGAAACGTTTCTTTGTTCTGCCGGAATAACTAAAAAACTGCAAAAATTACTTTTTTTTAAATTCGTTCCCTATTTTGATTATTCCTTACCTTGCATTGGGTAGTTCAAGAGGGTTGGAATCATCAGGAATTTTTCTTCTGATACGTAGCACATCTACAATTGCGACTTTGTTTTCGTCGTTATAAAATAATTCTACACTAAAAACAATACTTTTTCTAAAACTTTGTTTTTTTTTTCTGTCAAACTTGATATTTTAAATTGGCAACGCGATGACAATTACAACTAATAACGGTTGTAGTCAACAGTACTAAAACGCAGTTTGGTCGTGTGTAAGTTTGGTCGACTCTTAGACGACCAAACTGAATTTAGTTGAAAACCATAATAGGGGCTATCACACGTTAATCTTAAATGAGATCAGTTTAAGTGATCGGAGCTCTGCAACCCCTGGTATCACGGACTATAAGGTCGGTGAAATTGATTTTAGTGGAACACCCTCACTGGTAATTTCGTGAGGGTAAAATCTTATAAGATATATGATGATCGTGCGGCCCTTACAGACGAGTTAGCAAAAACGGGGAACGCATACCAGCTGATGTCCATATCTCAGGAAGGATTATTCGTAGTTTTTTCAGACTACCGAATGAATGCAACGTTTTCCAAGCTGATATCTTGGGGACCCTCAGATCCACGAAGCTTTTGGCCAGAAATTAGGTTGAAGGCGAGGAGGTAGCCTTCTACGTAGACAGCAGAGTTTTCCAAACTTTGAAGGGACATAATGTCAAATTTAAACTAGTTAGTGACTGATTGTAGCCCTCTACTTGCTTATAGACAAATATAGTGTCAGACTATGTTGGGTTCCTGGCCAGAGTTGAGAAAGTTCAAATCGCCGATGAGCTACTAAGAGTAAGTTTGGCGTTAGATGAGGGAATGTGTTACAGGAATTCAGTAATTGGGGTGGCGAGCACGACCAACCGTTCATGTGTAGGTAGGGAGGATTGTAGAGTCTCGAGGACTATGTGTGCCAAAACCTGACTCAGGAAGATTCAAACTACTACTTGTATATAAATAGGCACGCGATGCGAGTCTTAAGGCAAGAGTCGTATTGACTGGTCACTGCTCAGTCAGAGCAAGGACCAGCGTTTGACAAACTGGCACTGGATCAAGAGGAAGAAACTGTTGAAAATACTGTCTGGCATTGCCTAAAGTTGCAACGTTATAGTCTTAGATGGCTGAGCAGACGTTTCACTGAGAGCAATAGTGATAACGAAAAAATTAAAAGGAGGTCATCAGAGGCTTCATCATAGGAATTCAGTGGGTTAGTGACAGATAATATGGATTCTTCTGGATACAATTAACAAGTTTTTAGATTAAATTTTATATAACTATTGCAACTTGGTTAGATTTAACTGTAATTACTTTGTTTTCAGTGCATGCATACAAAAGACATAAAACTTTCTCTTGTATGATAAATTACAATAAACTTGTACGTCAAAAATTTAAATTTTTTCTTTTAAAGAAAAGTAACACTCAGGCAATGAATTCCTACGATTATTACCAGATGTTGCCTTCTTTAGGAAAGGGAATGTGATAGAGAAGACAGTTGGTGAAGGAAGAGATATGTAGATGAAAGCTTCTTTTTCTTACAATTATGCTTTTTGCACGTTTTTAATAATGAAGTGTTGCAGTGCCTCTGTATTAAATTTTCAAAGCTTTGTTTAGTAGCCATTTTATTGGTTATTTCACTTCGCCGATAATTCTGCAACACTATACCGACGAACGATTTTGCATTAGGATTAACATCTGATTAGAATTAGCATCATTCAGTGACCAGTGACTATGGCTTCATCACCTGAACTTATCTGGAACAACTGATACAAAGGGACACTAATGCCCTTCAGAAAACTACACGGTGTTGCGATTTAAGGACTATCAGAGACCGAACTCGAACCAATGACCTTCAGTGTTGTAGTCAACGTGCTAACTACTCGTACCTCATCCTCAACGTAAAGAATTTCTTTCAAACAATCAAAGCACATAGTACCTGGTTTATCGGACTAATTTTAAACAAGTATGAAATGGATGGTAAAACGCTTGGTAAGTTTTAGCCTATTTATAAAATTCAAAATTGAATTCAACTAAAGGTATGTTAATAGTCTTTTAGGTGACCCTCACGTTAGCGATAGTGTGGCTAATAAAGTCAACTTAAACATTTTAGAATACCATTCATGCAAATTGAATTGATCTGGTTTAAAGTTAAATTCTATGGATACAATCATTTTATAGGAAGTGCTCTCAAATTAAAACAAGAATATTATTCAACAGCCTTGGTAGTAAAATATATTGCTCGTCTTTATTGTTATTTCTTGTAAATGCATGTAACATTAAAGGTGCAATAAAAAAAATAAAAAAATTCTAAGACCCTCTTGCATACATGAATTTAAAACTAAAACGTGTTTTCCATTAACAATCCATTCTTTATTTAACCAAACTAAACGTGAATAGTTATTAATGTATGCACTCATTTATATTAAAATATTTTAATAATCTTTCATAGGAAATTAGTTTCAAAGTTTGTTTTGGAAGTGTATGACAATAGCAATTACATACACAAATAAATTTTACATGCCCTATAAACTTGTTTAATTTAAATGAACTCATCATGGTTGTAAGCCTTGATCTTAATTAAAAAATAATATATAAGAGGTAAGTTTTAAAAGTAAGTAGGACTAGTAACTAATTTTCTCCAAAATTTTGTTAATAATATTACATTAAAAGAAATCCAAGACAGAAAACCTTAAGGTTTATTCTCATTATCTTTCTCATCATCGTCATAGCTGTGAAGTTTTGGAACTGATATGATCAATGCCTGATGTTTACACAGAGACGGAAGTATCTCCCCGATTCTGCAATTTCTCAAAAAAATTTATGCTGATGCTATCAAGCCTCGTTTAAAATAAAGTACAATAGTTGAATATATATATTCTTCAAAGAAACTTAACATTTGATTATTTTCTTTTTAGGGGTTTTGGTTATTTTTTTTTTGTTTCTATTTTTTTAACAAACACAACCCCGCGAAGCAATAAGCTCATCTGCCGAAAACGTCCATAATCTTTGGCGGGAATCGAACTCACTCAGCTACAGAGACATGTAATGTGCACCCTATAAGTTTTTATTCTGAGCCTGTGTAAACACAGCAGTAAGGCCGATAATATAGTATGCACAGCTGATAGCTGTGAAGATTTTTGCGCCAGCTGTGCGTATGCACGATAAAATACAGAACAACAAAAATAAATATATGTATATAAAAGTAAATAAAGAATTAAATAAAGTTTACCGTAATTTTGAAGGGAAGGAAGAGCGAGCACCGTATGAGAAAAAGAAACGGCTCCTCTTCCAGGAATGCGGTTTTGCAGGTGGTACTAGATCAGCGAAAAAAAAAAATAATAAGATTATTCTGGTGATAATTACCGAGGCGGACAGAAGAAAAGTAGTCCTATTAGTTTTTTTTTTTATAAATCAGTTTTATTATCAGACACTCTATTTAAAATTTTGATAAAGAAAATCAAATAAAACTATAAAAAATTAAAATATATATATATATAAATAATAAAAGTGTTTTGTTATTTGGAAAATAAAATAACCAAAAGGAAACAAAACAAGACCTTTAAACTAAACAATTTAAAAAAATAAAAAAAATTCAAAGTGCTTCAATACCAAATATCAAAAAAAGGAAAAACGTTAAAGAAGCTGAGAGTAGAAAGCCGCCAGTGAAATAGCAAGAGGTGCTGAATTGTCCTACTGCTGGAAGAGGGGTAACCACCATAAATAGTGGGCATTAAACGTCACCAAAAGGCATTATCCACCATCACTAAAATTTGAAGTCAGGTATCGTGCCAATTGACCAGGACGAAATACGACTGACTAACATAACAGACTGTAATATACACATATATAACGGGTGTTTTTTAGAGGTATAGAACTTCGAATTGAAATAAAACACAAGAAAATCATTTTAATGTCCATCAATTTGGCTTTATTGGAAGGATAATTTTATGCCATTAATGTTTAAATATGATTTCGGGCATGTGGCCGCCGCGCCTGGCTCGAATAAAGCCAATTCTACAGGTCCAATTTTCAACCACTTTTTCGAGCATATGGGGCCGTATGTTGGCAATAACGCCACGAATGTTGGCTTCCAAGTCCCCTAACGTTTCTGGTTTGTTGGCGTAGACGAGCGACTTCACATATCGCCAAAGAAAATAATCCAATGGTGTCAAATTACACGATCTTGGTGGCCAATTGACAGGTCCATTCCGCGAAATTATGCGCTCATCGAATGTTTCCTTCAATAAGTCGATTGTGACGTGCGCTGTGTGGCATGTAGCGCCGTCTTGTTGGAACCACAACTCATCCACATTCATGCCATCCAATTCGGGAACAAAATAGTCGGTTATCATGGCTCTATACCGGTCTCCATTAACGGTAACTGACTCTCCAGCATTATTTCGGAAGAAGTATGGCCCAATGACTCCACCAGCCCATAGACCACACCAAACAGTCAGTTTTTGTGGATGTAATGGCGTCTCAAGGGTCTCATGTGGATTCTCTTCACTCCAAATGCGGTAATTTTGCTTGTTGACGTAGCCATTCAACCAAAAATGAGCCTCATCACTGAACAAAATTTTGCGATGAAAATCAGCATCGAGATCAATCTCATTTTCGGCCCATACACCAAAATCACGACGCATTGCATGGTCTCGCGGCTTTAATTCTTGCACAAGCTGGATCTTGTAAGGTCGCAAGCCAAGATCTTTGCGCAAAATCTTCCATAAAGTTGATGGACAAAGCTCCAATTGCTGTGCACGGTGGCGAATCGATTCATTCGGGTCCTCTTCAACACTTTGCTCTACAGCGGCAATTGTTTCTTCGGTGCGCACTGTTCGACGTCTCTGCGGATGCGTATTATCACATAGAGTAAACGTAGTGCGAAAACGATCCATGGTTAACCGAATTAATTGCTCTGATGGACGATTATGTCGACCATAAAATGGACGGAGCTTGCGGTAAACTTCGCGAACTGAACCATTATTTTCGAAATAAATTTGCACGATTTGCAAGCGTTGTTCTTTTGTCAACCTGTTCATGATGAAATGGCAAACCAAACTAAATATTAATCACTTGACAGCTGACAAAATGGCCGCCAGTTAAAAAAGTGATGCCAACTTAAAGTTCTATACCTCAATAAAAAACACCATTTATAACAGTTTGCTTACCTTTTTCTTGTTGGAAATCCAATTTTTTATTTTTATTATAATTTTATTATTTATTTACACTTTTTTAGTGTTTTGTTTATTTTGGTGCACTTTTTGTTTCAACACGACTAGAATTTTTTAATCGCCCATCTTGACGTTTATTGTGAGTCAAATCGTGTCAAATGTACAAACCCAAATAAACTCACATCTGTTACGTTTTTTAATAAAAATCGTCAACACTCGTGTTCTAAAACCCCAAAAATAAATAATGCTAACATGTTGGCGCTTTTTATTGACGAGTCGTGTTCTACAAACAGGCTGTAGTTTTTTTTTGCGGTAAGTAAAAGGGGAAGGTAAAGTAAAGAGGTTTCGCATTTGGGGCATCTAACATTGTTTTAGCTGCCATGCCATGGTGAGCTTTCATAAGTTCAATAGGGGTGGGTAAACATCCTGGCAGACCATCGGCCAGAGGATTTTATAATGTGTGTGCGCAGGGAGTAAGGCAGACTTGCTTCGGGTCCTTTTTTTTTTTTTTTTTTTGTTATAAACTTTATCTCTTATGACACCATAGAGCAGCTGGCATGATATTTCTTTTTTGTAGCTGTAAGTACTAGAGAGGTTGGCAAGATCCCTCCCCAACGGCGAGCTTCAGCCGGAGCAACCCGCCAGCATGACAGCACAGCCAATAATCTGCTAACTTCTTTTTTTGATTTAAAAATCAAAAGCAGCTATTACAGACATGCAAATCATATAAACAGAATAACAATTAAATTTTAGTTTGAAATTTGGAAACTTTAAGATCGTCCCTCGTTTGTTTTGCTTCAGTAAACCACATGCATCCTAAATTATTTTTATCTATAATATTTAATATTTTGTAGTATTTAATAATGCAGAACTAGAACTAAGTTATAATATGTTTTTTATCGATGTTCATCATCATCAAACAATATTTAAAACCAAAATTTATTTTTAACGTCACCCTACAAAAATACCAAGCGACTTATTATTTTATCATTTGTAGATTTTTACAATATTCCCAAGACAATCTGCTAAATGTTATTAGAGGTTTCTGGAGTTGGTTGAAGAATATATGTTGCGAATTAGAAATTAAAATCCCTAAAAAGGCAGTTCCAGTATTAGAGAATGGTGATAATTGGCTTTCGGCGATTGTGCAATGAATTTTTTTTTCTGATTTGTTATCTTAAGTCATGGCGAGTAATATATCTCATATTCGCCATTAAGTCACTATACTCCACTAAGACGGTTTATTCCTTTTCTTTAGTGCAAATTATACGATTTTTATTGTGTTATATTTTCCGAAACAAGAGACCAAATCAAAACTATAAGTATATCGCTGTTTTGAAACTTTACATCTGGGTCTTATTTAAAGAATGATTGAAGAGCGCAAGATTACTATTTACTATTTCCTTCTTAAGTGCCCAGCAGACGATCAAATAAAACCATCAATCGCTGGATATGTATTAGTATTGTTTAATTAACGCACTTTCGGCCACGTTCAAATAAAATCGTCAATCAGCATTTTAATTTTATTTTCGTCGGATGAACGAAAATCTCTATGAAATCTTGGAATAAAAAAGTTCAAAGCAAATATGAAGGAGAGTTAAATAATAATTTTTCTATCTCTCACGCTAATTTTTCTTCTATTATTATTTGAGGCTATCAGCGCAGAAGTGGTGTAACCTACATTTGTTTTCCAGTGCTGTGCTAATGATGAATACGCTTTTAAGATTACCAACTATAAAAGTAGAGTAAGCCACCTTTTGGCATTCTAAAGAAAATGGAATGGGAACCCCGTTTTTGCACAGATCACTACGTAGTAAAGTAATAAAGCAATTAAATAATTTAATAGAGCAATGATTTAATTAAGTCGATCACGCCTTTAATTTCTATTCCGCTTTATCCCGCTTTTTAGAGTTTTGAAAATTCAATCTCTAGTTCATTTTTTATTAAAATGTAACTGGCAAAAATTCATTCCAATTTTTTTAGTGTAGTTATTGCTTAACTAGACAAACAGCTGTGTGCTTCGCTACACCCCATAAGCGATTTGAGATGAAAAGAATTTATTTTATTAGAAGTGCCACGCTTGCAGTTCAACCTTCACTATTTTGTAAAATACAATTTTCATTAATAACATAAATAGTCGCGAACGGATCCAAAATTCTCACTGCATTCGCTTTCAAGATATTTTTTATGTAATATGGTTACTCAACCACGATTATTTTCTATCATCGGCAGAATCAGCGGAATTTCAAGTTTGTGTTTGTAGTAGATACCAAGATATTAAAAAACTAATATTCAATTTACTTGGGACGTGACACCTTTTTCATAATACTACTTACGAAAAAATTTGAAAATTGTGTCTCTTTTTTGGCTTCCAATATATCTTGAAGTAATAGCCTGTTGTTCCTTCTGTACCATCAGTAATACTCTGTAAGCAAATCAGTAAGATCGGCACACGCTGGTATTATTTTTGAGGACAAACAAAAACTTGCACTATATGCGAGGTACCACGCCACGCCTCTAGAGACAATGCACAATATCAGCATTCGTTTTCACCTTTGGGCAAAAAATTCTTGTTGTTTTCATTTGTTAACAGTCTTGTGAAAGCACAACCAAACAAAAAAATCAAAAAATTTTAAATTAATTTCTTCTAAATTCGGACGTTAAAACAATACTACAATTCATTTGTATTTTCTAAATTTTAGCTTAAACAGATGTAGCATGTAGTTTAACATCCGAACTCACAAGAAAACATATGAAAATGATGTGGAAGCCAGAACATAGACGAATATATTTTTTCTTTGTGGCAAGTTTCACACCCAACTTTTTTTTATAAGACAATGCACATTATAAAACTCGTTACTCACATAAAATTTAATGTTTGTTCATATAACACATCCCGCTTTCTAAAAGATATTTATTTTGAAATCCCGCTTTTTGGCGGTATTTTCCAGAAAATCCCGCTTTTTGATCGATCATGTCCCGCTTTTTGCAAAAACCATCTGGTCACGTTAGTTATACAACTTCTGTGCTGATAGCCTCATTTAAAATAATAATTTTTTCTAATATTTCAAATAATTATAAAAAAACAGAAATATTTTGCTAAAAAAAAATATCGAAATATAAACCAGCAATTTTTAATATAAAACAAGAGAACTTAAGCTTAATAAAATTATAGAATAAGAGGGTCTAATTTTGTAAAACGCAACGCCAAGCGTTAACAAATTTTATATGGAAGAAATTTAAATTACAAAAAAAAAAAAATACATAAAAAATTTATCAACGCTTGGCGTTGCGTTTTATAAAATAAGGCCCTATATTTAAAATAATAATAAAACTGCTTGTAGTCTTTTGGTTTGTTAGATTCTTTTTACAAATAACCCTGGAAAATGTTTACGAAATGCAAAAAAAAAATTTGTTTTCATACATACGCACACTTGTTAAAGTCCTCACACAAAAAAAAAAAAAAACACAAGCAAGTGACATTTTGTCGTCAAGCAGATTTGGAGACGATCAACTTATCAGCTGTCAAATAAAAATATCAAAATGTTTTGATTCTCATCAATCAGTGCCGGCAATGTGAACGTATAGCCGAAAAAAAACGACTGCACGCAAACAACTATGTGATTGATGGTTTTATTTGATCGTCTCGTAGATACTTAAAAAAATTCAACGCACAAACATATCGTGTAATAACCGCTAAAAAAAATTACAAGCGAAGTAATTTTCGAACTGATTTTCTGGGCGAAAATCGATTTTGCTTGATCGTAAATAGGCGATTTTTGTCAAAAAATCAAAGTTTCAAATAAATGTCGGTTAAGCTTTTTTTTGGCGGTTATGGCTCAATATGACGATCATAGGCTTAATAATTGCCTAAATGTTACTTTCCTCTTCAAAAAAAAAAAAAAAAAAAAAAAAAAAAAAAAAAAAAAAAATTGTGGTGAATCTAGACCACCTTAATAATTTCTTCGACAAAATATTTTTCTTGAGCACTTGAAAACTATCAGCCTCTTTCCATCAAGAAAAAACACATTAAAAAGAGGATATAACTGGTTTGGCACAGGGTTGCCAAATTGTCCGACCTATTTCGCCTGTGACTATGTGATAATGGTTTTATTTGATCGTCTCGTAGATACTTAGAAAATTGCAACGCACAAATATATCGTTCCGCAAACGCCAAAAAAATCACAAGCGAAGTAGTTTTCGAACTGGGTTTCTGGGCGAACATCGATTTTTTGATAGTAAATAGGCGATTTTCGTCAAAAAATTTAAGTTTATTGGCGGTTATGGCTTAATATGACGAGTATAGGCTTACTAATTGCCTAAATGTTACTTTCCTTTTCACAAAAAGAAAAAGAAAATGTGTATTTGGATGACCTTAAAAATTTCTTCGAATATATATTTTTGCTGATCACTTGAATCCTATCAGCCTCTTTCCCTTTGGCAACAAAAAGCTCGTTAAAAATAGGATAAGCTGATTTGTCACAGGGTTGCCAGATTTTTTCCAACCTATTTCGCCAAAAGTTGCGAAATAAATTTTATGTAATTTTTCTTAATATATATTTGAAAATAAATTTGGTTTTTTTTTGTAAACATCTATACGCTAGGAGGTGAAATTCTTTTTCACAATACAATCACAAATTTTGCTGAGATTCACACCGCGTTGTCAAATCGGTGTGAGCTACATATGTATGAGTGTATTAGTGTTTGAAAGAAGCAATACAAACTTATTTAAAATATTGTAAATACATAGAACTTGCTGGTTTTTGTTTGTTCTATTTAACTTGATAATTACTTTATTAGGGTTCCGTACACCAAAGGTGAAAATGAACCGTAAGAGCTACAGACTTGAAATTTGGACACAGTGTGTAGACATTTGGCCACTACTACAACAATTACATGAGAGTTAAAAATTAAAGGGTGTTCCAAAACGAGCAACGAAAAATGTTAAGATCCCATGCACATTATACAGACTACAACAATTGACACTAAATTTAAAAAATTTAAATCAATGGGTCTTCCATCAGTTAATGCAATTTTGACTTTGTAATTTTGACAACTTGTTGTATCTTGGAAACCGTAAGAGCAAAACTCTTGAAATTTTCAAAAACGGTAAAATTAAAAAATCAAAAATATATAAAACCACCAAATCAAAAAAAATCGCCAAAAACAAAAAAAATCGCCAAAACGAAAAAAGCACCATATTAAAAAAATTTCTGGGACTAAAATAAATCGCGAAAAACCTGAAAATCGCCAAAATGAAAAAAAGCCTTAAACAAAAAAATCGCCAAAATGAAAAAATCGCCAAAATGAAAAAATCGCCCAAATAAAAAAAACCCAAAAAAACAGACAAAAATCGCCAAAATGAAAAAGCCCCAAAAACAGAAAAAAATCGCCAAAATGAAACAAATCGCCAAAATGAAAAAAATTGCGAAAATTTAAAAAACCCAAAAAGAAAAAAAAACGCCAAAACGAGAAAAAGCGACAAAACTGAAAAAATCGTTTAAACTGAAAAAACTTAAAAAAAAAGGAAGAAAAATATACAAAACCGAATGTGCGCGAGTCAAAGTCGCACTTTACTGAATTTATTTTAATTGCAATGCGTATACAACAACAAGAACAGCTACAACTAAACGATGAACAACAGGAATTAAAAATTAAAAAGTAGAAGTAGATGAGCACTGCAGTACCACTAAAGTTTCAGTAAAAATAATATAAAAAAAATTAACAAGTGGCTAAATTTTTTTCATAAAAAGGTTTCAAAATTTGAATGAAAAAACTTTACCACTTGCTACAATTTTATTATGATTACGGCCCTACGATTTTACTGGTAATGCAAATTAAATTTTATTAGCAGTAAAAATTTACTGAATTTTTTTAGTAATCAGTAAATTTACTGCTTACAGCAATTTTTAATGCAGTACATATATACTGCAGTGTGCCCATTTACTAACCAAAGAAGTTTAATAAAACAAACAAAAACCAACAAATTCCTATGTGTTTACAATATTGAAAATTTTTATACTTTTAATTAATTAATTAAAAAAAATATACTAAAAGCATAAGTACTTCCAACTTAAAAAAAATGTTTCATTACTAGATGTTTACACATCTCCTCTGTGATCGCACTCACATTGCTTTTTTTTAATATAAATTTTTATAAAATAATGGTATAAAAATTTAGCTGAAAATCTCTAAAAGTAAAATCGCCAAAAATTATTTCTTGCAAATAAAATAAAATTGTTTTAATTTCTTGCGGACGAGTTTTGGAAGAATTTACTTTTGAAACTACTCCTTCAAAAAACTAATTTTACTGAAGTACAAAAATTGTTAAAAAATAGCAATAAGAATCGCCGATGCCGCCAAATCAAAAAATTAGACAACAAACACGTGGACAATTGCCACGTTTGGCGGGGAATCGCCGATGCCGCCAAATCAAAAAATTAGACAACAAACACGTGGACAATTGCCACGTTTGGCGGGGAATCGCCATATCTGAAAACCCTGTTCTTCCATAAAATTCTTATATAATTCTCGGAGTACAGCAAAACTTCACCTGTTTTAAGGATTAATTTCGTGTTTTTTTTATTTTTTAAATCGATCCATTAACACTTTTGTGAAACATTTTAACAACCTAACACTTTTCCGTAAGGGCCTTTCTTGTCCCTTTTATAGCAACGAATTAAAGTACCCTAAAAAGGGAATAAAGTGGCATAAAATTTTGTCAAATTTGTAAGCCTTTAAAACGCTTTTCTGTGGAGTAGAAAATTTGCAAATGAATAAAAGACACCTTATTTACTTATTCTACTTATCTAATAACATGGAGAGCTTAAATACACAAATACGATTTAAATTACTTAAATCGATTTACGATTTAAATTACTTAAATTAATTAAGTCTACTCTGCTGTTGTATATACACGTGCAACAAATCTAGCTGCGCTGGGCGTAAAGAAATGCCCCTTTCAGTACTGCTCGTTTGTACAACAATATTGATTCACTGACTTTACTTTTACACGCTTATTTATGTACAACTATCAACTACTTCCACTTGAAATTTACTCTTTCCTTCACAATAATGAATTCAACTCTTTAAACGACAACTTTTTGCAATAAACCACTGACTTATTAGACTTAGACTGACTTTTTGATAGACTGACTGCCAGCAGATGCGTTGCCTTTTTTATACTTCACACAAGGCTTCCAGAATGTGACAGCAACATCTAGACAATCTCAGCAGCATTTCCAATGCTTGTTTTTGAAAACACTACCTCGTATATGTATTAGTCTACTGCACAAGACATCTTATAAGAACTTTCGAGACATGAGGGATTTTTCAAATTCTTTACTATAGCGAAATCTTATAAAACGTTAAAAACAATGATAAAAAGAAATTTGTTTGAGTATTGTAGGTATAAGAGTAAAGAAGAAAACACTTCGTGACGGAGGAATTTGTGATAATTGCTTTTTTCTACGCATGAGCGCGTGTACAAACGTCATGCATGTGTGTGTGTATGATCTTTTATTTTTCTGCGCACATGCAAAGGAACACAAATGCATTAACATTAGTTGTATGCGGTTAACTACATAATAGCTTACCATCTGCATATTACACACACACTCTAACGTACAATATGAGAAATAACAAGCATACACTAATCAGCAGTACTTCTTTTGAGTGTTTGTTACAAACAAGCTGTCTTGCGACATCGCTTCCCTGCAGAAAGTGCGAATAGTGAAAATGTACTGAGTCGCTTTTGACTTTGTCACCAGTACTACTGCACAATTATTCCCCATACAATACTTTATGCTATAGACATTTAGCATGTGCTTGTCATTGAAAATCTACTAGTAACACTAAAACAATTGACTAGGTAGTGAATTCATAGTTCTTATGGGAACATGGAGACATACCAACCAGACATTTACTGGTACATTTCTATACCTTACGTACATAAAAATTTATGTATATTGACAAGTTGTTGCAAAATCCACCAGAAATACACCACATCTGTTTTCCCTATTTCTTTTATACTGACGAATAGAAGAGAAATTGTAGACAATGTAACTACTACAAGAATTTTAGTGTTGACATAGAGACACTTGGCCCCAGTCTGACTGCAGGGTTGTTACAACTGATATACACATACACCAATACATCCATCGTGCTTCGCTTATAGTACGACAGCATTTATTATTGGTTTAGTATAATACATGCGACGTGAATACATTTAAAAATCATGAAGTTTTTACATTTCAAGACTGTTTACGCAGCTCTCTAATATGTATCTCCTTAACAAGCGGAAGCTATTTCATTATTGTTGTTGCTATAGTTTTTATGTCTGCTTGTATAAGCGTCGGCATGTATGTTTAGTTCTTCAGCTTAACGATTCTGGATAATTCTTGTTATAAAAACACTTACGTTATCTTCATACCAATATTCTTGCGTAACAATAATCTTTAAATGCATTAAAACTTGAACTTCAACTTATTCTCTTTTAACTGACTACAGATCAGTTTATATAATTTTTAGCAGGGTTACTTCATAGTCGGCAAAGCCAAATTGCCGGCCAACACATGTTACTTATTTGTTTTATGTTATTAAATATTAAAATGCTTTTGTGATTACAATAAAAAAAATTTAATTTATCTAGGTATATCTAAAAATATCAAATACACACAGAATTATATAGTAACAAATCTATAAATAATTGTAAGCATGATTTATTTGTTTTAGTCTAAAAAAAACTATAGACATTTAAATAGTTCATGTTTATTTTATTTAAATTTTTCTTTTTTTACGACACCATCCATATAAGCAAAAAATATTTTCCATTAGATACAAAAGTTAAAAAACTCATATAAATTTACTAAATTTAAAAGCAAACATCTAAACAAATCACAAAAGAATAAACCAACATTAATTTGATCATAAAAAAAAGTATATTTATTGTACAAAAGTTTTATGTACAAAAGTTATTGAAAGTTAATTGGTAAGTAATAATATTTGACCATAAATAAATAAATATACTAGAAAAATTAAAATAAATAAATTTGAATGATAAAAAGAACAGTAACAATATACATACATACATACATATATATGTATATATATTGTAACTTCAATGATGATGGCTCAAAATATCTACTAGAAATATTTAAATAAGTTGTCTAGAAAATTCCAACAATTAAAAAAGACTTTAAAGCAAATTTATCAAAGACAGATGTGCGTAGAACCTGCCTAAATTGTCTATTGAGTCTAAAAATTAATTTCTATTGTTTAAATGATGAAAAACTAATATTTATCAAAAATTTAGATAAAATGAATTTTAACGGCAATTTAATAATTCCATTCCAAGCGCCCTTCTCATTTTTTTTTTTTTTTTTTTTGACCATCTAGAAGTTTATAAAGAAAAGTTCAAGTCTGCAGCAGCTTCAATGGGTTACACAGTTAGTTCGTAGATTTTAGCTTTTTTGCCCAACATGAGGCGGAGCATTCTCATCATGGAAGATTATGGACTACAAGTATTGACCGTTCGCATATTCCGGCTATTTTTTTTAAATTATTTTTTCAAACGTTTTATGTTAATTATAACTATACCGTTAAAGCTATTACAGCTGTTAAAATGTGACAGTATTCCAATTCATAATATTAGCTTATTATTTAAGAAAAGATCTGGTCCGCATATCGGAAGTGTGAAATCTGTATTACCAAATTTTATTTAAGATCAGTGTGATCGTTATAGTAAAAGGCAGAGCAGAGACAAGAGAAGCTCACCTAATACCTTGCCAACTAAAATATTCGTCTAGCAGGTTGGTTGGGGAGAGAGAGCACAACTCACGCTTATCAACCTGTTTCGGTAATACATGATTTTTTTCGTGATGTTCCACTAGGTAGATCTCGAGTAGTGATGCACGAATATTCGTATTCGTATTCGAATTGCCAAATATTCTGTATTCAGGCGAATACGAATATTTTTCCAAAAAAAAAAAAAAAATTAAATAAATATATGCATAAATCCGTAATGAAATTTAAATAAATGGCTAAAAATATTGGTTTGTACGAATCCACTAAATTTTTTATAGAAATTTGTGATTTGTATCAATTTTAAATATTATTTAAGGACGATTATTAAAATTTTGGATAGTTTTTATTAACTTTAAAGTACGCCAACAGGAGTATGAAATTCTATTTCATAACAATTTTTTAGTATTTCATATTGCAGGCGCAAATAGAACCCCAATGAAATGTCTATAAGTCCCACATATAATATTCCTATTCGTATTCACGAATATCGTTTCAAATATTCGTATTCGCGAATATCAAAAATTGACATTCGTTACATCACTACTCTCCAGGTATGAGCTTCTGAATGCATATAGGACGTGCAGAAAAAAGTAAATATCCTATTTTGTATGTATGTATGTAATTAAAAAATTTGCTCTTTAGTTCAGATTTTTATCTATTATTAGATAAATACTTTTGTTTTTATATTTTTTATAAACTAAATACAATTGAAAACTATATTTACACTACAGCGTATATTTATTAAATACTTTTTGTTCGAGCAGTAATTAATTAAATCAGGAGTCACTACCATGACCTCCGCATGTTAAGAACACTACCCACTGACCTACTGAAGCACACATTTATTATCGTACACAATTCAATTAGAAAATAAAAAACCAAAACCCGAAGTAAAAATTTATTTATATCCAGGTAAGCGAGAGCGGATGCACTATAAAAAACTTTGAGAATTTGAGTATAGACAGCCGATTCGGTTACAATATTACATCCTCGTAAGGCAGAGGGATGAAGTGTGTGCTTTCCCGCACTTCCGAAGCGCTTCTTTTTGTCTTAGGGCTTGCTTTTACCAAATTTATTTTTGCTGGATTCTGAACAGAAAAGTTAGGAATTTCTCCAAACAATAATTTCACAGAGTATGTCTGCCGTATTCTTCCTCCAAGCACAGACGAAAAGGTAAAAGAACCTTACTTCTTCCCTACAGAGAATAGTTTAATCTAAAATAGTCAGAGAGAAAAGAAGTAACCAGCAGTATGCGCACTTCTACCGATATTCGGTAGATTCTACCGAATATATTTGTCAATTTAAGAATCTATGTACCAATTCTACCGAACAAGGCCCGAAATCTATCGAATATTTTTATTTAGTAATTTAAGTCGATATATGTGTAAATTGCCTATTTTGCCACATGGCAGTGCGCCCGCAGAGCGGTCATTTTCTGTCATGAAAATCATTAAAAAAGAACAAAGAAATCGGTTAAAAACTGCAACTATGTATAAGTAACCTAATATTTGCTAAAGAATTGTGCCTTGGGGATGAAATATTTATTCCTACCAATGATTTAATAATTTTTGCAAAAAAGTTAAAATTCCTAAATGGATCTTACATATAATCTTTGTAGTTACAAATGTTTGTCAAATAAAAGTTATTTTAGTAGCTTTATAAAACTCATGTACATACAAAAACTGAATTCCTGTTATTTATAAATATTATTTTATATATGCATAGCATATCTATATTATAAAGGGTAAGGGTAAATAACTGGGGATGACACTTTATTTATTGGAAATGCTTCATTAGGTGCGTTTGAGTACTTTTCCAGTAAAATCCAGTAACTGAGTAAATAGTGAGTAATTTAAAGAAATTACTCTCAATAAAAACAGTTTGCACCTAAAAGTACGCGAACGGAAAAATTGTAAAATCCAGCAAAATATATACAACAGCTGATTACCAATTTTGGCGCTAAAAAAATTATACATATAAAATACACGATAGAACATTTTCTTTAATAATAAAAGTAATAGATATGGACATATCGCTCATTTACTTCAATAGTGGCACAACTCAAAAAAGCCAGTTTTGCAGAAAACGCGTTTTAAGTTTTCAATTTGCATACAACTCAATGGAGAAATAAAAAAAAAAATTCTTCTCTCAGAAGGTAATGGTACAAGCTATTTATAAGAAATTTTTGCACAAGATAAAATACGAAATGCCGCACCGCATCTTTCTGCATTATTAACTCAAAAAACTCATTTTTTGAGTTATGCCACTATTGAAGTAAATGAGCGATATGTTTTTATTTAAACTTATTTGGCTGGTCCACGATGTCGACAAGAAACTTTCTATAGCTTACTTACATATATTGAAAACAAAAATAAACTTTCTTATTTTGATTTTGTTTTAAATATAAGTAAGCGATAGAAAGTTTCTTGTCAACATCGCGGGTCAGGCCGTTAAAGTTTCTAAGCTTTTTACCCTGAACGTGAGAAGTTATTAGTATGATATATTCAAGGCAACGAAAAACTGGGAAAGAATTTTAAAAAAAGTACACAAAGTAATTTTTTTTTTAATGTTTCATACGGCGAACCAGGAACCGTCCACCCGACGATATGTATAAAAAAAAATGTCAATATAATAATCTATTAACTTTATTCACGTTTAAAAACAATCAGTTATGTTCTGAATTCCATGCGAAATTAAATCGTTCGAAAATGCAATAGCATTGTTATTATCCCTCCAGAAAGTGCGAATAGTGAAAATGTACTGAGTCGCTTTTGACTTTGTCACCAGTACTACTCTACAATTATTCCCCATACAATACTTTATGCTATAGACATTTAGCATGTGCTTGTCATTGAAAATCTACTAGTAACACTAAAACAATTGACTAGGTAGTGAATTCATAGTTCTTATGGGAACATGGAGACATACCAACCAGACATTTACTGGTACATTTTTATACCTTACGTACATACAAATTTATATATATTGACAAGTTGTTGCAAAATCCACCAGAAATACACCACATCTGTTTTCTCTATTTCTTTTGTACTGACGAATAGAAGAGAAATTGTAGATAATGTACCTACTACTAGAATTTTAGTGTTGACATAGAGACACTTTGCCACGGATATAAATACATACATACATACATATGTGAAGACATACATATTTCCAACAATTCTGTGGAAATTCCGCACGTTTTAATTTCACGTGGAATACATAACACACCCGAATATTTTTCTAGCATCAAACTTAAATAAATGTTATAATGCTTATAACTTAATACATTTGTTTTTTTTTTCTTATTTTAAAAATTTTCATCAAAAACTAAAAATTTTTGTTTCCCTTTGCTTTTGTTTGTTTATATTTAAAAACATATGGTTTCGTTTTACAGGATTTTACTGGCAAAAATTTGTCCAGTAAAAACTTGCATTTACTCAGTAAATAAACTGTCATTTTGCTCTCTCGAACGCAATCCAGTAAAAAATAGTAAAAATTTGTACAAATTTTTGAGTTCTCGAACGCACTTATTGTTTATGGCAGTTTAATTTCCAATCACATGTGAAGTTTTAAATGCGCTTTTGGAACCTGTTTAGTTTCATACTCCTTGCACTTACCCTTTATATATAAGTACATATACTAAATATTTTGTTATTTTTATGTTTCTTTGAATTGTTATTTTTTATGTTTCTCTGAATAAAAAAAAATTCTACCGAATTTCATTCACATCTATCGATTTTTTTTTGTCGATTCTACCGAATTTAAAAAAAATTAAGTGTGCCCACTGGTAACCAGTAGAAAAATAAGAAGATTTGTTGGAAGACGACACACCCCATAGGCAAAATTAAAATAAAATAAAGTGCTTAGAATATTTAAGTAATATACATTTTTGTAAAGCTAACAAAGTACCTTAAATAAATTCGTAAATAGAACTTATCATCTCGTCTTTTTGTTAACAGTAGAGGGCGCTAAATTCAGAAAACGTTTGAGGTAAAACTGTTCAACGGAAAAACGGTTTTTACTGTGTTACAAAAAAAAAAAATTTTAAATTTCATTTTTTATTGGGCGCATTCATAAGACGTAGCTGTTGAGCTCAACAGTTGTGAAACCGTTGGCAACTGTTTGCCCCAACAGTTACGTCTTAGAAACGGTTTGATGGATATATTTTAATCTTATATCTTTATTTTGTTACTTCATCGCATTTGTAATGTAAAATTTAACAAATATTTACTCCTGCCACCTAACAAATCAAATAAAAGATAAAGCTCTATTCGATCAGATGTTCAGGCTGAGCACAACATCTTGACTATAGGTAGCGAGAAAATTTTATGATGGAAAATTACTCAACTGTTGAGTGGAGCGGAACTACTCAACTATGCGTTTATAAGACAAACACTCAACGGTTGCACAACAGCTACGTCTTATGAATGCACCCATTGTATTGCTTTGAAACTTAACAGTTTTGTTAGGTACAAAAAAAAAACAAAAATAATTTTTTGTAAATATTTTATATAGAAAAGTTGTTTGTGCCATCGAAAAGTTTTGCGATTTTTTATTTGGAATTCCCAAAATGCAAAAGTTTGATAGAGTGAAAAAAAATTTTTTTTTTAAGAATAGGTAATTTTTTATTTGTGATTTTAGTACATTTTAAAGGGCTTAAATAGAATATGTAAACAAGTTTTAGATTTTTCACCCGGAAATGTAAAAATGATATGAATTTTTTAAGACATATTTCCTAAGTTTCAGAAAAAGTTGCAAAGACCTAAGTTTATGGTACTGCCAAAATTTGTAAAAAATAAGTTTATACAATTTTTTTTATTACTATAAAAAATTAATCAAATTTTGATGTAGTGTATAATTTTTATTAAATAGTGACAAAAAATTACCAAAAATTGAAAGAATATTTTTTTTTTTGGCGGAAACCCTAAAGTTTTGCAAGCTTTGAAAAAATTAAAAAAATATATAAATAAAAAGTAGGAGATTTTTTATTTTTCATTTATATACTTTGTTAACAAATTTAACCACTAGTAAAAAAAAATTAAGATTTTTAACCGGAAATTCGAGATTTTATATTTTTTTAAAACATCTATATTTTTTAGTTTTACAAAGACCAAAAATATGATTTTATAATTTTTTTCAAGTAAAGCGCTCCAGCGACGTTCAATGTTCACTTCAATTTTTGCAAGCTGTGCAATTTTATTGACTGTAGGTCTGTTTGAGAACTTTTCGAGTAAAAAATATCAAGTAACTTTTACTGGGAGAGTAAAAATGATTTTACTATCTCAGTAAAAAATATCACAAAAAGTAAATGAACGACATCCAGTAAAAAGTATCAAGTAATCAACATTTGTTTGTAAACAGCTGATTCATGTTTTCCTTTTTGCTTTTCGTTTCATTGTTTTTTTCCCTTTGTTTCAACTCATTTACTCCGTGAACACACTGCACTTTGTTGTTGTGTGTGCTAATAATAAGCTGACGATATGACTTGTTATTTACATTTTGCTATTTTCCGTTATTTTTTATATTTGATATTTTATATTTATATTTTATGAGAAAAAGGATATATGGCAGATGGTCATGTCCTTGTATCGAATGAAGCGAAATTTCCCAGAGAGCCCAAAAATATAGTTTTATAAATTGTTATAAGTTTTCAGTGCATTCTGATCACTAATATAGTTACAATTTAGTTTTTGAGAAAAATTATATATGGGAGGTAGTCATGTCCTTGCACCGAATGAAACAAAATTAACCACTAAGCTAAAAGACATATTTTAACAGATTTATTCTATATACAAGCTAAAATTAAACTTTTAAATTTAAAAATGTATGGGAGTTAGTCATGTCCTTGCACCGATTTTTCCGAAACTTCGAATTTTTCTTAATTAACATATTTTGAACCAGCACACCAAATTTAATTTTTCTGCGATAACTTCTCTAATTTTGCCGATTCACTATCAGCCCAATTATGAATATTCCCGGGGAATTTTTTCCCTTCCCTATCATTTATTCCCAGGGAATAATCCTCCTATTCCCGGGGAATTTTTTCCCTTCCCTATCATTTATTCCCAGGGAATAATCCTCCTATTCTAAATAGCCGGGGAATAAGCAAATACGGGAGAGAGTAAAATCTGGATCAGCTGTTTAATGTTTACATATTTTTCTGCACTAACGCAAAGTTCAGCAATATAAATTTACTAAAAATGTGATGTTTTCATTGTCAATAATATTTCGTGTTATTATAATATTTGTTTTTGTTTAAATAAAAATTACATAAACAGTGTATCCATTCAGACATGCGGAATAACTTTATGCTGAGAAAGTGGAGTGAAAACTGAGTCAAGTCCAGTGGACTGTGTGTACAAAGGAAATTTGTAAATTTTATAAAGTTTTTCTTATCGGTCTTGATGATATTAGAAGGAAATAAATCTTCCATTTACCTATTATGTGAACTGCAAAATTGATTGTTTTAGTATTTGTTCTGAATACAGAAGTAGTTTAGATAAAAATGCAAAAAAAAATACAAAAGGGAAATATAATTAACATTTATTAATATGATTTGTAAATTTTTGCACTAGTTCCCTTCAAAACAACAACAAATTCTCCCTCTCCCTCATATTTAGAATACCTACTTTTTTTCACAGGGAGTTTTTTCCCGGGGAAATTTTAATTCATAATAGGAGGAATGGGAAAAGGGAAAAACTCCCGGGGAATTGCTATTCATAATTGGGCTGTATATGAGGACAAAGCACTGTGTGGTAAATGAAAAAACGCCAAAAACCAAAAAAAAAATCGCCAAAACAAGAAAATAAAGTGTCAAAACTAAAAAAAAAGAGCCAAAACTTCCCGAAAAGACCCCAAAAACGAAAAAAATTCCAAAACTATATATTATATAGGATGAAGTTTTTATTAAATTACATATCTACTGTTCGTACGGACCCCTTCGTGCGCGAGTCAGAGTCGCACTTTACTGAATTTATTATACTTATGAGAACTTATTTATAGAAAAGTTTTCCGCTAAAATTTTAAAGCTTTGATTAGAATACTTTACTTGTCAGTATATGTATCTTTTTCATGCTGGCTTATACAAAAAACTTTTCGAGTTTTTGACGCTTGTTAATCGCAAACTATTTTCGTAAAAGAAGTAAAAACGTTTTTTTTTTGTCTTTAGTATTCGCTTGAAGTATTCGTATATATTTTAGCGAATGCAAATAGCAAAAGCAAGCGAATAATTTGCGAATGCGAAAGCGAATGCGAATGCGAAAAATCCTTACATCCCTATTTGAATGAATGCAAAAGTGTATTAATCATCAAGGGGAATATTTCCAAAAATAATAAATTTTAAATTTAAATTTAAAATCTTTATTATTATTTGCTATTCCCGAAATATAAATAGTAGCTCTCCTATATATAGTAAACACATTTAATAATAAATCAAGTATGTAACCGACAAAACGTAACAATATTTATAATAATAAATCGTTTCCCACAACATCCACGTGTTATTCGAACATAAAAATTTATGTATTAATTTGTTGGCTGGCTTACATCAATACACGAGTATTATTACAATTATTTTTAATAAAGATAAAGTTTTATACAAATTGTATTTATAGCTTATTGTTTACATAATGTTTACCAAACACTGACACGTGGTGCACGTGATGCTTATAATGTAAAAATTAAATTAAATTTAAAAATCAACAATTTATTAAGATTTGTTTGTTTATGAAAAAATCTTAATAGGTAGTTTATTTAGCAGAATCAAAAGGTATTGCCTTCAGATAATATTGGAGTACGTGGTTCAATGTAGATGAAACAGATTATGTTGTTACAACATAATCCCAGCTAATGCAGTCATGGACTATGTCATCTTCACCAAGGCATTAGCGAGATTACTCCTCATTACTCCTATTACTAGGTGTTACCTTCTTTAGGAAAGGGATAGTGGTAGAAAATATAGGGGGTCTACTATGTAATTCGAAACGAAAGAAAATGCTTTCGAATTTGTATGCTTACAACATGTAAATTCAAAAGCATTTCCTTTCGTTTCGAATTGCAGAGTAGACCCCCAGGTGTTGAAAGAAGAGATAAAAGAAAGCTTTATTCTCTTACAACTCTGATTTTTGCACACTTTTTTAATAATTCAGTAATGCAGCGCCTCTGGTGTCAATGAGGTGTATTAAATTTTGAAGCTGTGTTTAGCAGCCATTTGATTGGATATTTTACTTCGCCGAGGGCAATCTGATGTAACATTAGGATTACTAGTATCCGCTGAAGTTGGTGTAGTATCAGTGACCAGTGTCTATGCTTTCATCACGTGAACTTTCCAAAACAAGAATGATGCAAAGGAAACTTATGCACATCACAAAAATGCATGATGTTGTTATTTATTGACTGTTGGAGAACGGGCTCGACCCCAGGAGCTTCGGTTTTGTAGTCAACGAGCTAACTACTTCAGCATACGCTACCCTCAGGTTATTGAATAAATAAAATTACAACTACATGCCTTAAATTCATTAAATTCAATTTAAGTTTTTTTATGAGTCTGACAAAGTTTAAAGGGATCTTTGCGTCGAAAAAAAATCGATTTTTTTCTTTTCTTGGTGATTCTTATGGTAGACAACACGGTCTTTATAATGCAAACCGCAGCTTTCCAACTTTCAAAATACACTTTTGATAAAAAAAAAGTAAAAAAAGATGTCACACTCAAAAAAAAAAGACATATACTATTATTACGGAAAAAAATTCCTAAATTTAAGTAAAAAAAAATTTCTAAGCTTATGCAGTTTTTTTGTAAGTTTAAGTAAATTTTTACAAAAATCTAGTAAAAATTACTTAATATGAGTAAAAAATAAAAACTTCATATCCTTAAAAATATTTCATAAAAATACACACAAAAATTCTCACATTCAAGGACAAGTTTACTGACTTTGAGGAAATATTTCCCAAAAATTGGAAAATGGTACAAAAGTTTAGGGAAATTGTATCCTACGAACTATTCAATCTGGTTTTAAATCAAAAAAAAAATAAAAATTAGGAAATGACTTATTCCTGATTAGTTCATCAAATTTGACTTACTTGAAAGATATAAAAAGGTAATCTAAATTTTTAAAAAATATTTACTAGTTTTAAGTATTTTTTCTTGAAATTATATTAATAGCCCAAGACCATTTGCACAAGATTGTGAACTGGGCTAATACAGGGTGGGCCAAAAGAAACCAAGGGGTGTAAAAGTTTAATAACTTTTTTGTTTATTAACTTTTTTTTATTTTTTCTTTCAGATTATATAATATACAAAATGGAAATTTTTTTACACTAAGTATGAAAAATGATGTCTCTTAAATGACCACCGTTTTCAGCTTCGCACTGATGGGCTCTTTTTAGAGAATTTTTCAAAACTTGTGGCTGTAGCGTTCGAATTTCTGCAACAATGTTTGCCTTGAGTTCAAGGATTGTCTCTGGCTTGTTCACATACACTCGCTCCTTCAAAAAACCCCAAAGAAAATAGTCGGGTGCTGTCAAATCTGGCGATCGCGCTGGCCAAATAATTTCCGAATTTCGAGAAATTATTCGCTCTCCAAAAATTTGACTTAAAAGTGCCATTGTGTCTCGGGCAGTATGGGCAGTGGCTCCGTCCTGCTGAAACCACATACCAGGTCTGTTTTCAAGAGCAGGACGTAAAAAATTTTCTATCATAAACCGATACCGCTCTCCATTTACGGTTACAGCACTTCCATCTTCATTCTCGAAGAAGTAGGGCCCAATGACATTTTCAGATGTGATCCCACACCATACTGTACACCTGATGGGGTGCAATTGGCGTTGATGAATGGCTCTTGGATTTTGAGAACCCCAGAACCTACAGTTCTGCTTATTAACAAAGCCTTTCAAATGAAAATGAGCTTAAAATAATTGATCTCTGGTTTCTGGTTCTCTGTTCAGTTGTGAACCTCTCCATTATAAATTCTCCAAGTGTTGTCTATATAATCTGAAAGAAAAAATAAAAAAAAATTAATAAACAAAAAAGTTATTAAACTTTTACACCCCTTTGTTTCTTTTGGCCCACCCTGTATATATTTTATTTGCATTAAGCAAAAAATCTAAGTAAATTTTTCATTCTTCCGAGCATTGGCGTAGCTAGACATTTTTTCTGTTGGGGGGGGGGGGGGGGCAAACACAATTTTTTTTAATTAGTGTTTTTTATGGGAATTGTTAAAATTTAAGCTTAAAATTTCTGAAACGCACTAATAATCCCAAATTAATATTTTACTTATTAAGTTAAATATATATTTTTTATTAAAAATACATTGAAATTGGAAATTAAAAAAATATATTTTACTTAATAAGTAAAATATTAATAAGTAAAATATTGGTTTGGGATTATTAGTGCGTTTTAAAAAATTTTATACAGATTTTTTTTATTTAACATTTTTTTTATTTAAGTTAAAACATAAATTAACAGTCCAGTTTCAATAACAAAAATTAATTTATAATTAAAACTAAAAAAACAAAACATTCAAAACAAAAACAATATATAGACAAAAAGTAAAGTATGTATTAGAAAAAAACTAAATAATAATAATAACAATAATCTAATAATAATAAACTAAATAAAAACAAAATTAATATTCGTTTCCAACAAGTTTATATGTTCATATGGAAAAATTATTATTATTATATACTATATTTGAATACAATATTTTGAAAAGATACAAGCAAGAAATGATTTCATTCATCATTCATGATTTCATTTCTTAATAATTTATTATTTAATTTAAAAAAAAAATTATCTGTTGGTGCATAAATAAAAATAGAAAATTGCCATTTATTATTTAGTTACCCTTCCAATATTGAAGTCCTGAATCAATACTATATTGTTGCGATGAATGAACATACATACATAAATAAGTACAAATATATGTATGCAAGTATGTATGTATACGTGTTCAATTGAAAAAAATTTTATGTGCATATATATACATGCATACATACATTTCGATAGTTGAGTTTTTCAGTGATTTCAATAAATTTCACACTAATACACCTCATCACAAAAATTTATTGCAATAGTGTAAAAAATAGCGCTTTTACAAGCAGTTGTACAAAAAAGTTACATTTTGAATATTACACTTTCTATTATGTTTTACCTTCTCCTGTAAAGTTACAATTATTTGCATTAGAGCCTTTCCATTTGATACCAACGATATATTGACCTGTGTAAGTTGATATCCTATCAAAAATTTCGGTCGTCAAAAGTACTGATACCAAAATTTGGACCTAGGAATATTTTTCACAAGTTTTCCACTAGTCTAACAAAGTTGTATATGAAGATGAATTGTTATGTTTTGTTTTCTAATAAAAATAAAACATATGTATACATGTTTAAAGAGAAAATTTTGATTTGTTCGATTTTCTGACGATTTTTCGGACATGAAATGACGATTATTTTATATTTTATCGGGATTTCGGCGATTTTTCCATCATTTTATCTGGCAGCCCTGGATTGAACCATAAATATGCATACATACATACATACATGTGTGTGTACGATACATATATATTATATGAATATATAATAGGTATTTGCAGATCATAATTTTTCGCTATTTTTTTTTAATTTTACTCTAAATAAAAATTGGTGGCTATTGTTACAAACAATTTGACAGTAGAAAATCTTAAGAACACCTTAAAACAACTTGTCTTGCTACTAACTACGTACACTAATACAATTTTATTAAGAATTTATTGAAAGCTACATACACACATACATATCTACACACATGCATTATAAATTCACATGGAGTTTACTATTTGTGATGTTTTGAAGTGCTGTAAACTTTTAGTTTTTTGGGTATTTGTTATCTAATAAAAGTATGCATATTTAGCGATTATTCGAAAAGTTTGTATAAAAATTACTGGTGATTTTCATGAGTAATTTTAAAATAAATAAAAAATAGAATTTTTTAATATTACAGGCAAAAGAATATGTTTTAAAAAGAATTTGTAATAAATCCTGGAGGGGGGCAAAATTAAGTCTGGGGGGCATTGCCCCCCCAGAAAGGCCTAGCTACGCCTATGCTTCCGAGGAATATTTGAACTTGAAATATATTATTTTGAAAATAAAATAAAATTTTAAAATTCAAAAACGTCAATGCTTATTCAGGCTGCCTGTTAGGCAATTGGTTAGAGTGCTTGCCTATCAGTCAGAAGGTTGCTGCTGGTTCAATACTTGTCGCGTCCCAAGGAATTAATATGTGTGTATGGTGAATTAATTCAGAATATAATATGAAGATATAATAAAAACATACCATGTGGTATAGAATTCAATGAAAAATAAAAAAGTACCAGAATTAAACACATAAAAAAACTTTGAAAAATTTACTAAATTTGAGTTCAAAGATGAAAATTTTTTTTCGCAAAGCTCCGAATTTTATGGGAAATTTTTACTTAATTTTTGAAAAATTTTAATAAATATAAAATTATAATTACTATAAACTAGTTCATTAATGAACTAGAAATTTAGTAAATATTTTACTGGTTTCAAGTAAAAAAACAGCTTTGGCGCCATACGACAATTTTTTTTTTTACTCAAATTTAGAAAATTTTCCAAAGTTTTAGTTAGTTTCTTTTTTTTTTTTTTTTTTTTTTGAGTGCACAATTCTGCAATTGATATTGAATCCGCCATTTTGGATTTTTCAAATCTACTATCAGATTCGTAATATGGCAGTAATTCGAAAAACACTAAGTAGCTAAATTCAAGCAAAGCGACCTCAAAAACCCCGGGCAACAAGTTTTACTAAAAGCGCTTAGGAGCATCAAAATCAACTTTCTTAACTTCAAAGTCGTTTTTCTCCAAAACTTGTTTTCTGAGCAAAGATCCCTTTCAAGTTTCCGTGTCACATATATGTATGTACATAAGTGGAGATGTTGTTATTTCAAGCTTGTGTTTGCAACAAAAATTTCAAACCTTGAAGAAATTGATAACAAGAGATGCATTCACCCTTATTCCAGTTGTCGGCAACGACGTCACTTAAACACAATACCAAAAAATTGGGGCTTGTGTACCCGTTGTCGAAAACAACTGACTCCTGTTGGCAGGCTTATCTTATTTTCTAGACCTTAAGGAACGGAAATAGATTGTCAGTTGTACAAAATTATTCTCGAGAGCGAATAAACAAGCCCCAATATTTTGGTATTGTGTTAAAGTGACGTCGATGCCGACAACTGGAATAAGGGGGATTATAAATTCTGCAGAAGCAGAATTCATTACCGATTTTTTTTAGTTTTAAAGTTTTTCTTGGTTTTGGCGCTTTTTCTTAGTTTCTACGATTCTTTTGAGATTTTGGAATTTTTTTTAGTTTTGGCGATTTTTTTTCGGGTTTTGACTAGGGTGATCGATTATTCAACTTTTTCCAGAAACCGGTTTTCGAATAGTTCGAATATTTGAGATTATGAAAAACCCTGTTTCGGTTGTTACAATTCAGATAAAACCGGTGAACCGGTTTTTTTAAGCAAGAAAATTATTGTACAAAAGTTTTGATTTTAAATTGCTTTATTAAAAAAAAGAGTTAAAAGTTCATGTACATACTATAAAACAGTAAGGGTTTTCATGAGAACTGTTAATTAAAGTTGCCATTTGTGCAATTGGGCAAACTTGCGAGACTTGTTTCATGAAGCCCCTTTTGCACTTGCGCAAACAGTTTATGTAAATTTCAAACAAACGTCAAAAAGTTAATTTAATAAAAATAAAATAAGAAAATTTTAAATTTAAAAACATATTTATTTATATCTTTCTATAAAAATAAAAAAGTGTGTGTATCTTAAAATGGCTAAAAAAAAGGCAAAAACCCAAGAAATTGTTTTTTACAATATTCACAATTGCACAGCTTAAGTTTATGAGTCAAAATTATTTAGCGAACTTAACAGGTTTGTGAAACAAATTCCTATACAATTTTTGACATTTTATTTACGAGAGTGTAAAAATGCACAATTGCACAGTTTGCGAGACTTATTATTAAAGGTAAAACATAAAAATTAACTTCATATACCTACATATATGTTTATATGTGTATAATATATATACATATGAATGTATGGACAAGTTGTATACCTACCTCTATATAATTAGAATATGAAGCAAAATGTCAACAAAACTAAAAAAAAATACTTTTTGCAAAAGGATTTTGACATACATTTCACACCATAAGGCCAATTTAATTCCCCTCTGATACCACCTCATAAAATAATTTCCCTTAAATTTCATGTTTCAGTAAGAGTTGAAATGCTCAAAAAACGCTTAGAGCTTTTACACTAAAAACAAATATGTACTTAGAAAAATCAACAGAACACGTTGGTCTAAGTTTTTACATAGCAAAAACTAATTTTATTGCAAAATCTACAAATAGAAAAGTATTCGACTCAGCCGGTTTTTAAATTAAAAAAAAAATTTTAAAAAAACCGGACTATTCGACATTCGAAAAAAAACCCGTCAACCGTATTGTGAAAAAACCAGCTTTTAAAACCGGTTGAAAAACCGAGTCAATCACCCTAGTTTTGACGCTTAGTTGTTTTTTAGTTTTTTGCGATTGTTTTTTCCTTTTATGACGATATTTTTTACCACAACGTTTAATTTTTAGTTTTCGCGCTTGTTTCTTTAAAGCGATTTTTTCAGTTTATGACGATTTTTTCTAGTATTGACGCTTTTTTAAGTTTGGAGTTTTGGCAATTTCTGTTTGTTTTTTGCTTTACAATATATATTTTTAGTTCTAGCGAATTTTTTTCATTTTGGCGTTTTTTTCTCTAATTTTGGCGCTTTTTTCGTTTTAACATTCTTGCGGCTTTTGGCAACCAAAGTTTTTACTTTTAGTGAAATGCATTTAAATTTTTCAATTTACATACAATTCAATAAATAAATGAAAAAATATTCTTCTCTCACGAGATGGTAGTAAAAGCTATTTAGATAAAATTTTTACACAAGCTTAAAAAACGCATTTTTTGAGTTATGTCGCTATTTAAGTAAATGAACGATATGTATGTAATACTATGTGTAACGTAACGTAAGCCTATACTATCGATGTTGACATTTTTTTTCTGTGTTGTGAGTGTGTTTTCTAGTTTAAGCGATTTTTTTTTGTTTTGTTGCAATTTTTTTCGGATTTTAGAATTTTTTTTTTGTTTTTTACCGAGCTTTTACTTTTTGGTGTTTTTTTTTGCATTTTATCGATTTATATTATTTTTATTAATATTTTTCATTTAATTGCATTTTTCAATTTGGCAATTTTTTTTAACATTTTTTTTTAATTTTGGAATTATTAAATTTGAGAGGTTTTAAAAATTTCAAGAGTTGACCTCTTGCGGTTTCTAATGGCGTTTTCTTTTCTAGAAAAAGTGTATCATTTTTAACTTTTTATTCAAAAAAATACAATTTAGCGTTCGTTGAAAGAAAAAATTTAAGTTCGCAACGGATGATACAAGAATTTCTAATAAAATGTACATATTTTTCAGAAAATCATTTTATTGCGAATTTTCATTGAAAAGTGTAATAAGTGTAACATTTTTTTCCAGAAAAGAAAATGCCAAAATTACATTAACTGATTGAATACCCTTCAATTTTGATTTTTAATTTTTTAAATTTCATTGCTAATTGGTGTAGTCTGCATAAAAATACATTAACGTGGAGAATTTCAAGTGTCTATATAAAATTGCCTGTACAGTACATTAAGATTTCGACAGGTTTCCTTGCTCGCTTTATTCATATTTATTGTTGTAGCGTCTAAAGTTCTACATCTTATTACAGCGCCGTTGCTGTTACGCTTCTCTAGAAAATAGCTTGTAACAAACAGGCGGGCAGACAGACATTGCAGCGGAAACAATAGGATTCCTTTTCATTTCACCTTTGGTATACGTAACTCTAAAAGCAAAAAGTGATATCTTTTTTTTTAGATTTCCTCAAGAGATGCATACATATTTCACCTACATGCCTCTTTAACAGTTAAACTTTAACTGGCGACTAAAATATTGACTTCTGCTGATTTAAAAATAAACCAGTTTTGTTAAATACGTTTTAAATACATTGAAAGAGCAAATTAGTCGCTCAAAATAATGCGTTGAAGAAGAAATATTGTATTGCTTGAGAAATAAACAGTTACTTTATTAAAAGCCGGCATTTGTACAACAACAAACGTGTTACTCGTAGTTTCAAACCAACTCAATGTCGTGGGCTTAAGTGAGTTTGCCAGTTTACTCAAATCCAGCACAGTGCGGTAGTAGTAGTCGCTATTGTAACAAACTAGATTTAGTTTATAGATTTTTCGAAACGTAACTTTTTACAACTTGCGCCCGGAAACAATGAATAAATGCATTACTTTAGAACATGCAGCGCCAAAAGAATGCATGAATGCATTACTTTACAAGAAGCATCCTGAAAATACCGCTGAAGGGAATTGCTCTCAATAATTGTTCTGTTTTTACATATAATTTGTGCTTAAAATTTATAACTAACGGGTGTTTTTTTAGAGGTATAGAACTTCAAATTGAAATAAAACACAAGAAAATCGTTTTAATGTCCATCAATTTGGCTTTATTGGAAGGATAATTTTCGGGCATGTGGCCGCCGCGGCTGGCTCGAATAAAGCCAATTCTACAGGTCCAATTTTCAACCACTTTTTCGAGCATATGGGGCCGTATGTTGGCAATAACGCCACGAATGTTGCCTTCCAAGTCCCCTAACGTTTCTGGTTTGTTGGCGTAGACGAGCGACTTCACATATCCCCAAAGAAAATAATCCAATGGTGTCAAATCACACGATCTTGGTGGCCAATTGACAGGTCCATTCCGCGAAATTAGGCGCTCATCGAATGTTTCCTTCAATAAATCGATTGTGACGTGCGCTGTGTGGCATGTAGCGCCGTCTTGTTGGAACCACAACTCATCCACATTCATGCCATCCAATTCGGGAACAAAATAGTCGGTTATCATGGCTCTATACCGGTCTCCATTAACGGTAACTGACTCTCCAGCATTATTTCGGAAGAAGTATGGCCCAATGACTCCACCAGCCCATAGAGCACACCAAACAGTCAGTTTTTGTGGATGTAATGGCGTCTCAAGGGTCTCATGTGGATTCTCTTCACTCCAAATGCGGCAATTTTGCTTGTTGACGTAGCCATTCAACCAAAAATGAGCCTCATCACTGAACAAAATTTTGCGATGAAAATCAGCATCGAGATCAATCTCATTTTCGGCCCATACACCAAAATCACGACGCATTGCATGGTCTCGCGGCTTTAATTCTTGCACAAGCTGGATCTTGTAAGGTCGCAAGCCAAGATCTTTGCGCAAAATCTTCCATAAAGTTGATGGACAAATCTCCAATTGCTGTGCACGGTGGCGAATCGATTCATTCGGGTCCTCTTCAACACTTTGCTCTACAGCGGCAATTGTTTCTTCGGTGCGCACTGTTCGACGTCTCTGCGGATGCGTATTATCACATAGAGTAAACCTAGTGCGAAACGATGGTTAACCGAATTAATTGCTCTGATGGACGATTATGTCGACCATAAAATGGACGGAGCTTGCGGTAAACTTCGCGAACTGAACCATTATTTTCGAAATAAATTTGCACGATTTGCAAGCGTTGTTCTTTTGTCAACCTGTTCATGATGAAATGGCAAACCAAACTAAATATTAATCACTTGACAGCTGACAAAATGGCCGCCAGTTAAAAAAGTGATGCCAACTTAAAGTTCTATACCTCAATAAAAAACACCCTTGCCGTGTTCAGACTATTATACTTTGTATTTACACTTGTCAAAAATTCAAATAATACGTGCAAGTGTGATAGTCTGAACGCAAAATGTCATCAAAGTGGCAAATAATACGACAAAAATTTTGACATCCCATAAGAGTTTTTCGTTTTTAGAAAATTTTCTAAACGATAATACTTTTCATTAGATCAGGGTTGCATTTTCACACAAACCAAATTTCCGAGTCGGGTGTTTCGCCGCCGACAGCGTGTCGTCATTGATGTAATGTTTTGTGATATGTATATCGGCTCAAAATTAGGAATAAGTGAATCGTATGGAATTATATTTCGTTGACGTAAATTCATGAAACAAGTGAAAAATCGATTCGAGAACTCTGAAATTTTTCTGTTTCTTGCTTGTCCTGAAACTCCTACAAAGCTTATATACAAAACCCGAACAATTTGACAGTTTACAGTTGGTAAAAATGAAGCGATGAATGACCAAAAATTTTTAACAGACCAGTTAAAATATTTAAAATAATTTTGTAGTAATCGTTTCACTGTGTAATACAGTTCGCTTCACTCATTCGCATAAAACAAGTTCGAGCAATCTGTTTGATTCTAACCTGAGTATGATTAATAAGTTAATGTTTTAACACCGGCTTAAATAAATACCGTACGGAACAATCGTGTGCGCAGTGAGTCACAGTCGCACTTTACAGAATTTATTCCTTAGTGCCCACAATAGAGGCTGAGAGAAAAATTCCATTTGCCTAATAATTTAGAATTGTATATTAGGGTATAAAAAACATGTCTTAATTTTATGATTAGGAAAAATGCGATTAGGAAAAATGATTGAATGAATGAAAAATGAAACTCTGATTCTTGGTACAACATATATTTCTAATTTTTTTAAATATTTCTTTTGTATTAAAATACCTTTCAAAAAATATTAAAGTCTTTTTGAGTTTAAAAGAAATTCAAGTTTTTTAATAAAATAGAGAAAACACTCACTTTTTATGTCACAAAAGGGGGAAAAATTAAATATGTCTAATTTTTAATTTTATTTACGAAAAACTCTTAAATGAGAAGAAACATATTTGAAAAATTATTAGAGATGCTATTAAAGTTTGTTTCTAATAAAAATATGTATATGTATTAAAGTCAGACAAATCGTAAAGATTATGGTTCCGCTATTGGCAAAAAAAAATTTTAAATGTTTATTCTAAGAGTTGAATATCTATAAAACTACAAGAGATAACCCATACGTATAGTAGTATTTTTTTTCTTTTGTAGAGCTTAACTAAATGCGTAAATACAAAAGAAAATGTTTTAAATAGAATAAATAACCAAAATTGTTTATCGTTTTAAAGTTTTCATTTGACCGACGACCACTATTTTGACCCACTGTGGCAGTGCCCGCCTATGAAGCAAAAGGTGCAAATTCAAAACTTAAGGCAGAATTAGTTTGTACGTGCTGTTCTGTTCTGAATCAGCTGTTTTGTTTCTGTTGAGTTGTAAATCTGTATGTGTGGTTAGTTTTCACTTTTTCGTTCTGTTCTGTTGCGGACAAATCAGTAGAAAAGAGAA
This sequence comes from Tachina grossa, assembly GCA_949987645.1. Lineage (NCBI taxonomy): Eukaryota > Metazoa > Arthropoda > Insecta > Diptera > Tachinidae > Tachina > Tachina grossa. The sequence continues at coordinate 42,642,891 of OX465278.1, read as the reverse complement.
TTCAACGTTAAAGCCCCGTTCAGACTATTATACAAGTATTAATACTTTCATCACATTTTACGATACAGAAATCTAAATACATTCGTTGCGACTGTCAACAAATCTAACATAAACTCACATATTGTGTTAAGACCATCACACTTCAAATCAAATGTGTAATACAAGTAGAAAACAAAACAACTGTTCAATGAAAATGTCTGTGCTATTCAATTACTAGCGGCGGCAATGCGGTTTTATGCAGGCGGGGACGTGCCGACACTTGAAAAAATTCAGCAGTTAAAATATGTATGTAAATAACAGAAAAAGATTTAAGAAAAGATGTTTCAAAAACGTTAAAAAATTACGTCAACGAAATATACTTCCATACGATTCACTTATTCAAAATTTTGAGCCGATATACATATGACAAAACATTACATCAATGACGACACGCTATCGGCGGCGAAACAGTCTACTTGGAAGTTTGGTTTGTGTGAAAATGCAACCCTGATCTAATGAAAAGTATTATCGTTTAGAAAATTTTCTAAAAACGAAAAAGTCTTATGGGATGTCAAAATTTTTATCGTATTATATGCCAGTTTGATGACATTTTGCTTTTAGACTATCACACTTGCACGTATTATTTGAACTTTTGACAAGTATAAATACAAAGTATAATAGTCTGAACGCGGCTTAAGTGACAGCCAAAAGTGTGTATGTATTAGTGTGTTGTGATATTTTGTGCACAAGTGTAATCAATTCTATAGGTTGTCAGCTGATTTTTTTCACAGACAAAGTAATTGCAAAATATTTTGTACAGAAAGGAACGGCACAAAACAGCAACAGAAAGTAAAGACTAATGAACCCTTTAAGCTCAGCTCGACTATACTTCTTCTATGATTATGTAAAGTTTAAACCAAATCGGACTATATGCTTACAAACTGCAGGCTTAGGGCCTGTTCGGAAATGCATCACTGTTCTGCATCACAAGAGCAAACTCTAATGTAAAATGCAATACAAATTCGCTGCTAATATTTTGTAGAGTCATGTTAGTCACGTTTGTTCATATTTGTCATGTACTTGTGCGTTATCTACTTCAGCGAACCACTTTAGGACATTTAAATTTCTACTTGCAGCGCAGTGATACATTTACGAACAGGCCCTTATTTCCATTTTATTTTTAAATTTCCCCCACTGTGTGTTAGTAATTTGACTACTTTCTCTATTAGGTTTGACATATCACATAATGCTTTATTACTGATAAAGCATAAAGAGAGAGCCTGCTACAAAATACTTTCAGTGAAAATGCATGTCTTTCCGAAGAAGCAAAAAATTCTAACTATAAATTTTTTTTCGTATTACTTTAAAGTTAGTGTTATTCTCTATTTGAATTTCAGTAATAATATGTATGTAAAAAAAAAACTTACCAAACTGTCGATTAATAAATTTCTTTAGTACTCACCTGAAAAGAAAAGAAAAATTTATTTGTTATATTCACTGTATATTGCAGGATTACATCATACGTACAATAAAAAGGTTCTAACGACTAAAGGCTCAGTTAGTCGACTGTAATGTAAAGTAACTGCAACAGTAAGATACAGCTGATCGATTTTGTTATGTGAAAAGTAATGAAAATGGTTATAGAGATGTAATGTAATGTAAACTAATTTTCATATAAAAATGTCGATCAGCTGTTTTCTACGTTACAGTTTCATTACATTGCAGTCGGCTAAATGAGCCTTAAGTCTGTTATAAAATTAACCTTTAGAGGCAATACAATTTTTGACTGATTTCGGGTTTTCAAAATGTTTGAACATTTTAACCCTAAGGCTTTACGTTGCTATTCACTATGGCACATAATCGTTAGACTTTTAAAAAATGCAACTCTTATCTAATCGATTTTATTGATAATTTCCAGACGACAATAACAACTCATTAGAGCAGGGTTGCATTTTCTCATAAGTTGAACGACGAAGTTTTGATCCAGTACTTTTGACGACCGAAATTTTAAGTAAGCACTTGACCTTTTTTGGGGTTCCGTACACCAAATGTGAAAAGGAACCCTATTGTTTTCGATACGCTGTCCGTCTGTCCGTCACACGCTATTTTCTCAGGAACCGTAAGCGCTACGGACCTGAAATTTGGACAGAGTATGTAGAACTTTGACCGCTACAACAACAAATACATGAGAGTTAAAAATTAATGGGTGTTCCAAAACGAGCAATGTTAAAATCCCATGTAGTATGTACATATGTATGTGTACTGACACTCTAAATTTGTAAAATTAGTGTATTTTTATACAGACTACAACAATAACACTAAAATTTAAAAAATTTAAATTAAAGGGTGTTCCATCAGGTAATGCAATTTTGACTATGTAATTTTGACAACTTGCTGTATCTTGGAAACCGTAAAGGGCAAACTCTTGAAATTTTCAAAAACGGTAAAACTAAAAAATCCCAAAATTATAAAATCGCCAAACCGAAAAAAAATTGCCAAAAATAAAAAAAAATCGCCAAAACGAAAAAAAAACGCCAAAATTAAAAAAAAAATATTCCAAAATGAAAAAAAAACGCCAAAACCCGAAAAAAATCGGCAAAGCGCGAAAATGCCGCCAAAACTAAAAAAATTTTTATAAAAAAAAATCGCCAAAACGAGAAAAAAAGTGTCAAAACTAAAAGAGCCAAAACCTAAGAAAATCGCCAAAACCGAAAAAACGCAAAAAAAAACCAAAACAAAAAAACCGAAAAAACCCCAAAAACGAAAAAATCGCCAAAACTATATATTATATAGGATGAAGTTTGTTTTAAATTACATATCTAGTGTTCGTACGGAACCCTTCGTGCGCGAGTCAGAGTCGCACTTTACTGAATTTATTCTACATTTCTGTCTCCATGGAAACCAAAATGAAAAAAAATAAAAAAAATGTCAAGAAAACAACGATCTGTTTAGATTTTAAGGCCTTCTTCTATTAGATGCGCCTTGTTCTGTAATTTACATATTTAACTGAACGTTCGAACACAATGTTGTGGCATCATATGGTTCGAAGTGAGTTATTACGTCTGGATATTTACACTCGTTGGTCGAGTGCTAAATTTGGTTGGTATGATTATACCAATTGAACCTCTCTCTTCAGTTTTCTCTCAGTTAACAGAAAAACGTAGCTCTGTTTGCATGAGTGTGTGTGTGTGTGTGTGTGTGTGTGTGTGTGTCTGTTGTTTTGACTTTTTCACTTAAAACTGAGTTTCATTTTTTGCTTTTTGTTTATTTTATTAATAAAAGTAACTTTTTTGTCTAAAGTATTTTTTTTACTGTTTCTGCGGTTGGTTATAGTATATGTATTTTGTGTTATTTGTTGTAATTTTTTTATGTTTTTGTTTAAGCTTATTTGAGTTTTAGCCTGTAGTTAGTTAGCCAGCAGTCAGTTGCGAATTTTATATAAAACGAAACGGTTGCTTAAATTCACCAAAAACCAACAACTAACCCAAAAAAATGGACAAAATTTAACATATACTTTAAATAGTTAGTAAACAAAAAGTTTAGTTTGTTCTTTGTGATAATGATTTAGTGCTAAAAAGAATGAATTTATGCTAAATTACCAGTGAGCAGAGATACAAATAAGTAGAAATAACATAATAAATTTAAATAAAAAAAAATCAATTAAATAAGTTTTTTTTATAAGATATATTACATATTTGAAAAAAGATTAAAGTTTCTAGAAATCTTTTCTAATTCTGGGAGTAGTTTGCTTATCATATTCCTTTGAAGGTAAACATATATATTTAAAAAAAAATATTTACATACCAAAAATTTACGCCAACATGTTCAATACACGCAATCAGCTTGATAAGGTAAGTGATTTTATGCGTACGTATATACAGTAAACTCACGCTAAAATGAACTTTTACTTTTTGAAAAATTAAAATTTTTTCATATAAATGTCCGAAAGAGCAGTCAAAGTTAAGATAATAAAAATATGCTTATGACTTTTTTTTTGTCTGTGAAAACATTGCAACAAAAGCTAAATAGAGAAGTATTGTTTTTAAGTGCAATCTTTGTTGTTTCTAACCATTAGCATATGATGCTAGTTATTTTATAAATTCTTTAAAATTCAATCAAATTACAAATTAATGCACTGAATGAAATCTTCCTTCTATGCCTTTTAAGTAAGTCGCATGCAAGTGTTCTAAATTCGAATTCTGTTGATTTTTATTTGAAGACCAAATATAAAAATATTTTTTTTTTTTTTTTTTTTGTTAAAAAGGAAATGTCATATTTTAATGTCTTACATCTTATCGGGGATGGGCCACAAAAAATTATTTGCAACCACAATAGCATTGAAGTGTTTCAAAATAACTTGTGACCGGTTCTGCAATGATTCGGGAAACCTAGCACTAACCAAGGGCCGGATTACCGCATTCGTAATCGAGTAGACTTTCATATCGAATAAAATTTAGTAAGGTATTGAATGAATGAATTATTACTGCATTTGTTATCTGCACTATCTAAATTTTAGAAAGTGTACAAACTTTGTTTTACATCGGCTCAATTGAATAGATTAGATAGTTTGTACAATAACCGTATTCGACTCGACAACCGTATTGAAATCATGTCATCATGTGTACTAGATTCCTGTAAAAGACCATTGAAAAGTACTTTCAAGACATGAGGGATTTTTTAAATTCTTTACTGCAGCGAAATCAAACAAACAAACGCTGAAGAACACTGTGTGCAAGATATTTTTTTCGGTTATTGCAAGTATAGAATTAAAAAGAAAATACTTCGTGACGAAAGAATTGAAAACTCACATAAAAACACACACATGCATTGACATTAGTTGTGTGCGCTTGCATTAAAAAACCACCCTTAACACATAATAGTCCTGCAGTCAGACTCTATGTCAATGATGTCAGTTTCATGGCACAATTGTGCAAACTAAAATCACACACATTCTTATTCTCTTCCATTTAGTCGTAAATGAAACAGCGACGATAACACATGCGCCGCGGGTGTATTAAATTCTTTATAGATACAGTGAAAGAAAAAAGTGGTATGCGAAAAATATTCTATGCTTTTTGCGACATTCAATGTATTTTATGTTACAAAACTTTTAAGGAAAGAAATGAATATATATTAAAAAGACATTTTTTTTTTGAGCAGCTTCACTAAATTGCATTTAAAATCAAAACTTAAAAGACCAATAACTCGGAAAATATTGTGTGCAGCCAATTTTTTTGTTTAATTTTTTCTTCTTATTTTTCAAGTTTCTATCAGATAAGCTATTTAAAAATTAATTTTTGGAATTTCGTCACAGTTTCCTATGAAAAGTTTACAGCGGCGTAATTCGGAAAATATGGGTCGACCGCAACTTTTTTATTTAATTTTTATTCCTTATTTTTTAATTTTCTACCATATAGACTCCTTTTTATGTATTTTGAGCTGCTTCACTAAACTGCATTTGGTGCAAATATTTTTTTTTTTTCGATGTACTTCAGAGACGAATGAGACAGCTTTTCTCACACATACAACTATAGTTTTATTTTTGACACCACTGCTCTATGTCAACACTAAAATTCTAGTAGTAGTTACATTGTCTACAATTTCTCTTCTATTCGTCAGTATAAAAGAAAGAGAGAAAACATATGTGGTGTATTTCTGGTGGATTTTGCAACAACTTGTCAATATAAATAAATTTCTATGTAAGTAAGGTATACAAATGTACCAGTAAATGTCTGGTTGGTATGTCTCCATGTTCCCATAAGAACTATGAATTCACTACCTAGTGAATTGTTTTATGTGCAGTTTTTACAAATCAGGCAGATAACTCGTCTGCATAATTTGTATGAAAATCACTCAAAAGTATGAGTGCTTTCCATATAAATGTTATATTCAAGTAGTCCATCTGGGTTGTAGAAACAGGGGGTTAGTGTTACTAGTAGATTTTCAATGACAAGCACATGCTAAATGTCTATAGCAAAAAGTATTGCACGCAAAAAAAAGATATGTTTGTAGAATGGTTGAGAAAACAATATTATGTTCTCTGAAACAAATGTGAGGTCGTCGAAAACTAGCTATTGTTATTTTAAACATTTATTTCGTTACGACAAACAGGGTAATGTTTGAATTTAATAATTACATTATCACATCCATATAAAAGTGTCATATGGTTAGAGTTTAACAATATAGTTTTGTTAAAAATTTATGACTACAACATAATTTGTATTATTATTTAAAAATAATATGATGTAAATAAGAATATAATGTTTACCAAAAACCATACTATGTTAAGTTAAAAAAAATCTTTTTCAGAAACATCTGTCAGTTCAGTATTTCGTTTGTAATCTATCGGTAGTGTTAAATAAATGAATAAATAAATAAAGTATAAACAAAAAGGTAGATCAATAAAAATATATAAACATTTGTGTATCTTTTTATGCAGACATGGCTGTATAAAATTAAATTATATTATAATTGTATGTATATACAATTTATTTCAACAATATTAATTTATTTTTATTTCGAATTCAACGCACAGCTGTTTCTACAATAAATATATGATCAAAAAACAAAATAGTATTATTATATTAAATAATACTGTGGTCGTATTTAACAATATTAATATAATATTAGATCATGGTATGGTGAGTCTCAATTATATTTTAGTCACATCTAACAATAGTGTTTTCATATTTACAATACTAAAATTATAATATAATTAACTCAGATAATAATATAATTAACTCAGATAATATTATAATTAACTCAGATAATAATATTGTTAAAGTTTTTTTTCTATTAACAATAATATGATTTGACTGCAACCATATAATTCAATCATGGTATGTTGCTGTTTGATTATGGTTACCTCAACCATATTTTTTCTTTGCGTGCGTATGGCGAATAATTGTAGAGTAGTACTGGTGAGAAAGTCAAAAGCGACTCAGTACATTTTCACCATCGACATTTTCTTCAGGGAGCTTACCATGTACATCAAACGTACAATATTCAAAATAACAAACAAACAGGCATCAACACTATTTCTTTTGATTGTTTGTTACGAATAAGAAGCCTTCGCGACATCGCTTTTAAAAACTCATATACACGAACATCAATACATGCATCGTGCTTCGCTTATTTAACGACAGCATTTATTATTGGTTTAATATAATACATGAGGCGACAATACATTTAAAAAACAAGACGTATTTTCATTTCAAGAATGCTTACGCAGACTTCTAATATGTACCACTTTATTACTATTGGTCGTGCACTATGATTATACTGAAACGTTCACAAGATTTAACTGCTACTTTGGAATGAATTATAGGCAATTTTTTTCTACCACGCCCACTTTTTTAAATTATGTTACTCCTACCACCTAGTTTTTAACATATTCTATAATATAAATGAGCATAACTTCGCCACTTGTGGACCAATTTTCAAAATTATTTTTGCATATAAAAATGTCCAACAAATGCTTTTTGGAAATTGGGAAGCAGGAAGTGTGGCGCAAATATCCCATCCAAATAACTGATTATCTAATAACTTCGTCACTTGCCGACTAATTTTCCAAATGCGTTTTACATATGCAAGAGGACCACTAATTTTTTTATATGAAGGTAGAGGGTAGGGAAATGTGTCCGCCAAAAAAAATTATTATCACATAACTTTGCTATTTGTGGACTAATTTTAAAAGTGCTTTTTGCACATGGAAAAGGTCCACTGATGGAAATTTTGGGGGTGGCCGAGAGCACTCCCAAAAATTTATTATCAAATAAATTTGTTATTTTTGGACCAATTTTAAAAATTTTTGCTTATGAAAAAGGGGCAACAAAATTGTGAGTGGGAGCAAAGCACTCTGGGTTAATCTAGTATATACATATGTACACCCAGAGAAAAAACAGCTTCAAATCAATAAAACTTATATTGAATTAATAAGAAACATTAACGAAAGTCTAGTCATCTTGAAATTTCTTATTTCACTATGCAAAAATATTAAATTAAAGCCTTATTTATAAAACTTAAAAAGTATTAATAAAGATTTTTTAAAACAAGTTTTTATAAAAAATTTTTTTTAAAAAACCTTTTCAAGTTTTATAAATAAGGCTGTTACAATATTAATTTTATTTGTTTTTAAGTTTCTCAATATACATTTTCTAGTAAATTGAAAATTATTGATTTAATGTGGCGCGTTCTTATTTTTAAGTTGCAGCTTTTCCCTGACTGTCCATATATATATATTTATATTTCAATATACATATTTAAATTTAATTGACCTAGAATGAATTTTAATCAGAAATAATTCCTTTATCGGTACTAGTTCAGTAGTTTCAATTCTTATAAAATGAAATATTTTTATTGATTAATGTGATTTTCTAAAGAGGACAATAAAAGTTAAACTAGATTTTAGGGGGGGGGGGGGGGGGGGGGGTGGACGCCAGCATTTTTCTGTGTCGCTACGCATAATTTAAAATAGTGACCTTAAACGAGTGGCGTTGGTTTAACTGAAGGTCCTGGATCCGAGCCCGGTCTCCTACAGTCATTAAATAACAATTCCATGCATTTTTCTGATGTGCTCTGAGGCGCTGCGAAACTGCATTACAAAAAAACGTGCAAAAAAAGCAGAGTGGTAAAAGAATGAAGCTTGCCTCTACTTCTTCCTTCACCTCATCCTTCTTCCTAATCACCATCCCTTACCTAAAGAAGGTAACACCTAGTATTAGTAGCAAGCATACACTGACTGAGTGTTGCTTCTCTTTAAAAAAATATATATCGCTCTTATTGTAAATGGTGTCGTCGATGTCACATCACTTGTCAACTCTTTATCGTTAGCAATTGACTGGTATTAACATGCTCCATTAACTTACAAAGCCTTAGAGATTAGTAAGAGATTGTCAATACGAGCCAATTGTTGCCGATAAAGAGTAGACAAGTGACAGTATTTACTGTCGTCTTGATGTGACGTGGAAGACGCCATTCACAATAAGGGGGACTGTTTTCGATAAGTGTAGTGCTAACGAGTGGATCGTAAACAGCTAGCACTCGACTACACACTCTCGTTATCATGCACATGCACGGTAATACCAAATAGAAAATTTTCGAGGAAATTTGCCCGAACATATATGCGGCAATGCAGCCCCAGCTTTGAGTTTTGGCTTAGTTAGGCTGTAACGTGAACTGACTGTACATCTGCTTGTTTATCTGTCAATGCGCTTGTTGCAAACGTAGCAACCATTAGATACCGGTTGCAGGAAAATAATTTTCTTTTCACATAAAAAAAATGAATTTTCCAGTTTTCTGCTTGCAATTGTATGTATTTGTGTTGGCATAATATACATACAAAGATATGTATATACATATCTTTATATTGTAAGTTTATTTTCGTCCAACGAACTCTTTTCTACTTTCCACTTTGTGTTGTTGTTTGCTTTCAAAGTGAAAATTTATTTTATCAAGTATTTTCCTTATTTGTCTATGAGTTATATGTTTTTTTTTTTTTGTATGGTACATATTATAAATTTAAATGTATAATTATGGCTTATTAGGATTATGCTTGTGTGTTAATAAACTAAATAAATATCATCGTAATATTGTGCCATCGAAATAAAAAATATTTAATATACATAAATCAAAAACCATCACAACTAAGAATGATAGAAATTTTATTGGTTTTTCATCAACCCTGAGCGATCTGTGCAATATAATTTTAGGGTTTTTATTAAACCGGAATCGTACGTAGTGTGTCAGTCCTACATTCCACATTTTTTCCATTATATATGATACAATGAAATATAGAAAGTCTTTTCGAACCTCCTTATATAGCTATGCTATTTATTGCGAGATGCAGGAGTTAGAACGTGAACACTATTACAATTATAAATTTATTTCTGTTTTCATTTCCTTATACTGAAAATCTAACTACGAAAATAAACGAAACACATTGTTTGATTTTGTTTTGTTTCGTTCTTTGAAGTGAGTGAAACAAAAATAAAACAAAAACCATAAGAACGATTGCTCAATTTGATTTTGTTTTGTTTTTGCACATGAGCACAAGTCAACAGCTGCCACCGTACACAATATATTAATTTAATCCGCTGGAAAAGAAAATAATGGGAAATAAATGGAAAAGTTTTGAAATATTTGCAGAGCATTTGACATCTTCATATAATATAATTTTATTGCATTGTTATTTCACACATGAATTTTTTTATAACTAAGCAGCATAGCTATAACCGGGTATCCTAAGACACATACCTCTCTTGTTGCAGTGGATTGAAGGAATTTTTATATGCTGACTGCCTAACTAACACTTACAAACTAATTTAACCGCTCACATGTCTGTAGTTCTTAAAGTTCATCTTTCAATTTTGATTCTAAGCAATCTAAATTAAGCTTATATTTAAAGGCAATTATATTACTTTATTACAGTTAAATACGACTGACTATTTTAATGGCCATATTATTATAAAACTAATTTTATTATATGCAAATTGCACAAATGTTTTAAAGCAGAAAAAAGAGAATTGTAATTAAAAGTAAGAAAATAATACGGATAGAAAACAAACGTGCTTGAAAGGTTATTGTAACAGAATTTATAAAAATTGTCATTAGTATTAGAAAGGCAACAGACTATATGAAAGTTTATATGAGGCGAGTGAAAGTCTACAGGAGCGTTAATTCTTATGTCATTTCAATTGCAAGAACAACATTTGAAAGCTTTGATCAATTTACACACATAAAATGAATATTGTATCGAAGTGTTCAATCATGGTGAGGGTTATACAGAAGGCAGTCTTCCTATTGAAATTTCAACCCATAGTTACTATCTAAGGACAAGGATAATTTGTAGCCTAAGCTCTCAAAGGTTTAAGAATAGTTTTTCAAATGCTTATGTTAATTGTTTGTACAGAGGGGAAAAAATATCTTTCTAACAAGAGAAAAAAAATTTCAAATGGAACAAGGTTTTCGAAAATATATTTCTGGAAAGAGGATTAAAATTATTCCTGAAATTAATATACAGGCAAATCCCAGTATAACGAACGAGATAATGTCGCAAAGAATTTTTTCAAGTGTGATTTTAATTATTATTATTGTAGACATTATACAATACAATAAAAAGAATGAGGGTAATTTATTTTCAAATAAGCTACCAAATACAAACCAACGGAATCAATTTTTTTTTACATTTACATTGCTGGTATAGATTTTGTTTAATATTTTTTTGCGGTTCGATATACAGAGCACACATTTATTTAAATATTTCCTATACAAAGTAGAACAAAATCTTAGAAATATGTTCCTATCAAGTGTTTGTTTTTTATTTTGCGATGTTTTCTTCATCATTCGTTATATTCAGTATAAAATTAGGCTGGTATTCGCTGGTTGTTAATGAAAAAAATTTGGACTTTCGTTATATCGCATTTTCATTAAAGCGAGATTCGTTACACCGGGATTTGCCTGTATTATCAAGTTTGGTACAATTACAATTCGGCTTGAGGTCTAAAGCTAAATCAAAAAGGTAAAAAAAACCAATTACACATGCATAAAATATTAAGGTCAATCGTACAATGCCTAGCTTAGGGATGCTAGGTGAGGATGCCTAGTGACAGCATAAACTGTGAACTTAGGTGCGAAATGGGATTGAATGTCACTATTCCGTGTGTGACGAAAACGATCCCGCTGTGGATTCCAGAATTTTAAGTTGGTCCAAGGTTGTATAAAAGACGTAAGATGGAGTTGGTGCTGGAGTTGCTGTGCTCAACGTAAAAATTTCGTTGCCCCATGGGCAAATGGCCTACAGCATTTCAAGCAGAAATGTGTTGATATTAATTTAAATAAGTGAAATAGAGGCGCGCATGTAGCTATTTTTTCCGATAGTAAGGCAGCTCTTCAGTTTTTCCGAAATTCCGTTCCAGGCTGGTTTTAAAGTGCTTTGTCACTTTGGACTGAACTATCATCTGTGGAAAAGTAACCAAGTTCGTTCACCCTTGTGTCGTTTATGCGTGGAAGATGACGAGACAACGGGACACATTCGTCTTATGTAACAGTAGAAGGCCTGTTTTTCATCCTGAGTTTCTGTGTTCAGATGATATTAGGTGGCGGGCTTCTCCCATATCTATGCTGACTTTCATAAGGAGAGTCATGTAGAGATTGTTTAATTTAACTCGCATATCTATGGCAGAAAAGATCCATCAGGTGTGGCAGTGCCGGTCCTAGGACCAGTACCTGGATTCTGTAACTTTTTGCGAACCGAAAATCGTAATATTTATCGACATATTTATTCGTTTGTGGCAACGATAATGTAATTCAGTAATTTCTTTTTTACGATAGTCTACCGCTTTATCTTATTCACCATTTAATTCAATATTATGTGGTATCTCTGTATAGAAAATGTGAAAACAAGCGAAAAGCATAAAGAATAATTAAGAAAAACTCAACAGATTAGATCTTGTGACTTAATTTTTTTTCTCCAACCGACACCGAAGATCGTTAAAATATGTTACTGAGTAGCAAAGTCGATAAATTTTCGTTATATTTATTATAACGATACGATTATCGTAATAAAAGTTAGTGAATCCAGGTACAGGGGTATAATCGTCGATTTCGATAACCAGCTGATTCTATCGGGTTTTTTCAGTTTGAGATTATGGCATTCGCTATCGTACCATATTACGGTATTCGCTATCGAACAATGTAATAATATGATTAGATATCGAATGCCACAGCCTAGTACTCTCAATGCCAAGTCTGTTGAGTTGTTTTGATGATTTACGATTTACGTCAATCGATTTGTGTTAATCCCGGGAAATTCATTAAAGATATATCAGTTGTCAAAATTCAACATGGCGAACAATAGACGCCATTTTGTAAATACATAAAAATAAATAAAAAGCCGGCGAATTATATCAAAACGGATATCATTCAACAGGTATTTTAAAATCATCTTTAGGTTTCTTTTATGATTTTTCATTTTGCATGACTATTTAGGATATTTAACCGTTCAAAGTTGGTCGCAATGGGGTTTTAGGATTTTTTTGTTTAAATACTTGTCTGATTATTTTTACTCAGGAACATGAGACCTAACAAACCATTTTGGTTCTACGTTCCAATCCTTAGCTTTGCATGCCTCAATTCTATGAGATTGAGCCAGAGGTCTTCCCTGTAGAGCTGCAAAACTATCGATGGTAATATCGATAGTATCGAGATAGTTTTATTTTAAGTGGACTATCGATATTTTTTTCGATAGCGATACTATCGGCAGAAACAGGCTATTATTTAAAAAAAAACGGTATGACGGCGACTGTGGAATAAAAGGTGCAAGTTTAATATTTCGCCGCCTGTACACCTTTATAATAACGGTTTTGATTTGTATCAACATAAGATGTCAGTTTTTAACTACTAGAAGCAAATTGCATGAAAAACACAATTATTATGTACCAACGGCTTTGATACATGAATAAGTTTGGCGGCGGCTAAATTTGACGACTACGGCTGAGTTTACATCTGGCATTTCTTGTGTGTCATTTGACCAAAAAAGCGTAACCAACTAATTACTAATGAAAAACTGTTTGATTCAGACATTTATTTATTGATTTAAAGTTTTTCCAATTATGTTGGATTCTATAAAGTTGTCTATTAGTTATGTATGAAACTATTTAACTTAATAAATACATGTCTGAATGAAAAATTTTTCATTAGTAATTAGTGGTTACGCTTTTTTTAGCCTTGTGTGGCACATGGCATACAGATGGAAACCCAGCCTACTTCACTGTCTCTTGACTTTTAAATAAACGGTGACGCTAAATAGTTTACTTTTCCTTATGTTAAATCAATACTTTTTAGCTAACTGCAATATTTTTACTTTTTATCCTTTTTATTAATTTTTTTTATTGATCTATATATAGACGTATACGTTTTGTTTGCCTTTTCATTTATTATTTTTATAGAACTGTGTATAAATGTTTTCTTTGTTTTTTCGTTAAATTGTAATACACATACGTATACGCATGTAAATATGTATATATATTAAAAACGTTTCAAATAAAAGTTAAAAAAATCAACTTTCTTCTTACTTTAAGGAATGATTAAAAAATTTAAGATTTTATATTCGAAAAATACATCATACATACATACATAGACATCTCGTCGGTTGGTTATTGGTTTGCGGCACAGTATATTCAAAATACATCATGTCTGCAGCAAACCAATAACCAACCGACGATCTGTCAAAAAAAAATTTAAATAGCATTTTTTGCATACAACAAGGTGCAATCAGACGTGACATAACCATAGCCATAGAAAAAAACCGTACGAACCAAACTTATGGGAAACACTGCATTTAATTATAGGTAACTCGCCATAACGCCATAGCCATTACCATAGAAACCAATTGAATTTTGGTTTGGTTACGGCTATGGCATTATGGCACGTCTAATTGCACCTTAACATGCGAAACTCTTTGACGTGTTTGCCGCAGAAAATTGGTTAACTTTCAACTTCTTAACGCGTTGTATTGTTTTGACAACTAATCAGTCGTCAATAAATAAGAAAAAATTTTAAAAAATTAGAATCATGGAATAAAAGCTTATTGAAAAATTTGAAAAACATACAATATTGGATTAAAAAGGATTTGGAAATGTATCAATCCATTTTTCAATGAATGAATAAGTAAAAAAGCTGACAGAAAAGGCGTTTATAACGCGTGTTGTGTAACTTGCCGTTTTTCATGCGGTAAAGTTTTCAAAAGCACGATACTTGCAGACGAACGTACGCGTGCTATGTACTTCTACCTTAAGAATTAAAAACTATCGATAGTATCGATGGCATCAAAGCATACTATCGAAACTATCGAATGGACCCACTATCGATAGTTTTGCAGCTCTACTTCCCTGGTTGAGAAGTAAAACATATGTAAAAAAGTGTCATCTAAAGAAAATTTTCTTTATTTTGCAGCGAAAGCATTAAGCTATGTACATACGATTGTCAGATCTTACAATATTGTCAGATCTGGCAATGTGCTGACAATGTACTGGCAATCGAAAATTGCCAGCACAATATTTCTTGTCAGTTCGCACGGATGTCAGAAAATCTCACAATTTATTGCTAGACGGTTGTATGACAATAAATTCATCTGACAAAATCGTCAGTAGAAAAATTGTTAGTTCACACGGTTGTCATAGGCACAAATTGTTCGATCTGTTGTTATGCGTTGCCAGACTCAAACCATTTGTTGGCCATTGTTAAATATTTATCGTTTGTGTTTGTGTTAAATGTAAAACGTGAAAGTATAAATAATTATGGACCATAAAGAAGCAATTGCAATGATTTTGTCTGCATATCCTTTATTATAAACTTTTTCTTTAAAATCAAGCGTGTGCAGTGTTGCCCATAGAAAGAATTATATTACAATGACGCCATTGTCAGATGCATGAGCTTCGCACATCTGACAATATTAAAATGTCTGACAAATAACGGGCGTTTATTTTAGAGGTATAGAACTTCGAATTGAAATAAAACACAAGAAAATCGTTTTAATGTCCATCAATTTGGCTTTATTGGAAGGATAATTTTATGCCATTAATGTTTAAATATGATTTCGGGCATGTGGCCGCCGCGGCTGGCTCGAATAAAGCCAATTCTACAGGTCCAATTTTCAACCACTTTTTCGAGCACATGGGGCCGTATGTTGGCAATAACGCCACGAATGTTGGCTTCCAAGTCTGGTTTGTTGGCGTAGACGAGCGACTTCACATATCTCCAAAGAAAATAATCCAATGGTGTCAAATCACACGATCTTGGTGGCCAATTGACAGGTCCATTCCGCGAAATTATGCGCTCATCGAATGTTTCCTTCAATAAATCGATTGTGACGTGCGCTGTGTGGCATGTAGCGCCGTCTTGTTGGAACCACAACTCATCCACATTCATGCCATCCAATTCGGGAACAAAATAGTCGGTTATCATGGCTCTATACCGGTCTCCATTAACGGTAACTGACTCTCCAGCATTATTTCGGAAGAAGTATGGCCCAATGACTCCACCAGCCCATAGAGCACACCAAACAGTCAGTTTTTGTGGATGTAATGGCGTCTCAAGGGTCTCATGTGGATTCTCTTCACTCCAAATGCGGCAATTTTGCTTGTTGACGTAGCCATTCAACCAAAAATGAGCCTCATCACTGAACAAAATTTTGCGATGAAAATCAGCATCGAGATCAATCTCATTTTCGGCCCATACACCAAAATCACGACGCATTGCATGGTCTCGCGGCTTTAATTCTTGCAGAAGCTGGATCTTGTAAGGTCGCAAGCCAAGATCTTTGCGCAAAATCTTCCATAAAGTTGATGGACAAAGCTCCAATTGCTGTGCACGGTGGCGAATCGATTCATTCGGGTCCTCTTCAACACTTTGCTCTACAGCGGCAATTGTTTCTTCGGTGCGCACTGTTCGACGTCTCTGCGGATGCGTATTATCACATAGAGTAAACGTAGTGCGAAAACGATCCATGGTTAACCGAATTAATTGCTCTGATGGACGATTATGTCGACCATAAAATGGACGGAGCTTGCGGTAAACTTCGCGAACTGAACCATTATTTTCGAAATAAATTTGCACGATTTGCAAGCGTTGTTCTTTTGTCAACCTGTTCATGATGAAATGGCAAACCAAACTAAATATTAATCACTTGACAGCTGACAAAATGGCCGCCAGTTAAAAAAGTGATGCCAACTTAAAGTTCTATACCTCAATAAAGAACACCCATTATCTGGCAATAATTTTACAATGTGTTCACACGATTGTAAGATGTCTGACAATATGTTGTCAGTTGCTAGTCTTGTAATGGACTGACAATGCTTTTTCTGGCAACGTCGTCTGACAAAAATTGGCAGTTCACACGGTTGTAAGAAATTTTTAGCACATTTTACTGGCAATATTGTAAGATCTGACAACCGTCTGTACATAGCTTTAGTAATGTATCACTAGACCTCAAAAATCGGTTTGCCTGTTAGGGCGTTAATGTATCAGTATAGTATTATCTAATTTTCTATTTTGTTCACCATTTTTTGTTCATATTCCCATGTGAACATAATGTTCGCCTCTTAGTTATTCCCGCTAAGGGTGAATGTATCCTTATATTAGTATTTGTGAATTTTATCATAATAATAAGTTATATTGAAGCCAAAAACAATTTAGTGTATTAGGGTATTATTATTATTAGCTAAATATATTTTGAAAGCATAAGGAATATTAATTACTTTTTTTTAAGAAAAATTATGTTTCTTTTTTGCCCTAATTCTGTTGGACGTTTGTAGCGTCTTGTCTAGGGACGAAAAAAAGCCGCAGTTGTGATTCTTTAGAAAAACTATGATTTATTGTCTATGATAGAAGGTTCGTGTATTTGATTTATGATTTTTTTTCCAAACATTATCCCCAACATATATTTTTTCATATACTTTTCAAACTATTGCGTAATACTTTAATTAAATTTTTATGTTTACAAAAAATGGCAATAACATTTGTATTTTTCATTATCAAAGACAACAACAATTTTTGAAGAAAATAGTTTAGAGAATTCAAACTCAAGAACTCAAAAGTATTTTCAAACAAAACAACGTCCTAAATCTTCTTAGGGCCATTACTATAATTTAAAGTTAGTTAAAAGTAGGATTTTATCGGCCGTATAAAAGGCTTTCCATTATTGAAAATTGAATTTAACTTACCTGGTATGATAAACTTGCCTGTAATGTATCGCTCACTTTAGGTTAAAGTAAAATTTTGCAAATGATAAAGTTTTTATACGTCCGACAAAATCCTACCTTTAACTAACTTTAAGTTGTAATAATGGCCCTTACTGAATTAGGGTATTTGATTTGACTATTAATAATTTGTTCAGTTTAGTCTCAATTTCAATGTTTACGAATGGCTTGCTGGTTTTGGCTTAAAATAAAACATGTTTTTTTTTTAGAGTAAATATATTCTTCGTTTAAAGATGATAAGAAAAATATGAATAATTTATCTACCGAGATTATTAGTCGACACATTCAAGATGTACGAGTAAAGCAGGTATTAGGTTATTTTTATTATTAGTTTTCTTATGGAAAAATTCCTAATTTTTTGTTTTTATGATGAAGACTTTTTATATAAACACGCATTATCAGATGTTTGAGAACGATTTCAGAAAATTTTGCAAATATATTAGTGGCAACTAAAACGCAAAATTTTTATTTATACCCAGATTTTCATATTGTTTTTACGTTCTTATGTATTTTTAAAATAACAATAATTTCTTAATTTCTCAACAAAAGGAGAATTTATTTTTCATATGAAGAAATGTCTATATTTAACATAAAGTTTTAGCGCATTCCAAGAAAGTCAATAAGATCCCAACTAGTGCAAATCTGGATTTTTACCTAGGGTTGTCATTACAAGAAGTTCTCTTTTTAACTGACTTAAAAAAAGCAGGATGTTAATAATTCGTCTCTATTTTTTTGGTGGGTGCTACTTCATAAATTCGTACATTTTAGACCGATTGCAAAAATTCTTTTTTTGTCTGAGAGGGTATAGCTTCCCATTGGTCCCATTATAAAGAAATTTGGCGGGGACACGCCCACAATTTTAAATTTAATTTTATGATATTCCACTTATTTGATTGCTGCGAAACTTATAAAACACCGTTGGTTCTTGTAATTACACAATTTGAAAGTTGAAAAAAATGGGCGGGGTTACGCCCATTAAAATTTATTATAATATTTCAGGCGGTTCTACTTAACCGATTTTTAGGAAACTTACCACACACCTTGAGCTCTAAAATAGAAACAACTTTCTATCTAAGAAAATGGGCGGAGTCACGCTCATTAAAATTTAATATTTTATTTTAAGTGGTTCAACTTTACCGATTTTTACAAGACTTAACATGCACCCTGTAGTGCGATTCATTAACTTTTTTTTAACGATAATCGCATCGTTAAAATAATTATAACGTAAATTTATCATATTTGCTGTTTAGTAACATTTTTAACGATATTCGCTGTAGGTTAATGTCAGCTGTGTCGTTATATAAGCGACAATAATTTATGTGCTGTTAAGTTTATCGACAAAAATCAGCAGAAAATATCAGCTGCGTACTATCGTTAAAAAGAAGTTACGGAATCACACAATCGCTACTGCAAGCGACAAAATGTATAGACAAAAATTACGATTGTCGGGTCGTTAAAAGTTTCTGAATCGCACTACTGAGCTCCGAAAAACACACAATCTTACATTTAAAAAATGGGCGGAGGCACGCCCATTAAAATTTAATTTTATATTTCAAATACTTCTTCATATATTCTTCTATCAGATCTTTGCATTGAAGTCGGTTTTTTTATTTGGCGGAAAAAATTATTTGATACCCATTCAGTGAATCCGAAGTAATTTTCATCATGATGTGAAGTAAATCTGATTTGTTTGTTATATGTTCCTTTTAAGAAGTGAAAAGGAACTAATTTTTCTTTACTTCTACAGAGTTAAAAAAGAAAAAGATACACACTTAAGGTTGGATCTCACTATCCTGCCCAATCGTGCGTCTTTTGATGGAGTTTATGAACATTTCCAAAAGCCAATAACAATTCATTAGATCAGAGTTGTGTTTTTTCGTAAGTCGTGCTATTGTGCTGGATACTCACAATCCAATCTTTATTGATACTTTGGAAGAAGATAAAAAGCTGGTCCACAATAATGGTGGTTAAAGCTTTAAAAAAAATTTTACGAACTTCACATAATATCGACAACAAAAAGCGAATAATATTTAAAAAAATGTAGTTTGTATTTGCCGGTACTAAGCTGTTTAAAAAAATTTAATAAGAATACATATAAGACTTTTTTTAATTCAATTGAAATTTAATCTCTAAATGAATCATTTCCATTTAGATCTTTAACACTATTATATTTTAATAAAACTAGTTTACTTTAGTAGAACAATGAAATAAAAATTTTGCCAATATACATGTGTGTAATTCAAACGAATTTACTAAGAAGAGACTGAATTACTAATGCCCTTATACGAATAGGAAAAAAAAACACTAAAGGTACGATCACACTTGTTAAACATTTGCCCAAAAAAGCGTAACCAACAAACACTAATGAAAAAAGTTTTGATCCCGACACTTATTTATCAAATTAAACCGTTTCGAGCACAACTAATAGACAATGTCATATAATCCAGCATTATTGACAAAACTTTTGTATGAATTGAAAGATTTTTCATTACCATTTAGTGAATTCATTCAATATTATTATTGACATGTGCAAAAAATAAAGTAGCCGAACTTGCGTTTATAATCCTCAAGTCAGTCAGTGATTCATTTAAACAAAAAATTTAATATTTTTGTGTAAATTACTTTTTAATTTAATCTTTTTTTTTTTTTTTTTTTTTTTTTTTGCTGAAAACGCGGTTAAATTCGCATAATGAAAAATAAATAAAAATCCCGTTCATAAACGATTTTGAAATTATGCTCTTGCGTCAGTTTATATGAATACAAACTATTTACAGTTGTGTGAAAAATAATAGAGCCACCCCCAAACCACAATTTCAATATTAAAAAATTTACTCAGATAGTAATTTTCTTTAAAGTTTTTTGTTGTTTTTTATTGGGTATTATTATAATATAAAAAAATATAAATTAAATATTTGAATTCTTTTTCTCAAAAATTAAAATAAAAAAAAATCGTTGTACACATTTATTTTCTCTGTGAAAAAAAAATAGAGCCATCTAACCAAACCTTTTTAAATTATTAAAAAAAAATAAAGTAAATAATATGTTTAATAAAATAATTGCTTATATAACGACTAATACTACCTCAGTACTTTGTAGAACTTCCATTATTTTTTATTACTTCAAAGCAGCGCTTCGGCATAGAGTCAACAAGCTTTTGACAAGTCGTAACTGGAATGTTCTTCCATGCAGTCTCAACCATTGTCCACAGCTCATCTTTATTCGATGGATTCTTTCCTCTAAGTAGAGCTGCAAAACTATCGATAGTACTATCGATAGTATCGATAGTTTTGTTGTAAATGAAATATCGATAGTTTTTTTCCACTATCGATACTATCGGCAAAAAAAAACAAGTAATTAAAAGAGTAAAAATAATCGAAGTCAGTAAACAGTAGCCGGCAGCTTTGAAGCAAATTATCCGTAGTTGATTTATGCTTTTGTACAGCGATGGAAAAGTTGGTACAATTGTATAATTTTAGCGCTATTTGAATGCCAAAAGTACCGTAGCACCACAATGACCCATTTAGCACTACTGGAATCTCTTTATATTATATTACATGCCAAAATAGCATTAAAATATATTAACCACCTTATGCAAAAAATAATGCGTGCTTGGGGTGTACATTAAAAAAATGTCCATAGAAAAACCGGTTTTAACGTTCACTTATTTTTTTGCGCAAGGGGGTTAATCTTTAGCACGAAGGTATTAGAAAATTAAGTAAATCAAACGATGTTTTCCGGTACTTAAAGAATTGCTGGAGGAATGTTATTTATTCCAAATTCATCTGCAAATGTGGAAATTTTATTTTTCTACCAAGGAGAGAAGCCGACTATTTGCATCGACTGTGAACAATCGAATAAAAAAAAGGTTATAAACGTAGTATATCGTAAATGTTACTTTTATATTCAGATCCCAGTGACTAATATACTTTGTGCACCTTCTGGCGTTTTGTTAATTGATTTTTAGTTAATTAAAAAGTAAAAGTATTAAAAAAATATAAATAAAGAATTAGGTACAATCGTACTGAAAAAATTAAATTTTTTTTTGAAAGTTAGTACAATTTGTAAATATGACATCGCATCCCTGCTTCTGTATACATAAGTACTTAAATATATATGTATGTATATGAATTCATTTATAAATCCAAGTGTTATTCGACAAATAGTAGTCACAAGTATCTTAATAAATTCAACATAGTCGACACAAAGATAAATTTTGGTGGTACTGATGTCGCGACGGCCGCCAATCGTCTCTTACGATAAAACTTTACAGTTAGTGTCTTAAAAGTTATCAACAATTTTCGCATTTTGATAATTCTAAACCATGGGTAGGGTAGTCCCATAAAATTTTAAGTTCAATAAAAAAGTATATTTTCGATAATATGCCGCTTACGATAAAATCGAAAAAAAGGCTTGATATATTTTTATATAATAATGAAAATGTTGAGGACTCTGGATTTTATTTTCGAGTCAAATGTAGTTTATGTGGCAACTTTTATAAAACTATTCGATACTATCGATAGTATCGATAGTTTTACATAAAACTATCGAGTGAAGCGACTATCGATAGTTTTGCAGCTGTACCTCTAAGACATCTTTTTACCTCGCCCCATAAGTTTTCGATGGGATTTAGGTCTGGTGACTGAGAAGGCCATCCCAAAACCTTCACATGGTTGTCCCCGAACCATGCCTTTGCCAACTTCGATGAATGCTTAGGATCATTGTCATGTTGGAATATCCATTAAAGCGGCATTTCCTACTCAGCATAAGGCATCATGACTTCTCTTAAAAATTTGTATAAAATTTTGCATCCATTATGTCCTGTATGCGATATAAGGGTCCAACTCCATAATATGAAAAATATCCCCATACCATACCATAATATTGCCCCTTCCATGTTTAACGGTTTTAATGGTATATTTAGGGCTAAATTCTTTATTTTTGGGTCTCCGAACTTGAAGAGAACTCCGATCCGAGTTAAATAAATTTACTTTGGTCTCATCCGACCACAAAATATTACGCCATCTAGATACAGACCAATTTACGTGTTCCTTTGCGAATTCAAGCCTTTGTTTAATGTTGCGCTTTAATAGAAAAGGCACTTTACGGGCACTTCTTGCATGTAAATCATTTTTAAGGAGCATACGCCGTATTGTAGAAGTATTCATGTCAAGTTGGTATTGGTTTTTAAGGGCGGATGACGTCACAAAGGGGTCCCGTTCCACGTGACGCAGAATTTTTCGTTTTAAAGTTTCAGATATTTTGGGTTTTCTTTCTCTTGTTTCTTGTTTGTCTTCATGCTTTATAGCATTTTTTACCATTTTCTTTGAACATCCAATAATTTCAGCTATTTTTCTTTGAGAATTGCCTTCTTGATGAAGCTTTTTTAGCAATATTCGGCCCTCCACACTACAGTGTTTTCCTATGCCCATTCTGTTAACTATTTTTTTTTTGATATTTTCTTAAATTATAATAGAAATAAGATAGTCTGTCTTTTTACTCACTTAAAAAAAAACTTAATAGTTGCGTTTTACTTTAATTTTTTTAACTTTAATATTGGCTCTATTTCATTGCACACTTGTTTTTCACCTACTTACATACAAACACTGATGTATTTATAAATGTTGCTTCAATTACAGAAAAAATGACAGGATTACAACAGGAAAGAGACTAACTAATAATGCATAAAAAAACTCAATCTAAAAATATTTTGTAAAAGGTTAAAAAAAAAACATTAAATTTATAGAACAGTAGGTGGCTTTATTATTTTTCACAGTACTGTATATCTCAAAATCAAGTTGCGTATGTTTGCTGTTTATTTCATTTGTAAATTTAAGTTGAAGTGTTAATAAGTATATTAGCTTAAAGCAAGAAATAAAAATATATCAACAATTTAAGACGTATCCAAATGTAGTATGACGTTACTAAAAGTTCATTGTCATAGCATTAATTTCTATATTAGAATTTTGCCAAACTGCGAAGTGTTTGCCAGAGAATATTTACAGCCGTATTCATAAAAAAAAGTTGATTGAGGTTTAAAATTCATATTAGTTAAAAAACGTTTTAAGGCTAAATAACGTTTTTTAAATATTGGTATTCATAATCAGTTTTTTAACTAAAAATCAATTAACTAAATTTTTTTAAAATATCGTGGCAACACTGTATTCTTTATTTGTCACTTGCATATTAGTTCTGCAAAACAACGATTGTTAACTCACAAAGTACTCGTGTCTATTTTGTTTATTTGTCGGTTTTCAGAGAAATATTGTTTCTATAAAATAAAAGATATGTTCCAACTTGTATTTAATAAAATAATAAAAAAAAGTTCACAACAAATCTTTGTTAAAAGTGCTTTTTATATTATTTATTTTATTGCAGATAAAGAAGCACTAGAATAACGAGCTTTATTTTGTTTGTTTTGAGTGTTTATACATCACTAGTTAATTTTCTACAATTATACTATTTTTGTTAACACATAAAATGAGAAAACAATGACTGGGAATGGAAAGTGGATCGCTTATTTTCTTTTAAATATTCTTTGGAGTATATTTGTTATTTCGGCAATAGTTTCTATAAAAAAATTACATTGTTTTCTTCTAAATAACACTGGCATATGCATACATACATGCATACATAAGTACATACATACATACACACATATGTACATACAGGTAAAGTTCAAAATGTAAACAAAAATGAAGCAAAATAACAACAACGTCACCTTAAAATTGGTTTAAACATGGGGGCAGTCAATTTTAAAATTTGCTGATTTACGCAAGGTTTAAAACCCGTTTTTTAAGCTAAAATTCTATTATGAATACAATTTTAGCGAATTTTGCTTAAACAATATTTGAAACGCGGTTTAAAATTTGTATGAATACGGCTGTTAGTTTACAACCTTTGGACTTATTTTCTAAATATTTTAAATAAAATATATACTTACAGTCTTATGTATATTAGAGGCCAGCGTAAACAGTCTTGAAATGTAAATACGTCTTGTTTCTTAAATGTATTGTCTTAGCATGTATTATACATACTAAAACAATAATAAATGATATCTTTAATAAGAGAAGCACGATGTCGCGAAGACTTCTTCCCTGCAAAATAACGCGACTAGTCCATACATGCATGTAGGGGCTGCTCCATAAAGGACAAGGGCTAGTCCAAAACTAGTTCAAATGTATGGCTAAAAGATGGTCGATTTAACATTTCCGATGTCCTTGGGATGGACCACATGGTCCAAATTTGCATTACATCGGACCATCCCAAAACTACATAATATGGAGTAGTTATAGACTACTCGCATACAATTTGGTAAGTGCATAAGAAGAACGATCATAATCGTTTAAACACGAACACTTATCGTCCAGCATTGCTTGCTTGTATGAAAATGACATGATCCATGACTGCATTACATGGGACCATGATGTAGCTAGTCTGTTTCATCTAGATTGGACCACGTACTCCAATATTATTTGCAGGGTTGTTCATAACAAACACTCAAAAGAAGTAGTGTTGATGCGTTTATGCTTGTTATTTTGCATACTGTACGTTTGAGTGTGTGTGTGTGGGTGTGTATGTGTGTGTGTCTAAGATGTAGATGGTAAGCTATTATGCGTTGAAGGGTGGTTTTTTAAAGCAAGCGCGCTCAACTTATGTCAATGCATGTGTGGGTTTGTATGTGCGCTGAAAAATAAAAGAGCATACACACAACGTGTGTGCTTATGTACATGCATGACGTTTGCATACGCGGCCATGCGTATGAAGAAGCAAGCATCACAAATTCTTTACGGCCTTATATACATATAAGCAAAAAATTGCATGAAGTTAAAATAAGTGACGACATTGAACTATGTTTTAACGACTTCCTTCCTATAAGTTGACATTAAAAATCGGCGCATAATGTAGTTTTAACCCCCTATTAAATCCTAGCGTGATTTTTAATGTAAAATTGTATGGCAAAACTCGTTAAGATCATATTAAAGTTTGCCATTTAAGCTAACTTCGTGCTAGTTTTTTCTTATACATACTTTTTTACTTCTATACCTGCAATAACTGAAACAAATTTCTTGGAAACAGTGTTGTTTAGCGCTTGTTTTAGAAGATTTCGCTGCACTAAAGCATTTGAAAATCCCTTATGTATTAAAAGTTCTTGTAAGTGGTCTTATTCAGGGGTATAATCTATATTCCTTTTTTAATGTATGTATGTTGTAAATTGCTTAAATCGTAAATTAAAGGGCTTACTATAATAACATCATAAGTCACATGAGTTAAAAAAACGGGTTTTGTATGCTTATTGACTTTAAACATCCCAACATCCACTTAAAAAAATTAAGCTATTTTCCAAATAGTTTCTGATTAAGACAATAATTGGGTTTTTAAATTACAATGTTTTTGTTGAATTTTCTTTTTCGTACTAACATCATAAGCTGCAGCAATTTTATAAAGCTTCATTCAAAATTTTTTAATTTAAATTTTGAAGAAGTTATTCATGAAAGTCTGAACATTTTTTTAATCACCCAGGAATGTGTGGGTGTGCATGGGTTCAATATTATGATCCCTTAGGGGTACCTACAAAGTTGGAAAAAAATAGAGAACGAAGGCGTAGAGAGGGAGAGAAGTGAAAATGTAGATGCAGAACAGAATGTAATACACTGACAGAGATTTTAGAGATGGAGAGTAGAGGAGGATATAGTGGTTCGAGAATGGGGCATTTGTGTACACACGGTAAAGGGGGAGTTAGCGTCCTAATAGGCTCATCTTTTTCTTACTTCCGATAACTTGTATAGGCTACTGAAGGATTGTCTAACAATGAAGTGCAGACGACGACTCGCAAGAGCGGGACAGAGGCATAGGAGAAGCAAAATGCTTTAAAAAGGTAGATGCACAACGGAATGCAATGTATTGACAGACATTTTAAATGCTAGTAGAGAAAGAGAGAGTGGTTCAAGAATGGGGTATATGTGTGCCCACATCATAGGGGGCTTCAGCGTTCTAATAGGATCAGTTTTTTCCCTTCTTTCGATAACTTGGATAGGCTTCTGAAGGAAGGACAGATGGCTATCCTCCAGAGCGGAACAGAGGCAGAGGAGATGCAAAATGCTTTCCTTCCCCTCTTCCATCACTGCAACTAAAGCAGCATTCATTATACGTCACACCCATATGTTTAGCACCTATTCCGAAAGGCCAAGAGTCTCCTGATGTGTTTCCTAGTGAAGTTCATGAGGTGTTTAGTTCTGTGAGGGTTTAGGCGATGCCAGAGCATTCTGGATATTGCGCAGGTGGCCTCATTGCGCCACCTATCTGGAGCTAATTTAAGGAGGGCAACATTCAAGCGTCTCCAGCAGGATGTGAGTGGGAGCCCACAGAGATTATCGATATTTATTTACCCGAGTAGGGTTCACCTCTTTACCAGGTCATCCGCAATCAAGTTGCCTAAAATATTGCTTCGAAAACAGCTACTGGTTCCGTTCTGCCAATGTTTGTGAGAATATTTACAATTAACTTTGGTGTTATTTGATCCTTAAAAATTATCACATGTAATTTGGCTTACAGAGCGATATGAACTTTAACCTAATCTAATCATAAATAAACAACTTTTTAATTAATATTACAGAATTAATGGTCATAATTTTAAATTCCAAGGACCAGGGAAAAAGTTTAAACAATCGAGAATTCATTGTAATAAGATTTATTTTAAACTGATTTCAAACGTTTATAAAAATGTTCAAGGCTACTAGCTTACTGATATTCAATATGCGAAATACTGGCTACTTTGAATCTCCCTCAGATGTCAACATATGTACGTTTTTCAATACATTTTTTTTACATTCGAAGATCACATTTTTAAAAGCAAATTGAGGGGAGAGAGTGTAACATATAGCAATACCTTGATGGATTTTTTTTCTTAAAGAGAAGTAACACTCAGGCAATGAATGACTACTACGATTACTAGA
Organism: Tachina grossa; assembly: GCA_949987645.1. Lineage (NCBI taxonomy): Eukaryota > Metazoa > Arthropoda > Insecta > Diptera > Tachinidae > Tachina > Tachina grossa. Next base: position 42,615,203 of record OX465278.1, on the reverse strand, counting down.
TGTTACCTTTTTTGGAAGGCAGTCAGTCGGTGAAGAAAGAAACAGAGAAAAGTTTCATTTTTTTTACAACTCTGCTTTTTTGCACGTTTTTAATAATGCAGTTTTGCAGCGCCTCTGGTGTTAAATAAGGCGTATTATATTTTTATTTTGAAGCTGTGTTTAGTAGCCATTTTATTTATTGGTTATTTTATTTCGCCGATGATTCTGCTACACAACGAACGAGGGCGCTCTGATGTTACATTAGGATTAGTATCTGCTGAAGTCGATTGTTTGTCTTATAAATACAAACACATTCACATTAGCAGTAGCAGAGCCGAACTTCAAATTATAAAACGTCGAAGAGCAAGGAAGATGGCATTCATATCTACATATATAGCAATATATATAAACTAAAACAAATAATTTTGAGCCGAAATGATTCAAATTATAGTGTCGGCCATCAACACGCCATTAAAAAAAATCAAATTACCGAGGAAACTAAATTACAGGGAATTTTTTATTTTGCAAGGAGCCTGGAAAGCAGCTTAAAATTTCGAGGAACTCCAGTAAAAGAGTTTCATATTATCAAAAGTCGACTGTTTATGAAAATTTCATACAAATATCCTCTGTATTATTATCTTTTTTTTTGGAGGAAAATTACACTGTGGAACAGTTTTTTGACGAAATGTATCTGATACCCAATCCTAATGTAAAATGGTTCGCTGAATCCGAATATAAAGTCAAAATCGTCGAAAGTAGAACAGTTTTTGAGATATAGCCAAATTACCGTTTTTGGGTTTTTAAAAAAGATGATGTGGCTTAAATGCAAATATCTTAAAAAATATTCGTCGTTTTATTAACTTTTTTTTTTATTAAAAGATAGTAAAATTACTAAAACAAAAAAAAATCTATTCTACTTTTGACCATTTTGAATTCAGATTCGGATTTGGTGAAAAATTCTACATTAAGATCATGTGTCAAATTCATTTGGTCACGACTTTGTTGAAATTTTGTTCCGCAGTGTTATCTGACAACGGCATAACTCACAAAAAATAGTTTTACGGAAAATTAGCTTGAAGATTCTATTTTAAAAGTCAATAAAAAATATTAAATTTTATTTCAAGAGTTAAATGCACAACATTTATATATGAAAGTTTTACATAATGTGAATAACGAATTATTAATAATTAATTCTGCGCGATAAATACAAAAGTCGCACTTTATGAGTAACGACATTGTTCAGCTAAATGAACGATATATGTATGTATATTTAAAAACTTCAAATTAGTTGCTTTAAAGAAGTTTTTGCGCCTTTATGCTTCTCTCTCATGGAATAAATAATAATATTTCTTAACTGAATTTAAAATATTTTGAACATTTTAGTGTCTAGCGATAGTAACTGCAGATAACACAGCTGTATGCATTTGCATTAAGATGTGTTTGCTGTTGCGTTACTACCTTTTCGGCAGCAGTCTTTAAACAACTCACATTCGTTAATTAAAAATCGGGTGTCATTGTATTTGAGGCACGTTTACGGATATCGACGTCAGTCATTAATTATTTTTAGTGGGTCTGTGAACAAAATTGCAAATGATTTATGCACGCATGTGCTATGAATAATTATACAGCAAAATATTTACAAAAACTTTACTGGTAAGCGTACTTTGCTGTAGCTGGATTATAGATAAATATAGTGTTCCGCATTACTTCAAAATGAGATATTTGAAACAAATAGTATAGCGTTTCATCAACGGATGAAGGACTTTAATGAAATATACACATATGAGAAAAAAACAATATTTAATAAAAATAAAAACTCAAACTTTAATTACTAAGATACATACATGTACATAAAAGGTTAAATATAAAAAACTGAAGAAAGCAAGATACGTATTATTTCGTTTATTTTCGTATTTATTTTGTATTATTTCTTGTAAATTTAATACGATTTGAAATCAAAATTTTTGCATGGTGATTTTGAAATAAATCTTCTCCGCATAAGTCTGTTGTATTCCTTTCCAAAAAGCATCCTGTAGTGGTCATATCAAGGGTTGAATTGTTTTATAAAAATAAATATATCTTCTTGTCTGAATACAACAAAACTTACAACTAAACCTAAGCACTAGAAATCAATCAAAACTTGCAATGTGTCAAAAGGTTTCAGCGGCAGCACTTTTTTGAAACATTTCAACCGTTTCACATTTTTCCGTATGAGCTTTTCTGTAATTTTCGTTAAAAATAGGTCAGGGTGCAAAAGAAACGGGGGGGGAGGGAAGGACCCTCTTTTAAATAAGATTCAGACGTTATTTTTTCAAACACCCATAGACTTACGTTTATCTTACTCCTCTACCGCACTCGGTCCTTAGAATTTTGTTATTTTGAGAAAAAAATTGATTTTATTGCACAATATTTTTTTAACATACCAGTGCTCATTTTTGAAGTCGGTTATTTTTTTTATATTTTTTCAAGTGTTTAGGGAGTTTTGAAACTCTTTAAAAAACCCTATCTGCTTTTACGTACTTCACTTTTTAACGCAGGGGTCTAATCGTCACTTTCGAGACGTACTGATTTCATCACGTTTTTTCAGGTTTCAGACTATTGCATTCGATATCGGACCATACTAATACATTGTTCGATAGCGAATGCCATAATCTCAAACTGAAAAATGCGATCGAATTAGCTCGTTATCGAAATCGAAGATTAGACTGCAGGTTTAATTGCTAAACATGTAGAAGCTATTAAAATTATCAAATCAATTTTTTTCTCTCGATTTTGATTTTCCAAAGTATTTAAGCAAAAAAAAAATTAAAATATATATCGCATTTATCGCATTTTGTTATTCGTGTAACCACCCTCGTACTCTTGTTACACGTGTTTAAAGCACTGATTTTATTAACATGTCATTAATTATAATCTTGACATGAAATATGTCTGAACAACAAATCTAGCTGGTCACCTTTAAGCCTACAATGTATTTGATATGTTGACATGATTATAATAAATATTTTTCATTTTATTAGATCATTGACTGTTTATAGAAATTTTTTTTATGGCAAGTATTAAAATGATCTTGATGTTTGATATTTGTGTGTGTGTTTTTTTTAAAGCTTGTTAAAAGTAAAATTTATGGCTTTGTAATAGCTTTATTAAATTAATTTTGTATATGTATAGGGTGTTTTTTTAAGACGTATAGAACTTTGAATTGAAATAAAACACAAGAAAATCGTTTTAATGTCCATCAATTTGGCTTTATTGGAAGGATAATTTTATGCCATTAATGTTTAAATATGATTTCGGGCATGTGGCCGCCGCGGCTGGCTCGAATAAAGCCAATTCTACAGGTCCAATTTTCAACCACTTTTTCGAGCATATGGGGCCGTATGTTGGCAATAACGCCACGAATGTTGGCTTCCAAGTCCCCTAACGTTTCTGGTTTGTTGGCGTAGACGAGCGACTTCACATATCCCCAAAGAAAATAATCCAATGGTGTCAAATCACACGATCTTGGTGGCCAATTGACAGGTCCATTCCGCGAAATTATGCGCTCATCGAATGTTTCCTTCAATAAATCGATTGTGACGTGCGCTGTGTGGCATGTAGCGCCGTCTTGTTGGAACCACAAATCATCCACATTCATGCCATCCAATTCGGGAACAAAATAGTCGGTTAGTCGGCTCCAATTGCTGTGCACGGTGGCGAATCGATTCATTCGGGTCCTCTTCAACACTTTGCTCTACAGCGGCAATTGTTTCTTCGGTGCGCACTGTTCGACGTCTCTGCTGATGCGTATTATCACATAGAGTAAACGTAGTGCGAAAACGATCCATGGTTAACCGAATTAATTGCTCTGATGGACGATTATGTCGACCATAAAATGGACGGAGCTTGCGGTAAACTTCGCGAACTGAACCATTATTTTCGAAATAAATTTGCACGATTTGCAAGCGTTGTTCTTTTGTCAACCTGTTCATGATGAAATGGCAAACCAAACTAAATATTAATCACTTGACAGCTGACAAAATGGCCGCCAGTTAAAAAAGTGATGCCAACTTAAAGTTCTATACCCCAATAAAAAACACCCTTTATATATATATATATAGTATATATATAAGCGATAATGAGTTAACTTACAATTAATGACATTGTTCCAAGATTGGGTGTTGGCAGAATTTTAGCCACGCTTTAAAAGTTATTAATTGACAATCACTAGTAATATTGCACTGTCTGTTCCACACCAAATTAACATTAATTAAATAATTGGTAAACTCAATCAAATATTTAATTCAGGAAAACTTGTTGATGATTTAATACTTTAACCGCAAGATTACCGTAATAAAGAATCTGTAAAAAATTAATTGATTCTTAAGTAACACCTAAGAGGACAGCCTAACAAACGTCGACTTGCTTAGGTGATCACGTGAGACCAATCACCAGCATGGACTTATCACTAGGCATCCAAAATCATTCTTCAAACGATTCTGGTGACAACAACAGCCACTACGAAGGCTTCCCCGTGATAGGACGCAGCGAATGTGCTTGCTCACACTCGCCGCGTGTCCTCCAAGTGAAGACATCACCAATCACCAAATCAAACGTCGACTTGCCTAGGTAATCACGTGAGACCAATCAGCAGTATGGATTTACCACTAAGCATCCAAAATCATTCTTCAAACGATTTTGGTGACAACAACAGCCACTACGAAGGCTTCCCCGTGATAGCACGCAGCGAATGTGATTGCTCACACTCGCCACGTGTCCTCGAAGTGAAGACTCCTACTACTCACTCACTACTCACTACTCAAATGGGTGTACGATCAATGCATGCCACAAATGCTTTCCAGCACCTGCTGGCAATATTGAGTATCACCTTCTCAACCCCGTAGGGCTAGACATACTCCGCATCGGTGTACGATTCACACACATCTGCAGCTATTAAAATCCTAGATCCTGTGATTAACTCAATCAAATAATTAAATTAGGCAACGTTATGATTTATTGCGTTAACCGCGAGATTATTACGATGTATTAATGAGTCCCTAAAAAATTAACTGATTTTCAAGTAACAGAAACGTATAATCCATTAAAACATAGTCTTGCTTCAAGCCTGTTAGTGCAATATGAGTGAGTGTTTTTACGAATACTTGGTGGCGTTTTTAAGCTGCGATTAGAGGTTTGGCATACAAAATCAATGGCATTAGATGACCAAACATTTGCAGGATTTGAATTGAAATTGACTTATTACTCGATATTAAAAACAATTCTCAAAACATTTAGAGTAATTTTTCTATTTTATTTTAATACACCAGCAGCCGTGTCTAGAATTTGACGTCCGATTAAAAAACCATCAAGGACAACACTGAAGCTGTATTCAAGCATTAACAACGCTTTTCAAAACTTCGGATAACTTTAATGGGAAAATTTTTACTTGTTTAACATTCGAATAACATTGCATGAATCATTCTTAAAAATACTATGAGTAAAAACAATTTCTATAATTAGCTAAAATATTTCGAAAAGTATTATCATTTAAGAATATTTTTTTTTTTTTTGTCTTTGCACTCAACTCGTTTTATATTTTTATCAGTGATATGCTTTGATTGAATCAATATATAGTAAAAATATTTGCTTTTAAGCCACCAATCAGTTGAAATTGATATTAAATTATGGAATGAGATATATTAATAATTATGTACATGAATACATACATACGTATTTACTTGTTTTCGTTATTTTTTTATTTTGTTGTTTTGTCCTTTTTGTTTGTGCACTAACATCCCACGAAATTTGAAATAGTAATATTTCTATTTATAGAATGAATATACGTACACTTCTCGTTTACTGTAGCTTTTGCTAATAATAATAAAATTCTAAAGTCAATAGCATTTTAATTAAAACAATATTAAAAATATATTATAAAAAATGTTTACATTCTTAATAATAATATGACAAACCAGATATTAAGGCTAAAAATAAAAAAGAAAAAACTTAAATTTGTATTATTCATATCAGCGAAATTGTTGAATTTTTATTAAATACTCATACAAAAACTGTTCAGGTTTTCCATATGTTTAAAGGAAACTTAAAAACCCGTTCCCAAAATACAGTAGAATAACTGAAATATATGTATATTTTTGTTGTTTGTTAAGTCCTTCTTTCAATGTCAAACTCATGTATTTATTTAGCTTCTTAAAGTATTTTTAAATTATATTTTCATTAATATTACTGGTAGAACTTTATGCAAAATATCTTGGTTATTTGTAAATCAAGGTCAACCACATGATCTAGATTTGTGTGCTGAAATTGAAATAGGTAACAAAAATTCGTGTTTAAAAATATCCATATGTAGACATACAAAATAGTTAAGCATGATTATGCAACATTTATTTTTTCTTGTACCAATATTTCCAGTAGAGATGAGCGCGTGAGCTTTGCGTTAGAATATAAATATGTATATTAACACGGTATGATCAATGTTGATAATCACCATGACTTTGTATACATTTCCAATGCAGTATTTATATTGTATACAGTTACAAAGTTGAGAAACATTGTAGAGATGAGCACAAACTTTGAGATCGATGAGCCATATAGGGGCCAAAGGCGGTGATTTCATTGGTTAATTAAAAGAAATAAATTCAAGGGCCGTGAAAAGTGAAAGTATTTACTTAAAGAGCATAAAATTCTACATCACTATTCAAAAAATACATTCCAAATACATAACGTGACCAAATGGTTTTTAGAAAAAACGAGACATGGTCGATCAAAAAGTTGGGCATGATCGATCAAAAAGCGGGCTTTTGAAGAAAATATCGCCAAAAAGCGGGATTTAAATATATATATATATATATATATATATATATATATATATATATATATATATATATGTATATATTTTAGAAGACTGGATGTGGAATATGCACATACATACATACACAGTTTCACATGTACTTTAGAAATACAGTTTTTAACTCATAAGAAACGCTTTTAAATAAACAAAACTATTTATGAAATAAATTATTTATCCACATAAATAAAAAAACTAATACCGTTCGTCGGTGATCTCGCCAATTAAGAACGACTGCACCGATGTCGTTATTTTTTTTTTATGTGTAAACATCTATACGCTAGGGGGTAAAAATCTTTTGACTTTGATTTCTTTGCTGAGATTTCTTTGCTTTTCTTTCACAGCATTGTCAAATCGGTGTGAGCTATGTATGAGTGTATTAGTGTTTGAAAGAAGCAATACCAAGCAGAGAAACAAGTCGACCGGCTCGAAGCCGACGGTGCGCCACCGCCGGTTATTTTTCTGTATATTTCCGTACACCAAAGGTGAAAATGAACCGTAAGAGCTACGGACTTGAAATTTGGGCACAATGTGTAGACATTTGGCCACTACAACAACAAATACATGAGAGTTAAAACTAAAGGGTGTTCCAAAACGAGCAACGAAAAATGTTAAAATCCCATGTAATATACATACAATTGTATGTACATACATATATACACTTGAAATGTTAAAAGTTAGTGTATTTTTATACAGACAACAATTAACACTAAATTTAAAAAATTTAAATCAATGGGTGTTCCATCAGTTAATGCAATTTTGACTTTGTAATTTTGACAACTTGCTGCATCTTGGAAACCGTAAGAGCAAAACTCTTGAAATTTTCAAAAACGGTAAAACTAAAAAATCACCAAATATAAAAAAAATCGCCAAACACAAAAAAAATCGCCAAAACGAAAAAAAGCACCAAATTAAAAAAAAAATCTAAGACTAAAATAAATCGCGAAAAACCGAAAAAATCGCCAAAATGAAAAAAATCCTTAAACAAAAAAATCGCCAATATGAAAAAATCGCCAAAATGAAAAAATCGTCTAAATAAAAAAACCCCAAAAACAGAAAAAAAATCGCCAAAATGAAAAAAACCCAAAAAACAGAAAAAAATAGACAAAATGAAAAAATCGTCAAAATGAAAAAAATTGCGAAAATTATAAAAAACCCAAAAAGATAAAAAAAACAACAAAACGAGAAAAAAGCGATAAAACTGAAAAAATCGTTTAAACTGAAAAAACTTAAAAAAGGAAGAAAGCTAAATCAAAAAATATTATCAAAACCGAATGTGCGCGAGTCAAAGTTGCACTTTACTGAATTTATTTTAATTGCAATGCATACACAGCAACAAGAACAGCAACAACTAAACGATGAACAACAGGAATTAAAAATTAAAAAGTAAAAGTAAAGGCATTTACCATAGATGAGCACTGCAGTACCACTAAAGTTTCAGTAAAAATAATAAAAAAATGTTTAACAAGTAAATTTTTACTGATTACTAAAATTTTTTTTCTACAATTTTTATAAATTGCCTAAATGATTTATTATATGATGAGGTGCATTGAATTTTCAGTAATCAGTAATGCCCGTATTCATAATGAAATTCCACCAAGTGGCTAAATGTTTTGCATACAAAAGTTTCAAAATTTTAATGAAAAAACTTTGCCACTTGCTACGGCCCTACGATTTTACTAGTAATGCAAATTAAATTTCATTAGCAGTAAAAATTTACTGAATTTTTTTAGTAATCAGTAAATTTACTGCTTACTGCAATTTTGAATGCAGTACATATACATATACTGCAGTGTGCCCATTTACTAGCCAAATAAGTTTAATAAAACAAACAAAAACCAACAAATTCATATGTATTTACAATATTGAAAGTTTTGATACTTTTAATTAATTAATTTAAAAAAAGATACTAAAAGCATAAGTACTTCCAACTTAAAAAAAAAATTTTCATTACTAGATGTTTACACATCTCATCTGTGATCGGACTCACATTGCTTTTTTTTTAGTGTGGCACATCCGATATAACTTTTTTTTAATATATTTGCATCTAATGCAGCAAAAACGTGAAATTTTGTCTAAGCATCGGTTTTTATAATGTGCGTTGTCTTGAGTGTGACACATCACATAAAGAAAAAAATATTCAGGGGTATTGTGAATAAAATTCCACGTGAAATTTTTCCATTGAATTATTTCCAACTAATAGCAAGTAATAAGGAAAACAAAAAATTCTAATTGCAAAGGGAAAAGATGTCACGTGGAATTTTATTAATGATAGGCCTGATTTACTTTCAGATATCTGGAAAACTAATATAGAGCGAACTATGAAATTTTGTAAGTATAATTCTGTTGATATTGTACATTGTCTCTGCAAAACGTTTCAGAATTTAGCAAATAGGCGTGGTGCCTAACAGATAGTGCAAATATTTGTTTGTATTAAAAAAATTATACCATTGTAGCGATCATGCTGATTTGTTTACAGAGTATTACTGATGGTCTAGAAAGAACAGCAGGCTATTACTTTAAGATATCTTGGAAGCTAAACAAGTCAAAATTTTTAATTTTTTTTCGTAAGCACTAACGCCACAAACAAGAAAAGTTTTATAAAAAGGAGTCAATAATGTAGCAAAAAGTGTGCCACGTCCCCTCCCCAGTAAATTAAATATTAGTTTTTTAATATCTTGGTGTCTTTTTTTCAGGCAATGAATGCCTACTACTATTACTAGGTGTTACCTTCTTTAGGAAAGGGATAGTGATAGAGAAGACATGCGGTGAAGGAAGCGATAGAGGAAAGCTTCATTCTTTTAAAACTTTGCTTTTTGCAGTTTTTTTTAGTAATTAGTAGCCATTTTACGGTTTATTTTACTTCGCCGATGATTCTGCTACACAACGAAGGTGGGCGCTCTGATGTTACACAAACTTAAAATTCTGTCGATGATAGAAAATAATACGGATTGGAGAAGTGAGCATTAGACCATATCACTTTTAATTTTTTTTTTGAAATTCCTTCATGAACATCGATATTCTATAAAATCCAAGAATTTTGGTGTATAACACTTAAATATTGGTGAACGGGAAGTGGGCTCTGACATCGTTTTTTTTTTTTGTATTTTGAGGAAAAATTTCTTTTTTCTTGGGTAGAGATTGTTATTTCATTCTATAAGAATTGAAATTACTGAACTTAAGCCCGAATAAGAAATTATTTCTGATTAATATATTTTTAGTTAAAAGATTCAACAACATTCGCATATAAAAAAATAAAAAATTAAATAAAAAAAGTATAACTGCCATATTAGATGCAATAATTTGGGTTTGAGATACACGTTGAAAAGAAATTGTCATACAATAAGGCAAGATTGACCTAGATTTTCAAATAAAATTCGTTGCCTGTCACATCTAAATAAACTTTTACACATTGACAATGTTTCTTCAACGGCTACTCGGGGCAGAGTCCGTTACAAATAACACAACCGAATTTATATTAAAACTAGCATCCGTTATAACTTCGTAATATATAACAAAAATGTATATGTAAATGAAGATTGGGAATGAGATTTAAATGGCGAAAAATAAAAAATAAAAATTTTGACAAGCACATACATAAGGTTGTAAGCATATTAAACTAAAAAAAATCTGTAATGTATCAATATATTCCCTAAAAGCGTAAATAATGCTTTAAAAACTATAATATATGCGTGTTAGACTCATACATATATGCAAAAACGTGCTTTTAAGGGCAAAATATGCAAAAATATGCACTAAAAAATCGATACCAAACTTAATAAAAAGTTCTGCAAAGTATAAATATATATTATCCCCGCATTAATATATCATATAAGAAAAAACATGCAATTGCATATTTGCGATTTCCCTGACTATTACTAAGAGTTACCTTTCTTAGGAAAGGGATAGTGATAAAGAGGACAAGTAGTGAAGGAGGAGATAGAGGAAAGCTTCAACTCTGCTTTTTTGCACATTTGTAATAATGCAGTGTTGCACCGCCTCTGGTGTCAATGAGGCGAATTAAATTTTTGAAGCTGTATTTGTTAGCCATTTTATTGGTTATTTTAAATCGCCGATGATTCTTTTATACAATACCGATGGAGGAGGCCACTATATTACAAATGATAGAGTTCCCATTTTGTTTATATTACAATCAGTATAAGTATTTTAGGTTAAGGGACAATTAGTTAAGTAATTCACTAATAAATTTAATTATTTTTTATTATAATAATTTGGAGTTTGTCAAGATAGCTTATGTTAAATTAAGAATTCTAATGCCAGTAATGCTTGAAAAAAATATTATTAATGCAATCCAGCACAACACATTGGGTGTTAATGCTCAAACGCTACATTCACAAAATATGAACAAAAACAATCACTTCTTTGGAAATTGTTTCAATTAGTAGTTACAAGTAACTTTTATATGAGTTAATTTGTTTCAATTCTACACTAAGGGCCAATTTCACCAACTAGGTTTAAATATCAATTCATATTTAAATGTCGATTTTCATTAATTTTTGTATGAAAAAATGACTTTTAAATATGAATTGATATTTAAATAAGTTGGTGAAATTGGCTCTAAGAAATGCTAACCCTCATATTCATAAAATTTGAAACGAATTTGAATTGTATTTTATTTCAAATTTTCCATACAAAATTTTCCTAAAATGAATTTCAAAATTCATTTTATTTTTTTATAAATATGGGGGTAAGCATTTAATAAATGCTTAGCATTTATATTGTATTATTTGATACAACAATATTAAAGTAACGTTTTATTATTAACCAGTCAATGTTATTGATATTCTCTTTATTTAAGTCTTAAATGCAAGATTAAACAAACTTATTTAAAAAAAACTTGTCTTAAGTTCACTGAACTTATAAATTAATTATTTTATATTTAACTTCCAACACAAAAACACCGCAGCAAAAGTGTAAAATTGAAAATGTTACAGCTTCCTATCGGCCCAGTTTACCTTCTCACTTGACCGCATTTTACTATCTATACAGTTTACCTTCTCACTTGGAAGCATTTTATTTTAGCACAAAATCTGCTAGCGAGATAGATACTGGTTCTCATTTAAAGATACATCCGCATGTTAACAGTTCTCAATAAATACATAGATATATATTTGGGGTATTCACACCAGTGTCTTAAGTGTTCTAAGAGTCATAGTGTCTCAACATTTTAACATAGTTTAAAAAAATTGTTGTTGTGGCTTAAACAAAAAGGTCATGAAGTAATAAGACTTTCTCAGCTATGTTTATTGTTTGTCATAACTACATGTCGAAATGTGTGAGAGTTTACCAAAAGAAAATCTGAGAGAGAGAGCAAGCAATGTACAAAGGCACTAAAATCAAAATACAAATAAGTACAATATTCACAATTGTAAATTATTCGGCGTTGCTCACATCAGTTATATTTTTTCGTTTTATTACTTTAAAACGTGTTAATTTACATATAAGTAACAGTTGAATACCCCAATTCTTTTTATAATCTAGTGCGGCATTAATTCATATAAATAAATCGAAAAATTTTATTATACTTTTTATTATATTTTTTATTACAATACATTTGGATGTGTGAGGCGCTAAAAGGCCTAACTCCACTTTTCGAAAATTTCTCAATTTTGTTATATTACCAGGGACAGGGGTTTCATGCAAATTCATATTTTTTCCCTCAAACCTGATAATGGCAAGAATGAAATATCTTTACGAAACATTGAATTTGAGTGAGAATGGCATCGATTTGTTAGTGCATATTTTTGCATATTTTGCTGAAAATTGATATTTTTGCATAATTTGGTCATAAATGCATATTTTTGTCTCATATTTTGGTATAATTACAAGTTGTGTGTCATATTTAGTAAAAAATTCAAATTTCAAATTAATTGGCTTGCATTGTTGTAGAATTGTAGAAGGTTTTTACAATCACATACACCTAACAAACTTAATAAAAATTGTCATTTGGTAATTTCAAGAGTACATTTTCTACTATTGAAGTCGAAAGTAGTGAAACAATTCTGCGGAAAACTAATAGCTTTTATTCAATTCATTGTAATGGTTGAGTTAAATGAATATGTATATAACATTGTATAAAAATAGTTATTTAAATTTGAGCCCATTACGTCTATAGACGTTACACAAGGCCTTTTCAATGCCAAAAATCTTTCTAAAAACAAATTGATAGAACTTCACGTTCGAAAATTTTTAAATGAAAATAAATACATAACACTTTTCTTTTTCAATTTGCGTATTGCTCCTTCTCTGCAATATAAACATATTGCATATTTGGAGTAAATATTGCAGAAAAAATCGTTATATCATATATAAGCTTGTGTACAAAGTTAATATAAAAGGCTTGTATTCGCACCTCTTGAAAAAATAAAATATTTTTACATCTTTAATTAGTTGAATGTAAGTTTAAAACTTTTTTTGAACAAAAATTTTTTTTAAAATATGTGCATATTTTATTGTTTTTAGTGCATATCTTGCGTTTTTAATGTCATATTTTAGGCGCCTAAAATACATTTTTTAAATGCATGAAGTCCTTGTCCCTGTATATTACTATCTAATTAGTTGTGAACTCTAGGGAAATTATTTTGTTCTTCCTTTAAAAACATGAACAATCGACTTTAAATCTTATTTGAATTTTTTCAAAAGCTACTCCAATTAAATCCACTTTAATTAAACGCCTTGGTTTAATCAAGCGAAATTTCCATGTTTTATGAAATTTTATAAAGCTAGCCTTTATCTGGGAATCGCTTCTCCCCTCATTGTTTTTCTGATAAATGATATAAAAATATCTTTTACCTTTTCTAATTTTCATAAATTTTGGAAATATATTCGCCAAACATTACTAATTTAATCAACTTTTTATATTATGGAGTTAGGCCTTTTAGCTTCTGAAACATCCATATATGTATGCAGGAAATATTTAACAAAAATTTTTGTATTTACATCAAATAATTTAAGCCGAACTAGCTTGCTTAGGCAATAAAAAAACCAATAGACGTAGCGCACTGGGGCCTTCACATCAGAGACAAGTTCTTGTAAGCGATTAAAGTTCTGTAGATTTATTTTACTGCACTGCCAAACAATATATGTGACAGCGCATAGAGAAAGGGACCTAAGGGTAAAAAAATCAATTTTCACTTTTTTTTTTGATGTGGACAACATCTGAGCATCGAATGAGACCGATCCCTTGCCCCAAAAGTGTTCCCTCCCAGAGATATGCGCGTTTTATGATGTGATGGTACACCAAAGATACACGTATTTAAATCTTTAAAATGGCTCTCCTGAACAAAACCGGTTTTTACCCTTAGGTCCCTTTATATTTTGCGCGTCACATATGCAGATGTGGCGCAGGCTGGTTATTTGGAATAATTTGAAAAAATGTAACACTATGCTAATAAAATAAATATAAAATTTGAATTCTTGTATTTTCGTACCTCAATCCATTGTATTACTATCCCAAATAGATACACATAAGAGTTTTATGCACAACACCATTCTTAAAAAAATAAAATAAAAAATAAAAAAAAATGCAGACCCCTAATATTTTAAAGCAAGACCTAAATCATTTAAGATAATTTCTTAAACAAATTAAAACAATAATAGTAATGGCCATCGTCTACACCTTAATTATTATAACGAGATGCACTCTACAGCAAGTTTATAAATTTTATTTATACAGTTTTTAATATATTTCTTTTATTTTTTTTTCTCATTCGCTTTGTGCTTATTGCAGTTGATTAAGTGATGAAGTTCGTCGCTAACATGAATTCATTTACGGGTTTGTGTGTTGGTTCAATAAATTCACACGCTTTTATGTACATATATTTACAAAAAATATATAAAAGCGATTATTTATAAAGACAAAACAAAGACAAAAAACAAACTACCGGAACTACCTTGAACTCGAAATATGCTAAATTGTGTTGTTAAGCGCTTGGATGTTGTTGCTGTTTTTTCATTATTCGCTTTTGGCTGTTTATACTCGTAATCATTATCTGCATTTTAATATGGTTTACCTCTTGTTTTAAATTTATTAATAATTCCGATATAAAAAGTTTAAAAAAAGAGACAAAGAATAACTATAAACAATTCATATTCAGTTAATTTATCATTTGGAACCTTTTTTTTTAATTATAACCGTAAATTGTTTACATGCCGATATGCTGCTTGCAAGTACATACATACATATATGTATGTATATAAGCAGCAGTGATGGCATAGTGAGTAGGTTTTAGTCACGCTCATGCACGATGTTGCATCATGTTCATGCACAGTTAACTGAGAAAAATTTAAGTGCACTCGAACTCTCCTCATCGGATAAAAAGGCGAATAGTTTTTATAGCTATTGCTATTTATGGCGCGATACAGGAGTTAGAAAATGATTTTCGTAACAAAAATATTCGACACTATTACAGTTATAAATATATTTTTGTTTTGATTTCTTTGTACTTAAAAGCAGAGTAATAAAATAAACGAAACAAATTGTTTGATTTTGTTTTGTTTCGTTCTTTGATGTGAGTAACAACACAAGAAAACCAAAAACATTGAGAACGATTGTTCAATTTGTTTTTGTATTGTTTTTGCCATTAGCACAAAACAGAGAACACAGCCGATCGGCTGTAAGCCGGCTAAAAGTCGCCACCGGCAACAAACAATATATTAATTTAATAGTGTGCCGATAGAAAAGATTAATGGGAAATAAATGGAAACGTTTTGAAATACTTGCGGCGAATTTAACATCATCATAACTATAATATAATTTTATTGTTTAAGATGAGTTTTCTAAGAACTAAACACAACCGTTCACATTATATTTGAGATGTTTAAGGTTGACGTTTTGTCAATAAATTATTGTGTTTGTAAGAAATTTCGAACAATTATGTTTTTTATTTGCTTTATTATTTTTAAACAAAAAATGTTTTTGTAAATAATGTAATATTTTTTTAAACAATTATTGTGTTTCAAATAATTTTTTTTAACGTGCCGCCATTTAATAACAACACAAATTTGCCAGAGTTATCAAAAACGCACTGAACATACCACATTCACGTGTTAATCGATGAGTTTATTTTTAAGACTTTTTATTTGTGATGCTAAACAAAACAGGTCAATGTATGGTGAAATATCTAAAAATTATTGTGTTTACGCTCTTAAAGACGAATAGGATGTTAAACACATAAGTGTGAACATAGTATTATACAGCTAAGTAGCAATTGCTATAACCGGGTGTCCTAGGACACCTCTCTTTTTTTATTTTTTCACGTAAAATTTTCCGTTTTTTTTATACAAAATACTAAACAGTCACGTGAACAAAACTGTTTAGCTTTAATTCCCGATAAGAGTCAGTGTCAAGGGTGGCGTTGGCTGAATTAGTTAGCACGTTGACTACAAAACAGAAGATCCTGGTTTCAATCCCTGTATCCGAAAGACAATTAAAATAACAACACCACGCGTTTTTCTGATGTGCATTAGTGTCCCTTTGTATCAGTTGTTGTAGGAAAGTTCAAGTGATGAAGGAAGGCATAGTCACTGGTCACTGAACTATACCGACTTCAGCAGATGCTAATGTAACATCAGAGCGCCCTCCTTTATCAGTATTGTGCAGCAGAACCATCGGCGAAGTAAAATAAACAATAAAAAAATGGCTACTAAACACAGCTTCAAAAAATTTAATACGCCTCATTTGACACCAGAAGGCGCTTCAACACTGCATTATTAAAAAGCGTGCAAAAAAGCAGAGTTGTAAAAGAATGAAGCTTTCTTCTATCTCTTCCTTCACCACCTGTCTTCTATCACTATCCCTTTCTTAAAGAAGGTAACACCTAGCAATAGTGGTAGGCATTAATTGCCTTCTCTCTTCTCTTAAAAAAAAGATATTCCAATAAGTTATAAATTGCAAAAATTGTGAATTTTTATTTTCTTTATTAATTTATCTTGTACATTCGTGTATTCTCGGGTTTCCGAGACGTGAGTGATTGCTTAAGGGTGCGAACAGAGTGGCCGCTTGCTGCCGAGCCGAGCCGACTGACGCTTATTATGAGAACCAATGTGAGAAAACTGATACTATACAAATTAGTACAAATAAGCGCGAACAGGTCATAGTGAGCGCTGAGCTGGTCAGATCGCAAAGCTGATTGAATGCGAAAAAACAGTTCCAAAGCGTATTTCAGCGCCGAAAACATTTTTTATGTTATGTTGTTATGATTTCAACTTGTTTGGAAAACATGAAAAAAAAAAATTAAAAACAAAAATTTAAGAATAAAATTAGTTTAAAAGAAAAGAAAATTAAAAATTTTAAAAACCCCCGACTTTTTTCAGAAAAGATGTTATATCTTCTAAACGGCTGGGCCGATTTTCTTCAAACATAGTTAAGAACACTCTCGATCAAGTCATCTTTCAAAGAAAGTTTTCAGAGAAAACTAAATCAAAATCGGTCCAGCTGAACAAGTTCTCGCAATAAGCGTCTGTCGGCTCGGCTCGGCAACAAGCGCCCACTCTGTTCGCACCCTAAGTTGAAATTCAGAAAATACACGTTAATATTATGTCTTCTAGCATCTAGATTTAAAACAAAACAAAAGAATCGGGAAACAGACGATTTAAATTTTTATTTGCAAAAGCGACTTGCATATTAAAAGCTTACAATCTAAACTAAAGCCTGCTACTCTGTTCACAATTTCGTGCGAAATGCGAAATAAATTCGCAAAAGTAGTACTCTGTTCTTGTTGTGAAAAGCACGTAAAATCATGTCTTTCCATGCAAAATTAGTCTGGCATCATTTTAGTTTAGCTGCGAAACAATATGAGCAGTGCTTTTTTCGCACGGAATTTCAACAATGTTGCATACTTTCAAGCAATAAAACCAAGAAATTTATAAAAACAAAACCGCAAGTTGGGCTACATTTAGTGCATGTCAAATTTTTCACGCGAAATAATGAATGGTGCTGAAAATTTTTCACAACTTTGAACAGAGTACCAGGCTTAAGGGTTGAATTTGTACCAATCAGCCAATGTATATTTTTTAAGCGGATGTGTCCAGCAAAATTCAAGATGTTACCAGCATGGGGACTAGGATGACTGGAGTTTTGTTATATATTTGCCTGCGTATTTTGCAATTGCTTCAGTCATTAGTGTAAATTTGAATTTTTGATGTAGCATGGAGCCGATGTTATCAAACGTAAAATTTTGTTTTGCCCTCGTGGAATTTTATCAACTTTTGAAGCTGAAGCAGTGCCCCATAGCTGAATTCGGTAGCACCATATTGGCTTTAAAGCGACTTGTATATTAAAAGTTTGCAGTCTAGGCTGAGTGTTGAATTTCTGCCAATCAGCCAATGTATCTGAGTTAATTTTAGTTTCATTTGAGTTAACTTAGAGTCAATGTGATGTTTCCATGTAAGCCGTCGATCAAGGTGTATACCAAGATATTTCATATGTGAATGTTGAGGAACAACTTGATTGTTAATCCGAATCGGGGGCAAGTATCTTTTCATAAACACTTCTTTTGTTCTGTACGTTTACTTTATTCTCCATGAGTTTAACGATATTTCAAGCTGTGTTATATGTTATGTGCTATGCTGACTTCTAAAACCTAATTTATGGTCTGGGATGCACCCACTACAATTAAGAATTGGGGATAATTTTATCATGAGCAATTTTTCGAAAAGTTTTGACTTTGTTTATAGTTGACTTATTGACAGACTGTATGATTCAGCCTTGCTAAGATCTTTGCCAAGCTTTGGAATTATTTTGACCTGGGCAAGCTTCCAGTGTTGTGGATAATACTCTAGTCGTAATATGGCTTTAAGAATAAATAGCAGGATTCTAGTTGCAGTGCAAGGCAGATTCATCAGCATCTTGTTACTTATTCCATCAATACCTGGAGCTTTTTTTTCGACTTGAGTTCAGTAATTAGTTTCTGTACGTTACGCATCTTAAAATTTATGGGTCGAGTTTGCAGAGCAACTACACTCGGTAAATCAACAGCACCAGTACATGTGTTTGGGGTAAATACGGATTTTAAATGCTTTGCAAACAAGTAACCTTTATCAGTATCACTCTTTGCCCAACCTCCGGTAGAAGTGCGCAGGGGTGGTTTATACTCAACGGGTATTTTAAGCCTTTTTGCAGCACGCCACAAGGAGTAATTAGATGCTGGTATGACATTTGAGATTTTCCAGATAGCTTTTAAGAGATGCAGTTTTTTCAGATGCCAGCAATTCTTGGAGTCGTTTAGTGCACTCTTTAAATCTGATTTTATGTTGGGATTATCTGTGCTGAATCCATTCCATTCTAGCTCTTCTTTTTTCACATACGAAACGGTCAATATCCGTTGAATATACTGTATTATTTCCAGTCTGCGGATGGAAGGTAGAACATGTTCAGCAGCTTGTTTAATATTCTCGTTAAGATTGCCAATGTTAGATTCAATATCGTCGGGTGTTCTAAGCGTAATGTTTTCCGTACAATGACTACTGTGATATTTTTTGAACCCCAGCCAATTAACACGATTGATTATCTTCACATATGGGTGAGGTAAAGCGCTTCTCAGTGGGCTACAAATTGTAACGATCGTGGGAGAGTGATCGGAGGAGAGATCTAGAGAAGCTTCAATATGAATTAAATCCCTATGACTCCAAAATCTATAACATCCGGAATGTGATGTATGTCAGTAGGCCAGTAAGTGGGCTCCCCACTTGAAATAAGGTCTTATCCCATTTTTGAAATTATGTTGAACAATGCTCTACCTCTAGGTGTAATGAGGCGCGAACTCTAGAATTTATGTTTTTTAGTCTTCAGCTGCTACGAAACAAGGTCATCGTATATATCCTCAGTGATTGAGAATCTAAAACGTGATTAAATTCATGATATCACATAATTTTTTTTTTTAAACAATTTTCCACGCAAATATTTGTTGCTTGTAGATGTTCTGCATAAATGTTCCCAAGAATATAGTGCTTGAGTCTTGACTTTATTATAATTGCTGATCCACTGCATACTCTTCCAATCGGAAAGGGAGTGAAACCTTTTATTTTTAAAAAGGCTTCTCGAAGTGAAATGAGTCTCATAGAACATATTATATATCAATATTTTTTCCGTGAGGAAGTGCTCAAATTAATTTTTATATTCGCGAATGCCGCTCGCGTTCTATTGTTTTAAGCAATAGTAAATATTCAAACTAAAATATTGTATTGAACTCTGGGATATCTCATACCTAGTGATGCCAATTTAGCCATTTTCTGGCCAAATTTAGCCAGTTTTCATCTCATTTAGCCGGGAGAAAAGTGAGTTTAGCTATTAGCTATTTTTTAGCCATTTTCATTTGTATGTAGCTATTTTTTAGCTATTTTTCCAAACATGAAAGTTTTTTGTTATTTTTCACAAAAAAATTAAACTCGGAACATGAGAACATTAATTAACTATCAAAAAAAACACAACAGAGAAATATGTTATTGTTTTCGCATTAATATCTATAAATCCCGGTTCAAACGTGCCATTTTTGTTGCAGCAGTCTAAAAGCGCTTATATGAAAGAGATGGCTCAATTGGTAACAAAAAGATTTGCTACTGCATTCTTATAATCGTTGCAAGGTATTTATAACTTGTCGGGTCTGCAGTGAAACCTCACATAACGGATACCTACTATAACCGGACACCTCTAATAACCGGAAAATTTTTGTAGATCCAACACGTTCACTAGTTTTTCCATACAAAATGCACTTCCATAACCGGACACTCTCATAAAAGCACAGAAGCGGTGAAACACGGCAACAAGAGTTGCATTTAAATAATAGATCTTTCTGTATTCAACTCTGATTCATATTTATATTAGTGTCAATGATATTGCTGGTTCCCTGATTAAGGCATATGTAAATACTGATGCGTTGGAGACGCAAAGAAATTGCTGTTTATATAAAGCAGTTGTGTGCTTAGCTGGTGTCCCAAAATGGCAGTGAAAAAATTGTTTTTATCAATTACAGAAAAAAAAAAATTATATTTTAAACGAGTTTGAAAAAGGAAAATATTCGGTGCACGAACTTGTGAAGATATAAAGTTTTTTGTGTATTTTAACAATTCATATTGCTACATTTCTTATACAAACTGCCTTTTCAAAGCGTTTTTCTAGAGACGACTTTGTTGTATTCCAACAAATAAAATCATTGAAAGCCATTTGAAACCCAACAGCTGAAATTATAACAATCTAATTTGAAGAAGTCTACTCTTAAAATAATTTTTCAACTACAATGAAATCGAAAAAATGTGTAACTCTCTCATAACCCTTTGCGACCTATAGACGATCAAAGTGACAGATTCATTTAAATTTTTGAATTCTGTTGTTTTTGTGTACATAAAACATTTTAAGATATTAAGTTTTGTCAGTAAGACACTTGATCCTTTTTTTCAAGATACGCACAATTGTTGCAGTCCGGTTTAATTTGCAAATAAAAAAAAACAATCTCTTTGAAACAATATTATTTATTTTTATTTTTAATTGTGGTATTTAAAGAAACAATTTTGTTTTTTACTTAAACATAAATATTCTTTACAAGTCGGGCAGCATCTTGCTGATGACAAATCATGTTCAAGAGGCCAGTGTTTGTATCCATCAAGTCTTTTGTCTTGGCATGTCTGTTCGGATGGACGATATTTTTTGGCAACATTCTGGGGTTCTTCATCCTCATCCTCATCTTCAGATTCATATTCAATATTTCTTTTTTTATCTATAGCTACTAGTTGTTTGGCTAATGCCATTTTAAAACTTAACAAGTCATGGGTGTTTTTCCGAAGTTGGGAATTCATTCTGCAATGATCTCTGTATTGCATCCAGGCATTGCAGCACACAAGATCAATGAAATGGATAAAAACTTTTAATGTTCCATTAGTTGATCGCAAACATCAACGCCGCCCGTGCACTTGTTGTATTCCCTGACGATTCTAGGAGCTGGTACTTCAAGATACCTTTTCTGTTTTTTCCCATCATTTCACGTGTTACACTGGGCCACATCCGTAAGCTAAAGATTCAAGAACTACAGACTTTGAATCCTTCCACTGCACGACGACAATATTGTCTTCACTATCACAGAATTCCTCCATATCACCCCTCTTCATGTGCTTCTTATTCGTGAAATGTACGTTTTTTATTCTGTTTCTCACTATTGTTCCAGTAGCAAAGATAAGACGATTCAACAGAGCTTGTAGTAGTGGTATTGTAGTGAAATAACGGTCAAAAAACAGTTTGGAACCTTCAGGAAGTGTTTCAGCCAAACGTAAAACAAAGCCTGGTCCTAAGCCTAAATTCGAGCATGGAAGTGGTGTAGTCTTGCCTTGACAAATTTCAAAATCAAGGACCAGCCCCTCAGAGGTTGTTAAAACTTCGTTTTTCAATCCCACTCCTCTAGGCTTATATGGGAGGCTTTGTCTGACGGGGCACCGACCAGTAAATGGTATCATTTGTTCCTCTATAGAGTTAATTAGCATTACATTTTCTTGGAATCGCTTTACAAGCAGATCTCACACGTTCAAGTAACGGATTTATCTTCCAAAATACGTTTGATTGTTTCTCTGCATCCGTTACTTCATTGTTGTCCACCACATGTCGACACAGGCGCAAGAGAAAGAACCGATCACGACTCATGATATCAGCTGCAAAAGGGAGTCTTCTGCTTTTCTCCCAGTACATGCGTAGCCTTGGATAACGAATGCATCCCATCGCAATCACGATGCCCAAGAAATTGTTTATTTCAGCTATTGATGCTCCCAGCGCTTTGCCCTTCTCGGCAACATTGTACCCGTTTGTGTACTCCGTAACTTTTTCTAATAACTCATCATTGAAATAAACGGAAAAATAATGATAAGGGGTCTCTATAGGTATGTTTGTGTCCTCAGTTGCACAAGAGCTGCTTTTCAACTGAATCTCAAACGGTCTTCTTTTCCAAATATCACGACGATTGTCAGTTTGACTTACATCTGGTGCTGTCTCTGATAGAGCATTTACCTCTTCTTCTTTGTCGCTTTCCGGATCTGACACATCATTTTCTACAACGGGTAATTCCCAAGTTGCATCCACGCACTTTGCACATCTGACAATATTAAAATGTCTGACAAATATCTGGTAATAATTTTACAATGTGTTCACTCGATTGTAAGATGTCTGACAATTTGTTGTCAGCTGCTAGTCTTGCAATGGACTGACAATGCTTTTTCTGGCAACGACGTCTGACAAAAATTGCCAGTTCACACGGTTGTAAGAAATTTTGAGCACATTTTACTGGCAATATTGTAAGATTTGACAACCGTCTGTACATAGCTTTACCCTTTCGACTCATTTTTGCAACTGCAAAAAGTACACAACTGAAACTACGAAATTAATATGAAAAAACAAAAACTAATAACGGTTCTTCAAAAAGAAAGAGTATGCACAATTGTGTTTTGCCGTTCTTATCGCACATCGTCAAATATTAAAGAAATTATAGAGATTTGAACTTACCCGCAAAATTGTGCGTATACGGTCGGAAAGGGATAAGCGGACACCTCTAATAAACAGACAAAAACAGGGCGACCGTGAGTGTCCGGTTATGAGAGGTTTCACTGTAATTGGTAGTTTATGTTATCAATCAAACAAGTGCCATATTTGTTTTACACGAGTGAAAATATCAAGAAAAATAAAAGTTGAAATGAAAGTTTAAAAAACAGAAAGTTAATAAAAAGTTAAACAAAAATTTCGCAAGGAATGGATTAGTATCCCAAAAATTTAAAGACTTAATAGCAGAATGTACAAATGAATAGAATAGAATAGAATGCAAGTATTGTAAGTTTGCACTATATGAGCAGTTTTTTTTAATACCTGAAGAAAAATTATTTTATTTATTACTTCAAGTTATTGTTTTTATTTACTTTAAAAAAGTTCCCGATTTGCCTTAAAAAAACAATATATGAAATACCTTCTTGTTTTTGCTAAAGTTCATGATTTTTGCATTCCATTTTTTCTTAGCCATTTTTTTTTTTTTTTTTGTCTACAATTGGCCAGTTTTGGTGGAGGAATTCTGGCATCACTGCTCATACCCCACCTCACGCCAAGTTCAACCCTTGTCTAACACTTAACACACGTAAGTCGTACTCATCTCTATATACAAAAATATACACACTTACTAAAAAAAAAATACCAAATTACCAAGTGTCTGTGCCAAAAAGGACGGTCAAGTTCAAGCCATTCATAATTAATAATTCTTTTTGTGCAAACTTGAAAGCCAAAATTTCTAACTAATTTAAAAAAAAACACAATGCCAGCGCAAAGAGAATAAATAGTTTCAAGTAATTGTTTTTAAATTTTCAAGTGCAAATACATTTATGTATATATAAAATGTTTTATTCGCCTAAAGCGGTTCATGGTGAACTAGTAAATGTTCAAAAAATGTGTTAAGGTATAAATACATGTTTTGAACTATTTATTTCATTTTTTAATTAATGAAATTGATTTTTGCTAAAAGCATGTCGAGTATTTGCAAATTTTAGCAACAGATTGCTTATGTATGTGGTAGCAATTTCAATGTAATTTCTGGATATTATGATTCCTAGAAATTGTAAATGTAGCATCACTTTCGAGAAATTATTTGTCTTTCTTCTTTTTATTTGTTTACACATCTGACTGACATTTAAAACGTAACAAACGGTCTCCACTAGCCATGAACTTGGTATGGGCATCATGTCGGACATCGCAAATGGCTAATGGAGACCGCTCATGTCCAACTTTCGTCCATGCTCTGACATCAATGCCCGAGCAATATGTCTGAGCAACAATGTTCGCCATTAGATTTGACGTCCGCAACCATTTGCAATAGAAAGAAAAGAGACAGAACAAAATTGGTAAATATTCCATCTCTGTTGCACTACCTCAAAATACTTTGATATGCCTGAACATGGACATCGCACATGTTCACCACAACAAGGAAGTTGATGAATTTTTCACAGTTGCTCTGCCGGCGTCATGTCCATGTCACGTCCAAGTCGATGGCTGGTGCAGACGTAAATAAATATTAGAATATGATTTTTAGTGCTTTTCCGAAACATTTCTCCAAAATAATATTGCATCGCTTTTATTTATTTTGAATTTTTTATAACTTTTGCTAACAAAGAAAGCAAAGATTTGAAAAATTTAAATAAAATTTATGTGCTAAATTACACCCAATGGTAATAAATTTTTTTTTATTTCATTGATAGAAACGCAAATGAAACACGTTTGTCTACGTGTATACATGCACACTTTAAAAGGAATAATTAGAAATAAGAGGTAATAAACAAAAGGAGTGGGTGGTAATAAACAGTTTATTGTCGACTTTATGTTTATTTAAATTAGATTGATGAGGTGTCTGTTATGTAAAGTGGCAGGCATATATATGTTAACAAATCAGCCGACTTTCTTCTATTTTTTTTTTTTGTAATCCAATAAAATGAGAAAAAGATTAAACTTAGAACTGCTTAAACTAGTTAGAAATATTGTATAATATACATCAGGGACCGAAAATAATTGTTATTTTTTTTATTTGAAATGAAAAGGTTACTGAAAAATGGGTTTTATTTGGTTTGGGCTATTTTTAACCATTATCGTGAGAGATATTTTATTTCGGTTATAGTAACCAATTAAAGTGAGAAAAATGTTTTTTTGTGGTTACAAATAACAATTATAGCAGCCAAAAAAATTTTTTTTGATTACCAATAACTATTATCTAAAGAATTTAAGTTTTTTGGTCATTGCTGCCTAAAATATGGTATTTTAAATGTAAAAGAAGCATTTGTAAGGGGCAGTTTTATAAAAAAATATTTATCAATTTCATAAATATAGTAATTGAGGGAGGTATTTAAACTAGTTATTTTGCTTTTTACTTTTCTCTTCGACAAAATGTCCAATTATGTTGAAATACGTGGCGTTTTTCTTTAGCAAATTTCTACTCAAAAAATTTATTGCAAAAAATATAATTCGCAAGGGATTAAAATAATGGAAAATAAATCAAAAAAAAAATGATTATATAGACCGCAAAAAGGCGATAACTCGAGAATAGGCTCACAACATCGAGAAAATTTGCAAAAATGTGAATATCTGCAAAAAAAAAATATCCGTAGATTTTAAGAATCAAAAATAATCTCATGTGCGAAAAAATGCGAAATTTCGCAAATAATTTTTTTATTAAAAAATAAATTAAAATTTATTTTTATATTTTTAATTGTATTATTTCTGATTAAAATTTATTTTTAAACGCTAATATTAAAAGGATGCAAGTAATGCAAAAAACTTGAAAAATTCGCAAAAATTACGAAAATTCGCAAAAACTTGATAACATCAAATATATCCAAGTCTGATACTTATTAAAAATAGTAAAACTGCAACAGAACAAAGAATTGTGAACAATCACTTTTATTGCAAAAATTGCCAAAATTATAAAAATTCGCACCAAATTTCTAACATCAAATAGATAGATGGATTAAAAATTGTTAAAATGGTAAGATGGCAAGATTTGGCCTAAAATTACTCTTATTGCGAAAATTTGGCACAAAATTGCAAACAAGCCCGAAATTGTTTAGGTGAAATTATGAGGAATGCCAAAAAATCGGCAAAATTTGCAATCAAATTAAAATTAAAAATTAAAGTTATACACGAGAGCAATAAGTTTTATTTAAAATTATCTGATTCGCAAAACTAACTGAAATTTGCAAATAAGTCCGAAAGCCCTAAAATGTTAAAAGGGCTCGAAAAATTTTGTTTTACATATCGGATACAGATATAAGTCGATCAATAATTTTCTAAAATACCGTATTTTAGGTAGCAATAACCAAAAAATTAAAATTCTTTAGAGTAATAGTTATTGGTAACCAAAAAAATTTTTTGGTTGCTATAATAGTTATTTGTAACCAAAAAAATATATTTCTCACTTTAATTGGTTAAAATAACCAAAATGAAATATATCTTACGATAATCATTGATTATAACCATTATTTGAATTCATCAATTTTAATGGTTAAATATAACCTTTTCGTCATTTCTCTTATAACTGTTATGTCCCTGATATACATATTTCAAATGTGCTTTGTTAATTGTTTTTGATTGAAACTAAAAATATAAGAGTTCGAAGACGTGAGAACATTAAACTAAAGAAAAATTGATACTAGTTGTTTATATTAATAATAAAATATAGTATGCTAGAAACCCTTAGTAGGCAGCGCCGTGCCGGAAAATACCGTGTTGAAGAAAATCCTTGATCCCGCCCAAGGGTCGGCTAGGCAAGCATTTTTTAGTAGGCGGCGCCGGGTCGGGAAATGCCATGGTGAATAAATAAAAGTACATACAATTAAAGAAAAAAAATATAATGGTCATTTTCCGGTTATTCTCTCATACAAAAAATAAAAAATTACGGAGTTATAAACTAACACACAAAATATACAGACAAATTAATAAGCTCCTCTTCTTTTTTTTTTGAATACGGTTAAAAATATGAAGTTTTTCAACTTTTTTCAAAACTGTACGTGATTGATTAAAATATAAGCTATATATATTTTTTTTCAAATTATAGATGATGAGAAAGAAATTTGGAAAATTTATAAATAAATTAAATAAATTAATAAAAAAAAAATATACATTAAAGTAATGTACAAGACCCCTTTCAAGACCTTTTAAGACATGAGGGATTTTTAAAAATGCTTTACTACAGCGAAATCTTCTGAAACAAACGCTAACACAATACTGCTTGCAAGAAATTTGTTTCATTTATGGCAGGTATAGGAGTAAAGAAGAAAATACTTCGCGACGGAAGAATTTGTGATGCTTGCTTTTTCATACGCATGGGCGCGTACACAAACGTCATGCATGTACATACGCACACACGCTGTGTGCATGCTCTTTGATTTTTCTGCGCACATACAAACGCACACATGTATTGACATTAGTTGTTTGTGCTTGCTTTAAAAAACCACCCTTAAACAACAACATAATAGCTTACCATATGCATCTTACACACACACTCAAACGTACAATATGCAAAACAACAAGCATACATGCATCAACACTACTTCTTTTGAGTGTTTGTTATAGACAAGAAGTCTTTGCGACATCGTTTGTTAACACTCATATACACGTACACCAATACATCCATAGTGCTTCGCTTATTAAGCGACATCATTTATTATTAATTTAGTATAACACATGCTACAACATAACATTTAAAAACAAGACCTATTTACATTTCAAGACTGTTTAAGCAGGTCTCTAATATACATATACGTTCTTGTAATTCCTATCAGGAGCATAGGGTCATAAAAAATTGGTTCTATTGTTGTATGTCCGATGCCAAGGTTTTTATTTCGTTCCAGTTTTTGTTTTGTCTGACAGCTTCGAGTTCAATTTGGCTACGCCAGGTGTGTGATGGTCTACCCCTTTTTCGGATTCCTTGTGGGTTCCATTCTATAGCGTTTCGAGTGATATCATTACTGGGCTCTCGCAAAGTGTGCCCTATCCATCACCATTTCCTTCTTAATATTTCAGCATTTATAGTCTCTTGAGCAGTTTCGTTCCATAATCTTACATTAGATATAGTAACTGGCCAAAATATTTTTAATACTCTTCGCAAGCATCGATTTATAAAAACTATACACTGCTTCCCAACCGCAATGGAAACTAAAAGATTATTGCTTCGTCAAAAATATGTTACAACTTCCGAAAGATACCACCCCTACCACAACATACACTTCAGTTTTTAACGAATTATCCTCATCCTACAAAAATAGAAATTGGAAATTCCTATACACTGACGGGTCAACAACATTATTTTCCACCGCTTTTGCAGTCATAGATAATTCATTAAGAACAGTATTCCTTGCTTTACTCGATAATAATGCATCAATTTTCACTGCTGAGGCCACAGCAATTTTTTGTGCTTTGTATAAATACAAAAACACTGCTGGTAAATATATAATCTGTTCAGACTCCAAATCCGCCATTACAGCTATCCAAAACTTGTCAAACAAAAACATTCTTATTAGCAAGATAAGAAATCTTCTAATCAGATACCACACAAAATTTAAGATAATGTGGATTCCGGGACATACTGGCATCGTTGGGAACTGCCTTGCAGATCAAGCCGCCAAATATGCTACATTCGCACCTATTATAACATATCCTTCTACAAACAAAAACGATATGAAACGTCTTATATTCAAATATATCAAAAATGAAGAAACAGAGCTCTGGTCTAACTATCATCACCACTACAAATATTTCAACCCAGATAAAACTGATCCTAGCTACCCTAAAGAAGCCTCCCGACGCGACACACCAACACATCTTTACCCGTTCATCTCCATATATTTGTCATCTATGTAACACCAATAGCCCCATACACATCGACCACATCGTTTTTAACTGCCCATTTATTAAACAAGCCCAATACGAACTCTTCGGAAAAATATGCTTACCTGAAATGCTTAAAAAAGTCAACTATGCCAACATTAAATCTACTATTTTACTTATGAAGCACTGTAATCTATACAAACATATCTAAAAACACAGAAAATATCTAGGTCGAAAATCTTTGTTGTTAGCACCTGACCCCACCTTTTTATTTGCATAATTTATTATGTTTGTAAAATTTTTTAAATAAATAAATAAATAAAAACTTGGAGCGAGTTAAGGTGTCTGGAAGAGACGAGTATAGACGAGTGGATTTTATGTAGGAGTTGAATATGTTCACCTTGGTTCTCTTTGAGATACGAGTATTAGCATACCGCTATATTAGCTTAAGCTGACCACATGGTTGTTTGCCGTATTTAATTCGGTTTAGAACGTTCTCACCAGAGCCTCCTTTTGTAACCAGTAAGCTGCCAAGATAATAAAACCTTGAGACATCTATAAGTTGTTGATGGTTTATGGTAAATGGTATGCTGTTAGAGGCATTTTATCTCACTACCTTGGTTTTAGTAATGTTTATTTTCAGACCAGATCTGGCTGCTTCGCTCTGAGCTGCGTTAAGTTTAGCCTGCATGTCATTACAATTGTGGTATAAAAGACAGATTATCTTAAACAATGCTTCTTAATAGTTTTTACAAACGCAGTTAATTCGAAAAGAAGAAGTTAAGCCAAGGGAAAAATTGGCTTTATAAGAACTTTGCTAAATAATAAATTCAGCACCTAAAAAAAAAAATGCGAACTCCAAAACTTACCTACCGCAGTCTCGCCAAGTTTCTTATCTTGGCTATAAAATAGTCAAGTTTTAGAAAGCTTTCCGGATTCCAGCTCTATATGGTTTTTAGTAAAGACAACCTTGAGCTTTATATAAAACACGTGTTTGCACTTGCAAGTATAATGTATCACATCTGTTGTAGTAATTTATTACACACGTGTTGCTAATTGAAAGGATAATAATATTTGCTCTTCATTCCCTATTAGAACGAATATAAGCGAAAGCAAAAAGAAGCAAAATTACTTTGTTAAAATATAAATTAAAAATTCAAAATGATTAGCATTTTAAGAGTATTAAGTCCATAAATGATGGAAAAATCTTAACCTTCCAGTTGCTTTATATATATAGTTGCTCACTAAGCAGCTGTTATTATAAACACAAGTCTAAAATAAGTCCTATTTTTTATTTTATTTTTTTTTTGTAATTTCAATGTTCTCTTTTAATTATGTAAATCAGCGGCAACAGCAGCAGCACAAAAAAATTATTTTAATTAATTTACAAAAGTTCTTGATTATTGAAATTAGTTACTGTTTTTGTATATTTTGTTTTTAATAAATAAATTCATGTTTTTAGATTTTTTTTGCCTTAATGAATTTATTTTTGATTTTTCTTTTTTTTTCATTATAAAATACTTTTGCTGCCCGAGAATTGTTATTAGTTGAAATTTTGAATTCACAAAGTAAACGTTAAGCGCTACAGTGTCACTATTTATTTGAATATTTTTAAAGTTCTTTGTTGTTGTCTTTAGTTCTCTCATTTTTGCTTGAGTATGGGATTTTTTTCATTTAAACTAACAAATAATGTAAGTGGTTTTGATCCTTTTTCTAAAATGTTTTATACCTACTAACATCCTTCTTTTTGACAATTTGGTAATAATAAATTTGTAGTCAAATTACCATAAATGTGGAGAAAAAAACTATATTTTTCTTAAATAATAAAATACATACATAATTCAAATTATTATTTTTAAAAATAATATCAATTGTTTGGAGTTAAAAAATATTACGAAAAGGTGTTAGTAACCCTGTCAGTTGCCGACAGAGCACGATGCTATAAATTACTAGTGATAGGATAAATTTCGATTTGGGGTTCGACAGGAGATTCAGTGTCAAAATTCCGTGGAACGTGGGAGGATAACGCTGTCAGTGTGGTTTCCAGAAGTTTGTTTTGGTACACGGATTTATTCGAAACGTAAGATGGAATTTACGCTGGACTCTGTAGGCCCGACGTGCAAGTCTCAATAGCACACGATATTTCAGGTGGATATGTGTTCATAATAATTTATGTAAGGATAATAGAGGCGGGGATATAACTATCTCTTTAGATAATCAGACTGCTCTTAAATTCCTTCTTTCATGGGAATTTCGTTCAAATATTGTTTTAGAGTGATTTGATTTACTACAGAAATTATCCATACGCAACCAGGTTTCTGTTTACTCTATAACTAGGTAAGGTGGTCATCCGGGCAAGGAGGAAGTGTTTGAATTGGCCAGCAGGGCCTCTGCTGCTTCTTTTAGGGACCCAGAGCTATTTTGTGGCGTAAACTGGTTGGGTGTCACGTCTGTAATAAAAGCAAAGTGTCGCTGGCTTCTTCTAGTTTAAGCTAGGCCAAAGCATTAGTGCTGCCATTTCTATATATGTAGTTTCATTCAGGAATGATTTACCGCTTGTTACTGGACTGAAATAAATTTTGAGGAAAATTATTCAAGTTCGTTAAAGGCAGTGATACACTATCATACAAAGTCGTGCGATCTACGAAAATATACAACCCTGGTGTGATGAATTGTTATTGTCTTTTGAAAATTTTCATAAACTCCATCATACCAGCATTGTAATTTTTCGTAGATCGCACGACTTTGTATGATAGTGTATCACGGCCTTAACCTGCGTCTGAACGGAGCACTCAATTTACGAGGGCATTTGTACCAGATTGGAACAACAAAAAACAACGCATGCAAGGCATGCATGGAGGACATCGCGACAATGGAGTACATTCTTTGTAATTGTCCAGCTTTCGTCCAGCTGAGATCTCGTTTTTTTGGGGATGGAACCTTACCGGACCCATCTTAGAGATACTGACTGAGACTGAGTTCCTTTAAATGGCCCTGACCATGAACGTAATGGGTCCTCTTTTCAAACTAACCTAACAAAAACCGTTCACCCTTTTGTTGTTCATGCTTAGAAAATAATGAGACAATGGCACACTTTCTCTGCGAGTGAATTGTCTTATTTGTTTTATAAAGAGAAGTAATACTCTCCTAGTATTACTATGTGTTATCTTCTTTAGGAAGTGAAGGATAGTGATAGAGAAGACAGGTGGAACAGGAATACATACAGGAAAGCCACATTCTTTTACAACTCTGCTTTTTGCACGTTTTTTTTTTTTGCAATAGTGCAGTGTTGCAGCGCCTCTGGCATCAATGAGGCGTATTAAACTTTTAAAGCTGTGTTGCACAATACCGACGAAGGATGACGCTCTGATGTCAAATTAGTATTAGCATCTGCTGAAGTCGGTATAGTTCAGTGACCAGCGCCTATGCCTTAATCACTTGAACTTTCCTACAACAACTGATACAAAGCGACACTAATGCACGTCAGAAAATTGAGTGGTGTTATTTTAATGACTTTTGGAGACCGAGCTCTAACCCATAAAAATCGCCACCCTCTATTGTCTTATGTAATAGTAGAAGGGGAGTTTTCATTCTGACTATCTGTGTGATATTAGTCGAGCTTTTCCAAGCTGTGATAGCTTTCATAAGGAGAGTCGTACAGGTTCTTTTCCTCAATTATATTCTCTATCATATACTCCTGTTATTAGTTTCTTTTTTAAAGAAGCATATATGCCCGTATGCTGTGAAATAAGAGGGTTAAGAAGTTCCACAAAAATAGGTTTTTTCTAAAGATATTTTATATCCAGCTTGTAACTTATAATATTGTTCCTTTGCCGATCCACAATATGAAAAAAGGATGAAATTCGATTCGATTTGGGATCAAACTAAAATTTTCAATACAAATATATTTTTTTCTCTCATTTCCCAGAATTAGTATTTTTTAAATATGTAGTTTGATTGTATTTTACAGTGTTACTAAAACTTTCCTGCACATGCAAGGGTGCTTAGAAAAGAAATAATTTGCCTTACATTAATATATTTCATTTATTTGTTTGAAAATTTCATGTCTCACTTCTATTTTTAAGTGATGGTGATGAAACCAGGAGCTGCTATTTAAACTTTTGCAATTTCATCAAAGTCGTTAAGAATTTGTTTGGCTTTTCAAAAAAAGAAAAATAATAATAATAATAATTGTTAAGATGTCATTCATAGCACTGCTGTATACAAAACAAGAGTCAGTAAAAGTTTATTTGAGTTTTTATTTTAAAATAGGCTGTGCATTTTCTTTTGTAAATTTTTTTCCATTTTTGCACACGAACGCTTAAAATGATTTGTATTTTGAATTAAGCCCTGATTTCACTTTATTACTGTTAATTAACCTTGATACCAAGCATCTGCCTGCTAAATTTCATTTAGCTATTACACCATTTATCTATTGAACCAAAAAGATGTTTGTTAAAGGCCACTTCTGCAAAAGACAAAAGGCTTAAATTACTATCAATAATATATTTTTTTAAATGTTTTCTTCTAATTAATTTTTATTATGTTACGGTTAACAAAGCAGACCTACAAGGCCTATTTCCCAATAAAATTGTTATTACCAAATCGAAACATTTAGATAACAAAACGTCATAAAAATTTTTACATCAATTTCAAGAAAGAAACACAAAAAAAAATAATTTGTTATGCTTAATTTAAATGGAAGAGTAACAACTCAAAATGAAATTGGCAATTTCAAAAGATAATATCTTTTTTACTTGTACCTATTAAAACTCTTTTCATGCTATAACCAACAAACAATACAACCATCAATCCAGACAACAAACAAAATTTTGTAGTTCGTCCAATTATTTACGATTTTCCTGTTTGGCTTTCATAAGCAACAGAACTAAAAAGCTCTATAAACTCTTCGCCTCTTGTTGTTCTTTTTTTTTTTTTTTGTTCGAAAAACAAAAAAAAATATTTTTATGATTATGAATTATATGTAATAA
Source organism: Tachina grossa (assembly GCA_949987645.1). Lineage (NCBI taxonomy): Eukaryota > Metazoa > Arthropoda > Insecta > Diptera > Tachinidae > Tachina > Tachina grossa. Next base: position 42,581,044 of record OX465278.1, on the reverse strand, counting down.
AATTTAAATTAGTCAAATTTAGTTACAAAAAGAATTAGATTCACTTTAAATTAAACACCAATAAGAAGTATAAATGCAACAGAAAGAAAAAAAAACAGTGGCTATCAAAAGTAAACATTAAAAACTAGTTTCACGTGTTGTTTATTTTTATTGGTTTTATTTCACTTTAAATTATTTAAAATATTATTATTTTTTATTTCTTATTTGTTTTAATTATAATTGATATCTTCAACTTGATTTGCATAAAAAAATATTTAAGTTACTAAACGGATTATACAGAAATGCAAATTTTTGTTGTTAAAAAAATATGTAGCTTGTGGCTCACATCAGATTTCAAGGCACACTTGACTTTTAATCCGAGATACATCTGACTAATTAATTCTATTGTATTTATAACAAAATATTCTGAAATTCATGCACAGAACACACGCTTGAGTAGGGCGCCAACTATTAGAGGAATTTTCACTACAAATTAGTATAATCAATTTGGTAATATTTGTAAGAACGAGAGATGATATTTCTTTTTGAGTGGTAGCGATGATAGCCAGTCAGTCCACAGGTTGTAAGTTTTTTTTTTTTTTTAAAGTAACACTCTGACAACGAATGCCTACTACTATTACTAGGAGGTACCTTTTTTTGGGAAAGACATAGTGATATAGAAGACAGGTGGTGAAGAAAGAGCAAAAGGAAAGCTTCATTTTTTACAATCTGCTCTTTGCACGTTTCTAATAATGCACTTCTGCAGCGCCCCTGGTGTGAATGAGGCGTATTAAAATTTTTTGAAGCTGTTTTTAGTAACCATTTTATTTGTTATGTTATTCCGCCAATCATACACAATACCGACGAAGGAGAGCTCTCTGATGTTAACTTCAGGATTACTATCCGCTGAAGTCGGTGCAGTGCCTCTGGTGTCAATGAGATGTATTACATTTTCAAAGCTTTGTTTGGTAGCCATTTTATTGGTTATTTTACTTCGCCGATAATTCTGCAACACAATACCGACGAACGATTTTGCATTAGGATTAGCATCTGATTAGGATTAGTATCATTCAGTGACCAGTGTCTATGCCATCATCACTTGAATTTTCCTCCAAGAACTGATACAAATGGAGGCTAGTTCACATAAAAAAAAGCAGTGGTGTTGTTCATGGAACTGTACTTGTTTAAAAAAACACCATGAAGCTCCAAAACTTCCGGACAGGCAAACATTTTAATTCAGCTACCACCAGAACTAAGAAAAGTTACAGTTTATGTGGTACCCAAAACGTAGTTTGGGTATTTCCGATTCAGAAGGCAATGAAAAATGGTGGGAGGGGGGGGGGGGGAAATAGTAAATGATTATGGCACTAGAATCTGCATTATCTTAGGTGTAGAGTCTAGAGTTTAATCAAGTAATCTGGGAGTAGTGTAGGTGTGTTTCACACTGAAATACTGGTTGTAAGAGAGACAGGTAATACACTGTGCAAACCTCCTCAATTTTAGTTAATCAATGTAAAAATGTGGTATCCAGACTTTGTCGTCAGAACAATACCATTTTAATCTGCATTCCTTGGTATAATAGCTTCACAGGCAATGATCAGACGGACAGAGTACTCAGGGATGGATCTGCTATGGAAGCCTCTAATGCATTTTCAGCCGCAGTGCCATTTGGCACTATTAAAAATACTACCCTCAAACACTATCTTCAGAAAGCAAAAGGTAAATGGATAAGACTGAGTACACATACTGTTGTAAAGAAAATATGGCCATACTTTTAAGATAAACGCTCGAAACAAATAGTAAGCAAAAATAGGAAGACCACCTCACAGTTGATCGTGGTATCTAGTTGAACTGATCACTAATTCCAGCATTGGTTAAGACTTTCGTTTTAGACAAACGAAAAGCTCCAATTTTTAATGAAATATTTATTCTTGTGCATTTGAGATTATTTATTGTACTCTTCATTATCATTCATATCAAAAAAGTCTTACAAAAAAGGTCATTGGAATATATTCAAATATGCACCACTTCCGCATCACAAGTTCAGGATCTTATTGACTTTCTTGGGAGCTCTTTTTTCTGGGTATATACTAGTTTCTTTCACTCCTGTCGCAGCAAGATTACACCAGTACACTCGATTGTATAATACATTTTTTTCATTCCATCGCAGATTTAAACAGGCTAGTACAATTTCGATATGTCATTTCCAAGTTTGTGCTGGGCGTCATACTCTTCGACTGCCTTGTTGTGTATTCCAATCTATAGCTTGTTTCGCGATATCGTCCGTGAATTTGCGCAGAGTGTGGCCGATCTAACCCCACTTGCGATTTTGCGATTCTTCTAAGCCGGTTTAATCGAAGGAGCTTCCTTAAACATTTGCTAACAAAAACTTGCATATATTTAATTCTTGAGGAACTTTATTTATACGACTATAGATATCAGCGGAGTTATTATGCAATTAGATTCGAAACGGAAACTGTTCGAATTTTTATGTTATTAACATTACATTCGAACACATTTTCGTTTGGAATCGAATTACATAATAAAACCCCATGTTTGGAACCACCACTCTTATATAACATGCTGTCCAGGTAACAGAAGGAGTCTACTTATTTAAGTGCTTGGCTTTCTGCAAAGGCAAGGATATTATTAGGTTTTCAGTAATGTATTCTCTTCTGCTGGCAAAGCAAATAGACTTACGTATGTGGCAGAAGTGGCCATTAATTTTATATGGATATTAATTTTCTTATACAATTATTAGAAATTAAAACTTTCCTAAAAGGCCTAATAATAAAATCAAAGGCCACAGCCTCAACTACCGCCGACTGCGATATGTCAATTGCAGTCCTAATTCAAATTAAGTATAGTCTTCTTTATTTTTTTTTTTTTTTTTTTTTTTTTTTTTTTTGACAATTTACAATCAAAAAATAGTAACTGCAGTCCATGGACAAAACTGTTGCCGTTATACCTTAAATTAAATCGTTATACATATTAATTTTTGTAATAATTTCCGTAATTCAAATAACCAGTGTGACCCAATTGACCCAAACGTTCACTAGCGAGATGCAAATGATTTATTTTAATTATCACTTAATTCAATTGTTTTATATTTGATGTATCACGACATACATAAGCAGTTTGTTCAATTTGAATAGAGTTTAAAAACCTATTTTTAGAAAACGAAAACCATATTTCCTGTGGCAACTGATTTTGAAAGCAAAAACTAATTTTCTTATTTTCTTGTTGTTTTCAATATTATTTTCTGAGGCGATGTTTTGTATTAATTTTTTATTATATTATTTCGCGTGCCTTCACTGAAACTATTCTACCGAGACTGTGAACGCATCTCCGGCTCTAATAATGACACAATCTATCGTTTGAAAAAGTGGGCAGAGCCATGTTGGTTTTTGCAAAAAGCGGGACATGATCGATCAAAAAGCGGGATTTTGAAGAAAATACAGTAAAAAAGCGGGATTTAAAGATAAATATATTTTAGAAAGCGGGATGTGCAATATGCACATACAGTTTTGTATGTACTTAAGAAAACACAGTTTCCAATTCAAAACAAATGCTTTTAAATAAACAAAAGTATTTATAAAATATTATTTATCTAGTTATATAAATAAAAATCTTTTAAATTATTTTATAATTTTTTTAAAATCATTTTATATTTTTTAAAATTATTTTATTATTTTTTTCAGGCTCTAGGTCAACTATTTTCTTCAAATAAAACTCTTTTGTGTTTTATTACAGAATTTTTATTTTTAATCAATATTTCTAACACCTACGGTGTTCTTCTTCAGAAATTGAGTAAAGCCGTCCACTAATTACGAAAGTGCAGTGCTTACTAATAAACTAATAAATAAATAAAAATCAAAATCGTTCGTTAGTAATGGCATCAACTAAGAGCGGCTGCACCGATTCCGCTACCTTTTTTATGTTGAACTTCCATTATAACTTTTTTTCTGAAATATCTTTCAGCAAGAAACGTGAAATTTTGTGTGATTAACGATTTTTATATTGTGCATTGTCTTATGAAAAAAAAGTTCGAATTCGTTATGTTGGGTGTGAAACCTGCCATAAAGAAAAAATATTTACTGTGCGATATCTGATAAACTAATATAGTGAGAAACTTGAAATATTGTGGGGATAACTCTGATAATATTGTGCATTGTATCTGGAAACAATTACAGGATTTAACAAGTAGTGCAATTTTTCAAAAATAATACCAGAGTATCGATCTTGCTGCTTTGCTTACAGAGTATTACTGATGATCTGGAAGGAACAAGAGGCTATTACCCAAGATATCTGGGAAGCCAACATAGTCTAAATTTTGATTTTTTTTTTCATAAGCAGTAACGCCTATAAAGAGAAGAGTCTTATAATAAATTCAGTAAAGTGCGACTATGACTCGCGCACATAGGGTTCCGTACGAACACTGGATATGTAATTTAATACAAACTTCATCCTATATAATATATAGTTTTGGCATTTTTTTCGTTTTTGGGGTCTTTTCAGTATTTTTGTTTTGTCGTTTTTTGCGTTTTTTCGGTTTTGGCGATTTTTTTAAGTTTTGGCTCTTTTTTAGTTTAGACACTTTATTTTCTTGTTTTGGCGATTTTTTTTAATTTTTGCGATTTTTTGTTTATTTAAATTTTTTTTAGTTTTGGCGACATTTTAGCGTTTTGGCGATTTTTTTAAATTTTTTGCGTTTTTTTTCCTTTTTTCGTTTTTATTCATTTTGGCGATTTTTTCGAATTTGGCGATTTATTTTAGTGTTAGAATTTTTTTTTTAATTTTGGCGATTTTTTTCGTTTTGGCGATTTTTTTAATTTTTGGCGATTTTTTTTTTTTTGGTTTGGCGATTTTATAATTTTCGGTTTTTTTAGTTTTACCGTTTTTGAAAATTTCAAGTGTTTGCCTCTTACGGTTTCCAAGATATAGCAAATTGTCAAAATTACATAGTCAAAATTGCATTAACTGATGGACCACCCTTTAATTTAAATTTTAGTGTTAATTGTTGTAGTCTGTATAAAAATACACTAATTTTACAAATTTCAAGTTTCAATATACATATGTTCATACAATTGTATGTATATTACATGGGATTTTATTACATTTCAGTGCACGTTTTGGAACACCCTTTAATTTTTAATTCTCATGTATTTGTTGTTGTAGCGGCCAAGGTTCTACATAATGTGTCCAAATTTTAGGTCCGTAGCTCTTACGGTTCCTGAGAAAATACCGTGTGACGGACAGACGGACAGTGTAACGAAAACAATAGGGTTCCTTTTCACCTTTGGTGTACGGAACCCTAAAAAGGAGTCAATAGTAGAGCAAAAAGTGTGTCACCTCCCAATAAAATATTTATTTTTATAATATCTTGCTATCTGCTACAAACACAAACTTGAAATTCCGCTGATTCTTCCAATGATACAAAATAATCACCCTTATTCTAATTGTCGGCATCGACGTCACTTTAACACAATACCAAAAAATTGAGGCTTGTGTACTCGCTCTCAAGAACAATTTTGTGCAACTGACAATCTATTTCCGTTCCCTAAGGTCCAGAAAATACCATAAACCTGCAAAAAGGAGTGAGTTGTTTTCGACAACGAGTACATAAGCCCCAATTTTTTGGTATTTTGTTAAAGTGACGTCGATGCCGACAATTAGAATAAGGGTGAATATGTTTTATATTGGAGAAGTAGCATGGCTCCTCTCAAATAGAGAATATGTTTATCTAAAAAATATTTTGAAAACTAATTCAGTGAGAATTTTAAAACTCTTGGTGATTATTTATATTAATAATGAGAATTGTATTCTACAAAATAGTGAAGGTTGGACCGCAAGCGTGGCACTTCTAATAAAAAAAAATTATATTCATCTGAAACCTTTTATGGAGTGTAGCGAAGCACACAGGGTTTTGGCTAGTTAAGCAATAACCGCACTTAAAAAATATTTAGAATGAATTTTTATCAGTTACATTTTAATAAAAATCGGACAAGAGATTGAATTTTTCAAAACTCTAAAAAGCAGGACAAAGCGGGATAGAAATTCGAGGCGGGATTGACATGTGAAAAGCGGGATAATCCCGCCTAAAGCGGGATGTCTGGTCAGGTTATTTATACTCCATGTGGTTTTACCCAAGGTGAATTCATATCAGGTGATCTCTATTGTGGTATCAAATCAAAGCAAAACGTGCACAAATTTTCTGAGAGTAGGAAATTTTCAACTAACAAATATACAAGGCGAATATGTAGAGTTGCAAATCGAGACCATAAGGTATCAATTCGTTTTACTTCTACCCCAAGGATGTTACTGAAATCCGTTGCACAAACATTGATTTATTGTAATGACAAAGATCTGGTGTTTAGAAAAGTAGGCGTGACTACGCCCACCAAAACTTGAGAATATATATCATTAAAGTTTGTCTAACCAATTCATATGAATGTTGAAATGATTAAAATCAAATAAATATATATTACCAGTGTTGCCATATTTTGATTTCAGCCATAAACTAATATTTTATAAAGCAGTAAAAATAAAAATTTTGTAAAAAAAAAATAAAGGCAGACTTGTACATCATATAAACAGATATAAGACTTTATTTTGGAATCATAACAAAACTTCCGATACAATGGGTCTGATTACGCATTTCTTTAATCGAGAATAAAAACTTCGCAGTTGAATACGGTATACAACACTCGTAATTACTTTAGCAATAGTAGTACACAGAATGTTAAACTAACATTTTATTTGCATGTAAAAAGCATTTTTAATATATTTCATATTACTTAACGCCAATAATTCTAATCGGTTTGTATTTATTAGCTTTTGCATTCAAGATAATTACATTCTATTCAACGAAATAAATCGCTCGTTGCCCCCTCTCATTAACACAACTAAGTTTATTGATTTTTGAATTTCAATTATATTGTTTTTATTTAATTATTTTATTTAATTTTTAATGACTATCAACAAACAACTATTATCAAACAGCAGCTAAAGCAAACATAATTAAATAAATAAAATAAAAAAATACATGTAAATTAGTGATAATTAAACTGCATCATTTAACAGACAATTAAATGAAACAAAAAGTCTGCATATGTTATTAATTTGGCTTTTAAATGATAAAAAATGATAAAGTAATTTTTAGATATTTGCAATTCCATAAAATTAATTTTACACACAAAAAAGGTTAAACTAAAATTTCTTTTATTGCAGATCTGAAATTGACAATAAATAAAGTGGGCACTTGTTAAATTGTAATTTATGTGCGATAACTTGTATCATTTAAATAAAAAAAAACCGACTTCAATGCAAAGATCTGATAGAAGAAGATAAAAAGAATTACGTAAAATATAAAATTAAATTTTAATGGGCGTGCCTCCGCCATTTTTTAATTGCAAGATTGTATGTTTTTCAGAGCTCACGGCGTGTGTTAAGCCTTGTAAAAATCGGTAAAGTAGAATCACTTAAAATAAAATATTTAATTTTAATGGGCGTGACTCTGCCCATTTTTTCAATGGAAGATTGTGGCAATTTTAGAGCTCATGGTGTGTGATAAGTTTCGTAAAAATCGGTTACGTAGAACCGCGTGAGATATTATAATAGGTTTTAATGGGCGTAGATCCGCCCATTTTTTCAACTTTCAAATTATGTAATTGCAAGTACCAATCAAATAAGTAGAATATCATAATACTAATTTAAAAAATTTGTGGGCGTGTCTTCGCCCACTTTTCTACAATGGGTCCAATCGGAAGCTATATCCTCGGACAAAAAAGCATTTTTACAATCGGCCTAAAATGTACCGAGTTATGAAGCAACACCCAAAAAAATAAAAATAAAGACGCATTGTTAACCTCCTCCCTTTTCTTTTTAGGGTAAATAATTTTCCTGCATGTGTAAAGACTTTTAACATGCATAAAATGGTGTAGTATTTTACAAAAACTACATAATATTTTAAAATTTTTGTTTGAAAGCAAAACAAAAGCAAAAAAAAAATGATATGAAAATTATTTAAAATATTATGAATATATAAGACTTAACACTCACTACCCAATTATTTCTAACATTCCAACGTCGTATTTACATTCGCATAATTTTAGAATAAATTTATTACTACTCAATTTGATTTAGAAAGTTTTAATTTACATTGAATTTGATGCAGCAGCTGAGCAATAAATCTGGCATCACTGTTAATGCATACATACATACCTATATACAGTAGACTCTTGATAATTTGAAATTCAGGTTACCAGAGAAGAAGTCCAGATAATAGAAAAAAGGTCATGAATTTATTTTGAGTGACTGAGTTCAATGTGCTTCAAATTATGGAATGTCAGAGAACAAAATGACTTTCCTATGTATAGAGCAAGGCGTTTATAGAACATATGTTTATTAGATTTTTATTTATTTATTGTAAGACTAAAGGCCGTGCCCCTGTTGCTAATTTTTGGAGTAGTTACGTTTTGGAACAGTCCTATACTAGTTATAAAGAGACAGAACTAAGAAGCTTGATGAAATATCGGCTGCACTTCTCTACAAGCGACGCGCTGTCTCTTTCTCTCTCTTTTGTTTGTCAAGTAAATAACATGAAAAAAAAAGAATTTTTGCATGTGCAATATTTCCATTGTAAAATGGAATGCAGCAAGTGTTTGTATGTATGTATGTGGTAAAATTTTTTGTAAAGGAATTTGAATGTCTTCTGCGTCATTACAAATCGATCAGTGTTTTAATTCACAACAATATTTTATTTTGGCGGCGGATAAGTTTCATTTAAATTTAAATACGCAGTAAGTGTTTTTAATTGTATATATGTAATGGGTGTTTTTTATTGAGGTATAGAACTTTAAGTTGGCATCACTTTTTTAACTGGCGGCCATTTTGTCAGCTGTCAAGTGATTAATATTTAGTTTGGTTTGCCATTTCATCATGAACAGGTTGACAAAAGAACAACGCTTGCAAATCGTGCAAATTTATTTCGAAAATAATGGTTCAGTTCGCGAAGTTTACCGCAAGCTCCGTCCATTTTATGGTCGACATAATCGTCCATCAGAGCAATTAATTCGGTTAACCATGGATCGTTTTCGCACTACATTTACTCTATGTGATAATACGCATCCGCAGAGACGTCGAACAGTGCGCACCGAAGAAACAATTGCCGCTGTAGAGCAAAGTGTTGAAGAGGACCCGAATGAATCGATTCGCCACCGTGCACAGCAATTGGAGCTTTGTCCATCAACTTTATGAAAGATTTTGCGCAAAGACCTTGGCTTGCGACCTTACAAGATCCAGCTTGTGCAAGAATTAAAGCCGCGAGACCATGCAATGCGTCGTGATTTTGGTGTATGGGCCGAAAATGAGATTGATCTCGATGCTGATTTTCATCGCAAAATTTTGTTCAGTGATGAGGCTCATTTTTGGTTGAATGGCTACGTCAACAAGCAAAATTGCCGCATTTGGAGTGAAGAGAATCCACATGAGACCCTTGAGACGCCATTACATCCACAAAAACTGACTGTTTGGTGTGCTCTATGGGCTGGTGGAGTCATTGGGCCATACTTCTTCCGAAATAATGCTGGAGAGTTAGTTACCGTTAATGGAGACCAGTATAGAGCCATGATAACCGACTATTTTGTTCCCGAATTGGATGGCATGAATGTGGATGAGTTGTGGTTCCAACAAGACGGCGCTACATGCCACACAGCGCACGTCACAATCGATTTATTGAAGGAAACATTCGATGAGCGCATAATTTCGCGGAATGGACCTGTCAATTGGCCACCAAGATCGTGTGATTTGACACCATTGGATTATTTTCTTTGGGGATATGTGAAGTCGCTCGTCTACGCCAACAAACCAGAAACGTTAGGGGACTTGGAAGCCAACATTCGTGGCGTTATTGCCAACATACGGCCCCATATGCTCGAAAAAGTGGTTGAAAATTGGACCTGTAGAATTAGCTTTATTCGAGCCAGCCGCGGCAGCCACATGCCCGAAATCATATTTAAGCATTAATGGCATAAAATTATCCTTCCAATAAAGCCAAATTGATGGACATTAAAACGATTTTCTTGTGTTTTATTTCAATTTGAAGTTCTATACCTCTAAAAAAAACACCCTTTATATATTTTTAAAAGAAAAACTATTTTATAAAATACTAGTACAAAACCTTCCATAACAGGCATTGATATAAACTAGTATAACAGCAAATAGTCCTTCAACTAGTATGCAACTCTACACAAAACAACTAGTTGTGCTCCTATGACAACCCAATGTAAAAGTCGATAGTTCGTTGTATGAAAATAAACAGATGTGCAACCAGTCTGAATTCAAAAGCAACTAGTATGTTTCTGACCACATACTACTCCTTTTATCTGCAGGGGAATGACTGAAACTAACACAAACAACATTTTTTTACTAACAACATTTGCAACAATTCAATTCAACAGTTATTATAGTTGCTCTACTCTAACATATATGCTAGAGTGAAATGTCTAATGTAAATGTTAAATCCAAAAGTTTTCGCACTGAAAAATATGAGGTTGGGGATAACAATAATTATGTATATATAAAAATTATTTTTTTTTTAGTTCCGAGTACCTCCGGGTTGAGGACAATGTTTTATTATATTACACATTGAACACCCTTTCTAAAAATTTTGTGCTATTAGCGACATCAAGACAAAGTGATCTAACGGTATATTGATGTTTTTTGAAGTGAAATTTTGTGAATAAAAAAAAAAAAACATTAAACTGTTGAACATTACTTGATACTTCTCTTGCTTTACTGCGTAAATACGGTGACAATAGGATCTTCGGATTTAATGGCGCATATTCAGAAATCGTAACCAAAGTCGAAACTAATAAAACAGAAACTAAAATATTGTTCATCGATAGTTATAGCTCTTATTCACAATTCATAACTAGTGCAGCAACTGCTTTCAGCTGGTAAACGAAATGCAACCTTGCATATTGTTATGTAGAGAGAATAAAATGTCGATAATATTTTGAACGATAAATTCTGTAATTAATTAAAAAGCTTATGAATCTATTAAAAAACAGTTTTGTTTCCTTAAAAAAAAAATTACAAAATCTATAAAAGTAATTTTTTGGTTATAGTCTGTGTATAAATCAATTAAAATATGGGCCTGTAAAAATAAAAATATTCAATAGAATTTTGTTGACCAAAAACACATCTCTAATTTATTTTATTGCTTTATATGGATACTTTTTTTTTGGACGCAATAGAAATAAATTCAAGAAGTAAAGATAAAAAGGAAAGCTTATTATATAGAAAAATGTTAGAAAATAAAGAGTATTTGTTGTTTTGTGCATTTTAAAGAGCCACAAATTGATTTTACTTTTCAAATTAATTGTAAATGAAGTCAGTCAGCTGTTTTTGAATGCATTAGTTAGTTGGCATTTAGTTACAGCTTTACCCATAATTAAGTTTAAACTTTTACTGCTGAAAGTAATCAACTATGAATTACTTAAAAAAGTTAACACTTAGTGATAATTTCTGAATGTGTTGTTGTTAATTATTAAGAAGTTTTAATATTTGATGTATACTAAGCTAGTGAAAATTTTGCAGTTTTAAAGTAAAAGTGATAAGAAAACCAAGTGGGCAGTAAATAATAAGTAAAGACTAATTAAATAAAATAAAAAGTATACACTTATAATGGCAAGCTCATCTAAGAAACTACGATCCGATAATGATATATTTTTGGTGGGAAAATGCGAAAGTGAACTGAAAGGCGCAAAGTTGCCTAATATGAAGCAAGTTCTTCAATTATTTTTTTATAAAACCTGAGTGCAAAAACTCCCTGTGAAGGCAAGCATAAAAAATACAATACATTCTACTCTTGAATTTTGGCAAAAAGCAAATATTCCAACAATGACCGAAATCAACTGCGTGAAAAAATTTAACTTACTTTATGCCCGAATGGAAAAATTTGTCCAAGAACAGATTTGGCAAATATAAAAAATATAGAAATGATGAGAAAGAATTCTGTGAAAAGATAGAAAGTTACATATTTGATATTGCAGCTGCGGATGCACTTGAAACGATGACTATTGAAGAGGACAAAAATTTCCTTCTGTTGCAAAGAGAAAAGGGTCGGCCAGGTTATATGTCAGGCCAGGATTTAAAGCTGTCACGAAAACAAGAACGCAAAACGAAGCTACTGGAAGAAGCAGAAAAGCGCAAGCAAAAATATCAAGAAGAGTCACAAGAAGTTCTAGGTATTGGTCAATATATATATATATATATATATATATATATATATATATATATATATATACGTGTGTGTGTTATATTATATGTGTAGTGTATTAATGTATTTTTAATGAAAAAAGAAGAACAAGCTTCATACAAATTCTCTCAGAGAGCCTCTCTCTGAATAGAACAGTTTAAAAACATATTAAATAAAAGTGTAATCGTGTATTTCATTTTTAAATGAAAATTTCAAACAACAAATATATTTAATATGATAATACAATCGATACAGATATACACAAGGTTTCGTGAAATAAGCAAATGAATTTTTTTATTGTTATTCTTAATTATTGCTTGTTGTTCAAAGATGAGGTTACTTCTGATATAAATACCTCAGAAAGTATTGCATACGAAGGTGTAGAAATTGACAATTCAGCTCCGGAAGTTGATTTTCTGAAGGCCCAACATCAAGGAATCCAGGGATCTCGCGGAAAAATTAATTTCGTTGATGATCGAATGTTACTAAGCATGGATAAATGCCGGATCAGTGATCGCGATGCAATGCATTTAACATCTGCTACAATTACAGCCATCTTGCGGAAGTTGCAGGAAATGAAACCTGATTTAAAGGAAATAAAAGTGGAAGATTTCCTTTTTAGCCGAACATCGTTTCAAACAATGCGAAAGGAATATCGCCGCAGACAAGCGAAACAGATCATAGATGAATTCAAGGTACATAATGAATAATTAAATATAAATAAATATCTTGAAGGTAATTAACATAATATTTAATTTCAACACAGATTCTTGAAGCATTTGTTTTGCATTGGGACGGTAAAGTGCTTCCAGATATGAAAGGCAAAGACAAAGTTGATCGATTGGCTCTCGTTATAACCGCAGAGAACGAAGAAAAACTCCTTGGCATTGCGAAACTTGAAGAATCTTGTGGTGAAAATATTGCTGAAGGCATTGAAAAGTTCCTACGAAAATGGAAGATTTATAATTTAGTGCAAATTGTGGCTTTTGACACAACATCTACAAAAACTGGTATTGAAAAAGGCTCAGCATATTTGCTTGAAAATAAATTGGGTCACGATTTACTTTTTCTACCCTGTCGCCATCATATCAGCGAATTGCTTATTAAAACTGTGTTTGAGTTAAATTTCGGAAAAACATCAGCACCAGAAGTCACTCTCTTTAATTGTTTTTCAAAAAACTGGAAAAATATGAATATCAATACTTTCAAGAGTGGAGTATTGGATGAAGCATTGCAAAAAAACTTAACAGCAGCCGAAATAGAGACGCACAAGAACTTTTGCCTTGAGGCGTTGAAATCTCATTATGTGCGAGCCGATTATAAGGAGTTGTTGCAACTTTTGCTCCTTTTTCTTGGTAAGGAAGTACCAAATTTTACACAGTTGCGTTTGACTGGCGCAACAATTCATGCAAGGTTTATGTCCAAAGCTATATACAGCTATAAGATTTTTTTGCTTCGCGAACAATTCAAGATGTGATCCTCCGAACTGAAAGGCATTCAAAACATTTGCATTTTCTTGACGCGTATTTATGTTTCGTATTGGTTCGGATGCGTTTACGCTGTATCTGCACCGCGCCAAGATCTACAATTCATTAAATACGCTATTTCATAATTCGATCTAAGTGTTTCAAATGACTTATTGTCAAAATTCAAAAACCATTTATGATATTTATCCGAAGAGGTGGTTGCTCTTGGATTTTTCGATGAAGTGATATCTATTGAAGTGAAGCGGAAAATGGTTGAAGCTCTTGGCAATCATGATGACGAAAATGACGAAGTTATTCCGAAAAGATTAAACTTAACGCTGTAACAAGTGAAATCGTTTGAAAATAATGATGTAAGTTCTTTCATCACACCTAGCACCAAGAGTTTTTTCCATCGTTTACAAATCGATGTATCATTTTTTGAATTGGATCCATCAATATGGAAGGATCAAGAAGAATATTGCACCGCAAAACGAATATGCCAACACTTAACCGTTGTAAATGACCCGGCAGAAAGAGCAATAAAACTAATTAAAGATTTCAATCGGGCATTGACATACAACGAAGAGGATAAGCAGTATTTGCTTCAAGTTGTGTAGCACTGCAGAAAAAACTTTCATCCTACAAAAATTCTTCATTAGTATAATATTATCAACAATAAAAATAAATTAAAAAATGTACCTACTTTTTGGAGCTTTTGTTTTAGGGTATTCCGGGCAAGTTTATCCGTAGTTTATCTGCAGACTATTGCGGCTCGTTGGAAAGGTAATTATTATAAGTATCGAAGAAATTCAGTTAGGAACATATAGTCAGATTTTCTTGTTATTCAAATATAATCAGGAACAAATAGTGATAAATGGGTAATATAATAAAACTTTGGGCTCAACCCGGAGGTACTCGGAACTAAAAAAAAAATTTAAAATATGCATAATTATTTTTATCCCCAACCTCATATTTTTCAGTGCGAAAAATTTAACTTTTAAAAAAATTTTCCACTATGGCCACTCTAATACCTATACATATGTATATTTATTAGAGGCCTGCGTAAACAATCTGGAAATGCAAAAACCTATTGTTTTTTTTAATGTATTCTCGTGGCATGTATTATACTAAAGCAATAACAAATGCTCTCGTATAATAAGCGAAGCACGATGGATGTATTGGTGTACGTGTATATGAGTGTTTACAAGCAATGTAAAGAAGTACATTGAAGACACGTACACGTGAAGTATGCGAAAAAAGTGTCGCAGCGTTCGGTTGCGCATTATATTTAATTTTATATGCAATAGATTTTTAAGAGGCATGACCCCGTCCACTTTTTTATATGCGTGCTTGTCATTACAAGAGTCCAAAGTGTGATTACAATTTTTAAAACTTTGTTAAATAAAAGCACTTGATATATCGTTCCATAACCGCCAAAATAACTTAAGCGACATAATTTTCGAACTTCAATTTTTTGGCAAAATCGATTATTTGCGATCGTAAATAGTCAATTTTCATAAAAAAAAAAAAAAAAATTAAGTCCAAAAAATGTGTCGCTTAAGCTACTTTAGCGGTTATGGCTCGATATTATATTAAATTTTAATGCTCTTAGCTCTGGATGGCTACTTTTATAAATGCAAAATTGTTCAAACTTTAAAGAGCACTACCGCACCGACTTCTTGTATCGTCAAAGTTTCAGAAGGTGTGTGCCAAGTACTATAAAAATTAAAAATATTATGTAAATTTACAGAATAGGAATCTGTTCAGGCAGTGACAGTAACAGTAGCGGAAGTCGTGTGTGCGTATGTACATATGCGTGACGTTTGTATATGCGCCAATGCGTATGAAGAAGCAAGCATCACAAATTCTTACGTCACGAAGTATTTTCATATTTACTCCTATACCTGCAGTAACTGAAACAAATTTCTTGCAAACATTGTTGTGTAGTGTATGTTTTAGTATATTTCGCTGTAGTAAAGCATTTGAAAAATCCCTTCATGTCTTAAAAGTTCTTGTAAGTGGCCTTGTGCAAGGGTCTAATGTGTGTACGTATTAGATGCCTGCGTAAATAGTCTTTAAATCTAAATACGTCATGATTTTTAAATGTATTCACGTCGCATGTATTATACTAAACCAATTATAAATGCTGTCGTACTATAAGCTAAGCATGATGGATGTATTGGTGTACGTGTACGTGTGTTAACAACCCTGCAGAAAGTGCGAATAGTGAAATTGTGGTGATTTACTAGTGACGTTGTCAGTAGCACTAGTGATCAAGTGTACCCCAGGCAATGGTATCATCTATTGACATTTAACATTAGCTTGTCATTGAAAATCCACCACTAGACTATATCACTACTAACTTAGTAGTTCTTTCGGGACCACATGGAGACATTGGCACCAAAGATTCACTAGTAAATTTTAGGGGCTCTAGTCTACAATATCGATATATCCAATCTCGTTGTCAATAGTAAACTTATAGTGATTTTCTAGTGACATTGTCAATAGTGCTACTGACTAGGTGTACCCCAGCCAATGCAAATGCCTATTGACAAATAACATAGGGTTGTTATTCAAAATCTATCAGTAGACTTTAGCACTGTTGAGAAGGTAGTTCTTTTACGACCATATGGAGATATTTGAACCGAAGATCCACTCGCAAATTTTAGTGACCCTCGTCTACATATGTGACAGCGCATAGAGAAAGGGACCTAAGCATAAAAAAAGCAATTTTCAATATTTGTGGACAATATCTGAGCATCGAATGAGACCGATCCCATGCCCCAAAAGTGTTCCCTCCCAGAGATATGCGCGTTTTATGATGTGACGGTACACCAAAGATACACGTATTTAAATCTTTAAAATGGCTCTCCTGAACAAAACCGGTTTTTACCCTTTCTATTTTGCGCGTCACATATATTTATTTAATATTATTGCACAACATAATAAAAAAGAACAACAAACTATTGACGCGTTCATTGACAATATCACCAGAAATACACTATAACCATCGTCTCTAACGTATCTCTACTCGCGCATAAAAGGGAAGTTGTCGACATTTTAACTAGTGCAATTGTCGCACTAGTATTGACATAGAGACATATGGTTCTAGGTTGACTACTTGAATCACATAATTACATAAATGTGAATTTTAGGTGAATCTTCACAGCTGTTTTTAATTTTTTTTTTTTTTTTTGCTTAATTTTAAGCTGATTCTTAATGTTTCATGTATTTATTTTCGTAGCTGAAATTTTTTTTGTTTTCAATATTCTATTTTTGAGTATAATTATGTAAATAAATCAAAAAATTTACATAAAAAATTCGAATTAATGTTTTTTAAAAAGGCAAATTTGCAAGCACAAGTCTTAATTGGAATTTTTTTAATTATCAAAGAAATTTTAAAATACTAAAAAAATTCATGAAAACGGTTTTTTATATAAACTTATATGTATCAAAGTCATGTGAATATTTGAATTCCATACACTTTTTTATGGTGAATATAAATATGCTGAATATGTTTATTTATTAAAAAAAAAATAAATAAATAAGGTAGTGATTTTTGTTTCTTAACGAGCGACGAAATACATAGTAGTGTCCTGCACAAGACTATTTATAAGACCTTTCAAGACATGAGAGATTTTTTCAAATGCTTTACTACAGCGAAGCATTCTAAAAGAATCGCTATGCAACACTGTTGGCAAGTAATTTTTTTCGGTTGTTTGTCTTGACAACAGTGTTGTTTAGCGATTCTTTTAGAATATTTCGCTGTAGTAAAGCATTGGAAAAAATTTCTCATGTCTTGAAAGGTCCTATAAATAGTCTTGTGCAGGACACTAATACATACACATCGCAAGATAACACTACACACATATATATTCATTTGTATTTATATAAATTTCATGATTATTTCTTGTATTTGTTACAAGCCAAGAGACAAAGCCAAAATATGCTTTATTTTCAGATAGTGACGATGAAACGTGACGAGAAATAATTAACTGCTGCCACACACTGAGTTAAAATATACAAATTAATTCAATAATTATTTATTAATTATTTAATTAATAAGCTTTGAAATACATTTGCGTTTATAAGAAGCTGATATTTAAATCACTTGTGATCTATTATATTTTGTATAATCTTAACTTTTAATATTTCTAAATTTAAACGGTCGCTGAAAGTAGGGATAGTAGGTTCGACTTGCACAATACAGTGCGGCAACAACAAAGCTTTAGCTGTCGCCAAATAAGACTTAAGCATTAACATTTAAGAAATTTATTATTCGACATATTGTCTGAAATTCATTTTAATCCGAAATCCATTTGCTGGTGGTTCAGCGTTGTCTATATATTTCATTGTTGCTGTAACAAATCATCAGTAGACTTCAACCACACATTTTGAATAGTCACAACCCTTCATATGTGTTTCATGTTAATCTAACATGATTTACAGTAATCTTAAAAAAAACTTATTTTGAAATAACATGTTGAAATGTTTGTTTAAGAAATTTATTATTCGACATATTGTCTGAAATTCATTTTAATCCGAAATCCATTTGCTGGTGGTTCAGCGTTGTCTATATATTTCATTGTTGCTGTAACAAATCATCAGTAGACTTCAACCACACATTTTGAATAGTCACAACCCTTCATATGTGTTTCATGTTAATCTAACATGATTTACAGTAATCTTAAAAAAAACTTATTTTGAAATAACATGTTGAAATGTTTGAAATAACATGTTGATTTAACATTCCAGTACTGTTAAATCAAAATCAAGAAATTATGTTGAATCAAAATTACTTCTATTTGGAACAACGTCAATTCGATATTGAACAATGTTGAATCAAAGTTATTTCAAGTTGAAACAACAATGAATTTAATTTAATGTAGTCATTGAATTTTATTAGTTATTTAACTTACGTGTGTATTTTGGAACAGACATTAGAAAAATGTTTGTATATTAGAGCTGGCAAACTATCGATAATACTATCGATAGTATCGATAGTTTTGTTTTTATTAGACTATCGATAGTTTTTTCTCGATATCGATACTATCGTTGAAAAAATTTATTACCAAATTGACAATAAACTCGATAAAATTTATTATATTAGTTGTCTTCTATTGAAAATAGAATCGCTCACTTACTAAAATAACGTCATAATTAAAAAAATAAATTAATGGAATTAATAATACACCCGTCATATTTCATCTTGTCTAAAAACTTCAGGCTTAAATTAAGTTTAGGGGCACCTCTCCTATCCTATAGAAAATTGAAAATATGAAAATAAATTAAGCAAAAAAATTGGCGGCGAGGCCTAGTTTCTGAGTTATGATCCTCTGAAATTGTGATACAATAGCGTGATTATACGGTGTTTTCCAACGAATATGACCAGTAATGGTATAATTTTAAAGGTTTTGCCAATACCTTTCATGAAATGGTAAAATGCAAGAAATTTCAATGAAGCATAAAATATTTATTAGGCTGCGCCGTATTGGGAAACACCCTGGTGTAGAAGGTCATTAAGACCGGGCTAGGAAACTTTGCAAGACAGAAAATCTTTATTAGGCTGTGCGGTGTCGGAAAACACCATGGTGGAGAAAGTCTTTACGTCCCACCTAAGGGCGGCAATGCAGGAAAACGTTATAAGGCAAGAAAACTTTGCAAGGCAGAAAATCTTTATTTGGCTGCGCCGTGTCGGGAAACACAATGGTCTAGAAAATCCTTACGCCCCGCTGAAGGCCTGCAGTGCAGAAAAACGTTATTAGTTAGGAGAACTTGGCAATGCAGAAAATCTCTATTGGGTTGCGCCGTGTACGGAAATACCATGGTAGAGAAAATTCTTATGGTATAATTCTGTTCGACAATTGTGTTGTCTTGTCATTGGACAAAAAAAAGTTGCAGTCGTTGAAAAATACACCATATAATCACAATTTTTTACTACAATTTCAGAGGCCCATAACTCGGAAACTAGGCCTCGCCGCCAATTTTTTATTTAATTTTTTTCTTATTCTTCAATTTTCTATAGGGTAGGATACTTCTATTAATTTTTAAGAGGTGCCCCCACCAAACTTAATTTGTTTCAAAATTTACGCAAATGGAGTGCAAGCTCACCATTTAATAAAAGAAAACTTTACTTTATTTTTAGGGTTCCGTACGCCAAAGGTGAAAAGGAACCCTATTGTTTTCGCTACGCTGTCCGTCTGACCGTCTGTCTGTCACACGGTATTTTCTCAGGAACCGTAAGAGCTACGGACCTGAAATTTGGACACAGTATGTAGAACCTTGGCCGCTATAACAACAAATACATGAGAATTAAAAATTAAAGGGTGTTCCAAAACGAGCAATGAAATATGTTAAAATCCCATGTAATATACATACAATTGTATGAACATATGTATATTGAAACTTGAAATTTTTAAAATTAGTGTATTTTTATACAGACTACAACAATTAACACTAAAATTTAAAAAATTTAAATTAAAGGGTGGTCCATCACTTAATGCAATTTTGACTATGTAATTTTGACAATTTGCTATATCTTGGAAACCGTAAGAGGCAAACACTTGAAATTTTCAAAAACGGCAAAACTAAAAAAACCGAAAATTTTAAAATCGCCAAACCAAACAAAAAAAAAACGCCAAAAATTAAAAAAATCGTCAAAACGAAAAAAATCGCCAAAATTAAAAAAAAATTTCTAACACTAAAATAAATCGCCAAATTCGAAAAAATCGCCAAAATGAAAAAATACGCCGAAAATCTAAAAAAAAATCGCCAAAACGCGAAAATGTCGCCAAAAAAAATTAAATAAAAAAAAACCGCAAAAATGAAAAAAATCGCCAAAAATAAAAAAAATCGCCAAAATGAAAAAAATCGCCAAAACAAGAAAATAAAGTGTCAAAACTAAAAAAGGAGCCAAAACTTAAAAAAATCGCCAAAGACTTGAAATTTTTAAAAACGGTAAAACTAAAAAAAACCGAAAATTATAAAATCGCCAACCCAAAAAAAAATCACCAAAAATTAAAAAAAAATCGCCAAAATTAAAAAAAAAATTTCTAACACTAAAATAAATCGCCAAATTCGAAAAAAATCGCCAAAATGAAAAAAAAACGCCAAAATGAAAAAAATTGCAAAAATCGCCAAAACGCGAAAATGTCGCCAAAACTAAAAAAAAATTATATTTATAAAAAAAAATCGCAAAAATGAAAAAAATCGCCAAAAATAAAAAAATCGCCAAAATGAAAAAAAAACGCCAAAAAGTGAAAAAAATCGCCAAAACAAGAAAATAAAGTGTCAAAACTAAAAGAAAGAGCCAAAACTTAAAAAAATCGCCAAAACCGAAAAAACGCAAAAACCGCCAAAACAAAAAAAAAAAACGAAAAGACCCCAAAAACGAAAAATTTCCAAAACTATATATTATATAGGATGAAGTTTGTATTAAATTACATATCTAGTGTTCATACGGAACCCTTCGTGCGCGAGTCAGAGTCGCACTTTACTGAATTTATTTATTATTAATATATCCACTGAGTTGTATGTTAATTGAAAACTTAACTCAATTTTATCAAAACTAGTTTTATTTGAATTATGACGTAGTTTGAATAAATAAGCGATATGTAAAATGAAATACAACATTCCTAACACAATGATCACACGGACATCAAATATCGAGGTTCGCTCTCACATTCACGATCCGCGCTCGAATACTGATTGAAATATAAAAAATTTTGTGAGCGAACCATTTTGTTTCATTCTGAATTTTACTGAATCTTTTGATAACAAATTATTGCTAATTTATCTGAACTGGCTGTTAAAGCAAAATAATTTCATAGGTAGGTTTTTGTAAAAAAAAAAAAAAAAAATAGATGTGTATTTAATATTGAAAAATTAGAACAAAATTAAACATAAAATTAATTATTTATAATTTTTACCTAATTGTTTTTATCCATATAAATATGTTTATCAACATTCAAAACGACTGTTCGTATTGCCGTGTGAACACAGTGTAAAATAAGTCGATACTATCGATAGTATCGATAGATTTCCAACAAGCTATCGAAAATATCGAATGGCTAGACTATCAATAGTTTGCCAGCTCTATTGTATATACATATATATATAATTGGCTTCCCCGGCCAAGAATTGAACTCGCAACTCATCACGTGGCAGTCAACGCTCTTACTGATGCAGCCACAACAACCTTAAATGTTCTGTAAATACAAACTAAGTATAGGCCACCATAATTTAAATTTTAATTCAACATGATTTAATATGATTTCAAATCAACCTTTCTGCATGGTGATTTTACTTTGGTATTTTTTCTATGTGTAGTAATATTTTTAACTGTTGCTCAAATTCTCTTCAACTATACTTGCAGAACATATTCTTTTTCCATTAGGCGGTTTGGTGTATTATAAATTATGGATTTATATGCAAAATATATTTGTGCTGTCCCACTGTACACGTTTTATTTTTAATGTCAACAATATACATCCTTTTATTTGTTAAAATTTTGCTTCGATTGGTTTTGGTGAATTAAATAAAATAAAATAAATAGCATGAAAACTGTAAAGTGCCTGCAGTGTTTGTTTTTTATTAATTTTTTTTTTTGCTGGATAAATATTAAAGAAAAATACAAACATGTTTATGCTTGGTTTAATTTATTTGCTTGCAACACGTTGCGGCAAGATGACATTGTTGTAACCCACATTTTCTTACAAGTCTGTATGATTTTTTTGTTTTTTCTTCAATAGTCGCCTAGGCCCTTAGAACAAGAGTCAGAGGGGTTAAGGAAAACAATCAACAACAATATAAAGAAACAGAGAATATTTATGTGCATACGTCCCGATTGTAATATGTGAATGTGTGTTTAAAAAAATATATATACTGAATGAAATACAACCAATTAGACGTAATTTGGCACTTAAATATTTTGTAAGCCCAAACAGTAACATTTGTAAATGAAGTTACCGAAATAATAGGCAAACAACAAATTTAAGCGTCAAGTTTAGATTTTCAATAGTACGGGGCTACCGGAGCTTTGTAATGGAAACTTATTTATTTGAATGTTGCAATTTTTTATTATTGGTGCTGCAGTTTTTATTTAATGTTTCTGTTTTCCAAACTTATAATTACTGGCTTGACTTGTTTTAAGCAGAAAATTTCAATTGTACATTCTAGAATTTGAAAAAAAACTCAATCTAAAATTTATTGAAAAGACTTTGAAACAAAAACACTCTATGACTAAATAGTTATTATATTTTTTTTATTATTTTTAATTATTAGTTGAGCTTATTAGCATTTTTATGTGTTCAGAGGTCTGAGTATTTTCAAATATGTTTTCAAATAAAACAATAACAATAACAATAAAGTTGGGAAGGTTAACTTTAAATAATTCATGTAGAGATCGACTTAACAGATTCAGAAAATGAGGAAATATTCACGCTTGAGAGATAATCTGCTTAAGTGTTGTAATACATTTAAAGAAAATAACTAAAACTTGTATAGTTTATTTCTATTTCTCTATATAATAATATTCAACAGCTGATATTTATCACTAGTCTCCGCCCCTATAGCTAGATATGGCTGCAAAGGAAGTGCAGGATTTCGTTAGATTTGTTTGCCTTCTTCTTTGGATAAATCGCATTAACTAAAATCTATTTTAATTTAAAAAATGTTAAGCATATATGTGGATACAAATAGCAAAACTAAGTTTCATAATATTTTTAATGATATTCCAATAAGAACCTCTAAACTTTGGCAAATGATAGATAATCGTTGGCTGAAGTGGTTAGCATATTGACTTCAAAACCGAAGGTCCTGGGTAAAAGCCCGGTTTCCAATTATCATCATATAAAAACAATACGCATTTCTCTGATGTGAATTAGCGTCCCTATGTATCAGTTGTTGTAGGAAAGTGCAAGCGATGAAGGTATAGACACTAGTCACTGAATTAAATCGACTTCAACAGATACTAATCCTAAGGTAACATCAGAGCGCCCTCCTTCGACGGTATTGTGCAGCAGAATCATCGGTGAATTAAAAAAAAAACAAACAGAAATGGTTACAAACCACAGCTTTGAAAATTTAATGCGCCTCATTGACACCAGAGGCGCTGCAACACTGCTTTATTTAAAAAAAGTGCAAAAAGCAGAGTGGTAAAAGAATGAAGCTTTCCTCTATCTCTTTCTTCCCGAAACGATATAACACACAACCTCGAAATGTCTCATGCAGTATTTGAATTGGTGCACGTGCTGCATTGCATGTGGCACCGTCTGGATTAAACCACATATTAGTAATATCAAACTCATCCAATTTCGGCAGAAAGAACTGTTTTATCATATCTCAATATCGAGAAATTCTCGTCCACGATGCCTAATTGAGGTTCCGAGATTGTCACCGACAATCTCACGCACTACTTCGATATTGACATTTTAACGGATTGGTTTTGGACGACCAATGTATTTGGCGTCTTTAACGGATCCATTCTACCTGAGGATTTTCAATTAATCTCTTCACAGTTGAAGAAGTCAAAACACTATTCCGACCATATTTTTTATCGAACTGCGTTCGCCCAAGCTTTCATTATTCTTGAAGTATTGGTTAATAATGAAGACACTCTGTTCTATGCTATAACGCTCCACTTTTACTAACCCTAAACTGTCAACTGTCGACTTATTTTTGTTTAGAGTTGTTAGCACTCTTTACTGCACAAATGGCGACAAATTCAAATTTTGTGTTAATATTGGGACACGCTTTAGCTTTTAATAGCTTGTGATAATTATAAGATTGCTTTATCAAAATATATGTTCAATTCCAGCATCGTTCCGAGAGCTTAGTAATCTCGCAATTATCGTGCTTCCGAGAGGACTATTCGCAGTATTGTAGATAAATTAGAGCCCACTGGCTCAGTCAACAATCAACTAAGATCGTAGATCTACGACATGCAAGATCTAAGGTAGGTATCGCCACTGTGTGTGAGACTCTACATGAGAATCCCAGGCTGCCGATTTCGCGTCGCTCACAAGTGTTCTTTCTTTCGTATTGCTGAATGAATGTATGAGCGTCAACAAAGAAAAATATTCCAAATCGACCGAAAAGCGTTTAATGCGTACCGAAAAAGATACTTTAGTGGATTTTGGACTGGTGGCGTCATCGGATCATATATATCTAAGAATAGCATTGGTCGGGCAATCACAGTCAACGGCGAGCGCTATAGGTTGAATATTACTTTATTTTTTTGGACAACATTGGTTGATATGGACACCAAACTCATGTGGTTTCATTAGGATGCTGCTACCTTACACACAGCTCATGCCACATTAGATATTGTGCACGAGCAATTTAAGAACCCGACCATCTCACTGGAGGCGATTTGAACTGGCTACCTATTAGACTTTTTCTTGTAAGAATAAAAGGATGAGGGTGGCGTTGGCTGAAGTAGTTAGCACGTTGACTACAAAACCGAATGTCCTGGATTCGAGCACAGTCTCCGATAGTCTTTAAATAACAAAGCCATGTATTTTTCTAATGTACATTAGTGTTCATTTATATCAGTTGTTATAGGAAAGTTTAAGTGATGAAGGCATAGACACTGGCCACTGAACTACACCGTCTTCAGCGGATACTAATTCTAATGTAACATCAGAGCGCTCTTCTTCGTCGTTATTATGGAGCAGAATCATCAGCGAAATAAGATAATCAATGAAATGGCTACTACACACAGCTTTTAAAAATTAAATGCGCCTCATTGACACCAGAGGCGCTACAACACTGCTGTATTTAAAAAAGGTGTAAGAAGCAGAGTTGTAAAAGGAAGAAGCTTCCCTCTATCTCTTCCTTTACCATTTCCTTCTTCTCTATCAATATCCCTTTCTTGAAGAAGTACTAGTAGGCATTCATTGCTTGAGTGTTACTTCTGTTAAAAAAAAACACAAGCAATGGCGGTCAATACAGCCAACGCCATCAGGCTGAAAATTTAATATTTCGGATAAGCACCATGCAGCGAAGCCAGCGCGAACATTGACACTATGGTACTGGCATTTCAAACGAATTAAACAAAAGTTGGTGACAAGTTTATAAAGCATTTTATTTTGCTTAAATTTCAAGATAAGAAGCGTTTAATAAAAGATCCTTTGCATCCTTAAACCCGTAAAAAAAGGGTTAGC
Source organism: Tachina grossa (assembly GCA_949987645.1). Lineage (NCBI taxonomy): Eukaryota > Metazoa > Arthropoda > Insecta > Diptera > Tachinidae > Tachina > Tachina grossa. Next base: position 42,555,173 of record OX465278.1, on the reverse strand, counting down.
AAGCCGATTGTATTGTAGTTTAATTCGAAAAATTTTAATTCAAATTGAATTTCAGTTAGTTCAATTATTATGGTACGAAGTTTATTTGTTTCTATATTTATGATTTGATTAGGCTATTATACAGTTCGTATTGTTCTGTAAGCCAAATTGCATGTGATCATTATTAAAGAACAAATAACATCAAAGTTAATTGTAACTATTCTGACAAACACTAGGATAACGGAACAAATAGCTGTTTTCGATGGCTACTACACCTTCATCGTCTGAATTCTTTGTGTTGGGTCTAGTGTGTCTGTGTGTGTGGTGTGAGTCGACGTAGATTTCTGCTTTGTATACCTGTGGCAAAAAGGAAAAAGTGCTTAAGTCGAGATAAGCTTTTTGAGTTAATGGTTAATGGCTCAAGAAGTTATAGCAAAATGAATTGCGGTTTATCTTTTTAGATTTCTAATCTCATTTGGAATAATATCTTAATTTAGGTTATACTTTGGTATATTTCAACTTAAATGTATTATTTACAGTGTGTACAACGATGTTTGCTTAAAAAACCAAAGGTTAACACAGAATTTCCCAATTTGACTGTAAAAGAATTAGATTTCCGAAAATCGGCTTGAACGGTTAAAAGTGCTCTCCTGCAAAACAGTCACGACTTAAGCACTTTTTCCTTATTGGCACAGATACTTAGCTTTTCAATTGCAAATGGAATATGTGAATTGTTGTGATCCATCATATTACAATTGGTTGAAAGCTTTTTGTAAATGAAAGCTAAACTTTACCATCTATAAATTTCTAAATGGGTTCTTTTTCTAATTTTGGCTGTGTTGTGCATTTTTCTCATGGCGAAGAAAAAGGCTTAAAGTTGTTTTAAGTCTAAAAAAAAATAAGAAATCCTAATTATCACAGGGAATACATATGTACGTATTTTTGATTTTTGAATCAACACAAATTTGACGTTACAACTATTGAGTCCACGAAAGTAGTTAAAAAAATAATAATAAGTGCCTGTCGTTTTTTCATTTATACTTGGATGGAACTCATTCAGTAGTTCGTTTTCGAGTAGATCAAATCCATTTGAATTATATGGCTTTGATCATAAGTTTGTGTCAAAAAGGAGCTACTGAATGAGTTCTATCCAAGTCTAGTTTCTAGCTTAAAATATGTAACTGAAGTGTATTTTCCATAAATCATCAGATAAAATTTGGCATTCCTCCCTCTAAAGTTATTATGGACCGGCATGTATGTTTATAGATACATATACATATGTATATGTACATATATAATAATGTTTATCTCTTTATTCGGGAGAACTTCAATGTTAACAACACTTAACAAAAACAAGTATGTCTTCAATTTCAATACTTCGTCTTATTCTACCTACTTAAAAAAAAAAAAAAATAAAGTTGTTTTGGTTTTCTTACTTATTTTATGCCTTTTTAATATTTTTTTTCTGTTATTGCTATTGTGTGCAATTTTCCAATAGTGTAGTTTTTCAAATATTTTCAAATTCAAGTAACAGAATGTTTTCAACGATCAGGCAGTTAAGTTCGCATAAAGGCAAAACGCACAGCGACAGCTCAGCTAAACGATCGAGAATTTTAAATACGGGCATCAAATAAGCAATTTAACTTCTTTTTTTTTGTGGTCAAACTGCCATAACAACATTTATTATTAAAAAAAACAACATTAGATAAATTTTAATGTTTGAAAAAAAAAACAATATTCTGGTGTGGCAAAGACACAAATCAATAAAATTACCAGTCATGTGAATAGAGGCTCATTGTGTTGCCATAGAGTCAGTAGTGTCTTTCGTCTCTAGTGTCTTGAGCTTGACTTTGTAGAGGATAAGAAGAATGAGAAAAGAAAAACGTTAAATATATATTTTTTTATATAAAATAACATTAAAGTGTTGCAACTACAATATCATTGTGGCAAAAAAAAACAGTAAATTCTAAGAAATATGTAAATAACTAAAACAAAAATAAAAAAAACCAAAAGAAATAATTGATTTTTGCGAACTCTAAGACAAGATCAATGTGGCATTTATCTTTGACTTGCACCTTTTTTAATACATACGTATATGTACATAAGTATATAAGAGTTTGTGCGCATGTGTTCGCTCTAACAACTCAATTAGCTACACTCGGTGTGCTGGACTTATTAAACGTTTCTTTAATTATTTTAAATTGTTGCTAGATTTATTTTTGCTGTATAATCATCTAAAATGACTTTTAATAACGATGTTTGTATTATTATAAATTTTTTTTTACTATTTTATTATGATAACAGAGTTTGTAAAGAATTAATTGCTCTGCTAAATGACATTTTAATTAACTAAAGAGCTCAATTTTTAAATGTATGTGTATTATAAAATATAAAATATATACAAAGGTCGGCTATCGAAGTGTTACCGATTGCTATTCATATTTTTAAAATATTTTCAAAACAAAATTACATATCTTAATAAAAATTTGGTTTGATGGTATCTAGCTCCACTGTCGGGGAAGAGCAATTTTAAAAGCATTGAATGTCACTTATTTTTAAGAATGTATCAAATTGGGGTTTATATCTGCGTAAAATTTAGTACTTAGATGTCGCGCAAAATCTAGTTATTTCTCATGCAAAACAAAATCTCCTTCGGCACTAGATCTTGTCGAAATCTACAAAAAATCTAGATTGGATTTTTTTTTTTTTTTTTTTTTTTTTTTTAAGAGAAGTAACACTCAGGCAATGAATGCCCACTACTATTACTAGATGTTACCTTCTTTAGGAAAGCGAAAGTGATATAAAAGACAGGTGGGTCAGAAAGAGATATAGGAAAGCTTCATTCTTTTAGAACTCTGCTTTTTAAGCACGCTGCTAGTAATGCAGTGTTGCAGCGCCTCTGGTGTCAATGAGGCGCATTAAATTTTTTCGAAGCTGTGTTTAATAAGCCATTTTATATTTTATTTTACTTCGCGAATAATTATGCTACACAATATCGCAGAAAGTGGGCTCTCTGATGTTACATTAGGATTAGTATTGTCTGAAGTCGGTGTAGTTCAGTAACCAATAATTATGCCTTCATCACTTGAACTTTCCTGCCACAACTGATACAAAGGTTCACTAATACACATCAGAAAAATGCGTATTTTTGTTATTAAAAGAATGTCGGGGACCGGGTTCGAACCCAGGGCCTTTGGTTTTGTAGTCAAAACTACTTCAGCCAACGTTATTCTCGATTAATCGAAAAATTTGTAATAATCGATTATTTTCCTTCAATTAACGATTGAACTGTATAGTGAATTCTCCTTCCATTAATGGAAATAATCGATCATTTCAAATAATAATCGATAGACTGCAACCCTAGTTATTAACGGAGTTAATTTAACCGTCGCTTTAGGGCAATGGAGCACTCATTTCTACTGGCAGCATCAACTTTACTAGACCCAAGGTTTAAAAAAATTCATTTTGATGATCTCTTAGTTTTATCAAAAGTCATGAGACAGCTAAGAAATGAAATTATAGAAATTTCTTATATCGATGACAGCATTGGGAGCGGCAGTGAAACGTCTTCTGTAGTGATGCTGAATTTTATTTATGGGCGCACCATAAATCATTAGCCCACAAACGAAGAAGGAGGGAAAATGAGTCAACACTTCCTCAAGATGAACTAAGCTTCTTTGTCAATGCTCCAGTACTAGAATTAAAGCGCAACGTAATCGACGCATGGGAAGAAATGAAATCGGTCTAACCTAAGCTATACTCTCATGCTATATTGCTTTTTGATTGGTACATTTGTACCATCAGACCGGCTTTTTTCCAAAGCGGTAATAATAACGGAAAAACGGAACAGATTAACCACGAAACGGCTATCAAAGCTCCTATTTTTAAATTCTGCACTAAACAAATAAATTCTTTTTTAATAAATTGAATAAACAGATAATTTTGTAATTAATGAAATAATATTTTTTTTTTATTTATAATTTTAAATTTTAGCTGAAAATATCGATTAATCGATTAATTGTTTCCAATTAATCGCGATTAATTCTTTGTCGTTTCGATTAATCATATGATTCATTAATCGATTATTCTTTTTTTTTGCCATCACTAGTGTTGGTGATCTTGGCACTCGTGTTTGGGTCGTCAATACTACTTGCAGCTACTGTCGTTGTTCACATGCTCTACGTGTTTTTCTGTAAAGGAACTCACAAATCAGCTGATATAACGTCAGTTCTTTAAGGGACGACAAGCAGACACCACTTAAGACTTATAGGCCAACGTCAAGCATAATCTATTTAATCTCATGAGATCAGAAGCAGGTCCCACCTTTTAATTTCAGTCACTGTGTGCGCTATCGCCATGCTTATACCGCATCTATTAATCGCCACCAGAGGCGGATAAGCTGCTGGGCAAAAAGTGCCCTTAATACCAGTAAAATGGCACTGGTCAGACCTCAAAGTCACTTCGCAAAACGTTTCTTTCGGTCTTCTGTTCAGGTTAACTCAAATTCATGCTACATCCTTACCGGCCGGGCTACTCCCCTTAATAAGTAAGGTAACATAGTAGTTCTGAAATGGGGCAGTAAATAATAAAATATGGCGGTTATAGCCTAAAGGCAAGCCGAATTTTTGTTCAATGTCACTTATAATTTTAGAATGACTCATATTGGGGTTAAGTGCGTAGAATAAAAGGCTATTGTTGTGAAGAAATAAGGCTGGTTAAGCAGTTAAGGCCACCGATGCAGGCGCTTGCTTTCGCTACACTACATTCTTAATTTTTAAGAATGCAAAGATTTTAAATTGATGAGATAAATTGATTGGTGATGAGTTCTCCTAGAAACATAAGTACAGAAAGGCCCTTCCTGGGAGGGGGTGCATTGCCACCCCAATAATTGCTTCCACCCCCTTCCACCCCAACTCCCGCCCACCAGAATTATAAAAAATTGCACGTAAACTCTAGTTCGGTCTCCAGTAAAACAAATTTTTTTTGTATGTTTACATTTTATATACAAATGCAGATTAATCGGTTGTATTTATATGTGTGGCAATATGGAATAATCGCTTATGTAGACTTAAGCAAAGCAGTGCTTTACGGACATTTGGACGCTACAGCTAAGAGATTAAAAGGCTCTAATGCCACCTTCGTGTGATGCTTAATTGCACATACATATAGAGCATTGTACCCACTATAACTTTCAACTGAAAAATTAAAGTCAACCATATGACCACAGATAACAATAATGTTTTCTTCTGAAACTCTGATTTTATGTTTTCTTTCAATACATTTACATTAACTAATTTCTTAATTTTCTATTTAATGCGATTTCATTTGATGTGACTTTTCTTTTGCAGATAATTATAACTGCCATGGACCGTTTTGTATGGTTCATTTTGTTAGTGGTCATTTCACATGTGGTGACAGAATTTACTCGTGTCACTGGTTATACTAGAGGGCCTCGCCAAGATGTCGTCACGGTTAACGACGTAAGTAAGTAAATGTTGTTTGTGTATTTGTTGTTGCAAATATTTTTTTTTTTGCTTTTCTTTTATTATTTACTTTTTTCTTGTTGCTACTCTTGCAAGAAAAAATTTACAATATTTTTCTGTTAATTTTTGCAATTTCATATTTATTTGGCTGTGGTTCTCCTTCGTGAGTTGCATCTTATAAATATTTATTATGCACTTGAAATAAACGTTGTTTCTGTTTTCTTGTTACTCATGTTTTCTTTGCTTTAGTACTTGAAAAAGAAAAACTAAAAACTGAAAATCATAGTTGAGACACAAAATTTGTGTCATGACCTGTCGTGCCATTGATATTAGCGCTGAGATTTTAACGTTTAAAACTAAATGTTAAGTCACGGATAATTAAAGTTTATCGACCCTTTTTGCTTCTTGTGTTTTTGCTTTAAGTGAAAGATATGAATACATGGAGTAACTGCATACATGCAGTACATTCATATAAAGGGTGGTTAAATTTTAAGGGCCGATGTGGATTTTGAATAAAACACAAATTATTTAGGAAATTATTGTCATTTCAATTATGTATAGAACAAAATGTCGGCCAAATGGCCGCCGTGACTTCTATCCGATGGTCCAAATTTTCGATGACGCTGAAGCATAATTGAGATTCTATGCCGTTAATGTGTCGAATTATCTCATCCTTTAGCTCTTGAATTCTTGTTGGCTTGTCAACGTACACCTTTTCTTTCAACTTACCCCAAAGAAAAAAAGAAGTCCAAGGGTGTCAAATCACATGATCTTGGCGGCCAATTGACATCGCCACCACGTGAGATAATACGGCCATTGAATTTGTCGCGCAAGAGAGCCATTGTTTCGTTAGCTGTGTGGCAAATGGCACCGTCCTGTTGAAAACACATATCGTCCACATCCATATCTTCCGATTCGGGCCATAAAAAGATCGTTATCATCTCACGATAGTGAACACCATTCACCGTTACTGCATAGCCGGCCTCATTTTTGAAAAATGCCGGCCAGCCCACAAACCGCACCCAACAGTCACTCTTTGGAGGTGCATTTATTTTTCGATAATCACTCTTGGATTAGGGTGCGAACAGAGTGGCTGCTTGTTGCCGAGCCCAGCCGACTGACGCTTAATGCGAGAACTTGTTCATGCGAAAAACAAGTTTGAGTGTGCATAGCGGATGCGAGAATCAGTGCTGATATTTTATATATTTTTTGTGTTTTATGTATGTTTGCATGCATTTGGGTTTGTTGTTTATTCGTGTTTGTGAAATTGAATTTTTTGACTGCATGTTTTATTTACTTTTTCTTAAATTTTGGTTTTTAATTTTTTTTTTTATGTTTTCCAAACAAGTTGAAATCATAAAAACATAACATAAACAATGTTTTCGGCGCTGAAAAATGCTTCGGAACTGTCTCGCATTCAATCAGGTTTGCGCTATGACCAGCTCGGCGCCCACCATGACCTGTTCGAGCTTATTTGTATAGTACCAGTTTTCTCGCAATAAGCGTCAGTCGGCTCGGCTCGGCAATAAGCAGCCACTCTGTTCGCCCTTTTATCATTCGCCCGAATGCGGCAATTCTGCTTATTGACGAACCCACTGAGGTGAAAATGTGCCTCATCACTGAAGATGATTTTCTTTGAAAATTGATCATCCACTGTTGGCATTTCTTGCCACCATTCTGACCATTGACGACGTTTGGAACGGTCAAGATGCTTTAGTTCTTGAGTCAGTTGCACCTTGTTAGCGTATTAATGCAAGTCTTTATGGATAATGTTTAGCAACGACGAGCTTGAGAGGTGCAATTGTTGGGCACGACGACAAGTTGAGGTGGACAACTCTTCAGCCACACTGTCGCGAACAGCAGCAATCTTTTTTGCAGTACGAGCTATACGAACATGCGCTGGTGTTTTCACATCTCCTACAGACCCGGTTTAATAAAATTTTTGCATGATTTTTCCGATTGTACGCTCATTTGGTCGAAAAAATCACGAAGTGCACAATATGCATTTTGATTGGAACGCCCATTTTCATAATAAACCTGAATAATTTTAACGCGTTGCTCGATTGTGTATCTTTCCATGGTTCAAATTGAGTTAGTCCGAAATTGAGATATGTCAAACGAAATGCAGAAAAAAAACTTGACGTTTAGGTGTGGTTCACATTCAACATCGGCCCTTAAAATTTAACCAACCTTTACATACATATATTTGATGAAACACGTTTGTAGAAAATATCACTTAGGGCAATTTTAAATAAAAATTACACAATCACACACAATTTAAAAATAAATATACATACACACAAAAAAATATAAGAGGTAATATTAACTAAGCTTACATAGGTAACTTTTTTTATATGAAAGTAAAAAACTTGGGTTTTATTAACTATACAGTTAGGTAATTTGTACATTACACATTACCTAAAATCCAAGTATAAACTATTACAATAAGGTACATATATACATATATTTTTCGAAATTATTTTTATTGAAATGTTTTATATTTTATTGTCAAAAGTAAATTTTTGAGCAAGGTTTGTATGTATTAAATTTTTAAAATATTTAAATTTATGTAAAATAATTCTTTTTAATTATTATAGATAAACTAGCTGAGCCCGGCAAACGTCCTCTTTCTTCCTTGATGTCCGTTTTTAATTTTTAATGGTATAGAAGCATGTACGCAAATTGCCAGTGTATCCTGCATATATGTATTTACATATGTGTTTCCGTCGGAAGCTGCAGACGACCTATACCTTCGCACAGGAAGATCCCCATCCCAAGTTTTAATGGTCTCCACCAACTCAAAGCTGCTTTGCGAATGCTGGCAAACGTGGTCTTATGCCAGGAACACAACTGGGACGAACGACGAATTTCGTGGACGGTGACGAATTCATCTATAATAATTCGTTGAGTAAATTCGTCGTGTGAAGCACAACAACGACGAATAAATAACTGATAAAGTTGCTTATTGTTTGTGCAAAGAAAGAGAAAACTGTTTTTTCTTGGTTAAAAGAATATAAATAAATGTATCAAAGAGTTCGTCACGCACGACGAGTTTCGTTCTACGGCAGTGTTGTGTTAATTTGCATATGCATGAATGTGTTTTATTTTTTATGAAAAAATTCGTCGTTCGTCCCAGTTGTGTTCTAGCATTGCATTACCTTTAGATGTTTTATTTTCGTGGTGTTTTTTTATTTTTTTTATTTTATTTATATGTATGTAGATAAATAAATTATTAAATAAATAACAAATTTTTTTAAAAATTCAAAAATTCTTTAAATCCATGACAGTTGTCGAATTATAAATAGTTAATATAACTAAAATCCATGATAATTTGCCGCATTATATATGTATAAATTTACTTTGCTATTTAGATAGTTCACAGAAAACAAACGTGTGAATTTACCTAGTCGTTAAGGAGTTTCAACTAGAATTTTAGTTGATTTTTCGAACATAGAAATCAACTAAAATTTTTGTTAAATTACCTAAAAAACTTTGTAAATGCCATTCTACGCTTTCACTTAGTTAAAATTATACCATTATTTTAGGATATATAACCTATGATGTTTTTGTGTGTATGTGTATGTGTATATGCATTTATATTAAGCAAAGGACATTTATTTTGCTTGCAAACGATATATGTAATTATTTTAAATATTTTAATAATTGAAATAAAAAACAATGGTAGTGCATATTATAAAAATATTTGTGTCTTAGGTTAGGTTAGGTCAGTCTGGGTGTTCAAGGACCTTGCATAGACCAGGATTGATGCTTAGCGATACCAGAATATGACAAGAAACCTGTAAGTATGGCGACCTAGTTCGCGGTGCCTGTATCGAATGACTCCCACACAGATTTAACAAACCTTAGTAGCCTACACCTTTCTATTCCCGATACAAGATCAAGACTACGAAAAGTGTGATCACCAAGACAGTCATATCTGGTGCGGTTTAGAGCCGGACAGTGGCACAGTAGATGTTCTACTGTCTCAATTACCCCGGGTTCCTTACATTTCCTGCAGGTACCGTCAAGTATTTGTCCTACAAGGTGGCGCAAAAGCAATCCTCCTATCAGAAAATGCTATAAATTTTGCGATTGGCGCCTAATGTCAGTTCTGTTTTGACATTTGTGTAGTAAACACATGCGAAATACACATTAATAAACAATGGACGGTGCAACGGCACACACTGCACGTGCCACAACCGATATGCTGAAGGATGCATTTCCCGGGCGCCTAATCTCCCGTTTTGGCGATTTGCACTGACCAGCAAGATCGCCTGATTTGACCGCTGCAGACTTCTTTTTGTGGGGCTTTTTGAAGTCGCGGGTTTATGTCAACAAGCCTCAGACTCTTGCAGCTCTTAAACACAATATGCGTCAAGAATGTGAGGACCTATCGCCGGAAGTTTTGGCCAAAGTGATGGAAAATGCCATAAAGAGGGCTCAAATGACAATCAACTGTGGCGGCGGCCATTTACATGACATCATATTCTCGACTTGATGTAAAAAAATTAAAAGACCAAATAAAAATAGTCCACAAGAGGAATCAAAGTTTTTCATTTTTTTTAAATTACAGCCAAATAACATCGGAAGGTTATTTTTGCGCCACCTTGTACTTTGACGGCATACGAAGCCGTCCAGCAGTGTCCAGTTAATACCCCCCACTAGAAATCTACAGTTGCTTCCGGTTAGTGATAAAAGGAATTTGGTCGATTTAGGATCATAGGAACTCCGCATGATTTTAGATACATATCTTATAGAGTGATGTGAATCAGAAACAGGAAAACAAATATTGTCGAACAATTAATTAATTATCTAAATTTTAAAACTAAATTTCCCATACAAAACTCTTATCAAATTTTTAATTATTCTCTAAATTAAAATTTTATTGCAGTCTTCAATTCAACCTATAAAAGTACTGAGTCTAGTACAGTATCCTGGTCAGGAATATGGACTCTACGAGCAGCAAAACCAACAGTATTACAACGGCAGCAACCACTACAGCAATTATGCCAATAGCAATAATAATAATAGCAACAATTACAACCTTTTAAGTAGTTTATTTAATCAATTTACCCGTAACAACAGAAATGGACAACAGCAGCCTGCAACATCTGATAATGTCAGCAGCAATAATTTGCTCAACATGCCCATCAATGACCAAGGAGATGCTAAATTCTTTAGTTTTCGTTCTCTTATCGACAGTATATTTGAAGTGAGTGAGTGTTGCAAGAAATTTATATAAAAAACTTAGTGTTACATTAATGCATACAAAAAAAAAAAAAAAAAAAAAAAAAAAAAAAAAATTAAAATTTAATTAAAATTATTTTCTTGCTTTGTACATTATACATTTTCTGTTTTTAATTGTCACACAGATACCGATATCTACTTTACGTGCAGTCAATAATTTGGTGGCAAGTTTGACAGGCGTTTATATAAAACCCCAAAAGCAGCAACAGCAGCAGGAGCCACAGCCTCAAGAATTTTTGCAGCCACAGCAGCCAATAAAATATTTCTCTTATTTTCCTTATCAAAGTCCTTATCTCTACTACTATGGCATGCTGAAATCTGTTAATACAATACAGCCAAAATCTCAATTTGAAATGTTGGATGGGAAAAATTCGGCGACTGAAGCTACAACAACGCCCACCATTACTGTTACTATCCCCGCAAGAAAATCTTCGCCCATTAAAAATCTCCAACGCTAAAATGAAGTTTCTTCAAAGAAAATTCTAAAGAAAATAGAAATTTCTTTGGCTTTAGCAATAAGACGTTTAACAGTTCGTCCTTATGATGGCGGCAATACTTTGTTGTAAGTGTTCCTGTTCTGTTTTGTTTTGTATCCGTAGTTGTATAGAAGCTTTTCTTTGTAATAGTTTTTAATTAAATTCAATTTATTTTAAGTGTGTAAGTAAGTTTTATCTTTTTTCTCCTCTCCTTATCACTAAAGAATGGTATTACTCTTGCTGGTTGGTTTTATGCATACAAGGTTTCCGAAAAATATATTTAAAAAGGTTTTCTATTTAGGTACGATAGTAAAAATGAGAAATTCATTACGATACTAATCACCATATTAGTCAAGGCAAATTAATATGCTTAGGCGAGTTTGAATCAATTCGCTTATTGCAAAAACTCACGATTTATTAATTTGACTTAATATGAGAAAAGGAGGCTTTTTTTATGAAACATATAATAGATATTATTTTGAATATTGCCCATTGAAAGCCATGGCTCAGGCGAATCTGAAATGATAGATATTTCATCTAAGGCATTATGAATGGGACAAAGTAAATATTTCGCAATTGATGTATTGTTTTGTTGCGTAACGTAAATAATCGCTTGACATTTTAATCATATTAATCCTCCTAAATACAGAGCATTGATTTTATGTCCTGGATAATCGACTTTGAGAGTAGATTTTTTTGGTGGGTTCGGTCTCACATAACATTTTTTTATAACAAAAATAGAAGTAACACTCAGGCAATGAATGCCTACTATATATTACTAGGTGCTACCTTCTTTAGTAAAGGGATAGTGATAGAGAAGACAGTCGATGAAGGAAGAGACAGAGAAAAGCTTCATTCTTTTACAACTCTGCTCTGTTGCATCTTATAATGCAGTGTTGCAGTGCCTCTGGTGTTGAATGAGGCGTATTAATTTTTTTGAAGCTGTGGTTAGTAGCTATTTTATTGGTTATTTTACTTCGCCGATGATTCTGCTACAGAATGAAGAGGGGCATTACATTAGGATTATTACATGCTGAAGTCGGTATAGTGCAGTGGCCAGTGACTATGCCTTCCTCACTTGAGCTTTCCTACAACAACTAACACCAAGGGACACTAATGCACATCAGAAAAATGCGTTTTGTTGTTATTTTTAATGATTGTATACAGGGATTGAACCCAGTACCTTCGGTTTTGTAGTCAACGTGCTAACTACCTCAGCCAACGCCGCTTTTTTATTATTATAATGAATCCATTTTTCCTTATTTTTTGATCGAATAAATTTTACGAGCCTGAGACAGCGCATCAAGAAAGTTAATCGATTCTTTTCAATTCGTTCCTGCGGCACTAGATCCCATTTTCATTTAAATGCTTTTTGACGTGTAAAAATTGTTACGTGATCTAAAAGGTGTTTTTTATAGAGTTCTATAACGTTGAAATGGAATAAAATAAAGACGAATTTTTTAGATTGACATGAAATTTACTTTGCTCGAAAGATAGTCTTCTGGCATTATAATTTAAATACGACTTCTGGCACAAGATCGCCACGGCTGGCTAGGACGTAGTCTAATCTGGAAGTCCAATTTTCGATGACCCTTTTGCAACATTTGTGGCCGTATATTGGCAATAATGCGGCTAATGTGGTCTTCCAAGTGCTCGATCATCTTGGGCATATCGGCGTAAACTACTAACTTTAGACATTTCCACAGAAAATAGTCTAGCGGCATTAAATCGCACGATTTTGAAGGCCAATTCACAGGTCCGAAACGTGAAACTTTGCGGTTAACATAGTTAAAGTTTTATATGTATATCTATAAAAAACACCAATTATTATCAATAATTTTTGAATTGTGCCGACTGGTCTGGACGAAAGCTTCCGATTATACACATCGAAAACTTCACCTTGTCAAAAATGAGAGAATCAATAAGTATATTTGAAACAATTACATTGAACGCTACATTTACACATGAAAGTACTCTCTTGAAATTTCTATATACCTATTATGAATAAAAAATTTAATGAAACAAATGACTTTCATGAAAATTCCTTGTTAATTTTCATAGGAAAGTGAAAGTTCATTTTAAAAATGTCGTCGAAAAGTAAAGTTGAAAAGAATTGTTTTGTTCACTTCTTAATTAGAGTTACCTAGAACATCACCTACACAAATTTATAAGGCAATAAATTGGGAATAAATATTATTGTTAATATTGTAATAAAATTATTGTTTTCGAAAGGCATGAAATGCCTTCTTCATATTTATTTGAACATAAGAGATTATAATTCTTTAAACATTTTACACAAAATAAGCATAATTTATAATAACTATTTACCACAATCCTGTATATTTGACCAAATCTTTAAAGGGGATAACACTGTTAACCTTTTTTCATTTCACTTTCTGAAAACATCAAAAATTTACTTTCTTGAAAAAATCGTTGAAAGCTGACTGGAAATTAAAAAAAGTGTGAGTGTGGTAGTGAAAAAATGTGATTGTGTTGCTACTTTCTTGCAAGGTAAAGGAATATTTTTCCGTATGCTTTTTTTGCCGCAGTTTTTGTTTGAATAATTTATTTATCAGGTGCCAATAAATAGATTTCATTTTGATTTGTAAAAAAACGAGTATTTTAAGCGAAATAATCGGACGATTATTTAATTGTAAGTTCAGGTGAAGGCACAGACATTGGTCAATAAATTACACCGACTTCAGCGGATACTAATCCTAATGTAACATCAGTACGCCCTCCTCCATCAGTATTGTGTAGCATAAATAACCAATAAAATGGTTACTAAGCCCAGCTTTAAAAATTTAATATGCCTCATTGACACCAGAGGCGCTGCAACACTGCATTATTAAAAAGACGTGCAGAAATTGTAAAAAAAAGCAGAGTTGTGAAAGAATGAAGCTTTCCTCTATCCCTTCCTTCACCAGGAAACTAATATCCCCTCAACGGGCTCCACGACTAAACATCCATCGCCATAACATTTTATTGAAATTTTTCATCACTTATTCACGCATTTTGCAGCCAGGGTTGTCAATATTTTTGGTTTTTCCCGGTTTTGAATTACCACCATTACCTATCTACTATTTACGAACAAAGAAAACCTGGACGAAAATGTGGAATAAAAGCCTGAGCACGCCAACAGTTTACTGATTTTATTTTAAATGTTCAGCTTGAGATGGAATACTTACTTTAAGGCTCTAATTTCGAAGTTAATGTATAGCTATGCATGTTCCAAACAAAACTTTAATAAATCAATTTTACTAGGTTCGCAAACTTTGCATGTTGTTCTTAACTAAAAATAGTGTTATTTTCTTATGAATTCAAAAAAAAAACCCGTAAAGTAGGGTACACAAAAGTGTGTTCAAACCAACAAAATTTCTTTAAAAAATATATTAATGGAAACCTTAGAATAAGATCTTAAGATCAAAATGTTTTTACTAAGACTCCTGGAACAACTGGAACGAAAGCAAAAAAGCAGCCATTAATCACTTAAGAAATTTTGTCCACTAGGGTTTTATTATTATTTAATCTTTCTAAAAAGAGACTTCAAACAACTATTTAATCTTGTGTAATTTTGTGTATATCCTTTTTCTGTATCCCTTACTATTTCGCTATGTTATAGTATCATATTAACTTAATATTTGTATGTTTTTATTATTTAAGTCGTATATAGTTTTGAACTTGTTATAAAGTTTAGCTCAGCGTACTATCGTACGTACATTGTAATCATGTTATAAATTATAAACTAAACAGATGTAATTTTATATGCTACACGACATTGTATGTTTTTGTATAACTTTATGTAGTGTAAATATAACTTTGTAATCTTGTTCTTAATGCATGTAAAATACAGCATATGTACGTTTTGTTGGTCAAACTACACTTTTATACTTGTATTGTGTAAAAGTCATTGTCCGACTAGGAATAATTTTAATAATAATAATTTATGTTTGTTTAATTTTATACTTAGTATATGATTGTGTTTATATAAATGTGTTTATATAAATATTTATGTATATGTTTTTATTTTTAAGATTGTTTTAAATATTTAAGAGTGATTTCATTTCCTGGATTTATTAAAATGTATTCATATTCAAGGCAAACAAATATCAAACAATAAATGCAAGGAATTTTAAAATTTAAAAACTGTTTACTAAGTTCTTAATTACTTTTAGAACGAGTATACACAGAAGAAATTAGAAACAAAATCAATTAAGAGAAACGAAGATTCAATGAAAAACTACATAGTCTTCAACCAATGACTAGAGTTATGGTATTACTTCAATTATTTTAAAGGAAATTTTTAAGTTAACTAAACATTCAATTGATATTTATTAAAGATTAAATTAGAATTTAATTAAAATGATTTGAAAAATTCATCGGCGTAGTAATCAATCATATGACTCTTAAGCACAGCTTTGAAAATTTAATACGTCTCATTGACACCAGAGGCGCTGCAACATACAAACATACAAACAAAAGCAGAGTTGCAAAAGAATGAATCTTTCCTCTCTCTGTTCCTACATCACCTATCTTTTCCATTTCCATCCCTTCATTATCACCCTCTCTCACTATCTTCTCTTCAAAAAGGAATCATTGTATTGGACCCAAGTGAACTGGACTCTAAATTTCACCCTTCCTTACCAGCAGCCAGCTAATCCAACCTAACTTAACACAACTTAAACTTATTTTATAACAATTTGAAATCCATTTGCTGGCGGTTCAGCGTTGTCTATATGCATTTAATTCTTGCTGTAACAATATCATCAGTAGACTTCAACCGCACATTTTGAACAGTCACAAACCTCTTATCTTATGCAAAGACTTCCAAAAACTATTTGAGAATTCACAAATAATATTTTTGAAAATCACAAAAGAAAAATAAGCATAGTAGGATTAGAAACTTATATAAAACACAGCAAATAATTTATATTCGATATAAATCTAGTCTATTTTAATTTATAACGAGTTTCCACAATGAAGTAGCATTTCGTAGTATTATTCTCCCTAACTAATCTTTTTTCTGCAAATAGGTTGCAGAGCTAATTTTGTTTATAACTGAATGTATTGTGCATAATGTGCGTAGCTGTACAGAAAAATTCTTATTTACCCCTAAAAAGTCTAGTTTAAAAAACACGAAATTGATATCAAGCGATAGTAAATCACTAAGGGAATGACAATGGATCCAACTGGGTCCATTGTGATACCACCCTTCCTAACCCAACCATATCACTAACTTTAATTTTTGTGGTACATATCTCTAGCTTAAATGCAAGGATATGACTAACAAAAATTTCAACATCGAGTTTTTGTGTTAGCAAAAGTTATGAACAAGAAACAAGGATACCTAACTACAAGTTTGTTTAGTTTAATTTTTAGTTTTTTATAATTATCAATTTTTATAATTTTATAATTTTGTTAGTTACGCCTTTTTGCATTTTACCTACCACATGCTCACAGAATGAAGAGATAGAAAACTTGCACAATTTTACTTAAAAATTCATCAAAATCATGCACAATAGAATATTATAATGTTGAATTCTTTTGAGCCTAAAAGTATGCATTGAATTTAAGGTGTATTTACTTGAAAGCTTTTAGTTAATAATTTATTGAAACGGTTTTAATTATAAGCCTTAAGTTATGTTACGGATGGTGAATTAAAATATAAAATTTTAAGTACAACTTTCTGTAATCACATTCATTAAAAGCTTATTTAAACTAATGAAAACCACACTGTACAACAAAATATTTAACATACATTTTTTTAGTTAATTAAACGCTTGTCCCACGATGATAACATAATACACCGCTATTTGTTTTGAAAACAACAATAATATAAAAAAATTTGTTTATGTATTAAATATTGTAAATAATCGATCGAACGTTTTCTGTCTACATTATGAGGCAGGCCATAAAAATAATGGATATTTTTTATTCCTTTGGGCAAGTTTTTACTAAATTTCTTTATGTGAGGTATGTTCAGCTGCATTTTATATACAAAATTTTTTTTTTTTTGTTTTTTTTTTTTTGATAATTTTTGTGTGGGCTACACTTTTGATTTTTGGGTGTAAAAGAAGTTTTCTTTTTTATAATCGTAATTTCAAAAATTGAAACCTGACAAACCACAATGAGAGATATTTATCAATGTATAGAAAATTTAAATAGCAAAATTTGCACATTTTATGCAACAAAAAGAATAAATGTTTCTATTTATTTATTTAAGTAAGCAGATTATAGGGCATTTACATTATATCCAAATTTAAAACTTACGAGATTTTTTAAATACAATACGAAATCTAATTTGTCAGTAGATTTAAAGGAAATCTACTCGAAATCCAATATTTTTATATTATTTTTACTACCCTGTACAACATATTTATATAAAAGATGATTGAATTAGCTACGGTCGGCTTAAAAAGGTGTGTGGATTGGCTGCGTTGCTGTTTTTTTTTTTTGTTGTAGTTTGGGAACATTTTCAGTTAATGGGTTTTGTTTTGGATAAATAAATCTCGATAAATATCAAAAAAAAACTAAGAGTAAACGGCAATTTTCATAAAGATTTTAATAGGGCATTTACACCTGCACAAAATCTAGTAGATATTATTTAAAATCTTCATGAAAATATATACCATTTACATAATTTTTTTTTTTGACATTTATCAAGATTTTTTTTATCCAAAACAAAACCCATTAACTAAAAGTTTTCCAAAACTAAAACCAAGCCCCAGCAATGGGCTGTAGCTAATTCACTCATCTTTTTTTTATAAATATGTCGTAAAGGGTGGTAAAAAATAAATTCAAATATTAGATTTTAATTAGATTTCCTACAAATCTACTGACAAAATAGATTTTGTTTTGTATGTAAGGCGTTGCAACAGTGCATTATAAGAACGTGCAAAAAGTAGAGTTGTAAAAGAATGAAGCTTTTCTCTGTCTCTTCCTTAACCGATTGTCTTCTCTGTCACTATCCCTTTCCTACAAAAGGTAACACATAGTAATACATAGTAGGCATTCATTGCCTGAGTGTTACTTCTCTTTAAAAAAAATAAAAAATAAAACCCCCCGATAATTTTCAAACGGTTGTACCGAGTTTTTTTCAAATATAGCTTAGAAGTTATGGGAGCAAGTCGAGCTGTTAGGGAGCTACGGCGTCAATGACGCACAGATTCAACAGAACATATATAGAAAAGTTGTCATATCTTCTAAATGGCTGCACCGATTTTCTTCAAACATAGCTAAGAACATTCTAGATCAAGTCAACTTTGAAACAGATAAAACTAAACCAAATGCGTATCGGGTCTAGCTATCTTATAGGCGTATAGGAGGACGGGCACTGTACCGTCCCAACATCATGAATTATTGATGTTGCTCCCATCCCCTTCTTCTCTACAACTATCCCTTTCCGAAAGAAGGTAACACCTAGTAAGAGTAGTCGGCATTCATTGCCCAAGTGTTACTTCTCTTTAAAAAAAAATAAATACTTAAATGTAAGAAGTTGCATAATGCGCTGGCAAATATTTAACAAAACTCGATTTACATCCTAATCCGCTTGCTCGAAATATCGTGAACTTTATTGAACTTATCCGCTTAAAAAGAGGGGCACAAGGAAGGGCTCTAATACGCAACACTCCAGATGAAACTTCTTGCAAAATTTTATTTGTATATTATGTATTATTAATTGCTTATCAGTTATACTTATATTTAGATTTATGATTTGAATACTTATTGTTAGTTAATTTTTGAAGTTACAATAAATAACTGTATTCAGGTTAGGAAGGGTGGTGCCAAAAACGGACCCCCACTCCGAGACCCAATTGAGTCCATTTTGATTTATATTCGACATATTGTCATAATTCTATTAGAAGTGAAATATATTTGCTGAAGGTTAAGCATCGTCCATATGAAGTTAATTAATGCTTTAACAAGTCGCCAGTAGATAAAAAGTTTGTGACTATTCAAAATTTGTGGTTGAAGTATACTGACAATGAAATGCATATAGACAATGCTTAGTCACCAGCAAATAAATGTCATTCATAAATAAATAATAAATAAATAAGTATTAAAAATAATCCTTTCTGCAAAAAAAAAACCGACTTCAATGCATAGATCTGATAGAAGAAGATAAGTACGTGAAATATAAATTAATTAAAATTAATTTTTAATGGGCGTGCCTCCGACCATTTTTTAAATGCAAGATTGTGTGTTTTTCAGAGCTCAGGGTAAATGTTGTCTTTTAAAAATCGGTAAAGTAGAACCACTTGAAATAAAATATTAAATTTTAATGGACGTGCCTCTGCCTATTTTTCTAAAAAGAGGATTGTGTCTTTTTTAGAGCTCAAGGTGTGTGGTTAGTTTCGTAAAAATCGGTTCAGTAAAACCGCCTAAAATATTATATTTAATTTTAATGGGCATAACCCCGCCCATTTTTTTAAACTTTCAAATTGTGTAATTACAAGAACCAAAGGTGTTTTGTAGATTTCGCAGCAAGCAAATATGTAGAATATCATAAAATTATATTAAAAAAATTGTAGGCGTGTCCCCGCTCACTTGGCCAATGGGAAGCTACATCCTCTCAGACAACAAAAAAAATTTACCATCGGTCCAAAATGTACTGAGTTATGAATATACACACTTAAAAAAATATAGAGACGAATTGTTAACCTCCTCCTCTTTTGAAGTGGGTTAAAAATATAATAATAAGAACATGTAGTTCTTATACCTATAAAAACAAAGAGATGAGTAAATACCTATTTAAAAACTAGTATTACAATATAGTTGCAAAATTTTTGATTTTAGTAAAAAGTTACTTATGAAAAAAAAAATATAAACAACTTATTACACAATTGCAGAAAACGAGAAAAATATTTTTGGAGAGCAGATAAAGCAAACAAACAAAAAACCAAAAAATATTCACAAGTAGAAATCGTATTGAAACATTAAATAAAAAATAATAATAACTCCTCCATCAAAGAGTATTACGAGTATAATTAATTAATATGCAATGATCAAGTAAATATTCATAAATTCCTGCTTTAGACCAGTAGACAGACAAAAAAAAAAAAAAAAACAATAAATAAATTAACAAAACTGGTCAAAAAAAATTTAGCACCTTGCTTTGTTTATTCAAGAGAATATTGTGCCGGGGCTTTCTATTGATATTTTAGTTTTTTTTTTTTGTTTCTTCTTTTATAGCTATTCTTTGCGTGAGTCGTTAACACATGAGATGTTTTTGTAATTAGTCAAAATTTAGCAACATTTAAATTCAATAAATTCTATTGTGGTAAAATTGTCGTACGTAACTGAAATTTATATGCAGTGGAATTTTTTAATTCTGTTTTAAAAGTTGCACAGTGGTGGTTAGAGCTTAATAATCTAGTCTAAAGCTATGTACAGACGGTTGTCAGATCTTACAATATTGCCAGTAAAATGTGCTCAAAACTTCTCACAACCGCGTGAACTGACAATTTTTATTAGACGTCGTTGCCAGAAAAAGCATTGTCAGTCCATTGGAAGACTAGGAGCTGACAATTTGTCAGACATCTTACAATCGTGTGAACACATTGTAAAATTATTGCCAGATATTTGTCAGACATTTTAATATTGTCAGATGGGCGAAGTTTATGCATCTGACGATGGCGTCATTGTAAGAGAATTATTTCTATTTATATAAAAATATATGCAGACAAAATCATTGCAATTGCTTCTTTGTGGTCCATAATAATTTATACTTTCACTCTTTACATTTAACACAAACACAAACGATAAATATTTAACAATTTCTAACAAATGCTTTGAGTATGGCAACGCATAACAAAACTTAAAAAAATTTTAAGATACATTTCATATGTTCTTACTAAAATGAACAGAGTATTGGCTGAATTAGCAACACAGCAAATAACGGTGTTCGAGAGCCTTAGTTCAAAACCTGGCCAGACCTATTCATATCACAACACCATAAATGTTTATGTTATGAATCACCGTCAGTGAAGTAAAATAACTAATAAAATGGCTACAAAGCTCAGATTAATACACCTACTTAACACCAGAGGCGCTGCAACGATGCTATAAAAATTAACAAAACGCACAATAGCATATTTGTAAAAATGAAAAAAGTTAAGCTTCTCTTCTCTCTATCTACCAGTCACTTCACCATCTGTACTTGCATTATCCCTTTCCTACTCTCAGGTAACACAAAGGAACCTGTTATTTGTACCTAAGTGAACTGAAAACTTACTTTCTCTTTTTAGCAACTTGCTAACTTAATAATGGTCAAAATATAGGAAATAAATAATTCAAAATATAGATAAATATTATGGGTATATTTTCAGTTATAGGTCCACATTTGTAAGAGTTACTAGCTCAGATATATTTTCATTAGCTAAAGTATTCTTCGGTGACATTATGTAGTTCAACTTACATTGCAATAGGCTACACAGAAGACATAATTTTTAAAAGCTTAGCTTTTCTTCGAATTTCCAAGATTTCGTAGCGCTTTAGACGCCACTGTGCTTTGGATAAAGGAATTTTCATTATTTTGTTATATAATTTTCAAAATGCTAATTTTGTTTTGAATTGAAACTAACATCAGTATTCGTATATAAAAGATTAAAATTAATGATCGACTGACATGTCCTCTCTTCTCTACGGATGAAAAGATACAATAATGATAATGATATAGAAAGTAATTAAAGCGGTAATCTGGAGGTAAATTACGGCATTCGATACGGTTCGAAATTTTTAAATATTTCCATATAAACTCTATTGAAATATTTCGAAATTCATACCATATATACCAATTAAAAACCTTTGATTCAGACACGTGCTTATTAATTCCAACAATTGGATTTTATGACGTTGTTAATTAGTTATTTATGTAACTGTTTAACTTTATTAACATGTGTCTGTAACAAAAGGGGTTTCAATAGTATTTAGTGGGTTCGCTTTTTTGGACAAACGTTTGCCAAGCGCCATACCTTTAGAATTAAGGGGTACGAGCCTGACGAGTATGAGCTTAACGAGTATGAGCCTAAGGAGTATGAGCCTCAGGAGTATGAGCTTGACGAGTATGAGCTGGCCGAGTATGAGCCTAAGGAGTATGAGCCTAATGAGTATGAGCCTAACGAGTATGAGCCTAACGAGTAGGAGCCTAACGAGTATGAGCCTAACGAGTATGAGCCTAACGAGTATGACCCTCACGAGTACGAGCCTCACGAGTACGAGCCTAAGGAGTATGAGCCTAAGGAGTATGAGCTTGACGAGTATGAGCCTGACGAACACGCGCTTGACGAATATGAGACTGATGGGTATGAGCCTGACGGGTACTAGCCCGACAAGAATGAGCGTAGCAACTTTGACGATATGTACGAGCCCGATGGTTACGGAACTCTTCAGCACCACATAGCTTTAGCACCATATAGCTCTAAACATCATTAAAAACAATTTGTCATTATTCGGATATTTATATCTACTAGAAGTATAGTTATGCCAAATATCAAGGAAATGCGTCACAAAGAAACTTCATATACATCTTTGATACGTACAAAATATGGATTTTAGACCATATGCATATCTCTAAAAGCATTTATTTTAGCTTTTTATCCACTTTCTTCTCTGGAAAAAATATTTCTAATTGATTTTGTCAAGATCTATGCAGAAATTTTGTGTGACGCTTCAGAAATATCAAGAAATATTTAAGGTTTATATTTTTACAGTTGTGTGGAAAATATTAGGGACACTGATAAGCAAATGCATTATTGGTGCAGATAGTAAATAATGTGCAATTATTTTATTTTTTTTTTTTGCTTGAATATGTTTATTTATTGCTAAAACTCTATAAAGCAAACTACACTTCGATTCTTCTAACTTTGAATTATACTATTAAACTTATCAATATTTTATTTGCATTAATGCAAATATGAAAAATATGACATTGGTCACTGAATTATGATGGCTTCAGCAGATACTAATCCTAATGTAACATCAGAGTGCCCTCCTTCATTCAAAAAAATTAAATACGCCTCATTTTAACACCAGAGGCGCGGCGCTCCAACACTGCATTATTAAAAAACGTGCAAAAAGAGTTATAAGAGAATGAAGCTTTTCTCTGTGTCTTCCTTCACCGCCTGCCTGTCTTCTCTATCTATTTCCCTTTCCTAAAGAAGGTAACACCTTGTAATAGTTGTAGGCATTTATTGCCTGAGTGTTACTTCTTTAAAAAAATAAAATAAAACTTAAACAGATTTTTACTAATTAATATTACAGAATATTAACGTGTCATCTTCTATTTTATAGGTGACCATTTGATGGCCAAGACTGCTAGATATCGTTGGGGCATTGAGTCAACTGACTTTTAACAAAAAGAAACAGTGTTATGGTATTGAAATTACAATCTATGATATCAATACTACTAGCCCTTAAGTAATCAAAATTAATTATGAGTAAGGTTTGTAAATATTGTTATCATATAAGAAAATTAAATTAGACATCAAAATATATACTTTTTTTCAATAATTTCAACATGTCATCTTTATCAAATAACAAAAAAAGGTATTGCACTTCACAAAGTTAATAGAAGTTGCAAAGCTCATTAGAAATGTATGACTATCTTCTCTTTATCCAATTTTAGTGATTATATACCACAAAGTTACCATAAAATTTAAATCCGCCCAAAATTGTGCTGGTTAGCCCCATAAATTGATTTGGTTGTCCTTAAACCATTTCTTTCAACACCTTACGATATGTTT
This sequence comes from Tachina grossa, assembly GCA_949987645.1. Classification (NCBI taxonomy): domain Eukaryota; kingdom Metazoa; phylum Arthropoda; class Insecta; order Diptera; family Tachinidae; genus Tachina; species Tachina grossa. The sequence continues at coordinate 42,531,245 of OX465278.1, read as the reverse complement.
TGTATCATTATCTCATTGGAAGGCCAATTCGAGTGGCATGTTTTCATAGGAGTACGGTAGCGTCGTACTTTCAACATAATCTATTATAACTGCATTATAATCTGAATGCGATTCTGATATTACATACTATAAGTATAAGAATCAATATAATAAAACTTTGTAGAAAAAACCAGTTGGCTAATGATAGGCAATTTGGCTTCAAATATAAACATTCCACTATTCATGCAGTTCATTATTTAACTTCAATCATTAACTGGAACTGGAATAAATCCCTCTGTACAGGCGCTTGTCTTGTAGATTTCGAAAAAGCATTCGACAGTATCTGGATACCAGGGCTAATATATAAACTTTTAAAATACAAATTCCCTTTTCACCTTGTAATGCTTATATATATATGCTAAATAATAAGTTTCTTTATTTGCAACAAAAAGGAAACTAGTACAAAGAAATTCGTCATAGTTAACGGTCTACAACAAGGAACAGTGAATTCACCAATCCTGTTTAATATATTTATATTGGATCTTCTACAACAAGTCAATAATATAGTTGCTTTTTCTGATGATATCATTTGTTATTATGCAGAGGATAGTATCCAAAAAAATCAATGAAAATTTACAAAAACACTTCGATAGCATAGAAAAGTATGCAAAGAACTGGCTAATGAAAATAAATGCTGCAAAATGTGAAACTATTCTTTTTCGCCCACGTGTGGGAAAATGTAAATATAGTATTCGAAAATATTAAAAGGATTTTGGAATAAGGTCAGGTTCTGGTGTCAACATCCCAAACAAACAGGTTGTTAAATATTTAGGAATTCTCCTTGACAAATTTTTATATTTCAATAACCATATTAATTTACAGATTGTAAAAGCAAACAGAGCCTTTTTATATACAAAAAACTTTTTTATTCAAGATATGTAAATTCGAGTGTTAAAATAACATTATACAAATCGTTAGTCAGACCAATATTAGCATATGGTTGCCAAATATGGTTTAATATTTCCCCATCTTACATGGAAAAGTTAAGAATCTTCGAAAGGAAATGCTTAAGAGCGTGTACGTCTCTCTATAGATCACCCAACAGTGACTTTAAAAAATATATAACTAATAAATCACTATATAACACAGCAAGAATATGTAGAATTGACAACTTTATTATCCACTTAATAAGAGATCATATTTTTAAAAGCTTTGAATGTACTGAAAACAACCTAATTATGGCACCCTACTATATAAATGGTGATTTTATAAAGAAAACCCTTCAAAATGGTTATGTGCCGCCTGAGGCCTTCCTATATTTGGATAGCCAAGGATTTATCCAAAATCACTCAGGTTGTCCCATACTTTACCATATACATAGGCGAGCCACTGATAAAACAATTAATTGCAACCGAATTACATTAGAAAACAGAAGATTTGATACAAGTGTGTATCTTGAAGATAAAAACATGTTTCCCAATTTGGACAGAAATAAATACTGGTGGCTAATGGATTAGCCACACTCTTGTTTTACTTCTTAACCTTATTTTTACCATTATCAGATGTAAAAGCGTTTGTTTTTTTTTTAATATTTTTTCAATTGCATTAAATTATATCAATGTACACATATTTAGTATAAATATTATATTATTTTCCAAAAAAGAAATATAAGATCCATAAATGTAAATTATACTAGAGCGCTCGAATATGGGACTGTGTATATGAAGACTTCTACTAACAACTATTTGTTTATTTTTAGTTTAAATATAAGTAATTTTGCTAAATAAACTAAATTAAAAAATAAAAAAATAAGTATAAGAATGTAAACATAGCGTTATATTGTTATATTTTAAATACTTTCTGCTTCCATATCATCTTTGGATAATATTGTCCCTATGATTTTTAACACAACTGTGTGTGGAGAAAAAATTCTGTATATAAAAAATTCAGTCGATCCAACATAAAATTTTTACTACATTCAATTTAGAATTTTATATATTTATTTATGTATATCACCGACTTAAAATTATAAAATGAACCTCATTTTTTGCCCAGTTACCCACTGTAGCTACATTTATGTATATGTATAATTTTTTTCTAAATTTTTGATAAAATAAAAAACATTAGCCCATCAGACGTTTTTGAAAAGGTATTATTTTTTTAAATGATCTTTAGACTTGAATATGGATGATCACTTGCACTTTCGACCTCCATTTTCGTACGAATCAAAACAAATATATGTACGATTTTGTCTGTTTAATAAAAAGATACGCAAATTTTACACAGAGCTTTATTAGAAGAAGATTAATAGTAAACATTGAAGACTAGTGGCGGGTTGGTCAATACACTTGAAAAAAATTTATATGAATACATAATTAAATATTTGCGTAACACGCATAAATAATTTACTAACAACACGGTGCTCGAATCGGAAACTTTTTCGTAACAAGCCTGGGGGAGCCTGTGGGTAAACCTAACTCGAGTACGCTGAATCCAATAATGCTACTGATTTTTTAGGTTAGCTCTTGTTTAAAAAATAATAAATTAGTTAAAAGTAATTGTTCAAAAAGTTTTCTGCCATTTATTAAACTGATTCTCAGCAAAAAAAATAACCAAAGCACATTTTAGTATGCATACATATTTTCTTAAGATAAAAAAGGTTTCCGTTTAAAATTTTTTTTTAAACGCACTAATAATCCCAAATTAATATTTTACTTATTAAGTAAAATATTTTTTATTAAAAATACATTGAAATTGATTATTGATGGGTTTAGCTGGATCCTATGCGCATTTCACTGTTGCTAATGCAGATCAACAGGGAACCTTTACCCAAAGTTTCTTAGAACAACTAGAGTTATTATGTTATAAACTTTCATTTAAACAAATGAGAAGCTCAACAACAAATAACAAAGTTGAAACAAGAACTCAATAATCAACATGTTTTTTTATTTTCTTACTTTACCATTAATACATTGGCTGACTTTTTTTCCAGCTTCAAATTATATTTGTAAGAGTATGTAAAAAGAAAATAAATGTAAATAACAACAACAGCTATTCAAGTATAGAGTGTTGCCACACAAGTATTTTTTTGACCAGGTGCAGTCTATTTACTACTGCTACATTTAAATAAAATTTCCTGCATTCTAATTAAATTTTTAAATACACCAAAGAAATTTTATTTATTTTAATTTTTTTTTTAATTAGTGCCTTTTCTTTTTGTCCAGCCACTAATAAATTATTTATTCATGATTCTGTCTAGTAATTGGCATGAAATAACATTCAACTTGTGACTAGGGATGCCAATACCGAAATACCGAAAACCCGGGATTATTCTAAAAAACTGAATCCCGAATCCCGGTATTTTTAAGCCGAAATCCCGGGATTTTGGTTACATTAAAAATCTGGCAATTTTTTTTATTATATGTATGTTTACGTTTGTAAATAAACATGAGTTTCCCAGTTAAAAATAATTTTAAATATTTGAAATTTAATCATAGTCAAATGCTTTTTACTGGTTATAAAAAGAAGTCGTAGGCGAAAAAATTATTAGTAATGAATTTTGTGCTACACAAAACAAATTCGGAAGCTCGGTTTGGTGTTTTTTCTTAGTGGATGATAATGGAACTGCGCACGCAAAAAGCAAATTTTGCAAAAAGGTATTAAAAACTTTAGGGTGGTTCTACCAAAGGTCTTTTATATTAATGTAAGTATACTTTGTCAGATAAATATATGAAATAAAATGTTTTAAATATTTTTATAGACCCATGATATGCAGCTAGGAAAACGACATGAGAAGGTTGCACCTCAACCAAAAATTCTAAAAATTACTAACTACCTTGGCCCACAAAAAGAGGTGTCGCTTGGCGCTATCAAATAAAGCCCAAGGAAATAACGGCCAAATAGGAAAATTAAATAAGGAACAACAAAATTGAGGAATTTCTAATTGGGCTTTATTTCATTTATATTTATGTATATAGGTATTTGCAATAAAATAAGATCTCGATTGTCGGCTGCCATCCTAGATGCATTAATTTTTTCAAGAAGTTTCTTAAGAGATACGACTTAATATACAAATATTACTTCCATATTACTTAAAATTATTCCTACCAATAGTACATTAAAAATCTTTTATTTGGTTCTGTAATGAATTTAACTTTTTCATGAATTAAGAATTTTTTTTTAATACTTATACTAACATTAAAAAAAAATTATAATTCTAAAAGTTAATAAATGAGATTATCTAATATTTTTTAGTTTATAAAATCCCGATCCGTCCCGGGATTCCGTTTATTTAAATTCAAAATCCCGAATCCCGGGTTTTAAAAAACCTAGTTCCTTTTGGCATCCCTACTTGTGACGCATGGTTTAACTGTCGTTAGTTTAACTCTACACCTAGAATTTATGAATATTTATTACATAAGCAGACGACGTACAAATATTTAAATGAGCACAATATATTTGCTACTGCTAATGCCTATTATGTTTTGTTCCAAGAAAGAGAAGGTATTAAAATAAACACTGAGAAATTTTATATAAGAATTAATATCTTTAAATTAAAAAAGAAAGTAATGTAAGTAAGAAAATAAAAAATATGTTGAGTTCATGATACAATTATAAAAGGTACATGCACAAGCCCAGCCTATTAATGTACACAATGCAAATAGTTGTCAAACTTTGTTTACAAGCTGCGAAAATGTTAGTGTATGTGTGTGAATAAAATGATTACAGTGTTGCCAAAGAATTTACACATGGCTGTGCCTCCAATTACACATCGAAGAAAACTACACTGCGCATCTTTTTTTTTGTGTAGGTTAAAATTAAAACAAAAATAAATAAAAATAAAACTCAAAGTAGAATTACACACAGATTATTCAAGAATTTAATTACATGGTCTACACATGTGAGTAGAAATTACACACTTTTTAACTACACACAGATTGGCAACACTGAATAACTATAATCATGCAGGAATGCCGCGTCTGCAATTGTACTTTACTTACCCTGTAGTTGTTATTTTTAAAAACAAAAGGCATCTGTTTCTGACAATTATTCGTTTGTTTAAGCATTAAACACATTCACCACAGCAAGCTACCGACTACCAAATGTCAAGGATAGAATACACATGTTTATATGAGAATAATTCTTTTGAAGACAGCAAGGCAACACGGCGACAGGTTGTTGTCTATGCTGATTTTGCCGTTGTAGTCCAATTAAACTAATTTCTATTTCTTTGGCTACAATGAGAAAATTCAGTGTTGCCAGTATAATACAAAATGTTGAATGAATGATTTTGTACAATTATTTCATATTATTTAACAGAAACAATATCCAAAAATTGATGTAAAGAATAAATTTATTCATTTTTGTACTTTTACGTGAAATAAGTACATTTTAAAAGAGTAATTAATTTTTATAAATGCAAAATATATAAAAGTGGCAATACTGAACTATGTATTTGTACTTGAATATCAGCTGAAGATGGTGCTGCTGCAGTCTCCAAAATAATTAAGTAGTCGGCTACGAGGCGACAAATGCTGCTTGCGGCATTTGCAGTCGTGTGTTCGTGTAGTCTGCTGTGGTGAATGTGTTTAATGCATTATACCAACAAAATACATGTGTTTTTTGTGTTGTAATTTTGTTGTAGTCGTGCATGTACCTAGTATAATTGTATCATGGTTGAGTTCTTGTTTCAACTTTATTATTTGTTGTTGAGCTTCTCATTTGTTTAAATGAAACTTTAACATAATAACTCTAGTTGTTCTAAGAAAATTTTTAGGTAAAGGTTCTCTGATGATCTGAAATGCGCATAGGGTCCAGCTATCAGTAATCAATTTCAATATATTTTTAATAAAAAAAATATTTTACTAAACAAGTAAAATAATAATTTGAGATTATAACGGGATTTTGAAAAAAAAAACAAATTGAAATAATTCTGCAGTTTCTAAATGAGCCGTCCGATTGCTATGAAATTTCATACAGCATTTAAATAGGTGTCACCAAGCTTAAGTCTGGAATTTAGACTATATCCCCAGTAAAAAAAAAATGGAAGTCATTCTGAAGGAACTACATTTTCATTGCTTCCAAAAAATCGATATCTTTAATTTGCCGATAGTTAGCAGAAAACCAAGTAAAAGTTTATTTTAATCACACAAAACCTTGTAGTTTTTCCATAGTTTTAGTAAATACTCACCAAAATGTTCAAAAAATCGATTTTTTGAAAGAAATTTATGAACTAATTTTGGCCTAAAATTTAGAAGTTATTTGCTTAAATTTACATGAAAACACTGTTTCGCGTTTAAATTCGTATAAAAAGAAACGAATTGTTAAAATATGTAACTTTTTAAAGTTTTTCCTAGATGAAAATATTACCATAGAACACAAAAAAGGAAATTTTTCTTAAAATCGCTTCTAATTCGGTGACTAGGCATCGAAAAAGAGAACTTCTTGCAATGACAACCCTATGTAAAAATCATTAGATCGGATCGAAATTTGAACTACTTCCAGACTGCAAACTCTACATTTTCATGACTTATTTGGAGTGTCTTTTTTTACTGGGATCTCTTTAAAGAGGGAGGAGCCACAAGGCCCCGAAATAGGCAACATCGGATTAATGAAAAATTCAAACCGATGTCGAGCTGGTGTTTTTGAACTGAAAATAAAGATTTTTTTCAGTGGATTTTTCTATCCAAGAGAAAAAAAGTCTGCTACATTTATGCAGTTTCGCTTACAGTTTAGGAAATATTCGAGAAAAAATTAAAATTATGGGGTTTTTTTTTATCAACCTTGGTCCACTGTTCTGCTAATGGAGAAGTCAAAACTTGTTCGATTTTAAAAAAAGAAACTTAGTATGTGTTAAGAAAAAAAATTTCAACATTTAGCAAAAAAAATTTGATATCAAAAGCACTATTGAGTCAAAAGTTATACGCATTTTAAATAAAATATTTGAAAAAGTCGATTTTTTGCCGTTTTTTGCAGAAAAAAGTGGGTTAATTGTTTCGCTATTATTTAAAAATTTTGCAAGAATACCAACCCCATATTTTTATTTATACAAAAGTAATACTAAAAGGAATATTACAAGAAAATTTTTTGTTCAAAAGTTTTGTTATTAAAGGTGCCAGATCGTTTCGAAATTTACATATTTTTGTGAATTTTTCATTTCACCTTAAGACATGATAACGACGGCTCCATTCTAAAACATGCTAAGCCAAAAAAAGCTAGTTTTGAGATAAACTCCTGCAAAGTTTATTGATGATATCTCGGGATTGTTATTAGATAGAAACTTTAGACTTTTTGTAATCATATAATAATTGCAATAGAATTTTTTTTAGTTTATTTGAACTTTATAAATTTGTAGTAGATCATAGTTAAAAGTGACTTAAAATCACAAATCTATTATTAAATGGTCATCTAAGTACACTTAGCATGTTTTATTTTGGAATAAAATTTAAGTTAATTCGTTTTTGACTACTTAATTTCAAACTTAATTATGCTAAGTGTACTTAAAACCTTTAAAAATTGAGGATTTTTTAAAATTGACAAATTATGCTAAGTACATTTTTGCTTATAACTTTTGATAGAATAGTCCAATTAGTATCAAAATTTTACAGAATCTAATTTAATAAACGATGGATTCAGAAATGCTATTCCCAGCATAACATGTTATGTTGACTTAGGCTGAGTTTACATCTGGCGTTTCTTGTGTGTCATTTGCCCAAAAAAACGTAGCCAACTAATTACTAATGAAAAACTGTTTGATTCAGACATGTATTTATTGATTTAAACAGTTTGCAATCATGCTGGATTCTATAAAACTGTCTATTAGTTAAGAATGAAACTATTTAACTTAATAAATTCATGTCTTAATCTAAAAGTTTTTCATTAGTAATTAGTGGTTACGCTTTGTTTACGCTTGTGTGGCACATGGCGCACAGATGGAAACCCGGTCTTAGCATGTTTTGGAATGGGACCGTCGATATGTTTTTAAACATTTCCTTAGATATTAGACATGATACGTTTTTAAATATTTCCTAAAATATTATCTGCGCTTGGCGAAAGATAAGAAAAATACAGAAGAAATACCAAAAACTACCGATTTGGTGATTTTATGAAATCTTTTTGGGAATTGCCGGGAACTCAAAAGAAAATTTTATGTTTTACTTTTTGTGTATTTATTGCATAATTTTCCACCTAAGTAAGAGTTTTTAGCCTAAAATATTGATAAATGCTAATTTTATAGCATATCCTTGTGTAAGACCTCTGTCTTCCCGGAAAACTCCTAATAATTTGTAAGCAGATACAGGCAATTAGAAAAAAAATTATTACAAATTTATTTTTATATGAAAATTAATACTTATTTATATTTTATTGTTGCTGGTAGGCGTATTAATTGAATATATATATTCATGTATATAATTTTATACAACTACGCCTATTTTTGAAAAGTACCTAAGAAAATACTAGTTATTATACTTGTACACTAGGCTGTCCCATAATTTGCGCCTCAAGCATAATTTGAAACCAAAGATGTTTTGATTACTTTTTTTTGTTTTGAAAGATGAAGTAATGATAAAATTACGATATTGTTCAGTTTCGCACGATTACTAATTGATTACGATTACTAATAATGGAAAAGTAATCTGAATAACTTGAAATTACAAAAAATAATCAAAAAGAATCAAAAGTAATTAAAAAATAATCCGATTAAATTTAATTATTGTTGATTATTTATTAATAATCAAAAGTAATCTTTAAAAGTAGTCGAATTATTTTTTAATTACTTTTGATTATTTGTTGTAATTTCTGGTAATTCAGTTTTTCATTAGTAATTAGTGGTTACGATTTTTTTAGGCACATGGCACACGTGAAATGCCAATTGTAAATTCAGCCGTATTCTAATTATCAACGTCAACGTCACGTCAATGCAATGCCAAAAAATTGTAACTTGTTGGGCACATGATACCCAATTGTGAATGTTTTTTTTTTTTTTTTTTTTTTTTTTATTTTTTTATATATATATATAGAGGTAGTTGTGTTGCTATGGTACTTTTGTCCATAAGCATTGGGCTTTTTGAATAGTACTGATGACGTGCTCAAGCAACACTAAAGTTGTTTTTTAATTCACATTTATCTTGATACGCTTTAAAAATAAAAATAAGAAAATAAACAAGATACTTACCGAAATATCACACTCGAGTAGGAGTTTGGGGAAACTATTGCAATGTGCCAGTTTTATAGCAGAAAGAATTACGTATAAGTGGTGACGTCGTTAAATAAATAAAATATTTAGTAGGCTCACAAACTACCGATGATGAAAAATGAAGAAAGGTAAAAGAATTTTTTGTATTTTAAGCGACAAAAGGACATGCACAATTTTTTTTATCACTCGCGACGAAATTTTTATAACCATCTCTCCAGGCACTTTTAAAGGGATCATGCAAACGCAGTTGCCAGATTTGACTATTTATGGGCCTCAAAGAAATAATGATGCTCGATATTACTGTCGTTAAGTTAAATTTTTTGAGTTATGATGTTCTTTGAGTAAATGAGCGACATGTACATATATTGAATTAAACCGTTGTGAAATGTTGCTTTAATGAAAATGATTATTTTACTTAAAAGAATCTCAATTTTTAATTATGATTTTTTTTAACGATTTCGATAAAAGGGTTCAAGCTTTTTGTTAATCATAGATACTCTACTCAAAACTAGCTGTTTGTACTTAAACTTTAACTAAAACGTGCTATTTATACTTAAATTAATACTAAGCAATAACATTAGCTACAATTATTTTTATCTAAATATAAAAACCTTAAAAATACTCTTAATCGCTCATCAACTTAATATGAGTATGGCCAAAAATATCTACCGCATTAACAACTGGTGAGGGATCTCGTCTATCCTCAAAATGTGATATACTGTTTTTAATGTCTCCTCATTTAGCTGCCTTAGGAACACTTTAGATTAGTGGCGATTTTCTATTTTGATCGTTGTCCTGCTTCAGCATTTCTTGTACGTGTTTACTCTATTTAATCCTTAAGTGGTTCACGAAGACGGTATTGTCTTCAGTTTATCGGGCTTATTCCCCACAATGTTAATATTTGGTGTTTTAACACGGTCTTATATGACAATTTATTCTCAGGCAAATAAGATATATCCCGAAACTGCTGCAAGACTTCTTTTCTTCCCGATTAAAATCACCATCTATGTTTGCCATTTCCAGACTTCTTTCCATCTCTGTATTTTCATGATGCATATGTATTCTTTCCTATTTCATTGAAGTTGCAGTAGCCAGCATACTTGGATATTTTTTGTTTCATTCCGAGATTATTTCGTTTTCGCTAGCTTATAGGTTATTTACCACTCTCTTTCCATTTCTTATAGTTTTAAGTATGTACATCTCTCGTTTGTCATGCGTATTGTCCACTTTTTAATTGGATGTTCTGGATCTGTTATTGTGAAAGCCGTGAAAGTCAATATCAATCACCCCTTCTCTGGGAATCGTGTAGCCGTTTCTATATACACTTTGTTAATTCTCTTTTCCTTTTCTAACCCTAGAGTGACGGAAATATTTTCGATGTCCCTGAAGGTACCCTTTCGTTGATGATAGATATACATATACATACATATATAGTATATTATTTTTTTTTGTTCTACAACGAATCTCTGCTTACGAGTATTATGTCATCTGCCGGCAAAGACCAGCTTTGAAATTAAATTTAAATTTCGGTATTTATAAATGATTAAATTCGATTCTTCCTCTGTGCTTACGCTGTCCACGCAGATTCTTAACATTTCAGTACGTTTTTGTGAGTGCGATTATTTCTATTAAACTGCACCAGAACTCACATGGCCTCTTTACAGGGCAATCTAATGAATCTGCTGCCAATTAATACTACCTGCACCCAGTAGTTACTACTTGTATTCCCTAAACCACTTATGATTTTCGTTTTATTCTCCTAACTTATTATTTTTTTTATCTATTTTTCATTCGATTAGTATTAAGTTCGTATCTAACTGTAAATCAAATTACATGTGATTTGATCTCGCTCCGTTCTTCTTCTATACTATGATATTTCAGGTAAGTCCTTTATATCTTTTCGAAAAGGCGCTTGATTATATTGAATTGTCTAGGGATAAAGTAGAGCTCAACTTTGCCGAGCCTTCTACGTTTAATACGTCTTATCGCTGAATATATATGCTCTTGTTGGAGGTTATTATCAATCGGTTATATCCCATCGTAAATCTGTACACCTCAGCCAATCATGTGTAGAATGGCTACCACTGTGAACATAAGGTAAAACTGATTCCATCCTGTTTCATAACTTCGTGCAAAGGTAGCATTTCAGTCTTATTATTATTCAAATTTATGCTGAGGATGTCGACAGAGCTTTTTCTTTTTTTCTTGTTACCCGAATGCACGACGAATAGATGGGTATTGTGTTTATCAGCCTATGTATGTACAAGGGCGGATCAATAAGTCCGTGACTTTTTGAATGAAACACGGTTTCTTTCATGCAAAACAAAAATTTATTTTTCAACATAATCTCCTTTTAACTCAACACACTTAGTCCAAAGTTTCTACAGTTTTTGTATCCCTTCCAAAATAAAAAAAAATAAAAAAAAATAGGATTTTTCGAGGTCCTTAAAATAGGCATTTGTTTGGTCAATAATTTCATCGTTGGAGCTAAATTTCTTCCCACCAAGCCATTTCTTTAGGTTTGGAAATAGGAGATAGTCACTAGAAGCTAAATTCGGAGAAAATTTCGGTTGGAATACCAATTCGTAGCCCAATTCATAAGTTTTGCCTTTGAGACTGCACACGTGTGCACTCGTACATTATATTGATGAAAAAGAACTTTTTTCTTGGCCATATGGGATGGTTTTCTTTTTAAATCCTCATTAAATCGGTATAATATGTTGGCATAATATTCTCCGTTTATTGTTTTTTTTTCCTTTTGAAGGTAATCGATGTGGATTAACACCGCGTGCATCCCAAAAAACTGTTGCGATCACCTTATTGGCCGACAAACTCACCTTGGCCTTCTTCGGAGCAGGTTTAGACTGCTGCTTGGTCTCGGAAGTACAGTATTGGATCCATGTTTCATCCACAGTAGCAAAACGCCACAAAAACTCATTCGGATTGCGGTTAAACAACTCTAAACAATCCTTTAAAGTTGTCACACGTTTACGTTAATGGTCAATTGAGAACAAACGCGGCACCCATCTAGCAGAAAACTTGATTAAACCGAGATGATCATTGAAAATCGAAACCACACTGGCATATGAAATGCCTATAGCATCAACAATCGCACGCACTTTTATTCTTCGATCGGCCAACACCATATCGTGGATTTTTTCAATATTTTCGGGTGTCCTGACCTCAATTGGCCATCCAGAACGTTCAACGTCATTTGTAAATACTTGTCCGACCACAGCGAAAGTCAGTAATCCACTTTTTTAACATTGAAATGTATGATGTAGAGTCTCCATAGCTTTTTCTTGGTTAGATTGACGGTTTTTGTTCGCAAAAAAATTTTTAATGAGCACTGGAAATCCACTTTTTTCCATTTTTAGAAAAATACACGGGGTTGAATGTTTTGAACAGCATGTGGTAGCGATGCTAGCCTCTCAGTCCGGAGGTCGTGGGTTCGATTCCCACCATAGACCCTGGGTGTTTTTCGCAGACAAGCTAATCGCTTTGCGAATTGTGTTTGTGTTTAACTTATCTTTTAGTTTTCGTTTAGGTTGATATTTTTTGCACTTGTAACTCTTCTAAGAAAAATATTTTTTCACTCTTCACCTTATGCTTAACCAGCTTCTTACGTTCCTTGTTGATATTTCTAAAAAGATTTCCCATTCACTCTGAAATTCCTGCAGTGTCCTCCAATTTTTTTGTTCTAGTTATCATTAAATCCTTCATAGAAATAAGTTGGCCAAAAACATTTTAGTGGCATTTCAAATTGATATTTTTTTTTAATAATACTATCAGTACAAGTAGCAGTCAAAGCTTTTCTTCACCCTGATTAGCAACTCCCTGTTGGTGCTTCAGAGGTACACCTTAATTAAGTTTTCTTACGAATGACAGCTAAAATACCTCAATACCCCCCCCCCTCCCCCGACCCATTGCAGCTATATATAGTTCAGACTTCGCCAGATATTCATATGTGGTATCTACTTGATGACGGCTTTCCTTTAAGAGTTAGTATTCGTATTATTAATGTTTTTTTGGGATTATTGTTTTTGTTATGAGCATGACCATCTCCATATTTTGCATAGTTTCCACATTCAATTTGTAATTTTCAATTTCTTCCTTTGTTATGAGAGCTGGAATAGAGACTTTCATTCTAACTGGCGCTATTTATTTCTCTATAGTTTTCACCTTATTTTTTTAGTTCATGAATTTAAAAAGTTGGAATATACGAACATAACAATGGCGCTGTTTACCCAATGACAGTCTGCTGAGACTCAAACTTTTAAAAGATTTTCGGTTTTCATTTATTGACTCCACCGCTCTATATACAGAAGAATTGAATCTATTGCTTACTGTTCGGTTATTGTATGACTGGTTTGTTGTCTGTCATCGTTCCGTAATGCATTCAATAATCCTCATTTAATTCGAACTGGTAGGAGCCAACTAAATCATTCTCAATTCCACCAATTACCTCTATTATTAGCTCACAGAAAGGTCTCTATTCAGTAGTGTAGCTGAATTAGCCGACTGAATTCACAATTTGATGGACGCTGATTTGGAGGGTACAGTACCAGAATTTCGTTGCTAGCCCCATCGTGTCCATGTGTACTTCCGCGCACCCGACTGGTTTTGAATTTTCCAATATGATCTCTCCATTGGCGGGCGAGATATCCTTCAAAAAAACTCCTAGAGAGTGAAGTCAAATTTCTGTTACTAGCTGTACTCATGGGCTTGCTGCTTTAGTTTTTTATTAAGATCTTTATTGTTGATGTAGTGTTGGCCCCTTTTGCTACGTATCGTGTGGTTTAATAGTTTCTAAGAAAACCGTTTATCTGGGTTTAAACAATAAAATTTTTATGATATTATCGCAATACTTTTTTGAATTAAATTAAGTTTCAAATTTCCTCTAACTAATTCCAGTTATCGCTGTAGCTGAGTGTTTAAGATGTTTAGGTATAAATTTTCGCTATACAGATGTTGTTACTTTCTCTTTAGCTTTACTGAAATCTGTGGATCGAACGCGAACAGGGCCTTATATGGTGTTTGCTTTGTGGTTGCATATTCGGTACTTGACATGCATGGTGTGTTGGATTAATTAATCCCAATTCGAACGGTAATCTTTTATACATTTTCTTAGAAAATCCGCCAGAGGTTTGTGACTTTACTCCAGTGAATTTTTTACTTGATATGGCGAGGACGAGTGTTCGTCTTTTCTTTATCCATCAGTTTGCACGCTTCTTTGAATATTCGCGATATGCATTTTATTTAGTTTTAAATTTTCTGAGGTTCTTCAGACCAAGCAGGCCATGAAGTTCGAAAACTTCTTCTGAAATTTCGAAATTAATTTGCTTCCTCTAGTTTTTGGTGGTAGAGGTTACACAATGTCCATGTATTGCATATTTTTGCGAATCCTTGATGATATCGTTTTGGTTTTCAGGATATCTCTAAAACCTTCTTAGTTGACCAGCAATTCAACGTGGCGATATTTTAATTTTAATTATTAGATCTCTCCCTTGGCGAAAGTTTCCTAGTTCTTGAACTGGTGACTACTGCTCTTGGGATTCTGTTAGCGGGTATCCTGTCTCTTTTCTGACTTTTGAAATTCGGTTTGCCTTGTATATCAAAATTAAACTCCTACAGCTTATGCCAGAAACGAGATTTAACATTGCATTTTACTGGTCTGTGGTCGGAGAAAACTTGTAAAAAGTGTCCCTTAAATATATCTCTGCTCTGTTGTTGAATATCATCGCTCCTTTTCTATCAAAGCTTTACTAGCAAAACAAATAAGGATGATCATTTTCAGTCTTCTCTTGCAAGAGTACTGCACTCAAGAATTCTTCACTGGCTGAAGTAGTTAACACGTTGACTACAAAACCGAAAGTCCTAGGTTCGAACCCGTTATCTGACAGTCATTAAATAAAAACACCACGCATTTTTTGATGTGCATTAGTGTCTCTTTGTATCAGTTGTTGTTGGAAAGTTAAAGTGATGAAGGCATAGACACTGGTTACTGAATTATGACGACTTCGGCGTATATTAATCCTACTGTAACATCAGAGAGCCATCCTTCGTCGGTATTGTGTAGCATAATCATTGGCGAAGTAAAATAGCAAATAAAATGGCTACTACACGCAGCTTTAAAAATTTAATATGACTCATTAACACCAAAGGCGCTGCAACACAGCATTATTTAAAAACGTTCAAAAAAGGGAAAAAAGAAGAGTTGTAAAAGAATAAAGCTTTCCTCTATCTATATTTTCCATCACCACCTGTCTTCTCTATCACTATCCCTTTCCTAAAGAGAAGGTAACTCGTAAAAATAGTAGTAAGCATCCACTGCCTGGGTGTTACTTCTCTTAAATAATATATATAAAAAAACTTATTCTTTGAAAAGTTAACATATTTTCAAATTAGATTATTTTATTAAATAGCGTAGTTCAGCTTTTGCATCGATTGATGCCCATTCAAACTTTTCGCCTTTCTTTCATAGTCTTGTTAGTTGAGCTTACTTCAAGTTTCAAAGACGACAAATGCCTCTAATTTTATAAAATTTTATGGTTGCCAGGATTTTCCTTACACTTCCTACCTTTCAGGAATCAGGTTCAACTCGCATCTCACAGCATATGTGGCTCACATATAAAGTTAATTTTCTTTTGGAATACGAAATTTTTGGTGTTTAGCTTTTGATTACTTGATCCTATTCCATTCACAATTTTTTAAATTTTCGATACCCTGTAGTCAGCTAGTATATGGTTCATAATTCGTTGTTAAATTATTGGGGCGTATTTCAGATGAAAAGATATTATCTTTAAGTTGCAGTGTACAAGCTGTGTGCTGGTCCGCTTCATCCCCCATGACTTAATGGAAAAATGTCAAGAGTATTGGTCAAGGATTTTGTCCATCCTTAGAATGTGAAATACTGTTTTATTGTCTTTTCATTTAGCTGACTGAAGTCCATAACAAGCTTCCATTTCATTTTACCATACCATACTCACTACTTTCTTTGGAAATAGAATTATTGATGAATTCCAAGGCGATTTGTTGTTTGGAATGATATTCTGTTTATTTACTTACTCCAGGAGCTGGTGGTATTGTCTTCTGTTTATAGGATTTATACCTAGCAACGCTTTATCCTTATCACCATTCCAAGTTTCCCAATTAAAATAGCCATACACTTTCTTCATTTCACCAGTGCACTCGAAATTTAATTATTTCTCTGATTTTAGGAGATTTCCCATTTCCTTTCTATTCCTTATTATTTTTAATTTATACTCGTGACTCCAGATATTCACCACACATTTCTCACAAAACACTCTGTTTCCTATTTTCTTATAACTAGCTACAAATTTATACTTAAATTACTATTACACAATTATGTTAATAACAATTTTTTTGGCTTAGATATTATTAAAAAAAAATCTTAATTATAAGTGTATTACACAATCATTGACAATACTTGTATATAAATTTATATGACTTTCTTATATTTATACTTTAGTACTAATTGGAAGTAACTACACGCCACTTAATGTTTAGTATATAATCTACTTTTTGGTCTCGATCATCTAGTAACTCTTGCTGTTGCTGACTTAAGTTATGGTTGAAAAATATCTACTCCATTCCAACTAGTGAAAGATTTCGTCCGTACTGAAAATGTTTATAATGTGTTTTTTCTTTATTTGGAAACAGGATGTGTAGTGAATTTTAAGGCGATTTTCTGTTGTGGGTTTTGACCTGGTTCATCATTTTTTGGCAGCTTTTGGCTCAGCAATTCTTGTACGTGTTTACATATTCCGCCTTTATCTGATTCATGAAGACGGTTTCGTTTTTAATTCATAGTAATACTTATTGCAGGCAATGTTGACTTTTCATGTTTCAATACTCTCTTAAATGAGGGTGCCCCTGTGGCTGAGTATTAGCGATGCTAGCCTCTCAGTCCGGAGGTCGTGGGTTCGATTCCCACCATAGACTCTGGCTGTTTTTCGCAGACAAGCTAATCGTTTTGCGAATTGTGTTTGTGTTTAATAAAAAAAAATAAAAAAAAAATAGATCCTCTCGCAAATAAAATACATCCCGAAATGGCGATAAAAGTCTTATAATTGACTTCTTTTCTTTTAAAACTATTCCCACCTTTGTTTTTTTGTGATGTTAAGACATGCATTCTCTACTTTTTATTAAAATTGCAGGCGTCAACGTACTTAGAGTGTTCATTGTTTGATTTCAGACTATTTCGTGTTCGCAAACCTTTAGGTTATTTACCACTGCTTTTGCAATTATTATAGCTATTACTATATCTTCCGTGAGTAGCTCATTTCTGGGTCCGATATTGAAGCAGTAAAATGCAGTATCAACTGCACTTCGGCTGGGATTCTTGTAACCTTTTGTATACACACTTCGTTGACTTTATTCTCCACTGATAGAAATATTTGCTAGGTCCCTGAAGGTACCAATTTATTTGTTTATTCCATAACGCGTCTCCTCCTATTAAGTCACCTGTCAGCAATGACCAGTGCTTTGAAACTAAATTTAAATTTTACTATTTTCAAATCTGCGACTTCGTTCTTCCCTCTGCGTTTACTCAGCCCGCCCCTCCCCACCCCAACCCGCTCTTTTCAGTTTACTTCTAACGTGAGCACACTGTGGTGCCTTCTATGTTAAGGCGCTTCGTTCTTTTAAACTGCACTAAAATCCACAAGCTGTAAAAGACTGACATTAATCGTGTTTTCATAGGGAAATCTGGTGAGCGATTTGTCAGAGTAGATTTTCTTTGGATGTGTATTGTTGGAAGAATCTTTCAGTGCTGCTCTTAGAAACTCTTGTACTCTATGCTTATTATGTATTCTAAGATGATTTATTTTGACAACAATGAAAGAAACGGCGTGTATTTCCAATTTTTCCGCAAACATTTCCGGTTGTCTTTCACCGCCACTTTATTTCCTACTCCACAATATTTTCGGATTCCCAGCAATTAAGGCTCTTGTTTGGTATTGGCTTCCCCATGCACGATCAGAAATAATGACCCCTTCTGGCTGCATTTTCTTTCCCATTTTTTGGAGACTTTATTTTTGATGACATTGTCCTCTGAATTTGCACGCTCTGTACAATAAAAGACGAAGACGCTTTTGGCAATCAAATAAAACGTGTTCTGACGTCCAGTAATATCCGCGTGTCTGCTTCTACATACTCGGTTATTTGTAGTTAATATTTTATTGAAAGTCTATTTGACACCATAGTGAATTACAATTTCGATTTGATCTTCTGCTTTGCCGATTGAGCACTTTATATCCTGGTATTTATTATTATTGTTTGCGGTTTGCCGTAAAAACGTAACTTTCATTCCATTTTATGATATTGTGAGCAGTCACCCATAATTTTTTACGTCTGTAGAGATACCAAACGTCATCCAAAAACATTTGCTGGTTAATGAATACCCTGTTTGTAACTTCTGATTTCGTCTCTTACTTGTTCGATACTGCAATATTTAAGGTTCATCTCTTAGTTTTCCACTACTTAAGTTCTCAAATGATCTTTTGAGCATCCTGTTTTATGAGTCTGCCTGGAGGTGAGCTGCTGGCAGGTTTTTCAATTAGTTTATGTATGGAAATCGATTTTAAATACTCTCCATAATTTTTATAAATAAGGCTGTATCTTTATACTTTTATGTTTATGTTACAAATTAATTATTATACATATAAGATAGTTTGCAATACAAAATCAGCCCAATTATGAATATTCCCGGGGAGTTTTTTCCCTTCCCTATCATTTGTTCCCAGGGAATAATCCTCCTATTCTAAATAGCCGGGGAATAAGCAAATACGGGAGAGAGTAAAATCTGGATCAGCTGTTTAATGTTTACATATTTTTCTGCACTAACGCAAAGTTCAGCAATATAAATTTACTAAAAATGTGATGTTTTCATTGTCAATAAGATTTCGTGTTATTATAATATTTGTTTTTGTTTAAATAAAAATTAAATAAACAGTGTATCCATTCAGACATGCGGAATAACTTTGTGCTGAGAAAGTGGAGTGAAAAGTGAGTCAGGTACAGTGAACTGTGTGTACAAAGGAAATTTGTAAATGTTATAAAGTTGTTCTTATCGGTCTTGATAATATTAGAAGGAAATAAATCTTCCATTTACCTATTATGTGAACTGCAAAATTGATTGTTTTAGTATTTGTTCTGAATACAGAAGTAGTTTATGTTTTTGAAGTGCATGTGCGCAGTGTTTAGATAAAAATGCAAAAATACAAAAGGGAAATATAATAATTCGGTATTTATTTAAACTTTTTGTTCTGAATAAATGCTTATACTATTGTTTTTCAACATTTATTTAAATTTTTGCATTAGTTCCCTTCAAAATGTTTGGGGAGAAAACTCTCAACAAATTCTCCCTCTCCCTCATATTTAGAATACCTACTTTTTTCCCGGGGAAATTTTAATTCATAATAGGAGGAATGGGAAAAGGGAAAAAACTCCCGGCTGAATAAGTTTTTTGCTGGTATCATTTGTCGTTGATACTGACTTACAATGTCTTTGCTTGAAAAATATATATTGCATTTTAACTTGTTTCTTCTAAGCCTGGAATGGTGAATAGTGTTTTTATTTTCCTTTAGTTTATGTGGCTGAAGTTTACAAGTTTGTTTTTGGCTCTATTTTTTCGACCAAGAGTATTGGTGTATTGAATGATGTTCTGGCTTAGCATTTTGTATATTTGCTTATTTATTTCACCATAACTTGCTTTCGGAAGGCGGTACGATCTTCTGTTTATCACACTTCTTTCAGGCAATGTTGATATTACATTTTGCAACATAGCTTTATGTGACTACAAGTCTTCAGCAAATAAAATATGTCCTGAAACTGCTGTAAAATTCATAAAATGATTCAAATATAATAATTTTTTGCATGATATCATTGATGACGGTGCTTAGTATGTTGTTACATTTTTGCCTTTTAAAAATCTTGTTTTGTAGGTTTGAATATTTGCAATTAAATAAAAAGTACCCAGTATTCAATTCGTATCAAATCGGAACACTTTGTTAACTCAACACTGATAATAAAAACTTCTAAACACTCAGTATTAAATAATTCACTGTTGGAATACCACGATGTTAACTATGCTGATTTTTACAAAATATTCAACTCGGCTCGACTCGATTGGTGCATCGCCCTTTTTTTACTTAACATGAGGTGGCGTTGGCTGTAGTATCACGTTGGCTACAAAACCGATGGTCCTGGGTTCGAGCACGGTATCTAACAGTCCCTTTGTATCAGTTGTTGTATGAAAGTTCAAAAGATGACGGCATAGTCACTGGTTACTGAACTACACCGAATTTAGCAGATACTAATCCTAATGTACATCAGAGCACCCTCCTTTGTCGCTATTGTGTAGCAAAATCATCGGCAAAGTAAAATAACCAATAAAATGGCTACTAAACACAGCTTCAAAATTTGGTACGCCTCATTTAACACCAGAGGCTCTGCAGCACTGCATTATCAAAAAACGTGCAAAAAGCAGCGTTATAAAAGTATGAAGCTTTCCTCTTTCTCTTCCTTCACAACTAGTCTTCTCTACCACTCTCCCTTTCCTAAAGAAGGTAAGACCTACTAATAGTAGTAGGCATTCATTGCCTGAGTGTTACTTCTCTTAAAAACAAAAAATAAAGGTTCCAGAAACATTCAGAAGTTACAGCACCAGTTCAACAACATCTTACTTAATGCCAGCTTTCGTTCACGTCATTAGTTCGTGTTACAACTCGTTATATTCGTTTGTGTTTATTACAGCGTGTGGGTGTGTGTGTGTGTGTGTGTGTGTGTGTGTGTGTGTATGGAACCATTATAGTTGTTCTTGTTGTTTGTGTCTGACATCTGCACTGGTTTATGTATTTGTGTGGTTGTATAACTCCTAATAAGCAGAAGGCACTCGTATAACATTATAGCTGTTGTTATGCTTGGAATGTTTACATAAAAAACGTCTTGTATGTTTCTGTGCTTGTGTATCAGTTCGCGTGTAATTTCGTAGTGATATCAAATGAATTTGTTTTCCTTGTATAGCTTTATAACTGCTGTACTTTCTGTTATTGTTTTTGCTTGCTTTTCTTTATCCAGAATTTGTGTATCACGTTCTTCAATGGGTTTTTTAGGCTTTTGTTGTGGTGGTCTTGTACAAAGGAACATCTTCTACAAGTTTATATAATTCTTGCAACTATTCTTACACCGAATCTGCTTTTTTTAATTCTAATTTAGTGCTATGTGCTTGACTTTCTTAATGTGTTTATTCCTTCGTGCTGTGAATATACTTGACGAGATGCCACACTAGCTTATAGATCTTTCATCAAG
The DNA here is from genome assembly GCA_949987645.1 of Tachina grossa. Lineage (NCBI taxonomy): Eukaryota > Metazoa > Arthropoda > Insecta > Diptera > Tachinidae > Tachina > Tachina grossa. The sequence continues at coordinate 42,509,737 of OX465278.1, read as the reverse complement.
TCCCATTCTTTATTCTATCTTTAAATCTTTCGCAAGGTATGAAACTACCAATAAAATATTTAGTGGTATTTTGAATTGATGTTCGTTTCAATTTAAAACTATACTAGCTATCTGTGCTTCAGGAAAAAATGTATACCCTGCATTCAATTTATTTGTGATATTTCTCTTTCCACAAACCTGGAGCCAGGGCTTCCACCAAGACAACGCTTTCTCAGCAAAGAGAGCTTAAGTAGCTTATTATAACCCTAAGTTGTGTGTTCTTCTAGCCGGCTTGTATTTTCTTCATTGAGAACAAAATTGAGCTAAACAAGCCTTCTAGCACCAAATCGCCATACATTCATCTAAGAGTGATACAATGGAATTATCCTAGATTTATCCGCACAGCCAGATTTAGGGGAAGCGCTGATACTCACAAAAAGGCTCCTATAGGATTCTTAGTATATTATTTATCTAAAGGCGACAATACTTTTATTTCTACTTAATAGTTATTTGTGTATGCTTAAATTATTACTACAAATTAAAAGTAATTGCAGTTCTTATGACATAAACATTATTATAAAAATTTAAGAATATATGTATGTATTTCGCGTATTAGATTTGTGCTTTAATTCTTATGTTACAAGTATTAATATGACTTTAATATAATCTAAACATTAAATAACAAAAATTAAAAATTTTAAAAAACCCCAACTTTTTTCCAGAAAAGATGTTATATCTTCTAAACGGCTGGAACGATTTTTTTCAAACATAGCTAAGAACCCTCTCGATCAAGTCATCTTTCAAACAGAAAAAACTAAATGAAAATCGGTCCAGCCGTTTGGCCTGTACGTGGACACAGACAGACATACAGATACACAGACACACAGACACACACTACAAACTTATAACACCCCTTTTTTTAGTCGGGGGTTAAAAATTAAACAGCATTGAACTCACCAACACGATTTATTTTTCGAAATTTTGACGATTTTGCCCCTAATTGATCTGGCAACTATGTGCGCATGGACACGAAAGTTATTCATGTTTATTAAAATTAACGATAACGGAAATTCTTTCTCATAGAAATATTAAAAACGATTTTTTTTTTAGAGTCACAATACAATTACGCGCACTCATGAATTACATATATTAACAGACGATACACTCTCAGTTATCATTGAAGAAAAGTTTTTAAACACAATCGTGATGATTATACTGCATTCATGGATAATTTAGAAGATGTCAATTATATGAAAGTTGCCATTTCTAGTCTGGAAGTCCTACGTTCAATCTGGAAAAAAATATATAGGAAAAGTAAACATATTTTACAATATAATATAAAACAAAAGCAAAAAAAAAATTAAGCATTAAAATAGTTAGTTTTTAATTTTTGTTCGCAATTAATTTTGTGTCTTTGTTTGGTTTCATTATTCTAAAGTTCGTATTTTCATTAAGCTTAAATTAGACGTGACATAATCATACAAAACAGCTGTTCGAACCAAACTTAGGGGTAAAACTGTATTTGATTATAGGTGACTCGCCATAACGCCATAGCCATTGCCATAGAAGCAAATTGAATTTAGGTTTGGTTATCGCTATGGCACGAATAAATTATCGTAACAATCACTAGCAGAACGGAACAACATGCTGCTTTCGAAGAACGCTACATCTTCATAATCAGCGTTCTTTTGTTTGGTCCACTATGTGCGGTTTCACTCAAAGAAAATTTTTGTGCATTTTTTTGATTCGTCGTATTAGAATTTGCTGAAACCTTTCTTTATTTTTGAGTTAACACCAAAAGTGGATTTTAAATGTTAAGTTTGCCTGAAATAAGTTTGACTTATAATTTCACCATTAGTCACCATACAGCAGAAAGTTTTCGAGTGCGAGAGCTGGGTCAATAAGTTCGTAGGTTTTTGAATTTCCCACCCCTTAACTGAAGGGGCAAAACTTGTCTTGCCAGCAGGCAACTAACTGTCAGTTGATTTCTATGAAACTTTGAACAAGCTGTGATATTAGGTTGTATTTAATACCCATTAATAGCAGACAATCGTGTTATTTGAGAGTAAGATGGAAAACAGTGAATTTCGTGTAATCATTAAGCATTATTTTTGCCGGAAAAGATACATCACTCAAGTGGTTTACTCAATTTCGTTGTGGCCGTAGAATAATGAGAGATGCCGATGGTATCTATAGCCGAAACAATTGAAAATACGAACGGATATTTTCCATAGATGAGAAATATTGTAGAAGTCATAGACAACTCACATGGTTCAGTGGTTTTAATTTCTAATAAACACTTACGTATGAGAAAGCTTTCTGGACAATGGGCGCCGCGCGTTTACTCAAAAACAACCACAAGTGCAATAGTGTGACAACTCCGCAAAAGTGTTTCGCTGTGTGGCGTTGCACTGTGGGATGAAAGCCTTCGAAAGGTGCGATTAATTCAAAAGATGAACTTTAACTTTCACAACCGTATTTGGTACCATATGAAAGTAGATAGAATTCTACATCACTAACTGCAAAAATAAAAGTTCTTGGTAGTTTACTTTATTTGCAGTGTGTGTTCAAAGTTCAATAATTTTAGTTATTTTTGCTCGCATTGATTAAAAGAGAAAATTTTGATATTTCAAGTGATTAGAGTTTTTGTTAAGACTTCTATAAGTAAAAGTTTTATAATGGAACCGTCAACTTAAGGTAAATGAGCATTTAAAAAATTATTGTTTATTTAGATAAATGCTTAGATATAAAGGGTGGGCCAAAAGAAACCAAGGGGTGTAAAAGTTTAATAACTTTTTGTTTATTAATTTTTTTTTATTTTTTCTTTCAGATTATATAGACAACACTTGGAGAATTTATAATGAATGAAAATAATAAATGAAAATCAGAAAATAAGAAATGAATAAATGAAATCAACTTTATTGAAAATTTGATTATGAGTGATGAAGCTCATTTTCATTTGAATGGCTTTGTTAATAAGCAGAACTGTAGGTTCTGGGGTTCTCAAAATCCAAGAGCCATTCATCAACGCCAATTGCACCCCATCAGGTGTACAGTATGGTGTGGGATCACATCTGAAAATGTCATTGGGCCCTACTTCTTCGAGAATGAAGATGGAAGTGCTGTAACCGTAAATGGAGAGCGGTATCGGTTTATGATAGAAAATTTTTTACGTCCTGCTCTTGAAAACAGACCTGGTATGTGGTTTCAGCAGGACGGAGCCACTGCCCATACTGCCCGAGACACAATGGCACTTTTAAGTCAAATTTTTGGAGATCGAATAATTTCTCGAAATTCGGAAATTATTTGGCCAGCGCGATCGCCAGATTTGACAGCACCCGACTATTTTCTTTGGGGTTTTTTGAAGGAGCGAGTGTATGTGAACAAGCCAGAGACATTCCTTGAACTCAGGGCACATTGTTGCAGAAATTCGAACGCTACAGCCACAAGTTTTGAAAGATGTTATGGAAAATGCTCTAAAAAGAGCACATCAGTGCGAAGCTGAAAACGGTGGTCATTTAAGAGACATCATTTTTCATACTTAGTGTAAAAAAATTTCCATTTTGTATATTATATAATCTGAAAGAAAAAATAAAAAAAAGTTAATAAATAAAAAAGTTATTAAACTTTTACACCCCTTGGTATCTTTTGGCCCACCCTGTATTAAAAAAAAATTAAATTGCTCTAAAAAGTGGTAGTTTTAATATGTACATTGAGTTTCAACAACTTTGCGGATGAGTGCACGAAAAAATGCTTTTATGCTCTTAAAATATAAGATTTTAGCTAATAAATCCTAGAATACCTATTTGCGCATTTGTGCGATTTTTGATTTACGAAGGTTTTTGTGTGTTGCTAAAAATCAATGTGAAAAATACATATTAAATATTTTTTTTTTATTTAAACAAAAAAAAATTTTTTTTAAATGCGCATAAAGTATACTCTAATTTACAATTTAATTTACTAATTTATCTTTTTTCATTCTCACTTCGGTCCCATACACTGATCCCTTTGTGATACCTGTGTGTTGAAGAGAAGTTCGTGAGAAAAGGTGATAGGGAAGGGAAAGTGATAGTGAAGTATGAAGATGAAGGAAGAGAGAGAGGAGAGCTTCATTATTTTACAACTATGCTTTTTTTGCACGCTTCTTAATAATGCAGTGTTGCAGCGCCTTCTGGTATCAAATGAGGCGTATTAAATTTTGAAGCTATGTTTAATAGCCATTGGTTATTTTCCTTCGCCGATGATTCTGATACACAACGAAGGCAAGCGCTCTGATGTTACATTAGGATTAGCATCTGCTGAAGCCGGTGCAGTTTTAGTGACCCAGTGCCTTATGCCTGCATAACTTGAACTTTTCCCACAATAAGTGATACAAAGCACACTAATGCACATCAGAAAAATGTGTGGTGTTGTCATTTTTATAACTGTTGGACACCGGGCTCGAACCCAGGACCTTCGGGTTTTTAGTCAAAGTGCTAACTACTTCAGTCAACGCCGCCCTCGTGATGAAGGCATAGTCACTGATCATAAAGTATGCCGACTTCCTAATGTAACATCACAGTGCCATCTTTTGTTGGTATTGTGTAGCAGAATCATCGGCAAAGTAAATAAAATGGCTACTAAAAATATAGCTTAAAAAATTTAATACGCCTCATTAACACCAGAGGCACTGCGACACTGCATTATTAAAAAAATCCTTTCTCTATATCTTCCTTCACCACCTATCTTTTTTATCACTATCCCTCTCCTAAAAGAAGGTAACACCTAGCAATAGTAGTAGGAGCATTCATGGCCTGAGTTACTTCTGTTTGTGCGGTTTCGTAACCGCGGACGAAACGAACGTGGAACCACTATGTCTGTAAGCCCATAAAGCCTATTTTTTTTGGTGTGCACACGGTACAATCACATTTACTACTTTGAAAAGGGTAAAACAATAAATGGCGAATATCATGCGGCCTTAATGAGTCGATTTAATGGGGATTTGCAAAAAAAAACTATTGCATTTGGCCAAGAAAATAATTATTTTCCATCAGGGCAATGCAGGGCTGCACACATGTGCAACTTCCATGGCAAAACTCCATGAACTGGTCTAAGAATTGCGAAGCAAAGAGATGTTAATTCCAGCGATAAAATCATCTTACAAACAAATAACTATTTTGATGACCTCGATAAATCTATGTAAAAAAATTGGAGAAAGTTTGAAGAAAGTATAGCTTTAGCTCAAGGGAAACTAAGTTAAAAAATAAAATGTTTTTGTACACAAAAGCTTACGTTTCATTTCAAAACTTAGTGACTTAATGACTTGAACGCGTTAAATGTAAGCGTGAAATGGACTTCAAGTATTGACAAACTTCTATTGTTTAAGTTTAGTTCAAGCTTTGGTGAATTTAGAGAGCTATAGTAAGGGGTGAGTTTTTAAGAACTTTCGCATTTGATTAAAAAAAACACATAAAATTTAAAAATATGTATGAAATCTTTATTTGAGACTGTATAACGATTTATATAATTCAATTTTTAAAGATGATTTCATGTAAACTTATACAGCGGATATGTCTAAAATGGTTCATACGTTGGGTCCAATTTTGGCATAATTTCTTCAATATTGTCTTTCAGTGCGTTAACCGTTACGTGCTTGTCTTTATAGACATGAGCCTAAACATTGTCCCACAAAAATAGTCTAAAGGCGTTAAATCGCATGATTTAGGAGGCCAATTAACCGGCCAAAAAACGTGAAATAAACTGTGTATCGAACTCGCCTCTCAATTGGGCCATTGTTACCTGTGATGTGTGGCATGTGGCACCGTCCTGCTGAAACCACTTGTTAGACAAGTACATATCTTTCATTTTGGGCAAAAAAAAAGTAACAGTGGCCCAATTGCTGCGAATGGCGCCGCAACGATAATTCTCGGTCATCAACAACACTAGCGGATACAGCTGCGATATTTTCATCTGTCCGTACTCTACGTATGTATACGTGTTGGCGGGTTTAATGTCCATAATATAAATTTGGTGCGAAATTTAATCACAAGATTCCGAATAGACGCCTGAGAATGTCGTCCAAACTGACCATAAAATGGAGCATGAATTTTGATATAAAATTTAATAATCTGCAAGCGTTGTTCGTTTGTAAGTCGATTCATGGTTAAATTATGGACCAAACTGAACATGTTTAACAGTAACATGATACACGCAAATAGCTGAGTTGCCCATCAGAGTTTTGCCAAAAATCACCCTTTAGAAGTTAGTGAAAAATGTGAATTGCCCGTTTAAGGCTACCAAAAATTATAAAAAAAATTTCCCACGGGTTAACAACATGTGACAAAAATTTCCCTTGCAAAACTTTAGGTAAAAAGGGGCAAGCATATATTATAGGCAAGCTTTAAAAGCAATAGCCCCGCTTTTAATAAGACCATGCATGAATGTACCCCTCTTCTATCAGAATCAGTCGTCGTTTCTTCTGTGTAATACATTGTAATCTATAGCGACCTGTTGTGGTTTCTGTAATCAGATTATTTAAGATGATTAGCTGATTGGGCTAAAGCATCCGATCCTAGAGTTGAGGCTGCCAGCACACCGCTAAGCCGGTGGACCGTTAGACGGCTAAATACAGCATTCGCATCATCATTGAGCAATCTGTTGAATGGAGATCTCCGCTTTATTTGGTTTTCATTGATTTTGAAAAATCCTTTGATACCCTTTCCAATTCGGCCTTATGGAATGCGGTAACATGCAACGGCACCCCTTGAACTCATAAAGTCTTTATACCACAATGCATGCTGCCGAATTCTCCATAAAGGCTCTGTTAGTGACAAATTTGAAATCAAAACCGGAGTAAGACAAGGTTGTGTGCTTGCACCCCTCCTCTTCAATATTGTCCGGGACAAAATAATGAAAAAAAGCTTCCCGAACGCAGAGGGGGATAACATGGGGACTCAATAGTAGACTATAAGATCTTGACTATGCAGACGACATCTGTCTCTTATCGCATAATCATAATGACATGCAGGCTAAACTTAACGCAGTTCAGGCCGAAGCAGCTAGATCTGGTCTAAAAACAAACATTACCAAAACCAAGGTAATGATAATAAATGCCTCCAATTAAGTACCGTTTGCGATAAACCATCTAGAACTCGAAGATGTCTCAACGTTTTGCTATCCTGGCAGTTTACTGACTACAAAAGGGGAATCTGGTGATGATGTTCAAAATCGAATTAAATACGGCAAACAAGCATTTGGTCAGCTTAACCCAATATTGCGATCTGAGCATATCTCAAGGAGAACCAAGCTGAGCATATTCATCTCCTGCATAAAATCCAATCTTCTCTATGGTTGCGAATCCTGGAATGCAGCTTCCAAATACCTTAACTCGCTCCAAGTTTTTATAAATCGTTGTTTGCGAAGAATATTAAAAATATTCTGGCCAGTTACTATATCTAATGTAAGATTATGGAACGAAACCTGTCAGAAGCCCATAAATGTTGAAGTATTGAGAAGAAAATGGCAATGGATAGTGTACACTTTGCGAAGGCACAGTGACGATATCACAAGAAACGCTATAGAATGTAACCCACAAGGTAGCCGAAGAAGAGGCAGACCATCACACACCTGACGTCGCCAAATCGAGCTCGAAGCTGCCAAACAAAACAAAAGCTGGATTGAAATAAAAACTTTGGCATCGGAAAAATCACAATGGAACCAATTTGTTATGAGATTATGCTCCTGATAGGAACTTCGAGAACTAATATATACAGTACTGTGAAAAATAATAAAGCCACCTGCTGTTCTATAAATTTAACGTTTTTTTTAACCTTTTACAAAATATTTTTAGATTGAGTTTTTTTATGCATTATTAGGTAGTCTCTTTCCTGTTGTAATCCTGTCATTTTTTCTGTAATTGAAGCAACATTTCCAAATACATCAGTGTTTGTATGTAATTAGGTGAAAAACAAGTGTGCAATAAAATAGAGCCAATATTAAAGTTAAAAAAAAAGATTAAAGTAAAACGCAACTATTAAGTTTTTTTTTTAAGTGAGTAAAAAGACAGACTATCTTATTTCTATTATAATTTAAGAAAATATTTAAAAAAAAATAGTTAACAGAATGGGCAGAGGAAAACACTGTAGTGTGGAGGGCCGAATATTGATAAAAAAAGCTTCATCAAGAAGGCAATTCTCAAAGAAAAATAGCTGAAATTATTGGATGTTCAAAGAAAATGGTAGAAAATGCTATAAAGCATGAAGACAAACAAGAAACAAGAGAAAGAAAACCCAAAATATCTGAAACTTTAAAACGAAAAATTCTGCGTCACGTGGAACGGGACCCCTTTGTGACGTCATCCGCCCTTAAAAACCAATACCAACTTGACATGGATACTTCTACAATACGGCGTATGCTCCTTAAAAATGATTTACATGCAAGAAGTGCCCGTAAAGTGCCTTTTCTATCAAAGCGCAACATTAAACAAAGGCTTGAATTCGTAAAGGAACACGTAAATTGGCCTGTATCTAAATGGCGTAATATTTTGTGGGCGGATGATACCAAAGTAAATTTATTTAACTCGGATCGGAGTTCTCTTCAAGTTCGGAGACCCCAAAATAAAGAATTTAGTCCTCAATATACCATTAAAACCGTTAAACATGGAGGGGGCAATATTATGGTGTGGTATGGGGATATTTTTCATATTATGGAGTTGGACCTTTATATCGCATACAGGACATAATGGATGCAAAATTTTATACAAATATTTTAAGAGAAGTCATGATGCCTTATGCTGAGTGGGAAAAGCCGCTTCAATGGATATTCCAACAGGACAATGATCCTAAACATTCATCGAAGTTGGCAAAGGCATGGTTCGGGGACAACCATGTGAAGGTTTTGGGATGGCCTTCTCAGTCACCAGACCTAAATCCCATCGAAAACTTATGGGGCGAGGTAAAAGCATGTCTAAGAGGAAAGAATCCATCGAATAAAGATGAGCTGTGGACAATGGTTGAGACTGCATGGAAGAACATTCCAGTTACGACTTGTCAAAAGCTTGTTGACTCTATGCCGAAGTGCTGCTTTGAAGTAATAAAAAATAATGGAAGTTCTACAAAGTACTGAGGTAGTATTAGTCTTTATATAAGCAATTATTTTATTAAACATATTATTTGCTTTATTTTTTTTTAATAATTTAAAAAGGTTTGGTTAGATGGCTCTATTTTCTTTTTTCACAGAGAAAATAAATGTGTACAACGATTTTTTTTATTTTAATTTTTGAGTCAAAGAATTCAAATATTTAATTTATATTTTTTTTATATTATAATAATACCCAATAAAAAACAACAAAAAAGTTTAAAGAAAATTACTATCTGAGTAAATTTTTTAGTATTGAAATTGTGGTTTGGGGGTGGCTCTATTATTTTTCACACAACTGTATATATATATATATATATATATATATATATATATATATATATATATATATATAAATATAAAATGGACCTGGAATCCAGAAGTAGTGCACCAAGACTTTTACGATAAAAACAACATTAATGTCTAGAAATTTTGCGATAATTATTCTATCAAATTATAAATAAAAACAATCCAATAATAGTTAACGGGAAATCGAAAAAACCCGCTGGATTATTTTAATTTAAATAGACCGGGGTTTTTACAAAAATAATATACATAAACATGCGTAAGTGGTGGGACTCACTCTATGAGTATCACTTTGAATATAGCCAGCAAACAGATATATTGGTCATTGTTTTTTCAGATGATACCCTTATCATGCTTAAAAATAACCACAACAAACCCTCGTATGTAATTTAAGCGAAAAAAAGCTTTTATTAACCTTTCGGCTATAAGAAAATATTTTTAAACTCATACAGTTTCTTAATTTAAACTTAAGCTAAATGTGAAAAAAAATACTTGATATGCTTCCATTTCGATTTTCTTTGTCTCTTTTTTTAAAGCTTTTAGTCAACTCAACGTAAAAATGCCACTATCTCGTTATGCATCACTGCTATAAACCAAGATCAAATACAATGCAAAAACTAGAGCATTTTGTAATCAAATCAAAACAAAAAAGCTTTTTTATTGCGACAACCATGAATGTCTAATCAAGTTTAGTTAGTATGTATGTATGTAGTTTTTATGTTGTTGAATATTATTACGTACTAAAATTTTATTATTTACACTTAAGCGTAAACAAACCAATAATATGCATGCAATTAAAAAAATATGTATTAATGTACTATATATGAAAAATCTATTAAAATTTGTTTGTTTCAATTAAAGAACTTAATTTAATGTATATAATTTTAGGGTTCATGTAAAAAAAGAAACCTGAAGGTAAAATATATGTACATATTTATGTAAAAATAAACTTCGAAACCTTCAACTTTTTTACAATTACAAACAAGTTGATAAAACTGATTATTTTTTTATAAGTTTATTGCTTAGTCATCATTTTTATTGCGATGGTTCAGACAGTGAATTAGTGGAAGTAAAGTTTTCTGCATAAAGATAAAATATTTTGAACTATTATATTAATAAAGAGTTCTTCATAGATATTTAGGAGATAAGAGGATCTCTTTGATACAAAAGAACAAATGGTGTCACGGGAAATCGTGTAAGATCAAGACTCTTTACGTTGTCCTCAGTACATATTTTTTTTTTTTTTTTTTTAATTTTTTTCGGGTTCTCCATGTACAGATCTATGATGTAACGAAATATTTTCATTCAAAACCAGTTCGGTCCTACCTTAAAAAAATAAAGAAAACTGACTTTTCCTTGCTAGTCTCTATCTAGGTAGTTTTGTTATTTGCCTCTCCTGTAAAAGATAGTTAACGGGACTAGTCTGGGTTTGTTCTCCAGCTCTCCATATTATATTATGCTATTTTCTGTTATGTTATGTTGTGTTATGTTATGCTACGGTATGCTATGTTATGTTTTGTTATGCTATATTATGTTATGTTATGTTATGTAACGTCATGAATTTGCATGTCAAGCTACTTTATGTTATTTTATGCTGTTGATATGCTTTTTTTTCCTTTGCTGTTATGTTAATCATTTTATGTTATTAAATTACGTTATAATATGTTGCTAATAATAGTGTTTTCATACCTAAAGTTAAAACCAATATCTTTTTTTATTTTTTTGTTTTAAAGAAGTAACACTCAGGCACTGAATGCATACTACTATTGCTAGGTGTTACCTTCTTTAGGCAAGGGAGAGTGATAGAGAAGACATGTTGTGAAGGAAGAGATTTTTGCAAGATTTTAATAACACAGTGTTGCAGCGCCTCTGGTGTTAAATGAGTCGCATTAATTTTTTTAAGCTATGCTTAGAAGCCATTTTATTGGTTATTTTACTTCGCCGACGTTTCTGCTACACAACGAAGGAGATTACGTTAGGTTTAGGATTTGCTTGAAGTCGATATAATTCAGTGACCATTGACTATGCCTCCATCACTTGAAATTTCCTGCAACAACTGATAGAAAGAGACACTAATGCACATCAGAAAAATGTGTGGTTATTTTTTTATTGACTGTTGGACAGCGGGCTTGCACCTAGGACTATCGGTTTTGTAGTTAACGTGCTACTACTTCAGGCAACGCCACAACAACAACGCAAGTTTGATAAATTGAGGTTTTAAACAACAAGCTGTCTGATAAATTTGTTCAAAATAAAATAAATCTCCTGCAGAAATACCTATATTTGTCGCTGTATTTTCTTCTGCTTTTTACAACACTTATTTGACAAACTGTACAACAGCTGTTTTTGTTTGTATGAAAAACTGAGAAATTTTACAATGCGCTTTAAAATGGAAATTATTTTATATTTTGAAAATAAACATTTTAAAATTATGGAACTTTTTATACAAAGTGAAATCAAGTCAATATGTATGAAAAATTAACAAACACATTTAATAGTGTTTTCACAGCGAATGTTAAAACCTGATTTTAACGTTGAAACCGTAAGCAGCTGATTTTGCATTCAAACTGCAAGTTTGTTAAGTTCAAGTTTTAACTCACAGACTGTCTAATAACTTTGCTGAAAAATATAATAAAACTCCTGCAGAATTTCGTGTATTTGTTGTTGTATTTTTTTCTCTTTTTTATAACACTTATTTGACAAACTGTGCACCAACTGTTTTTTTTTTTTTTTTTTTTGTATGAAAAACTCGGAAATTTTACAATGCGTTGTAAAATGGAAATTATTTTATATTTTGTAAATTAATATTTTAAAATTATGAAACTAGCAATACAAAGTGGAAATCAATTTATTCTATATTATTATTTATTTATTTATCTGTCTAATCTTAAGGAATAAATTCTAAAATTAGATTTAATTTGAGAGCACTAGCAACATTGGCTATCGGCTCTTATTCTAAAGGGTGTTTTTTATTGGGGTATAGAACTTTAAGTTGGCATCACTTTTTTAACTGGCGGCCATTTTGTCAGCTGTCAAGTGATTAATATTTAGTTTGGTTTGCCATTTCATCATGAACAGGTTGACAAAAGAACAATGCTTGCAAATCGTGCAAATTTATTTCGAAAATAATGGTTCAGTTCGCGAAGTTTACCGCAAGCTCCGTCCATTTTATGGTCGACATAATCGTCCATCAGAGCAATTAATTCGGTTAACCATGGATCGTTTTCGCACTACGTTTACTCTATGTGATAATACGCATCCGCAGAGACGTCGAACAGTGTGCACCGAAGACACAATTGCCGCTGTAGAGCAAAGTGTTGAAGAGGACCCGAATGAATCGATTCGCCACCGTGCACAGCAATTGGAGCCGACTAACCGACTATTTTGTTCCCGAATTGGATGGCATGAATGTGGATGAGTTGTGGTTCCAACAAGACGGCGCTACATGCCACACAGCGCACGTCACAATCGATTTATTGAAGGAAACATTCGATGAGCGCATAATTTCGCGGAATGGACCTGTCAATTGGCCACCAAGATCGTGTGATTTGACACCATTGGATTATTTTCTTTGGGGATATGTGAAGTCGCTCGTCTACGCCAATAAACCAGAAACGTTAGGGGACTTGGAAGCCAACATTCGTGGCGTTATTGCCAACATACGGCCCCATATGCTCGAAAAAGTGGTTGAAAATTGGACCTGTAGAATTGGCTTTATTCGAGCCAGCCGCGACGGCCACATGCCCGAAATCATATTTAAACATTAATGGCGTAAAGTTATCCTTCCAATTAAGCCAAATTGATGGACATTAAAACGATTTTCTTGTGTTTTATTTCAATTTAAAGTTCTATACCTCTTAAAAAAACACCCTATATATTAAAAATGCACAAATACATCACAAAATGTCGATGTCAGTCATGCCGTCCATTTTCACCTCCCAGAGATCAATGAAAATATTTTCGTTCTTTTCCTTCCAAAAAACAAATTTTTTCATAATTTTTTATTATTGTTGCTACTGCAACCATTTTTAAGTTGAAAATCTTTCAAGCGACACCTATTGTTATTCACTGGCATAAACATTATCAACCGCTTCCGGTCATTTTAACTTGGCAGCACTGAATTTACCACAGTGAAAACAAGGTTGCATTTCATAAAACCAACTTAAAACCAATTTTAAAATGGTTTTAATTTGATTTTAACAAGAACAATTTGTATGGTAAAACCAGGTTTTAACAGTTAGTTTTAACGTTACAATCAACTTTTATCAAAACCATGTCAGTGTGAAAACACTATATGATATGGATTTTTTTTTATCGACAAATGGATGTCAGTCATATCGTCAATGAAAATATTTTTGCTGTTTTCTGTCAAAAAGATTGTTTTTCTCAGCAATTTTTTGAATATTGTTGCGGCTGCATCAATTTTTAAGTTGGAAATCTTTCAATCGTTATCTATTCTTATTAACTGGCATAAACATTATCAGCTGCGTTCATTTTAACCTTAGCTTCATTTCATAAAGCCTTCTTAAAACCAATTCAAAAATAGTTTTAAGTTGGTTTTAATAAAATTATTTTGTATGGTAAGACCAGACTGTTAAACAGTTGGTTTTAATGTTCAAACCAACTTTTATTAAAACCATGTCAGTGTGAAAACACTAAAAGATAATTATAACCCATGACATTCCCATTCCCAAATACCTTTTTCACAATGTACAATTAAAAGCTAACAGGGACTTTAACGGCAAGTTTTGTATGAAGAACTGTCAGTTAAAGTTCACGTTTACTCTTAATCAGACATGGTGAAAAGGAACGTTAAGGGTATTTTGGACATTTTGCTAAAGCCATAAAAAATAAGCGTACGGAGAAGAGTAAGAGGGATACAATTTTTCACAAATATCTTCCCCTTATTATTTTAGGCAAAAGTCCTGAACTCATCTTCTACCACAAATGCAAGCATTACAATGTTTTCCATGCTGATTCACCCTAAAAATATTGATCGTAAAACTTTACAGAACGAGGCCGAAATGCAAAGGTTTTATTATTTCCTATGCCAATTAATAATAGTTACGAATGTAAATTCTCAAAATGGCCATATGTGCATATCATTATCATGTTATTATCACATTTTAGCTAAAGTCGACTTAACAACTAATAATTTATTGCCAGTTACATATTCCACACATAACAAAACTTTTCCACTACTAAATTTACATGAGAATTTATATTAATATTTTAAGCTTATTTATTGTGTGACGTTTTATTTGCTTGCTTTTTTTTTTTTTTTTTTGTTCAATACATAAAACAAAGAAAATCGATTTAATTATTTTATCTTAATAAAACACAGAAATCGTTAATTAAAATATCATTAGCACCAACCAAGTCTAAAAATGTAAATGTGAATGTCGACTTTTTATAATCAGTTATTAATAAAAGTCTACAAAAATCTAATATTCTACAAAATGCTCCTCAGACTTAGTAATCTCTCTCCAGCTTAGTGTTGCCAGCAGTGCGGGAATAAGCTGTAACACAACATTAAGTTATAAACTTAAAACTTTCTGAGATGATATTATGCAGGATTCTCCATCGTCTTTTATAAGGCGAGGCCTACAGAACATGATTTCATTTACAGATTTATGGCAGTGTTAGTTTTTGCACCAGATGTTTTCACTGTTATATTCTATTATATGTGACCATTCTCCGAGAAAAGTTAGCTAGGTTTCAAAAAACGGGTTTGGACTTAAGAGTGGATTCTGGCACCTAAAAGGATGTAGAATAAGATGATTATAAGATAAGATTTATTTATCCCATAAAAACGTACAAAACGAACTTGGGAAAATCGATACAAATGAGAAAAACATTAAAATTTTACTTTTTTGATTTTAAATTGTTTTTTGTTTTTCGTCAGTCTTCGAATATTTTTGGAGTTTGGACTTTTTTTTCGGTGTTTTGTGATCTGATACTTTGATTTTCTTCTGTTTCTTCTTTTTTCGGCGCTTTGACTTCAACTTTCTTTTTCTCGTGATCCGGCGGTTCGATTTTTTTTTCTTGCCGGCAGGTTCCGATTTATTTTTCGCTTTGGTTTCACTTGGTTTAGGAGCTACAAAATCCTGTTTCTGTGAATCAGTACATAAGACCCTGACATTCTAATGCAAATATCATTTGCAATCTAACGATAAGCCGCTAAGTGCAATGAGCGGAGGTAATTCGTTTGGTAGCTCAGCCGTTAATCGCAGATTAAATCTTTCTTCTTCATCAAAATTGTCAGAAATATCCATTTTAATAAAAATTACTTCAAATTGACATCAGCTTAGTAACAAAATTACAAAAGAGCCAAAATTGCGAAAGAACTTTTGAGATATTGATAGCACTCGTTATACAGTTGGCACACGACTGAAGCGTCACTTTATTCTTTTCCTTTCTTATAGTTATTTTTAAAATGTTCTTCGTATTAGTATACGCACATCATATAGTTATACAGTTGGCACGAGACTGAAGCGTCACTTTATTCTTTTTATTTCTTATAGTTATTTTTACAATGTGTACAGAGCAGCAACAATAGCAAAGGTATTGTCACACTACATATGCATGCCGTCACCAAAGTCGGCACACAAATCATAACTAACAATACCAAATCGCTTCTCCCAACTGAAGGTGTGTTCAAAGTGATAATGGGTTGTGCTACTTTAAATGCGTTTTTCTCAAAACTTCATTTTCACACACTAGGTCCCTTTTCTCGGAGAAGGTCACATATATTGAATGTGACTGGCATACATTGTTACTTGCTACTTTATTGACAAATGCAAAAAAAAAAATTGTTCAACTAGTTTCCCTGAACCATTTCATAATGTAAATTTATTGTTATACAAAGAGACTTACTACCTTATTCATAAAAAATATTTCAGGTTTATTGAGCGCTTATTTGACATATTTCTATGGGAAATTTGTCAAATAAACCTGTAATAAACATAAAATATTTTTTATGAATTAGACCGTTAATAATTAAGATATAATTTTTCCTTTTAATTTGTGTTATTTTTACGCAAAATTTTTAACTTTCATAATCATTATAATTTAACAAAAATGATTCGAAAATCTCATTATTTTCTAGCACTATACTTTTCGAGCAATTGCACATAAGGTGGCAACACTGCTCTTATTCCTTACTCTCTGAGCAAAATAAAAAACTTAAAGCTTAACTTTTATGCTGTTTAAAAATATAAGCTTCCGTATGACTCCTAAATGAAATGGGCCTTAATAATGATTGTATGTATAATATAAAAAGTCTTTCGATACCATATACAAAACCGTTGACCAATCTCCAAAGCTACAGTGTCTACTCAACCACCAAACCCAACTGTCGATTTTAAAATAAAATAAGCAAACGAATTGTGAAAGATATAAATTAATTGAAATTAAGCTAACAAAAAGATACGATACGTATCGCAACGTAATAACAACAAACCGCATGAAATTTTCGTACGGACTCGAACAGCAAAAGAAAAAAGAGGGAAAAATAATATAAAAAGTCCCAGTTAAAAATATAAATTTTTTTAACATAAATATTTCATTAGCTCCATATTTACAACACGTACATATAAATAAATTCTTTATGCCAAAAGCGTAAAGTAAAATTTATTAAACACACAAAGAGCAGAAAAATTTTTATAAACGTGTTAAGCATCTTTAAATAATTTATTTAAATAAATTCTATTAAAACGAATATATTTAACGAAAATATAAAAAAAGAAAACTGCAAACGCCCCAGCAGCAAAAAAAAAAACAAATAAAGAGTGTAATAATATAATAAAAGGATTCTGTGTGTTATAATTCCGTTAAAGGCGCAATAAAGTATAAAAAAACAAATTAAATTGTGTTGAAATTTAAAAACCCTGCTGAATATTAAATTGAAAACAAATGTTGAATATGAAAAGTTTAATTTTAATAACATGTTTGCTACAAACCGCACTTGCAGCACCACAGGTAAGTTACCGGCATAAATTTAAAAGTTACTCTGCAACCCAGATTATGATGGTGTTGATAATGATGATGATGATGACGTTTAAGCCAAACATAAATCACGTTAATGTGTTTTTAGTAGTTAGTACATGTATGTAGTTATTGCTTAATTTTGTTGAATTGTTTTTTCATTGGGCAAAAAAGAAAAAAAATTAATACGGTTTTGCCTAAAGGAAATGTGTACTAACTACATACGTTTTAACCCATTGAAGACCATGAGATTTAAATTAAATAGAAAGCTATTTTTATTTTATTTTTTTTTTTAATATGTATATTATTAGGCTTATGCAGAAAATAAAAAATTTGCAAAACGCGAAGGGCTCACTGGGTTTTCATATGCAGGAAAAAATTCTAAGACAAACTGCGTTTTTACTTTTTTGATATCTTAAAAAAAAGTTCCGCACCAAATGCATTTTCTGCAGCAAAAATGTGGATTTTTGAAATCCAAAAAAATCTCATATTTTCGTAATGACAAAAAAATTTTTGTTAATAAACCATCTACTAGTACCCGAATTTTATAGATTTTGATCCGCTGATCACGAATCTGCTGTTTATTATAAAATCCATTAAGTGGTTTTCGAGATATTATTGATTATCACTTACTTTCTTTTGCTCACATAATTGCTTGTTGTATTAGAAATTTGCAAAGAGAGTTTAATTTATGTAAAAATGCTATAATTAATAATAATTTTGGCGATTATTAAGGTTGGTATATGTAAAAAATGTAGTTCTCAAGAAAAATGTTTGGCGACCACTGTTGTACAAATTTTGTACTCTTGGTTGGTATATGTATATTTAATTGGACTTACATCATCCTGAAAGCTTAAATACATCGATAGCGTATAAATAGAACGCGAAATACAATTTCACAAAAATTTGTCACACAGTGTAATACAATAATAATATGCAGAGATATCTCAAATGACCTTATGCAAAAATTACTCAATATATTGAAAAATAAATGATAGATTTCTGATCAGCGGACCAAACTGTATGAATGTGCATAAATGATATTGTGCTGAAAAAATAAGTAAATTTTTGCAAAACCGGAATTAGCGAATAACTAGAAGAGTACTCATCATATCTCGAAAACCACTTAATGGATTTTAAAATAAACAGCAGATTCGTGATCAGCGGATCAAAATCTTTAAAATTTGGACACTAATAGATGGTTTATTAACAAACAAAATTTTGTCATTACGAAAATATGAGATTTTTTTTGGACATTTTTGCTACAGAAAATTCATTTGGTGCGGAACTTTTTTTTAAGATATCAAAAAAGTAAAAACGCAGTTTGTCTTAGAATTTTAGCCCGCATATGAAAACCCAGTGAGCCTTTGTGTTTAAAAAATACGCATAAGCCTAATGTATATTTGTACATATTTCAGAAGATTGATTATTTGACTTTACAACGCAGAAAAAATTATGACAGTTTTTTTTCATCAAACATGTTTTTGAAACTGATTTTAAGTTTTATTAATAACGGTTTTTGGTTTTATGAATATATAATAAATTATTTTAATTATAAAATGCCTTTTTCATCTTCAATTGCAAAAATCTTGTTGAACAGAAGCTCTACGTATTCGATTATGACGGCCATAATCATCCACTAATGCTCGAAACGTGGCCACGTTTAAAGCTTAATTTAGACTTGACTTAGCCATAATGCCATAGCCATAATTAAACCAAAATTCAATTGGTTTCTATGGTAATAGATATGGCGTTATGGCGAGTCACCTACATTAAAATACAGTGTTGCCCATAAGTTTGGTGCAAACAGCCGTTTTCTATGGTTATGGTTATGGCACGTCTGATTGAACCTTAAACCACCACTTTTGTATTACATACTTTTTAACTATTTTCGGTTGTTAAATGCTCAATATTCGCAAATGTCAATGCTTTCACTAAATAAATGACACTTCAAGTGACAGATATTTAATATCCGGCAGACTTGCCATACCGGCGGTTTTGAAATTACTAAATGGATAGCCCTGTGCATAGCTAAGAATGTAAAGGAGTACAAAATAAGGCAGCATTTTTCAAGTTAAATCTTATATATATATGTACAACAAATTTCGAAAGTATTTATATTCTAGGTTACGTCTAGGAACCCTCAACTTGCTTATGGGCAGATATAGTGTCAGACTATGTTGCGTTTCTGGCTAGAGCAGTGTTCAGGTAAATGAAATTGCCTATGAGCTGGCAAGAATTGGACCAGCGTTAGGGGAGGGAATGTGTAGCAGATCGGTGATCGGTCATTACTACAGGGAACTCAACAATTGGGTGGAGATAAGTGGGCTATGTGGCCCAAACTTGACTCAAGAAATCCAAACTGCTATTGGATGTGAAGAGATAGGCGGTGCAAGTCTTGATAGGCACGTTGACTGGTCACTGCTCGATCACAGCAATGTAAAGCATTTGGAAAACTGGCAGTAGATTTCTGTAGCATGTGCATGGATGAAGACGAACCAGAAACCATTGAAGCTATTTTGTGCCATTGCCCGAAGCTGCAACGCCATAGGCTAAGATGGCTGGGCCGATGTTTCCATGAGACCATTAGTGATATCGCCAAGTGTAAACTGGAGGATATCACGAGCTTCATCATGGAAATTCAGTGGCTTAATGACAGATAATTGAGTACAAATGGGGGTTAAAATGATTAATAACGGTTATCAACACAAGGGAATCCCAATGCAGCCAACTGTGTCTCCGAGTGGAGGTGTATTGTAGCACCACCCTTCCTTACCTAAATTAACCTAACCTTACCTTCTTAAAAATAGTCTTTTAAAAATAGAGGGCGGGTCAATAGGTCCGTGACTTTTTGAATAATATACATATTTTTGGAGAGATAAATATAATTTATTTATAAAGAGAAATAACACTCATGTACTTAATGGCTACTGTTATTACTAGGTGTTACTTTCTTTAGGAAAGGTATAGCGATAGAGAAGAGAAGACAGTTGGTGAAGGAAGAGATAGGGGAAAGCTTCATTCTTTTAAAACTCTGCTTTTCGCACGTTTTTAATAATGCAGTGTTGCAGCGCCTCTGGTGTCAATGAGGCGTATATAATTGTTGAAGCCGTGTTTGTAGCCATTTTATTGGTTATTTTACTTCGGTGATGATTTTGCTACACAATACCGGCGAAGGAGGGCGCTCTGGTGCTGCACTAGAACTACCATCAGCAGTATTTCAGTGACCAGTACCTATGCCTTCATCAATTGAAGTGATACTAATGCATATTAGAAAAATGCATAGTGTCATTATTTAGGAGTAATAACTGTCAGAACCAGGCTCGAACCCAGGTTCTGCGGTTTTCTAGTCAACGTGCTAACTACTTCAGCCAACGGGTGAGGTCCTAATTTTTCAACGCACTTTGAGCTCCATACAATTTATCAAACGTTTCTCTAATTTCTTTTTCCTTCCAAAAACAAGATTTATCGATGTTATCAAAAAACGATTTCATTGATGATATCAAAACTCTTTTCGGCGAGCCATTGCTTCAAATTTGTGAACAAGAAATAGTCAATACGGGCTAAATCCGGAGAATAGATTGCATGGCGGAGCAATTCGTGGCCCAACTAATGTATTTTTGTTTTTTGCAATACCCGCATACCCAAGTAATCAATCAAAATTCAAACGACTGAGCCATGTAAGATATTTATAGCTTCCACAATCTCTCTCTTTATAAATCTGCGTAAATTTTTCAAATTTTTAGGGTTCCGTACACCAAAGGTGAAAAGGAACCCTATTGTTTTCGCTACGCTGTCCGTCTGTCCGTCACGCGGTATTTTCTCAGGAACCGTAAGAGCTACGGACCTGAAATTTGGACAGAGTATGTAGAACCTTGGTCACTACAACAACAAATACATGAGAGTTAAAAATTAAAGGGTGTTCCAAAACGAGCAACGAAAAATGTTAAAATCCCATGTAATATACATACAATTGTATGAACATATGTATATTGAAACTTAAATTTTGTAAAATTAGTGTATTTTTATACAGACTAAAACAAATAACACTAAAATTTAAAAAAAATTTAAATTAAAGGGTGGTCCATCAGTTAATGCAATTTTGACTATGAAATTTTGACAACTTGCTATATCTTGGAAACCGTAAGAGGAAAACACTTGAAATTTTCAAAAACGGTAAAACTAAAAAATCTGAAAATTATAAAATCGCCAAACCAAAAAAAAAATCGCCAAAAATTAAAAAAAAATTGCCAAAACGAAAAAAATCGCCAAAATAAAAAAAAAATATTATACACTTAAATAAATCGCCAAATTCGAAAAAATCGCACAAATGAAAAAAATCGCCAAAATAAAAAAAATCGCCAAATTGAAAAAACGCCAAAAACCAAAAAAAAAAATGCCAAAACTATATGTTATATAGGCTGAAGTTTGTATTAAATTACATATCTAGTGTTCGTACGGAACCCTTCGTGCGCGAGTCAGAGTCGCACTGTACTGAATTTATTTCTTCAAACAAAAACTAAATGACGCAGCTTGTTAAAACTTTGACAGAAGTGAACTGATCTGTTGCCTGTTTACAGAAGCAGTGTTGTCCTTTCAGGTATTTCTACCCAGGCGATTACTACAAAATTTGGCACAAGGGGACGTCGCCTCTCAAAATTTAATATTATACTTCATGCACGTATACCCAACCCAATATATAAAAAATTGATTTATTTTAATAAAAACAGTTGATAATAATAATAATAATAATAATAATAATAATAATAATAATAATAATAATAATAATAATAATAATAATAATAATAATAATAATAATAATAATAATAATAATAATAATAATAATAATAATAATAATAATAATAATAATAATAATAATAATAATAATAATAATAATAATAATAATAATAATAATAATAATAATAATAATAATAATAATAATAATAATAATAATAATAATAATAATAATAAAAATATGCACTTAAGTCGTCTGCAATCCCATATTTGCCGTCTCGTTAGATGTTAATTTAAATTCACATCCCACCTTTGGCTTTAAGAGAACAGAGCCTTTATTTATTATATCTGCCTTATTGATGTTAATTAAGTAACGTCATTTACAGCGCTCATTAAACAGGTTATAGAACATCATGAAGATTAATTAACATTTTGCTGGAAAACTATATATGTATGTATGTCTATATTTTGTTTAACACTTCTCACTTTACGGCTAATGATTAACAAAGTATGCACTTATGTGCACAAATTATTATCAAGGATGGATATATCATACTATTAAAAACTGATTTTACGCAAATGTAAATGTTGTTAAGTAAAATTAAATATGCACTTAAGTATGGATTTACAAACAAAATATGCGGGAAAATCATAAGAAAATAACAATAATAATAATATTTGTATATTAAATTTATTTATACATATATTACTTTTTGAGTCACTTTAAATAGCCGCAAATTGAACTTTTTCTCACACAGCTGTTCGAATGTGGCGTAATCTTCAGAAACGAGTTTTTAAATCTTCTGAATATAGTTCATATTAGAGAAGACTTGAATTACTAAAATGTGATTAGAGATACACAGAAAAAATTTGTCACCAATTAAAATGTTCTAGTTACTTCGAAGGTAAAAACTTAATTAAAACATATTATCAAATTGTTTATAGGTGAAGTTTTAATTAATTTTGCAATTGATTCTACAAAAATTGTAATTGATATTACAGAATTTTCCATATTACTTATTTCTGTGTATATGATCGGGCGGCCATTGAAATATCGTCAATTGAATTTAAATCAAAAAAAAATAAATTTTTGTTCCATTATTGTAATTAAACAAAGTATACCACCGGCCACACCAAATTTTTGATCACAGACTTTTCTAAAGAAATTTAAAAGTCCACGAGAGTAAATTAATTAACGCTATTGAACGTAAATGACAATTTATCTGGCAGAGATAAGAACCAAAACTTTTAGCAGTGTTCATTTTGTAGTTATAACTATGGATGTAACCGATGCCGATACCGATTCCGATATATCGGCTATGGTTCTGTTTTGCCGATATATCGATATCGGCGATATTTTACTGTCGATACGACGATACTTCTTAAATTTTTTTAGAACTGTTTTGAACAAACAATTAAATTTTCAACGCTTTTTTTGCATCACGACGAAGAGAAATAACATATAAAAAGCTTTGCACCATAGTAGTAAAATGTACTCTCAATGCTAAATCATGTATATATTTTGTTAAATAAATGATTTGTTTTTTTTTTTTTTGTTAATTTCAGAATGAATTCAAATATCAATTTTAAATATTAGTAATCTCTTAGGCCGGGTTTCCATCTGTGTGCCATGTGCCACACAAGCGTAAAAAAGGCGTAACCACTAATTACTAATGAAAAACTTTTAGATTCAGACATGTATTTATTAAGTTAAATAGTTTCATACATAACTAATAGATAATTTTATAGAATCTAGCATGATTACAAACTGTTAAAATCAATAAATGCATGTCTGAATCAAACATTTTTCCATTAGTAATTAGTTGGTTACGCTTTTTTGGGCAAATGACACACAAGAAATGCCAGATGTAAACTCAGCCTAACACTATAATTTGGTATAAAAAAAATTACTCTACTTCAATTTTGTTAATTTTAACTTGCCTTCAATTTCAATATGTGTATCGGTATCGGAATCATATCGGCGATATTTCTTTTTGAGTATCGGTGTCGGTATAGGATCGGCAAGCATATGTTGTTGTACATATTATTGTCGTTTTGACCTATACTATGCAATAAATGGCACAATATGTTCTCAGAAAATATTGCCCAATTTTCCTTACAGCGAATATGTAAACAACATTGAACAATATCGCCACCACATTACACAATTATCTTGATTGTACAATAAAAATAAAAATTGTTCTGATATTTGCCAATATATTGTGCCACCTTCGAATATGACATATACATTGGCGATAATATTGTACAAAAAAAATTGTACAATTATATTGCAAGTCGCAAAAAATTAACAAATTCCTTACGAAATTTTGTACACACATAATTTAATTAGAATTATTTTTTTTTTTATTTTTATAAAGTTCTTTCTTTTTTTTTGTATGTGTGTAAGAAATTGGACAAATAAAGTACCGGAATGATTTGAATGCAATTTTGTGTGTGTATTTAAGTCGTTCCATGAACAGTTTAGATTTATAATTCGTATTGCTAGATGGCTTTCCAATCACCCTCCAATATGGCGGACAAATAGTTTCTCTATTTAACTTCATATTTGTTTAGAATATTTCGAAAGATACATTTATGTCGTTTTAAATCCAATATGGCGGATGCACAAAGATATCAGTTCTACCAACTGATTCCTACGGCACATGGAACATGCCTTACGATTTGTGTGTTTGAAATTAATTTTATTTAATAGCATTTTACACACACTAAAGCCCAACTAATTCCTACAAAATTTTGAATACATTTTATAGTCTTAAGAAATCACGACTTTGCATTTAGGAAAGTGAACGGAGCCAAGTAGACTTGGGTCGAACTCGTTCACTAGTTCATTTTTGCCACAAACCGATGATCAACCCCATTTAAATTACATGGGTTTGATCACAGGTTTGTGTCAAAACTGAACTTGTGAACGAGTTCGACCCAAGTCTAGAGCCAAGCCCATAAAAGCGTATGGCAATTTAACCCATTATTACAAATATGACACAAATTTTTTTTTTATAAAAATCGATGTGACTGATTATATGAAATCCCGACGCAACTTGCCAAAACTACGTATATATATTTTTTTGTGTCTCTTCTATACGAATCAGTAGTTTAGCACCTTGCTATTTTTATACCCTTTACCAAAAAAATGGTAAAAGGGTATATATAGGTTTGTCATTACGTTTGTAATTTCCAGAATATTAATAAGCGAGCCATAAAGTATATATATTCTGGATCCTTATGCATAGGGAAGACGAATAAACCATGTCCGTCTGTCCGTCTGTCTGTACGTGAAATCGGTTTTCCGAAGCTCCCAGAAAAGCTAGAGACTTCGTTCTTTGACTGGTGGGTCAGAAATGGTCGAAATAAGATTGGTATTGAAAATCAGCAAAATCGAGCACACGGTTTCAGAGCTGGGAAACTTAAACTTCATTTTGCCATACAAAATAACTACTGAAAAGTAGTTTTTATTATTTTTTTATTAAATAAACTTATTTTATACTTCAAAATGAATAAAATTGGTATTTCACTTTAAAAAAATTTAAAAAAAAATCAAAGAAATTAAAAGGACGTTTCCAGGGTTGGAAAACTTTGATTTTTTTTCTTATACAAAAGTAACTTGCTAAAACAAATTTTTCCTTTTTTCTACAAATTATACATATATTATGTTCTTAAAGTGCAGAGATTGATGTAAGAAATCAGAAAATCAAAAAAGATGATTCCAGGGTTGGAAAACCTACAATTTTTGTGATATATAAAATTAACTACCGTAAACTAATTTTTTATTTATTTTTATTAAATAAACTTATTTTATACTTCACCACGAATAAAATTGGTATTTCAAATAAAAAAAAATTTTAAAATTTAAAAAGACGTTTCAAGGGCTGGAAAACTTTATTTATTTTTTTTTTCTTATATAAAAGTAACTTATTAAAACAAATTTTTCCTTTTCTTTATAAATTAAACATATCTTACATTCTTAAAAGAAAAAGATTGGTGTAAGAAATCAGAAAAATCAAAAAGGATGATTCCAGGGTTGGGATACTGGAACTTTTTGTGATATAAAAAATTAACTACCGAAAACTAATTTTTATTTATTTTTATTAAATAAGATTATTTTATACTTCAGTATGAATAAACTTGGTATTTCAAATTAAAAATTAAACTTCAAAAAATTAAAAAGATGTTTCCAGGGTTGGAAAACTTTAACTTTTTTTATACAAAAGTAAATTATTAAATAAGATTATTTTAAAATAAATAAATGAAAAAAAATGAATAAAATTGGTATTAAAAATTAAACTTCAAAAAATTAAAAAGATGTTTCCAGGGTTGGAAAACTTTAACTTTTTTTATACAAAAGTAACTTAATAAAGCAAATTTTTCCTTTTTCTCTATAAATTAGAGATATCTTATATACTTAAAAGAAAAAGATTGGTGTAAGAAATCAGAAAAATTTAAAAGGATAATTCCAGGGTTGGGAAACTTACTCTTTTTGTGATTTAAAAAATTAACTACCGAAAAGTAATTTTAATTTTTTTTTTCAAATAAATAAACTTATTTTATACTATAGTACGAATAAATATGGTATTTCAATTTAAAAAAGTTTAAAACACGATTCCAGGGTTGGAAACATTTACCTTTTTTTATACAAAAGTAAGTTACTAAAGCAAATTTTTCGTTTTCTCTATAAATTAAAGATATCTTATATTCTTAAAAGAAAGAGATTGGTATAAGAAATCAGAAAAATCAAAAACCATGATTTCAGGGTTGGTAAACCCACACTTTTAGTGATATAAAAAATTAGCTACCGAAAACTAATATTTATTTTTTTTTATAAAATAAATTTATTTTATACTTCAGTACGAATGAATTTGGTATTTCAAAATAAAAAAAAGTTGAAAAAATTAAAACGACGTTTCCAAGGTTGGAAAAACTTATTTTTTATACAAAAGTAACATACTTAAACAAATTTTTCCTTTTTTACTATAAATTAACATATATTATATTCTTAAAAAAAAGATTGGTATTAGAAATCAAAAAAATCAAAAAGGAGGATTCCAGGTTTGGGAAACCTACACTCTTTGTGATATAAAAAATTAACTACCGAAAATTAATTTTTGTTCATTTTTATTAAATAAACTTATTTTTTGCTTGAGTACGAATAAAATTAATATTTCAAATAAAAAAAAAAGTTTAAAAAAATTAAAAAGACGTTTCCAGGGTTGGAAAGCCTTAACTTTTTTTCTTATACAAAAGTAACTTACTAGAACAAATTTTTCCTTTTATTTACAAATTAAACATATCTTATGTTCTTAAAAAAAAGAGATTGGTGTAAGAAATCAGAAAAATCAAAAAGGATGCTTTCAGGGTTGGGAAACTTACACTTTTTGTGATATATTAAAGTAACTAAGTCTAATTAATTTTTATCTTTTCCTTTATAAATTATACATATTTTACGTTTTGGAATAAAAAGTTTGGTTTGAAAAATTATAAAAATAATAATCACATCTCCAGAGTTGGAAACTTTGAACTTTTTTTCTAGATATTAAAGTAACTAAATAAAACATTTTTTTTTTTGGAATTCCCTTTTTTTATCACTTAACACACTTTCTATATTTTTTTAAGAACTTCTATATTGATAAAAGGAATGAGAAAAATCTAATTTGTTGATTCTAGGGTTTGAAAATTATTTTTTTTTTGCACATAAAAGTAACTAGGTCAAATTACTTTATGTATGTGCTTATGTATGTATCTCTATACTACATAAACGCACTTTGGTAAAGGGTATATAAGATTCGGCACAGGCGAATATAGCACTCTCACTTGTTTTATATGATGTCAAATATGGGTGGATCATGGAAAACAAAGAAATGTTTAAAATCCCATAAGTATTCCACAGAAAAGTTCCGCTCTAAAAAAGCTTCATCTTGATTAATTGTTCTCTTATGGGTTTTCGATGGCGTAAATTGTCCCAATCTCAGGTAGTTTTAATGTAACGTCATAAGTCAAATAATGCAACTTCACTGTTAATAATGCAAATTAATTCGGCATTTCGTATTTATCTTGTGTAAAAAAGTTTAAACAGAACGCTTGTTCTTTGGAAAGAACAACACTATTTCAAATATTCATTGAGTTGTTTATACATATGTATATTAAAAATTTCAAACTATCTTCTTTGAGTTATAACTTTGTTGAAGCAAATGAGAGATATAATCTTCAATTCAATTACACATTTCACTGATAATTAGTCAATGTTTTTTTTCTTATCTTTCAAGAAAAGAAATAAACTTTGATTGAAGTACGAGACATATTTATCAATATGTTTATGAATAATGCATACCAATACCATTATATGGAGATTTAAAAATTATGATATCAGAATTTCAATTAATTTAATTCTATTCAGCTAAATTTTCTTTAGCACTCTCCTATAGTTGGTTGATATATGTAAATCTCAAAGCTGTGTTAAGTATTCATAATTATTGAAACGGAAAGGTTTGCCTAATTTTAGCTTTAAACTTATTTTGCCATAATTTTTTTTAATTTTTTTTTTATATAAATATGAATATATGACATGTAGTAAAAGCAGGTACATATGTGTATGTATGTGAATCAGGGATGATAAAGTTGGTACAATAGTACTTTTTTGGTACAATTTAAACCTTAAAAGTACGTTGGTACCACCGTGACTCCTTTGGTACTATTTGAAAAATTCGCGAGAACCTAATATTTTTTTTTATACAAAATATAAATAGCGATAATTTAAAGTATATCGAGTTTGACAGAAAAGTGGCGAATTTGATTTGTTGTTGAGAGCGACTACCTTGTTTGATATGCATTACACTTGTTTGATTTATTATAAAGAACTACATCTAACTTCACCCGTGTTTCGTTTTCAATATGATAGCGCGCTATAGCGTCGTCTTCATTTATTTTATCTGTTGTATTACTTTTCTTATTAAAAAATATTCCCAAAAGAAAATGGAAATTATGATACTATAAATAACGAGTTTCGAGCTTTGAAAAACAAACAAACAAAATACACCTCGTCACAAAAATTTATTGCATTGGTATAAAAAATAAAACTTTTACAACCATTTTTACAAAAATATTACCGGGGGTCTACTGTGTAATTCGAAACAAAAGAAATTGCTTTGGAATTTGAATGCTTATAACATGTAAATTCGAAAGCATTTCCTTTCGTTTCGAATTACAGAGTAGACCCCCCCCCCCAAAGAAAGAATATTACAGTTTCTGCTGTATTTTTAACTTATGTAAAATAACAATTATTTGAGAAAGGTCCTAATTTCTTCATGAGACCAACAAGTTTTTACTGCCTCTTACACTATGTCGAAGGAAAAATCCTGCGAAAGAAGACTAGTAACTCGAATTCTAATAAATTTTCATTTTTGAGTCAGATTAATCCTCATATAGCTCTTTCTATTTTTTTTTTAACAAAAACAAAATTTTCTTATTTCATTAAGTTGTGTGTAAATTAAAAACTCTTAAACTTGTGTTCTGGCATACAGTAGTTTTCCGATTTAACGAACATTCGATTTAATGAACATCACATTTAACGAACAACCAAATTTTTTCTATTGAGTACCTTATATAACGAACAAAAATTTAATTTTGTACTCGGTTTAACGAACAAGTGTATAATAAAATGTTTAAATAAGAAAAAAATTTATAACAAAAATTACTAAAAAGAAATGTAAATAAAAATATACCGTTATTTTTTCACAAACAACGAAAGGGATAGAAAGTTAAAATTGTCTATGATCACCGAAATAGTTTTCAAGCGACAGATTTGATACTTTTAATGAAATATGTATTTTAAATTATTAAAATTTTAATAAAAGAATAAAAAATTGTAGAAGTACTTATGTACATATTTTGAGTTTTTCTTTTTCTTTTTTAATATAGTACTGGATATAACGTACAATTCACTTTAACGAACAAACCTGACAACAATTAGGTTCGTTAAATCGGAAAACTACTGTACTAGTTTTTTTTTAGTTATGACGTTATTTGTGTAAATGAGCGATGTGTTCTAAATATATAATAAAATAAAGTTAAGACAAAAAACCGAATTTAGTACTATTGGGGTCGAAAAAGTACAATTTTAAAAGCTAATTGGTACGAAATTAGTTTTCTCATTTATCATCCCTGATGTGAATGTACGTATATGTATCTAGTAGTGATGTAGTGATGTAACGAATATCAATTTTTGGATATTCGCGAATACGAATACGAATATTTGAAACGATATTCACGAATACGAATACGAATAGGAATATTATATGCAATATGAAATATTAAAAAATTTTTATGAAAAAGGACTTCACACTCTTGTTGGCGTACTTTAAAGGTAACAAAAAGTACCCAAATTTTAATGATCGTCATTAAATAATATTTGAAAATGATACAAAGCACAAATTTCTATAAAAAATTAATGTATTTGTACAAACTAAAATTTGAAGTCATTTATTTAAATTTCGTTTAGGATTTATGCATTTATTTATTTAATTTCTTTGGAAAAATATTCGTATTCGTATTCGCCTGAAAATGGCCGAATATTCGACAATTCGAATACGAATACGAATATTCGTGCATCACTAGATGCTCGATAACATATGTATTAAAGATCTGCACAAGACCACTTACAATAGCTTTTAAGACATGAGGGATGGGATTTTTCAAAAGCTTTACTACACCGAAATCGTCTAACAGAAACGCTGAACAACACTGTTGGCAAAACATTTGTTTCAGTTATTGTGGTATAGGAGCACAGAAGAAAATACTTCGCGACGGAATAATTTGTGATGATTGCTTCTTCATAAGTTTGGACGCGTATACAAACGTCATGCATGTACATACATACATACACACATAAGTTGTGTGTATGCTCTTTGATTTTTCTGCGCACATACAAATGCACACATGCATTGGCATTAGTTCTGTGCGCTAGCTTAGAAAAAACTTCCCTAGAATACACACTCAAACGTACAATATGCAAAATAACAAGCCTACACGCATCAATACTACTTCTCTTGATTGTTTGTTACGAACAAGAAGTCTTCGCGACATCGAGTGCTAACAACACTCATATATACGAACACCAGTGCATATATATTGATTCTCTTATTATATGACAGCATTTATTATTGGTTTAGTAGAATACATGCTACGAGAATACATTTAAAAAACAAGACGTATTTATTTATGATTTTTTTGGTAAGACTGGTAAGACTGTTGTAAATATAGAGATGGTAAAATTGAGCTTACAATACAAAAAAGCTTTCAGCAAATTGAAATACGATGAATCAAAACAATTCACATATTCCATTTTGCAATAAAATGCTAAGTATATGAAGCAGAAATCTACATCAACTGACACCACACACAGTGGACCAAACACAAAAGAACGCTGATGATGAAGGTTTAGTGGCCTTCGAAAACGGCTGGCTGTTCCGTTCAACTATGTGTTGTCAGAATATTTACAACTAACTTTGGTGTTATTTGTTCATTAATAATTGTCACATGAAATTTGGCTTAAAAAGCGATACGAACTTTAGCCTGTTAAAAATCATAAATATAGAAACAAATGGAGTTCGAATAATAATTAAAATTAACTAAAAAAAGACGTATTTATATTTCAAGATTGTTTACGCAGGTCTCTAGTATGTATGTACTTTAGGTTGTTATTCTAATAGAGCAGAAATTTTTTGCTCCAGACTTTTATCCAAACATACTTACGTGATTTCGAGAAATTGAGGTCTTCTTGCTTATAATAAGCTGGTCTTTTAAGGATTTGTTGGTATAAACTACTCGAAACTTTATCGAAAAATTTTAAATAAAGAACAATTTGAAAATAATGTTAAGTCTACTTTGGACCAATTTTTTTTTACAAATTTTTGGACTGCAGGAGTGTTGGAATAAGACGTTGCATTTTGACATAAAAAAAACTAGTAGTTGTAAGCGAAATCATCAAACATTTATTGAAGCTTAAAGCAATTAATACAGTAGAACCTCAAAAAAGTTGGCCGACATGTCCCAAGGTAATTAACTTTTGCCAACTATTTACTTTTCTAAGGGGTTTTCAAAGTTGAAAAAATACAACAATACACATAGATTTTTCGGCAATAACTCACTAAGCTTATTGAATTGACTCTGGTTTTATCATTACAAAAATAAACTTATATTTAATTCGTACCGGCTGTTGTTAAATTGCCAGTCACTCTTGACCATGTTCATAGACAGAAACTTAATACATACGTATAAATTTGCGCCGAGTGGTTTCTAGAGTCTCGAAGGAGACGAGACTAGTTTGTCTTGACCATTTTCGTGCGTATATTGGCAACCCAGCAAAAAAATTCAAAAAAAGGCAATCGGGTTTGAAATTAAGCATTTTTGCTGGAAGCTGTTCCTTACTGGATTAAAAACTTAATGATTTTAACATGGCGTGAGACTAAAATCAATTCATCAATTACAGCTCTAATATTCAACACTCTAGATGATGAAGCTGCTTGAAAACACTTTTTTCTTTTTGTTGCTTATCACTACTTATGTATTATTAATAACTATCACTAAGCTTATGTCCGACATTGGTCGGGCCTAATAATTTTTTTATAGATTTAAGATTTGAATACTTATTGTTAGTTCAATAAAAAAAAAAAAAAAAATACAGCTGACAGTTTTAATTTGTCTACCTTAACACTACCATAAATGACATGCTTTTTATACTTTTAAATTTGGCAATTGGCAATAAATTTAATTTACACAAAAACAAAAAAACAACAATCTTGCCAGCACATATTAAAGTATTTAAATTGAAACGTTGCAATATTAAGACATATTTTAAAACGCTATTGTGAACTCCCTAAATATGCCTCAATTTAATATGACTGTTAAGTGGTTAACATTGCGCTCTTATCTGCTCTGTTAAATAAATATGAGTTTTGCTTCTGCTCTTTAATTTTATCTTCACATTCATAAGCATAATTCATAAGATTTTAAAGGTTTTAATTTATTTTCTTTTTAGGTATGTATTTCCTCACAAATCCTTGTACTCTAGAAGACTTTTCTTAGAAGAATGGTAAGTCATTCTTTGTTTTATAAAATCACTTTTAAGCAGGAGCTTAAAGTATCTCACTACTGTACCATTTACTTTTTCTGCAACAAAATCAGTATAATATTAACTTAATATTACTACTTACATAAATATTTACTTACACATATTTTAAATGTGTGAAACCTCAATTTATGTACCAGCTAAATAAAACCCTATCGTTTAAAATTCTAAATTGATTGAAAACCATTAAAATTAATTTTAAATGTTTTGCTAAACACTATATCTAATTTATGGAAATTTTTTGCCCACTCAAATCGAAATTGATTTCAATTTACTCTCCCAATAAACCACATTATAAAATTTTCCCCTCTATTTTATTACAAGTTATGTAAGTATTTATATAAACAAATAAATACACATGATGTTTGTATGTATGTACTTGTATACGTATGTATATTCCAGCAGTTTTAAAACTGACAGAGTAAACGCAATTACATATGTAGTTGTAGTTGATATGAAAGTATTTGATTGGTTTTTTTGGAAATCTGGATAAGCTTTTTTTTAAGGCACGTAGTACTAGGCCACTAAAATAAAATGCGCATTTAAGGCTCAGTTAGCCGGCTGTAATGTAATGTAACTGCAACAGTAGGAAATAGCTAATCGATATTGTTATGTGAAAAGTAATGAGAATGGTTAAATGTATGTAATGTAACGTAACCTACTTTTCATATAAAAATATCGATCAGCTGTTTCCTACGTTGCAGTTACATTACATTACAGTTGGCTAACTGACCCTTTACTGACACATACCAACAAGATAAACTTTAGTTTGTCCTGAGTTTATTGAAAATAATTGAATTAACGCTGATTTGCCATTCTTTTGTTGTCATTTTTTGCTGTCATTTTTTGCTATCATTTTTTGCTATCATTTTCAAAATGTATGCAATGCCGTTCACATGTTTTTTGTTTGGAACCCAATGCCACACAACGAAAAATGACAAACGCTGCCACTAGTACTAGCTAAGTTCGATAAAGTTTTTCATTTCAGTTTTATATTAACATTTTGCTGTTGTTATTTTAGATTTTACCTTAGCTGAGTGGTAGCGTTGAGTCCTCAACGTGTGATGATACATGTTCAAACAGCAGGAAAAATTTTTTAATTTACTGACTACCAGGCGATTTAAAATAAATTCAGTGAAGTGCGATTTTGACCCGCGCACGAAGGGTTCCGTACGGACACTAGATATGTAATTCAATACGAACTTTAGCCTATATAAAATACAGTTATGGCATTTTTTTTTTCGTTTTTGATTTTTTTTTTTTGTTTTGAGCATTTTTTTAGATTTGGCGATTTTTTTTTAGTTATTAGACTTTTTTTCGTTTCGGCGATTTTTTTAGTTATTACTTTTTTCTCGTTTTGGCGATTTTTTTCGGTTTTTGGCGTTTTTTCATTTTGGCGATTTTTTTCAATTTGGCGAATTTTTTCCATTTTTCGCGATTTTTTCATATAAACAATTTTTTCAGATTTAGCGCCTTTTTGGCGTTTTGGCGATTTTTCGGTTTTTGGTGTTTTTTTTTATTTTGGCAATTTTTTTTCATTTGGGCGATTTTTTCGAATTTGGCGATTTATTTTAGTTTAAAATTTATTTTAGTGTTAGAAATTTTTTTTAACTTTAGCGCTTTTTTTTCGTTTTGGCGATTTTTTTTTGAATTTTTGGTGATTTTTTTTTCGGCTCGGCGATTTTATAATTTTGGGATTTTTTAGTTTTACCGTTTTTGAAAACTTCAAGAGTTTGCCTCTTACGGGTTTCAAGCTACAGCAAGTTGTAAAAATTATATAGTCAAAATTGCATTAACTGATAGAACACCATTTAATTTAATTTTTTTTAAATTTTAGTGTTAATTGTTGTAGTCTATATAAAAATACACTAATTTTACAAATTTCAAGTGTTAATATACATATGTACATACAACTGTATGTATATTACATGGGATTTTAAAATTTTTCGTTGCTCGTTTCGGAACACCCTTTAGTTTTTAACTCTCATGTATTTGTTGTTGTAGCGGTCAAGGTTCTACATACTCTGTCCAAATTTCAGGTCAGTAGCTCTTACGGTTCCTGAGAAAATAGAGATGACGGACAGACTGACAGCGTAGCGAAAACAATAGGGTTCCTTTTCACCTTTGGTGTACGTAACCCTAAAAATCAACTTTAAGTTAGCTGAAAGTAATGCAGACTGAGACAATTGACTACCGCCTAGGACATCGCAAGTGTCATGTCAGTCCGTCCTAATTGTGAAATAGTTAGCTTAAAGTTAGTTTAAGGTTAACGTAATTTCCGACAGGGTAGCTTCTGCTTGTTAAGAATTTACACATACAAAGACATATATACATGTAGTGCAGACAAATATAAAAATAAAGTAAACATAGTTAATAATGGGTATTTTTTATTGAGGTATAGAACTTTAAGTTGGCATCACTTTTTTAACTGGCGGCCATTTTGTCAGCTGTCAAGTGATTAATATTTAGTTTGGTTTGCCATTTCATCATGAACAGGTTGACGAAAGAACAACGCTTGCAAATCGTGCAAATTTATTTCGAAAATAATGGTTCAGTTCGCGAAGTTTACCGCAAGCTCCGTCCATTTTATGGTCGACATAATCGTCCATCAGAGCAATTAATTCGGTTAACCATGGATCGTTTTCGCACTACGTTTACTCTATGTGATAATACGAATCCGCAGAGACGTCGAACAGTGCGCACCGAAGAAACAATTGCCGCTGTAGAGCAAAGTGTTGAAGAGGACCCGAATGAATCGATTCGCCACCGTGCACAGCAATTGGAGCTTTGTCCATCAACTTTATGGAAGATTTTGCGCAAAGATCTTGGCTTGCGACCTTACAAGATCCAGCTTGTGCAAGAATTAAAGCCGCGAGACCATGCAATGCGTCGTGATTTTGGTGTATGGGCCGAAAATGAGATTGATCTCGATGCTGATTTTCATCGCAAAATTTTGTTCAGTGATGAGGCTCATTTTAGGTTGAATGGCTACGTCAACAAGCAAAATTGCCGCATTTGGAGTGAAGAGAATCAACATGAGACCCTTGAGACGCCATTACATCCACAAAAACTGACTGTTTGGTGTGCTCTATGGGCTGGTGGAGTCATTGGGCCATACTTCTTCCGAAATAATGCTGGAGAGTCAGTTACCGTTAATGGAGACCGGTATAGAGCCATGATAACCGACTATTTTGTTCCCGAATTGGATGGCATGAATGTGGATGAGTTGTGGTTCCAACAAGACGGCGCTACATGCCACACAACGCACGTCACAATCGATTTATTGAAGGAAACATTCGATGAGCGCATAATTTCGCGGAATGGACCTGTCAATTGGCCACCAAGATCGTGTGATTTGACACCATTGGATTATTTTCTTTGGGGATATGTGAAGTCGCTCGTCTACGCCAACAAACCAGAAACGTTAGGGGACTTGGAAGCCAACATTCGTGGCGTTATTGCCAACATACGGCCCCATATGCTCGAAAAAGTGGTTGAAAATTGGACCTGTAGAATTGGCTTTATTCGAGCCAGCCACGGCGGCCACATGCCCGAAATCATATTTAAACATTAATGGCATAAAATTATCCTTCCAATAAAGCCAAATTGATGGACATTAAAACGATTTTCTTGTGTTTTATTTCAATTCGAAGTTCTATACCTCTAAAAAAACACCCATTACATGAACTAATGACGCGATCGAAAGCAAGTATTGGAGATGCTGCTGAGATTGTCTAGACATTGCTGTCACATTCTGGAAGCCTTGTATGAAGTATAAAATGGGCGACGCATCTGCTGGCAGTTGAGTCTATCATAAAGTCGGTCTGAAGTTCAGTTACTATTGTAAAGAGTTGTTGTTTAAAGCGCATTATTCACGGTGAAAATGCATGACCTGCATTATAATATTAGTGAAATTTTGTTTCTATGTGTCACACCGACGATGCTTGAAGCAAAACCTAACTTTTTTGATTTTTGCAGATACATGTATGCAACACAAACATAAGAAGATAAACTACTCAAAACATTGGGTTATACAAAGAACTGTCAAATTCTATACGTAAAAAGTTTTTGTATGTAGTTTGACAATTGCCTTACAATTAGCTTATAGCAACATGCTATTAATTTATAGTGCAATGCATGCACGTGTATGCTGAGTTCTTCATGCACACGTATACGATGCTTGTGTCATGCATTTTGACCGTGAATGCTGCGCTTGAGAGTAGGTTAGGTTAGGTTAGGTTTATCTGGTTGGTCCAAGACCTCGCATAGACCGGCATTGATCTTTAGCGATACCAGCAAATGAAATGAGAACCTGTTAGTATGGCAGCCTAGTTCGTGGTGCCTGTATCGAATGACTCCCACACAGATTTAACAAATTTTAGCAACCTACACATTTCTACTCTCGATACAATCTCAAGACTACGAAAAGTGTAAGCACCAAGATAGTTATATCTAGTACGGCTTAAAGCCGGGCAGTGACACAGTAGATGTTCCATTGTTTCCATTTCTCCGGGTTCCTTACATTTCCTGCAGGTACCGTCGGTTATTCGTCCTATTTTGATAGCGTACGAAGCCGTCCAGCAGTGCCCAGTTAATACTCCCACTAGAAGCTTACAGTTGCTTTTAGTTAATGATAAAAGGAACTTAGTCAATTTGGGATCATAGGAGCTCCACATGATTTTAGAAGTTTTGCAAGTTTTCGTCGCGCGCCAACATTTCTCCGCTTCTTCCCTCATATTAGAATGTATGATCTCTTTAAGGTATTGAATTGGTTTTCGGATATTTACCATTACCTCAGCCGGTAATAGAATTCCCCTTTTGGCCAGTGTATCGGCCATTTCATTTCCCTCAATCCCCATGTGTCCCCGGATCCAGAATATATGTACTTGTCTACCAGTACATAACATATCCAGGGCCTTTCTACACAGGAGCACAACCGAGGAGTAATTGCAGTCAGCTAAAATTGCTTTAATAGCTGCTTGACTGTCTATATACAGATTTACACGCGCATCCATAGTTAGAGAGGTGAAGGCTAACTCTGCTGCCATTTTGACAGCATAGATTTCCGCCTGGAAGATGCTACAATGATCAGGAAGTTTATAAGATTCCTCTATACCGAGCTCCTGACAGTAAACCGCAGCTCCTACCCCTCTATCCATCTTTGAACCATCAGTGAAAAAGTTAAAACCAGAACCACTATGATTAAGACTTTCCAAATAGCCTTCTTCACTTATAGTGATCTGTGGTTTGGTAAAAAAGTTCGTCACTGGAATGATGTAGTCCGAGCTACACTCCATGTTTTCTAGTAATTTGCTGTGACCAAATGATCTGTACGACATCTGACCTGTTGTCCTTAGTTGGATAGCTGATTTGCATGCCACGTTCACTGCAATTAGCTTTATTGGTTTAAGGTCCAATATAACGTCTAAGGCTGCAGTAGGTGTACTCTTTAAAGCTCCAGTGATGCAGAGCTCTGCTAGCCTCTGGATACTTTCCAGCTTTTTCAGGTATGATTTTGTCTCAGTCGCCCTCCACCATACAAGTATTCCGTAGAGTAAAATTGGTCTAGCCACCGCTGTGTATGTCCAATACGTAAGAGTAGGTGAAAGGCCCCATGTCTTGCCCAGCATTTTTTTACATGCATATAGAGCAATGGTGGCCTTTTTAACTCTATCTTCTATATTGTACCTCCACGTCAGCTTACTATCCAAAATAACCCCCAGGTACTTTGTATGTGTTTTGGGCGAGAGCGATATACCGTCTAATTTTGGTGTTCTCCATTCCTTTACTTTCCTATTAGTAAAAAGCACAAGGTCAGTTTTTCCTGGGTTTAAGTTCAAACCTACCCTTGTTGCCCATCTATGAATATCCCTCAACGAGGATTCCATTAGGGAGCTAATTGTATCGAGGAACTTACCAGTTATAATGATAGCTATGTCGTCCGCATATGCTGTAATCTTAGCTGCTTTACCCTCGAATTCCATGAGAATTTCATTTACAACCAGCGTCCAAAGAAGTGGCGATAGAACACCACCTTGGGGAGTTCCTCTCTTAGCTTCTTTGTTTACCTTGGCATTGCCTAATTCCGCAGATACTATTCTACATTTCAATAGGTTGCCTATCCAGTTTTTGACTTGCAAGTTAGCCCCGGAACGATTAACACTTTCCATAATTGCGTCCGTAGAGACATTATTGAAAGCGCCTTCGATGTCCAAAAAGACCCCTGTAGCAAAGTCCTTATAGTGTAACGATTTTTCGATTTGTTCAACAACATTATGAAGTGCTGTTTCAACCGATTTGCCCTTTGTGTATGCATGTTGGTTGGAAGACAGGATATTTGGATATACAAATTCTTTGATGTGTATATCCAGAATTCTCTCTAACGTTTTCAGTAGAAAGGACGTCAAACTGATAGGCCTAAAGTCTTTTGGATACATATGGTTGCTCCTACCTGCCTCACAATTCTCAGTATTCAATTCATTTGTCATTTCTGAGCGAGGGGAGATCTCCGTGCAACCTGGGAAATGTGTGTCCAGGAGAACTTCCAGCGTTTCTCGGCCTGAGAGTACAATTCATTATTATGAAGAAAGAGTAAATCTCAGTTGAAAGCAGAGAGAAGGGTATTGCATCCAGACCAGCGCAGACAGTTTTGTGAGACGTGTATGTACAACAGCAGAGTAGACGTCGTGGCAACCAGTTGGGAATTATTAAAGTAATTTGAGTTGTGTGTGTGTTTGCGTATTTAACCTTTTCATTTTATTATAGACTAGCTACACCCGGTGTGCTTCGCTACCCCATTGTCTTTTCAATTTCATTTCTATTGATTTGAAAGTGTTGTGCATTGGTGGTGCAAGACCGAAAATCAAAAATCGGGGGGGGGGGGGGGGGGGTTATTATGTAATTCGATTCGAAACGGAAATGTGTTCGAATGTAATGTTAATAACATACAAATTCGAGCAGTTTCCGTTTCGAATCGAATTACATAATAACCCCCCAGACTTCACAGTGTCACCCGCCTGAATATTCTGAAGATTCTCTGAAAATTTCATCAAAATCGGCCCAGACGCATTGGAGTCCATACGTTACATACATACATACACACATCCTGTTTTATATATTTCATTTTATTATAGATAAGTGTAATTAATAAATAAAGTTTCATTCTTAACCCTAATTAGTACACTGGGGTATTTAATTCATTTAAATATCTTAAAGGGTAAAACTATTTATTTATCAGCTTCTAGTTGAGAGATTAACGAACGTTTGGCAGTTTATTAGCAATACTTTAGCATTTAATTAGCAACAGGTTACACAGTGTTGCAATTATCATTAATATTGTTACGGAAATGGCCGTCTTGATTTTTTTATAATAAGTGTTATTGGTAAATAAAGTGTCTTTCTTAACCCTAATAAGTACACTGAGGTCTTTTATTCATTGCAAATCTTCGAGTACACGGAAAGGAGTTTTTAAAGAGTAAAAACGTAACGTAATATACTAACTTCATGGCAAATGTTTGTTACATATAAAACTGGTAGCAAGCAGTGATGCCAACTTTTTTGGCTCTAAAAGCACATCAGAATTTAAAAAAAGCACTAAAAAGCGTAATTTTGAGATCTAAAAAGCGTAAAGAGCATTAACGTGAAAAACGAGTGAAATTTAACAATGTTTTCTAAGCTATTCTCTATTTCGGCAATATTATCAACATCTTTAATGAAATATATCAGACGAAAAAGGTATGATTTACACAGAAAAAAAAATACACCAAATTTTTTATTAAAGTAATTTTAAAAATACACAAATTTCTTAAAAGCACTACTTAGTGCTTTTTGTTAGTTTGGCACTAACGCTAAAAAATTGGCGTTTTTAGTCTTCAAAAAGCACTAAAAATAGTGCCAAAAGCACCAAGTTGGCATCGCTGGCATCTGGAAAATACGTCAAAGAAGTGAATATTTCGATTAAAACAAAAACAAAGTTTCATAAATTGAATGTCTAAAATGAAATAAAGGTGAGAATTTCTCTCTATTTTAAAACCCGCTTTGTATGATAAATAAAAACAATTTTTTGACATTTACGCAGGTTTATTTTTGATTTAAATGTAACTTTCACCAACTCGGCGCGTATTCCAGAATAGACACCATTTAAAATTTGCTTCTTGTAATATAATAAAGAAAAATACTTAAAGAAAAAAGCTTAGCTGGGTATTCGTTAAAACGTAAAACTACTGTACAAAAAAAAAACAAATCTAAATGATTTAGATCGCATTGAATAAAACTCGGTACATATTAAAAAAATACAAGCAACCGGTTATAAAAAAAATATATTAATGTAAACAACAATCAAGTATTTGATATGTATTTGGACTGTGCTAACACGGACTGGTTAATGAAATATAAAATGCAAAATGTATTCCATCGACCAAAAATAACAATTGAATAACATAAAAAAGATAATAGGAGGTGATTTTTTTCCACTCAATTCCAATTACTTTAATCCGACAGAAATAACGAACGGCTCGACTCTTCTGCTTTAATTAAGTGCTATAAATTTAACTATAACAAAAAACTT
Organism: Tachina grossa; assembly: GCA_949987645.1. Classification (NCBI taxonomy): domain Eukaryota; kingdom Metazoa; phylum Arthropoda; class Insecta; order Diptera; family Tachinidae; genus Tachina; species Tachina grossa. The sequence goes on along the minus strand of OX465278.1, from coordinate 42,467,915 downwards.
TATTAAGAAGCCTCTTCGACAGAAATGATAAAAATTCAAATTTGTCAAATATACGTTTTTAATATTATTCTACTAATATATTTTTAATTGCAATGAATAACGAATAACAAATTTTGTTCAAATACTGAAATTTGATGTGAATAAAAAACGAATAGTAGTTTAATTTTTTGTTGTTGAGAATTAGTATAAAAATTTATCTAAAATATAATACAACATTCTAGTATATGCCATGATTCACTAGCGCACAGTGGTTTGAAAATTCAAATAAATCAGCAACTTCTCAAGCAGAATTACGAGTATTTATGTCAGACCTTACACAAGTTGCATAATCGGATATTAAATTAATTGTCTGAGGAAATTAAAAAAAATTTCAATATGTGACCTTCTCCGAGGAAAGGGAGCTAGTGTGTCAAAAAACGGGTTTAGACTTAAGAGTGGACTCTGGTATCTAAAAGGGTGTAGAATAAGATGAAAGGAGTTAGATTTCTGATAAAAATTTATTTACCCCATAAAAAGGTACAAAACGAACTTGGGAAAACCGATAAAAATGAGAAAAACATTAAAATTAAAACTTTTAATTTAAACTTCATTTTCACACACTTCTCGGAGAAGGTCACATATGTGTAGGGATGGGCGCGTATCGAATTTTTCCAACACGAATACCAAGACGCTCAACAAGTACGAAACACGCACGCGAAAAATTTCGTCAACACGATGCTGCACAACACGCACGAAGTAGTATTGTTATCATATTGAAGATCAGAAAATTTAATTGATTTTTTCAAGAGGCGCTTTTCGAGATGTGGCACCGACTTGGCACTGCCAGCTGATACTATCTGCCACCACAGCTGATGCTTTCGGTTTACGTACAGAACTTTAAGCTTCAGAGGCCCGTACAAAATCAACAAATATGCTGGTGTTGTGTGTTTGACTACACAAAATATTAATATTTTCCTCTGCTGGAAATTCATTTATACATACATATTTTACATCTAAAATTGTTTCGTGTTTTTCGTGTCAATTTTGCTCAACACAAAACGACCCGAACACGCACGACCCGAATCTCAACGCACTTCGTGTTGAGTCGTGCGTGTTCTTGATACGAAAAAAACATGAAACGCGCCCATCTCTAGACATGTCTGACAAATGTGCTGAATTAACTTCACAAAATGTACAGATTATTCTGTTATAGATCTTAGTGCCATTATCACAACTTATCAACTTCCGGATAGTTAATCCTTAAGCTATAAAGCAGCTACGTTCAAGCCATATGCACTAAAGTCCTGCACAAGACCCCTTACAAGAACTTTTAAGACATGAGGGATTTTTCAAATGCTTTACTACAGCGAAATCTTCTAAAAGAAATGCTAAACAACACTGTTGGCAAGACATTTGTTTCAGTTATTGAGGTATAGGAGCAAAGAAGAAAATACTTCGTGATGGAAGAATTTATGATGATTGATTTTTCATACGCATGGGCGCGTGTACAAACGTCATGCCGTTATTTATTTTTTTATATTTATTTTATTCTCCTCCAAAAAAAATTTCTTACAAAAAATTTCATAGCGATAAGTTTTGTTTTAGGGGTTGAGCCCGCCCTTCAAAGTTGGCCTTCAAGCCCATTTCAATATAATTTGTTTGCATATGATTATCTTAAAAAAACATTTTACAAGAATAGGATATATGGCAATATTTTAGTTTTTCTAGTCTACAACATTAGTCTCAAAGAATGTTTTTTGCTTAAATTAATATTTTAGGAAATAATGAAGAAAATAACCAACAAAATACCAAAAATTATATAAACCAAAATTGCATTTACATGGAAATTATTTTACTAATCGTTTAGAATAAAAGTTTATATCTATTAAATTATTTCATACATATATTAAGTATAGTCATAAGAAAACATAAATAATAATTACCGGCCGGAAGCACATTCTAAAACACAACTTATCGCTATGAAATTTTTTTGAGTGTTTGTTACAGACTAGAAGTCTTCGCGACATCGCTTGTTAACACTCATATACACGTACACCAATACATCCATAGTGCTTCGCTTATTAAACGACATCATTTATTATTGGTTTAGTATAATACATGCTACTACAATGCATTTAAAAAACAAGACGTATTTACATTTCAAGACTGTTTACGCAGGTCTCTAATATGCACAATGCGCAAACTTGTACAAAAGAGATTTTGTGCTTTCACGCCGACGATAGTGCAACATCCACAACAACAACAACAACACAACGGACAACAATGCTAAAGTTCGTATAGTACTACATATCTTGTGCTCAGCGTTGCCATATTTTTTTCTCAAAAACCTTCAATTCGAACAAAACAAATCTTTTTTCTCATTAAAAATCTTTTTTTTTTAGTGATTTTACTCAAAATATATTGATATGCATTGATTTTACTGAATTTAAATTCATGAAAAATTTATCTTGTTTTAAATGAACTAACAAACGTGAAGGTAAATAACACAAAATATTTACTGAATAGAACATGTATAAAATAAATATATGTATGCATATACATAATTCATACTTTTGATGAATGAAAGAAGAAAATATGTCAGTACTTTAGTCAAAAGACCTAAAATAATATACTAATAAATGCCATTTTCACAACTTCGCTTTAGTTAAAGGTAAGATTTTGTCTGCCCGATAAATATTTTTGCTTTATTACAACTTAAATTTTTTATTGGTATTATTATCAATAATAATGACATGTAATAGATAAAAAATAATAATAAATGAAACGCAAAGCCGTTTATCGGGCAGACAAAATCATGTCTTTATCTAAAGGCAAGTTGTGAAAATGGCCCTAAATGTACCAGATATCATATTCTTAAAAATCTTATTTTTAACAAAGAAATCTTTTAGTCTTCTTAACATCCCGAAAAACTTCAAAAATAAGATAAATCTTCACATATGGTAACGCTGCTTTTGCCCGTACGGAACCCTTCATACGCGAGTCAAAGTCGCACTTTACTGAATTTATTTTTAATCACTACATGTTTTGTTAATACTCGTTAAAACGTCATTTTTGATCGCAGAAATGTTAAATTTTGTCAAAACATGTAGTTCAATTATCAAACAAAAACTCGATTTTTAACTTTTTTAATTATGTTTTTTGGCGCTCTTTTTAATTTTAATCATTCAAAAAATGCTATTGTTAATATCACATGCAAATTCTGCCATTGATTCTATTCTTCTACTCGTAAACATTATGGGTCTTATGCAAAAAAACTTAATAAAGCTTTGCCAAGCAATGTTAAGTAAAGTTGTATTCTAAAAAAATTATTGTATAAAAATTCTAAAGTAGGCACCCACGTTTGTTAAGACTACTTTAAGTTGATATTTCCAAAATGTGTATTTTGTACCTCAAATATTTTTACTAATATAGCACATACTGATTCATGTTATATCTGAAAGTGAAGCTAGAAGTGCCTGCTCTTATCTTAAATTTATTATTTCTGTCATGTAATGGGAAACATCACCAAATTATCCAACTGCTTCGAAATACATAGCAAAATCCGTAAAAAAATATTAAAATAAATACAATTATACAAAAATGTTTTAGTGATGTACATACAATCAAAACAAATCGAAAAAAGCTGGATATTCAAATACTCGTTTCATTCGAATAAAACAAATTGTGATAATTTTTCAAATTTTTTTACTTTTACTTCATGGTTGTGTTTATCTGTTTTCCTATTAAGTCAGAAGCTCATATTTTTTAAATTAGGTTGCTTTACTTCAAGATAATAAAAATTTATTTAATAAAATAAAAAAAATATTTGAATACCCGAATGAAATTGTATTCAATTTTGTACATCATAAGCTGTGAAGTGGTTGTTGAACACGGTGGTGTTACCAGTATTTATTATTAAATCACAAAATATTTAAAGTTGTCTTTTGCATATGATTTTTTAATAAAGCTATGGTAGCCTTAAAGTGCTTATCAACTACTATGAACTTTAAAGCTAAAGTAAAATATTTTTTTGCATAAGGGGGTAAAACTTCTATGAAAAGCAAAAAAAGAAAACAACTTTTGAAATTTTTCCAATTATGTTTTCATTTGAAATTTATTACTTACAATTATGATTAAAACTAACAACAGTGTGACGTTTTTTTTTTTTTTTTTTGACATACATAAAGTACTGCTCAAAAATATAGCGCATTTAAGACGTTTTTTCGTCCATTCAATTAAAAAAAAGTTAGCTATATTTTTAGTTAATTTTAATTATTATTCGAACTCCATTTGTTTCTATGTTTGTGATTTGAACGGGCTAAGGTTCGTATTGCTTTTTAAGTCAAATTACATGTGATAATTATTAATGAACAAATAACACCAAAGTCTGTTCTAAATATTCTGACTAACAACACGTAGTTGAACGGAACAGCCAGCCGTTTTAGTCAGAATATTTACAACAGACTTTGGTGTTATTTGTTCATTAATAATTATCACATGTAATTTGACTTAAAAAGCAATACGAACCTTAGCCCGTTCAAATCACAAAAAAAAACTATATTTGTTTTTGCTGTTTAATCAACTTTATTAAATTTTATTAATTTGTGAGAAAAAAATCATCTAATCAAAACGTTTGCTACAATATTAAAAAAGTTTTAGAAATGTTTATTGTTTTCTAACCACGTGTTGTGATAACTTCGTTACATTGCGATCGAAATTTTTTAAATTTAATAATGGGGCGTAAAAAAAGTCACTTTAGAATAAAAACTTTCGATTAGAACTCTACCTTCTGTAAACCTATCACATACAGAAATATCAAGGAGGCTTGGCGTTTCTCGAAAATTATAAACATTATAAACACAATGTAGAAAAAAAGATTTCTAATAATCAACCTCTTGCCAATAAAATGGGCCAAGGTTGATTAAAATGCACAACACATGCCCAAATGTATAAACGAAATCGCACAAATGTATAAACGAAATCGAACAGCTGGTAGTCGCCAACTTGCTTCCGAATGGTCAACAGCGATCAGAAAGACAGTCATTGCCAGTACAACCCGACGTAGACTTGTTAGCTACGGCCTCAAATCGTATAAACAAAAACGGCGTCCATATCGAAACAAGGTGCAGACAAAAAAGAGGTATGCAAATTGGACTGAATTGAATTGATTAATCGTAAAAATTGACAATCAATCATTTTGTGGTGTGGTGGCGCTGTTTGCGTTTGGGGATGTTTTACAGCTCATTGTACTGGTGTTTTGCTCTTTTATGAAGGACGTTTAAATGTTAGGAGCTACATTGAATTAATTTCTGATAAACTTCCATCGTATTTTGACCAAATTTCCGGACGCGAATCTGCACAGGCTTTTTTCAACAGGATAAGGCTCCATACCATGAGGCGAAATTTTCAATGGATTGGTTCAAAAATAATAATATACCTCTCTTAGATTGGCCACCAACTTCACCTGACATTAACCCGATTGAGAACATTTGGTCTATTATCGATCGCAATCTTATCAAATTCAAAATTACGATGAAAAAAAATGAATTAAAGAGTGCCATAGAAAACATTTGGTCCAATATAACTTTAGATGATTGCTGTAACATAGTGAAGTCAGTTCCAAACATAATCAAATGTGTCTTAAAAATTAAAAGCTGGAAGCCTTTCCTCATACTGAATTAACATTTTTCTGTTCATTGTTTTATCAATTAAATTTTACTATTTAATTTAAAAGTGCGCTATTATTATAAATTAATAATTTAAGACTTTTAAGAAAAAAAAATTTTTTTTGTCATTTTCTTATTTTAAGAAATTTTTTTTCTCACAAATTAATGAAATTGAATAAAATTGATTTAATAGCAAAAAAAAATTAGTTTTGTCTTAACTTTCTTTGTTTAAATTGAATGGATGGAAAATGATCTTTAGTGCGCTTTATTTTTGAGCAGTACTTTAGGTATGTATGTACATACATAAAGTATGTATGTAATTATGTACGTTGAGCGTACGTACACTTTTGATTTTAATTTCGTTGATAGTTAAAAATACAATGAACTAATCCATCCACAATCAGCAAGAACAGAGTATACGAATTTGTTTTGACTTTTAACAACATGTACACATGTATGACCATACAATTATTTTGTAACAGACAATTAAACTCGTCGTAAAACTATGATGAGCACATTGTGTATTGACAATAATGGTCAAACAGCAGCAACAAAATATCTAAAATTTTCATTTTTAATTGGTGCCATTAACTACAAGAAAATTAGATTTTAGAAACATTAAAAGCGATTATCAGTCTGTCTGCACAAAAATACTTAAAATATTTTGTAACCGAAAACTATTAAAAATATTTGTGTAAAAGTTGTGTACTTATATGGCTTCAGCAAATTTTAGCAATTAACTGGATTTTTTTTTTTGACAAATAATAATAAAATTATAATAACTTGACAATGATAATCGCCCAAAAAAAAAAAACATTTTATTACATAGCGGTGTTATACATTTTAAATTTTTTGCAAATAATATTTCAAGGATTTAAAATGAACATTAATTATTTCAACTAGAGAGTATAATGGCTGGCTTCATGGTAGCAACAAGGATAATTACAATTTGAAGGAAAATAACATAATTTATTGTCAAATAACAATTCGGACAAAAAATGCTGAGTGGTTCAAGGTATTAAAAATATTTAATTGAAATAATAGTAATTGCACCACCATTATTAGATATAGCGTGACCATAATAATCGATTTCAACCTTCTGTTTTTTTTAATATACCATTTACACCAGCACAAAATCTAGCAGATTTTAATTAAAATCTGTATGAAAATCCATACCGTTTATAGACCGACTTTTTTTTTTGACATTTATCAAGATTTTTTATCCAAAACAAAACACATTCCCCCTTATTGCGAATGGCGTCGTCGACGTCACATCAAGACAACAGTAAAAATAGTCCATTGTCTACTCTTTGTTGACAGCAATTGACTGCTATTTACATGCTGTTTTAATTTACAAAGCCTTAGAGATTAGTAATAGATCATCAATAAGAGCCACTTTTTGCCGATAAAGAGTAGAGAAGTGGCAATATTTACTGTCGTCTTGATGTGACGTCGACGACGCCTTTCACAATATGGCGGATTAACTAAAATATTTCCAAAACTACAACCAAATAACTGCACACACACACCTTTTTAAGCAGACCGTAGCTAATTCACTCACCTTTTTTACAGGGTAGTAAAAAATAAATAAAAATATTAGATTTTGTTTGTATGGGAAATCTAGTAAAAAGCAGCAAGATTTTGTTCGAAATCTCGTAAGTACTAGATTTCGAGGTAATGTAAATGCCACCATATAACAATAAAATCCAAAAATCAACAATTTTTAATATTATTTCAATTTTATTACTTTTTTAAAATTTTTAATAAATCACTTTCAAAAAAACCATCAAACATAATTATTTGACGTTAAGTCTGTAATGTATTAATTAGCACATGCAAAGCTTTTATTTATTGTTGGTTAAACAACATCTATGTATGTGCATTTCGTTGATGCTTAAGAAACCAGTAAAGTTCAATAAAAAATTCTTAAAAAACTTCATATATTCATGGCAGAGCTTTCAATAAATTATTGAAAATAACTAATTGTAAAAAGGCTGTATACACATAAAAATAAATTCAAAATCAAATTAAAATGTTTACTGGGAATTTTAATTGCGGCTTTCTAATTTGTTATGTATAGGTATGTAAGTAATTCTCAATAACTTTTTGAGAATTTTCGTGTAAACATATAATTTTTTTTCAAAGGCTTCTTCAAGAACTTTTTGGTTGAAGTTCTGTATGTTGCTCACCACAATGTAGTCCGACTTGCGTACTTAGGTTTCTATACTCTAAGATGTCCCGGCTTTATATCCGACGAAACGAATACTTCGTTTCTTAGCCGGTTAATTGATATTCGTAATATTAGGGTGGCGTTGGCTGAAGTAGTTAACACGTTGACTACTTAACCGAAGGTACTGCGTTAAATCCCTGTATAATCCAACAGTCATTAAAATAACAACACCAAGCATTTTTCTGATGTGCATTAGTTTTCATTTGTGTCAGTTGTTGTAGGAAAGTTCATGTGATGAAGGCATAGACACTGGTCACTGAACTATACCGACTTCAGCAGATACTAATCCTAATGTAACATCAGACCGCCCTCCTTCGTTGTATAGCAGAATTATCGGCGAAGTAAAATAACCGACAAAATGGCTACTAACCACAGCTTCAAAAAAACAATACGCCTCATTTAACACCAGAGGCGCTGCAACACTGCATTAAAAAAAATTAAGCTTTTCTCTGTCTTCCTAAAGAAGGTAACACCTGAGTGTAACTTCTCTTTAAAAAAAAATTAAATCAATTCAGTGAAGTGCGACTTTGACCCGCGTACGAAGGGTTCCGTATGGACACTAGATATGTAATTCAATACGAACTTTAGCCTATATAATAAATAGTTTTTGCATTTTTTTCTTTTTGGGTTTTTTCGGTTTTGGCGTTTCTTGCGTTTTTTTCGGTTTTGGCGATTTTTTTAAGTTTTGGAATTTTTTTTTAGTTTTTGCAGTTTTTTTTATGGCAATTTTTTCGGTTTTTGGCGTTTTTACATTTTGGCAATTTTTTTAATTTTGGCGATTGTTTTCATTTAGGCCATTAGGTTTGGAGATTTTTTTCGGTTCATGGCGCTTTTTTAATTTTGGCGAAATTTTAGTGTTAGAATTTTTTTTTAATTTTGGCGATTTTTTTTTGTTTTGGCATTTTTTTTTGGTTTGGCGATTTTTTAGATTTTTGGCGATTTTTTTCGGATAGGCGATTTTATAACTTTGGGATTTTTAGTTTTACCATTTTTGAAAATTTCAAGAGTTTGCCTCTTACGGCTTCTAAAATACAACAAATTGTCAAAATTACATAATCAAAATTGCATTAACTGATAGAACACCTTTTAATTTAAATTTTTTTAAATTTTTGTGACAATTGTATGTATAAAAATACATTAATATTTTAAGTTTCATTAAGGTAAATTTTTTATAATTTATTTTGGTTATCGATCCCACTTTGCGCGGCTCTTTTTTTTTTTTGTATTGCAGCGAAAGGCATCAAACTGCAAAAGTTATTTCAAAGAATTAGTCGCAGTAAGTAAATCATTTAAATTTTAACATACACATCTAATAAAACCTCAAAGGCTAATGAAATTCAACATTTTATAATTAAGGCTAAGACCTGTTAATGAATTAATAAGACCACAATTAATAATGACATAATTTAACATAGCGACAGTTAAGCACAAACTTGAGTAGAGATGGGATCGTGAATAAGTTTTCATTCGCAAAGCGTGCACGTTATTAAGGGAAAAAAATTTCGTATGTGAATGGAAAGAAATTGCTTATAGTCCCGAAAATTCACGCTTATTTTTATAATTTTCTGATATGAAATTTTATATAAAAAAATTTTACATAACAAAACCCGAAGTATGTATATTTATGTGATATTCAGTATTTAATGTAGAAGGAATATTTGCTTGATTTTTGCGTAAAGCAACATCTATGTATATGCATTTCGTTCCTGCTTATGAAACTCATCAGTAAACTTCACAGATCAGGAAAGAAATTCGTATAGATATGCTTCACCAAAAAAAAACAAAAAAGGTGTATTAAGACAGCCGGTTAGAGCTATGCTGTTTAGCTACATAAAACAAATTTCATGTGTTAAATAACAATGCATTACAATTATTTGTATTTTTAAAACTATTTATTTAATATTCATAAAATTTATTTATTTTATTATTATTTATAAAACGAAATAAATTTGCCGCAAATATTTACATGTGTGGACATTTCGCATATGTAAACGCAGACTTAGCACTAATGTTATTTTAAGTGCTTATTAGTAAGTTATCTGGCATCTTCTTCTTTACGAACAGAGACAAATAAAGAAAATGAAAACTAAAAAGTTTAAACAAAGAAATCAAAAACGTATAACTGTAATAGTGTCGATTATTTTTGTAGAGAGCATAGCTCTAAAAAAAATACTCTTAACATTTAATTTTATTAAAAAATTGTTTCAAAAAAATAACTAACATAAGTCAGTGAAATAACTTATTGTCGAAAATGCAACTCTACCTTTTATTAAATGCCAACAAAGGCAAACATAAATCGTAAGTGTGTGATGCAATGGACGAATAGGATGGAAAAATTATAAACAACACACTTTTTATATTGCGCGAGACAGAGATCTATGGGTCGTTTTTAGGGGTTTCAAACTATATTTTGCATAATCAGCTGTTGCCACTTACTTATTTTTATTCCTCTCACGCGAGTGACGTTATACGCCCATCTCTGTATATATACACATGGATATGTGCATACTACTAGCATTATATGGTATGAAGTAAAATGCCACTCACTTAAAAGTTTTAATACAAAGCAAAACCAGCTGCAGAATTGCATAAGACACCCGTACTACACTTAATAGGACAGGAATAATAAGATATAAACAGACATGGCTAGTTCCATAGTATTGCAATGTGTAAAAATGTTTGAAAACTAAACATCAACGAGATCTAATAATGGACCAAACTTTTCCATACTTAGGGCTGCTGCCAATTCAAAGTACAAATTTCATGACATGAATATTATTTTTCTTACACACAGAAAAAATATTCTTGCAATCAACAACTTTAATTGACATTAAAAGCAAAAATCTGGTGTCGATGAGGCTTATTAAATTTTTGAAGCTGTTTTTAGTTAGTGCCAATTTATTTATTTTTACTTCTCCGACGATTCTGCTACACATTACCGACGAAGAAGTGCGCTCTGATGTTACATTAGGATTAGTATCTGCAGTCTGCAGAAGTCGGTATAATTTAGTGACCAGTGTCTACGAACTCATCACTTGAACTTTCCGACAGTCACCCTTATTCCAGTTGTCGGCATTGACGTCACTTTAACACAATACCAAAAAATTGGGGCTTGTTTACTCGCTCTCGAGTACAATTTTATACTACTGACAATCTATTTCTATTCCCTAAGGTCTAGAAAATAGCATAAACCTGCCAACAGGAGTCAGTTGTTTTCGACAACGGATACACAAACTCCAATTTTTTTGTATTGTGTTAAAGTGACATCGATGCCGACAACTGGAATAATGGTGATTAACTGATACTAATGCACATCAAAAAAATGCTGCATTGCATTATTTTTAATGACTGTCAGAGACCGGGCTCGAACCGAGGACCTTCGGTTTTGTAGTCAACGTGCTGTAAACCGAATCCGATTAAATTTCTCATTTTCAAATAATTAATAATGTTCCTGCAGACGTATTTAAAATCATACACGATAATTTTGTTTCAGATGTGATATTTGAGAATCTATAAAATAGAATATCGGAGTTAGTTTTCTAAAATCGTTAGATCTCAAATCGATTCAGTTTACAGAACAGTCCCCAATATGTGTGGTAGTTTCATGTAGAATTGTAAGAGGATTTTTTTTTTTTTTTGATAAAAGCTATTAAATGGGGATGTAACTTTTTAAAATGCTCCATACAAATATTTGCCATAAAAGTATGCTTTATGTGTTTGAATACACCAAAGTTCAAATTCAAATTTTATGAGACAAAACTAATAAACCTTACTAGGGTTTATTTCGTGCTTATTTAAAATTGACACCAAAAAGTCCCACAAATCAGGATTTAATCGCTTTTTTTTTATTTTCCTTAACACAAAATCAATGGAATTGTACCATTCTAACAGTCTACTTTTTATTATTGGAATTTCGGCCGTTGAATATTATCCGATTTATATTTATAAATTTGATATATAATAAAAAAAATATTAAATTATAACGGGTGTTTTTTTTAGAGGTATAGAACTTCGAATTGAAATAAAACACAAGAAAATCGTTTTAATGTCCATCAATTTGGCTTTATTGGAAGGATAATTTTATGCCATTAATGTTTAAATATGATTTCGGGCATGTGGCCGCCGCGGCTGGCTCGAATAAAGCCAATTCTACAGGTTCAATTTTCAACCACTTTTTCGAGCATATGGGGCCGTATGTTGGCAATAACGCCACGAATGTTGGCTTCCAAGTCCCCTAACGTTTCTGGTTTGTTGGCGTAGACGAGCGACTTCACATATCCCCAAAGAAAATAATCCAATGGTGTCAAACCACACGATCTTGGTGGCCAATTGACAGGTCCATTCCGCGAAATTATGCGCTCATCGAATGTTTCCTTCAATAAATCGATTGTGACGTGCGCTGTGTGGCATGTAGCGCCGTCTTGTTGGAACTCATCCACATTCATGCCATCCAATTCGGGAACAAAATAGTCGGTTATCATGGCTCTATACCGGTCTCCATTAACGGTAACTGACTCTCCAGCATTATTTCGGCAGAAGTATGGCCCAATGACTCCACCAGCCCATAGACCACACCAAACAGTCAGTTTTTGTGGATGTAATGGCGTCTCAAGGGTCTCATGTGGATTCTCTTCACTCCAAATGCGGCAATTTTGCTTGTTGACGTAGCCATTCAATCAAAAATGAGCCTCATCACTGAACAAAATTTTGCGATGAAAATCAGCATCGAGATCAATCTCATTTTCGGCCCATACACCAAAATCACGACGCATTGCATGGTCTCGCGGCTTTAATTCTTGCACAAGCTGGATCTTGTAAGATCGCAAGCCAAGATCTTTGCGCAAAATCTTCCATAAAGTTGATGGACAAAGCTCCAATTGCTGTGCACGGTGGCGAATCGATTCATTCGGGTCCTCTTCAACACTTTGCTCTACAGCGGCAATTGTTTCTTCGGTGCGCACTGTTCGACGTCTCTGCGGATGCGTATTATCACATAGAGTAAACGTAGTGCGAAAACGATCCATGGTTAACCGAATTAATTGCTCTGATGGACGATTATGTCGACCATAAAATGGACGGAGCTTGCGGTAAACTTCGCGAACTGAACCATTATTTTCGAAATAAATTTGCACGATTTGCAAGCGTTGTTCTTTTGTCAACCTGTTTATGATGAAATGGCAAACCAAACTAAATATTAATCACTTGACAGCTGACAAAATGGCCGCCAGTTAAAAAAGTGATGCCAACTTAAAGTTCTATACCTCAATAAAAAACACCCATTACTTGAAAAAAAACCAAACTTCGGTATCATTTTAAAAACTATATTTCCCATGCCTGATTTACATTGGAAAACGTGTTTTAATTTTAATTATTTCAAACTAAATCTGTGGCTCGATGACAGCATTGAGAATGGAGTACGAACTAGTAAATTAATACAAATTACTGCACAATAGTAGCTGGCAAATACATATATAATTTAATGAATCATGATTTGTTTGTTACATTAAACAGAATAATTGTTTGCAAATGGCCAGTGATCAGTTGTAATTATCCATGATATTTAAAAAAAAAAATTAATATACATACTTATTGCCCTTAAAGGAAGGGAAAAGTTCAGGTATACATACTGGTATAATTAAAAAAAAATACACACACATATACATTAAAATATCCATTAGTTTTTCGAAAGTCTCATTATTGTAGCAAAAATATTATAAAATTGCGTATTTTAAATAAAGTATATCAAAATAAAAAATACGTTAAATAATGATTGATATGATTTCGGCAGTGCGGTCGGTTCCTGGTGATTGGAAAAGTAAAATATCTATAAATCTATCTTTGAGTCGAGCGGTAAATAAACTTTAACTATTCCATGTCTCGAAAACTAGATCCAAAAGATTGCCCTGAGATATTTTTAATGTAATGTGTAAATTAAGGGTCTATCCCTATCGAACGCTGTCGACATCATGGGACAGGCCCTTGTAATGTTGCAAAGGAAGGATCGCCATGTAATGTTACCAAGGACGGATCGCCATGTAATGTTTGAAGGTGCAGGCTTTAAAGGTTGGCCCTAAAGGTACCAACAGACGCCATGTTGTTCACATTGTATGTGCCAGAATTTACATATGTAAACGAAAACATGTAGTGTGTTACCTTTAAAACATTGCTTGTGTAAAAAACATGACAAAAAACATAAGACATTATTTGAAATAGAGCGTACTCTATTTTCTTATGTTAAACATACAGCTCCAAATGTCTATGTCATGCGAACAAATTCGTCGGCGGTTGATTATGTGCACTATCATTAGCCGTCTGGATAAAGTATTTTGCAAGACAAATTAATTATATATATTTTTTTTTAATTTAACGTTGTCGTTTTATTAAAATAAGTCAAAAAATGTATAGATTTTTAGATACAACCTCAACGTCTTGTTTAAAAAAGAAAAAATTAAAAAAGCAAATTTGCATCGCCAGTACTACAGCGACGGAACCAAAAATATTTCGACGGCTGCAAGCCATTTATAAAACAAACTACGTGGATATTTATGTACTGAAAAAGAAGAAGTGATACTACATGTACGTTTGTGACCAAAAATTATAAACCTTATGTAAATTAACCAATATTGACAAGCATAAAGAAAAACATACGAGTCGAAAACTTAAAAAACACATGTAAAAAACATGTCGTCTGTTGGTACCTGAACGTGTAGTAGTCAGTGTATGTGTGTGTGGCCCTATAGTCCCTTCACTGCAGAAAATGCGAATAGTGAAATTGTAGTGATTTACTTGTGACATTGTCAGCAGTACCAATGACCAAGTGTACCCGAGCCAATGTAATCATCTATTGACATTTAACATTAGCTTGTCATTGAAAATCCACTACTAGACTGTAGCTCTACTGACTAAATAGTTCTTTTGGGACTACATGGATACATTGACGCCAAAGATCCACTAGTAAATTTTAGGAGCTCTAATCTATAAAATCGATATTTCCTCGCTCGTTTGTCAATAGTAAAATTATAGTGATTTTCTAGACATTGTCGATAGTGCTACTGACTAGGTGTACCACAGCCAATATAATCGCCATTTAACATATAACATAGGCTTGTCATTGAAAATCTACCAGTAGACTTTAGCACTATTGAGAAGGTAGTTTTTTTACGACCATATGGAAATATTTGAACCAAGGATTCACTACTAGATTTTTGTGAACCTCGTCTGCACATATTTATTTAATATTATTGCAGAGCATAACAAAGAAGAAAAACAAACTATTGACGCGTTCATTGACAATATTACCAGAAATACACTAGAACTGTTGTCTCTAACGAATCTTTACTCGCGCATAAAAGGAAAGTTGTCGACATTTTAACTAGTGCAATTGTCGCTGGAGAAAGAGTATTGACATAGAGACATATGGTTCTAGCCTGACTAGAGGGTTGTTTTGTTTTTACAGCTGTCAGGGAGACCAGCTTGTCAGTAGGTGCTCGAAAGAGGTGCCAAAAGATTTGGAGAATTTAATTAAAAAACAAGGCAAGTTATTGCCAGTTTTCGTTTAGAAATTAAAGTCTGATTTTATTTAAGATTTTGACTGCTTATATACTATTTTACATTCTTCAATTTTTGTGTTTCTTTATGTCTTTAGTTTTGCTATAACAACATAATTTATTAATAAAAATAAAAGTCTGTCATTTAAATATTATAAAGTAAGCGTTCTGTTAATTATTACAATGAACTGTGTTGCAATGCAATTAACTATGATACAGTGTATTATAGTAAGTGAGGTACACTACACCCTAAATTAAGTTCATTAACTTATCCAGTCATTTCTTTGATGAGATTAAATGAATTAGAACGTCAAATTGATAAATTATAACGAAATATGCTGCGATTTTTCGATAAAGCTATTTGGTTTGCTATGTTTTATATAATTAGTAATTCTCAATCAGTTTTGCAATATTTTTATATATAGACATGCCATTCCTAAGATTGGTCAAAGCTCTTCTGCTGAGTTGATGAGAGTTAAACCAACAACATTTAATATTAAGCAATAAATTAGCAAAATTTCAATTGTTTTAAAATTATTTTACACCGAAAGAATTTTGTTTCATAAGTCCAATGAAACAATTTCGTTAAAATTTTTTCGCAAATCTAATTGATAATTTCACAAATTTAATGAAAATTTCATGAATATTGTGAGAGAATTTCATTGGAATTGCTTCCTTGGTATTCTGGTTTCGTAAAAATATTTTATTGGATTTATGACAACAATATTTTCTGATTATTAAGAAACCCCTTTATATTTAAGTTATGTCATTCTTTTCATGAAATTATTTTATTGTTTCGATGAAGTTACAGCACTGCATTAATTACACTGTTAAATAAATTTGATGAAGTTTTCAATAAAATAATTTTAACGAAACTGGTTTCATTAATCCAACGCAGCATGACGTTGGTTGAATTTTAATGAATTTTTCATTAGATTAATTTCGAAATTCATAGAATTTCTGCCAAAAATTCTTTCAGTGTATCATTCTATTGATATTTTGATTAATTCAGTTATCCATCTTATTGGTTTCTGTTATATATTTTATTTATATATTATCGGCCATGTCACAGAGTTCAATTCCGTTTGGAAACGGAATTCAATCCACCTTAAAATTGTCAAGCAATAGCCGGAGCACACCCCAGCATACCAGCGCCTTCAACAATCTAGACACAGCTGACAAATTTCCGTATTTTAGTTTTCTTTTTTAGACAATGAAGTGAATTTAATTCCGATATGCTTTTATATATTTCAATTAACCTGCTTACTTTCGTTAATGCAGTATATTATTTATACTGGTCATTATTTTTATTGAGTTGCTAATACAATCGTTAAATGAATTCATCATTTCATTTCCAACTAACTTTTTGATTCATTCAATTAAATAATTAAACTTACTTTATACATATTTTAGTTTATGTTTTCTATTAAAAATATAAGTTCCAATAATTGGAAAAAGTTAATTTTTTTCATTTTTGCAATTCTGAAAATTAATGCCAATGGAATATTTTCAAACTTTGTAATTCAACTAAAAAAACTGATGGGATAATAACGGCGAGAAGAGAAACTTTAATACTAAATATTTAGGGTACTACATAGACTTGTTAGGCTTAACTTTCAGAATTCTTTGCACTCTACTTTGAATATTTTTTTTTTACAAAGAGAAGTAAGACTCAGGCAATGAATGCCTATTAGACACTATTACTAGGTGTTACCTTCTTTAGAAAAGGGATAGTGATAGAGAAGACAGGTGGTGAAGGCATTCATTATTTACTCTACTCTACTTTTCTCACAGTGTTGCAGCACCTCTGGTGTCAATGAGGCGTATTAGCTGTGCAGCCATTTTATTGGTACAGCGTAGACCCCCTGAGTGATATACATATTTTTATAGCGATGCATGTAGGCGAATCAAAACAAATAGCTCTTTTACAAACAAATTTTTAAAGTAATTTTACTCAACAAATACTGGGTTTGCAAATAAAAATAAAAGTTTTTTAATCATAGATTACCATCTGGAAGAAAAAGGCTTAAAAGAAGTTTGAACAATACAAAAAAAAAAAAAAAAAAAAAAAAATATTAGATTTTTCTTTAGCAGCAACTTAAACATTCTAATAAATTTTTTTAGAGATTTGAGCGCAAAATTCTTAAATCACTTACGGCAGCCTTAGCAATGACCTTGTTTATTCAAATGCAAAGAAAGAAAATTTAAACAGAGTTAAGAAACAAATTTATAGTGAGTTAAATTTAGTTTTTATCATGCAAATCGTAAATATTCCAAAATACTTTGTGTTAGTATGTATTATAATTTTAACTGCAAAAAGGAAGAAGAAATACTTGCAAATTCTATTAAAATAGGATTTTTATTGACGTTGTAAGACCTTAGAAGGTATGTAGCTTTTATGGCCACTGTGACTATTGCATAACTGCAAATAAAGAACTGTATTATGCCAGACTTTCCACAGAAAAGAAGTTAAAAAGAAGGAGCAAGAAAATAAACTTTGCTTAAGAAGAAAAAATAATCTTTGCTTTATATGTTGCAGCTAAAACGTTGACATCATTTCGGTACTTGTTTGGCCCATTAAATTTTGTTTAATTGAAAGTCCAATTTATTTTAGAAGATAAAGAATTTTTTACGGGAGTATTTATTGCCATTTTTTAACTATCCTTGAGATAGTTCCTTATTATTTGGAGCAAATATTCTGGAATGCGAAAATTTTCCTCCAATTATTTCAGGACATCTGGCCACCTGAGACTGTTGAAAGCATTCTGGTTTTGTAAAGTGGTACTGCTTCTGAGCAGCTTCGACTACATCTATCTTTTATAGCTCCCACGGTAGACATGTCTGGTCTAAAACCGTACTGCTTTTCTGAGAGTCCCCCTTGGGCACATATAGCTTCATTTAAACGAGGTTTTATAAGTCGTTCTAGCAGCTTCCCTGCGGTGTCAAGCCTGCAAAGCGGTCGTACGCTGATGGGGATCCCTGGTCTCCTTTCCCCTTGCTTATGAGTACTAGTCGTTGCTTCTTCCATACATCTGGGAATATCCCGTCCTTTAAACAGCTGTTATACATATTTGTTAAAATCTCAGGTCTTTTTAGAGCTTTTTCTTTCATTACTTCTGCGGGAATTCCGGCAGGGACAGGAGCCTTATTATTTTTAAGTTTGCTGGCAGCAACTATTAACTCTTCTGTCGTGCACAGTGGAATATGGATAGTTTCATCAGTATTTGGCCTGCTTTCCAGAATCTCGTTTGTGTGAAAGAGAGACATTACTATATTTTTCATAATTTTTTCGTCCATAAGAGTTGTTGGGCTTTTTGTGTCAAGTTACCCCATCACTATTTTATATCCGGTTCCCCAAGGGTTTTTGTTTATATCCTCCGTCAGTTTTTTCCACAGTTTTTTCTTACTAGCAGCAATTGCCATTTTGAGTATTTACCGAGCCTCTTTACACTCTGATCTTTCAATTTCAGCTTCACCTCGAAGCCTTGCTCTAGTGAATTTTCTTCTTTGTCGGAGGCAGTATCGTTGCATGTTTGCAATTTCCTCGTTCCACCAATTAACTGGTTCTCTTCTTCTATTTCCATTTTTTATTTTAGGCATAGATTTATCGCATGCTTTTTTGATAATTTTCATAACCCGGTTGACGGTCGCAACTGCGTCAGCTGATGATTGATATGAGAGTCTGTCTATTTCCGTTAGTAGAGTGGATCTATCCAGCTTTCTTACGTTCCATTTACGAATGTTCATTCTTTGTTGTGTTACGTTTTTGTTTCTCATTCCTGGTCCAGCGATTATGTACGAAATGTATTGATGGTCGCTTTCTGTATACGTTTCTCCATCTTATTACTCTGCGTGCTATTCTTTCAGAAACCAAGGTTATGTCCGGAATAGTACCTTGGCAGCCTGGCCGCCTAGAAGTAGGTGTATTTCCGACGTTTGCAATTGTGAGTTCTGTTCTAGCAATAATTTGCACTATTTTCCTGCCTCTGGAGTCTGTTATTTGCATTCCGCATTCCGCGGCTCGGGCGTTAAAAACGCCGGCTACAATGACGTTTCCTTCGATCTCCCGTACTCTACCTTCAATTTCGTCTAACTTTTCCTGAAAAGCTTCTATGATATCACTAGAAGTGAGGTAACAACTTATAAATGTTGTGTTGTCAAGCTGTATCCATACGAAACAATTGCCTTAAAAATAGTTTCCCCCAGCAGTCTATTTGTACCCCAAAATATAATGTATGTGTGAAGGTTTAAGCAAGTTAACTACCAAAGACTTAAGCGTTGTTTCCTTTTTGCCACAGAAATTAATAGCAAATATTATTTAAAAATATTAGTTTAACTTTTTATTATCCAAAATAGCCGTTTCACATAAGCCTGATCGTTATTTTTTAAGTTGGGTTTTCGATAAATTCTTTTCTAGAAATATTTAAAGTTATGTAATTGTTTCCAAGGCAAGGTGAATATGCCTTGATTGTTTCCTTTTTAACTATTTTTATTTCATACTGAATGAACTTGTCAACAAGCTATAAATCTAAATATACAACAAAGAGCAATATTAAAGAAATTTTCCCCTTTTTTAAAGTAAATTTTCATTTAAACAATTTCTTAAATGCCCTCAAATCTGCATTTAATTTATGTACATTTTCTAATGCAAATAAAAAAAGAATGCTCTCCCTAGACTTTTCGTTGTCTCTCACAGCCACGTTTGCATTATAATTGAAGAAAACAAAGTTAAAAAATAAAAAATAAAAATAAAATAACTTAAATGCCACGTTGACATGAACTGTTAGTTATTTAAACTTCCGGTGTTGGCATTTGCTTGTATGCATTTCCTAGACAGCGTGTTTCTGGTTTTTCATTTCCCTTTTTCCCAACGCTTGCACTTTCGTGCAGAATGGGTGTGAAAGTATGTATGTATGTATTCTAAGCATACTCGTATAACATGAAAAAAGAAATGCTTGGAGACAAAATTAACATTATTTGTGTTGCTGTAGTTGTTATTTATTTAAGCTAATATTTATATTCACTCCCACTGGTACACACACACACACACACACATACAAATTTATACACGTTAAGCAGCTGTGGTATACATTCACTCACACATATTTAAATGTATAGCGTGCTTTTCTATACATATACAATTGCGAATGCTGTTTATGCAAATTATTTGGGTGTGTGCGTTCATGATAATAAAATGCAAGTATGTATAATTTGTGTAAATTGCTGATTTGTTTAAGAAACTGAGAAAGGAAACGAGTTTGTGCATCATCACATATCCAATAATATAAAAAAACAACTAGATTTAGATTATTATCACTGCAGTTCATTAGGGAAAATAAAAGTTATTGCTACACATATTCATCCTGAATGTAGCTTTTCAAATACATGCCAACGATGTTACAACAGGATGTACAGAGTCTAATAATTTTAATTAAATTAAGTGAACATAAATATTTTAGTATCGGAAATATTTAATTTTCAGTTTAGTTTTCGAATACTTTTTTTGTTGTTATCAATTGTATTTTTCTTTACATGCTTTATACAAAATTGAAAAGTATTTAATAAGTAAATATTAACGGTCTAATTCATAAAAAATATTTTAGGTTTATTACAGGTTTATTTGACAAATTTCCCATAGAAATGTGTAAAATAAGCGCTTAATAAACCTGAAATATTTTTTATGAATAAGGCAGTAAATATTTGTTGAATACAGTGGTTGACTTCGACTGTCCGATTTTTTTCGATACATATGGAAGTTTTTTTTTAAGACAAGTAACACTCTTAGACTTATTACTATTATTTGATGTTACCATCTTTGGTAGTGGTAGATAAGATAGGTGGTGAAGGAAGAGTTAGAGGAAAGGTAAACTTTTTTACAACTCTGTTTTTTTGCACGCTTTTTAATAATGCAATGTTGAAGCGCCTCTGGTTTCAATGATTATAATTGATAGGTAACGCTGTTCTGCAAAAAAATAAAAAAGTCGGAAGCAAGAACTTTATTATGTGATTTTAATGGACTTTTGTGTGCTTAATTCAAATCTGTTGTCAGATTGTTTCCACCACGCCTGATTTTTGAGCTATTTTCATTTAAATCAAATACTGATATTGAAATACAAAGTACGTATTTATTGTGATAAAAGTTAAAAATGTTAAACATAAATGAATTCTATGATATAAATTAAAATCTTAAATGAAATTAAGCACTAGTACGTATAATATAAAAAGTCAACTACTAATTAGTAGATATATTTCTTTTATAAATTGTATCTGCTGTTTCACGGTTGGTTTCCCAGCAGAAATCAGTTTTTCTTTCTGGGGACCACTTGTCGCTGTACCTTGTTTACATGTGCGCAATATCTCGTTAGAACTTTTCACCATGCGAATGCAGAAAGTTTTTTTTAATGGCACCTTGCTTCTGAGTTATTGATGTGAAAGAAGAAGTTCTTGTACCAGTTCTTCGTGATTTGGAGCCCTTCTATTTCCAATAAAATTTTGAAATACATTTTGAAAACCTAGCTATGCTCCTCTTCCTTTATTGAACAACTTAGATTTAAGCAACTCTTTAAAGATTTTTCATATCTGGGGACCCACAACTACGACTTCCTTCGATTTGGATTCACTTACACGTGGGAATATAATTATTACGTATTTGAATACCTTTCCATCGCTGTTCATTGCTTATATAGAATCGTGTATTAACCCTAATTTGATGCACAGTGCTGGCAAAAATATTTTTTGCTTGTCAACTTAAGGCTCATTTGCAGTGTTTTTGATTCCCGGAATCGCATGGGCTCTTAAGGACCAATTCATAAAAAAGCAACAATATTTTGTATATGCTCCTAGCATAACAACTTAAAAAAATATACACACATATTCCACAAATAGAGATCGTACTGAACTCCTTTGGTCAGTAATTTTTTGTTTTCATAGGTCTCTTTCATAGTTATTGGATGAGATAATGGTACGGACGAATATTGATTTCCATTAGGTACCCAAACTGCTTTCCGAACCATTGGATACATATATTCCTAGGTTAGGTTAGCAGGCTGCTGGTAAGGAAGGGTGAAATTTAGAGTCCAGCTCACTTGGGTCAAATACAATGATCCCTTTGTGACACCTGTGAGTTGAAGAGAAGATAGTGCAAGAGTGTGATAGGGAAGGGATAGTGATAGAGAAGACATGTGGTGAAGGAAGATATAGAGGAAAGCTTCATTCTTTACAGCTCTGCTTTTTTTGCACGCTTTTTAATAACGCAGTGTTGCAGCGACTTCTGGTGTCAAATGAGGCGTATTAAATTTTGAAGCTGTGTTTAGTAGCCATTGGTTATTTTACTTTGCCGCTGATTCTTCTACACAACGAAGGAGGGCGCTCTGATGTTACATTAGGATTAGTATCTGCTCAACCCGGTGTAGTTTTAGTGACCCAGAGCCTTATGCCTGCAACACTTGAACTTTTCCCACAACAACTGATACCAAGGACACTAATGCACATCAGAAAAATGCGTGGTGTTGCTATTTTTTAATGACTGTTGGACACCGGGCTCGAACCCAGGACCTTAGGTTTTGTAGTCAACGCGCTAGCTACTTCAGCCAACGCCACCCACGTACATATATTCCTATTATTACTATATTTTTCAATTCCAGGAATTATAAAAAATAGTTCCTTTACTTGGTATGACTTTGCAATGCAACCGCAAGATGAAAGTGTGTTATGGATAAATGTATTACACCATGTTTGCCAAAGTGGGCTAGGCTATTTGCCTTAATTGTGAATAAAATCAAAATTTTTGTACAGATTTTCATTACTTATAGCTTATTCTATTTCCAGCATATCTTTTTACATCCTGTTTTCACAAGTCAGGCAGGAGACTCGTCTTTAAAATTTTTATGAAATTCACTCAAAAAATATTAGTGCTTTTTATATACATTTTCTACTCGAGTCGACAGTCCGTATGTGGGCGTTTCCACAGTAAATGATCCCTTACAGTCCCGACCTTTATCAAAAATGGTAAAGGGTATATATTGGTTTGTTTTAAAATATTATTTAATGACGATCATTAAAATTTCGGGTAGTTTGTATTAACTTTAAAGTACGCCAAGAGGAGTATAAAGTTCTTTTTATAATAATTTTTTAATATTTCATATTGCAGGCGTTAATAGAACCCCAATTTAATGTCTATCCGTCCTTATACAAAAACGTTTGTTAAAACCGGTTTTGCCATACAAAATTCGTTTGTTGAACCAACAATCGTTTTTGCATAAGGGGGTATAAGTTTCACATATTATATGCGTATTTGCGAATATCGTTTCATATACAGTGAAAGCTCCCTTTGCGGACAGCTCTCATAAGCGAAAATCTCTTTAAAACGGACAATTCTTAAATCTCCAGAACCAATTTCATAACCTTAAACAATATACATTCCCTAAAACGGACGCTCCAATGGCCGGTGGCGGACATAAATAAACAACTTTTTTTGGGCAAAAATTTTCAACAAGCGGACACTGAAAAAAAAAATAAGACATATAGAGTTAAAAATCAGTAATAAAATTGTCTAACAATCCTAGAATATATGTGTGATTTTCAGTGTGATTGCTATTTCTCTTGTGTCAGCTACATACATATGTACTCATACATACATACGACTACATACGTACAACCATACGAACTCGTACAAGTTATTTAATAAAACAGAGCCAATGTTTATTTATAAGCTAATCTCAAAAAACCCTTACTACAAAGAGAAAAAGAAATTTGACATTATTATAACACTAAAGACCAATACAACCAGCTGTTCAGTGTATACCAACTTTTTAATACACCTTGAACAGAGCAAATTAATAGAGTTGCACAAAAGGTAAAATGTTAAAACTTGTGATTGTGGGGATTTCCCTTCAAATATTTTATATGTAATAGTGGATACACACTTTGCAACGTGTTTACGCAACACGTTTATATTACATGTTGCATATTTTGATACAGACTATGCAACCTACAATGCAACCGCCAATGCAACCCATAAACATCAAAACATTTTGATATTTTCGTAACTTCGAACGCAACTTCGAATGCAACCATAAACAAGACTACACACTATACAACCGACAATGCAACCTGCCAGGTTGCATAAACACGTTGCTAAGTCTGTACCTACCTTAATAAACCAGTGCACATACAAACACAGATTTATAATTTATTCAACTTACTTTAAAATGCCTCCTCAAAGAAAATTATTATCATTAAGGGAGAAAATGAAATTAATAAATGTTTTAGAAAAAGAGAAAATATCAGTTCGTGAATTAGCAAAGAGGTAATTAAGATTTAGTTTAAATAATAATACAAAAGGGCTAAAAACTACATTATTTTCTACTAAAGGTTCAACATTGGAAAAACTCAGGCTGGAAAAATTTCAAAGAATAGAGAATTAATTCGATCACAACGGCAATCTGGAACAATAAATACAAGCCAGAAAAAGAGGTTTTTAAACCCAAAAGGTTCTTTTATTGACAAAAAGTGTTTTGAATGGTTTGTTCATGTAAGAAGCCTAAGCATTCCTATATCTGGACCAATAATTAAAGCAAAAGCAAAAGAGATAGCTGAGAAATCCGGACATAATGACTTCTCAGCCTCTGATGGGTGGCTCCACAAGTGGCGTAAAAGGCATTCCATCAATTTCAAATGCATATCTGGAGAAGCCTCAAGTGTAAATCAGTTAGATGTGACAGAGCTTAAGGAAAAACTGTCTTCTATATTATCTGGGTATGAACCAAGGGACATTTACAATGCTGATGAAAGTGGCCTTTTCTTCCGTGCTCTTCCAGATAGAACTATGACAGTTAAATCAGAAAAGTGTTCCGGTGTAAAGTTGCGTAAATATGGTAGGAGAAAAAGAAAAACCATTGGTGATTGGAAAATCAGCTCGACCTCGGGCATTTAAAAATTTGAGCATCAAAGATTTACCAGCATTTTGGAAACACAACAAGAAGGCTTGGATGACTCGAGATTTTATGGGTGAATGGTTAGAGCAGTTTGACAGAAAAATGTTAAAAGAAAACAGAAAGATATTGTTGTTTTTGGCCAATGCTGCTTCACACCCTAGACATAAATTTAAAAAATATAAAAATTGTTTTTTTGCCACCCAACACCACTTCAGTCTGCCAACCACTAGATCAGGATGTTATTCAAAACTTCAAGGTCCACTATAGAACTGCAATCATAGAAAACTTTTTGTCAAACATTGAATTTAATGATTCTGCGAAAACATTAAATAAAACTATAAATGTTCTCGATGCTTTATATTTTATTAAGCAATCGTGGGAAAAAATAACACCCGAAACCATTACGAACTGTTTTGGTAAAGCAGGATTTATGAAAGATTTTGATAATACAGAATTAGAAGCAGAAGATGATATCCCTTTATGTATTCTTTCGAGATTGGTTAAACAAAATGTAGAATGTATGGAGTTTACTACTTACTATTGATGAAAACCTTCTAACAGAGTCTGATGTTGATGAAGTGGAAATAAGCTCATCAGAAAATAATGACACACGTATCGTAGAAGAAGACCATAACAAAATATATTCTTATAAAGAAGCATTGGAAGAAGTTAGACGTTTAGTTAAGTTTGCAGAAGAAGACTACACAGCATTTGAGCCCTTGAAATATTTAGAATTCTATTATGGGGAGAAAATTATTAAAGAAAATGAAGCAAAATTAAAACAAAAGAATATTTTAGATTTTTTCCTACTCTGTAACTCTTTTTGTTTAATAAAAATAAATAGCAATAGTAAATAGTAAATATTTACTATGAAATTAAATTTAAAAAAAAATTTTTATTTGATTCCAATAAACGGGCATCTCCACCTTGCGGACAAAAACTTCCTCGACGGTGAATGTCCGCTTATGGGAGCTTTCACTGTATTCGTATTAGTGTTCGCGAACAGGGTTGCCGTTGATACGACTAAAGTCGCAATTTGACCCTTTTTTTTTAGAGGTGTGCGACTTTTGTGAGACTTTTTTTTATCACCGACTTTTGCAATTTTTTTAATTTTGTTGGAATTTTTTAACCTTTTTTATTAAGATTCTCAAAGAAAACATTTAAATTGCAGTAAATTAAAAATTTCCTTATTATTCTTATAAAAAAAAACACATCTTCAAAATTTAAAAGCAATTCACAGATTATTGTTATTTATTGCAACTTTGTCACGTGTACAATGTATTTAAGAAATTTTTCGCAAATTTTCAGTAGAAGTTTCAAAGAATAGTTTTAGGAAAAAAAATTTAAATAAATAAAAATTGTGGGTTTGAAGTGCTGTGTTATGAAATATGCATTGTTTCAACTTACTTTTTTGTTGTGTTATGCTTTTTATTAATAAAAAGACAGTAAAAAAGATGTGCAACTTTTATTTTCTCAAACGACTTTTTTGTGCGACTTTATTTTTATAAAACGACCTTTTGTGCGACTTTTCAAAGATTCCTAACGGTAACCCTGTTCGCGAATATCAAAAATTGACATTCGTTACATCACTAGCCTGTACTGTAAGGTATCATGTAATGTGTAAACACCCATATGTAGTTGAAATAGAGGGTAGAACACTTTTTTTAATCTCTTTCATTCGACAAACTGAAATCGCCATGCTCAAATAAACATAATTTTAAGACGATTCCAAATATTTGCTTAAAAAAATATATGTATTGGAATAAAAAATTTTTCTCTCGAATAAAAATATCTCTTAAACATTTTAATGTTGGCGGGAAATATTTAATAAATAATAATAAAGGAGTAATTATATATTTGTGTAGTGTATGTAAAATGCTATTTTCTTTTGCACATTTTAGCCATTTAAAATTTTTTTTACTAATTTTGCTAATGAAAAATTAGAATAAATTCAGTAAAGTGCGACTATGACTCGCGCACATAGGGATCCGTACGAACACTAGATATGTAATTTAATACAAACTTCATCCTATATAATATATAGTTTTGGCATTTTTTTCGTTTTTGGGGTCTTTTCGGTTTTTTTGTTTTGTCGTTTTTTGCGTTTTTTTCGGTTTTGGCGATTTTTTTAAGTTTTGGCTCTTTTTTAGTTTAGACACTTTATTTTCTTGTTTTGGCGATTTTTTCGGTTTTTTGGCGTTTTTTATTTTTGGCAATTTTTTTTAATTTTTGCGATTTTTTGTTTATTTAAAATTTTTTTTAGTTTTGGCGACATTTTCAGGTTTTGGCGATTTTTTTAAATTTTTTGCGTTTTTTTTTTCATTTTGTCGTTTTTTTCATTTTGGCGATTTTTTCGAATTTGGCGATTTATTTTAGTGTTAGAATTTTTTTTTTAATTTTGGCGATTTTTTTCGTTTTGGCGATTTTTTTTAATTTTTTGGCGATTTTTTTTTTTTTGGTTTGACGATTTTATAATTTTCGGTTTTTTTAGTTTTACCGTTTTTGAAAATTTCAAGTGTTTGCCTCTTACGGTTTCCAAGATATAGCAAATTGTCAAAATTACATAGTCAAAATTGCATTAACTGATGGACCACCCTTTAATTTAAATTTTTTAAATTTTAGTGTTAATTGTTGTAGTCTGTATAAAAATACACTAATTTTACAAATGTCAAGTTTCAATATACATATGTTCATACAATTGTATGTATATTACATGGGATTTTAACATATTTCATTGCTCGTTTTGGAACACCCTTTAATTTTTAATTCTCATGTATTTGTTGTTGTAGCGGCCAAGGTTCTACATACTGTGTCCAAATTTCAGGTCCGTAGCTCTTACGGTTCCTGAGAAAATACCGTGTGACGGACAGACGGACAGACGGACAGCGTAACGAAAACAATAGGGTTCCTTTTCACCTTTGGTGTACGGAACCCTAAAAATTCCAACATTTTGTGCAATAGATATTAACTTTTCTACTTTAATCTAGTACAGAAAATCATCATCGTCTAATCTATTAAGGTGTAAAAATCTAGAATATATAATTAGTTAATCTATTGTAATTTTAAGTCCAAATGTACGCTCCAAAGAAAACCATATCGCTCATTTACTTCAATAGTGGCACAACTCAAAAAAACCAGTTTTGCAGAAAACGTGTTTTAAGTTTTCAATTTGCATACAACTCAATGGAGATATGAAAAAATGTTCTTCTCTCAGGAGGTGATGGTACAATATATTTATATGAAATTTTTACACAAGATAAAATACGAAATGCCGCATCTTTCTGCATTATTAACTAAAAAAACTCATTTTTTGAGTTATGCCACTATTGAAGTAAATGAGCGATATGCATCTTCATATCAGCCATAAACTCAATACGGCTTTTCTACACAAAAGCTTTTTTCCAAAAACCATTTTATTTGATTTTTGAAATAGTAAACACGTTCTAAACATTCTATTTGTTTTTACAAAGTTTGATTTCTATTCGAAATGAAAACCATAAATTCAAAATTATAGTGCATGTATTAGCAAAAGAAATCATATTATCAAACAAACTTTGGCTTAACATTATACACATTGTGTTGCAAAACTATTCCCTCATACATTTATACCAAATATTTTCAAATTATACTGCACATTATCAGTAGCCTTTGACAAAAATCGCACTGTGGTAAATTTGTTGCCAACACCGCCCTCCACGATAGACACAGAAATATCATCGGCCAAATCTTTGCCAGTTGCAGCATTTAATTTATCAAAAAAAGCATACGCGTATATACCAATTATGGTATATTCCCCGTAATAATCATCCTGGAAATAATAAACGAAATATCAAAGCCAACACACACACTAAAAAAATGAATTTTGAATTATGCCCAAATCGGTAAACAGACAAACAAACGAACGAACTCACATTTTTAGGATATGTAATATCTAATGATGTAGTTGCTTTAACAGTGAATGTTTCATCAAAAATTATAGTGGAATATTTGATATTATGTCCCCAGGCAAAAGTGGTTGTCAATTCGGTAATTTTCGTTGTGGATGGCTCTACTGCAGCAGTGCTTAAGGCTATTTTGTTTGCGGTTGTTTTATTGCTGGCAGCCACACTTGTCGCTAATACTGGTAACAGCATAAATAATAGCAATAATTGGCTTGCTTTCATTTCAACCATAAGAACTTTCATAATAAATGTTCAATATATTGTTGTAAATTATTTTTTATGATGATTTTTTTGCTAAATGTATGCGTATGAAATACATTTGTTTTTTAAGTTTAAACAGCTTGTTGACAGCCACCAATAATCTCAACTACTTCTACTACAATATGTTTTCAATGCCTTACAAATATTGGCAAGATGGAAAATAAATAACATTTATAAAAAAAAAACTCATGCTTTTGTTTTTATACATATTTGATATCGTTTGTAAACTGTCAGGCTATGGTCGACTTTGCTGCGCTCTACATTAATAAAGATGAGAGAAAAAATTTGTAGTTGAGATAAAAACTTTTTTTTTCTTTTATTCTCAAGTGAAAACAATGTCAATGATAATGTTTAATAGATTCAGTAAAGTGCGACTCTGACTCGCGCACGAAGAGTTCCGTACGAACACTAGATATGTAATTTAATACAAACTTCATCCTATATAATATATAGTTTTGGCATTTTTTTTCGTTCTTGGGGTCTTTTCGGTTTTTTTGTTTTGGCAGTTTTTGCGTTTTTTCGGTTTTGGCGATTTTTTTTCGGTTTTTGGCGTTTTTTCATTTTGGCGATTTTTTTTATTTTTGACGATGTTTTTCATTTTTGCGATTTTTTTTTATTTAAAATTTTTTTTTTCGTTTTGGCGATTTTTTTTTAATTTTTAGCGATTTTTAGGGTTCCGTACACCAAAGGTGAAAAGGAACCCTATTGTTTTCGCTACGCTGTCCGTCTGTCCGTCAGTACGTCACACGGTATTTTCTCAGGAACCGTAAGAGGTACGGACCTGAAATTTGGACAGAGTATGTAGAACCTTGGCCGTTACAACAACAAATACATGAGAATTAAAAATTGAAGGGTGTTCGAAAACGAGCAACGAAAAATATTAAAATCCCATATAATATACATACAATTGTATGAACATATATATATTGAAACTTGAAATTTGTAAAATTAGTGTATTTTTATACAGACTACAACAATTAACACTAAAATTTTAAAAAATTAAAATTAAAGGGTGGTCCATCAGTTCGGCTTTGCTCTCTGCTCTTGTCGGCTTTCACTGAGTTTACACAAGCTTATTTGTATTGCCTTGTGTGTAATCAGTTTTATCGCACTGACAATCTTTATCGCACTTACAATCTCGGCTCGGCTTTCAGCCATCACTCTGTTCGCAACCTTGGCCGCTACAACAACAAATACATGATAATTAAAAACTAAAGGGTGTTCCAAAACGAGCAACGAAAAATGTTAAAATCCCATGTAATTACATACAATTGTATGAACATATGTATATTGAAACTTGAAATTTGTAAAATTAGTGTATTTTTATACAGACTACAACAATTAACACTAAAATTTAAAAAAAAATTAAAATTAAAGGGTGGTCCATCAGTTCGGCTTTGCTCTCTGCTCTTGTCGGCTTTCAGTGAGCTTACACAAGCTTATTTGTATTGCCTTGTGTGTAATCAGTTTTATCGCACTGACAATCTTTATCGCACTTACAATCTCGGCTCGGCTTTCAGCCATCACTCTGTTCGCACCCATAACCTAATTTTTGGTTTTTTTTTTAATTTTGGCGATTTTTTTCGGTTTTCGGCAATTTTTTCAAGTTTGGTGATTTTATAATTTTCGGATTTTTTAATTTTAGCATTTTTGAAAATCAAAAGAGTTTACCTCTTACGGTAGTCTGTATAAAAATACGTTAACTTCACA
The DNA here is from genome assembly GCA_949987645.1 of Tachina grossa. Lineage (NCBI taxonomy): Eukaryota > Metazoa > Arthropoda > Insecta > Diptera > Tachinidae > Tachina > Tachina grossa. The sequence continues at coordinate 42,436,646 of OX465278.1, read as the reverse complement.
AATTTCAAGTGCCTAACTATATACATACAATTTAATTGTATGTATGTATATTACATGGAATTTTAAAATTTTTCGTTGCTCGTGCTGGAACACCCTTTAATTTTTAACTGTCATGTATTTGTTGTTGTAGCGGTCAGAGTTCTACATATTCAGTAAAAATTTCAGGTCCGTAGCTCTTATGGTTCTCGAGAAAATAGCCAGTGACAAACAGGCGGACATCGTAGAGAAAACAAAAGAGTTGCTTTTCAACTTTGGTGTACGGAACCCTAAAAAGGGGAAAAATAATAAAAACCGGTTTTAAAACCCAAAACGAAAAATATTTTCTGAAAAAAGTCGGGGGTTTTTAAAATTTTTAATTTTTGTTATTTCTTTATTAATTAAACATATTTTATATTTTAGGGCTGGAAAAATAAAAATTTTTGTTGGTATATAAAAGTAACTAACTAAAACTAATTTTTTTCTTTATTAGTTAAGTCTTAAAGAACGTAATATTGATTACATAAATGAATACTGAAAACAAATTTATGCCCTCTAACGAAAATGAAACATGAATGCAGTACATTTTTCATGATAATTCTACTAGAGAACTTCCTGCAAGAACAAGCCTTGGTAAATAGCACTGGAAATTACCTGTTTTTACTCTACTTCAGTATATTAAGATCTTATTGATCATATTGGAGGTTACTTTTTTTAACTACAGTTTTTTAGTACTTTAGACAAATAATGTAACCAGGTAATCGACAAATCAATGATTTATAAATTTTTAAGTCGATGGTAGAATTTCAAACATTGTGTTAAAATATATCTTATCGTGTTTATTACACTTTTGCTGTATGTTCAGGCGTTCTTTCTTTCCAACTGTTATCATTTTAAGAATATTAAATTAATTTGTAAAAATGTTCAGTATGTATAAAGAATGTACTTGTATGCAAAGACAATGATTATTATCAGGTAAACCAAAAATATGCAAAAAACTTAATTTAAATTAATTTTTATTTAAAATATATAATCAGGTCTATTCGAGAATACGCGCTTCACTTCTTCGTCGTCGAACGTTCACTTTCGACAGTTCGACGTCGACAGATTCTAAAATACGTGCGAAGAAATATCGTTTTCAGTAATCGATATTATGTTATCTCTTATAAAAACATCAACAACATTGAAAACAGCTGACTTGTATGCAGAAAAAGTTGAAAACAAAAAGGGATTTAAGAATTAATTTAAAGAAATAATTAATAAAAAAAAAATTAACAGTACAAGTGCTAAGTAACATAAAAAGAAACAATAAACAGTAAAAGTGAAATTAGTTACTTCTTTTATTTGTTTTAAAACGTGTTTACATCTTTGAAGAACTTAAAGAAAACCTAATTGTATTGTAGAGCCTGGCCGAACGCCATTAAAGCTTAATTAACAGTGGTAGACACCATATAAACACTTCGTATCTCTTTTTTCTTTATTTATTTAAACTTAACGCGCTAAAATTGGCGTCGAACGAATATGACATTGATCATGGTGACGAAGTATTTTAGAATACCTCCAAAGTGAAAGAAAACATATGTTTTCTATCACTCATCTCCAACGTAGTATTTAAGAATAGCAAAAAGTGAAAGATGTGCGTATTTGTGGTGAAAGTGACTTCTCGAATAGACCTGAATATATGTATATACATTTTCGCAGCAAATTTTTTTCATACAATAATAGCTAAAAATTGTTAATTCTAACTGCAAGAAAGGCGAAATTATTAATTGTTTCCCTTTTATTATAACAACATGCTCCCATATGAAGAATGTATTATCGAAAATTTGACATACTTCAAAAACTGCGATTAGTTGGGGAGTTTTATCTTATCCTTTTATCCCTTGCATCAAATGTAGTATTTGGAAAGTGTACAGAATGGTGTAGAAATAGTAAAAAATTCTAACATATGGTTAAATCATACAGACTAACTATCCTAACATCCTTTTTGCTTAAAACGGGGGAGAGACACTTTTGTGCACCGCTCCTTTGCATGTAAATTAATATGCATATGTTAAGGGTAAATACACAGAGCATTATCTATATTATCTTGTTGCAAAGATTGAGAGGTCTCATGGGGCGGGAGAAATTACTTTGATTCAATGGCTGCCTGCCCTTTTGGATAAAAAGGTCCTGATCACGCTTCTGCGAGACTGATTAGGTATATTCTTTGAGATCAAAGACACAAATGCTTCTATGGGTAGCGATAAGGTTATTATTAATAAAGCCAAAGGTTGTCTTCAAAGGGGTGTTTTATCACCACTCCTTTGGTCAGGTTGTGATGACAACTGGCAAATTCGGCAGCATTCTTTCAGGCGTCATTAACAATGCTCTTTGCACTGTTATGACCAGGAGTGGGAGACATGGCCTCTCGGTCAACTCTGACAAGAATATTCTGATTAAATGGGTGCGATATTCCTTATTCAAGCAAGGTCAAATACTTGAAGGTTTCTCTTGATAGCAAGTTGACTTGAAACCGACATGTTGAATGCGAAGCACGGAAAGCCGCTATGGTAATCTGGGCGGTGAAGAAGTGTGCCGGATGCATGCGGCGAGATTATATAGTGACAGAAGACTCGAGAGGTTTAAGGCGTCAACCAAACTCTGCAAGGTTTAATGTTTGGCATATCTGCTTACAACAGGCACAATGAGGTCATGTCCAACCTTGCCCTTTTAGGACTTGATTGCATGAACTCCCATATAAATCCTTATAAGATCCTCTTTGCCAATGGCTGCTTATAGAATGGGTCTCGGGAAAAATTCCCGTTGCATTGGCAGTGTTCGGTCTTCAGTACAGAGTCATACAGGAATGCCTAATGACAGGATAAACTGTGAACTAAGATTCGAGAAGAGATTCAATCCGCTTAGGGAAATTTATGAGGAAAACAGTACCACTGTGGTTTCTCAAGCTTTTGTTTGAATACCGATGGATCTCAAACCGAAGATTAAGTTTGCGCTGGAGTCTGTGGGCCCTCTGTTCTCATGGGCAAGTGGCCTACGGTATTTCAGGCATAAATGCAGGCGACCACCAAGTGCGTTCACATTAATTTAAGTAGGCCCACTAAAGCGCTATCTTTTTTGGAAGTCAGGCAGCTCTTGGATCACTCTTTTCATTACTATTCCTTTCTAAGCTTGTTTTAGAGTGCTTGGACTTACTACAGAAAATATCGGTACTAAAAAAGGTCTCTATTTACTGGATACCTGGCAACATCATCATCCGAGTAACGAGGAAGTGCATGAATTGGACAGGAAGTCTTCTGCTGCTCCTTTTATGGGGCCTAGAAGCCTTTTGTGGTGTAAACTTGTCTACTGGCATCTCTCTGAGCAAAGGGAAATACATTTCGAACGCAAAGGTTTCAGGCAGGCCAAAGCATTGATGCAGCCATTTTCATATAGTGGCATGCTAAGATTCAACAGGAACCATTTAGGGCTTTTATGGGTTTTCTCTGTGATTAATTTAGACTGAACTTCCCGCTGTGTAAAAATTAAAAAAGCTCGTGAAGCCTTGTGTCGTTAATGCTTAGAAGATGATGAGACAATGGCACACATTCTCTGCAAGTCTATTGTCTTATTTAATAGTGGAAGGTGTGGTTTTAATTCTGAGCTTCGCTGTTCAGATGCTATTAGGCGGGCTTCTCCAACCTCTGCTATCTTTCATAAAGAGTCATACAAAGCTTGATTTTATTTAGAAATCTATGCCACAAATGATTCAATTTCCTTCTATTCTATTCGGACATATCAAACAATCAATACATGATACCAAAAGATGTAATAGTAAGCCAAAATATATAAATTCTGAAACATATTAAAATCTTAATCGTAATTACATACATGCACAGGTAAGCTAAAATAAGCAAAAGTATGCGTGGCGAGGGTGGCGTTGGCTGAAGTAGTTAGCACGTTGACCGCCAAACCGAAGGTCATAGGTGCGAGCCCAGTCTCCGACAGTCATTAAATCACAACAGCACGTATTTTTCTGATGTTCATTCGTGTCTTTTTGTATTAGTTCTTGTAGGAAAGTTCAAGTGATGAAGACATAGACACTGGTCACTTCTTCCTGCAGCTAATCAGAGCGCCCTCCTTCGTCGGTATTGTGTAGCAAAATCATCGGCAAAGTAAAATAATCAGTTAAATGGCAACTAAACACAGCTTTGAAAGTTTAATACGCCTCATTAACACCAGAGGCGCTGAAACACTGCATTATTAAAAAATTTGTAAAAAAGCAGAGTTGTAAAATAATGAAGCTTTCTTCCAGCTCTTGCCACAAAACTTTTCTTCTCTATCACTATCCCTTTCCTAGAGAAGGTAACACCTAGTAATAGTAGTAGGCATTCATTGCCTGAGTGTTACTTCTCTTCAACCAAAAAAGAAAGAAAAAAACCGATGCTGCCTTTTGGCTTTAAAAAGTTCCATATATCACACAGAAAATATATTCATTTGTTTATTTCTGGTTGCCCTGAATATTATTCATAAGTAATTTAAATTTATTATCAGTAAAAACCTACGTTCTGGCACAAACACCTTGAAGGGCATATTGACTCGGCGTGCGGCTAGAAAAATGTTTCTGCTTACCATCGTAATTATACTTTTGTATATGCGATGTAAAAAAAAGAACTCATAAATCTTATTGATGTTATAAATGTGACAGTCTGACTCGTGTATTTAAATGTTTAAATGTTTGTCAATCACAAACAAAAAATAACTAGCAGAAAATAATTTGGCAGACAAACAGCGTGTAGTCTACATTAATATGTAGTATCCATAATGTTTAGGGCAGTGCCACGCCTATACCAAAAATATTATTTTCAGGTAATTTTACACATATAAACTTATACAGTTTAACCATTCGAAAAGTAGTAAGGTTTTGTTTTTAATATTTTTTAATTATATCTTAATAAATAAGCACCGACAGCCAAGTACTGCCAACAGACACGCAGAAATCGTATTCATTAAGATAATGAATTTTTATATTGGATCAATAAAATTTTTAATTTAAAGATAGCATTGCATCAATGAAAAATGTTTAATTGTATTAATTACGAACTTCAGCGAGTAGTTCAATCCTAAATATAATACAACTACATATTTAATTATTCAGATCGAAATGACTTGTGAAGGGTATATAAGATTCAGTACAGCCGAGTATAGCACTCTTGATTGTATAAATTATTTAAGTGGATATTTTCGAATTTTTTTTTAGCTTGCTATTTTAAATTTTCTATGCAATTAAAACTGATTTTTTTTAGTTTTTCTTGCATTTTCACACTTTCTACATCTCTCATACACTTTTAACATTGATGTGCATGCCAAACATAATATAGGTTTCATACTCATCTGGAAACAGATGCTGCATTTGTTTTTTAATGAATACTATTTTACAAAACTAAAGAACAAGTAAAAAATAACTAATTGAATCTCCCAACTATTGTTGAGCGAAACAAAGCAAAAGTATTTTATTTCAAATCAAAATAACCATCTGTAACATTTTGCTAAATGTAGTGGAGAAATCAAATATATCTTCTCTAGATTTCTTCCTCTTTCTTTTAAGGTTTTTCTTTCTTATTTCTATTTCTGACCAGAGGTGGAATGTGTATAAGTTTGTCAATCCTTTTGTAGTTTCGACAATACTGAAATTTTTTTTTTTTTTTTTTTTTTTTTTTTTTTGGGTGGAGATGGAAACATGTCGAAATTTTCTAACACAACATGACCCGAACACGAATAGCAAGATGTACAACACGTACGAAACAAGCATGCGAAAATTTTTCTCAGCACGACACAACACAACACGCACGAAATCAAATTGAATAGCAAAAAACCAATTTTTTATATTCAAATAATTTAAGTACATAATTATTCGATTATAAAAAATTTTTATTTAATTTTGTTTGTTTGTTTTCAGAACTTTAAACTTAAGAGCCCCATAAATACACTATCAAAAAAATTGCTGTTGGACGAGACAAAATATTAAATTTTTATAGCTATGCTCTTTAAGCTATACACAGGAGTTTGGAAGTAATTTTCGTAACAAAAATAATGGACACTACTTACAGTTACAAATTTATTTTTGTTTTGATTTCTTTGCACTTAACACCAGAGTACGAAAATAAGCGCAGCCAATTGTTTGATTTTGTTTTGGTTCGTTCTTTGAAGTGAGTGAAACAAAACAAAATTAATAAGAACGATTGCTCAATTTGTTTTTATATTGTTTTTGCAAATGAGCACAAACAATAAATTTAGGTAATTCACAATGAGTATATTAAAATTTTAATGTGGCAACATTGTGCAATCTTAATATTTTCATTGTGAGCAGGCAACGATATAAGAGTATACTATATATTAAAGCATAAAAAAACTAAATTTTTTAAATTAGAATTTTTTCTTGGATAAATTTATCAAAATAACTTTTGTTCTTCAAAATGCCCAAATAATAAAAGTTTGTTGTATTCTTACTTACATATTAAATATGTTTTATATACATATACATATGTAGCTAAGCAGCATAGCTCTAACCGGTTGTCCTAGGATATCTCTCTTCTTTTTTTTTCTATCTTTGAAAGTTCATGCATACATATTTTATACCCTAAATCGTTTCGTGTTTTTTCGTGTCCATTTTGCTCAAGACGACATGACCCGAAATCATGCACGAAATCAGATTTTCTCGCACGAACACTTCGTCTTGAAATGCACGTTTTCGTGCCACGAAAAAAAAACGACACGCGCCCATCTCTGTTTTGAGGTACACCCTTGAAAGTATGTACATTGGTTATTTTAAATACACATGTACATACTACCAGAGAAAATATTACACCATTATGTGCTCAACTGATGACAGAAGTGTATCAACAACGTTTATGTTAAAATTGAACATATACACAGCGAATGTGTTCAAGTTTACAACCAGAGTTATTAAATAACTAAAAGTTGACAACGTATCGTTGTCAGTTCAAGTTGACAACTAGCGTATTTTTTAAGAAAAGTAACAATGCCTACTACTAATACTAGGTTTTAACTTCTTTTATTTCGGAAGTGATAGTGATCTAGAAGACAGCTGGTGAAGGAAGATATAGAGCAAAGCTTCATTCTTTTACAACTCTGCTTTTATGGACGTTTTTAATAATGCTGTTTTGCAGCGCCTCTGGTGTCATTGAGGAGTATTAAATTTTGAAGCTGTGTTTACTAGCTATTTTATGGGTTAGTTTACTTCACCAATGATTCACCAACGAAGGAGGGTGTACTGTTGTTACATTAGGATTAGTATCCGCTGAAGTCGGTATAGTTAAGTGACCAGGTGTCTATGCCTTCATCACTTGAACTTTTGTACAACAACTGAGACAAAAGGTAGCCGCTACTGCACATCAGAAAAATGTGTGGTCTTTCTATTTAGTAGCTTTGCCGGTGACCGGGCTCAAACCCAGGACCTTCAGTTTTATAGTCAACGTGCTAAGTCAGCAAACTCCACCCTCGTAAAAGAAGTGACAACATGTCGATTTTGAAACGTCTTTTTTTATTTCAGTGTAAGTGAAGCTTATAGTTAAAAATTATGTCGTAATCCTCTTATTTTATAATATCGCTGCTTATATTTCATTTACATTCTTGCGTCAAATTTCAACAACAATTAAACAGAATAAATCGACCATTGAACAATTAGCAAAAATTAAATTGCAATTTTCTCTAAAAGCTCAATTAGTTTTCATGGTCTGCATTTTTATTTATACCAAAAATTATTTCAGAAATGGAAAGTGGCAATATTAAGCTACGCAAATAGAACAACATTTTATGTAAATATTTCGCTGTAATTACCAAGAGTTTATTGTTTGATATATTGTCAATTAATTTTTTTTTCTTTCTTCAAATACTTTTACCCTAATAATGCGCGTTGAAGCAAATGAAACATGTAGGCGTTTTTGTCTTCTCCGGCAGAATAAGTTATCAGAATTTTGTTATTTAAGAAATATTCTGATATTATTGTACAGTGTAATTATCGTTGTGACCATCATCGTTTATGAAAGGAGAGTATCTGGGGCTTACATAATAGGTATGAAAATATGTACACATGTATATCAGAGCTGACCACCGAGAGAAGCACGCGAGTAATGTATTCGCGTATGTGTATTCATTTGAATAAGAAGCCGATTGATGTTCGGCACTCTGGTGCTAATTTGGGCAGCTCAGATGTATATATGTACTTATGTAAGTATGTACAAATTGCTTTACACATACATATACTTTCGTTTCGTTGGCCTTTAAAACTGAGCTGCCCAAAGTTGCACGAGAAAGGCCGAACATCAATCGGCTTCTTATGAAAATGAATACACATACGCGACTACATTGCTATCGTGTTTCTATTGGTGGCCAGCTCTGCTTTTAAACAAACTTTTGCATGCTCTTTAACAATTTGTTTCTTGAATAAACCCAAACAATTTGGGCTGCTTTTTTTTCAAACCATGAAACATTTTTATTTTCACATCACTTTCAAAATTACTTTTATTTACAGTTTTTGCACTTTAAATCAATTTATACGTTTTGTACTGCAAAAGAAAAGTTGCTTAAGTTAAACCAAGAAGAAAATAAAAAAAATGTTCTGGTTTACAACAATGTTTTCATTTACTTTTTAATTCATTTTAACATGCCAGCTCGGCAGATACAAAGAATTTAATGGAACACAAACATCAGTCTTTCTTTCTTGGGAATGATCATCGGTAATGGGTTTTTCGTACCCGGAAGAGGGGTATTTTAGTTAGTTTCAGATTTTGGTCTACGAGAGGATAGAACTCGTTAAAAGTTAGTTACCTGCGGAAATGACGGTGGTGTATTGTGTTCATGCGGTGGTAAGACGCCTGTAACAGGGTATTTTCATTATGGCAGGTATTCTCGTTAATCTACATGCTGTCACGCTGCCAACTCTTTATCAGATTATTATTGATAACGACACGTAGCTAGGACAGCTAACAAGGAGTGTTTTTAATGTTCAGTTTTGCGTCCAGGATTAAACTTTCATGTGGTTATAAGATTTTGCTACTCCCTTATAATTTGTACACAATTGAATCTATCTCTAAACTATTTTATCAAAAATAGATAAATGTCAGAAAAACGTTTTCCAGCCTTTTAATTAGACAATTTTTTTTTTTTTTTTTTTTTTTTTTTTTGAAAGAGAAGTAACACTCAGGCAATGAATACTTACCACTATTACTTGGTGTTACCTTCTTTAGGAAAGGGATAATGTTAGAGAAGACAGTTGTTGAAGGAAGATATAGATAGAGGAAGGCTTCATTATTTTACAACTCTGCTGTTTTCACGTTTTTTTTTTAATAAGGCAGTGTTATAGCGCCTCTGGTGTCAATGAGGCGTATTAAATTTTTGAAGCTGTGTTTAGTAGCCATTTAATTGCTTATTTTAGCTCGCCGATGATTCTGCTACACCATTCCATAATTTGCAGTCCATTCGTTCGATCAATTGATTCTAATTGAATCGAAAAGTCGGAACAAAACGTGAACAATTTTTACATAGTCACTCTTATCTGGAATTAACTCTATTTCAAAAAACCATTTTATTGCAAATTTTCATTTCGTGTAATATTTTTTCCTAGCAAAGATGGCCTTTTTTTTCTTTTCTGTGGCAAAAAGGAAAAGTGTTTAAGTCGAGATAAGCTGATTTTGAGTCAATGGTACCTCCGTAATCTGCATATTCGAAAGTATCCCTGGTTAAAATCTTAATCAATTTGTGTGATTTTTCAGGAAGTTATAGCGCTATAACTTGCGGCTTGTCTCTTTTAGATTTTTAATCTCATTTAGAACAATTTAGTATATTTCAACTTAAATATATTTATAATAATATGTAGAACAATATTTGCTTAAAAACTAACGATTAACAGAGAATTTCCCGATTTAACTGTAAAGGAAACAAATTTCTGAAAATCGACGTAAAACTTCAAAAGTGCTCTCCTGGCAATACTGTAAAATAAGACTTAAACACTTTTTCCTTTTTGCCACAGATACATATTATCGTATTATATCGTATACACAACATAATATTATCTACTAAAATATTTATTCAAAGCAAATAAATAAAACACAAGAAAATCGTTTTAATGTCCATCAATTTGGCTTAATTGGAAGGATAATTTTATGCCATTAATGTGTAAATATGATTTTGGGCATGTGGCCGCCGCGGCTGGCTCGAATAAAGCCAATTCTACAGGTCCAATTTTCAACCACTTTTTCGAGCATATGGGGCCGTATGTTGGCAATAACGCCACGAATGTTGGCTTCCAAGTCCCCTAACTTTTCTGGTTTGTTGGCGTAGACGAGCGACTTCACATATTCCCAAAGAAAATAATCCAATGGTGTCAAATCACACGATTTTGGTGGCCAATTGACAGGTCCATTCCACGAAATTATGCGCTCATCGAATGTTTCCTTCAATAAATCGATTGTGACGTGCGCTGTGTGGCATGTAGCGCCGTCTTGTTGGAACCACAACTCATCCACATTTATGCCATCCAATTCGGGAACAAAATAGTCGGTTAGTCGGCTCCAATTGCTGTGCACGGTGGCGAATCGATTCATTCGGGTGCTCTTCAACACTTTGCTCTACAGCGGCAATTGTTTCTTCGGTGCGCACTGTTCGACGTCTCTGCGGATGCGTATCATCACATAGAGTAAACGTAGTGCGAAAACGATCCATGGTTAACCGAATTAATTGCTCTGATGGACGATTATGTCGACCATAAAATGGACGGAGCTTGCGGTAAACTTCGCGAACTGAACCATTATTTTCGAAATAAATTTGCACGATTTGCAAGCGTTGTTCTTTTGTCAACCTGTTCATGATGAAATGGCAAACCAAACTAAATATTAATCACTTGACAGCTGACAAAATGGCCGCCAGTTAAAAAAGTGATGCCAACTTAAAGTTCTATACCCCAATAAAAAACACCCTTTATATAGAAGACAGTCAAAAACATTATTTATGCAAAAGCGGGATTCAGAAAATCCCGAAAATCCCGGGCTTTAAAATTAAAAAATCCCGATCTCCGGGATTTGCTTAGTGCCGAAAATCCCGGGATTTCCCGTTTAGCATCTGTAGTTGCGAGTATGGATAGGTAAACATTTACATACATACTATGTACGTCATGGAGATTTGTTGTTTTATTATTTTAATTTATAAACATTATAGAGGATTAATGTTGTTTTTGTTGTACACATATCTGTCTTTTATTTTACATTTACACTTCGTTGACAAATAGTTTGATTTACAGATATTTTTATTTTTATTTATTATTATCTTCTCCCTTCCTCTTTAATGCTTTGCCTGTGACGAAATATCTAAGGAAACAATATAAAAAAAGCAACAACAAAAATAAAGACCTTTTCTGCAAACACTTTGCTTGTTTTGTTCACTTACTAACCCTCAGTAGCTGAGCAACGAACGATTCTGTTCGTATCATGCGGTCAGTAAGAGACCGATTAGTGTGTTACGCTCAACCCATAACCCGGGAGCGAGAACAGGATTGAAACGAAAAAGACGGTTGCTGTTCAGACACTGAGTGATTCCGTCTCGTTTTTTAGGTCTTTTGAGTGAGAAGGCCGCACAGAGAAATTTGGTTGAGCATATTTTGCGAGCTCTGATGGTTACACAACAAAAATTTTGGCTTATTAAGAGGAAGGGTTATGCTACCTCTTTGATGCTTCAACAGAGCACATATTGTTTAAGGTGAATCTTTAAGGAAAAAAAACTTCGAATTTTTGTTCCAACAATCATACCAATAAAATTGATCTCTTCAGCCAAAATATATCACTCAGTGTGACTTAGCAGAAAATTTATCAAGGAAACAAAAGATCACATTTCAAACCGACAAAGTTCTCGACAGTAAATTTTATGCCAAAATATTTTACTGTAAATTTATATTAAAAATATTTAAGGTTGTACCGTTTATTAGGAAGCTTCAAGAAAACTTCAACTCGATGTTCACAATTATTTCCAAAAATATTTCTAGGAATTATATAAAACTCTTTAGCAAGATATCTGGGCAAGTTTAGTACAAAAAACCTCCACCTGTGAAATCGAAATATTTCCACTTATTGTGATTGGCGATTTTGCGGCGAAAGTCAGTCGATTTGTACTAGATTAAAGAAAAAATTGGCTTGTTTTCTTTAATCAACTACAAATAGTCGAATTTAAAGTCGAAAAACGCCAACCACGATTAGCCTTGTGTAGTTCATGAACGAACTAGTTCAAATGAACGATTCGGTACTTTGAACTATGTGAACTACTTCAATTGTTTTACGCTCACTAGTTCAATTTTTGAACTAGTTCATTTTTTGAACTAAGAACTAATACACAAAATGAACTAACACAAAGGCTGTTAACTAACCCCCTGTTTGTGTAAGACGTTTGAGATAGAAATCTTAGCGTTTCTGTAATAGATTAAAGAAAAGTTGTACAAGTTTCCTTTAGTCTATTACAAAAACGCCAAGATTTTTAACTCAAACGTTTTACACAAACAGGGGGTAAATGTTTTCAACGTTTTGCTTTACTTTTTTACTGTTTGTGTTTTTATCTTCTATACTCATCCATACATATGTGTGTATGTACATATATTTAGTTCTTGTTCATCGCTGGCTGCCACCAAAAATGCAATAAACAAGACAACACAAGTAAACACTTACCACCTGTTTGTGTAAGACGTTTGAGTTAGAAATCTTGGCGTTTCTGTAATAGAGTAAAGAAAAGTTGTACAACTTTCCTTTAATCTATTACAAAAACACTAAGATTTCTAACTCAAACGTCTTACACAAACAGGGGGTTACATATACTACCCTATTCACAAAAAATATTTTTGATTTATGAGATTCTTTTATAAAGCAAATTTATTTATTAATTACATAATTAATTAATTTTAGTTTTCATAAAGTACATATTTTGATCAAAGAATTTGTGTATTTAATATTGTCAAAGACAACACTAATACATACGCATGTAGAATTGTAGATGTAAGAACAGTGAACTAAAAACACCTAACTAGTTCATTGAACTAAAAAGAGCGATTGAACTAAATGAACGAACTAGTTCATTTACAAATAATGAACTAAAATGACCGGTCACTGATATGAACTAAATGGCACAAGTCTAACCACGATAAGCGGGATTATATTCCGTGCATAGTCATTTTGGGTTAGTTTGGAGTGTTCATAAGCAAAATTGTCGCCGAGCCATTATTGCTCCATACATCTTTAAAGGTAATCCGCTGTGGGAGTGTTTCCTCCAATCGCTTTGATTACTTTGAATTGAATGAAATGTTTACGGGCGCTTGAAAGAACAGAATTTATATTCTGAACTTTTTCAGGAAATTAGCTGCATATAACTTTTTTATTTGCTAATGGGAGGCGTGGAGGGAACAACTAATATTTTGTTTCTTTAAGCTAGTATAACAACCGAATTCGATTTGACAACCGTAATAATGTTCTGTTTTAGCAGAACAAGCGTAATAAACGAGAATCGTAATTTCGCAACTTATTTTATTTTATTTTATTATTAGTTTTATTTTACTATTATAAGCCTTAAATATATTTATAAACTTCAATGTTTATGTACACATTATTGGCCTTTCGTATTGTGTATACGATAGGCTCTTGCCTGCCGAAGGATAACTCGATACATGTAGATTTTTGCTTACTCAATATCGAATGCTATGATCTCAAATTACAATGCTTTTCATTTGATATCGAATGCAATAATGCCAAACTAAAATCTTTCTATCAATTTTACTCGATTTTACGCATGCGTATATCTAAAGTAACTGCGCACCAATTCTTAAAGAATTTTAAACTTTTGAATGCTTTTAAAATTCCTCTATTTGCGTCTGAAAACCCCGAAATCACTCAGTTATTAAAAAAAATCTCACAATTCACTGATTCGGAATTCAGAAATTGTCTTCTCTACCCGTAATAGAGTTAAAGTAAATGTATTTGTGTGTAAACACAATTTTAGAAGATGTAGTTTGTTGTTCAGGAAGTTTGTTTTCCTGTTTTCTTCTTCTTTTGAGAATTTTTTTCAACTTCACTTTCACTTATAGTTGTGAGTACACGGTCTACACACGTACATACATAGTGGCCGGACATACTGTTTGGCAATGATGACTAAGACAAAAAGTTACTTCTTTACCCCACAATCTCAACAAAAGTGGTAAGTGGCCAAAAACTTTTCTAATTCTATTCGAACTACGTTTTTTACTTTTCTATAACATTTATGGGACATGTTACTATTAACTTTTCCTCTTTTTTGTTATTAGAATACTTGTTGACAGCAATGAGAGCAGGAAAGAATAATGTTTTAAGAAAAAATAACTTCTTTTTTTTAAGTATATATTTGCCAGGAATTAGAGCAAAAAACTTTAAAATTAAAGTTGTTTATTGAATTTTTTTACGTGCTTCCAATTTTAAACGTGATGTTTCCATAATCGAGTTAATAGCGCAAAAAACTTTTTGATTCACAATGGGTTTTATAATTAAAAAGGTTTTTTTGTTGGGTGGCACAGAGTCTCGACTTAAAACCGAGTCCATGGGTTATTATAAAAAGATCAGTGGCTGTTCGAAATACGAGTACTAAAAACAAGTCTACTTTATGGAACATAATACAGGCTAATATTTGAGAATTAAATTTCGCTCAATGAATATGAATAGTGACATTGCCAAAGCTGTAAATCAGTGAATTCATGAGCAAGCTGTAGAAAATTGGCCGACTAAATATTCTCTGGACCTTACCCTACGTCTACACCTGATATATTTTTATCATAACAAAAGTCATACTTTATATTGAAAAAAAAAATTTTTATGTTAGCTCGTTTTTTCTACATGGAATTTCACATTTGTCATGATAAAAATATATCAGGTGTAGACGTGGGTTATCATAATGGAAAATGTTAAAGATCAAAATGTCAAAGAATCAAATGCGTATTAGGAGAGTAACTTTCTTATTTAATATTATGAACAAAATTTTACTCAAAAATTCATTTCTATTGTAAGAGTAGATCTGGCAAGGCGCATCTATAAGATGGTCCCTCTAGATCAAGTGATTTTTATTTTGTAACACATATACGAGCACCACTACGTGATAAAAGAACACGTGTCACACAGTTTTGCCCCAAGTTATGCACTTTTTTATGGACCCCAAATCTTTGGGACCTCGGTGTCATTTTTGCATTTTCACAGGCTCATATGTTGCAAACAGTTTGGAATTCTGATTTACTCTCTGAGGCAAAGTTGTAGCTCTTGTCATAAAGAACAAAAATTTCAACAAATCTTCAACATCAAAATCGCAAAAAAAAATTAAAAATTCGATTTTTTTTTACCTTTCTTCCTCTGATCAGGTGCATAGGTAGCAAACAGTTCAAATTTCAAGGAAACAATCTACCACAAAAATGTACCTAAGATCTCAATAAACAACTTTCTAGAACATATGAACTTCGTAGAAATGATTCTTAACAGCGTTTAGGTAGCGCTTAGATTTGTATGGATCCGAGCCTGAGGGTATGTTCTCACTTTGATTAATACCTATATGGAATTTTCGGAATTATTTTAGGACACCTACACTTTGATAATAATAAGCAGCATTAACAAGTGTAATAGTCTTCTATAGTTTATTGTTGTACTATTGTACAGGGTGGGCCAAAAGAAACCAAGGGGTGTAAAAGTTTAATAACTTTTTTGTTAATTAACTTTTTTTTATTTTTTCTTTCAGATTATATAATATACAAAATGGAAATTTTTTTACACTAAGTATGAAAAATGATGTCTCTTAAATGACCACCGTTTTCAGCTTCGCACTGATGGGCTCTTTTTAGAGCATTTTCCATAACATCTTTCAAAACTTGTGGCTGTAGCGTTCGAATTTCTGCAACAATGTTTCCTTGAGTTCAAGGATTGTCTCTGGCTTGTTCACATACACTCGATCCTTCAAAAAACCCCAAAGAAAATAGTCGGGTGCTGTCAAATCTGGCGATCGCGCTGGCCAAATAATTTCCGAATTTCGAGAAATTATTCGCTCTCCAAAAATTTGACTTAAAAGTGCCATTGTGTCTCGGGCAGTATGGGCAGTGGCTCCGTCCTGCTGAAACCACATACCAGGTCTGTTTTCAAGAGCAGGACGTAAAAAATTTTCTATCATAAACCGATACCGCTCTCCATTTACGGTTACAGCACTTCCATTTTCATTCTCGAAGAAGTAGGGCCCAATGACATTTTCAGATGTGATCCCACACCATACTGTACAACTGATGAAGTGCAATTGGCGTTGATGAATGGCTCTTCGATTTTGAGAACCCCAGAACCTACAGTTCTGCTTATTAACAAAGCCATTCAAATGAAAATGAGCTTCATCACTCATAATCAAATTTTCAATAAAGTTTATTTCATTTCTGGCCAACTCTTGAAATTTAACTGCAAAATTTAGACGTTGCCGATGATCTGCGGGTTTTAATTCTTGGACCAATTGCACCTTATATGGGTATAACTGTAAATCTTTTTTTAAAATGCGCCGTAGTGACGTACGAGACATTTCTAGCTGAGCAGAACGCCTTCTGCCAGATGTTTCTGGTGCTTCGTTAACACTTTGCTGTACTCGTTCAATATTTTCCGCAGTGCGACTTAAACGTGGTCTACCGGTTCGAGGCAAATCTCTTACGCTGCCATGTTGGTGATGACGATTAACTAAGCAACGAATCATCGCTTCAGAGGGCGAAATTCTGACGTTAAAATGTCGACGATATGCTCTTTGCGTTAAAATAATTGATCTCTGGTTTAAATAATAAAATTCTATTATTCTGGTTCTCTGTTCAGTTGTAAGCCTTTCCATTATAAATTCTCCAAGTGTTGTCTATATAATCTGAAAGAAAAAATAAAAAAAAATTAATAAACAAAAAAGTTATTAAACTTTTACACCCCTTGGTTTCTTTTGGCCCACCCTGTGTTTACAACTATGTGTCATTTATTAACCTGTCTAAGAATATGGTGCATTGGAGTAGGTTGTGTAATCATTCCAAATATATTTAATATGGCAACCTTCAGGAAAGGTTGAGGAGAGAGACAGAGAAAATCCAAAACTCAAGTTTTGAGCTTAAATTAGATGTGTAATAGCCATAACCAAATCAAAATTCAATTGGTTTCTATGGCAATGGCTATGGCATTATGGCGAGTCACCTATAATCAAATACAGTGTTACCCATAAGTTTGGTTCAAACAGCTGTTTTCTATGGTTATGGTTATGACACGTCTGATTGAACCTTTAATTAAACGTGCCATAACCGTAACCATACAAAACAGCTTTTCGAACCAAATTTATGGACAACACTGCATTTGATTATAGAGGACTTTGTTGTTGCACTTTTGAAATGAATAAACAAATTAAAACATAAACAGCTGTTTATGGTTATGGGAGCAGTAATAGGAGAAGCAAATATATTTATGGTTATGGTAATAGTTATGGCTATGACATTATGATATGGCAAGTCTAATTGAAACATCAGAGCTGTGTATGTTAAAATTAGAGATCATCTGAATAATTTTTAAACTTTTTTTTAAATATTTTTGTTTATATTAAATTTATATTATATCTCTTCATTTTAAAAAGCTAAATAATTTGGAAAACTTACCATTAGTGTTAAGTTTTTCTGGCACTGCAGTGTTGGTGCCTTTCATCAACACTATCTGTTAGAATAATTTTCGATAGTTTCATCATTTATGTATATCACAGATCAAATACATTTGGTTTCTTTGCAAGCAGCTGCCAAAATCATTTTTGAAACTTTCATTATTTAAATCGTAAGTTAAAAATTAGCTCACGAATGTCAAAACACGAATGTCAAAATTTTTCGATTACCGATGATAAACATAAGCACTTTTTGCGCACACGATAGTCAGAATTTCATTATTTAAGTCACACAATAAGTTCAATGATTTAAAGCACACATTAAGCATTGGCAGCGTTATTAACAACATTTTAATGATTTTCTAGCATTAGACTATAGAAAGTTTTCAATTACACATATGTTAGAAATATTTTTAATAGGCTCGTTATTTACGTTACTGATTAAAGATTAAACTATACTTATTTCTTTCTTTTTTTAATAATTTAACATAATATATAATATGTATATATGCCGACACTTTTTTCCGATCACGATCATTTTCGATAGTTTAATTATTTATAGAACGCGAATCTCGAAACTTTACGATTAATGGCGACAACTGAGGCACCCCTTCATGAAAATGGACATGCAAGCTTTATTTTTGTAAATTTTTTTTAGTGATTTCTGTGCTCCAAAGTTTTTATGATTGAAGCTATTAATTTTTTATTTTTTAGACATGACTTTCAGGCGGTGAAACCCATGTGGAGATTTGCATCACATGTTATTTTACTTGTGCTGAAAGAATATAATTAATAATAATAATTATCAGTTAAAGAATTGAAATATCAAAAGACTGTATAAACTTTCAATATAATTTTCTAAATCAGTGCTGCTCACCGAGAGAAATGTCTTTGTGTACAGTAAAAGCTTAATAATTTGCACCTCTCTAATCCGGATTGTTCGGTAATCCGGACATAATTTTTCATTACACTGTGTACTCCATAATACGGATTGATTGCAACTTTATAATTCGGGTTATATACAGAACATGTTTTTTTTTTATCTGGCAAAGACAAACTATTCTGTTAGAAATTCCATGTTTTTTTCGAAAACAGAAAAGTACGGTCCAAATACTATTTTTTGTTTATGATTTCTTGTCTTGTTTTTTTTTTTTTCTTTTGAAGTTCAGTGTTTGTACAAGATGCCTTCAGTAAAATGACAACCAGCATTGCCAGAAAAAGTTTGTTTATTGTCCCCAATTTCCCAAAAAATGAAATGTTCCCAAAAAATCCTTATTTGAAAGAGAAAAATCCTAATTTTTTCTTATTAAAAAAACGATTTTTTCTGTTTCCCAGCTGCATTAAAACTTTGCAAAGTGAACTTTCTGTTTGTAGAAAGGTTTTGTGTACATATATTTTTTTATTTATGTTTTTTTCAATACACACATCTATATGTTTTATATGCGTGACACAATAGCCAAGGTAGAACATTTAATTGCACAATTAAAAACTTTAAACAGACATTTTTTTATTATAAGATATACTCTATAAATCAAAAAAAGGAAAATATATATGTAATCAATTGGCATTTTAGAAACAAAGAGCAGTGCTACACTACGAAGATGGTTTTGCCTATGTAAATATTTATGTTTGTGGTATTACCATCTTCATTAAATAGTATGATTGCCATATTACTCTAGGAGATATTTAAAACCATAAAAATGTTTCCAGTACAACATTATTTAATGTCCATATCCACGATTAACTTTTATCCTGATACATACAAATTAAACTTCTTAAGTAGTAATACTATTTTAAAACAATCTTTAAAAGTAGAAGAAAAACAATAAAATGTTAATATTCTATTAAGATAAAATATAGCTTAGGTTAGGTTAGGAAGAGTGGTGCTATACTGGAGATCCAATTGGGTCCATTGTGATTCCCTTATCTTGCCCCGAAAAAGAAATATTTACCTCCCCATTTGTAGCCAGAAGTGACCGTCATTGAGCCACCAAATTTTCAGGATGAAGCCCCTGATGTCCTCTAGTTTACACTTCCCGATATTAGTAATGCTTTCATAGAAACGTCTGCTCAGCCATCTAAGTCTATGACGTTGCAGCTTCGGGCAGTGATAAATAATATGTTCAATGGTTTCTGGTTCCTCTTCATCCCCGCACATCCTACAAAAATCTGTAGTGTCAGTTTATCAAATGCTGGTTCTTGCTCTGACCGAGCAGTGAACTGTCAACGCGCCTATTATGATTCTCATCGCCTTCCTATTCATGTCCAGTAGCAGTTTGGATCTTCCTGACTCAAGTTTTGGTTACAAACCCCTCGAGACTCTACAATCCTCCCTACTTCACCATGAACTGTCGGTCCTGCTTTCTACCCAATTATTGAGTTCCCTATATTAATGATCTATCGGTAATTTCACCGATCTGTCTGACATTCCCTCATCTAATGCTGCCCCTATTCTTGCCAGCTCATCGGCAAAAAAATATTTAAAACTAGTGATGTTAGGGCTCAAAGTAAAATTCCTCAAATCCCTTTCCATGAAATTCTGTTACCAAATGAGAAGCGGAATCCCCATTTTGGGGACCAATCCCCTTATCTGGCTGCACTGATGACTAAACAGAAAATTTTACCTCTTTAAGATGATAAAGTTAAAGCTGCAGAAGAATTGAAAAAAGAGGGTGTCCGTTCTTTTTCAAATATTATTATTTATGGAAGTGATTAATAAATATAACATATCAATCGATAAGTACTTTAAATGCATTAATTGTATTAATTTGTAGTAGTTCGGCACAGTGGTGCAAATTCGACTATATTCTAAATTGATGATATATTTATTGACAACCAAGCGTTGTCAGTAACCAAAATTTAACAGCACGTCGTTGTCAGTTCGTACATAACTGCGTATACAAGTTGACAACTGTCGTTGTTAAAAATAAGTGTCAACGAAGGATGTCATATTATAGTGTTATATTGACACATACTACCTTTATGCGCGCACTATTTGCAAATAAAAATATTTCCAAATATATTAACTCACTGTTTATACGGCATTGTAAATTTATAAAAATTTGGTAGCACTTCTATAGAAATGTTACTTATGTTTACAAAAAAATTGTGTAAATGTATAAAATAACAAATAATAATTTGCTTTTATTCTCATTATTTTCTGTTATCAATGTTTTTTTAGTGCAATATTTATCAATTTATTGTTTTTCATTAGCAAACATGTGTAAGTTTGGCAACCTAAAGCATCTTATTTGCAAATAGTGCGTTAATCGGGAATAGTTTTCTGAATTAGTAAGTCGCAATAAAAACAATAATATGGCAACAATTTACAGTTTTATTTGCAAATAAGTCGTGCGTATAAACGTAGTAACAGTGTGATTAATCCATTTAGCAACTACTGTTAAACAACTAACAGTGCTCTGTTACGTGCAGAACACGCCATGTTAGAAATTGTGGTTTCTGTCTTTGCTAAGTTAATTTCGAATTTATCTTCACACACATCAAAATTTAAACATCTTAGCACAAATTTTATGGCCATTTTTATGGTACATACTTTTATTATTTTGTTAGCTCTGGAGGAAACCACAAATATACCAAAAAATAAAAAGGCATTAAGATAAAACACATTCAATGATTTCGTTTTTTGCCCGACTTCATTACCTAATGTTTGTAATTTTGTTTGTTTATATGTACTTGTATAATTTGTTGATTTTTTTCTAATTTCTTTTATTACTTTTCAGCTCATTAGCTTCAAAGATGGCAAAGTGGGTGTAAATTTTTTGGGCTATCATGCTGAGGCCGGTCTAGGTGGTGGCCAAGATGGCTCTAATGGTGGCTTATTAGGTGGCCTGCATGCTTCGGCTGGTACACCTTGGGGACAAAATGCTGCTGCTGGTTTGGGTGGCAATGTTAATGGTAACTTTTTAATTTATGCTATTTTAATGATACCTATTACATAAAATATGCTGTTATAAATTACAAATGCTATTTGTTTAATTTATTGAAACACTTGTTTGTACTATTGTTTAGCTTCTCTAAATTACTTTAGCTATAAAAAAAAATTAAAACCTTGAGCAAATATTAACAGACAAATCTAAGCAAGAGCGGCAAGCCTTGTGTTTCTTGTAGAAAAACTTACTTTACAGCAGAATGAAGCTCATTCATATACTAGAAAATTTATTTTGGAAAATAAACTTGTATTACCCACTTGCATACACGTCTATACATACAAAAACAAAAATTCTGCAAGGAAAACTTCTTAGTGTTGACGCAAGCGCAAGTTTAAAGAATAAAATCAAAAATTGTTACAGTAAAGTTTTCATCATCTAAAGAGAGACTTATCGTTAACTTTCCAGTGACATGCCGAAATGAGAGGGCAGCACTTTGTGTAGTACATGCATCTTTTTCATTTTCACTCCCTATTACAAAGTCTTAACGGGCCATCGTATTGTTATAAGCAGGCACAAAAATTAACCTTTCAAGTCGTTCATGTGCTCTTGCATTTTTTGTAGCCAACTTCACTTCCTAACACTACGTCTTAATGTGCTATCGTATTGCTATAATAACGTACAAAAATTTACCCTGCAATATTTTCATGTGATCTTTCATCTTCTGCAGCCAACTTCAGCTTCTAACACTACTTCTTGACGGGCCATGATATGGTTATGATAACGTACAAACTTCGGAAAAATTAGAAATAAAAATTTTGTACGCTCTTTGGCATGGTAAAAACGTATCTTATTATTCGCCCTGCTTATACGAGTAGTAGATATTATCAGCTTGTCGCTCTTGTTTAGATTTGTCTGTACGTTATACAACATCCGCTGTATCTAGCGTCTTCTTAGAATATTAAACATTTCCCTTTTGCAGTAATTCATTAAGTTTAGTTAATAAGGGAGCTAATTAATTTCACCTGCATTTATTCTTTAGAATACAGTAGACCCTCATGAATTAGAACTCTCAGGAATTAGAATTTTTTTTTTTTTTTTTTTTTTTTTTTTTTTGAAGAGAAGTAAGACTCAAGCAATGATGGTTTACTACCAATGATAAGTGTAACCTTCTTTAGGAGAGGGATAATGATAGGAAAGATATGCATTAATTTTTTTTTTTTAATTGGCCGATGATTGTGGTACACATTATAGATGGGCGTTCGGAAATTAGTATTTGAAATTCGAATTTGAGCTCTTTCCTTTTTGGAGAGTAAGAAACGCTAACAATGAATAAAAACATAACGAGAGTTGGCGTTGGCTGAAATAGTTACCACGTTGACGACAAAACCAAAGGTCCTGGGTTCGGGCAAAGTCTCTGACAGTCATTAAAAGTAATACCACCCAGCATTTTTCTGATGTGCATTAGTATCAGTATTAGTTATTGTCGGAAAGTTCAAGTGATGAAGGCATAAGGAGAGTTGACTGGTTCACGCTGGTCATTGAACTACACCGACTTCAGTGGATACTAATCCTCATGTAACTTTAGAGCGCCCTCCTTCGTCGGTATAGTGTAGCAGAATCATCTGCAAAGTAAAATAACCAATAAAATGGCCACTAAACACAGCTTTAAAAATTGAATACGCCTCATTGACACCAGAGGCTATGCAACACTGCATTATTAAAAACGTGCAAGAAGGAGAGACTTGTAAACGAATGAAGATTTCATCTCTTCCTTGAACACATGTCTTCTCTATCACGATCTTTCCTGAGTGTTACTTTTCTTAAAAAATGGGCGAGTCGCCTAGTTAGGTATTGCCATATATAGACGTTTTTAGTGGATTGGAACTACTTTTAGAAATGTTGATACTGATGATAAAATGTGTGGAGAACTGCATTCAATTAAATTTTTTAACAAGACCTTGTTCTAGTACAACAATCGAATGAATGCAAGGGTGACTGAGATAAAAACATACCTGAAAAAGTTAAAAAAATATCCAGAGACTAGCAGAGCTCTGCATCACTGTAGCTCTATAAAGCACATCTGCTGCAGCTGTAGACGTTATATTGGACCTTAAACCAATAACACTAACTGCAGTGAACGCGGCATGCAAATCTGTTATACGACTCAGGACAGCAGGACAGATGTCGTACAGATCATTTCGTCACGGCAAGTTGCTGGAAGAGATGGAGTGTAGCTCGGACTAAATCATTCCAGTAATGAACATTTTTGCCAAACCCCAGATCACTATAAGGGAAGAAGGATATCTTAAAGGTTTAACTATAGTGATTCTAGTTTCAACTTTTTCACGGTTCAAAGATGGATGGAGGGGTGGGAGCTGCGGTTTACTTTCCGGAGCTCAGTATAGAGTAATCTTGTAAACTCCCTGATCACTGTAGCATCTTCCAAGCGGAAATCTATGTAGCCAAAATGCCAGCAGAATTAGCTTTTACCCCTCAAACCATGAATCCGCTTGTGAATATTTATAAAGACAGTAAAGGAACAATTAACGCAATTTTAGAAAATTGCAACTACTCCTCGATTGTGCTCATGTGTAGGAATGCCCTAAATATATTATGTGCTGGTAGACCAGTACATATTTTTTAGGTCCGTGGACATATGGAAATTGAGAGAAACGAAATGTCCGATACACTGGGCAAAAGGGAATTCAGTTACCGGTGGATGAAACGGTATATATCCGGAAACTAATTCAACACCTGAAAGGTGTCATAGACTCTAAAAGGAAGAAATAAGCGAAGAAATGTTGGCGTGAGACGAAAACTTGCAAAACTTCCAAAATCATGTGGAGCTCCTATGATCCCAAATCGCCTAAAGCAACTGTAGACTTCTGGTGGGTGTATTAACTAGACACTGTTGGACGGCTTCGTATGCCGTCAAAATAGGACGAATACTTGACGGTACCTGCAGGAAATGTAAGGAATCCGGGGTAATTGAGACAGTAGAACAACTATTGCGCGGCTTTAAGCCGCACTAAATACATGCAAGTGTCTTGGTGCTCACAATATTCGGAGTCTTGAATTTGTATCGAGAGTGAAATTGTGAAGACTGCTAATGTTTGTTAAATCTGTGTGCTCATTCGATACAGGCGCCACGAACTAGGCTGCCATACTTACAGCTTTCTTATCATCTGCTGGTATCGCCAAGGATCAATCCCGGTCTATTAACCTAACCTATCCACATTTAATGAGTAATAAGAAGGTAATCACAATGGACCTAACTGGGACTCCTAGTGGAAGAGCGTTTTAGCACCACCCTTCCTAACCTAACCTAACCATATCCTAACTTAACCTATCCATATCTAGACATAAGTCAGAAAGGCATTGGGAAAGCTTTAAAATAGATAGCGAGCTGCCACTTTAATACAAACTATTCCCAGAAGAGCATTCAGTCATTAAAAGCTATTTGCAACTTGCCATACTAAAAACCTTTTGGTACCCTAAATTTTGTGCCTCTTTACTAATGAATACATTCTCATTTCATTCTATTTGCACTCTTAATAATATATTCTCATTTTATTCTATAAGTGTGTTGGGTTAATTTTCTTTAATTTATTTAAAACAGATACTACCGAAGTTTTTGTACTACGAGTTTTCATGAAAAAAAAAACAAATTAAAACAAGAAAAGAAACAATAAAGTCTTTAATTTGTTCAGGTTGTCGTTAGTGTTGTTGTTTTTTAATTTGCACTTTCACGTTGTGGTTTTTATCTTTAGTTTTTTAATTTTTTTTTTCTTTTCCGCGGTTAGTTTTACTTTGTTTTCAATTAGACCAACAATAGTCTTAAAGGAAACTTGGTGGCACAAAGTTGTATAATAAATTTTAGTAAGACATTGATCAATGTGGCCCTTGTTAGTCATTTACACAGCAAAAGATTAACCAAAACAATATGGTGCAAGAAATGTAAAGCAATAAAGTAGAAGAGTTTAAATGTTGTTAAATGTAAAGAGATTTTCATTATTTATTTATATAACTTTTTACGCAGTAAAATTTGTAACCGCCTAAAGTAGTTTGGGTGGAATGGGCTGAAGTATTTAGCACGTTGACTACAAAACCGAAGGTACTGGGTTAATCCCCTGCATCCAACAGTCATTAAAAAATAACACCACACATTTTTCTGTGATGAAGGCAAACACTGGTCACTGTACTACACCGTCTTCAGCGGATGCTAACCTAAGGTAACATCAGAGCGCCCTCCTTCTTCGGGTATTGTGGAGCAGAATCATCGACGAAGTAAAATAACCAGTAAAATGGATATTAAAAACAGCTTCAAAATTTAATACGCCTCATTGGCACCAGAGGCGCTGCAACACTGCATTATTAAAAAACGTACAAACAAAAGCAGAATTGTATGAGAATGAAGCTTTCCTCTATCTCTTCCTTTAACAACTGTCTTCTCTATCACTATCCTTTCCCTATCACCCACTCTCACTATTTTCTCTTCAACTCACCGGTAGCACAAAGGGATCAGTGTATTGGACCCAAGTGAGCTGGACTCTTACCAGAAGCCTGCTGACTAAACTTAAAGTAGTTTAGATCTTTTTTGAAACAGAGCAATGGTTATAAGATGCTAAGCTCATCTTAATAATTTTAAGGTTTTACTAATTTAAGCTGTTGTAAAAACATGAAATAGTTAAAGTGAATTTTTGTTATACATATTTTTACTAAACGATTTCGATTAAGCAAATTTACTTAAGCTATTTGAGTTGTCCAAAAAAATTCCAATTTTTCAGCAATGTTAAAAAAAACTTAGGTTAGGTTCACTACTCTCATATCAGGGGATATACACATACGCCAGTATAGGCCTGTTGTGCGCTCTGATGTTAGTTAAAAAACAGGAACTCAGCATCATTTACGTAGTCCTTAAAAAATTTTTAGTCAATACCTCTAAGGTGGATAATGTTCGGTAAGGTTTTATTCCCAAAATAACGGGATCTGGGCTGGGGGAAAGCTGGACAATGACAAATAAAGTGTTCTATTGTCTCGATGTCCTCCATGCATGCCCTACATTTACATAATATATCGTCGGCTTAAAGTGTAAACCTGCTAACTCACTTCCACTAAATTTTACAGGAGAGGCAAAATACTGTTAACGGTTTCTATACAAAGCTTAAAAAATTAGTCTAATACATTAAGTTTCTTCGACATATAGAGCTACAAATTAAAATAAATATTTTAGCAAATCGATGAGGCGTCTCTTTCTCTTTATGTTATAAAAATTGGATTTAGGAGATTTATACTCTAAGCCGACGATATATATACATAAATGTATATATGTATGTGGGAGAGCTAGTCTTGACGTGGTATTCTCAAATGCGATTGTACGTCGACCTAAAACACTCTCACGAGTACACAACGTGATATAAGGCTACAAACTTCAAACCCTGAAACTTTTGAGATTGGGAAAACTGGAAATGCCTGTCAATAACTATCGCCTATTTCTAATCCAATTCAATTTGACCACTTATTTCTCTGTTTTTAGATATAGTTTTGTTAGTGAACAAAATCTGTTACACCTCGAAAATTAATAATTAGAAAGTATATGTATTTCAAGCAGCCCTCGTAAACAATCTTAAAAGTATCTGTAGAAATCAATATTATACAAACATACATATGTACAATGTACATACCTAGTTCTAATTAATAATAAAAAACCATATTTTTTTACAGGACGTGCTGCTGGTGTTTTATATGCTGGAGCCCAGGCAACACCAGATGTTGGTGCCAGCTCAATATTGGGTGGTGATACATCTCAAGGTGGCTTTAGTGGCGCTGATGCATATGCGAATGGTAAAGTTAGCAGTCGCACACGAACAATTACGGCTGCAAATACAAAAGCAATTTATGAAAACGCCAACCCACAATATCCACCACAGACTGTGACAGAAAATGTCAATGCTATACAAAAGATACGGCCACCCAAAAAATATCATGCATCACAAGCGGTAAGAAAGCGAAAATATATTTCTATAATTTTTTAACAGTATGTCTGTCTGTCTGTCTTAAGCACCTGAAACTTTATTATATTTCAATGTTTTATCATCACAAAGTTAATAAATTAACATGGATAGGAAATTGCATAAAATTTGTTGATATTTAATAAATAATCTATATTAAATTGTTTTAGTTTGATGTTGTAGAAGAACAAAATTATAGTTTAAATAACAATGATGCACTCAGTATCACTAAAACAAAAAATATTTATGACATTCAGCAAGATAAGCCAGCTGTTGCTGCTGCTGCCGCTATCGCTACCGCCACTGCATCAATTGATTTAACAAAAAACACTAACAAAGCTACTACACTTGCAACAGCACTCCACAATGATGAAAAAGACATTAATATGGCAATACCAAAAGCACCCGTAGAACAATCATTAAATATTGATGCAAACACAAATATTGGCAAATTTCATAAACATGAATTCAATTCAATATCCACATTATCATCAGCAACGCCATCAGACACACCTTCATCCGTTGCGTTAAGCCATTCTTTAAATAAGGACAATACAAATGGAAACGCTGCTGCTGATGGTGTTATTGATAATAATCCAACTGGCATAATTACTATAACAAAGGAAAGAACTAAATTTCGTACTCATGCTCATAAACATCGTCGCAATTGGCAAAAGCGCTTTAATGCAAACCGACAACGTCACAGTTCTAAAACAATTGTGAAAGTTGTGGAACTAAAACAAAATGTTCATGCAGATGCAGATGCACAGCAACAACAACAAATTATGCCACAAACTTACCTTCAACAGGTAGCAAATTAATTTTATGTAAAAATATTAAAAACCGGATGGTTGGGGGAGCAAGGAAAAAATAAACACATTAACTTATTATAATGAAAGTGGTATAATGGTTGTCATGCTCACACAATGCGCGCTTACAACACTTTTTAACACATGTAAATTAATGTTCACATCTACTTACACACACACACATAAATGCACAGAATTACTAAAATAATAAAGTACGTCCCAGTTGATCAAAAAAATTTATCCAGTAAAACTATCGAGAATGACACTGAAAAATTAATCGAAAGAAATTCACCGGTCGCTGTTTTGTTCCAAAAAACATTCGATTTCGTAGGTTCGCTACCAATATCAAAAGTGAGAGAATCTCGAAATAATTTCGATAATCGCAAAAAGGCAGCAGAAAAAGTAACAAATTCAGTAAAGTGCGACTCTGACTCGCGCACGAAGGGTTCCGTACGAACACTAGATATGTAATTTAATACAAACTTCATTTTTTTCGTTTTTGGCGGTTTTTGCGTTTTTTCGGTTTTGGCGATTTTAAGTTTTGGCTCTTTTTTAGTTTTGGCATTTATTTTCTTGTTTTGGCGATTTTTTTTTTGGTTTTTGGCGTTTTTTCATTTTGGAGATTTTTTTTATTTTTGGCGATTTTTTTCATTTTTGCGATTTTTTTTATTTAAAAATTTTTTTTAGATTTGGCGATTTTTTTCGATTTTTGGCGTTTTTTTTCATTTTGGCGATTTTTTCTAATTTGGCGATTTATTTTAGTGTTAGAATTTTTTTAATTTTGGCGATTTTTTTCGTTTTGGCGTTTTTTTTTTAATTTTTGACGATTTTTTTTTGGTTGGCGATTTTATAATTTTCGGTTTTTTTAGTTTTACCGTTTTTGAAAATTTCAAGTTTTTGGCGATTTTTTTAAGTTTTGGCTCCTTTTTTAGTTTTGACACTTTATTTTCTTGTTTTGGCGATTTTTTCCATTTGACAATTTTTTCCATTTGGCGATTTTTTTTTATTTTTGGCGATTTTTTTCATTTTTGCGATTTTTTTTATTTAAAACTTTTTTTTAGTTTCGGCGACATTTTCGCGTTTTGGCGATTTTTTTAGATTTTTGGCGTTTTTTTCATTTTGGCGTTTTTTTTCATTTTGGCGATTTTTTCGAATTTGGCGATTTATTTTAGTGTTAGAATTTTTTTTTTATTTTGGCGATTTTTTCGTTTTGGCGATTTTTTCTTAATTTTTGGCGATTTTTTTTTTTGGTTTTTCGATTTTATAATTTTCGGTTTTTTTAGTTTTACCGTTTTTGAAAATTTCAAGTGTTTGCCTCTTAAGGTTTCCAAGATATAGCAAATTGTCAAAATTACATAGTCAAAATTGCATTAACTGATGGACCACCCTTTAATTTTAATTTTTTTAAATTTTAGTGTTAATTGTTGTAGTCTGTATAAAAATATACTAATTTTACAAATTTCAAGTTTCAATATACATATGTTCATACAATTGTATGTAATTATATTACATGGGATTTTAACATTTTTCGTTGCTCGCTTTGGAACACCCTTTAGTTTTTAATTCTCTTGTATTTGTTGTTGTATCGGCCAAGGTTCTACATACTGCGTCCAAATTTCAGGTCCGTAGCTCTTACGGTTCCTGAGAAAATACCGTGTGACGGACAGCGTAGCGAAAACAATAGGGTTCCTTTTCACCTTTGGTGTACGGAACCCTAAAAAAGTAATTTTATTTTTAACCGACTTTAAAAGAAGGAGGAAGTCATCAATTCGTCTCTATTTTTTTTTTCTTTTTTGGCGGTGTTAGTTCATAACTGGGTTCATATTAGACCGATTGTAAAAATTTTTTATTGTCTGTGAGGGTATAGCTTGCCATTGCTCACATTGCCAAAGAAATAGCAAACACCTTTGGTTCTTGTAATTACACAATTTTAAAGTTGAAAAATGGGCGGGGCTACGTCCACTAAAATTTATTATTATATCTCACTTGGTTCTAATTAACCAATTTTTGCGAAACTTACCACACACCTTGAGCTAAATAATAGACACAATCTTCCATTTGAAAAAATAGGTGGAGTCACGCCCATTAAAATATTTAGCAGCAATAAATTTCTATTTTTATGATTTGATTAGGTTAAAGTTCGTATGCCATCATCATCACCGTTCTTCGTGTTTATATGTATATGCTTTATATGTATACTCAGCTTTCAGGGCAAATGGAATATGTGAATTGTTTTGATTCATCGTATCACAATTTGATGAAAGCATTTTTGTAATGAAAGCTCAATTTTACTTTTTTTTAAATTACCTTTTTAAAGGAATTTTTCTTTTTGAATAGATACTTTTTTTAAATTACCTTTTTTAAGGGATTTTTTTAAATAGTACTTTTTTCCTAAAGTTGTCTTTTCAAATGATACTTTTTTTCAAAAGTGATTGTTTAAAACGTACTTTTCTGTACTTACTTTCCTTTATAAATTTATTTTTGTTTTTTGAAAATTAATTTTTTGAAAGGGTTTTCTTTTAAAAAGTAATTTATTAATCCAAAAAGTACCTTTTTAGGGGTATTTTTAAACTCGTTTGAAAGGTAGTTAAATGTGTATGTTTATAGAACTATTTTTGAAGTTCGTATGAATGTGTTATGAGTTATGTTTGTTCTAGAATTACCACGTCGCGCTTGTGCTACCAGTACTTGATTCTTAAAATATATCGAGCTATAACTGCACAAAAAGCTTAAGTAACAAAAACAAAATTTTACAGGAGAAGGTTTTTTTGTTTAATTATCTTCGCTCTTATTTAACTTAATTCATTGAATTTTAGTATTTAGGTGTTATTGTGCTAAATATAAGTAACGCATCGAATTTTACCGAAATATTACCGTAATAACGGTATTTTTTGTTCCTTAAGCTTTTTTTTTGCTGTCTCCCTGATAACCTCCTGTGTATATTTTTGTGTTGATTAAGCTAAAAATTTTTTTGAAGAAAAAGTAAATATCAGTTTTTTTGCCTAAACTTGTCTCCAAATTACTAAATTATTATCTTCTTGATCGACACCATGTAGTGAATCTTCTACAGACTTATTACTTTTCGAATTAAAAAGTTCGCTATCAAATTCGTTGTGTATAGTTTTACCGACGGAAAGTATTTCCAAGTCCGTATACTTTTGTGAAGACATTTTTAATAAATTGCTACGTACCGGAATGAACTGGCGACTATCTCAGTTTTTCGCCAGGACCGCGTAATCAAATTTAAATCATAATAAATTGTTGCAGAGTTATACAATTAACCATATTTAAGACTTATAGGTGATTTTTTTCAAGTTGGTAACTCACTTCAATACAATCATATTTTTTTGATTAGGCGTAGAACTGAATTGAATGGGCCTTATCGTGATTCGCGCATTTTGACTTCGACTACAAAAAGTTTGTTCTAGATTAAAAATACTGTATTTATTTATTTTTATTTTTTTTTTTGTTGGAAGAATTCTAATAATTTGTTCGTGAAGCTACATAATATATACAAGGATGTATGTACGCAGATTTTTTATGCGAAAATATGTTTTAATCTATCGTCTAAATTTGTGTGTAGTTTTGTTGAGATATACTCAATGGGTCGCGAGCTGTAGGATAATTTCCAAATACATAACAAAGCTTATAATAAACTGGTATGTGATGTTTCATACTTATACTTCATATTTATGTTATTAGATGATAAATATTTGGTCCAAATGTAATGAGGCTATATAGTATACAGATCTTACCTTATAAAATTATACAAACGAATTAAAATTATCACTACCCATTTTTTAGCGCAAGCCGTTGAAAAAGTATTTCCAAAAAAAATTAGTTTCAGAACATAGTTTCATCTCATTAAAGAGCCATGATAGGTAATTTTTATGGGAAAATTATGTAGAGGAAAGATGTTGCGGTATTTATTCTAAACAAAAATGGATACAAAAGTTTTTCCGAAAAACGCCGCATTTAAAAGTTATGATGCCAAAAGTGTTTGTATCCAAAATAGGTTTTTTTTTAGGTGAAAAATGCAATGTGCATGATCGGTATGCACACTATTAGTGCAATTTTTACACATATGTGATTTTTATGGCCGGTCTATCGGATATATGTGGGTGAATAAATTGCTATCAGAAAAGGCTGATCTAGTTAATTATTTTAAAAATTGATCATGTATGCAATATTGTATGTATGCATATACTTCATACGAAGTCGATGGAGGGTATATTATAACGGCTAATCCGAATATTATATCATACTTGCTTTATTTTCAAAAGGAAATTTTAGCTTAAGTAACAAGTTGCTGTTACAAAAACTGTAAAAAAAAATAATTTGTACTTAAGCTCAAATTGTTTTTGCTATAAAATTGAAACGGTATATCCTATGGTAATAAAATTTGGACAGATGATGGCAATTGATAACAAGTTACTGATTTTTATAAAAAAAACGCATTTGGAAAATCATGTTGGTTAAGCTTCTTTGACGGTAATGGCTCGATATTTTTAACATACACAGATATTTTTATGAGTAGAAAATTCATTCTTTTCGGCTATAAAGCATTTTATTTATTGCAGGACACATGTGTAGTAGGTAATTTTTATACCCTTCACCAAAAGGTTATAAAGGGTATATATAGGTTTGTCATTAAATGTGTCATTTCCACAATATTAATATGCGACGCCTATCATACATATATATATATATATATATATATATATATATATATATATATATATATATATATATACCTAATTTACATTAAGCATTTTTTTCATGAAATTAGTTGCATGAAAATTTTTTATTTGTCAATAGGAGGCCTGGAGGAGCAACTCATATCAAAAAAGTTGTCAAAAATGCATCAGATATTCATTATACTCCCATTTTTATATAAAATTCTCTTTTATAGCGCTGCAATTAGAAAATAGAAAAAGTTGCGTGCGACAAAATTCATGAAATTTCATAAAAAAAATGCTTAATGTAAATCAGGTAATACATAATTATTGGTCCTTATATATCGAACATGTCCGACTGCCCATCCGTCCGTCTATCTGTACGTGGAATCGGTTTTCCGAAACTGCCAAGCTAGAGACTTCGGTCTTGGACTTTATCAGAAATGATTCGAAATACATTGGTATTGAATATCAGTAATATCAAAAAGACGGTTTCAGAGCTGGAAAACGTGAATTTTTTTTGCCATATAAAAGTAACTAGCTAAAAATATTTTTTTTATTTTTTGTTGAATTACTGCATTATTCATAAAAAATTTTTCAAGTTTATTAAGCGCTTATTTGACATATATCTATGGGAAATTTGTCAAATAAACCTGTAATAAACCTAAAGTATTTTTTATGAATTAGACCGTAAATATATTTTATATTTCAGTTAGGATTAAATTGGTAATAAAAATCAAAATCAAAAAAATGATTCCAGGGTTGGAAAATTAATTCTTTGTTTTTTTTATACAACAGTAACCTACTGAAACCATTTTTTTCTTTTCTCTTTAAAAATTAAAATGATGATTCCAGGCTTGGAAAATTTAATTTTTTTTTTGTATATAAAAGTGACCAGGTAAATTTAATTTTTTCTTTTTTTTAGAAATTAAAAACAATTGATGTTTTAGAAAGAATAGTTCGGTATACAAAATTTTAAAAATAAAAAGAACAGCCCCAGGGCTGGAAAGCTTAAACTCTTGTTTTTTTTGGTACATAAAAGTAATTAAATAAAACAACACTCAGAGAAAAACCAGTTTAAATTCAATAAAAAACATATTGAGTTAATAAGAAAAATTAACCAAAGTCTAGTAATGTTGAAATTTCTTAATTTATTAATTTTATTTAATCTTAAGTATTTCAATATACATTTTCTGTTACATTGAAAATTATTAAATTAATGTTTTGCGTTTTTATTTGTAAGTTCCAGCTTTTCCCTGAGTGTAGTATTAGTATTAAAAATTAGAAAAAATTAAAAAAAATATATATAGTTCCAGGGTTGGAAAATTTACCCTTTTTTGGTATATATTTTTAATTAAACATATTTTATATATTAGATAGGCATTTACTCAATTTTTGTATGAAAATCTAATTTAACCATAAACATTGGCACTCATTATTAGTCTAGCGAAACTCATGTTGCCTATTATGCGCAAATACAGGTGTGTAGTTTAAGTTTAGTTTAGTTTGCTTAAAGATGTTTTAAAATAGAAATTTGTTTAATTAAATTTTCGATGTCGGGATCAATGTGGTAAAGGTTGGCAAAATTTTTATAATTATATATGCACATATGTTCAGATTCAAGTTGCTTTAAATTTCGGTAAATAAATTAAACTCATATCTAATTAATTTCTCCTCATGCGTTTTAAAAAGGAAAAATATTAATATGCAATGTAAAAAAATCTTAAATACAAAGTGCAGAATAAAATATTCAATATTCATGTCGACTATAAATTGCACTAGAGGAAAAATTAATTGTATTGACTTTTTTTTTGATTTCTTCTACTCCCACCCCCAAATCGGTTCAGTTTTATGTAGAAAAAAATACAAATAAATTTCATACCGATAAGTTGCGTTTTAGGGGGTGCGCCCGCCCGTCAAGCCCATTTTTCAATGTAACTTTTTGCATATGACTATCTTTTTAAAAAATCATTTTACAAGAATACGACATATGACAATATTTTAGCTCTTCAAGTCAACAACATTAGTCTCAAAGAAAGTTTTTTGCTAAAATTAATATTTTAGAAAATAATGAGGAAAAGAATCAACAAAATACCAACAATTATAAGTAACAAAATTATATTTATATGGAAATTTTGTATTTTAAGCATGTACAATAAGAGCTTATTATATGTATTTGAATTATTTCATACATATACATATAGTTAAAATAAAACTAAACAAAAAAAAAACAAAAATTGCATTGAATATATGAGCTTGAGGGCCAACTTTGAGGGCCAACTTTGAGGGCCGGACGCACCCCCTAAAACACAACTTATCTGCATGAAATTTTTTTGTATTTTTCTTTTACATAAGACTGAACCGATTTGGGGAGGAGGGGTGGGAATAGAATAAATAAAAAATAAATAAAAGCCACCCTAATGTATATACTCCACATTTAAGCATACAACTCATGTGTAACACTGGATTCGGGTATCATTTTATGGTTTGGACACATAGTATGTTAACAAATACAAAGCATCTGTATCTTTTAGAACACAACACAAGCAATTGTATGAAACAAGTTATAGAAAAAACCATGATTGCGGTTAAAGGCAAATGAAAATGTTTTGTTTTTGGCATGTTAACATATAAAAAAAAAACATTTATATATGTATATATATGTATATTTAATGTGAAAAACAGAGGAAATTAACTTAAAAAATGAATTTTCTAAACTAAATTAATTTCATTTAGAATTTGTTAATCATGACATATTAGCCCAATTCACAATCTTTTGCAAATGGTCTTGCATGGTTGCATGTGGAAAATAGTATAGCATATTCATATTCACCACAATTCTTAGTGGTGAGTATCAATATACTATACCACTTTGCACATGCAACGATGCAAGACCATTTGCACAAGATTGTGAATTGGGCTTATATGTATGTATGTATGCGTGCGTGTTACATATTTGTTTTTTCTTGCAGCAACAGCCTGTTAGACGTCAATTGATAGCATCGCCACCAGCACCACCAGCACTTCCTTGCGACTCCGCTAACGTAGAATGCAAGAGTCACAACCGAGAAGTGCGCTCCGACATAGTACAAAATGCTTTACAGGTTAATTTTTATAAAAAATTATGTCGAAAATGTGCTTATAGAAAATTAACACAACATTTTTTTATTTATTTCTTTAGATTCCTGTTGGTATTTTGCAATCTCTGCAGCAAACTCTTGGCAATTTGTCGCATTAAAAGGGATTATTATTTCAGAAGACGTGAACTAAACGAATACTGAAATAAGGAAGAATTACTCCAACATTTTTAATATACATACATCCATATGTACATATTTATAATTGTGAAATAGGGTAGAGTTTTAACAATCAATAGAAAGCTTGATTTATGTATAATAGTGATTTCTTTAATTTCAACTATTAAATAAAAATTTCCATATTTTGTGGTAAAAAAGGGTATTGTGGTAAATGTTAGTTATTAAAAAAACAAACTGCCAGTGATTTTAAAGCAATAATATTTCATTACATTATTATTTATTCGCAATTTTAATTAACATTGTATATTGTATTTACTAAAAATTTAATTTTATTGACAAAAAAATTCATGTATGTAGTAGTTTGGATTATTATTCGGAAAGATGTATTCGATTATTAATCGAATATATTAAGACAAATTTTTAATCGAATTTCAGTCGTAATTTGGAGCATTTTTGTTTCGTTTACAGCTTGAAACAAAATAAAAAATATTTTTCTACAGCTGAACCGATGGGAAAATATTGGTGATAAGTATTCGGTATCTTCTGAACCACTTGTCTTCCAAATTAAGCGAGCATATTAAGGAAAATTATTTTAAAATATTGTCATGTTTTTAACTTTTAAAAAAGTTGATTTTGTGGGTGTACAATTATTATCAAATTGGTGCACGTTGTTACTCAACAACGAACGATATTAAGAACTTTTAAAAGCCTGAAAAAAATCTGAAGAAAAAGTCGTGATATACATAAATGTGCGCGACTTTTCGTGGAGAGGCTTAAAATAACAAAATTGTCGAAACAAGAAAGGCTAAAAAAGGCAAAATGCGAAATGACACTTATCATTTTTGCTGAGATATGAGTACGTTGAAGTTTTCATTAAATATTTGCCTCCTTATTCCGCAATTTGCTAAAGCTAAATTAAAAAAAAATAATAAAATTTGTTGACGATAAATGGACTTTGTAAATTTTTAATAATAAGGCTGCTGATCCTGCTACGAAGAACCCAACAGAGATTAAACTTTCACATCTTTAAGTTTATAAAGGCTGACCGCTAGCTGACCTCAAGTCACGTTACACTATTCCCTGTTCTAATTTCAGATTTGTCTTATAGACGGTCGTCAGTTAGAGACTGCATCAATGTTGAGTTGTTTTCTGAGAAACGTCTATCGCTAGTGTATCTGAACTTATTGTAAAAATTTAAGTTCAGTAGGTCAACTTTACAGAATACAGAGATCCGATTGCGTTGGGAGTACAGGATGTTTACGTACCAGTCCTTCAGAGGCTCTGAATGATTTACTAAAATTTATTCTGATCGACCTTTACGTATTGGCGGTATCATCAAAGGTGGCGTTGGCTGAAGTAGTTAGCACGTTGACTGCAAACCCGAAAACCCGGTCATTGAAAAATAACAACACCACGCATTTTCTAATTTGCATTAATATTCCTTTATATCAGTTGTTGTAGGAAAGTTCAAGTGATGAAGGCATAGATACTGGTCACTGAACTACACCACCTCCAGTGGAAGTTAATCTTAATGTAACATCAAAGCGCCCTCCTTACGTCGGTATTGTGTAGCAGAATCATCGGCGAAGTAAATAAATAACCAATAAAAGGGTTACTTGACAGAGCTTCGAAGTTTAATACGCATCATTGAAACCAGATGCGCTGCAACACAGCATTATTAAAAAAGTGCAGAAAAGCGGAGTTGTAAAAAAGAATGAAACTTTTCTCACTATCCCTTTCCTTAAGAAGATAACGCCTAGTTTTAGTAGCAGACATTCATTGCCTGAGTGTTGCTTCTCTTTAAAAAAAAATAGTGCGGCAAGATTATAAGCGGCATCTGGGTGGTGGAGGTCAAGGTCTTATGTTCATGCCAGAATCCTGTATGAATTACCCCCTAAACTGAGGAAATCTTTTGACTACAGGGTGCTTAATATGGACTTTGATAAAGTGTCCTAATTCCATCCTGACGGGAATGGAATGGATGCAAAATATTAAGAGAATACGACGTCATAGTATACACTGATAGATCAAGAATGGTATGTGGTATCGGCTCTGGAGTCTTTTCAGGCGATATTGGGATAGAATGTTCCTTCCGTCTCCCTAACGAAGCCAGTGTATTTCAGGCTAAAATTTTTGGAAGCGGCTAGAGTGCTGATCAAAAGGAAGGTACAGGGCAAAGTTGGTATCTTTATCGACAGCCAAGCAGCACTTTTATCCCTAAGATCATATACCACTTTCTCTATCCTAATTGGGCAGTATAAGAATGTGCTAGCTAGACTGAGTGATCAGACTGACCTCATTCTCATACGGGTTCCAGTACACAGCAACTACCCAGGTAGCGAATGGGCGGACAAGCTCGTTAGAGTTGGTTTTACTATGAACGCCTACAATGCCTAATCGGTAGACACGCATTATCTCTATAAGGCTGACTACAGATTGCGAAATATAGAAACCTTTCAGGTTGCTGAGTCCGCTTTTACAATTGGGAAATTAAAAGGCAGACATTTTCCTCATTCTCTTTTGAACTTACCTAAACCTTTTACACTTGGGATATTAACAGACAGACAGAAAATTTATAGTTTATTTACTTATTCGCGTTTGCTACTCACATACACGTACACATAAATACACACATATGCTTTGATACACATCAAGTATGCATACAACCCCTGAAAGAAGAAAAAGCATTTGAAGTAACAAGAATAAATTACGAAAAGTAGAAAAGAGAAACAAAAAATGTCTGGTACAGAGGTTCGTGTACTACACACTCTACCTCTTCAACCCCTCGCCTACAAACTTCGTCTGTCTGCCTTTCAATTTCTCAATTGTAAAAGGGGACTAAGGAAATATGGCCTTACTACAAAGGTAGACACCGTAGAGACATTTCGAAACTCGTCGCAGTCGTGACGGTCCATTGGACGATCGATTGACATGCTAGTAGGATAGGCCTGCCCTATAATGAGTTATGCCATAGTTATCGTTAAAAAGCACAGAAGAGACAGCCGTCCAGCTTTGTATCTCTCAAGACACAAGTTTTTATGCAGTCAGGTACTAGACGACCTTTAAAAGTTATCAAATATGTCAATAAGAGGGTTGGATTTACGGCCTGTTCCACGATGTCACCAGAAATCGTTCGATCAACAACTTGTATTGCAAACAACAAAAACATTAGAAAATTTGTTGTTGTTTTCAATATAAGTATTCGATCGAACGATTTCTGGTGACATCGTGGGAC
Organism: Tachina grossa; assembly: GCA_949987645.1. Lineage (NCBI taxonomy): Eukaryota > Metazoa > Arthropoda > Insecta > Diptera > Tachinidae > Tachina > Tachina grossa. The sequence goes on along the minus strand of OX465278.1, from coordinate 42,397,110 downwards.
AAGTCGTTAGTAGCAATCACCGTATCCAAGCACTTGGATACAAGTCTACATAGGGATGTGTTGAAACTTTCTTCTCCTCATCTATGTATGTGCAAAGTCAATCTAACATACATCCATACATACATATGTTTGTATTTATGAGTACGTTCACATCTTGCGTAGATACATTAATTTCGATAAATCGATAACATTTCTTCCATGATCCAAGACATATTCATACATACTTCTTTCTTCTAGTGCGAAAACATTTTTAAAGGCACTTCCTATACAGGCCATTTTTATTCCTTTGCACACATACATACATATGTATACATAAGCAAAAGTTTCAGAAATAATGTAGGTACATACATGTATGTGTGTTTGTATATGTGTGTGTGTTCAATTTGTTCGCATAGCTATGCACTTTGGTTAACCACAACTGAATTTCAAAACAGTTTTATAAACTAAAAAAAGCAACAGCAGCATTAACACAAAACCGATTTTAAAAATGCATTGCTGTTCGCTTAGAATAGCATGGAATACAACCAAAACGACTAAAATCTGTGAAATTTTATTAAAAATTTCACAGCAAATATTCATTTGGAATTGTATATTCATGTATATCTTGTCTATTGTGAAGTGAATCAAGCATACACTGCGAGGATTGTATGATTTAATTCACGAAAGAAAATACATAAATGCAAAGAGAATAAGGTAAACATTATAATTTAGTTGGTTTCTTTTAAAGAGGCAATGAATGTCTACTACAGGTATTACCTTCTCTAGGAAAGGTATAGAGAAGATGGAGAAGATAGAGAAGACTGGTGGTGAAGGTAGAAATAGAGGAAAGCAACACTGCCTAATCGACAAACAAAGATTGAAGTAATTTTAACATCTTATCTCGAATTCAGAAAGTGGATCTTGGTATTTCTGAAGCACTAGTAAAACTATCCACTAGTAATAGCACAACCCACGTGTCTTATATAAATTGCTCAATGACCATTGCCCTTTTGATAGAGTTTTTCAGTGGTTCACAAGCCGCACAAATTACGGTTTATTTGCATTAATCCAGTTGTTTGCTCTACATATGCTCATTTTGTTAAGCCATTATCAAAAACATTTGAAAAGTTCTTGTGGTTTTCGGCAACCAAAACATCACAGTCATTTATTTTTACACGCTTATGTAAACATATTATTTACCCAACTCGTTTGTATATACGAGAACATATGTATGAATGTGCGGGAAAAATCCTTTGATGGTCATATGTGCAAAATAACGACAATATGCATTTGAATTTTTTATTTGTATAGGGAAAAATTTAGAACTTTATTTTTGCTGAGTTAAAGTGTCACACAAGTGTCAAAAGTAAACAAAGAATTGAAACCTTGTCATAATAACTAGTTGACACTGGTTAATTCTGCATCAACCACATACATATTGTAACGACACGTTTCCGCTGGTTGCCGGGATAGCTTCAGGGGTGCCCAGGGAACGTGTGTAGTTGCATTAAAGGGAATGTACACTATATTCTTTATTCCACTTAATAATTATTATTTATTTTCTCATCTACAAAAGTTTTATCTGGAACGGTTGACCTTCCACGTGACGATATGTAGGGCGTCGGCGTATCAACCAGCGAGTAATCGGCCAATTTTCACGGAATTGGTAACTCCTTATAAATGCACGGTCACCAAGGGCGATACTTCTGAGGGATTGGTTCCCCTCCCGAAGTATCTTGATGGAACAGTACCAAACTAGCACTGGTGTTTGTAGGGGTTGATAACCTCAAACAAATGCCCAGTCACCAAGTATTCTACCGGGCAGGAGTATTTGTAGGGGTTGATAACCACCAACAAATGTCCCGCTACCAAGTAGTGTACCTCCGAGGGATTGATTCCCCTGATGAAACGGAGCCAACGGTCGGACCAACCTAGCTGGGGCATTTGTAAGGATTGATAACCACAAACAAATGCCTTCTAAGTCACACGACACCACAAGCACAAGTGCAGAGCAAAATATTAATTGTAAGGATTGATAACCGCGAACAATTAGATCTTACCTGCAGGTCGCCTGCACGCCAACTGACCACTCACTTGTGATGTTCGCCCTTTTATACCTGTTTCAGGCATACAGTCAGGGTGACCGATGACATTTTTAAAAAAGTGGCACCAAATAGGGGATTTATCAAAAAAAGGGGCAAAATTAAAAAAAAACGAGAAAACTGCACTAAAATTTTAATTTTTAATGTATTTTCATATAACTCACCCTAAATAAAGGGGGTCAAAAAGTGGCAAGGCAGTTGAAAAAGGGGAAACGCAGTAGAAAAAGTGGCAAATTGCCACTTTAGTCGGTCAAACGGTCACGCTGCATACAGTTGTTGTACACATACAAACAATCGTTGTAGGCACACATGTTTTCCGTCATCGAAAAGAGTTGCATTTAAATGGCACGAACAGCTGATCATATATAGTTTCTCACCACCAGATGTCGTCACGTTTCGATCGTCCGTTAATTTTGAATTTTACAGATAGTTAAATACAAGCGATAATTCAAATAATCACTATTCTTACGAAATAAACAATTAAGTATAATATAATGAATTTAATAAAAGTATAGTAAATAAACAAAGGAAACGAAATTCATATAACATAATATTAATATTTAACGCAAAAGGAAATTCATAAATATTCATGTATGTAGCTTAAAACGAGGGTGGCGACTTTAAGCGTTACAATGTGTATTAGAGACCTGCGTAAACAGTCGTGAAATGTAAATACCTCAGGTTTTTTATATGTATTCTCGTGGCATGTATTATACTAAACCAATAATAAATGCCATCGTATAGCAAAGCAAAATGAATGCATTGGTGTTCGTGTATATGAGTGTTAACAAGCGATGTCGCGAAGACTTTTTGTTCATAACAAACAATCAAAAGAAGTAGTGTTGATGAGTGTATGCTTGTTATTTTGCATATTTTAACATTTGAGTGTGTGTGTAAGATGTAGATGGTAAGCTTTTATTTGTTGGATTAGAGTCCTTTGTATCAATTGTTGTATGAATGCAGGCATAAGGCACTGGTCACTAAACTATACCGACTTCAGCAGATACTAATCCTAATGCAACATCAGAGCGCCAAGTAAAATAACCAATAAAATGGCTATTAAACACAGCTTCAAAATTTAATACGCCTCATTTGACACCAAAAGGCGCTGCAACACTGCATTATTAAAAAAGCGTACAAAAAAGCAGAGTTGTAAGAAAATGAAGATTTCCTCTATCTCTTCCTTCATCTTCATACTTCACTATCACTATCCCTTCCCTATCACCCTCTCCCACTAAATTCTCTTCAACATACAGGTAGCACAAAGGAATCATTGTATTGGACCCAAGTGAGCTGGACTCTAAATTTCACCCTTGCTTATCAGCAGCCTGCTAACCTAACCTAACCTACCTCGGAAATTACTGCCATTGAAGAAGCAATATATACCAAACCACCTCAATCTCTTAATATGTACTAACAGTCTCAGACGTACTAATTAGAGATGTGCACGTGAGTGTTTTCTGACTCACGACACGCACGCTCACGCAGAAAAATATTTTACTCACGCACTTTCACGCACGAATGATTTTGAAAATTTTCACGATCACACACGCTCACGAATAAAATATTTTTAATCACGCACGAGTGATTTACAACTTATCACGATCACGCACGCTCACGAAAAAGTATATGTATAATATAATTTTCATGTTTTTTTGGGTTGAAAAATAGGTTCTTACATATCGTCACCTAAAATCCAAAAGGCCGTAACAACCAAAAAATTCAAAATAGACTTTTTGATTGATTATGATGTGATTAACCAAAATACATATTTTCCTAAAATTTTACTCACATATGTTTAAAAATACCGATTTTATTCATTATTCAATTTGGCATCTAACATGCATGTAAATAGAATAAATTTATGAAGTTTTGTGCTTCTCCTGTAAAATAGTAAAAAGTGTACTTACTGCCTTTTGGATTTTAGGTGACGATATACATATCTATGTATATATGTATGCTCGTGTTTTTGTAAAATTTATAATGTAAATTAAAATAAAGCAAAGTTAATTTAATATCGTTTTAAATATTCGTATTCGCGGATATCATTTTAAATATTCGAATTCGAATTCTCGTATATCAAAAATTGACATTCCGCACATTTATGTATGTATACAATACATAATTCGACAAAATCTTCCAATTTCGGCACCGAAATATTACCGAAATCGTAACAATTTTTGTATGAAATGGTTGACAAGACTTCGTAACGATATATCGGTACATTTGTTACGATAAGTCGGTACGAACTCGTAACGACATGTAGGTACGATTTCTTTTTGCTTTTTGTTATGTTGCTGCTATTGTCGAAATAATTTGCACATACTCACGTTTTTTTTAATATATTGTTACGAAAATAGCCGTCAACAATGTTAAGCAGCAGTACACAAAAATATTCCAACAGGGTTAATGTAAATGCTACGCGAAAATATTCCTACAGGGTCAAAGCAAAGAATAGTCTAGAATAGTAGCCAACAACTAAATAAGCATGCCTAGCTTGATTAAACAAGCAAAAGCAACAACAACAAAAAAAGCGTCTGCTATTAAGAAGATTCACATATTTACACACAAAAATACATTCCAATTCAAACAAAAAGCAAAAGATAACTTAATTAGGCAGCATATAAGATGATAATGATCGTCTAGACATTGCTTGAAACTTCTAGTGGAATTTCTGTGAAATATAAATAGAGGTGACGCATCCAATGAGTTAGTTAGTTGCAGTTGTAAGTCAGTCGCGAACAGTTATAGTTAGTGCTAATCAGAAAGTAGTGAAGTTAAGAACTCGTTAGTCAGTTGATAATTAAGTTGTGAATTAATAATAGTCTGTCGTGGAATTGAGATTATTGTGGAGTCTATCGTGTCGACTGGAGTAAAGGGAACAGCGCAGCGAATAGACGTGTATAAGGGTGTAAGTAAAGCCAGTGAGTCTTTATTGGTGTATCAACTGTAAGTGTCGGCAGAGTGAGTGCCGTGTGTGACGAGCAGCAGACAAAGAGGTATTGGTGTATCAACTGTGAGTGACGGCAGAGTGAGTCTCGTAAGTGACGAGCAGTAGACAAAGAGGTGTCACGTGATTACTTGCGCAGCCAGCTAAGAAACGTGCGTAAACTACAGCGAGGAAGGCGTAGTGGTAACCAGTTGTGAATATATGTGTGTAATTTATTAGTTTAAGTTGTATTAGTGTATTTAAGCTCTTGAGTTATTTAGTATAAGTGTATTTGTAAATAAAACTTGTATCATTCTTAACCCTAATTACTACACTCGGCTCTTGTATTCATTTGCAAATCTTCGGATCTACGGAAAAGCGTTTTTATAGAGAGAAAAACGTAACAATATGTTACAATCCTTTTTTTTATCAACATATAATTACATACATATTTATTTAAAAAAATTTTCACAGACTTTTAGTTATGTATTAAAAAATCAAAGTTTTACCCTCATATTCATAAAAATATAAAATGAATTTGAAATTCATTTTAGGAAAATTTTGTATTGAAAATTTGAAATAAAATGCATTTCAAATTCGTTTCCAATTTTATGAATATGGGGGTTAATGTTTAAAAAAATTTTTTTTCAGAAATGTCAACGAATTCGGTACGTTTCAGAAAAAGTCGAAACATTTTGTTTGGGGGTATTCATTGTGTTTGTGAGCTCATACTACCATACATATATATTACTATACATACATACATATATGCATTTATTATTATAAAATAACTTATTTCAAATTATTGAATACAGTTACATATGTACCTATGCAGGAATGTTATCTCGTGAGAGCGTGAGAATTCGTGCGTGATTATTAAAAAAAGCTCACGCACGATCACGCACGAGTAAATTTTTTTCAGTCACGCTCACGCACTCATGCGTGATTAGTTATAATATTTGATCACGAATCACGTGAATCACGCGTGACTCACGCGTGACACGATAAAATCACGACATTTGCACATCTCTAGTACTAATTAACCGAATCAAAGAAACTAATAAGGAGTAATAAATTAGTAAAAGTTTAATTACTGCACTGTTTAGTTGAACTAAACTATAATTTATGCACATATATGTGGTTTAAACTCAACAGGAGTAAATCAGTGAACATTCCTTAGAGCCCGTTTAGATGTAGGGTGGAGTCCCTTCTTAAATCCACGCGCGTTTACATGAATACTTTGTTGTCGCTATCAGGGTTGTCAGATTTTTTCCGACTTATTTCGCCAAATTTATTTTAAAAATCGCCAAAAATTAGTTTTATGTAGTTTTTCTTAGTACATATTTGATAATAAATTTGTTTTGATATAACAGTTTTTACTAGAAATTTTTATAAATTGGTCGTGTCAAAATTTATCAGAAAATCGCCAAAATTAGAAATAAAATCGCCAAAAATTATTTCTTGTACATTTTTCTCATCCAAATACAAAATGCATTAATAACTTTAATTAATATAAGAAAAATCATCAAAATTAAATTATTTTAACTTCTTGCAGACGATTTTTGGTAGGATTTATTTTTGAAACTACTCCTTCAACGAAGTAATTTTCCTGAATTAGAAAAATTTTTAACTTCAATTTTGTTAAAAAATTTCCATAATAATCTCCAACATATTTATTTATCGCCAGAAAAATCGCCAAGAAGTTTATTTATCGCCAGAGATATCGCCATGTCGCCCTGGTCACTATAGTCAGGCGACTTTTTGATATTAATTTGATCAAAACGAATAAAAAGTTCATTTGTAGCAGTATTGCCGTAAAGGAAGTAATTGTTAGTTTGGAAATGTAGAATTAATATGTCCATATATTTTAATTTTTTTTAATTTATTACCAAAATACAATAATTCCTTTTCTTTCCTTACTTTATTTGCTTAAAATTTTTATATTATAACTGTTTATTTCATTCATGTTATTAAAAATTGGTCTAACTAGCAACACTGTCTGCATGATACAATTATACTAGGTACATGCACGACTACAACAAAAATACACCACCAAAAAACACATATATTTTGTTGGTATAAACAAACGAATAATTGTCAGAAACAGATGCCATTTGTTTTTAAAAATAACAATTACAGGGTAACTAAAGTACAATTGCAGACGCGACATTCCTGCATGATTATAGTTATTCAGTGTTGCCAATCTGTGTGTAGTTAGACAGTGTGTAATTTCTAGGCCATGTAATTAAATTCTTGTATAATCTGTGTGTAATTCTACGTTGGGTTTTACTTTTATTTATTTTTGTTTTAATTTTAACCTAAACAAAAGATGTGTAGTGTAATTTTCTTCGATGTGTAATTTGAAACACAGCCATGTATAAATTCATTGGCAACACTGTAATCATTTTATTCACACACATGCACTAACATTTTTGTAGCTTGTAAACAAAGTTTGACAACTGTAGGTATTGTATACATTAACAGGCTGGGCTTGTGCATGTACCTGTTATAATTGTATCATGACTGTCTGCATACAAAAAATACGAGAGAAAGAAATACGTGAGAGAGAAGAGTTAAAATTTTCGCTTCAATTTCCAGTACAAGGCACATTTAATACAGGTACATGCATTAGGCACAACCCTGTGCCTCTCACACAGTTTTACAAAGTAATTGTCAAAAAATTGTATGCATCAAACAAGGCACAAAAGTAAATGTCAAACGAATTCTTCGTTATAAACTTGTAAACAAAAAATAAGCGGATGAGCAATATGCGTCATAAGTGTACCTGTTTAATATGCCTTGTTCCAGTACGTGCGACTTTTGCTACCCAGCAACCACTTCTCCCCTACAAACAGGACTCGCTGGCGTCTTGTCGCTGCTAGGATACCCTTCATCTAAACGGCCCCTTATACGTAGTTTAAAAAATAATAAACTTTACAAAAAAGGGTAGAAAGTCGCAACAAAATTAAAAAAGTCGAATTTAGTCGGGAACATCTTGCTTTCAACCCGTCACCCTTCGGCCACACATTTCGATTATCAAGTTTCCAAGTGCCATCAAACACACACATTGACATATTAAGTAACGCATTTTTCCAGATTTTTAACCTTCCTAAAGTGCAACATTTTACCAACGCTTTTTTTAATATTTCAAACAACCTTAAAGATCGTGCTATTTAAGAAATTTTTTTAATTTGCCCTGGGATTACGTGAAATCATTGGTTTATGCAAGAAAAGTACCAACTTTGAACTAATTGGAAGAAGATTGAAATCAAATTTCTATCACCAAAACTGTATATTCAATAAAGTTTGTTTTAAAAGTTCAAATAACAACAAAAATCCAAAAAAAATTTTAGACAATTGTTTCTGCCAGGGGTCTGTTCCTCAAAACTTATTTGTACCACAACACCTGTAATTTTTGAGAAACAAGCCCCACATATGAAATTATAATTGCAACCAAGTTTTAAGTTTTGGTTTTTCTTTAATTGTTCTTTGAATTTTTATTACTATACGGTAGTATATTGATTAGCACACACTTTCTTTATAAAAAAACATAATGTGAACGGCGTTGCACATATCGAGCTATTACCGCCAAAGAAGCTTAACCAACATGATTTTCGAAATGCGTTTTTTTATAAAAATCAGTAACTTGTTATCAATGCCATTATCTGTCCAAATTTTATTACCATAGGATATACCGTTTCAATTTTATAGCAAAAACAATTTAAGCTTAAGTACAAATTATTTTATTTTACAGTTTTTGTAACAGCAACTTGTTACTTAAGCTAAAATTTCCTTTTGAAAATAAAGCAAGTATGATATAATATTCGGATTAGCCGTTATAATATACCCTCCATCGACTTCGTATGAAGTATATGCATACATACAATATTGCATACATGATCAATTTTTAAAATAATTAACTAGATCAGCCTTATCTGATAGCAATTTATTCACCCACATATATCTGATAGACCGGCCATAAAAATCACATATGTGTAAGAATTGCACTAATAGTGTGCATACCGATCATGCACATTGCATTTTTCACCTAAAAAATAACCTATCTTGGATACAAACACTTTTGGCATCATAACTTTTAAATGCGTCGTTTTTCGGAAAAAATTTTGTATCCATTTTTGTTTAGAATAAATACCGCAACATCTTTCCTCTACATAATTTTCCCATACAAATTACCTATCATGGCTCTTTAATGAGATGAAACTATGTTATGAAACTAAATTTGTTTAGAAATACTTTTTCAACGGCTTGAGCTAAAAAAATGGGTAGTGATAATTATAATTCGTTTGTATAATTTTATAAGGTAAGATCTGTATACTATATAGCCTCATTACATTTGGACCAAATATGTATCATCTAATAACATAAATATGAAGTTTAAGTATGAAACATCACATACCAGTTTATTATAAGCTTTGTTATGTATTTGGAAATTATCCTACAGCTCGTGACCCATTGAGTGTATCTCAACAAAACTAGACACAAATTTAGACGATGGATTAAAACATATTTTCGCATAAAAAATCTGCGTACATACATCCTTGTATATATTATGTAGCTTCACGAACAAATTATTAGAATTCTTCCAACAAAAAAAAAAAAAATAAAAATAAATAAATACAGTATTTTTAATCTAGAACAAACTTTTTGTAGTCGAAGTCAAAATGCGCGAATCACGATAAGGCCCATTCAATTCAGTTCTACGCCTAATCAAAAAAATATGATTGTATTGAAGTGAGTTACCAACTTGAAAAAAATCACCTATAAGTCTTAAATATGGTTGTTTGTATAATTCTGCAACAATTTATTATGATTTAAATTTGATTACGCGGTCCTGGCGAAAAACTGAGATAGTCGCCAGTTCATTCCGGTACGTAGCAATTTATTAAAAATGTCTTCACAAAAGTATACGGACTTGGAAATACTTTCCGTCGGTAAAACTATACACAACGAATTTAATAGCGAACTTTTTAATTCGAAAAGTAATAAGTCTGTAGAAGATTCACTACATGGTGTCGATCAAGAAGATAATAATTTAGCAATTTGGAGACAAGTTTAGGTAAAAAAAACTGATATTTACTTTTTCTTCAAAAAAATTTTTAGCTTAACCAACACAAAAATATACACAGGAGGTTATCAGGGAGACAGCAAAAAAAAACTTAAGGAACAAAAATACCGTTATTACGGTAATATTTCGGTAAAATTCGATGCGTTACTTATATTTAGCACAATAACACCTAAATACTAAAATTCAATGAATTAACTTAAATAAGAGCTAAGATAATTAAAAAAAACCTTCTCCTGTAAAATTTTGTTTTTGTTGCTTAAGCTTTTTTGCGGTTAAAATTGAAAATGACAACACAAGAAATCCCAGAAGGATGCTACTAATTTATACAAGTTACTATGCATAAAATAATAGACAAATGTTCCTTCCAATAGGACTAGAATTACGAAAAGTCGAAGCTACAATTAATGAAATGAACTAATGTACGCGTAGTTCCAATGCCATATAAACCTGGGGGTCTACTCTGTAATTCGAAACGAAAGAAAATGCTTTCGAATTTGTATGCTTATAACATGTAAATTCGAAAGCATTTTCTTTCTTTTCGAATTACAGAGTAGATCCCCTGTAAGAAGTACAGAGTCAGAAGTTCTTAGATCACTAGTAAGCCCATGCTAAATATCCGCCTGTCAGAGGTCAATGTCTGGCCATACATACATACTATGTACATCCCTGCGGGCCAAAGTGGCAAAAGTGTGCCGAACTTCAATCGGATTCTTATAGGTACAAATGAATACACATACACGAACTGTACGCACATACATACTTACTGAAATGCACTACATAATGTCTCTAGTTTAATGCCATATGATCCTATAAGAACTACAGAGTCCAAAGTTCTAATATCACCAGTGGATTATTACTAGCAAGCCCATGCTAAATGTCTATCTGTCAGAGATCATTGCCTGGCCATACACATTTCAAGAGCACAAGTTGTTATACATATACATATGTATGTATGTACAATTTTTTTCGGCCATGCTTTGTAATGAAATTCCACCATTGTAAAATACTTTCATTAAAAAGTTTCAATTGCACACAAATTTGCAATTCAAGGGTTGTGGGCTTTATTAAAGAAATAATATTATCTGAAATTAACTTACATGCACCTAATTATACGTTAAGAAATTGTACTTGAATATTACTTTAAACACAAAAATAGACTTTTAAACGCGAGCACAAATGTTGACTGAATGAAACAGAAGATTCCGCTATTTGGCAGAGTTGCCACATTTATTTTCTTTTATAAATAAGGTTAAGGCAAACTAATTTACAGGTGGCATTGATAACAGACACAAGAACAACTGAAAACAAATTGATAAACATTTAAAATTAATTAATTAAATTAATTTAAAAAAGAAATAACTGTGAAAATGTTTAAAAATTGTTAAAAGTTCCTAATTTTTGTTATAAAAATTTGCCGTTTCTTAATTTTACATATTGGGCTCCTCCTAACATGCCGTGAGCTAACATATATTCTTGTTCTCATACCCTTAACATAACCACAGCAATACAATAAATAATTTTGTGCTGCCAACTAAAAATTATTGTCGATTGCGATGTTTTTCTCATATAACAAATCAAAATATGGCATCACACTATTCCTAAATTGGCGCGAACTTTTTGACATATAATTTTCTTACATGTAGAATGTAGAATTTTATTGAATGGACAATTCATACCTAACAAATAAAAGAAACGTGATGAATGACTTATAATTCCATAGGAATGAATTTAATTTGCAGGGTGTACTGGAAAAACATTCTATGAAATCTGGACATTTAAGACGTCGGTCTGGAATGTTAAGAAAAGCACTATTATACAATGTTTTTGTTTTGATGGAACTCTCTGTTCCATATCCCTTGAGGCTATTCATTATGCTCTATTATGGTCCAGTTGGAATTTGAAGCATAATGCCGCAGATATATGTATGTATATCGAGCTTAAAACTCTCCCTACACATATCCATATATATATATATATATATATATATATATATATATATGAATGTATATCAGAAAACTTAATCCTTAACTCTAAACAAAAATATTAAGACATAAATTTACTATTTCAAATGTGTGTCTTACGTGGTTATCACAAGTATTATATACAGATACTGCCAAGGCGTATATAATTACACCATGTATGCTACATTATGTTATCGTTTATATGTACATATTCACTGTGCTCAGAAGCTAAAAACAAAAGCATTTCTTAACCCGCCATTGGTGTCCTATTGGTCTGTGAGACCGGGTGTGTTAAAAAATTCGAATAACATTATTCCCTGTTATTATTTTTGGTTGCAATTTCGAGTAGCTGCCTCATTGAACATCTAGTATTAGTCAATGACGAAACTGCTTCGTGAGCACACTTTGTGTATTTTTTTACTAACCCGGTACATGCGAATAAAATAACCAAGTATATATTTTTCATTATTTTTTTTTATATTTTTTTTATTTATTTTGTAAAAGCTCGTAATGTCGAAAGACTAAAAAACATTATCTTCCTTTATAAATATCGGTCAGGTTCTGAAAACCATTTCGTTTTGAAATCGTAAAGATTCAACAACGGAAAACTGTGTTCTCTTTATCAGATAAATTAGTGCATTTGAAAGTTAGTTCGGATAAAACATCTCAAGCATATGAGATCTTAAAACCAAATAAAAAGCTGCAATAAGTGAGCTTTTTTCCTGAAATTTGTCGGTTTCAAAACGAAATGGTGATTTTTTATTTTTTTTCTTAATTTTGAAATATGTATTACTAAAATCGCTGTTGTTCTTAATGCTCTAATAAAACAATTTTTTTAGTGTTAATATTGAAATAAAAGAGCTTAAATTGATTAAATATCTTTGCTTTATTCTCAAACTAATCTAAAAAATTATGTTTTTTTTTTATTATTTTAAGCTGTTACAGTTTTGTTGAAGTTTTAATACAATTTTTGAATATTTGTTTTCAACAAAAGAATATCAGCTCAAAATACAAAGAAATTAAAAAGCCAACCATACATATTTTGTTTTTATAATTTTCAATTTTCCCATACAAAATTTTTCAACGGTAAGCGTTGCGTTTTTCAAAATTTGATCCCAAATTTACTACCATTTTATAGAAGAAAAGTAAAAATTTTCGTACGCCTGTTTTCAATATAAATAGGAAGAGGACAATTCTTACTTGTTTCTATAAACTGGCAGTTAATAATTTATTTACTTTAACAGGGGTTCGCTCAACTGAAAATATGAAAATGAAAGTGTTTGATAATTTTTTTAAGTCGTATTAATTCTAAATATGTAACACTTTTGTTCATATAAAGGTAATCACTAAAATGGTCACAATGTGATTTTGGGATGAAAGAGTATACGGATGGAACAAAAGAAAGCTTTACAGTGGATAGATACAAAATTTGTAAGTTGAGTTTTGACTAAAAATGGAAAAATCTAAAACTTTTAAATCCCAAATTGAATACCCCCTTGTTAATCAAGTATAATATTTGTATTTTGTTGAATATTCTTTCGCAAATACTTCAACTCTTTCGCCAAAAAATACTGTTGAATCGAATTTTTAATATAATATAAACATATGTCCCTATAAATTTTCAAACCTTTATCATAACAATCAGCCGACTTAAAAATTTAAATAAAAGTATGTATACATACTTCAATAATTTTTAGTTTTTTCTATCTCTTTTATATAATTTATAAATGTGTAGATCCATGATTTTGCATTTCAGCTTACGATATGTGATCTACATATTGTCGCCTAAAATCCAAAAGTTTTACAGGAGAAGCAAAAAACCTTATAAATTTAAGACTATTTATATATTTGTTAGGTGCCAAATTGATCGGTATTTTTGAACATACATGCATATATGAGAAAAATTTTTGGTTAATCACATCATAATCAATCAAAAAGTCTTATTTGAATTTTTTGGTTGTTACGGCCTTTTGGATTTTAGGTGACGATATGTATATGTGTGTATATACATATTTATGTACATATATGAAAATAAAAACAGCTACATATTTGCCCATACTGAAAATTTTTAAATTTTGAGTTGCCTTCTTTAGAGGAACAAAGTGGTAACAAGTGCGATGCTTTAAGCATTGGGCATCTGTATTCTATTCAGTATTCCAATTTATTCAAGAGAAGTTTAGTAAAACTTAAATGGCATGTAATAACTTCCACGGATATTGCTTCCACGAAAATAGCAAAATTTGTCCACGCGCATTATTTCTACCAATTTATTTATATGTCGCATATTGGCTTCGACGTACAAAGATTTTCTGAATCTATTCTCTACATGTCGAAAAGTGGTTTTGCTGGACAAAAGTTTTCCATCTTTAATAAATAAAAACTTAACTCAGCGAAGCCACTGTTCCAGAGAAGAAACTAACCACCCTGATGTCCAGCCAGATGGCGGCAAGGCAGTAAATCGTTGCTCAGTGAAGCTAGTCGACATAGTCACATATGTATGTACATAATATTATTTGTTGTTTCAAAAAGGAAATAACATCCGCTAGGCAGTATTGCATGGCAAGTAAAAATTAGTATGTACCCTGCAAATAATGCGACTAGTCCATACATGCATGTAAAAGCTAGTCCAAAGAGAGAAGTAGGAGTACCACAAAACTACTCCAAATATATGAAAAAAAGGTGGTCGATTTAACATTGCGATGTCCTAGGGTTGGACCACATGGTCCATGGAGTAGTTATAGACTACTCGCATACAATTTGTGAGTGGCCAAGAAGAACGATCATATTCGTTTAAACACGAACACTTATCGTACAGCATTGAATACTTGTATGAAAATGACATGATCCATGACTTCATTACATGGGACCATGATGTAACTAGGCTGTTTCATCTAGATTGGACCACGTACTCCAATATTATTTGCAGGGTAATTACACAATATGTTTGTATGTATATTCAAGTACCACATTTGAGACAGCCTTTTGAAATATATTATTGCGGAATATTCATAGGAATAAATAACTAACAAAAAAATTTATTTAAAGAATTGTACTTACATATTAAATTTTAAGCAAAAATTAAACTCACTTTAATATAAAGACTGAAATGAACTTTTAGCAGCGAATGCTAGTCGTTAACGTTGACTCCGAATGAAAAGGAAGCTTCCGCCTTTTTTTGGAAAGCTTGCCACTTATATAAACTAACACAACACATCAACACATCAATTTTGGCTGCGATGTTATTCTATCATATTATTCAAAAGTATGGTACTACTTTAAGTCTTAACTTGGCGGGAAATGTTTGACATTTAAGAGGTAAAAACATTTGTTTACCTTTTTGTTTTTGCAAACATACTTGAAATAAAAAACAATGGACGAATTGACTAAATTAAAAAAGAAAATATCTAATTCATTTAAAATAAGTGGTTTTCTGATTAGATCTGAAAATAGTGTATTCTTGGCGGAACAATTATTACCTTTCGAAGAGGATGAGCGTGATAAATGGCTTACAATTATAATCGAAAATCTGCAAAGTCAGCGTCTTAAATCGGCACATGTAGAGAGAGCAGCTTTGGAAAAAGCCATCAATGAAATAAATCGTGTTGGTCTCGATGAAGGTGAGACGATTTTTTCGGTCATAGATGCCTTTGAAGTTCCGCGCTATGTTTACAATAAAATGAGTAAAAAGTTCGAACAGGATCAGAGCCAAAGAGGTATATTGGCCAAACCTTCTATGAAATCGGGCCAGCTGAGACATCGCTATGAAATGTTGCTGCAGAAAACCTTAAGGCACGAACTTTTTGCTCCGGCTGTTATCGAAAACGGTGTATCTGCGGAATCGAGGATCAAAAAATTCAAATTGTTATATTGTGAAAATCTTTTGTCGAATTCTTCGGTAGAGGAGGCCGTTGTTCTAGGCTTGTTAACTCAACTTACAGAGGGCAAATTCTACGTAGAAGATCCTACTGGATGCGTGGAATTAGATCTTAGCGCAGCGAGATTTCATGCAGGCTTTTTTTGTGAAGGTAGTTTCGTGTTGGCAGAAGGAAATTACAATGGAGGTATCCTTAAAGGTACTAACAATAATTCGTATTCATGTGTCACTTACTAATTTAATGGTTTTTATTTAAGTTGATGGCTTGGGTTTTCCACCAGCGGAACCGGCTAATAGTAGTCGTGCTTTCTTTGGCACTCAAAATAGTTGGGGAGGAGAGTCAACAAAACTGCTAAAATATTCTACTAGATTACAAGAGCTGGAAATATCAAACACTGAAGCAACTATTGTCTTTTTATCAGACGTTAGATTAGACGTACCGGTAGTAATGGAAAAGTTACGAATGTTATTTGTGGGATATGATTCGTGTCCTCCTGTAGCTATTGTACTAATGGGTCCCTTTGCGGCCAGTGAAAGGCAACATCATGCCTTGAAACATCATCTGAGTGCTTTGGGTGCCTTGGCTAATGGCTGTGAAGAACTGAAAAAGCAAACCGAACTTATATTGATACCATCATGTGAAGATCCCACTTCTCCCAACATATTCCCGCGTTCTCCAATTCCAAAAAATATAGCAGCAGGTTTGCTTAAGGTATGGCCACGTACTCGTTTAGCTACTAATCCCTGTCGTCTTCAATATTGCACTCAACAAATTGTTGTGTGTCGGCTTGATTTGATGGCAAAGTTTTGTCGTAATACACTACATTTTCCACCAGATACATCAAAGATTGAGCAACACTTTTCCAGGACTTTAATATGCCAAGGCCATTTAACACCAATTCACCCTATAGCCATGCCTGTGCATTGGGATTATGATTCCGCATTATGGCTTTATCCATTGCCCGATTTAATAGTCGTAGGTGATTCGTGTCAAAGTTTTTCCACCACACAACACAGTTGCACGGTATTGAATACGGGATCATTTCTTAAATCTAAATTTGCTTTCAAAGTTTATATACCATCTACTAAGACCATAGAGGACTCGGAGATTCCGGATCAAATGGAAGAATAGATAATGTAAGGTTTTTATTTTTAATATAAATTAGAGACATGAGACAAATATATAATAGACAAAATGCAAAATGCTGTAAAGCTTGCAGCATATTCAGATGCCTTTATTTTTACATACATATTACATAGATACTATAAGACAAATCTCCTTCAAAAAAATTTGAGTGTTAAAAAATCTTATCAAATGATTTAGTGTCCATTATATTACATAATTTGCGATTGCAATATGAAAATTGTTTCGTCTTAACTTTAATATGAAGATATGGAGGTTTAAAGCGTCTTAAAAATAAGCTTTTTCATTTATGCCCAAAATTTTGAGCTCAACTTTTCTTAAGTTATATGGTAAAATGGCTAGCATCGCTGTATTGACAAGGTAAGTAATCTAAATAAGAGTTTTATCCAGAAGACGCACTTGGACCTATACCTTCGTATAAAAAGTTGAATTCCCGAAGTCTGGACTATATATGGTACTGGAGTATGCAGTATGCTATATTTTATTATGAAATGAAAACCATAATGCGGTTCAAGCAATTGCAAATTTAAAATTATCACAACGGAACGGTGTTGTTTTATAACACCTATGCACCAGGCGCACATTTTTATCATGCTCATGTCTAGGCAAAGATGAATTGACATTATTGCTTGATGGCAATTCCATTCAAACGTTTTTCTGATATCTGGCAACTACTTAAAGGCTAATTTTTGACAAGATGCTATAAAATGGAAATTAGAAGCAGAGGTTGTTAATATTTTTTAAGTAAATTATTTTTAGCCAAATACAATACAATTTAACGATGTTTAAAATAGCAAAGGCTTCTAATAGTTTCATAAAAACAACATTGTGTAAGTCTAATAATGAACTATCTTGTTATTCACAATTGCGTAAATATGTATGTATTCTAAATCGAATACGTAGGTCGAAATGTATCAACCACATCCAAATTGTCACTGGATCAAACTTGGCGGGAGGAACAAGGATTAACGGCCAATCCGAATGAATTTGGACCACTTACAAACTTACCGGATTACACATTTTTAGATGGACGTCCCACACCTATGGGTGTAAGTATTTTTAGTAAACATACTTGAAAATCTCAAGGAATATTGCTGCTCATCATGAACGATTATTAAAAACTGTTTCTGAAATGCCTGTTTTAAAACAGGATTTCACCATCGTTTATGCATGAGAGCGTAAATTTGAACATTTAATTGTTGATGTATTTTTGTTTTCAAAAGTCCAATCAAAGGAAGCGTCTAGTTAAACAGCAAGAAATTGCAGCTAAAATTGTAGTCATGAATAAAGAATTGGACATGGCCAAAAAACGATATAAACAGCTACAAGAAGCGAAAGATAATGAGAAACGTATGGTTATGCAAGCAAAGTTGAAGCCCAAAGGAAAGTATATGTTGGAGCCAAAAAAATGACGGAGTTTCGATAAGTTATAACTGATAAATTCCATCATTCAATTCTAAAATATGTATTTATGGAAATGTACTTACATATGTATGAATGTTGGAAAAAAAAAAGTAAATGTAAACAAATTTTCAATAGGGTTTTTTTGGTATACATTTTATCAGCTATCACACACGAGAACAATTGTGCTGGCATAACATGCCAGTGGTATTCTGTATAGCATAATTTTTCAACCGGGCTCAACCCCGCATCATCGGCTCAAAACCAATCCACATACAACTTAAAAAACAGCAAATGTTAAAATACAAAAAACACTAACCTAGGGTTTACACGTGCAAGTTCGAAAAACTCAATACACTCAAACTCTTCTACTAACACAACTACACTTTCGGCACTTGCAGTCTACTTCCAACTCAACTGCCAAGGAATTTTACAAGACAGTGACTTGTTTCACTTGCAGCAAGTAAATGGAAAGTTAGCTAACAGTGTTGCCCTATTAACACTTTAGTAGAAATTAACTGGATCTCAGTGTAATGTTATATGAGTTTTTACTAATTTTATTTACTAATATTCATTTTATTAAATATTCATAAATCAAGCGGTTAATGAATTTTTCAGACATAAATAACATTAAAATAACACGAGTTAAGTTCAGTACTATCTGGTTCCCTCAAAATTAAACTTTTTTATGTTATGGAGAACTCTGCAATAAAAGGCAAACATGCAAGTTGCAAGACAGTCGGGAATTTGTATGAAATTTTCGTTGATAATACACAGCTTGCATGCAAGGTACTTGCATGTGTAAACGCAGGGTAATACACACAAAGCAGTGTGCACGTATACATTTTTATGCCAGATGGATCAGAATTGTGTGTTCTACAAAGAACAGGAATTGTGCGGCATAAAAATTACTCCCGTGTGTGATACCCCTATAGGAGGAATATGACATTCACCTTAAACTAATACCTTCTCAGGAGTGCACACAAGGTGTATCTAATAATTACACCATGGGTGCACACTAGATAATGCTTTGAGGTAAATTATATATTTTGGGACACCGCAGCGGTGTGGCATCACTCTTATAGCACAACAGCTGTTCGTGATATAACCTTTACCGAACCGCAATTGTTTTCTTATTAATGGGTTGGTTTCATTTCTTCTAAATTGGAAATATGAATTCAATACCTATGATTCGCACAGGAACATTGATTGTTAATCGACAATTGGTACGCCAATATGCTTTTAAGTCTGATTTAAAAATAAAATGGGTGAGACCGGAAAAAATTCCATCTATTGATCCAGCTAAAAGCGGTGATTGTAGCAAACTACCACCCGTGAAAGGTGAAACGTTAATAAAAAGTTTTGACAAGTCGAAAGAATTGCGAACGTAAGTCCTTTTTACAAAAAATAAATGTATGTATGTATATTAAATAATTGCATCTTAGTGCTGATGCCACCGTGCGTTCCATGTTTGAGTTGTCCAATAATCCTAATTACCACACTTCCGATTACTTTCGTGAGCAAATGATAAAAGAAGTTCAACGACATCCTTTGGACTATGGCTCTATGGAAGCAAAATGTAAGTTCATTCAAATATTCTTAACCTGAAATTAAAATATCTTTTTTTCTATAGTGGCACGTATGACTGCAACCATACGTCGTTACCAAGAGCACATGCAGCAGCATCCCCACGACAAAAGACGTAAAGTGGTTCTCAAAGAAATGATAGAAAAGCGAAAAAAATTTCTTAAGTACCTCAGGCGTTGGGACTACAGACGTTTCGAGTGGATTTTGGAGAAATTAGATTTGGTGTACAAACCACCTCCACCTAAGTATCACTGGATTACCCGAAAAGAGTCTTTACAAAAATTAACAGATATACATTGTGAACAACTAAAACAAAAAAGATTGGAAGAATATCGTAAAATTTTAAAAGAACAACAAATTCCCTTTTTGGAGGATGTAATTCGAAAAATGGAATTTATACGAATGGAGCAAATAGATTTGGATATTCCAGTAACAATAACGGAACAAGACATAGAAGATCACAAAAAACAGTTGGAAGAATTAAAACTTGTTGAGAATATGTTCAGCGAAAAATGATTTATTTATGCTAGTTATTGGACAATAAAAGAAGTATAAGAAAAACTTATTAACGTATACGTAAAAATACATCTGTTACTTCATAATTAATGCCAAATCCTTCAGATTTAAATGAAGTTCGGTTTAATAAATGTACATATTATTCCTGGAGAAGATTTTATTTAACCCATTGTGTAAATATTTTACAAATTACTTGGAGGAATGTTTTCTCGAGAAAAAATTTCTCCGTGAGAAATAAATTCCGGGGGAATATTCGTGACTGGGCTGAATGAATATATTAAAAGAAGTATATTAATAACAAAACGCAATAATTCCTTTAACAAATTTTTGGAAAAAAAAACAATTTTAATATGTCAATAGAATACCCCACAATAAATCGTGAATAAAAAATCGTAGCCGAAATACGACACTCTTAATTAAGTCCATTAACTGCTTCGTTGGCACTAATAAACACATGAATTTCCTTGCTGCTCTAAAAAATGTGCTGTATGGTCTAATCCAGAATTTTTGGAAAACAAGCCGTTATATAATTCTTCCGCCTTATTTGGCGTTTTTGTAATAGATTGAATAAGATTTCAATAGATAGGTTATCTAGGGACAAAGTGTAGTTTAAGCACGATATTGCAGATTGAAGAGCTGCTTTTCAATACTGTCTCAAAGTAGTTTATTTTTAAATATATATGTAAATACATATTGCATTTCATTCTGAAACATTTTGTATGGAATTAAAGTAATGGTTACATACATTATAATAAATATAATAATAATCTTGCGGGGTTTTGTGGAATTTCTTTAACAACCACGTTGCTACTTCCTATGTGAAGGCATAGGTCGTGTACAGTCAGTCACAAAACCTTTTAAAATACTGTTAATACATCTTGGGCATATGGTCCAGTTACCCCGTCCATATTTGTGCAACACCATATTATGCAAATTTACTTTGTATAATATGTATAATAAATAAATAAATAATTAAAATCAGTGCATAATAAAAAAAATTAGTTTGAAAATTTGGCTTGTTTTTATGGTTAAGCAATTGTCTATATGCATTTCGTTCCCACTTTTAGGTTGAAGTCTACTGACGAGTTCCAAAAGCGGTAACGAAATGCATATAGACAATTGCTTAACCATTAAATAAACAAATACTTTGTCAAATAAATATGTAAAAAATGAAATTATATCATTTTGTTATGGACCTCAAATAAAAACTGTACATAAAAACCTACCTTCTAACTTTGTCTTTGCTTGCCTAATAGTTGTAATTTTATTTGTTTATTTTTTTTTTCTTTTGTCATCTTAATTGTGAAGTTTTTATATAATTAAAAATGCCCAAGCGCATTGATTTAATATATATTTTAACTATATTTATCAAGATTTTATGGATTAACGTTTGCGTTTTGGTGTCACAGAACGAGAGCGTGTCGACCTTTTTCGATGTGAGCGTGGTGAACGCGAGTGTTTTCTTGGCGAACTTGAGTTAAGACTACGATTGCGCTTAGTAGATGGTGATCGGGAGCTGTGATGAGAACTGCGCGACTTTGATCGGGATTTTGAAGAACATCCACTATGGCGTAGAGTAATCAACTTCGATTTATCATGAGATCGTTTTCGTTTGTATCCTTCATGGGATGATGATCTCGGTCGTTTAGGTGGAGATGTTTGACGAGTGCGACTTTGAGAACGTGAATCAGAATGATTTTTAGCAAGCGAATGCTGCGACGTTTCAGTAGATGAAGAAGTCGAAGACGAAGATGATGATGACGGTGAAGATGAGGTAGAACTGGAAGATGAACTTCTTGAGGGCGACTTCGATTGTCGACGTCGGAAATCTGACCGAGTTCTAGACCTTGAACGTCTATTACTGAAATTTTGCTTATCATTTGATGATTTCATAATGTCATCGGCCGGCAACTTATTGTTTCGAAATTTCTCAGATGGCATAATTTCCTCATCATCACTAAACAGGTTGTACTTGGCCAAGTCATCATCATCACCATCCTCTTCTTCATCATCTTCCTCCTCTTCCTGAACATTTTGCTCCATTTTTGAAATTCTCTTTTTACCGTCTTCATTATTATAAGAATCCTTTCTTCGTTTTTTTAAACGTCCAAACTCATCATATTCGCTATCAGATTCCTCGCGCTCCTTATACTCCACGACACCTCGATCATTATAACCACCACCAAATCCTAAGAATATATTGGAAATTGAAAAGAAATGCAAAAACAATGCAGGACGTCTAAAAATGCATATTTATACATATGTATGATGTACATATGTACATGAATATATAATTTAACCTACCCGTTCTCTCTTCAACATCAGAAAACTTTGGAGCGTTACACATATTACACGTCATGCGACGGGCCCAATTTACGTTGGCACATTTACTACATTGCCAATCTTCAGCACTGAAAAGGCCTCGAGATTTTTCAGCTGCAGCTTTTCCTATTTCGGTTCCTAATTTCTTTTTGTTTGAACCACTGCTTCCCACACTGCTACTACGTTCCAAACTTCGATCACGTTGACATTTCTTACACCGCTGACGGCGTGCGAAATTCGAGTGACTGCAGCTATATTTGTAAAATAATATACAAAAATACACACATTGGCCATGTCCGACAATGCCCCACAACCACGTTTAAGGGTTAATAAAGTAAGCGCAAGGCATTCACCGGAAAGAAACGGGATTAAGTAAAAAATACATATTAGTGATTTTTCTTAACTTGGATTTTTAAGAATATGTATATGATTTATTGGTTGTGGATTGATTAGCGCCCAAAGCACACGATGCTTTACACTCACGTTACATCGCCACAAATCCAATCACCACTACTAACACCACTGATTCCACTACCACTGCCGCCAACACCATCACGACTTCCGCTACCACATACATCTAGGTTGGAAGACATTTCCCGTATATATTACACAATATCTTCCTTTCAGCTTTTTAAACTTGGCAAATTTTTACATTAGATTTATTAATGTTTTGCAATATACACATATATATTACATTGAATTTTTCTTTTTTTTTTGTAATGAGGATGCGTAAGCACTGTCACTTTGGTGTTCTTTGGAAGAATATCTACTGCTTTTTTGATCAACCATGACTCCTGCAAGAATGCTGTCAACATTTTCTTTTTTACAGGTTTAAAAATCTATAAAAATTAACGCCGGGACGGAGAAGGTTGGCACAATGAGTACTTTATTGACGGAAGAATTTGAACAGCCTCAATAGATTCAATCTCCATTTTATTTATTTAATTCAAATTTTTTATATATTTCGTTTATTTCTTTTTTTAATTTTATTTTTGCTGTCTCAAAATACAAAAACCTAAGTCAGAACATACCAAAAAAACAATGAATATCTTTCAAACTTCTTAACGTACGCAAAAAGTTAAAAGTTGGACAATTTTTTTACCTTTCGTTGAAGGACACGATGTTATATAACACTTGCAATAAAATTAACTTGAAAGTCATATAATAAAGAAAATATGTGTATATGTATTGTTACGTTTTTCTCTCTGTAAAAACGCTTTTCCGTAGATCCGAAGATTTGCAAATGAATACAAGAGCCGAGTGTAGTAATTAGGGTTAAGAATGATACAAGTTTTATTTACGAATACACTTATACTAAATTACTCAAGAGCTTAAATACACTAATACAACTTAAACTAATAAATTACACACAGTTATTCACAACTGGTTACCACTACGCCTTCTTCGCTGTAGTTTACGCACGTTTCTTAGCTGGCTGCGCAAGTAATCACGTGACACCTCTTTGTCTACTGCTCGTCACTTACGAGACTCACTCTGCCGTCACTTACAGTTGATACACCAATAAAGACTCACTGGCTTTACTTACACCCTTATACACGTCTATTCGCTGCGCTGTTCCCTTTACTCCAGTCGACACGATAGACTCCACAATAATCTCAATTCCACGATAGACTATTATTAATTCACAACTTAATTTCAACTGACTAACGAGTTCTTAACTTCACTACTTTCTGATTAGCACTAACTATAACTGTTCGCGACTGACTTACAACTGCAACTAACTCACTCATTGGATGCGTCACCTCTATTTATATTTCACAGAAATTGCACTAGAAGTTTCAAGCAATGTCTAGACGATCATTATCATCTTATATGCTGCCTAATTAAGTTCATGTGGTAACTATGTACATACATGTGTATATGCGTACGTGTGTACAACATTAACTAAGCAACACACGGTGGTTGTTTATCTTTTGCTTTTCGTTTGAATTGGCATGTATGTATGTGTACAAATATGTGAATCTTCATAATAAGCAGACGCTTTTTTTTGTTGTTGTTGCTTTTGCTTGTTTAATCAAGCTAGGCATGCTTATTTAGTTGTTGGCTACTTTCTAGACTATTCTTTGCTTTGACCCTGTAGGAATATTTTCGCGTAGCATTTACATTAACCCTGTTGGAGTATTTTTGTGTAATGTTGCTTAACATTGTTGACGGCTATTTTCGTAACAGTATGTTTACAACAATGCGAGGTCTCTAGTATCAATATCAAACAATATGTTCTTAAGAATTTTAAAACAACAAATCCCCTTGGCCTTAGAGCTGCAACGTGACTTTAACAACTTGTTACTTTTATATGAATTGCCGTAAAAAGTATTGCTGTCTTTTCAATAGTTGACAACACTTCAAATTGTGTTAGTAAATTTGTTATCGATTACTCAAACGAACATATATATTGTTATCGCCGCTTGTCTTTTCTAATTTGATATCGTCTTCTTTCTTGTTTTTTCCTCTTTATAATTTTGCATTCTTCCAACATTTTTCGGGCAAAATATATTTTTTCCACGAAAAAGGAATTTTCTTGCAAAATTGTAACATATCTATTCAAGTTTAAAGTAAACTTTAAGAGCTATTATATGTGTAGTGTTTTTAAGTTTGTAAATTGTAAATATTAGTATATAAAAAGAAACAAACACCTTTTGCAGAATCAGGTGCTTCAGAAAGTCGTAAATTAATAAAAGTTTCACCACAGAAAATGTGTTTTTAAGACGCATTTCTGCTCTCTACCTTCAAATAATCCATAGATGCATTCAGAGTTTCGTCAGTTAAATTTATCTGTTAAAATATAAAACTTCAGCGAAAAAATAGATTACCAGCGAGGAAAGTAAGAAAACAACAAAAAATTAGAGAAGAAATTACAAATTTCAAGTTAATCATTCATACATTTCTACTTGCACAGAAGGAAAGGCGCAATTAGCGAACAGCAACAATTATTGACGCGGCCAGATAAAAACACAACAAAACGTTGCTTTGTACATAATCATTTGGTTAATATGATTAGTAACAACCCAAAACCTAATAATGGTGGAATGTCTAGAGGAGGAATAATGTCTACCTCTTCTTCAGCTTTGAATATTTCTACCACCGTAGCTGCTAACCCAGCTGGCCAAGTAAATTCAACTGTTCCAAATATTGTTAGTAACAATAGCAGCAGTGGCATTGGTGTAATACCGGTCCTTCCTGTTAACGAGAATGTTACAAGTCTCAGCGATATACGCAGCTTTTTACAACCTATCAATAGTACAACGGCACTGTCAGCTGGTGTTTGTCCTTATGATCACATAATCGAAATGATACGTGGTCTGGATCTCCAAGACGATGGCATAACAATGAATCACAAGATCAAGTCAATTGAAACAGACTTTTGTAATGTTGTACGTGATGAAAATATGCTGTGGTAAGTACAAATCGCATTCAATTCTTATCAATCTGCTACCATCGTACGTAGTGAATGCTTATTTACATATGTATATGAATATTTACGTATGTAAATATGTATACAATATGTATATTGAATATATGTATGTATATGTTTACGTATCTGTCACTAAATATTAACAGTAGCTGCTGTTGTCAGAATAAACATTTAACAGTTTGTGCAAAAAATCAATTGAGGTTAAAATTTTGTATCAACGAAGGCATGTAGGTATGTATGTACATACCAGAGAACGACAAAATCTGATTGAAAAAATATTCATACGTAATCAATATCCTAAAAGCATGCTTTTGTGTTCATACAATCAAACTGGTTCCAACATACATAATCGTGCTTTTTAATCAATCCAATCATACGGTTGTTGTTGGCTCTACGACTTTAAACATGTGTCGCATCATACCAATCAATTCGGGTGTTTGCTCCTTTTTCCCATTCATGATTATTTGATGAAAAATAAAATAAGTAGGCAAAAGCGTTCGTTCTGATTATCAACAAATATTTGTATGATGAATAAAATCAAAAAAGCAAAAATGAGCGCGTATTAGCGCGTATGCATCAAGTGATGATGATTTTTTAGAAACAAGGGAATATTATGTACTTATGTATTTAGCAATTTATATACCGATGGTATCAAGTAGAAAAGCCATATTTCGTATTTTTTACGAAATTAAGTTTTTCAGTGATTCCAACACATTTCACACAAATACACCTCGTCACAAAAATTTAATGCAATAGTGTAAAAAATAACGCTTTTACAAGCAATTGGACAAAAAAGTTACATTGTGAATATTACAGTTTCTATTATACCTTCTCCTGTAAAGTTGCAATTACTTGTTATGGCCCTTCTACTTATATATTTATATATATATATATATATATATATACAGGCAAATCCCGGTATAACGAACGATATAATGTCAGGCCCATTCGTTATACCGATAAATTCGTTATATCGCAAAGTTTTTTCAAGTGTTATTTTAATTATTATTATTGTAGACAAGATACAATACAATAAAAATAATAAGGGTAATTTGTTTTCAAATAATCTACCAAATGAAAGTAACGGTATCACATATTTTTGCATTTTCATTGCGGCTGTCGATTTTGTTTAATATTTTTTGCCGTTCGTTATATAAACCACATATGTACCTATTTATCAAAACATTGGCTATATAAGATAGAACTAAATGTTAGAGATATGTTCCTAGCAAGTTTTTGTGTTTTATTTTGCGATCTTTTCTTTATCATTCGTTATATCCAGTATAAAATTAGGATAATATTCGTAATATAAGGTAGTTAATGTAAAAAATTTGGACGTTGGTTATATCGGATTCTCGTTAAAGAGAGATTCGTTATACCGAGATTTGCCTGTATACATATATATTTATTTGTGATAATATGCTCCATATTACACTTCTTCCTTTTCGTCTCGGTGATAAAGTATAAACACTTTTAGAAATTTGGTCTAGCACAAAATGCTGGTCGTTTTCCATTTTTTCTTTTTAAAGTGTTTGCTTACTGATTTGTATTAAAACAATAATATTTTTCATAACTCCTCTGTTTTGATTTTATGCAACATGAAAACCTGATTATATAAAAATTTGAATAAAACATGTATGAAATTACTTGCAACTAACCAAACGATACGTTCGTAAGTATGATTCTGATTTTATTCAACATTAAGTTTTGTTGCATAAGTCCCAAATCACACTGTGCAAGTCTTATTGCTAAGCTGATTAGTTTTAGGGAGAGAGAGACGAGGGGAACAGCAACGTTTCTTTTCCCCCACTTCTCTCTCTCTCCTAATAAACTAATCAGCTTAGCAATAAGACTTGCATAGTGTAAATAGGGACTAATTAAATGTGAACAAAAGTTTAATGTATGATGAATGATGTGAATAAAACATGTTCGATCACTGGACTCACATTTACTTAAATGAAGCGTTCACCATTACGATGATGATTATACTCAATGTTGATTTATTTTGCATGATTAAAAGTGAATAACAAATTTATAGTATGATTAAATCAGGAAATACGTGATTTTTGTCGTTCTCTGGTACATACGTAAATATGTATATACATACATACATACATACATATTTACGTGCATACAACGTTGTTTTTTTTTGCCAGTAAATTTATTCATCCCTACAAGTATTTGGAAGATATCTTACCCAGAAGATATAAATACAATATCTTATTTTTATCATTTAGAAGAAAATCATCAAAGCAATACATTTTCCATATTAAAATATTTTCATTTCAGTGAAACTTTTTGAATGAACAGTTCAAAATGTATTGACTATTTATTTTTTTCTTTAACAAGGTATTTTATGTCATTAAAATGTTACATTTTTTTCAGGCTGGCGTTTTATCACAAGCGCGATAAATTTATAATATCAATATGTTTTTAACTAGAAGATAAAAAAAATATTTAATTTAAAATAAAAACAATCAGAAAATTTTCAAAACATGTCAGGAAATTTCATTTTATACAAATGACTCCCGTGATGATAAATTGAATTTAGTTGACCATAAAAAATTGCTTTAAATTTAAATTAATGGTAGTTTTATATATAATGCATATATACATATATATTTTTCTTCCTTCAGATTTAGCAAAATTGTAAAATTGTACTTTAGGAGATAATCTCGTTATAAATAATTTATCTTCCTAAAGATAATCTGGCAATATCATAAATAATTCTATTAGATGATTATCTAGCAATATCACAGTTTTATCTCCTAGAAGTATTGCATTCGCATTTCTTCGAAGTATCGCCCTGGCCGCACAAACTCTCCCGAAGAGAGAATCTTCCGCAATACGAATATGATTGTTGCCGCAATAATATTTTTCTTCCAAGCAATACGATTTCGAATCATTTTCGTATTACTTTGCTTGTAGGGATACGATTATAACATACAATGTATGGGGATAGAAAATTAATTTTTAAAACATTCTGAAAGGTTTATCACATATCTACGTACATATGTACATAGGTACATATTAATTTTGTATAATTATTACAGCATGTTTCGAGTGGTTGAGTGAATGTTTCACATAGCGTGGTATTGTGTAGTAAATAGTAACAACTTGATTCCCTTTTTGTATTGTTTGCCAAATTATGTTGCACATATTGTTGACTGTTGTCAGCCATTCCATCGTTGTTGTTAATGCAAATCGAACAAAACTACTGTGGTGGTCATTGTTTTGCTTTGCCATATTTTCTAGCGTAGCTTTTCTTTCTTTATTGTTTTCATATGCATATATGATTTATAAGTATGTACCTATGTATGTATGTACCCTGTCGGGATTTGAGCTAACTTAAAAGTAACTAATGGTTAATCAGAGACGAGTGACAACTGACTCAAAAGCTAACTAATTTTACATGTTAAACGCTATTCAGTTTTTCAACGTAAAGTCCTCAGAACGAGTCAGGGCTCACCCACGCTGCATAAGTTTCAAATAACCACAAGTTAGCTTATTTCGAGTGAGTTTTTGGCTGATAAAATGCAAGTGCACTATTAGTTAGCTTCGAACTGATTAACTAATGGTGGCGCATCAAAAAAAAAAGTCTTTCTTTAGCTAACCATTATTTTTAACTTACTAATGTTTAACATTTTTAGTCAGATTAAATTTGAAACAATTTTAATTTTTTTAGAGACGAGAATTGGTATCGAACCGTGATCACTTTGCTTGTTAGCTATCATACTTAACACTGCTATTGCGCTACATAAAATAAATACGGCACAGAGTTAACATAACCATGAATTTAATGCTGACATCGTCTCGATAAACTATGACTCATCTCTGCATCACCTTCGAGTTAGCTAAAAGTTAGTTCGAAACTTATCGAGGAGGTGTTAGTTGTACAAAAACAATCACTAATCTCAGCATCAGTTTTGAGCTAGCTTAAAGTTATTTCAATACTTATCGGAAAGAAGACAGTTGTGCAAAAAACAACTGACTCACATCTGTATCATTTATGAGTTAGTTCAGAAGCTAGTTATGTATAAATGACTTAGCGAAAAGTCGCCTATATTTTGAGCTAGCTAATAAAAATCCGACAGGGTATGTACATATGTACGGATGTATGCATGCACGTACACAATCTGCATTCCTTATTTAAAGTTTGTTCTTATATATATATATATGTATTGAATTTACGAAATATTTCCATATAAACTCTTGAAATTAATCGTAATTTCGTTCGATAACGAGTGCGGCGATTTGCCGCCATTGTTGTCAACACGGTTTTTAGTGCTTTTTGAAATTTTGAAGTTAGCGCTCAGTGCCTTTTTAAATTCATTTTTGGTGCTTTTTGTTTCAAAAAGATATTTCCTCATTTATTTTTTTTCGAGGAAGTCGTATCATTTAAAAAACATAAGCTCCGAAGTTAATGGAACATTTAAAAAATTGTAGTAAGAATGTACAAAGCTTGTACGCGCCATATTAAGCTGGATTCACTCACCCATTGTTTCCGAACAAAATTTTTGTCCAGACAAAAATTTTTTTACTAAGAGTTTTCGGCAGCACAATTCATCCATTTCGAAGATTTTGTCTGGAAAATCAAAGCTACCGTATGAAATACGTGTGTAAACGATGACAAAAATTTTGTTCGGAAACAATGGGTGAATCGAGCTTTACCCTCAAACTTTAACATTTTAAGATAAATAATGTAAACAGTGTTAAAAATCCAAAAATCAATCGTGATTGGCCCTCCCTAGTATTTACATTAGGGCGGGTCGATTTGTATGGAGGCAAAAAAATCGCACAATTAAAAATACAAATAAAATATGTATTTTTTTGAGTGTATGAATGTACATATATACAGTAGACTATCGATAATTTGAAATTCAAGGGACCACAGGAAAAGTTGAAATAATACAGGGTTCAAATTAACAAGAGTTTGAGCACATACATAGATAGTTATTTATTTACATATTTAATTGCAATAGATAATAAAATTATGATAATTAAGTAAGGCTTTTGTAAAAAAAAAAAAAAAAAAAAATTGATAATTATACGGCTTTCGGATGTAAAACAATTTGGAAATTGACGATTTCAAACTTTTAGATTATTTCGTTTTTACTTTTGAGAAAAAAAATCGTATTCTTTTACGACACAAATGTTTCTGAATTGAAATGTGTTACTGCTACCTTTAAAACGTTTAAATATTTTCTTGTTCGCTTTTTCTTTGTACAATTTTAATTTCTTATATTCTCTCCCCCAAATCGGTTGTTTTATTAAAAAAAAAAAAAAAAAAAAATTCATAGCGATATTTGTGTTTTAAGGGGGTGCATCCGCCCTCAAATTTGGTCTTCAAGTCTTACAAGAATATGATATATGGCAATATTTTAGCTCTTCTAGTCTACTACATTAGTCTCAAAGAAAGTTTTTTGCTAAAATTAATATAATACATACATAAATTAATTAATACATACTTATATATGTACATATACTCAAAAGAAAACTAAAAAGACAACAAAAAAAAAATACATTGAATAAATGGGCTTGAGGGCCAACTTTGTGGGGCGGACACACCCCCTAAAACACAACTTACCGCTATGAATTTTTTTTGTATTTTATTACATAAAACTCAACCGATTTGGGGGGAGAGAATATAACAAATCCAAAAAAAAAAAAAATACTCCATATAACAAACTCTAATATACATATATCGCACTTAATAAACAAGAGGGTATTAACTGGGGTGATCGATTATTCTACTTTTTCCAGACAGCCTTTTTTCGAATAGTTCGAATATTCAAGTTAAAAATAATCAAATTGTTAATGTAAATGCAAACAGTTTTTCATCTCTACTGAAAATTTTGAGATAATACCCTCTTCTTAATTAAGTGCGACATATATTTACCTTAATATAGAATTGCCCTAACTAATTTTTTTAAAATCGAGATTTTTTAATTTTTCGATTTTGGTCTTCAATTTCAAACAAATAATAAAGTAGATAGGGCCTTTCTACAGTACTATGGAAAATAATAGCAGTGGACATTTTTAGTTAAAAATTCCCTTTTATTGTCAAACCTCTTGAAGATTTAGTACCAAACTAGTTTGTAAATTTATTTACTGATGTGTTGTGTGTGAATTGAGTTCAATATATTTTATCTTATTTTATATATTCACAAAATATGAAATAAAAAATTTGAACTTGCAGGAAAATATGAATGCAAAAAATAGCATTTTTTTCTAATTTTAAAAGATTGAAGAAAAACATTAAAATTTAATTAACATCTTGTGGAAAATTCTTTTGTTTTTTTAACTAATTTCTGACATTCTTCTACTGGAATACTTCGCCAGTACGATTCCACAATTCCTGCTAATTTTTCGGCAAATTTTCAATCGGATTGAAATCCGGCGATTGAGCAGACCAATCTATAAAATCAATTCCATTGCCAGCAAACCACGATTTTGCTGCTCTGCTTGTGTTCTTTGGATCGTTATCATTTGGGAAAACCCATTTTAATGCATATTCCAATCGGCGTATGGTATCATAACAGTTTTCAGTATATGAACATATAAATGAACATCCATGTTACCTTTTATCCAGTGCTACAGCAGGAAAAACAATCCCAGACATTTATTTTCGCACCTCCATGTTTTACAGTAATTATAATATTGCGTGGATCATATGTAGTATTAAGTTTACGTCTAACGTATTGCCGCGACCCTTTGAGCCAAACAGGACAACTTTGGTCTCATCCGACCATAAAATGTCACGCCATTTCGATACAGGCCAATCTCGGTGCGTTCGGGCAAATGTTAATCTTTTTACGATATGTCGTTTTCGCAAAAGAGGGACTTTACGGGAGATTTTGCGGGCAGATTATTGTCAAGTAGAACTCTTCTTATGGTACATTGATGAATTTCAAGATTTAAATCTGTGGCAGAAGTTTTAGGTTCGTCTCTCACAAATCTCAATATTATTTTTATTTCAAATTGGCTAATTTTTCTCTTTATTCCCCGAGTTTCTGCACCTACTGCCCATTTTTTGGCATTAGATATCATTTTTAGCCGAACACCAAAGAAGAAGGTTTTGAATAACTTTGTAGGTTTTTCCTCTTAAAAGTAAATTTGTTATGAGTTCGCGTTTTTCACTGGTACAATGTGTGTTTCTGCCCATATTTTATTTATTGTTTTTTCTCACCACAAAAACAATTTAAAGAAACAAATATTATTTTACAAACCAAATGATAATGATTTACTAGAAACAAAAACAGGCATAAAGGTATTTCATATTGCGCAAGAAGGCTGTGTTGCAATTTTTGCAGTAGTTATATATAGATTTTAGTGAACTGTACCTGGATTCAGTAACTTTTTGCGAACTGAAAATCGTAATATTTATCGACATATTTATTCGCTTGTGATAACGATAATGTGATTCTGTAATTTCTTTTTTACGATAGTCTCCCGCTTTATCTTATTCACCATTTAATTCAATATAATGTTGTAGCTCTGTATAGAAAATGTAAAAATAAGCGAAAAGTACAAAGAATAATAAAGAAAAACTCAATAAGTTTAATTTTGTGACTTAATTTTTTTTTCTCCAACCGACAGCGAATATCGTTAAAATATGTTACGGAATAGCAAAGTCGATAAATTTTCGTTATATTTATTATAACGATACGATTATCATAATAAAAGTTCAGTAACTTCCAGGTACTGATTTATGAAAAGACAAATCCATTTTGATATGTACATACATATGTATGTAGATATCTTTAGCATGGCCCTGGTCTGTCGACATCGTTCATTCCATTACTTATATTAAAAACAAACAAAGTTTTTTTTCGATCAGTGCTTAAACGGATTTGCATCTCGTTCACTTCACAAGAAAAATTTTTAGTAAAAAAAATTAAAATTTTAAACGCATTTTTTGTGAAACCAGGGGTCTACTCTGTAATTCGAAACGAAAGAAAATTCTTTCGAATTTGTATATTAATTACATGTAAACTCGAAAGCATTTTCATTCCACCAGCTTTTTGAGTCTATCGTTGTTGAAGTAAATGTATATAAATGTATTTACTTCAATCGCGTGTGCCGCTCTCTAATTAAGGAAATTCATTTTATACAAACGATTATAAATTATCAGAGAGTAAAATTTCTTAATTAATTACATACATTTGTACACAGCAAAACAATAAATTATGAACAATATGAAAATCTAAATTTTCATTTAAAATTAATTTTCTATTTTTAGTGAATCGATGGAATACATAAATGACAAAGCATTGGAAGATGGTGAAACAGCTTTAAAATTTGCTTTGCTATTTGCTTCACACAACTTTGATGTTCTTGCAATGAAGGAGACCAAAGTGCGTACGGCGATGTTAACGCTTTTGCAAAAGAATTTCGTAAATGCCGAAAACTATAGAGTGCATGATCGAGAACGTCTTTATAATTCAATAACACTTTTGGGTGAATATTATCACCGTGTGCGTTTGGCGGATAATTCGCCCATTAACATATTGGGTGAATCACTTTTGGGTCTACTGATTCGAGAAATCAAAGAAGAGAAGAACGTAAATGATGTTAAATTGGCGAAATTGATATTGTCACAAATTACACTCAACGGGGATTTGATGCGTAATCTGCATAAAACAGAAATATCACAACTACTATATCACATACGAAAAAATCTAATAGAGCAGCCCAATTTGAAGCCAACCGTTAAAGCCATTATGTTAATGACTTTAGACTTATTTTATAGTAATTTTGCCAGTTTAGGGTCACAATTAGAAGTAATGTATACAAAATATTTTATTATGGAGGATGACGATGAAGGCAACAACAATCAAAACTCTAATCAATCAGTTCAGCAGCAACCCTCATCTTCGGGAGCTCAATATCCGAAACAACAGCCTCAAAATCAGTCAAATAAAAGCTCTCAACCACAAAAATATACCTGCCCCTCTACTCAACAACAGCAGATAAATAGTTATGAAGAAGTGTCAATCAAACCGTCTGCTAGTAGCGCAAGCTTTGAAAATGGAGATTCGGGTAATCTTATTGACAACAGTAAAGATAATCCCGAGAGATACAAAAAGTGGAGCGAACAAGTTTGTGAGGACTCGTTTGAAGAGTTTAATGGTGTTGAAAATGAGTTCAACGTAAGCGGCTGTAGTAAGGACAATACAAACAAGAGTTATGATCCTGACCGTGAAAAAAAGCATTCTTCTAGTAAAAGCTATGACAATGATAGCGATAGACAGAGCCGTAACTTCAGGAGATCCTTTCAACCCAGACAATCCCCACGACCTCTCAAACAAAATTTAAATAGGTAAGTTTTACAATATGCGTGTAATCTTCAATTAATACACTTGCATAAAAAAATATTTATTAAATCGTTGTAACTTGAACGAAAATATATGTGTCATGATTATGATCAAAACTAATTTGGAATAGTTTAATTTTGGGATAATGGTTTTGGCTTTAATTCTATCTTATAAATATTTTCTTTTTTCTTTTTAAATTATTAAATTAGAACGGAAGTAGACAAAAACATAGCGCTCCTTTATTTGCAAATAAATGTTTATATTTAAAAGAAAAATGCTTTTTTGTATATAATGCTTAATTTTCTGTAAAAGTAGCTTGCAATAAAAGAGCGATATGTAAGTAGTGTGTATGTAAATATTTGTATTGTATATAATTCTTAACGGAGCCTGAATATTTTTCACGCCGAATAAGAAATTTGAAATAATCATAAATTTTTGAACTACATTCATAGTATTTTTGCACAAAACTATGTACTCTGTTGACGTATATACATTACAAATCTGGTAATAAACAATGATACAAATCATGCGCGGGTTTTGCCTATCTGGTTGATATCAATATGTATTTATTGTCTATGTATGTATGTTTGTAAATAGGTTTTCGTTATCATTGCTTAGTGGTATATTTTGATTATCTGTACTGAGTTAAATTTGTTATAGATTCCTATTAACCACAGGTAATCAAGCTGCTCTAGTTTTTAAATATTTTAATGTAATATTACCCAGAAGTGTCATATATATACATAAAACTTTGGAAATAGAACTTTTGTATGCAGTAATGTTATACTTTTAAAAAAGTATCTTTATAAAATAGCTCTTGATAACGCTAGCTTTTTGAAAAAGTACTTATTTTAAAAATTATTGCATCGTGTTAAAAAAGTACCTGTTCCAAAGTTCCGAAGAGTGTGATCGGTACCATTTGGGAAAAATACTTTTTGAAAAAGTGCCCTTAAAAAAGTCCCATTTTAAAAAATTTCCGAACAAAAAAGTGACTTCAACTAAAAAGTGTATCTAAAATGTACTTTTTAAAATGACTTTTAAATAATACATATTTAAAAAGTAATTTGCTAAATAGTGCTGTTTTCAACAATTATCTTTTTAAAAATGTGCTTTGAAAAAAGTTACATATAAAAAGATACATAAAAAAATAAATTGTATGAAAATCACTGAAAAAATCAATGCTTTTCATATAAATTTTATACTCAAGTCAAGTCGACCGTCTGGATTGTAGAAACAGGAAGTTAAATCTACTCTTTAAATGACTACCTTTTAAAAATTGTCATTTAAAATATCATTTTTTTTAAGTACCTTTTAAAAATAGTAAATTTTAGAAAATCATATATAAAAAGAGGTACCAATAAAACACGTACCTTTTTTTAAAAAGGTACCTTAGAAAAATTAAAAAGTTCTTAAACTAATACAGACGTTTAGTAAGTGCATTCTAAAAGTTTTCTTTTTGGAAAAGTACAATTTTTTTGAAAGAGAAGTAAAGCCTATAATACACGGCGTGTAAAAAAAACACATGCGAATGTGGCTCTGAGGTAATTTCGACGTCATCACGAAGCTACATTTGCTACATGCCGTGTATTAGTAATATACATAATATGTACATGCAGATATTCACATGGTTACAGATATGCTGCCTCAGAAAATGTGTTCGATTCGGCTACATGTGTGATATTTGTATTCTGGAACAGAAATAGTATAAAAATTTTAAGGCATGTAGCCACTACTGGTAATTTTAAACAAATTCAACCAATATGCTGAAAATTCTTGTGTCGTCATCGCCACATATGCATGTGGCTTTTTACTTGCCGTGTACTATAGGCTTAACACTCAGGCAATGAATGCCTACTATTACTAGGTGTTACCTTCTTCATATAGTTTGTTGAATGAAAATAGTTTTGTGAAATGTTTTCGAAAATTTTCGAATCCAAACGAACCGAAACGATTATATTCACTATTCTAAGACATCTAAGTGAGCTTGAACACTTGACCCATTCTTACGTTACAAGATGTCTTCACACATACACACTCTTGCGCACGCACATACCATTCAAATAATATTAGACTACGTGGTCCATTGTAATGCAGTCATGGATCATGTCGTTTTCATAGAATCATTCAATGCTGCACGATACGCGTTCTTCTTATGCACTTACAAATTGTATGCGAGTATCTATAACTATTCCATATGGGGTAGTTTTGGGGTTAGTCTGATGTAATCCAAAATTGGACCATGTGGTCCAACCCTAGGACATCAAAATGCTAAATCGACCACCTTTTTTCATATATTTGGAGTAGTTTTGTGGTACTCCTACTCCTCTTTGGACTAGTCCTTACATGAATGTATGGAATAGTGTCATTATTTGCAGGGTACAAATACACACATACATACACACACATACATATGTATATACATACATCCATACGGATATCATCGCGAAAATGTCAGAATCTACTACCACGACCTCAAAACGGAATATAATATTCACAAACTGCCAGGTTCAACTCAAAAAATATTAAAATTACAGTTAAATTTTTACTTCTTTGATGAATTCGATTAGTGAATTGTGTACAGAGTAATTGCCACCTTCAAATATTTGCATCAGATCTTTGTATTTATCAAAAATTGTGTGTTTGTTTCTTATTTGTAGAAAAAGTCTACATTCGAAAATAAGGTGATAATGGGTTTCAGATGCATGGCAGTGTTGGCATATATTTGAGTCAATAACCCTGATCTTTGATAGGTACACATTTCCAAAGGTATGTCCAGTCATCAATCTATTAATAATTTTGACGTCTTCTATTTCCAATGTTCCTGGCTTACGAAACCATGGCTTCCTTTGAATAATTGGAAAAATATTTGCAAAATGTTTCCCTTTATCCTTGGATCTTTCAAATAATTTATTTTTTATGATGTTGAAGGCTTCATTAAGGGTAAGATAAGTCATGAGCTCTGATCCATTAATAACTGCATTTCTTGCAATGGAGTCTGCCCTCTCATTGAAGAAGATTCCAACATGACTAGACGTCCAGATTAGATCACACTGTAGTATTCTAAAACAAAAACACAACTTCTACCTTCTTTTAAATAAGCTTCAAGAAGAAATTTTTTTTTGGCTCTACTGAAAAAA
The DNA here is from genome assembly GCA_949987645.1 of Tachina grossa. NCBI lineage: Eukaryota > Metazoa > Arthropoda > Insecta > Diptera > Tachinidae > Tachina > Tachina grossa. The sequence continues at coordinate 42,358,322 of OX465278.1, read as the reverse complement.
TTCGATTTTTTTGGACATGCGCGTGAATAGGCTGTAAGAAAAGATGATTGGATGTCTGGGGTGTTATATACATCTGTATGTATGTACATATCGTTAGTCACAAGTAGAAATGCCCTAACTCAAATAACTGTAACTTTACAGGAGAAGGTAAAAACATAAAACGCTTGTAAAAGCGTTATTTTTTAAACCCAGACTAATAAAAGGGGTGTTATGTTTGTAGTGTGTGTCTGCCCGTGTTCACGTACAGACCAAACGGCTGGACCGATTTTGATTTAGTTTTTTTCTGTTTGAAAGGTGACTTGATCGGGAGGGTTCTTATCCATGTTTTAAGAAAATCGATCCAGCAGTTTAGAAGATATCGTATCTTCCGTAGATATATTCGGGGGTTCGTGAAAATACGAGTTAGGGCCTTTCTACTTGTGACCATCGATATGTACTAAGTCCTAGTTTACACTAAGCAAGTCTTATTGCTAAGCTGATTAGTTTGTTAGGAGGGAGAGACGAGGGAAACAGAAACGTTTCTGTATAGTGTAAACTAGGACTAAGTATGTAATTTAAACACAACTGGTATAAATGAAATGGTTCAATTTTGGATGAAAAACAAATAAATTTTACATTGACATTTTATTGGAGGCATTCAAAAAATTTGTGTTTCATAAAGGGTCTTTCATTAAGCGATTGCTGTCTTTAAATTTATGTAAAACAAAATTTTGTGTGAGATATATCGATGCCATTGTGTATGGAATATAACATTTGCGCATCTGACTCAGACTCTGGCGCGCATAAATCAGGCTTAATTGAACCGTTGTCGTTTGTTATATTGGCTTGTAAGTCTACTGTGATTTGTGGTTTAATCGCATAGACCTGCGACTTAAGAGAATCCCACAAGGAAAAGTTCGGTGGCAAGCCCCGTATTCTGTAACTCGCTCAAATGGATCATGCAGAATATGCCAAAAGAAGTTGGTGATTATCGACCGCCGCTTATCATTGGCGATTAAAAAATGGACCCCATCGCTGAAGTTTCCAACTGCTTTTTTTTTTTGGTAAAACCATTTTATCATTTGCCTATGGAGATTTTGCAAATCAGAGGGAATAGCTGACACCTAATTAGATAGATGTCACTTCAACAATATTGGAAGATCCTTTATAATCAGCTGTGTGAAATCTGGAAAGTTGCTGTCGTTAGATCCTACTTTAAAATTCTTATTAAAAACTTTATTTTCAAGGAAGTAATTTGCAAAGCTTATTTCAGCAACCATGTTAAAAAGGATTTTGCAAGCCCGCAAAATATGTATTACATGATTTGGATGTAATTAAGGATGTTGTTTGTAAAGAATGAAATTCATTATTCGTTGCAGGTCATGTCGAAATATTTATGTATTTGTATAAATTTTTTGTATTTAAAACCAATAACCTAGCCGATACATGCTACAGGTTACAAATTTCTATTGACAAAAATAAAATGCATATGTATGTAAAGGGAGTTCCCCTTATCGTAGTTGGTGTATTTTGACTTCGACTACGACGCTCTTGTAATAGATTAAAGAATACCGTAACAGTTTTTCTTTAATCTAGGATCAAAATGCATTACTCGAAGTCGAAATACGCCAACCACGATAATTACAAACATTTCATTAAAACTTATATAATAACTTGGGGGAAAATAAAAAGTACGGTAATTTGTAAGGATAATAGCATCATACCCAAATTGAGTATTTATGTACACAACTCCTATTATTGTTTACAAAAAGATAAATAATATATAAACATAGGAGTGAGAAAATATAAATTGCCACAATTGTAAGTAAGTATGATGTATATAAAAATTAAACATATCACAGAGATACTTTTCTAAGAGGCATTCATGAGTGATATTCAAAGAATAGAAACAATTCGTCATGTGAGAACTTAAGTGTCCAATACGCCACTATAAACTATTGGATATTGGACACTTAAGTTCTCACATGACAAATTGTTAATACAGTTTTGAGAAATAAAAAACTATAGCATTCAAAAGCTATATCAAAGAAATAAATAAACATTAGTGATCATTGTAAATAAATTACACTGTGCAATAGTGCAAAAACACACGGAATTGACAGTATAGGTTCGATTCTACTACATAAGGGTAGTAAAACCCTATACTCAGTTTGGTGATTTATGTGACCAATTTTTTTTTATGGGCCTCTAAAGATTTCGAAAATCAGTGCAGCCTCAAAAGATGGTGTCATCAGTTTTTGGCCAACAGCTAATTCTGACTTCCTTATAACGCTTAATTATAAATACATGGTCGGGTGGTTACTGGTTTGCCGCACAGTATATTAAGAATACATTATTACTGCGGCAAACCAGTAACATAAGAACAAATCTTATGAACATTTTTACGCCTAAAAAGTAATTTCTTTGTTCATTTTTTGCAAAAGTAAAGGAACATTTTTTTAAAATTTTTTTTTCCGAACTTATAGCGAATCCTAATTTTTTTGCTGAAAATATTTGGCAAAGTTGTAGCAGCAATAAAATTGAAGATTTTTTGTGAAGATATCAATATAATTTGAACGCGTCTAAGCACCTAATAGCTCATACAGACCACTTTTTTTTAGCTCTTTTTACCTCAAAAATTTTGGTCTTTCACAATTTTTCGACGCTAAATTTTTTTTTGAAAATAGTAAAATCAAGTGCACACTTCTTCTCTGCACAAAAAAAAAAAAATTGCTGCGCTTTAAAAAAAATATAGGAAAAATTTTTGTTTGGATTTTATTACTCTTTGGTACTCGTAGTACTATCGAACCTGTCTTTTTTGTTGTATAGTGTTATTATTCGAAAATTCTAAAAGCAATTTCTTTCTATAAATTTCAGCAGAAAAATGCAGGCAGGACATTATTATAAGCTCGTGCCATGCGCACATAAAAATCACATAGGTTTCGTACTTTTTTAACGAACCATTTATGTTGAGATGATTTCGTGCTTTGCTTGAAAAGCGCGATTTTATTTTAATCCATAAGAATTTCACCAGAAGCATTTCTGGTGCTTTTTAATGCACGCGGTCGTTAAATAAAAATATAAAAATTATTTCATTCTAATTCCATAATTTCAAGCCGAAGAAGGTCTTTTGTAATCCTGAAAAATTGGTTTTCAGACCTAATGCTTTTATTTATTAAAAACAAAGAAGTTATTTTTAGCATTAATACATATGTACATACATACATACATATGTACAAATATTTGAGATTACACTTTTAGGTTTGCAGAACTTTACCGACATCAGAATTTATTTTTTATTTTATTTTTATTTTCTTTATACGTTAGCAATGAACAGTTACTGAATGGTCAAAATAGTGGTAATGAGGAACGTGATGAATCCAAACCGTTGCCACGTTGGCGTGCTCCTAGATTTAACCGCGATGATCAACAAAACACTCGATATCGCAATGCTCAGCGTCGTTTCAGTGCCAGTTTCGAGGATGATCATCAAAGTGTACGCAGCGATGGCGGCAGTATACGCCTGTACAGCATAAATGATCGCCTGAAGCATGCTCAAGAGAAAATCGAACGTTCTGGCAACCAGTCAACGTACACTGGCATAGCAAACTCGAATTGGGATCGACAATCTCAAAGAGACGACCGTAGCGAACGTTCTTACATGAGCAATTATGAGCGCGGCAGCAGCCATCGCTGGGGTGGTAGCAGACACTATAATAATCGGTCGAATTACGATAAACCACCGCGTTTTCAGAAAAACAAAAATGGTGGTAATAGTCATAAACAAGATAAAAATTTCGATACCTGGAGAAGTTCAAATAGTAACTTAAATTATTTGGATGGAAATTCATCGTATAGTACAAACGGTCCAGAATCAAACAGCCGTAGCTCGTCAAGAGCACGTACATTGCCCAGGCCGGCCAAGTCTAGAATCGACGGTAACAATCAAAATAATAGTTACAGGCACAGTCAAAGTCCAAACAGTTATCAACGAGGAAGTGGAGGAGGAGTGGGAGGTGGAGATGGTAATAGTCACCACAATAATCCGCATCAAAACAAAAATAGAGCACCTAAATTCTGTAGTCGTTATAGCAGCCAGAGTAGTTTGGCTAGTGATGCATCTAGCACTTTGGATCGTCGTCACCATCAAAAAAATCGGTCATTTTCGAAGCGTTCTTCTTCGCAACAACAGCAAGACCGCTCCAATGATATTGAACATTGGAATGAAAAAGACACAAACAGCGAATTGGTACGTAATGCTCGTCAAACCACAGACTATATGAATTATTTATCATCCAAAAAATGAGTGTGCGAAATAAATCTAAATTTAACGTACATATGTATGTATACATGTTAGCGGGAACTACATACATATTATTTTTGTCTTGTAAATTTTCTTTTTACATACATATTTGTAAAAAAGTAGTTTTTCCTTTGTGTTTTTGAAGACAAGAATGAAAGTTATTTTATTAAGACTTGTACAGATTTAATTGAATATTTTTTTAATTAACTTACATACATATGCATGTGTATCTATGACTAGTGTGGTTAAAAATAAGGTACTCAAATCACGAATTGTAGACCAAGCTGCGAAATTGCATAAGTTTAACGTGCGCACCATTTTGGGCAACTAGAACATGCTTAACAAGACAAAAGATTAGTTTTTTCATTAATTCATGCAAGAGAGAAAAAATAACCTCAAGGCCATGATCGGTTTCACTAATGCTGCTACTACATTTTAGGTTGAATAGTTAGTCCCGGTTCACACACTTCAACTGTTGTTGATCAACTCGTAATTCAGCTATAAGAAAGACGGAGAACACAAATATGTATCTCTTTTTTTCTTACAGCTGAATCACGAGTTGATCAACAAAAGTTGAAGTGTGTGAACCGGGACTAAGTTCCGATTCCGTTCTTCTTACAGCTGAAATACGAGTTGATCAACAAAAGTTGAAGCGTGTGAACCGGGACTTACTGAACAGAATTGTCTTTTTTTGTGTTAACTCAGAACACAGCAAGATATCAAAAAGGGAGCAAGATTATTGTAAATGCCAAAGAGTGGATGAATTGAAGCAAGAGAGTGAAAATTAGGTCTAAAGGGTTAGATACCAGTGTAGAGAGAAGAGAACGTGAAGGTAAGGTTAGTACCGGTTACCACACGTCAACTTTTGTTGATCAACTTTTAATTCAGCTGGTAGAAAAAAAGATATTTTTGTATTTCCTTTTCCGTCTTTCTTATAGCTGAATTACGAGTTAATCAACAAAAGTTGAAGTGTGTAAACCGGGACTTAGCGTTAGTGTTGCTGATAAATTTTTTTAAACGTCTTGTACATTTTCTGATACTTTTAAATAATTTTTTTTTTGGCACTTTCCATTTCATTATATTTTTACGAGGAAGGGTCTTTAAGCGTCTGGGCCTTTCTTCTTTAACCAACTTCTTTAAAAATAATGCCGATATACTATTTTATGTAGTTATTATGTCTGCAACAGAACTTTGCAGATACGCAATTTCGCACTACCGAAATTTTTGACATGAATAACTTTCATATTTTCTTAAGCCTGGACTACACGATCGGCACAATGTACCAATTTTCGTCGGCTCACCGCAATAATATTAATAATAATTATTACTTAATTAATTCTTGAATAAGTCTATATGGCTTTATTACCAATGCAGTGTGGTGCAGTTATGCAATTATATTTCAATTAGTTGAGAAATAATGCAAATTTATTTACCTTGTTACTTTTGAATTTATTTCAGTGATCCGACAAAAATTGGTACATTGTGTCAATCGTGTGATCGCAGCTTTATAATACTTATCTGTTATCATATATGTACATACATATGTAGATACATATTTACAAACATATATTGTTTTCTGCGTAATGCCGTTTTCTTTTCTTCAAACAAGTAGAACATTTTGTATTTATTTTTTTTATTTAAACAAAAATTTGATTTTATAGGTTTTAAAGCAAACATTTTCCTTTCTAAGGGATGCTCAACCAGGGGGCAAATTACGGCACTCGTTATCGAACGAAATTACGAAATATTTCAATAGAGTATATGGAAACAAATTCAAATTTCGAATCGTATCGAATGCCGTAGTTTGCCCCAAGTTCGCTAAGTGAAATATCGTTTTCATTTGTTTTATAACAACGAAAAAAAAATTGACGCACATCCAAACATTTGAAATGCAGTTTATTTTTAAAAGATTGTCTTAAAAGAAGTAATTAAGAATATAAACTATTGTGAGCATATATTCTTTAAAGTTTTGTGATTTAATATTTTACCTGAATAATACAATTTATTCTACATTTTTAATTATATATTATTTTTTATCAAGAAATGCACATATGTATGTACCTACTACATACCTATGTATCTTTGCAAAGATATGACAATATATGTACATATTTCAAACTCTGACTCCAGAGGATTTGAATTCAATACCTTTAACCTTGTACAGTGGAATCTCCCTTAACGGACACTTCCTATAGGCGGACACCCCCTTTAGACGGACACTTTTGACAGGTCCCGACAGATCCATAAGAAAAGCATTGCTTTCTCTTGAGCGGATATTCCCCTTGTGTGGACACATTTCAATGGTCCCTTCGGTGTCCGCTTAAGCGACATTCCACTGTATTGTGCTTAAAAAATTTACATACATACATATACCATCATATTTCGAATTGTCACTTAAGTATCTATGCATATATCGTTACTTTAATATAGAAAGGCCCTAGCTCATTATTTTTTTTGGAAATCCAATGTATCGAAAAATGCAAAAAGTTCTATTTAAAAAAAATTATTTAGGGTCTTTCTATATTAAGGTAACGATATACATATTTAGGTATCTATGAATAGATGTTTAAAAATGTCGTATATTGTACGTTTGCACATATATATCGTCATAGAAAATGCAAACCGTCCAATCTAATATCTTGTAAATTTCACATCAGAAGCGCAAAAATTTTTGAACAAGCACACACACAGTGCATAAGGAATTCTTGTTGGTATTTATTATCAGAATGTTTTGAATATTTGCATGAAGATATATTTTGAATTGCGAGAGCAAAATCAATAAAAACCACAAATTCTTGTGGTTTGAATTTTCTCTAACAATATGCAAAGATTACATACTTTTATGCAACTCAAAATTAACAGAATACTTTTATTTTTTCATAAACCTGAACAAATTTCTAACGACCGAAATTTTCCTTATGTCTATTCTGGGATACGTGTCGACTCAGTGAAAGTTACATGTAAAACAAAAGCAAAACTTCATAAATGTAAAAAACTTTTTTGTTTACCATACAAAATTCACCTTTTTTAAAAGAGAGAGAAAAGCGTTGAAATTCTCACGTTTATTTCATTTTAGAAGTGTATGGTAAGCAAAAACTATTTTTGAAACTTTGTTTTTGCTTTAATGGAAAGTATTTTTATCTAATTTTTCGACCTTTTTTATATTTTAAATTAAACTATTTTCTTGAGCTTTCGATCAGTTTATATTTTGAGTTTATTATTTTCAATATTTCGTTAACCTTCGGTTAACTTCTTCAGGATATATATTTTTTGGTTTTTTTATGATATCTAATTTTTCCTTTTTCCTTTCAAATGACACACTTTGTTTTTTGAAAATTGCAAACAATTATTTATTATTTGAAAGGAAAAAGAAATAACAAAAATTAAAAATTTTAAAAACCCCCGACTTTTTTCAGAAAAGATGTTATATCTTCTAAACGGCTGGACCGATTTTCTTCAAACATAGCTAAGAACCCTCTCGATCAAGTCATCTTTCAAACAGAAAAAAACTAAATGAAAATCGGTCCAGCCGTTTGGCCTGTACGTGGACACGGACAGATACACAGACACACACTACAAACTTATAACACCCCTTTTTTTAGTCGGGGGTTAAAAATTAGATATCATAAAAAAACCAAAAAATAATATTGAAAATAATAAACTCAAAATATAAACTGACCGAAAGCTCAAGAAAATAGTTTAATTTAATGGAAAGTTTCACTTTTTCGACGCGTTTTTCCGAATAGCTACCATAGTCTTTTTGAACAATCACTCTTATTCCAGTTGTCGACATCGACGTCACGTCAATACATTAAGAAATGCTTGGTACTTGTCTACCAGTTGTCAAAAAAAACTGAGTTATTGACAGCCTCATCCTATTTTCTAGACCTTAGGCAACAGAAATAGACTGTCAATTACACAAAACTATTCTCTCGAGAGAGAGTAAACAAGCCCCAATTTTTGGTATTTTTGAGTTGTGACTGTTTATGATCTAGTGTGCGATATGTCAAGTACATGCAAGTGCTCCTCAGTTGACTGTTTTTTCGTATATTTCAGGAAGTATTGTCAAAATTTTCATATATTTTCTTTGTCGAGAGTTTAAATTTTTTTTTCTTAAATTTGCAAGTACATACAAGGATGTTATAACACTTTTTCTCAAAAGTGCTGCAGTTTTATAGAAAATTTTTTATTTCTGTAAAATTTTTTTTATAAAATTCGAGCATGTGTAGCAGGTAGTCATATGTGCTATCTTTTTTGAAACGAATGTGACTTCATACGTTAAAAATCCTTTAAAAGATTTAAGCAAATTTTTTTTGATTCTTATTGCAGTGAATTTTTTACCGGGAATTGAGCGAAATTAGTTACAGAATGTTTAAATGCCTAAAAATAATGTTCTGCGGTAAAAAAAATTGTGCGTTAATAAATAAAAATCTTTAATTCGATATTAGTTTAAAAAAGCTAAATGTAAAATTTAATTAATAAAAAAATTTATGATTAAAAAAAATTTAAATAAATAAGTTTATTATTAAAATTATTATTTTTTGTTACTTTGATTAATACTTACATACTTACAGCCTTATGCATAAGGAAAAACTAACATGGTGGTAGCATAAGTGGCAAAATTTAACATGGTCTTAAAGAGTTCCTTCTTACGATTTGACATTAAAAATCGCCGAATAATGCAGTTTTAATTCAGAATTAAGTCCCATAATTTAATGTAAAATTGTATGCTCACCTTATGCCAGTTGTTCGTTATACATGAGGCTGTTAGATCATTTTAACTAAATTAAAAAAGATATACAGAGTTGACCCCCGGGTATGTGATGGAAACCGTTCGATTTCAAAACGATTCTTTTAAAAAGGTGTAATGAATGTCGAAGAATTTCGAAACTAATATGATGTTATTGACAAAAAATTTATGTATATGAAAAACTATAAAAAAACGAAAATTAAAATACACACTAGCTTTTGTAAATAATGAGTAATTTTGTTCGTAAAAATGTTTCGTTTATAACATCGGTTTCCATCACATCCTGATAATCAAATTATTCGATATGTAAAATAGTCTATTGTTAAAAAGTCTAAAAATTTTTAAAAGAAATTATATACATTACATACACACATACATATGTACATATGTATGCAAATAAATTAAAAAATATAATTTGCAAAATTGTTAAAAATAACATTTATGTACATATATGTACATATATTTACATAATAATAAGAAATAAGAAAACGTTTATAAAAAACCTCTACAATAAATAATAAACTGCCTTTTAGCTCAAATAAAAAAATAAAATTTGTTACAAAAAGATGAAACCACCTTCAAAATAAATAGTTAACTCAGTTGCCATTTTGTTTTTTGTATTGTATTTAAAAAAAAAAACATAATTATTTTTCTTATTTTGCGTATGTCCCATTTCCCTGTACACTTAGCGATTTACACATAATTGTATATATACTTTACATTTCTATGTTTGCCCCATTTTTTAAACTTTAATTTGTTTTAATTTAATTTTTCTTTATATTTAGTAGCAAATAAGACAAAAATAATAAATTTTCGTTCATTATTTATGTTGCATTGATTAAATATAAAAAAATTTATGTATTATGTATTATTATTATATTATATTATGTATTAATTTTATTCTTTTTATTTTTAAATTAATTTGTTTACATGTATACATACATATATTTTTTAAAGAAATAAGCAACATACTTAAAAATGTATTAAACAACAATACATTGCTTTAACAAGTACATTAATTTAGGATATACATATATTACTAGTTTTTAAAACATTTATAAAAAAAACAATAAGTTTGCATAAAACTAAAAAAAAAAAATAATAAATAAATTTATAGCTACATATATTAGAACAAGAATTATTATGAAACAAAAACGAGCTGTTTTATTTTAGATTCGATTGTCGATTAAAATATTTTCATTTAATTCCCCACACCTCTCGTATCACTAAATCGAGATTAAAAAATTAACATACAAAAATATCGGAAATGAAACGAAAAATGAGGGAAATGAAAAACGTTGCGACTAGTACATACTATTGCGACGTCACAAAAAGCCATAGTGTGTACAGGGCATAAGAAGAAATATGATGAATTATAGCAATGCATATTTTTATTCATTGTTATTGCAGTTGTCAACATCGACGTTACGTCAATACAATACCAAAAAATTGGGGCTTGTCTACTCTCTCTCGAGAACAGTTTTATGTAATTGACAATATATTATATATTATACTGTTCCCTAAGATCTAGAAAATAAAATGAGGCTGTCAATAACAGTCAGTTGTTTCTTAGAACGAGTAGACAAGCACCAAATGTTTGTCTTGTATTGACGTAACGTCGATTTTGACAACTGGAATAAAGGTGATTGTTTTTCGATTAAAGGCAATGCAAAAGCAATGAATATACGAGTATGAATGAGCAAAAAAACGCGAATGGATTCATACTGTTCTCTGATGGATATCATTTACAAATATATTGTTATCTTTAATCCAGCTTCACGTAAGTTACTAATAATAATTAACTTACCTAATAAGAATAATCTAAATTGTATTTTCTGTCATTTTATAGGCCAGTCAACGAACAAAACAATTTATGTAGTTCGATAAACCTCTGAATAACATATCCCCGGGAGCTTTATCCCTTTTCATTGTTTCTCCATTTTAAAAATCCATTTGCAAGATTTCAGTTAAAATAAAACAATGGAAACAAAATTGCTGATATCGAAGTTCTCCCACAAATTTTAATTTTTAGCTCAATCGGGTTTTAGAAAAAAATTAATTCCGTGAGAATTATTTCCCGAATTGAAAATAAATAAATCTAAATATAAAATCTAAATATGCAATGAATTTGAAATACATCTAATACATAGTATTACCAAATACTTTGATAAAACAGGAAAATAGAAAAAAGATTAAGCGAAAGGGGAAAGGATATGGTATCGTGACATGCCATTATGTCAACAACAATATTTACAGGTGGTCCACTCACAGAATGTATTATTTGGACGAACGGATTATTTTATTTCGTTTGCGTGTAACCCAGAGCAAGTGGAAATTACGACTCAGTTGGTTTTTTTTTGCAAACATCAATATTTGAAAGATTTCATTGTAAAATTTCATGTTTCTTGGAAGAAGAGATGTTGGATGCACTCCAACTTGGTCAGTTGAGAAAATTGCGACATATGTACCTTATTGATGACATAATTTGTGCGGAGATTTTCGACCCAAATGTTGATCTAGACGTGACCACATTTTCGGTGGAAAATATGAAAGATGAAGTTATGAATCAATAAACATTTTTATACATTAGTAGCAATGAAGTAGTTTTTCAAAATTGGAGTTTACTACTCATCAGAGCCAGCCATCCTAATGATGCATTTGTGGCACTATATAAAAATTCATTGTCAGACAGCAGAATTTATCTTAATAAGATTGTTTCTCATTAATGTGTAAGGCTTTGATGTCTCAATTACGAGCAGGAACTGCAACGAGGAATAAATTACAGTCACAATAGGTTGGAAAATTATTTTTTTAAATGAATGTACTAAAGTCAAAAGCTGAAAAAAAAAATAATACTTTGATGGCAGTTATTTGGTATCGATATGGTGGATTCAACTAGACGTCCCTTAGGGGAGTGGAAATCCCAACAACGAAATTACGAAACTAAGAAATTATTTTTAGTATGTATTCAGATTAATTAATTATGGCAAATACAGTTACGTATACAAACAGCGCGTATAGGAGCTTCCTCCTGAAACGACTTATACCTTCGTACAGAGAGTGCAATAAATACTCCTGTATTCAAAATCTATTCCTAGAGTTTTTATGGTCTGAACCAGTATAAATCTTATTAAAAACCATTGCATGTGGCAATGAAAAATTGCACAAAACAACATACATACATAAATGTAATCTAAACATAGTTGCGGTTAAACCAGTGCATGAATACAGCCATGAAAGCCCAGAAATAATTACGATAACGCTATATCTGTTTTCCTTCCCAGATCAGTTGAAGCACCGAGAGCACCTACATATCGTTGGTCACAAGTAGAAAGACCCTAACTCAAATAATTATAATTTTACAGGAGAAGGTAGACATAATAATAAATAGTAGAACTGCTTGTACAACTGCTTTTTACACCAGCTTGTAAGAGCTATTTTTTACACTATTGCAATAAATTTTTGTGACGAAGTGTATTTGTATGAATTTTATTGGCTTCACTGAAAAACTCAATTTCGTGAAAATACGAGTTAGGGCCTTTCTACTTGTGACCATCGATATGTAGTCTGTTATTTCATTGTGCTAGAAAGGCAACACAAAGATAGTTAAAGACAAACCCCGTTATGTAAAAACGATTGTTAAAGTTAAAGCATGCATTAAAACCCCTTTTTCCCATTAAAATTCGTTTGTTAAACCGACTTTAAATTTAACAGTCGTCTTTGCACAAGAGGAAATTGAGTATTGAGGAGTTGGGTGGAAAATCTGAATATAACAATGCTTTGTGTTTTGGTATTGAACATAAATAAACACAATTTAAGTTTTGTGTGCAATTATCGATTTGTCTATAGGCACAGTGTTGTCATATTTTATTTATAAATTTTAATTTCTGGAAAGAAATTTGTACCAAATTTTTTTTTTTTATAAATTAATAATATTAAAAGGTCTAGGTTTATTAAATAAGGCTAGAGTTTAAGTAATTGACTTTTTCAAGTCTCAAATTTTTCATAATCGATCCACTAATTTTTCCTCATATTCACTAGAATATTTTTGTACTCTTTACTATATTAAATTTTACATTAGAAATCACGCCAGGATTTAACAGTGGACTAAAAATACATTATGCGTTGATTTTTAATGTCAAATTGAATGGCAAAACTCGTTAAGACCATGTTAAATTTTGTCACTTATGCTAAATTCATGATAGTTTTTCATTGTGCATAAGGCCGTAGATATCTTGATAAAGGAAAACTATAGACGTTTCGTTGACAATGTCACAAAAAACTAAGTTAATATAGTCATTGCAGTTTTACTTCATACGAATAAAATACATACCAATAATGATAATAAATGTGTTAATCAAGTTATTCGAGTATGTTCTCTATTCCACTCTAAATTAAATTTTGCCAAGTTGCTATAGAATTTTTGTTGGAAATATGTACATATTTATAACAACAATGCTATGACAAATTCCGAACGATTTAATATCCGGTGGAATACGAAATATAACCGATTGTTTATTGTTAAATTTCAAAGGCATTTCTTTTTACACAAACACAAAGTTTGTACTCTTGCTGTTATCTTTTTAATATTACATTATTTAAAAGGAAATAAGCAAAATGCTAATCATTGGGTAAGTTAATAAAAAAAGGATTTGCTTTTTACTTAAAAAATTTTTTAAAAAAACAAAAAACACATACATATTTTAGGTCTTGAAACAAATTTTTAAGCAAATACCCATTGTTACAGTAAAAATGAAGTAAGATAAATAAATTTGAATCGTTGTTATTAGCACTAGTTAAAGTTAAGTTAAAAGTTGTTTTTTTTTATAAAATAAAATGAGTGATTTGTTCGAAAACTCAATTGGTCAATTTTCAAGCCACATTGAATCGTTTATTTCATTTGTAATTAAAAAGTGATATGAGCTCCAACAATTAAAACAAAAACTATTATGGAAATAAACTTAAAAAGCTTTTTAAATCGTGCGATATGACAACACTGCTTGAAGACAACAAATCCAAAAAGTACATAATAACAAATCTTAAAATAATATTACTCAGCTCAGTGTTTTCTTTATTGCGACAGTAGATGAAAATTCTTTTAGTTTGAAGCACAAATTAAATCTTGTATTAATGGAGGAAAATAGAGAAGATAGTACCGCCGGTAAAATACTGTCCACTTTAAATGTTTTATGTGCAATTTGTAGTGAATTTTTCAAAAATACTGATGTTGTCTATAGTACATCAAAATGCGGTCATGTATTTCATCATCAGTGTCTTTTAAGATGGATTTCACGTCACAACACTTGCCCACAATGCCGTGCCAATGTACATAAACATAATATACATCGTCTGTTTTTGAATTTCGCCGAGCCCGCCCCAATAGATGAGGAGGATGAGAAACATGATGAGACTTTTGAGTGGATATTTACGGACAACAGTCTCACAGCAGAAGAGTTAGCCGAGATTGGTTTTATCATGGGTGTAGACAAAGAAGGAGAACCTGTATTTGCTGCCCGTGTTTATTTAGAGGATGATCTATTGCCGGCATATTATGTGCCCAAGTTAAAAGGTGTTTATGCAGCTTGGAATTGTGAATCCCATTTTCTTACTGAAGGCATCGAATTGTTGCATATAAATAATGATAAAGCTGAGTATAAGTGGATATCCGCGTCTAATGGTGAAGTACCACCCAATGCTTTAGAATCTGGATATAGCGAAACTGGAGAAAAACTGTACACTGCCCGTACAACATACAATGAGAGGATTCGTTATGGAAAGTTGCATCCTTCACATGGTTGCGCGTACGTACCATACAAGAATAAAGAAGTTAATAATAGAAATTATGAAGTGCTTGTTAGAGTACCTCAAGACAAAGAATGACTTATTTCGTTTTTAAAGATCTCTTATTTTGTATAGAAAGTATGTTATAACTTACTTATAAGTACATACATATGAATAAATGTTTTTCTTATGCCCGTAATTTCTACATACAGATAATTTACCTAATATTTTTACCTACGAGTTTGCTTTACACAATTTTACTTACACAACAGAATCTGTACACTAATACTTAATATCTATGGGTAGAAATAACGGGTACTAATCTAATACCATGTAGTTTATTATTGTAACTATTATGTTATTAATTGTTCGGCCTTATTGGCTTTATTATTACCGAATTTATCAAATGAAAAAATAAAAATGTATTTGTTTTCATTTTTTAACCCCCGACTAAAAAAGGGGTGTTATAAGTTTGTATAGTGTGTCTGTGTATCTGTGGATCTGTGTGTCTGTCTGTGTCCACGTACAGGCCAAACGGCTGGACCGATTTTCATTTAGTTTTTTTCTGTTTGAAAGATGACTTGATCGAGAGGGTTCTTAGCTATGTTTGAAAAAAATCGTTCCAGCCGTTTAGAAGATATAACATCTTTTCTGAAAAAAGTCGGGGGTTTTTAAAATTTGTAATTTTTGTTATCTTAATTTAGTATACTGCAGTTTCCACTTAATTGATTTTTCAAAAATTAATATTTATGCAATTCACCTATTTAACAATTTATACTATACTACCTACTCCGGAGGTATACTCCGTAATTCAGTATTACAGATTCACTAAAGCAGTTATGGCAATGTTATTGTTATGGAGATCTGTCCATAAATCTTTTTAGCAACTTCGTTTGGGGTCCGAGAATTTTTTTTGGGACATCAAAAAATTTTCTGTACGTTTTTTTTTTTTTTGGTGGGTTAAATAGTTAGTTGCGACTAAATTTGTTAATGATAGTAAAAATAAACTGTGCTGTCTGTCCATGCTAACATTTAGCAAAATAATACTTAAACTAAAGTTTGAAATAATATGGTTTTATATTCTTGCAGAAAGCTTCAATGAAATAAACTTCCTCCCAGCAATTGAGCTATCTAACTGTTTTGAAAAAAGTTTCCAAAAAAATTATGCATTTTGGTTAAGGACCAAGCGGAAATTTTTGATAAATGGAACTTTCATTTCTACGGCAATCTAATAATAATGAAAATAATCTACTGGCACGTTGTAATTAATAGATATAAATAATTATACAGGATATAAATTTAAATTGAACTTGCCTTTCTTATGTTGGATCAAGGCACAGATGTTCAAGGCACAGATATAAGGATCAATATTTCGCGTATACTACATCCGTCAATTTCAGAAATAAAGTGATGCAATATTTTTTAATGCGATGTTAAAATAACATCGCAGCCTTAAAGGTATTTTTGTTTAAAAGTGGCAAGCTCTCCAAATTGGCGGAAGATTTCTTTTCATTAGTTTGACGTTAACGTCGTCTTGGTCTTATGTCCGCGGTTAAAAGTTTATTTCTGTGTTTATGGTAAAGTGATTTTAACTGTTGCTTGAAATTTAATATGTAAGTACAATTCTTTAAATTACTTTTGTTATACCCACACTTCTAGTAATAATATTCTTCAAAAGACCTTCAATCTCAAATATGGTGCTACGTACATACATACACATGTACGCATGTATGTACGTGTGTAAATAATACAAGTTTTATTGTGTAAAAAATTTTTTTGCCTTGCCTGCCTCTGGCCAGACTTCAGCGTTTCCTCCTACATACATACATACATATATGTACGTCGAGCAGTGTCCCGGTTGGTAAAACCCTTTTGCATAGTGTTTAAGAATTTTGTCGTACAAGCATGTCTAGTAGTAGCGGCTGAGTAAAGGTTTTCTTTATTAAAGTGTAAGAGCGAGTCAGAAGATCTTTGCTTGGCGAAGACACTATAGGACACATGTAGGGGGAAAACTCCTGGAGCTCCAGTTGGAGGCTATCACAATAGAAAATATTTGCTCAGCGCAGCCAATATGCGTCATACATAAGTATGCATGCATGCATATCTATACCTAGTATGTGTATGTAAGCATTTCAAATCATTAAGTTGCTCTAAAGTGTATATGATATCCAAACAAAAACACCTGATATTGTACCACAAAAATCTTATTGGGTCTTCAAAAGCTTAGAAGGATGTGGTATAGTTATTTAAGTTGCCATGTGCAAGTGTTTATATTGAAAATAAAAAAACAAAACCACCTGATATTGTACCACAAAACTCTTATTTGGTCTTGTAAATTTTTAGAAGGATGTGGTATAGTTCTTTTAGTATTTATATTGAAAATAAAAACCAATGAAATGTTGGTGTGAATTTAGATGAACAGACAATCAATTCTTTAATTAATATGTATATGTGCATATGTATGTACATATATATGTAAATGCTTAGTACAGGGATGATCGACTATTCGAGGTATTCCTATTGTTTTTACAAAACGATTGTCTCAAAAACTTTGATGAGTTTTCAAAGAATTTAATGAAAAATATATTTTTTGAACCGGTTTTGGCATCCAGGATACCGGAAGTAAATATAAACATTTATGTAATTAGTGATAATGATGACGAAAGTTAAGTTAATTTTAAGTAATATGTATTAATAAGGTCTACAATCCGTATTCAAGCAAATATGAGAACTTGAGTGAGAACTTGTGAATATGAGTTGTTTCTCAAACGATAAACGTTTGAAAACAATCCGAGAATATCTCCTCTAAAACAATTAAGCTAATTATTATAAACTTGGGAAATACATTTATTTTGAACTAGTGATCATGTTTCAAATAAAATTATCTTGATTCAAATGTGATGATGATTATGTCAATACAATTAGAACCTATAATCTATACATATACAAATTGAGTAAATTTTGATAGCCACTTCAGCCACATCATTTCAAATAGTAAATTAAAGAAATTTTCTTATCTAGATACATTTTGAATGATTTTGCATAATATTGTGTAACAAGATACCGCAAGTTTGAGAGAATTAGATTTCCCAATATGAATATGTGGTATCGTGTAATTGATCGCAAGTACTGGCAATATCGATCCCAATTAGTATTTTAAGCAGAACGCTTATGTATGTTCTGACGGCAGGAGGATGGAGCTCCATAAGGAACTCATATTGTTTTATTGACATTCCAGATATGTTTTAAAATGCCCGATTACATAGAATGTTTTTCCGTATACATGAGATTTTTCAAATGGAGCCCTTCGTCACCTGATGGCAAATTACGATATTCGATTATGAACGAAGATTTCAAAACATTTCTATCATGATACAGGAATATTTGAATCAAGATTTTCATGTAAACTTATAATCATTTTAAAATTTCGTTCCATATAGAATGCCCTAATTTGCTGCTGATTGACTGTTAGACACTTCTCGTTTCTTTTATTTGATAGATATCAAGCATTCAGGTCAATAAAACTCTGTATTCGAACAATATTAGGAAACCATTCACGCGCATACTTGGAATGAAATAGATATTTAATTTTGTTAATCCTCCCAATTTCTTGCCGAATGAACAAGCAAATTTATTTTCTTTTAAACGTCAAAAATTCGCGCCAATTTAGGCAAAGCGTGATGCCATACTCTGGAATGTTAGATGAGAATAACATCGAAATTGGAATTCAAAATATTGCCATTGCAGACATGAAGTTAGTGTTTACCAACTGTCTATATCAACAATAAATATGTTAGCAGTAGAATAAAAATTGACACTAAATAAATATCTCATTAAACGAAAATATTTTTATTAAATTAGCAATTACATATACATATAGCAATAATATGTGGTAGCAATACATTAGAAATGTCACTATACAGACGTTTCTCATGCGTATATTGCTAACATAACATTACTTCATCCTTGGACACGATTAAAGGCCGCGGTACAATGAATCCTTCATACGTTAAACTTCGCCTTTTTCAACTGACATTAACGCAACGACGGAGAAGGTTGGCACAATGAGTATTTTATTTACGGAAGTATTTGAACAGCTTCAATAGGTTGATTCTCCATTTTATTTATTAAATTCAACTTTTTGTATTTATTTCGTTTATTTCTCTTGTGGAATTTTATTTTTGCTGCCACAAAACACATAAACCTAAATCAGTACATACCAGAAAACCAACCAATATCTGTCAAACTACTCAACGTAAGTTAAATGTTGACAAAATTTTGTACTTTGCGTTGACGGACACGTACTGAATGTAATAGAATAGTAGTATATTTACGGATTCATTGTGCCCCGTCCTTAATAAATTTTCTCAATTCGTTGCAATTTGCCATACAATCACACTCTTTAACTAACGCACCCACACTTTATTTAAATTGACCTCTAGATTGCTTTCAATTTCACGTTACCATTTATCAGGTAGTTTTATGTTAAATTTTAACAGCTCCGTCGGAGGCATTTAAAAAAAAATTGACTGTCAATTTGTACCACAGATATCAATTTACGAGAATGTCCAGTGAACTTGAAAGCGATTTATTGAATGTATGGTTGAAGCGTTACATAGCGTCTATACCAGATATAATATCAAATATATTTCTATCAGCAAACGTCAAATTTCATAGCAGAGAGAATTATATTACGTGTGGACTGCAATATTAGTATTATATTAATATTATATCAGATATTATAATATTGTTTTCGTAATATATATGTAGCAAACAATATTATGATATCAAGTGTCAAAAAACGCACACATACATAGATACGAGAAGAGAATTTTGTGAATTTAAATGAAAATGAATATTTTTTGATAAAAAAAAAATGATGAAATGCTTTAATTATACACGATATATTAAGGAAATCGCTAAATTTTTATGAAATATTCAAATAAACAAAGATGTTCACTGCACGGCTGCCTGATAATTATGAAATATTATGATATTTACAAGTGTACGTTTTTCCCTACATAGATATTAATATTAATATAAATATATTTTTCTTCTCATTCTGCCGACGTTCTCTCTATCAGGTATAGACGCTATGTTAAGGGCGATTGAAAGTAGCGGGTCTGTCAATGAGCTGGAGTTGCGAAAACTAAGCTGATATCTACAACGCATTCATATCTGGACGCATTTTCTAATGAAAGATATATCCTCTTCTTCTTCTTCTTCTTGATGTGTTGACATACTGTGTGCATGTCAAAAAAAGGTGACTTTAGACACATAGCAAGGAGCATTTATTAGGTGGCAGCACTATACCAGGTGACTAATGTCATTATACCAATCTAAATGTCAAATTTGGATTGTGTAGGTATAAGCCTAAAAGCATGCTTTTGTTTGGGTATCCATAAACACCTTTCGAATATTCAGTTTTGTATGGTGTTTGACATTTCCTATAAGAAACATGCAATCTGACGATGCTACCCTGTTTTGAAAAGCAAGAAGGTAATTTATACCAACAAAAAACATGTGGTTGTTGCTGTTGTAATATTTGTTGTAGAATCGCGGTTACCTGATTGATGTGCCTTGGACACATAGTCTATGGTGTCACCTTTCTTGTGACTATTTTTTATTATGAAAGATATATGTATGTAAATGCGAATTGAACTTGACGTTCTTATGTTAGTCCCGATTTACATTTGAGACATTTCTTGCCGGACATTTTTTCAATTCTCTTTTGTTCTTGCCCGAAGCTTTTACATATTGGACATTAATAGACAGACAGAAATTTTGTAATTTGTTTACTTCTCTTCGTGTTTGCTATTTACACACATACACATCAAGTATCCATACAGACGTTGAAATGAGAAAAATCATGTGAAGCAACAAGAATAAATTGCGAAAAGTAGAAAAGAGAAACAAAAAATGTCCAGTACAGAGGGTCGTGTACTACACACTCTGCATCTTCGCCCCTTCTTCGACAAACTTCGTCTGTCTTTCAATTTCCCAAATGTAAAAGGGCACTTACATCAAGGCCTTGAATATTGCGTTTCGTGTAGACTACATCCGCCAATATAAGTAATAGAGTGATGCCATATTTTTTAATGCGATGTTAAAATAACATCGCAGCTAGAATGAGCACTTTTGCTTAAAAGTGGCAAGTTCTCCAAAAAGGCGGAAGCTTCCTTTTCATTAGTTCGACGTTAATCGCGGTTAAAAGTTTATTTCTGTGTTTATAGTAAAGTGAGTCTAATTGTTGCTTGAATTTTAATATGTAAGTACAATTCTTTGAATTAATTTTGTAATTATTGTATATGTATATCTGTACGTCATCGTTTCCTCCTATATGTACATATGTATGTATGTCGAGTGGTGTCTCGGCTGGTAAAGCCTTTTTGCCAAGTGTTTCAGAATTTTATCTTTGTCTTCTTTATTAAAGTTTAGGAGCGAGTCTGAAAAGGTTTGCCTGGCGAAGCCACTATTCGAAATATGTAGAGGAAAATCTCCTGCAGCTCCGCCTGGAAGCCATCAGAACAGAAAATCTTTGCTCAGCGCAGCCAATATGCATACATACATACATACATACATACATACATAACTATAGTACATATTCCGTTCTTCAAATTCAGAATTTTAAAAATGTAAAGAAATGATTCCATAATGGTTTTACAGCTGCAGGTACTGGCCAAAAGAAAATTGTACATAATTTGAGTTTTCGAAACACTTATTCACTGTACAATTCATTAGATATCTACTGCTGGCAAATAATACCATACACAATGTCCTTTGCTAGTGCTCTTAAAACTTTTGACTCGGTAGTTTGGACATATATATTTCTCATTTGAACTAGATAATATACATATGTATATACATACATATCGATGGTCACAAGTAGAAAGGCCCTAACTCGTTTTTTTCACCAAATTCAGTTTTACAGTGATTCCTCGTCACAAATATTTATTGCAGTAATGTAAAAAAATAACACTTTTACAAGCAGTTGTACAAAGCAGTTGTACTGTTTATTATTATGTTTATACCTTCTCCTGTAAAGTAAAATTTATATGAGTTAGGGACTTTCTACTTGTGACCAACGATATGTAGATTCTAGAAGCATGCGTAGTCCCGGTTCACACACTATAACTCTTGTTGCTAATTCAAAGTATAGGCCAAAAGAAAAACTTTGGGGGGCTAAGTTTCTGTCTAATTTTAGTTAAGTTCCTAAAGATTTTTTAGCGTTAGTGTAGTAGGTACATACATACATACATATCGTCACCTTAAATGAAACAAAAAAAACTTTACAAAACCAATAATAATAAAGTATTCTTGAAAATGTTCTCCAAAATTTACTTGTAGTATGTATACTTATGTATGTATATGTATATTGTTAACCATTTATTTCCTTTTTATGTACATACATACATATGTATATTTAAGCTTTTATGTTAATTACGTTCCTTGCAATAAAAAAAATATATGCATTCGTAATTACATACTACGTCCGTTTGAATTTCTCTAATAAAGTCATAATTTTTCATCGCAGAGATCTAAATATTTGCGTGAACATGTAGTTTGATAAAATGAACCATAATCAATCAAAAACTCGATTCGAATTGTTGTGTAGTTACTTCCGTCGTAAGGTGACGATATGTACAT
Source organism: Tachina grossa (assembly GCA_949987645.1). Lineage (NCBI taxonomy): Eukaryota > Metazoa > Arthropoda > Insecta > Diptera > Tachinidae > Tachina > Tachina grossa. The sequence continues at coordinate 42,335,862 of OX465278.1, read as the reverse complement.
ATTTGTTGTGTTGTTTACATACGAATAGAGATGGGCGCGTGTCGAATTTTTCCAACACGACACGCACGAACACGAATACCACGATATTCAACACGTACGAAACACGCACGCCAAAAATGTTCCCAACACGAAACTGCACAACACGCACGAAATCAAATACAATAACAAAGAATCGTTTTTAATCAGTGTTTTTTTATGGGAATTGTTAAAATTTAAGTTTCAAATTTTTTTTAACGCACTAATAATACCATATCAATATTTTACTTATTAAGTAAAATAATTTTTTTTTATTAAAAATACATTGAAATTGATTATTTAGGGGTTTACGTGGGTCCTATGCGCATTTCTCTGTTGCTACGATTTTGTTTCGTGTTTTTCGTGACAATGTTGCTGAACACGATACGAAACGAACACGCACGAAATCAGCGGGCAAATCACGGCATCCGATACGACTCGTAATTTAAAAATATTTCCATATAAACTCTATTAAAATATTCTTAAATTACGAGTCGTATCGGACGCCGTAATTTGCCCTCAGGTTTTCTGATACGAACACTACGTGTTGAATCGTGCGCGTTCTTGTCACGAAAAAAACACGACACGCGCCCAGCTTTACATACGAATACCTTTTGAAATGTCTTGCTGTGTTGTCTGGTTCGCTTAAAACAAAACCAAGCATGCACAAACTTTTTATTTACCAGTCGCGTGTGGGATTTTTCTGTTTTTTGTTAAAGCAAAATCAAAAATGTGTTTTGTTATTATCTGGTGTTGTAGTTTTTTATTGTCTTTTTGATAAAGCAAGATCAACCATGTCTTTCGTTTTAGTGCTTGACTACATATCGCACATTAAATCATAAACAGTCACAACTCAAAAAATTTCAGATGCTGAGTAGTTGCAAACAGAATGTTTATTTGACTATGTACAAAAATAGCTAAGAAGAAACTAGGCCTAAATGTTATGCTTTTGGCTTTTGTTTGAAGTCAAAGTCTAGACTAACATTCGAGAAGCTATCGAGAGAACTTTCGAATTATTTTAGATTTGCGAACAAATATCGACAGTGTGCACATTTCTACCGATATTCGGTAGATTCTACCGAATATGTTTGTGAATTTAACAACCTACCAATTCTACAGAACAAGGCCTGAAATCTACCGAATATTGTTATTTAGTAATTTAAGTCGATATATGTATGTGTAAATTGCCTATTTTGCCAGATAGCAGTGCGGCCGCAGAGCGGTCATTTTCTGTCATGAAAACCCAGCAAAAAATAAAATGAGTACTTCTTTAGAAAGTACTTCTAATTTACTTCCAAAATAGGTTATGCATTTTATTCTGGTTTAATAAAGTTATCTTTAATCACATATCTAAAGTAATGGCAAATCAACTATTTTATTATTATTATCCTCTAAAATAAAAACCCAGTAAAAAAGTGATGAAAAAAAGTAGAAAAAGCACCACAACTTCTGATACGAAAAACTTCAAACTCCGAGCAAGCCCGTAAGCTAATAAATTGACTGATTGATTTAATTGTTTAAAAGTACAAATTCTTCAACTTCAGAAATAAACGAAAACTAGAACAATTTTCCTTCTTTTTTCTTCTGAGACAATTATTTTAATGAGTAGAAAACTTTTAGGAATGAAGTAGCTTCCAATTGGGTTAGTAAATAAGTGAATAAGCACCACTTCCTAAATCATAGATTTAAGTGCTTTGGAAAATGGTTAAGAACCACATCCTAAATGTAAAATATATTGGATTTACTTCACCAATAAAAAATCACACCTTATTTTAGAGTTTCTATAGCAAACAAAAAGTAAATCTTATTCACTCACGGGTTGGCAAAAACTAACCATTTCGCTCCAATGACACGCTAATGTAAAATTCACTACTTTTTGCTCGGAGTTCGAAGTGCTTCGTATTAGTATTTGTGGTGCTTTTTCTACTTTTTTTCACCACTTTTTTTGCTGGGAATAATTAAAACAGAACAAAGAAATCGGTTAAAAACTGAAACTATAAGTAACCTAATATTTGCCAAAGAATTGTACCTTGAGGATGAAATATTTATTCCTACCAATGATTTAATAATTTTTGCAAAAAAGTTTAAGTTCATAAATGGATCTTACATATAATCTTTGTAGTTACAAATGTTTGTCAAATAAAAGTTATTTTAGTGGCTTTATAAAACCTATGTACAAAAACTGAATTCCTGTTATTTATGTATATTATTTTATGTATGCATAGCACATCTATATAAAGGATAAGAGAAAATAACTGGGAATAACACTTTTTTATTGGAAATGCTTCACTGTTTATGGCAGTTTAATTTCCAGTCATATGTGAAGTTTTAAATGCACTTTTGGAACCTGTTTAGTTTGATACTCCTTGCACTTACCCTTTATATATAAGTACATATATTTTGTTATTTTTTATGTTTCTTTGAATTGTTATTTTTTATGTTTCTCTGAATAAAAAAATTTTCTACCGAATTTCATTCAAATCTACCGATTTTTTTTGTCGATTCTACCGAATTTAAAAAACATTAAGTGTGCACACTGAATATCGAGCAATTTTGTTTCCAAATTTCTTCTCTTAAGTGAACATTCGTTTATATCAAATCTCAGGTCAAGTGGGGATGTGTATTTATATGAAATGTATTGGAATTACATACTGAAAACTCATTATCGTAAAAAATACGAGTTAGGGCCTTTCTAGGTACATGTATCACATTATTTTTTTTATTTTTATTTATTTAGAAGTATTAATAATACTTTGACAAAACCAAAATAATTAAATATTTACATTATATAAAACAAAATTGACACATTTCTTTCTGAATATACTGTAATTTCTTTCATTTTTCATATTATTGAGGTAGTTTAGACGAGAACTATTTTTAAGCCGCACAATTTTTGTTCTTTTCCAAATAACACGAGACTAATTCATCTGGCACAAAATGTATTCGTGTACACAGCTTTGTGTGGGTTAGTGTTTTTAGTATTCATTTAACATTTGCTGTTTTTTAAGTTGTATATGTATTGGTTTTATGCTGCTAATGCGGGGTTGAAACTTGTTGAAAAGTTATGCTAACCGCAAAACCACTCTCTTTGCCTCTCTCACCATAAACTGGCATGTTATGCCAGCACAATTATGCCCGTGTAAATCAGAGCATTTGGCAATTCATTAAATAACTTCAATCCTTTGTAGAATAGAGATCGTTGCATTATTCTAGTTTTTAAAGTTAATATTAAAAATTTTCCTATTTACTGTATAAAAATTATGTGCATATGCACAGACGTGCATAAGTACATATGTAAATACACACTAAATCATAAACAGTCACAACTCAAAATGATCAATGTGGTTTTGCTTTTTTATAAATCAGTTACCTGAACAAATCTCTAACGACCGCAACAGTTTCTTTTACAATAAAGTCTTTTTGAAGAACATAAAATACCGTTGTTATTGTTTTTATGTTACATACTTGCATCATTTGTACAGTGTCAAGAGTTGTTTGCCACTACTCAGCATCTGAAATTTTTTGAGTTGTGACTGTTTATGATTTAGAGTGCGATATGTACATACTATGTATGTATGTCAATGCGAAAGTACTACATTTGTATCTCTATATTTAAAACACAACAGATTAGAATTAATTTGGTAAATATTTTACAACCTTTTCTGTTTCGATCTCTGGTTTGGACGTTTTGGTTATTTCTTTAGGTATTCTCACTAACACCTCATAGTTACCATTGGCAACTTCTTTATTTTCATAGGGCATAAATGTTTGAAAGTAACGTTGATGTAATTTACCGTACATTACTTTGCCTTCATGTTCAGCCCGGGCCGTGTATAGAATATCTCCCATTGTTGTGCTTCCAGTGGCAAAGGCATATTCAGGTACATTACCATTAGAAGCAGGAACCCATTTATAATCTGCTTCATGATCATTCGACATATCCAACACTTCTATGTCTTCGGTAAGGCAGTGTGATTGACCTCCCCAAGAAATAATTAATTCCCTTGTGCTGGCGATGTAGTATCCTGGTATTAGATCCCCATTGAATCTACCACGACCTGCATAAATATCACAGCCATCTTCATTCCAGCCAAACATAAATGCAAAGGATGTATCATCACTAAAATCCACATCTTGGTCAGCACAAATCCATTCATAAGTTGTCGGAACCTTTATGTCCATTTCATTGTCGTCAGGTGCTGCATCCGTGAAATTAACGTATAGTTGATGGCACAAATGATGCATGCAATGCCTTCGGCATTGCGGACAACTTCTTGAAAGTTGAAGCCATTTAAATAGGCAAGATTTATGGAATACATGTCCACAACGAGTGGCATATATAACATCAATATTTTTAAAATATTGGCTACAAATGCCGCACAAAATATTCAAAGATGACATTACTATCAATAATGGCTGAGTTTGAATTTTGTTTATCCATATTTATATATTTTTCGATGTGTTTTATTTCTACATAACTCTACGTCTCCACCTGACATGAACTTTTGCTGTAACTTGAAGTTATAACTGAGTTGTTAAAACAAATGCAATAACAATAATGTTATAACTTGAAAAAAGCATTAACTTGAGCAGTCTACACTTAACATTAACTTGAAGTTAATGTTAAAGTTAGTCATTTTATGTCAGGTGGAGACCACGAGTAATTGTGTGCTTTTGCGAGCAAACTTCTGAGCATATAAATAACGTGACCAGATGGTTTCTGCAAAAAATCGGGACATGATCGATCAAAAACCGGGATTTTGAAGAAAATACCGTCAAAAAGCGTGATTTACAAATAAATATCTTTTAGAAAGCGGGATGTGTATAATGCACATACACAGAAACGATTTTAAATAAACGAAAATATTTGCCATTTGCGTACATACATAAATTAAAATAAAATGTCGTTCATTGGCAATCGGATAAATTAAGAACGGCTGCATCGGGTTCGCTATTTATTTTAATATTTGCGCATTCAACATGCACTAAAAGCTTAAAAATATGCCCTTAAAACTCAAAAATATGCTCTAAAAAATATATATATGAAAATTTATTTACATATTTGGAAAAAATTTATATTTTTAATTAAACACTGCAATAACATTTTCATACAAAATAAGACAAAACAATAAAAAATTAGTAAAGAAAAAAATTTACTTCAACTTCAAAAGTGATCCTTATATCAGAATTAAATCTTTGAAACTGTATTTTGGATAGATATCTAATTAGATTAAAAAAACGTTGCCTGTCGCATATAAATAAACATTAAACATTTTCTTTTGCTAAAAACGTCAAATGTGTATGCTCTAAAAAAATCGAAAAAATTATAAAAGCATGCACGTAAGTCCCGGTTTACACGTTTCAACTTTTGTTGCTCAACTCGTAATTCAGATCTAAGAGAAAGAGATATTTGTACTTCCGTCTCCGTCTTTCTTACAGCTGAATCACGAGTTGAGCAACAAAAGTTGAAACGTGTGAAACGGGACCAAGAGTGAAATATGCAAAAATATGCACTAACAACTAAATGCCAAAATTCATAAAAAGTTCTGAAACGGATAAATATCTTATCGCTGCATTAATATGTCACACAAGAAATAACATGCAATTGTATATTTGCGGTTTTCCTGGTCATAACTTATGTAGACATTAAAAAAAAATAATTCCCCTTTTTCACACGCAAAGTTTGCTTTGCAAAGTCTTAATTCAAATGTGTGAAAGACAGAGGTAGTAGTACCTTATAGCAGCAAAATTTACTTGAAGATATCTCCAAAGCCAAGACAATCACAAAAATATTATTATAAAAAGGGATCAAGATTGTAGCAAAATGTGTGTCACCTTCCAAGTAAATTAAATGTTTAATCGGGATTGGACAAGTGAGTGTGGCTCCTCTCAAATAGAGCAAATGTATAATTTGGAAGCGGTGAGAATTTTCAAACTCTTCATGACTACATATTTAGAATCGTATTCTACAAAATAGTGAAGGTTGAACTGCAAGCATGGCATTTTAATATAAAAATTTTTTCTTTCCTTCTCAAAACGTTTCTAATACCTCTTTTAGACACGAAAAGTTTACTTTGCAAAGTCAGAATTCAACTCTGTATTTCTCCAAGCTGAATTAGGACTTTGCAAAGTAAACTTTCCCTTTGTAAAAGGGGTATAACTACGTTTAAAAAATATTTGGAATGAATTTTTGTCAGCTACATAAGAAAAAATCCAATGAGATTGAAAATTTCAAAACTAAAAATCGTGATAGAATTTTGGGGCGGGATTGAACCATAAAAAGCGGATGTCTGGTCAGGTTACTTATACCAAACTCAGATGACGTTCATAACAAAAATATACTTATTTGTTTTTCTTCATAGCAGGGATCTACAAGGTGGTATTATCTGAGTAAATGATTGTTAAAAGAAATGTCAATTATCTGTATGCTTCAAAATAAACAATATTTTAATATGATGTTTGACACTTTCTCGCGACAAGTATTCGTCTGAGCTATGTATTGTTTTTGACATCATGTGGTTGTTCGTTCTCACCCAGATTGTTATTCAAATGACTGTGCTGTAAATTGTGTTTTGTTAAAAGCATGATCAGACATGCATGTAAGTACTCATACTTCCCATATTGGGAACTATTATGGGAACTAGAATATTTCATAGAAAATGTTTACGTCATAGTGAACAATAAAAAAATTGTACAGCAAGATCTTTTGATCAAAGTATCTCTGTAGCCCTTTTTGAGCATAGACTAACAATAATATTCTGTGCTTTGAGATTATAAGCTGAAATCATAACCAAGGGTGTTTGTTCCTGAAGCTCTTATACGATTAAGGCCAGAGCTCTGGCGAGTGTATGGCAGCAATTTTATTTAATTATACAAAAGCCATTTTCTTACTATTAACGATGAATGGTTCGGGTTGGTGTCCTGAACTAATCAATCATTTCAACTCATTGTGCTAAATTATCTTTTTAAGTATTTTTAAATAATCCGTTTTATTCAAGATTATGCAAACAACCAAATGCAAAGTTTACTTTGCAATCTTAATTCAGTTGGGAGAAAGACAAAAAGAGATAGTATTCCTCCCTGTCTTTCACACAGCTGAATTAAGACTGCGTGTCTAAAAGGTGTATTTTCACACGGCAAGTTTGCGAAGTCTTAATTCAGCGGGGAGAACGACAGAAAGAGACTGCCACTGTCTTTCACATAGCTAAATTAATAAGACTTTGCAAAGTAAACTTTCCGTGTCTAAAAGGGTATTTCTGTATTTCTCCCAGCTGAATCAAGACTACAAAGTAAACTTTGGGTATTTGCGAGTCTAAAGGATTTTTAGATACAATCCGGCTCACACCCCTTTTACACACGGAAAGTTTTTTTTGCAAAGTCTTAACTCAGCTGGGAGAAAGACAGAAAAATATAAAGTATTCCTCCCCCTCTCTTTCACAAAGCTGAATTAAGCTAGCCTTTGCAAAGTAAATTTTCTGTGTATAAAAGGGGCATCACGAGCAGTAATCGCTACACCCCTCAAATACTTTAGGAATTTTCATTAAGAGCGGTAACAAAATTTTTTTAACGTATCTATAAAGACAAAATAATACATTTTCTATTATACACCCCTTTTACAAACGGAAAGTTTACTTTGCAAAGTTTTAATTCAGCTGTGTAAAAGACAGAGGGAGGAATACTATATTTCTCCGTCTTTCTCTAAGCGGAATAAATACATTACAAAGTAAACTTTACGTGTGTAAAAGGGGTGATATCTTTATTGTGCATTCTCAAGCTGAATTCACTCATTTGCTCCAGCCAAATATTTTTTATTTATACATACATACATAAAAAATACATAGAAATGTAGTTTTTCTCTATATACACATTGTATAATAATCAGCGTTGTCAACTTTGAAATTTCAAAACGCACCAAAATGGAGAAAAAACGCGCCATTTGCAAAAAAACGCACCAGCTTAGAATTTCTTTTTTTAGTTCAAAATGTTTATTGAATTAATTTTACAAAAAAGTATATTATTTTTTTTGTGTTAAAAATTTAACACTTAAACAGGCTTTTACAGTTCAGGGTTAAAAAAATAAAAACTATAAGAACTTAACAAATTTGTTTATATTAATTTTTATTATAAATAAATTCTGTAAAAAACTTTTTAAAGAGATTAACGATTAATAACAAGAATTCAAAACTAATAAAAGTCCTAAACTTTTTTATTCAAATATTGAAAAAAAAATTATCAGAAGTTTAAAACTCATATTAAAAATACAACAATAAAAACAAACAGCCTTTTACAATATATGTACAAAATTAAAAAAAAACTAAACAAATTCGTACATATGTACATGTACACATGTGTTCTTAATTATGAAAGTGGTCTAAGTCATACGCATTTTTGATTCGATATAGTAAAATAAATTTATATTAATCGAGACTAGTACAACTCTAAATTAAACTGCTGCATAATAAAAAATATTTTTGGATTTGTTCAAATGTAATTTACTAAATATCTCGACCAAAGAAATGTATGACTTATAAACTTTCATTATTAAGGGCACATATATGTATATGTTTACAAGATGATACAATTTTGTACATTAAGGGCCTGGCCCACGATGTCGACAAGAAACTATCTATCGCGTACTTATATTGAAAACAAAAACAAGTTTTCTTATTTTGTTTTTGTTTTCAATATAACTAAGCGACAGATAATTTCTTGTCGACATCGTGGGCCAGGCCGTAATTTTATAAATTATGTTTAAAACTTTTTAAAAAGAGATCAAATTTATAAAGCTAATATTTTCATCATTATTGTTATCATCGGGACATTATACAGATTTGCTTTCAAATTGTGATGTGTTATAAACATCATTACTATTAATATGGTAGTTAACACTATCAGGAAGTTGTCAAGTTTCACCACAAGAATTTTGCGGTTTTTACCCATTGTTGTGTTAAATTTGCGTCGGTGCCACCAAAAATTAAAAAACGCACCGAAATCTTTAAAAAAGCGCACCACGCACCAACTAAGGAATTTTTCGCACAAAAATTTTCAAAAAGCACCCAAAATGGTGCGAAACGCACCAAGTTGACAACGCTGATAATAATACAGGTACAAACATCCATATATAAGATGGATTCCTACAAAAATATAAAATGATATACAATTTGACAAATTATTGGCAATATACATATGTATGTACAATGAACCAAAAAATCATTTTGAAAACAAGGAATATTGCCATTTTTATAACGAAAAAGTTATAAAATAAAAATTTGTGCTTTTATTTTAAATGTAATATCCATTTTAGACACTCAAAGTTTACTTTACAAAGTCTTAATTCAGCTGGGAGAAAAACAGAAAGAGAAAGTATTTCTCTTCTTGATTTTGTTTCTTATACATAATAAAGTTGCGTTTATATTTCTTCAACGTCGCCCTGGCTATACAATATTCCACTAGGAATGAAACATCCGATAAATGTACATTTGTATGTGATAACTGCAGAACCGACATAATACATATTATGTATGTAAATTATTATGTTACTTTGTAAAAGCTTTTACATCCTTTTATATTGGTTTCATTTAAATGAACATGTGCATATACATACGCACACATACAAAAATACACGTAGCATGCATCTTATCCATCTTAAAAGATTTTAAGTTTCAATAATTCAAGCTAAAAGTTCTTCGAAATTTTCGTTAGCCTCGTTGTCCTCTGGTGATTCTGTTGCTGCCTCTTCTCTGGGTATCCTTACTAAGACCTCATACTTGGTATTCGAAACTTCTTTGTCTTTATAAGGCATGTATGCTTGAGAGTATCGCCGATGCAGTTTACCGTACAACATGATACCTTCGTGTTCTGCCCGAGCAGTATACAAAATATCACCATACACCGTTTTTCCTGTTTCAAACGCATTGTCAGGTGTAGAACCATTAGAAGCAGCAACCCACTTGTACTCTGCATCATCATTGGAAATATCCAATAGCTCGATATCTTCGTTAAGGTGGTGAGATTCAAATCCCCAAGGTGCAATTACTGCTCTTTTCGTTGGCACATAGTATGCCGGTATGAGGTCACCTTTATACCGTCCTCGAGCAGCATAAATATCATTTCCTTCTTCATCCACTCCAAAAATAAAAGCAAATGACATGTCTTCGCTGAAGTCCATACCTTGGTCCACATAAATCCATTCATATATTTTCGGAAATTCCATTACTCCCATCTCTCCATCGCCGACTGCTGGTTCTACGAAATTAACGTACAATTCATGACAATAATGGCGCAAGCAATGCTTTCGGCATTGCGGACAGGTGCTGGAATATTTTAACCACTCAAAAAGACAAAATTTATGGAATACGTGTCCACAACGGGTGCTGTATATAATATCCGTATTTTTAAAATATTCACTGCAAATAGGGCACAGTATATTTAGTGACATGTTGAAGTTTGATTTTTTAATATTATATTAAATGGTATTTAGCTTTTTCTGTGCATTATATTTACTATGTACTTATTTTAATATCCAGGTGCTCATGTTATTATACGATATTGTGAAATTTTGAAATAAGTGACTAATTCGTCCATTGAATTGTTATAAATGCAAATGAACAAAGGAGATGAGCACTTAATAAAAACTATAATAATCTGCTATCAATTGATAGTTTAAACTGCATGCATATGCAATTCTATGAATAGTATTTTTGATATGGAAATTGATAGGTAAACAAAAAGAAGCTGATTAAAGTGGATTCAGCGATATTACCTTTTTGGAAAAGGCACATTGATTATTATCGATATGCATCTGCTTTGAATGATGAACGGCCTTCACACACGGGAACAATTTTTAAGCGCACAAGTTCTATGGCCAATTTTTGACTTCATATTCAGAAAAAAATAATTTAAGTTTACAAAACGTTTAACAAACAAATTTCCATACAAAATTTGTACTAAGACAGAATTACACGAAACTCACTCTGAGTAGAAGGACTATTACGTTCAACATGGCTAATTGGGAAATTCAAACAAGTTTTTTTGAACGGTTACACCAGGAGTAACATTCGACGCTAAGCCTGAACTAGGAACGGGTTCAGTTCAGGAATGATTTGATCATTGTTAAATATGACTACAGCAGAATCAGAGCTATGCCCGTTTACAGGAATGTTTTGTGAATTATTTACGATCGGTGACACACCCGAATTAGTTGGTGATGGTGGGCAAGTATCTTGAAGATTGATAGCAACTGCAGTTGAAGTGGTACAAGCAGAAATCGTATCAAAAGAATTCTGGGATGATGAAGCAGATCTTACATTCCATTTTAAATTTTTGGGGGAAGGATTTTGCTGTAAATTAACGAATTTATCAAGATTTGAATAGTTGTGAAATAGATCACCAAATTTGACTAGTTTATTTTGTAGCACAATAAATTCTTTCTTAATTGTATCGAATTCATCTTTGGAATTTTTATACAATATTATTGCATATGTTGTTGTACATATTATTGTCGTTTTCAAAGAAAATATTGCCCAATTTACCTGACAGTGAAAAAGTAAACAACATTGAACAATGCTCCCAACACATTCCACAATTGTCTTGATTGTACAATAAAAATCAAAAGTGTTTTGATATTTGCCAATAAATTGTGCCACCTTCGAACTAGACATACACATTGGCGATATTATTGTACAATATGAAAAATTGCTCAATTATGTCGCAAATCGGTGGGATGCTTTAGAGGTGCGTGTACATTTTATAATAAAAAGATGGAAATTTTTACAAAACTTTAATTATGATATAGCAATTTTTCAGCATTATTGACTCCAAAAATTTATTTTTTTTAGATATGTCTATGTTGCAATAACAGAGCGATTTGCATGGGCAACATTTTTAAATATCTCAACTAAATATCTAAACTAATCATTTAAAAAGAGCCGATAATCCAGCTTTACCTTGTGGAAGAGAAGTAGGGCAATTTCTTTCAAGTTTGTGTGTTCTTAATTTGATGTTTCCTCACAACTTTATTCAACCTCAATATTGCCAACGATCTTTACTTTAGTTAAATTTCTTACTTTATTGATAGATATTCTTAGATCAGTTAACAAAACATTACCATTTACTTCAGAAACGTCATCCAACTCTTCATCGTAGTTGAGGTGATTTATCGTAAGAAAGGTAGGTTATCAAAATGCAGAAAATTAAAATTGCATAGAAACACATTTTATGAATTGTATTTGTTATATTTATTTATTTATTATACATACTTATTATACAAAGTAAATTTGCATAATATGGTGTTGCACAAATATGGACGGGGTAACTAGACCATATGCCCAAGATGGTATTAACAGTATTTTAAAAGGTTTTGTGACTGTAGCAACGTGGTTGTTAAAAAAATTCCACAAAAAACCGCAAGATTATACGGTTATCCGTGGCAGATCAGTCAACCAGTGCAAGCGAGACGAAAAACTCTCGAAGGCCAAACAACATGCACAAGCCTGACCGCACTTAAGAAATAATTACGATGACGCGAGAGATGTTCCTCAACCCAGAGCTGCTTTACGACTGTATTTGTTATATATTTATGAAAATTAAACGAAATTCTTTCTAGTACGACCACATGTGTCATGTCATGTCATGTGTATGTTTTCAATAAAAGGTGTGTTTGAGTACTTTTCCAGTAAAATCCAGTAACTGAGTAATAGGCTTTTTACACTGACGCACATCTAACATCTACCATCAATTTGCGAAAATGTTAACATCTTCCCACAAAACATAAAGAAGTGTCACGAGACGGAAGATACGGTATTTTTCTGTTTGTCTCGTTTTCCCTTAAATTTTGTCGTCGTTTTTGTTTTGCTACGTCTTTCTAGTGCAATACCTATTTATTACCTATGTTAATTGGTAAGTATTAATACACTACAGTATCAAATACACTATGCTTTTCTCTTTTTTCCACGAATTTTAACAAAAACCTGATTGGAGCTTTTTTTACCTGTCACTTTCTTCACTTCTGTGTATTCTGTGATCTTCCCATAAGAAACACACAGTACTAAAAACCAACATCTTTCTACATCTTTAAAAAATGTTCCTATCTCATTTTGTTTCATCTAACATCTTTCGTTAATTTTAGTGCCATCACTAGCAAAATTACATTGTTGTGTCAAAAACAACGTTGCCACTTTCTGTAATAGTGCAAAATCTGTAATATTTAAATTTCTTCGCAGCATTTCTGCACCATAAGTTTTTTTGTGTAATTTTGCACTATTTGACTTATGTCCAATAAAATTTTTAAAACGGCCCAAATTATACTAAAAACATTTAGAAGATTTGCTAAGAAATCTTGGATCCTATTATAAATGTAATGCAAACAGCTTGTTGCATTGAAAGTGCTCTGGAACAATATAAAGTATTGAGATTGTATTGAAGATTGCAAGTTTTTGAAGATCATTCAAAATAACTAAATCAATTCTTTCTGCCTTAGATGAAATATCTACAAAATATTATTTGCAGTTTGCTTCATATTTTCTGCTTTTATACAAATTGAAAGCTGAGGTAATCAAAGTTGAGCCAAATTTTTTTTTGTCTAATTACATAAAAGCTTTTTTATTTTGAGTTTACCAATAAAAACCAGCAACTTGTTAGCAAAAGTGGAATTTATATTAATTTAGCTGCTTAAAATACTGTTCCGAGGCACAGCAAAATGTAATGTACAAAGATTTTAGTTACTTTTATATTGAAATAATTACACAAATTAAAAAAAATCAACTTTCATGATTACCTTTATAATTTTTATTGATGTAGTAGAATCAAAATTTACACAACCATCGAAATAAAAATCTATTTCTATTTGTTAAGCTAGATTTTTCAAAAATTAGACAATGTGTGCCGTGAATATGCACTTTTACACCACAAGGACCTTAATATATGCGATAAATTTGATGTTTTGAAATTTAGTGGTCTAAAATTTGTCAAAGCAAAAACTGTGCTGGCGATATTTTCTTTCCAAATTTAAAAGTTGTGGTATTACCATTCTTAAACGCCTCTGTTGAGAGATTTTTTTAAAGTAAACTGATCTTAATTAAAATTAATTAAAAATGAGATATCAGCTAATACAGTATCGTCAAATTTAAAATTGTGGTGCAAATTTTTAGCTTAAAATTATAAAAAGAAATTGGAAAAAATAGTTTAGTGTAAATCAATATTTACACTTCCTTGAAGTAAATATTTACGAATTAGTGATTTTTTTTATATTTGTAATTTTGTTGTACGTTTTTTAAATATTAAAAAATTAGCTCGTATTAAATTTTAATTTACTAATAAAGTAATAACAAATAAAAATTTTTCTAGTTTTTTCTCATTCGGTTTTGCATTATTTTAGATCTATATGCAAAAAAACCTGAATATAATATTTTACTGCGTGGTCCAATCGAGATGAAACAGACTAGTTATATCATGGTCCATGTAATGCAGTCATGGATCATGTCGTTTTCACACAATCATTCAATGCAATATGGAGTAGTTTTGGGGTTAGGCCGATGTAATGCAAATTTGGACTATTTAGTCCAACCCTAGAACATATACCTCCTTTTTTCACATATTTGGAGTAGTTTCGGCGTATTCCTACTCCTCTTTGGAGTATTTACATACATGTATGGAATAGTCGCATTATCTGCAGACAATATACAAAACTATACATACATAAGTATATATTATTGCTTCTGTGAAGCACTTTGGTAAGGCAAAAAATTATGGCTTTTTGGAAGCTGAATAAATTGCTTCTAGCTGGCTCATCTCGCACAAAAAAAATCTTATTCATGCGCAACACCAAGTGATTCTCTAACATTATCTCCCTTACTCGCGGTCTCCACATGACATAAAATAGCTAACTTTAACATTAACTTCTAAGAATTGTTAAGTGGTGAGTATCAATATCAATATCATTTTGCACATGCAACGATGCACAAGATTGTGAATTGGGCTATAGTTTTTATGTACTCAGATGCAAAAGTTACTAGCTTGCAATTTTTTTTTACTTCTTCCTCTATTTTGTTAGAGAGCCTGCCTTATGTTAGTGCTTTTCAGAAGCAGTTTTCGAAGCTTTTGTGATCAAGTAACCAGTACATTGCTTCCCTCACTTGTTAGTGCTTCCAAATCAGATTTTTTTGCCTGGTAGTTACTGGCCAGCCGCATTGAAAAATTATATGGTTTTGAGAAAATCGATGATTGTTTTATAAAAATACACCATAGTATATTTTCTTTAATAATAAAAGTAATAGATACATGTTTTTATTTGAACCTACGGTCCTGGCCCACGATATCGACAAGAAACTTTCTATAGCTTACTTGCCGACATCGCGTGTCAGGCCGTTAAGGTTTCTAAACTTTTTACCCTCGACGTGAATAATTAGGATGTAAAGAAAAAGACAAAAATGTTTGTTGCCGCTTATACCAATCATCACAACAATATTGTTCACTTTCAAGTAGTTCCAATGAGTGCATTTATTAAGAGAAATATACAATGGGAAAAGAACTTTATATATCGTAATATATTCAAGATATCGAAAAACTGAAAACAAATTTAAGAAATGTACACATTAATCATATTTAATCGATAAATAACTAAATTTTTTTAATGTTCCATGCGGGGAACCAGTAACCCTCCGACTAAATGTACATATATAAACAAAAATTTAACAATAAAAATCTATTAACTTTATTCACGTTTAAAAACAATCGGTTATGTTCTGCATTTCACGTGAAATTACATCGTTGGAAATTGTTGTTATATATATGTACATATTTCCAACAATTCTATGAAAATTCCACAGGTTTTAATTTCCCGTGGAATACATAAAACATACCCTTATATTTTTCTGGCATCAAACTTAAATAAATGCAATATTTTTCATAACTTAATACATTTGCTTTTTGTTATTTTTAAAATTTCATCAAAAAGAAAAACCTTTGTTTCCCTTTGCTACTGTTTGTTTATATTTAAAAATATATGGTTTCATTTTACTGGATTTGACTGGCAAAAATTTGTCCAGTACATGATACAATTATAACAGGTACATGCACAAGCCCAGCCTGTTAATGTATACAATCACGGCTGCCAGATGTGAAGATTTATCGTAATTTCGACGATTTTTGGTGCCGAAAATAGCAAAATTACGATTTGACGATTTTTCCCTTAAAATTGACGATTTTTTAGAAGTCCAAATATTGCAGTTCTTTTATAAAAAAGCAACTATTTCAATTCATGTATTACTTATCTTCTAAAAGATGTTAGTGTAATTTTGCCCACTCTTTATTTTATAGTGATATCTCTATAAATTGATATATAAGTATATATATAAAAAAATGAAAAAAGGTCAAGTTCCTATAAAAACTTTCGGGCATCAAGACTACTGACACCAAGACTTGGACATAACTTGGCAATATTTTTCATAATTTTGACACTGAGAGGAAAAAGTTATAAGGGGTTAAAAAAGGACAATGATTTCAATTTCCCAGTAAACATGTAAAATAAAACATATGTATACACTAGGGCATGTCGATTTTATTTTGCAAAAATCGTATAGCAAAAACGTAGTCTACACGAAATTTTGAAAAAATTCTCCGAAAAAATCACGTGTCTAAAATCAATCCCTATATTGCGCCTCTCGATATGAAAATGTATTTCCTCTTCTTTAAAACATTTTTTTTTTTAATTATAATTTTTTCAAATAAAAAAATGTATGTACTGAAATAAATGCTACTAAATTCGAATCAGTCTCCACGTACTTCCTGCTTTTAACTTTTTCGCGAGCTACTTTAGACTTGTACATAATATTTGGTTCCGCATTTTCATCTTTAAAGTCAATGTCTTCAAATAAGGCAGGCAGTAGCCAAACAAGAAGCTCACGAAGAGGAAATAAATTTCATGGCGAGATGCGCGGTATAAGGTTTGATTTTACACCCATGGCAAAATATTATTAGAAATCGAGTTTTTTGTATTTTTCGATAGAAGAAATCTAATGAATCGAAAAATGTAAAAATCACGATTTCAAAAAAATAATGAGTTAGGGCATTTCTATATTAAGATAGCGATATGTAGAGTTGGTGGTTACTATACATTTTTTAATTTTTTTTTTATCCATACGAATCGACCCGGCCGAGTATACACGTTAAGAAATTCATTTTGATTTGTCCGATTTTTTTGACGATTTTTCCAGTATAAAATGACGATTATTTTATAGTTTATCGGGATTTCGAAGATTTTTCGATAATTTTATCTGGCAGCCCTGTATACAATACCTACAGTTGTCAAACTTTGTTTACAAGCTACAAAAATGTTAGTGTATGTGTGTTCATAAAATGATTACAGTGTTGCCAATGAAATTACACATGGATGTGTTTCCAATTACATATTGAAGAAAATTACACTACAAATGTTTTTGGTAAGTTGAAATGAAAACAAAAATAAATAAAAATAAAACTTACGGCCAGGTTCTACATTCCACTACAATATGAAAGTGAAAACATTTTTAATTCCGAAAAGTCAATATCACTGTGTTCTAGAAAAGTAATGAAACTTTTTTTCCACGACGATTTCATTCCCAGTTTATTTCAAATGAATATTTCAAGCAACATACAAAAAACACATCTTATAGCCTTTTCACACTTACTCACATCTTTCATCTTTCATCAATTTGGCAAGATGATAACATCTTCCCATAAGAATTATACAGGGCTGAATGTTCAACATCTTTCAACATCTTCAAAAGATGTTCCTATCTCACTTTGTTCCATTCAACGTCTTTCGATTATTTTAGTGTCATCACTAGAAAGAATGTATACAACTATACATACATGCATACATACTATAAAAATGTATACATATGTATGTATGTATGTATATCTACATATGCATGTACATATGTACATACATTCAAACCTACATTTTGGAATCTCTTTCCCAAAAAAGATCCGTAATTACTCTAAGATTTTATTATATAAATATGTACATATGTATATGTATGCATATAATAAAATCTGTTATATATTTTTCCAAATCGAAATAAATTAGATAAAAATAGTTGCAAATGTCTACGCAAAATCTTTGCGGATAAAATTTTTAATATTTCTTCATCATCATTGTCCGCTGGCATAATTTCTACATAATTTCTAGCATTATTTGTTTCTGCTCCTCAGGAGCCAGCAATTAAATCAATTTCTACTGAATTTTTAAATTGCATTTTATTATTTAATTTTTAGTTGCTCACACTCGTAAAAATAGTATTATAATACATGACATGTGAAAGATGTTGTAATGTGAACAGGTTTTTTCAATTTTCAACATATTCCACGCATTCCTCAAAGATGTGAGTAAGTATGAAAAGGGTATTATGCTATAAACACAATTGGAACTAACGGCGAACTTCGCACAGTTCGACGAACTTGCCTTAAAGAATTCGTTGCGAAGATTCGTATTTAAAGCACAATTAAATTTGACGACCCAATATTTGCGTATATATTCACACCAAAAAGAATGATTATAAACTTGCAATAAAAATAAATACAAAAATCTATATCAAGTCTTGAACTTGATTAAAAGTCGAATAAATCACACGTCGCGAAAATGTTTAAAATTCGCAATATTGGAAACAAACAATAAACTTAAATTGATTAAACTCGGTAAAGCTGCAAGGTTAACTCGGGAGAAAGCGTAAAACATTATGATAATTCGCAAAAACTTTAAGGAATGCTAAAAATTCGGTAAACAAAATCGTAAAAATTCGCAAAAACTTAATAACAGTGGCATAATAGCAAAATCTAACATTGTTTAAAATTCGCGAAAACTCATAGGAACACTTGGAAAACTCGCTTTCATTGCGAACAATGCAAAAATTCGCGAAAAATTGCAAAATCGGAAACAAGTCTTGAAATTCATTAGAAGTCGCCAAAACTGTTGAAAAGAAAATAAACTCGGAAATAACGCGAAAAATCGCAATTTCGCGAAAAAATTTAAAGTTCGCTAAAAATTTCTAAAGGCATTGAAGAAATCACTTACAGAACACTTTAGCTAATCGCGGATTTTTTTCACATATTTTAACGCCACCTCTTACTCCGGGTTTTTGTGCTTACCCCTTTAAAACACAAATAAAATAAACCATAAAAAAGAATTTATATAAAAATGTTATTTATTTGCTTACATTTTCGTATTTTTGCAATAAATTGTAACAAATATGTATTTATTTTTTACTAAAAAGTATTTTCTTTCACAATGTTGTTTGCTGCCGAATTCAAATTACTTTTTTTGTAGTGAAATTGGATTACAGAACACTTCTATTTTATTTGAATCGTTTTTTCGCTATTCATACTGACTCATGAAATTTTAAATACTAGATATACCAAACGGACGACACACTAATTAAATAATACATGAAATTAAAAAAACATAAACAAAATCCCTTTAACCAAGTTAATTCAATTTATTCAACTCTCTTCCTTTAAGTATTATGGCTTTCATACAACAACAAATAAGAGAAAAAAATTGTTAGATCAAGAGAAATACTACAAACCCACACGCACACTCATGTCTTGTTTCTTTTTTACTTGTAAGCTAATAAATGCGTGTGTAATATGTTTGCATGTAGTAGTAGCAACTTTAAACGCTTATAGCTCCCAAAATACTAAACCAATTTCCATAAAATATAGATTCTGCACATCTGTATAAAAAATCCTTTAAAACCATATAAATCTTTTTAAAATCGGTGCAGTGGTACCAGCGTAAAAGGGATTACAAAAAACATGTTTGCCTATTAATTATATAGATATGTAAGTGAGTAGACATCATTTAGACCCAACTACTCTGATTTACACATGTTCACGATGACATTGAAAAAAATATGAATGCGACGTCGACATCATAGTCATACCACACTACCACTCAGAAATCACATAAGTTTGATTTCTAATTTCAGGAAAATACTAATACTACTAATACTACTCACATTGATTCAGTTCACTCAACTCATGCATTTATGTTTATTTAAAAGTTTATTCATTAAACAGTTTGCAAGTAGTATTCAATAGTAGTAAAAAGAGTTGTGGTTCAATTCCTGAAAAAAAACAAAAAAGCAACAGAGAAACACATAACCACATAATGTTCGTATTAAAGGGTTGCATTTGTATAATCGTTTGTATAGCCAAAACAAATATACTATGGTATGTACCATATAATTGTAGTGTGAGCGACAGAACTAGTATAAGAGTTATTGTGTGTGCGTGCTTTTTGAAAACAAATAACAATTGCTTATTGTATTGCTGCTGAGCAACTGTTTGATCTGTTTTTGCTCAAAAAATACATATTGTAATACAAATATATGAAAAAACCACTATTGAAACAAATACATGATGTGCAGATGTATGTGCGGACGTTCGTTATGTTATTTTGTGGCGCAGCCAAAGTATAGAGAGAGAAAGAGACAATTTTGCTCTGATAGTAATTACAAATGCATGTGTTTCATGTACATGTATCATTTACTTACATATGTATGTGCAATTTTGCTTTCATTTATTCATTCATCAGCCAATTACATTTTTTCCCAACACATCATAAGGCACTTATGGTAAAATCAGTTTCATGTATCTTATTTGCCTTAGAAAAACAAAAAAAAAATAAATGTGTGGTTTTCATTTGCTCATTGCGCAACCATACAATAATTGCTTAAAAAATCAACATTTACAACTAGTAACAGAAAACGATAAATAACATATTTGTTCATACCAGAACCAAAAAACAGGCAAAACTAGTGCAAACAGATATATCTGTGCAATGCTATAGTTCGTATGCGAATCATACTTTGCATCGTCCATAGGCATTGAGTTAAGGAGAGGCGAAATTAACAACGACAAACTTTCGATCGTAGACAACATTGCAATAAGTCTGAATGCGCACAAGTACAAGATATTATAAGTCATGATTCAACTCCACTCACTGTTTCACTACTCATCACTGTTCTCTGCTACAAACGTATTTATTTTATTTATTTATAAAAATACAATTTATATGCTTACATACTAACATATTTACATACATATCGCTCATTTACTTCAATAGTGTCATAACTCGAAAAATGAGTTTTTTGAGTTAATTATTTTATCTTCCGTAAAAATTTCATATAATATAAATTCATATATATATTATTTCATATAATATATATTATATAGCTTGTACTACCACCTCCTGAGAGAAGAATATATTTTCATGGCTTCATTGAGTTGTATGCAAATTTAAAACTTAAAACATGTTTTCTGCAAAATTGGTTGCACTATTGACATAAATGAGCGATATGCACTAAGCTTCTTTCTCTTCTTAAAATTACCAATTCTTTATTTCTTTTCAGTTTCTGTGAATTTCTGGAGTGCGGGGAAAGTCTCAACTACTCGTAAATAATATAAATACAATTTAATAATTTTTCTTCAATAATGCAAAAAAAATAATTTGTTCTTAAAGCCGTTTCAGACTATAATACAAGTATTAATACTTTTGTGGAAAATGCAACTCTGACATGTTGAGTTATTATTGTTTTTTGAAATTTTTCAAGCAGAAATTAGATCAGGGAAGCATTTTCGTCAAAAGTATTAATACTTGTATTATAGTCTGAAACCGCCTTTAGTGAAATGTGGTTTGTTAAATTTCATCATATAAATAAGCAGTGCTGCCTACAGTGCAGTGCAGTTTTTTTTGGTTCTTGTCATTACTAGATCGTGATTTGTGTGAAGAGAAAGAAATGTGATTTGTGTGAAGAGAAAAAAATCATGGTTTTAAATTTAAATTTAATGGTGTTTTCTTTTCTACCAAAAATATATTACCTAGTTAAAAGGTGCATTTATAAAATATCTTGGCTCGAAATATAACAATGACGAGGAAGAATACAGTAATTTAATTATTTGCACTTCTGCATCCATTATACGGGTGAGGCAATACCAAAAATTTCAAAAAGTTTAAGAAAGTGTAAGTTTTTTTGTCTATATATATATACATATGTATGTGTATGTAAATATGAAAACAAAAAAGAGCGATTATTCATGAAATTTAAAAAAGGATCAAATCGTTCAAGAACTGAAAGAAAGTGGCCTTGATTTACGCAAAATTTTTTGGGAAACGATGTTGGGGCGTTTTCTCACTGTAAATCCCACTTTTTGGAGCGACGAGGCTCATTTTCACTTAAACGCCCACGTCAACAAGCAAAACTGCCGTTAATGGTCTCCAAGAACCCGCAACCCTCGATTGAAACATCAAAAATTATTACATTAAAGGAAAATATTCGTCAAGAAATCAGTTCAATTGAACCAAGTTTACTGCAGCGTGTGGCGCAGAACACAAGGCTCCTCCGTTTTGAACAGTATTTTCAAGTCGACGGAAGACATCTGATATAAGATAGGAATATGTCATTCTTTAAAAAATAAAATTGCATTTCCATTCTATCGTTCAATGCTCTTAATAAAACTTCCTGTCAATTATTACGTTTTTTATTTAAGTTTGAAAATATAAATTTGCTACCAGACACCCTTTATATGGGGTGGAAAGTGCAATACCTTCCACTATTAATGCCGGTGATTTTTTTAGAATAAAACATACTTTCCTTTTAGAGAGCAAAATCACTTCTAAGATGGAAATGTCGCACTTTTTTGTAGAAAAGAAAACACAATAAGTGATAAATAAAAGTGCATCATAACCTCTTAAAAAGTAAATAAAAAAAATAAGTATCTGTGTATTAAAAAAAGAGTGAAAATAATAAGTTAATGAAGATGGTATTAACCACAAAATATGGCCTGTTTTAAATAAATGTGAAAAATAATGTTAAAATAAAATTTAATAATAATTAATTAAATTAAAGTGAGTTTGGAGCAGATTTCAAACTAATTACATAGTGGAGAAAAACAACGTTGCATTAAAGGTAAGTTTTTCACGATAATTTTATTATAAAAATAGTATTTTATTGCGACTGAAATTATCCTATAAACTGTATGTACATTATAGTGGCCGTTAATTGTATGGATACTGATTTCTTCTACTCTCAGCCCCCAAATCAGTTCAGTTTTATGTAAAAAAAAATCCAAAAAAATTTCATACCCATAAGTTGCGTTTTAGGGGATGCGTCCGGCTCTCAAAGTTGGCCTTCAACATTGGAATACATAATTAAATATTTGTTGCTCCAACAGGTTTTTAACCAATCTATTCTCTCTGTGTATGCTAAAGTAAATTTATTGTTTGTTTATTGTGCTTTAACGGCAAAACCATGGAACCGATTTTGATGAAATTTAGAACATAGATAGATCTAAACTTAGATGGACACACAGGTTATATGTTTTTTTTTAACTAGGAGCATGAGGGGAGGTATGGCGAAATCTCTTCCTCTTTGAAACTATCTATGCGATTTTGATAAAATTGAATTTTTTTGATCGATTTGAGTCTAAAATAGAACCACAAAGGGAGGTAACAGAAAATGTTCTCCTCTTTGAAACTATCTATGGGATTTTAATTACATTTTTTTAATGTAGGGCCACGAGAGGTGATAAGAAGAAATTTATTTCTCTTTGAATCGACCCGATTTTGATGAAATTCAAAACATACATATATATAGCTCTGAGTCTACAAGTAGACAGGCTATACATATAAAAAAATACGAGCACGTAGGAAGATAAGGTTAAATTTCTTTTTCTTTGAAACTATCTATCCGATTTTGATGAAATTCTAAACATAGATTGATCTGAGTATAGGAAAGCACATGACTATACACTTTTGTGTATAGTGTGGAGGAGTAGAGGACGATTTCTCTCTCCTCTTTGAAAATATCTTACCAATTTTGATGATATACAGTGGTGGACATTAGGTTAGCACACTTCGTATATGTTGCATTCATAAGCACATTTTTTTAGTAATCAAAAATGCATGTATCTACATAAATATTTACCCATAACTGCTGTATATGGTGTGAGCAATATGTACCGTTATTTTTTCTTGTTTCTATCTTATGGTTTTTGTTTTAAGTTTATTTAATTGCAAATAATAATAATAGTAAGTAGTCTGACCTGGACAGCATTTTAGCAAATTTTACAAATTTTGATATATTTCATTTAAATTCGACTTTAAAGTGTGTAGTTGGTAAGTTTTATAAATGCTTCACTTTAAAATTTGAAATAAAATACAAAAAATAATAATTAGACATGGCTAAAAGCAAGTGGTGCACAGAAACGTAAACGTCAGGCAATTCAGCAAATGAGCTCGAGAGGAAGCACCGTTGTTGAGAGTGCATCAATTTTGAACTGCTCCAGGAAGATGGTCTATAACGCATTACGTCATATTGAGATATATGGGACACACAAAAATGTTGCACCAGGTACTAGACCTAGAAAAACTACCCGAAGGGAGGACTCCTTTATTTATAGAGCCTCAGTTGCAGACCCATTTAAAACCTCGAACGAAATTAAAAGAGAATTTTCCATAAAATTTGGTATTGACATCTCTTCACGAACAATTAGAAGATTAAATGAAAAAAACTTACGTGGCTGTATCGTACAACATAAGCCATTAGTATCAAAGAACTTGAAGTCTCGAATTTCTTTTGCCCGTGAGCATTTAGAGAAGCCAATGATTTTTTGGAAAAATGTCCTCTGGAGTGACGAATCTAAGTTTTGTCGTTTTAGATCAGATGGAAAATGTTATGTATGGCGTCCTCCAAACATGCAGCACAACCCGAAGTACACATCAAAGACAGTAAAACACGGTGGTGGAAATGTGATGGTTTGGGCAGCGTTTTCTGGGCACGGTGTTGGTTCCATATACAAAATTGAGGCACGAATGGAGCAATACGTTTACAAAAACATACTTCTGAACACAATGATTCCATATGCAGAGGAAAATATGCCACTTAGATGGCGATTTATGCATGATAACGACCCAAAACACGCTTCGCGCATAGTGAAGTGTTGCTTGGAAGAAAATAATGTCGACGTATTGGCCAGCTCAATCACCGGATCTCAATCCTATAGAGAACCTATGGAATGATGTAGAGAAACATATTACAGCTATTAAACCCAAAAACTTGAGCGATTTATGGACGGAAATACAAAAGGCATGGTACGCAATACCACAGGAACGATGCATGGCCCTGGTGAACAGTATGCCCAGGAGATGTGCAGCTGTAATTCAAAATAAGGGTTTTCCTACTAAATATTAAGTTTTAAATGAAATTATTTTTTCGTTTTCTGTTTTTTTATGAAAATATATAATTTTTTTTTTAAATTTGTGCTAAATTAGTGTCCAGTAATTTTTTTGGGTTTTGTTTCATTTCAAAACAGAATAAAGTTTTTACATGAAATAAAAGTAAAAGAAAATAATGTCACATGTTTCTTAGGCAATAAGTGACACATTAGGGAATAGGAAGGATTTAAGTTATAAATAATTAATTATAAATTTTGGTTTAGAAGGTCGCATATAGCTAATGTGCTAACCTAATGTCCACCACTGTATGTATATTTTATCAAAAACAAGCTCACAAAGGGCAATTTCTAAGGTTAGTAGAACGTGAGGAACTACGTTCTTACTCAGTGTTTCATTACACCGTGCGTTCTTTTTTTCAACCTTTTAGTGCTGATTTTTAAAGTCGATTGAAATTTTTAATTGTTATTGATTCATATCATAAACATATAAATACTATATAAATGGTATATACAAAGCTCAAAAAGTGTTAAGTCTACATTAATAGTCACAGATCACAAAAAACAACTATCCATTATTTGTATTCTCATCATATGCCTTACACGACAAAATAGAGTAGACAATAAAGCAAAACTGCATTTACAGATTTAAAATACTTACATAAACAAATTAAAAATTAATGATTTTAGTGAGTTTTTTCCCTCCTCTAAAATTAATTAATTTTTTTCTTTAAAAAAAAAATTTAAATTCTATTTCTCTTCTTTACGGTTTGAACCTTTTTATTGACGTTTGTTATGTAATAATATTTCTTTTACGATTACAAAATCTGGACATGGAAAAAACAATTGTATACATTGAGAATTGGTCATTTGATATATCAATATGTATTGCAAACTATATGTGTATGTATATACATATATCTCTAATATTTTCTATTTTTAATGTAGTAAATATGTATTTATATAATAGATAGATTTGTATATTTGTATAATAAAAAGTTTTTATTGTATGAGTTTTTCATCTACTACTGACTGACATTTTACGATAGTTATTTGTAAATAAAGTTGAAAAAGTTAATCTTAATAAATACGATTTTATGTTTGAACATTAATAACAATTAAATTTCAATTTGACCTTAGAAAAAAATTAATTTTGCTCATTTTCTCATGTATGTATGTAAATAGTAATTATAAAAAAGCGACAAAAACTAAATCAGCAGGAACACTTGCTCTTCCCATCTAAATTTGTTTGATCTGCTGAGTTGTTAAGATTGAATTTTTCACTATCGGCCAAATCTGCAGCACTTATTAGCTTATCATTTAGTAAAATCTGAAAGTATTTAAAAATCACATGAAATTTATCTAGAGTTTTTAAAAATCTTGTAAACATTCAATTTATTATCAATTAAATATACCTTATTAACTAGAGCTCTAGCTGCCTCATCTATGTTAATATTTTCTTTAGCAGATGTTTCGAACCATCCGGCGAATCCATGCTCTTTCACATACTCATCCATTTTTTCAGAATTCGTAACCACACCTTGTTTATCTTGATCGCACTGAAAATGGAATTAAAATTCAATTAAAAACTAAAAATTAAACTTTGTACCGCAACACTGTACGTGTATAGAAGTTTTTAAAGTGTACAGGTAAAAGTACAGTTCCCTCCCTTTCGCACATTGGTAAATTGGCGTAGTAAACCATAATTCGCTTGCATTTTAAATATTAACGGCCGTATCAAAAAAAAAAAAAATAATAATAATAATAATAAAATTATTTGAACTTCAAGTGTGCTTTAGTCAAAATTGTACTAACGTACACTTCAAATTCAAATTACTATTATTTTTTTTATACGCCAGTAAATTTTTAAATATTCACCAGTATTGCATATGTCGAGTCGAATCTTCGTCTACGAGAATTTCGTTATAGATGAAAGAAAACTTGTACATATTTCCTTTAATCTAGTGCGAAATTCTCGCAGGTGAATATTAGACTCATCATACGTAATATGGGTGATTATGTGGAACATTTTTGTGTATTTCTTCTTTGTGTGGCCTTTTTTGTTCCTTTATATTAAGGTTAAAATGTTCTAAAAATATATTTGCCATAAGCCGAAAATGTACTATTTGTAAACAAGTTTTACTGCCTTATGGAGGGTTTATAAAATATATTTCCATTAAAAATTTATCTCATACATAAATCTATATACACATCGTTACCTTAATATAGAAAGGCCCTAACTCATCATTATTTGGAAATCAAGATTTTTAATTTTTCTATACATTAGATGTTCTTTTATCGAAACATACAAACTCAATAAAAAAAAACGAGTTAGGGCCTTTTTATATTAAGGTAACGATATGTACATACATATGTGTTCGTTAGTCTCGCTAAAACTCAGCACAACTAGCTTTAATGCAGGGTCGAAAACGGAAAGGCTCTTCACAGGGTAGTTCACTACATCGAAAACTTTTTCATGCTGGAATAAGCTGGAGTATAAACAATGTAAACTGTAGGAGCAAAGTGGGACACCTCAAAGAGGAATAGTTTCAGCCCTTCTTTAGGTAACCACTATACACAGCCTGCTAAGGCACCTGACCAATCAAGCTTATGAAGCTGTCTGCTATGCGGACGATGTTATGATTCTTCTAAGGGGCACGGACCTTAACCAACTTTCTTCAATTTCTTTCTGCCTCCCACAGGAACAGAAAGAACTCTCAACATTGCGCTAAACTGGGCTCGGCCGGGAGGACTGAATATTAACCAAAAAAAAAAAACGGAAGACAAAGATCATGCAATATATTGATCCTAGTTTTTAGGGAAAAACCATCATCTTATCCGATAGAATTAAATACTTAGGAATGATTCTAGATTGGGAAGTGTTGTATAAATGCCACATAGAAGGGCCATTGGGTGCAGATGAGAACTCAACCCTATTATAACACACTGGCTCTATAGAAGTGTTATCAGATCAATTCTAACATACGCATTGGTAGTATGTTGTAGGTTAATGAGTAAAAAGTGCCACACTAAAATTTTGAAGAAGGTTAAACGGATGTGCTGCCTAGGTTTAAGTGGCGCTAGGAGAACCATATCAACCAAGGCATTGATGACCATTCCTTATGTCCAACCTGTAGATATTCGTTTTAGATACGAAGCAGCTCTTGCTGCAAAACGTCTTCAAGTGATGGGGGATGTCACTGAATGGATGCGAACAGACTTTGGAAATGCCCGACCGCGTAAGTGAGACTTGTGTTATAACTGAATGCAAGGCATACTCCTAGGTCAATAGAACCCTGGAACAAGCACACGTGGGTGTTTGCTGCTACACTGATGGCTCAAAGCTAAGGGAAAGGATGGGCCTAAGTTTCTTTATGGAAGAATTGGAGACTGAAATTTATTTCCGCTTTCCTGACCATAATGCAGTCTTATAAGCAGAAGTTCGTGCGATCAAGGAGGTTTTAAAATGGACCAGTGTAAATATTAGGACCACAGATGTCTGACATCAAATCAGCAATCATAACAAGGAAATAAGTATCATTTCGAACGTGCAGTGCCTAAGCACTTTCACCCAGAGACCTTTAGGTGGATTGTAAGTCCCTTCAGACATTTTCCCTTTACTTGACTCGATGAGATTTTGTGCACACCTTACCCATCATTTAGCCATCTGATACTAGTGAATAGTCCGCTTTTGTCTCCCCCTTATCATCGGACAGTCTGCAAGAAACCAAGGTGCTAACTTTCCATCTGTCGATCATTGGTATAACCAAGGCATAACTAACGAGGACTTCTATGACAACCCGTAGAACCTTCTTGTTGATAATAAATAGTAGCTCGGATTTTGTCAGGTCAAGCCTTGGGATTTTCGGATGGCCCGCAAGACCTTGAAATCATCCCTACTAATCTAGGACCTATTTGCTCCTCCTAAAATCCAATTATTGATTTTCCTGAAATAGTGGTTTCCCCAAAGCTTCAGCACGGTGCCTCATCTAACATTGATCTCTATTTTGCCAATACGTCAACGGTATCATTTCCATCAACTTTCTTATTGCCTGGAACCCAGCATAACCTTACACTATACCTGTTCATCAGTCAGATTATTGGACACTAGTTCCATGCCCTTCATGATTGCTATAATCTCAACCTTGAATTCCGTACAAATGTTCTCAAGCTCCTGTCGATTTATGAGAGTGTCCTTCTGAATTCAATCTCAGTGACCTTCAAGTTCGTGAACCCAGGGTTTCTGAAAGCTAATCCAACGCGGCCAACATTTTTCAGAATTTTCGGGTGACCCAGTAGTCTTGGTTACACTGAACTCGACTCCGAAAGCCTAAGCAGAAATGAAGAATGACATCCAAGACCGCAGAAAGGTGGTTGTTTCGACACAAATGATGCCAATTGAAACACACCTGTATACGTTAGCAAGAGATTTCTTATGATTTTCGTTCCTCAACGCCTCCCAACACGCAACGCAACCCAGTTCTTTTCTATTACAAGGCTAGAAGGCATTAAAACCTTTCATAACTTCTTCTGAGGTTTTTTTTCCATGATAACTTACTATCTAACCAAGAGCACACAGCATGCTATAAATGCATAGGTGTAATCCGAAAGGGATTTTTACTGCCCCTCTTTTCAACCTAACCTTACCTAACCCACTATCTAAGTAAGCCCCCTAGAATTTAGTCTCATTCGCCAGTTTCAACTCAGAAATTCCACACCTCGGTAGTCGAAAGCTATATGTTTTATACCTTCTGGTAAACAGAACTAGCTTCATTTTGTCTGGGTTGACCCTCAGTTCGCTTAGCGATGTCTGGCATGAATCCCACCCTTTTCGAAGTGACTAAGAATATCGTTTAACGTAAGTATTCAAAACGCCGTGCTAGTGTAAACTGCATGGTATTGTGAAATGTACAGACAAAGATTTGAGATTATGAATCTATACCCTAACCGATAGTACGAAAATAATGAATATATGAAAAAATCTAAAACATGGGAAATAATTTTCTAAGCTGTAGGCCTATTGTAGGTTGTATGCCTCTACAATAGGCCCAAAGTAATGGATTAAAAAACTTAAATTAAAGCAATAACTTAAAACAAAATATTCACCTTATTGGCCAGCAATATACACGGAATCGGGCTACCATCTGGCAGTTGTACTTTTGAATCTAAATCTTCCTTCCATTTACTAACACAATCGAATGTACCACTGCGTGTTACATCGAAAACGATAAAGGCACCAACGGCTTCCTTGTAATACACCCTCGTCATATTGCCAAAACGCTCCTGGCCAGCAATATCCCACAACTGTAGACGGACGATTGTGTTGGGGTCCCAGTGTAAAACTTTTAGGGCAAAATCGACACCAATTGTAGCGCGATAATTTTGACTGAAAAACTGATGAACATAACGTTTGATAAATGATGTTTTGCCAGTGCCCAATTCACCAATGACTAGAATTTTGTATAGATGTTCACGCTTTTCGGTGGTTGGTGATGTCATTACAGTCTGAAAAAAATGTAACGAAAATAAAATTAATTTTTTCAGTTGCGAAAAGCAACGAGGAAACCAAGTTATGTTTCTTCGTGTGTACTAATAACTTTGTTACTAGTGAATGTGGTTGATAAATCACTGCTCATTTAAAAAGCGACCTTGACCATGGCTTAAGGATGGTACTAACTATCCTAAATAGTCTTCGACTTTGTATTTTGAAAAATTTGCATTGCATTTTCTCAAAAATCGAACGATTATGTAGGATTGTGAGTATCAGCCTTTTACAGATTTTAGTTCGTCATTTTAAAAAGTATTTTGTTTATAGCAGAGTTCTGTTATTTGAAGAAATAATAATAAGAAAATTAACAATCGCGGTATCCGTGTTTGTGTCGTGTCGTATTGGATAAATTCGACACGCTCCCTTCTCTAGTACTTACATAACTATATACATCACTGCTGGCCAGAGAAGCGCCAGAGTGCCGAACATCAATCGGCTTTTTGTACAAATGAATGCACATAGGCTTATACATTACTCTCGGGTTTCTCTCTGTGGGCAGCATTGATATACATGCTTATGTATGTATTTGCTTTAGTCCGATGAGTAATTTTAATATATATACATATATAAACAGATTCATTTACAGTAAAGTAATGACCAATCGAACATCTTAAGTCGTTCAAAACATGTTGAAATTAATATTTAATACTAAATCTTTGACTAAACAAACAGCGATAGAAATTTAAATATCAAAAGTGCAACAAGACTGGCAACGAAATCATTAAGAGATGTGTACAATTGCATTTTTAAGGTTTCCAGACTTAAGTTTCTCATGTATTTTCACTCAAAAAATAAGCAACACAACAAAATCAATGAGGAAATACTTAATGTACATACGTATTCGTATTATTAAAAACTGAGCAGTACATACACTATTCGATCATAAGAAAATTAAGATTTTTTTATTGATTACAAGGGTTTCAGAGGCGTGATGTGAAAAGTTTCTTGTACCAAATTCCAGAATTAGCGGAACCCAAGTGAATGTTCTCTAACCGAAATTAAAAATCAATTCGGTTTTAAATAGTCATGAAGCCGTCTTGGAAAGGTGTAGTTATTTAACAAATTGGTAGCAGTAGAGATTTTAGGCGAATTCGCCGAGTTTCGAACTGTCAAGCAAAAACTATTATTTTTATTATAGGGTTTGATAGCTTGGAATATATCAAATTCGTTTAAATTCATCATTTTCACTGCTTGATAAAATAATAGCGCCTTTTCTCTTTTTTTGGCAGAAATAAAAACAAAATTCATAGCTAGGGTTTGGAAAACTGGAATTGCTAGGGAAAAGGCCGTATTAAATTTCTCGGAACATATTTGGCTGAACTGTCAGAAAATTCATAATAAAATAGAAAAGCAAGATTTTGTGTTTTCAGAGCTCAGGGTGTGTTTTAAGTTTTTAAAAATCGGTATAGTGGAACCACTCAAAATGAAATATTAAATTTTAATGGGCGTGACTCTGCCCATTTTTTTAAAATTAAAGATTGTGTCTATTTTTGAATTCAAGGAATCACGAGATATATAATAATAGATTTTAATTTTTTTCGACTTTAAAATTGTGTAATTGCAAGAACCAAAGGTGTTTTTGGGGTTCGCAGCAATCAAATAAGCAGAATATCATAAAATAAAATAAATAAAACTGTGCGTATGTCCCCGCCAACTTTTTTACAATGGGAAGCTATACTCTCTCAGACAAAAAGAGAAATTTTACAAGCGGTCTAAAATGTACCGAGCTATGAAGTAACAACCCCAAAAAATAGAGACGAATTGATAACCTCCTCCTTTTTTTGAAGTCGGTTAAAAATATTTATATACAACTGAGAATATTTAAAAGCATAAGACGAAAAAATTACGCGTCAAAAGCAAGGGTTTGTTTTCATCAATAAAAACAAATACTCATAGGCAGGCAGTAGAGTTCAATACCGGTATAAAAACATAAATGTAAAAATAAGCTCAACGTTACTATGTAAAAATATTTACCATTAAAATTACCGAGATCGGAATTGGTACCAAATTTTCTATAGATTTTTTCTTGTGACCATCTGAGTTTCACCTGATTTTTACATAACCTGCTTACTTGGCAACATTTTCCCGTATCCCTTTCTCATGTATATAAACGCTAAAATAATTCCCTTTAAATTTTAACTTTATTGTTATATCACTCATACATAACAAAAGTATTCGAAAAAATAATAAATGATTTTAAATTTATCTCGGAAGAATCACTTATATCGCAACGATGTATAAATTGTTGTTGGATTATTTAACTGACGAAGCCATAGTTTAGATCACTAAAGACTAACCGGCAGCAATAAATATTGATGATATATACTAAGGCTGAGTTTACATCTGGCATTTCTTGTGTGTCATTTGCCCAAAAAAGCGTAACCAACTAATTACTAATGAAATACAGTTTGTGCTGTGCTTAGTAACCATTTTATTGGTTATTTTACTTCGCTGATAATTCTGCTACACATTACCGACGAAGGATTACTATCAGCTGAAGCCGGTGTAGTTCAGTGACCAGTGCTTATACCTTCATCACTTGAACTTTCCTAGAACAACTGATACAAAAGAACACTAATGCACATCAGAAAAAATTACTTAATGACTGTCGGGTCCCGTGCTCGAACCCAGTACCTTCGGCTTTGTAGTCAATTTGCTAACTACTTTAGCCAAAGCCGCCCTATTTTTACTCGACTGCGCGACGCAAAGAACGGCATTGTGCTTATCAGCCTTTGTATGTATGTATATATGTATGCATGTATATATGTATGGTGTTCCTTTGCGGCACTATATAAATCCAACGCGTGGAGCGATTTTGATGATTCTTACATCAATCGATTTGTCGTAACCCTGGGAATATCACTAAAGATATGACAGCAGTCAAAATTAAATATAGCAGTCAAAATTTATTACGGTTTCTCTTATGATTTTTCATTTCGAATGACCATTTAGGATATTTACCGGTTCAAAGTTGGTCGCAGTAGGGTTATTTGATTTTTTTTAAATTACTACTTGTTTATTTTAAGTGGTTGCTGAGCAAAAAATTAAAATAAATCTTAGTTATGCATTAAACACATTCACCACAGCAGGCTACAGGAGCACATGACTTCAAATGCCGCTAGCAGCATTTGTCGCCTCGTAGACAGCTACTGAATTATTTTGGAGACGGTAGCAGCACCATCTGCACCGATGCATCAAAGAATACAAGATTACGCATTGCGCATGTTTGTTAACCTGAGTGTGCTGGTATTTGGCTGGTGTGATGTCAAAATGACGTAGAAATTGAAATGTAAAAAAATTGCCCTATACCAAATACACGTGTTTGTGTGATTGTGTTTATGTTTATCGGCTAATGTGACGTACATGCGCAGAAAAAGAATTTTTTCAAGATCTGAATGCGTAATCTTGTATTCTTTGAATCATGATCTGCACCTCATACTTAATTATAAATACATGGCAATACATCATCAAATATTTCGCATTTATACAAATTAAATTACTCTTTCGAAATGTACTGACATAATGACGTACAAGTATAAAAATGAATCAATTTATGCTTTACATCAATTTTTGGATATTATTTCTCTTAAGTAATATGAAATAATTGTACGATATCATTCATTCAACATTTTGTACTATACTGACAACACTGAATTTTCTCATTGCAAAGAAAAGAAAAAGAAATAGAAATTAGTTTAATTGGACTATAACGACAAAATCAGCATAGACAACAACCTGCCGCCCTGATGCCTTGCTGTCTTTGAAATAATCACTATCATATAACCATGTGTAATCTATCCTTGATATTTTGTAGTCGGTGGCCTGCTGCGGTGAATGTGTTTAAAATAGCAGTGAAATGTTCTCACTTTTGCTTATTTATCTAAAGCTCATGTCATTGCATTATTTGCATTTACAAAAACTCTCATATTCCGATAAGTTAAATTGGTGACTATTGAAGATGTCCTTTAAGGATACCCATACACTTTGTGCACGTTGTATACAAAATTAATCACTCATATAATTCATTTAATCTTACCGGTTCTATATCCTGATCCATTGTTAAATCACCGAAAGCTGGCATCTGTTTTAAATCCTCAAATGTTTCTTGATTTTCGTCGTTGTCTAAGGATAAATCACTAACACCCGATTGATAACGATAACGGGAACGTCTTAATTCTAAACTATTGAGCTCGTCGAATAGCGTTGGCTCAGATGTGTACAGTATATTGCGACGGTTTCCTTCACTAATCGATGAATTACTATCGTCGAAATATTTTTCAGTAACGACGGAGGGCTCCTCAACGGAGAACTCGTACTGGGAATGTTGAAAAGGTGCTGTAACAGGACTTCCTACAGCGAAATGTACGCTTACTGTTTCCTTGAGCGCTTCAAGGGAATCGCAATGCGTGTCAATCAAATAGTCACCAGTTTTAGCACTTTCCGCTATTGAGATGTGATCGTCTGATTGAGGAAAGGTTTTTAATTGAACTGAAATTGGATTGTCAATTGGAGATGTTTGTATATCTTCTTGTTGTTGCTGCTGCCTACTGCTTGTGGTAAAATTGTCTGATGTTGTTGTAGTTGGTATTGTTGCTGATATTTGAGGAGGTGGTGGCGGATGTGGCGGTGGCGTTTCCAATGAAGCGTTAGTAAGAGAAGATTGAATTTCAGCTGATGATGTCTGTTGTAAACTTTCCAAAGTGCTCAGACAATCGAATGTATTTGGTTGATTTTGGTTTGATAAATTCGTTGGCAGTGTTGTTTGTTGGTCTGCAGCTTGAGTTTCATCTGTTGCTGTTGCTCTCGATACAGCTGCTTCAATTAGGGGTTCCTTATTAGTATTTGCTATAGTTGTTGTTGAGGTAGGTCTTGGCAATCGATGACCTCTTTCTGGATTTATCATTAAATCTGTTTCCTTTTTGGTTGATGTTGCAGCTGGAGTGCTTGTACTGCTGGCGTTGGATCCTTTTGAGATCTTCGAAGATGACGATTTCTGTTTGGATTTTGCACCCGTTACTAGTTTTATGGCTGCTCTGGTTGTGGTAGCTGTTTTGCGTATTGCACCACTGCTTGTACTAGATTGACTGGTTGATGTCAGTGTAGTTGAGTTTGTTGACGCTGTTAAGCGCGAGGGTTTAGTAGGTGCTCTCTCTTTAGGTGGCGTATCTTTAGAACTTTGAGTGATTGTTATCTTTTCTTTTTCTTCTCCTCGTTGTTTGCTTTTAGATTGTACTGTTGCTGTGGATGTGGCTGTGGATGTTGTTGTAGTGGATTTCTGTGGCGTTTCAGTTGTAACTTTTGTTTTGAGGGATTTCTTGTTATCTAAAGTTTCGTTGAATATTGTTGTCAATGTGTCGTTTTCGGGTTTATTGGTTGGGAATGGTGACAATGAATTTGATGGGTTTGTGATAATTTGTTCTTGTGAAGCCACGGCTTCAATTTTCTTCGATTTTATCGTTATTTGAACTTTGTTTCTAGAGCTCTGTGGTGTCAAACGTTCGGTAGTAACGATTACTTCATTTTCATTGTCCTGAAAAATAGGTTTTAACAGTTGTACAGTCTTTTGATCCTGTTCCTGATCCTCAAATTTAGCTTTTATATCGTCCGGTTTGGGCTTTACCTTTGACTTTTTGAGGCCGAATAATGATTTTTTCTTTTTCTTTGGTTTCTTGTCTGCATCCGATATGGGTGTATTTTCGATCAAATCTTCAGCTCCACTTGAAATTATCTGTTCTGAGGATTCGGTAGCTGTGAAGGAATAACTTTTTACACTTGACTTCTCTTTTTTTCGACCAGAACGTGACAGTTTTCGTAAAGCAGTAGAAAATCGTGATCTGGTTTTAGTTTTAGCTTGGGTCTGCTCAGGATCAGATTGTGCCGTACGCGAAGTTTCACTCTTAGAGCAGTCTTCTATAAGTTTATGTTGTTCACAAGTCAGACTTTCCAGTGATATTGGTTTGGTAATTTGCAACTTTTCAAACTTGTTTAAAATATCTTTATTTTTATTAGGCTCAATATTTTGCATATTACTAAAAAGTTTTTGATGCTTTCCGTAGGAATAAGGGGTATATTTTTGGGAAAGGGAGGACAAAGGGTATTGTGGGACAAAACTTTAATGGATTTTAAAAAAATATATTGCAACAGATTGATTTGATTTAACTAAAAGCACTTGTAAGGTTTCGTTAATATACTTTTTTATATGTGTATTTTTCTTCACTAGTTAGAACACATTTAATCATACAACTTAGTGAAATAATATTGAATGATTTTTAAACATATAAAAGAATTTCTTAATATCCTGGCTCATTTTAAATGCAATAACAATTGTCAAATTTTCAT
The DNA here is from genome assembly GCA_949987645.1 of Tachina grossa. NCBI lineage: Eukaryota > Metazoa > Arthropoda > Insecta > Diptera > Tachinidae > Tachina > Tachina grossa. The sequence goes on along the minus strand of OX465278.1, from coordinate 42,298,754 downwards.
GCTAGTTTCACGGGACTTTTGACCGTTTTTCTCTCCTGCTGTGCTGTTTGCTTTTAGAATCTGTCCGTTTATTATTGGATGTATTTAAAACACCACCGTTTCCAACGCCAATTAAAGTATAACTATTCTCTTCTAGATATTTTAAGGCTTTTTATAAATTTTTTATTGTTGTTTTTATTTTCATTTTCCACACAACAACAACAGAATATTGCAACAGTCGTCGTCACTTGCTCCATAGATTTAAGGGCCAAACCAACCACACGAACAGTTAACAAACAAAGTATTTCAGCATTCAGTCAGTGTATTTGCTAGTCAGATACAACATATACTCGTACATTTTATATTTACAATTAGCTTAGTGAAAAAAGGTTTTAGATTACATTATGCACCGCATTACTTAAATATGTTGTAGACTTTTTAAGTCAAGTCAAGTCAAGTAAATTCTTGTCTATAGTAGTCGCAGTTGAAAGGGCCAATAAACCAAATGAGTGCAATTTGAGGTGGAAATTTGAGTTTTGCTCAAAATTGTTTGTGGTCAAAATACAGTGCGCTATGTATGTATGTATGCATGTATAAACAAGCGAACAAGCTGCACATAGTACCTCATATGTAACATTTTACATGAAATAATTGAGCTTAAGGGAAAACGATTACAGTAAAACCAATTACTGGTAAAAAGGAAAACAATTATAATGCATTAAGTAATGCATTAAACACCTCGACCACAGAAGGCTATAGAATATCACAAGCAACTAGTGTTTTTCATACGGGATTTCCCGGGATCCCGCACATTTTGCAGGAAAGAAATCCCGGGAAATTTGTGCGAGAATTCCCGGATTTTTTTTTTATTATTTTGTTATGGAAACTTTAGTTTGTATGTAGCAAAATAGCTAAAACTGTACAACAACTAAGGCTGAGTTTACACCTGGCGCACATGTGCTGTGAGTCTTAGAGGCCTTTATTTGCTAACAGCGGAACGCGACGTTCAAAATTTAATTGTACAACAATTCATTAAAAAAAAACAGAAATGCGCAAGGAAATAAAAAAAACTTACGAAATACTTACAGATTCTCTTTGGTAAAAAGAACGATTCTATTAATGCTTATTCTGTACTAAAGTGCTAATTCCAATAATATATTTTGTAAGATTTTTTAATAATATAATTTGTTTTTTTTTGCGCTATATCAATGCATTTGTCTTTGAATTTACATATAATATTGGTATTTATGCATTATTATTGTATAAAGAACTGAAATGGTATTACTTTTTTTGACTAATCGTTGGGTGGTTATTAGAGCTGTATAGCTCATGAACGAACGGGTTAAATTGAACGAATCACTTAATTGAACGAACTGATCCGGTGATATTACTGAACGCTTTTGGATCAGTAGCGTACCGCTCGATGTTTTCCTTCATTCAGTTTGTGTTTCAAGTCTTTTATGTTCGTTCATGTTTGCTATTTATGTTATGTCTTTTTGTTTGAGTTGAGTTTTTGTGTTTTAAAAGGTTTAGGTACGTGTATACTAAATTCTATTTAACATCGCTGTGGCACTGCCATCATTCTTTTTATAATTTGATTTAACACTCTTTTCACAAGAAATGTTTTTACTAGTGTTTTTTATAAAGTGTTTTTACAAAGTAAAGATGTTAGACCTTAACTGTATATATGTTTATACATACATTTCATTACCGTAATCTAAACTGAATTTGTAGTGCTTGAGATACTTTTTTTGTTTCCGGTAAAATATTTTTGAGGACAAAATTTTAACTTACACTTTGAGAAGTAACATCTAAACATTGATGCACTTTTGATATATAAATAACGATAAAAAAATACCTTTCTTAATCTTAATATTAAACTAAACTATTAATACAATATTAATACAATATTCTAGTCGAAAGAACAAGAAATTATTTATAAAATTAATTTAAATATACTTTTTTTTAATAAATTCTTCAATTCATTCATTCGCATTATTTAAATAATCGTATATACAACCGATTTTAGTATTCTTACAAAATAGCATTGTTTCATACTGTCGTTTAAAAGTGAACGATTGAACGAACCGGTCAATTTTTTGCTAATTGAACGAAAATGCCCGGTCACTGAAAAGAACGATTTGGCACAGCTCAAGTGGTTATTGATTTGCCGCAGTAGTAATATATTTTAAATATACTGTGCTGCAAATCAATAATCACCCGACGTAATGTGTTTATGAAACGTTATTATTTAATCGATCTCATGAATTTTAATTTGTTTTTTGTTGAAATAGATTAAATTAAAAAAATATTTTGTATTGTTTAAAATTGGGCGGGAATTCCCGGGAAACCGAAAAGTCGTTGCCGCTTTCCTGGGAAATGAAAAAGTCCGGGAAAATAAAAAGTCTACAAGCATGTCATATTGAATCAGTGTTGCCAGAAGTAGGGCAAAATCCCTACATGTAGGTAGTTTTGATACTAAAATAGAAGCGCAGGGAAAATTGGACAGATTTCTTACATTTTCCAAAATGTAGGGATTTCTTTAGTCATGTCGCATTATTTATGAAATAAATGCCAACATAACGTTTTTTTTAGTAATATTGAAGCATATTCAGAAATTATCACTTAGTGCAAACTTTTTTAAGTACCTATTTAAGTTATTCATAGTTGATTACTTTCAGCAGTAAAATTTTACACTTAATTACGGGTAAAGCTATAACTAAATGCCAACTAACTAACCCATTCAAAGAACAGCTGATTGATTTCATTTAAAATTTATTTGAAAAGTAAAATCAATTTGTGGCTCTTTAAAATGCACAAAACAACAAATACTCTTTATTTTCTAACAATTTCATATATAATAAGATTACCTTATTATCTCTACTTCTTGCATTTTCTTTTTCAAAAATTTTATTTTCCTTAAAATCGGTTAAAAATATTTCCAGTTGTTTGTGGCTTAAAAAGTTGGCGACACTAATATATGCATTCATATTTATGCATGTATATGCCAAGGCAAATTCATATACCAGGTGGTGTGAAGCCTGCAGCAACAAAATCTGCCTAAAATACTTTATAGCAATAAAAATTGACAAATCAAACTTCCTGCAAATCTTATATTTTTTTTTATTAATTTTTAAAGAACTTTTATGTTGTTCTAATTGAATTTAATTAAAGGTATATTATGTATATGTATTATTTTTTTAAGTTTTTTACTTATTTTTTTACCAAAGCTTTAATAAACATGTATATATTTTTATAACGAATGGTTTTCTTCTATTTTAATGACAAAAATACGTAGGGATTTTTGTAGGGGAATTTTTTTCTACGTGGAAGGGAAATTCGGATTTTTTTAGCATGTGTAGGTATTTTTTCGAGAAGTCTACTGGCAACACTGTTTTGAACTATAAATGCATATGTATGTATGTCAAATATTTCACATATATAATAATAATAAATTCAGTAAGGTGCGACTTTCAGTCTAAACAATGTTAATACAACGGAATACGGCGACGGCAACACTTGTCATTGTTTGTTTAAATTTTTATTAATTTTTTTGTTCATACATTTTTATAAAAAATGTACTCTTTGTATTAAATATTTTGTAATGGCAGCAGCTAAAAACAAAAAATAATTAAAATTTTATACATTCGCAGATATATTTGATAAGTTTTTTAAGCTTTTATATTTTATGACAAACATTTTTGAACTTCAAAATCATGTTTTTTGTTGTGAACACAGCCAATTATTCAAAAACTATGGCAACATCAAAAAGAGAAAGAGAGTCAAAAATTGAGAGAATAAGAAAGTCCGCAATGAAAATAAAATTGATTTTAAATTTATGCCGTTCCGCACTGCGGGTTTTTACTTCAAAATCGTATGAAAATCCGCACCGCAATGATACGAAGGGTTCCGTACGGGCACTAGATACGCAGTACTATACGAACTTTAGCCTATATAATATCTGTGCCAATAAATAATAATGGCTTAAGTCGTAATTTCATGTTTTGAGATATTAAGGGTTTTGTCTAAAATTAATTGTGTTTGTTTTTATATAAAATTTTTAGCCTACGAAGAAGATGCACATTTATTTAGAACAAAACTGTTAATTTTATTTAAAAAAAAACGTTTTATTAGTTAATATTCGCTGTTTTTTAGTTAAGATGTTATGAAAAAATTCATTGTTAAAAAAATAAAAATTAAAGTTCACTTAAGCTATTATATTGAATATTTTTGCGGTTTTTGGCGTTTTTCTAGTTTTGGTGTTTTTAGTTATGACGTTTTTGCATTTTTAGCGGTTTTTTCAGTTTTGGAGATTTATTTTAGTTTTAGCGATGTTTTAGTCTTGGCGGTTTTTTCGTGTTGGTGATTTTTTCGGTTTTAGGCGTTTTTTTTAATTTTGGCGATTTATTTTACTTTAAAGGGCTTTGGACACGATGAAAATGCTTGCTGTCAAGTTCGTTCAAGTGTGCCTGTCGGCTTGATGTTACCATGCTTGATGGCCCACCAATCATACATATTTATTTTGTTTTTGTGCTGTTCGATTGGTTAAAAAATATATATAAAAATGTTTAAATAAAGAAATTCAATAGCAATAATGGCAGCACTGCTTACAAAAAAAAGAGAAAAGCAAAATAAGAAAGTTCTCTTTTTTTCTTCACCAGTCAAATCTATGTTTTTCTTCTTCTAATTCCGATGTTTTGGGCAACCGTTCGTAATGAAAATATAATTGTAATGGAAATTTTTTCGTGCTTGACGGGTTAACACATACACATATATAACAAGTGACAGCAAGCATGCCAAAAATCAAAATTTTTTGATTTTCCATCAAGCACACGTTGGTGTCACACATACTAACAAACAAACAAACAAATAACAAATACAATCTCAGCAAGCATTTTGACCGTGTCTAAACCCCTTAGAAGATTTTTTTAGTTTGACGTTTTGGCGATTTTTTCGATTTTCGGCGATTTTTTTCAGTTTAGCGATTGTATAATTTTGGGGTTTTTTTGTTTTAGCGTTTTTGAAAATTTCAAGAGTTTGCTTGCCTCTTGCGATTTCCAAGATACAAATCAATTTGTTTCTTTGTATGAGTTTTGAGATATTCTTGCTGCTAAATATATTCAAAAATTTCTAAAATAAATTGGATATAACAAGTGTTGCTAGAAGTTGCTAGTGCCATTTATATTCGTGTAGTCGGTAGCCTGTTGTCGTGAATGTGTTTAATGCATTAGTTTTTGTGATAAATGATAAGGTTGAAAATTGCACTAAAGTGGTCCATCCATTATACAATATTGTTGCATTTTGTTATTGTTGTTGTACATATTATTGCCGTTTTGACCTATACTGTGCCATAAATACCACCACATTACACAATTGTCTTGATTGTACAACACACATTAAAAGTCTTTTGATATTTGCCAATATCCTTTGTCATCTTCGAATATTACATACACATTGGCGATATTATTGTACAATACGAAAAATTGCACAATTACATTGCAAGTTGGTGGGCCGCTTAAAGGCTAGGATTCTCTTTCTTTCACAATCATACGAAAAAATACAACGCTGATCTAGTGAATTCAAGTTGTCTTTTGAAAATGTTCATAAATTCCATCATACCAGGGTTGTATTTTCTCAAAAGTAGTACAATTGTAGTTCAGTGAATCCTGCCGTTAAGTTCAAAGTGCTTAGATGATAAATAAAATTTTAAGAAGCACAAATTATTACATAATTTATTTAATTATAAATATTGTATAAAAAATATATGTAAATTTATAGAGAAACTTCTCAAACCTGACTGGATTTATTTCATTTCCCTCCAACATATGAAAATTATAATTTTAATATTGCACCACTGTGCATTATTATAAAATAAACTAAAATGATCTATTAAAATTTGACAATGGTCAGTTTTGTTATTACATCTCGTATCATGTATTTCTTTCTATTCTATGATGTAAGAAACCCTGACATTCCGAATGTGTGAATATAATACGAAAGTATTTATTATTAAAATACAATTAATCTTATTGATTTAATAAACTGCTAATAAAGAATTCGTAGTTGAATTTTAATAAAATAAATCGCAATAGTCTCAAATTCAATATAAACCAGAGCTTTATTGATACAGTTTGGAAGGGGAACTTGTTTGACGTAGTATTAAATATAATATGAATATCAGTTTCGTTATAACGCTGGCAGATGGTAATATAAGTGTTTGAAAGATGGTTAACCAGAGTTGGTACATTTCATGCCTCAGTAGAGATTGTAACGCATTGTAAGATAGGCGTTTATTGGTATAGGCCGACTAATGCGATGGCTATAAACTAAAAACGGGGTGGTTAAAATTTGAATCAAATGTGGCAATATTGCTTCAATACTAAATAGAATACAGCGATAAAATATTCTCGAACTGAATCCATATTTTCTTAACCAATTCTTAACAACTTGTTAGCGTGTAATAAATAAATAATAAAGGGCTTTTTTTAAGAGATTGGGGATTTAATTTAAAAAATACATCAAATTTAGAGAAATGTATGAAACCTTTATTTGAGTCGGCAGAACAATTTATATAATTGAATGTTTAAAAATGATTTCATGTAATGATGACCGCGGCTACGCCTGAAATGGTTCATACGCTGGGTCCCATTTTGGCATACTCTCTCCAACATATCGGCTGATATCTTACGAATAAATTCACCAAAATTTTGTCTGCCAGTGCGTCAAACGTTGCGGGCTTGTCCCTATCGATATGCTGTTTCCTACGTTGCAGTTACATTACATTACCGTCGACTAACTGACCCTTTAATTCCAATACATTGCAATGTAAGTAATTTAGGGCAGAAGTCGTCTATGCGTCAAATCGGAGACTTATCATATTTAAATAAAACTTAAACAAATATGTATGTACATATGTATCTATGTATGATATTTTTCAAACATCAAGTAATAAGACAAAACCTTCATTTGATTAACATTAAACAACATTCTTGACTAAATATATCTTATAAATATTAAAATAGTCGTATGTAGGTGCATATGTAAGTATGCATCTACTCATGTTGAATCTATTAAAGTTTCTTACACACGAACATGTGTTAATCGGTGGTTTGATTATATGTACATATATAAAAAGGATATGGATTTCGAAGAAAATGACACGTAATATTTGTTTAACAACGAATACATGTAACGACCAGAAGTAAAAGTGTAAATCAATTTCTATGCAATTACTGTGTTGCCAGTATTTTTAAATTAATTTATTTCTGTTGTGCAGTTTTATGCAAAATGATACAAAAGATTTTAAAATTATATTAAAATAGTTTTATTTAAGACTTAAAAAGTTTTTTTTTCAAAATTTGCTGGATATGAAATTTGCAGTAACTTAATGTACACCATGAAATGCGCCATGAAATTAGATGAACGAAATTTTCTTTATTTGTCAATAAGAGGATTTGAGAGCCAAATCAGTTGAAAAAAGTTAACAAAAATCCATGATATTCCATTTTTAATGAAAGTTAAAACAACTGACTGCAAAGAATTTTTACTATATAAGTATATTAGTGTATAAGTATCCCAGCAAAAAATAAATGCACGCGTTCAAAATTAAATAGTGTTTCATGATTTCTTCAGCATTTGTTTCTTCGAATGCATTCTGAATGTCATCGCAAATCATAAATAATGCTATAGTTTTTGAACTCCTTAAAAATGCATGCGACATTACTGGGTAATACATTGAAATAAATGTCCAGCGATAAAGGCATGCAAAAGCGGAATTAAATCACATTGACACATTTTCATAAAACAAGTTTTATCTCCAACCAAAAAGAAGAATACAATAGCTCATTGATAGAGAGTATGCCTTAGCAACAGTGTTGCCGGAATCAATATTAAATTTTACAGAGACGAACCTTCAAAATTATCCAAAATGTTATAAATTACACAAAACAAATTTTGTGTTTGATAATAGTAATGCTTTTTATATAAGAATGAATATATACCGAGTGATTTTTTTACTATTTGTTTTTTCAGTGCAAAAAAAAAAAGATTCGTAACTTGTGGCAATTCCAAAAATGATAGGGTGCAAACAGAGTGGCCGCTTGTTGCCGAGCCGAGCCGACTGACGCTTATTGCGAGAACCAATGCGAGAAAACTTGTATTATACAAATTAGTACAAATAAGCGCGAACAGGTCATAGTGAGCGCTGAGCTGGTCAGATCGCAAAGCTGATGGAATGCGAAAAAACAGTTCCAAAGCGTATTTCAGCGCCGAAAACATTTTTTATGTTATGTTGTTATGATTTCAACTTGTTTGGAAAACATGAAAAAAAATTAAAAACAAAAATTTAGAAAAAGTAAAAAAAAAATTTTACACTTAATTACGGGTAAAGCTATAACTAAATGCCAACTAACTAACCCATTCAAAGAACAGCTGATTGATTTCATTTAAAATTTATTTGAAAAGTAAAATCAATTTGTGGCTCTTTAAAATGCACAAAACAACAAATACTCTTTATTTTCTAACAATTTCATATATAATAAGATTACCTTATTATCTCTACTTCTTGCATTTTCTTTTTCAAAAATTTTATTTTCCTTAAAATCGGTTAAAAATATTTCCAGTTGTTTGTGGCTTAAAAAGTTGGCGACACTAATATATGCATTCATATTTATGCATGTATATGCCAAGGCAAATTCATATACCAGGTGGTGTGAAGCCTGCAGCAACAAAATCTGCCTAAAATACTTTATAGCAATAAAAATTGACAAATCAAACTTCCTGCAAATCTTATATTTTTTTTTATTAATTTTTAAAGAACTTTTATGTTGTTCTAATTGAATTTAATTAAAGGTATATTATGTATATGTATTATTTTTTTAAGTTTTTTACTTATTTTTTTACCAAAGCTTTAATAAACATGTATATATTTTTATAACGAATGGTTTTCTTCTATTTTAATGACAAAAATACGTAGGGATTTTTGTAGGGGAATTTTTTTCTACGTGGAAGGGAAATTCGGATTTTTTTAGCATGTGTAGGTATTTTTTCGAGAAGTCTACTGGCAACACTGTTTTGAACTATAAATGCATATGTATGTATGTCAAATATTTCACATATATAATAATAATAAATTCAGTAAGGTGCGACTTTCAGTCTAAACAATGTTAATACAACGGAATACGGCGACGGCAACACTTGTCATTGTTTGTTTAAATTTTTATTAATTTTTTTGTTCATACATTTTTATAAAAAATGTACTCTTTGTATTAAATATTTTGTAATGGCAGCAGCTAAAAACAAAAAATAATTAAAATTTTATACATTCGCAGATATATTTGATAAGTTTTTTAAGCTTTTATATTTTATGACAAACATTTTTGAACTTCAAAATCATGTTTTTTGTTGTGAACACAGCCAATTATTCAAAAACTATGGCAACATCAAAAAGAGAAAGAGAGTCAAAAATTGAGAGAATAAGAAAGTCCGCAATGAAAATAAAATTGATTTTAAATTTATGCCGTTCCGCACTGCGGGTTTTTACTTCAAAATCGTATGAAAATCCGCACCGCAATGATACGAAGGGTTCCGTACGGGCACTAGATACGCAGTACTATACGAACTTTAGCCTATATAATATCTGTGCCAATAAATAATAATGGCTTAAGTCGTAATTTCATGTTTTGAGATATTAAGGGTTTTGTCTAAAATTAATTGTGTTTGTTTTTATATAAAATTTTTAGCCTACGAAGAAGATGCACATTTATTTAGAACAAAACTGTTAATTTTATTTAAAAAAAAACGTTTTATTAGTTAATATTCGCTGTTTTTTAGTTAAGATGTTATGAAAAAATTCATTGTTAAAAAAATAAAAATTAAAGTTCACTTAAGCTATTATATTGAATATTTTTGCGGTTTTTGGCGTTTTTCTAGTTTTGGTGTTTTTAGTTATGACGTTTTTGCATTTTTAGCGGTTTTTTCAGTTTTGGAGATTTATTTTAGTTTTAGCGATGTTTTAGTCTTGGCGGTTTTTTCGTGTTGGTGATTTTTTCGGTTTTAGGCGTTTTTTTTAATTTTGGCGATTTATTTTACTTTAAAGGGCTTTGGACACGATGAAAATGCTTGCTGTCAAGTTCGTTCAAGTGTGCCTGTCGGCTTGATGTTACCATGCTTGATGGCCCACCAATCATACATATTTATTTTGTTTTTGTGCTGTTCGATTGGTTAAAAAATATATATAAAAATGTTTAAATAAAGAAATTCAATAGCAATAATGGCAGCACTGCTTACAAAAAAAAGAGAAAAGCAAAATAAGAAAGTTCTCTTTTTTTCTTCACCAGTCAAATCTATGTTTTTCTTCTTCTAATTCCGATGTTTTGGGCAACCGTTCGTAATGAAAATATAATTGTAATGGAAATTTTTTCGTGCTTGACGGGTTAACACATACACATATATAACAAGTGACAGCAAGCATGCCAAAAATCAAAATTTTTTGATTTTCCATCAAGCACACGTTGGTGTCACACATACTAACAAACAAACAAACAAATAACAAATACAATCTCAGCAAGCATTTTGACCGTGTCTAAACCCCTTAGAAGATTTTTTTAGTTTGACGTTTTGGCGATTTTTTCGATTTTCGGCGATTTTTTTCAGTTTAGCGATTGTATAATTTTGGGGTTTTTTTGTTTTAGCGTTTTTGAAAATTTCAAGAGTTTGCTTGCCTCTTGCGATTTCCAAGATACAAATCAATTTGTTTCTTTGTATGAGTTTTGAGATATTCTTGCTGCTAAATATATTCAAAAATTTCTAAAATAAATTGGATATAACAAGTGTTGCTAGAAGTTGCTAGTGCCATTTATATTCGTGTAGTCGGTAGCCTGTTGTCGTGAATGTGTTTAATGCATTAGTTTTTGTGATAAATGATAAGGTTGAAAATTGCACTAAAGTGGTCCATCCATTATACAATATTGTTGCATTTTGTTATTGTTGTTGTACATATTATTGCCGTTTTGACCTATACTGTGCCATAAATACCACCACATTACACAATTGTCTTGATTGTACAACACACATTAAAAGTCTTTTGATATTTGCCAATATCCTTTGTCATCTTCGAATATTACATACACATTGGCGATATTATTGTACAATACGAAAAATTGCACAATTACATTGCAAGTTGGTGGGCCGCTTAAAGGCTAGGATTCTCTTTCTTTCACAATCATACGAAAAAATACAACGCTGATCTAGTGAATTCAAGTTGTCTTTTGAAAATGTTCATAAATTCCATCATACCAGGGTTGTATTTTCTCAAAAGTAGTACAATTGTAGTTCAGTGAATCCTGCCGTTAAGTTCAAAGTGCTTAGATGATAAATAAAATTTTAAGAAGCACAAATTATTACATAATTTATTTAATTATAAATATTGTATAAAAAATATATGTAAATTTATAGAGAAACTTCTCAAACCTGACTGGATTTATTTCATTTCCCTCCAACATATGAAAATTATAATTTTAATATTGCACCACTGTGCATTATTATAAAATAAACTAAAATGATCTATTAAAATTTGACAATGGTCAGTTTTGTTATTACATCTCGTATCATGTATTTCTTTCTATTCTATGATGTAAGAAACCCTGACATTCCGAATGTGTGAATATAATACGAAAGTATTTATTATTAAAATACAATTAATCTTATTGATTTAATAAACTGCTAATAAAGAATTCGTAGTTGAATTTTAATAAAATAAATCGCAATAGTCTCAAATTCAATATAAACCAGAGCTTTATTGATACAGTTTGGAAGGGGAACTTGTTTGACGTAGTATTAAATATAATATGAATATCAGTTTCGTTATAACGCTGGCAGATGGTAATATAAGTGTTTGAAAGATGGTTAACCAGAGTTGGTACATTTCATGCCTCAGTAGAGATTGTAACGCATTGTAAGATAGGCGTTTATTGGTATAGGCCGACTAATGCGATGGCTATAAACTAAAAACGGGGTGGTTAAAATTTGAATCAAATGTGGCAATATTGCTTCAATACTAAATAGAATACAGCGATAAAATATTCTCGAACTGAATCCATATTTTCTTAACCAATTCTTAACAACTTGTTAGCGTGTAATAAATAAATAATAAAGGGCCTTTTTTAAGAGATTGGGGATTTAATTTAAAAAATACATCAAATTTAGAGAAATGTATGAAACCTTTATTTGAGTCGGCAGAACAATTTATATAATTGAATGTTTAAAAATGATTTCATGTAATGATGACCGCGGCTACGCCTGAAATGGTTCATACGCTGGGTCCCATTTTGGCATACTCTCTCCAACATATCGGCTGATATCTTACGAATAAATTCACCAAAATTTTGTCTGCCAGTGCGTCAAACGTTGCGGGCTTGTCCCTATCGATATGCTGTTTCCTACGTTGCAGTTACATTACATTACCGTCGACTAACTGACCCTTTAATTCCAATACATTGCAATGTAAGTAATTTAGGGCAGAAGTCGTCTATGCGTCAAATCGGAGACTTATCATATTTAAATAAAACTTAAACAAATATGTATGTACATATGTATCTATGTATGATATTTTTCAAACATCAAGTAATAAGACAAAACCTTCATTTGATTAACATTAAACAACATTCTTGACTAAATATATCTTATAAATATTAAAATAGTCGTATGTAGGTGCATATGTAAGTATGCATCTACTCATGTTGAATCTATTAAAGTTTCTTACACACGAACATGTGTTAATCGGTGGTTTGATTATATGTACATATATAAAAAGGATATGGATTTCGAAGAAAATGACACGTAATATTTGTTTAACAACGAATACATGTAACGACCAGAAGTAAAAGTGTAAATCAATTTCTATGCAATTACTGTGTTGCCAGTATTTTTAAATTAATTTATTTCTGTTGTGCAGTTTTATGCAAAATGATACAAAAGATTTTAAAATTATATTAAAATAGTTTTATTTAAGACTTAAAAAGTTTTTTTTTCAAAATTTGCTGGATATGAAATTTGCAGTAACTTAATGTACACCATGAAATGCGCCATGAAATTAGATGAACGAAATTTTCTTTATTTGTCAATAAGAGGATTTGAGAGCCAAATCAGTTGAAAAAAGTTAACAAAAATCCATGATATTCCATTTTTAATGAAAGTTAAAACAACTGACTGCAAAGAATTTTTACTATATAAGTATATTAGTGTATAAGTATCCCAGCAAAAAATAAATGCACGCGTTCAAAATTAAATAGTGTTTCACGATTTCTTCAGCATTTGTTTCTTCGAATGCATTCTGAATGTCATCGCAAATCATAAATAATGCTATAGTTTTTGAACTCCTTAAAAATGCATGCGACATTACTGGGTAATACATTGAAATAAATGTCCAGCGATAAAGGCATGCAAAAGCGGAATTAAATCACATTGACACATTTTCATAAAACAAGTTTTATCTCCAACCAAAAAGAAGAATACAATAGCTCATTGATAGAGAGTATGCCTTAGCAACAGTGTTGCCGGAATCAATATTAAATTTTACAGAGACGAACCTTCAAAATTATCCAAAATGTTATAAATTACACAAAACAAATTTTGTGTTTGATAATAGTAATGCTTTTTATATAAGAATGAATATATACCGAGTGATTTTTTTACTATTTGTTTTTTCAGTGCAAAAAAAAAAGATTCGTAACTTGTGGCAATTCCAAAAATGATAGGGTGCAAACAGAGTGGCCGCTTGTTGCCGAGCCGAGCCGACTGACGCTTATTGCGAGAACCAATGCGAGAAAACTTGTATTATACAAATTAGTACAAATAAGCGCGAACAGGTCATAGTGAGCGCTGAGCTGGTCAGATCGCAAAGCTGATGGAATGCGAAAAAACAGTTCCAAAGCGTATTTCAGCGCCGAAAACATTTTTTATGTTATGTTGTTATGATTTCAACTTGTTTGGAAAACATGAAAAAAAATTAAAAACAAAAATTTAGAAAAAGTAAAAAAAAAATTTTACACTTAATTACGGGTAAAGCTATAACTAAATGCCAACTAACTAACCCATTCAAAGAACAGCTGATTGATTTCATTTAAAATTTATTTGAAAAGTAAAATCAATTTGTGGCTCTTTAAAATGCACAAAACAACAAATACTCTTTATTTTCTAACAATTTCATATATAATAAGATTACCTTATTATCTCTACTTCTTGCATTTTCTTTTTCAAAAATTTTATTTTCCTTAAAATCGGTTAAAAATATTTCCAGTTGTTTGTGGCTTAAAAAGTTGGCGACACTAATATATGCATTCATATTTATGCATGTATATGCCAAGGCAAATTCATATACCAGGTGGTGTGAAGCCTGCAGCAACAAAATCTGCCTAAAATACTTTATAGCAATAAAAATTGACAAATCAAACTTCCTGCAAATCTTATATTTTTTTTTATTAATTTTTAAAGAACTTTTATGTTGTTCTAATTGAATTTAATTAAAGGTATATTATGTATATGTATTATTTTTTTAAGTTTTTTACTTATTTTTTTACCAAAGCTTTAATAAACATGTATATATTTTTATAACGAATGGTTTTCTTCTATTTTAATGACAAAAATACGTAGGGATTTTTGTAGGGGAATTTTTTTCTACGTGGAAGGGAAATTCGGATTTTTTTAGCATGTGTAGGTATTTTTTCGAGAAGTCTACTGGCAACACTGTTTTGAACTATAAATGCATATGTATGTATGTCAAATATTTCACATATATAATAATAATAAATTCAGTAAGGTGCGACTTTCAGTCTAAACAATGTTAATACAACGGAATACGGCGACGGCAACACTTGTCATTGTTTGTTTAAATTTTTATTAATTTTTTTGTTCATACATTTTTATAAAAAATGTACTCTTTGTATTAAATATTTTGTAATGGCAGCAGCTAAAAACAAAAAATAATTAAAATTTTATACATTCGCAGATATATTTGATAAGTTTTTTAAGCTTTTATATTTTATGACAAACATTTTTGAACTTCAAAATCATGTTTTTTGTTGTGAACACAGCCAATTATTCAAAAACTATGGCAACATCAAAAAGAGAAAGAGAGTCAAAAATTGAGAGAATAAGAAAGTCCGCAATGAAAATAAAATTGATTTTAAATTTATGCCGTTCCGCACTGCGGGTTTTTACTTCAAAATCGTATGAAAATCCGCACCGCAATGATACGAAGGGTTCCGTACGGGCACTAGATACGCAGTACTATACGAACTTTAGCCTATATAATATCTGTGCCAATAAATAATAATGGCTTAAGTCGTAATTTCATGTTTTGAGATATTAAGGGTTTTGTCTAAAATTAATTGTGTTTGTTTTTATATAAAATTTTTAGCCTACGAAGAAGATGCACATTTATTTAGAACAAAACTGTTAATTTTATTTAAAAAAAAACGTTTTATTAGTTAATATTCGCTGTTTTTTAGTTAAGATGTTATGAAAAAATTCATTGTTAAAAAAATAAAAATTAAAGTTCACTTAAGCTATTATATTGAATATTTTTGCGGTTTTTGGCGTTTTTCTAGTTTTGGTGTTTTTAGTTATGACGTTTTTGCATTTTTAGCGGTTTTTTCAGTTTTGGAGATTTATTTTAGTTTTAGCGATGTTTTAGTCTTGGCGGTTTTTTCGTGTTGGTGATTTTTTTCGGTTTTAGGCGTTTTTTTTAATTTTGGCGATTTATTTTACTTTAAAGGGCTTTGGACACGATGAAAATGCTTGCTGTCAAGTTCGTTCAAGTGTGCCTGTCGGCTTGATGTTACCATGCTTGATGGCCCACCAATCATACATATTTATTTTGTTTTTGTGCTGTTCGATTGGTTAAAAAATATATATAAAAATGTTTAAATAAAGAAATTCAATAGCAATAATGGCAGCACTGCTTACAAAAAAAAGAGAAAAGCAAAATAAGAAAGTTCTCTTTTTTTCTTCACCAGTCAAATCTATGTTTTTCTTCTTCTAATTCCGATGTTTTGGGCAACCGTTCGTAATGAAAATATAATTGTAATGGAAATTTTTTCGTGCTTGACGGGTTAACACATACACATATATAACAAGTGACAGCAAGCATGCCAAAAATCAAAATTTTTTGATTTTCCATCAAGCACACGTTGGTGTCACACATACTAACAAACAAACAAACAAATAACAAATACAATCTCAGCAAGCATTTTGACCGTGTCTAAACCCCTTAGAAGATTTTTTTAGTTTGACGTTTTGGCGATTTTTTCGATTTTCGGCGATTTTTTTCAGTTTAGCGATTGTATAATTTTGGGGTTTTTTTGTTTTAGCGTTTTTGAAAATTTCAAGAGTTTGCTTGCCTCTTGCGATTTCCAAGATACAAATCAATTTGTTTCTTTGTATGAGTTTTGAGATATTCTTGCTGCTAAATATATTCAAAAATTTCTAAAATAAATTGGATATAACAAGTGTTGCTAGAAGTTGCTAGTGCCATTTATATTCGTGTAGTCGGTAGCCTGTTGTCGTGAATGTGTTTAATGCATTAGTTTTTGTGATAAATGATAAGGTTGAAAATTGCACTAAAGTGGTCCATCCATTATACAATATTGTTGCATTTTGTTATTGTTGTTGTACATATTATTGCCGTTTTGACCTATACTGTGCCATAAATACCACCACATTACACAATTGTCTTGATTGTACAACACACATTAAAAGTCTTTTGATATTTGCCAATATCCTTTGTCATCTTCGAATATTACATACACATTGGCGATATTATTGTACAATACGAAAAATTGCACAATTACATTGCAAGTTGGTGGGCCGCTTAAAGGCTAGGATTCTCTTTCTTTCACAATCATACGAAAAAATACAACGCTGATCTAGTGAATTCAAGTTGTCTTTTGAAAATGTTCATAAATTCCATCATACCAGGGTTGTATTTTCTCAAAAGTAGTACAATTGTAGTTCAGTGAATCCTGCCGTTAAGTTCAAAGTGCTTAGATGATAAATAAAATTTTAAGAAGCACAAATTATTACATAATTTATTTAATTATAAATATTGTATAAAAAATATATGTAAATTTATAGAGAAACTTCTCAAACCTGACTGGATTTATTTCATTTCCCTCCAACATATGAAAATTATAATTTTAATATTGCACCACTGTGCATTATTATAAAATAAACTAAAATGATCTATTAAAATTTGACAATGGTCAGTTTTGTTATTACATCTCGTATCATGTATTTCTTTCTATTCTATGATGTAAGAAACCCTGACATTCCGAATGTGTGAATATAATACGAAAGTATTTATTATTAAAATACAATTAATCTTATTGATTTAATAAACTGCTAATAAAGAATTCGTAGTTGAATTTTAATAAAATAAATCGCAATAGTCTCAAATTCAATATAAACCAGAGCTTTATTGATACAGTTTGGAAGGGGAACTTGTTTGACGTAGTATTAAATATAATATGAATATCAGTTTCGTTATAACGCTGGCAGATGGTAATATAAGTGTTTGAAAGATGGTTAACCAGAGTTGGTACATTTCATGCCTCAGTAGAGATTGTAACGCATTGTAAGATAGGCGTTTATTGGTATAGGCCGACTAATGCGATGGCTATAAACTAAAAACGGGGTGGTTAAAATTTGAATCAAATGTGGCAATATTGCTTCAATACTAAATAGAATACAGCGATAAAATATTCTCGAACTGAATCCATATTTTCTTAACCAATTCTTAACAACTTGTTAGCGTGTAATAAATAAATAATAAAGGGCTTTTTTTAAGAGATTGGGGATTTAATTTAAAAAATACATCAAATTTAGAGAAATGTATGAAACCTTTATTTGAGTCGGCAGAACAATTTATATAATTGAATGTTTAAAAATGATTTCATGTAATGATGACCGCGGCTACGCCTGAAATGGTTCATACGCTGGGTCCCATTTTGGCATACTCTCTCCAACATATCGGCTGATATCTTACGAATAAATTCACCAAAATTTTGTCTGCCAGTGCGTCAAACGTTGCGGGCTTGTCCCTATCGATATGCTGTTTCCTACGTTGCAGTTACATTACATTACCGTCGACTAACTGACCCTTTAATTCCAATACATTGCAATGTAAGTAATTTAGGGCAGAAGTCGTCTATGCGTCAAATCGGAGACTTATCATATTTAAATAAAACTTAAACAAATATGTATGTACATATGTATCTATGTATGATATTTTTCAAACATCAAGTAATAAGACAAAACCTTCATTTGATTAACATTAAACAACATTCTTGACTAAATATATCTTATAAATATTAAAATAGTCGTATGTAGGTGCATATGTAAGTATGCATCTACTCATGTTGAATCTATTAAAGTTTCTTACACACGAACATGTGTTAATCGGTGGTTTGATTATATGTACATATATAAAAAGGATATGGATTTCGAAGAAAATGACACGTAATATTTGTTTAACAACGAATACATGTAACGACCAGAAGTAAAAGTGTAAATCAATTTCTATGCAATTACTGTGTTGCCAGTATTTTTAAATTAATTTATTTCTGTTGTGCAGTTTTATGCAAAATGATACAAAAGATTTTAAAATTATATTAAAATAGTTTTATTTAAGACTTAAAAAGTTTTTTTTTCAAAATTTGCTGGATATGAAATTTGCAGTAACTTAATGTACACCATGAAATGCGCCATGAAATTAGATGAACGAAATTTTCTTTATTTGTCAATAAGAGGATTTGAGAGCCAAATCAGTTGAAAAAAGTTAACAAAAATCCATGATATTCCATTTTTAATGAAAGTTAAAACAACTGACTGCAAAGAATTTTTACTATATAAGTATATTAGTGTATAAGTATCCCAGCAAAAAATAAATGCACGCGTTCAAAATTAAATAGTGTTTCATGATTTCTTCAGCATTTGTTTCTTCGAATGCATTCTGAATGTCATCGCAAATCATAAATAATGCTATAGTTTTTGAACTCCTTAAAAATGCATGCGACATTACTGGGTAATACATTGAAATAAATGTCCAGCGATAAAGGCATGCAAAAGCGGAATTAAATCACATTGACACATTTTCATAAAACAAGTTTTATCTCCAACCAAAAAGAAGAATACAATAGCTCATTGATAGAGAGTATGCCTTAGCAACAGTGTTGCCGGAATCAATATTAAATTTTACAGAGACGAACCTTCAAAATTATCCAAAATGTTATAAATTACACAAAACAAATTTTGTGTTTGATAATAGTAATGCTTTTTATATAAGAATGAATATATACCGAGTGATTTTTTTACTATTTGTTTTTTCAGTGCAAAAAAAAAAGATTCGTAACTTGTGGCAATTCCAAAAATGATAGGGTGCAAACAGAGTGGCCGCTTGTTGCCGAGCCGAGCCGACTGACGCTTATTGCGAGAACCAATGCGAGAAAACTTGTATTATACAAATTAGTACAAATAAGCGCGAACAGGTCATAGTGAGCGCTGAGCTGGTCAGATCGCAAAGCTGATGGAATGCGAAAAAACAGTTCCAAAGCGTATTTCAGCGCCGAAAACATTTTTTATGTTATGTTGTTATGATTTCAACTTGTTTGGAAAACATGAAAAAAAATTAAAAACAAAAATTTAGAAAAAGTAAATAAAAAATGCAATCAAAAAATTAAAAACGTAATAAAAATTTCAGTATTTTTTCTCAACAAAATAAAACTCAAACAACAAACCCAAATGCATACAAACATACATAAAACACAAATAATAGATAAAATATTAGCACTGATTCGCGCATCCACTATGCACGGCTCGGCTCGGCAACAAGCGGCCACTCTGTTCGCACCCTAAGGTTTGCCATTTCACCATGAATATAGTAACAAACGAACAGCACTTTCAAATCATTGAATTTTGTTATCAAAATACGTGCTGTGTGAGAAATATCTTTCGTAAATTATGTCCATTTTATGGTCGTCATAATCTATCCACCTTTTCCAGATATTGTGACTAAATTTTCCACCAGTTTCACTTTTTTGAACATCAATCCATCAATACGTATGCGCACTGAAGATGATATGGCTGTTATATCGGCCAGTGTCAATAAACATCGATATGCCATCAACGAAACTTTTTCTTTTCGGTAATTGAAGCGCTACACAAAAGAGTGATTTATAAAAAAAAACAACGTGACATGAATCCCTGAAGCATTTTCAGCAACTTTTTTATCTGATTTGTTTTTCGGCCTCCTGTTAACAAATGAAAAAATTTTCATGTAACTAATTTTATGGAAAAATGCTTAATGTAAATTAGGTATTGCTGTATGCGATGTATTGCAATTTTTAATTCCATTATTTCATTTTCAAGATATTTTTGGTTGGTTTAAAATGATCCGCTCAATATTGTCCTATACCTTTACATATCATCTACAAGACAAGTATAGCCCAAAAAAGAATATAAAAATGTTTATTAGTAAATTTACGGAGTAAAATTCTTTTCAAATGAAATGAAGATCCTTAATTAAATAATTTACTTGTGCATAAAGTTGGGGCGAAATTACACAAAACAGTTTATGGTCCCAAAAAATTTCGAGACAAATTTTTTTGTCCCATTTTTGGATAATTACACAGAAATCGGCAACTTTGCTTATCAGTCAGAACAGCACGGCTCGTATCCTGGCTGCGACAAGATTTTTTTGTTTGTCTTGTATTAACGTGAAAAAACGTAATCGAATCAGGGAACTTGCATGGGTTCTAAGCACTCATTTCAATTGAGCAGTTTTGCTAAATGTGAACCCATGCTCGTCAATGACACGACTGTGTTAAAATCATGCGTTATGCACCTAAATTAAACCAATTCATTTGCAGTATTAAATATTTCTTTTGCATGTTTTTTTTTTTGCTGTGATATTATTCTGAAAATTATTACAGTAGTGGTCAGATAAAGGTTACCATTAAAAATAAATTATATATTTAAACGTCGCTTTTTCAAGATTTTTTTAGTAGATAAATGTCACATTCTTTATTGTAACTTGTATTAAGTTAAATACTCGTAAACATTAATTTGTATAGTGCTTAAAATTTTTTAATAAAAGCTATTGTCATAAACTTAGGTTATATGTGTTTTAGAGTATTTAAATTTTCAAATTATGAAGAAGTCCCAAGAGACTGGGAATTCCGACAAAAATAATAATGCAGTTAGCATAAAAATTTACATTTTTGAAGTGTCAAAAGTTTGATTTTTTTAGCATCGTGAGTGAGTCGCAATAAATTTTTACTTTTGATTGTTATGGCACAAAACTTAATCGCGATATAAGTATATAGTAGATACTTGTATAAAAAATTTATCCGAAATGCCGCAAACTGGACTAAAATCAATATCTTAGCAAGATACTTCCGTAATGGACAGCAAGGTCAACCGACTTTCATATTTTTTCTTTGATGTGTGTTATGTTTTGTTTAAAACTTCAGTTTGTAGATTTTACATAAAGTGGTTGAAGTTACATTGAGGGTAGCTTTACAGAATTCCGAGAAATAAAAAAAAATTATTCCTTTTGTTCAAGAAGCGACAAAATTGGGGAAAAGAAAATCTGTACATTGAACTTCAAGAGTTTGGCAATAATAAGCGATTATTTTTTGTTTTTCCAAGCTTCAACTATAGCGTTTGAAATTAATTTTAGGGTTCCGTAGACCAAAGGTGAAAAGGAACCCTATTGTTTTCGCTATGATGTCCGCTACAACAACAAATATATTACAGTTAAAAATTAAAGGGAATCCTAATGAATGTTGACGCTTTGTTTTCTGCAAGCCACTTGTAAACCAATATACCGACATTTTCTATGTACAATATACTCGCTCGTACGTTAATTGCTTTGGAAAATTCTTATTTTTAATGGCAACATTTTACTAATATTTTTCTGTGAGGGTTTTAAGTCTTTTAACCTACTTTCAAATACGGGTGTTGAGTGTGTTATACTACATACATACATACATATGTATGCATACACATATATGTGCACATACATATGTACGTACATGAGTACATCCATAAGTACATATTGGAGTGCATTTTACGTCATACCAAGTAAAAGTGGCAGTTGGCAATACTTTAGATTTATGATAAATAAATTCAACATTAAAGGTAATGTTTTTTCTTCTCCTTTTGATACAAACTATAAAGTATAAAAAGAAAAAACAGAAAATAAATCCACATGATGCTTTTATATCAAAACCATGTTCCCAAAATATACATATGTACATTCAAACAAAGATTTAAAAGAATTTAAATAAATATCTAAATATTTAAACGGAGATATGCATGCAATGTATTCACAAGTGTATGAGCCGGTTAAACAAGGAACTTATATTTGCGTTAACTAAATACGAACGTATCTATCTGCCAAGAAAAATTCATATCTGTCATATTTAGAATATGTTTATTTTATCGTATGTACTAGAGACCTGCGTAAACAGTCTTGAAATGTAAATACGTCTTGTTTTTTAAATATATTGTCGTAGCATGTATTATACTAAACCAATAATAAATGATGTCCTTTAATAAGCGAAGCACTATGGATGTATTGGTGTACGTGCATATGAGTGTTTTCAAGCGATGTTGCGAAGACTTCTTATCTGTAACAAACTCAAAAGAAGTAGTGTTGATGCGTGTATGCTTGTTATTTTGCATATTTTACGTTTAAGTGCGTGTGTAAGATGTAGATGGTAAGCTATTATGTGTTTAAGGGAGGGTTTTTTTTAAAGTAAGCGCACACAACTAATGAAAAATCAAAGAGCATATACACAACTTATGTGTGTTTGTATGTATGTATGTACATGCATGACGTTTGTATACGCGCCCATGCGTATGAAAAAGCAAGCATCACAATTTCTTCCATCACGAAGAAAATACTTCTTCGCGACATCACTTGTTGACACTCATATATGTATATATGTACACGCACACCAATACATCCATAGTGCTTCACTTCCCTGCAGAAAGTGCGAATAGTGAAATTGTAATGATTTACTAGTGACATTGTCAGTATTACTACTGACCAGGTATACCCCAGCCAATGTAATCTTCTATTGACATTTAACATTAGCTTGTCATTGGAAATCCACCATTAGACTGTATCACTACTGACTAAGTAGTTCTTTTGGGTCAACATGGAGACATTGACACCAAAGATTCACTAGTAAATTTTAGGGGCTCTAGTCTCCAATATCGATATTTCCTCGCTCATTGTCAATAGTAAAATTATAGTGATTTTCTAGTGACATTGTCAATAGTGCTACTGACTAGGTGTACCCCAGCCAATGTAATCGCCTATTGATATATAACATAGGGTTGTCATTGAAAATCTACTAGTATACTTTAACACTATTGAGAAGGTAGTTCTTTTACGACCATATGGAGATATTTGAACCAAAGATTTACTAGTAGATTTTAGCAACCCTCGTCTACATATGTAAATTTTTTTAATATTATTGCACAGAATAATAAAGAAGAAAAACAATCTGTTAACGCGTTCATTGACAATATCACCAGAAATAGAGCTGTGCCAAATCGTTCATTGAAGTGACCGCTCATTTTCGTTCATTTTCTAAAAAAAACGAGTTCGTTCATTTCGTTCATCCGCTCTTTTCAAGAAATAGAACTAAATAAAAACAAACAAACAGTTGATTCGTCAAATAAAAAGGGACAAATGCAGTGAGTTTGTTATGAATTGTTTAGCAAAATAAGCAAAACAAACAATAGAAAATATAAGAAACAAAATAAATTAGGAAGTAAAAACTTTTAAAATATTAAAGTATTTTATATTCTTTGATATAAGAAATCAAAAGATTCATATTGCCACATATAAAGGATAAAAATAAACTGTTTATAATATCTACGTATGTATATTAAATTTGTTAAAAAAAAGCTCTTAATATGTTCTAAAAACTTAAGATATATTAATGGCAATTTTATTAAGTTCATAATGGTCACACTGTTACTAAAAGCAGTCAAAAAGGCAAATGAAAACCAAAATGTGACAAAAAATCTCACATGAATAAAGAAAAAGCAAAAAAATAAAACAAAAACACACAAGTGTGTTCGTTCGTTCAATAGTACTTTTTTCAGTATTGCTGAGCCATAACAGCTCAGTAAAGTGACCGGCTCACTTCGTTCATTGTACTGATTCGTTCAATTGTACCCGTTCGTTCATGAACAACACAGCTCTAACCACAAATACACTAGAACTGTTGTCTCTAACGTATCTTTACTCGCACATAAAAGGAAAGTTGTCGACATTTTAACTAGTGCAATTGTCGCTGGAGAAAGAGTATTGACATAGAGACATGTGGTTTTAGACTGGCTAGAGGGTTATTAAACGACCATCATTTATTATTGGTTTAGTATAATACAAGCTACAACAATACATTTAAAATACAAGACGTATTTATGTATATTTCAAAACTGTTTACGCAGGTCTCTAATACATATGTATAGTATATGAAAAAGATCTACAGATGTCTGTATGTATGTACATATATAAATATGTATGTAACTTATTCCTTATTCAAGCATCATTTTGAACAATACATTGTATGTAGAAGGAAAATAATTTTATTATCTTATCTTTTCGTTGGCTTATCTATGAATTCATTACGTCTGTTAAATATGTACAGACATATGTATGTACTTCATATAGAAAGATTTAATCAGTACGATCGTTTTCAATGGCACCTTAGATTTTATTTAGTACTGTTGTTAATTATTCGAATTAAAAAATATTCGCTTAAAGGTTTAACAAAAATTTTGTATTTGAGTAGTGGAATAAATTGTAAAGTTTATGAGTTTTATTCGTTTATTAATTCTAAACCCTAATGTAAATACACTCTTACATTTAATAAACACAAACATATGTATAATAAAGTTGGCAAGTCCCCGTCCATACGATGAAACGTTTTTGCTGCAAAATTTTGTAGTTTATGGATGAAGTGTACGTATACAATGATTATAGTATCTCTTTATATCTATCTATATAAAAATTACGTGTATGTTCGTGATCGCTAAACTCAAAAACTACTGGATCGATTTTGACCAAATTTTATATGCATGCACTATGGGCCGTGAGTAGTGTTTCTGTGTAGTTTGAAGTTCGTCCGACAGATGTCGGAATATTTAGTTTTTTTTTTGTGTTTTTGCACCGTAACTCAAGAACTACTGCACCGTTTTTACCAAACTTTATATACATGCTCTATGGGGTCTGAGGAGTATTTCTGTGTAGTTTGAAGTTCGTTCGGCTGTGTTTCCCTGAAGGCGTTGGGTCCTTAATCAGCGTGTAGTGGGGTTAATTAGCCCGATACCGAAGACTTGCAGTGAAAATAAAATTTGATGGCAAAACAACGTTTGCCCGCGTCAGCTAGTATTATATATTATATTATAATCGTGCACATCTTATATATAAGATTGTACGTTGGTAGGCATATTAATTGCCCGAATAATAATTGTCTTTAAAAATAAAGGAAGGCCTGGCTTTTGGGATAGGAAAGCGATATTCATGATATTGGCTAACAATAAAATCTTATTAACTTGTAAAAAAAACGTTTTTTTAACTGGTCAAACAATTAAAATATTTGTTAGAGTAAAAATACAATTACATCAATTCACAATAGCGTGTTCGACTCGCAACAGATGTTTATTTTATTCCCTAACAACTGGCGGTACCAATTTGTTATTCATGGTAATGAAAAAATTATCCCCAAGATTTGTTGCCTTGAGATTACCGATAAAGGTGAATATGTTACATTTGACCGGATAAAATAGACTAGGCAGGTAGACATTATGACACTATGGCCTTTATGACTTCTGTTTGAATCCCCCAATTGTTTCTATTTGAAAATATCTGTTACAAATTTTGAAATGGAAACATAGCAGCGGAACTATGTCTCGTTGACTTGGTATATACTCCTAAAACCTTTTTTTTATTTTTTTTAATGTTACAAATACATTTACAAATTACAAAGTATTGAAAAGCATAGTTAACAAAGACCTTGATGCGCTATAGTTAAACAGAAAAAAGGATTTTGGTGGATGCTGATAGATCAGCCCACTGTAATATGGCTACACAGGTTTACTAAACAAACTTTATGTTGTGATTTTAACATTTTTGTAGAAGATTTTAAGCTTTCAATGTTCGTACATTAAGTAATTCTCAGTAATGCTTTGGGAGTTTTTTCTATAAGTATATAAGCTTTTTCAAGCATTTTTTGGTTGAAGTCGACATATAAGTTGTCTAAGCAGCAACGAAATATATTTAGATAAGCTTAAGAACAACAAACTTAAGTACTTTCCTCCATATGCAAAAGAAAAATAACTTGTGCTTGAAGTGTACATTAAAACAAAATTTTCATAGAAAATCGGTTGCCCTGTAAGCCAAACTAAATACATATATGTGTTAATTTTCAAGGAACAAATAACACAAAAGTTAATTGCAAATTCTTTATAATTATTTATGCCGACTATTTACATATGTAATTTTTCCATACACGCGTATCACCCTAATGAATTTATTTTTTCTAATCTACTGCTGTTTCTTGGCACCTGCAATAATTTTTATTAATAATACCAAATGTTTGCATATGTTAAAGGTGTGGTATAAACATACATACATATCTGTGGTAATAAGGAAAAAGTGCTTAAGTCATATTTTACTATTTTGCAGGAAATCACTTTTAAGCTTTCAAGTCGATTTTCAGAAATTAGTTTATTTTACGGTTAAATTGGAAAATTTTCTGATAAGCTTCATTATTTTAAGCAAACGTCGTTCTACATACTATAAGTAATACATTTAAATTGAAATATACCAAAGTATAAACTAAATTAAGCTATTATTCCAAATGAGATAGGAAGTCTAAAAAAAGATAAGTTCAAAGTCATAGTGCTATAACTTGTTGAAAAATCACACAAATTAATTTAGATTTTGACCTGGGGTGATTTCAAATAAGTAGATTACGGAGGTACCATTAATTCAAAATTAGCTTATTTCGACTTAAGCACTTTTTCCTTTTTGCCAGAGATATATTGTGTGGCAAATGAAAAATGTACTAAAATATTTAATTTTAAGACGAATATTGCTACTACGAGTATAATTTTCAAGGAATTTCTCGTACCACAACTTCCCAATGTATGTCTGAAATTGTGAACTATTGAATGCAGGAAAATAAATGTATTAAACTCAGTAGCAAGCTGTTGGACACAACTCTAAAGTCAGCCATAAGTAGGGAAATTTCGTAATAATATGTTCGAAAGTTATTGGAATCGATACAATAAAAACTGCCAGTTCACAAGTAAATTAAAGTATATTTCAATGCATCATACGAGTAGAACTGAGATTATGAAAAATAACGTAATGTAAGTTTCGAATATTTCCAAAATTTTTAACTTTCGAATTTTAAGCTTTATCTCAGCCGTATTCGCAAAAAAATTTTACTTTGCAAAACAAAATTTGTTTGTTAAACATTTTGTTAACTAAAAAAAATATTTTTTATGAATAAGGTCTTTCTTTTTAATTATGAATTTAGTTTGAATGATATTGAAAATAAATATGTAAGGCTGGTATTCACTATCCTATATAATTAAACGACTTTTGAGAAGATGCAACCCGCATTCAATTAAGAGCCAGTTATTACCCGAGCATGCGAATTTTGTTTTTACTTTTGGGATATTCGATTTCGAATAACAGATATCGAAATTCCTAATGACAGCATTCGATAACTAGCAGCCATTCGAATACAACTGTGTCAGAGAAAATAAAAAATCAACCAACTCTGGGAGCATCTAAGTAACAAATTAACTGCTTCTGCTCAACAAAAAAAAATCTGAAATGTGGCTAGTGCTCTATCCTAGAGATGGGCGCGTGTCGTGGTTTTCACTTGTCACGAACACGCATGACTAAACACGAACTGCTCGTGACAAAAGATCGAATTTTGTGCGTGTTCGGATCGTTTCGTGTTGATCAAAATTGACAAGAAAAACACGAAACGATTTTACATGCAAAATATGTGTGAATGAATTTCCAGTAGACAATTTAATACTTTGTATCGTCAACCACACACCTCTCTGAAGCTTAAAGTTCTGTACGTAGACCGATAGTATCAGCTGGCAGAGTCAAGTCGGTGCCTTATTTTAAAAAGTTACTCTTGAAAAAAATCTATTAAATTTTCTGATCTTCAGCACCATACCATTAATATTTCGTGCGTGTTGTGCAGTATCGTGTTGACGAAATTTTTCGCGTGCATGTTTCGTACGTGTTGAGCGTCTTGGTATTCGTGTTCGTGTCGTGTTGGAAAAATTCGACACGCGCCCATCTCTACTCTATCCTCTAACTTTGTACTAATTAATTATTATTAAGTTATTAGTTAAATAAAAATTAAAGTAACGTTTTTTTTTGCATATACATATCGATGGTCACAAATAGAAAGGCCCTAACCCGTATATTCAGTGATTCCAATACATTTCACCCAAAATACTCCTCGTCACAAAAATTTATTACATTAGTGTAACAAATAACGCTTTTAAAAGCAGTTGTACAAAGCAGTTGTACAAGCAGTTGTACTGTTTATTATTATGTTTTTATCTTCTCCTGTAAAGTTACAGTTAGTTATTTGAGTTAGGACCTTTCTACTTGTGACCAACGATATGTTTTTGCATACATATGTACATACCCTATCGGAAACTGAGTTACATTTAAACTAACTTTAAGCTAACTATTTCGCAACTAGTGCTGACTGACATTTGGATTGATTGTTTTTCAATGGAAACACTTAACTATTTTAACATTGCGATGTCCTAGGCGGTAATCAATTGTCTCTGCTCAACTTTACAACCAACTTAAACTTCATTTTATATAACCCTGCGTTTACACATGCAAGTACCTTGCATGCAAGCCCTTTCATACAAATGCCCGACTGTCTTGCAATTTGCATGTTTGCCTTTTATTGCAGAGTTGTCCATAACAAAAAGTGGGGGAACCAGATAGTATTGAACTTAATTCGTGTTATTTTAATGTTATTTATGTCTAAAAAATTCATTAACCGCTTGATTTATGAATATTTAAGAAAATAAATATTAAATTAGGTTTTAAATGTATTTAAAATTAGTAAAAACACATATAAAATTACAATAGGGCAACACTGTTAGCTAACTATCCATTTACTTGCTGCAAGTGAAACAAAGTCACTGTCTTGTAAAATTCCTTGGCAGTTGAATTGGAAGTAGACGGCAAGTGCCGAAAGTGTAGTTGTGTTAGTAAAAGAGTTTAAGTGTATTGAGTTTTTCGAACTTGCACTTGCACGTGTAAACCCTAGGTAAGTCACCTGGTAGTCAGTAAATTTTCAAAAAATGTTGCCGTGGTTCGAACTACGTATCATCACACCTTGTATAGTGAACGCGCTACTACCCATCAAAGCTACTATCTAAAATTATAACAAAAAAATGTTAATATAAAATTGAAATGAGTTTGAAAGTAGCTGAGAGTAAATTTGTTGGCTCTCACCAAATCCGATTACATACTCAACTTAAGAATTAATTTTGGGTGAAATCTGGATGACATTGTATTTAAGGCTCCGTTACCCGACTGTAGAAATCGCAGCTGTAAGGTAAATGTAAATGTAATGTAAATGTAAACGTTTGAGCGCTTATAGAATGCTTAAAAACGTGTCATGTGTTTTCGACAAAAAAAAAACTTCTTTGTGCACACATGCATACACGCTAATTGCTTTGTACCCAGCAAACACGCATTTTTGATTTTAAATTGCGAGTTATTTGAAGTCAAACGCGAAAGTTCATATTTGCATAATATTTAAATTCATGAAATTCATTTTGATTGAAATGTACATACATATGTATACGGACATACATACGAGTATGTAAGGATGTATTAGAACTTATAAGTAAAAAATATAAGAAATAGTAATGTTTTAATTAATCCAAGATTTTTTAATAATTTCGCTGAAGCTATTTTAATTAACTTTCTTTTGATGGTAAGTTTTAGAACGAAAATGCGCCTAGAGGTTTTGAAAATTATTATAATTATTTTATTTAAATGAACTCAATTTAATAATTTTAATAGCAGCTGTAACGTTCAACCG
This sequence comes from Tachina grossa, assembly GCA_949987645.1. Lineage (NCBI taxonomy): Eukaryota > Metazoa > Arthropoda > Insecta > Diptera > Tachinidae > Tachina > Tachina grossa. The sequence goes on along the minus strand of OX465278.1, from coordinate 42,268,584 downwards.
TAATATTTGTCATTGTACATTACCGGAACAGATTTTGAGCAACTTCATCGGAAAGACGAAGTATTTAGCTCTTTAATTTCCAGGAATGCGTATGCTTGCAGTAGCACCTGAATAAAATCTTCACTTTCTCGTTTTATCCTTTTCTTATTAATGTTCGTACCTACTCATAATAATTTAGTTTTATTCACAAACAATATACATATGTATATTTTTTAACAAAAACACATACATATGTATATATACAGGTCTTTTTGTTTGCTGGGTGTTTATCAGTATAAAAAAATCAAATAAAATGGAAAACAGCTGTTCGAAACATTGATGAGAGTTCAACTTCTTCACATTATTGATAGTATGGAAAAAGTACCAAAATTATTTAAATGGTATCAAATCATTATTTTATACTTACAAACATTGTAATGACTTTGACATTTAGTGAAATTACAATTTAAGCTTCATACTTACATTACAACGTCTTATAATTATAAAAAATATTTATATTTTTATTATCATTATAATTATTATGATTATAAGTACCTATTTTTATTTTTATTGGTATTATTTTTAAATAAAAATAGTTTTTTCTACGCACATATGTATGTACATTTTACATATTCATACATACATATGTACATGTACATATCTGTATGTATATTAAAAAAAAAATAAACACATACGATTGGTAGTCTCTGGTTAGATTTTATAAAAAAAAACTTTTTTAGAAAACTAAATTTATTAAATATGCCATGTACGTATACAAATTAACCACTCAAAAGCTTAAATTATTAAAAGAAACAAAAGTACCAAATCAGAGCTATTGTGCCACACTTTCATTCAATATACATATGTACATCCCATCACTGTCTACAAATGTCACGTAACGTCGTCATGAAATTCTATTTTCTGCAGGTTCAGACGTTACATTTACGTGCCATTTCAGTCAGGTAAGCGTTTGCATAGCTTTTCATGCAACAGATTCGATCAGCTGACACATTTACATTTACTGTTCTACATTTACAGTCGGGTAATTCTGCCTTTAGTCTACGAAAAGTAACTGTAAAATTATTACTTTTGTAACCAAACACACATTCTCCGACATGGTATATGTATATAAACTAGTGTCCCGCAAAACAAAATATGTTTGTATTGGTGAGAAAAATGAGAGTAAAATAAACTTGCACTTGAAGAAAAGTTTTGTAATATAAACTACACGATGTGGTTATTAGTTGTTTGAATTTTGTTTTGTAAATAAACAATTTACTAAAAACTTAAATAAAAAGTAAAAATTTAATAACCATTCAACAATTTAGTGTATAAATTCAAAATTAAATTTATTCACAGCTCTGTTGATACTATTAAAATGCCTTTTTAAGCTATATTCCCTATTATTTTTAAATATTCCAAACATAAAATGCATTGCATATTGCCAAAAGCATTTTTAGTCACGAAATATTTCCCAGCTTCCGTAATTATATTATCAATCTTTTGTCTGTAGAAATTTATTATATTTGATCTTTAATTTCGTTCCGTGTGCTCAAAAAAACTAAGCACAAAAACAGGAAAAAATTAATACATGCGTGCACAACTTAATTCGTCGCTTGCTCAGTCACAAAACATACAGAAGTGTCACGAGACGGAAGATATGGGTATTTTTCTGTTTGTCTCGTTTTCCCTCAAATTTTGTCGTCGTTTTTGTTTTGCTACGTCTTTCTAGTGGAATAAATTTTTATTAGCTGTGTTAATGTAGAAACAGAATAAAGTCTGCAACTTCAGGAAAATCGCTGACAAATTAATCAAGCCCATAATAACATCGACGGCAGTAACTTCAAATGCTCTCTAATTTTTGTTTTATTTTCTTTTGTGCTTATTTTTCTTTGTAGTTTTGTTTACAAAATGTATGAAATTTATTGAAAGTATGGTAACATTTTTGTGAGAATGAACATTGATATGTGAGAGTATAAGAAAAAACGCTCTCAAAATAAAATAGATTCTATCTCACGACCAGTTTCTGCGGCTGTTTTTTTGTGTCAATTTGTATGGAAAATGTGTTGAAGCCGGCATTCTGTTTAATCATTTAATTGGTAAGTAGTAATACACTACAGTATCAAATACACTATGCTTTTCTCTTTTTTCCACGAATTTTAACAAAAACCTGATTGGAGCTTTTTTTACCTGTCACTTTCTTCACTTCTGTGTATTCTGTGGCTCAGTGACGACTAAATGAAAGAGCATAAGCATGTATGTGATTTTCATCCGTACAATTGTGCTATGGCTTGTGGACAGCGTTGTCAACTTGGTGCGTTTCGCACCATTTGGGTGCTTTTTGAAAATTTTTGTGCGAAAAATTCCTTAGTTGGTGCGTGGTGCGATTTTTTAAAGATTTCTGTGCGTTTTTTAATTTTTGGTGGCACCGACGCAAATTTAACACAACAATGGGTTAAAACCGCAAAATTCTTCTGGTGAAACTTGCCAACTTCCTGATAGTGTTAACTACCATATTAATAGTAATGATGTTTATAACACATCACAATTTGAAAGGAAATCTGTCTAATGTCCCGATGATAACAATAATGATGAAAATATTAGCTTTATAGATTTGATCTCTTTTTAAAAAGTTTTAAACATAATTTATAAAATTAATGTACAAAATTGTATCATCTTGTAAACATATACATATATGTATGTGCCCTTAATAATGAAAGTTTATAAGTCATACATTTCTTTGGTCGAGATATTTAGTAATTACATTTGAACAAATCCAAAAATATTTTTTATTATGCAACAGTTTAATTTAGAGTTGTACTAGTCTCGATTAATATAAATTTATTTTACTATATCGAATCAAAAATGCGTATGACTTAGACCACTTTCATAATTAAGAACACATGTGTACATGTACATATGTACGAATTTGTTTAGTTTTTTTTTTAATTTTGTACATATATTGTAAAAGGCTGTTTGTTTTTATTGTTGTATTTTTAATATGAGTTTTAAACTTCTGATAATTTTTTTTTCAATATTTGAAAAAAAAGTTTAGGACTTTTATTAGTTTTGAATTCTTGCTATTAATCGTTAATATCTTTAAAAAGTTTTTTACAGAATTTATTTATAATAAAAATTAATATAAACAAATTTGTTAAGTTCTTATAGTTTTTATTTTTTTAACCCTGAACTGTAAAAGCCTGTTTAAGTGTTAAATTTTTAACACAAAAAAATAATGTACTTTTTTGTAAAATTAATTCAATAAACATTTTGAACTAAAAAAAGAAATTCTAAGCTGGTGCGCTTTTTTCAAATGGCGCGTTTTTTTCTCCATTTTGGTGCGTTTTGAAATTTCAATGTTGACAACGCTGCTTGCGGGTTAATGATATAAACATAAACTAGTATTTTTGCTTAAAATTTATTCAGTGTTGTGAAATCGATTTATTTACCTTTTTACAACACTAAAATAAAAGCTGGATTTGCTTGGTATCGAGTGACATCATCATCAGAAAATTTCTTGCTATCAAAATTAATTTCTATTCGAATGCAATTTCGATCACGAGGCAGGAATTATCTTCCCCCTTTCGAAAGAAGCTTATGAAAATTCAAAAAAGCAAATCGTTAGATATGTATTATAGTGAATACCTGCCTTAAATATGTACATATTTACATATACATACATACATACATGTTAAAAGAACAATTTATTAAAAACTTACCCAATTTCTGTGTGCACCATTACGACTGATGTCTGCTGTAGTAACATTGCCAATACGTGCAGCTGAATTTGATTTTTTAAATGTTCCCAACGGTCCATTATCTAAAGGTTTCCCGCCATTCATGCTTATCGCTTTAACGACTGTATTATCGATGTTTTCCTTAAACTTTTTAGACGATTTGTATGATATAAGATGTTCTGTTTGTAAAATACGGCGCGTATACAATGGTTTCTGGCTGCGTAATGAAACGCCTTGGGAGGTAGAATCAAAATTTGAACCATATAAGGGAGAACGTTTCTCTTGCAGTATACCCAATGCTCTTAAATTCGTGTTGTATTCTTTCGTTGGCGTTTGTAAATTTTCCGCGCTGCTAATAACCTCTTCGTTAGAGGTATTTTCGTATGACGTAAACGACGAAATGTTGGGGTTTAAATATGTTGCATTTACGATATGAAATTTATAAGTTTTCTTGAGACAATTCGAACACGAGCACTCTTCTGAAGTTGTAGTATGACTTTGAAAGTCTACTGTTTCATTGTGTAAGGTGGTGATATTATTATTTTCGTTTTTACTATTTTTATTGCAGGGCAGTTGTTTACACTTCACGTTTTTGAAATTTTTTTCAATATTTTGGAATGAATCATCACTTTGACTGACAGACATACGAAAATGTACAATCAACTAAACGGCGGGTTGGTTTGATTAAACTTATCAATCAATGGTGGCGGAATTATGTGCATATACGTTTCCTTATCACTCTTATTTCTCTTTGATTTAATTTATGTAGCACGTGGTAAATTGATTTTTTTTTTATTAATTTTAATTACATGTACCTGGTTTAACTAATTGATAGAGTTAAAAATTTAAATAATTCGCTTGATATTTTTAAGCAGTTTTACTTAACAATTAACACTTGAGAGAAAATATATTAAAAAAAAGCTCAAACTGAATAGATAAAATTATCTCCAGCTCAAGGTCATCATTTATACACAGCCACAACTGAACTAGCAATTTCATGAGTGTTAATGTTATCTTAATTATTTTTGGACTACACAATGGAAATAGCGGACTGAATAAATTGAAATGAGGCAAAATATAACCCATCTACAAACTACAGAGTAATCATTTTTTAATCGCATTAAGAGACGGATTGTGCAGGAAGTGCAAATAGCTTACTAAGAGGAGGCTGCTCATTAGAAATACATAAAAATCTCATAGGTTAATCTAACCAATTAAAATTGTTTTTGCAACAGTAATTCAACAAATTTTGTCTGGTTAAACTAACCCATAAGCATTTTTATATTTAAATGGGCAAACTATTTTTCTGCTTGAAATGACTAATTTGTTACAGTTACTTAAATTTTTTTAGGTAAAACAAGCGAATTAAATTGCTATGAATTATTGGGTTATCCAGTGGAATTATGTTGCACTTTAAACTTTTTTTAGCAGCCAATTCGATTGCTGTAAATTATTAATTTTTGCAATTTGTAATCGGGAATAATTTTTTAATCGCTCTTAACTTCAGTATTTTCAATTCTGATTAAATTAATTTTTTTCTCTTTTTTTAAGAGAATTAACACTCAGAAAATGAATGGCTACTGTTATTACTAGGTGTTACCCTCTTTAAGTGTTCAGGAGACGTACAAAAAACCCATCAATCACATAGTTGTGTGCGTGCAGTCGTTTCTTTTCGGCTACACGTACACGTTGTCGGCACTGATTGATGAGAATCAAAAAATTTTGATATTTTTGATCAGAAATAATTTTTAGTCAGGCTTAAGTTCAGTAATTTCAATTCTTTTTTTCTTATTGAATGAAATATTTTTTTTATTAATTAATATGAGTTTCTAAACAAGAGAAGAAAAATTAAATTAGACTTTTAAGCTGGGGGAAATACCGATATTTTTCTGTGCAGCAACGCACTTCATCAGCACCCTAGTCTATCTACTTGGGTAGAGATTGTTATTAACATCAGCTATTTAACGTAAATTCTAATAAAACGGAATGTGAGAAATGATTATTGTGTACAATTATTGATTTACCTTTGGTAAATACATATGTAAGTATCACTATTTATTTCCCCTGTTTTTCCATATTTTCATTTTTCTATTTAAGTTAGCACGAAGTTATATTACTCTACTCACGTATGTTTAACTATTCTTGCTTATCTTTTACGATCATCACATTAATTATTTTTACTTATTCGATGTACCGTCGGTACATACATATAAGTATTATAGTAGTGGATATTATGTTACAAATTTTGATATTTTTATTTGACGGCTGATTATTTGTACGTCTCCAAATCTGATTGACGAAAAAAACGTCATTTGCTTTGTGTTATTTGTTCTGTGACGACATGGAGAAGTGCGCGGATGAAAAAAATTAATTTGCACTTTATGAGAATGTACCATTGATCTTTGTAAAAAACCAAACAACCAAAAGTCTACAAACAGTTGTATGATTATTATAAATACTATATTATATTCTCTAATTTTTCTAATCTTAATGGGTAGTGTGAATAAAAAAAATTACTTAAAAATTATTTTTGAAACCCCAAATGCATATGTATTTATGTATGTGAATTTTGTGTTTAAAACAAATTTTTAACTAAAGCGGCCCATACATTACAACAGCACGCATGCGCAATCAAGTGTTTGTGGCAGCGGTTTGGTCGTGTATGGGCGTTTTGTGTGATTGTACGGTTTGCTGTAGCGATGTCAAGTAGAGTTTGATATTTTGCTCATGGTACCAGCTTGCTTGTGTTGTATGTATATGGTGAAATTAGCTCAGTTGAGCAAAGTTGTCATGAAGTAAACATGCATTTAATAATTCTAATTTGTTGAAACATAGTTTGTTTCAATGGAAAACAGAATTTTAGCACTTAAGTTATACTAGCTGCTAATTTTAACAACATACCAATAATAATTGCAGCAAAAACTGTGTGACAATTCATAACCTCCCTTCCCGCAATTTTGTATGAAATGAATATTGCACCAGCTTGCTGGTATGTTGTGTGGTTCGAGCATGAATACTCAATCGCTTGATTGTGCGTGCATGCTGTTGTAGTGTATGGGCCGCTTAAAAAGCAAATACATACGAGTATGTAACGGGTGTTTTTTTAGATGTATAGAACTTCGAATTGAAATAAAACACAAGAAAATCGTTTTAATGTCCATCAATTTGGCTTTATTGGAAGGATTTTATGCCATTAATGTTTAAATATGATTTCGGGCATGTGGCCGCCGCGGCTGGCTCGAATAAAGCCAATTCTACAGGTCCAATTTTCAACCACTTTTTCGAGCATATGGGGCCGTATGTTGGCAATAACGCCACGAATGTTGGCTTCCAAGTCCCCTAACGTTTCTGGTTTGTTGGCGTAGACGAGCGACTTCACATATCCCCAAAGAAAATAATCCAATGGTGTCAAATCACACGATCTTGGTGGCCAATTGACAGGTCCATTCCGCGAAATTATGCGCTCATCGAATGTTTCCTTCAATAAATCGATTGTGACGTGCGCTGTGTGGCATGTAGCGCCGTCTTGTTGGAACCACAACTCATCCACATTCATGCCATCCAATTCGGGAACAAAATAGTCGGTTATCATGGCTCTATACCGGTCTCCATTAACGGTAACTGACTCTCCAGCCCATAGAGCACACCAAACAGTCAGTTTTTGTGGATGTAATGGCGTCTCAAGGGTCTCATGTGGATTCTCTTCACTCCAAATGCGGCAATTTTGCTTGTTGACGTAGCCATTCAACCAAAAATGAGCCTCATCACTGAACAAAATTTTGCGATGAAAATCAGCATCGAGATCAATCTCATTTTCGGCCCATACACCAAAATCACGACGCATTGCATGGTCTCGCGGCTTTAATTCTTGCACAAGCTGGATCTTGTAAGGTCGCAAGCCAAGATCTTTGCGCAAAATCTTCCATAAAGTTGATGGACAAAGCTCCAATTGCTGTGCACGGTGGCGAATCGATTCATTCGGGTCCTCTTCAACACTTTGCTCTACAGCGGCAATTGTTTCTTCGGTGCGCACTGTTCGACGTCTCTGCGGATGCGTATTATCACATAGAGTAAACGTAGTGCGAAAACGATCCATGGTTAACCGAATTAATTGCTCTGATGGACGATTATGTTGACCATAAAATGGACGGAGCTTGCGGTAAACTTCTTTTGTCAACCTGTTCATGATGAAATGGCAAACCAAACTAAATATTAATCACTTGACAGCTGACAAAATGGCCGCCAGTTAAAAAAGTGATGCCAACTTAAAGTTCTATACCTCAATAAAAAACACCCATTACATATTTTTTTTATTCACACACCCAATGTCTTGTTTTTATATTAAAAATCGTTTGTTTGTTTCGAATTTTTTTTAAGAAAAATATGTTTGTTTTTTAGTGTTTTGAAGAACTAGAATTATTATGAAAAATTAGTGTGGAAGATAGAAAAATTATTATTTAGCTCTGTATATTTGTTTAATGTGCTTTTTTATACAAAGATTTCATAAAGTTTTAATGCCGCTAATAACAAAAAAAAAATATATGCCATCGCACACAACGAACACAAAATTAAAATGCTGATTGACGATTTTATTTGTACGTCTCCGAAAAATCATCAATTAAACGACACTAACACAATCTTACCGATTGATGGCTTTTTTGGTACGTCTCCTGGACACTTTAGGAAATGGATAGTGATAGAGAAGATAGGCGATGAAGGAAGAGGCAGAGAAAATCTTCATTCTTTTACGACTCTGTTTTTTGCACGTTTTTTTTAAATAATGCAGTGCTGCAGCGCCTCTGGTATTAAATGAGGCAAATTAGTAGCCATTTTATCGGTTATTTTACTTCGCCGATGATTCTGCTACACAAAGAAGATTAGTATCTGCTGAGCAGATTATCGCTATGAATTTTTTTTTTTTACATAAAACTGAACCGATTTTGGGGAGAGAATATAAAAGAGCATTTACATTACATCGAAATCTAGCACTTACGAGATTTCTAGCTAAATTTTGCTGCTTTTTACTAGATTTCCCATACAAAACAAAATCTATTTTGTCAGTAGATTTGTAGGAAATCCAATTAGAATCTAAAATACTTATTTATTTATTTATTACTACCCTGTACAACATATTTATTAGCTAAATTCTGCTTTAGAAGGTGTGTGACTTAGCTACATTGCAGTTATTTGGTTGTAGTTTTGGAAATTTTTTAGTTAATGGGTTCGGTTTTGGATAAAAAATCTTGATAAATATCAAAAATAGTTGGTCTAAACGGTATAGATTTTCATAAAGATTTTAATTAAAATCTGCTAGATTTTCTGCTGGTGTAAATGGCTTATAAGAAACCAAACAAAAAATTCTCCATACAACTAACGGTCACTCTAATGTACATAGATAATTATTATTAAGATATACCTGCAAGTATTTTAGTTTGCATTATTAAAAAAACATTTCTTCCCCAAAAACGCCTCCTCATACACTTATATGGCATTTACACCTAACACAAAATCTAGCAGATTTCAATTAAAATCTTAATCAAAATCAATACCGTTTATACAAAATTTTTTTAAATTTATCAATATTTCTTAGCCAAAACAAAACCCATTGGCTGACATTTTTCCTAAACTTCAACCAAAAAAATTTAGCTAATTCACACACCCTTTGTTTTAACTACATCCGTTTATGCTTTAGTACAATTTTGAAGAAAAAAACAAAGTTGCATCTCCAAGTTCTTCTAGATTTTAAGTTGATTTTGACAAAACCAGTTCAGTCCAAAATCAATAGGTTTTTCTTGGTTTTTCCATATACGCAGTTTTGTAGCTCTCACTGTTGTGAGCAAAAGACGTTCAAGCACTAAAAACAAACAATCAAAAAACGGCAAATCTTTGGTTATTTCTAAAAGCCGCTAAATGAATAAACTGAGCTTTTTGGATATTCAAAAGAAGTTAAATCTACGGCGAAGAGCTCTAACGTGGGATCGCTGGTCCCAACGATATTAATTTTTTAGAGATTAAAGGCGAACTTAAGTTTGATTCGCTACTGCGATTTGAAACTTCATTGACTTTGAAAACGTTTTATGTATACGATGAAGCAAATTGCTGATTACTAAAATATCATGAAGCTAGTTAAATTACTAGTTAGATATGAAAACTAGGCCACTTAGTAGCATAATATGCATGATACATGAATATGAAATGTATGACTTCGCTTCTTAAAAGTTCTTAATTTTAAGCAGAAATTATGAAATTATTCTCATGCACACATGACTTTGGCATTCTTTTGTTTGCATTTGAATTTGCACGCAAAGTCATTTTGTTGAATTGTTGTCAAATATTTAAAAACAAAAATTAACATTTTTATTAAAGCATAAAATAAAACAGAACAAGTGGCTAATTAAATCTTTCTTATCGCATATGGCTTAAGTATATTTTTTTTGTTAAAGGTGAGCCAAGAAAACGAAAGTGTGTTTCGAATAATAAGCAATTAAAACGAAATGTTTTTTTTTTAATTAATGAATTTGATTTGTGACAATTGATTTGATGCACCATTATGGAATTTTTCAGCATTTCTTTTGCTTTGTTTAATGAGAACAAATTGTCATAAGTAACAATTCTCAACCTATTTATGTATTAATTGTAGGTCGTACAAACATTGCTGATAAATTCTATATATATACAATTGTTTATAAATAATATTTTTATTAAAATTTAAAATTTATGAACACAAGAAAAAATATATGTACATATGTAGTTAAGCTAATCTGACCAATTTCAATTGCCAAGTTCACAGTAAATGCGAATTGTTGTTAAAATTCCAATTAACAAAATTTTATCGGGTTAATCTAACCATTATTTTTAGTGAAATTTGTTACTGTGACTTAGATGAATAAACCATTTTTTCTGGTTAAAATAACTAATTTGAAATACAGTAAAAACTTGATAATCCGTATGATTGATGGCAGACCTCAATCCGGATTATCAAATTATCCAGATTACCGGATAAAAATGTTAAAATATTGTTTTTGTATTAAAAATGCATTTTACTTTAAAATGCCTATTCACAGAAAGTATTATGACTGAAAAATAGTCATAACTTTAACATTGTGACTAAAGACTAAAATTTCCGATTCTTAAAACAAAATTCTATCAACATACATTTTTAAAATAAAGAGTAGGAATGTAGACAGTCATAAGAATTGTGACAGGCATTTTAAACTAAAATAATTAATATGAAATATTAAAAAAACAGAAATTAATTTAGAAATGGCAGAAGGGATGTACATAATATGTAAATTTATGCTAATAGCCCATTTTGGGAGTGATTTACAATTTCCACAAACAATCGAAGAGCAAGCTGTGCTCGCAGATTTTACATATCTACATATTTATTTATACATATGTATTTATACTAGCATTTTCCCGCGACTTTGTTCGCACTTAGAAAGAAACTGAGTAGGCTTTAAATTGTATATAGGCCAATCTTATCTAAAACAGACAAAATACCAACAGTGAAAATTCTCGCGATTTATTCTGTTTCGCACTACTTTCTCAATTTTGCTCCTCCAATTCCTCTCCAGACAATATTAAACAAAACAAAAAAAGGATAGGTGATCCAGGCGTTCATGCGTCCCGTCGTGACCAAGGGAAATAGGGATTCACGCTCTGCGGATAATGCGACTAGTCCATACATTCATGTAGGAGCACTCCAAAACTACTCCAAATATATGAAAAAGCTGGTCGATTTAACATTGCGATGTCCTAGGGTTGGACCACATGGTCAAACTTTACATTACATCGGACTAACCCCAAAACTACCGCATAAGGAATAGCGAACACTTATCGTGCAGCATTGAATGCTTGTATGAAAACGCCATTGTGTATGACTGCATCACATGGGACCATGATGTAACTAGTCTATTTCACCTATATTGGACCACGTACTCCAATATTATTTGCAGGGTTTTTATATACATACATACATACATACATATGTATGTATGTATGTTTTTTTTTATTCAATATTCAAATGCCATAATTTTTAATGTCATAATTTTCATTAACATAGAATGTTAACCATGATAAAATAACATTAAGGTAAAACCGTTCTCTCTTTTCGTCGCCATATTAGAGTCTAAGCACAATGTTTGCGGTGCGGTGCAATTTCTCGTTGCGGGAGAGAAAAATAAACATAATACAACGGAAGACGGCAACGGCAATACTTGTCATTGTTTGTTTAAATTTTTATTAATTTTTTTGTGCATACATTTTTATAAAAAATTTACTCTTTCTGTTAAATATTTTGTAATGGCAGTAACTAAAAACAAAAAATTATTAAAATTTTATACATTCGCAGATATATTTGATAATTTTTTTAAGCTTTTATATTTTATGACAAACATTTTTGAACTTCAAAATCATGTTTTTTTGTTGTGAACACTGCCAGTTATTCAAAAACTATGGCAACATCAGAAAGAGAAAGAGGGTCAAAAATTGAGAGAATAAGAAAGTCCGGAATGAAAATAAAATAGATTTTAAATCAGTGATGGGAAAGTTGGTACGGTCGTATTTTTTTGATACTATTTGCCATGAAAAAGTACCGTAGTACTCCCGCAACACGTTTGATACTCTCACGGCCAGCTTAGAAATTAGAGTAAATATAGAATATAGAAATATAGAAAGTTGTGACTGAATTGAGACTTTTTCTGTGAATAGGCATGTAAAACTTATGGATTGATATATTATATTAATGAATCATTTCGATAAATAATTACATTTAGAAAAAGAACGGACACACTTTATCATCTAAAAGCGATACAATTTTGTGTTGTTTCTTTACTGAAGGTATCTTGTACAAACACTGAACTTCAAAGGATAAAAACAAAAGAAGAAATCATAACAAACAGATAATTCTGCCGAAACATCCGACCTCAATGAAGAGATCTGGGGGCAATTTAAAATTACGGCATTCGATACGATTCGAAACTTAAAAATATTCGTTCGGTAAAGAGTGCCGTAATTTGGCCCCTGATAGAAAAAGATAAGAAGTGAAATATAAAAAAAAAAATTTAATACGTGTCCCTGCAAGATTATGTGTTTTTTAGAGCTCACGGTGTTTGTTAAGTTTTGTAAAAATCGGTAAAGTAGAACCAAGTGAAATATTATAATAAATTTTAATGGGCGTAGCCCCAGCCATTTTTTCAACTTTCAAATTATGTAATTACAAGAACCAAGGGTGTTTGATAGTAGAATATCATAAAATTAACTAAAAATAATTGTGGGCGTGTCCCACACATTTTTTTTACAATGGGAACCAATACCCTGTCAGACACTAGATATGTAATTCAATGCGAACTTTAGCATATATATAATAAAGTTTTGACATTTTTTTCGTTTTTGGGTTTTTTTCGGTTTTGAGCGTTTTTTAGTTTTTGCGTTTTTTCGGTTTTGGCGATTTTTTTAATTTTTGGCGCTTTTTAGTTTTGGCACTTTTTTCTCGTTTTGGCGATTTTTTCGGTTTCTGGCGTTTTTTCATTTTGGCGATTTTTTTCATATAAGCGATTTATTTAGTTTTGGCGCCTTTTTCGCATTTTGGCGATTTTTTTTCATTTTGGCGATTTTTCAGGTAGCGAAAACAATAGGGTTCCTTTTCACCTTTGGTGTACAGAACCCTAAAAATAAAAATACAGACGAATTTATAACCTCCTCCTTTTTTTGAAGTCGGTTAAAAAATAGTTATTGGACGGTACTTTTCAGTTTTCGAAAAAAATAAACACATTAAATTTTGTAGCAGAATAGTTTGTCTTTGCCAGAAAAAGTCATGTTTTGTATACAATCCGGATTATAAAGTTGCAATAAATCCGGATTATAGGGTACATAATGTAATAAAAATTAAGTTCGGATTACCGAACAATCCTGAGCAGCGAGGTGCGGATTTTACTGTAGTTGCTAAGCTAAATGAACATTCCTCACTTAAATAAATCAATCAAGTTGTTTGCTTATAATTTTTTATAATGAAAATCGTTATTGTGATTTAAATGAATAAACCAATTTTCTTAGTTAAAATAACTAATTTGAAATAGTTACTGAGCTAAACAATTATTCTTTAGTTCAAACAACCAATTTAAATTGTTATTGTTTAACAAGTATGATGTTGCAATCCAAACTCTTTTTGTTTGTTAAAATAGCTAATTTTATTACTGTTTGTTACTTTTTGAATACAAAATTTAATAAATTTTACTATTTTTTTGGTTAATTGCCAGATATACACAGTTGGAAAGACCAAACTCAAAATAATAAGGGAGTTTTTTTAATATTTCAATGAAACACATTTAATGTCTTGTTTTCATAAAAAGAACGTGAATTTTCATTCGACAATTTGTAGTGAAAACGAAAATAGTCGAACCAAAAGTCTAATTGGGTTTATAAAAATATTTATAAGGATTTTCGATTAAGAACTTATCTGATTACTCCTTGAATTTTTGGATTTGTAGTGTGTTTCGTTGTGTTGTTGACTGACTGGATGGATGAAATGGGATGATAATTATGTATTATGTTACTTCGCTTGAAAATAATATATATAAATAATTGTTTTCCATGCAAAAAAATTATCTAGTAAAGCTTTGTAGAGAAAAAGTTTTTTTGTTATTGTTTTGTATCATTTATTATTCTTATCACATTTGACTGACAATATATACATACATACATACATACATATGTATATACTGATATATATATATATATACATATATATATATATACATATACATATATATATATATATATATATATATATATACATATACATATATATATATATATATATATATATATATATATATGTATATATGCATGTACACATATGTACATACATACGTAAATAACGTTACCTTAATATAGAAAGGCCATAACTCAATATTTTTTTAGAAATTGAGATTTTTACATTTTTCGATACGTTAGATGTTCTTCTATCCCAATATACAAACAACCACGCGTTAGGGCATTTCTATATTAAGGTACGATACATTCAATACATGACAATTTTAACAAATAAATTAAATTAAAGACAAAAATGGCAAATTGGTATATTAAAATCAGTTCAAAGAACTTTACTAAAGCAAAATTTTTAAATAAAATTGAAGACAACTTCTTGTTCAATATACTTACATATGCGCATACACATGAATGAATTTATGTACATACATTCTTGTTCAATATATTCATACTAAATCCATATGTATATATGTATATTAGACCCCTGCAATAGACAATTTAAAAGAACTTTTAAGACATGAGGGATTTTTCAAATGCTCTACTAAAACGAAGTCATCTAAAACAAAGGCTAAATAACACTGTTTACAAGACATTTTTTTCAGTTATTGCAGGTATAGAAGTAAAGAAAAGAATACTTCGAGACGTCAGAATATGTGATGCTTGCTTCTTCCTGCGCATGGGCGAGTATCAGCATTGACAAATGTGCAGTTTTAACTGATTTTGGCGGTTTTTTTTAAGCATAGAGCAGTTTTGCAGTTTTTTGCTTAAAAAATAAGTTTTTCTATAAATTTTGTACTTTTTAATTTTTACTTTATCTCAAGTTTGTTATTTTAGTTCCGATATCTGAAGCCATAGTTTTACCTATTTTGCTTAGTATAATAGTGAAGGGTTATTAGTGCTTTTTCAAACAGCAAGTGAGAATTCGAGATAAAACACGACGAAATATATACCAAATTAAAGGATAGACCCCATAGAATTTGAAGCCATACACATTTTTTCAGAACTTTCTTAGCAAAATTTCAGCAATTCACAGAAAAAAACAACATTTTATTTTGGCTAAGCAAGTGCATTAAATAAATATTTCATTGTGCACTTCAAATAAAACAAAATCTTAAAAACCAAAAGCGAACATTTTATTTACCTTATATATTGAATTTAGGATCCATTTACTTCTTTAGGTTGATTCGGAAAAAAAGAATATCCCAGTGTGATTTAATGCGAAATATCCCATAGTTTAACTAAAACAATTTCATTTGAATTAATTAAAAACTTTATACATTTTTAGAGCCATATTTTCTTAACTGATGCCGATGAGGCTTTCGATATGGTAAAACGTAACAAGTTGACAAACATTATCAAGTTATGATATAAAAATATATCAGATATAGACATATGGTTAACATCCCCTCCCTCAAAATAAACAAAATACTCAAGAATTTTTTATGAGCAGTTTTTTCACATGAAAATCAGTTTTTCTATTCTAAATTTTCAGTTTTCCTAAAAAATTATTATGGCAACGCTGGCGAGTATACAAACGGCATTCGTGTACATACACACACGTCGTGTGTATGCTCTTTTATTTTTCTGCTCACCAGGGTTGTCAGATTTTTTCCGACCTATTTCGCCAAATTGATTTTAAAAATCGCCAAAAGTCGCCAAAAATCAGTTTTATGTAGTTTTTCTTAGTAAATATTTGATAATAAATTTGTTTTGATATAACAGTTTTTTAATAGAAATTTTGATAAAATTATCGTGTCAAAATTTATCAGAAAATCGCCAAAATTAGAAATAAAATCGCCAAAAATTATTTCTTGTAAATACAAAACTCATTAATAACTATAACTAATATAAGAAAAATCATCAAAATTAAGTTGCTTTAACTTCTTGCAGACGAGTTTTAGTAGGATTTATTTTTGAAACTGCTCCTTCAACAAACTAATTTTCCTGAATTAGAAAAATTTTCAAGTTAAATTTTGTTAAAAAATAGCCATAATGATCGCCAACAAATTTATTTATCGCCAGAAAAATCGCCATGTCGCCAAACCAAAAATTTGGACGCCAAGCAAGTTGAAAAATCGCCACGTTTGGCGAGAAATCGATACATCTGACAGCCATGCTGCTCACATACAAACGCACACATGCATTAACATTAGTTGTGTGCGCTTGCTTTAAAAAAACCTCCCTTAAACAAAAACGTAATAGCTTACCACCCTGAAGGAAATGTCTATGGTGAAAATGTACTGAGTCGCTTTTGACTTGGTCACCAGGGGGCAAATTACGGCACTCGTTATCGAACGAAATTGCGAAATATTGCAATAGAGTTTATATGGAAATGTTTCGTAATTTCGTTCGATAACGAGTGCCGTAATTTGCCCCCAGTACTACTCTACAATTATTCCCCATACAATACTTTATGCTATAGACATTTAGCATGTTCTTGTCATTGAAATTCTACTAGTAACACTAAAACAATTGACTAGATAGTGAATTCATAGTTCTTATGGGAACATGGAGACATACCAACCAGATATTTACTGGTACATTTCTATACCTTAATTTATGTATATTGACAAGATCCAACAGAAATACACCACATCTGTTTTCTCTCTTTATTTTATACTGACGAATAAAAGAGAAATTGTAGACAATGTAACTACTGCTAGAGTTTTAGTGTTGACATAGAGACACTTGGCCCCAGTCTAACTGCAGGGCGTCTACATCTGAAGACACTACTTCTTTACATTGCTTGTAAATAACATTGCATTCATCGTGCTTCGCTTATTATACGACAGCAATTAAACAACAGAACGTATGTATATTTCAAGACTGTTTATGCAGGCCTCTAATGTATGTGTATGTATTTTAAAATAAAGTTTATTGGGCAAAAAATATAACAAAAATACAAAATAACCACTTAAATTAAACAAGTTTGAATGTA
Source organism: Tachina grossa (assembly GCA_949987645.1). Classification (NCBI taxonomy): domain Eukaryota; kingdom Metazoa; phylum Arthropoda; class Insecta; order Diptera; family Tachinidae; genus Tachina; species Tachina grossa. The sequence continues at coordinate 42,251,160 of OX465278.1, read as the reverse complement.
ATACACTGTTTAACAAATTGTTAAGTAAAAAAATCCATACACATATCGCTCCTTCATTGCAATGTAGTCACACCTCAAAAAATCAAAATTTAAAAATTATTTTTCTTACCTTCCTTATAGTATGTTCAAGAAAAATTAGCATTTTATTTCAAAATTAATGGAAGCTATACCAACTAATAATTTGAGAGTGGACACAGCTTAAATAACGTTTTGCAAAGTCAAACTTTTTTTGTGATATGAGTAAAGGCTAGGTAGGACTTACTAGGATCAAGGCAATCGAGCTTGAATTGTTTGCATCTAAATAATCTGGGACAAGTCATATTTCCCCTCAACGAAATACAAAACAATGGTACAACTTTTGAAAAATGCATTACTAATCTAATGATTTCTTTCATAAACTCCATCATACTAATGTTGTATTTCCCCAAAATTCGTACGATTGTGTAAGATAGTGAATCCTAGCTTTAACAAGACAAAAAAAATTTAATAAATCTTTATGCTCTAAATTAGTGATCCCATTATGAAATGAGGTATGGTTTCAAGAACGAACCAGTTCTGGACCCAATTTTACAATACAAACTGAGATACAGAGTGCCAAAGTTGATCAACACGGGTTATGAAAACATTTTCCACTATACGTGCTTCGCTCTCTATTCATGCTTCACAGCAACCATCACCATGGTGCCGAACATCAATCGGCATCATATACAAATGAATACACATACGCGAATACACTTATCTCGTGTTTCCCTCGGTGGCCAGCTCTTAAATAGGTATATGTGTATGTGTGTGTGAACAAATAAAAGCAAACAAACAAACATGCTTATAATACGTACATACATATGTATGTGTGAATATACATAAAAATGCAAAAACGAAGCACTAATGCGCAGTGTAAACGGCATGATTCATAAACATGATTGAGAAAGCAAAGCATGTGATTGAACTCGTAGTGGAAACATAACATTAAGGCGCTTTTAGCCGACTGTAAGGGAGTGTAACTGCAACGGTAGGAAACAGCTGATCTATGCTACGTAAATATGTACTTAGGCCGGGTTTCTATCTGTGTGCCATGTGCCACACAAGCGTACAAAAGCGTAACCACTAATTACTAATGAAAAACAGTTTGATTCAGACACATATTTATTAAGTTAAACAGTTTTATACATAACTAATAGACAATTTTATAGAATCCAACATGATAGGAAAATGTTTAAATTAATAAATATATGTCTGAATCAAACAGCTTTTCATTACTAATTAGTTGGTTACGCTTTTTTTGGACAAATGACACACAAGAAATGCCAGATGTAAACTCAGCCTTAGATAGTTTTGAGCAAATAAACGAGGAGATTTTAGGGGAAATTTCATTTTGGGGTAAAATAATTCTGGGTAATTACCCAAAATGAGTAATTAAACGACAGTTAATTAAGCGTGGACTTTTGTGTGAAAATTAGTGTAAATAAACGGGGATTCAACATTTGGCGTGAATAATTAATTAATTCTATAAAATATCAAAATATGCCCTAAAAGCGTCAAATATGCTCTCAAAATTCGAAAAAAAATGCTAAAAAATATGCGTATAAGACTGAACTATGCAAAAACATGCTTTAAACGGTAAAATATGCACTAACAAACCGATGCCAAAATTCATGAAAAGCTCTGAAACGGATAAATATTTTATCTCCACATTAATATGCCACATAAGAAAAAATATGCAATTATATATTTGCGGTTTCCCTGATTATTACTTAAAATAAAATCCGATAAATTGACGGATTCTGAGATCTTCGGAAATTCCGATCACGAAATCCCTGAAGTAGTTAATCACTGTATCCAACAGTCGTTAAATAACAACACCACGCATTTTCTGATGTGCGTTAGTGTCCCTTTGTGTCAGTTGTGGTAGGAAAGTTCAAGTGATGAAGGCAAAGCCACTGGTCACTGAACTATACCGATTTCAGCAGATACTAATCTTAATGTAACATCAGAGCGCCCTCCTTCGTTGTGTAGAAGAATCATCGGCGAAGTAAAATAACCAATAAAATGGCTACTAACCGCAGCTTAAAAAAATTGAATAGGCCTCATTTAACAACAGAGGCGCTGCAACACTGCAAAAAAGCAGAGTTGTAAAATAATGAAGCTTTTCTCTGTCTCTTCCTTCGCCGCCTGTCTTCTCTATCACTATCCCTTTCCTAAAGAAGGTAACACCTATTAATAGTAGTAGGTATTCATTGCCTGAGTGTTACTTCTCTTAAAAAAATCCGGGGATTCAAAAAACCAGTCCGTCTTGACGTCCCTAATAAGTAGATAGAAAATATAATAGGTATGTTCATTTACATTCCTAGCAGAAACTTGCAACGAGAGAGCAAGGCAGAAATTTACAAAATTACTCTCCCAGATAATGAACACTTTACTTGTAAAAACTTGCAAGAAAATTTTATTCAAGCCAGAACCATGGATGGAAATCATGATACAATTGTACTTTTCTAATGTATTTTTGATAATAGGTATGTTTTATTCGAACTTTATATAAATATTCAGAACAAATTTAAGTATGTATAAACTTATTAAGTAGCTATAGTTATATGTGCTTAAAAATTAAATAGGTATAAAAATGCTGCCAAATCATAAAATTTCTAATATCCCAGTAAAAAAAATGGAAGTCATTCTGAAGGAACCACATTTTCATTGCTTCCAAAAAATCGATATTTTTAATTTGCCGATAGTTAGCAGAAAACTAAGTAAAAGTTTATTTTAATCACACAAAAGCTTGTAGTTTTTCCATAGTTTTAGTAAATACTCACCAAAATGTTCAAAAAATCGATTTTTTGAAAGAAATTTATGAACTAATTTTGGCCTAAAATTTAGAAGTTATTTGCTTAAATTTACATGAAAACACTGTTTCGCGTTTAAATTCATATAAAAAGAAATGAATTGTTAAAATATGTAACTTTTTAAAATTTTTCCTAGATGAAAATATTAGCATAGAACACAAAAAAGGAAATTTTTCTTAAAATCGCTTCTAATTCGGTGACTAGGCATCGAAAAAGAGAACTTCTTGCAATGACAACCCTATGTAAAAATCATTAGATCGGATCGAAATTTGAACTACTTCCAGACTGCAAACTCTACATTTTCATGACTTCTTTGGAGTGTCTTTTTTTACTGGGATATTACGTTTATCATAACTGAAAAATAAAAATACAAAAAATATTTCCTGTCAGAAATAAATAATTTTTAATTTAAAAAATACTAACAATAAACAAAATGCTTAATAAAACCTTTTTATTTCTACTATATGAATTTACCTCTTCCATTTTGTTTCTTATTATTTGGTTTTTATTAAAATTTATTGGATTAAATTTATTATTATTTTTATATATTTTTGACATAACAAAAAATTAAAGAAGAATTGTTTAAAAATTATGAGTGATGCCAAGCTTAAAATATTAAGCAGTAATATCGTTTTATTTTATGTAGTTATAGATATAGATATATATTTCGAATAAAACATACCTAATATTGTTTGATAATACTTTAAATTACAAAATTTTTATGCATTTTTCATTTCTATTAACAAATACAAAAAAAAAACCATTTTCCATCTCTGATCAGATATGACAAACAAACAAAATGCCTTGACAATAAAATTGAATTTATGTGGCTTAACGCTGCAGCCACACGTTCAATAAATCGCTTTCAATTTCATCACACATACTGTGTGTCAAAATTCCTTGGAATTGATAGCTTTCACACAAATTGATAATCAATTTCAATTTTTAAATGCCACCGGCGAAGAAACAACACAAATGTGTAGCTTCAATCAATGTATGCTGTGGCCAGCTATTCAAATTGAAAATTAAATTGCCATATAAATGGATAGGTGAATTTGAAAGCAATCTAGTTTTCAATTTTAAAAGTTTGATTGTGTTAGTAAAAAAAAGTGTGAGTGTATTACAAATTGAATATAATTGAAAGGCAAAAATTGAACGTGCGGCCTCCAAGTAATGAAAGAAAAACAATAAATTAAGAAAATGTGCTTTCTTTTTGTATACATGTTTTTTTTAAGAAATTCACATTTTTTAGTTTTTCTTTTTCAGATATTTTTGAAATAATCAATTTGAACACAAAACACACAACAGCTGGTTGGATAATATGTGCTTGCAAGTGAAAATTTTACTATAATAATTCGTAAGAATTCTTTTGCCTTTCAATTTTTCTCTCTCTTTTTGAGTTAATTAACACTTTCCAGTAACAGTTGTTACAAATTCGTAAAAATTTTTAGTAAATGAACAAACCTAATATATGTATATATACATAAAACATTTGATTAGAAACATGTTTATATAAAAATTACCAACAACAATTTATACAATTTGTGCTCGAACAACAGTTTGTAAATTTGACATATCGTGTCATAACCAAAAAAGCTTAAGCGTCATTATTTTCGAATATCGTTTTTTGGCGGTAATCGATTATTTACGATCGCAAATAATTGATTTTTAGAAAAAAAAATTAAGTTCGAAAATTATGTCCTTAAGCTTTTTTGGTGGTTATGGGACGATATTTTTTCTATATGTACATATGTATGTATAAAGATGATATTTATTTATGTATGTAAACACTTTAAGTGATCGCAATTAAATTTTGTATGACTTATAAACGCCGCTAATGTCAAGCTTACATTTGCATAATTGGGTGAATATTAATGCTATTGTCTAGCTGTGATGAAAACTACAAACAAAAACATACACACACACACCACACAAAACAACATCAAGCTCACATAGCACGAGGTACTAATTAGGAAACAATAAAATTTGTTACTCTTATGCAGGGTATACACGATACTTAATTTCGTACTTAGCGTAGTATGCGTTGTAGTACTGTTTTTAAGATACACGTTACTACAAATCGTACTAATTCATTTGAAAGAAGAATTTTAAAGGCAATACAGACGCGTATAAATGAATAATGTGGAGGATTTATTAACAACAAGTGAACTGCACTTGAAAATAATATAGAAATAATGCAAAAAGAAACGGGGCATTTTCTAGAGAATGGTTATAATAATGTTTTATCATATTTTTTTAAATAAAATATCTGCTACATTAAGCTAACTTTAAAATTGAGTCGCAGAAACAATGCGTTTTCTAAATCATTTCCTCATAAAACTAATTTTGCTGTACAACAGCATGATACACAATACTTATTATCGTACTAATCGAAACTCCGCCCACAAAAATCAAAAATTTTTAATTTTCATACTACAAAGTATACTTCATAAGTACGACAGCATGATACACGTTACTAATTTCATACTCGTACGATTTATCGTACGATTTGTAGTATCGTGTATACTCGCCATTATTTTCACAAGTACATTTTAATGTTACGTATTTTAAATGGCTTTTATTAATTTTTTTCAGTAGCTGTTTGACTTTAAACGTAGCCGTTATAATTTTTTTTATATCTGTGTACAGAAGTATGTATGTTTCTTTAGCTTTTTATTTCTCATTCCCAAAATTGACACTCCACCGTAATAGAAGAAATTTTCGAACAAAATTAAAACAAACAAAAGCACAATAAACTAACTTCACTTGCACTTAAAAACACTCATGTCGAAGCTGTTTCTTAAAAAAATAATAACAAAAATTATTTAAAATTGTAACTAATACAAATTGAAATGGAATTGGCGGAAAAATGCACGGTAAATTTATAAAATTTTACTTTATTTTCACTTTAACGTCCGGTCACAAGTGTCTCAATATAACAACTAAACTTTATAACGTAATATGACTCGAAGTTTGTTATTGTTTTTGATTTTGTATTTACTTGATTTCGTTGACTTTTTGTTTTGTTTCTGGCAAAAACAAACAGAAGCACAAAACAGAGCTGTCAGATGTGGTGATATTTATTGCAAAATGTGGCGATTTCTAAGTTCTTTCGGAGATTAAATTTTGTATTTGCGCCAGTGCAAAATGACGCCTATCACATGTGAAGTTGCAATTTGAACTTCACGTTCTCTCAAGAATTGCATTCAAATAGAAAGTACATAAAATTTTACATATGTAGTAGGTATATGTAGGCGCGCTGAAATATGATATTCCCAGTCCTGCCAAGAATCGTCAAATCTGGCAGCCGTGAATGGTCCCCTCTTCATTATATTCTTCTCTCTCCTCCACTAACTCAGATTACTCAATTAAAATTGCCGTGTGTGAACCCAGAGTTTACAGACAGTATTATGTAATGAGCAGTGAAGTTAACATCGTGGTATACAGCAGTGAATTAATTTAACACTGTGTGTTTTAAAAGATCCTAATATCGGTGCAAATGTAAATAAAAAAGTGTTCTAACTAACGGTAAATTTTAGTCTTGTGATTTTTTAAAAGATAAAAACGTAACAGTATGAAAGAACAAATTTTTCTCAATATTTTTAACACAACTTCCGATGAAAACAAATAAAAATAAATTCAGTAAAATGGGACTGTCACACTAAATGCAAGAAGACGTAACTACACTTTTATATATTTTACAGGAGAAACAAAAAACTTTTCAAAATCAATAATAATAAAGTGTTCTTGAAAATTTTCTTCGAAATTCACTTGCAGTATGGATACTTATATGTTTTTAACCATTTATTTCCTTTTTATATATATTTAATCTTTTATGTTAGTTACGTTCCTTGCAATAAAAAAAGATGCACTCGTAAATACGTGCGTTTGAATTTCTTTAATAAAGTCGTCATTTTTGATCGCAGACCCGGTAAAGTTTTTCGGTTTTTGGCGATTTTTGTAGTTTTAGCAGTTTTTCTTATTTTTGGCGATGTTTTCGCTTTTGGGATTTTTTTCGGTTTTTGTCGTTTTTTTTTCATTTTGGCGACTTTTTTGGTTTTTGGTGATTTATTTTACTTTTATTTTATTTTATTTTTGTTTTGGTTAGGCGCTTTTTTCGTTTTGGCGATTTTTTCGGTTTGACGATTTTTTAATTTTGGGATTTCAAGAGTTTGCTTCTTACGGTTTGCAAAATACAGCAAGTTGTCAAAATTAAATAGTCAAAATTACACTAACTGGTAGTATAGCCTTTAATTTTGATTTTTTTTTTAATTTTTGTGTTAAAAACACATTAACTTTGCAAATTTCAAGTGTCTATATGTATGTATGTATATTATATGGGATTTTTAAATTTTTCGTTGCTCGTTTTGGAACACCCTTTAATTTTTAACTGTGATATATTTGCCGGTCCATAGATTTTAAGGTTCTAGAGAAAACAGCCTTAGATGGGCAGCGTAGCGAAAACAATATTGTTCCTTTTCATCTTTGGTGTACGGAACACTAAAAAGGTCGAATTATCCATCTAACAATTACTTCTTGAGAAGGTGGTTTCTTGCTGAGAAGTGTTGTTTTTTTTAAGTTTTGACATTTATAACCCTTTGGTTTTCTGCTATTCAACTCAACTTTATTGTATTATTGTATTGAACTCTTGGCAACGGATATTTAAGCAATCTGACAACCTTGTGCAAAAGTCACACTTACATATATTTTGAGTAAGTTTTTTTAATGCTTGTGTTTTTTCCCCAATACACAGTAGAGCACAACTTACAGCTATTTGTTGGTAATTTTAAGTTAAAAGGCTTTTGTAGTCACGTACTAAATAACAGCAGCACAAAAAGAGTCATGTAACAGAGAACATAAGTTTTTACCCGGAATACCCTTTCACTTTTAAAGTGCATACGGGCAGGTTTTATTGCAGTTTTTGTTCGTAATATGCTTGGTGGTGGTTATTTCCTTTTTGTATGCACAAAGTGCACATAAAAACTATACATACATACATATACATACATATGTACAAATGTGGATTTGTTTTCATTCATTAAAAATATGATAAATTTTATGCAGTGTGAGATATGGGGTGTTTAAATAATTTTTTTGCATGTGAAGCGCCTCAGCACACGATGGTCTTATCTGACTTGGATGAAGCTGACTTGTTTCTGGTGTTTATTTTTAAACTTTTTGTATTCAGAGCCTTAAAGTTGAAATGCATGGCTAATATTTATTATTGTATTGTTAAGGCAAATTTTGTCCTCGTTTTAGGAAAGCACCTTATGGAACTCATACGGAAAAGAGTTAGAGGGTTGAAATGTTGCACAAAAATGCTGCTCGCAGCATTTCATATGATACTGCTGTATACATCAGAGAACGCCAAGCTTCAATACAAGCGGAGCTGAATTCCAATAATTTTGTTACATGAGAGACAGCACTTCCCAGCAGGAAAAACAAGGAGTAAAGATGTCCTCTAAAAGCCCTCTATATTCCTTTCTTTGAATGTACAAGACCTGGGGGCAAATTACGGCATTCAATACGATTCGAAATTGTAAAAAAATGTCCATATAAACTCTATTAAAATATTTTATAATTTCGTTCGATAACGAGTGCCGTAATTTGCACCCTGCTTTCGCCAAAAATTCTGAAAGGCCTTCAAACTAATAGATTTTGATTTTGAGTTGGTAAAAAAATACACGAGTCGAGGCCATCTAAAGAGTGTTTTTATAGAGGTAAAGAACCTTGAAATGGAATAAAACAAAAATGAATAATTTTTAAATTGACAAGAAATTTACTTTATTCGAAATATAACCCTCTGGCATTATAATTTAAATATGACTTCTGGCATGTGACCGCCACGACTGGCTCGAACGTAGTGGAGGTTCAATTTTCGATGTCTTTCCAAAATTTGTGGCCGTATATTGGCAATAACGCGGTGAATATTGTCCTCGAAATGGCCAATCGTTTCGGGCTTAACGGATTAGACTAGCGATATGTGAACCCCACAGAAAATATTCTAGTGGCCTTAAGTTGCGCGATCTTGGAGGTCAATTCCTGAAAATCGGGATCAACGGCAATCTTGTTTTGAATCTACGCCTTGCTAGGTGATCGTGTGACTTCAATTGTTGCACGAGTTGGATTTTGTAAGCACGCAAACCAAGATGTTTCCACAAAATCTTCCATAAAGTGGATGGACACATATCCAATTTCTGTGCACCATGGAGGATAAATTGATTCGGGGTTTCGTCTACGATATGTTCTGTACGTACTGTACAACGTCTCTATGGATGCGTATTATTATCATTTAGAGTAAACGTAGTGCGAAAAGGTTCCGTAGTTAATCGAATTAATTGCTGTGATGAACGATTATGTTGACCGTAAAGTGGACGTAGTGCACGATACGTATTTCGAACGAACCATGATTTTCAAAAAAAAATTTGCACAATTTGCAGGCGTTGTTTATTCATGTTGAAATGCCAAACCGAACTAAACATAAATCAAGTTTAACCATTCAGCTTAAATTAGACGTGACATAGCAATAATGCCATAGGCATAACCAAGCCAAATATTAATTGGTTTCTATGGTGAGAGTTATGGCGTTATGGCGAGTCACCTATAATCAAATACAGTATTGCCCAGTAGCTTGGTTCGAACGGCTGTTTTCTATGGCTATGGTTATGTCACGTCTGATTGAGCCTTTAAAAACACTAAACGTAAATAGCTTGACACTAAACGTAAATGGCCGACAGTTAAAAAAAAGTGTTGCCAACTTGAAGTACATCTATAAAAAAATATTTATGAGGCATTATTTAGCCAGTACGATAAGAATAGTAATTGAATCAAAAACATTCGCAACCAGGCCTTTAATTAGGCATGAAGTTAAAAGGTCTTCCGAGTTCCCCCAGTGGGTTATTTGCTGGTAGATGGCATGTGTGTTTGTACCTTTGCCTTGAATTTTCTGAAATCAAATCATAGTCATAAATTTAATTCTTTCTTGGATTTGATATCAAAATTAATCCAACATTTTTTAATGTGTAACAAATAGTGTGGAGAGATGCCATATCATACGACTTAAGAAACAACCCTCGTATTCATTGTTTCACAATTTTTTTTCTAATGCTTTGTAATTAGTTTAAGAAAACTTTAGCCCAATTGAATTACATGCATATACAATATAAAATTGCTTATTCATTTCATTTAACGACAAAGTTCATCAGTCTCTTTAACTACAAGAAACTAATGCAAATCTTGAATAGACCTTGAATGCAACTCAACAGCACATAAACTAAAATCTAAACAAAATAAAAGTAAAAGTATGGGAAACAAGTTATTTTTTTTTCTTAATTTGAAGTATTCATAACAATTTAAAATCTATTCATGCAGTCTTAACTTTAAAGTTTGATCTTTTTGCAAAGAAAAAAAAGATACGAATTCAAACTGGATTTCTTGTTAATAAAAGCCACTCAACTGCAAAAATCTAAGCACAAACGTAGTATTTTGGACAGCATGCGATTAGATTTGATGTCAGGCTTAAAAAGCTGCAAATGTAATTGCACTCAAACCAATCTCTGTTGTCGAATTTTATTGCAAAATGTTACTTTATTTAAGCAAATTTAAAGGAAATCTGCATTTAAATGGGTCGGCCATATAAGACCAATTATTTTCAAATAAAAGTGGCGCTAATGCACATACATACATATGTTATTAGTGTTATACCGATTGATAGGATTCAGGTTTTTATAAAATTCATTAGCCGGATAATACTTGAAATATGATTTTTTTTATATTAGCATGGAGTTGGGCATGAAATGCAGTTAAGTCGTGGTGTAGAGAATTGTTATTAAAAGAGGGGCATGTTAACAGACTCATTTTATTATTAGTCTAACACTATTACTTACAGGTTCTGCAATAGAGATGATAGACTTTATTTATCTCTTATATATTTCTATCCTTTTCCATTGTAGACGAAATGTTAAAACAGCATCATCTAAACATATTTCTTAAGAACGCTGCTAAAACTTTAAGGAAATAAAATAAAATGAGTTGTCTACATAAACATTAGAGACCTGCGTAAACAGTCTTGAAATGTAAAAACGTCCTGATTTTTAAATGTATTCACGTCGCATGTATTATACTAAACCAATAATAAATGCTGTTGTACTGTAAGCGAATCACGATGGATGTATTGGTGTACGTGTATATCAGTGTTAACAAGCGAAAACGCAAAGACAGCTTGTTTGTAACAAACACTCAAAAGAAGTACTGTTGATTAGTGTATGCTTGTTATTTTTCATATTGTACGTTTGAGTGTGTGTGTAATATGTAGATGGTAAGCTATTATGTGGTTAACCGCATACAACTAATGTTAATGAATGTGTGTGCCTTTGCATGTGCCCAGAAAAATAAAAATCATACACACATACATGCATGACGTTTGTACACGCGCTCATGCGTAGAAAGAAGCAAGTATCACAAATTCTTCCGTCACGAAGTGTTTTCTTCTTTACTCTTATACATACAATACTCAAACAAATTTCTTGCAAACATTGTTAACCATGGTACAATTATACTAGGTACATGCACGACTACAACAAAATTACAACACCAAAAAACACATTCATTTTGTTGGTATAAACAAACGTATACTTATCAGAAACAGATGCCTTTTGTTTTTAAAAATAACAATTACAGGGTAACTAAAGTACAATTGCAGACGCGGCATTCATGAATGATTATAGTCATTCAGTGTTGCCAATAGGTGTGTAATTACACAGAGTGTGCAATTACTCTCATATGTAGGCCATGTAATTACATTCTGTGTGTAATTCAGTAACCCGCAAGCCATAGCACAATTGTGCGGATGAAAATCACACACATGCTTATGCTCTTTCATTTAGTCGTCACTGAGCAAGCGACGAATTAAGTTGTGCACGCATGTTTTAATTTTTTCCTGGTTTTTTGTTTAGTTTTTTTGAGCACACGGAACGAAATTAAAGTTCAAATTTAATAAATTTCTACAGACAAAAAATGATAATATAATTATGGAAGCTGGGAAAAATTTCGTGATTAAAAATGTTTTTGGCAATACGCAATGCATTTTATGTTATGAAACATTAAAAAATAATAGGGAAAATAGATTAAAAAGGCATTTTAATAGTATCAACAGAGCTGTGAATAAATTTAATTTTGAATTTATACACTTAATTGTTGAGTGGTTATTAAATTTTTACTTTTTATTTAAGTTTTTAGTAAATTGCTTATTTACAAAAAAAAAATCATACAACTAATAACCACATCATGTACTTTATATTACAAAACTTTTCTCCAAGTGCAAGTTTATTTTACTCTCATTTTTCTCACCAATACAAACATATTTTATTTTGCGGGACACTGGTGTAATTCTACTTTATGTTTTATTTTTAACCCCGACTAAAAAAAGGGGTGTTATAAGTTTGTAGTGTGTGTCTGTGTATCTGTGTGTCTGTCTGTGTCCACGTACAGGCCAAACGGCTGGACCGATTTTCATTTAGTTTTTTCTGTTTGAAAGATGATCGAGACTATTTATAAGACCTTTCAAGGCATGAGAGATTTTTTCAAATGCTTTACTACAGCGAAATATTCTAAAAGAATCGCTAAGCAACACTGTTGGCAAGTAATTTTTTTCGGTGGTTTTTCTTGCCAAAAGTGTTGTTTAGCGATTCTTTTAGAATATTTCGCTGTAGTAAAGCATTGGAAAAAATCTCTCATGTCTTGAAAAGTCTTATAAATACTCTTGTGCAGGACACTAATATACTATTGGTGTGAATATTTTTTATAAAAAAAAAACGCACGCAACCACACATATTGAAGCAGAATATTGATGTGCCTAGCACTCGCTTTAGTGTTAATGTTTTTCATTTCATGCCTGGTGTAGACAGTCGGCTGGTAGGTACATATGTATGTATATCGAGCCATGATAGCCAAAAAATCTTAACCGTCACATTTTTGGACCTCGTTTTTTTATTCAAATCGATTATTTACGATCACTAATGGTCGATTTTGGTCAAAAAATTAAATTTGAAAACTATGTCGCTTAAGCTTTTTGGCGGTTATGGTACCATATATGTACATATGTATGTATGTACTTTGCAAAGTACCCTGCAGAAAGTGCGAATAGTTAAATTTTGGTGATTTACTAGTGACGTTGTCAGTAGTACTACTGACCAGGTGTACCCCTGCCAATGGTATTATCTATTGACATTTAACATTAGCTTGTCATTGAAAATCCACCACTAGAATGTAGCACTACTGAATAAGTAGTTCTATTGGGACCATATGGAGACATTGGCACCAAAGATTCACTAGTAAATTTTAGGGGCTCTAGTATACAATAGCGATATTTCCTCGCTCGTTGTCAATAGTAAAATTATAGTGATTTTCTAGTGACATAGTCAATAGTGCTACCCCAGCCAATGTAATCGCCTATTGATATATAACATAGGGTTGTCATTGAAAATCTACCAGTAGACTTTAGCACTATTGAGAAGGTTCTTTTATGACAATATGGAGATATTTGAACCCAGGATTCACTCGTAGATTTTAATGACCCTCGTCTGCATATATATATTTATTTAATATTATTGCATAGCATAATAAAAAAGAAAAACAAATTATTGACGCGTTCATTGACAATATCACCAGAAATATACTAGAACTGTTGTCTCTAACGTATCTCTACTCGCGCATAAAAGGAAAGTTGTCGAAATTTTAACTAGTGCAATTGTCGCTGCAGAAAGAGTATTGACATGGAGACATTTTGTGAGCTTCATATGCGAAAACTATATTTGTTTTACATAACCGCCTAATTTAAAATGGCCCTCATTACTGAAGATGATTTTGTTGAAAAATGCGTTGTAAAATGTTCACCATTTTGATAGTAAATTTTCAAAATTAAAATTTTTTGTTCAAGAGTGTTGCGTTCCATAGTTAAAATTTCCCAACTTTTTACTAAATAAATGTCAAAGGACGACAGCTCAATTCTTGACATATCATCATTTGACAGCTAATTTGCTTCCTAACCTGAAATTTACCCACCCCTTACAATTACATAAATCATTTCTTATATTCCATTTCATTTTAAAATTCATGTTAAAATATCTAATGTTAACAACAGATCTCTGTTCAAATAGATAGACATGGCTGTTGTATCAGAATTTTCCCCAGCCAAAAGTCTAGACGCTAACAAAGTCTATAATATAAAATATATGGCCGTTGCGAACAGTTGGGGTAAATGTGGGTTGCATAAGGCGAGTGTTTACTGTTTATTGTATCAAAACTCCTACAAAATTTAAGCAAGAAAATTTACATACTTATACATATGTATATGCGCGGAGTTCAACTTCTATTTTTTAAACTTGGATTTAATTTTTGTTATACAATATTTGGGGGAAAATTTACCCACCATAGTGTACATAGTAATATTCTTCAATAATTTTAGTGTGCCATAAATGTGCCATTATACTCTCGTGAAGAGGTCAACCAAAATCATCAATTTATATTATCGCAAAATATGTATAAGTATTAAAACAAAATGCATTAAATTTGTTTTCATTTAACAAAAAGGCCAGCGAAATAATAATTTAATTGTTTCTAAAAACACTCGCTCACAAATAAACTGTACTTCTTAATTCATACAAGCGAAATCAATAAACATGAACAAAATAAATATTTATTTATGTATAAATAATCAACAACTTTCAAATAGAGAGATTCCAGAATTTGCTCCCGTCTCGCATGCTCTACAGCAAATTTGCGACTGTGTGTGCATTTGTTTCTTATCACAAATGTGAATATAATAAAAAAAGCAACAAAGTAACAGTAATAATAAGTAAACCAAAGACAACAACAGTAACCTTTATTTGTATATAAAATAACAACAATGTTGTAATCAACATACCACGATTTTGTTGTTGAAATGAGATAGTCATTCCTTCAATAAATACCGTGTACAAATTTTTAAGGCCCAACTATAATATGAATAAGCTGGCTTAAGCTAATGTCAGAATTGAACGATAAGTCTGTCAAATGCTTAAACAATTCAGATGTGACTTTTAGGTGACCTAAGGCCCAACTATAATATGAATAAGCTACGGTCACATTTGTCAAACATTTGCCCAAAAAATAGTAACCACTAAATGCTAATGAAAAATCTTTCAATTCAGACAAAAGTTTGTCAAGTTAAAGAATAGCCAATATTGTTGGATTTTATGAAATTGTTCATTAATTGTGTTCAAAACTGTTTAATATGATAAACAAGTGTTTGGATCAAAACTTTTTTCATTAGTGTTTGTTGGTTACGCTTTTTTGGGCAAATTTTTGACAAGCGTGACCGTACCTTTACTATCAAACTTAAATTTGCCAGATTTTCAATTAATTTTTAAGATTTACAACTCTTCTTCTCGTTTTTACATTCACTGCGCATTGGTAGCGGAAACAAACGTTTCCATGAAATTCACAATAGCGAATTTCCCTTCATGAGAACAAAAATTTTACATTTCATTCACGATTGATTATTTATAATATTAAAAATTTAACTTTTTGATCATAGAATACCTCATTGTTCGCTACAGCTGTAATACTCGTATAAATGGGAATTATTTTAATTTTTTGATTTATTTAACTACAACAATAACAACCAATTGCCATGTAGGCAAATAAACTAGAAACAATATTCATGAAATAAATAAGTTATACAATTATTAGATGAAACTACAATATAAATTGGAAATTATATTGCGCATGAACTTAACTATATCGACGGCATTTATCCAAAATGGTTTATCTGCAAAACCCTGATTGTTCAGAAGCAGGAAATTGGGAGTTATTATGTAATTCGTTTCGAAAAGAAAACTGTTCGAATTTGTATTTTATTAGCATTACATTTTAAAACATTTCCGTTCGATTCGGATTATATAATAACCCCCTCCCCCGATTAATTCCCTAGCTAGTGGGTATTTAACAAATCGATCTTCTATATTATGATTGATAGGCTTCTACTAATTCCATTATTCGCATTTTCACGGTAGATAACCATTTTGTCCTAGAAAATTTTTAACGTAAATATTAAAATGAGTAGATAAACAATTTTGTGAAAAAAAATAAATACTGTTGTTTTTTCACTTTTAAATCATTTTAGGACTAAGAAATGTAGAAGAAGATACTAACTTCAGTTCCAAATAATTATCTGTATGCTTAATGTTAGGATTTTTATTATTATTTATTAAAGAAATAAAATTTATTTTAAACGAAGATTGTCATAGAAAGAACGATATTCATTAGGTATCACAGGTTTCAATTCTTGTAGATGTTTCCATTTACTATATCCTGGGTATTTTTTCATTTGTATTGAAAGATCTTTGTACTCATCATTAAAACTGACTTTGTATTTTACAGCACCATTCGGTAAATATAAGTGGCAAATAAATCATTTATTTTATCAGAAATTCATGCCATAGGAAAAGAGCATCACAGGAAATAGTTTGGCTTGAAAAACTCATTTTTACATAATCTGCAGATAAACCACTTTGAATAAATGACCTCGATATAAAGCGTTTCATTATTTGAAAAAGTAAATAATTCTTTTTTATGCAATTAAAATACGAGATTAGTCTTTTCGAAGTTAACACTGGCAACACTGACGCAAATATAATAAAGGGCATTGCCAACCAAATAAGCAGTGCATACTTTAGTGCATTCATTCCCAACAAATAAACATTCATTCCATTTAGTATACCCTTAGCGTGTTATTTTTAACATCCCAAAAGTATGCTACAATATGGAAGGTGAAGTTTAGCAGAACGCTGCAGCAGCACAGTTTAAAGCGAAAGACGACGTTCGAAATGTTTTCCAATTAAATAAAACACACACCAATATAAGATTTTAATTTTTGATAAATTGTTTTATTAAGAATTTATATGAAAATAAAAAAATAAATTTATATTAAAAATGAGTGATTTTTTGTTCAATTCAAATAAAAAATAACAAATAACAGCTTTAAAAAAATTAGATCAGCATATCAGCAAAAACGATATGATTGTTAGTAATTTCATTATGAATCTAATTCAAATATTGTAATTAAATTTAAGTTAAACCTTTGGTTAGACCATCAAGGAAAAATGTGTTAAGGAATTTGGTTATGCATTTGAAGTTAAGTTTCTTGCTCTAGTCTCTTTTCTTTGGAACGTTTCAATAGAAAATGCGATACATTTTCATAAACTAAAAATGTTATCATTGTGGCTGGCACTACTCTGATCAGATTTGCCTTTAAACCTTTATAAAAACCTTGGGGACCTTCAAAACTGCAATGAGACAATAGAAAAGTGATATTTGTACATTAGCAAAGTTTGAACAAAAGGCTTACCTTGTTGCAACACACTACATACGATAATGGCTTTAACTTAATGTGATTCTACGAGTATTTTTTGTTGTTGTTTACGTAAATATAAATCAAAAAATTAGTTAAAATTCATTTAGCAAAAAGAGAAAAAAGTAACAAATTATCAAACAGCAAGACGACACAGGGAAGAATAAAAAACTAAAATAAAACATTATTTTTTTTAATAGTTAACAAATCTTGTTAGTTCTTATGAATTTCGAGTATTTTTTTTTAATAAAACTAAATTCGTTTAAACACTTACTTTAAACAAACATTTTTTTAACGAAAATTTGCTGATATTTCTTTCTACGCAACCCCATATAAAAACAAATAAATCAAAAAGGTATATCAATAAAATTTCATTAAATGTAGTAGAAGTAAATATTTATAGCATTTGTGTTTAATATAATAATAATAAATAACTAGTCCAACATTATTTTAATAAGTTGTTACTAATAGTTATTTCTTAAATGTCATTTTCATTTGTTAAACATTAATATTTTTACTTAAATAATCTTTTTGCCAAAGAAAGTTTAATTAATCTTTTTTTTTTTTTTTTTGCATTTTCTTGCTTATGTTATATATGATATTCTATGAAAAGCCTTAAATGCTTAATAAGTTAAAGATATTATTTTTAATTGATATATTTTTGTTTAATTTCTAATAAAACTGTTTTGAAATTTCATATTGATTGCTAATGGTTGTGTACATTTGTTTTATTATTATTATAGACTGATATTACAAATGTATTTAAAAAAAAACATTCCATATTTTAAAACCTAAGTTTTCCCGGGATAATATTCTGCACGAATAGTATTTTTATTTTTAAACTATGGAACAATATTTTCATTCAAAATAATGGTGCTTACTATATGATGATGATTCGATGTTCGACCGTGGGGGCGAAAGAGCTAAACCAATTGATTTTCATTCGGTATTATGACGCGCATTCGATGAAGAAACCCGCTATTGTGAATTTCCTTCAAAATATTTCTATCAGCTGTGATTGACTGATTTTTTTTTCAATGCAAAATAATTCCCATACGAGAATTTATGCTGAAAACTTTATTGTTTGAGAAAGTATTATTTTATCGTATGAATATTATTTTACTTTTTACAAATTCGGCCACTAAAATTAAATACAAAGAGAATGAAAATGTTTAGGTGTCTAAAAGCAAAAAATGATCTCTAATAAACACTTACATTTTTAAGAATTTTTCATACTTCAATACAACATTCAAGGTAATATGTATGAAATGTGACAATTTCATAATACGAATTAGACATTTTTTTTTAATCTTCCCTGCGTATCGAACATCAAATGCAATTCATAATAGGGGATCATATTCAAAGTTAAAATAATATGTGTTTTGTTTTAAATAAAAAAATTAACATTATAGCGATTAGAATATTTTACTTTCGCATTTTTAAATAATTACAATACTCGTACTTTGAAAGTATCTGTCTGAATCGAAACGAAAGAAAATTATTTCGAATTTGCATGTAATTAATATACAAATTCAAAAGTATTTTCTTTCGTTTCGTATTACAGAGTAGACTCCAGAGTTCTTATGAACAATGTTATATAAAATTAAATTAAATCAACCCAAAAACAAAACTTGTAAATAAATGATTGAATAAATTCAGTTTCATCATTTGATATGAAACACAATTCTCAAGCCATTGTCAAAGGTAAGGGACCGTTTTTTCCAATTTTTTTTCTCAAATTATTGCAAAGCATAAAAATAAAATTTAACATAATAAAATTATGTTAATGAAGATTATTTAAAGCCTCTTTACAGGACAAAAATAAATTTAATTTAAAAGATGTAAGACCACAACAAATTTCAATGAAAAAGGCATACAAGGGCAATTCGCGGCACTAGTTTTCAAACGAATTTACGAAATATTTCCATATAAACTCTATTAAAACGTTTCGTAATTTCATTCGATAACGAGTGCCGCGAGCCTCCCCAGTTATGTGATAGAAATCGATTTTTGCAAACGAATCAATTCAAAATGCCAAAAAATGTTAGTGTCGTATATATTTTTAAGAATTTTTAAATACATAAGCGGAATTTACGGTTGGCCTTGTACATCATTTACATCTTGTAGCTTTGGTAAATTGTTCTTGCTTTGCTTTAAATTTAACAAAATTTAATTTATATGTAAAAGTTCTACAACCCCAACCGAGAATTCAACCATATATTTTTCTTTTCTTCAAAAATTTGTTCTATATTTACCATTATTCCTCTTGTCAACATCGACGTCACGTCAATCTCCCTTTTACCTTGATTGGCATATTTCGATTCTTATTAGGACGTTTTCGCAATAGCTTAAATAACACCGCTACTTTTTTTCCTGAATCTATGATGAAACTGTCGTAGTCTAAGTCGAAATACGTCAACCACGATAAGGCCCAATATCATGGCAACAAATTTGGGGATTGTCTACTCGCTCTCGAGAATTTTGTGCAATTGACAGTGTACATATGTATGTCTATTCCCCGAGGTGCAGAAAATAGAATGAGCCTGTCATATACTGTATTGACAGCACGTCGATGTTGGCAACTGGAATAAGGATGATTATAGATATTTTAACTCCCCTAAAATTTTTTTTGAATGTCCACAAATTAGAATTGACTTAAAATTAATTTCGAAAAAAATCGAAATCGAAATTAATTTCGAAAATCGTTTTAAAATCATTCGATTTCCATCACATACTTACATACCTGACAGTGAACTGCAAGTCCAGTAAAAATTTACTGAAAAATTAAAAGTAAAATTTCATGAGAACCAACATCGCATTTACTTAAAAATGCTGATTCACCGATAAAGTTTAATCACAAGTTGAGAATTGTACTTCTCTATCCTTTATTGAGAAAGCTATAGCTTTCAGAACATTTTCGAACGTTCATTTAAGGAAGAAGGGTTCGATTTTAAATCATACTCATGAACAAATTTACGAGTATTTTTTAATATTTTTTGCAACCGAATCACCGATTTAGTTTAAAAAAAAATTAAAGAAAAATATTGTTTCGTGTTTTGAACAACTGTTTAAATAAGTGCAGCTTTTCCCGGGTAATTTTACGTGGCTGCTTTTTGATTTGCATAAATAATTTGGCAGAACCACGAGATTCTGTTTCAATGTCTAAGAGCTATTAAATCAGTGCAAATTTAAACGATGGTTAAGTAGAACTAAATTTAAATTTATATGTAGTTTAAACTCAACAGCAGTAAATCAGTACACAAAAATTAATGTTAAAAAAAAAACAACTGAGAAGGCGAAAAGCTAAAAGATAAATAAAAAAAGAAGAGAGGTGTCTTAGGACACCCGGTTAGAGCTATGCTGCTTAGCTGTATAAAACAAATTTCATGTGTTAAATAACAATGCAATAAAATTATATTATGTGATGATGTCAAATTCTCTGCAAATATTTCAAAACGTTTCCATTTATTAAATTAATGTATTGCTTGTGCTCATGTACAAAAACAAATTGAGCAATCGTTTTCATTGTTTTTTTGTTTTTTTGTTTTTGTTTCACTTACTTCAAAGAACGAAACAAAAGAAAATCAAACATTTTGATTCGTTTATTTTTGTGCTCGCTTTAAAGTACAAAAATCAAAGCAAAAGTAAATTTATAACTGCAATAGTGCCGATTATTTTTGTTACGAAAATTACGTCCTAGCTTTTGTGTCGTGGCATAAAGAGCATAGCTCTAATAATAAAAAAAAAATCGTCAAATTTTACTGAGAGAAAGAAATTTGTTTTATGCATGGCGAAGGTGATACTGTTTATGAAAAAAGATCGAATAAGATCTGGAGAGGTTTGGAAAAAAAGTTGAGTGCTCTTTTAATGCAAAACATTCCGTGTGTATGTAACAAAAAAAGGGTCTGTATGTAACAAAATCACATAAGCCCAATTCACAATCTTGTGCAAAATGGTATAACATATTGATACTCACCACTTAACAATTCTTTGTGGTGTGTATCAATACACTATACCAGGGATGGAAAAGTTGGTACAATTGTACCATTTTTAACACTATTTGAATGCCAAAAGTACCGAAGCACCCCAATGACCAATTGAGCACTATTGAATTTTTTTCTTTTAAATACATATATTATATGCCAAAAATAGCATTAAAAATATTGAATCTATTATTAACCAGTTTCGAGCGCTAATTGATGTACAAGTTATTAAGTTCTTAAGAGACGACAACATATTATGTACACATGTATCTTTTGCTCAAGGTATTAGAAATGAAAAATTAAGTAAATGAACCGATGTTTTCCGATATTTCAAGAATTGTTAGAGGAATGCTCTATACTCCAAATTCATCTGCAAATCTTGATAGTGAATCTTCGTACCAAGGAGACAAAAGGCAAGACTATTTCGATCGACTGTCTCCAGTTGAATCAAAACAAAGGATGGAAAAGTATATCCTAAATGTTACTTTCATGTTCAGATCTCAGGAACTAATAGTCTCTTGTGTACCTTTTGACATAGTGCTAATTAATATTATATTAAAAAAATATGTATAATAATATAATATAAAAATATATAATAAAAAAGTATCAAAAAATTAAAAATAAAGAATTTGGTACAATTGTATTCAAAAAAGTACAATTTTTCTTGAAAATTAGTACAATTTGCAAATCTGATTTCGCATCCCTGCACTATACTATTTTGCACATGCTAAGATGCAAGACTGTGAATTGGGATGTGATGTATGTGTTGGTAGTTTAAACGACCGATTCTACGCGTTTAAAGATGGTTTAAATACTTATTTATTGGCTTGTTGGTTTAAATACATTTTGAACAAAAAAAAAAAAAAAAAAAAAAAAAAAAAAAAAAAAAAAAAAAAAAACTTGCACTGATTTATTAGCCCTAAGAGCCACTTTTTGTGTTCGAGATTATATGTCAAGTCAACTTTAATCTTTTTGAATTGTCGATAATATACATACCACTGCTCATTTATTGGAAAGCGTCATAACTCCAAAGAAAAACTAGTTTTATAGAATAGGGGTTTAAAGTTTTCAATTTACGCACAACTTAATGGAAAAAGGAAATTTTATTTTCCTCCCAAGAGTTGAGTAAAAAAGATATTTGTATGAAATTTTTAAATGTGCATAAAGATATGGGATTAATTTTGCATTAGTAAACCAAAAATCGAATGTCTTTAGTTATGACGTTGTTCAAGTAAACGGCGTAAAACGATGTGTAGTTTAAGCGGTCAATCATGATGGCTTAATTTTACATTAATATCGACAATATGCACTTGAGTTACACCTACCCGTTAAAAGATATAAGCAATAAGTATTAAAAGACTAACAAATAAAATAAATTTTTACTTAATATTATTTATCTGGTTCCTTTAAATACGCAACAGTTTTGCTTGCTAAGTCTATGTCCAGACCTGCAATTTTTATTGCAGCCATTCTTGAATATGTGGAATACATTTCGTGTTCCTCTCTCGCTCTTTTTCATTAAAAAGTTTTCACATAGAAAGTTGCTGCAACAAAAATTACAACTCTGAAACGGAACTCAGAATGAGCTCAGAACCAAGGTTTATCTAACTAGGTGGCAGCGCTACTTCATCTAATAATTTTTTGCTCTATGTGCTTTGTAGCTGAAGAATGTCAAAAACTTCGATTTTGTTTTGGTTTTAGTACAATTATTTTTTTGCTTTTGACATTCTTCGGTTCTTTACACAGCTATGGTTGCCGTATTTTTGTATAACAAATCCTTACGCAGTCACCTGTATAATTACATCATGCTCAGAACATTTTTTCTTATCTACAAAAATATAAAAATCAGGCAGTATTGATAAAATTCGTGACATTTACAAACAATATTTTCTTCTTTCAGTACGGTAATACAATTCAATTTAATTAATGTTAAATTATATTCATTTTCTCATTAGACAAAAAACTAACAGCCTGTCTCCTGGCCCACGATTTCAGCAAGAAAATTTTGATCGACTACTTGTATTGAAAACAACAATAAAATAATAAAAATTTGTTTTTGTTTTCAATACAAGTAAACGACAGAAGGTTTCTTGTCGACATTGTGTTCCAAGCCGTAGAGTGGTTCAAAAAAAAAGTTATGCCAGTCACGAACTAGGACTAAAGATAATGTAAAAACAATTCCAAAAATATATTTTTTATTTTTTTGCCACGCCTGCAAATACCGCCCTTTTAGTATTTTGTTCACTGTGTCGCCATTTTTAGTCCGATCAAAAAATTTTATATACCCGTGTTCATGGTTCCGTAAGGACTACATTTCTGTCTTTAATAGTTTTTTACTACCGCTCCATATTCTAGTCATGAATTTTGTTCAAATATTTAGCATGAGCGTGAGTACGAACAGAGTTTTTAAAAGTCATGACAAAAATAGGACATGGTAGTAAAAAAATTTTAAGCGCAGAAATGTAGCCCTTACCGAAAGCTATCCACCCGTATATAAAATTTTTTATCGGACTAAAAATGGCGACACAGTGAACAAAATACTAAAAGGGCGGTATTTGTAGGTGTGGCAAAAAAATAAAAAAAAATATATTTTTGAAATTTTTTTTACATTATCTTTAATCCTAGTGGGTGACTGGCATAACTTTGTTTTTTTAATCTCGTATCCAAAAAATAGCTCTAAGAAGTTGTTAAAATTATGAGAGCTATCGTTTTTTATTTATATTTTATTTTAATACTTTACTTTAGTTCTAAGAATTTAGCTTTCGGACAATATTTCATATTCTAAACACTTTCTATAACAAAAAAAAAACATTAGTTTAAACAAATCATAATTGTGTGAAAAGAAAATTAAAGAGAGAGTACAGCAAAAAATTTAGCAATTTTTCACAAAACTCTTACTGGCTATAATATGTTTGTAAGTAATTTAAAAAAATAATAGAATAACCTAGTAAATTTGCGTTCATGGAATTATAAAAAACAAACTTAAAAAACAGAGATTGAGTAACTAAACTAAAAAATTTAATATTATATTTAATAACAGTAATACAAAAATTGTTGAACAATTCCTTTCTTAACTCTTGCACAAGAGCATGTCATTTTTAAAAAGTTTCTTTTTTCAATTTCACTTAACTTTTTTTCTTTGCAAATATCTATTATTATTTTTTTTTGTAGTTCTTTCAATATTTTTCTTTTTAGATTTCTCTTATCATTCTTAATTGAACTTAAGTTTATTTAGAAAAAAAAAATATATGTATATGCTTCGTTTCATTAATTAAAAGTAGGTTGCATTGAAGATTGTGTTTCTCTTATTATACCATATAAATACATATAGTACTTGTAATAGAATAGAGAAATTTAAATAGGCGAATTAAAATTTATGATTTTAGATTTACGTTGTTTCATTTTGTATTTAATTTCTAATTGGTCAATTTTTCCCATATTAGCATGACCATACAAATATTTGGGGTTACATGCACTAAATATGGTATGAGACCTTTATAAAAACCACCCATACGTTCGTACCTCCAAGTTTGTTTAATACAATCCAACGTTCCTCGATAATTGTGATGATGATCTTGTAGACGCGCCCGCACAACTTGATAGGGGTAAGTAGCGGCAGCTGCTATTAGTTTCGATGTAGCTGCAAAAGCTAAGTATTCCGATGTGGCCTGTAAGTAGAAATAAGAAATAAGACTTATATGATTATAATTATATTTTATAAGAATGTGTAACTATATTTAATTTGCATCGCATTGCAATTTACATTTAAAAAATATGGAAAACGCTTGACTTTGCAGGATATTCGCGAAACTTCCCGCTAACCCAAACCACAAACTTATAGAAAATATATAAAATTTATAAACTTATACATTTTCTATCATTCCACTTTCCTTAGTTCTAAAAGATAACCCAGGAAATTGATTGACAAAAAGTTTTGGAGTAATTAAAAAACTTTTTTGTTAAAATTTTCGGCAAAGTTGTCTCTCGAACCCATTTAGATCGATTTTAACAACATTCGAACCATTTAACTGAGTATAACGAAATTTTACCCTGTTTTTCAAATTCTAAAAAGTGAATGATTCCTGAAAATCCAATTGCCAGTAACATTCACTATTTCGAGCCATAACCGTTTTTTTTTTTTTGACGAAAATCGACTATTTACAATCGCAAATAATCGATTTTGGCCAAAAATTGAGTTTCGAAAATTATGTCGCTTGAGCTATTTTGGCGGTTATGGCTCGATTTGATAACGTCAAGTTCAAAATTTTATGAAGGTGATATTCTCAGTTATTCTATCTGACGTAATCAATATAAGATTATCTTATTCTTCATCTATATATATAAAAGAGGATGTGTGTATGTATGTAACGTATGGACTCCAAAACGGCTGGGCCGATTTTGATGAAATATTCAGGGAATCTTCAGAATTTTCGGGCGGGTGACACTGTGAAGTCTGATTTTTGATTTTAAGTCTGCGGGCGGAGGGGCGTGGCAAAATCCATTTTTCATATTGCACCACCAATGCCATATAAAGGATCCACCAGATAACTTTTTTTTTTTTGAAAATGCTATAAAAAAAACTACTGAATATTTTCTCAACTTTCTTTTTTGATTTGAAAGTACAATCCTTCCGGTTAATAATGAAAAATAATTTTATTCAAATAGCTGCCTCGGCTGGCCATGCAGTAGCCTACACGATCGGTCCAATTTTTAAGCACATTATCGATTGTGTGCAGCTGTATTTCACCAATGTCTTCACGAATATTGGCCTTTAAAACGTCAATTGTATCTGGCTTGTCGGCGTAACACTTATCTTTGACGGCACCCCACAAATAATAGTCCAACGGTGTCAAATCGCAGCTCTGCGGCTGATAATGCGATCTTCAAAAATAGGGCGCAAAACATCGAGTGTAGCTTCGGCTGTGTGGCACGTAGCGCAGTCCTGTTGAAACCAAATGTTGCCAATATCCTCCTCTTCAATTTTTGTGTAAAAAAAATTCGTTCAAAATGGCCCGATAACGATCGCCATTGACTATAACGGCCCCTCCTTGCTCACTTTCGAAAAAAAAAATGGCCCAATTATGCCTCTGGACCAAAATCCGCACCAAACAGTGACACGTTTTGGGTGCGTCGGCTTTTCAATGTATGCGTGCGGATTTTCTGTGTCCCAAATGCGACAATTTTGCTTGTTTACATACCCGCCAAGATCGAAATGAGCTTCATCTGAAAAGATGATTTTTTTTTTTGCAAAATCGGCATCTTCTGCAAGTCGATCGCAGGCCCACTTAGCGAAGCGAAAACGTATTGGATGGTCAGTTGGCTTCAACTCCTGAACCAATTGGACTTAGTATGGCGTCATACCAAAGTCTTTATGCAAAATTCGTCTCAATGATGTCTCCGAAATGTTCAATTGTTGAGAAGGACGGTGAATTGATGTTGATGGCGCTTCACGCACACTTTCTGCCACAGCAGCAATATTCTCGGGTGTACGCACTGTTTTTGGCTTTTCACGCTTTGGTTTATCGATGAGGATGCCAGTTTCTTTCACTTTTTTCACGAGATAACGAACATACGGAGCTGACGGTGCTTCTCTTCTTCTCTTTTGCACACATTCTGCAACATTACCATGATTTTCAAAGTAATGTCGCAATATTTCCCAAGTTTTTCAAGCGTATACACAACCATATTCGTTCAGCGGAAGGATAAAACTAATTATATGTCAAATCAGACATGAGCTAAGTGTTACCATTCACAAAATAAGCACTAGTTGAAAAAAAAAACGTTAGATGGCGGACCCTTTATATATATATATTTATTTTTATTTTTTTGCTTTTTTTATTTTTTGAAAGCTGTTGTCATGTTTTTCAAAACGAGATATCAAACTCTTAAATCGGTTATGTAGTTCCGAAGATATTTACAAAAAACCTATGTTAATAATGATCCAATATCAAAATTTTAAAACTTTCGAAATGTTGCATTAAAAAATCCGAGTTTTCGGTTTATTAACAAAATATTTACATCATTCGATAACACGATGGGGGTAGCGAAGCACACCGGGTATAGCTAGTCGTCTATAAAAAAAAAAGAGTCATGGCCTAATTTTGTAACACTAAACGAATTTTCGTTTTCGTTTCTGGTTGGAGCGAAAACAAAATTATTTTAAATTTTGTAAACGCTACGTTGTTTTCGTTTCTTGTCAAAATATTATAATTGAAAAATATATTATTCATTATAAAAAGATGAATACAAAAATATTTGCAAAGTCAAATTTAATTAAATTATGGAATATGCACCAACGAAACAAAATAAAATAAATACTTATTGGGATGTTTGTGAAACTTTGAAACGTTCAATATTTCAATGCTGGAGTGAAATGTTAATGTATATACATATATATAGATATATATGTTTTTCATCATACATCATCAATTCAGCCAAGTTCCTATCCAAAATCTCACAAGTCCAATCGACAAGGTCTCATATCAGTTCAGGGCAACCTGCTTACTTCACAACATTTTTCCTTTTTTAAAGAAATAAAGAGATATCCGCTATTATCTGCTGTATTATAAAGGTAAAAATATTGCATGCAGGTTGCATAGAAATAACACGACACCCTAACGATTATAAATTAATATACATCTGTATGTAATATTGTGATAAGTATTGTGCCAAACAACAACTTTATAAAAAAAATTATCTCACTACTTTTGATGGCCGAAATTTTGAATAGGAACTTGGCCTTTTTTCACACTTATATTTTTGTGAAGATCTAACTACTTTTTGTTTTCTTTAATAAAACATTGCAAATTAAAGATTTCTAGTCTGTTATATTTCTATTAATGATCACGGCGCCAGTTTAAAAGGACAAAGTTAAATAATATAATGGGTTAAAAAGAGATATATAATAGTATAACATCACGTTAAATTTTATGACCACGGCCCAGTCTCCCTGGTTTAACAATCGATGCTTTCGAATTTTTCTTGTTCGTAACTCACCTAGGCCTAATTGTGTAACAAAACATAAATCTGTAGTTAAAGGTCAAGTGCTTCATCAATTTGATGACTGTATCAGTGGTCAGTGTCAGTGAGTATGTCTTAAGAAATTCACTTTTTGCATCTCTATTTATCAGGAAACTTTCATTACACACTTTCAAACTTCGCATAAAATTTTATCATTTTACCATTGGCAGGAACAAAGTAGTTATGAGGGTGTTAAAGCGAATGTATGTGTAAATATAGGCCCTATGTCCATAGGCCGAGCTGGCCTGGAGCTCTAACGTGCACCTAGATCAAAATCAGGCAAACGCATACATATATAAAAAAAGAGAGTCGAATGCATGCTTGTACGAATGTGCGTGTAAAAAATATCATAACGAAGTAGCCACGGGCCGCCTTTTGTTTATCTTTGATTTAGATACTTATTTACTCATTATAGCAGCAAAACTAATGCAATAATGCAGTTAAAACTTAAAAAAAAAATACAATTTAATAAACGTTTTCATATGACATTTAAGTAGTTTGAAAACGTTTGAAACTGTTTTATAAAATACATTTATTTTACGTAAGATAGAATTTTCGTTTTCAAGTGTTTTACAAAATTCAAAATTAAAAACAAACCAAAAATTTCTGTTCGAAACGTTTCGTTCTATTTTACAAAATTAGGCCATCAATGTTGTGTTTAAAGGGATCTAATATTGACAACGATATTTTTAATTACGAAAAATTCAAACTGCTTTTATTTTACATTCATTCATGTTATGACAAAGTCTTTTATGTCCCGATTACAGTTTACAGCTCAACTCTACGAAAGTTGACATTTTTCAATTTGGTATTATCGATTCCAACTTAACCTATAAAAATTTTTAAAATTCAATTTATAAATTTAAAAAGCATGATGCAGCATAAACTATTATCGCTTCTATCTTAGCTTCTTTTCTAGCAGCCGCTTTGCAAATCAGGGGTCTAATCGTCGCTTTCGATAACGAGCTGATCCGATCACGTTTTTGCAGTTTGATATTATGGCATTCGTTATCGCACCATATTATTACATTGTTAAATAGCGGATGCCATAATCCCAAACTAAAAAAAGTGATCGAATCAACTCGCACGAGAGCGACGAATACGGCCTAAGTTTAGAATACGGGTATTAAATAAAACCCAACAAATTGTGATAAAAAGAGCATTTTGTTGTTAGTTTGCAGATACAAAAATTAAGGTGTACATATATTAGTTAACAAACAATTTCCCAGAAATGTCTAAAATTAAATAGCAAATAATTTATTTATACGCGCCGATATACTATTTTTTATTTGTGTATTATTCAATTATCAACTAGCAGGTATTACCGAACAATCTATGAAGTGTTTAATATTAAAATGCAGAATTATTCTAATACAATTACGATTGAAAAAAAAACAGTTTTACTTGTTTAATACATTAAATCAATAATTTATGATGCAGTACAAGAATACTAATATTTTTAAAATATTTCAGAAGCAAAAAATGAGTTTCTTCAAAATGTCGACCATTAACCCCTATCGTTTTTTCAACTTTTCAAGTTCGAATTTAAGGTTTAAAAAACTCGCGATAAATTTTGATTAACATATGTACATTTGTACATACACATATGCATACACACACACACATACGAATTGTATAATGTGACGCTAATAAAGATAAATAGAATGATGACTATGGGTGCGTTTGAGTACTTTTCCAGTAAAATCCAGTAACTGAGTAAATACTGAGTAATTTAAAGAAATTACTCGCAATAAAAAAGTTTGCATCTAAAAGTACGCGAACGGAAAAATTGTAAAATCCAGTAAAATATATACAACAGCTGACTACCAATTTTGGCGCTAAAAAATATACATATGAAATACACGATAGAACATTTTGTTTAATAATAAAAGTAATAGATATGGACATATGTTTTTATTTAAACTTATTTGGCTGGTCCACGATGTCGACAAGAAACTTTCTATAGCTTACTTACATATATTGAAAACAAAAATAAACTTTCTTATTTTGATTTTGTTTTAAATATAACTAAGCGATAGAAACTTTCTTGTCGACATCGCGTGTCAGGCCGTCAGAATTTCAAAGCTTTTTACCCTGAACGTGAGAAATTATCAGGATGATATATTCAAGACAACGAAAAACTGGGAGAGAATTTTAAAAAAGTACACGAAGTCATTTTTTTTAAATGTTCCGTACGGCAAACCAGGAACCGTCGACCCGACGATATGTATAAACACAAATTTTAATATAATAATCTATTAACTTTATTCACGTTTAAAAACAATCGGTTATGTTCTGAATTCCAAGTGAAATTAAATCGTTCGGAAATGCAATAGCATTGTTATTATAAATACATACATACATATTTCCAACAATTCTATGGAAATTCCGCACGTTTTAATTTCATGTGGAATACATAACATAACCGATTGTTTTTCTAGCATCAAACTTAAATAAATGTTATAATGCTTATAACTTAATACATTTGTTTTTTGTTATTTTAAAAATTTCATCAAAAATTAAAAATTTTTGTTTCCCTTTGCTTTTGTTTGTTTATATTTAAAAACATACGGTTTCGTTTTACTGGATTTTACTGGCAAAAATTTGTCCAGTAAAAACTTGCATTTACTCAGTAAATGAACTGTCATTTTTCTCTCTCAATTCGCACTCTCATTTACTGGATTTTGTGTACTCGAACGCAATCCAGTAAAAAAATAGTAAAAATTTTTACAAATTTTTGTGTTCTCGAACGCACTTATTGTGTTATTGAAATCTTAGTCAAATATGTATGTATGTATGTATATTAGTAACAAATGCGGTGAAAGGCGAAATTATTTTTTTAAGAAACTCAATAGAAGTCTAATGTGTTTTCAACGTTTCAATAGAATTGACTAATTCTAAGTGCTTAAAAAGTAACAAAGTCGCAAGCTATTCTTCTTCCGGTATTCGCCCAACAAAAAATAAAGTTTATGATTTGAACAGGCTAAAGTTCGTATCGCTTTTTAAGCCAAATTTCATGTGATAATTATTAATGAACGGAACAGTCAGCCGTTTTCGAAGGCCACTAAACCTTCATCATCAGCGTTCTTCTGTGTTTGGTCCACTGTGTGTGGTGTCAGTTGATGTAGATTTCTGCTTTATATACGAAACTTTTTAGCAAATGGAGTAAAGTATAGTAAAGAACAAACGACAATGGTAAGACTGTTGTAAATTTAGAGATGGTAAAGTGAGCTTTAATTACAAAAAATCTTTCAGCAAATTGAAATACGATGAATCAAAACAATTCACATATTTCTATATGAAATATGATCAGCATGAATATGGCTGATCACATGCCATATTTCATGCTTTTTCTTCCAGTTTCTATAGTTTATACATAGTTTTCCCATATTTTATAATTTACTAATTTAGAACAAAAACCATGTACTTACCAATTTCGTATCGATTGGTAACTTCCGATATTCATTATAGCAATTTTTCATTTCTTCATATGTCATAAATTGTATGGCACCATGAGAAACACCAAGCATACCAGGAACGAAACCCTTAAGAAGAAATAAATGTATTAAATATAGTATATGTAGTATGTATGTATGTATGTACGTGTGTCTATATTCTCTATTATTCACCTTATATAAGCCTCTAATGCCTTCTTCTTTATAAATCTGCGCCAGCGCATGTACCATTCCACGATATTCTGCGCTCTTGCCTTCAGATCCATATTGTAAACATAAACGTGTCTTTACCACCCAAATAGGATTTGTTAAGACTAAAGTTAATGCTCCGGATTGAGCAGCTGCTACCATATGCATAGCGGGACCCAATGGCAAGGTGGTGTTGCCACCTTGAATAAAAGTCTTAATGGTATTGTAGCTGAAGCAAAGAAAAATTACAATAATTTCCAATTAACTCTGTTTTCAAACAAAATTTTATGGTTATTTAATACTTACAACATAAAGTACAGACCCCAGGATGAACCGGAACCACAAACATTAGGTGTTACTCCCTTATAAAGTCCTCGTAATCCCTCTTGACGGAAAATAGTGGTGAAGGCACTGCCCAAACCTCGATATTGTGGCACAGCTGCCGTACGACCATCATTTACTGAAAATAAAATTTGGAAATGATTACTTCAACATGTCAGAACAGGTGGAGAGGGTATACTTATACATTTGTATGTATGTATAAAAAAAGAAATATATTTCATTGGCACTGTGAAGAGCAAAATACTAATACAATATAGCAAAATTGTTATTTGTACATGCACAATCATATCACTGAATTTTTATAAAATAAGCCCACGCAAATATTTATCGTCTTCTGTGACGTGGTGTACAGTAGAAAATAACTTTAAAAATTTTTCTGCGCTATCTGTGTTCGTTACTTCATAATTTCTAAATTGTTCTTTTTTCTTTCCTGTCACAATCAATAGTATTTAAGCTAAATGATAACAGGTAGACTCACGCAAATGGGAGTATATTTTTTTAAATGATAAAGTTCATTGAAACAATATTGTTTACTGTTTAAAGGATAAATTATTGTTTCCGCATGGAATTGTATTTAAAAAAAAATCATTAGATATGATTTTAAGAACGCATGACAGATTCTTGGCATAACATCAACCGTAAAGTGATCTGTATTTAAAAATCGGCCCACAATCCCTTTTTATGTAATTTTCTGAAAAACCGAATAGACGAAGTGAAAACTTTTCGAGCCAAAAAAAAAAAAATTAGTTCTGTTTACCTTTTGGGTGAAACTCGGTAAAATGACCAATGCGAGAAGTAATTTGTAGTTAAAAAAAT
Organism: Tachina grossa; assembly: GCA_949987645.1. NCBI lineage: Eukaryota > Metazoa > Arthropoda > Insecta > Diptera > Tachinidae > Tachina > Tachina grossa. Next base: position 42,218,129 of record OX465278.1, on the reverse strand, counting down.
AATTGAGGGTAAGACAGCGTTTGCCGTGCTCAGCTCGTACTTTATAAATTAATAATTTTTTAATGAATTTCACAATACATATTTATTTAACCTTTTCTAAAAATTTTACACTCATTTGCTTACTTTTCATTTGTTTACATTTTGAATCATATAACTATTACTATCTTATTGTTAGGTTAGGAAGGGTGGTGCTATACCGCACCACCACTCGGAGACCCAATTGGGTTCATTGTGATTCCCTACTGTTGCCCAAAAAAAAGTAATATTTACCCTCCCATTTGTAGCCAGAAGTGACCCTATAATCCATCATTAAGCCACCGAATTCCCATGATGAAGCCCCTGATGTCCTCTAGTTTACACTTTCCAATATCAGTAATGCTTTCATGGAAACGTCTGCTCAGCCATCTAAGCCTATGATGTTGCAGCTTCGGGCAGTGACAGATAATATGTTCAATGGTTTCTGGTTCCTCTTCATCCCCGCACATCCTACCAAATTCTGGTTCTTGCTCTGACCGAGCAATGACCTGTCAACGCGCCTATCATGATTCGCATCGCCTTACTATACATGTCCAGTAGCAGTTTAGATCTTCCTGAGTCAAGTTTTGGCCAAAACCCCTCAAGACTCTACAACCCTCCCTACTTCGATATGAACTGTTGGTCCTGCTTTCTAACCAATTACTGAGTTCCCTGTGGAAATGACCTATCGGTAATTTCACCGATCTGTCCGACATTCCCTCATCTAATGCCGACCCTATTCTTGCCAGCTCATCGGCAATTTCATTTCCCTCAACACTGCTGTGGCGAGGAACCCAACATAGTTTGACACTATATTTAGCCGTAGGCAAGTTGGGGGCTTTCCTAATTCACTAACAAGTTTCGATTTGACATTGTGTCCCTTCAAAGCTTTTAGCGCTGCCTGGCTGTCGGCGTAGAAGGTAGCCTTCTCACCTTCAGGTACATTCCTGGTCACCAGCTCCGTGGCCCTGAGGATTGCCAAAATCTCAGCCTGGAAAACACTGCATTCATTTGGCAGTCTGAAATAACTATGAAAGTTCCTTCCCAATATATAGACCCCAGCCCCTGTGCCTGCCCCATTTCTGATCCGTCTGTAGACTGTGCACCTGTGATGCCCATCGACGCACATCTCGGAACATTAGTTAGTAATCTCCTGTGACTTTCCTTCCTCAATGCCTCCCACCATACAACACGACCATAGGAAATAACCGGCCTGACAACCTATGTGTAAATCCAGTTTAATGCCTTCGGTTGCAGGCCCCAGTTCCTTCCTATAGAGTTCCTGCATGCGTAGTAGGCATTGAGCACTTTCTTTAGCCTGTCCTGCGTATTCCTTTTCCAAGAAAGTTTGCTATCTAGGAAAAAACCGAGGTATTTAGCTCCCTCTCCTAGTCTCAGCTCCACCCCCCCCCCCTCCCCCGCATTCTGGGCAGTACAAAGCTTTCTACTTTGTATCTTCTGGTAAAGAGGACTAGCTCTATCTGATTAAGCTTTACTGTAATAAAAATTTGCAAAATACTCAGGCAAGAAATCTTTACTCTCTCAATTTGTGTTCTCATTTACTGTATTTTGGGTAAACGATATTTATAATATTTTATAATATTTTTACGCAAAATTGTTAACTCTTTTTTGTGATCAAAATATCGGACAAAATCGTAATGGCCAATTAGGGTCAAAAGCTAAGGCTTCAAATATTTCAGAATGACATAGATTATATTCAGAAACAAAACAGTTTTTCAGGACTTTCAAAAATGTTTAATAAAACATTTGCATATGCATGTTTATAGAAACTTTTTTGGTGGCCAAAATATCGTCCAAAATCGAAATGGCGTGGCCAATTGGGGTCGAAAGCTAAGGCTTAAAATATTTCAGAAGTGCGAAAAATCCATAAAACGTGTGCATAAAAATTCCAGTCAAATTAAGAAAATCTTCAACAAAAAATGTCAAGAATACGAGTATGTACACATTTCCCCATACTTATGTGAATGCCAAGGTTATAGTTATAAGATTTATTTAAGTTGTTGTTTCACATTAGAAAATACTCGTAAATACGTGCATGTGTGTGAATATATACACATTTACTAATAAACTTTGTGTGTTTACTGATTAGAAATGAAGGCACGTGTTGTGCTTCAACAATAAGAGTATGTAGTAACTAATTAATGCTAGATATTGCAAGTAAACAAAACAAAAAAATATAGCAGATAAAAGAATAATTTAACCCATTAATTTTTATTTCACTTAATTATTTCAATATAGAATGTATATTTGGTTAAAGGACTAGAATTATCAATTCAAATCTTCAAATTTGTTAAATAACAGAGACCTATTAGAGCAGGCAGCTCCATTTGAAATCGCAGACATGCACACATACTTACATATGCACATATGTCATAGCTGGCCAGAGAAGCGCCAGAGTGCCGAACATCAATCGGCTTTTTATATAAATACATTTCTCTCGGTTTTCTCTCTGTGGGCAGCTCTGACATATGTACATACATATATAGGACTTTTGGGCAGCTCAGTGCCGAACTTCAATCGGCTTCTTAAGCAAATGAATACAAATATACGAATACATTACTCTCGTATTTCTCTCGATGGCCAGCTCTAATATAGGAAGAATAGTCGATTCAAAATACTATAAAAGGGACAGGGGAGTCGAAATCAAAGGATCTAAAAATTCAGGATTTTTAAAATATGGCTTTAAAAAAGTTCAGTGGAGTCAACATTCTAAAACAAAACAAAACTAATCAACCAGGGCCCTATTCCACAAAAAACTTATCAACTTTTCACTTTGCACTTATCAAATTACATTTTTTTGGCAAAGTGATAAGTGTTTCTGTTCCACAATATTCTTTGCAAATTTCACTTTGCACTAAGCATATTTTTGCAAAGACTGTGCTCTCTTTGTAAATTTCTTGCACTCTTTGTAAAGTAATTGCGCTATTTGCGTCAGTCTTTGCGTTCTCCTGCAAAGTGAGTGTGCAAAGTGTTCCTGAAAACGTTTAAGCATCTTTGCATTTCTGTCTTATAACTTTTCACTTTGCATTCCTAAATAAAACTTGTTAAAGTTATCCGCAAAATAAAAATGAAAAAATTTCAGAGTTTCATGTGATTAAAAATATATGTAATTTATTTGTTAGTTTTCAAATCAATAAAATAATTTTTTTTTTATAAAATTATTGTAAATGTATGCATCCATATTCATAAAAAATAAAATTTATTTGAAATCCATTTTTAGAAAACTTTGTATGAAAAACTTAAAATAAAATACATTTAAAATTTATTTTAAATTTTATGAATACGGGAGTTAGAGCTGGGTCCAACTCGTTCAATCGTTAATTTTTCCCATAAACTCATTTAAATTACATGGGTTTGGTTTGACCATAGGTTTGTAGCAAAAATTAATGAATGAACGAGCTCTAATGGGGGTTAGAACATATTATTAAAGTTTACATTTCAATTTGAAGGTTAATAAATTAGAATCTAATTATTAGATAAATAGGCTGCTTGTGAGGAAGTTTTAAAAAAGCCCAATCCAAATTTTGAACGTAACGTTTTCAATGTGTATGTAGAATGGTTTTACTATCTTTAATAGAATATATAATAACGCTTAAAACAAGTTTATACAAATATAATATAATAATATATGTAATTTAAAGCTCAAATATTTTTTTCTTTTTTTCCATATCTATGTATGTACATACGAACGCAATGTGAGATTGTATTGTTGTGATTATTATGTTTGAAAATAATCGAAGATTTATCAACGAATTTTGTTTTGTTAATTTGCAAAGAGATCGTTTACCTTGCAAATTTTGAACAAACTTATCAAAATTTGCTTTGCAAAAATAGAATTTACAGTTATTGTGGAACAAAAAAGCATAATTTCTTGTAAAGTCTTTGCAAGTTACACTTTTCAAAATTAACTTTGCACTTTGCAAGAGAGAACGTACGTGGAACAGGAAACGCAAAGAGAGCATAAAAATTACAAAAACTTTGCAAATTACACTTATCAATTTCAACTTTTCACTCATCAAATTTTACAGTTCTGAGGAACGAAAAGTTCTACAAATTGTCGAAAAATTTGATAAGTGCAAAGTGAAAAGTTGATAAGTTGTTTTGTGGAATAGGGCCCTGGTTGAACAATTCATTCATAGCATGTGAATTTGAATATCCACTCAGGCGTTTTATTTCTGGAGTTAATTTTCATATGCTAAAGATTAGTGCAGAGCATCGAATTTAAAAAGTTAATTATAATGGAAAAATGCTAAAACCGAGGCTACAATTTTTTCTTAGTCTCAAAACATATTCGAAAAAGTTTAAAACGCAAAATATTTAAGAAGAAAAATCTCGCAAAGATTAATTTTCGGGTAAAATATTTTATGAAATAGATATTTTATTTGTTTTTTATGTAATTTTTTTAGTTCAATTGATGAAGTCCACACATTCAATACTTTTTTCTTCTTAATTTTCAAATCGACAAATTCGAATTAATTCCGCAACCTTAGCCATTGTTCTTTCCTCTCGTATTCACAAACTCTAAAATTGAGCAAAAAACTTTTCATAATTGGTATAAATGGTGGAATTTATTGTAGTGCTAGGCTAACAATGGGTTAATGTAAATTAAAATATTCTTGTTTACACTAAAAAAAACGCGCACGCACACATACATAAATTAGTTCTAAACTTTTCTATTGTTGCTTTTTAATTTTATTGTTTTAGATTTTAAAATTTGTAATTGTTTTAAACGATTTGAAGTTCTTGTTGTGAAATTGTTCTTGCTTTAAAATGGTGTTTATTGGTTACGTGGATCTAAAAAATTTTAAAATATATACTATAATTTAAAGAAAATTTTTCACTATAAACCTCAACGCGACTGCTACTTGCTATGCTATGTACATATGTACAGGGTGGGCCAAAAGAAACCAAGGGGTGTAAAAGTTTAATAACTTTTTTGTTTATTAATTTTTTTTATTTTTTCTTTCAGATTATATAGACAACACTTGGAGAATTTATAATGGAGAGGTTCGCAACTGAACAAAGAACCAGAACAATAGAATTTTATTATTTAAACCAGAGATCAATTATTTTAACGCAAAGAGCATATCGTCGACATTTTAACGTCAGAATTTCGCCCTCTGAAGCGATGATTCGTTGCTTAGTTAATCGTCATCACCAACATGGCAGCGTAAGAGATTTGCCTCGAACCGGTAGACCACGTTTAAGTCGCACTGCGGAAAATATTGAACGAGTACAGCAAAGTGTTAACGAAGCACCAGAAACATCTGGCAGAAGGCGTTCTGCTCAGCTAGAAATGTCTCGTACGTCACTACGGCGCATTTTAAAAAAAGATTTACAGTTATACCCATATAAGGTGCAATTGGTCCAAGAATTAAAACCCGCAGATCATCGGCAACGTCTAAATTTTGCAGTTAAATTTCAAGAGTTGCCCAGAAATGAAATCAACTTTATTGAAAATTTGATTATGAGTGATGAAGCTCATTTTCATTTGAATGGCTTTGTTAATAAGCAGAACTGTAGGTTCTGTGGTTCTCAAAATCCAAGAGCCATTCATCAACGCCAATTGCACCCCATCAGGTGTACAGTATGGTGTGGGATCACATCTGAAAATGTCATTGGGCCCTACTTCTTCGAGAATGAAGATGGAAGTGCTGTAACCGTAAATGGAGAGCGGTATCGGTTTATGATAGAAAATTTTTTACGTCCTGCTCTTGAAAACAGACCTGGTATGTGGTTTCAGCAGGACGGAGCCACTGCCCATACTGCCCGAGACACAATGGCACTTTTAAGTCAAATTTTTGGAGAGCGAATAATTCCTCGAAATTCGGAAATTATTTGGCCAGCGCGATCGCCAGATTTGACAGCACCCGACTATTTTCTTTGGGGTTTTTTGAAGGAGCGAGTGTATGTGAACAAGCCAGAGACAATCCTTGAACTCAAGGCAAACATTGTTGCAGAAATTCGAACGCTACAGCCACAAGTTTTGAAAGATGTTATGGAAAATGCTCTAAAAAGAGCCCATCAGTGCGAAGCTGAAAACGGTGGTAATTTAAGAGACATCATTTTTCATACTTAGTGTAAAAAAATTTCCATTTTGTATATTATATAATCTGAAAAAAAAAAGTTAATAAACAAAAAAGTTATTAAACTTTTACACCCCTTGGTTTCTTTTGGCCCACCCTGTATATTAAAAATTTCTTTTGATTAGAAGTTTTGCAACATCCAACTAAAAACTTGGTATTCTCAATTTTTTTCTGTACCATAAATGCCTTCTTCAGAATTATCAATAACAATCAATAACAAATTTAAATTTACCAATTTCCAACGAATCATTCAGGTGTGTTACAGAATTTGTAGTACAAAAGTGAAAATTTTCACATTTTTCTATTCGTACCGTTTTTGTTTTGTTTCTTCAACCATCATACGTTTTCATAAGGCAGGAAACAAGTCAAAATATTTTTATTTATTAAATATGGCATCTCTGTTGAACAGATGATTTGTAAACACAAGAAAACCCAGCAAAAAAAAAAAGTGATGGGAATAAAGTAGAAAAAGCACTACATCCCAGCAAAAAAAGTACATCTACTGATTCAAACCACTTCAAATTTAGGTAAAAAACAAATGATTTTTACAATGACTTGTCATTGGTGCTATAAAAATCCGAAGTTTGGGAATGAAAATAATTTACTTCACAAAAGTAGTTAAAAAAGCGTTTTTTATTCAGTGATTAATATCATTTGTATATGATTTGAAAAGATAAAAGGCTAAATAATTAACATTTTTGATATTTTATTCCATTCTTATTTTTAATAATAAATTTTTTTTTGATTTGAAAAGCCTTAAGGGCCATTATTACAACTTAGGATTTTATCGGACGTATAAAAAGCTTTCCATTATTGCAAATTAGATTCAACTTACCAGGCAGGTTAAAATTGCCTGTTATTTATCGCTCACTTTAGGTTAAAGTAAAATTTTGCAAATGATAAAGTTTTTATACGTCCGATAAAATCCTGCTTTTAACTAACTTTGAGTTCTAATAATGGCCCTAAATGTAATAAAAAAAACATTTGTATTTGGCTTGAGCCAAAAAAGTAATAAATTTGTTGAAAACAAAGTAGTGATTTAAAATTCCATTTGATATGTGGTTAAAAATAACTTCTTTAACATCTAAAAATTTGCATCAGATACTTTCGAAGTAATTTAAAAGTGATTCGTAAGGAAGTAATCATTTTATTTTTTGCTGGGATCTACTGTATTAAATCACTTCAAATTTAGGTAAAAAACCAATGAATTTTATTGCATTGACGTGTCATTGGCAGGAAGAGGTTTGATTTGAACGTTTTTTTAACTCAATAAAAATCATGTTTCTGATAATCAGATGTTATTTATTGCCAGTTATATAAATGCTATTTCAATATCTATTTTGGGTGTGAAAATAATTAATTTCACAAAAGTAGATCATTTCTGGTTTAAGAAGGGCTTTTTAATCAGTGGCTTAGATCACTTGTAAAATTCAGTACTTTTTGCTCGGTGTTTGAAGTAAAATGTATGCTGTGTTGAATGCTTATGAGAAATTGAGTTGGTTTCTTCCATAACGAAGTACCCGCGAGCGTCCTTTTGCTTGTCTCTGGTTTAGATAATAATTATAATAAAATAGGTGATTTAATATTACTTTAGATATGTGATTAAAAAATAACTTCTGTAAACGGGAAAAAATGCATAACCTACAATCCTTTTCCATACGGAAAGTTTACTTTGCAAAGTCTTAATTGAGCTGGTAGAAAGACAGAGGTATGTAGTAGTACATTCTCTTTCTGTCTTTTCCCCAGCTGACATAAGACTTTGCAAAGTAAGCTTTGCGGGTGGAAAAGGAATTAATTAAGAAAGATGTACTCATTTTATTTTTTGTTGGGAAGTAAATAAAAGAAAACAAAACAGAAAAAAATATCGGAATTATTGTGGGTATTTTGAAAAAAAAAAAAATAAGGGCCTAATTTTGTAAAAATTTAAATTACAAAAACAAAATAAAATGCAAAAAGGCGTAACTAACAAAAAATTAAAATCCAGTATTTGAAAATTATATTTTTGTCAGTTACGCCTTTTTGTATTTTAGATAGGTTATGTTAGATAAGGTAGGTGTAGCAGTCAGAAAGCCGGACTCACTTAGACCGTTTTGGTCCATTGTGATACCACGGAGACTCTGCTTATGCAGACTCCCCACCGTCGAACCAACCAGAGCTCAATATATAGCTACTAATACGTTGAAGTTCAACACTAGCAACGTCAGAAAGTTCCCTGATTTCAAGAGCGCCCATTGTGGCCATTCTCTTTCCTGCAAGTCCAGGACAGTGACAAAGAAAATGTTCTATGCTTTCCTCTTCATCGATATACAGGCAGCTACGGCAAAAATCATTGTGTACAACCCTTAGCCTTTGTGCATGCCTAGACAGTGTCCTGTTAACACGGACACTAGAATCGAGATTTGTTTCCTATTCTTCAAAATTAAGTAATCCGTACTAGTCTCATGCACAAGACATCTTATAAGAACTTTTTAAGACATGAGGGATTTTTCAAATGCTTTACTACAGCGAAATCTTATAAAACAAACGTTAACAACATTGTTTGCAAGAAATTTGTTTGAGTATTGTAGGTATAAGAGTAAAGAAGAAAACAATTCGTGGCGGAAGAATTTGTGATACTTGCTTCTTTCTACGCATGAGCGCGTGTACAAACGTCATGCATGTATGTATGTATGTGTGTGTATGATTTTTATTTTTCTGCACACATGCAGAGGCACACAAATGCATTAACATTAGTTGTATGCGGTTAACTACATAATAGCTTACCATCTACATATTACACACACACTCAAACGTACAATATGAAAAATAACAAGCATACACTAATCAACAGTACTTCTTTTGAGTGTTTGTTACAAACAAGCTGTCTTGCGACATCGCTTGTTACAACTGATACACACATACACCAATACATCCATCGTGCTTCGCTTATAGTACGACAGCATTTATTATTGGTTTAGTATAATACATGCGACGTGAATATATTTAAAAATCATGACGTTTTTACATTTCAAGACTGTTTACGCAGCTCTCTAATCCGTACCTTCCTTATTTAGGTGAGTCCATAACTAGCTTGGGATCACGCAATCATTTCTTGTGACCCACCTTCTATTTGTTTCATCCTCTGTCTTGCGCCTAAGTCTGAGTTTGCAAGAGAGTAGGGGTAAACCCACACATTCCAAATCCGGTGGAAGCTCATCATCCCTAGAGTTCCCCTGAAAGCCTCTATGGCCCGGGATCCAGATGATCCTGATATCAAACTGCTCTGCCATCTCATTTAGAGATGATCGGCAGTCGAGGGCTGTTGTTGTTTTTATAAGCGGGGATTCGAGGGCCATAATAGCTGCTCGACTATTGATGTATATGTTAATCAAAGTCGTTGAAGTGACATTCACTCTCAACCAATCCGTAACTTCTCTCATGGCAAGGATCTCTGCCTGAAAGACAATGCAGTGATCCGGAAGTCGTTTTGCAATACGAAGACCTAACCCCTCGAAAAGACTCCATAGCCCACACCTTCATGTGTTTTGGAGCCGTCCGTATAAAAATCAACACTTTTTCTTCTACCTGCAGTTCCATTCATCCACAATTCTGTGGATGGTATCCAGGCTTTATAAAGACGTTCGTGTAGTAGAGCAGGTCAGGTTTGGTCAATCCTCCATCCCCTCACTTCATCATCGAGTATTCTACAGTGGGTGGGGTGGTTCCATTCCCGTTCCACAGAGAGGTACATCGAAGACGGATTGCCGATGACGTTGCCATCTCCTTAACCACTAGGTCCAATGGTACTAGATGAAGTAGCATCCCCAGTGCATTCGTAGTAGTGCGAAAAGCAATGGTTATATAAAAGGATGTACTTTGCAGCTTGTGTAAGATATGTAGATACGTCTTCTTCTCCAGGGACGGCCATCACACGATGATCCCATACATGAGAATTGGACGTACTATTGCAGTATAGATCAGTAGTAGGGAACTGCCGGTTCTGGGACAATTAAAATTGTTAAATTGTGGCTGAAATTGTTAAATTGTGGGCTGAAATTGTTAAATTGTGGCTGAAATTGTTAAATTGTTGCTGAAATTTTAAAATTCTTGGAAATTTGTGTTTTCGGCGGCGCTTTGATGTTTTTTGTTTACATTAGGAGTTTTTTTTGTTTACATTAGGAGTTTTTTGTTTACATTAACTTTGTGTGAACGGGTGATTTTTTTGGGTTACATTAATTGTGATAACGGGTGATTTTTTTTTTGAGGTTTCATATGAGTGTATATGCCGACGGCAGTACATGATTATTATTTTTTTCAAATGCCGACGGCAAAACATGTTTATTAATTTTTCCTAATGTCGACGGCAAAACATGAATATAATTTTTTCAAATGCCGACGGGAAAATGATTTTTCCTAATAACGACGGGAAAACGTGAAAGTTATTTTTTCTAATGCTAATGTAGGTGTTGCTAGACTGTGGGAATTTAAGGCTGACCGTGATTTGAGTGGGTGGCGTTGTTGCCGTAATATGTAACCATAGGAATTTGCGGATGTGTCTGTCTGTCTGTGAGAATTTAGGTGAGGGTTTGATTGGAAGGGGCGGGGTGTAGTTGAGGTAGATCGATTGCGTGTGTATGTGTGTGTGTGTGTATGTGTGTGTATGTGTGTGTGTGTGTATGTTTGTAGGAATTTCAATGTGTGTATTTCTGTAGGAGCTTAGGGCTGATTGTGATGTATGAGGGGTGAGGTGTTCTAGTAATATGTAACCGGGGGAATCTGTGTGTTTGTATGTCTGTAGGAGTTTAAGGCTGACCATGATTTGGGTGGGCAGGGTTGTTGCCGTATTATGTAACCATAGGAATTTGTGGATGTGTCTGTCTGTCTGTGAGAATTTAGGTGAGGGTTTGATTGGAAGGGGCGGGGTGTAGTTGAGGTAGATCGATTGCGTGTGTATGTGTGTGTGTGTATGTGTGTGCGCATGTGTGTGTGTCTGTGTGTCTGTGTTGTTTGTATTAATTTCAATGTACATATGTATTTCTGTAGGAGCTTAAGGCTGACCATGATTTGGGTGGGCAGGGTTGTTGACGTAATATGTAGCCATGGGAATTTGCGAATGCGTCTGTCTATAGTAGTTTAAGGCTGATCGTGATTTGAGGATCTTGTTGAGGTAAATTGGTTATGTGTATGTATGTATCTGTTTCTGTAAGAATTTAAGATGATTGGGATTTATTAGGGACGAGGTGTTCTTGTATTATGTAGCCGGGAGAATCTATGTATATATGTCTGTAGCAGTTTAAGACTATTCATAATTTAGGGTAGGTGAGAGTGTTGTATTGTTGAGATTAATCTTATATATTGTATATGTATGTATGATCATGGGAATTTGTGTATGTATATCTGAGGGAGAATTTAAGGCTCGTCATGATTTGCAAAAGGTGGGGTGTTGTTGAAATTTTCTTGGATATTTCTTATATGAATTCTGCTATGTGTGTGTATTTGAGCTGGTATTTATATGTAGGTAGAAATAAATTGTTTTCAACATCGACATTTGGTACTATAAAATACTATCATATATCTGGACTTCCCTAATCCTAGTATGCTTTTGTACTTACGATTGCTTTATATTTTCTCATGCTTAAATTTGTCTCGCGTTGAAGTCGGTCTGTGTGAAATTTGTTTATATTACAGATTTTGTTTATTTAACTACATTCGTCTTCTTTGACTGAAAGAGTTATCTACACACAGAGAAAAACCAACTTGAAATCAGTAAGAACCATGCTGAATTAATAAGAACCATTAGCGAAGGTTTAGTCATATTGAAATTTCTTATTTCAATATGGACAAAATATTAATTTACAGTATTCATTTATTAAACTCATTAGTTTGTAGATATCTCAATATACATTTTCTATTATATTAAAAATTATTGAATTAATGTGATGAATTCTTATTTTTAAGCTGCAGATTTTCCCTGAGTGTATGGATTGTTTATATTTGCATTGTGCTTTAACTAAACGACGCTTCATATATTTTCATGATGTAGATCTAATAAATACTTAAGCATTGATAAGAAATTTGATATGTATACATACATATCTACAAATTGATTTTATGTATGTATGTACATATATATGTACATACAAATAAGTGTTCAACTCAATCTTTGAATACATTTTTTATTTTATTTTTTGTCATGTGATGTCTGTTGTTGGTGAAATTAAAAACATTTTAATTTTTATCTGCGTTTACTTAAAAGTTTGTGAGGATTTTCTGTTGTAAGTAAAACTGAATTCTTGAAGATATGTACTTACATACTTTATAGTAATAGTAACTATAATAGAAATATTTCTTATACTTAATTTACAGTTTTTTAAAGTATAGGGTATAAAATTTTTTCTAGCTATAGCCTTCTACATTTATTTTGGAAAACTTGCTTTGCTTTTTAAAAATGTATAAACATTTTTAAATGAAACTGATCCGGCACTCCAGCTTAGTTACTGATAGTTTTTTTTTTGTTGTTAGTTAACTTACTTATTTTTTATTTTTTATTGATAAACATTGGAAATCAAAAGGGAGTTTTATATTGTAATTATTATTTTCATAATTGTTGAAAACAATCGCTGCTTTTTGTTTGTTTTTTGCGATGAAATCATTTGAATTACTTTTGCAACTTTACGCGTTTATAAAAATTATGTTATTTTCTATATTTCTTAATTTATAAGACTTTTAGACTTTGTCCTTTAGGGGTTATATATTCTATTATACGATTATGAATAAGAATGCAGTAAGCTGATGTATTTGCTTACTGCTTCAAATTAAAATTTTATTAAATTGAATAAAAGGAGTTTTTTTTCTTAAACTCTGATGCAGTTAGAAGCGCTGGAGATTCTTTCATATAACAGCTTTTTTGAAATTTTTGATACATAGTATAATATAGAATTGGATAACATTTATTTTTAATTTTTATGTTAAGAAGTACGGGTATGAGACTGAATTTAAATGTACTTTTAAATTAGTTAAATCATAATGAACAAACATATTTTCTTCTTTAATAGATATCAACAGAAAACGAACTCGTTTTCATATAATTTAGGTATACCCTATCGACGGCTCCTCTAGGATACAAGATGACTTTGTATGACGAAATTTCTGTTGCTTTATACTGATAATATGTTTACATTAATAAGATACATATACATATGTTTATTTTATGAACGGTGAGCACCTATGGCTTTTATTTAATGTTCTATATGACTTTTTTTTTCATTTTATTAAAGTTCAGCGTATTGTATATATATTTCTGAAATGTTTAAGTGTGTTTTGTGTGCCCATCGGGCAGAGTGTACGTATTAGTTGGTCAGTCAGTCTCTATTTTTATTTATTTTTTTTTCTTCTAATGTGCCACTCCTTTTTCAGATTTTACTACTTGGAATAGAGATTTTTTGTCTAATTTTTTGGTGGGTATATACATTAGGTATGTAGAAATTAGTTTAGATACAAAGAAATGCATGTTTAATATACAACTATTGTATCAAATCGATCTCAAATAACTCAGTTACCTCTACCAGCAATTCACCGTTGGTGTATTCATAAAGTGTTAGAAACAATGAAATATCTATGTTTTGAGAGAATTTTTCCCCTCAAGTATTTCTACATGAGGTTTGAGGGGTCAATCACTGTCGCATTCATATGTAATGATTATTCACTTAAAAAACGTCATCATCACCATCAATCATCTCCGTATACAATACATTCATGAGTTGGGTTGATCCAGATACAATTGCTGTGTCATCACCTTCTAACAGCTTTATATATTTTGCTAGTATGCATGCCTTAGCATGCTTCTATCGATAGTGACGTAAGAGTCCGAGATGTAGTAGTGTTACAATTAAAAATCTTTACTATTAGAATTTACCAGTTCGCTCTTTTGAATTTTTGCAAAGTAGATACATATGTATGTATTTCATTGACCACAAAATCATAAAATTTCTTTGCTTACAAAATTGTATGACGTGAGGATTTTTTTTTTTTTTTTTAATTATACATGCTTCGGCATGCTTTAATTTTTTTTCTATAAATTTATGTAATACTCATACAGATACAGATATAAAGTAAGATCTGTTTACTGTACATTTTAAAATTTATGCATGCTTCAGCATGATTCTAGTTGAAGCGTATATTCATTCACTAAGTTTGTTTGATACTTATTCATACACATGTACATTCTTAAAGATTGGATATCAAAGTCCAATTTCCGTAGTTTATCTATATTTTCTAAAGATCTGATAGCTAAAGAAATAAATAGAGTGAAGATCTTCTATAATAATCCCATTTTCATATTGTAAAATTTTGCGTGCTAGCGCTTTCGATGGGAAAATATACATAAAACTTTATAAAAAGTGATAATATGATGTGCTGCTGAATATTGCACTATGTTATAGTTCATTTTAAACACTGAAGTTTTAGCAATATTTCATTCAGACCAACAAGTTTAGAGAATTCCACTACATTTAGTTAATTATCTTTCTTAATACCCATCATTCCTAATCAATCCTACAAAAAACAACACAAACTAGATTTTTCGTTTTAATTTTATTTTTATTAAATTCAACATTCATTCTTCAAATTACTTTATACTATATTAAGTAGCTTTTCCTCATTTATTGAGTTGACTTTAATAGGAGACATTTTAATGGTACGATGAACTTTTCTATTGCATGCATTGAGTAAATCTTTATACATACCAATCCACTTATATGAACCATTAAAGCTAATTCTTTTCACATCATACCTTTCAATGATCTATTAAATCATTCTAATATTGATGCTTTCATATTAAGTAATGTTTAATCTTCTATTTATGTATGAGTTTTCCCAAGTATTTATTAAAAAATTCTTTAGAATCATCTGTTTGTAAGTTTTTTGGTACCCGTACCACTTCAAAAATATTTTCCATTGCCTTGGTTTTTAGAGTGCAGCTTTTATTTTCAGCTGTACTTTGAGAATGTGTCAATTACAGTCTTCAAAAATCAACAATTTCTATTTTCTGTAGAATAGTTCTACATTTCACCTAACTTAGCTCCATAAAACATCATATATTCCTGTCATTACATCTCTACAAGCACAAACAGTTGTTGAAATTTAATATGGACTTCGTTAACTAAATTCCTTTTTAAAGAAATTGAATTGTTGCACAGATTTTTTCGAAAGTGTTGTGATCTACATCTTGCACTTTCAGCTATTTATACTAACATGTAGTTAATTTTCTAATCTATATATTTAACCGTAAACTCTTCAATTTGTTTTTAATTATTTACTTTTTAGAATTGCTTTTTCAATTTTATAACTGTCTTCTTTCTCTAATTTTATTTCACGTTGTAGTTCCTCAATTTGCATTTAAATATATTCTTGAATATTAATGCTTTTAGCTATATTATTAATTTGTCTTGTATTTTATCTTCATTCAGTTTAATGTAACTATCAACAATAGTTTGTATCTAATTCATTTATGCCTTCCAATACTGATAAGTCACTATAAATGTCTTCAGAATTGGAAGTCTATGAGTAAAATCATCGTCATCATCATTCTCAGTATTAACATCATTAAATATGATGGTATTATCAAATATTGTTCCTTCTACTAGTTTCTTTTGGGGTACTTGTCTACATCTTGAGTGAAGGTTTCTCAGGCTTTAAACTTGTATATTCTGAACTTCTGTCTTGATATTACTTTCTTCTTTCATGCGAATTCTTGTTTTTTCTTTTCATATCACTTAAACATGCACAGTCTTGTTATCGTTGAAAGGTTCTGTACAAAACAAATCGAATTTCACAATATTATGAAATTCCATTATATTTCATTAGGTATTTTCTTATCGACACCAACTGCTTTAACACCATCTCATTTACGTTTGCTAACAGCAAATAGTACAATAGGTGTCAGCTATTAGATCAGCTTATCAGCTATTAGATCAGCTTATTAGCACCTGGTCTGTTTTTCAGATCAGCTTTTCAGGAGCTGGTCTGGTTTTCAGATCAGCTTATCAGGACCTGGTCTGGTTTTCAGATCAGCTTTTCAGGACCTGGTCTGGTTTTCAGATCAGCTTTTCAGGACCTGGTCTGGTTTTCAGATCAGCTTATCAGGACCTGGTCTGGTTTTCAGATCAGCTTTCCGGACCTGGTCTGGTTTTCAGATCAGCTTTTCAGGACCTGGTCTGGTTTTCAGATCAGCTTATCAGGACCTGGTCTGGTTTTCAGATCAGCTTATCAGGACCTGGTCTGGTTTTCAGATCAGGCTATCAGGACCTGGTCTGGTTTTCAGATCAGCTTATCAGGAGCTGGTCTGATTTTCAGGTCAGCTTATTAGGAGCTGGTCTGGTTTTCAGGTCAGATGAAATAACTTAAGTCTATCTTTTATTAGCAGTATTTTTTTTTTCTATAACGAAAATCGTTTAATTCAATATATTTGCTTATAATCAAAAATCCATATTTATCCTTCCAACACTCTACAAATTTTTTAAAACTTGTCAAAATTCATATTACTGCCAACATGAACCTTGTAAACATGCTTCATATTTTCCTCATCTTACTTAAACATTATAATTACATTTGCATTGTCTCTTATTAAATGCTTATAGCCATATTCATAAAAATTTTAAACAGCATTTCAAATGTTGTTTGAGCAAAATTCGCTAAAATTGTATTCATAATAGAATATTAGCGTAAAAACGTTTTTTAACTTGCGTAAATCACCAAATCTTAAAAATTAAATGCACCCATATTTAAAATAATTTTGAATTGACGTCGTTGTAGTTTTGCTTCTTGCTTATTTATATTTTTAACTTTGTCTGTATGTATGTATGTATGCATGTATTAAGAATTATGCTTATGTTTGGCACAAGTAGAATGAGTCATCATTATTCTGTCGCCCCATACAAAAATATGTACGTATATTATTCTGCTTTTCACATGCAACATCATCAAATATCATAATTGAATTAGTTTTAGCTTCGTCAGGTGGAATAACTGATTCATTATCGGTGAATGTATAATATCCCATTCCTTTAATTGGTGAAATTATGTAATTTCTTTAACTATTCATATTTGTAGTAGTATATAGATAATTTTAGTATAAATATATGTTTTTAAACCTCAGATAGTAGTAGGGAATTGTTCATCCTGGCGCCGATTAAAATTGTGAAATTGTGGCTGAAATTGTTAAATTGTGGGCTGAAATTGTTAAATTTGGGTAATTAAAATTTGAAAATTTTAAAATTCTTGAAATTTGATACCTACGAGGGTGGTTCAATAAGTCCTTTAAATATTTTTCGAGGGTGGTTCAATAAGTCACTCTTATTTTTTTAACATAAGGAGTTTTTGTTTACATTAAGTGTATGTCTGTCTCTCTCTCTGTCTGTCTGCATGACCGTAGAAATTTGAGTCTTTCAGTGATTTAGGTTGTGTAATAATTTCTGGGTGTCCTTTGTCGGGGTTATGGGTAATTAAACTTAAAAATTTTAATCTACGCCGGATGCCCATTTCACTACTACTATCTGAGGTTTAAAAACATATATTTATACTAAAATTATCTATATACTACTACAAATATGAATAGTTAAAGAAATTACATAATTTCACCAATTAAAGGAATGGGATATTATACATTCACCGATAATGAATCAGTTATTCCACCTGACGAAGCTAAAACTAATTCAATTATGATATTTGATGATGTTGCATGTGAAAAGCAGAATAATATACGTACATATTTTTGTATGGGGCGACAGAATAATGATGACTCATTCTACTTGTGCCAAACATAAGCATAATTCTTAATACATGCATACATACATACATACAGACAAAGTTAAAAATATAAATAAGCAAGAAGCAAAACTACAACGACGTCAATTCAAAATTATTTTAAATATGGGTGCATTTAATTTTTAAGATTTGGTGATTTACGCAAGTTAAAAAACGTTTTTACGCTAATATTCTATTATGAATACAATTTTAGCGAATTTTGCTCAAACAACATTTGAAATGCTGTTTAAAATTTTTATGAATATGGCTATAAGCATTTAATAAGAGACAATGCAAATGTAATTATAATGTTTAAGTAAGATGAGGAAAATATGAAGCATGTTTACAAGGTTCATGTTGGCAGTAATATGAATTTTGACAAGTTTTAAAAAATTTGTAGAGTGTTGGAAGGATAAATATGGATTTTTGATTATAAGCAAATATATTGAATTAAACGATTTTCGTTATAGAAAAAAAAAATACTGCTAATAAAAGATAGACTTAAGTTATTTCATCTGACCTGAAAACCAGACCAGCTCCTAATAAGCTGACCTGAAAATCAGACCAGCTCCTGATAAGCTGATCTGAAAACCAGACCAGGTCCTGATAGCCTGATCTGAAAACCAGACCAGGTCCTGATAAGCTGATCTGAAAACCAGACCAGGTCCTGATAAGCTGATCTGAAAACCAGACCAGGTCCTGAAAAGCTGATCTGAAAACCAGACCAGGTCCGGAAAGCTGATCTGAAAACCAGACCAGGTCCTGATAAGCTGATCTGAAAACCAGACCAGGTCCTGAAAAGCTGATCTGAAAACCAGACCAGGTCCTGAAAAGCTGATCTGAAAACCAGACCAGGTCCTGATAAGCTGATCTGAAAACCAGACCAGCTCCTGAAAAGCTGATCTGAAAAACAGACCAGGTGCTAATAAGCTGATCTAATAGCTGATAAGCTGATCTAATAGCTGACACCTATTGTACTATTTGCTGTTAGCAAACGTAAATGAGATGGTGTTAAAGCAGTTGGTGTCGATAAGAAAATACCTAATGAAATATAATGGAATTTCATAATATTGTGAAATTCGATTTGTTTTGTACAGAACCTTTCAACGATAACAAGACTGTGCATGTTTAAGTGATATGAAAAGAAAAAACAAGAATTCGCATGAAAGAAGAAAGTAATATCAAGACAGAAGTTCAGAATATACAAGTTTAAAGCCTGAGAAACCTTCACTCAAGATGTAGACAAGTACCCCAAAAGAAACTAGTAGAAGGAACAATATTTGATAATACCATCATATTTAATGATGTTAATACTGAGAATGATGATGACGATGATTTTACTCATAGACTTCCAATTCTGAAGACATTTATAGTGACTTATCAGTATTGGAAGGCATAAATGAATTAGATACAAACTATTGTTGATAGTTACATTAAACTGAATGAAGATAAAATACAAGACAAATTAATAATATAGCTAAAAGCATTAATATTCAAGAATATATTTAAATGCAAATTGAGGAACTACAACGTGAAATAAAATTAGAGAAAGAAGACAGTTATAAAATTGAAAAAGCAATTCTAAAAAGTAAATAATTAAAAACAAATTGAAGAGTTTACGGTTAAATATATAGATTAGAAAATTAACTACATGTTAGTATAAATAGCTGAAAGTGCAAGATGTAGATCACAACACTTTCGAAAAAATCTGTGCAACAATTCAATTTCTTTAAAAAGGAATTTAGTTAACGAAGTCCATATTAAATTTCAACAACTGTTTGTGCTTGTAGAGATGTAATGACAGGAATATATGATGTTTTATGGAGCTAAGTTAGGTGAAATGTAGAACTATTCTACAGAAAATAGAAATTGTTGATTTTTGAAGACTGTAATTGACACATTCTCAAAGTACAGCTGAAAATAAAAGCTGCACTCTAAAAACCAAGGCAATGGAAAATATTTTTGAAGTGGTACGGGTACCAAAAAACTTACAAACAGATGATTCTAAAGAATTTTTTAATAAATACTTGGGAAAACTCATACATAAATAGAAGATTAAACATTACTTAATATGAAAGCATCAATATTAGAATGATTTAATAGATCATTGAAAGGTATGATGTGAAAAGAATTAGCTTTAATGGTTCATATAAGTGGATTGGTATGTATAAAGATTTACTCAATGCATGCAATAGAAAAGTTCATCGTACCATTAAAATGTCTCCTATTAAAGTCAACTCAATAAATGAGGAAAAGCTACTTAATATAGTATAAAGTAATTTGAAGAATGAATGTTGAATTTAATAAAAATAAAATTAAAACGAAAAATCTAGTTTGTGTTGTTTTTTGTAGGATTGATTAGGAATGATGGGTATTAAGAAAGATAATTAACTAAATGTAGTGGAATTCTCTAAACTTGTTGGTCTGAATGAAATATTGCTAAAACTTCAGTGTTTAAAATGAACTATAACATAGTGCAATATTCAGCAGCACATCATATTATCACTTTTTATAAAGTTTTATGTATATTTTCCCATCGAAAGCGCTAGCACGCAAAATTTTACAATATGAAAATGGGATTATTATAGAAGATCTTCACTCTATTTATTTCTTTAGCTATCAGATCTTTAGAAAATATAGATAAACTACGGAAATTGGACTTTGATATCCAATCTTTAAGAATGTACATGTGTATGAATAAGTATCAAACAAACTTAGTGAATGAATATACGCTTCAACTAGAATCATGCTGAAGCATGCATAAATTTTAAAATGTACAGTAAACAGATCTTACTTTATATCTGTATCTGTATGAGTATTACATAAATTTATAGAAAAAAAATTAAAGCATGCCGAAGCATGTATAATTAAAAAAAAAAAAAAAAATCCTCACGTCATACAATTTTGTAAGCAAAGAAATTTTATGATTTTGTGGTCAATGAAATACATACATATGTATCTACTTTGCAAAAATTCAAAAGAGCGAACTGGTAAATTCTAATAGTAAAGATTTTTAATTGTAACACTACTACATCTCGGACTCTTACGTCACTATCGATAGAAGCATGCTAAGGCATGCATACTAGCAAAATATATAAAGCTGTTAGAAGGTGATGACACAGCAATTGTATCTGGATCAACCCAACTCATGAATGTATTGTATACGGAGATGATTGATGGTGATGATGACGTTTTTTAAGTGAATAATCATTACATATGAATGCGACAGTGATTGACCCCTCAAACCTCATGTAGAAATACTTGAGGGGAAAAATTCTCTCAAAACATAGATATTTCATTGTTTCTAACACTTTATGAATACACCAACGGTGAATTGCTGGTAGAGGTAACTGAGTTATTTGAGATCGATTTGATACAATAGTTGTATATTAAACATGCATTTCTTTGTATCTAAACTAATTTCTACATACCTAATGTATATACCCACCAAAAAATTAGACAAAAAATCTCTATTCCAAGTAGTAAAATCTGAAAAAGGAGTGGCACATTAGAAGAAAAAAAAAATAAATAAAAATAGAGACTGACTGACCAACTAATACGTACACTCTGCCCGATGGGCACACAAAACACACTTAAACATTTCAGAAATATATATACAATACGCTGAACTTTAATAAAATGAAAAAAAAAAGTCATATAGAACATTAAATAAAAGCCATAGGTGCTCACCGTTCATAAAATAAACATATGTATATGTATCTTATTAATGTAAACATATTATCAGTATAAAGCAACAGAAATTTCGTCATACAAAGTCATCTTGTATCCTAGAGGAGCCGTCGATAGGGTATACCTAAATTATATGAAAACGAGTTCGTTTTCTGTTGATATCTATTAAAGAAGAAAATATGTTTGTTCATTATGATTTAACTAATTTAAAAGTACATTTAAATTCAGTCTCATACCCGTACTTCTTAACATAAAAATTAAAAATAAATGTTATCCAATTCTATATTATACTATGTATCAAAAATTTCAAAAAAGCTGTTATATGAAAGAATCTCCAGCGCTTCTAACTGCATCAGAGTTTAAGAAAAAAAACTCCTTTTATTCAATTTAATAAAATTTTAATTTGAAGCAGTAAGCAAATACATCAGCTTACTGCATTCTTATTCATAATCGTATAATAGAATATATAACCCCTAAAGGACAAAGTCTAAAAGTCTTATAAATTAAGAAATATAGAAAATAACATAATTTTTATAAACGCGTAAAGTTGCAAAAGTAATTCAAATGATTTCATCGCAAAAAACAAACAAAAAGCAGCGATTGTTTTCAACAATTATGAAAATAATAATTACAATATAAAACTCCCTTTTGATTTCCAATGTTTATCAATAAAAAATAAAAAATAAGTAAGTTAACTAACAACAAAAAAAAAACTATCAGTAACTAAGCTGGAGTGCCGGATCAGTTTCATTTAAAAATGTTTATACATTTTTAAAAAGCAAAGCAAGTTTTCCAAAATAAATGTAGAAGGCTATAGCTAGAAAAAATTTTATACCCTATACTTTAAAAAACTGTAAATTAAGTATAAGAAATATTTCTATTATAGTTACTATTACTATAAAGTATGTAAGTACATATCTTCAAGAATTCAGTTTTACTTACAACAGAAAATCCTCACAAACTTTTAAGTAAACGCAGATAAAAATTAAAATGTTTTTAATTTCACCAACAACAGACATCACATGACAAAAAATAAAATAAAAAATGTATTCAAAGATTGAGTTGAACACTTATTTGTATGTACATATATATGTACATACATACATAAAATCAATTTGTAGATATGTATGTATACATATCAAATTTCTTATCAATGCTTAAGTATTTATTAGATCTACATCATGAAAATATATGAAGCGTCGTTTAGTTAAAGCACAATGCAAATATAAACAATCCATACACTCAGGGAAAATCTGCAGCTTAAAAATAAGAATTCATCACATTAATTCAATAATTTTTAATATAATAGAAAATGTATATTGAGATATCTACAAACTAATGAGTTTAATAAATGAATACTGTAAATTAATATTTTGTCCATATTGAAATAAGAAATTTCAATATGACTAAACCTTCGCTAATGGTTCTTATTAATTCAGCATGGTTCTTACTGATTTCAAGTTGGTTTTTCTCTGTGTGTAGATAACTCTTTCAGTCAAAGAAGACGAATGTAGTTAAATAAACAAAATCTGTAATATAAACAAATTTCACACAGACCGACTTCAACGCGAGACAAATTTAAGCATGAGAAAATATAAAGCAATCGTAAGTACAAAAGCATACTAGGATTAGGGAAGTCCAGATATATGATAGTATTTTATAGTACCAAATGTCGATGTTGAAAACAATTTATTTCTACCTACATATAAATACCAGCTCAAATACACACACATAGCAGAATTCATATAAGAAATATCCAAGAAAATTTCAACAACACCCCACCTTTTGCAAATCATGACGAGCCTTAAATTCTCCCTCAGATATACATACACAAATTCCCATGATCATACATACATATACAATATATAAGATTAATCTCAACAATACAACACTCTCACCTACCCTAAATTATGAATAGTCTTAAACTGCTACAGACATATATACATAGATTCTCCCGGCTACATAATACAAGAACACCTCGTCCCTAATAAATCCCAATCATCTTAAATTCTTACAGAAACAGATACATACATACACATAACCAATTTACCTCAACAAGATCCTCAAATCACGATCAGCCTTAAACTACTATAGACAGACGCATTCGCAAATTCCCATGGCTACATATTACGTCAACAACCCTGCCCACCCAAATCATGGTCAGCCTTAAGCTCCTACAGAAATACATATGTACATTGAAATTAATACAAACAACACAGACACACAGACACACACACATGCGCACACACATACACACACACACATACACACGCAATCGATCTACCTCAACTACACCCCGCCCCTTCCAATCAAACCCTCACCTAAATTCTCACAGACAGACAGACACATCCACAAATTCCTATGGTTACATAATACGGCAACAACCCTGCCCACCCAAATCATGGTCAGCCTTAAACTCCTACAGACATACAAACACACAGATTCCCCCGGTTACATATTACTAGAACACCTCACCCCTCATACATCACAATCAGCCCTAAGCTCCTACAGAAATACACACATTGAAATTCCTACAAACATACACACACACACACATACACACACATACACACACACACACATACACACGCAATCGATCTACCTCAACTACACCCCGCCCCTTCCAATCAAACCCTCACCTAAATTCTCACAGACAGACAGACACATCCGCAAATTCCTATGGTTACATATTACGGCAACAACGCCACCCACTCAAATCACGGTCAGCCTTAAATTCCCACAGTCTAGCAACACCTACATTAGCATTAGAAAAAATAACTTTCACGTTTTCCCGTCGTTATTAGGAAAAATCATTTTCCCGTCGGCATTTGAAAAAATTATATTCATGTTTTGCCGTCGACATTAGGAAAAATTAATAAACATGTTTTGCCGTCGGCATTTGAAAAAAATAATAATCATGTACTGCCGTCGGCATATACACTCATATGAAACCTCAAAAAAAAAATCACCCGTTATCACAATTAATGTAACCCAAAAAAATCACCCGTTCACACAAAGTTAATGTAAACAAAAAACTCCTAATGTAAACAAAAAAAACTCCTAATGTAAACAAAAAACATCAAAGCGCCGCCGAAAACACAAATTTCCAAGAATTTTAAAATTTCAGCAACAATTTAACAATTTCAGCCACAATTTAACAATTTCAGCCCACAATTTAACAATTTCAGCCACAATTTAACAATTTTAATTGTCCCAGAACCGGCAGTTCCCTACTACTTAGATCCAATGAACGATTTTTGGGGTAAGACCCCAATTTTTCCCAATGGATTTTTTGCATAGATATAGTGAAATGGTTGCTTTTTTCACTCTCTCTATAATATTAGTTTTGAAACTCAGCTTTGAATCAAGAATAACACCAAGATATTTTGCAGTGTTGCACACTTTTATCTATGTATTATTAAGAGTGATAGGTCGGAAAACAGGTATCTTATACTTAATGGAGAAGAGGACTAGTTCCGTTTTATTAGGATTAACGGCGAGCCCTCGTTTCTCCGCCCATCTTGTTAAATGTGAAAGACCATCCTGTAGGATACCCTTAGAGTTGTGAGGAATTTTTCTCTTACAGCTATTGCCACATCATCAGCTTAAGCCACGATTTTACGCCCCCGCGATTCTAGAGATAGCAGCACAGGATTCAGAGCTAGATTCCACAATAGTGGCGAAGGAACTACTCCCTGTGGTTTACCCCTATTTACAAAGCGGGTCTGCCTACAAGCTCCTAGAGCCGAAGTTATCCTGCTTTGAGTTAGTAGATTTTAAATCCACTTACACAATCCTGCATTAACCCCCAAATTCGACAATGCATCAATTATCGCATCTGGAGAAATATTATAATTTGTATTGTTATGTATTTTAGATAACGATATATAGATTTTTTGTTTTTAATAATTAATTCTTATGTACATGTTATTTTAAATTAATTTTCGTTGCACAAAAAAAAATTAAATATTACATTCTGGGGTTAATGAAAACGACCCTGAGAGCTGCCAGTCTACACGATAATCAGCCGGAAATATGAAAGTTTAAATCAACAGTTCTCATATTCTTCATTTAATACTAATCAAGTAAAGTTTAAATTCCACTCGAAAAATTTTAATAAACAAATGAACAGGAATTTTGTTTGTGAAAGGCCAGGTGTGACGTCTGTAATCTTGTCTGCTAATAAGAGATATAAAAGCAAAATATGTTAAGGAGTTTGTTATTAAAAGAATCGAGTTTAGCAATGATCTCATTTTTTATTATTTTGATATTTTTTCGCTTCTTATTTCTTTAAACAAAACAAAATATGTATTTAGAGATTTCCATAACAAACTGGTAGTTTATGTTTTAGCTTAACTTGTTTTCGTCACTCAAATCAACAACAATGCACGTGACTTTGCGTCTGCTTTTTTAACTGATTTTTGTTTCGCTTGCTTAATACGTATGCATATGTATATGTATGTTTTGTTTCAGGTTTTAAAATTAGTAAGAGCCATTATTACGAGTATTTACTTATTGATTTTTATTTTTTTGTTTTTTTTTTATTTTGCCAAAGCAGCGCATACATCGTTTTGCTTTGTTTTTCTTACAAGCAGACATTTTGTTGTTGCTAAGCGTAAAATAAGGAAAAATTTACACTTGATTTTTTCAATGGCCAAGTTATAAAATGAGTCACTGGTAGGAAAATAAGTACAATAAACAAGAAATAATAAACAAGCAATAATAAACTAGTATTTATTATATTTGCTATCCAACATTTAGATTAAAGCAATTAAGTTTTTTTTTAGCATTACAAAATAAAATTTAATACTTATTTACTTTTTTTATTGAAATCTATTTGAAAACTCTATTAAATTTATTAAAATATCCTAAAGTTTAGCAATATTTGTTCGGTAATAACTAATTTATTCTTGATCAAATGCATAATAAATTTCTGAAAAGTGGGCAAATTACGACACTCGATATCTAGCGAAATTCAAAATTTTTCCACTTAAATTCTATTGAATTGATTTGAAATTTCTTTCGATATGGTGTACGGAAATTTGCCCCAAGGTTTCATATTCGTTATTAAATGAATGAAAATTTACAGACATAAGTTATTTTATTTATTTTGGGAGTTATTTCATTTTTGTTGGGATTCATTTCATTAGTCTATTTAATGTTTATTGTGGCTGACTTCATTGGGACTTATTTTATTGGAAACTATTTAATTTTTAATGAAATAAGTTACAATTTTAAAAATTGGAAAAGTTATTTAACTTTTTCCGATTGGGACTTACTTCATTTTGGTTTGAGATTTATTTCATGGTACCACTTAAACACTGTGACTTTTTGTACTTTTAGCTGGCCGAGGTTAAAAAAATTGATTTTTTTATGTGATAGGAGTACAGGTGATATAAAAGCATACTCATAACCCCCCGTCTAGACTGGCAATAAATATGTTGGCAATACAGCAATAACGCCGGCAGAATAGCGGAACAATATTGTTTATTGCTTTACTTATGTTAAGGCTATGGGAAATCGTAGCCACAATATGGAAAAACTCAACAGGGAAGGTGGAGAATAACCCCCTTATGCAAAAAAATGTTTTACTTTAGCTTTAAAGTTCATATTAGTTGCCAAGCACTTTAAGGCTAACATAGCTTTGTTAAGAAATCATATGCAAAAGACAACTTTAATTATTTTGTTATCTAATAATGAATACTGGTAACACCACCGTGTTCAACAACCACTTTACAGCTTATGATGTACAAAATCGAATACAATTTCATTCGGGTATTCAAATAATTTTTTATTTTATTAAATAAATGTTCATTATCTTGAAGTAAAGCAACCTAATTTAAAAAATATGAGCTTCTGACATGGTAATAAAACAGATAAACACAACTATGAAGTAAATGTAAAAAATGTGAAAAATTATCACAATTTGTTTTATTCGAATGAAACGAGTATTTGAATATCCAGCTTTTTTCGATTTGTTTTGATTTTATGTACATCACTAACACATTTTTGTATAATTGTATTTATTTTAATATTTTTTTATGGATTTTGCTATGTATTTCGAATCAGTTGGATAATTTGGTGATGTTTCCCATTACATGACAGAAATAATAAATTTAAGATAAGAGCAGGCACTTCTAGCTTCATTTTCAGATGTAAGATGAATCAGTATGTGCTATATTAATAAAAATATTTGAGGTACAACACACACATTTTGGAAATATCAACTTAAAGTAGTCTTAACAAACGTGGGTGTCTACTTTAGAATTTTTATACAATAATTTTTTTAGAATACAACTTTACTTAACATTGCTTGGCAAAGCTTTATTAAGTTTTTTGCATAAGACCCTAAAAATATAATTCACTTGTAAATATCTGGTTAATCGAAAAATTTTTTATTTTTAAAAACTTATAATAATACAAATTATTTCACTACACACGCTTTTAAGAGACTATTTTCATTTTTTAATATACATACATATGTATATTTTATGAATTTCAATAATATTATCGAAATGCCAAACGCAATACAGAAAAGTCGAATATAAATTAACAACGAGTTTGACGTTTTACGTTCGCAATAATTGTCAACGAAAAACTGTTGACAATTATTGCTACAATTATTGCAAGTACTGGCAATGAGCTGTCTCCCTCCATTGGCAATATCAATAATTTGACATTTGCTGCAGTATATGTTAATGATTTTATTGCCAGTCTAGACGGGGGGTAAGGAGAAGAAAAGAAATGGTAATAAAAAAATAACGATTATCAAACAGACTTTCTAAACTAGCAATTTTATTAATATTTTTTCTTACAATTGTGTTCATTTCAAAACAAAATAAAACATTTTGTTACGTTTATTTTCGTACTCTGGTTTTAAGTACAAAGAAATCAAAAGAAAAATAAATTCATAACTGTAATAGTGTCGATTTTTGACAATCACGTCCTAGCTCCTGTGTCTGACATAAAGAGCATAGCTCTAAAAAAATTTCGACAAAGACCCAAATTTTTTGGTATTGTGTTAAAGTGACGTCGATGTCGACAACAGGAATAAGGGTGAATGCCTTCGAAAAACAATTAAAAGGAGTCCTAAAAATTTAGAATGTTTTATCTTGTTTGTATGTATCACATCAAAAATATAAGATTTGTTAAAATTTGTTTAAAAGCTTTTTGATTTTTCTTTCAACATACTTCAAGGTTTTTTTGAAAGACAAAATAACAAAATGTATCTATGTACGTCTTAAATTGGCACTTTTAAATTATTTTGCTTAAAAAAAAAGAAATGAAAAAATAAAGAAAAAAATAAAGTACAGAGACGAGCCCCCAACTTTTTATCTTTTTTTAATACAATCTAACCAAAATTTTTTTTCAGTCTCATGTGATACATAAAGCAATAAAGACGAACGAGTTGAAATGATTTGCTTAAATTTATTATTAAAAACAACAACAACAACAAAACTGTTTTATGTATTTTATACTTTTTAAATAAGAATTTTTTGTTTTTTATTAAAACTGCTGATGTTTTTCTCTAATGTTAATATTTTTCTAAGAATTGTATTTTTTCAGAAACAAAAAACAAATTTTAGGAGAAATTAAAATAAATTAACTTGCGTGTATGTGGTGATGATAATTTTTTTGCTGATAAGAAAGGGAAGAAAGTTAAAATACAGGGTGTTTTTTCAGAGGTATAGAACTTCGAATTGAAATAAAACACAAGAAAATCGTTTTAATGTCCATCAATTTGGCTTTATTGGAAGGATAATTTTATGCCATTAATGTTTAAATATGATTTCGGGCATGTGGCCGCCGTGGCTGGCTCGAATAAAGCCAATTCTACAGGTCCAATTTTCAACCACTTTTTCGAGCATATGGGGCCGTATGTTGGCAATAACGCCACGAATGTTGGCTTCCAAGTCCCCTAACGTTTCTGGTTTGTTGGCGTAGACGAGCGACTTCACATATCCCCAAAGAAAATAATCCAATGGTGTCAAATCACACGATCTTGGTGGCCAATTGACAGGTCCATTCCGCGAAATTATGCGCTCATCGAATGTTTCCTTCAATAAATCGATTGTGACGTACGCTGTGTGGCATGTAGCGCCGTCTTGTTGGAACCACAACTCATCCACATTCATGCCATCCAATTCGGGAACAAAATAGTCGGTTAGTCGGCTCCAATTGCTGTGCACGGTGGCGAATCGATTCATTCGGGTCCTCTTCAACACTTTGCTCTACAGCGGCAATTGTTTCTTCGGTGCGCACTGTTCGACGTCTCTGCGGATGCGTATTATCACATAGAGTAAACGTAGTGCGAAAACGATCCATGGTTAACCGAATTAATTGCTCTGATGGACGATTATGTCGACCATAAAATGGACGGAGCTTGCGGTAAACTTCGCGAACTGAACCATTATTTTCGAAATAAATTTGCACGATTTGCAAGCGTTGTTCTTTTGTCAACCTGTTCATGATAAAATGGCAAACCAAACTAAATATTAATCACTTGACAGCTGACAAAATGGCCGCCAGTTAAAAAAGTGATGCCAACTTAAAGTTCTATACCTCAATAAAAAACACCCTGTATAACAAAGTTTTTTTTTTTTTTTTGGTTTTCAAAACATGATAATAAAATAATTGGTATGAAGATAGTATGTACATATGTACCCAGCAAAAATAAATTTGGTACAAGTAAGCACTAAAAAAAGAAGCGCGGAAAAGTACACACTGCATCCCTTACGAGGATGCAATAACGTAAGCGGCTAATGACGAAATTTAACACAAACACTACAAAGTTGGTCGGCTATTTTTACTCAGATTCCAAAGTTTTACAAATACAAATTTGGATGCGAATGAAATTTTAACTTCGAGTTTTGATCTTTTATTTTTTTTAATTGAATTGTGTACGAAAATAAAAATGTGCTTCGGTAGTTCAGTGGGTAGTATTCTAGCCTTAGATACGGAGATCCTGGGATCGACTCTTGATTTAAGGAGCGAAGAAAAAGTACATATTTGATTTTATATTGCATTTAATATTTAATATATATATATGAATGAAGCCCTTCAAAAAAGACATTCTGCCTTATCGTGGTTGGCGTATTTCAAGTACGACTACGACTGTTTGGTAATAGATTAAAGAAAAACTGTTGAAGTCTTCTTTATTATATTACCAAACAGTCGTAGTCGTACTTGAAATACGCCAACCACGATAAGGCAGAATGTCTGATAATAGATTAAAGAAAAACTGTTGAAGTCTTCTTTAATATATTACCAAACAGTCGTACTCGTATTTGAACGCCAACCACGATAAGGCAGATTAAAATGGATGCCGCGTTTGCTCACAATCGACCAAAAGGCATGTGCAGTTTCCATAGCCAAAAACCCATGAATTGTGCTGCGAATTGCTCCCTCATCCACCGTAATCTCCAAATTTAGCTCCGAGTGACTATTTCTTGTTGCCAAAATTGAAGAAATGGTTTGGCGGAAAGAGATTTGACTCCAACGACGAATTATCTCACAAACACAAATGCTGACTCGAAAAATCATATTTTTCGGAAGGGATAAAAATAATTCCAAAAACGTTGGACTAAGTGTCTAGAACTTAATAGAACTTAAAGACTATGTTGCAAAAAGTCATTGTTAATTAATGAATAACTCACCTTCGAACCTAATAATTAATTAAAAATGCCATTTTGAATTTTTTTACGTGGTTAATTTCAACTGACAATATGTAGATTCGTTTCAGAAAAAAATTTTAAAAGAGAAACAAGCTTTTGCCAACTAAATGCTCTGGCAGTAGAAGGGCTTCCAAGTTGCCCACATTACTCAAGGAATTTGAAAGGTTTGTTACGACAGCTAGGCGAATAGATTAAATCCTAAAGGAGTACCCACAGACAGACAAACAGAATTTTCAATATAGTTTCAGTATTTTTACCACTGCAGAAAGAAAAAACATGACAAAAATGGGGTTGAATCATGGGATCAAGTGATGTTGAAGTGGTACCATTTAGGGGAAGCATGCATGATTTTTTACATTGGATTTAGGGCCATTTTCACAAGTTGCCTTAAGGTAAAGGTAGGATTTTGTCTGCCCGATAAATATCTTTGGATAATTTAAACTTAAATTTTTAATTGTTATAATTATCAGTAATAATAATATTTAATGGATAAAAAAAATAATAAATAAAATTTTTATAATGCCAAGACATTTATCGGACAAACAAAATCCTGCCTTTAGCTAAAAGCAAGTTGTGAAAATGGCCCTTAAAGTGTTTGTGCGGCAATTTAAATAAATTGCTCTTCGTTAAAATGAATGAATTCAGCCGATGCATGTTCTCCGATTCAATGACGTTTTTTTTTCATAGGTTAAAAAAAGCTATTTATTATAAGTGGGCGATGAACCGCTTTTTGGATGTTAATGTTCATCACTTCATTAATGAAAAATTTATTCGCATTTAGAAAAGCGTTAAACATGAATTCACTTCATGTAATGATTAAGGTGTGAAAATGACAAACTCTTTGAACTATGTACTTATTTTTTTTTTTTGCTGGTTTAATGCGAGTATCTTGCAGTCTTCTCAGATTAAAAAAAATTTCATATCTATAAAAGTTTATAAAAAAAATTTAATTTTCATTTGAAAAAAGTTACTGATTTATGTAAATCTTCATTAATAAATTTCCTACATGGAAAATTCATCTTTACTTTTGATTGAAACAATAAATTGATGAAAACGTTATCAGTACTAAATTCTAATATTGAATATTATTATTGCCCCCTAGTTTTGTACTAATTTTTTTTAATTGAACAATTTATAAACTCGTTGAGTCTTTATGGCTTAAAGGGTTCACATGAAATTAATATAACCGCAGGTTATCAATTGCGTGATTTTTCACACTTATACTAAAGTTCATAAATGATTCCAATAGTTACGGAATAAAATAATAATAACAACGTACTATTTATTTTGAAAATTAAATATTTTTGTTTTGTTTTTACATACAATTTATATAACGTAATATTATCAGTGGCGAATTTATTATCAGTTACGTGAGCTGATTTAAAGTTCACTTCCTGGCCCCCTCAGGGATCTTTGTGTGCTTCAATAAAACTCTATAAGAGGTGTAAACAGTTAAAGTTTTTAAAAAGTTCAGCATATCAAATTCTTCTGTATAAAGAAAAATATTTATGAGAATATAAAGTGCTTTAACTCAAAAGGAAATCAATAATAGTCTTGCGGGTCTTGAAGACGACCAAATAAGCCTGGCGATGATTGCATATGTGTGAGTGCCAATATGTATGCTTTGTCGCTTAAAAGGAGACTTAAGCCTATAGTACGCGGCATGTAAAAAGCCACATGCATATGTGGCAATGACGTCATGGACATTTTCAGCATGTTGGTTGTATTTTTTAAAGTTACTAGTAGTAGCTACATACCGTAAAATTTTGATACCAAATTTTGTTCCAAAACACAAATTTGACATTTTTAAACGAATTGAACACATTTTCTGAGGCAGCAAATCTGTAATCATGTGAATATTTGCATGTAAATATATTGCTAGTACACGGCATGTAGCAAAAGTAGCTTTGTAATGACGTCAAAATTACGTCAGAATCACATCCGCATGTGGTTTTTTACATGCCGTGTACTATAGGCTTTACAAATAAACGCATAATCAACATTTTTACTTTCAATTCGTAGCTTTCGTATCAAAAAATGCATGTCGCACAGTGGGGCAGTTTGAAAAAAATTTAAATGATTCTGCAATTTCTAAACGGACCGTCGATCACCAGCATTTGCTTACAGTATATGAAGAGTTTTCCGAGAAAACAGAGTTCTTACACAAAGGAACGCTATAAAATTCGTATTAATGAAAATTTTCGGCTGAAAATTCTCTCTTAAGCCTGGTATTCCGTTCGAAGTTGTGAAAAATATTCCGTAACATTGATTGTTTCACGTGAAATATTTGACATGTAGCCCAACTCTCGTTTTTTTAGGGTTCCGTACACCAAAGGTGAAAAGGAACCCTATTGTTTTCGCTACGCTGTCCGTCTGTCCGTCACACGATATTTTCTCAGGAACCGTAAGAGCTACGGACCTGAAATTTGGACAGAGTATGTAGAACCTTGGCCGCTACAACAACAAATACATGAGAATTAAAAATTAAAGCATGTTCCAAAACGAGCAACGAAAAATGTTAAAATCCCATGTAATATACATACAATTGTATGAACATATGTATATTGAAACTTGAAATTGGTAAAATTAGTGTATTTTTATACAGACTACAACAATTAACATTAAAATTTAAATTAAAGGGTGGTCCAATTTTGCAATTTTGACTATGTAATTTTGACAACTTGCTTTATCTTGAAAACCGTAAGAGGCAAACATTTGAAATTTTCAAAAACGGTAAAACTAAAAAACCGAAAATTATAAAATCGCCAAACCAAAAAAAAATCGTCAAAACGAAAAAAATCGCCAAAATTAAAAAAAAAAATTCCAACACTAAAATAAATCGCCAAATTCGAAAAAATCGCCAAAATGAAAAAAATCGCCAAAATGAAAAAAAAACGCCAAAAATCGAAAAAAATCGCCAAAACGCGAAAATGTCGCCAAAACTAAAAAAATTTTTATAAAAAAAATCGCAGAAAATAAAGCGTAAAAACTAAAAAAAGAGCCGAAACTTTAAAAAATCGCCAAAACCGAAAAAACGCAAAAAAGCCAAAACAAAAAAACCAAAAAAACGCCAAAAACGAAAAAAAAATGCCAAAACTATATATCGGGTGTTTTTTATAGAGGTATAGAACTTTGAATTGAAATAAAACACAAGAAAATCGTTTAAATGTCCATCAATTTGGCTTTATTGGAAGGATAATTTTATGCCATTAATGCTTAAATATGATTTGGGGCATGTGGCCGCCGCGGCTGGCTCGAATAAAGCCAATTCTACAGGTCCAATTTTCAACCACTTTTTCGAGCATATGGGGCCGTATGTTGGCAATAACGCCACGAATGTTGGCTTCCAAGTCCCCTAACGTTTCTGGTTTGTTGGCGTAGACGAGCGACTTCACATATCCCCAAAGAAAATAATCCAATGGTGTCAAATCACACGATCTTGGTGGCCAATTGACAGGTCCATTCCGCGAAATTATGCGCTCATCGAATGTTTCCTTCAATAAATCGATTGTGACGTGCGCTGTGTGGCATGTAGCGCCGTCTTGTTGGAACCACAACTCATCCAAATTTATGCCATCCAATTCGGGAACAAAATAGTCGGTTAGTCGGCTCCAATTGCTGTGCACGGTGGCGAATCGATTCATTCGGGTCCTCTTCAACACTTTGCTCTACAGCGGCAATTGTTTCTTCGGTGCGCACTGTTCGACGTCTCTGTGGATGCGTATTATCACATAGAGTAAACGTAGTGCGAAAACGATCCATGGTTAACCGAATTAATTGCTCTGATGGACGATTATGTCGACCATAAAATGGACGGAGCTTGCGGTAAACTTCGCGAACTGAACCATTATTTTCGAAATAAATTTGCACGATATGCAAGCGTTGTTCTTTTGTTAACCTGTTCATGATGAAATGGCAAACCAAACTAAATATTAATCACTTAACAGCTGACAAAGTGGCCGCCAGTTAAAAAAGTGATGCCAACTTAAAGTTCTATACCCCAATAAAAAACACCCTTTATTATATAGGATGAAGTTTGTATTAAATTACATATCTAGTGTTCGTACGGAATCCTTCGTGCGCGAGTCAGAGTCGCACTTTACTGAATTTTTTTATAATATTCTAGATTTTATTTCTTGAAAGTATGCAACATTGATAAAATTCCGTGCGAAAAAAGTACTGCTCATGTTTTTTCGCAGCTGAAACTAATATTATGCCAGATTCATTTTGCATGGAAAAACATGCTGCCAGATAGATTTTACGTGTTTTTCGCAATTAGAACAGAGTACTACTTTTACGAATTTATTTCACAAATATTTCACACCAGATACTTTTACATGTAATTTGACCACATTTCGCACTAAATTTTGAATAGAGTACCAGGCTTTAGGTGGAAAATAATACAATTAATACACAGAAATTGCATTTGAGTTCCCTTAATTCCCAAACAAATTTCGTAAAATCCCAAAAATGGGATTTTTTCAGTATTTTTAGTCGGGGGTTAAAAATAGGTCTAAATAGGTCGGAACGTTTTGGTTCCTTCAGTAATGAAAATTTTGAAAAAAAAAATGTCTGTGTAATATTTCTTATAGTATTACCTTTCAAAAAAGTATAAAATTGGGTTGGTATTTTTACAAAAAAAAATTATAATAGCGATTAACATACTTTTTTCTACATTTATTACTTCAAAATTTTAATCTAAATTTATAACTTTTGAAAAAAAAATTAATTTTATTTCCATCAAACATTGCCCATAACGCAGCAATCAAACAACTACATATGTATGTGATTGATGAGTTTATTTGAGCGTCTCCAGGGCACTTTTCTCACTGCCCATAAGTTAACTTATAAATAATAAATTTATAAAACAAGTTTATAAACAAGTAAAAGTTGGATAGAAAACTTGGCATATACAGTGGTGGACATTAGGTTAGCACATTAGCTATATGCGATCTTATAAACCAAAATTTATAATTAATTATTTATAACTTAAATCCTTCCTATTCCCTAATGTGTCACTTATTGCCTAAGAAACACGTGACATTATTTTCTTTTACTTTTATTTCATGTAAAAACTTTATTCTGTTTTGAAATGAAACAAAACCCAAAAAAATTACTGCACACTAATTTAGCACAAATTTAAAAAAAAATTATATATTTTCATAAAAAAACAGAAAACGAAAAATAATTTCATTTAAAACTTAATATTTAGTAGGAAAACCCTTATTTTGAATTACAGCTGCACATCTCCTGGGCATACTGTTCACCAGGGCCATGCATCGTTCCTGTGCTATTGTGTACCATGCCTTTTGTATTTCCGTCCATAAATCGCTCAAGTTTTTGGGTTTAATAGGTTCTCTATAGGATTGAGATCCGGTGATTGAGCTGGCCATTTTAATACGTCGACATTATTTTCTTCCAAGCAACACTTCACTATGCGCGAAGCGTGTTTTGGGTCGTTATCATGCATAAATCGCCATCTAAGTGGCATATTTTCCTCTGCATATGGAATCATTGTGTTCAGAAGTATGTTTTTGTAAACGTATTGCTCCATTCGT
This sequence comes from Tachina grossa, assembly GCA_949987645.1. Lineage (NCBI taxonomy): Eukaryota > Metazoa > Arthropoda > Insecta > Diptera > Tachinidae > Tachina > Tachina grossa. The sequence continues at coordinate 42,181,304 of OX465278.1, read as the reverse complement.
GCCTCAATTTTGTATATGGAACCAACACCGTGCCCAGAAAACGCTGCCCAAACCATCACATTTCCACCACCGTGTTTTACTGTCTTTGATGTGTACTTCGGGTTGTGCTGCATGTTTGGAGGACGCCATACATAACATTTTCCATCTGATCTAAAACGACAAAACTTAGATTCGTCACTCCAGAGGACATTTTTCCAAAAAATCATTGGCTTCTCTAAATGCTCACGGGCAAAAGAAATTCGAGACTTCTTTCTACTAATGGCTTATGTTGTACGATACAGCCACGTAAGTTTTTTTCATTTAATCTTCTAATTGTTCGTGAAGAGATGTCAATACCAAATTTTATGGAAAATTCTCTTTTAATTTCGTTCGAGGTTTTAAATGGGTCTGCAACTGAGGCTCTATAAATAAAGGAGTCCTCCCTTCGGGTAGTTTTTCTAGGTCTAGTACATGGTGCAATATTTTTGTGTGTCCCATATATCTCAATATGACGTAATGCGTTATAGACCATCTTCCTGGAGCAGTTCAAAATTGATGCACTCTCAACAACGGTGCTTCCTCTCGAGCTCATTTGCTGAATTGCCTGACGTTGAGTTTCTGTGCACCACTTGCTTTTAGCCATGTCTAATTATTATTTTTTGTATTTTATTTCAAATTTTAAAGTAAAGCATTTATAAAACTTACCAATTACACACTTTAAAGTCGAATTTAAATGAAATATATCAAAATTTGTAAAATTTGCTAAAATGCTGTCCAGGTCAGACTACTTATTATTTGCAATTAAATAAACTTAAAACAAAAACCATAAGATAGAAACAAGAAAAAATAACGGTACATATTGCTCACACCATATACAGCAGTTATGGATAAATATTTATGTACATGCATTTTTGATTACTAAAAAAATGTGCTTATGAATGAACATATACGAAATGTGCTAACCTACATATGTCCACCACTGTACATACATACATATATACATATGTCCACCTATTTAAATTTTTTTTACTTAATAGTAAAAGAAAAGCATTTAATTATTTTTCAACTGCGTGAAACCGTATCACCAAACACATGTTCATATTTGGTATACACCATAACTTACAAAATTCAGTGACTATATTACTATGTCGCCAAATGCACCCTGTCGGAGAATGTGTGGTTGACTACAAAAATAGTCAACTTATAGTTAACTTTTCTTAGACTGACAAAAAGCTAACTGAAACGTCATCCAGAACAAACCCAAAATTTATTAATTATATTATTTATTAATTTAATTATAAAATTTTTAATTAATTCTTCAGTTGAGTTAGTAATCGAATTTGATGAGAGCGAACAAATTTATTCTCAGCTACTTTGAAACTCATTTCAGTTTTATATTAACATTTCGCTGTGGTTATTGTACATGGTACCTTAGTACACAACGTGTGATGATACATGTTCGAACCCCAGAAAAAGTTTTTTCATTTACTGACTACCAGGTGATTTAAAAAAATCAACTTTAAGTTAGCTGAAAGTAATGCAGAGTGAGCCAATTGACTACCGCCTAGGACATCGCAATGATAAAGTAGTCAGTTGATTACATTAAAAGTAATCCAAGTGTCAGTCAGTACTAGTTGCAAAAAAGATAGCTTAAAATTAGTTTAAAGTTAACGTAATTTCCGACAGGGCATGTACATATACACATACATACATATGTATGTACTCGCATATGCATATGTACATACATAAATATGTATGTATTTATGTATATGTATGCAAGAAATGAATAATTGTATTGAAACTTCCCATTAACAATTGCATTTTTTCCCCCTTTTTTTGATTATCACTACTAATGTATTATTTATAACTATCACTAAGTTTATGTCCGATACTGGTCGGGCCTAATAATTTTTTTTATAGATTTAAGATCTGAATACTAATTGTTAGTTCATATATGAAGATACAATAAATAAATACATGCATTAAAAAAAAAATTGCAAGTGTTTATGAAATTTTCCTTCTCTTATCTTGAACAGGCGGCTTTATGAAAAATAAAGAAAAATTAATAAACTCCGACTAAATACATAGTACATATAACGTTTTATTAAATATTCCACAACCAATTCACACAATAGACTTATGTTATTAATTTTCTAACAATGCAATCAGTTCGTTTAGTTTATTTAAACATAACAAAAAAAAAATTGTGCGTAACACGATTATAGCACGTGATTACAAAAAACTGGTTTTGTGTGATATTGTTTTATATGCTGTTCCTTATTTCTGACATGGAATTGTAAAACAAAGTCGTTTGGTGTCTTTTTGTGCTGACGAGTGGTTTAGTTATTTAATTTTCCATTTTCTGCTTACTGTATGTCAAACTAAACTATACTATTTTGTGAATACTATAATTGTAGTATTTTAAATGAAATTTGTACACATGGCATTACGGCATAAAAACAATATTATGATACTAAAAAGCCAATTTTTTTTAAATTTTTGATTTAGAAAATTGTATTGAAATTTTAGATAGCAGGCAAAATAACTTACGAGTATATAAACATTTTAAAATTACTTGTTGTTGGCAACGCTGGTGTATATAATAAACAGTTGATCTTTATTGTTTTAATTGGAAATATTTTTGTATTTTACATTAGGTCTGTTTCTTTACTTTTAGGGTTTAAAGTTCGGTAAAATGAGAACAAGCTACCTATATTTCTATTTCTCTCAATTAATAATAAAAGGAAATTACAAATATATGTATGTATTTATGCATATACATATGTGTGTACATACGTGAGGCAAGGTAATACCTTTAAATATTCCCCCTTATTATGAATGGCGTCATCGACGTCACAGGATAATCGATTTTCCCGGTTAATGGAGTAACAGCTTTTATTGGTTTTTTATATTTTTTATTAAAATTTTTGTATTTATTTACATATCTTTTTATATACTGCATATAATAAAAGAAAAATTCATGTATTTTATGATTGTGTTTAATCAAAAAATTCATAAATACATATGTATAATAATGCAGGTAATCACGGTTCATCGATGCAAAAAAAATTAAATGGATGGACAAAAAGAAAACAATTACAATATTTCTTTCCCGGATAATCGACGTTGCCGGTTAATCGAATCATGGATAATCGAGGCCTTACTGTATTACAATGGTAATGACATCTATATAATTAATAGGCAAACATGTTTTTTGTAATCCCTTTTATTGAAATCGGTTTAGTATTTTGGGAGCTATAAGGGTTTAAAGTTGTTACTACTACATGGAAACATATTACACACGCATTTATTAGCTTCCCTCTAGTCAACCTAGAACCATATGTCTCTATGTCAATACTCTTTCTCCAGCGACAATTGCACTAGTTAAAATGTCGACAACTTTCCTTTTATGCGCGAGTAAAGATACGTTAGAGACGACAGTTCTAGTGTATTTCTGGTGATATTGTCAATGAACGCGTCAATAGTTTGTTTTTCTTTCTTATTATGTTGTGCAATAATATCAAATAAATATACATATGTATGTAGATGAGGGTCACTAAAATCTACGGGTGAATCTTCGGTTAAAACATCTCCATATGGTCGTAAAAGAACTAACTTAATAGTGCTAAAGTCTACTGATAGATTTTGAATGACAACTCTATGTTATTTGTCAATAGGCATTTGCATTGGCTGGGGTACACCTAGTCAATAGCACTATTGACAATGTCACTAGAAAATCACTATAAGTTTACTATTGACAACGAGAGAGGATATATCGATATTGTAGACTAGAGCCTCTAAAATTTACTAGTGAATCTTTGGTGCCAATGTCTCCATGTGGTCCCGAAAGAACTACAAAGTCAGTAGTGCTATAGTCCAGTGGTGGATTTTCAATGACAAGCTAATGTTAAATGTCAATAGATGATACCATTGGCTAGGGTACACCTGGTCAGTAGTGCTACTGACAACGTCACTAGTAAATCACCACAATTTCACTATTCGCACTTTCTGCAGGGTTATAAGTAAAAAAGAAACAAAACATGAGTGTGTGTGTGGGTTTGTAGTATTTCTCTTGATCTAACAATTTTTTTCTCTTATTTGTTGTTGTATGAAAGCCATAATACTTAAAGGAAGAGAGTTGAATAAATTGAATTAACTTGGTTAAAGGGATTTTGTTTATGTTTTTTTAATTTCATGTATTATTTAATTATGCTGGCATATGTATGTAAGTTTGTGTGTGGCTGTGTTTTAATGAGTTTTTTATGAAGTTTAGATACATTTTCTTTGAATATTAAATTATTTACATTTTGATTATAGAATACGGACGAGTGTGTCGTCCGTTTGGTATATATAGTTTAAATTAATTGAAGTTTAGATATTTTAGCGCAATGGGCATAAATATTTAATTTAATGGATTGGTACTAATTAATAGATTATTAATAGGTACGTACTAGTGATGCACGAATATTCGTATTCGAATTGTCGAATATTCGGTCATTTTCAGGCGAATACGAATATATTTCCAAAGAAATTAAATAAATAAATGCATAAATCCTAAACGAAATTTAAATAAATGACTAAAAATTTTAGTTTGTACAAATACATGAATTTTTCATAGAAATTTGTGCTTTGTATTATTTTCAAATATTATTTAATGACGATCATTAAAATTTTGTGTACTTTTTATTAACGCCAACAAGAGTGTGTGAAGTCCTTTTTCATGACAATTTTTTAATATTTCATATTGCATATAATATTCGTATTCGTGAATATCAAAAATTGGCATTCGTTACATCACTAGTACAGGGTGGGCCAAAAGAAACCAAGGGGTGTAAAAGTTTAATAACTTTTTTGTTTATTAATTTTTTTTTATTTTTTCTTTCAGATTATATAGACAACACTTGGAGAATTTATAATGGAGAGGTTCACAACTGAACAGAGAACCAGAACAATAGAATTTTATTATTTAAACCAGAGATCAATTATTTTAACGCAAAGAGCATATCGTCGACATTTTAACGTCAGAATTTCGCCCTCTGAAGCGATGATTCGTTGCTTAGTTAATCGTCATCACCAACATGGCAGCGTAAGAGATTTGCCTCGAACCGGTAGACCACGTTTAAGTCGCATTGCGGAAAATATTGAACGAGTACAGCAAAGTGTTAACGAAGCACCAGAAACATCTGGCAGAAGGCGTTCTGCTCAGCTAGAAATGTCACGTACGTCACTACGGCGCATTTTAAAAAAAGATTTACAGTTATACCCATATAAGGTGCAATTGGTCCAAGAATTAAAACCCGCAGATCATCGGCAACGTCTAAATTTTGCAGTTAAATTTCAAGAGTTGGCCAGAAATGAAATAAACTTTATTGAAAATTTGATTATGAGTGATGAAGCTCATTTTCATTTGAATGGCTTTGTTAATAAGCAGAACTGTAGGTTCTGGGGTTCTCAAAATCCAAGAGCCATTCATCAATACCAATTGCACCCCATCAGGTGTACAGTATGGTGTGAGATCACATCTGAAAATGTCATTGGGCCCTACTTCTTCGAGAATGAAGATGGAAGTGCTGTAACCGTAAATGGAGAGCGGTATCGGTTTATGATAGAAAATTTTTTACGTCCTGCTCTTGAAAACAGACCTGGTATGTGGTTTCAGCAGGACGGAGCCACTGCCCATATTGCCCGAGACACAATGGCACTTTTAAGTCAAATTTTTGGAGAGCGAATAATTTCTCGAAATTCGGAAATTATTTGGCCAACGCGATCGCCAGATTTGACAGCACCCGACTATTTTCTTTGGGGTTTTTTGAAGGAGCGAGTGTATGTGAACAAGCCAGAGACAATCCTTGAACTCAAGGCAAACATTGTTGCAGAAATTCGAACGCTACAGCCACAAGTTTTGAAAGATGTTATGGAAAATGCTCTAAAAAGAGTCCATCAGTGCGAAGCTGAAAACGGTGGTCATTTAAGAGACATCATTTTTCATACTTAGTGTAAAAAAATTTCCATTTTGTATATTATATAATCTGAAAGAAAAAATAAAAAAAAGTTAATAAACAAAAAAGTTATTAAACTTTTACACCCCTTGGTTTCTTTTGGCCCACCCTGTACGTACTGTTGTTATCTTTCTAAATAATAAAAACGATTTCAATAATTATCGCATAGGTATTGTTCAACCTTTTCATCATTAAAAGCAAACACAGGTCTTTTTTATATCTTAAATTTACTGGAAATAATTCCATTAAAGAAATTATTTAAAATATTTAAAATATTTAAAATATTTGCAATTCATTTTATTTATTTCCGCTTGTTGAGATTTAGCAATTTTTAAAAATGTCCAATACCAAAGATACTCAGGGCTATCATGAATAAAATTCCGCGTGAAATTTCTCCCTTTTCCAATTAGAATTTATTGTTTTCCCTATTACTTGCTATTAGTTGGAATTGTTCCCCGGGAAAAACTTCACGCGGAATTTTATTCATGATAGCCCTGACTATATTTAGTAGTAAAAAATTGTAACACTTTATCTGGAGTTTTCTTCTTAACTCGTTTATTACACATAACAGCCTAAGTCTAAGGATTGCTTATTATTTTTAAAATTCTCTTTGCTTTCCATTTTCAGCTGTTTATTAAAATAATCAACAATATTCAGGGCTATCATGAATAAAATTCCACGTGAAATTTCTCCCTTTTCCAATTAGAATTTTTTGTTTTCCCTATTACTTCCTATTAGTTGGAATTGTTCCCCGTAAAAAATTTCACGTGGAATTTTATTCATGATAGCCCTGATTATATTTGTTGTTACGGATGTTATTGCACTTTATGTTTACGTAGCATTTGTTATTTTGCAAAATATTTTTTATACTAATTTGGGTAAATAAAGTTAAACAAATATTTGTTATGTAGCTCTACTATTTTTAATTATTTGCAATTGTAAAGATTACATTTTTTTTATTATTAAAACCAAAACAATAACTGGGTAATGGGAACGTTTGTATACACACGAATAAAATTCAAGATTAAAAATATTCGTAATAACTTACAGAAATTAGTTAAAAGGCTGTCTGAAAAATGGCGTTGAAGCCACTTTTGTCCAATAATGTTGGCCAGCCGTTTAGAAGATATCACATCTTTTCTAGATACATATGTATATCCTATTGAATCTATGTGTCTTTGCAACCGTAGTCCCAAACCGCTAGATCGATTTTAATTTAGTAAATTTTGTTTGAAGTTTGACTTGATCCATTATCGTTTAACTTATGCTTAAAGAAAATTGGTTGGAGTTTTTAAATTATCATCTATTTTCTTCGGGGCTTTTTAAAATTTTTAATTTAATGTTATTTCAATTTAAAAACCCAAACGGCTAAAAGAAATCAACCATTACATAACTCGAATTGAACCTAACCTAATGCCTTAATACTGTCAAGACTAGGGATTGGCAAATATCTTCTAAAATCGATTTTCGATTTTTCGATCAACTTTTTTAATTTCGATTTTTGAAATCGATTAATCGGGCATGAAAATCGATTTTAAAATCGTTTAAGACAAATTGGCTAATTTATAAACAAAATAATCTTTATTCATAAAAATTCAAGTAAAGATTATTATTAACAAGCAAATATAAAAATAGACACAAAATTAATTTAGCGAAACACATTAAATTCAGTAAGGTACATAATATGTACATATATGCATATTAAATATTAAAGGCCGAAAAAAATAACTTAGGTTTACTAAACGTTTAACAAACAAATTTCCATACAAAATTTGTTTCGTAAACCTTTTGTAAACCTAAATTATTTTTTCTGGATACGGCAGTAAAGCGGTGTTTTTAATTAAAATTATACCTAAACTTGCTTTATTTTAGCAATTTTTTATATTATATAAAATAAATTTCAAAACATTACGAATTATTATATGTAGTTAGTGTCAGAAATTATTACTAATAGTAGTGGGTACACACTTTGCAACGTGTTTATGCAACTAGGCAGATTGCATTGTCGGTCGCATAGTGTGTAGTCTTGTTTATGGTTGCATTCGAAGTTTCGGTAATATCAAAATGTTTTGATGTTTATGGGTTGCATTGGCGGTTGCATAGTCTGTATCAAAATATGCAACATGAAATATAAACGTGTTGCGTAAACACGTTGCAAAGTGTGTACCCACTATAAGGATTATTAGTTTTAATGTTTCATACTAATCAACTTTACATGTTCTTGATAACATCAACGTCAGGCAATGTCAAAATAAGACACTTAAATACTATTTTTTCTCAATAATTGTTCATTTTTAACCGATTCTTGGTATTTTCCAGCCTTTAGAGAAAGTAAGTGCCCTATTTTGGATATTGTTTTGGCATTGATGTCGACAAAAAGTCACGGTTTAATTAATTAATACTTAAAAAAATTGCCAAAATTTTGACATAATAAAAAAAATCGATTTTTATAGCCCAATAATCTTTTTCAGCATAAAATCGTAGATGTAAGATCGATTACAAAAAATCGGGTTTTTTTATCATAAAATCGGTTTTCGATTGGAATCGAAATCGATTTACCAATCCCTAGTCACGACAAAGGGCTGATTGTACAAAAATCTCCAGAAATAATCCGCCTATGCTTATTAAGGTCAGATTCTGCAGTAATCCCAACTTGTATCATTCACCGATTATTATGGTTGTCGGCGCTATGAAGAAAATTAAATCCAAACTTAATCCTTATCTTTCCAAATAAAAAAGTCTCAGGGTAGATTCATTCTAATTGGGAAAACTATACATTTTGCTTCAGTGCACTTATTTTATTTATTTCATTTTATCTTCTTCTTATACTTACTTATAACTGCTAATAACTTTGCAAAAGGACAGCGTCGTAACGCTTCATAGCACACTTCAAATTTTATTGGCAATATGCAAATCATATACATACATACAATAGCCCAATTCACAGGCTTGTGCAAATGGTCTTGCATCGTAGCATGTGCAAAGTATAATGATACTCTCCACTGAAAATTGTTAAGTGATGAGTATATCAATTTACTGTATCATTTTGCACATGCTACGATGCAAGACCATTTGCACAAGATTGTGAATTGAGCTATTGTATGTATGTATACATATATTAAATGTCTGGTTTACTTACCCGCAAATCGAATTTTTATCAAATCCAATGGATGCAAAATTAATGTAGACGTTACTCCACCCGAAATGCCAGCAACTAAATGCTCATATTTAACATGTGTTAATAACTTTAATTTTCCATTGGAAACGCTTGGAGCAGCTTTTGTAGAACTCATGGCGGACATTTTATTTGTATTACAGACTGAATTAAGTTATGTATGTATTTGTTTTAGCAGGAACTATCAAGTTTTTAAGACTTTAATATATATTTATTTAATTAAGTCTTCAATTCTCGTTTAATCTCTCTAATTTTACAAAGAACAATTCTTGTTTTACTGTTATTAAGTTACTCTCACCCGTGTATTTTAATTTTTGTTATAGTTTTTAATTACTTTACTACATTGGCAATATGACGACACTTTTTTCAATAGGTATATTAATTTGTTAAATTGTGCTAAGAACTTTTTTTATTACTTATAGCTTTTTGTTGCTTGTGGCTTTGTTCTTGTTTTCGGACAAGGGACGGGGCTCTAATAATACAGCTTATTATAAATCTTTGGTATTTATAGAACAAGTAAAAAATTTTGCTTTAAATCAAAGATTGTCTTTTGTTTTCTTTAATAAATCTAAATTTAATTCAAGACAGTTGGCGACCGAAGCGTTTACAGAAAAATCAATAGTCCTTGTAATGCTTCTTTTTATGTCTTGTTCTTTTAGTATTGTGGTATTAAAGCTCATCTTCCTCTTGGAATTTGTAACAGTTCAAATATTTGCCTTTCTATATTTTCCAATTTAAAAGGTATTCCTTCTACAAAGTTGTAGTTTATTTATGTTGCAATTGTAATCTGGTTTTTGAGGCAGATAATGATGAAATTTAAACTGTCGACTGTATCACGTTTCTGCGCTCGATTGGCTTTTATGCATTTGTTTTAGTATTTGATTTCATACGAAGTTTTATTTATTAGGTTTCTTTGTCTTGTCTGCAATTTTCTCCAAATGTTCATTCGTTACTGGTTTCTTTGCATCTTTTCTCTATTGGCTTATGTAATTTGCAGAAATCGATTCAATTTGCTTTTTACTTAATACTTTATCATATAGACTTCTTACTAAATTTTCACAAGTTACTTTATATTCATTTAAATAGTTTCACTTTTTACATTTATTATATTGATTTTTCGCTAACAATACTTTTCAAATAATTTCTTGGAACGCGATTTTTTATGTATACCCTTTTACAACTTTTCGGAGAACTCGTCTGTATCAACACGCTGAATTGTCAAAATGGAATGTTGCAGAAAATTTTTTTTATAGTCTGCACCACAGGGTTGGCGAAATTGGTACAATTGTACTTTTTTGGTACTATATAAACTCAAAAAGTACAATAGTACATCATTTGGTTAATTTAGTACATACTAGGGTGATCGATTATTTGACTGTTTCCAGAACCCGGTTTTCGAATAGTTCGAATATTTGATATTATGAAAAACCCGGTGTTGTTTTTTACAATTCAGGAAAAACCGGTCAACCGGTTTTGTAAGTAAGTTTTGATATTAAATTGCTTTATTTAAAAAAAAATTAAGAGTTCATGTAAATATTATACAATAATGCAAAACATACAAATCGAAATCTAAAAAAAACCGGACTATTCGACATTCGAAAAATTAACATTGTGAAAAAACTGGGGTTTAAAACCGAGTTGATCACCCTAGTACATATGTACATTGAAACAATTATAAAGAGCATTGTGAAAGTAAATACCAACGAAAAAATCAAAAAATGTGAGCTCGTCCATTTCTAAATAATTTTTTTCCTAAATTCGAATGATAGAGCACATCCTATTATATGGTATGCCCTAATTTTCATCTCTAACAACTCTAGCCATATGATTTAACATCCGAACTCACAAGCAAATTTGTGAAAATGATTCGGTGGCCGCATCATAGATAATTATTTTAATAAAAAATTCATATAAATATGTAATTTGAACTAAAAAAATCTATTAGTACAATTAAGGTCAAAGAAGTACAATATTTTGAAAATTGGTACATTTTTAAAATTCTCTATGCCATCCCTGCTGCACACTCATATAATTACTACTGTAGAGTTGCTATAAAAGGTAGTAAATCCACACAGTTTTAAATGCAAAGGGAAATTATTCACTAATAGCAAGTGGGAAATGAATACGTTAAATCTATGAAAATCGAATTTTATAGTAATAAGCGTTTGGTCATTTTAAAACTAATGTGTATAATAATTAATATATTTTATACTTTGCCAAAGTTTTAGTCAGAGAAGTGATATTTTATGGTGAAGTTTCGAAATTGATTATACACTGCTAAGACATTTTAAAGAACCTGGAATTATCGTCTTAATAAATAATAGTTTAAAGTTTATGCAAGCAGATTTAAATGTTTAGCAAATTTTTATGGAAAATTTTTGAAAAACTTATCATCAAAATGGTTTTAGTTTTCTATTAACCAGTTCACTGAACAAATCTATAACGACCGCTAAAAGGTCTTTTGAGAGACAACCTTCTTGAACAATATAAAAAACCATTAATCCTATTTTTATTTTACATACTTGTACAGTATCAACAGTTTTTTGCCATTTCTGAGTATCTGTGATATTTTGAGTTGTGACTGTTTATGATTTAGTGTGCGATATTTATGTAGCTAAAATATTATACCTAAAATTATGCAATATGTACTTAATTTTTTATTCAAAACAAAAAAAAATTATTTACAAAATAACGTATAAATGAAAATATCATTTGAGGATGATGATTAGCAAATTATTCGCTTAATTTTGCTATTTGAATTCGCTAAAATGTATGCGAATATTTCAAGCGAATTAAGCATTCTAAGTGAAGCTTTAAAATTTTAGCAAATAAATATGCGTGCATCGGGTTTTGGGAAACTGAACTGAAGGTATTAAACAGTGAGTTAACGTTTCCTCTCCTTTTGTTTTATTCAGTTTTATTATTTTTATCACACTTTTTCCAAATATTAGTATTTTTTATATTTTATTTATATGACGCATTCACAACTTTTATTGAAAATCTTACGAGGAAAATTTTAATAATGTAGATAGTTCTTGAGTAGTACGATGTGACTGACTATGGCCTATAAGCAAGGTATACATAATAGAATGAATAAATGAAAAATTGAATAATGTAACTTTTCCCCTTACGAGTCTTTTTGTTCTTCCCAAAAAAAGGGGCTATAACAGTGCTATCATGAATAAAATTCCGCGATAATTTTCTCCCTTTTCCAATTAGAATTATTTTGTTTTTCCTATCGCTATTGTTTGAAATTGTTCCCCGGTAAAAATTTCTCGCGGAATTTTGTTCATATACATATAACATACATAATTCAATATAAGTGACCTTCTCCGAGAAAAGGGACCCAGTGTGTCAAAAAACTGATAAAAATTTATTGACCCCATAAAATCGTACAAAACGAACTTGGGAAGATCGATAAAAATGAGAAAAACATAAAAATTTTATATTTTTTTCTTTGATTTTAATCACAACTAACCATATCAAATCGCATCTCCCAACTGAAGTAATAATGCGTTATGAAACTTTAAATGCGTTTTTCTCAAAACTTCATTTTCACACAGTAGGTCCCTTTTCTCGTAGAAGCTCACATAAACATAAATTATTTGCCATAAATTATATTATTTACATATACTATGTATTATTTATTTACAATGTGAAATTTATTTGCTGGTGGTTCAGCATTGTCTATATGCATTTCATTGTTGCTGCAACAAATCGTCAGTAGACAATAGACCTTATAGTGGATGGCGTATTTCGACTCCGACAGTTTCGTCCTAGACTAAAGAAAATATGTTGCCGTGTTCTTTATTCTACTAGAAAAACGTCGTAGTAAGATTCGATAAGGGGGAATATGTCGAATAATAAATTTCTGAAATTATTTATTTATTATTTATGTACATATGTATATTAAGCCTTATCGTGGTTGGCGTTTTTAGATTAAAGAAAACAAGCTGATTTTTTTTAATCTAGAAAAATACGCCTGATTTTCGCCACAGAATCGCCAATCACAATAATGGGATTATTATTATTTTTTAAACGTAAATTAATTTCTATCCAACATTTCACGTAGAGGGCAATCATGAACAAAATTCCGCGATACACTTTTTCTGGGGAACAATTTTAGCAACAGCAAGTAGTAAAATTCTAAACAATCGCCATGTTATGGAAACAAAATATTTTAGAATCGCTTACAGTTTGAAAAACGCATTTCTGCATGTCTTGAAAACCACGCCTAATTAAGAGTGTCGTGTTTCGACTACGACAATTTTTTACTAGACTAAAAAACGTTTATTTTTAAATCTACTACATCGTATGGAAGCTCGGCTTGAGAATTTGTGTTTTTATTCCGAACACTTTACTTTCGTATTGGACTTCCAGATATTAACCTGCTTTTTCTAAACTAATCTTCCTTTAGTTGCAATTTGTTACACTTTCTTTAACAATTTAATTTTGTTATTCAATTTAATACGTAATAAAAGAAAAATAATTATTATTTGTTTTATTTTATTTAAATTTGTTTTTTAATTCCTTTTTTTTTTTGAGTTACAAAAGTACATACTTTTTTTGAGAAAGAATCATAATTAAATATTTAAATTTAATGGGGATTTTTTCTATCTATTACAAAAATAAATATTTTTTTTTGATTTTTAATCCACACTGCATAAATTATTTCAGTAAGAACATTTATTTAATTATAATACATTTTGACGACGAACAAAAAAAAAAAACGATAAAACGATTTATTTTAAATACATATTTGGAGGGTTGTTGCTTTATTTAATTGTTAATTTTAATTTTTCCAAAAAGATAGATACATATTTAATTTAAGATATAGTCGCATGTTAAAATATGTGAGAAGGCAGGGCAAATTGTTATTATTTAGTGTATTACGTGTAAGTAGTGATAAGTTGTAACAAATTAAATTCAACAAAATAAATTAAAAATAAAAAATAAAATTTTTTTGTTTTTTATTTTATTTATTTATTTATTTTTTTTTTTTTGTTGTAGTCATCATACTTAATTAAAGTTGAGCTTATTTGAGGCTTTTACACATTAAAAATTAATTTAAAAAAAACGATGATTTATAATGTTTTTTTTAGAATTAAAAATTAATTAAGTTTTTTTTTTGTTGGTTTGCAAATTAATAAAAATACAAAATAATTTATAAAAATAATAATACAAATGAAAATTTTTTTATAGCTGAAGAAAATGGCGGCAGAAATAATAAATATAGAAAATGTAAAGAAAAATGTGTGAGTTAATGAATTAAAAAAAAATATATGATTCATATAACAACTTTGCTTCCTAGGCTTTTTATTTCTAAGGAGGAAGGAAGGTCTAGTCAAATTGAACATCATTGCATATTATAATTTGTATGTTATCGCGCTACAGTGGCGAAATGATAAAGATTCTTTTAAAATGCATAATGCATTACTCTTGGCGAAAGTCGAGAGAGTTGGCACAACAGCTGGGAGTATTTCCAAATACAATTGCAAAACGCCCTATAAAAGCGTTTTAATAAAGAAAAGCTTTAGAAAATATGAAAGTTCTTATTTAGGAAGAAAAGTTGTACAAATATTTTATGAAATAAAAATTACATTAATTAAAAATTGAAATACTAAAAAAATAAGTTATAATTAAAAAGAAGAAATACAAATACAAAAGTAAAAGTTATATAGATTGTAATAAAAAAATATATATGTATATTAAAAAAAAAGTAATAAACTTAATTGTTTTCTTTATCTTCTTTGTGGTTTGTCTAATAATTAAAAATTAAATATATTAAAACAAAAAATATTACGCAAAGGCACGACACAACGTGCCTTTCTTTTCCTTTCATTCCTTTAAAATTTTTGCATTATATATTCCAAGGCACATTTATTTCCAGGTAATATCAGGATTACAAGAACAATGAAAAAATAAAACAATGAAAAAAACAACATGGCTTTTAGTTGATCCAAAATATCAAAAATAGAATTTGTTGTAAAATAATAATAATGAAAATTATTCACATAAATTTGGAAAATTTTTTCACGGCAGCTACCACTAACAAAATTTGCAACGTTTATGCACTTTTCACAATTTTTTAATAGTTTTTTCATATTTTTAAATTTGTTCCAAAAAAATTTTTTTAATAAAATATTTTTCACATTGAAAATTATTTAACATTTTTTTTAATTCCTCTTTCGTAAACAATTTTTGAAGCTTCGAATGAACTATAATTTAAAGAAAAAAATAGCTCAGCTGCCTTTCCGCTATTACCTGGTGAATGTGCCTTGATATATTCTTATTATTTTATTTGTAGTTGAAGTTTTGAAAATTCTTTATATGAAGTTTGACATTTTGAAGTAGTTTTGTAGTGTAAAAAGTAGTAATAAATTCTTTAACTACAAGATTTGTAGTAGTATAGTTGTTGTTGCTTTAGAACTAATAAACAAAGACGTAAATAGCAATTTACGCCTCATCCGACGCTCCAGCAGCCGGAGTGCCATTATCATTATTGGTGCTCGAGTCGTTGGTATCTTTTTTATTGCTATCGGAGGCTTTGGTGTCATTATTGCTATTTGCATTATTATTGGCATTTCTAGTGGCTACGGCATTGGTATCATCTTCCTGGGCCCTCACGGCGGCTTCCAATCCTCTAATGCGGTTTTCATGCTTAACTATAATCGCCTTAAGTTTGCGTATTTCATCGGTAATATCACGCAAATCTTTTTCCTATTAAAAATAAAGAAATATATGACTTATTTAAGAATTATAAAATTGCTAGCAATTACTTACGGTTATACCACTAACCGTCGCTGGCCCACTTGAAGCAGAACTTTCGGCAGCAGGATTTCCACCAGACAATGTCGCCGTGGTGGCACTTTTTGATGTTCCGGCGGCTGCTTTGTTGAGTATATTTGCCTTCTTCGATACCGACAGCGATTTGTTTGCCGATTGTGACACATAACCACCCTGTACAATAGAAACACGATCCTATTTAGATTTTTTAGTAATCCTGTTCATTTAAGTTTTGTGAAACAAACAAGCAACATAAAACACAACTAGCAGGAGCGTTAGATGGACGCAACAGCGCTTAAAATGAAAATTCTCTCTCTCTTAAAAAAGGAGTAAGTTTTTTTAATAAGACTTTCTTAACTGGTATCTATATACCATATATGTATGTATGTGTATTGTAGTTTTCATTAATATCAGCTTGTATATAAGTCCTAGTTTACACTATGCAAGTCTTATTGCTAAGCTGATTAGTTTGATCGGAGAGAGACAAGGGAAAAGAAACGTTTCTGTTCCCCTCGTCTCTCTCTCTCTCTCTCTCGGATCAAACTAATCAGCTTAGCGTTAAGACTTGCATAGTGTAAATTAGGAATTAGTGAAGTGGAAAAAATAAATTGGAAAATAAAAAAGTTTCTTGAAAATGTGTTTTCGAACAATACGAGTATTTTGTTTGTATTACAATTACGCACTTCTATCGTGAACGAAATGTGAAATTTTTGTTCCCATGAAATTTTCATTTCCCATGAAGGGAAATTTGCCATCTCAAATTTCATGGAAACGTTTGTTCCCGCTATCAATGCGTAGTGAATGCAAAAAATGGAAAGAAGACTTTTACATCTTAAAAATTAATTGAAAATCTGATAAATTTGAGTTTATAGTAAGAAATACAGAAAGTTTGGGTTTCAAATTATATGTTTTTAAGTTTTTAAATATTTTATGTGCCGTGGAAAATTCACAGCATGTAAACCAAAGAGGTTCATATTCAATTAAAAAATGTGTTACAGGGAATTTTGTTATTAATCGTGGATATTATTTACTGCTCTTATCCTAAAATAAATAATAATAATAAATAACTTTTAATATATAGTTGGAAGTATAATAGTATGTTTCCACCGGCATGATTTAGACAAATTATGGTGATTTGAGTAAATCATGTTAATTTATACATGATTTACCATAAATTTTGCATATGGATAAATCATTTCGAAAATACAATTTTTCGAACTAGATTTATCTATGCAACCCTGCGTTGCTTATAAAATTACAAGCTCCATCCCTGGGCCATCTATCAATAGTGTTTGACAATTTTGAAAATATGACATTATTCACATTACAAATGCTGTGCCCACCTTATAAACTACGTGCATAAATTGAATACGAAAATTCGAACAACAAATCACTCACAATCCCGGTGGAAACACTTTGAAGTGATTTACTTAAACCTACTTGATTTCAAGTCGGTAATATTGAAATTACGCGATGTGATAAGTCAGTTCGCCTGCAAAAGTAAAGTGAACAAAACCAAGGGAAAAGTGAAGAAATCGCAATGAAAAATATTATTCACGATAAGGGAAATCAAAAAAAGGTAATAGGGAATAATTACTCACGATTGCAATTTGGCGAAAAGGGAAAATATTTCGAGGGGAAAACTGTTCACGACAGAGGTGATGAATTTTTAAGTTTATTAAAATAGAAAATTTTTCGTTTGACTAAAGATTTACAAGTGCAATATTTTTCCTGCTATGGAGCTTAAGCGACATAATTTTTGAACTTAAATTTTTGACAAAAATTGATTATTCGCGTTCGTAAATAGTCGATTTTCGTCAAAAAAAAAAAAAAAAAAAAAAAAAAAAAAAAAAAACGAAGTCAAAAAATGTGTCGCTAAAGCTCTTTTAGCGGTTATGGCTCGATATTATAATGCTGAGTACACATATGACATTTCTTGTGTTGTCATTTTCAAAATGCGTGCAACGCCTTTCACTTTATATTTTTTATATGGAAAGAAATGCAACACATCGGAAATGATCAAAAATGACAACCAAATGTCATAGTGCTTACTCGGCATAAGTTAATATAACTTGCGGTCTACACATAATATGAAATTACTAACATAACATGAATTAACATGATGATGTTACGAGTAAGTGTAGACCGCTCATGTTAATGTTTGATTCAAGTTTTAACATGGTTGGCAAGAAATCTGTTTTAACCGTACGATTCATAACCCGCAAAACTCCTTTAATTTCATAACCAGGTACCCGGGTACCCGAAGTAGGTTGTTTTGCGTTTATTGAAATAAAATAATATTTTCCTGTAAATATTTTTGTTGTTGATTATATTTTGCGTTCTCAACTGTACAAATTTGATATTTGGAAAGAAAACTGGTTTCTGTTCGTATATAAGTACCTAAAGCGACACAAGTAGGCAGAAACTGGTTTTATGTAAGGGTTGTTTATTTGCTTATTTTGCTTATTTTCGGTACCTACTTGCTTAATTGCTTTTGAATTAGATAGCAGATGTTCATTTGTGTCGTAAAATTGAAATATTTCATTTGCTTCGCCAGTCTGTATTGAATATTTGAACAGTGAAGTTGGTGAAAAATGAGCCGCAACGACCGATATTTGTCTACAAGGGAATACTGGAATTTGAGTGATGAAGCAAGAAGCACATATATTCAACGTTTATTTGAGGAAGCGGCTCAAGATGAGGACCTTGAAGTGGACCCTGTGGAAGACCAAAATGAAGGAAATGTGTCCTATACTGGCGAAGTTTCGGAATCAGAGAATGAAGATTTGAATGTTGACAATGCAAACGAAATTGCAGCTGCTATTGACGCACCAGAGGAAATTTTCTTTGATGATGAAAGTGAAGATGACGATATGCAAGAAGATGCACCAACAACAAACCCAGCAGACTACATGACTGCACGTGACGGCAGACAATGGCAGCGAACACCACGTAGTTGCCAACAAGTGAGAAGCCACAATATATACAGAGACCGCTGTGGTCCAGCGCGGATTACTGAAAATATGACGCCTTTGCAGTGTTTCAAATCATACTTCACAGTGGAAATGGTGGATATAATAGTGCGCCACACAAATAGAAAAGCGCATGCCACATATAATGCGTACAATGAAGCGAATCCCAATAGACGTCAGTTGAAGTGGAAAGACACGACAATCAACGAAATTTATGCGTTCATTGGAATGATTTTGATGGCTGGCACAAATCATTTTAATGACGAAAACCCAAGAGATTTGTGGACGTCACAGGCTCACCCAATATTCCGCGCCACCATGGGAATAAACAGGTTTTTCGATTTGCTGCGTTTTATGCGGTTTGACGACCCCAGAACACGGGTAGAGCGGCAGCGTCAAGACAAAGCGGCGCCAATTCGCGATATTTGGATAATGCTCAATGCAAATCTTGCCACATATTATGTGCCATCAGAATATTTGACCATTGATGAACAATTATATCCATACCGTGGTAGAACCAAATTCACCCAATATATACCCTCGAAGCCAGCAAAATATGGCATAAAAGTATGGTGGATTTGCGATGCCAAAAACTCATATCCACTTCATGGCCAAATATATATTGGCAAACAAGAAACTGGTCGTGAAGTTGGTGTTGGCGAAAGAGTGGTGAGAGATTTAGTTGGGCCATACTACGGTAGCGGACGAAATATAACAATGGATAATTTTTTTACGACGCTGCCGTTGGCTAGGCAACTAAAAGTAGAAAAGCTCAGCATTGTGGGTACACTCCGCCGCAACAAAGCTTACATCCCTGCGGAGATGAAAGAAGACAAAAAAAGACGTTGGTTCAAATTTATTTGGCTTCTACGACAACGTAACACTGCTCTCATATAAGCAGCGGAAGTCCAACTCGGTCATCCTTCTTTCTAGTATGCATGATGATGCACAAATTGACGAGAATGGGAAACCAGAAATTATAAATTTTTATAACCAAACAAAAGGTGGGGTGGACGTAATGGGCCAAACGCTCCAAGAATACACGACCCAGCGACAAACAAGAAGATGGCCGATGGCATTTTTCTATAACATCATTGATGTGAGCGCATTTGCATCACACATCATATATTATGGAAATAATCCAACTGCACGATACACCACGACGCGCAGGAAGAATTTCCTGCGTCAACTGGCAGAAAACCTGTGCATTCCTGTTATAGAAAATAGAATTTCAAATGTGCAAAGCGTGCGCAAATTTTCAACAAAAAATGCAATTGAAAGCATCATCGGAAGGCCGTTGGAGAGTGTGCTTTGTGCTGCAGGTCCGTCAACATCTCCGTCAGCACGACAAAGGGGCAGAAAAGTACATACGGGCGTGTGCTACATGTGCAACCTTCTTCCAAATAAGCGCAGAAGAAAAACTAGAAAAAATTGCAGCATATGTAGCACGCCGATATGCGATGAGCACGCCATAACAATTACTAAATGCTACAATTGCCACAATAACAACGATAGTGATTCGGATGAATTATAATATAATATATATAAAATATGATAAAATAAATAAAAAAGACATTTGTTTCCAATAAAAACAACACAAAAAAAACGTTTTTTCATTTACATGTCAGGCATTTACATAGGAATTGCATTAAGGTAACCGGGGACCCGGTTGTGTGTTTATAGGGGTAAAACATTTAAAATCATTTTTTAAAGAAAATATTGAAAATATTTTGAATTTTTTCGTATTTAAATCTTAGTTTAGCCAAAATTTCTCATGATTCGGAGTTTTATGTCCATATCTCAAAAATTATAGGCACAGCAGCACTTTAAAGTCAAAAAAGGTACACGGGTACCCGGTTATGAATCGTAGGGTTAAGAACGCAGTTAAAACATGAAATGAGAAAAAAAGGAGATAGCACAAAATGATAGTCGATCTCTATTTTGAAGTTAAATCCAAGATGTCTCTATACAGTTAATACCAGTTAAATCTCAGCAACAAGGCATCAAAAGACTCTGGAATGTTAATTTTTTTTTAAATAAATGTTAAACATAATTTATATTTTGTGTCTCCAATGTAGAAGTTAGCTGAATTATATAAAAACCTTTACTTTCTTCCTTTTTTATTTCTTTGTATGATAAAATGATTTTTTTATTAAATTTTTTTACAATGGAATATATTGGCAGACCGAGTTATTAAAGCATTTTGAAAGAAGGTTTTTAATGGAACAACGATCGAGGCAAAAAATTACAAAAAAAAAAAACACATTCATAAACCATTTAAAGCTCAAGCAATTAACAATTAGTATTATTAACATCAACAGCATGAAATATTCTTGCCAAAGTATTTATTATGTTGACTTCAAATCAGAGAAAAGCTTGACAAAACAAAACAATGCATAAACTATCATGCAATGAAATATTGGAATACATTAATTAAGCAAATGTTCAAAGAAACTAAACTATTTCCGAAAAAAAGTATCCTAATCTAAAATGTTTCATCTTAAGTATAGACCCATGCCAAGAGATTGGACTTAATTTATAACGATTACTGTAAACGCTGTAACGATCAGTAGAAAGAAATAAACTGTTCTCCCCTCTTCTGTCAATACCGTGCGACGTATAGTGTCACTTTGGCAGGGTTATAATTACCCAATCTCAGCAATCCGTCCTCCGTTGCATTTCTCTGTGAAGTGGAAACGGCATTGGCCACTTGACTTTGAAACTTGGAGATTGAGTATTGACCCAACTTTCCCTGCTCTATTCCACGAGTCTTTATAAAACCCGGATACCATCCATAAAACTGTGGCGAAATGGTACTCCACGTAGAAGAGAAAGTGTAATTTTTACAGTGATGGCTCAAAGAAGGGTTACAGAACCTTTTCAGGGACATAGGCCCTCCGTATTGCAAAGCGACTTTCGAGGCAGATATATTTGCTATAAAGAAAGTTGCGGATTGGTTGACAGTGAATGTCACTTCAACGACTTTAATTAACATACATATGTTTCCTCGTATGTACACTGATAGCCAAGCAGCTATTATGGCCCTTGAATCTCCACCCTAAAAACAACCACAGCTCTTGACATCTCTAAACGAGCTAACAGAGCAGTTTAATAGTTGGAAAATCTCGATCCCGGAGCATAGAGGCTCTCAGAGGAACTCCAGGACTTATGAGCTTGCTAGAACTGGGACAACGTTAATAAAGGTTCCACCGTAATTGGAATTTGTAGGTTACCCCTGCTCTTTTGGAAACTTACACTCAGGCGCAAGACTGAAGAATAAACAAATAGAGGGTAAGCCAAAAGAAATGATTGCGTGATCGCCAAGCAGTTATGGATTCACCTAAATAAGAAAAATACAGCTTCTTTGATTTTGAGGGTGGCGATGGCTGAAGTAGTTAGCAAGTTGACTACAAAACCGAAGGTACTGGGTTCAATCCCTGCATCCAACAGTAATTAAATAACAGCACCACGCATTTTTCTGATGTGCATTAGTGTCCCTTTGTTTCAGTTGTTGTAGGAAAGTTCAAGTGATGAAGGCATGGGCACTGGTCACTGAACTATACCGAATTCAGCAGATACTAATATTAATGTAACATCAGAGCGACCTCCTTCGTTGTGTAGCAAAATCATTGGCGAAGTAAAATAACCAATAAAATGGCTACTAGACATATACCTGATTTACATTAAGCGTTTTTTCATGAAATTTCATGAATTTTGTTGCACGCAACTTTTTCTATTTGCTAATTGCATCGCTATAAAAGAGAATTTTATATAAAAAAGGGCGTAGATTGAATCTCTGATGCATTTTTGACAACTTTTTTGATATAAGTTGCTCCTCGAGGCCTCCTATTGACAAATAAAAAATTTTCATGCAACTAATTTCATGAAAAAAATGCTTAATGTAAATTAGGTAATAGCTTCAAAAAAAATTTAATACGCCTCATTTAACACCAGAGGCAACAAAGACGAAAAAAAAGACAAATCTTCCATCTGGAAAATATATCTACTAGATTGAAATATCTTAGGGATTCACATTGGAAAAACCTAAGAATTTATATTGAAGAGACTAAGGCCGGGTTTCCATCTGTGTGCCATGTGCCACACAAACGTAAAAAAGCGTAACCACTAATTACTAATGAAAAACAGTTTGATTCAGACACGTATTTATTAAGTTAAACCGTTTCATACATAACTTGTAGACAATTTTATAGAATCCAACATGATTAGAAACTGTTTAAATCAATAAATATATGTCTGAATCAAACAGTTTTTCATTAGTAATTAGTTGGTTACGCTTTCTTGGACAAATGACATACAAAAAATGCCTGATGTAAATTCAGCCTAAGTTCATAATCTGACTAAGTTATGATAGGTTTTGTGGTCGACTTCTTCTGGCTTACGGCAGGCTAAGGCACTGATGCAGCCATTTTCATATAGTGGCATTTTGAACCTCAAGAGGAATAATTTACAGAAGAACATTTAACGCGGACGGATGCCGTAACACGAGGCCAACACGCCTTTGATGAAAAACTAAATCCACAACAGGATTCGTTAACGTTCTGGAGAGACCACCATCGGGTATTTGCCAAACTTTAACGACGCAGTCTTCCGAAGCGGACGCAATTAGATTAGTGTTGTTACATTATTGTTGTATCGGCTTGTTACATGTTTTCTTTCTAACCAAGTTCATTCACCCTTGTATCGGTTATGCTGAGAAGATAACGAGACAGATCTATGACCATCATATTTAGATTAGATATTCGCTATTCTAACTATGATAGGGTTTTATTGAGTATCTCACCAATATCTCTTTTTAAGAGCACACAACATGCTATAAAAGTATAATTTTCCGAAACGGATTGAGTCAATTTTGATTGCTCCTATTTTCAACCTAATCTAGCGTATTAAAATATACATAAACATTTTTCTCGCTAGATTTTACATGAAATCGATCGATAGATCTTATCTAACACCTAAATAGTACGGGTGTCATGATTTCTTATGCAGATTCGCCATAAAAAAGAGCAGAAACTTCAGTCCCTCCACCTTTCTTAGAATCCTGGTATATACTAATTTTAAAATAGTTTTTAATTTTTTAAACCCTATTATTAATTTCAAATAGGTTCTGTAAAAGTAAAGTACTCCTCCTACTCTCATATAATGTTTAGTGGTAAGTCCTTCTCGTTAGACAATAATGATTTCCTTTAACCACAATTTTAATTCGATAGCTTATGTATATACACCCATTTTTGGTTTGGTGGAGATTGTCTCAGCATCAAAGAGAATTTACATGAGACCATGGCACAAAAATTTCGACCTTGAGTACTGTATTCCAATATTTTAGTAGCGTTATTTGCAGGCAAGACAAATGAAAACTTACTTTTAGAGAAAATGTTATGGGATCGGCATCTTCACCCATAATCCATTTTTCGGCGGTAATAGCAGCATCTTCGGCTAATGTATCGGGGTATAAATCTTCCTGGAACAAATCCGATTTGCGGGGAACTGTCATCGAAATGACTTGGCACAAACCATTGTTGTTGAGGCGATAAAATTTGGCAATTTCACAGCTGCTAACATCACAGCCACGCTTCGGCATCATGCCAATACCACGTTGAGGATCGGGTGTTTGGAAGGTATTTATATAATGAACAAATGGAGGTTCGGGCGTGACCTAAAATATGTTTATGTAGCACAAAAAAAAAAACAAAATAAGTAAGTTGCGGATACCAAATAAAAATTGTCTTACTTCAAAATATCTGATGACCGAGTCACCTTTACCACAGAGGTATATTAGATTTGTATCGGGATCGTATAGAGGGAACATTACACCATTTGAGGTATCCAATTCTACCATAACAATAGGTTCACTTAGGGCATCGGGTGCTCTAAGAGAATATTGTCGTTCTGAGGAACGATTAAAACCGGTGGTAAATATTAAGCCGTGACGTAGGAAAATTGCTCTAGTAGCCTTTGAGCCTTCGTGACATAAAGCCTCGCTATCCACTTCACCAGTGCGCGGATCGTAGATACGTATCTTTTTATCTTTGCAGGTAGTTACCAATTTTGAGCCATCCCAATTGAAGCAGGCACTGTAGACAATGTCAGGATGTGAGTCAATGTGTACTAGGATTTCTCCCGTACCAACATTCCAAATAACAACCTGTTCCAAAAAAAAATCCACCACAAAATTAAAAGATTTGCTTCATTATATCTAAAAGAGTAAATATACCTGATTATCGGAACCAGCTGTAAGCAGAACATTTAACGCGGACGGATGCCATAACACGAGACCAACACGCCTTTGATGAAAAACTAAATCCACAACCGGATCAGTTAACGTTCTGGAGAGACCACCATCAGGTATTTGCCAAACTTTAACGACACAATCTTCCGAACCGGACGCAATGACATTATCATTGTGAGGACACCAAGCAATATCAAGTACAGGACCTTTGTGTCCACCAACCAAAGGATGATCTGCTGCAATACGACCCACCTGATATGTAAAAGAGGACAAAAAATATAACATTAGAGGGATATGTATTTATAATTTTTACTTGTATTTAATTTTAAAGAAAATTTATAGCTTATATGAATTATAAGCAAGAAAAACTAAAACACCCATTCACTTGCAACCACCCACTTGTATTTGAAACGTGACATACATTTTATATAAAAAAAATATATATAATATTGTTGCACTCATTGCTCTTATCCTCATCTCTTGCACCGATTTATATTTCAACCTAGATTTTTAATTTCTTATGTTCGTTCTCATGCATTAATATTTTTTTTTTATAAATTTCTTGTTTGATATATTTTATTACTTTTTTTCTAGTTTTTCTAATTATAATATTTACACGGTTTCCAAAATTAGTTAAATATATAATTATAGTTGAGAAAACGTTATTTTCCAAAGCGATCTTTAAACATTCTTTATAATTTTTAAAACAAGTTTTCGACGACTTTTCCTAAAAAATCTTTTCCCAATTTTTTTTTGAAAATGCGGCCAAACGAGAGACAAAAATATAAACTGTTGACTGATCTGACACAGATTTCCGTTCAATCTTGCGGTTCTTTTGTGGAATTTCCTTAACAACAACGTTGCTACTTCCTATGTGAAGGCATAGGTCGTGTACAGTCAGTCACAAAAACATTTTTAAGAATACTATTAACAACATCATGGACATATGGTCTTAGTCACCTGTCCATTTTTGTGCAACCATATTCTGCAAATTTACTTAGCAGAATATGTATTAAATAAATAAATAAATAAATTGTTTAAATCCGTTACAGAATGACGGTTATTTCATTTTATTTTTTGGAAATAGAAGTAACACAGTCAATGAATGCTTACTACTATTACTAGGTGCTTCCTTCTTTAGGAAAGGTATAGTGATAGAGAAGACAGGTGGTGAAGGAGAAGATTTAGAGGAAATTTTCGTTCTTTTACAACTCTGTTTTTTGCACGTTCTTTTTAATAAGACAGAGTTTCAGCGCCTCTGGTGTCAATGAGGTGTATTAAATAACTGTATAACTGTTGGTTATACCGGCGAAGCAGTTCGCTCTGATGTTACATTAGCATTATCATCTGCTGAAGTCGGTATAGTTCAGTGACCACTGTCTATGCCTTCATCACTTGAAATTTGCTACAACAACTGACACCAAGGGACACTACTGCACATAAAAAATGCGTGTTGTTGTTATTTAATGACTGTTGGAGACCGTGCTCGGTTTCGTAGTCAATGTGCTAACTACTTCAGCCAACATTTTTTTCATATAAAGCACTACAACGTTTCTTTTTTCCCTTTGTGTTGATCTGTTTAAAAAATACATAAAACTGGTTAAACAATCAAACCCGAAATGAAAATCCGGTTCGAAACTGGATAAAAAAAATATCCTATATTTGACGCTGATAATATATATTTTCAATGGTGAACGAATTTTTAAAATCGGTTTAGCGATTTGGGCATAGCAAACAAACAAACTAACTCACTATCACATTTATAATATTAAGCTATGTATAGACGATTGTCAGATCTTACAATATTGTCAGATCTGGCAATGTGCTGACAATGTACTGGCAATCGAAAATTGCCAGCACAATATTCCTTGTCAGTTCACACGGTTGTCAGAAAATCTTACAATTTATTGCCAGACGGTTGTATGACAACAAATTCATCTGACAAAATCGTCAGCCGAAAAATTGTCAGTTCACACGGTTGTCATATGCACAAATTGTCAGATCTGTTGTTATGCGTTGCCAGACTCAAAGCATTTGTTAGAAGTAGTTGAATATCAATAGTTTGTGTTTGTGTTAAATGTAAAAAATTAAAATATAAATTATTATGTCTGCATATTTGTCTGCATATATTTTATTATAAATTTTTTCTTTAAAATCATTTGCGTGTGCAGTGTTGCCCATAGAAAGAATTCTTTTACAATGACGCCATTGTCAAATGCATAAACTTCGCACATCTGACAATAATTAAATGTATGACAAATATCTGGCAATAATTTTACAATGGCAACAAAATGTGTTCACACGATTCTAAGATGTCTGACAATTTGTTGTCAGCTGCTAATCTTGCAATGTACTGACAATGCTTTTTCTGGCAAAAATTGCCAGTTCACACGGTTGTAAGAGCAAATTTTACTGGCAATATTGTAAGATCTGACAACCATAGCTTTACATACATAGCTTTAGACTAAAATAATCAATTCTTGAAAACTACGTACCTACTTTGTTTATTTGGCAACATTTACATGTTATCTATTACAACTAAAAGAATCATTCTTCTCATCAATCAACTTCTACATAATTTTTTATTACATTTTATGTAATGTGATTTGTAAGTCAGTAATGAAATTTGGCAATTAGAAAAGTAAGTCATTATATCGTCTGTTGGTTATTGGTTTGCGGCATAGTATATTTAAAACACATTATGTCTGCAGCAAACCAATAACCAACCGACGATATGACAAGTAGTTCTGATGGTAACGTCTAATTTTTTGTTGCATTACCTTTCATATTTGATATACAGACCCCAAAATGCACTTCAAGAAGAATTTTATACGAAAAAAATTCCGTTTTATTTAAAAAAAAATTAAACTTTGACGATTTTCCTATTGAGAAAGAATTTTAAGGAGTTTTGTTTTTCTGATTTATAAAGAAAACTTTTCAAATAGATTTCTGTTTCCATAATCCTTTTAGTGAAAATGAAAAACCTTTGTGTCTAGCTACACCCCATTAAAATAAGTTTTGAGATGAAAAGAAAAAAGTTGTATACTAGAAGTGCCACGCTTGCGATTCACTATTTTTGTGGAATACAATTCTCATTATTAACATAAATAGTCATGAAGAGTTTCAAACTTCTTACTGCATTTGTTTCCAAGATATTTTGTTAACTAAACATTTTCTCTATTTAAGAGGAGCCAAGCTCCCCTGTGCAATCCCGATTATTTTTCATCATCAGCGGTATTTCAAATTGTGCTTTTAGCAGATACAAAGATACGAGTATTAATAAATTAATATCTAATTTACTTAGGAGGTGACAGACTTTTTGCTTCATTATTGACTCCACTTTATAAAACTTTTCTGGTTATTGGCATTACTGCTTGCTAAAAAATTTCAAAATTTCGACTTTTTTTTTGGCTTAAAAGATATCTTGAAATAAATTATTCTTTTATGCGGAAGCACCATGCCAACCTTAGATATTAAAAAATTTAAAATACTTTGCTTCTTCTAGACCATAAAATGTGGGCAAATCAGCAATATCAGTTCATTGGTATTATTTTTGAAGACAAACAAAAATTTGCAACTTATGAGAGGCATCACGCCATTTCTGAAATTGTTCCCAGAGACAATGCAATACAATAGAGTTTGTCCCTACAAAATTTCAAAGTTCTCCCTATATGTATTAGTTTTCTAGATATATCAAAGTAAATATTTTCTACGTGACACACCCCGATGTTCAACGCACATTAAAAAGTCTTTACTTACACAAAATTTCACGTTTCTTGCTGCATTACATGCAAAGCTTTTCCAAAGTTAAAAAAAAATAAAAATTCCAGGTGCAACGTCCACCTTTATTTTGTTCAGAAGTTTTCTTCTTGAACAGCTTATAAGGACAGATGTGCAATTGCTTTACGTGAATACCTGCCGTTACGGCCTTATCTCACGTGTGCCAAAGCACCGGGTGTGGGTTAGACGCCAGACCAACGCCCCCATGCACCCTTTTAGAATGAACCTATGGCCCACTCCATAAGGCACATAGGTTGCAATCTTTGAATATAGTTATCCCTGTTCTATATTCAAGTACCTTGCTGAGGTACTTTGAGCTATCTAAACTCTGCTGCTATGTCCGTGCCCATAGCAGCTTCTGTTGAATGGCAACAGCACCTAGAACAGTGTCTGGCTGACCGCGTCAGACCAACCACTAGCATTGATTTAACACTGGGAAGCCAAGACTATTCTCCCAGCGATTTTGGTAGCAACCACAACCACCACGATAATTCTCCGGCTTCCACGCTTAGATGTTGTGTATACACCTAAGCGAGGTCCCCAAGAAAATTCCTCAACCATTGCCGGCACAGCTAACCACTCATCCATAAAGAACGCATGCCTGTGTCGCCAAATAACCAGTGCCTACTCCACACCTACCAAAATCGTCCCTCTAACCCCGTGGGGTATACCCCATTGGGGTAGGACGAACTCGGCATTTTAGCAAAAGAAACTGACGACCGGTACATGCACTCAGAACTTCAGAGCAGCGAGGACCACTTACGCGAGAAGAATGCAAGCACGCCACCTAAGTTTCTGTGCCTACTACGGCAAGACACTAAAGAGTGAAAGAGTCCTGGGGTCGTATCCAGGACGAAAGCCATTTTGGACCAGAAATTTCCGGCAACCGCAATGCATTTATCTCTAAGCAGCCCAGCTGTCGGGCAACCGGCACCCGTGGTACCAGAAGTAGCCTCTGGTTAGACCTCGAAGTTCCACCACAAGGGCTTCACCTCTATCGTCTTTTGAACTCAGGGGCAGTTCTAGGTGACGCTGCACCTAGCTGACAACAACGGGCGTACAATATTTGTTTTCCTTTTATAAATATGTGCACATCCGTTACTCTGTTTATGTTCAGAGATTGGGTAGTAACACATAAGTTTTACGGGTAATGAGCCAAAGGTCCGTCAGCGGAAAAAGCTACATTAACCTAGCTGGGGCCCCGGGATTGCCACACCCGTTGTCAAAAATAGACTCCCCTGGGGGTAGCTTATAAGGACAATGGAGCTGTCACGCCCACTTGTCCACCACTTAATACTATTTCTTAAATTACTACGAATATTAAAAAAATTTTACAATTCGGTCCAGCCGTTCTCCGATTTTAGATAAATTAAAAAAAGTGGACGTGACCAATTTATTTTGCGTAAAAACTTAAGTTAGGTTATGCCAAATAGTATAAAAAAATGTTTTTGTTTGAGTTGAAAACTATGTTGTCTACATCCCGCTTTCTAAAAGATGTTTATTTTGAAATCCCGCTTTTTGGCGGTATTTTCTTCAAAATCCCGCTTTTTCATCAATCATATCCCGCTTTTTGCAAAAACCATCTGGTCACGTTATGGATACTAAATAATTATTTCTGTTAATTAAAAAAGAAAAAATGGAAACAGTGTAATTTGAATTCATTTGTCGTCATTTTATATGACTTTATGCAAAAAGTATAACTATGTAAGTATATTTGTATATAAAGTTCATAGATTTTTTTTTTTTTGGCACATTTGAATATTTTTGTTGTTGGCCGCTATAAGTCATTATATCCGCCGGATACTGTACGTGAATTTGTATACATATGTATGTGCATTTATTTGTATTTATGTATGTATGTATCTATGGCGTATTATCGGTGTCGTGTGTATAAAACAGGTGTCAAATATTAAGATATTCTAATAAAAGCTGACAGGTATTTCGCATGCAGGTTTTAGTTTGATCTGAATTTTTTCTTTAATTTATTCTCAAAATGTTTGTAAATTTTTGTTTGAAATGTTTTTTCTATTAAGTTAAAAGTAAGTTAGTTTAGAACTAAATATTAAAAAAATAGAAATGAGCTGTAAGTTTTCCCAAGATCATCTCACGGATTACTACTATTGTATGACTTTCATCAACGGCATCTCTGGAAAAATTAAGAACATATTAAAATACTCCTTCTGTTCTAAGACCAGTTCTTCACAAAGAATCTTTGCCAATTCCAGTGCAGCCAAAAACCTATAAACTAGAACCATAACAGGGGGTCTACTCTGTAATTCGAAACGAAAGGAAATGCTTTCGAATTTACATGTTATAAGCATACAAATTCGAAAGCATTTTCTTACGTTTCGAACTACAGAGTAGACCCGCAGACTTCGAAAACAGAACTAAAGCTAAAATCAAAGAAGGAGTGTTCGTGGGACACCAAATCAAACAACTTTTCTAAGACTCAACGTTTATTGAACTCCTGAATTTAAAAGAAAAAAGGAACTTGGCTTGCATTCCAAAACGTGTGTGTGAACTTTTTGGGCAACAAAACAAAGTGGTGACTATGTCGATCATGTTAAGCCAGCGTATAAGGCTATGGGATGTAACATGTGTCTTAAAGTGCACTTCTTGCACTCACATCTGAACTTTATTCCTGCAAATTTAGGAGCAGTTTCTGATAAACATGGGGAACGATTTCATCAAGATATCGCTCAGTTTGAGAAAAGATTATCCGAAAAGTCGAAGGGTGGGGGATAAGTAATCCTATGAAAATGGTGGGTTTTGGGGCAAAACGCAGGTCATATTCGGTTTTAGGAGGTCATTTTACATAAGAATCAGTTGAAGCGGTCGCAGGGCCGATTTTCATGCAGAGCAGTGTTATTAATTCGTCTCTCTTTTTTTTTGGAGGTGTTACTTCATAGCTGGGTACATTTTGGACCGATTGTACAAATTCTTTTCTTGTCTGAGAGGTTATAGCTTCCCATTGGTATCAATTAAAAAAGTGGGCGTCGACACCCAGAAATTTTTTAAATTTAATTTTATGATATTCTGCTTCTTTGATTGCTGCGAATACTATCAAACCCCTTTGATTCTTGTCATTAAACAATTTAAAAGTTGAAAAAATGGGCGGGCTTACGCCCATTTTTTTTGAAAATCTAACTATAGTGGTAGAAAAATATACACACATACTACTGTTTTTTTAGTCATATACAATCCGTAATAAATAAGCCAAATGTATACATTCTGCATGCCTGAAAATTCGAAAAAAAATGCTAAAAACATGCGTGAAAGACTGACATATGCAAAAATAGGCTTGGAATTGTAAAATATGCAAAAATATGCACTAACAAATTGATGACAAAATTCATAAAAAGTTCTGAAACGGATAAATAGCTCATAAATAAAAAATATGCAATTGCACATTTGTGGTTTCGCTAATATTTATGTATGTATGTATATACTGAAGTAATAAATAATACGGAAATTTTTGGAAAATTTTTACTAGAGCTCAAGCAGTGTTACCGTATACATTTGAGAAAAAACTGCCTATATTGAACTAAAAATTATTGAGTCTGATGCCTATTAAGCTCAAATTTGACGTGCCATAAATAATGGGCAACACTGTATTTGATTATGGGTGATTAGCAATAACGCCATAACCATATAAAACAATTGAATTTTGGTTTTGGTTATGGCTATGGAAATATGGTATGGCATGTATAATTTAAACTTTACTCTCTATTTTGAATAAGTGTCTCGAATGTTTTATTCTGAATGACTTAATTTGCCAGATAGCCTGAATTGCTCTATATCCATGTTTCACATGCACCTGATCACAACCTAACCACATATACATACATATATAAGCCAATTTTTTTCTCTCTTTTGTTTATCTGTGTATTTATAAATTGTTTATATAAATTTAATTTTTTTATCGATTTGCAAAAATAAATTAGCCATTGGTTCATATGACATTTTTCTAAACATTTTCCCTAAATTTTTAATGGGCATCATTAAATGTAGTTACGGTCGCCTATTTAAAAACAGTTGTCGTGTCTTATTGAATAATTAAAAACTAATAATGATTGTAAAGAGTTAATATGCAATAGCACTTGAAATATGAAAAGAAATATATTGACATCATTTCACAAGACTGAGAGTCAGTGTGACCAGATTTTAAATTAACATTAAGTTAAATCACGTTTGAAAAAAAGCTAAAATCAGCTAAAAGTTATATTTTAAGCCAGAAAATAAAGCTAAACTTTTTAATAGTTTCTTATTGCTAAAACAACGCTACATATATACATACATACATATACATACACACACAAAAATATTTTTTATTATATGAAATAAAAAGTATAAGTATTTAAGATTTAAAGAAAAACAAAACAAAAACTTAAAAAAAAAAGTTTAAAGATTTTTTAAAAATGTAAAACATTTATACTAAAATACGAAATCTCTTTTTAAAAGTGAATTAATGCTATCTAAAGTAATATTGTTTTCACACTGAAAGTTAAACCCTGGTTGTAACGTTAAAACCATAAACAGCTGATTTTGCTTTCACACTGCAAGTTTGTTAAATTCAGTTTTTAACTCAAAGGCTGCCTAATAACTTTGCCCAAAATAAAATAAATCTCCTGCCGAAATGCGTGTATTTGTTGTTGCATTTTTCTGCTTTTTAATAACACTTGTTGGACATACTGTTCAACTGTCTTTGTTTGTATGAAAAACTGAGATATTTCACAATGCGCTCTAAAATGGAAATTATTTTATATTTTGTAAATAAAATTTTTTTAAATTATGGAACTTCTTATACAGAATGAAGAAGTGCTTGGAAATATTGTTAATAATATAAAAATGCACAAATACATTATAAGATAAACCTTTTTTTATAGACAGATGAATGTCAGTCATATTGTCTATTTTCACTTTCCACAGTTCAATTTAAAATATTTTCGTTGTTTTCCTTCCAAAAAACTATTTTTATCCACAATTTTTTGATTATTGTTGCTGCTGCATTAATTTTTAATTAGAAAATTTTTCAGGCGACATCTATTGCTATTCACTGGCATACCATTACCAGCTGCTATCGGTCATTTCAGCTTGGCAGCACTGAATTTATCACAACGAAAATAAGGTTGCATTTCATAAAACCAACTTAAAACCAATTCAAAAATGGTTTTAATTTGGTTTTAACAAAAACAATTTGTATGGTAAAACCAGGTTTTAACAACTTTTATTAAAACCATGTCAGTGTGAAAACACTATAAATCTATTTCTAATTTTTGTTTTAAGTAAATTCATGACGCTGAATGCGCGTTCAGCTGAACTGAAAGAATTGTATACTCAAAAAACGTAAGTCTTCTGGCCACTAATATGAATTTAACTTCTGCCATTGTAACTCTAACTAACCATTCTGTCATTGTTCTATATTTTTACATTTTCCATTTTTGTTATAAAATTTCATACAATTTACATTTTGCAATGATAATTTTTATAACAATTTTATGTTTTTAATATATTTTTAGAGAATACGCAATTTAGATTAAAAATGGATAAAAAAGTTAAATCAGTTTTTCAAAAAGTTAAGAGCTAAATGAAAATTTTAAAGCTAAATCCAGAAGAAATAATCCCAAAATAAACTAATATGGTCACACTGCTGAGAAGTGTTAAATACGCAATCTTTCAATTTTAAAAATTATTATTTCCGTTACAAAAAATAAACACACACACAGTGACCAAAACACTATGCCGCCGCGAAAGCATCAAAATATACGAGCATCTCATATATAAAATTATTACAAAGAAATACAATTTTGCTATTATCGTTATTGTTGTTTTTTTTTCGTTCATTTTGCGGCTATTTTGGGAAAACGAAATAGAAAATTATTTATAAAAATAGACAGTTTGATTGTTTAATGCGTTTAAACTAATACCAAAACAAAATCTACATAAACATACTTAAAAATTTGTTTCTCTTTAAATTAATTTGGCTGTGTGAGTGTGTGTGAAAGTTTTTCTTTTTTGGCCAATGGCCAACATAATGGGGTAACGCGCGCAAAAAACACACACAACACACGAGCACATTTACAAAAAAAAGTAGGAAAAATATAAATAAATACGTATTGGAAAAAATTTTGCTAACGGATTTTTTTTTAATTTAATAAATAAAAATAAATGTAAATTAAAATTAAACAAAAGTGTTTTAGAAACAAAATTTAAGATTATTTTTTCACTAATGATGATTCTCACCTTCTTGTGAAACAGTTTTTGTGAATAAACATTCAGGTACCCAGTTGACCACGGCTTTCGTTAATGATACCGATTTCGAATATATCTCGAACATTTATCGTGTAAAACTATCGAGAGTGACACTCAAAAATGAATCGAAAAATGTTCACGTGTCGCTCAGTTTTGTCCCAAAAAACATTCGATCTCGAAGTTTCGCTAGCAAAATCAAAAGTGAGGGAATATCGAACTAATTTTGATATCTCAAAAAGGCAGCAGAAAAATTAAAAAAGTAATTCTATTTTTTATTTTATTTGTTTTTTTTAATTTACTTATTTTATTTTATCTATTTTTTTAATACCTTAACTTACGCTGCAGGATTTGAACATGGTACCTCCATTCTAACAGACTGACACACATCCACTAGACTATCGAGACAGATTTCTTTCTGTGCAATTATTGCATGTACATATTAAAGGGTTGCATTTGTATACTCGTTTGTATAGCCAAAACAAATATACCATGGTATGTACCATGTAATTGTAGTGTGAGCGACAGAACTAGTATAAGAGTTATTGTGTGTGCGTGCTTTTCCAAATTACAATACAATTAAAAACAAATAACAATTGCTTATTGTATTGCTGCTGAGCAACTGTTTGATATGTTTTTGCTTAAAAATACATATTGTAATACAATTATATGAAAAAAACCATTGTTGAAACAAGTACATGATGGACAGATGTATGTGCGGACGTTCGTTATGTTATTTTGCGGCGCAGCCAAGTATAGAGAGAGAGAGAGACAATTTTGCTCTGAGAGTAATTACACTTGCATATTGTGTGTCATTTTTTTGTATTTGCAGCTCATGTGTTTCATGTACATGTATCATCTACTTACATATGTACATATGTGAAATTTTGCTTTTATTCATTCATCAGCCATGTATTTTTTCTCAACACAACATAAGGCACTTATGGTAAAAGCAGTTTTATGTATCTTATTTCTTTAAAAAAAAACAAAAAATAAATGTGTTGTTTTCATTTGCTCATTGCCCAACCATACAATAATTCCTTTAAAAATCAACATTTACAACTAGTAACAGAAAACGCTAAATAACATATTTGTTCATACCAGAACCAAAAACATACAAAAACTAGTGCAAACAGATGTATCTGTGCAATGCTATAGTACATATGTAGGTATGTGTTATTATTTTATTTTTTAACTTACAGTCATGCATCGAACTTGGTACCTCTAGACTAACAGGCTGACACACATCCACTTGGCTACCGTTACACATTCGAAAAACTATCGAGAGAAGCTCAAAGTTGGAAGTTTTAGCGAACATTCGAATTTTCTTAGATTAGCTTCGCTTTAGAGAGCATTCGTTTGTATCGAATCTCAGGTCAAGTGGGTATATGTATGTATGTATGTATTACAAACAAAAATGTACAAATAAAATAACCAACTCCAATTAACTTAACATTAATATTAGTAGGCTATGTTAGGAAGGGTAGTGTTGCAACACACATTCAGTCGGAGACCCAACTGGGTCTATTGTGATCCTCTGCTACTTGTAACTGTTAAGAAAAAAAAATTAACTCCCACCTAACTTAACTTAAAACAATGCCTATTACTTGCCATTAAGTCACTGAATTCCCATGACGTATCAATAGATATCCCCTAGTTTGCACTTTGTTACGAGTATATCACTAATTTTCTCATGACGATGTCTGCTTAGCCAAATAAGCTTTTGACGCTGCATCCTGGGCAACCAGATGGTTTATCATCCTCGCCCATCCTACAGAAATCCGGAGTGTCAGTCTCCCGAATACTGATGATTGCTCTGACTCCTATTACCTTTCTATTCATATCCATACTATAATACTGGTACCATACATGGTTGACATACATATTTCGACTTCGAAAAACTAATAAAACGGCATTGGCCTCTACAGAATCTCTACTCCATCCCGAGATGCATAGAGGAACACCATAAAACGTATTGGAGTTTATACAAATGGCTCCAAAACTCAAGAAGTCAGATCTTTGTATTGCAAGTCGATTTCCATATCACTGCAGTGTTTAAGGCCGTGATACACTATCCTACACAGCCGTGCGATTTTTGAGAAAATACAACTCTGGTATGATGGACTCTATGAATATTTTCAAAAGATCGTGCGATTTTGTAAGATAGTTAGTAGTGTTGTTAATTATTCGTCTTTTATGTTTGTTCGAATGAAATTTCATAATTCTTTTTTTTTTTGTTCGAACAGACGAATAATTTTGAACTTTTGTTCGAATATTCGAACGAACAAAGAATAAAAAAATATATTCGAATAATCTTAAAAAAGTTTGCAAAAAACGACACGTATGTGTATTAGATTAGTTGTTTTATTAACAAACGAAAAATATTTCATTGCACAAGAAAAACAAATAATTTCAATAACAAATTTAGGAATATTAATAACAAAACTTTAAAATTTTAAGAACCTTTGCCGCAGTTGACGCTGTGACATAGATAAGAACTCTATGTTCCACTTATACTATTGAAGTAACAGAATCGCAAAAAATAAAAGATTAAATAAAAAAATTATGATAAATTCCAATCGACTAGACCGGTTTTCTTCAAACGAAAACAAAGCAAAATTAAAATCGGTCAAGACGTTGGGGAGCTACGCGTCAAAGACACGCAGAGCAACAGAATATATCTAAAAAATGTGATATATTCTAAACGGCTGGACAGATTTTCTTTAAACATAGCTAAGAACACTCTCGAACAAGTAATTTTTTATTTTATTTTTAAAGAGAAGTAACAATCAGGCAATGATTGCCTACTACTATTATAAGTAAAGGGATAGTAACAGAAAAGATAGATGGTGAAGGAATAGATAGAGGAATGCTTGATTTTTTTACAGCTCTGCTTTTGGCACGTTTTTTTTAATAATGTAGTGTTGCAGCGCCTCTGGCTGTAGTGCGTCGTATTAATTTGTTTGAAGCTGTGTTTAGTAGCAGTTTAGTAGTACTTTTACTTCGCCGATGATTCTGCTACACAACGAAGGGAGGTGCTCTGGTGTTACATTAGGATTAGTATTTCTTGAAGTCGGTATAGTTCAGTGACCAGTGACTATGCCTTCATCACTTGAACTTTTCTACAACAACTGATAGAAAGGGACAGTAATGCACATCAGAAAAATGCGTGGTGTTGTTATTTAATGACTGTCAGATAGCGGGCTCGATCCTAAAACCTTCGGTTTTGTAGTCATCGTGCTAACTTCTTCAGCCAATGCCATCCTCAAACAGGAAAACTAAATCAAAATCGGTCCAACCGTTTGGTCTGTACGTCGAATCGTACATACAAATAGTTACACAGAGACAAACTACATACAAATTTATAGCACCCCTTTTTTTTTGTTGGGAGTTAAAAACTGAAACGAAATTAGTTAAAAAGTATAGGTATTTACACACATCTACAAACATTTTTAATGTTATTAATTTTTTGGAAAAAATCATTTAAAAACCGCAGATAACCCAAAAAACCTTTTTATACAAGTAGTTAAGGAAATTGTTCGAATATTCGAATATTCGACAAAAATGATTCGAATAATTTTTTATTCTAAATTGAAAATTTTTGTTCGTTCGAACAAATATGATAAAAAGTTGTTCGAATATTCGAATAATTTTTGTTCGAATGACAACACTAATAGTGAGTCATGGTATTTAGCAAGCAGAGATGTTTGCTATAAAGGAAGTTACGGATTGGTTGGTAGTCGAACCGCTATCATGGCCCTAGAATGCCTAATTCTAACAGCAACAACAACCCTCGACTGTCGATGGTCTCTAAATGAGTTGGCAGAGCAGTTTAATATTAGGATCATATGTATTTCGTATAGACAGGAACTGTAGGGCTGATGAGCTTTCTAAGATTGGGACAACCTTACGGTTTTACTGAACATGGAATGTGTAGGTTTATCTCTTAGATTGAGCAAGAAATAAATAGAAAGTGGACTTCAAGAAATGACTACATGATCACGAGACAGTTATAAACTCACCTAAATAAGGAAGTCACGATTTCATTGATTTGAAGAAATAGGAAACAAATCTCGGTTTTGGTGTCCATGTTTAGCGGACATTGTAGAACACTTCTGCGACTTTATTTTTGCTGCATAAACAATAAAGTTTGACGCAATTCCGAAGGTTTTTTACTTTTCGCTTTTCCGCATCTTTTAATTATCCTATCACGGTTTTGTAACTAAGTCCAATTTCTAGGGCAGTGGCCCGGTGGGAATATCCTTCCGCTCACATACTTTTCTTAAGAATTTTTCACTAATATACATACATATATTAAAAACTAATCCCCCATATTGTGAATGGCGTCGTCGACTTCACATCAAGACGACAGTAAATATTTTCACTTGTCTACTCTTTATCGGCAACAATTGGCTCTTATTGACAATCTGTTATCAATCTCTAAGGCTTTGTAAATTAATGTAGCATGTTAATAGTAATCAATTGTTGTCGACAAAGAGTAGACAAGTGACAATCTTTAATGTCGTCTTGATGTGACGTCGACGACGCCATTTGCAATGAGGGGGAATATTTTTCTTTTACTAATACGCAATGGTAGTATGATGGAGGTCAATGAAAAGAAAGTGCAGCACTAAAATTTTGGAGAAGGTTCAACGATTGTGCTGCCTATTAGATACGAAGCAGCTCTTGCTACAAATCGTCTTAACTGATGGGGGGAATGAATCGGAAAAGACAAAACGCCACACCATTAGAACATCACTGCATGAATATGAGCAGACATTGGAGATGTCCGACCAGGTATGTGAGACCAGAACCTGGATTCTGTAACTTTGTACGAACCGAAAATCGTAATATTTATCGACATATTTATTCGCTTCCGATAACTAAAATGTGATTCTGTAGCTTCTTTTTACGATAGTCTCCCGCTTTATCTTATTCACAATTTAATTCAATATTATATGGTATCTCTGTATAGAAAATGTGTAAATAAGCGAAAAGCACAAAGAATAATAAAGAAAAACTCAATGAATTTGATCTTGTGATTTAATTTTATTTTTATTTAACCGACAGCGAATATTGTTAAAATATGTTACTGAATAGCAAAGTCGATAAAATTTCGTTAAATTTATTATAACGATACTATTATCGTAATAAAAGTTACAAAATCCAGGTACAGGGTTATACATAAATGAATGCGAGACATTGATGCCGGAAAGACACTCCTGCATCAATCGAGTCCTACAATAAACATCCATGGTAGTTTGCTGCTACCCGGATGCTACACTCGAAGCTTAGGGAATGATCGGGCCTAGGTTTCTTCATAGCAGAACCAGAGACCAACATTTAATTCCACTTACCTGACCATAATACAGTCTTTCAGGCGGAAGTGCATGCGATCACGTAGGTTTTAAAATGGATCAGTGGGAATATTAGGGCCACAGATGTCAATATATTTATTAACAGAGAATCGGCAATTAGGGTAATCACAACCGAAAAAATAAACTCTAGGACCATTTTAGATTGCAAGAACATGATTAACGATTAAGCACTATGGCGTAATCGAAAATAAACGTACAAACGGACTGGCGAAAAAGGCCCATAACTTTACAGACAGTAACTCTAATTAAAGTTTAAAATAGAGGTGCCATTACCACAACCACACATAAAAAGTTGGAACTAAACTAATGGGCAACACTGTATTTAATTATAGGTGGTTACCCGGCATGGCTCGTCTAATTTAAGCTTAATGCAAACCTTTTGAATGCAGCCAAGATTGGATACGATGGAATAGCGATACTGTGGATAATATAACCAAGGTCTCAAGGGATAACAAAGAATATGATAAAACAAGGGTGCTGCTGAAACTAAACAAGCGGCAGTTAGGAAAGTTAATCGGTGTCTTAACGGGGCACTGTAACTTACGATGATATTAGTACCGGATTGGAGCCAGAGGGCATGCATGGAAGACATGGAGGCATTGGAGCACTTTCTTTGTCATTGTCCACCTTTCGAGATCCCATTATTTTCGGGATGACACCTTACCGGACATTACCCACCTTAGAGATATTGATTGGAAAAGTTTGAGGTACTATAAGGGTGGGGTCATTTTTAATTCACTATGTGAATATCGCGGACAGTAGCGAAATGGCTTCTCTCTCCAACCTAACCTAACCTAACTTCTTCTTCTAATAGTTTAATCAAATCCGACTACTTGCAAAAACTTGAAGAATTCAAAGTAGTTCTGTTGTTTTCTCGTTCAATGGAACCACGACAGTGCTCAAGGATGGAGTTGTACTTCAAGTGAAGAGTTATGCTAGGAATACAATTGGGACGAATGACGAATTTCGTCGATAAGTATTCGCTGCGTAAATTCGTCGTTTTTGGTTATTGTATGTGCAAGGAGAGAGAAAATTGTTTTTTCGTCGTTCGTCAGCGTACATAATAGAAATAAATCTATCTCAGAGTTCGTCACGCTCTACGAATTCCACTCCACGGTGGTGTTGTGTTCATTTTCATATGCACAAATGTGTTTTATTTTTTATGACGAAAGTTCGCACCGAAAAATTCGTCGTTCGT
Source organism: Tachina grossa (assembly GCA_949987645.1). Taxonomy (NCBI): domain Eukaryota; kingdom Metazoa; phylum Arthropoda; class Insecta; order Diptera; family Tachinidae; genus Tachina; species Tachina grossa. The sequence continues at coordinate 42,139,541 of OX465278.1, read as the reverse complement.
CCCAGTTGTGTTCCTAACATTAGAGTCCAACGTTGGAAAAACTTCAAGAGCCGGCTTAAGTTGGACAAAGTCGACAAACATACCGGCGACAGGCAGGCGTACATCAAGTAGCCATTAAAGTCCTGCACAAAACCATTTATAAGACCTTTCAAGACATGAGAGATTTTTCAAATGCTTTACTACAGCGAAAAATTCTAAGACAAACGCTAAACAAAACTGTTGGCAAGACATTTGTTTCAGTTGTTTGTGTTGCTAACAGTGTTGTCAAGCTTTTGTTTTAGAATATTTCGCAGAAGTAAAGCATTTTAAAAATCTCTCATGTCTTGAAAGGTCTTATAAATGGTATTGTGCAGGAGTCTAGTAGCCACTCATAACAGGCGTCTACAGGGCTTATTTATGTTGATGTTGTTTACACGTATAACATGAACAAGTTCTAATCATTTGAAGGGAACAATTTTTCTTTTGTTTATATTTTTTTTTGGAAAGGGACCTTTAATGTTGTTATTATTTTTTTAATCTTGAGAAAATGCTCTCTTCAGTGTTAGTAAAATTTTGGCTATCGACCAAAAAAATTTTAAAGTGTGTATTCAAATAAATTCTACGTATTTTAAATAATGTTTAATCTAAAGCACTAATAATCCCAAATTAATATTTTACTTATTAAGTAAATTTTAAACTTAAAATGTAACAATTCCCATAAAAAACAATAATTATTAACTTGACTGCACCCGGTCAAAAAAAATACTTGTGTGGCAACACTCTATTCTTAAATAGCTGTTGTTGTTATTTACATTTATTTTCTTTTACATACTCTTACGACTACAATTTGAAGCTGAAAAAAAGTCAGCCAATGTAGCAATAGTAAAGTAAGAAAATAAAAAACATGTTGATTATTGAGTTCTTTTTTCAACTTTGTTATTTGTTATTGAGCTTCTCATTTGTTTAAATGAAAGTTTATAATATAATAACTCTAGTTGTTCTAAGAAGCTTTGGGTAAAGGTTCCCTGATGATCTGCATTAGCAACATTGAAATGCGCATAGGATCCAGCTAAACACCTCAATAATCAATTTCAATGTATTTTTAATAAAAAAATATTTTACTTAATAAGTAAAATATTAATTTGGGATTATTAGTGCGTTTAAAAATTTTAAACTAAAGCATTTTTGTTTATTTCTTAATTTACGAGTAGTGCTCAAAAAAGTTTTCGGTTTTATTAAGAAAAGTGAAATTTAGCATAAATTACAATTATAAATTGGCATGGATTGGCATGGCAACACTATACGAATAATATGAATGCATGTGTCTCCGATTATTCAATTATTTATATCCAAGTTGTTTTACTTTATACATAGGTACAATTCGAAAGTTCCCATCTACATACTTAAAAAAAAGGTTCTATACATAACTTCCAACCAAACAAATCAGAAAAGAAAACCAACAACAAGTAAATGTTGCTGTTTAGTGTCTGCCGGTGTGACCAAAAACACATTCGTCTAACTGTTTGTTACCAACTAAATAAATATGTACTTACATACATATATAAAAAAAAGCCTGAAACGTGAAATGTTTGTCTAATGAAAACACCAATAAATAAAGGCAAATGTCTAAATTGTTTAAATAACTATAAATAAAGAAAGAACAGAAAGAGAGAAGAGAAAAAAAAATAGAAATATTCTTTATATGACTTACTTACCTTATTATGAGGTAAAACTATAAATGCACCACCACCTGCCGACTCAACAATGATGGCCAAAAATTTTGGATTCACTGCACAAAACGTTGAATCCCAACTACTTTTGGAGACACGTATATTATCGTAGCATTGTTCACGTTTTAAAGCTTGACCGTAAACGTGACGAAATTTTGAACTTCTAACTACACGAAAAGACATTTTCTATTGCCGCTTCTGCTTCTTTTTTGTTGTTGTTTGTTTGTTGGCTTTTTGCTCTATTGTTGGTTGTTTTTTTTTTAAATAAATATTATTGTGTTGTGTTGTATTGTAAAGTAAATAATGTTGTTGTTGTTGCTGTTGCTGGTGTTGTGTTACAGTTATTTGTTGTCGTTTATTTATTTGTATTGCAGTTGTAATATTTAGTTTACTTTTCCTTAATCAATCACTCAACGAAACACGAAAAACAGCAATAAATTTATAAGAAAAAAGTTTTTCTCTGCTGGTTTGGGTTTGCTTTTAAAACTAAAAATTTATACACAATTAGTAAAATCCTAATCTATTTCTATTTTCTTCTTCTTCTTCTTTTTTTATTTCTTTACTTATTCAACATGCAAGAGAGTGCGAAGAAGTTGTATGTATGTAATTAGCTTTAGCAAGATATTGTTGTTTCTGTACAAAAATAAAACCTATATTAAAAAATATTTGTTTCTCCTTTCTATTGATAAAAAAATAAAGGCGGCGAAACAATCACATTCGGTCTTCGAAACTAAAAAAAAAGAAAAATAAATAAGTAATGAGAAAATTAGTATTTATTTTAAAATGTATATGCAAGTTGTTTTTAAAAGCAATATTAGCCCAATTCACAATCTTGTGCAAATGGTCTTGCATCGTTGCATGTGCAAAATTGTGTAGTATATTCTACTCACCACTTAACAATTCTTAGTGGTGAGTATCAATATACTATACCATTTTACACATGCAACGATGCCAGACCATTTGCACAAGATTGTGAATTGGGCTATTGTGTTTATATTTTGCAATGTTTTCATTAGTTTTTTTTTTTTTTTTTTTGTACAAATAATCAGAATTCTTGCTGCAATGGGCCTTAATAAATCAGATTGTTGTTTTTATCTTGTTGGAGGGTGCATATTCGAATAAAATCGCTGTATTTTCGAAGAGCAACCCAGCAAAAAATTAGACATTACCATCTGAACTACTTGCCATATAATGACTTACTTTTTAGATTGCCAAATTGAAGTACCCGCTTACAAAACACATTACGCAAAATTTTAAAAATAGGAAGCAGAAGTTGAACATATTCTTTGGGTTTTAGAAGAAGACGTCAAAATATTGCCAAAATAAGTAGTTATTTTAAATAAATTATAAATATTTCTAAATATAAAAATAAGTACTTACATTTTGGAAAATAATTATTTAAATATAAGTAGTTCTAAATATTTTTTTTTTTTTCAATTAAGGTTTAAATAAAAGTTCATCAATGAAAGCAATTGAAATATTTCTAAATATAGTATTTATATGTCACAATAGCGACACTGATACGAATAAAATATAACCCACTTCAAATGAGTTTATAAAACAAATTTTACAAAATGGTGTATTTCGTAGTAAAACAATAGGTTTTTTTTAATTTATTTAAATTTTTCTTAAAAGTTATTATATATTTAATCAAACTGAGTTTTTAACCAATACCTTCCATTTACTCAAACAACGGCATATTTAAAAAAAAGTAGTTCAATCAAGAAAAAAAATAACTATTTCCCACAACGGAAAATATAATTAATTCGTACAATAAACAACATAACTACTTCTAAAGAATCGATTATTTTAGTCTCACGCCTTGTTAAAATCATTAAGTTGGTAATCCAGTAAGGAATGGCTTCCACCAAAAATGCTTAATTCCAAACTCGATTACCTTTTTTGAAATTTTTTGCTGGGAACGTATGTATGACGAATGCTGTTGTCATAATCAGCGGCCTTAATATAGGGGATATACGAAACGAAATAAAACCAGGCACCATAACTGTTATGAATTTTATAATAAAAGTCAAAAAGATAACAGCCAACCAAATCATAAATATAGAAACAAATGAAGTTCGAAGTTTGGATTTTTATTTCTGTTCGAAAAAATAAAAATCAGAAAATAAAAATTTTTTTCTGCTCAAAAATAGGTATAGAAATTAAAAATAAAAATTATTTCTGCTTAATGCTCTAAATACATAGAGCACAGCAGGCTACACGGCTACACGACTGCAAGTGCCGCTGGCAACAAATGTTGCCTGGTAGCGAGCTACTTAATCATTTTGAAGACGGCAGCACGCACCATAAATATATATTTCAAATATTTCACATTTATATAAATAAAATAGTTTATTCAAAAACATAAAAAGAAATCAGTTTATTTCTCTATACTTTTTTTTTGCGAATTTTACTATTTATAGGTTTAGTAATTTCTTCAATACATTTCGCTAACCTGCGATTTTTGCGCGTTTTTCCCAAAATTTTATATTTTTAATTTCTCTCGCGATTTCTAATCAATTTTAGCGCTTGCTTCCGATTTTGCAAATTTTAGCGATTTTTTTTTGCAAAGTTCGCAATAAAAGCGACTTTGTTTTCCTTGTTTTTAGTTTCCTAAAAGTTTTGCCGATTTTTAAACAATCAATCATTAATAAAATTCCGCGTGAAATTTTTCCCTGGGATCAATTCCAATTATTGGAAAAGGGAGAATATGCACGCGGAATTTTATTCATGATAGCCCTGAATATTAGACTTTGTTATCATCCCACTGTTAATAAGTTTCTGAAAATTTTCGCCGTTCCGCGATTTTTGCAGAATTTTTTCCATTCCGTAAAATTTTAGCGATTTTTATTAATCAATGGCTTGGTATGGCTTTTTTAGAATTTTGCAAATTTTTTGCGATTTTTGCAAACTTTGCTGTTTTTGCAAAGTTTGCATATCTTTTAGCTTCCTAACAGTTTTGAAGATTTTAAAACATTTTTTTTGTCATCATCCCGCTGTTAGTAACTTTTTGCGAATTTTCGTAACTTTCGTAATTTTCGCGGATTTTTTGCATTCCTTACATTTTTATCGATTCATAATCAATATTATGTTTTTTTTAATTTGGAATATTTCGTAAATTGTCGCTTTTTTGCTTTGCAAAAATATAATATCTTTTGTAATTAACAATAAAATTTTGTAACTTTCGTTTTTATTTTGCAATAAAAAATATTTCTTGCTATATTGTCAACAATGTTTTTCCTTTATAGCCATAAAAATAGAAATTCGTTTAATTTGACTACAACGACAAATGTAGCATGGAGAACAACCTGTAGCCTGTTGCCTTCAAAATAATAATTTTCATATAAACATGTGTATTCTATCCTTGACATTTTGTAGCCAGTAGCTTGCTGTGGTGAATGTGTTTAATGCTTTAGTTAAAATTGACTACAACGAAAAATGTAGCACGTATAAAAACCTGTAGCCTGTTGCCTTGTTGCCATTAAACTTATCATTCTCATATAAACATGTGTACAGTCGAATCCGCTTTAGGGCAACACGCATTATTGAAAAAAATCGGATTACAGAAAGCGATTCTTATTCACTTCGCATTAGCGAAACATCGCTTTACTGAAAATATCGTATTGCTAAAAAACAAAAGCAAGCCCACAACTACGTTTTGTATGAAACTTACTTCGCTTTAATGAAAAAATAAACAATGACAAATTTATTTATTAGAAATCGACTGCATAAGTTAAAACCGAAAAAATTTTGCGTGTTCTGTCCGTTAAAAAATTAAAAGACAAAATGTATTTGATCTTTTCGCTCTAACGTACTTTATTGTATTTTTCTATTATAAGGTCAACAATGCAAGTGGCTAGACATTTTCGAGGAATTCGTGAAAAATTTCAACAACAAAATGTGCACATGTGCTTGTGTATGGTGTGTAATAAGTATGTGGGCACTTTGATATAAAAAATATTGTTTTACTGATTTTAAGCAGTACGCTTAACTGTAACAAATTTCAATAATCCGAACTACGTTTTAGAAAAAAAATCGGATAGCTGGAAAAAATTGGGTTTTGGTTATTTTTAGTAAAGCGGAGTCGACTGTATTCTATCCCGGACATTTTGTTGTCGGTAGCTTGCTGTGATGAATGTGTTTAATGCTTAAAAAATAAAAAATTAAAATTTTTTATATCATTACAGTTGAAAACAACTAAAATGGTGTTGTTCGATGTTTTCTTGTACTTGATTTATTTCCTTAAAAATTCAAGAATAATTGAGGCTACAACTTCTGACTTGTCGCGCACGCTCACATTCAAAACAAAAACAAATTTTAATATTTTGTTGTTGTTTCAAATGTAAGACAAGTCTAACATTGTTGACATCGTGGGATTAGCTCTTATTTTCTACCCCGATAATGCAAAGGTGTAGTTTCCATAGCAGAAATCTATCATCTGTTTTAGTTTCCCTATTTAGCCCCGGGTGACTATTTCTTATTCCTAAACCTGAAGAAATGGCTACGCGAAAAGAAATTTGACTCCAACGATGTAATCATTCCACAAACAAATGCCTGTTTTGATGACGTTGAAAACTAAATGAAATTTTTTACACAAAATCTGTCTGTTTCATTAAAAAATGTATGGACTTATTGACCTGCCCTCGTACATTAAACCTGGAAATTCAATAATATTCCAAATGAACTAACTACATATGTATTTATTACAGACAATTTAATCGATACACAATTTCTATTACTCACTTTTTAACAACGACGATATAAAATATGAAAAAATATTCACCGTATTATAAATGTTCTTAATTTATTACAAACAAATTTCAAATCGTTTAAATTCGTTTGTTTAATCACTGTGAATAATTTTGCTACTACATATTTAAAAAGTTCAGCAGAGAAAAAAGCAATAACGTTTTGATATTGAAGGCAGACAAATAAAAATTTACAACTTATAATTTTTAATCAAACCAAACGTATGCCATAAATAAAATCAAAAGGAAATCTATTTTTGCTTGATGATTTAACATTAATTTGCAAATAGCAAATATGTACATATGTATTATACCCCTGCAAAATACTACTTACAAGAACTTTTAACACATGGGGAATTTTTCAAATGTTTCAATGCAGCGAAGTCTTCTAAAAGAAACGCTAAACAACACTGTTGGCAAGAAATTTTTTTCAGCTATTGCAGGTATAGGAGTAAAGAAGGAAATACTTCGTGACGGAAGAATTTGTGATGCTTGATTTTGCATACGCATGGGCTCGTATACAAACGTCATGCATCTACATACATACGCTCACACGTTGTTTGTATGATCCCTATCGGAAATTCGGCTAGCTTTAAACTAACTTTAAGCTAACTATTTCGCAACTAGTACTGACTGACACTTGGATTACTTTGCAATGTAATCAACTGACTATTTTAACATTGCGATGTCCTAGGCGGTAGTCAATTGTCTCACTCTGCACTACTTTAGCTAACTTAAAGTTGCCTTTTTTAAATCACCTGGTAGTCAGTAAATTAAAAAAAATTTCTGGGGCTCGAACATGTAACATAACACGTTGTGTTCTCAACTCGTTACCACTCGGCTAAGCTGCCATCTAAAATAACAACAGCAAAATGTTAACATAAAACTGAAATGAGTTTTAAAGTAGCTGAGAATAAATTTGTTGGCTCTCACCAAATTCGATTACGTATTCAACTTAAGAATTAATTTTGGGTTTGTTCTGGATGACTTTGCAGCTAGCTTTTAGTCAGTCTAAGAAAAGTTAACTATAAGTTGACTATTTTTGTAGTCAACTACACTTTCTCCGACAGGGATCTTTTATTTTTCTGCGCACATACAAACGCTCCTATGCATTGAGATTAGTTGTGTGCGGTTGCTTTAAAAAACCACCCTTAAATACATAATAGCTTGCCATCTACATCTTACACACACACACACACACTCAAACGCACAATATGCAAAATAACAAGCATACACGCATCAACACTACTTCTTTTGATTGTTTGTCGAACAAGAATTCTTCGCGACATCGCTTGTTAACACTCATATACAGGAATCCCAATGTATCCACCCAGATTCGCTTATTAAAGCTTAAATTAGACGTGAGATAGCAACAATGCCATGGTCATAACCAAACCAAAATTCAATTGGTTTCTTTGGTGAGAGTTATGGCGTTATGGCGAGTCACCTATAATCAAATATAGTGTTGCCCATTAGTTAGATTGAGCCTTAAACGACAGCATTTATTATTGGTTTTGTATAATACATGCCAAGAGAATACATTTAAAAAACAAGACGTATTTACATTTCAAGACTTTTTACGCAGGCCTCTAATATGTATGTATATATATACTCGTACATACATATATGTATGTATACAGCTAGTGAACAAACTACCCTACAGAAAGTGCGAATAGTGAAATTGTGGTGATTTACTAGTGACGTTGTCAGTAGCACTACTGACCAGGTGTACCCCAGCCAATGGTACCATCTATTGACATTTAACATTAGCTTGTCATTGAAAATCCACCACTAGACTATAGCACTACTGACTTAGTAGTTCTTTCGGGACCACATGGAGACATTAGCACCAAAGATTCACTAGTAAATTTTAGGGGCTCTAGTCTACAATATCGATATATCCTCTCTCGTTGTCAATAGTAAACTTATAGTGATTTTCTAGTGACATTGTCAATAGTGCTACTGACTAGGTGTACCCCAGGCAATGCAAATGCCTATTGACAAATAACAAAGGGTTGTCATTCAAAATCTATCAGTAGACTTTAGCACTATTGAGAAGGTAGTTCTTTTACGACCATATGGAGATATTTGAACCGAAGATTCACTCGTAGATTTTAGTGACCCTCGTCTACATATATTTATTTAATATTATTGCACAACATAATAAAAAAGAAAAACAAACTATTGACGCGTTCATTGACAATATCACCAGAAATACACTAGAACTGTCGTCTCTATCGTACCTCTACTCGCGCATAAAAGGAAAGTTGTCGACATTTTAACTAGTGCAATTGTCGCTGGAGAAAGAGTATTGACATAGAGACATATGGTTTTAGGTTGACTAGAGGGTAGGAATTTGTATGATTCAAAAACTTAAAATCGTAATAAATAAAATTAATATTATAAACTATTTGTGCAGTAAGTAAGCAATCTTATCTTTCTTAAAAACTCAAGAAAAATAAAACCAAAGAAAACGCGATATGGAAATGAAGTACATATGGACATATGTATGTTTGTTTGTATGCCTTACAATGAACTTGTTGACAACTAAATAAATATTATATTTTCAATATAAATTAAATTACACACGAGTAATAGAAGAAGAATCGCCTATGCATACTTAAGAAAACTAAGTCCGATCTGCTTTCATTCACTACAATCAGTTGTGGTACGTGTTACTACCCAGAAAACAGGAGGATTTTATTTAAAATAAATGCCCCTATCAAATTTCTTAAATAAATTCAGGTTGGTCGTTTAAGAGTCGACGAAACTGTGTTTTAGTATTATGAACCACAGCTGTTTTTTTTAGTTGAAATTGTTATCGCGTTACCAACTTAAAATATGAAGTTTGACAGAAGGCAATATATTTAAACGAAATTTTAAGAAAACAAAGTTTTAAGAAACAAAGCTGTTTTAAGTGTTTTAGTTTAAATAAATCATATCCAATGGATGATAGTGTCTCGCACAAGACCATTTATAAGACCTTTCAAGAGAGAGATTTTTATATGTTGCAATAACGGAACGTTATGTTTATCCATTAGTGTCCTGCACAATACCATTTATAAGACCTTTCAAGACATGAGATATTTTTCAAATGCTTTACTACAGCGAAATATTCTAAAACAACTGTTGGCAAGCCATTTGTTTCGGTTGTTTGTGTTGCTAACAGTGTTGTCAAGCGTTTGTTTTATAATATTTTGCTGTAGTAAAGCATTTGAAAAATCTCTCATGTCTTGAAAGGTCTTATAAATGGTATTGTGGAGGACACTAATGGATAAAAATAACGTTCCGTTATTGCAACATAGACATATCTCAAAAAATGAGTTTTTAGAATTAATAATGCAGAAAAAGTGTAATATCATATACATACATACATACGAGTATATATTAACGGTCTAGTTCATAAAAATTCCTTATTTCAGCTTTAATCTGTACATTACTTATGAAACAGATTTTGCTTTATTAAGCTCTAATAAAAATTTGTATTCATAACTGATTAATACCAGTGAATTAACTATTAAACGATTTTGCTTCTTTTGTAATTTTATGTTGGCAACATCATGCTACTTTCGCTCTCATTTTATGTTTAGTGATGTATACAACGAAGAATCGATTATCTAGGTAGTCTGTTTGAGTCGAAAAAAAGTAAATCATTACGCATAATGTTATTAAAAAATAACTTAAAAAGTAGGTGTTTCACTTTTTATTAATAAATAAACCAAAAAAAAAAAATTATATGTTACATAAAATTGTATTTAAACACATTTATATTCGGCTGAGTACAGAGGTAGGCAAATACCCATTTTATAGCGGTCGATTATGCATCACTATTTTGTTTTAATGTTAAAATATTATTGTACATACATACATACATATGTAAGCATGCAGTACCATACAAACATACGTATGCTTGTATTTACATATGCCCTTATGTTTATAATTCTATTTTTCTTTTTGCCAATGAATGGGATTTCTTTAATTTTCAACGATGTTTATATGTATGTATGTATTTTTCTTTTTGTACAATTATGCATACATACATACATGTACCAACTTACATAAATTAATACATTTGCCCAAGAACATTATTCAGGAGACTTGCATAAGAATAAACAAGAAACATAAAAGTGAGAAACCACAGAAAATCTCATATAAGGGATAAAAAAATCAAGAAAATATTATTTATAATTGTTTATCAAACGCTTAAAGTAGCATGGAGGCTACATTAAAAATCTCTGAGTTATGAAACGTTTATTAAACGTCTAATAGGCTATTAATCATTTATGAATACACATTTAGCGATTTTTGACTATTAATGTGTTATTGAACTGTTAATAATCATTTATGAATTAGACCGTAAATCTTTTGTAAAAATTGCATATAAAAGGTTTGTACACGCACTTTTTGAGAGAAGAAAATATTTGCGTATTTTCATTGGGTTGTATGTAAATTGAAAAATTAAAACTTATTTTTTGCAAAACAAGATTTTTTGAATTATGTCTCTGTTCCAATAAAGGAGCGATATGTATAGATTCATACATGTTGTTAATAAATGTTGGTTTTAAAGTTAAAATCAAATGTTAAAATCTGGTTTTACCATACAAAATTATTTTGTTAAAACCAACTTAAAACCATTTTTTAATTGGTTTTATGAAATGCAACCTTGTTTTCGCTGTGATAAATTCAGTGCTACCAAGTTAAAATAACCGGACGGAAACCAACGCAAATATTTTCATTGTCCATCTGGCAATGAGTCCTATAAAAAGTACAGCAACAAATGCACTTATTTCTACAGGAGATTTATTTTATTTTGAAGAAATTTATTAGACAACCTGAAATTATTAAACTTGTAGTGTGAACGCAAAATCAGCTGTTTGTGGTTTTAATGATAAAACCAGGTTTTATTCTCAACTGCCGGAATTCATTTATTTGAATTTATTTCTTTTCAATTGTTGTTTAAATGTGTGTTGTAATGAAATGTGGCACTTAAATTAATTTACTTTAAATTTTATTTTGTTAGAATTCTCAGTCCATTTTCTTATTATTATTTCTAAAGTACAATTGTAGTACAATTGTCTTCTGCTTATATTGGTCGCTAAAACTAACTTTCAAAAGAATTGAACTATTAACTTGACTGAAAAGTGACTTTCATCTCAAAAGCTTTTAATATAAATTCAAAGACAACTAATTAAAATAATTAAAAACTTGTATCTTTCCAGACTGACACTCTGAACAAAAGAAGCTAGAGCATTGAAATTCGGTATGTACTTTCCTCTCCGGATAAATAACAGGTAAACTTGGAGACCTAATATATTTGGAATGACTTAAGGTAAGAAACAAACTACATACTTTTACATATGTATATCATAATTGCTGGCGGGACATTTTTCACCTTAGCACATTTAAAGCCATTATTGTAATTTGGCAATAAAATTCCGAATAGTTAATTCTAAGTTTAACAAAACTGAACTATAAATCACATAAAATTTTTCCTTTCTTACAACTGTCCCATAAAATACATCAATAATACAATTTTTGTATTGTGGCAACATTGCTATGGATATCCACAACTTTTTATTGTAAAAATTACTTAGTGGCAACGTCTTGCTTTGTTTATTGGCTCAATACCAAACATAGTGAAACCATTTTTATCTATTCTTTTGTTGTTGTTTTATTATATATTATTATGTGTTTTGTGTTATATTTTGTTGCTTTTATGTCATAATTTGTTCAAATAGCTGTAATTTATAGAGTAAACAGTATGACAACTTATGATAATGTGGCAACTTCAAATCAATAAAACTCTCAGTTGGGAGAAAGAAAGAAAGAGGAAGTATTCCTCCCTTTGTATCTCTCCCAGCTGAGTTGACTTTGCAAAATGAACTTTGCGTGTCTAAAATTAGTCTAACAGCTAGTGTGGACTTGCCTTTAACTTTGTGATTTCAAGCGATAATAGGGTAAGTCGAAAAACATAGTTTCGAGAAAACCGCCTATAAGGCACGAAAATTAAAAACAAAATCTGAATGGACAAATTGAAATAAACAATTTTTTCGTAAATGAATACAGCCAAGATTTTATAAAAATCTAGTTCTTAGTATTTATAATTTGAGTTTAAAGCACAGAAGTTATCGCTTTTTAGATTAAAGTTGAGTTGTAATAATGAGCAATTATTTATCCGTTCGATAAAATTCTACATTTAACTAACATTTATGAATACATTTATGATAGAACAGAATCATAATACTTTTAGACTTATATCGAACTCTTTCAGTAATTCGATTTTGACATAAACCAATGATCATGTAATTTAACTGGGTTTGATCATACCTAGGTTTGTGTCAAGTCTAAATACTTCCTTTCTATCCCAATTATCTTATAGAGTACTGAGCCTGGAAAAGAAATTCAATATAAATATATACACGTACATATCGTCGCTGTTTTAACTAACTGACCTAACATTTTAAAAATTTAACAGTAGAGCAGCTTTTATGGTTGTTTTAAACATTCATTCTTATGGCTGCATCAGAAATCTTTTTATTTATATAGGCACAAAAATAATGCCTACAGTAATGAAAATTTTAGACAATGTGTATTATGACTTATAAAGTCTAGTAAAGGACTTAACTTATTTAAAAAAAAAATGTCAGTTAAGGCGGTTTCAGACTATAATACAAGTATTAATACTTTTGACGAAAATGTTTCCCTGATCTAATTTCTTTTTAAAAAATTTCAAAAAACAATAACAACTCAACATGTCAGAGTTGCATTTTCCACAAAAGTATTAATACTTGTATTATAGTCTGAAACCGCCTTTAGGTCGGTTAGTTAAAGCAGCCGCGATATGTGCATGTATAAACGAGTATATTCTAGTCTTATTGAAAAAATCTTGAACACGTTTTCTTTTTAGACATTTGAAAAAATAAATTGTAAACATGTTACGTACAGCATTTTGGTACTTTTTCTCGTCAACTCCCACTTCATGAAATTAGCAAATAAATTTATATTTATTCAAACACTCATATTTAATTTACATAAAAATATTTATGATTTTACATTCGTCAGAAATTAAAAAAATTACTAAACGGAAAAAAATACCAACACAGAAATATTTTCAAAGTGAAGAAAAGTTTTAAAATAAAAAATCGTGTAAATATGTACATACAATGCTTAAAAAGACTAAATAATGTATACAGCTACGGTCACACTTGTCAAAAATGTGCCCAAAAAACGTAACCACTAAATGCTAATGAAAAAGGTAAGCTAATCCCTAGTAATACTAGAAAAATCTTTCAATTCAGACAAAATTTTGTCAAGTTAAAGAGTAGCCAATATTGTTGGATTGTACGACATTGTTTATTAGTTGTGTTTGAAACTGTTTAATTTAATAAACAAGTGTCTGGATCAAAACTTTTTTCAGTAGTGTTTGTTGGTTACGCTTTTTTTGGGCAAATATTTGACAAGTGTGACCGTACCTTAAATTTAAACTCATTTAACTCATTAAACTTTAAATTAAGAAAAAAAAATAGGTTGAGTACCTTGTTTTCAAACGCCTGGTGTAAAGAATATTTTATGAATTTTTGACAAAATGTTAAGAGGAAAGTAGTACATTATTTTTCGTTGTACTAAATATTTGTGAATTGGTGAATTTTACTCGTATGTTATATTTTTAATTTTGTTGTATCTACATTCTTTATATATTAAAATAAATTATCTCGTTTTAAATTTCAATTTACTAAAAACTAATAAAAAAATTTCTTACATTTTTTTACACTATTTCATTCGGTTTTGCACTATTTTAGACTTGCAGTTGTGTAATTTCTTTTTTCACTACTGGCAACGCTGGTACATATGCATACTTTTAGACCATTGTTAACTTCAAGACTTGCATAATAATAAAAAGACCACGAAAAAAATAAAAAAATATGATAAGAAATTTAAAAAAAATACACGCCTGCAAGAACCAATATCTATATATTTCATGGTATGTTTGTTTTGTTATTGTTATTGCAGCAAAGTGCAAGAGATAACGGTATAAAAACATGGAAAAGCACAAAAGCAGAAGAGCGAAAATCAATTGTTTTTTTTTTCATTAATTTATTTCCAATTTATAAAAAACCAATAAAAACAACATTAAAAACACAAATAATAGCAACAGGTGGCGCTATTTTAAACTGACATTGAACTTTATTTTGTTTACATCGTTACTTGAATATATGAATATGTAAGTACTTCATAGCATGAATGTTTATATGTATGTATGAATGTACGTACATTTGTGCGTATGTTAATACATGTGCAAAGTAGATATGTCTGTATATACATATGTTTAAACAGACTATGTAAATCAGTATTTGTTTACATTGTAATTACGTTAACCATGGCTCAAGGAAATACTGCTGTTTCAAGGAATAACCGCGTATGTGGATTTTTATCGCTTTTGAATTAGTGATGGTAAACTGCTTTATTACTAAAGTGTTTGGAATGAAATATGTACATACATACCCTATCGGCAATTTGGCTAACTTTAAACTAACTTTAAGCTAACTATTTCGCAACTAGTACTGACTACACTTGGATTACTTTGCAATGTAATCAACTGACTATTTTAACATTGCGATGTCCTAGGCGGTAGTCAATTGTCTCACTATGCACTACTTTAAGCTAACTTAAAGTTAACTTTTTTAAATCACTTGGTAGTCAGTAAATTAAAAAAATTTTCTGGGGCTCGAACATGTAGCATCACACGTTGTGTACTCAATGCGCTACCACTCGGCTAAGCTGCCATATAAAATAACAACAGCAAAATGTTAATATAAAGGCTCAGTTAGCCGACTGTAATGTAATGTAACTGTAATGTAGAAAACAGCTGATCGATATTTTTATATGAAAAGTAGGTTACGTTACATTACATCTCTATAACCATTTTCATTACTTTTCCCATAACAAAATCGATCAGCTGTTTCTTACTGTTGCAGTTGCATTACATTACAGTCGGCTAACTGAGCCTTAAAACTGAAATGAGTTTTAAAGTAGCTGAGAATAAATTTTTTGGTTCTCATCAAATTCGATTACGTACTCAACTTTAGAATTAATTTTGGGTTTGTTCTGGATGACTTTGCAGCTAGCTTTTGGTCAGTCTAAGAAAAGTTAACTATTTTTGTAGTCAACCACACATTCTCCGACTAGGTATGTATGTATGTATGTACAGTGGTGGATTTAGGGCTAGGCCCGAGTATAGGGCGGCATAATTTAAAGTGCTCCATAATTTAAAGGTAAAAGAATGTATATATGTACATATGTATGTAAGTGTAATTAATATTAAAACGTTTATTTGGCTAAGGTTTGATTTAAAAGAATACGAAATTATTATTGAATTATTGAAAAATAGTATTGATATGCAACTTGATTTTGAAGTGCCTAAAATTTGGGATAATTACATAAGCATATGCGAATTATAAAACGTTTAATATACGTATGTATGTATATAGTATGTACACATGTATGTATGTCTGTAAATGTACTTATATAAAGCTATGGACAGATAAATAGCGCACATAAGAAGTATGTATATCATGCCGCTCATTGTTTCTGATAAATTGATTTGATATTTAATGTGTATTTGAACCAGTGATGGGAAATGAGATTTACATTTCGGTATCAAAAAAAAATTTTTGAGTAATTTTTTGATCCCGAGAGTAACAAAAATTATTACTATAAAATTATTACTATTTTTTTTATTTAAATTTTATTAACAAAAGTGGCAAGAAATTAATATACAAAGAAATAACAAAAATTAAAAATTTTAAAAACCCCCGACTTTTTTTCAGAAAAGATGTTATATCTTCTAAACGGCTGGACCGATTTTTCTAAACGGCTGGACCGATTTCAAACATAGCTAAGAACCCTCTCGATCAAGTCATCTTTCAAACAGAAAAAACTAAATGAAAATCGGTCCAGCCGTTTGGCCTGTACGTGGACACAGACAGACACACAGATACACAGACACACAGACACACACTACAAACTTATAACACCCCTTTTTTTTTAGTCGGGGGTTAAAAAAGAAATACAAAATACAAAAAATACGTTTATACATATGTACATATGCAGGTACAAATGTCAAAGTTATAACAAGATAAATTTTTAGACTTCAATAAATCCTTGGCCTGGATAAGACTTGATACGGTTGGAACATAAAATCGGTTCCTTTGTTTTATTTTCATGAGATTTTGGTAAGAGAAAATCCTTTCGACATTTGTAGAGGAGTGAGGTATGGACAAAATTCCGCAAGCTACTCTCGATATATCATGAAACATGTATTCATCTAATGCGTTTTTAGTTTAAGCCACTGTAGATTCATATATATTTTCTGTTGTTAATGGTTTCAGTTCTTTCATATCAGCCAGTGCTCTATAAAAGTATTGGTTGTTAATAGCTTAAAAATTTTTATTTCCGCTAGGAAACATTTTAATTAAAAGTTGTATATTGCTGTTGGTTTTACCAGATAAATCTCATACCTCTTTTAGACACGGAAATACACCTTTCAGACACGGAAAGTTTACTTTCCAAAGTCTTAATTCAGCTGGGATAAATGCAGAAAGAAATGGTATTCTGCTTTCTGTATTTCACAGAGCTGAATTAAGACTAAACTTTGCGTGTCTAAAAGGGGTATTACTAAACCAAACTAACATTTCATTGTCAAAGGCCACTTTTGCCCTTAGAACTTGACATAATTTAATATAATTTTTTTTATAATTTTCTTTAAACTGGGGTCAAATCGTTACATCCGTGAACGTACAACTCGTCACGTAAAAACACAATTTTCAGATTATGACATACGTGAACGTATTGCAATCCCATTCAGTTTATACAATTGACGTATCATTTAATTTGTTTTCGTACGATTGCCGATACGATCACGTATGTAACGATTTGAAGCCTAATTTCAAACAGTTGTTTCAACATGATTTGTGTTTATATATAGATCAACTTCTGTGCCACAGAAACTATCATTGGTTTTCGTTTACATGTATTGAATTTTGAAAGATTAAACTTTTCTAAAATAGCTTTACTATTAAAGTTTCGTGCCATTTGCCGAAAAAGAAATTTAATTCTTGGCAAAAAAATATTCATACGCTCGTCGTTTGACTGCATTTCTAAGTTGACCGCGATAGTATCAAATGTGTTGGAGGAGTACTACTGTACTTTTCCATGTTAAATAATATCAAAAAAAGTTCGATCGTACCAACTTTCCTTCCCATCACTGATTTGAAGCATTTTATTGCTTTACTCAACTTCTCATTAATTAGATATGTAAAGGGTGGCGCAGAATGCGCTTTATATCTTTTTTAATTATTATTCTTTCTTTGTTTTTTTTTCAACATTTTGAGAAGACTTGGGGAATTAATTATGAATCATTACACGATCGAACAACATACAAAAATAATTGAATTTTATTTTTCAAGCCAACAATCTATTGTGTTGACACAGCATGCATATTGTTGTTCATTTTAATGTGCGCATTGCACCCACAGTTTTCTTTGGGAATATTTAAAAGAACGACTGTACGTTAACAAATCCAGAACCATACTCCAACTAAAAACCAACAGTCGTAATGAAATCATGGCCATTACATGAGATGTATACTCTCTCTCGCTAAAAAGTGCACGTATGTATGTGCGAAGCAGAAAATGGACATTACTCACAGGATATCATTTTTCAAAGCTAATTGCGAAAAATTCCTCAATAATATACTTTATTAAAAAAAAAATACATACAATGATCGCATAAATAAAAAAGTTGTAAACCGTTTAAACCATATAGCTCATTCTGCACCACCACCATAAAGCCTGAGAGAGAGCAACGATAATAGGGAATAACCCCGAAACTATAATTTATGCGTATTGGTCAAAAATTAGAAACCGATGGTTTAGTGGATTTTACGACATGAGTCTTAATAGACTCGTATGTAAAAATTTTTCAGACAGCGAAAAAAATTTTTTTGGTTGACATTTTTCTAGAATTACCCATATGTACCTGCTCATCAACTTTAGCTTGAATACGTGTAATTATAAACAGCCAACTACTATGTTTATACACACATGTATAAGTAAAATGTATACTGTGTATCAGCTAAAATATACACATAAGTATACAAATACTCTTGAGTATACATTCGGCTACACATGAGTATATACAAAAGTATATTATTTGCACACAATTTAAGCATTATTATCATTATCTTCTTTTTTAAAATAAAAAGAAAGCAAACGTTTTATATTTTTTATTTTCGTACTCCGGTTTTAATTAAATGTTCGCTAAGAAGGAAATTACTTCTTAAAGTCTTCTTATTTTAAGTGTAAAATCCTACTTTAGATAGCATTTTTGATGTGTAAACATCTATACGCTAGGGGGTAAAAATTTTCTTTGCTGATATTTCTTTGCTGAGATGCACACAGCATTGTCAAATCGGTGTGAGCTATGTATGAGTGTATTAGTGTTTGAAAGAAGCAATACAAACTTATTTAAAATATTATAAATACATAGGAATATGCTGGTTTTGTTTGTTAGGGTGGTTAGGTTTTTTGCTTTATTAGGGTTCCGTACACCAAAGGTGAAAATGAACCCTATTGTCTTCGCTACGCTGTCCGTTCCTCTGTTACAGGATATTTCCTCGAGAACCGTAAGAGCTACGGACCTGAAATTTGGACACAGTGTGTAGACATTTGGCCGCTACAACAGCAAATATATGAGAGTTAAAAACTAAAGGATGTTCCAAAACGAGCAACGAAAAATGTTAAAATCCCATGTAATATACATACACTTGAATTTTGTAAAGTTAGTGTATTGTTATACAGACTACAACAATTAACAGTAAATTTAAAAAATTTATATTACAGGGTGTTCCATCAGTTAATGCAATTTTGACTTTGTAACTTTGACAACTTGCTGTATCTTGAAAACCGTAAGAGCAAAACTCTTAAAATTTTCAATAACGGTAAAACTAAAAAATCAAAAAATTATAAAATCGCCAAATTTAAAAAAATCGCAAAAAAATCGCAAAAAAAAATCGCCAAAACCGAAAAAAGCACCAAATTAAAAAAATTCTAGGATTAAAATAAATCGCGAAAAAACCGGAAAAATAGTCAAAATGAAAAAAGTCGCCAAAGTGAAAAAAATCCAAAAACAGAAAAATAATCGTCAAATGAAAAAAAATCGCAAAAATAAAAAAAACCCCAAAAACAGAAAAAAGTCGCCAAAATGGAAAAAATCGCCAAAATGAAAAAAATTTCGAAAATTAAAAGAACCCAAAAAGAAAAAAAACCGCCAAAAAGAGCAAAAAGCGACAAGGCTGAAAAAATCGTTTAAACTGGAAATACTTATAGTACGTTTCCATTATGAGCAAATTAAGTTGATTTGAGAAAATCATGTCGAAGTGTTTCCATTATGTGTTGTAAGTGTTTCTATGTTCGAATTTTCGAAATAAATTTGACGTTTGAATTGTTTATTTATTTTTATAACCTAAAAGAAGCACACAAATTTGTTTAATAATAATTTGGAACAGCAAAATAAATAAAACATATACATAAGAATGGAAAACAACATTCACAATAACTTTCTTTTTTTAAATTACTTTTTCCTTTTTATAATCAAATAGAATCTGCCATTTTAATTCGTACTTAAATGTCACTTTTTCGGATTTGTAAGTCATCAATAATGAATGACCCAGAGTTGCATTTGTAATAATAGCAGCAGCGCAGTGTTGTATTGACAAATTCGACTTAATTTGTAGCAAATTAAGTCATGTGATATAATTTGCTCATATGAAAAATGTATGGCAAATCACTTCGCAAATTACTTAATTTGGGCAAATCAAATGTTTTGAACTAAATCACGTATATGGAAACGTACTATTAAAAAGGAAAAAAGCCACATCAAAAAAATGCTCAAAACCGAATGTACGGAACCCTTCGTGCGCGAGTCAAAGTCGCTCTTTACTGAATTTATTTTAATTGCAATGCGTACACAACAACAAGAACAGCAACAACTAAACGATAAACAACAGGAATTAAAAAGTAAAAGTAAAGGAATTTACCATAGATGAGCACTGCAGTACCACTAAAATTTCAGTAAAAATAATAAAAAAATTTTAACCAGTAAATTTTTACTGATTACTAAAATTTTTTTCTACAATTTCCATAAAGTGCCTAAATGATTTATTATATGATGAGGTGCATTGAATTTTCAATGATCAGTAATGCCCGTATTCATAATGAAATTCTACCAAGTAGCTGTTTGCCATACAAAAGTTTCAAAATTTGAATGAAAAAAACTTTGCCACTTGCTACAATTTTATTATGATACGGCCTTACGATTTTACAGGTAATGCAAATTAAATTTCATTGGCAGTAAAAATTTACTGAATTTTTTCAGTAATCAGTAAATTTACTGCTTACTGCAATTTTGAATGCAGTACATATACATATACTGCAGTGTGCCCATTTACTAACCAAATAAGTTTAATAAAACAAACAAAAACCAACAAATTCATATGTATTTACAATATTGAAAGTTTTGATACTTTTAATTAATTAATTTAAAAAAAAATATACTAAAAGCATAAGTACTTCCAACTTAAAAAAATTTTTTCATTACTAGATGTTTACACATCTCCTCTGTGATCGGACTCACATTGCTTTTTTTTTCTTGGTTGCCCTACATACTACTATTAAATAATCAGGGCTATCATGAATAAAATTACACGTGAAATTTGTCCCTTTCCCAATTAGAATTTTTCGTTTTCCTTATTACTTACTATTAGTTGGAAATAATTACACGGAAAAATTTCACGTGGAATTTTATTCACGATAGCCCTGAATAATATTTTAACTTTTCAACCCTATAATGAAAAATATTATTGAATTAAAAGTACACAAATGCAGCTTATTAGATCATTAAATTTTTTTTCGAAACATTTATTACAATTTAACTAAAACCATGTTGATAGATACATTTCTAATTTCAAAAGAATAAAACAACGATATCTGTCTTTATATGACAACATATCAATTTACATTTTAAATACTATAACCCACATTTCAAATGTCATTTAATAAAAAATTATACAGCGAAAATTACAGTAGCAATAAAAGTTTATCTAAAAAAAATAAATAGTAGAACACTTTATGATCATTAAATTACAATATTCTATGCAAATGCATTTAATTTACATATATCTGGAATCTGCGAATTCGTTTTTAAATTTTCATGAAATTTAATAAATTAATTTGGACCGAATGCAAAACAAATTAATTGAAGCATAACATATTTTTTCATATATTAATGGAAAAATATTTAATCAAGTAATGAGAGCGTGAGTAATTTTCTTTTCACTCACGATCTTGAATACTCAAAATAAATTGAACATAAATGTTCCTATACGGCTTGGGCATGCTTGCGTTTCACAATTGCATTCCTCCATATAAGGTATCGAAAGAAAATATTAATCGCAATTGTAGAAAATTACTTTTAAAAAATACTCACGGGAAGCGGATATGGCAAATTAACGAGTAAATTTTTTTAGTTTCGATTTGTGTTCAGTAAAATTTAAATTAACATAAAATGATATTCGATCCAGCCAGATTTTTCTTTCTTAAATTTTGAATCGAGTTCGAGTCTTTTTCGGCTGTTATTTGCTATTAAAAAAGCACAATAGCGCTTATTTTCTGATCATAAGATACTTTTGTCGGGAAAAATGGCCCCAACCTACGATGATGAGTAATTTTTTAATTGCTTTTTTTTGTTAGTTTAAAGTCATTTTCGACACTTTTCAAATGGAATTTGAATTTCACCTTATTCTTTTGAGTCATTCATTAGTCATATTTTCAACCACTTAACACTATCCACACACCACAATACACTATCCTACACAATCGCACGATTTACTAAAAACACAATCCTGATATGATGGAGTGTATGAACATTTTCAAAAGACAATAACAATTCATCAGATCAGGGTTGTATTTTTTAGTAAATCGCGCGATTGTGTAGGATATTGAGTATTTTTTGAATAATTTATCAGTGGTTTTCTTATTGTTTGGGAGTCATTCGAGTGAGCGAAACTGACGCATAAAGAGTTTTTCTACTAACACATTTGCGAAGAAAGCATATCCCAGCAAGCATTTGGAAGGTTAGCTGACGAGTGCTATCATTTCATGACTCTTTTTTAATCGCTCAGACGATTTTTGGAGTAAAAGTAAATTTTTCTCTTCGAAATGATGCTTTGCAACCCAGTAAAAAAAGACACTCCAAAGAAGTCATGAAAATGTAGAGTTTGCAGTCTGGAAGTAGTTCAAATTTCGAGCCGATCTAATGATTTTTACATGGGGTTGTCATTGCAAGAAGTTCTCTTTTTCGATGCCTAGTCACCGAATTAGAAGCGATTTTAAAAAAAATTTCCTTTTTTGTGTTCTATGGTAATATTTTCATCTAGGAAAAATTTTAAAAAGTTACATATTTTAACAATTCGTTTCTTTTTATACGAATTTTAACGCGAAACAGTGTTTTCATGTAAATTTAAGCAAATAACTTCTAAATTTTAAGCCAAAACTAGTTCATAAATTTCTTTCAAAAAATCAATTTTTTGAACATTTCGGTGAGTATTTACTAAAACTATGGAAAAACTATAAGCTTTTGTGTGATTAAAATAAACTTTTACTTGGTTTTCTGCTATTTATCGGCAAATTAAAAATATCGATTTTTTGGAAGCAATGAAAATGTGGTTCCTTCAGAATGACTTCCAATTTTTTTTTTTACTGGGAAGTCATTTTGACGATTGTTGGACAAGTGAATCATACGCATTTTGGTTTGATTCATGTTGGATCACGGAATCCATCTTGCGATGACGAATGTGGTTTATGAAAATAGTATTCATAAGCCAGAGGAAAAGCTTTAATATTTCTATGTTAGAAGCATAAAAAATCAAACCGTTTTGCTTTCAAATCGAATTACACAATAACCCTCCGGTTAAAAAAAAACCCGAATCCGGTCGGATTAAGTAAATTTTAAACCGCATTCGCTGTTTTTCATTTGATCGATTTTTAGCAAACTCTAGATTCAAGAATACATAATAAACAAAAACAATAATTTTATATTTATTAGTTTAGTTCAATTAAAAGTTTAAGTTCAATTAAAAGTGTTCTGAGCGATCGTTTCAAGACTCTTCCGTTATCCTTTTTGGCGAGTCGTAGAAGAATGATTAAGGCGAGGCTTTCAAGGCCTATTTTAATAAAAGAATCTTACAGGATTCCTTTGGGCGAATCCTAGACGACTCATAGGGGACAGTCGCCGTCATGAAATCTTTTCTCCCGTTGTACTGAATTTGGAGGGCGATTACTCGTAATTTAATCACCTGATGCGATTGCGGAAGATTCTTTTACGATTGAAAATTTTAGCTGGGATACTATACATATGGGTAATTCCAGAGAAAGATCAATCAAAAAAAATTTTTTTTTTTGCTAAATTTGTTTTATGGTTTCAGCAGTAAATAAATAAAAATACGTTTTATTTATTTTTTTAACTAAAGTTCAATCGTTATTATTAGCAAAGTTACTGTGTTTTATTTTCTTGGAAAAAATTGTCGCGTCCGTATTTTTACTTTATCCAATTTAAAAAAAAATTTAAACAAAATTTGCATATTTCATAAATCTACAAATAGAAGATGATCTATCTTTCACCTTAATCTTCACCTTCACGAAAAAAAAATTTCTTCACAAATTTCGCTGAATTATGTACATATATTTCTATAAGTGCACAAAAGGAACTTTTATTATTGTCGCATGTGATTCTGGCTGATATTTGCTTATATATTTTTATTATATTATTGAATCCGCCCAATTTTTTTTTAATATAGTACTCTTCTCTTGCGTCAAAACAATGTAATTATATTTATATATCAGATCTTTCTTATTTTTGGCACAACTAAAAGTGCACGAATCTAGCGTCCGTCGTCCAGGAATTGCCCATAAGCATTATTTGCAAAAGTGTTTACATCACATTTTTCATATTGGCATTTATAATGTGATAGAAACTTTCTTCTAAGCAATCATGGATATTTTCGTCATCACTATTCACATAAAAATATCGATCAGCTGTTTCTTATCGTTACAGTTATATTACATTATAGTAGGTTAACTGAGTCTTTAGTATCTCAGCCATTATCATATTTAGTTCAATCACGAAACCTGATTTTTTTTTATATACACACCCACGTGAAATATTCTTATCAATCTCAGATCTGCACCTTCTAAAACTCCAGCCAATCCAAATTTTCCTCATACCCACACGCAAAGAAAAAATATGGTTGAGGTAACCATAATTAAACAGCAACATACTATGATTGAATTATATGGTTGCAGTCAAATCATATTATTGTTAATAGAAAAAAAACTTTAACAATATTATTTTCTGAGTTAATTATAATATTATCTGAGTTAATTATATTATAATCTTAGTATTGTAAATATGACAACACTATTGTTAGATGTGACTAAAATATAATTGAGACTCACCATACCATGTTCTAATATTATACTAATATTGTTAAATACGACCACAGTATTATTTAATATAAAAATACTATTTTATTTTTTAATCATATATTTATTGCAGAAACAGCTGTGCATCAAAATCTAAATAAAAATAATTTAATATTGTTGAAATAAAATGTATATATAGAAATGTATACTTACACGACATACTGACATGTCTGTATAAGAAGATACACAAATGTTTATATATTTTTATTGGTCTACCCTTTTGTTTATTCTTTATTTATTTATTTATTTATTTAACACCACCCGTGCAATACCGATAGCTTACAAACGAAATACTGAACTGACAGATGTCTCTGAAAAATATTTTTTTAAAAACTTCACATAGTATGGTTTTGGATAACATTACATTGTTATTTACATCATATTATTTTTAAATAATAATACAAATTATGTTGTAGTCATAAATTTTTAACAAGACTATATTGTTAAACTCTAACCATATCACACTTTTTTATGGATGTGATAATGTAATTATTAAATTCAAACATTACTCTGTTTATCGTAACGAAATAAATGTTTAAAATAACAATAACTAGTTTTCGGCGACCACACATTGGTTTCAGAGAACATAATATTGTTTTCTCAACCATTCTACAACCATATCTTTTCTTTGCGTGCACATTCCTTCAAGATCATAGGAATCACTTGAGCGGCTTCCATCTCTAATTGAAACTCGTGGTTGCAAGCAATCATATGAGTAATACAATTTGCATTTACAATTACAGATTTTGCTCGGCCTGCTAATTATTGAAATAAATCAAATGTTCAATGATTTATAAAATATAAATATGAACAAAAACTAGATTACAATACGATAACAATTGATACTTAATTTAACAAAAACAGTGCAGGCTTTTATAAGGAAAAAAACAATTATTTCAATAATTATGTTGGTTACAACAATCTTTAGAAAATTTATGACTCGTGCTTAGAAAATTGATATGCCGTGATATATTGAACTATTCGCATGAAATCATATAAACGTATTAAAAAAATTCCAAACAGGAATTGCTCTCTTATTAGTTCGTAAGTTTATGTACGATTTGTAAGTAAAAGTTCAATCAGACGTGTCATACAATAATGGCATTGCCATTGCCATATCCATAAATACTCGTATATTTGCTTTACATATTAGTGTCACTCGTGGCTAAAGGCTCAGTTAGCCGACTGTAATGTAAAGTAACTGCAACAGTAAGAAACAGCTGATCGATTTTGTTATGTGAAAAGTAATGAAAATGGTTATAGAGATGTAATGTAACGTAACCTAATTTTCATATAAAAATTTCGATCAGCTGTTTTCTACGTTACAGTTGCAATACATTACAGTCGGCTAACTGAGCCTTTACATTGCGGTTACATCTCTATAACCATTTTCAATACTTTTCACATAACAATACACATCAGCTGTTTTCTACCGTTGCAGTTACATTCCATTAAAAATCAAAAGAGTTTTAATTCGTATTTAGTGGTTAAGCTTTTTCGGTTGAATGTTTGCCAAGTGTGACCGTACCCATAAGTTACTAAAGTGATGTCAGTATTAACTTAAAATTAACTAAATTTGTTTTTGTTAAGAGACGTGCTGTGCATTCAATACGTTATGTCTAGTGTTAAATTTTTTATATATTTTTTTTTTTGTAAATTGAATTTTATTTATTATATCAAAAACTTACATTTGCAGTTTACTTTTCGTCACCTAAGGTGTTCGTTCTACTTTCAATTAAATTTTGCTTTTCTTCGGCCAAATAAAAATTATAAATATTCAAGTTTTTGTTTTATTATGGCAAATTTTAAATTATGACTAACACATTTATGTATTTAGATGATGTGTATAGATAAAAATAAACACTATTAGCAAAAAAAAAAAGAACATTTTTTTTCTAAATTTGTATGCCGAGTATGATGATAGTGAGAAATTTTAAACTTTTTTTATTTGTTCAAATAGTGAGAACTATAAGAAATAAAAAAGAAGAAATTTTTTAAATTTGCTCTCATATCACTATACTGATAGAAAAACTGTCATGGAGCGAATGCAATTTGACATTTTATACAAGGGCCTTTTTGGTTGATCCCAAGACATGACATTTGTTACTATTACGAGGTTAACCCTCGCATGAATTTGTCATCAATGGCAATAGTGATGGTACACTGACATCAATTGTATTGATGACTAAATTTAATCAGATTCAATTAGGAATTTAAGATTTAAAAAGTTTCAAGGAAGTATAACAGACATTGAAAACGTTGGCAAAATGTTATAGTAAAGGGTCCACCAGATAACTTTTTTTTTGAAAATGCTATAAAAAAACTACTGAAGCTTCGGCTGTGGCACGTAGCGCCGTCCTGTTGAAACCAAATGTTGCCAATATCCTCCTCTTCAATTTTTGTGAACATAAATCCGTTCAACATGGCCCGATAACGATCGCCATTGACAGTAACGGCCACTCCTTGCTCATTTTCGAAAAAAAAATGGCCCAATTATGCCTCTGGACCAAAATCCGCACCAAACAGTGACTCGTTTTGGGTGCGTCGGCTTTTCAATGTATGCGTGCGGGTTTTCTGTGCCCCAAATGCGACAATTTTTCTAGTTTACATACCCGCCAAGATCAAAATGAGCTTCATCTGAAAAGATGATTTTTTTTTTGGCAAAATCGGCATCTTCTGTAAGTCGATCGCAGGCCCACTTAGCGAAGCGAAAACGTATTGGATGGTCAGTTGGCTTCAACAGCGGAAGGATAAAACTAATTATCTGTCAAATCAGACATGAGCTAAGTGTTACCATTCACGAAATAAGCACTAGTTGAAAGAAAAAAACGTTAGATGGCGGACCCTTCAGTTTTGAAACTATTCGTTGAACGCACAATAAACTTTCACAGCCTTATGTATAAGAAATAAATTCAGTAAAGTGCGACTCTGACTCGCGCACGAAGGATTCCGTACGGACACTAGACATGTAATTTAATACAAACTTCATCCTATATAATATATACTTTTGGCATTTTCTTTTTTCGTTTTTGGGTTTTTTCGGTTTTTTATTTTTGGCGTTTTTTGTTTTTTCGGTTTTGGCGATTTTTTTTAAGTTTTGGCGCTTTTTTTAGTTTTGACAATTTTTTCTCGTTTTGGCGATTTTTTCGGTTTTTAGCGTTTATTAATTTTGACGATTTTTTTTTAATTTCGCGATTTTTTTCATTTTTGCGATTTTTTTTTCATATAAACAATTCTTTTAGTTTTGTCGACATTTTCGCGTTTTTGCGATTTTTTTCGGGTTTTGGCGATTTTTTTCAGTTTTGGCGCTTTTTTTAGTTTTGACAATTTTTTCTCGTTTTGGCGATTTTTTCGGTTTTTAGCGTTTATTAATTTTGGCGATTTTTTCATTTTTGCGATTTATTTTAGTGTTAGAATTTTTTTTAATTTTGGCGATTTCTTTCGTTTTGGCGATTTTTTTTTAGTTTTTAGAGATTTTTTTCGGTTTGGCGATTTTATAATTTTGGTATTTTTTAGTTTTACCATTTTTGAAAATTTCAAGAGTTTGCCTCCAAGATACAGCAAGTTGTCAAAATTACATAGTCAAAATTGCATTAACTGCTGGACCACCCTTTAATTTAAATTTTTTTAAATTTTAGTGTTATTGTTGTAGTCTAAACTAAAATACACTAATTTTACAAATTTCAAGTGTCAATATACATATGTACATACAAATATATGTATATTACATGGGATTTTAAAATTTTTCGTTTGTAACACCCTTTAATTTTTAACTCTACATACTCTGTCCAAATTTCAGGTCCGTAGCTCTTCCTGAGAAAATAGCGTGTGATGGACAGACGGCCAGACGGAGAGCGTAGCGAAAACAATAGGGTTCCTTTTCACCTTTGGTGTACGGAACTCTAAAAACTAGCATGAAATTAGCATAAGTGACGACATTAAACTAGATACTAACGAGTTCCTCGCTAGAATATTTGAAAACACAACTTTGAACTTAAAAAAAATTTAATTTGTAACATAAAATTTATGTTTTTCTTATTATTAAACTTAAATTTGTTTAATTTTCAATTAACTTCTTAGTTTTACAAAACTTCTTCCTTTTTTTACATTTACTGGGACTGATAGCGCGGAAAAAATTTGACGGGAGATTCACGATAGCAATTTTTCCTTTCGATTGGAATGAAAATTTCACGGGAGCAAAAAGGATTGATTTTCTTGCTTTTTAGTTAAATTCGAACAGATATTTAATTTTAATATTAATTGAATCAATGATTAAAAATTAATTGGAACGAAATATGTTGTAATTTTAGATTTTTTAGCTAGTTATGTTTAGATATTCAGCAATTGTCAATAAGTTTTTACGAGTTTTTATATAAATACATATGTGTGCTCATGAGGGAATGACAATAAGTAATCAAAAAAATATTTACTCAGGTATTTAGTCATAATTTTAGTAACTGCGTATACTCATAATTGTGCCACAAACAATTCGTATGATCACATACATATTTACTTTCAAACAACTTGTTGTATAACCGATTCCAAAGCACAAGAGATCTCTACTTCATTTATGCGAAAAACTTAAATATTTTACAACTATAAGTAGAAAAGTACTTTCGTAATTTGCGTATTGAGTGACAGTCATACTTATACTTGGAGTATGCTTATACTCATACTATAGCTAAATAATTATACCCATGATACTCAGAGTATTTAGAGAACATACGCCTCCGTAAGCATTTACAAGTATGAAATAGAATAAAAATTTTGCTTTGACTGTTTAAAAACATTTATCAGGAGGTAAAATTTAGAATAAATATAACCTTTAAACAGCTGATATTATTTCTGAATTTTCTTTTTTTTTGTAATATTTGCAAATAAAAATCGTTAATGAACTAACATTTTGTGATTTTTAAAGTAATATATGTATTTTTAGCAATTACAGTAAGGCCTCGATTATCCGTGATTCGTTTAACCGGCAACGTCGATTATCCGGGAAAGAAATATTGCGATTGTTTTCTTTTTGTCCATCCATTTAATTTTCTTTTTGACTCTATTATCCGGGATTGCAATCAAGCAACTGTTTTCAACAAAAATATTTTTCCAGTTATATCTGTGGCAATAAGAAAAAAGTGCTTGAGTCATGTTTTGATATTTTGCAGGAGAACACTTTTAAGCGTTTGAGCCGATTTTCAGAAATTTCTTTCTTTTACTATATAAGTAATACATTTAAATTGAAATTTACCAAAGTGTAACCTAAGTTAAGCTGTTATTCCAAATGGGACTAGAAGTCTAAAAAATATAAGTCGCAAGTCATAGTGGTATAACTTTCTGAAAAATCGCACAAACTAATTGAGATTTTGACCAGGGGTACTTTCGACATCACTCGAAATCAGCTTATCTTGACTTAATAAATTTTTCCTTTTTGTCACAGATATAGTACATATTTATGAATTTTTTGATTAAACACAAGCATAAAATCCATGAATTTTCCTTTTATTATATGCGGTATATACACAGATGTATAAGTAAGTACAAAAATATGGATAAAAAAATCAGTAAAAGCCGTTACCCCATTAACCCGGAAAATCGATTATCCAAAATGCTCCCGGTGCCGACCACCACGGATAATCCAGGCCTAACTGCATTGAAAATGTTTTTAGCACAGTCGAGAATTATTAAATCACATTTTTTGTCGATATCATGCAATTTGTTTTAGCGTTTTGCAAATGCACATTTCTGACAACACTGATGCTTGAAGTGTGTGCAAATAAAATACTCCTACATAAACTCATGTGTAGCCGAATAAATACTCAAGAGTATTTTTATATTTATGTGTATGATTGTAGCTGATAAAGTTTACAAATTTTACTTATTTCAAAATTTGTGCAATGAATGACATCGGAAATGACAAATGTTACCACTAGTACACACAAAATTGCAATGGCACAAAATACCATAATGTGTACTCAGCTTTATAGTCGTTTGTGCTGAGTAGTTTAAGGAATGTATATGAACATAGTCGTTGGTTGTTTATAGTTATACGTATTCAGTTTAAGCTTAATTATGGTTTTATTTTAAACTGTATGCACGTAAAGGCCGTGATACACTAAAAAATATACAAGCCTGGTATGATGAAATTGTTGTCCGTTGTAATCAAATTAAATGCATTTCTATTTTTGTTGGCGATAATTAATAAATATAGGTCTGAGAGCTTACAATTATTTTAAATTATTTAACAGAAAGAACATACCGAAATTCATGTAATGGAATAAATTAATTAATTTTTATACTATATATATGATATAAATACATTTTAAAATTTTGATTTTATTTTTACTAAAGTGAAATATTTGAAGGTGGCACCACGTACGAAAATTGTATTTTATACTTTAATATCAACAGCTTATGATGCTGCTGCCGTTTCCAAAATAAATTAAGTAGCTGGCTGCAAGGCGACAAATACAGCTGGCGACATTTGAAGTCGTGTGCTCGTGTAGTCTGCTGTCTTGAATGTTTTTAATGCATATTTGAGTATTATTAAGAGAGTGTGATCTGTTCTGGAGATGCCCGCCCCATATCGCATGAAACAATACAGCTATTGCTAATTTATCCTTCTGCAACTCTTTTATTAATACATTTTGAAATGAATGAAATTTTACGAATAAAACTATTTTTTATTCTATTCAAGTCTTTGTTTGTTTTAGTTACCATAACTATATTAATGGGTCAAAGACATAAATTTTTTTATCTTTATATTCAGTCAAAGTCCAACAATAACTTTAAATGACTGAATGAATCATCAATTATTTTATTTCATTTTGAAAGAAACTCCCGACTCGTAGCTAAAGTATTTCAAATTGTTGCTTAAAAGTAAAAGTGATATAAAAGTTTTTTGTTTGTTTATTTGTTTTGTTTCATTTCTTGCTGATTAGGGCTTAAAAAAGGCATTAAATGTTTAAAGACCGAAATTCATAAAACAATGAACAAATAAAGCAAATACACAATATGTAGTATATGTACATATGTATGTATGGATGAATTGGAAGGAGGCATATTTACATATATGTCACAGAGTGAAATATGTGCATACATATGTGCCCTTAATTATGAAAGTGGTCTAAGTCATATGCCTTTTTGCATCGAAATATTAGTTAAACCTTTAAAAAACTTCAATAAATGTTTAATAAACATTAAATAAATTTATATTATTCGAGACTAGCATAACTGTTAATTAAAATGTTTTACAAAAAAAAAAAAAATAATAAAACAATGAGTGTTCGAACTCACGGGCGATGTGTTAACACCTCTTTGTTACACGGTACCTGTTCGATTTCTATGAACACAGACCCACAAACCCGGAGGTAGAGTTAATATAAAGTATTTAATGAAAAAGAATAGTTTATTGAATTTAATTTTACTTTGTATAATTTATTAATGTTATGTTTTCAGCACAGTTAATATATATATATATATATATATATATATATATATATATATATATATATATATATATATAATATCAGCCGTATTCATAAAAATTTTAAACCGCGTTTCAAATATTGTTTAAGCAAAATTCGCTAAAATTGTATTCATAATAGAATTTTAGCTTAAAAAACGGTTTTTAAACCTTGCGTAAATCAGCAAATTTTAAAATTGACTGCCCCCATGTTTAAACCAATTTTAAGGTGACGTTGTTGTAATTTTGCTTCGTTTTTGTTTACATTTTGAACTTTACCTGTATGTACATATGTGTGTATGTATGTATGTACTTATGTATGCATGTATGTATGCATATGCCAGTGTTTTTAGAAGAAAACAATGTAATTTTTTTTATAGGAACTTTTGCCGAAATAACAAATATACTCCAAAGAATATTTAAAAGAAAAGGAGCGATCCAGTTTCCATTCCCAGTCATTGTTTTCTCATTTTATGTGTTAACAAAAATAGTATAATTGTAGAAAATTAACTAGTGATGTATAAACACTCAAAACAAACAAAATAAAGCTCGTTATTCTAGTGCTTCTTTATCTGCAATAAAATAAATAATATAAAAAGCACTTTTAACAAAGATTTGTTGTGAACTTTTTTTATTATTTTATTAAATACAATTTGCAACATATCTTTTATTTTATAGAAACAATATTTCTCTGAAAACCGACAAATAAACAAAATAGCCACGAGTACTTTGTGAGTTAACAATCGTTGTTTTGCAGAACTAATATGCAAGTGACAAATAAAGAATACAGTGTTGCCACGATATTTTAAAAAAATTTAGTTAATTGATTTTTAGTTAAAAAAGTGATTATGAATACCAATATTTAAAAAACGTTATTTAGCCTTAAAACGTTTTTTAACTAATATGAATTTTAAACCTCAATCAACTTTTTTTTATGAATACGGCTGTATATATATAATATATATATATCTATATATATAAATTTAGTAGATGCACTCAAAATGAAAAAAATTAAACAGAAGTGCTAATGATTTCATTATTTTCATGCTTAATACTTTTTATTTATTTTATATTAAACCCACAAAAAACAAAGGGAATGCAAAGCAACAGACAAATGTACATAAATACATTGTGATGTTTGTACATAAGCTACATACGTTGCTGTCTTGCTATCTCATTTTTATATATGTACGTATAACCACGTCACTATTCTCTTTGCTATGCATAAGACAAAACCGAAGATCAACATAAAACACTTTTTTAATATTACTCCAAATTAATAGGCACTAGCTTTTTAATCCAAAAATTAATAAAATCGGCTATGAATTTCCGGGGAAAATCGCGTGGGAAAATTATATGAAAATCGCCCAATAATCACTTTCAATACCGACTGCCAAGCAACGAACAAACAAACGATGATTTACTCTTGCATACCTAACACTTGCGTATGTATTGAAACTGATAGTTTACTGCCCTAGAGGCGCGCGTATAGATGTTAACACATCAAAAAATATTTTTTCATTTGTTTAAAAGTAATCTATTAAATATCTCGGACAAAGATATATACGACTTAGGGCCATTATTACAACTTCAAGATAGTTAAAAGAAGGATTTTATCGGACGTATAAAAAGCTTTCCATTATTGCAAATTGGATTTAACTTACCAGGTAGGATAAACTTGCCTGTAATTTATCGCTCACTTTAGGTTGAAGTAAAATTTTGCAAATGATAAAGTTTTTATACGTCCGATAAAATCCTACTTTTAACTATCTTTAAGTTGTAATAATGGCCCTTAGACCACTTTCATAATTAAGGGCACATATATGTACTCGTATGTATATGTATGTACATATGTATGATATTTAGCAACCCAGTTGGCCACGTCTTTAAGACATCTTTGACGACGGGTACAAGACAATGGTAAGTCGTAGAAGACATATTAAAGACAACTCCATACAAATCGTTGACGAAATTTTCATACAAATGGCGGCGAGGTCACACAAGACCAGATGAGCGACATTGTCGCTCAGATTATCCTCAACAAGGCTTTATTGAAGACAAAACGTGTGACACTGTCGCTCAGATTGTCATCAACAAGGCTTTATTGAAGACATAACGAGGGACATTGTCGCTCATATTGTCGTCAACAATGCTTTATTGAAGACACAACGAGGGACATTGTCGCTCAGATTGTACCCGACAAGGCTTTATTGAAGACAAAACGTATGACACTGTCGCTCAGATGGTCCCCAACAAAGTTTTATTGAAGAGAAAACGTGTGACATTGTCGTTCATATAGTCATGAACGCCGATTTCTTTTAAATTGTCGATTAGAAAACTTAATCTACAGACGACATGTCGTACATGAATCGTCGAAGACAATGTCGTCTAGGACGATTTGGACAACTGGGAAGGGAAATATGTGAAATTGTGTGTGTCATAAATATAATTTTAAATTAAAGCATTAAGCAGAAAACTGGAATGAATCATTGGCAGAAGTTTACATCTATATACATACATAGGTACATAATTAATAGGCGAACATGTTTTTTGTAATCCCTTTTACGCTGGTACCACTGCACCGATTTTAAAAAGATTTATATGGTTTTAAAGCAGAGTCCACCATCCCATTGCCCTGAGGGCTCTGCTAGCATTCTGCTTTGTATACGTATACAGCACAACTACTAACAAATATCTAAGGCAAGAGCATAAAACACACAAAAAGAGCAGATTTCTGACGCATTTTTTATGAAAAAAAAAAAATACACCGAGAATACTCAAATACTACAAAAACGATTTAATTTCTTTTTAGGGTTCCGTACACCAAAGGTGAAAAGGAACCCTATTGTTTTCGCTACGCTGTCCGTCTGTCCGTCAGACGGTATTTTCTCAGGAACCGTAAGAGCTACGGACCTGAAATTTGGACAGAGTATGTAGAACCTTGGCCGCTACAACAACAAATACATGAGAATTAAAAATTAAAGGGTGTTCCAAAACGAGCAACGAAAAATGTTAAAATCCCATGTAATATACATACAATTGTATGAACATATGTATATCGTTAACTTAATACGAAAAAGCCCTAACTCATGTTTTTCATAGTTTACAGGAGGAGGAAAAAACTAAATAAAAAAAGATGCAATATTGATACAAAATTTTTTTAAACGCAATTTTTATTAAAAACACTTTACATAAGCACAAATATTGCGTTTAAAAAAATTTTGTAACAATATTGCATCTTTTTTTATTTAGTTTTTTTTCTCCTCCTGTAAACTGTGAAAAACATGAGTTAGGGCCTTTTCGTATTAAGTTAACGATACTCAAACTTGAAATTTGTAAAATTAGTGTATTTTTATACAGACTACAACAATTAACACTAAAATTTAAAAAAATTTAAATTAAAGGGTGGTCCATCAGTTAATGCAATTTTGACTATGTAATTTTGACAATTTGCTATATCTTGGAAACCGTAAGAGGCAAACACTTGAAATTTTCAAAAACGGTAAAACTAAAAAAACCGAAAATTATAAAATCGCCAATCCAAAAAAAAAATCGCCAAAAATTAAAAAAAATCGCCAAAATTAAAAAAATTTCTAAACTAAAATAAATCGCCAAATTCGAAAAAATCGCCAAAATTAAAAAAAACGCCAAAAAGCGAAAATATCGCCAAAACTAAAAAAAAAATTTATATAAAAAAAAATCGCAAAAATGAAAAAAATCGCCGAAAATATAAAAAAATCGCCAAAATGAAAAAACGCCAAAAGCCGAAAAAATCGCCAAAACAAGAAAATAAAGTGTCAAAACTAAAAAAAGCCAGAACTTAAAAAAATCGCCAAAACCGAAAAAACGCCAAAACAAAAAAACCGAGAAGACCCCAAAAACGAAAAAAAAATGCCAAAACTATATATTATATAGGATGAAGTTTGTATTAAATTACATATCTAGTGTTCGTACGGAACCCTTCGTGCTTGAGTCAGAGTCGCACTTTACTGAATTTATTTATTTCTATATTATTTATACAAATAAATTATGTAATTTAAATCTTTTTATAACAGCACTTTTTATTGCTATAAAAAAACAAAATATGTATGTGGAATATGGAATTAAAAAAAAAAAGTTTTTATTTGGCTTAAATATTTTTGTAGATGCTGAGTGTCCAGTATGTATCCAGAAATGGAAAAAACTAGTACATACAGTCTTAGGCACCACTACATACAAACGTTCATTCATATAAAATTAACCAATAACAATATTTTTCATATACCCAATTAAACATTTACAAGAGCGATTTTTTTTCAGTGGAACAGCACTAAACATGTATTAGTTCTGTTCTGCTTTTAAGAATTTTCTCTTCTTGGTGACCATTGTTTTAAAGGAGTTCCCGTATAGATGTGCAGAATCTATAGTTTATTGAAATCGGTTTAGTATTTTGGGAGCTACATATAAGCGTTTAAAGTTGCTACTACTACATGCACACATATTACACACGCATTTATTAGCTTACAAGTAAAAAAGAAGCAAAACACGAGTGTGTGTGTGTGTGTGTGTGTGTGAGTTTGTACCCTGCAAATAAAGCGACTAGTCCATACATGCATGTAAAGACTAGTCCAAAGAGGAGTAGGAGTACCACAAAAGTACTCCAAATATATGAAAAAGGTGGTCGATTTAACATTGCGATGTCCTAGGGTTGGACCACATGGTCCAACTTTGCATTACATCTACTACTACTTGAATATCAGCTGCAGATGGTGCTGCTGCCGTCTCCAAAATAATTAAGTGGCCGGCTAGGAGGCGACAAATGCTTCTAGCGGCATTTGAAGTCGTGTGTTCGTGTAGCCTGCTGTGGTGAATGTGTTTAATGCTTAATACTTAAAGGAAGAGAGTTGAATAAATTGAATTAGCTTTGTTGAAGGGATTTTGTTTATCTTTTTTTTTAATTTCATGTATTATTTAATTATGGTTGC
The DNA here is from genome assembly GCA_949987645.1 of Tachina grossa. Classification (NCBI taxonomy): domain Eukaryota; kingdom Metazoa; phylum Arthropoda; class Insecta; order Diptera; family Tachinidae; genus Tachina; species Tachina grossa. The sequence goes on along the minus strand of OX465278.1, from coordinate 42,102,065 downwards.
ATATCTATGAAGTATGTGTGTGGCTGTGTTTTAATAAATTTTTTATGACGTTTGGATACATTTGAATCTTAATAAAATTATTTACATTTTGATTCTTAGAATACGGACGATTGTTTTGTCCGTTTGGTATATCCAGTATATGTGATAGCGCATAGAGAAAGGGACCTAAGGGTAAAAAAATCAATTTTCACTTTTTTTTTTTTTTGATGTGGACAACATCTGAGCATCGAATGAGACCGATCCCATGCCCCAAAAGTGTTCTCTCCCAGAGATATGCTCGTTTTATTCAGTGATGGTACCCCAAAGATACACGTATTTAAATCTTTAAAATGGCTCTCCTGAACAAAACAGGTTTTTACCCTTAGGTCCCCTTCTATTTTGCGCGTCACATACATATATAAAAAAACCTGAAGAAGTGCTTTAATTTATTATTAAGGAAATTCATTTAAAGGTACTTATGCTAAATTCATTTGCAGCGGCAGGTTTCTGTAACGAAACTTTGTCAATAGTAATGTAAATGCTGAGTTAGCCGACTGTAATGAAATGTAACTGCAACAGTAGGAAACAGCTGATCGAAATTGTTATGTGAAAACTAATATACACACAGAGAAAACTGAATTTGTTGCCAATCAAATTTTAGTGGTTGCACCAATTATCATAGAATTCTGGTATAACGACTGCAATTTTCTTGTGGTACCACTATATTTTAATTATAACCCTCAACCCAATAGTTGCAGCAACAGAAAAATTGGTTAACAGTATGGAATTTGAAATAAAATTTATTCATGCTACCAAAAATATGGTTAATATAACTAAAACAGTATCATAATCGGTACCTATGAAAGAAAAATTGTTCTTCCTTGCTGAAATAAAAATAAACAATAAACGCAAATAAAAATACACAATTCAAGAAATTTATTATTTGAGATAAGTTTATTTTAAATAACATTTATTTCCTGGTGATGAAGCATGTCTATACGCATTTCTTCAACCACATTTTTTGAACAGCCACAAACCTGTTATCTTATGCACAGACTTTCTAAAACCATTTGATAATTCGCATATCATAATATCTTTGAAAGTCGCAAAAGTTAATTTTAATTTGCTGCTACAAACTATGATAGTAAATTCAACTTATAGTTAGTTGTAGTAACTGATAGAAAGTGTTTATTTTAACCTTAATATAGAACGACAATTTTTTAGTTGCCAATACCAAAAGTTGGTAGTAAAATTCAATTCATAATATTTTATTCGGTTGTGTTAATCAATCTGTTAATTAGTCATGACAAAATCATACGCTCGGTTGATGCAATCCATTTAAGAATTGTCAAATCATATCTTTATTACAATTATGCCCTTATGGCAATGAACATGGATTGTTTTTTGGATTAATAGAAAATTGATAGCGTGAACTGAAATATAGTTAATGCAAATCATATTTTATTGGACTAACCATTTCCCAACCAATCTTTTTTCTGGGTGCATATTCTTACATTCCGGTTACATCTTTATAACCATTTTCATTACTTTTCACATAACAATACCGATCAGCTGTTTCCTACCGTTGCAGATACATTTCATTACAGTCGGCTACCTGAGCCTTAAGTTTAGATTGTTCCATGGCCATTTATTAAAAATTACGAGAAGTAAACGGAAATTTCGAGCATACAATTTGTTGAGAACATACTCATGAACACATGATGACTTTTCTTATCCTTCACTTTTCACATTTTATATGAACTTGCATACATACATACATATCGCACTCAATCAACAAGAGGGTATTAAATCAAAATTTTTTAATATTCACTTTTTGCAAGAAATAAACTAACAACATCAATATCTATCTACTGTAAAAATTTCAACGTATTTTGACCACTCTTTTGTTGATAAAATTTGCTTTACTTTATAATTTTAATTCGAAATGTGACTGTTTTTATGACAAAATTGCTAAAATTTTCTCTGATTTGTGACTCTTTTCAAAACATAGATATTCCTCCCCAATAATTACAAGCTTTTAAATTAAAAGCAATGTAAATATATTTTTAAATAGAATTTGCTTACCATGATGTGTTTGGATTTTCAAATTCTCCTAAAATGTAACCACAAACAGTTTTTCGTCTCTACTGAAAATTTTAAAATTTTGAGTTAATACCCTCTTGTTGATCAAGTGCGATATGTGCGTATATTTCTTTATTCATTTTATTATTTTGAAGGTCTTTTGAAAATTTTCTTAAATGTTTATATTTTTAAATACAAAATATTATTAAGACAACGCCATTTAATTGGCGCGTAGTTCTAATTTGAAATATGTACATTAAAAGTAAGATTTTCTTTTTCAATATTTATATGAAAAGAATTTTATATTTTGAAAATGAGAGCAATATTATATAATATAAACGATTTATTATAAATATTTTATGAAAGTTATTACTAAATGAATGAGCAAGAGATATAAAATCTATATTCGGCAATTAAATAATTATGAAAAAAATTAAAAAATTAGTTTTATAGAGAATTGAGAAAATCTCACAACATATTTGAGTTTTTTTTTTTTTTTTTTGTATTAAATGTTTTTTTAATCTTTCAGTTTTAATTAGTCCTTAAAATAAATGTTCCTCTGACTATGGATTTTGTTAATTGTAATTCGTTTGAATGATATTTATTTATTTATTTATTATTATTCTTTGTCTTTTAAATTGAATTCCTTACAGAAAATTGCTAACATTAATTAACATTTCACAAAATTAACTAAATAAATAATAATAAATTCAGAGTTAAAACATATCGCTCATTTACTTCAATAGTGTCACAACTGCAAAAATAAGAAAAAGTGAAATATAAAATTAAATTTGAAAGGGCGTACATCCGCCCATTTTTTAAAGGCAAGAGTGTGTGTTTTCAGAGCTCAGGGTGTGTGTTAAGTTACATATGTAAATATCGATAAAATAGAACCGTTTGAAATAAAATATTAAATTTTAATGGGCGTGAGTCCGCCCATTTATTTACATTGAGGATTGTGTCTATTTTACAGCTCAAGGTGTGTGGTAAGTTTCGTAAAAAGAAATTAAGTAGAACCACGTGAAATATTTTAAAAAAGTTTGAGGGCGTAGCCCCGCCCCTTTTTTAAACTTTCAAATTGTGTAATTGTGCTGGGCTTTGCAGCAATCAAATAAGTAGAATATAATAAAATTGTAAGCGTGTCCCCGCCGATTTTTTACAATGGGGCCGGTGTAAGAAGCTACACCCTATCATAAAAAAATAATAATTTTTACAATTTTAAAAATTTAAAAAAAAATATATAGACGAATTGATAACCTCCTCCTTTTTTTCTGGGAGTCAGTTAAAAACAAACAAGTAGTCTTTATACCAAATAATGAGATGAGTAAGCAAAACTCGTTGCATTGTAACCTATTAAAAAACTATTTACTCCACATTACAAAAAATTTCTAAAGTTGTTGCTGGGTGAAATTAGTCAAATAAACAATTAAAAAATTTGTTAAATTTTATTTAGTTTTTTTTTATTTGTATCGTATATGGGCATATCCACAGTCACGTTACGTAATTGTCACGTTACGTCACCAAGCAATTAAGAGCCTACATACATATATCAAAGTCAAAGATTTACTATTGCTTTCAGCTATCAAAATTATGAAGATATAGGGTTTTCCATTTAGTGATTTCAAAGCCTCTGGTAGGGCAAGGATGTCACCTGTTAAATATCTGTCATCTGATACATATGTCATTTATTTAACTTTAGTTTGGAAACCGAAAAATGTATAGCCCTATACTGATTTCACCCTGATTTTCAAAAATCGAGTTTTCGTCAAATCTTCACATTTTGAGATCATGGAAATCTATTCCGTTTATTTCCAGTTGGCCATGTCTTTCAGAAAACTTGGAAGACGGATGCAAGAGAATTTTAAAGCGTGAAGGACCTGTTGTCGTTAGCTTAAGCAGATCGTTGAGGAAATTTTCGAACAAATGGCCGCTAAATTCAAACATGGCAACAAGAGTGACACTTTCGCTTATATTTTCTTTGTCCCTGTATAACTGACAATTTCTATAACATTTTTATTAATTAAAATATACACAATTTTGCATTGAAAGCTGCAAGACAACCAACCAGTTTGATGCAGCATCAGTTGAATAGTTTTTCTTGTATAGAGTGTTTGAATACGGTTAGATTGTCTTAAAAGAAACTGTTATCCACAGATATTGTGCATTACAAATGTCGAATGTCGTTGATGAAAGTGCCATCTGCGACAAGTTGGCCAACTGGGTTTTACGACGATGTCCGTAGCTAATCGGCCCTCACTTAGGTTTCCGTTTATAATGAACCGATTCGGTTCGATAGATTTTGAGAATTTTCGAAAATAACTCAACAACATTTTTTTAAAATAAATTTTAATCTCAAAATACAATGTCGAATGCTGCAAATTTTATTAAATTCGATTGATTCGTTGACGAATAATAATAAAGTGGTTTGTGTCTCTGATAGCGAATTCATTTTCACACATACATTCATGTGTGTATGTATGTAATTTTTTCTGTGTATGGGAGACATTTTTTACTCAATATCTATGATATTTTATCAACTGATTTCAAGTCTTGTAGGAATTTATAACCAACTATCCATGAGGATTTCCAGGCAAACAAATAAAGTTATACATCTTCTTAATAACAAATTACAATAAATATTTTCTTAAAAGAAATTGCTTTTCGTTCTTTAAATAATATAATTTTTATAAGATTATTGTACGAAGGATGCGAGAATTTTTTCGTTTTAATTTTCACTTTTCTTTGTGCTTTTCTGTTTAATTTTGAAGGTCATTTTTAAAATTTCTTTGATTTATCTATTTATTTTTTTAATTAATAAATTATTAAATCATCATTATTTAAGCACACAAAGAAAACATTTATAATATTTTAACATTCATTCAATAATCTTTTTTAAATGTGGCGCATTTCGTGCGAGATGGGCAGAGTAAAATTTTGGTTTTTTTTAAATTCTAAATAATTTTGCTTAATTGTTTGGGTGTCGTCGAGAATTTGGGACAGTTTTAACAACAAGTTTTGTCATATTTAGCTTAAATTAAAACATTCATACTATAAGTTGAAATCCATTATCACTTTTCTTAGCATTTGTATAAATTATTTTTGATGGTTTTTAGAGAGGGTTCTCAAACTCGGTGTGTGTTAATTTTAAATGAAAGTGCACTGGGTGTAGCTAGTCTCTTTTTATATCTATATGTATATTTTTTAACCTACGAAAATATGGACAGTGTGGTCAAAGTATTGATTAAAAAAAAATTAATTTTTATTTATTTAAATAAATAGGCTTGAAGGCCAACTTTGAGGGGCGGACGCAGCCCCTAAAGCACAACTTATCGCTATGAATTTTCTGGCATTTTTTTTACATAAAACTGAACCAATTGGGGGGGGGGGGAGAGAATATAAGAAATAAATTAAAAATTAACGGCCACGCTAATGTACACATGTATGTGAGATGGAAGTGTGTTTTATTTATTTTTTGATAGTTGCTAAAAAATATTCCTTTTATAAAACGTTTAAATTCATTTTTCAATTGAGTCTTTCAATTGAGTTTTTATAGAACAATCAACTCTGTTACCACAGCACACTTTTCCTATAGAACAATCGACTGTGTTACCACAGCACACTTTTCCTATAGAAAAGTCGACTGTGTTACCACATCACACTTTTCCTATAGAAACGTCGACTGTATTACCACAGCACACTTTTCCTATAGAAAAGTCGACTGTAATACCACAGCACACTTTTCCTAGGGAAAAGTCGACTGTATTACCACAGCACACTTTTCCTGTAGAAAAGTCGACTGTTTTACCACACTAAACTTTTCCCATAGAAAAGTCGACTGTGTTACCACAGCACACTTTTCCTGTAGAAAAGTCGACTGTGTTGCCATAGCACACTTTTCCTATAGAAAATTCGACTGTATCACCACAGCACACTTTTCCTATAGAAGAGTTGACTGTGTTGCCACAGCACACTTTTGTTATAGAAAAGTCGACTGTGTTGCCATAGCACACTTTTCCTATAGAAAAGTCGACTGTGTTGCTACAGCATACTTTTCCTATAGGAAAGTCGACTGTGTCACCACAGCACACTTTTCCAACAGATGTTAAAGTGCCTGTTATCTTTTAACCAGACATTGTGAAAAGGTACGTAAATATGATACGATTTTACTAAATCTACCATTAAACATTTTTTTGCGCCATTTACAAAACTTGTAATATATCCCTTAAATGTGCTATACTTTTGAACACTTTGTTTTTTCATTGATTTTTTTAGTTGTTTTTTTTATTGGCTTCACTTTTTGAAGTTGTTTGTTGTATTAGATATTTATTTAATTCAAACAATTAAAGCTAAAGCCACAAAAAATCTAACACGCGTTCAACATGTATCACAACAACTCAATCCCATTCATCACTTCCCCCACCTTGCTCAATATTTGTCTTTTTTATCTCTAAAATATTGGTTGTTTTCAATAAATATTTTTCTTTCCAAGTTGGTGTTTGGAGGCCAAAATTGTGTTATTTTTCAAACGTTAAACAACAGCAGCATGTGGGCGCAAATTCTCTCAAAAATAATAAAATAGAATAAAATAAACCAAAAATATAAAACTTTTTTTCCACTGGCAAGAACAGCAGTACATGTATATATATATGTATGTATGTATATGTATATGTGCATACATGTATATTTACATATGTATGTATTTAGTTGTAAATATATATTTATCAAAATATTGACATTGAAGTTCTTACTCGTTTAACAGTAAATACTCAAAAATGCAATTTAATAAGTTTTCTTGTTTAAGTTGTTTTTTTCGCTTTATTTTGTTGTTGTTTTCAAAGTATGCATGCAAGTGGAGTAAAAATATACTCGTAATAATACAAAAACATAAGCACCCATATTTGGTGAAATGCTTAAAAGAATTATCTACTTCCTCAGCGGAAGTAAAAAACTTTCCAAACTGATAAGTACTGAGTGTAGATTATACATATGTATATACTAGTCGAAAACTGCATCCATAGGAAACTACTTTGTGTAACTTTTTCTTTTCAAATGGTCGAGCTTGTTCCCAACAAAGTAAACTATCGTTAGTTATTTTTCTTTGTGACTATCGATGTTTTAATTCTACCATCGATTAATACTTGAAAGCAAATGGATGTCAAAATTAATTTGTAAAAAGTGTTTTTTAGTTTTGTTGACATTTTGCTTCATATTTTATATAGAGGTGGATATCCACCTTGTCCTTATATTCATACATATGTATATTATAGCATTGCACAGGTACATCTGTTTGCACTAGTTTTGTGTTGTGTTTTTGGTTCTGGTATGAACAAATATGTTATTTATCGTTTTCTGTTACTAGTTGTAAATGTTGATTTTTTAAGCAATTATTGTATGGTTGGGCAATGAGCAAATGAAAACAACACATTTATTTTTTTTGTTTTTTTTTTAAAGAAATAAGATACATAAAACTGCTTTTACCATAAGTGCCTTATGATGTGTTAAGAAAAAATGTAATTGGCTGATGAATGAATGAATGAAAGCAAAATTGCACATACATATGTAAGTAAATGATACATGTACATGAAACACATGCTTTTGTAATTACTCTCAGAGCAAAATTGTCTCTTTCTCTCTCTATACTTTGGCTGCGCCACAAAATAACATAACGAACGTCCGCACATACATCTGCACATCATGTATTTGTTTCAATAGTGGTTTTTTCATATATTTGTATTAGGGATGTAACGAATACCAGTTTAGCGAATGCGAAAACGAATAATGCATTTGAATTTTTGCGAAAGTGAATGCGAATGCGAATGCAAATACTTAAAATACGATAAAAATCACATGAAACTTAATTTTTTTAAGAACATGAAGTTGTATTTATATGTATAAATAGATGCAATACAAATAGCATTTTATTTAAATTGAGTCTTTAATTAAAAAAAAAAAATTTACAAATCAATCAACCCATTCGTACTTTGGCCCTAAAGCCTGGTAGTGTGTTCAACATTTCATGTGAAATGCTGTCAAAATATATATTAAGAAAATTGGAATGAATTTTTCATGAAAAATCTTGGAAAAATAGTACTATTTTCATCTTGGGACAAAAATATATGAAATATATCTTCAACATTTTAAGATTTCATGCGCAATAATATGCGTGGCACTTGTTTCGCATGGAATTTACAACAAACAAGGGCTGGTTAATGTTCTTATATATATTCTTATACTTCTGTACGAAGTAATGAATGGTACTCAACATTTTTCCAAAGGTTTGAACATACTACAAAACAGCTAGATTGTGGATTCATTATGATAATTATCATTTATAGAAAAGTTTTCCGCTAAAATTTTAAAGCTTTGTTTGGAGGAATCGTAAACTATTTTCGTAAAAGAAGTACAAATTTTGTTGTCTTTAGTATTCGCTTGAAATATTCGCATACAGTTTAGCGAATGCAAATGCGAATGCAAATAGCAAAACCAATCGAATCATTTGCGAATGCGAACATTCGTTACATCCCTAATTTGTATTACAATATGTATTTTTTGAGCAAAAACAGATCAAACAGTTGCTCAGCAGCAATACAATAAGCAATTGTTATTTGTTTTCAATTGTATTTTAATTTGGAAAAGCACGCACACACAATAACTCTTATACTAGTTCTGTCGCTCACACTACAATTATATGGTACATACCATGGTATATTTGTTTTGGCTATACAAACGAGTATACAAATGCAACCCTTTAATGTATATCTATATATATATGTGAAGTTAATTTTTACGTTTTACGTTTAATTTTTTTAGTAAAGCATTTTAAAATCAAAACTTTTGTATAATTTTCTTATATAAAAAAACCGGATGACCGGGTTTTCCTTAATTGTAAAAACCGAAACCGGATTTTTCATAATTTCAAATATTCAAACTATTCGAAAAACGGTTTCTTGAAAAAGTCAAATAATCGATCACCCAACCAAGCACGAAATCAATTTGTCTGTCACAAGCACTTCGTGTTGGGCCACGAAAAAAGATGTGCATATAAAAGTAAATAGTTTTTTTTTTAAATTTTATAAATTAAAAATAAAAGTTTGTTTGTATTTTATTATCGTTAAATAATTTTTTATTACGGCATTGTATGGCACTTATAGTAAAAATATACGGCCTTATTTATAAAACTTAATAAGACTTTATAAAGGGTTTTTAAAACAAATTTTCATACAAAATTTTTCTTAATAAGCCTTTATAAAGCCTCAATAATTTTTATAAATAAGGCTGATAATATGTACTTTGATGATAATGTTTTAAAATTTTTGTCAAATAAAAAACAATTGCTGAATCAGAGCTGTTAAATTTCGATTACGATTAGGAATCAATTAGATTACATTTTAAAAAGAATTGCAATGATTATATGATTCCCTTTTAAATAATTTCTGATAAATAATTGATTACGATTAATAATAATCGAAAAGTAATCTGAATTACTAGAAATTACAACAAAATAATAAATTTTAAACTTAAAAATCTTACGAGATTTCGAGATAAATTTAGCTGATTTTTACTAATTACATTTCCCATACAAAGCTAAATGTAATTTGTGAGTAGTTTTTAGAAAATATTTTTATTTTATTTTTACTACGCTATACAACATGTTTATATAAAAGAAGATTCAATAAGTTATGGTCTGCTTAAAAAGGTGTGTGAATGGGCTACATTGCGCAGTTGTTTGGTTGTAGTTTTGAACATTTTTCATGTAATGTGTTTTTTTTTAATAAAAAAAAGTCTTGATAAATGTTAAAAAGACTTGGTGTAAACGTTATAGATTTTCAGAAAGATTTTAGTTAAAATCTGCTAGATTTTGTGCAGGTGTAAATGTATTATATTTAAAACATTATGACACCGTTTGAATGCCCCAAATGTGAATCGATATAATACAAAAAGTTCGATTTTTATTTTTTGTTAATCATGTACATGTTTTTCCATTTAATGTAACGATATGAAACTTTAGCAAAAAGAAACTAATTAAAATTAAATTGAATTGAATTTCCTGTAATCTTTGATTAATTAGTAACAATATATTGCATTAAATATTATATGACACATTTTCGTATACTTGTTATATACAAACATAAATAAAATATATAATAATTTTTTTTATGCATTGAATACAATTTAAAATTAAAATACCACACAAATTCTACAACTCAAAAAAAAACTTATCAGTAATCGATAGGATAACACGTAATTCACACGTTGATTTTTCAATGATTTTTTGAAACACGATTTTTGGAGTTTGTAGGCGAACGGTATAGAGAAGCAAAAGGGGAAGAAAAAAAATCACATTTTCCGTTCTACGAGTTTTTTTCTTCAAATTTTCTTTACACATATTTTAATTTTTTCATGTTGCTTTATTTTATTTTTTCATTGAATGCGACAACAGTTTTTTTTAAATATAAAACAGTGTTACCTGTAGATATTTTTATAACTAATATATGTATGAGTATAGGGAATATCGGAAAAATATTTTATTTTGGACAAAGTGTAGGTATTTTTTATTCTCATATTGCATTTTTTGTGCATAAATGTAAAAATAACTATATTAAAAAGATATTTTTGCTCATTAACCATTTCAAAATTTGATTTTGCTCGAAATTACATAGACTTTTATCCAATTATTTTGGTGTCGCAGTCAGTGTGCACACTTAATTTTTTTTTAAATTCGGTAGAATCGACAAAAAAAATCGGTAGATTTGAATGACATTCGGTAGAAAATTTTTTTATTCAAAGAAAAAATAATAATTCAAAGAAACATAAAAAATAACAAAATATGTATATGTACTTATATATAAAGGGTAAGTGCAAGGAATATCAAACTAAACAGGGGGCAAATCACCGCATTCAAAATCGAGTACTTTGTCATCGAAATGTTGCTAACGTGGATCACGGCAATCGTTTTCGAAACGTATCTACTCAAAGTTGCACTCGATTGGTAATCTAATTACTATCGAAAACAAGTAAACTCTAGCTTTTTGCCCCGAAACAAACCAAAGAAACAAAACAACGGAAAAAATAAAGAAGTAATAAAAATATAAGTATTTTTCTGATATTTTCGCACAATTAGTTTAGAAAATATAATTTTAATTGTTTTTAGGGAAAGTGAATATGAATACAAATATTTCCCAATATACAGTGCAAAAAAATAAATAAGGGAAAATCGCTTCCAGAACAAATACAAATAAAGTAAATGGGAAACAAAAAGAATTATTGGAGCAATTTATGATGGAACATCACGTTTCGTTTTGTTTTCCTTATTGTTATGGTAGGTACAGACTTTGCAACTCACATACGCAACACGTTTTCGCACATTTTGATAAATACACTGCAACCTACAATGCAATCCATAAACATCAAAACATTTTGATATTTTCGAAACTTCGAACGCAACTTCGAATGCAACCATAAACAAGACTACACACTATGCAACCGACAATGCAACCTGTATGGTTGCATAAACACGTTGCTAAGTCTGTACCTACCATTATATGCTAGCAGCAATGTGAAAAATAGTAGTAGGTAACATACAATACGATCGCATACAGTGATTCGAAAAATTGCAGCCATCGAAATATTTCTCTGCACGAACGTGCCCTAGATTTCGAATGTCGTGATTTGCCCCCAGGTTCCAAAAGCGCATTTAAAACTTCACATGTGATTGGAAATTAAACTGCCATAAACAATGAAGCATTTCCAATAAAAAAGTGTCATCCCCAGTTATTTGCCCTTACCCTTTATATAGATATGCTATGCATATATGTATAAAATAATATACATAAATTACAGGAATTCAGTTTTTGTACATAGGTTTTATAAAGCTACTAAAATAACTTTTATTTTACAAACATTTGTAACTACAAAGATTATATGTAAGGTCCATTTATGAATTTAAACTTTTGTGCAAAAATTATTAAATCATTGGTAGGAATAAATATTTCATCCCCAAGGCACAATTCTTTGTCAAATATTAGGTTACTTATAGTTTCAGTTCTTAACCGATATCTTTGTTCTGTTTTAATGACTTTCATGAAAGAAAATGACCGCTCTGCGGCCGCATTGCTATGTGGAAAAATAGGCAATTTACACATATATCGACTTAAATTACTAAATAACAATATTCGGTAGATTTCAGGCCTAGTTCGGTAGAATTGGTAGATTGTTAAATTCACAAACATATTCGGTAGAATCTACCGAATATCGGTAGAAGTGTGCACACTGGTCGCAGTGCCTATCTTTGGTAACATTGATGAGAGAATATTTATTTATATGTGAGAGGATAAGAAAAAAATCTATCAAAATAAAATAGATCTCTCGACTGCTTTTTGGCGATACTATTTTGTGTCAATTTGTATGGAAAATGTGTTTATGCCGTAATTCTGTTTGATCATTAAGGCCTTAAATGTTTTTAATTTATCTTTCTTTAAATTAAATTACTAAAATTTGTAGATTTTCGTAGGGGGGAAATTTTTTAACATGTAGGGAAAGGAAAAAACGGGTTTTTTTTAATCTACTACTACTATGGGGCACTGCTTCAGCTTCAAATGTAGAGAAAATTCAACGAAGGCAAAATAAAATTTTACGCATGATAACATCGGCTCCATGGTACATCAAAAATTCAAATATACATCGCGATTTGAATATGCCACTAGTGACTGAAGAAATTGTAAAATACGCAGGCAAATATCTAACAAAACTCGAGTCACATCCTAATCCGCTTGCTCGTAATATTTTGAACTTTACTGGGCACATCCGCTTAAAAAAGAGAGATACACGGGCTCTAATATTCAACACTCTAGATGATGAAGCTGCTTGAAAACACTTTTTTCTTTTTGTTGCTTATCACTACTTATGTATTATTAATAACTATCACTAAGCTTATGTCCGACATTGGTCGGGCCTAATAATTTTTTTTATAGATTTAAGATTTGAATACTTATTGTTAGTTCATATTTGAAGATACAATAAATAAAAAAAACATGCATTAAAAAAAATCTACTGGCAACACTGATACAATTTTTGGAAGAAAAAAAAAAGTAAAAACTAGAAACATGGAAAAAATCATCGTATGAATGTAAAATGTTTTTGGAAGCAACTTTTAAAAGAGAATCAAAAATAAAACAAGATTTTTAAACGCCCAACTATAATATGAATAAGCTAGCTTAAGCAACTGTGCGGTTACATATAAAACGCATGTGGCAAACTATAATGTACTTAACAAACTTTCGTCAAGTTTCGTCAAATGTCATTTGCTTAAGTAAAGTGCCAAACTGAACGCACATTCCGTAAGGAAACAACTGTTTGTGCATCTTTTAAACTTAAACAAGCAGCAGCAGAAAATATTCATTGATTTTAAATATTTTTTCATTGTTTCTTATTTTAAACTCGGAAAATAAAGCAAAACTTTTATTTTCAATGTTTGTTTTACAATACACATATACACACATTCACATGTATATTCACTGTTGTACTTTTTAGTAGGCAAAACAAATAAAACAAGTAATACGGTGATGGATATATTTATATGTGAATTTTTAATAGATTAGGACATTCTTTCAAGTTAGTTTGATTGAATTGCATTCATTTAGGAGTTATGAGAACAAACAAAATTACTACAAAATTATTGACAATACCTGGATGTGCAGCTGTGGCTAAAGAATACTTAAGTGCATGTAAGTACATTATGGCCACCTAAAAGTCACATCTGAATTGTTTAAGCATTTGACAGACTTATCGTTCAATTCTGACATTAGCTTAAGCCAGCTTATTCATATTATAGTTGGGCCTTAAATCATCGTATGAATTCGGCCTAAGAGTCAAAAAAAATCTTAGTAATGCAATAAAAATTTTTATAAAATGCAACCGATTAAAAATATGAAATGAAACAAATGAATCATACAATGAAAAGCAAATGAAAATAAACAAAAAGTATGATTATGTGGATGTGTGTGTGTTTTTTTTTATTTTAATAACCCTGCAGAAAGTGCGAATAGTGAAATTATGGTGATTTACTAGTGACGTTGTCAGTAGTACTACTGACCAGGTGTACCCCAGCCATTGGTAATATCTATTGACATTTAACATTAGCTTGTCATTGAAAATCCACCAATAGACTGTAGCACTACTGACTAAGTAGTTCTTTTGGGACCATATGGAGATATTTGAACCAAGGATTCACTAGTAGTTTTTAGTGACCCGCGTCTAGATATGTTTATTTAATATTATTGCATAGCATAATAAAAAGGAAACTATTGACGCGTTCATTGACAATAAGAAAAACACTAGAACTGTTGTCTCTAAAGTATCTCTACTCGCGCATAAGTTGTCGACATTTTAGCTAGTGCAATTGTCGCTGGAGAAAGAGTATTGACATAGAGACATATGGTTCTAGGCTGACTACAGGGAAATTACAAAATGTGGCAAACTCATTAAATATCTCATCACATAAACCGACAATGCACATAAACAGACTGTGGATGAACAATACAACGAAATGCATAATGCGATAAAATGCACTACTCATAAGATAGGAATATCTTCAGATACAAAGGGGCAACAGCGCCAAAAAAAAAAGAAAGAAAAATATGCTGCTAGAGGGAATAGAGAAAACAAAAAGAAAAAAGGACAGCAATCCACAGAAGGTGAAAAAATTATTAAGACGAATAAAATTAATAGAAATTTGTAATTTAGTCATAATAATGCTCTTGCTGTTATATTAAGTAAAAGAGGTAAAATATGGCTTCAGAAATTCGAAATTACAATAATGCAATTGAGATTAAAATTAAAAATGAAAAAAACTGCATAATTTACAGAAAAACTTATTTTTCAAGCAAAAAAAAAACTGCAAAAAAAAAATGCAAAACTGCTCAATGATTAGAAAAACTGCTGAATACAGGGAAAACTGTACATTTGGCAATACTGCTCATAGACGACTAAATTAATTAAACAGCATAAAGGTGCAATTAGACGTACCATAGCCATAATGCCATAGCCATAGCCAAAGCAAAATTCAATTGGTTGCTATGGTAATGGCTATGGCGTAGAGTATCTACGCGGGAAAAAATCCCGTTAATTCTCGGGAATTATTTTTTTAGAAATCCAGGGAAATTTTCAACGGGAATTTAATATTTATGTTTTTGGAATTTGCTTTTTTACATTGCTTCAAATTACTTCAAAATACAATTTTAATAGAATTTCCGAGGTGACTCCAACAACTTGAAGAGTTACGAAATATTTTCGGCCTAAAAACTCCTTTATGGGAAATAGTATCTAGATTGGCAGATGTAGATGGAATTTCCATCCATGCTATAACTCACAGCATATGAATTTATTTATTCATTATTATTATTATATTATGTTTTTGAAATATTGTTGTTCTTGAAATGAACGAATGAAGTTGTTTTGTTTTTGATTTCAATGTTGTATTTTAATATAAAAAAATATAGTTCTATGAAAAAAAACATACAACATTTAACATTTAAAAAATTTATTATTTGACATATTAGCATAAGTTTATTTTAATTAAAATTTATTTGATGGTGGTTAAGCATTGTCTATGTATTAAATTGGTGCTTAGCTAAATCATCAGTGGACTTCAACTACATATTTTGAACAGTCACAAACCTGTTATGTTATGGAAAGATTTTCAAGATTTCAATTAAAATAAACTTATGCCAATATTTCAAATAATAAATTTTTTAAATGTTTAATGTTGTATGTTTTTTTTTTCATAGAACTATATTTTTTATTGAGCCCATTTAATTAAAGTCATATGTGTCAAATTAGAAATCCTACTATGGCGTTATGACGAGTCACCTATGTATAATCAAATACAGCGTTGCCCATTAGTTTGGTTAGAACGGCTGTTTCCTATGGTTATGGTTGGTTATGGCACGTCTGATTACATCTTAAAGTAAAATGAGATGTGGCTTCTAAGCAATTGTTTTAAAAATCAATGTATTTCTATGTACATAGCGACGATTTAGCAAATAATACAAATAATACGAGTATGTTATTGTTC
Source organism: Tachina grossa (assembly GCA_949987645.1). Classification (NCBI taxonomy): domain Eukaryota; kingdom Metazoa; phylum Arthropoda; class Insecta; order Diptera; family Tachinidae; genus Tachina; species Tachina grossa. The sequence continues at coordinate 42,085,933 of OX465278.1, read as the reverse complement.
TGGAATACGCTTGTTTGATAGATATTCTTTTAAACTATTGTGAAAATAAGTTATGATAAAATTTTTCACATATATATTCGCTACATATTATTTTTCAACTGAAAAAACAACTTTAGTGTTTGAACGACTCATTGTGGAATTCTGGCAGAAGGCATCAAATAACAATAAACGTTTAATTGGCGTATCAAAAGTTTACATCTGAAAATTTTTCCTCACAAAGTCCTCTTATTATCCGAGTGCGCAACGCAAACAAAGGTATTGTGTTTATCAGCTTATGTATGTATGTATGTGTGTTCATTTGCGGCAGTATAAACCGAACGCGTGGACCGATTTTGATGATTCAATATGGCGGCTAGCAGTCGCCATTTTGTAAATACCAACTATGTATGTATATTAAAATGGTTATCATTATACCACGTTCACACTTAAATGGTCTTAAATGTGTTTAAGGCAAGTGTTTTAAAAAACTAACGTTTTGTCAATAAATTATTTTATTTGTAAAAAATTACGAACAATTAAGCTTTTTTTATTGGTTTATTATTTTCAAACAACAAATGTTCTTGTAAATATTTAAGTATTTTTTAACTAATTACTTGTTTACCAAATAATTTTTGACGTGAAGCCATTTAATAACAACAAAAAGTTGCCAGAGTTATCAAAAAACGAACTGAACATACTCCATTTACGTGTTTAAGGAATTGTTTTAATCTTAAACACTTCATTTGAGATGTTTAACAAAACAAGTCAATGTATGGTAAAACATCTCAAAATCGTCGTGTTTAAGCTCTTAAACACGAATGAGGCGTTAAACACGTTTAAAAACATAAGTGTGAACATAGTATTAGACAGGTATTTTAAAATCATCTCTACTTTTCTCTTCTGGTTTTTCATTTCGAATGACCATTTAGAATATTTAACGGTTCAAAGTTGGTTTTTGATTTTTTTAATTACCAGTTGTTGATTTAATTCTTCTTCCTGTTGTCTCAATGCTACTTCTAACAGCAACACTTTTCTTTGCAGATGATCTTCGACGAGATCTTCGTTCTTTCAGCTTATCTTCCGTAATTACTTTATTTAAAGTTTTACGACGAACATTTAAATGACATTCGAAATGAAAAATCATAATAAAAATATAAAGATGATTTGAATATATATATATATATATACATACATACCTGTCCAATGATATACCTTCTGCCAGAATTCCAGAATGAGTCGTTAAATCACTAAAGTTGTTTTTTCAGGTGAAAAGTAATACGTAGCAAATATTTGTGAACAATTTTATCATAATCTATTTTCACAATAGTTTAAAAGAATATCTATCAAACAAGCGTATACCAGAACAATAACAAATTATTTGCAACATAGTCGCCACACGTTCAAAATGCCTACATACAAATACTTTGATGTTTCCCTGTCGAAAACTAAGTTAACTTTAAACTAAATTTAAGCTAACTATTACTTTCCCATGTAAACAACAGACTATTTTAACATTGCGATGCCCTAGGCGGTAGTCAATTGTCTTACTCTGCACTACTTTTCAACTAACTTAAAGTTGATTGTATTAAAGTCACCTGGTAGTCAGTAAATTTACAAAAAGATGTTGCTAGGGTTCGAACTATGTATCATCAAACGTTGTATTATCAACGCACTACTAGTCAGCTAAGGTACGATCTAAAATAATAACAGCAAAATGTTTTAATTTTTCAGACTTTCTAAAAATTTCACAAATACAATTCAGATATACTATAATAGCATTTTAATAGTATGATTCGGTGTCTTCATTTGCCACTAGCTTTGATTCGATCAGGAAGAAGGGTTTGGCCATAGTGGCAATTTCCCTCATATAACTCGATATAAGATTTTTTCACTAAGTCATATTTTTCTAGAGTTACTAAAAAAATTCAAAAATGCAATTAAAATATACTTTAAATACAGTTTAAAAGTAAGCTTTGTTGTGCTCATTTTCCCTTAGGTTCGATTCGCTGAGGAAGAACTGTGTGTAATTACTAGATATGTGCAAATGTCCTGATTTTATCCTGTCACGCGTGATTCACGCATGATCGTGATCAAATTTATAATTAATTACTCGTGAGTGCTTGATCGTGCCTTAAAAATAAATTACTCGTGCGTGATCGTGCGTGAGCTATTTTTATTAATCACGCACGAATAATCACGCTCTCACGAGATATCATTCCTGCATAGGTGAGTATCCATATACTATACCATTTTGCACATGCTACGATGCAACACCATTTCTACAAGATTGTGTATTGGGGGCTGTTGTTATAATTTTTTCAGGCGTAGTAAACTGGCTCATGTGAAATTCAAATATACCAATGTAGAAAAATAAAATTATTTTAATATATTTTTTGATGGCACACAACTACATTTTCCCTAAATTTTTACTTTTTTCATAAAAACTACGCGTGCATCCGCAATTATGAAATGGCACTCTTAAATTTTAGTTAAAAATTTATAAAACTATCTACATAATAAAATGTTATAGTTGAAACTTTCAAAATCTATCGTCACAACTTTTTATAACCGCCTAAACACAAAAATATTTTTAAAATTTACTATTTCAGGATATTGTTGAATGTAGGGTACATGTCCGAAATACAAAATAATTGGCTGTGAGCACATTCTTAATGCATTGTTTTTACCGCTATGTAATTAAAAAGTGAATGTATTAAACAAAGTTTTTTACAAAACTGAAAATAATGCAGATACTTGAAAAAAAACATGCCTTTTTCAGGGAAATTTAAAAATTTGGATTTTTTAGCCTTTTCCCGATTTAATGCTGTCTTTGAACTTAAAATCCAACAATGAACTAAAAAGTAATAGGCAAAAAATTAAAAAAGGTCAAGGCAAAAAATTTTTTTTGGCTTAAGTAAAATATCTTATGAGAAACACATCTTGGAAAAATATTTCTTAAGAATTTCAAGTTTATGTCAAAATGCTGTGTCCGGTAAAAACCGAATAATTTTTATATTTTTTGTAAATTTTAAAGTTACAAGCCCCAAAAGTTTTTTTGAGTACCAGGTAGTCAACTTTGGACCACTGTAACTCATGTCCAGCTCAAGCCAGAAGGCTGTCATGACATGTGTTATAAAGCCTAAGTCTTCCTCTACGGATATTAGGAGTTTCATATAAATCCAATTAGTAGTTTAGAAGTTCCAGATTTCTTGCCATTTACTTTGTAAAAGTCCCCACTGTGCAATGTAAATTTTACATATACACGTGCATACATGTGTACATACATACATATGTATGTGTAAAAACCTATTTTTCAACCCAAAAAGAGATACAAATTGGATTACATACTTTTTCGTGAGCGTGCGTGATCGTGATAAGTTGTAATACACTCGTGCGTGATTAAGAATATTTTTTTCGTGAGCGTGCGTGATCGTGCAAATTTTCAATATCATTCGTGCGTGAGAGTGCGTGAGTAAAATATTTTTCTGCGTGAGCGTGCGTGTCGTGTGTCAAAAAACGCTAACGTGCACATCTCTAGTAATTACACAGAGTGTGTTATTACTCTCATATGTAGGCCATATAATTAGATTCATGTATAATCTATGTGTGTAATTCTACTTTGGGTTCTATTTTTTATCTCCACAAAAATATAAATGTGAAAAAATGCCCAGTTCCTATCCAAAATTTCGGCCATTATAAGTAGTGAGATAATTTTTTTTTTTTACCAAGTTCTTGTTTCAGATAATACTTATCACTACATTTTGCCATTCATTATAAAAATTTGTAATCTAGGCAACCTGCTCAGTACTGATTCACTAGTGACATTTCCTACAGGGTATGTTTCTTTATGATTTCAAAATGCATACACAGAAAAAAAAAATTTCTTTTTTCAAGAAAAAAAAAATAAGTTTAATTTTAAAAATTAACTACAAAACTTCGCATGTTTATAAATAGTAAGGATCTTAATACACAATTTAGTTAGCGCTTAGGTAGCCGCAAAAGTGAAAAATTTCCAAACAATTGAGATTAAAAAATTTCGGGATATTTTTTTATTTACACGTATACAACACGATCAATCAAAATAAATAACAACAAGAGCACAACAGTGCATTGTGTCAATCAACAAGCAAGATCCCTGCAAATAATGCGACTAGTCCATACATGCATGTAAAAACTAGTCCAAAGAGGAGTAGGAGTACCAAATATATGAAAAAAGGTGGTCGATTTAACATTGCGATGTCCTAGGGTTGGACCACATGGCCCAACTTTGCATTACATCGGACTAACCCCAAAACTACCCCATATGGAATAGTTATATACTACTCGCATACAATTTGTAAGTGTCTAAAAAGAACGATCATAATCATAATTATCGTCCAGCATTAAATGCTTATATGAAAACGAAATGCTCCATGACTGTATTACATGGGACCATGATGTAACTATTCTGTTTCATCTAGATTGGACCACGTACTCCAATATTATTTGCAGGGATACTAAACACCAATACACTTAAATAACAAGTTCTCTCTATTTTTTTATAACAAATACTTTTTATTGCATGATATTTCAAAATGCGCGGTATTGATAAATATTGTAAAGGGTGTTTTTTATTGAGGTATAGAACTTTAAGTTGGCATCACTTTTTTAACTGGCGATCATTTTGTCAGCTGTCAAGTGATTAATATTTAGTTTGGTTTGCCATTTCATCATGAACAGGTTGACAAAAGAACAACGCTTGCAAATCGTGCAAATTTATTTCGAAAATAATGGTTCAGTTCGCGAAGTTTACCGTAAGCTCCGTCCATTTTATGGTCGACATAATCGTCCATCAGAGCAATTAATTCGGTTAACCATGGATCGTTTTCGCACTACGTTTACTCTATGTGATAATACGCATCCGCAGAGACGTCGAACAGTGCGCACCGAAGAAACAATTGCCGCTGTAGAGCAAAGTGTTGAAGAAGACCCGAATGAATCGATTCGCCACCGTGCACAGCAATTGGAGCCGACTAACCGACTATTTTGTTCCCGAATTGGATGGCATGAATGTGGATGAGTTGTGGTTCCAACAAGACGGCGCTACATGCCACACAGCGCACGTCACAATCGATTTATTGAAGGAAACATTCGATGAGCGCATAATTTCGCGGAATGGACCTGTCAATTGGCCACCAAGATCGTGTGATTTGACACCATTGGATTATTTTCTTTGGGGATATGTGAAGTCGCTCGTCTACGCCAACAAACCAGAAACGTCAGGGGACTTGGAAGCCAACATTCGTGGCGTTATTGCCAACATACGGCCCCATATGCTCGAAAAAGTGGTTGAAAATTGGACCTGTAGAATTGGCTTTATTCGAGCCAGCCGCGGCGGCCACATGCCCGAAATCATATTTAAGCATTAATGGCATAAAATTATCCTTCCAATAAAGCCAAATTGATGGACATTAAAACGATTTTCTTGTGTTTTATTTCAATTCGAAGTTCTATACCTCTAAAAAAAACACCCGTTATTAAGTTAATGAGAAATTAAATTTTTTTTTACAAAAACATGATTTTTGAACATAATTCTTGTAAATTTTTTTTTCTGTGCAAGTAATAATCGAACATTGACCTAAATAGTTTTGAAGTTAAACGCGAGTCTAAGTTTTTAGCTAAAAGTTTTTTTTTATTTTCATTATACTGTCGCCCATTATTTTTTAATGTTTAATCAGTTGGAGTTCATATTGAATTTCCTTTAAGTATAGTGTAAATAAGCTGTTAGTTTCTACAAACAATTGAGTTAACCTGGATTCACCCATTGTTCCGAAACAGAATTTTGGTCCGGAGAAAATTTTTTTCTTATATGGAGTTTAATGTTTCTCTTTTAAAGAGAGACAGAGAGAGAATAAGAGAAAGAAGTTTCGAAACATTTTCTGCTTGAACAGCGTTGCCACGGCCAAAAAAATTTTGTAACCACAATACAAAAAAAAAGTAACCAAATGCAAAAACAAGTAACCAACATTTTTATGTATTTAAAATACTGTTTTATTTGTACTTAATTTAAAAAACATACATACATATATTAATATAAAAAATCATATAATATAAATGGAACATTACATTTAAATTTGAACTTCAGTTTTATAAGTGCATCTTATTATAATTAACAATCAATAAAATCAATTTTGTAAAAAAAAATACTTCAGGTAAATTATTAGAAATTTCAAAAATTGGCTTTTTTTTATGGGTAAGCAATTGTCTATATGCATTTCGTTCCCGCTTGTGGAACTCGTCAGTAGACTTCAACCCAAAAAATTTTTGAATCTAGTTAACAAACTCCGTATGTTTATAGTAAGACTCTTAATACTATATTGAGAATCACAATATACAAACATAATAAGTTTGAAAACATCAAACAAAAATCTTTACAAAACAAGCATCTTTATTCAACTGTGCATCTATTTTATTTATTAGAAATTCCAAACCAAAAATATTTTTAGTAACAACAAATAATATGTAATTTAATTACATTCGTTATCAAAACACAAGACTTTATATACTACGTTTATACGCAGGGCTTATTTGCAAATAAAACTGTAAATTGTTGCCATATTATTGTTTTTATTGCGACTTACTAATTCAGAAAACTATTCACGTTTAACGCACTATTTGCAAATAAAATGCTTGAGGTTGCCACGCTTACAAATGTTTGATAACAAAAAACAATAAATGGATTAATATTGCACAAAAAACATTAACAGAAGCAAATAATGACAATTAAAACAAATAATTATTTGATATTTTGCACATTTACACTATTTTTTTTTGTCAAAAAAAGTAAATTTTCTATAGAAGTGGTAACAAGTTTGTGTACTTTTGCTATTCCATATAAACAGTGAGTTAATTTATTTGCGAATATTTTTATTTGCAAATAGTGCGTGTATAAACGTACTAATAGATAAGGTATTAAGTTTGTTAATATTAAAACAAATCTTTGGCAGACCAAACATAATGGGAATTTTTTCGATTGATGCACAATTCTTTAGATTGCATTATTGAGTTTACAGTCTTAAAATCGAGCTTATTCCCATATTTAGTTTTGACTAGACTTAGCTGCAAAAATATCCTTTCAGCAGCAGCCGAACTGTGTGGCACAAAATGAATTAAATCATAAAAACATTTTTCGTTCAATCCATTTGTAAGTTTTGAAACCGCGTCCCAAAATTCAACTATGTCCATATCAGCACTTACTTCTAATTTAGAAAATTTGCCAGAGGCGGCTGTTAGCCGACTCACAGCCGATCGGCTTCGTTGCCTGCTTGTTTCGATCTCAAACTTAAATAAAAAAAATTCACTTTTAACTTTTTACATAGTGTTTGACGTTTAAAGATTTTGCAACCATGAATGCATATGATTTTTGAAACCAGGCTTGTTATGTTCAGAGACAGACATGTAGTTTTTTTAAACGCTATGTTGATTATCCAGTGTTGTCTTTACAACGTAGTAAAAACGCTTAAATTGTGATCTTTTATCAAAATAATTAGTTATGTGCAAATTTAACATACCACATATGTACATTATGCATAAAAAATGGTTATTTTTGTGTTGAAAAAAAGTAACCAAAATGGAAAAAAGTACACAAGCACACAAGCACACATTGGAAAAAAAAGTAACCAATTTTGGTTAATTTTAATTATTACAACTAACTTTGGTGTTATTTGTTCATTAATAATTATCACATGTAATTTGGCTTAAAAAGCAATACGAACTTTAGCCCGTTCAAATCACAAATATAGAAACAAATAGAGTTCGAATAATAATTAAAATTAACTAAAAATTAATAGCCATGGGCCTGTGGCAAAAATTAAATAAGAATATACTTAATAGTAACAAACCGAAAAAGTTTGTCTTAAGTAGAACAAAAAATAAGCAAATTAAGTAACATGTGTATAATTAGTAAAAAGAACAAAACGACAATGGTAAGACTGTTGTAAATATAGTGATGGTAAAATTGAGCTTACAATACAAAAAAGCTTTCAGCAAATTGAAATACGATGAATCAAACCAATTCACATATTCCATTTGCAATAAAATGTTAAGTATATAAAGCAGAAATCTACATCAACTGACACCACACACAGTGGACCAAACACAAAAGAACGCTGATGATGAAGGTTTAGTGGCCTTCGAAAACGGCTGGCTGTTCCGTTCAACTATATGTTGTCAGAATATTTACAACTAACTTTGGTGTTATTTGTTCATTAATAATTATCACACGTAATTTGGCTTAAAAAGCAATACGAACTTTAAAATCATAAATATAGTAACCAATTTTGGTTACAAGTAACCAAAACGGCAACGCTGTGCTTGAATTGGTTTAATTTTAATTTTTGCCGGACCAAATGCTTGAGGTTGCCACCCTTACAAATTTTTGCTAATAAAAAACAATAAATTGATAAATATTGCGCAAAAGAACATTGATAGAAGTAAATAATGACAATAAAAACAAATTATTTGTCATTTTATACATTTACACTACATTTAAATTTTTTGTTAACATAAGTAACTTTTCTATAAAAGTGCTACCAAGTTTTTATAAATTTACTATGCGCGTATAAACGTAGTAAAGACGGAAGATAAGGATATTTTCCTATTTGTCTCGTTTTCCTTCAAATTTTGTCGGTGTTTTTTTTTTTTGAATCTTCGTTCTAGTGCAATAATATTACAACGCTTTAATAATAAAGCTGTGTTAATTGGTAAGTTTGCAATACAGTACAATATCAAATACACTATATATTTATCTCTTTTTTCCACGAATTAAAAAAAAACCTGATTGGAGCTGTTTTTACCTGCCTTTTTCTACACATCTGTATATTAGGTGCGTCTACTCCTACTATTTCCTTTGCCCGTGAAAAAGTCGTATACAGACCGATATGAAGAAAAACCAGCAGAGCCAGGATAAGAAACGATATTATAAGAAGCAGCCTGCGGGTAGGAGATCTAGATAACAGAATAGAAAAGTGTAAAATGCGATGGCGTGGACATGTTTTGCGAACAAAATCAAATGGTTCCCGTCAAAGAGGGCGTAGAAGATAAAATTATTGGGACTCTATGAAGGAAAATATTTTAAAAATTACAGAACAGAACCGATGCTATTGAATAAGACTCTGTAAGGTAGAAGTGGTCCGAAATAAGCAGGTAAGTAAGTAAATTTTTCTTGAAATTTATTGCACGAGATTTTTTCTATGCGAGTGATGTGGAAACAATGGCGTATCATGAATCTCTGGTCATTTTTTTTAATGAAATGAAGAAAAGTTTCATGAAACTTTTTTTCCATAATATAAGTTCACTCTAATGCGCTTTTTTATATTTTTGACATACCCCGAAATCTCTTTTATACCTCCGAATCTGTATATTGATGTATATCTATATCTATAACAGGGAAGTCCAAAAATTTTTTGCAGCTGTATTGGTTAGAGAATTTGAAATACACTGATACGAAAAAGTATGTATATAGATTTTAATTAAAACTTAATCACAAAAAATTGTTCTAGTCAAAAAAAAATTATCTAGTATTTTCTTCCCCTCTTACCGTCGCTTTCTTTTTCCTCATTATTATACCTAATGATATTGATATGAAAATAATAAAAAAAAAAAAAAATAAAGGCCTGGTCCACGATATCGATAGAAAACGTTCGATTGACAACTTGTATTGAACACAATAATAAAATAAGAAATTTTGATTTTGTTTTCAATCGATGGAATGTTTTCTGTCGTTACCGTGGGTCAGGCTGTACATAACATTTTATAATGTCTCTTTTATATTTGATAACATAAAATACATTGGGCGTTATCAAAGGCATTGTGTATCCAAAAGTATTTTCTTAATTCCATTATTTTAATTATTATGTTCATTCGTCGCTGTCTCATGCAGTTTTGTCGGATATGGCGATTTCTCGTCAAATGTGACGATTTTTCAACTTGTTTGGCGTCTAAATTTTTGATTTGGCGACATGGCGATTTTTTTTTAACAAAATTTAACTTAAACATTTTTGTAATTCAGGATAACTAGTTTGTTGAAGGAATAGTTTCAAAAATAAATTCTACCAAAAGTAGTCTGTTTGCAAGAATTAATGCAATTTTATGTTGGTAATTATATAAATTAATGAATTCTGAATTTGAATCAGAAAAATTTAAAAGAAATAATTTTTGGCGATTTTATTTCTACTTTTGGCGTTTCTCTGCTAAATTTTTATATTAAAAAAACTATTATATAAAAACAAAATTTGTTATCAAATATAAATTAAGAATAAAATAATTATTTCTGCCAAGAAAACCGACTTCAATGCAAAGATCTGATAGAAGAAGATAAGAAGTACGTGAAATATAAAAGTAATCTTTAATGGACATGCCTCCGCCCATTTTTTAAATGAAAGATTGTGTGTTTTTCTGAGCTCAAGGTGCCTGTTGTTTTGTAAAAATCAGTGAAGTAGAACCACTTAAAATAAAATATTAAATTTTAATAGGCGTGACTCCGCCCATTTTTTTAAATGAAGGATTGTGTATATTTTAGAGCTCAAGGTGTGTGGTAAGATAAGTAAAAATCGGTTAATAGAACCAGGTGAAATATTATAATAAATTTTAATGGGCGTAACCCCGCCCTTTTTGGAAACGTTCAAATTGTGTAGTTACAAGAACCAAAGGTGTTTTATAGGTTTCGCAGCATTGAAATAAGTAGAATATCAATTTTTACAATGGGACCAATGGGAAGCTATACCATCTCAGACAAAAAAAGAATTTTTACCTAGTTATGAAGTAACACCCCCCCCCCCCAAAAAAAAAAAATAGAGCCGAATTGTTAACCTCCTCCTTTGTTTTTGGCGATTTTTATAACCAATTTGGCGAGGTCGGAAAAATCTGACAACCCTGGTCTCATGGACAACGAAATTGAAGAGCATAAAATAAAATAAAATGTGGATTCTAAACAATTGTTTGGTGAAATGGGATGCACAGTCTAAGACAATGCATTATAAAATATCTGTTTTCAATGTATGTATAAATATTCTTAAGTAAATTTGCTTTTTTATTGTAGTAGTTAAAGTTAGTTTTTCTTTATTAATTTTTTGGGGTTCTTTTTTTGCAATTAGTTTAGGTGGTTGGTAGAAATCAAAGGTAAACTTATTGTGAATCGATATCTTCAGACAGACAGTTAAAAACAAATTGGAGTTTTTGAACGTTAAAAAAAGTTTAAGGTAAAGGATATAAAAATTTAATGTTAATAAAATATACAAAATATGTTTATGTATATATATAAAAGCGGCGTATAAAATAGAAAAAAATCATAAAAAATTAAAAAGTTATAAAATTACATACTTAAAAAAAATTGAAATGCTTCGTTCAGAAAATTCTTGAAAATTTCCTTCTTTTAAAATAATTTTTAAGGAAATACTCGTATTTGGGAATATTTTTTTAAATAGATATCGTTATATTACAGGATCTAACTCATTATTTTTTTTAAATCGAGTTTTTTGTATATTTCAATAGAAGAACATCTAATGTATCAAAAAATACAAAAATCTCGATTTCAAAAAAAAAAAAAAAAAAAAAAATATAAACACTAAGGCCCTTCTGTATTAAGGTAACGATATATGGAATTATTCCTAAAATTTATTCTGTATAATTTATTTTTTTTTTAATATTTTTTTGAGTTCGTTTTTTCTTTCAAAGATTTTGAAAATAATTCTCTTAGAAAACTTTACGAAATGCTACAAAAAAAATTAAGGCCTGGCCCCGATGTCGACAAGAAAATATCAATCGACAAGTTCTATTGAAAACAATAACAATAAAATAAGAATTTTCGTTTGTTTTCAATATAAAAGTAAGCGATAGAAAATTTTTGGTCGGAATGGAGGACCAGTAGTGCGATTCAGTAACTTTTAACGATCCGACAATCGTAATTTTTATCTATACAATAACGATTGCGTGATTCTGTAACTTCTTTTTAACGATAATACGCAGCTGATATTTTCTGTTGATTTTTGTCGATAAAATTAACAACACATAAATTATTGTCGCTTAAATAACGACACAGCTGATATTACCCTACAGGGAATATCGTTAAAAATATTACTGAATTGCAAATTCGATAAATTTTCGGTATAATTATATTAACGGTGCGATTATCGTCAAAAAAGTTATGGAATCGCACTATAGGCCGTAAAACGAAAGTGTCTATAAAGTGATCACTTTAATCATCAATTATTTGTAGATTTTTAAAATTTTTTGGAAATGAGACACATTAATTAATAAAAATATTTCATTCAATAAGATTTGAAATTACTGAACTTAAGCCCGAATAAGAAATTATTTCTGATTAATTTTTTGGAAATTTTAACCAATCTTTTATGTAATGTTTTAAAAAAAATTTCGATTTATTTCTCAATTCTTAAGTTTTATGTTAAGAATCAGTTTAACTAATTTTTTTATTTTCATCAGAAAAACTAAACAAATATGCGACATTTTACGGTAATCCTATTTGCTCTGTTGTCGTTAGTGGTCATAACGTGTAAAGCTACTCCATGGGTAAGTATTCCATATGCATTGATAATAGTGAGAAAGTGATTTTTCGTAAGTGTGCATAAAAAAACATAATAAAACAACCCCACAAAATACAAACTTTTTTGGTCCCCCTTCAGAAATTCATTCCATTATTTCATATATCTAAGTAGTATATTAAAATAAACTACATTATTGATTTTTTTTCATCACCCCAGCTAAAAAAATATGTATGGACCATATGTGATATCCCATATATGGTTCGGATCCGAAAAATGAGGGTATATGGCCATATATGATAATATATATTCATACATTTTCATACATAAATGTGTATTCCCTATATAGTTTGCAAAGTTCATATTGATTCAAAAAGCGCACTGCTGTGCAATAAATTAAATTATTAAAATAATTTTTTTTGTAAGATTTGGTACAGAAAGGTTGTGTTTAGTGAAACATTTGTTCGAACAAAATAATTCAAAACGAACTAAAAGACATTTCATTCGACATTTTAAGAGAAAATGTGAATCGATTATTAAAAAACACTACACACACATTTGTACACGACATATAATTTAAGAAATCAAATTAAAAACTAATGCTATATAAAATAAAAATTAATCCGTTTTGATATTAACGCTAGTTTTTGATATTATTTTTAGGCAGTTATATGAATTTTGTTTCTTAAAAGTATCTGAGAATTCCGTTAATTTTTATAAAATTAATGACTGAATTATCTTTTTGATTATTTGATTTATTAAATAGGCCCACAATATATAAAATCCTACAAGAATGATTTTTTTGTTGCACGAGTTTTTATTTTTTAAATCTTGAGGGTCTACGCATATAAAATTTGCATACCGTGTGAATTTTCTAACAATCTTCCAATTCACGAGTGATTAAAAAGAGAGAAAAAGATCGAATTAATAAATGCAAGCTTTTTGTTTGCAAAAATGATTTTATGTGAGATATCATATATGCATACATTTTTGTATGGCTCCGTAGATTACATCTTATTTCTATGTATGGATCAACATACGAAGAACCTCATAATTAAATTTTCATATATGGCTCATGTATTATAATACGTTTCATGTATTAGTCCATATAACAATTCATATATAATATTGTTGCCATGTATACTCCCTTACATTTCCATACATGAATGCATACATATTCATATATAGTTATATACATTTATATAACGGGTGTTTTTTTAGAGGTATAGAACTTCGAATTGAAATAAAACACAAGAAAATCGTTTTAATGTCCATCAATTTGGCTTTATTGGAAGGATAATTTTATGCCATTAATGTTTAAATATGATTTCGGGCATGTGGCCTCCGCGGCTGGCTCAAATAAAGCCAATTCTACAGGTCCAATTTTCAACCACTTTTTCGAGCATATGGGGCCGTATGTTGGCAATAACGCCACGAATGTTGGCTTCCAAGTCCCCTAACGTTTCTGGTTTGTTGCCGTAGACGAGCGACTTCACATATCCCCAAGGAAAATAATCCAATGGTGTCAAATCACACGATCTTGGTGGCCAATTGACAGGTCCATTCCGCGAAATTATGCGTTCATCGAATGTTTCCTTCAATAAATCGATTGTGACGTGCGCTGTGTGGCATGTAGCGCCGTCTTGTTGGAACCACAACTCATCCACATTCATGCCATCCAATTCGGGAACAAAATAGTCGGTTATCATGGCTCTATACCGGTCTCCATTAACGGTAACTGACTCTCCAGCATTATTTCGGAAGAAGTATGGCCCAATGACTCCACCAGCCCATAGAGCACACCAAACAGTCAGTTTTTGTGGATGTAATGGCGTCTCAAGGGTCTCATGTGGATTCTCTTCACTCCAAATGCGGCAATTTTGCTTGTTGACGTAGCCATTCAACCAAAAATGAGCCTCATCACTGAACAAAATTTTGCGATGAAAATCAGCATCGAGATCAATCTCATTTTCGGCCCATACACCAAAATCACGACGCATTGCATGGTCTCGCGGCTTTACTTCTTGCACAAGCTGGATCTTGTAAGGTCGCAAGCCAAGATCTTTGCGCAAAATCTTGCATAAAGTTGATGGACAAAGCTCCAATTGCTGTGCACGGTGGCGAATCGATTCATTCGGGTCCTCTTCAACACTTTGCTCTACAGCGGCAGTTGTTTCTTCGGTGCGCACTGTTCGACGTCTCTGCGGATGCGTATTATCACATAGAGTAAACGTAGTGCGAAAACGATCCATGGTTAACCGAATTAATTGCTCTGATGGACGATTATGTCGACCATAAAATGGACGGAGCTTGCGGTAAACTTCGCGAACTGAACCATTATTTTCGAAATAAATTTGCACGATTTGCAAGCGTTGTTCTTTTGTCAACCAAACCAAACTAAATATTAATCACTTGACAGCTGACAAAATGGCCGCCAGTTAAAAAAGTGATGCTAACTTAAAGTTCTATACCTCAATAAAAAACACCCATTATTAAAAATAAATGGACCAAATATATTTTTTTTAGCTGGGGAGCTTCATAATTAAATTTTCATATATGAGCTCATATATTGTAATACATTTCATATATTAGTCCATATATTAGTTCATATATAATAGTTTTGCCATGTATAATCCCATACATTTCCATACATGAATTCATACATATTCATATATAGTTATATACATTCATATATTAAAAATATATGGACCATATATAATTTTTTTAGCTGGGACGTCACAATTTTATTTTTTTTTATCAGCCTACCTAATACTTTCACGAGGTATGCCAGTATGATTCACCATAATTCGAAGGCACTATGTCCGACATCGACTAGGAATATACTATTGGGTAACTAAAGATACAGTGACACTTGTCAAACATTTGCCCAAAAAAGCGTAACCAGTAAATGCTAATGAAAAATCTTTCAATTCAGACAAAAGTTTGTGAAGTTAAAGAGTAGCCAATATTGTTGGATTCTATGACATTGTGCATTAGTTTTGTTTGAAACTGTTTAATATGATAAACAAGTGTCTGAATCAAAACTTTGTTCATTAGTGTTTGTTGGTTACGCTTTTTGGGCAAATATTTGACATGTGTGACCGTACTTTAACAAAATTCTCTTCAAATCATCTCAATATAGTAAGCTAAAAAAATCAATGGTTTCTTAGTTATTCGTAAAATAAAATAGAAAAATTAATTTTTTTTATACAAATTTGAGAATTTGTTTCTTCTAAAAGCTCATAAAAAAATTCAAAAGTGCAAAATATTGAACTTTTGAGCATTATCTATTAAGAATGAGATACATAATGAGCTAAATATTATGAAAATCGGCTAAAAATTATAGACTTTATTAGTAATTCGCAGAAAAAAACAATACTTTCTTTTGAATAAGAAAATTTTTATTGAACTTGTCTCCCTTATGCCTTTAGATTGATTTGGAAAAACCAAAATTTTCTATGTTATATTGGTAATTTAATGTGAAATATTCCCTATTGCTGCAACTCAAACAATTCGATTAATTAAAAAATTTATAAATTTGGAAAACATGGCTCTATTTTTAACTGATGCCGATGTACGAGTCTTTAGCGAGATGTAAATACGTACCAATTTGACATCCGGTCTTTAACGTTTGGTGATATATACAGTATCTCGTTATGCGACACAATAGTGTGACCGGAGTCCATTTTTATGGTTAGATTATCCGAATTTCTTTTTTGATGAAAATTATTAAACACCTACAACCCAAAATATGAACACAGAAAAAACTAAATTTCATTTTTAGTAACCAAATTCGTTGAATCAGTAAATATTTTATTTGAATGCGGTCCTACAAATAATTTTGTAAAATCTGATAAAAATTTTGTAAAAATTTAAATTAGTCATAGTTTGGCTGAGAGAAAATGTTACTTCAGTGTGTTGGTGTTTATCTTGCTTGTTGATAGGAACAACGTGCTGTTGTGCGGTTGTTGTTGTTTATTTTGATTGATCGTGTTGTGTACATGTAAATGCCGAAAAGTAGCCGACAAACGTCGTGGCCTGTTTCTTCTCTACACAGTTTTTTGGTACAAATTAATTAAGTGGAACAGTACATAATATTTACTGAAACTAAGTTTGATTTCAAACAAATATTTGTTTAAAAATTTTTTGGGAATAATTTTTTCTGTGAAAAATACCTAGGAATTTTTTATGTGCAGTTTTTTCACATGAAAATCAGTTTTTTCTTCTAAATTTACAGTTAAAACAAATATTCAATGCAATACTGCACACACACATGTTTTTTTTTTATTCTTAAATGTAAGCTAACCCTGTCGGAAATTAAGTTAACTTTAAACTAACTTTAAACTAAATATTTCGCAACTAGTGCTGACTGACACTTGCGACTACTTTTCAATGGAAGCAACTAACTATTTTAACATTGCGATGTCCTAGGCGGTAGTCAATTGTCCCACTATGCACTAATTTTCAACTAACTTAAAATTGACTTTATTTGAGTCAGCTGGTAGTCAGTAAATTTACAAAACAGATTTTGCTGGGGTTGGAACTATGTATCATCACACGTTGTAACGCGCTCAGCTAAGGTAGCATCTAAAACAATGCTGCGCATTTCACCAAACAATTGTGTTGAAGACAGATCACATTTTATTTTATGCCGTTTAATTTCATTGCCCATGAGATAGTGACAAATGAACATAGAGTGCGTAAAATATATAATGGAATTAAGAAATTACTTTTGGATATACAATGCCTTTGATAATGCCCAATGTCTTTTATGTTATCAAATATATAAGAGGCATTATAAAATGTTATTTAAAGCCTGGATCACGATAACGACAGAAAACATTCTATCGATTACTTATACATATTGAAAACAAGATCAAATTTTTTTATTTTATTATTGTGTTCAATACAAGTTGTCAATCGAACGTTTTCTATCGATATCGTGGACCAGGCCTTTAGTTTTTTTTATTATTATTATTATTTTCATATCAATATCATTATTTATAATGATGAGAAAAAAATTAAAGCGACGAGAAAAGGGGAAGAAAATACGGAAAGCAAATGGGCTTTTAATTAAAAAAAAAAGACATTTTTCATTCCGAGTTTTTTTTTTGTTTTCTTAAGCACCAAAATGCAAACAAATAATGATATCCCTTTCCGAACGGATTTGAGTTCTCTCCGTTTTACTTAAAAATACATATAATTTTTCTTTACAATTGTAATAATTTTTATAAATATTTGTGGGCTTATTTTTCCTTTTTCTAGAAGGGCAATCACAACTCTGCTCCAGCGAAGAATAACCTCCATTCGGGAAATCATAAAAGCCATGATGGTAAGTTAAATAATTTGTAAAACTTGTATATGTACATATGCAAATTATAAAGAGCTTGAGATAAAGAACTTCGAGTTTTATGCTATACGCAGCTGAAAGCCTTCCGCTCTTCAGTAGGTCTTATAACTTTGTCATTTTTCGGTCGATTTTCTTCTGGTTGGTCTTAGATCTTACGTAAAAGTATTATCTTTACATACAAAAATAGAATCCAAACGTTTTTTTAAACGATTTGTACTTTTCTGTTGCCATAGAATCACTATAAAATAAGATTTTTTTTGAAAATGTGCCTTATTTTCATCGATATATTTTGAACCGCTTTACCAATTAAAGATCCGATTATACATATTTATTCGTCATCTCAATGCCTTGCAGTTGAAGACCAAGAACGTCCCGATCGGACATTTCTAGCTCGAGATATGGTTGGTCAAGTGAAAAAAGGTCGAAAAAATGAAAAAATTTCAATATCTCGAAAACTGTTCCATAAAAAAATTTAACCTTGATTTGCGAATTTAGCGGAAGAAAATACATAAGGAAAATTACCTCTCATCAAATGTACATGAAAAAAATATAATTTTGTAAACTAGTGTTATTCATTTTAATTTTTCTCTTTTGTCTTCTTTCCTTAAAGCTCATTGGAAACCTGCACAGAAGACATCAAGAAGCGCAAAAATTACTGACGTTTCCCAAAATAATAAGAATTATTATATGCAAGTTTTGGTATATGTAGACTATGGCCTTTCTTCAGTCTTTAACAATACAGAGAAGGATGTAAGCAAAAGAGAAATCACAAACAGGCATGATATGAATGATAATACGAGATTATTTTTCATAATTTTTTTTTCACAAATAACAGACTTAAAATAAGACTTAAATTAAATTCAATATTCAAATATTTTAAAATCTATTTTTACGGTTCTTACATTTTTAATCCCCGACCAAAAAAAAAGGTGTGTTATAAGTTTCTAGTGTGTGTCTGGTTTAGTTTTTTCTGTTTGAAAATTGACATGATCGAGAGTGTTCTTAGCTATGTTTGAAGAAAATCGGCCCAGGCGCTTAGAAGATATCACATCTTTTCTGGATTTATCGGGGGTTTTTAAAAGTTTTAATTTTTGTTACATATATAACTTCTAGTAGAAATTGAAAACTTACTTTTAAGGGCATTTTTATGACATTTGATTGCTGTTAAGAGCAAATTTATTTGAAATTATTTTAAAATAAAAATATTGAAGTATTATTAATTGACTTTAGATCTTTAATGTATTATCATGAAGAATTTTTGTTTGTAGACTTCTGAATTCTTGATAAAGCGATGTTTATAGAAAAATACTCCAAATGTTATTGAGAATTACGTACACAAATACTCGTATAACGAGCTATAAAAACACATTTTCATTCAATTCTCAATATGCTGGAAAAATAAGAACATATCGCAAATGAAATGAAAATGTTTGTTGTGAAGTTTTTTTATTCTTATCATGCTTCTGCTTATCAAAATATTAAAATTATTTTTCGATTTCAGGTAGGCGAATATGTCAAGAGGTTTTGGAAAGCTGTTGATTTGAGATTAAGAGCTATCAAGTCTGTGAATATAAGCATTTCTTTGGCTGGTATTATCATAGCAAAAGTAAGTTATAATTTCTCTTTTAGGATATCCCTACAAGGGCAATGACAGCCAATTTGTAATTGACTGTTCATATTACCAGCAATGGTGATAGATATGTCCATCATTGTTTAGAACAAAGTTTCTATCACATTATTTAAATAGAGAGAGATGATAAAACGGAATAATAATGAGTATATACAGACTTTGATGTAGTTGCTTTTACCCGTGTGTAAAAAGGGTGTTTGTTTGTCGTTAGTGGTTTATACATAGCTGAATTAGGTTGAATTTTAAAATATTAAAAAAAATAATTTTGGCAGAGTAAACTTTGCGTGTGCGAAAGGACTTTTGTGTGCTTTTGATTTTGAATCTTTCATCCGTTTTAGACACGAAAAATTTACTTTGCAAATCCTTAATTCAGCTGTCTAAAAGACAGAGTTAAGAATACTTTCTCTTTCTGTCTTTCTCCCATCTGAATTAAGACTTTGCAAAGTAAAATTTGCGCGTCTAAAAGGGGTGCTTCTTTGAATAATAAATGCCATCGGCTATGGAACATATGTACTATATATGAACTCTTGATTCTTTTGAATTTTACCAATCAATGATGATATAAATACTAGTCTCCTGCATAAGACATCTTATAAGAACTTTCAAGACATGAGGGATTTTTCAAATGCTTTACTACAGCGAAATCTTATAAAACAAACGTTAACAATACTGTTTGCAAGAAATTTATTTGAGTATTGTAGGTATAAGAGTAAAGAAGAAAACACTTCGTGACGGAAGAATTTGTGATACTTGCTTCTTTCTACGCATGAGCGCGTGTACAAACGTCATGCATGTATGTGTGTATGATTTTTTATTTTTCTGCGCACATGCAAAGGCACACAAATGCATTAACATTAGTTGAATGCGGTTAACCACATAATAGCTTACCATCTACATACTACACACACACTCAAACGTACAATATGAAAAATAACAAGCATACACTAATCAACAGTACTTCTTTTGAGTGTTTGTTACAAACAAGCTGTCTTGCGACATCGCTTGTTACAACTGATATACACATACACCAATACATCCATCGTGCTTCGCTTATAGTACGACAGCATTTATTATTGGTTTAGTATAATACATGCGACGTGAATACATTTAAAAATCAAGACGTTTTTACATTTCAAGACTGTTTACGCAACTCTCTAATAAATATTAGTCACACTTAATATACTACATATACTTGATGGATATACAAGTTCACTCTAACTATCCAATCTTGACTAATAAGGAATCTTTCGTTCTTTTATCTTTAAATTTATATAAAACAAATTGTGTATTCGATTGAAGGGGCTATCTATGCCATTAGGTACGGAATATGACATCTCGCATATGTCCGATGCGGTTTCGCTGGATACTTAGCAACAAAAAAATTTACATGACTCTGGCGCATTAATCAGGCTGAAAATTTATTACTACAAAATTATTTACTTCATATGGATACAATAAATTTTCATAAAACAAGATTTTTAGGGTCTTTGATTATTATTCGCATAGACCTGCGAAAGCAATATGTAACTTTTTCGAATATCTCTGAGATATCATGGGAATTGGTATCGTCCCGAATTCGAAAATTTCGTTTGCCACGGAGAGGAAGAAAATGAGCATCTGAAAAGTACTGTTTTATTTATTTATTTATATTATACAAAGTAAATTTGTATAGTATGATGTTGCACAAATATGGGCGGAGTAAGTAGACCATATGCCCAAGATGGTATTAACAATATTTTGTGACTGACTGTACACGACCTATGCCTTCACATAGGAAGTGGCAACGTGATTGTTAAAGACATTCCACACAAAAAACCGCAAGATTATACGATTATCCGTGGCAGATCAGTTAACCATTCCGAGCGAGACGAAAAACTCTCGAAGGCCAAACAACAAACACATGCCTGACCGCACTTAAAAATAATTACGATGACGTGAGAGCTGTTCTTCAACCCAGAGCTGCTTAACGACTGCCGGCATCTGAAAAGTAGACTTTTTTTACCTGATTTACATTAAGCATTTTTTCATGAAATTTCATGAATTTTGTTGCACGCAACTTTTTCTATTTGCTAATTGCAGCGCTATAAAAAAGAATGTTATATAAAAAATGGCGTAGAATGAATCTCTGATGTATTTTTGACAACTTTTTTGATTTAAGTTGCTCCTCCAGGCCTCCTATTGACGAATAAAAAATTTGCATGCAACTAATTTCATGAAAAAAATGCTTAATGTAAATCAGGTATTTATTTATTATATTATATGTTGAAAACTGCAGGCATCGAATCGCACAAAAGAAAATTTTGTGAGAAAAAATTCTACATGATTAGATGAATTCGCAGCGATTAAAGAAGTTTGCTATACTGAGGATGAAAGTGATCAAATTTAAGATGATGCCTAGTATTTCGTTTAAATCTGTTGAAAAAAAAAATTGTATTTAACTTAAATTTTTATTAAAAGTCTTCATTTTAATTTCAATCCAATCATTTTATATTGCAATACTTTTCAACGTGAAGATTTCAAATTCAATTTCAAACTATCTAACCCCAGTACAGATGATCTGGTTGTAAAGGTTAAGCTAGAACGTGAGAAGAAAAACTTACGACTAATTTAACACTAAAGTTTAAATTAGACGTGACATAGCCATAATGCCATAGCCATAACCAAACCAAAATTCAATTTTCTATGGTGAGAGTTATGGCGTTATGGCGAGTCACATATAATCAAATACAGTATTGCCCATTAGGTTGGTTCGAACGGCTGTTCTCTATGGCTATGGCTATGTCACGTCTGATTGAGCCTTAAATTCAAATCTAATAATAATGCTATCTTTATTTTTCTTTTTTTTTCTTCTTTTATTTAAGTCACCTGCTGATACACCCTACTTGGAAAAACATCTTCGTGGAAATTCCCTTGAGTATAACGCCGCTTTAACAGATTTTGGTAAATATTTGTTCCATCAGAAGAATCTTCCTATATATGATGTAGCTGTTCAAATGACAATGTAAGTTTGAATAATTAGGTACCTAATAAATCAAATAGAATGTTTCTGAATTATTATTATTATTATTATTATTTTCATTAAAGAAATGTGTCTTTTTTCTCTTTCATATATTTATAAACACAGTACATTAATTTAATCGTACTCCGCTGGAAAAGAAAATAATGGGGAAATATTTGCGAAAAATAATTGGCATAATCATATAATATAATTTTATTGCATTGCTATATAACACATTGGAGGTATTCGGCGTTTGATGCAAATGGCCTTGCGTAATTGTAAATGCAAAATATCGTAGCTTTTGCTTAGAATCCAACAACAAAATACATACACAACCCAAAAAAAAAGCTACGATATTTTGAATTTGTACTTACGCAAGACCATTTGCATCAAACATCGAATCCCGCCATTGAGATTGTTTTATAAAGCTAAGCAGCATAGCTATAACTGGGTGTCCTAAGACCCCTTCCTCACTTCTTTTTTATTTTTATTCTTATAAAAATAAAACAAATTAAAATAAATTTTAATTTTGCAAATTTATATATTTTCCTAACAATTTTGTTCTTTCCGTACGCTTTCCGTCATTAAATTTGAGCATAAGAAAAATGGAGAAAAATACCGCAGCAACGGAATAAATAAATGCAAATTTTGTTTCCGCACAAAAAATGCTTTTCGCAATCGCGGAACAGAATGAATAATTAGAACCGATAATTTGAGTCTGAAATTTACGTGGAATCGTGCCACTCGTTATCGAACGAAATTACGAAATACATATTTCCATATTTATATGTTTATAAACTCTATTGAAATATTTCGTAACGCTCAAATCGTCACATACGTGATCATATATTCGACCCCAGATTCCTAGTTCAACTAGCTTTTTTTCTAGGTTAATGGGTCTGTATTGCTTCTGAGGAAAAAGTTGTCGCACAGTCAAGGAAGTGGACATGGACAAGCCCTACCGCTAAGTGCACTCGTCAAAAAGATTTCACTGTTAGAAAATAAAATATTTTTTACCAAGGCAACCTTTATTGATCCAAGATATAAAATTATTTCTTTTTAAATAATTTCACGGCACATTTTTTAAAACCTTTGACGTACAAGATTAGATGAAAGTAAAGATCCCGTAAACATGCGCATCTCTGAAAAACACGACTACTTCACTTATGGACAAAAGTGAAAGTAACGGTGAAGCTAATGGCCCTTATTATGAGTTAGATTCGATTTTCGATCTTCGCTGGCTATCGAACACCGAAAATCGAACGTTCAATTCATATTATGAACATCGAAAATTTCGTTGAGCAACGAATTTTCTATCAGACAGAATTTAGCTTTCGATGAAATATTTTAGTATAAAAATATTTCTATTTTTGGGTAAAGTTGTTGCAAATTTTATAAATTACTTTGAGTGATATTCACATTCTTTTCCGAATGCTCGTCATAATACCAAATGAAAATTAGTTCGATCAGTACTTTCGACTAGAGTCGAAGATCGAAAGTTGTTCATAACAAGGGCCAATGACAATTCTCATTTTATATTTATGTCTTGATTAGTTCGTATCGCTTTGTAAGCCAAATTACATGTGATAATTATTAATGAAAAAATAACACCAAAGTTAATCGTAAATATTCTGACAAACACTTAGTAAAAAGGAAAAACTAGCTGTGTTCGAAGACCACTACACCTTACTGATAAGTGTTCTTTGTGTTTGGTCCAATGTGTGTGGTGACAGTTGATGTAGATTTCTACTTTATATACTCAGTTTTTATTGCAAATGGAATATGTGAATTTTTTTGATTCATCGTATTACAATTTGCTGAAAGCTTTTTTCTAATGAAAGCTCAATTTTACCAAAATCGATTATGTGAAAGAGAATAAAAAATCCATCATAGGTATTTTGTGTTTAAATATATATAATATAGTCCCTTTTACTTTCTTTTCCATGCCATTTCTTTGATATTATTCAACTAATTCTTTTCACACACTAAAACTTATTTACTTTTAAACTTCTTAATTTAGACTTGACATGTGCCTAGGAAAACAATGTCGCATGACAGGTAAGACATACTCGTACATACATACATACGTATATAATATTATACAGACAAATAAAATGGAAAAAAATACTTGTGAAAATAAAAATTACAAGTTTTTGGCTCATTATATTTGGAGGCAAGAGATTATAATCTCTGCATAAACTCGTGTTTACATAAATATAAAAAATTTAGTAACATAAAGGTTTAGAAATACTTGAAGCACAGAAAATGCTATGAAAAATATGCGCAAAAAGCAAAAAAAAAACTACGAAAAAAGATGCAAGACCATTTGCACAAGATTGTGAATTGGGTTAGTATTTAACCGTAAAAAGGATCCCAATTTAATGTCTACAAATTTCACATATAATATCCGTATTTGCATTCGCGAATATCGTTTTAAATATTCGTATTCGCGAATGTCAAAATTTGACATTCTTTACATCACTAATACATACATACATACATATTCTGCATTTGTTTAATAATAATTTTATTTTTTTGTTAAGTAGTCTTTATTATCATATTGAAATTTTTATTTTCTTTTCATCACTCAAAAATCAGGCGTCGCTAGTCCGAATGGAGCTTGTACTGTGTTTAAAGATTTAGAACAAGTTAGTAGTGTTGCTATGTTTGAGGATTATGGCGGTTATAGTGGCGTCATTGGTGCTGCTCATGAATTGGGCCATTTGTAAGTACATACATATATTCTTTGAATTTACATTTTAAGTTTTTTCTTCTAAATCATTGTACATACGATAATTAGAAGGTTACTTCAGTAGCCCGGTTCCCTGTTCCTGTAACGAATGTGAGAAAATGTTAGTTTCTACCGTAAAAACCAGAAAAGTCAATTTTGAAAAAATTGACGTAAAGCGCAGTTTAAGAAACGCGACGATTTACATATGCATACATGCGTTGACGTTTCTTTTTATGTTAAAAATTTTGGTTTTTCTGGTTTCCGTACTTTGGTGCATTTTTGTATACGAGTATTATTGAGAGAAATTATAAAGGGTGTCCGTCCCAACAAGAACGTAAGATTTAAATTTTAAATAAAACACAAATATTTAAAAAAAAAATCGTGAAACTTTATTATATCGTAAAGTAGACAAAATGAGGTGTGTGGTGTGGAACAACAAATCGGGCAGATGGCCGCCGCGGCTTTGCTGGCACACACGAGATCTTTTAATGAAATTTTCAATGGCCGTTTTGCATAAATGCTGCGGTATTTTATTAATGCAGCGTCCAATTTCCTCTTCTAAGGCTTGAGTCGTCGTCGGCTTATTCGCGTAAACCATCGACTTCAAAAAACCCCAAAGAAAAAAGTCTAATGGTGTTAAATCGCACGATCTAGGCGGCCAATTCTGGTCTCCAAAACGCGAAATAACACGACCGGGAAATGACTGATGTAGCAATTGAATTGTTTCTCTGGCTGTATGACATGTGGCGCCGTCTTGTTGAAACCACATGCCCTCCACATTCATTTCTTCAATTCTAAACACGAAATAACTGGTTATCATTTCACGATACCGAACACCATTAACTGTTTGCGCTTGACTGCGTTTGAGCGACATCATCACGTACAGCTGCGACATTTTCGCTCGATCGACCTGGTCGAAGGCGCGTTGTTGTCTTTACATCACTAACAGACCCACTTTCGGCAAATTTATCCATTAATGTCTTTACAGTTGACTCTTTTGGAGCATTATTGTGACCCCAAACTGATCGCAAATTTGCGAAGTGTAGCCGCAAAACTTTCACCATTTTGGTAAAACAATTTCACAATGAGAATGCGTTGTTCATTCGTGTAGCGCTCCATTTTTACTAACCTCGTACCTTCTACTAGCAAACAATAACAATTGTTCAAATGTCAAACAATGACACTTCGAATGGCGCCAAATTTAAATCTTGCGTTCTTGTTGGAACACCCTTTAGTTTGCTCTCATTTTACCTTGTTTGCCATCAAGCTGGGACAAAATTGTGTTACGGAGAGCCTTTAGGTCCTTCGTACTACTTTGTTCACATTTTTGAGTAGCCGATGTAAAACTTAGAATTCTCATGTTAATGGATGTTCATTTTACTGCACTTTTAGTTCACTGTATTTTTAATTTTCTTTTTTTTCAGACTTGGTAGTCCACATGATGGGGAAGGTCCATACGATTTTGCAAAACTACCTGGATCTAAAAATTGTTCACCGAAAGATGGATATATAATGGGTGCATTTAATGAAGAAACAACAAATATGTTCCGTTGGTCATCCTGTTCGGAGCAAAATATTCTTATTTACTTAAAGTAAGTGAAAACTGAGTGACTAGAGTTTTATTGAAAATACTCGTATGTATTTCGAAAATTATGTAGTTGACTTATATGTAATACCACGCAAGAAATGAAGACTTGGAAAAAAACATGGACTGGACAATATACATACATATGTATGTACTTTCGATAGTATTACCAGAGTAGTAAAACCTTATAATCAATATGACGATTTTAGTGATCAATTTTTTTATCGGCTTCGAAAGATTTCGGAAATCAGTGCGCCCTCAAAAAATGGTGGCGAAACCTAAGAGTCTAAGAGTCTAACAAACAAATCTTGCTAACATCGTATACCAAAAAAATTATTTCTTCGTGCACTTCTTTTTTTTTAAATTAACGAAACTTTTTCCTTTTTTTTTTTTAATAACTTACAAGGACTCCTAATTTTTTGTTAAAAATCACACTTATTCGAGTTGTCGACGTCAACGTCACTTTAACACAATAACAAAAAATTGTGGCTTGTTTACTCACTCTCGAGAACAATTTTGTGCTACAACTTATTTCCGTTCTCTAAGGTTTAGAAAATAGCATAAACCTGCCAACAGGAGTCAATTGTTTTCGACAACGGATACACAAGCCCCAATTTTTTGGTAATTGTGTTAAAGTGACGTCGATGTCGACAACTGGAATAAGGGTGAATATTTGGCAAACTTGTAGCTGAACAACTTTTGTGAACTTGGCAGTACTAAATTTATCACAGCGAAAACAAGGTTGCATTTCATAAAATCTACTTAAAACCAATTTCAAAATGGTTCTAAGTTGGTTTGAAAAAAAAAAACTATTTTTTATGATGGTAAAACAAAGTTTTAACAGTTGGTTTTAACGTTAAAAGCAACTTTTATTAAAATCATATTAGTGTGAAAACGCTATAAATTGTAGTGGTCTAAAAATTCACGAACACATTTTGTATATAAACAGTTTAATGGTATCTAGTTGGTCCTTGGTGATTAAAAGCAAGCCATCTATAGCCTTATGAGAAAATTTCGCGAATAGCATAAGGAAGTAGATCTCAACATCAACAGTAATGAAACTTAAATAATATGTAAGCAAAGAAGATAAAATGTTGCGGAAAGGGAGTTAAAAGCCTCAGGGATTAACATAGCATGTGTAGAAAGGCTATTCAATTCAATTCACATAAGATAATTTTAAACTTCAAAATAAATTTTGCGCGACACAAAGAAGGGTGTTGTGTTTATCAGCCTACATATGTATGTATTAGACCACTGCAAAATACCACTTACAAGAACTTTTAAGACATGAGGGAATTTTCAAATGCTTTACTGCAGCGAAGTCTTCTAAAATAAATGCTAAACAACACTGTTGGCAAGATATTTGTTTTAGTTATTGCAGGTAAAAAAGTAAAGAAGAAAATACTTCGTGACCAGTGATGTCAACTTCCTTAATCTAAAAGCACATCAAAATTTAAAAAAAAGCACTAAAAAGCGGAAAAAACACTAACGTGAACAACAAGTGGAGATTCAAACGAGTGAAGTTTAATAATGTTTATTTCATCTTTAATGATATATGTATATCAGACGAGAAAGGTATGCTTTACACTGAAAAAATAAATAAATAATACTCCAAATTTTTATTTAAGTAATTTTAAGAAGTACACAAATTTCTTAAAAGCACTACTTAGTTATTTTTCTTATTTTAGCACTAACGCTCAAAGTTTGGCGTTTTGTCTTCAAAAAACACTAAAAATAGTGACAAAAGCACCAAGTTGGCATCGCTGTTCGTGACGGAAAAATTTGTAATGCCTGCTTCTTCATACGCATGGGCGTGTATACAAACGTCATGCATTTACATACGCCCACACGTTATGTGTATGGTCTTTTATTTTTCTGCGCACATACAAACGCACACATGCATTGATTTAGCTGTATGCGCTTGCTTTAAAAACCACCATTTAACACATAATAAATTACCATCTACATCTTACGCACACACACTCAAACGTACAATACGCAAAATAAAAAGCATACACACATCAACACAACTTCTTTTGAGTGTTTGTTACGAACAAAAAGTCTTCGCGAAATCGCTTGTTAACACTCATATACACGAACATCAATACATCGTGCTGCGCTTATTAAACGACAGCATTTATTATTGGTTCGGTATAATACATGCCACGAGAATACATTTCAAAAACAAGACGTATATACATTTCAAGACTTTTTACGCAGGCCTCTAGTATGTCTGTATGTATGTCCCTATTTACACTATGCAAGTCTTATTGCTAAGCTGATTAGTTTATTAGTAGAGAGACGGGGGGAAAAGAAACGTTGCTGTTCCCCTCGTCTCTCTCTCCCTGAAACTAATCAGCTTAGCAATAAGACTTGCACAGTGTGATTTGGGACTACGTGTGCATTTATATATATGTGTTCCTTTGCAGCACTATATAAACCGCACCAATTTTGATGAGTCTTTCGTCAGTCGATTTGTCTTAATCCTGGTAGTGTAACTAAACTATGAATGTAGTAAAAACTCAAAATGGCGACCAGCAGACACCATTTTATAAATACGAAAAAAAAGTCGGCGAACTACATACCTATATCAAAATGGTTATCACTCGACAGGTATTTTAAAATCATATTTAGGTTTCTCTTATGATTTTTCATTTCGAATGACCATTTAGGATATTTAACGGCTCAAAGTTGGCCGCAATAGGGTGTTTTGATTTTTTTTTTAATTACTACTTGTTTAAATTCTATTCCCACAACTTTACAGAACGAAAGCAGCAAAATGTCTACTCGATGGTCCTCACGAAGACAGCTTTGCAGGAATTCCATTGCCCGGTGCAACGATGTCACTGGATGATCAATGTCTAAGAGATCAGGGCACCAAGATTTATGAAACAACAACCTCACCGTGCATATTGTTATCTTGTTTTGATAGTAAGAAACCCAACAACAGAGGAGGCAGACCAGCTGCCGAAGGATCACCCTGTGGTGAGG
The DNA here is from genome assembly GCA_949987645.1 of Tachina grossa. Lineage (NCBI taxonomy): Eukaryota > Metazoa > Arthropoda > Insecta > Diptera > Tachinidae > Tachina > Tachina grossa. The sequence goes on along the minus strand of OX465278.1, from coordinate 42,056,130 downwards.
GTTTGGTATGTTTAATATATGTAAATATCCCGTCAATTTGTATTTATTAATATGAGATTTTAATCACTAGCATTGCATAAATGGAGAATGTGTATCTCGTAGATGAAATGGTCCATCCCATTACTACGGTTAATCAAACTTCCGGAAAAATAACAAGTTGGTATTTAAAGTAATTTTCAATTGTTTTATAGTTATAAGCAAATTTTTAATTTGGAAGAAGATTGACAACGAAATTGCTCGCATAGGAATTGTAAAATTTCTTAAGTTTATTTTGTCAAATTATGGGTGCTCTAAGGAATTGACCAGAGGGCCGGAAGGGTTACGTTGGAGTTTCATACTTTTCTTATTGAAGTAATTTATAAAAACAATAATAAACTTACTGCCTTATTCATATCAAATTTTTTATAAATCAAAATTTTTTTATTTATAAGAAAGTTGGTATGTTTTGCTGACAATTTATTGTATTTTTGAGATCAAGTTCTTATTATGATTTTTTGCTAGTGTTAAAACGGAAGTTAAAATACTCGTGCAAGCAAAAATCCAATAAATTTTGCTTTAGGAATACACTGATTGATGCTGTTAAAAGTTTCGACGATTTGGGTTTGATACATTTAAATTTTTCTTAAGGTAAGCCACTTAAACTCTTTTTTTAAAGTGAATCGTCAGACAGTCTGTTAGATCAACTGTTTGTTGCTCTTATTTTTAGAAAAGAAAAGGCCTTAACAAATTCAAATGGGAACTCTTCTATTTACTTCATTGAAATAAATTCAAACACAAGTAGCGACATAAATCGACACAAATCGAAACGATGCAAATATGACGACAAAACATGGGGAAAATCTTAATAATAATCCTTCATATACCTTCATATATGCATATGATAACTTTGCCAGGCTAAAACTTAAGAGTTCGGATAGATCGTTCTGGATAGAGTACAAAACGACTTCTTTCTTTATTGAATCACATATTTATTTTTAACATTTGAACATTTTAATATTTTAATTGTATTTTTTTATCTCTTTCGTTTAGTTTTTTTGCAGTCGAATAGACTTCAATAACATTCATCATCGTCACTGAGGCAATATGTATGACCATTCGAGTACTGCAGTAACCTTTAAACAACAACTTTTTATACATCAAGGATTAAATTTAATAAAATAACAATAAATAAAAAATATATATATTACAACTCTGCACGGAAAAATTTAAATTATTTCATTGACAAATCCAAGGCATATATTCATATTATCTAGACTCCCCTCGATTCGATTTCAAAAAATAATACTTGGGATGTCGAAAAAAAAAACTGAAAATATATCACTAGGGTAGTTGAGACCAACCACCTGGTTTGAATTTGTCTTGAATAAAGTATCCGACTACTCGTCTGATCTAAGCAAAATTGTCTAATTATATTTAAAAATTTTGATTATTTGAAAATGTGTGTTTTTTCAAGAACAAAAATTTAGATTTTCTCTAATTCATGATTATCCAGTGATTAGGTCACAAATTTCATCTTTATTTATAAATTCAAAAAAAAAAGCGTTGGACATACTAAGTTCAAGTTCCTAGAATATCACACAATGAACGAGGAGATGCTCCATTTGTCCCCGTTCAAGAGTCAATGTGCTTTTTGCCAAAAATTTATGTGCAAAAGTCACAAGAGTAATATTTGCCCAGACTGCTATTATTTTCAATAAAAAAAGCAGAGTTGTAAAAGAATGAAGCTTTCTTCTATCTCTTTCTTCACCACCTGTCTTCTATTACTTTGTCTTTCCTAAAAGAAGGTAACAACTAGTAATAGTACCTGACATTAATTGCCTGAGTGTTACTTCTCTTTAAAAAAAATTAAATAAGGGGCTTTATTACTAGTGTCGTATTACGACTTCGACTATTATTTACAACTAACTTTGGTGTTATTTGTTCATTGATAATTATCACATGTAATCTGGCTTACAAAGCGATACGAACTTTAGCCTGATCAAATCATAAATTTACAGTTTTATTTGCAAATAAGCCGTTTGCGTATAAACGTAGTAAATGTTCTTATTCACTGGCACAAACATTATCAGCTGCTTCCGGTCAATTTTAACTTGACAGCAATAAAATTAGTACAGCGAAAACAATGTTGCATTTCATAAAATCTACTTCAAACGAATTTAAAAATGGTTTTTTAAGTTGATTTTAACAAAATTATTTTGTATGATAAAACCAGGTTTTAATAGTTGATTTTAACGTTAAAACCAACTTTTATTAAAACCATGTCAGTGTAAAAACACTAACACGCTTAATTTGTAATCTATGTTTCTGTGTGTCTGTGTGTCTGTGTATCTGTGTGTCTGTCTGTGTCCACGTACAGGCCAAACGGCTGGACCGATTTCCATTTTTTTCTGTTTGAAAGATGACTTGATCGAGAGGGTTCTTAGCTATGTTTGAAAAAAAAAAAATCGGCCCAGCCGTTTAGAAGATATAACATCTTTTCTGGAAAAAGTCGGGGTTTTTTAAAATTTTTAAGTTTTGTTATTATATACTGTAAACAAATTTGTCTGTTTTTTCTTAATTTTTTCAGTTAAATTTATTTTTATATACTGTAAAAAAATTTGTCTGATTTTTTCTACAAATTATTTTATGAATATAAAAAACATTTTATTTTTTTTAAAGATTTTTGTTTGCGGTTTTCAAACTTATTATGTTTGTATGTATATTGTGATTCTCAATATAGTATTAAGAGTCTTACTATAAACATACGGAGCTTGTTAGTTAAATTAAAAAATTTTTTGGGTTGAAGTCTACTGACGAGTTCCAAAAGCGGGAACGAAATGCTTAACCATAAAAACAAGCCAATTTTTGAAAGTAAAAAAATATAGTTGAACCTTTTATTTGATTCAGTTAGTTTTTTCAGATAAAACTTTTACTAATTTAAAAAAAAAAAAAATTTTAAGAATTGTTATTGATCTAGTTAATTTATTTTCTGTGAATGTGTTTGTAAATTATAAAAAAAAAATTTGCTGAATAATACACAAAAAATCTGCAAAAATGTTTTTCTGTTCCTATTAATAAATTTGACTGAAAATATTTTGAGTTTCAGTTAACTTTTTTCTCTAATGCCATAATAAGTTAAATAAAAATAAATTTTTTTTCTCAGTTAAATTTTTACAAAATTGTTATCAGAATCTACAAATTTCTTTGTAGGTCCGCATTCACACAAAAAATTTACTGATTCAATGAATTTGGTTACTGAAAACGAGATTTAGTTTATTCTGTGTAAGTTTCAACGTACAAAAAACAGGTGCGCGAGAAAAGACGTATTAGTTAGAAATTTGTGGAATATTATGGCGTTTTCTTTTCTGAGCAATATTCTGCATTTATGTTGCCTTTTACATTTCTTTGTGTTCTTTTCCAAAAAGTATGTATTATTTTAAAAGTTGAAAGCGTTCTTTTCCCATGATGTTACAATTAAAAAGAAGAAAAATGCTACATGTTCAACACTCATTTTCATTAAAGGGGCATGAGTGGAGCATTATATTAAAAGCTGTTTTTGTTATTGTCTGTGCAAAAAATACATCATTTTCTAGTTCGCGATTGTTTTATACAGAAACTTGTTGGAAAATTGTTCTTTTGTAAACGTAAAATATGCAACACTTCTTAAAAATCAAGTGAGCATTTAAAAATGTTGCCAAATCACATGTAACATATATGTTACACTTTTCTTTTAGAAAAGAAAACACCATTAATTTCCAAAGTGTGCAGTTCACTTGAAATGGTGATATTTCGTCGGGTGGTTACTGGTTTGCCGCAGTAATAATGTATTCTTAATATATAGAATGTTCTTTTTAGAGTGTCAAAACTTTGAGTTGCCATCACTGATTTATTTGGGCACCCATTTAACAGCTGATAGTTGCTTTTTATTTACACCAGAGCAAAATAATTGTTCTATTCGTCAAATATTGATTTTGAATTTCCATTTAAAATTTTATTTTCCGATGAAACACATTTCTAGTTGAATGGGTACGTAAATAAGCAGAATTATCGCATTTGGAGTGAGCAGAATCCACAAGTTTTTGTGGAAACACCATTACATCCACAGTAAATTACTGGTTAGTGCACTTTATGAGCTGGCGGAGTCATTGGCCTATATGTCTTGTTGAAAATTGAATTTCTAGATTGCGCCTTCTACGCGCCAGCCACATGGCAGAAATCATATTTAAACTTTTATTTCATAAAATTTTCTTTCAAATAAAGCCCGTTTAAATGATATTACAAATATATTTCCTTGTTTTGTTATGATTTAAACTTGTGTCACTCTATGAAAAACATCCTTTACTGTGCGGCAAACCAGTAACCACCCGACGATTTGGAAAAACATTTGTAGCTTCGACATCGGCAGATATACACCCCTATCGCGAATAAACGTTCCCAAGACAAAACTCCCAAATTTTATGATTTGCTATCATAAATGTTCCCATAGAAATTTTTTGTGAATGCGTTCACAAACATAAAAAATATGGCATCACGAATATTTACTCCCAACAACTATTTTACAAAATTAATTCACAAAAATTGTTATTGGGAACAAGAAGTACACATGTAAGTTGCTACATATTTGTTTTTAAATGTCCAACTTTATTAAACTTATTTTTATTGAAGGAGTATTAATAAAGATCAAAGTACTTGCCTGGTGGAAGCCATGTCCGCGCAGCTAGCATATGGTAAGGGATTTCAAAAAGAGAAAAAAGAGGATGTGGCAAAATTTTGGAATGTGCTAAGCACTACGTTGAACAGCCGCGGGTCGCCTATTAAATCTATAGCGGAGTGGAAAAAGGTAAGAGTACATACATATGTAGCGGGGGTTTATTGTTGGTTTAATAACCGTGACTTAAAATTTATATGCATACATACATATGTAGGTGTGGATCGACCAAAAACGACACAAGAAAAAAAAACTCACCGAAAACAAAAAAAAAAAAACGCAACAAAACTGGTGGTGGTCCAAAACATTTTACCCCTAGGAGGCAAGTTTTCTTCCAACACGTTCAGTAGGAATTGGAAAGCATCTTTGTTAAGTCTATAGTATTCCTGAAACCTGTCAAAAACATTTGATTTAGAGACAAACACATTTAAATCTTTTCGACTTTTACCTTGTCTCCGTTAACGATAGCGGATCTGATTCATCGCGTATATGTCTTCGCTGCTATCGTTCCGTGGATTGATTTTCTTCTTCCAAAATCAGGAAACGCAAATAAATACTATTCATTTTAAATTAACACCTTTCTTCACAAAATAAACTTTTCTTTTATAAGCACGCAAACTATTTATAAATCAAAACAAACAATTCAAAATAGAAATTGTTACTCCCATGATATTCACAATAGATTTTTTACTCCCAAAACATTCGCGATACCAATTTGTTGGGGATGGGAATACACGTTTACTCCCAAACAACTTATTCCCATAACATTCGCGATAGGGGTGATAGTTTCAATAATATGGCAGCTCTCAGCTGCCGGATTTTAATTTTGCAACACTGAAACGCACTAACGGTCTAATTCATAAAACATATTTTAGGTTTATTACACGTTAATTTGACAAATTTCCCATAGAAATATGTCAAATAAGCGCTTAATGAACCTGAAATATTTTTTATGAATAATGCTAGGAACACAACTGAGACGAACGACGAATTTTTCGATGCGAACTTTCGTCATAAAAAACAAAACACATTTGTTCATGTGAAAATGAACACAACACCGCCGTAGAACGAAATTCGTCGTGCGTGAAGAACTCTGAGATAGATTTATTTCTATTTTATACGGCGACGAACAACGAAAGAAACAATTTCCTCTCATTATCTTTACATACACAATAAACATTGTCACCAGATTTTAAAATAAAATTAAGCTAAATCACGTATGTCTTTAATATATTTTTAAAGAATATGCAATTTGGATTAAAAAAGGCTAAAAATGCTAAATGCGTTTTTAAAAAAGCTAAAAAAGAAGCTAAGAGCTTAACAAAAATTTTAAAGCTAAATCCAGAAGAAATAAGCTAAATTTACCCCAAAATTAGCTAATATGGTCACACTGACAATAACCAACTTTATCAATTATAAGAGCTGAATTCGCTGAGTAAATTCGTCGTTATTGTGCTTCATACGACGAATTTACGCAGCGAACTCTTTTAGACGAATTCGTCGACGTGGACGAAATTCGTCGTTCGTCCAAATTGTGTTCCTAGCAGTAAATATGCATGCATACTCGTACATAGGCGTTGCCGTTTTGGTTGCTTTTAGTCAAAATTGGTTAAATTTTTTTCTAAATTTTATTGTGGTATCAAACATAAGAACCAGTTCTGAAAATCACCGTCATTTCAAAAGTAAAATACTAATATCTGACTTGATAGTGGGTTTTTATTGTATTGAAAGTTTTTGTCATTTATACAACCCTGGTATGATGTAGTCTATGAAATTTTCAGAAGACTGTAAGAATACATCAAACCAGGGTTGTATTTTTTCGTAAGTCGTGCGATTGTTTAGAATAGTGCGTCATGGTCTTTATGAAATTGTTTGGCCTGAAATTGAAGATTATGAACTGGAAGATACGTACAAGGCGGTGTCACGAACCACAAACACGAGCACCACCGATTTTAGCTTCCAGAACTCGTAATTTCACGTTTTGGCGTCGTTAATGGGCCACCAAGATCATGGGATTTGACGTCGTTAGACCGTATCTAAGCGGATAATTCCCTAACGTTGGAACATTTGAGATGTACCGCCCGAAATGTGCGAATAAGTTTTCGAAAACTACCTCAAAACGATCGACTGCTCCAAAAAATCTATAGGTCATTTAAATAACAGCCCAATCCACAATCTTGTGCAAATGGCCTTGCATCGTAGCATGTGCAAAATGGTATGGTATATTGATACTCACCACTTAACAATCCTTAGTGGTGAGTATCAATATACTATACTATTTTGCACATGCAACGATGCAAGACCATTTGCACAAGATTGTGAATTGGGCTATTGTATAGCGTACGTAATGGTAAGGTGCAAGAATTATAATTAAATAAAAGTCTCATCGAAATTATAGCTTTATGGGTATTTTATTTGACTTTACTTTTGAAACCGAAAAATGGATAGACCGTTACCTGCTTTGGCAATTTAGCAATAACATAACCCCATTTCTTAAGAAGAGACGAGAGTACGACCTATAATTCAATATTATGTAATGCCATTTAAATGATTTTTAGTTGTTAAATGATCTTTGATGCATAAATAAATCAATTGTTGTATGCGGCTCTGTCAATTTACTTTTTGCAGAGCTTGGAATAACTTTGCACCAATGTGCATTCTCATCAAGAAAAAAGTTTGTCTTCAACTCCATTTTTTCAAGTATCTGCTGTTACTAAGTTAAAATTGTCGTCATGATCATGAGTTTCTTAGCCAGTGTAACTGTAACGTTACACACAATTATCGCTCAAGCAAAATAAAAACTAATAAATTATAAGTTTTTTTTGCAGTCAATATAAACAGAAAAACAAAATTAAAAATGAAGAAACAAACAAGATTTTTTGGGGCCATGTAATGGCAGACAAATAGAGAGACTACCAGACGACAATTATGAAAATTTTTTACAAAGACATAAGTTTACCCGACATAAGTGTACCACAAGGCAAATTAATGTGCCTTGATTGTACCACATATGTACATACATACTTACGTATATAGTAGGTATATGTACATACATATGTATGTATGTATATATTTATTTTTTAATCATTTAATTTTAAAAAGGATCTCGACAAAACAAACTCTTATTATGCAGTGCTGTGTTTGAGTGGAAAAACTCCTTTTTCTGGTAGTGATAGCTAGAAATATATGTATGTGTGTATATGCTACATACATATGTATGAATGTATGTATATAAAATAAAAACTATGAAAGCGTTGCTGGTGACAATAAAACTACCACCAGCTAAGACGGTGGGTAATTGACGATCTGCAAACAATTTATATTGTAGACAAATTCATATATCTACACGCATAATCACTCTTCAGTCTGAAGAGCAAAAGAAATAATTTAAAGCTGTTAGTGCAGATGATCATTATTATCATAATCATTGAGATGATCTTGTTTTGAATTGAAAGGCAAAAATATTTACTTTCAAACGCAGCGAAATATAAAATGATTAAATGTGTGTTAGATTGTTGTAAAGGTGGGCAAATTTAAGGTTAGGAAGTAAATTGGCTTAAAAGTATACTAGCCCTCCTCCCCCCCCCCCCCACCCAACTCACAATCTTGTGCAAACGGTCTTACATCACGTTGACGGCGTTCAGTTGCTCAATTTCGGAAAAATATGGGCCTATGATGCCGCCTGACCACAAACCGCACCATACGGTCAAGCTCTTTGGATATACATAATAGTCTTTCGAGGACTGTTCGTGGATTTACTGAGCCGCATATGCGACAATTTTTATTGAAAATGGGCCTCACCACTAAAGATGCTTTTGTTAAAAAATGCGTAGTTTTCTTTCAGTTTTTCAAACAGCCAATTCACAAACGTTCGACAAACGTTCAAGAGTGTAGCGTTCCATGGTTAAAATTTCCCAACTTTTTTAATAAATAAATGTCAAAGTATGACAATTTACTTCCTAAGCACAAATTTAGCCACTCTTTATATTGCAGTAAAGTATTTTCAAGTTTTCGAATCCAAAAAGTGTGGTTTAAGCAGCTCGAGATGCAGGAACTTGAAAAACTTTAAAAAATTAATCATCAGAGCACTTTCCTAGTAGACCTTTTTCTTGGGATTTTTCTTTTAAGTTAGGTTTAAGGTTGAAAGTATCCCAGTTCGTGCCGTCGTGTTACCACTCGGTTCAGTGCTGAACCGACCTCGTAGTTTAACAAAGCTGACAAATCCTGCAGCAGCGGACTGGCCAGTGAAGTCAGGTTTTCCCAGAGAAAGAGAGAGAGATAGAGGGGGCGTATACAGAGAATGTGTTCTAGTGTCTCTTCCTCCTAACCGCAGGGGTATCTCTTCGGATATTACGGGTGTGACAATCCCGCGGACCCTAATTGGGGTAAAATTGCTTTTCTTAAGGCATGCTTTTGGCTTTTTACCCATATAACTTAAATTGTTACTACCCAATCTCTGTATTAACAGAGTAACGGATGTGCACTTATTTACACAAGGAAGTAGCTTTCTATGCTGACTTACAGGTGCAAAGTAACCTGGAACTGCCCTGAGCTCAACACAAGAGAGAGGTGAAACCCTTCGGGTTCAAACTTAAAGGTCTAACCAGTGGCTTAAAACTTGTGCTACGGGTACGGGTGCCCCAACAACGCATCTTCTCTAAGAGTTTAATGGGTGATAATGCGACCGCATAATTCATTGCCGAAAGCTAAGGATGGACTTCATCTAACACCGCGTAGTTAACTAGATGATTCTCACCATAGCAAGTAGGTAGTACATGGTGTTTGGTACATGCATTTGTCCAAACCCAATATGAGTAGTTACGCCAGTAATTGGTGAGGACTTCTCTGAGAGGACACGCAATGTGCGTGAGTAACCAAGCAGATGATTATGTAGTGTCTGTGGTTGCTACTAAAATCGCTGGGAGATTAGTCTTGGGTGTCTACTGTTAAGTCAATGCTAGTGATTGGTGTGCAAAAGTTGGTCTTGGCATACATCTTAGGCTGTTCCAACAATGGTCTTAACAGAGAGAGTTTAGATAGTTCAAGTGTCATAGCAAGTTACAAGTTCATACTCTGGGATAACTATGTTCGTATAGTGCAACCTGTGTGCCTTGCAAGTCACATAGTGCTTTCTGAGGGTGCATGGGAGCGATGATAGACGCTCAACTACCCGCGGTGTAGGGACCACCGTGAGATTAGGCCGATGCAATTGCTGCCGATAATCTGTAACACATTTGGTATGTTAGATTTAATCTCGTAGCATGCGCCCTCATAAAAAAGTGACAAACACAACAACTATGCGTATTTTCCCGCGAGGAAGTCCTTCGAGTATTGCAGATCTACTATCGAATTGATGTCATATTTGTCTCGTTATCGAACAGGTGACCTCGTTAGACCATCTGGGGTCTACTCTGTACTTAATTGGTTGTTAATAACATATTAATTCGAAAGCATTTTCTTTCGTATCGAAATACAGAGTAGACCCCCTTATCTGTATCAGAAATAAGAATTCGAGCTTCGGATCTCGCTAGATCATCCCATCCGCAACGATATTTCCGGACACAATGTTATGTCTTGGAAACCTAAGTAGTTCCAGGTTGGAATGTCTCGTTATGTCGTTTAGTTACATCCAGCATTAATAAACCAAATTGGATGTTGTGTAGACACCAGAGAAAGCCAGAAAGTTACTTTTTTAAACAATTTAAAGCATTATGACAGTCTGAACCTTTATACCAGGGTGGGTCATAAACTCATTGACATTTTGAAGAAATACAGGTTTTTATATAAAAAATATTTGATTTTTCAACATAGTCTCCTTTTAGTTCTATACATTTAGTTCAACGTTTCTCCAATTTTGTTATCCCTTCCGAAAAATATGATTTGTCGCGGTCATCAAAATAGACATTTGTTTGTGAAATGATTCGTTGTTGGAGTTAAATCTCTTTCTTGAAGTTTGAGAACGAGAAATAGACACTCGGGGCTAAATATGGAGAATAGGGCGTTTGCCATGGAAACTTCACGTGCGTTTGTGGTCGATTGTGAGCCGATCGTGTAAAAACGTATCGTGAATTTTTCAATTGCTTCGGATGTAGGGATCTCAACACAACGAAATTCAGCCTTGGTTTGAGTGATGGTTTTTTCGCAAAAAATAATTGAGCACACGAAATTCACTTTTTCCCATTTTCTTCTCAAAATGCTATCAATGGCTGCCAACCACAAACTAATTTACACAGCTTGTTCAAATTTAGACAGGAGTCAACTGATAGTTACATGTTTACAGGAGCAGTGTTGCCATTTCAATTAAAACCCACCCTCGTAATATAAAAAATACGCCTGAACATAAATGTATTTAACAACAATAGTTAATTTAATTTGAAATATTGATGATAATAATAAGATATTTACAGTGCGTAGATATGATCATCAATGTAATAGTCTTCTTGCAAAAAGTAAAAATTTCAAAAATTTTGGATTGACTCCCTTTAGAGGCATAATTGCGATATGTTCACAATGTTAATTCATTGTGTTTAATAGGCAGTAGTTTAAATATTTAAATTAAAGTCTTGGAAATATTTAATGTGCATATGGATACCTTCATATCGAAAGGCCCTAACTCATTATTTTTTAAATTGAGAGTTTTGCATTTTTCGATACATTAGACGTCCGTCTTCTATCGAAATATACAAAAAAATTGATTTCAAAAAAATAATGAGTTAGGGCCTTTCTATATTAAGTTAACGATATGTATTTATTTTAACTTTATTGGTCGCAATTGTCAAAACCTAAAACGGTAATTATCTACAAGTTTGTATTTTTTTTTAAGATTCGTTCTTTTGTTTTGTGTGGGATTTAAAATAATCTTTATTTATTTATTAATTATTCAAACCATTATAAAAGCGTTATAAATGGAAATAGAATTTCATTTGATATGTAAGAAAAATATAGTTTTTTTAAATTAATATTAAACTTGAGAGAAATTATCACAAATATCTCGTTTAGAGCTCCAATTAAACTTACTGCTAAAACGTTTATATTTACTTTCTTTATTACCACTTATCTCCTAACCGCCTGGTTTTTAAGAACCCAAGTGGTCTCAGACAGGTGTTCAAAAACAAACAACAAAATGGCGGATTTTCCGCGCGAAACAGTAACACATCAAAATAAGAGTTGCCAGGACTGTATATGTATAAGTCGTCACCCCAGAATAGTTTTGCTCCAACGACCATTCTTAAAAGAAATTAGAGGTATGGAATATATCGGCCATGTTCTGTAAACCGAATCCGACTAAATTTCCTGTTTTTCAAAAATAAATAACGGCCTCATTGATGTGTTTTAAATCATACTTGCTAAATTAATTTCAGGTATGAGATTTCATGCTCTAAAAAATCTACAAAAAAGTCTGAAAAAAATTCGCTATTAGTAGATTTAATTTTTCTAAATCGAGCGTTTTTAAATCGACTCGATTTACAGAACAGTCAGGTATATATTTTGTATACCCTCTTTCTTCATCAAAAACGTGTTTCACGAAATTTATAATGGTTTCTGAGGTATTAATTATTCATTTTGCTCCATATCCACTATTTTTAGGTTTAATAAGTATTGTTTTGATGTACACGCCACTTTTTGGCGATTGCCTCAAATTTTTCATATAAAATGTACGAAGTAAAGTCCACTCTTGTTTTTCTTCATTTCTGCAAGAAATTAATAATAAAAAAAGAAGGTTACGTTAAGAAAAATTCAATGGCGACGGTTAAGCAAAAACATCATCAGCCAGACTCAGCCGCCGATTAAATGTTTTAATATAAACTTATTAAACACTAAAATAAAATAAACCTTAATTATGCATTTTTGAGTATGACAGAAACGATTTCATTTTATTCTTTATATTAAATACACTTCAATTTGTTTTCTTGTGTGTGTAAAGGGGGCCATACACATCAAGTGCTTGTGCCAGCGGTTTGGTCGTGTATGGACGTTTTGAGCGGTTTGCTGTAGCGAAGTCAAGTAGAGTTTGATATATTGCTGATGGCACCAGCTTGCTGGTGTAGTATATGCTGAAATTACCTCAGTTGAGCAAAGTTGTCATGGAATAAACATGAATTTAAGAAAAATAGTTTATTGAAACTATGGAAAACAGAATTTCAGCATGTAAGTTATACATAGCTGCTAATTTTAACAACATACCAGTAAAATAGCAGCAAAAACTGTTTCACTATTCATAACCACCCTTCCCACAATTTTTTAAGAAATCAATATTGTACCAGCTTGCTGGTATTTTGTATGGTTCGAGCATGAATGCTCAATCGCTTGATTGTAAGTGCATGCTGTTGTAGTGTATGGGCAGCTTAAGCGGATCGGTTTTTGAAAATATTACGGCGGCGGTTTCTTGGTCGGCGTTAAACAATCGACTTATTTCTCTGGACAGCAAAAAAAAATAAGCAAAAATTCTCAATTCACAGCAGTAAAGTATACGCATGGATCACAAAAGGTTATCGGGCCTGTTCTGAAAATCACGGTGATTTAAATCACGGTGATTTCAAAAGTAAACTATTAATAACTGACTTGTTAGTGGGTGTTTGTTGTATTTTAAGTTTTTGTCATGTATAATAGAATATTTTAATGCAACTTCCATCGCTATAAATTGTCAAATTTACAAAAGCAATGATTTAGGTTTTATTGATTTATTGAAATCACCGTGATTTGACATGTGGTGATTTGCAGAACAGGCTCGTATTTTTGAAAATATATTAAGAAAATTGGAGTATGGGGCATAAAACGTATTTTTACTTTTGCAATAAAGTAATATTCATGATACAATAATATATTATTGTATCATGGTTCACAAAAATTTAATTTTTTTTCAAAACATGAGTCAGAAGCAGTGATGCAAACACAAAAGAAATCGACCGGGTAGAAAACAAGTCAATGGGCTCATAGCCGGCCTTTCATCGTAATTTCAATCCCTTGCCAATGCATGCTCAAAATTGCAGTCGGCTAGTTGTTTTTGTAGTAGTAAAATTTTACCACATCTTGCAAATTATAAGGAAGTCATCAGTTGTTTGATATTTTTTTTTTATAAAAATATGTTTAAAAAGTTTATTATTTTTAAATTATTATTTATTTATTGGTTTGATGCAGACGTAATGTATTTTGAATATACTCGTACTTTGACGCAAAATAATCCACGGTATGTACTACATACATATTTGTTTTTATTTTTATCAAGGTCAATATAAACAATGCATTCTCCATCCCTGTGTCAGGATTAATTCAAGCATTCTCTTTTAAAGCTTTTTTCCTGCCTTTCAAAACTTTTTAATATCAACTTGTTGCACACTGCACTTCAACATACAAAAACAACATTAGAATTATGTATTAATTTTTGTAATAGAGTAAAATATGTATAAGCGCACGCATATGTTTCTATGTTTATTATTGCGAAAATACAGTAACAAAAAATATAATATTTGAATTTTTGTTGGCAAAGATTTTTTTTATTAGTTAATTTGCAATTAATTTAATTTTCCTTGGCTAATTAGCTGTGCATTTTTTAGATGTACATATCTACCACCAGCAAATTTTCAACAATAATAACAACAACAAGAAAACAAGCACAAAACTGACAAAGCCGTTAAATACACAAGCAAAAGCAGCTGAGAACCCATGATAAGGAAAAACGCAAGAACGGTGAGGAAGTAGTAGTAGCCAAAAAAACATTTTTATTCCCTTTTTTGGGTGTTGGACTCGTATAACACACCGCTGTGCACAAAAAATAATTCAACGATGCCAACAACAACAATGCCGAGATATTTGCGAATAACCGGCAACAATGAGAGCAAATGAGATAAACTGTCTCCAAAACAAAAGGCAATATGGTTGCACTACTTACTCTCTCACTAACAGCTCTAATATGAAATAGAAGAAATTGGAAAAAATCTGCAAAAATAGAAATAAAAGAAAAACCACACTTTTTTCTTTTTTTGCTTTTACTTTGCTGTCACTTTTTTTTTTGTTGTATTTTTCTAATTTTGCTGTGATTTTGTAACTTGAAAATGCAAAAACTAATTCAACTATAAAATTACAATTAAAAACTAGTTTTTTTTTTGATTTAAGCAAACAAAGGCCGTAACACTTGTTTTGTTTTAAAAATGTATAATGCAAAATATAAACACTTTCTTATTTATTTACAATAAGTATGTAAAGCAGACTATTTTTATTACTCCCTTTTATTATGAGGCTAACCAAAAGGGAGTGAAATCTGTTGCACCAATCACTCACTTTTTTTTCTATGTATTAGGTTTCGATTTTGCTATTTGTTTTGTAATTATTTATTACTAATTTCTTGCTTTGATATAATTCTTATTTGATATTTTGTTAAAACGCACGTTTTTTATGATATAATATTCTTGAAACGCTTTGTTATAAGAAATATAGAAGAATTATTGTGGAGAAGTTTTAAAAAAATTTCAACCGAGAACGAATAAAGAATTGAAAAAATCAAAAAACACCGCACTCGCTGAACGTCAAACAACAACTAAAAATGGTGGAGCAGTATATCAAGCTGTGATGGGTATTTGTTTGAATTGTACCAAACAGTGATGGTAGAGAAATATAAGTACATAAATATTAAGCACATGCGCTAATATCTATTTGGTTGATATGCGAAAATATCTTCGGAATTATTAATTTCATGGAGGAAAATAATTTATTATTATCTTTTAGCAGAATTTTAATGTTAAATTTTGCATTCGCTTCTTCATGCAAAATTAATTATACAATTTGCTCAAAAATTGTAAGGAAAAGTGTGAGAAACTTGTGAATCTCGTAAACATTTTAATATTCAAACCAAATTTAGTAACAATAGAAATCTGCTTAAAAATATAAAAGATATATAATGGAAGAAAAAAAAAAACGTTTGTGGAAGCAATAAATTATATCCAAGATTTCTTTTTTCAATCGTAATTTTAACAAACACGATCTTTGAAATCTTGTTGCTTAATGCAGTTTATATTGTTCAATGTGACCTAATTGGTTTTATGGGCATGATGAAAACTGAGTCTACTTTTCAGTGTCGAGTAGTGTAATTTATTTTTCCTATTTTCAGAAATACAATGATTATTTTAACATATAAATACCTGCATATTCTAATATAAATTCAAAAAAGGCGTAAATTAAATTTAAAATATTTTACAGAAACAAAACATATTGGGCGCATTCATAAGACGTAGCTGTTGAGCTCAGTAGTGAAACTGTTGGCCCCAACAGTTAAGTCCTGGAAAAGGCTTGATGGATATAATTTAATTTTATATCTTTATTTCGTTACTTCATCGCATTTGTTATGTAAAATTTAACAAATAGTTGCTCCTGCCACCAAACAAAGCATATAAAAGGTACTTATAACTCTATTCGATCAGCTGTTCAGACTGAGCACAACATGTTGAGTATGAATAGGTAGCGAAAAAATTTTGTGATGGAAAATAAGGTAATATAAGAGTATTTTTCTGTTTGTCTCGTTTTCCTTCAAATTTTGTCGGCGTTTTTGTTTTCATTCTTCTTTCTAGTGCAATAAAATTACAACGCTTTTTATTAGATGTGTTAATTGATAAGTAGTAATACGCTACTGTATCAAATACACTATACTTTTCTCTTTTTTCCACGAATTTTAAAAAACCTGTAACTGGATTCTGTAACTTTTTGCGAACCGATAATCGTAATATTTATCGAGATATATATATATATATATATATATATATATATATATATATATATATATATTCGCTTGCGGTAACGAAAATGTGATTCCTTAATTTATTTTTTACGATAATATCCAACTTTGTCTTACTAAACATTTAATTCAATATTATGTGGTATATCTGTATAGAAAATGTGAAAATAAGCGAAAAGCACAAAGAATAATAAAGAAAAACTCAATGAATTTGATATTGCGACTTAAGTTTTTGTTCTCCAACCGACAGCGAATATCGAATAGCAAAGTCGATAAATTTTCGTTATATTTATTATAACGATACGATTATCGTAATAAAAGTTACTGAATACAGGTACTGAACTGCGATTCAATAACTTTTAACGATCCGACAATCGTCCATACATTTTGTTGCTTCCAATAACGATTGTGTGATTCTGGAACTTCCTTTTAAAGATAGTACGCAGCTGATATTTTCTGTTGATTCCGGTCGATAAAATTAACAGCACATAAATTATTGTCGCTTAAATAACGACACAGCTGACACTAACCTACAGCGAATATCGTTAAAAATGTTAATGAATAACAAGTTCGATAAATTTTCGTTATAATTATTTTAACGATGCGATTATCGTTAAAAAAAAGTTAGTGAATCGCACTACTGATTGGAGCTTTTTTTTATCTGTCACTTTCTTCACTTCTGTGTATTCTGTGCTCAAAGGTTGCACAACAGCTACGTCTTATGAATGCACCCATTATCAGGGCAATCAAAAATAAAATTCCGCGAGAAATTTCTCCTTTTTCCAATTAGAATTTTTTCGTTTTTCCTATTACTTTCCTACTAAATTCTGGCGGAATTTTATTCATGATTTCGCTGTATAAGTTTAGTGTATTTAGTTCTCATTATTCTATTGAATTATGATGATATATTTTTGGGGATAAAAATTAGGATTTTTCTTTTGAAATGAGGATTTTTTGGAAGACATGTTATTTTACATTGGGGACAAACGGCATAATTTTTCGGGCAACAATGATTGTGACGATGTTACACATACCAACTCATTTTCACAAACACTACCACAGTGATTGATTACTATTTTGATAGTGTCTACACCATTTTAGAGTTTATAAAATATTCTGCAAACGTCTGTTATCTTAAAAACCAGTTTTTTTTTATTAGAAATTAAATTAAAGAGATATTGTTCACGATAACAACCTCAAAGGTGCTTGCAAAATCGACTTTGAATTTTTGCCTATAATTCTGTGCTTTTCCCATTAATAACAACGTATATATGTATATTATATATTTCTCATTTCGAATGATATCAAATTGCTATATGTTTTTAATACTTTTTAGAAAGAAAAATATGGACGCATATACATTATACTTTTCTAAAACAAGAACACAACTTCTACCTATTTTTAAATAACCTTGAAAAATAACTTTTTTTGATTTTTGGACATACGCTATTATTAATGAAAACCACTGAATTAATTAATATGTAAATATGGCACATATTTTTTTGTCGTATAGTCTTATTATTTAGTCTTAAGTATCTCATTTTCCACCAATATTAAGTCCCAAATCACACTGTGCAAGTCTTATTGCTAAGCTGATTAGTTTCAGGGAGAGAGAGATGAGGGGAACAGCAACTTTTCTTCCCCCCCCCCCCCGCCGTCTCTCTCTCCTCATAAACTAATCAGCTTAGCAATAAGACTTGCATAGTGTAAATAGGGACTAATGGAACATAAACCATATATGATATTTTTTTGTAGGTATGCTTAAAACTCAAAATTCTTAGCACAATTCCCATACTCATAACATTTAAAATGAATTTGAAATGTATTTTATTTAAAATTTTTCATACAAAATTGTCTTAAAATGGATTTTAAACGCATTTAATTTTTTTTTTATAAATATGGTGGTAAATGTTGTTTAAATGCATATTAAATTTGCTTGAAAAGACAACTTTCTATGTATTTTTTTGTTTTGTACTTGCAAGCACACATATATACATGCGTGTCAAGTGATCTTCAGGTTTATTTAAATGAGAAATGTATATATAACATATATTTTTTAAATTTGATTTTTCGATACTGATTTCCACTCTTTGGTTTGTTTTTTCACTTTTCTGAATTGCAAAAACTGCTCAAAATGCCAGAATTTTTTATGAATCAGTTAATGGCTCAAAAAATATTGTTATCTCAAGTTAAAAATAAAAACATACATATACATATTAGGCTAAAAATACTCATGATTTTCTAGATTCCCAAAAACCTATCACTCTAGGAAAATGTATAAAGTTTTTTTATTGTTGCTTGCTTATATAAACGTGAATACATAATTATTATTTTTCTTTAAAGAGTTTTTTTTAAATTTAATTTCGTTCTGATGAAAATATTTAAAATTTTGATAAGTGATTTAGAAATGTTTAATGAAATCTTATATATGTTTTTTCGCCAATTATTTGGAAGCCTTATTCCAGTAGTCAACATCGATGCCATGTCAGTGCAATTCCCCGAAATTGGGGCTTGTATACTTTCTCTCTCTCGTAATTGAAGGTCTATTTCTGTTTTTTAAGGTCTAGAAAATAGCACGAGGCTGTCAATAACAGTCAGTTGTTTTTGACAATGGCTAGACAAGATCAAATTATTTCGTAATGTACTGACGTGACGTTTATGTCGACAACTGGAATAAGGGTGAATAATTATTCCTTTAAGAAATTTATTATTTGACATATTGTCATAATTTTGTTTTTAGTGAAATTTATTTGCTTTACCAAATCGTCAGCAGACTTCAACTTTTTTTATATTTTTGAAAAGAAATATGTAATTGTTATTTTCTGATTTTAATTTTTTCGAGCTGAAATAATTGTTATTTTCTGATTGTAATTTTTAAAGCTGAAATACTGGTTTTTAATTCTTAAATTGAACTTTCTTTTGACGATGAATATGCGCCATTTATATTTTCTGATTTCTATTTTTTTCGAGCAGAAATAGAAATTAATTTCTGATTGGTGATTTTCGACGAGAATTATTATTATTAATTACTGTCCTTGTATTTTTAAAGAAATACTTATATAAAATTTACTGACTTATTTTAATTTAATTTAAATTAATTTAATTTAAATTTAATATAAAAAGAAAATGCCAATGCAAACTAATTTTTATTATGGAAATAAAATAATTTTCTACTTTGTCTAATTTTGACCGCACCAAGAAAACTTATTTGATATCTATTTATAGGTATGTTTTATTCGAACTTTATATATAGATAAATATTCAGAACAAATTTAAGTATGTATAAACTTATTAAGTAGCTATAGTTATAACTGCTTAAAAATTAAGTGGGTATAAAAATGCTGCCAAGGCATAAAATTTCTAATATATCACGTTTATCATCACTGAAAAATAAAAATACAAAAAATATTGCCTGTCAGAAATAAATAATTTTTAATATAAAAAATACTAACAATATCCAAAATGCTTAATAAAACCTTTATTTCCACTATATGAATTTACCTCTTCCATTTTGATGCTTATTATTTGGTTTTTATTAAAATTTATTGAACTAAATTTATTATTTTTTTATATATATTTTTGACATAACAAGAAATGAAAGAAAAATTGATTAAAAATTATGAGTGCTGCCAAGCTTAAAATGTTAAGCAATAATATCGTTTTATTTAATGTAGTTATAGATATAGATGTATGTTTCGAATAAAACATACCTTATGTAGAAGATATAATATACATATCGATGGCTTAATATAAAAAGGGCCTTACTCAATTTAATTCGAATCGTGTTTTTAATGTTTTCTGGGCGACAACATATAATTGCATCCTCCTTGAAGATCTTAGTACATAACAGTTCAAAAATCAAGGACTTATGGCAACTTTAAAAACTATTTCTGCATGTAAATGCTTTATTTTTCTTCAGTTTTTTGCTTCTCCTGTAAAATATCGAAAATTCGAGTTAGGCCTTTTTTATATTAAGCCATCGATATGTTCATGTAAACATTTTTTATTTTCGCTTTGTGTTTCTGACATTTTTCGTATTTTTGTGTTTTTCCAAACAGTTGTATAATTTTTATTTATTTATAATTACAGAGTCGTTGCAGCAAAACTCTTATTGAGAATTGTTGTCCTTGAAGGGTTAATTGATATTAAAACTGTGCTCCCTAGCATATGCTTTAAATATTGTTCGGCTTGGATAAAAATTGTAATTATCATAACTTATATTTGCCTTGCCGCATTTATACTACAGCATGTGTAATAAAATGTAATGGTTGTTACATTTGATAAAGTGGCTTGCGAAATAAGCAAATTAAATATTATGATGGGCCTAGTGCAGACAAACACAACGAATGTCCAACACAGTGTTGCCAGAAAATGATGAAGAGCGAATGCTAAATCGGTCAAAAATATTTGCAAAAATGTTCTACAGAAGAAAAGTAAGAATGTAGAAGAAATTAAAAAAAAAATATTATTTGAATGGTAAATATTAAAAAATTTTCCCAAATACACTTCCTACAAAGTCGTAATATGTTTATTATGCCCATTCTTGGCTGCACTTTTTACTTTTAGAAATTTTTAAATTGAAACTCAAAAATTGCTGGAAAGTATTTTTAAATATATACTTTTTTCCATTAAATGTTAAAATTAGAAAAAGTCTGAAAGTAAAATTATTAAAAATAACTTTAGACTTGCCGTTTAAGCCACTAACTCATCAATAGACTTCAATAAGTTTATCAAAAGTTATATTTTCTTTGCATATGTACATATTTTGAACCGACTTCAAAAAAAGGAGGAGGAGGTTAACAATTCGTCTCAATTTTTTATAACTCAGTACATTTTACACCGATTGTAAAAATTATTTTTTTGTCTAGGAGGGTATAGTTTCCCATTGGTCCCATTGTAAAAAAATGGGCGGGGATACGCCCACATTTTTTTATTTAGGTTTATGATATCCTACTTACTTGATTGCTGCGAAACCTATAAAACACCTTTGGTTCTTGTATTTACACAATTTAAAAGTTGCAAAATAATGGGCGGGGTTACGCCTACTAAAATTTATTACAATATTTAACGCAGTTCTACTTAACCGATTTGAAGAAACTTAACACACACCTTGAGCTCTAAAATAGACATAATCCTCTATTTAAAAAATGGGCGGAGTCAATCCCATTAAAATTTAATATTTCATTTTAAGTGGTTCTACTTTAACGATTTTTACAAGACTTAACACGCACCCTGAGCTCTAAGAAACACACAATCTTGCATTTAAAAAACGGGCGGAGACACGCCCATTAAAATTTAATTTTCTATTTTACGTACTCCTTATCTTTTTCTATCAGATATTTGCATTAAAGTCGGTTTTTTTTAGCAGAAAGAATTATGTTTTATGATTTATAAAAATACGTCATTCTAAGACAAGTTCAATTTCATTAACGTATAACAAAAGTTTTTCCAAAAAACAAAATGTAATTAATTCTTGCACAGAGAAAACTTAATGGATTTTCCATACAACACAATGAATCTCTTGACCTCCATTAAAGAGATAAAGATCATTTCACTCAATTGGAAGACAAATAAATAAAAATTTGCTTTTTGTTTAGCACCTTTTTAAAAATATATGATTTACAGTTTTTCTATACTGATTTCACTATATAAGCGGCATGACTTACTGCACCGGGCATCAGTTACAATTTCATGTTAAGAACTTTGTGAATTAAAAAGTGCTAATTTTGTCTAACAAATTGTTTGTTGGAAATTCAACATGGGAAAGGTATAAAAATATTTATTTGCATAAGGAAAAGAAAGTTTTTTTTAACGTATTTCTTTTATTATTTAATATTAAAGTTCTCAATGGCATTTGTTTTCATGCTCAGCTGTGTGGTTTTTTATAGTCTGGCAGGGCCGATAGAAGTGGTAAATTACTCGTATTATGATGTTGGAATTTAGTTTTAAATACATAATTCCAAATCAAAAGTACATTTGTATAAAAACCTTATTTCGCATTAGGAGAAATCTTCCGACGATGACTTAAGTACTTCCGAAACTTTCGGCTATGGCTACTACCAGCCTGGCGTTTATTCTGCGCCATTAGTAGCTGGCGGTGTACCCGTAGCTACAACTGCTGCGATAGCAACACCTGTAGTTGCCACAACAACACTGGGTTCGGCTGCTGGTGGCTATGCCCGTTCCGGTTATGGTTATGGTAGCGATTACAAATATGGCAGCGGTTATGATTTTGGCAAACGTTGGGGCTATGGCAGCGCTGGCGCTGTTAATGACTTTTATCGTCGTCATCCGGTCTACGTTGCCTGGGGTTAGGCCATAAACAAAATCTAAAACTAGACTACCAACTCAAAAGTGCCATCTGTTTAAATTCACTTAAGCCTTTTTTTTATACTATCTCATGAAAATACAATAAAATATAATCGCATCAAATTATTTACAATTAAAAAAGTTTAATGTCTATCATAGAGATATCAAATCAAGTAAATGAATAACTTTTTTAAGTTCCTTATCAGTGAAGCTAAATGTATGTATTTCGAATTGGGGACACGTCAGTTACTACGTTTATACGCGCACTATTTGCAAATAAAAATACTCGTAAATAAATTAACTAACTGCTTATACGGCATAGCAAAAGTACACAAACTTGGTATCACTTCTATAGAAAACTTACTTATGTTGTCAAAAAAAAAAAAAAAAAAAAAAAAAAAAATAGTGAAAATGTACAAAATATCGAATAATTATTTGTTTTAATTGTCATTATTTGCTTCTATTAATGTTTTTTGTGTAATTTTAATCCATTTATTGTTTTTTGTTATCAAGCGTGGCAACCTCAAGCATTTTATTTGCAAATAGTGCAAATCGCAATAAAAACAATAATATGGCAACAATTTACAGTTTTATTTCCAAATAAGCCTTGCGTATAAACGTAGTAAAGACCTGGGCACAATGAATCCGTCATACGTTAAACTTCGCCTTTTTCAACTGACAGCTAAGTTGAAATACATACATGTTTTCCTATGAGGGCTGTTACATTCAGCACGTGTCCATCAACGCAAAGTACAAAAACTGGTCAAATTTTAACTTTTTGCGTATGTTAAGTAGTTTGACAGATATTGGTTGTTGTTTTTTTTTTTTTTTTTTTGGTATGTTCTGAATTAGGTTTTTGTGTTTTGTGGCAGTAAAAATAAAATTAAACAAAAGAAATAAACGAAATGAATAAAAAAATAATGAAATGAATAAAATAATAAAAATTTAATAAATAAAATGGAGAATCAACCTATTGAAGCTGTTAAAATGCTTCCGTCAATAAAGTACTCATTGTGCCAACCTTCTCCGTCGTTGCGATAATGTCAGTTGAAAAAGGCGGAGTATAACGTATGACGGATTCATTGTGCCCCGGCCTTAAAGGTGGAGGTACATACCACGCGTTACGCGGCAACGCTTTTCTGACTTATAAACGTTTAACGCTATACAAATGTAAAGTTAGACACCACACTTTTGAAGCTATTTTAGTTGTAAAATTTAAAGCCTTTGCCGGATATTGTTTTGTCTTGCATTTACGTTTTATTTAATTTTTTTTTTTTAATATTTAAGGCATTTTTTTTATCCATTGTTTAATAAAAAATGAATTTCCAATCATTTTTGTGTTAGCTAATGAATCTGGCAAACACCAGCTGTCATTTTGTATACAACGCGTGAAAGTTGACGAATGTTCAACTTTTTGCGAGGTACGCTTGTCGCGAACTTCTCTATGTAAATTGCCTTATGAAATACACTACTTCAACTTTTTTGACAGACGCGTGTATCGCATTAGCGCATCGAACGCGTGCTATGTACTTCCACCTTAAGTGTTGCTGAGCGAAAGCGTCAGTACGCCTGCAATTTGTTTTCATACATTTTTATATTTACTCAGGTGTCTTATATCATTACATAGCGTCTATACCTGATATAATATCAAATATATTTCTATCAGCAAACGTCAAATTTCATAGCAGAGCGAATTATATTACGTGTGGACTGCAATATTAGTATTATATATATTAATATTATATCAGATATTATAATATTGTTTTCGTAATATATATTTAGAAAACAATATTATGATATCAAGTGTCAAAAAACGCACAAGTACTACAAAAAGAGAATTTTGTGAATTTAAATGAAAATGAATATTTTTTGATAAAAAAGTGATGAAATGCTTTAATTATACACGATGTATTAAGGAAATAGCTAAATTTTTATGAAATACACATTGCAATTCAAATAAACAAAGATGTTCACTGCACGGCTGCCTGATAATTATGAAATATTATGATATTTACAAGTGCACGTTTTCCCCTACATAGATATTAATATTAATAAAAATATATTTTTCATCTCATTCTGCCGACGTTCTATCTCATATTATATCAGATTTAATATCAGGTATAGACGCTATGTTAGGCATGTTGATGATGAAATTAAACTATTTAGCGACTATTTTTAATTTTTTTATTTTTTATTTTTACTTGAGGCTTCGCTAATCTTTGCTTAATTTAAGATGAGTAGCTGATTGGGCTTCTGCATCCGATCTTGGATGTGGGGCTGCCAGCACGTCTCCAGGAAGACAGTTGACAGTGGAGATCTATCCGTCAGCCTTCATGAGGGTTATATCACCCATGGTCAGTCGTCAGAGCCTCGTCAGCAATCAGGGTCTTGAAAGAAGAAATAGGTATAGCAAAGTATAGTTGATATTAAAAATGGTATTGAAGTTATGTAGAGTACTACAACAGATACAGATACACGTGACTAACAATTTCCAGCAATTTAAGTCTCAAACAGTGACTAGTAGTGACATAATTGAAGTAGTGAAAGGTTTCAAAAACAAATTTGGCCGGAAAAATATGTTATCTGAAGGTGTAATAAAAGACTCAATAACATACACATTGTTTTTTTATGCAAATATTATTAATAACAGCATGAGCCATTGTAGAATTCCCAAAAATCGTACTAAAATAGTACATATAGAAAAAATAAAATATACTATAAAACCTGACGATATTCGACCACTTGAGAAAGTTGTAAAAAATCAGCTACTAAAATACTTAAATGACAACAATATTATTATTAGTGTGCTGCACAAGACCATTTATAAGACCTCTCATGACATGAGAGATTTTTAAAATGAATTGCTACAGCGAAATACATATTCTAAAATAAACGCTAAAAAACACTGTTGGCAAGACATTTGTTTCAGTTGTTTGTCTTGCCAACAGTGATAAAACTAAGTTGAAATACATATATATTATTTCTTAATAAAATCATTTTTTTACGGGATTCTGCCTTTATTTTCGATTTACACAATTTTTCATACAAAAATTTAAAATTTCTATTTGCACGACTTTCTCAGGAACGTATATATCGTGTAAATCGAGGGATAGGTGTAATAGGACTGGTCAATGTTAGGTTAAAGCAAAGTTTAGCGAATATTAGGCTGTAGTCTTGTGTAGTTCATCAACGAACTAGTTCAAATGAACGATTCAGTACTTTGAACTAAGTGAACTAGTTCAATTGTTTTACGCTCACTAGTTCAATTTTTGAACTAGTTCATTTTTTGAACTAAGAACTAATAGACAAAATGAACTAACACAGAGGCTATCTATCAACTAAATGTTTTCAAAACGTTTTGCTTTACTTCTTTCTGTTTGTGTGCTTTGCTTCTATACTCATCCATATATATGCATGTATGTATATATGTATATTTAGTTCTTGTTCATCGCAAAAATATTTTGGATTTTGTATGAAATTTTTAAAAAAGATTTTCACAATAAATTTGTTTTATAAACCCTTTATAAAGCAAATTTATTTATTAATTAATTTTAGTTTCCGTAAAGTTTTTTAATCACAGATCTATGTTTTTAATATTGTCAAAAACCACAACATACATACATACATATGCATGTAGATGTAAAATTATTGAATTAAAAAGACCTAACTAGTTCATTGAACTAAAAAGAGCGATTGAACTAAATGAACGAACTAGTTCATTTATAAATAATGAACTAAAATGACCGGTCACTGAAATGAACTAAATGGCACAAGTCTATTAGGCTGTCATCTCGGATTTTCACAGGCTGTGGGGATGAAGGAGAACGAGTAATACCGGAGCATGCTATATGACTTTGATCGAGGCTTCAACTCCACAGAGTTAGTTGAATGATTAAGAGATTCCATGAGTTACTAAATTATATAGGATATCAGTGTGTTTGTCATACAGAACATGCAGCTTATTAATAAAGCCACTTCTATGCATAAATACCTGGACTCTTATATTGTCTATGAGAAAGGGAAGGTTTTTGGTGGAAGTGGCTTACAATGGACCTAAAGGTCTCCAATGGACTTGTATTGAACTATTTCAGCAGCTCGTCTTAAATAAAAACCTATGATTAAACCCATTTAATTTACACGGGTTTGAAAATCGGTTTGTGTCAAAAACAAGCTACTGAAGAAATTCGATACAAGCCCTTAAATTTCACCCATCCAAATCTTATCAAACCCAGGGTTTTCATTCCTATAACTAAATAAATTCAGTAAAGTGCGACTATGACTCGCGCACGAAGGGTTCCCTACGAACACTAGATATGTAATTTAATACAAACTTCATCCTATATAATAAATAGTTTTGGCATTTTTTTCGTTTTTGTTTTTGGGGTCTTTTCGGTTTTTTTGTTTGGAGTTTTTTGCATTTTTTCGGTTTTGGAGATTTTTTTAAGTTTTGGCTCTTTTTTTTAGTTTTGTCACTTTATTTTCTTGTTTTGGCGATTTTTTTCGGTTTTTGGCGTTTTTTCATTTTGGCGATTTTTTTTATTTTTGGCGATTTTATATAAATTTTTTTTTTAGTTTTGGCGACATTTTCGCGTTTTGGCGATTTTTTTCGATTTTTGGCGTTTTTTTTCATTTTGGCGTTTTTTTCATTTAGGCGATTTTTTTGAATTTCGCGATTTATTTTAGTGTTAGAATTTTTTTTTAATTTTGGCGATTTTTTTCGTTTTGGCGATTTTTTTTTAATTTTTGGCGATTTTTTTTTGGTTTGGCGATTTTATAACTTTCGGTTTTTTTAGTTTTACCGTTTTTAAAAATTTCAAGTGTTTGCCTCTTACGGTTTCCAAGATATAGCAAATTGTCAAAATTACATAGTCAAAATTGCATTAACTGATGGACCACCCTTTAATTTAATTTTTTTAAATTTTAGTGTTAATTGTTGTAGTCTGTATGAAAATACACTAATTTTACAAAATTCAAGTTTCAATAAATGTACATATGTTCATACCATTGTATGTATGTACATTACATGGGATTTTAACATTTTTCGTTGCTCGTCTTGGAACACCCTTTAATTTTTAATTCTCATGTATTTGTTGTTGTAGCGGCCAAGGTTCTACATACTCTGTCCAAATTTCAGTTCCGTAGCTCTTACGGTTCCTGAGAAAATACCGTGTGACGGACAGACGGACAGACGGACAGACGGACAGCGTAGCGAAAACAATAGGGTTCATTTTCACCTTTGGTGCAGGGTTACCGTTAGGAATTTTTGAAAAGTCGCACAAAAAGCCGTTTTATAAAAATAAAGTCGCACAAAAAAGTCGTTTGAGAAAATAAAAGTTGCACATATTTTTTAACTGTAAAACAACAAAAAATAAGTTGAAACAATGCATATAACATATACAGTTCCATTATATGTGTTTCTATACATGTTTTAAGGTATACTGAAAAAATTTACTTAAGTTTAATAAATTTGGCTGTCGTATGCTGCCGAGGTATCATATTCATTAAAAATAAGCTAAAAAAGTTAAACTTAAGATATTTTTTACAAGCATTTCCAAATAAAGCCCCGTGAACTTTTTAATTTAATTCTATTCGTTTGATCTTGGCGCCATATTAGACTTGGGTCAAACTCGTTCACTAGTTCATTTTTTCCACAAACCAATGATCAAACCCATTTACATTACATGGGTTTGATTATTGGTTTGTGGAAAAAATGAACTAGTGAACGAGTTCGATCCAACTCTACGCCATATATATATATTACTTCAATAATATTGGGCCTAATTACGAGTGTCAAATTTCGATTACGACAACGACGATTTTGTACTAGATTAAAGAAAAAATTTTGTAATGTTCTTTCTTAACATAAATATTAATTTTTGAAATTTCATTTTTGTATATAAAAATAAGTTCATCAAGAGAAATCCAGTCTTCTATATCTTTGTCTATTAAATTTAAGGCTGTCAGCATTGAGTTGCATGTTTTTACTTTTAATTTTTTAGCTAATTTATTATTAAGCAAAGCTAATTTCAAAATGTTTGCATATTCGTGTACACCTGCATACATTTTACGACAACTTTTTTCATTGACTCGGCGGGTAAAAATAATTTTGTAAAATAAGCACTCCAAAAAACACAATTGTTATTTATTTAAAAAATTGTTTTTGCTAAAACTATTCTTTAAAACTTCTGAAAATTTGCGAAAAATTTCTTAAATACATTGTACACGTGACAAGGTTACAATTAATAAAAGTGCTTCCAAATGAACAATAACTGTGAATTGCTTTTAAATTTTGACGATGTTTTTTTATAAAAATAATAGGGAACTTTTTAATTTACTGCAATTTTGATGTTTTCTGTAAGAACCTTTACGAAAAAGGATAAAAAGTCCCAACAAAATTAAAAAAAGGCGCAAAAGTCGGTGATAAAAAAAAGTCTCACAAAAAGTCGCACACCGCTAAAAAAGGGTCAAATTGCGACTTTAGTCGGGTGAACGGTAACCCTGCTTTGGTGTACGGAACCCTAAAAAAGCAAAGAAATATTATTGTAAATAATTTTCAAATCAACTTCTGTTATTCTCAAAAATTTCTCTTCTGGTATTTTGCAACTCTGTCCCTTGTTAATTGAAACTAAGCTTAGAACTTATACAAATCATTTTATTTGCTAAGTTTTTAGTTGACTCATTTAAATGACATTACGAAATAATATTTACACAAGAAAATGTGTGTTAAATTTAGATACGAGTGTGTGGCACTTAATGAAGTTCAAACATGTGTTGCTGTTAAAGCTTATTTGGCACTTAATTTCGCTAACTTTGCAAATTGTTTGTTGTTTGTTAAATAACTTTTCTTTTGAAGAGTTTTTATTTAGTTTTGTAGCCACGTCAAAATTTATAAATTTAATATGATAAATGAATGAGAATTAACTCAAGTTTAATTAAAAAGCTAAATGCAAAACAAAAAAGATAAACTGGAGTGTTGTCTTTGTTTCTTTGTACCATTAAAATTTCTTGCTGTTGTGGTAAGTATAACATTTTAATGATTAACTTGACCCCTCATAAATACATATAAACATGTTTCTGTATGGATGTACATGCACACATCTAAGAGATGGTCAACATTCTCGTGATCATATGTGATTGCTTACTATCGTGAATAGAATTTTTCTTCAATCGCAGCATAATATTCAAAATTTGTTGGTAAAAAAATAATTGCAAACTTGAAAAAAGCCTAATACAGAGAAGGTGAAAATAATTCGTCACTTGGGACTAAATCCGAAAGATATTTCAGATATGAGATTTTTTATATTTGCTCTTAGATATGTGGGCAATCGTGCGATGTCCTGATGAAAGAATGTTATTGCTTTTCCTTCAATTCCTGTTTAATAAATGATCGTAATAGCAACTAATAATGCTCAGTTAGCCGACTGTAATGGAATGTAACTGCAACTGTAGGAAACAGCTGATCGATATTGTTGTGTGAAAAGTAATGTACAGATTTTTACATTTCGGTTACATCTCTATAACCATTTTCATTGCTTTTCACATAACAATATCGATCAGGTGTTTCCTACCGTTGCTGTTACAGTCGGCTAACTGAGCCCTTAATTTTTAGTCCCTTTGAGACGCAATTAATGGATTGTTTCACTGTTGCCATCACCTTGTAAAAGCAATTGCTTTCTTCAGCACTGGTCCGACTTAGAGCCTATTATTTGGACTTCTGTTTGGTCTCCGTGTGCTGTAATAGTATCGCTTGCTTATGGTCTACTGTGAATAAATGCAACAGAGTTCATACACTGATACGTTTCTAAAATTTAAAATTGAAATCATGCAAATCTTCCAGAAACCTTCTTGTAATTATATAAAGATGGTCGGAGCGGTATGGTCAGAGAAGCATGATGTTTGCATTGATGAATGGATGATGATGATGCATCGAATGTCTTTTCTACTTCCAGCGAGAAATATGTACAGTTAAAGGCTGGTACTCTGTTCAAAGTTGTGAAAAATTTTCAGCACCATTGATTGTTTCGCGTGAAAAATTTGAAATATACTAAATGTAGCCCAACTCGCGGTTTTTTTTTCATAAATTTCTCGCTTTTATTGCTTGAAAGTATGCAACATTGTTAAAATTCCGTGCGAAAAAAGCACTGCTCATGTTGTTTCGCAGCTAAACTAAAATGATGCCAGACTAATTTTGCATGGAAACACATGATTTTACGTGTTTTTCACAACAAGAACAGAGTACTACTTTTGCGAATTTATTTCGCAAATATTTCATACCAATACTTTTATATGTAGTTTGACAGCATTTCGCACGAAATTGTAAACAGAGTACCAGGCTTAACAGAGGAAAAATTGGCTTAGAGCCAGAGGGAAGATAATATGTTATAAAATAGGTCCCGTGACTAGTTTACAAGTGATAGGGACCAGTTTCAAGGCTGGAAATTTTCATGAAAAAGACATCACTTTTACATGGCGTTTACATTGAAGAGGGTCAATTGACATAATTAAGGAATTAATTAAGGAACGGTTTTTGATCTATTCTTGGGTTACTTACCATTAGAAACTCCTGCAGGTCTTTATTTCACTAGTAGTGCTTGAAAACCAATCGTAGAAACCTACAGTATGGATATTTTGATAAAGGTTTTGTATTTTGTAGTTAGATGAACTTTTATTACTGATTAACTGATTAATACTGAGGAACTTTTATAACAATTCATGGCAAAGTAATGTTTTATATCACGTATATGAAATTACAGGTATAAATTTCGAACATTAATAGATAGAATCGTCAATCATTCCCAGACTAAGAGGATATGAAACTGTTATTCAAACCTTGATTGTGGACGCTCTGACAAGGACAGGAGTTTTTCTTCAGGATAAAGCATTCCATTCTCACCTTAATGAAAAAGTTTTGACAATTTCCTTATAACTACATTACATTTCAGTTGATGCAATAACTCTACCTGATTCTTGTAGCCTCTCCTCAATACGAACAGACCAATGCCAATTCTTAATTTTCCAAGAATATAAATGTAATTTTTAAATTTAATTAGGAAGAGCTGCGGTTTTTATATCCATGCAAAAAACTAGGTTCTTTACATAATGACTAATGTTCCTGTAGTCTAAAAAAAAAGATGATCATATGTCTTCTTTGTCTTTGTCCAGCACTAGTGATCACTCTTTTGCTTGTGTTACTTCTTCGAACTACAAATTATAGATCTAAAGCAGCGATCTTCAAAACCGCGCACGCGTGCGATTGCTCTCACAATAATGAAGAGAGCAATGAGAGATAATTTGTATTTTTATTTAATGTGTACTCAATTATTACTACAATCAGGGTTAACACTTTAATTTCAGACTATTCCTATGTGCCGGTTGTGTAGTCGCATTTTACTAGACAACAATGGATTCTTTTTAAATTAGTTTAATTTCAAGTTTTTCTACTTTTTAGAGCTTGATTAATCATATCTGAAACTAAATTATTATATACTACTTAAAATACATCAAATGTGCATTAATCTCTTTTTGAACACAAGAAATTTACTCAAATTAGAGTTTTACATATATTTATCAAATATATGTATGGCAACCCTGCTATAAGAAGAAGAAAAGATATTACGCTCAAAAACGAAGCACCAACACAAACATAAGTGTGAATGTATACGTGTGGGGATCGCTGATCTAAAGGAATGTCCTCCTTTATGAGAAACATCGTCCGGTTCTATCATTGTTACATACAGGGTGACCGATGACATTTTTCAAAAAGTGACACCAAAAATAAAGGGGCAAAATTAAAAAAAAAAGAGAAAACTGCACTAAAATTTTTATTTTTAATGTATTTTCATATAACTCACCCTAAATATAGGGGGTCAAAAAGTGGCAAGGCAGTTGAAAAAGGGGAAACGCAGTCGAAAAAGTGGCAAATTGCCACTTTAGTCGGTCAAACGGTCACACTGGTTACATATTTTGAGAGAGAGAGAGAGAGAGAGAGATAGGAATGAACTCGCACGTTACTTTCGCTTTCTCTCCTAATTACTAAAAGTCTGATATCCAATCAGGGATGATAAATGAGAAAACAAATTTCGTACCAATTTGCTCTTAGAATTGTACTTTTTCCACCCCAATAGTACTAAGCTCGTTTTTTTGTGTTTTAACCTTTTCTTATTATATTTTTAGAACATATCGCTCATTTAATTAAATAACTTCACAACTCAAAAAAATAGTTTGCCAAAACACAAATTTAAAGTTTTCAATTTACACACGACTTAATGAAAAATGAAAATTTTGTATTTGTTTTTAAGAAAGGACGATATGAAGATTAATCTGCATCATTAATTCTAAAATGAAAGTTTATTATTAGATTTAGAGACAGTGGAATAGGCAGTAAATACATATCATTGGTCTCAAGTAAAAGGGCTCTAACACAAATAAATGTTATTTTACAGGGGAAGGTAACAACGCAATAGAAACTGTAATATTTTTGTACAACTGATTGTAAAAGCGTTATTTATTAAACTATTGCAATACATTTTTGTGGCGAGCTGTATTTTTGTGAAATGTATTGGAATCACTGAAAAACTAAATTTCGCAAAAAATGCGAGTTAGGCCATTTCAACTTTTGAGAGCTACGGAAAAATTAGCACATCCAATTAATTTTTCAAAGCGCGAAACTCGTTATTAATACTATTATAATTTCCATTTTCTTTTGAGAATATTTTTAATGAGAAAGGTGGGATACTAGTCACATTTTCGAAAGTGAATTTTGTTAGTTTTGTAACATTTCTTTTAAAATCCGTAACTATACAACTTTTAATTTTATTTCTAGATAAATAAAGTTTTTCATTTCAAAGTAAATTCTAATCGTTTACATATGTATACCCAGCTTCATTTATTTTTATCACTTAAACGATTGATATGATAATATAGCAAGTTTTTTGTTTCTTATAAATTTTATAATTATTTAATAGATAAAATAAATGGAGACAATGCTATCACATTGAAAACGAAACACCAAACAAGTGTAATGCATATCTAACAAGGTAGACACTCTCATCAACAAATAAAATTCGCAACTTTTCTCTCAAACTGGACATTGTTTATTGATCGCGATTTATTTTTTGTGTGAAAAAAAACAAGGGATAGTCTCCCGCAAATTTTTCAAATAGTACTAAATAAGTCACGGGGGTACCAACGTACTTTTTGGATTTGAATTGTACCAAAAAAAGTACAATTGTACTAACTTTATCATCCCTGTATCCAATACTATCTGCCTTTAACCAACTCCAACCATTCTTAATTCGGTATATATGATCTATTCAGATAATGTATAAATATATATCGATGGCTTAATATAAAAAGGGGCTAACTCAATTTTTTTTCGAAATCGCGTTTTTAATGATGTTTTCTGGGCGACAACGTATAATTGCATCCTCCTTGAAGATCTTAGTACGTTACAGTTCAAAATCAAGGACTTATGGCAACTTAAAAAATTATTTCTGCATGTAAATGCTTTATTTTTTCTTCAGTTTTTTGCTTCTCCTGTAAAATATAGAAAATTCAAGTTAGGCCTTTTTTATATTAAGCCATCGATATACAAATTATAAAATATATATATATATATATATATATAAAAATGTTTTTATTTACAGCAACCTAACTCCACTCAATATTATTTATTATGCATTTTCTGGTATTCACATACAATAATGTCTTGATCAGCGTTGTCAACTTTAAAATTTCAAAACGCACCAAAATGGAGAAAAAAACGCACCAATTTTAGAATTTATTTTTTTAGTTTAAAATGTTTATTGAATTATGCATAAAAGTACATTATTTTTTTGTGTTAAAAATTTAATTAATTTTACAGTTCAGGGTTAAAAAAATAAAACCTAAAAAAACTTAGCAAATTTGTTTATATTCATTTGTATTAAATAGATAATAATTTTTTTTAATTTCATAAATTCTGTACAAAACTTTTTAAAGAGATCTAGGATTAATAGAAAGGATTCAAAACTAATAAATAAAAGTTCCTTATTTATCATTTTATTCAAATATTTTAAAATTTTTTTTATCAGAAGCTTAATACATATATCCATATACATAAAAAAATAAAATGAATTTGAAATTCATTTTTGGAAAATTTTGTATCGAAAATTTAAAAAAAAATACATTTCAAATTCGTTTAAAATTTAATGAATATGGGGGTAAAAATATAACAATAAAAATAAACAGCCTTTTACAATATATGTCCATAATTAAAAAAAAAAAAAAAAAAACAAATTCGTACGTACATAATAAATGTAAATATGAAAGTGGTCTAGGTCATACCATTTTTGATTCGATATAGTACATTTTGATCAGACTAGAACAACTCTAAATTAAACTCTTGCATAACAAAATTATTTTTGGATTTGTTCCATTGTAATCTACTAAATATCTCGACCAAAGAAATATAAGACTTATACAACTTTCATAATTAAGGGCACATACATATCTTTGCATTAATTTGTCCAAGATGATACATTTTCGTATATTAATTTTATAAATTCGGTTTAAAACTTTTTAAAAGGAAACCAAGAATTAATTATTCCAAATAAATAAATCTAATATTTTCAGTATTATTGTTATCATTGGGCCATAAAACAGATTTCATTTCAAATTCTGTTATTTTGTAAACATTATTAGTATTAATATGTTAATTAACACTATCAGGATGTTGGTAAGTTTCAAAACAAGAATTGTCCGGTTTTAACCCATTGCTGTGTTAAATTTGCGTTGGTGCCACCAAAAATTAAAAAACGCACCGAAATTTTAAAAAAGCGCACCACGCACCAACTAAGGAATTTTTCGCACAAAACATTTCAAAAACGCACCAAGTTGACAACGCTGGTCTTGATGTTATTTCCATTTCCTTACAGTGCGTAGAACAAGTTAGCAAAACATTCGCTTCCGACATTATTAGTTTCTAGTCTCTTCAAATTTCTTTATAATAATGTGATTTCCTTGAACAATAAGTTGATAATGACGAAAATAATAATCACGCCGAAAAGTGCACGAAAAGTGGTCATGTCTAAACCATTACTTTTGTAGTAAGTTTTAAATATTTTTGCGCGATCCATATTTGTAGATGGCAAAATTTTTACTAAAAATAAATGACACTTAGGACTACAGATATTCAACAGCTGACAGCCTTGCCAGTTATGAAAAACCGTATCTTAAGCTAAGTCTAGACGATATGTTGAATCAGCAAATATATGCTTACATTAATATGCTTTAAAATAACAACAAATCCTGCTGTCAGCATATATATATGTTAGGTGTCTACACAGTATGCTGAAACTACCAAATTTTTTAAAGTCAACATATGTCAGCAAATGATAATACAACATATGAGTTACCATAAAATTTTTGTGTCTACATGATATGTTGAATTTTGTATTCTGAGCATTTGGTTAGATATAAAATAAATTTTACAATTACAATAAATTTATGTACGTATATCAATTATCGCTTTCAGTGCAAAAAATTTATATTTTTGGTTAATAAAAATTAGTGCAATTATACATGTATATTAATAAAAAGAAATTCGCGGAATGACGGAAATTGGCGAAAAGCTACAACAACAGGATGACAAGGTCCAATAATGTTTTAAACTCTTCAAAATTATTAAAACTGCTAAAACCCACGCAAAAAGCCGCTTTTATTGCGAACTGCAAAAAATCGCGAAAATTGGCAAAATTTTGAACAAGCTATAATATGGATTAAAAATCGCTAAAACTGTAAAAAAAAAATTCGGCAAAAATTGCGAAAATTATGTAAATTTGCAAAAATTTATTAACAGCGGGATGATAACAAAATTTTATACTTTTTTAAAATCGTCAAAACTTCCAAGAAGCTGAAGACATGTAAAAAGTCGCTTATATCGCGAATTTTTGCAAAAAAAAAAAAATCGCGAGAAGTTGCGTAACTTTAAACAAGCCATAATATTGGTCAAAAATCGTCAAAACTGTAAGGAATGAAAAAAATTCAATAAAAATCTCAAAAATGACGAAAATTCGCAAAAACTTACCAACAACGGGATGATGACAAATTCTATTATTTTTTAAAAATCGCCAAAGCTTTTAGGAGGCTGAAAGCATGCAAAAAGTTGCTTTTATTGCGAAGTTTGCAAAAATTCGTGAGAAGTTGCAAAATTGTAAAGAAACTGGAATAAGAGTGATAGCCCTCTTCAGAATCGCCTAAAATTATTTTTTAAGAAATTGTAATTTCCCTTATTTTTTACTCACCCCAATTCACATTTCTGCAGTATATTTTTCGCATAAGGCAATGTTTTTTTTCTTTTATTAAACTATTTTCGTTATTTTAATGTTTACGTTATTTTTATTTTAAAAATGGCAAATCAGGCAGCACTGCTCATACATGAGCAGAGTAAAAATATCAATTCTATATGCTATCAAATTTGCCGTATGCTGAAAAGCTTACATAGGCTTTTCAACAAATAACATATCTGATAGCATACATAGGAAATTTGTTACAAAGTAAAAATATGGTGTCTACACGATATGCTAAAATCTTGAACATATGTTTGTTGACAACCTTAACAAATGCCCTTCATATGTAGCTAAGCATACGTATATTGAAAAAATTTTGTGTCTACACGATATGTTGGCACTGGTAACAAATTTTTCATCATAAATATGCTGATTCAACATATCGTCTAGACTTAGCTTTAGGTATTTCTTAAGTGTGAGTTTTTATCATAGTGACATGAGAGAATATGTACTCACTATTCCATCTCTTGTAAGTTAACGTATTTACTTTAAAAACTTCTCCTGTAGTATTGCGTGCGCACAGTGGTGAAGGAAACAAACTAATTCAAAATATTCTACATTTAATGAATTAGGAGGAGGATATTATTGGTACTCAGCTGCGTTGTCAGTTTAATTGTGCTTCTGACGCCAAATTAAGTCTCTATTTGGCTATTTAAGCGTTGAAAATTTATATCTTTTCTAGCTTCGACTTATTTTGAGTTCTTAATATGCAAAGAGAACCGAATAAACCTGAACCTGACGAACCTATGGTTGTATAATATTCACATTACCTTGAACCTTGAGTAGACTGTCTACATATTTTAATTAATCTTTTGATTGCAAGGCACACTGACGGATTAAAAATGAATTGCGGTATTGGCTCTGGAGTATTTTCAGGTCATATTAGTGTATTATCATAGATTTTATACCGAAATTGTGTCTTCATGAATTGTTCGGTGGAAAACAGGCATCTTTCTCAATATTTTGATAGTTGTAGTAGAATTTTCCATAGCCAGGGTTCTTAGTATTGGCTACGGATTGGGTACTTCAAATAAGTTCCCAGCAAAAAATTTCAAAAAAGGCAATCTAGTTTGGAATTAAGCATTTTTGGTGGAAGCTCTTCCCTACTAGATTACCAATTTAATGATTTTAACAAGGCGTGAGACTAAAATAATTGAGTCTTGAGAAGTACTTACTTTTTTTATTTGGCAACTTGTTCACGCAATCCATGTAATCTAAAAAAAAAATCATTCTCCTCACTTAGGTAATGTGATTTGTAAGCGAGTAATGAAATTTGGCAATCAAAAAAGTAAGTCATTATATGGCAAGTAGTTCTGGTGGTAATGTGTAATTTTTTGCAACCATTTTTTATTATTAGAAATAACATTTTCACTGTGTTTTTCTAGATGGAGAGCGTAAGCTGAGGATTGAAGAGTTGTTAAGAATATGTGATCATATATATGTATTTCCGTGACAAGCGCTCTGTGCAGCTAAAGATCCAAAATCCAAGTAATATTTCGATATCTCTCTCAGTGCTGAAATTTGCCTGGGCGATTGTCTGATATTCTAATTAGGTAAGACGTACCTGTAGTATGTTTCGCCGTAGCTACCGAGAGCAAAAAAATTCCCTGCGAATGTCCGATGATGAGCACATACCAGACGACTTTTTGAATAAGTTGGATTCCTCTGGGCAATTTTATCGGATATTTCAATATAACGAAATGAGTTTAGTATCGGTTGCTGGATCATATTTTGGTTCCGAGCAAGGAGAGCTTGACCCATATTATCAGCGTAGTGTTGTTTGTCAGAATTAAGTCTCAAAACGACTAACCTACAAAACAAGTGAAATTTATTTGCTGGTGGTTAATCATGTCTATATGCATATCATTATTGCTTCAAAAAATCGCCATTAGATTTAAATTACACATTTTGAAAAGTCACAAACCTCTTACCTTATGCACAGACTTTCAAAAACCGTTTGGGAATTCATAAATAATAATATTTTTAAAAATTACTACAGAAATATAAGCGTATTAGGCTTAGAAACTCATAACAATAACAGTATTTGTAAGGCAAATGGAATATAAAATTTTAATATAACATTCAAGATATTTATTATTTGACATACATACATATGTAATGTTTGTCATAATTCTATTATAGAGTCTACACACATGTTTGCGGTGTTGCGATTTCTCGTTGCGGGAGAGAAAAATAAACATAATACAACGGAAGACGGCGACGGCAATACTTGTCATTGTTTGTTTATATTTTTATTCATACATTTTTATAAAAAATTTACTATTTGTGTTAAATATTTTGTAATGGCAGTAGCTAACTTGGGGGCCACACATTAAATGTTTGACTTTCAATTCCATTCAATTTGCAATACACTCACTTTTTTTTCACTAACACAATCAAACTTTTTAAATTGAAAACTAGATTGATTTCAAATTCACCTATCCAATTTAGTTTTCAATTTGAACGGCTGGTCACAGCACACATTGATTGAAGCTACAAATTTGAGTTGTTTCTTCGTCGGAAATAGAAAATAGAAAAAGAGTGTCAAAAATTGCGAGAATAAGAAAGTCCGCAATGAAAATAAAATAGATTTTAATTTTATTCCGTTCCGCACTGCGGTTTTTTACTTCAAAATCGTATGAAAAACCGCACCGCAATAAACAATCGTTACATTGTGTTTAGACTCATAAGTGAAATTTATTTGCTGGTGATTTAGCATGTCTATATTAACCAGAACTGAATGCTAAAGGCATATATGTAGAGGAGCTATAATATGAAGAAGATTAGGCAACATGTAGCGCATGCAGCACAATTGATTTATCTACAGAAATGTTCAGTGAACGAATAATTTCGTGCAAATTGGTCTCCACGATCATGCAACTTAACATCTTTGGAATATATTTTATTGAGCTAAAAGTCACAGATGTTACCCCAAAAGTAAAGTTAGTAGATCTGGGGGCAAATCGCGGCACTCGTTATCGAACGAAATTACGAAATATTTCCATATAAACTCTATTAAAATATTTCGTAATTTCGTTCGATAACGAGTGCTGCGATTTGCTCCCTGCTTTCCTTCCAAGTCGAATCCGCATAGTAAATATTTACGCAAAAATTAGTACATGCTGACCCACTGTAATATTATGGATTATGAAGTAAATGTGTGTATGTACTCGTACGTATGTATGGCTATATGTTTGCTTGAAGTAAGAGTTTTTTTATGATGATCATGGAAATGATGATCACGACAATGTCTATGATCATTATGTATTAGTTATTATTAAGTGTATGAATATACTTATTTTTGAAGTGCAAATAACAATTATTTTAAACACTACGGACAGACGAAGAGTAAATTAAAATATAAAAAAGTTTATACATAAAAAATATTGAAATTAAAACTTTGCTTTACCTTCTCATTATATTTCGTTTTATTTCTTATATGTATTTTGATGATTTTTATGAAAAAGCTTAACAAAATAGGTATGTATAAATGTGTGTATGTATGTACGTATTTTTATGGCTTCCAGTAAAATTGAAGAAGATGCTTTCGTTACTGTTATAAGAAATATGTACAGTAATTAAGTATGTATATAGGAACGATGACCATATTTTTAACCGACTTCAAAAAAAAGGAGGAGGTCAACAATTCGTCTCTATTTTTTTTTTGAACGTGTTACTTCATAACTCGGTAGATTTTAGACCGATTGTAAATTTTTTTGTCTGAGAGGGCATAGCTTCCGATTGGTCCGATTGTAAAAAAGTGGGCGGGGATGCGCCCAAATTTTTTTATTTAAGTGTATGATATCCTACTTATTTGATTGCTGCGAAATCTATAAAACAACTTTGGTCCTTGTAATTACACAATTTGAAAGTTGAAAAAATGGGCGGGGTTACGCCCATTAAAATTTATTATAATATTTCACGCGGTTCTACTTAACCGATTTTT
The DNA here is from genome assembly GCA_949987645.1 of Tachina grossa. NCBI lineage: Eukaryota > Metazoa > Arthropoda > Insecta > Diptera > Tachinidae > Tachina > Tachina grossa. Next base: position 42,015,136 of record OX465278.1, on the reverse strand, counting down.
ACGAAACTTATAACAAACCTTGATTGAGCTCTAAAATAGACACAATCCTCCATTTAAAAAAAAATGAGCGGAGTCACGCCCTTGTTTTCTCCAGAGAAAGGGTTACCCATCCCTTTATTGTGAAATCTGTTGAAGTAAAATGTAATGAATGGTATTGGTATGAGATTTAAAGAAATTTTGAGATTCTGTTTGAGGTTAGATAGTTAATATTATTTTAAGTGCTTCTACTTTACCGATTTTTACAAGACTTAACACGCATCCTGAGCTCTAAAAAACACACGGTCTTGCATTTAAAAAATGGGCGGAGGCACGCCTATTCAAATTTAATTTAATTTTTCACGAACTTATTCTTATTTTCTTCTATCAGATGTTTGCATTGAAGTCGTTTTTTTTTTTGGCAGAAAGAATTATTCAGCAAAAAATTTAGTAATGTAATAAAAATTAAACCAAGGCGGATTAATAAGGTGACTGCACTAAGCCAGGAGACTGCTGTATGTATTTTAGCTAGACTTGGGTCGAACTCGTTCAAAAAATGGGCGGAGGCACGCCTATTCAAATTTAATTTAATTTTTCACGAACTTATTCTTATTTTCTTCTATCAGATGTTTGCATTGAAGTCGTTTTTTTTTTTGGCAGAAAGAATTATTCAGCAAAAAATTCAGTAATGTAATAAAAATTAAACCAAGGCGGATTAATAAGGTGACTGCACTAAGCCAGGAGACTGCTGTATGTATTTTAGCTAGACTTGGGTCGAACTCGTTCGTTGCCACAAACCAATGATCAAACCCATGTAATTTAAATGGGTTTGATCAGTGGTTTGTGGCAAAAATAAACTAGTGAACGAGTTCGACCCAAGTCTAATTTTAGCTAAGCCAAATTTTAAATTTTGGATTGTGTGGGCATAATCCTCAAAAATATATTTTTATTTGGGTATATTCAGTTTTGTATTGTGTTTGGCATTTTCTGCAAGAAACATGCATACACTTTGATAATTATTATTATAATTTTATTAGGTATTTAAAAGTCCGACCAAAAATGCTCCACCTAATGATCCATTACCAGTCATTTCCAGCGATGAACAAGGGGAGCCTGCTCACCAAGATTTTCAACCGATTACATACAAAATATATCTAACGAAAAGGCTACCGACTTTAAATAAACTTTAATTTTTGAGTTAAAATGTCTTATTCTTATTCATGAAATAAAGATTTTCAACTCTCGCTTAAGGCTATGCAATATATTTATTATATTGGCACTTTTTACGCATCTCCATCGATAAAATAACATACCACAAACCTCGTTGGATATCCAATATTAATTACTTTAGTTTTTAGCTTGGTTTTTAATAAAAACTATTTTTCAAGTAATGTAAAAGTGAAAAAATTTCCTTAAAAAGTAGAACTTTTCCGGACGCAAATTATTTCTGAGCACAGAGATCCCAAAAAGAGGACTGTGCCTGGGGAAAAGAGGACGAATAACAACCCTATACAATACAATGTTACGTTTTTGTTGTTATTCTTATTTAGTCTAATGCTGCAGGCAATGAATATTAACGAAGATCGGCTATTTGTTCACGTCAAATGGAAAAATATGCATTTTCACAGATTAAATAGGTCGTACCTATTTTAATGGCCACATGTGTATATAAATAAATTCAGTGAAGTGCGATTTTGACACGCGCACGAAGGTTTCCGTGCGTACACTAGATATGTAATTCAATACGAACTTTATTAGCCTATATAAAATATACTGCCTGTCCCACGATATCACTCGCAAACGTTCGAATGACAACTTGTATTGCAAACAACAATAACATTAGAAAATTTGTTGTTGATTTCAATATAAGTTGTCATTCGAACGTTTGCGAGTGACATCGTGGGACAGGCAGATAGTTTTGGAATTTTTTTCGTTTTGTGTTTTTTTCGGTTTTGGCAAATTTTTTTAAGTTTTGGCGCTTTTTAGTTATGACACTTTTTTTCCCCTTTTTTGCGATTTTTTCGGATTTTTTAAGTTTTTAATTTTGGAGATATTTTTTTTCATATATACAATTTTTTTTATTTTGGATTTTTTTTTCATTTTGTAGATTTTTTTAAATTTTTTGCGTTTTTTGCATTTTGGCGATTTTTGTTTTCCATATAGGGGATTTTTTTTAGTTTTGGCGCATTTTTCGGCTTTTGGCATATTTTTCATTACGGCGATTTTTTCATTTTGGCAATTTTTTGGGAGTTGGCGATTTATTTTTGTATTAGAATTTTCCTTTTATTTTGGCGATTTTTTTCGTTTTGGAAATTTTTTTCGGTTTGGTGATTTTATAATTTTGGGATTTTTTAGTTTTACCGTTTTTGAAAGTTTCAAGAGTTTGCCTCTTACGGTTTGTTTCCAAAATATAGCAAGTTGTCAAAATTTAAAATTTTAGTGTTAATTGTTGTAGTCTGTATAAAAATACACTAATTTTATAAATTTCAAGTGTCAATATACATATGTACATACAATTGTATGAATATTACATAGGATTTCAAAATTTTTCGTTGCTCGTTTTGGAACACCCTTTAACTGTTAACTCTCATGTATCTGTTGTTGTAGCGGCCAAGGTTCTACATACTCTGTCCAAATTTCAGGTCCGTAGCTTTTACGGTTCCTGAGAAAATAGCCAGTGACGGACAGACGGATAGCGTAGCGATAACAATAGGGTTCCTTTTCACCTTTGGTGTACGGAACCCTAAAAAAGTATGAATGTAGTACGATTATGTATGTATGTATGTGCATAAAAATTAAGAACGAAAACGGATAATGTATTTATGAAATTTTGAAGAGATTGTCTCAAAATGCATACTATGAACATGTATTCTAAACTTAAAGCTGTAATTTGCAAGTAACTAGAACAAAGTCCTTAGATTGCTTTGATTACTCCTATTATAAGAATTAATAATGATTGAAATGTTTGCTAATGTGAGTTTCCGCACAAACAAAATTCTTATGGCAACATAAAATAAAAGTAGATTTCAGTACCAGCCTAAACAATTCAATTTTTATTTTTAAAAAATCGGGCAAAAATTGGTGTATGTTCGGGTACTTCGGCGCATCTAATTAATTTCGATGATATTCATGCCCAATGTGCAGTGTTAAAAATGTGCGCAGTGGTGTTTTATACTAGAAATTAATTTGTTATCGATTTGAAAGTAAATCTTATCTACAAACGTATTTGTAATTTTGTGTTGATAAATAAATAACCATAAATATTTCTTTTGTGTATACAATTATTCCAATGAAAAAGAAGATTCTAAAAACAATCCAACAAAATTTGGCTAGAAGTAACTAGTAGAAATATTTAAAAATATTTATATTCGAATACATACTTATGTATGTGTAGGTTTGGAAAAAATGCTCTTAGTATTACCTTTAAAGGGTTTTTTTTGGAGATTAAAGAATCATTTAATATTATTTTAATTGTGTATTAAAGTGTACAATAAAATATACAAGCTTCAATGGCTAATTCTGGCAATAACAATAAAAAATTCAGTAAAGTGCGACTCTGACTCGCGCACGAAGGATTCCGTACGAACACTAGATATGTAATTTAATACAAACTTCATCCTATAGGCTCTTTTTTTTAGTTTTGACACTTTATTTTCTCGTTATGGCGATTTTTTTCGGTTTTTGGCGTTTTTTCATTTTGGCGATTTTTTTTTTATTTTTGGCGATTTTTTGCTTTTATATAAAATTTTTTTTTAGTTTTGGCGACATTTTCGCGTTTTGGCGATTTTTTTTAGATTTTTGGCATTTTTTTTTTCATTTTGGCGATTTTTTTCATTTTGGCGATTTTTTCGAATTTGGCGATTTATTTTAGTGTTAGATTTTTTTTTAATTTTGTGCGATTTTTTTCGTTCTGGCGATTTTTTTATAATTTTAAGCGATTTTTTTTTTGGTTTGGCGGTTTTATAATTTTCGGATTTTTTAGTTTTACCGTTTTTGAAAATTTCAAGTGTTTGCCTCTTACGGTTTCCAAGATATAGCAAGTTGTCAAAATTCCATAGTCATAATTGCATTAGCTGATGGACCACCCTTTAATTTAAATTTTTTTAAATTTTAGTGTTAATTGTTGTAGTCTGTATAAAAATACACTAATTTTACAAATTTCAAGTTTCAATATACATACATATGTGCATACAATTGTATGTGTATTACATGGTATTTTAACATTTTTCGTTGCTCGTTTTGGAACACCCTTTAATTTTTAATTCTCATGTATTTGTTGTTGTTGCAGCCAAGGTTCTACATACTCTGTCCAAATTTCTGGTCCATAGCTCTTACGGTTCCTGAGAAAATAAATTAAACGGTGATCCATCAGTTAATGAAATTTTGACTATGTAATTTTGAACACTTGCTATATCTTGGAAACAGTAAGAGGCAAACTCTTGAAATTTTCAAAAAAGGTAAAATTAAAAAATCCGAAAATTATAAAATAGCCAAACCAAAAAAAAAAAAAAAAATCGCCAACAACCAAAAAAAAATCGCTTAAGCGAAAAAAACACCAAATTAAAACAAATATTTCTAACACTAAAATAAATCGGGAAAACCGAAAAAATCGACAAAATGAAAAAATCGCCAAAATGAAAAAACGCCAAAAACCGAAAAAAATTGCCAAAACGCGAAAAAGGCGCCAAAACTAAAATAATCGCCAAAATGAAAAAAATCTCTAATATGAAAAAAATCGCCAAATTGAAAAAACGCCAAGAACCGAAAAAATCGCCAAAATGCGAAAAAAACGCCAAAACTAAAAAATCGCCTATATGAAAGATAAATCGCCTAAAGGAACGAAAATCGCCAAAATGAAAAAAAAATTTGCCAAAATTAAAAAACGCCAAAAACCGAAAAAAATTATAAAATCGCCTATCCGAAAAATATCGCAAAAAATAAAGAAAAATTGCCAAAATTAAAAAAATTTTTCCAACACTAAAATAAATCGCCAAATTCGAAAAAATCACAAAAAGGAAAAAAAAAATTGCGAAAATGAAAAAACCCTAAAACCCGAAAAAATCACCAAAACGCGAAAAGGTGCCAAAACTAAAAAATCACCTATATGTAAAAAATCGCCAAAATGAAAAAAATTCCCGAAATTAAAAAACGCCAAAAACCGAAAAAATCGCCAAAACTAGAAAAAGTGCCAAAAAAATCGGCAAAACCGAAAAAACGCAAAGACCGCCAAAACTTAAAAACGCTCAAAGCCGAAAAATCCCAAAAACGAAAAAAAATGCTAAAACTTTATTTTATATAGGCTAAAGTTCGTATTGAATTACATATATAGTGTCTATACGGAAAACTTCGTGCGCGGGTCAAAGTCGCACTTCACTGAATTTATTTCCAATTCTGAAGCATTTTTGGTTAATTTTGGAGCTTCTTTTGATGATATTATTTTATTTTATGATGACGCACAGTGAGGGTTTTTGTTAAAATAAATGTAAATAGTCGTGCGATTTCTAAACGAGCATTTGAGCAGGTATCATAGAGCTTAAATCTGGAATTTAGACTATATATATAGTGAAAAATTTCAAACCGATGCCAAGCTAATGTTTTTGATCTGATAAAAACAATTTTTTGCAAGAGGATTTTTCTTGTTTTCACTTATAGCTAAGGAAATTTAAATTTTGACTTTTTTACCAACCTTGGTCCACTGTTCTGCTAATGGAGAAGTCAAATCATGTTCGATTTAGATTTAAAGAAAAACAACAAAATTTTTAACATATGGAAAAAAATTTGTTATCAAAAGCACAATTAATTCAAAAGTTATACGCAATTCAAATAAAATTTTTTAAAAAAGTCGATTTTTCGCCGTTTTTTTTGCAGGAAAAAGTGGGTTAATTATTTTGCTATTATTCAATAATATTGCAAAAACACCAACTCCATATTTTTATTTATTTAAAAGGTAATACTATGAGATATATTACAAATAAACTTTTTGTTAAAAGTTTTCGTTATTGAAGCAGCAAGATCGTTTCGAGATAGACCTATTTTTGTTATAAATATCAAATGTAGGGCATTTTATCTCAAATTCCAAGGCTGGAACCAAAAAATTTATCATGCCACCTTAAAGCTGGGGTCATAGGATTGCCACAATGTACCAACTTTCGTCGGCTCACTGAAATAAATTCATAAGTAACAAAGTAAATTTGCCTTATTTCTCAACTAACTGAAATATAATTACATAACTGCACCACACTGCATTAGTAATAAAGCCATACGTATGTATATACTTATTCAAGAGTTAGTTAAGTAATAATGTCATTTTGGCTTATTACTTATGACTCTATCGCAGTGAACCGACGAAAATTGGTACATTGTGCCAATCGTGTGACCCCAGCTTAAGACGCGATGGCACAATTCACAATCTTGTGCAAATGGTCTTGCATCGTTGCATGTGCAAAATGATATAGTATATTGATACTCACCACTAAGAACTGTTAAGTGGTGAGTATTAATTTACTATACCATTTTGCATATGCTACGATGTTTATTTGTTTATAGCCCAATTCACAATCTTGTGCAAATGCTCTTGCAGTAGTATATTGAAACTCACCACTTAACAATTCTTAGTGGTGAATATAAATATACTATACCAGTTTGCACATGCAACGATGCAAGACCATTTGCACAAGATTGTGAATTGGGCTTATATGTTGCAACCAGATGCAGGTTATTATAAAAATATGACAATTTTTAAAATGTTTTCGAATATATTTAGCATTATTTAACAAAAAATAAGACGATTTTATTTACTTCAAACATTGAGCAAACGTCAAAAGGTTTCTTTGTATTAAGGACACTAAAGTTATACTTTATTTTGTTTTAATTTCATATTTATTAAATAAATTTTATATAATTTTTTTTCGCTTAGAACTTAATCTATTTGGTCTGCTTGCCACGCCCATGTTTGCGACCATGATGCTTATTGCTATGGGATCGTTGACCATTGTGTTTGTTTGGTTTAGTTTGTTGCACCTTGCGCGAACGACCACTATGGGCTTCAGTGTTAGTACCGCCCTTTTTATTTTTACCATGATGATTATTACGATGCTTACGTGCAGTACCGCCAGCAGGTTTGGTCTCTGTGTGTTCAGGTTTTGTTTCGGTTTGTTCGGACTTTGTTTCCGAATGGATCTTTGCATCAGCTTCATCTTTATTTACAGCTTGAACTTCGGTGTGTTCTTTATGCTCCTCATGGCCGCTTTTTAGAAGGTTTCCTTGATGCTTGTGCGACTTATCGGCGTTTATGGTCGTTACCAAAAGGCACAGGCAAAGTGATAGCAGGATTATCTGTAAAATGAAAACAGATTAGTAGTTTCAATAAGATGATGTTGTGTGGGTTATTTATAATTTCTATTAATAAAACGGGGTATTTATGCTTAATAATAAAAATGGAGGACAGTGTTCAATGTCTTCCCTAAATATGTATGTATGGCTTTATGTAAGCACATATTACTTATATGGAATAAATGATAAACATATGGATGGTTTATTTGAAACTTTATGGTCTAAAAATATATGCACATATATACTTATCGAAAAACATATGCGTACACATTCATATTCAATATTCAGATAACAAAATTTATAATAAACTTTTTTGTTTTTAAATATTAATTTTTATTTTCCGTAATTCACTAGATTTGTTCTCAACTTCCTTTTTAAATTGATATTAAATACACTTACGGTTTTCATATTAACGGCTGTATGTAATTATAAATATTTTTGTAAAATATAAAAAAAAAATTAAATAAAGATAAAAAACGCAGTCCGTTCACTTAATTTTGTTTTCTGCCAGTGAAATTTATTTCATTACTGTGCACTCCGTTCCTTGCGTGTTTTGTATTATATAACGTGTTGTTAACTTCACACTGGTTGATTGTGTACTAAATTAGTGAACCCTTTAGTTATTGCTTTTAATGATTTATCTTTAATTCTTTCTTTGTGGGTTTCCTTCCTTCATGCGTTTCGTTACAATTCGGATTTCAATATTTCACTAGTTGCTTGCTCGGCCGGTTGGTCATTATCTCTTTTGGGCATTTACATTAAGGTTTTTGTTCCTGCTACGTGAGTCAGCGACTATGATTTGCTGGCGAGCGGTGTAGAGAATTTTGGGCGTAGATGATATACAGGGTGGGCCAAAAGAAACCAAGGGGTGTAAAAGTTTAATAACTTTTTTGTTTATTAACTTTTTTTTATTTTTTCTTTCAGATTATATAATATACAAAATGGAAATTTTTTTACACTAAGTATGAAAAATGATGTCTCTTAAATGACCACCGTTTTCAGCTTCGCACTGATGGGCTCTTTTTAGAGCATTTTCCATAACATCTTTCAAAACTTGTGGCTGTAGCGTTCGAATTTCTACAACAATGTTTGCCTTGAGTTCAAGGATTGTCTCTGGCTTGTTCACATACACTCGCTCCTTCAAAAAACCCCAAAGAAAATAGTCAGGTGCTGTCAAATCTGGCGATCGCGCTGGCCAAATAATTTCCGAATTTCGAGAAATTATTCGCTCTCCAAAAATTTGACTTAAAAGTGCCATTGTGTCTCGGGCAGTATGGGCAGTGGCTCCGTCCTGCTGAAACCACATACCAGGTCTGTTTTCAAGAGCAGGACGTAAAAAATTTTCTTTATAAACCGATACCGCTCTCCATTTACGGTTACATCACTTCCATCTTCATTTTCGAAGAAGTAGGCCCCAATGACATTTTCAGATGTGATCCCACACCATACTGTACACCTGATGGGGTGCAATTGGCGTTGATGAATGGCTCTTGGATTTTGAGAACCCCAGAACCTACAGTTCTGCTTATTAACAAAGCCATTGAAATGAAAATGAGCTTCATCACTCATAATCAAATTTTCAATAAAGTTGATTTCATTTCTGGCCGACTCTTGAAATTTAACTGCAAGATTTAGACGTTGCCGATGATCTGCGGGTTTTAATTCTTGGACCAATTGCACCTTGTATGGGTATAACTGTAAATCTTTTTTTAAAATGCGCCGTAGTGACGTACGAGACATTTCTAGCTGAGCAGAACGCCTTCTGCCAGATGTTTCTGGTGCTTCATTAACACTTTGCTGTACTCGTTCAATATTTTCCGCAGTGCGACTTAAACGTGGTCTACCGGTTTGAGGCAAATCTCTTACGCTGGCATGTTGGTGATGACGATTAACTAAGCAACGAATCATCGCTTCAGAGGGCGAAATTCTGACGTTAAAATGTCGACGATATGCTCTTTGCGTTAAAATAATTGATCTCTGGTTTAAATAATAAAATTCTATTGTTCTGGTTCTCTGTTCAGTTGTGAACCTCTCCATTATAAATTCTCCAAGTGTTTTCTATATAATCTGAAAGAAAAAATAAAAAAAAATTAATAAACAAAAAAGTTATTAAACTTTTACACCCCTTGGTTTCTTTTGGCCCACCCTGTAGTACTAATCAAATATCGATATAAAAGATTGACATTTCTTCGCTTACATTTTCCTCTCTTTTGTATTCTTCTCATGTTTGGTGTACGTGGTACTCCGAATTCGTCACAGTTTTCTGTTAAGTTTGGCAAACTACAAAACTTTTCATTTACGGCAATACTGTATCGAATGAATGAGTGAAGGACGAGTACCATAGAAGACTAATTTTTCAACTGACAACTAAGTTGAAATACAGGTTTTCTTATGAGCTCTGGTACATTCAATACGTCTCCGGAAACGCAAAACACTCAAATTGGACTACTTTTAATTTTTAAAATATATTGAGTAGTTTGACAGCAGGTCATTTTTCTGGTATGTTTTGTCTTAGGCTGCAAAAATAATATAAAATAAAAAATACATATATAAAATCAATAAAAATCAAGCTGTTCAAATGTGTTCGTCAACTCGACCTTAAGAAAGCATCCTCGATGTAATTATATGAGCTTTTTCGAAATAACATTCAAATACAAATGCTTTTGTCTTTTATAGGCTTTTCACACTTGCCGACATTTTCGTGGAATGTGTGGAAGATGTTGAAAATGTGAAACATACGTTCACATTACAACATCTAACATCAACCATCATATATATGTAGCTGTCAAAATATATAAGGCCACGTTTTGTGTAAAAAATAATAAAAATTTAAAAAAAAATGAATAACGAAGAGAAATTAATAATAGGACTAGTTGTTAATTTGCAAGAGCAATCTCTACTATTAATGCAGTGTGTAGAATCCATAAAAAGCTTACTGGAGGAAGAAGATGATGAAGACATAGTTTTGTACAATCTTATCCAGCAACATAGCTTCTATTTCTTCCGTCCAACAAATTCGGAGACTGGTTTTATTTTTTACTGCAAAAAATAGATACATATGCAAGAATGTACATACAACAAAATGTTTGTATATACAAGGAATAATTATGTACAAATATTTAAAAATAAAAATACTTAGATGTTTCGCTCATTTTTAATAACTGTAAATATTTTTTTATATCATTAAATGTCAAAAATTCCAGTGATGCCACTACAATTTTTTGTCATTTATCAGTGATGGCACTAAAATAATCAAAAGATGTTGAGTGGAACAAAATGAGTTAGGAAGATTTTACAAAGATGTTGAAAGATGTTGTTTTTTAGCCCTGTACATTTCTTATGGGAAATTTTCAACATCATCGCAAACTGATGGTAGATGTTAGATGTTGATAAGTGTGAAAAGGCTATTATTTGCATTTAAATCACCTTGGAAGCCTGAATAGAGTAATTCTATAAAAATGTGATGATTGCAGCAGGAACAAAGCGCTAAATGTAAATACTACCTTATTTGAAATTAAAAACAAATAGTACATTGCATATGTATTTTATCTCGCTGGCCTGCTCTGCTTAAATCTTTTAATGTTTGTTCCTACGTTTGTTTTTAATAAAAGATAACAAACAGTATAATTGTTGCTGCTATTTTTGGGATTTTAGTTTTATTGTTGTTTTATCACATCTATTTCCACATTGTAGTGAGTGGTCTTTGTGCGAGTACTTAAAAAGCGATTAATCTTCTTTTTCTTTCTTTAAATTTTCAATACGTTCCACTATGTGTCCAATTCCAATTTTGGCGGCAAAAATTAAAATTTTCAACTTTCAGTTTTTGAAAAAAAAAATCACGATTCAATTCCTATCAATTTGAACGACATGAATGACAAAAAGGGGTGTTTCCAAAATGTATGGGGTTATTGCCAACTTTTTTTAAAATGCTTATTTTAGCAAGTGTTTATAGAAAAAAAGATCAAAAATCCTGACTGCGACCAACTTTGACAGGTTAAATATCCTAAACGGTTATTCGAAATGAAAAATCATAAGAGAAACCTAAAGATGATTTTGAAATACCTGTGGAATGATACTCATTTTGATATATGTACATACATAGTTTGCCGACTTTTTATTTATTTCGTATTTACAAAATGGCGCCATATTGAATTTTGAGAACTGGCATATTTCAGTGACATTCCCGGGATTAAGATAAATCGAGTGACGTAAGAATCATCAAAATCGGTCATTGCGTTCGGTTTATATAGTGCCGCAAAGGAAAACACATAAATACATACATACATACTTACATACATATGTACATACATACTAAAGTCCTGCACAAGACCCCTTACAAGAACTTTTAAGACGAGGGATTTTTAAAATGCTTTACTACAGCAAAATCTTATAAAACGAACGTTAACAACACTGTTTGCAAGAAATTTATTTGAGTATTGTAGGTATAAGAGTAAAGAAGAAAACACTTCGTGACGGAAGAATTTGTGATACTTGCTTCTTTCTACGCATGAGCGCGTGTACAAACGTCATGCATGTATGTGTGTATGATCTTTTATTTTTCTGCGCAGATGCAAAAGGCACACGCATGCATTAACATTAGTTGTATGCGGTTAATCACATAATAGCTTACCATCTACATATTACACACACACTCAAACGTACAATATGAAAAATAACAAGCATACACTAATCAACAGTACTTCTTTTGAGTGGTTGTTACAAACAAGCTGTCTTGGCGTCATCGCTTGTTAACACTGGTATACACGTACACCAATACATCCATCGTACTTCGCTTATAGTGCGACAGCATTTTTTATTGGTTTAGTATAATATATGCGACGTGAATACATTTAAAAATTATGACGTATTTACATTTAAAGACTGTTTACGCAGGCCTCTAATGCATCAACACTACCTCTTTTGAGTGTTTGTTACGGACAAGAAGCTTTAAGGCTCAGTTAGCCGACTGTAATTTAATGTAACTGTAACGTAGAAAACAGCTGATCGATAATTTTATATGAAAAGTAGGTTACTTTACATTACATCTCTATAACCATTTTCATTACCTTTCGCATAACAATATCGATTAGCTGTTTCTCACTGTTGCAGTTACTTTACATTACAGTCGGCTAACTGAGCCTTTAGCGACATCACTTGTTAACACTCATATACATACACGTACACCAATACATCCACAGTGCTTCGCTTCCCTGTCGGGATTTGAGCTAACTTAAAAGTTACTAATGGTTAATCAGAGACGAGTTAAAACTGACTCAAAAGCTAACTCATTTTACATGTTAAACGCTATTCAGTTTTTTAACGTAATGTCAGTGAGTCAGTACTCACTCATGCTGCATAAGTTTCAAATAACCACAAGTTAGCTCATTTCGAGTGGGTTATTAGTTAGCTACGAACTGACTAACTAATGGTTGGCCCATTATTACTTAGTTTGTGGCGCATCAAAAAAGAAGAAAAAAAATGCGCTTCCTTAGCTAACCACTATTTTTAACTTACTAATGATTAACATTTTCAGTCAACTTAAATTTTAAGCAATTTCAAATTTTTTTTAGAGACGAGAATGGGTATCGAACCGTGATCACTTTGTTTGTCAGCTATCATACTTAACACTTTGCTATTGCGCCATATAAAATAAGACGGCACAGAGTTGACATAAACATGAATCTTATGCTGACATCTTCACGATGAACTTTAACTCATCTGTGCATCAGCTTTGAGTTAGCTAAAAGTTAGTTCAAAACTTATCGAAGAGATGTTAGTTGTACAAAAACAACTCACTAATCTCAGCATCAGTTTTGAGTTAACTTAAAGTTAGCTCAATACTTATCGGGAAGAAGAAAGTTATACAAAAATCAATTGACTCACATCTGTATCATTTATGAGTTAGTTCAGAAGCTAGTTGTAAATGAGTTAGCAAAAAGTCACCCATATTTTGAGCTAGCTAATAAAAATCCGACAGGGTTATTAAACGACATCATTTATTATTGGTTTAGTATAATACATTCTGCAAGAATACATTTAAAAAACAAGACGTACATATTTAGATTTCAAGACTGTTTACCCCAGTCTCTAATACATACTATAGCGTTGCACAGATACATCTGTTTGCACTAGTTTTGTGTTGTGTTTTTGGTTCTGGTATGAACAAATATGTTATTTATCGTTTTCTGTTACTAGTTGTAAATGTTGATTTTTTTAAGCAATTATTGTATGGTTTGGCAATGAGCAAATGAAAACAACACATTTATTTTTTTTTTGTTTTTCTAAGGCAAATAAGATACATAAAACTGCTTTTACCATAAGTGCCTTATGATGTGTTGAGAAAAAATGTAATTGGCTGATGAATGAATGAATGAAAGCAAAATTGCACATACATATGTAAGTAAATGATACATGTACATGAAACACATGCATTTGTAATTACTCTGAGAGCAAAATTGTCTCTTTCTCTCTCTATACTTTGGCTGCGCCCAGTGTGCACTAGAGCTGTGCCAAATCGTTCTTTTCAGTGACCGGTCATTTTCGTTCAATAAGCAAAAAATTGACCCGTTCGTTCAATCGTTCACTTTTGAACGACAGTATGAAACAATGCTATTTTGTAAGAATAATAAAATCGGTTGCATATACGAGTATTTAAATAATGCGAATGAATGAATTGAAGAATTTATTAAAACAAAGTTGAATTCTTTATTTAAAAAATTATATTTAAATTCATTTTATAAATAATTTAATGTTCCTTCGACTAGAATATTGTACATTTACTTTAATATTAAGATTAAGAAAGGTACTTTTGTTTAGTTTTACTAGTTTTTTTTTCTTCAGATAATTAATAAAAGCACTTTAACTCTTTTATCGTTATTTATATATCAAAAGCGCATCAATGTTTGAGTGTTACTTCTCAAAGTTTAAGTTAAAATTTTGTCCTCAAAAATATTTTACCGGAAACAAAAAGAAATATCTCAAGCACTACAAATTCAGTTTAGATTGAGGTAATGAAATGTATGTATAAACATATATACAGTTAAGGTCTAACATCCTTACTTTGTAAAAACATTTTATAAAAAATACTAGTAAAAATACTTCTTGTGAAAAGACTGTTAAATCAAATTATAAAAAGAATGATGACAGTGCCACAGCGATGTTAAATAGAATTTTGTATACACGCACCTAAACCTTTTAAAACACAAAAACTCAACTCAAACAAAAAGACATAACATAAATAGCAAACATGAACGAAAGCAAATTTGACATAAAAGACTTGAAACACAAACTGAATGAAGGAAAACATCGAGCGGTACGCTACTGATCCAAAAGCGTTCAGAAAAATCACCGGATCAGTTCGTTCAATTAAGTGATTCGTTCAATTTAAGCCGTTCGTTCATGAGCTACACAGCTCTAGTGTGCACACTTCTACCGATATTCGGTAGATTCTACCGAATATGTTTGTGAATTTAACAATCTACCAATTCTACCGAACAAGGCCTGAAATCTACCGAATATTGTTATTAACTCTGCCTGTCCCACGATGTCACTCGCAAACGTTCGAATGACAATTTGTATTGCAAACAACAATAACATTAGAAAATTTGTTGTTGTTTTCAATATAAGTTGTCATTAGAACGTTTGCGAGTGACATCGTGGGACAGGCAGTTAGTAATTTAAGTCGATATATGTGTAAATTGCCTATTTTGCCACATACACTCTAAAACACTTTTGTTGAAAATTACGTCGATAATAGTAGGCAACACTTTACATACTACTTTCGACCTAAAATTACACAACTATATTTTTTTAACGTTTTGTTGATTTTTGAGCACTATATGTTTAATTTTGAACAAAACATGTTCAACAATTTTACGCAATTTGTGTTTAGTTTCCCCCTTGTGTTTAATTTTAAAATGTGTTTTTTTTTTAAATAAAAATACATTTAAGACATGTGTTTAATTAAATTTATTCATAAAAGGTTTACTGAATTAACATAAAAAATTCACGTTTTGCTTTAAATTTTACATATAATTTTTAGAATTCGAATTAAAATTAAAAATAAATTTCTAAAATTTGAGTAATTTTGTTTCTTACATAAGTATGTATACATATCGCACTTGTTTAACAATACTGTCTTAACTCAAAGCTTTAATTTAATAATTTTTTTACTCATTATTTACAATATTAACTTATCACTATTTATATAAAACACACAATTGTTATTTAGAAATAGCTTTATTTTAATTTTAATTAATTTTATATATGGCGTGCTTCTGTTAGAACATGTGTACTTTTGAGCTTCTTCTTTTTTCTTTCTTCTTGTTAAACATATATCTGCTGCTTTACGCACATATGTTTAGTTTTCAACATTTTGACGTTATTTAGGCATATGTAGCTGTTTTTTAAGCACACTTTGTTTAAAAATAAACACATCTAAAAGCAGATTTATATTTTTGTGTAAAATGAGACAAATATTGTTTTTTTTGATACAAATAACTACACAATCGATATAAATTTAGACAATAAGAATATTTCAACAACAATTTAGACAAAATATGATCCGAAATTTGAGCTAATGTTTTAGAGTGTAGCAGTGCGGCCGCATAGTGGTAATTTTCTGTCACGAAAATCATTAAAACAGAACAAGGAAATCGGTTAAAAACTGAAACTATAAGTAACCTAATATTTGCCAAAAAGTTGTGCCTTGGGGATGAAATATTTGTTCCTCCCAATGATTTAATAATTTTTGCACAAAAGTCTAAATTCATGAATGGATCTTACATATAATTTTTGTAGTTAGAAATATTTGTCAAATAAAAGTTATTTTAGTAGCTTTATAAAACCTATGTACAATAACTGAATTCTTGTTATTTATGCATAGAATATCTATATAAAGGGTAAGGGCAAATAACTGGGGATGACACTTTTTTTTATTGGAAATGCTTCATTGTTTATGGCAGTTTAATTTCCAATCAGATGTGAAGTTTTAAATGCGCTTTTGGAAACTGTTTAGTTTGATACTCCTTGCACTTACCCTTTATATATAAGTACATATTTTTTTTTGTTATTTTTTATATTTCATTGAATTGTTATTTTTTATGTTTCTTTGAATAAAAAAAAAATTGTCTACCGAATTTCATTCAAATATACCGATTTTTTTTGTCGATTCTACCGAATTTAAAAAAAATTAAGTGTGCACACTGGCTGCGCCACAAAATAACATAACGAACGTCCGCACATACATCTGCACATCATGTATTTGTTTCAATAGTGGTTTTTTTTATATATTTGTAGTACAATATGTATTTTTTGAGCAAAAACAGATAAAACAGTTGCTCAGCAGCAATACAATAAGCAATTGTTATTTGTTTTCAATTGTATTTTAATTTGGAAAAGCACGCACACACAATAACTCTTATACTACCCTGCAGAAAGTGCGAATAGTGAAATTGTGGTGATTTACTAGTGACGTTGTCAGTAGCACTACTGACCAGGTATACCCCAGCCAATGGTATCATCTATTGATATTTAACATTAGCTTGTCATTGAAAATCCACCACTAGACTATAGCACTACTGACTTAGTAGTTCTTTTGGGACCACATGGAGACATTGGCACCAATGATTCACTAGTAAATTTTAGGGGCTCTAGTCTACAATATTGATATATCCCTCTCGTTGTCAATAGTAAAATTATAGTGACATTGTCAATAGTGCTACTGACTAGGTGTACCCCAGCCAATGCAAATGCCTATTGACATATAGCATAGAATTGTCATTGAAAATCTACCAGTAAACTTTAGCACTATTGAGAAGGTAGTTCTTTTATGACGATATGGAGATGCTTGAACCAAAGATTCACTAGTAGATTTTAGTGACGTTCGTCTACATATATTTATTTAATATTACTGCATAGCATAATAAAAAAGAAAAACAAACTATTGACGCGTTCATTGACAATATCACCAGAAATACACTATGACCTGTCGTCTCTAATGTATCTCTACTCGCGCATAAAAGGAAAGTTGTCGACATTTTAACTAGTGCAATTGTCGATGGAGAAAGAATATTGACATAGAGACATATGGTTCTAGGCTGCCTAGAGGGTAGTTCTGTCGCTCACACTACAATTATATGGTACATACCTTGGTATATTTGTTTTGGCTATACAAACGAGTATATATACAAATGTAACCCTTTAATACATACACATCGTGCATTCGACAATGGTAAAATACTCAACTGTTTTTTTTTTACCAAAATGATTTATTTTTGGGCTACCAAACATGTTTATTCTCACGAAATTAATTTTTTAGAATAAAAATGGAACTTTCGGAGTAATATTAAATTTTTGTTAATTATGTATGCGTTCAAAAATTACAATTTAAGTCCTAATTTTGTAAAACGCAGCGCTAAGCGTTCAAAAATTTTGCATGGAAAAAATGTAAACTACAAAAACTAAACACATACAAAATCTGTCAACGCGTTGTTAGCGTTGCGTTTAACAAAATTAATATTTTTCAAATATAAAATTTATTCATGAAATACTGACATAATGTCGAAATGCATATAGACAATTGCTTAACCATAAAAACAAGCTAATTTTTGAAATATAAAATTTATTAATTAAATTTTTTTGTCTATGTGTTGCAAAATTTATAAAAAGGAATTTTATGTTAAAACGATTCTCAAAATTATTCAGTCTATTTTCAGCATTGTAGGAGTACTTAAGTAACAATCACAAGTGTGATGAAACCGATATTTGACCATCTTTGCTTACAATAATTCAAAAAAGATTATGTTCTTTACAGTTGTAAGTACATAAGTGCAATTTGACCAAATAACCCATCATTTTTGTTTGAGAAGTTCAAAAAATAATTAATTATAATTAAGTATCCCTTGGTCGACTTCTTAATAAAAAATAATTGCGTTGACTTCTTAACGATACGAAGCCTGACTTCAAAATTTCGATTTTTTATTATATATATTAATTTATTCTAAAAATATCAAAATTCTTTAATTTTTCTTGTACACTAAGATGGGAAAAGAAGGTTGAAGGGGGCGTCTATATAGATATGTTTGTGATAAAAGCGTGTGCGATAATTATTAGTGAACGAATAACACCAAATTTAATTGTAAATATGCTGAAAAACACGAAGTAGAACGGAACAACTAGCTCTTTTCGAAAGCCACTACACCTTCATCATCAGCGTTCTTTGTGTGTGGTGTCCGTTGATGTATATTTCTGCTTTATATATGCACTTCACTTCTTTCTACATCTAAATTTTTTAATCGGTTAGTTAGAGGTTTATTAGCGCATATGGTTACGAAAACCCGGGTTTTTAAGGCAATATTTGGGAGGTGTTTGGTAGATTTCAAATACAGATTGTTGTTACACTCGACAATACCAAACAGAAAAATAGTAACACGCCACAGTTATTTTTTTTGTCTCACTGTGTAATTAGTAAATACAATTAGTTTGTTTTTCTAGTGATTTTTCAAAATGGCTTCTTCGAAATTATATCCTAAATAACGAAAATCATTTAATACAGTATTAACATCACATACCAAATAATTGAAATCCTTAGTTTTCATTTTATTTTAATTTTATTTGTCAAACTTTGTAACTATTTACATATCGATGGTCTCAAGTAGAAAGGCCCTAACTCAAATAATTGTAACTTTACAGAAGAAGGTAAAAACATTATAATGCACAGTTCAACTGCAAGTAGAACTGCTTTGTTCAACTGCTTGTAAAAACGTTAATTTTTACATTATTGCAATACATTTTTGCGACGAGGTGTATTTGTTTGAAATATATTGGAATCAGTGAAAACCTCAATTTCGTAAAAAATACGAGTTAGGGTCTTTCTACTTGAGACCATCGATATGTAAGTAAATTGTAAAGCGCAGTATTCACGGTCAAAATGCATGACACAAGCAAGCATCGTATACGTGTGCATGAAGAACTCATCATACACGTGCATGCATTGCATGATAAATTGATAACATCTTGTTACAAGCTAATTGCAAGGCAATTGTCATACTATGTACAAACTCTTTTTACGTGTAGAATTTGACAGTTCCTTGAAACCTCACTGCTTTGAGTAGTTTATCTTGATATGTTTGTATTGTATACATGCATGTGCAAACATCAAAAAATTTATATTTTGCTTCAAGTATCGTCGGTGTGACTCATACAAACAAAATTTAACTAATATTATCATAATGCAGGTCATGCATTTTGACCGTGAATAATACGCTTTACATTCGTATGTATGCAATAATAATAAATTATGTAAATGTTTTGGTTCATTATACGAGTACAAATTTTTATTTTTTGTGCAATTTCAAAATATTTGTCATTTATAGTATTAAAATACGTTTTTAATTCTAACCACAGTCAACGAAATTTTTCGACAGCTAAAACATTAACAAATTTCAAAATTTTATCAGAGTTTTAGCTACCACAAAATTGTTAAATTTATACAAAAAAAAAAAGTAAAACATATTGCACTGAAATGACGTTATTGACTTTATTCAAAAATCGCTAATTTAACATGTTTTTTTTTTTTTATTAAAAGCGCTAAGGCGAAAAAAAGTTTTAAATGCGGTAAGTCCAATGCGAAACGCGCCAAATTGACATCCCTTGTTGTGTATTTCTCTCACAAGAGTAACCTTGAAAGGAATGTGTTTTAATGAAATTTTCCACTCGGTTGCAATACAGCAACTTCCGCTTAGTTGATTTTTTTAAATGCATGGATTTTTGATGCAATCAACCGGATAAAATATTTATGCAATATTCTTTTAATTCATGTACTAAAGGCCGGGGCACAATGAATCCGTCAAGCGTTATGCAAGCCACAGACCTTGCTACCGTTGGTACAAGTTGTGTGTTTTGGACACAAACTATACAACAACGTGTGCAACGTTAGCGCACAACTTCATTTCACAAAAAAAATTTTGAGTAACCATGACATCGGGTACTACGAAGAAGAAGAATGTAAAAAAGTGCAGAAAAAAATTTGGTAAAAAAAATTTGATTTATATAAAAAGAAACATACATATTCTAACAACAAACTTTTAAAACACTAAAAGAAAGTGAGCCAAAAAAAACTACAAAAATTACATTTGCATAACATTTTAAACGCACATTTGAATTCGTGCGTGACGTTTTTTTATATGACACTACGAAAATAAAAACAAAATGAAATGAATGTACGACTACAATTTGAAGCTGAAAAAAAGTCAGCCAATGGTAAAGTAAGAAAATAAAAAACATGTTGATTATTGAGTTCTTGTTTCAACTTTGTTATTTGTTACTGAGCTTCTCATTTGTTTAAATGAAAGTTTATAATATAATAACTCTAGTTGTTCTAAGAAGCTTTGGGTAAAAGTTCCCTGATGATCTGCATTAGCAACAGTGAAATGCGCATAGGATCCAGCTAAACCCCTCAATAATCAATTTCAATGTATTTTTAATAAAAAAAATATTTTACTTAACAAGTAAACTATTAATTTGGGATTATTACTGCGTTTAAAAAAATTAAAAAAAAAATTTAAACTTAAAATGAAATGAAGTTGTACAACATACTCCTAAATTATACAACCTGTCTATACAACTTGCCAAAAAATCAAATCTGTTTAATCTTTCATACAACTGAGACACAACTTCATACAACGACTCCACACACTTTACAATCTCATACACCACCTGCTCATGTTGTACCAACGGTCGCAAGGTCTGTGGCTTGCTTTAAACTTCGCCTTTTTCAGCTGACAGCTAAGTTGAAATACTTGGTTTCTTATGAGGTCTGTTACATTCACTACGTGTCCGTCAACGCAAAGTACAAAATTTGGCCAACTTTTAACTTTTTGTGTACATTGAGTAGTTTGACAGATATTGATTGGTTTTTTTATTTTTTTTGGTATGTTCTGATTTAGGTTTTTGTGTTTTGTGGCAGCAAAAATAAAATTAAACAAAAGAAATAAACGAAATAAATACAATAAGTTGAATTTAATAAATAAAATGTTGAATCGACCTATTGAAGTTGTTCAGATACTTCTTCAATAAAGTACTCGTTGTGCAAACCTTTTCTCTCATTGCGTTAATATCAGTTGAAAAAGGTGAACTTTAACGTATGTATGACGGATTCATTGTGCCCCGACCTTAAATCGCAATGGCATGCGTTAATTAAGCGGGTAAATCAAGATAAAGTAAGCGGAAACTACTGTAATGTCTATATGTTTGTGTGTTCGCATATGGTTTTCCCATGTTAAGGGAAGATCGTTAAGGGATGATCGTTAATGGAAAACATCACCTTAAGTGTGAGAGCCGAACAAACTTCAAGGCAGAAGCATAAACCTTTCACTTAATATTAATGCACGCATAGTATGTATACTAATAATTATCCTGCATCCTCGCAGGTAAAACACCATATATGTATATACATATGTATGTAGGTACTAACTAACTGTGTTACACGTTAGTTAATTGTGTGAAATACACGTACCATCCAACATAATTTTTAAATACATGCTATTATGAATACTAACATTTTACAGCAAGAGTAACAATAACAACAATAAATAGAAGTACACCTAATTCTGTTTTTACGCGATAGATGCGTTACTCGAAAACTCGCGTAAAATAAACCCCTTATAATAAGTTGGAGTATCCATATTAAATGTGGAAATTGGTTCCATGAGTGAAATGTCCGGTAAAATCAGATAAATAATTAAAATTCATGTTGCTTTACACACACATACATAAATTTTTTATTTGAACAAAAAATAATAGAAAAAGCAGATAATTTAGAAAGGTAATAACAAAAATTATAAAACTTAAAATTATAAAATTATTAATATAAACTAGCGGACATACTAAATTATAAATACTTAGCTTATAAAAAAAGTTATACGCACGTTATTGAATTCAAAGACAAAATTTTATTAATTACACTGTGCTCGAATTCGAAACTTTTGATGAACTTAGGTTCTGAGAAAACTTTTTGGAAAAATATTTGGAAATTTTCTTTTCGATTTTTTTTCCTCAAAAAAATTGCAAATTTTTTAATTGGGGGCAATATTTTAATTTATTATTTTTGTAATTTTTTCCAAAAATTTCTTTAGAACGCATGTCTATCCATAATATGTTCTTTTAATTGATATGAAAGTGAATAAATGTTAGAAAATTTGGAAAAATTACGATTTTTCAATCTTAATCTTAATTAATTTTTAAACAAGAGCTAACAAAAAAAAAAAAAAAAAAAAAAAAAAAAAAAAAATTGTTGGCACCATTGGATTCAGCGTACTTAAATTAGGTTTACCCACCAGTTCCCTTGGTTGTTACTTTTTTGAATTAGCATATATCGCTCACCAATAACTCAAAAAAAACTAGTTTGCCAGAAAACTAGTTTAAAGTTTTCAATTTACACACAACTCAACGAAAAAGAAAATTTAATTTTTGTCTCAAGAGTTGAGTAAACAAGATGTTTTTATGAAATTTTTACACAATATGAAGAACGACATGAGGACTAATTCTGCATTATTAACTTAAAAAATTTATATTTTTATGACGTTCTTTGAGTAAATGAGCGATATTTATATGCGAATATTTCTTATATTCGAAAATGTTCTGTAAATCACTATATGTCAAAAAAAAAAAAGGTAAATCATTGCTTCAGTACTGTAAAATACAATAAAAACCCACTACATATTAATCAGGTATGTGATGGAAAACGATCGTTTTCAAAACGATTTCAATGAAGAAAAAGGTGTGATGAATTCCAATCGATTTTTAGTATAATTTTTGAGCCAATCTCAGACTACTCACTTCTAAAAAGCACAGTTGAAGATATAATATAAACCATATAATAGGGCTGTGAAAAGAAATTTATCAACATTTTTTGGAAAAACCATTTAAACTAAATTTTAAAATTATTGACAAAACGACTATAGAAAACACATCACACCTTTCATCGTTTTCAAATTAGTTTTGTTTCTAAATTGTTTTTCATCACATACCTGAATAAATTGTTTTTGAAATCACGCGATTTGGTATAACAGTGATTTTCAGAACAGGGCCGATTATTATAATTTTTAAGGTAGATGTTCCCATAAACTATGTATTTTCGCCTTCAATACTTAAATTTGACTGCATTTATACACTCTCACTTTCACCTAAATTTATTTGAAATAAACGAGCCCACTTGACCTGAGATTCGATAAAATCAAATGATCACTAAAGCGAAGAAATTTCGAAACAAAATTGTTCGATATTTATTTGCAAATCTAAAAAAATTAGAATGTTCGCTAAAGCTTCGAACTTCTCTCTATAGTTTTTCGAATGTTAGCTAGCCCATTAGTCTAGAGGTACCAAATTAGAGGCATGGCAGGACTTTAAGTTAAAAAATAAAATAAGAACATATACCTACGTATGTATGTGCAATAATTGAACAGAAAAAAATTTGCCACGATAGTCTAGTGGATGGGTGCTTAGACTGTTAGAATGGAGGTACCATATTCAAATCCTGCAGCGTAAGTTGTATTAAAAAAGGAAATAAAATAAGTAAGTTAAAATAAATAAATTAAAAGTTACTTTTTTTACTTTTTCTACTGCCGTTTTGCGGTATCGAATTTAGTTCGATATTGCCTTACTTTTGATATTGACAAAACTGAGCGACAGGAGAACTTTTTTCGATTCGTTTTTGAGTGTCACTGTCGATAGTTTTACACTATAAATGTTCGAGATATATTTGAAATCGATATCAAGAATGAAAGTCTTGGTCAACTGGGATTCTGTTGGTTTTCGTACCACACGATTTATAGCGCTTCCAACTATCTGTTAAATTTAAAATCCTTCAAATCCAGTGCAAACAACGTTTTTCCCGGAAAATACATACATTTTTAGATCGAATTAAATCAAATTAATTCGCATAAAAACATAATGAGATATTTATTTGGAAATGCGTTAAGTCAAATTTGCGCAAAGACAGAATTAGGTGTATTTAAGTGCTAATTACCGAGCTATCCATGTATGTATGTATGCGTGTTGCAGAGTGGTGCATTTGTACAGTATCTGTCAAAACTGTATAAATAAAAATACCATATTAGGTGCAAACATAAATTTTGATAGAATCTTCTAGATATTGTATCAAATATTTATTCAAAGTAAAAGAAAATATTTGAATTTTTGTTTCAATATACTAGTTTCGAATCGGTACTTTGGGGAGGTGATTCCTAATCTTGCTGTTGCCCCAAAACTCAAAACGTTTTTCTCTACGCCCTATACTCCAGTAGGAGTTAGAGGAATATATATATAAATACATATATGTATGTATCTGTATGTAATGTCATATTATATGTATGTATATTCAAAATATTACCCTAGAATTGCATTGGACAAATCTTCCTTAGTATCAAATCACACTGTGCAAGTCTTATTACTAAGCTGATTAGTTTCAGGGAGAGAGAGACGAGGGGAACAGCGACGTTTCTTTCCCCCCCGTCTCTCTCTCCTAATAAACTAATCAGCTTAGCAATAAGACTTGCATAGTGTAAATAGGGACTTATAGTTATAAATTAAAGGCCTTTGTCAGAAAAAAAATAATTCTGGTTTACAAAACATTTAACAAAGACATTTCCATACAAAATTTGTTTTGTAAACCAAAATTATTTTTTCTGAATACGGCACTTAATCTTCACAAGTATATATAATATTTGATCACACTGTCAATCCTATGCCTTTCTTTTTCTTTTATACCTGCATCAATATACATAAGTACATTAGTAATTATATGTACATACATATGCAAATATAAGAGTCCATTCAAGTACAGTAATTATTTTTTGATGAACTTTTTCGCATATGGGGGAGAGAGAGAAGGAAATAATGAAGAGAAAACACATCATATTGTATGATGATAAGTGAACCCAGTCTATAACGTGAACCCAGACGTATAACTTAAAATTTTAAACTCTGATACTTTGTCATAAAAGATAAAGAAGAAATCTTTTATAAAATCATTGTATCTTTGATCTTGAAACGGAACAGTCAGTGGTGTCGGATTAATAAAGTATAACAAATACAAATTGCAAGTGTATAATTAACAGAAAAAATTCAAATATATTTAAAAAACAAATTAAGACATTGTACATAAACACAAAACATTTTCAAACCAAGTTAAAACAAAACGAAAAATTTTTAAATGAAAGTAAATACATTGATATTAGAAGCAGCTCCTTTTTTCGATCAAGAACCAAACTAAAAATACATTTAATTTTAACTACATACTTCGAACTGAAGGATAAACTACTTTAAACAAATATTCTTAACTGGAAATTGAATAGTGTAAAATTAATGATAAAAAACAACAAACATTTAAAAAACAGTGTGCATTTTTAAAAATATAAAATTAAAAATAACAACAAACCGACATCATCTAAATTGCACTGGACTTAAAGTCACATTAAATAAGGAACAAGAACAAACAAGAACAGTAAGTATGAAAATATTATTTAAAATACACATTTCATTAAACACTAACGCTGCGTTTACACGTGCAAGTATTTGCTTGCAAGTAGTAAATAGTTAAATAATGCACTGCTCTACACAAATGTTGGCCAACCTTTGATCTTTCTACAACTGAAAGTTGTTTATTGATTACTTGGAACGCTGAAATCGAGTCGGGTTTATTTTTCCAAATATATCGTAATGAAGGGCCTATATTTGCAAAGAGCATTTTTGTAATACACGTTTTTAATTTATTGTATCTTCAAATATGAACTAAAAATAAGTATTCAAATCTTACTCCCTTATGCAAAAACATTTGTTTAAAGTTAAAGCATGTGTTAAAACCGGTTTTGCCATACAAAATTCGTTTGTTAAACTAACTTTAAGTTTAACAATCGTTTTTGCATAAGGGGGTTAATCTTCAAAGAGCATATTAAAAAAATATTTTTAGCATCAATCAATTTTTTTTAATATTGCATTTTCAATTCAATTGACAAAATTTTTTTATATTACGAGTACTAACAATTTACGAGTGTGTCTTGTGTTCCACGAAAAAATTAATATGTGTGGAATTGCCTTAGAATTATTGTTGAAAATATCTATTTATAACAACAATGCTATGGCCATACCGAAAGACTTAATTTCACTTGGAATACAGAACATACAAAATAATTAAAAATTTACACAATTTTAATTAAATTTTTAAATGAACGAATAGAAAAATTTATTGAAAATAAATTCAAATTTACTTAACCTAATGATTGAATTAAGTAATGCAATAATTGAAATGTTGAAAAAAAAGCAATGTGAGTCCGATCACAGAGGAGATGTGTAAACATCTAGTAATAAAATTTTTTTTTTAAGTTAGAAGTACTTATGCTTTTAGTATCTTTTTTTAAATTAATTAATTAAAAGTATCAAAACTTTCAATATTGTAAATACATATGAATTTGTTGGTTTTTGTTTGTTTTATTAAACTTATTTGGTTAGTAAATGGGCACACTGCAGTATATGTATATGTACTGCATTCAAAATTGCAGTAAGCAGTAAATTTACTGATTACTAAAAAAATTCAGTAAATTTTTACTGCTAATGAAATTTAATTTGCATTACCAGTAAAATCGTAGGGCCGTTATTATAATAAAATTGTAGCAATTGGCACAGTTTTTTCATTCAAATTTTGAAACTTTTGTATGAAAAACATTTAGCCACTTGGTAGAATTTCATTATGAATACGGGCATTACTGATTACTGAAAATTCAATGCACCTCATCATATAACAAATCATTTAGGCAATTTATAAAAATTGTAGAAACAAAATTTTAGTAATCAGTAAAAATTTACTTGTTAAACATTTTTTATTGTTTTTACTGAAACTTTAGTGGTACTGCAGTGCTCATCTATGATAAATGCCTTTACTTTTACTTTTTAATTTTTAATTCCTGTTGTTCATCGTTTAGTTGTTGCTGTTCTTGTTGTTGTGTACGCATTGCAATTAAAATAAATTCAGTAAAGTGCGACTTTGACTCGCGCACATTCGGTTTTTATTTTTTATTTTTTTATTTAGCTTTCTTCATTTTTGAAGTTTTTTCAGTTTAAACGATTTTTTTTCAGTTTTATCGCTTTTTTCTCGTTTTGGCGTTTTTTTTCTCTTTTTGCGTTTTTTAGTTTTCGCAATTTTTTTTTTCATTTTGGCGATTTTTTCATTTTGGCGATTTTTTTCATTTTGGCGATTTTTTCATTTTGGAGATTTTTTAATTTTGGCGATTTTTTTCTGTTTTTTGGGGTTTTTTTCATTTTGGCGATTTTTTCTGTTTCTGGGGTTTTTTTTATTTAGGCGATTTTTTCATTTTGGCCATTTTTTCATATTGGCGATTTTTTTGTAGAGGGATTTTTTTCATTTTGGCGATTTTTCCGGTTTTTCGCAATTTATTTTAGTCGTAGAGATTTTTTTTAATTTGGTGCTTTTTTCGATTTGGCGATTTTTTTTTTGTTTTTGGCGATTTTTTTATATTTGGCGATTTTATATTTTTTTGATTTTTAGTTTTACCGTTTATGAAAATTTCAAGAGTTTTGCTCTTACGGTCTCCAAGATACAGCAAGTTGTCAAAATTACAAAGTAAAAATTGCATTAACTAATGGAACGCCCTTTAATTTAAACTTTTTAAATTTAGTGTTAATTGTTGTAGTCTGTATAAAAATACACTAACTTTACAAATTTCAAGTGTATATATGTACACACAATTGTATGTATATTACATGGGATTTTAACATTTTTCGTTGCTCGTTTTGGAACACCCTTTAGTTTTTAACTCTCATGTATTTGTTGTTGTAGTGGCCAAATGTCTACATATTGTGTCCAAATTTCAAGTCCATAGCTTCGTTTTCACCTTTGGTGTACGGAAATATACAGAGAAATAACCGGCGGCGGCGCACCGTCGGCTTCGAGCCGGTCGACTTGTTTCTCTGCTTGGTATTGCTTCTTTCAAACACTAATACACTCATACATAGCTCACACCGAGTTGACAATGCAAAGCAAAAGCAAAAAGCAAAGAAATCTCAGCAAAGAAATCTCAGCAAAGAATCAAAGCCAAAAAATGTTTACCCCTAGCGTATAGATGTTTACACATCAATCAACGAACAATAACAACAAGACTTTATTGAATTAGTGATGTTAAGTTTGAGCTTTCATTACATAAAAAGCTTTCAATAGGTTGAAGTACGATGAACCAATACAATTCACGTATTCCATTTGCATTGAAAATTGTAGTGTATTTTTAATAGTGGTATAGGATCTTGAAATGGAATAAGATGAATTTTATAAATTGAAATGCAATTTATTTTATTCGGAAGATAATGTGCTGGCATTATAATTTAAATATGACCGCCACGGCTGGCTCGGACGTAGTCTAATCTGGAGGTCAAATACTCGATAACTTTTTTAAACACTTGTGGCCTAAGTGGTGCATCGTTTCGGGCGTATCACCGTAGACTAGTCTAGCGGCGTTAAATCACACGATCTTGTAGGTCAATTCAGGGCTCCCAAACATGAAACTATGTATGCGTTTACCAAACGTTGCCTACAATAAATGAATTGTGGCAAGAGCTGTGTGACATATTGCGCCGTCTTGTTGAAGCCACAGCTCCTGTTGAACGAAAAAGTCAGCAATCATGGCTCTATAGCCTGATTATAGAATCTATACACTTATTCGGGTCTTCATCTACGCTCTACAGCAGCAATGACTTCTTCTGTACGCACTGTACAACGTCTCTGTGGATGCACATCATCATTTAGAGTAAACATGGTGCGAAAACGTGTACCATAGTTGATTTAATTAATTGTTCTGATGGACGATTATGTTGCCCGTAAAATGGATGCACTGCGCGTTACGCATTTCGAAGGAACCATGATTTTTAAAATAAACTTTGCACAAATTTGGAGGCGTTATTCAGGCGTCAGTCTAATCATGTTGAAATACTAAACCAAGCTAAATACAAATCACTTGGCAGCTGACAAAATGGCCGCCAGTTAAAAAAGTGTTGTCAATTTAAATTTTTGTACCTCTATAAAAACAGGTGAGGCGCCCTTTGAAACACCATGTTGTTCCGTCCTGATAGTATTTGTCATTTTAATTTACAATTGTCCTTAGTGCCGTTGGTTTCCTAAAAATTATCACATGTAATTTCGGCTACAGAGCGATGGAAACTTTAACCTAACATTAACCTAATTAACACAATTCTGGCTTGATCAATTATTGTGCAAACGATTTTGGATATTTATCAAGTGCTTCCTAGTGAAGTTCATGAGTATTTTTAGTTGTGTTAGTGCTTAGACATGGCCAGAGGTTTTTCGCTATTACGCCATCTATCCTCAGCTAATTTAAGAAGGGAAACTTTGAAGCGTCGCCAGCAGGATGAGAGTGGGAGTCCACAGAGAGGACTGGCGTTGGCTGAAGTAGTTAGCACGTTGATTGCAGAGCCGAAATTTCTGGGTTCAAGCATGGTATCCGACAGTCATTAAATAACAACACCGCGAATTTTTCTGATGTACATTAGTATCCCTTTGTATCACTTGTTGTAGGAAAGTTCAAGTGATGAAAGTACAGACACTGGTCACTGAACTACACCAGCTTCAGTGGATATTAATCATAATGTAACATAAGAGCGCCCTCCTTCGTCGATACTGCGCAGCAAAATCAATGGCAAAGTAAAAAATAGCCAATGAAATGACTATTGAGCACAGCTTTAAAAATTTAATACGTCTTATTAACAGCAGAGGCGCTGCAAGATTGCATTATTAAAGAAACCTTGTAAAAAGCAGCGTTGTAAAAGACTGAAGCTTTCCTCTATCTTTTCCTTTACCAACTGCCTTCTGTATCACTATTCCTTTCCTAAAAGAAGGTAACAGCTAGTATTCATTGTTTTAGTGTTACTTCTCTTAAAAAAAAAATATTGCCATGGTCATGCACCAAATATAATGTGATGCGTGCATGCTGCGCAAGCTTATCAAGGACTTTGCAAAATTTTTGGATAAGAATAGATGTAGCAAAGACACTTATAAGGGTTTTAATTGCATACAGACTGTTAGTTATGATATGGATAATTCTATTTGATATCCGATAAATCTTTGCACAGTGTGTTGTTCTTGTGATGGCAGGTATTTCTGTTTGTAAAATTTCAAGGACATTTCAATTTCAACATTCCGGAACATATAAGCCCCTACTAACTCTTCCTCCTCTGCTTGTCTTGAGCAGTCCGTGAACAGCTGTACTGCTTCATACCGTGCAGAAAATCCTTCTGTCAACGAAATTCGAAAATTCCTATTGAAGTAGGTTTTCGGAGTGCAGTAGTCTATGAGGTCAGTTATGTTCTTAACTATATCCAGAATGCTAGCATATTTCCATGGTCTATGGTTTCATGCCAGTATTGTGTTTAATCTGACAGCAGTCATATGGTCATGAATCGATCCATAATATTGCCTATAAGCTGATCAAATAGAGGATTATGCGCACCAAAATCTGGACAAAGTGCCAGGATTTGTAAACGTTGTTCTGGTGTAAGTATTTTCATGGTGATTTTCCAAAGTATACTGAAAAGAAGTCAAACACACTTCATTAGTATGACAGCTAGATTGACGGTTATTTATCACTAAGAAAGATAACATCAAAATCAATGATAAAAGACAAAAACTTTCGTAATGGCTCGAATTATAAAAATATTCCAACAAAACAAAACCAAAAATACACTTGAGTTTTACTTTCATTATAGATTTAAATCAAACTTTTTTTAATGATAAAAATTTTCAATTTCTGCTTACAGTAATGTCAGCTAGGCCAACGTATTCGAAATTTTTATGTGGTATATGTTTTAAGGACCACTGTATACGCAACTGTGAGAAGTTTCTGGGACATACACCAACAGAGCGTTATTTCATAATTTTTACTATAATGAATTGCACCAATTGCTTGGCTCCATTTCACTGTTTAAAAGATTGTAAAAGCAAATATGTGTGCCGTATTTGTAAACGTCGACACCATACCTTATTGCACGGTGCCGAACAAATTGAAGAGAAGAGTAACCAAAAACTTAACAGAACTTCCAGAATAGAACATCGATTTAACGATTCGATCCCAAATTACCCCAAGTACAACCAGGTTTTTGTTCCGACTGCATATGTCAAGATCATAGTTAAAGATCATAATATTTGCATCGGTGCACGCGCTATCATCAACAGTTCCACAACAAAATCTAAAATTTCAAAGTCACTTGTAGAAAGGTATAAATTGAAAACTATTAAGAAACACAACCTTGACTTGGCTGTATTTGAGATGAGATCCCACAATGACGATAACAAGTGGTCGGCAGAAATTGCAGCTTTAATTACAGATGAGCTACCCCGAAAGCCATATTCGGGACCCATCAATGCTGACCCAAGTGTTGATTTTCCAGCAGACTCCTTAGCTGATATTGAGCCGCGATCCAACACTGCCGTGGAAATAGAAATCGGTGGCGATATTTATATTAAAATGCGATATAAAGGAGCCATTAGGACCGATGTGGGTCACGTCATAGCCGAAAAAACAACACTGGGCTACCATTTTTATGGACCGATAAAGGATATTTGCTAAATTTCACATTAAGACACAAGTGAGTTTACTCTTTAATATAAATTCCAAGGCTTTAGAAGAAAACAAAAAAGTACTGAATACATACATATATACTGTGATATCCACTTATAACATAGTTGTATTAATTAAGTTTTTTTTCCACACAACTATACTATAAAAATATTTTACCTAGTAAGTTTTAAATTTCTTTGTTTGATTTAACGCAGCTGAAGTTCGTATTTGTCTTAAAAAAAAGTTAGCTTATCTTTGTTTAAGTACGTTTGGATTTCGTTGCTGCTTAAGTAACTCATGACTAAGAACGATTGCAAAAAGCTTACAAACCACCAATGCTTATAGTAAAACTCCCCATAAATTATTGAGAATTACAAAAGTAATGCCATTTAAAGCATTAAACACATTCACCACAGCAGGCTACACGAACACACGACTTCAAATGCCGCTAGCAGCATTTGTCGCCTCGTAGCCGGCTACTTAATTATTTTGGAGACGGCAGCAGTACCATCTGCAGTTGATATTCAAGTACAAATACATAGTTCAGTATTGCCACTTTTATACATTTTGCATTTATAAAAATTAATTACTCTTTTAAAATATACTTATTTCACGTAAAAGTATAAAAATGAATCAATTTCTTTCTTACATCAATTTTTGGGTATTATTTCTGTTAGATATTATGAAATAATTGTACAAAATCATTCATTCAACATTTTGTATTGTACTGGCAATACTGAATTTTCTCACTGTAGCCAAAGAAATAGAAATTAGTTTAATTGGACTACAACGGCAAAATCAGCATAGGCAACAACCTGTCGCCATGTTGCCTTGCTGTCTTCAAAAGAATTATTCTCATATAAACATGTGCATTCTATCCATGACATTTGGTAGTCGGTAGCTTGCTGTGGTGAATGTGTTTAATGCTTAAGGCCAACAAACTTAAAAAAAAAAAAACAACGAACAGCATGTATTGTCTACTTTGTTTTTCAAACTAACTAAGGTTGCAGTTGAATGTACTTAAAGGTTCAAGGTTCAAGCAGACGTGACATAACCATACAAAACAGCTTTTCGAACCAAGCACTGTATTTGATTATAGGTGACTCACAATAAAGCCATATTCATCGCCTAATAAACGAATTGAATTTTGGTTTGGTTATGGCTATGGAAATGGCACGTCTAATTTAAGCTTCAATCAGAAGGGCCATACCATAATGCCACAGCCATAACCATAAATATATCTGCTTTGTCTATTAGTGCTGCCTTATGGCAAACACTAACAAAAACAGCTGTTTATACTCTCATTGGTTTATTAATTTCTAAAGTGAAATAACAAAATAACGCCGAGTACACACTAAGACATTTAGTGACATCGCCCTAGTGTGTTCTAGTGGCAACGTTTGTCATTTCCGAAATTTTTCGTTATGTGGCATTGCTTTCCACACATTTTGAAAATGACACCACAAAATGACGACACAAGAAATACCAGATGTGTACTCGGTATATGTCTAACCAGCAAACAGCTGCTTATGGTTGCGGCGAAAAACCAAAATTCAATTGTTACCCTTTTACACACGCAAAGTTTACTTTGCAATGTCTTAATTCAGCTGTGTGAAAGACAGAGGCAGTAGCACAGTCTCTTTCTGTCTTTCTTCCAGCTGAGTTAAGACTTTGTAAAGCTCACTTTCCGGGTGGAAAAGGGGTTTTGGTTTCTATGGTTATGGTTATTACAGTGTTGCCCATAAGTTTGTATCAAACAGCTGTTTTGTATGGTTATGGTTATGGCCCGTTTAATTGAACCTTAAAATCCAAAATGAAAAATAAAATATATGAAAAACTGATCGTAGTTTTTATTTTTATGAATACGAATTTAAAAAAAAATTGTATTTGTGTTTGGTGCAATTTGTTTCGTAGTAATTATCATATATAATATGAGTTCCTTAAAATACAAGCTTCAGTTTAATTAAATCAAAGAAAGAAATGTTTTACGTATTTAACCATTACAGTAGATATCGCACTTGTTCCTCTAAAGCGCTGCTTGCCAAAGTGTCACCAGAGTGCCGAACATCAATTGGCTTCTTATACAAATGAATACCCATAAGCGATTAGATTTCTCTCTGTGGCCAGCATTGCTCTAAAGGGAGTCAGTAAAGTCATATATCACAAACAGAGATGCAACTGTATTTTTTGCCAAAGAGTAGAGAAAATAATGTAACACCCCTTTTACACGAGCAAAGTTTAATTTGCAAAGTCTTAGTTCAGCTGAGTGAAAGACAGAAAAAGAAGGTATTTCTCCCTCTGTCTTTCACCCAGCTGAATTAAGACATTGCAAGGAAAACTTTCCGCGTCAAAAAGTGGGTGAAAAAGTGCAAATTGTAAAATTTTGAGCAACAAGTGCGATATGTGTATATATTAATATAAAATTAAAAGTCATGTACATATATATAGTCATATAATACGTTTTTCCTTCAACATTTCGGTATAAATGATTGCATATGAGACTATTCGCATATAAACTTTCAGATATGTATATTGTAAATATTTTTAAGCCTATTGGAATATTTCTCCCGACATCTGTCGTTGTTGTCAGTTTGTAAAACTTTTTAGTTCAAAATTGCCAGTTTATGCAGCATGAAGTTGTAATAATCCATTGCACTCGATATTGAGCTTCTTTAAAAGTTTCACATAATTTACATACATATTTGCTTTTTGGAATCCACCAAGGTTAATATAACTCATCATGGGCTTAAATCTAACAATTTAAGGCCGTGATACAGTATCCTACACAATCGCATGATTTACTAAACAATACAACCCTGGTATGATGAAGTCTATGAAAATTTTCAAAAGACAATAACAATTCATTAGATCATTAGATCTATTGACGCGTTAATTGACAATATCACCAGAAATACACTAGAACTGTTGTCTCTAACGTATCTTTACTCGCACATTTTAACTAGTGAATTTGTCGCTAGAGAAAGAGTATTGACATAGAGACATATGGTTCTAGGCTGACTAGAGGGTAGCGCCGTTAACTGTCTGTGTGCGTGTTGTACTTAGCGTCGTTAGTCCCAATTTACACTATGCAAGTCTTATTGCTAAGCTGATTAGTTTGTTAGGGGAGAGAGACGGGGGGAAAAGAAACGTTGCTGTTCCCCTCGTCTCTCTCTCCCTGAAACGAATCAGCTTAGCAATAAGACTTGCATAGTGTGATTTGGGACTTAACAAGCGCTAAATTAGTCAAATTACAAAAGGACAAGAGTAGAATAATTAAATACTACACATTGAATTTTTTTTTAAACACTGATTTATTTTTAAAATTTTTTCTCCTTATATAGTAAAATTTTAAACCTAAACTAATTTTACACAAAGAAAGAAATAAAAAGGATTACAATAACTATTTTCACTCAAAACAATAAAATAAGTCCCAATAATTGACTTCTCAATTAAGTGTGATTTATCTTAAAATGCAATTTCAGTACCGAATTTAGCCTTGTCTTTTCTAATCCTAGTAATTCGCATATACAACGAATGGTATATCTAGTTCATAGCAATAGTTTAAAAATACTTTAAAGTAGCCTTATC
This sequence comes from Tachina grossa, assembly GCA_949987645.1. Lineage (NCBI taxonomy): Eukaryota > Metazoa > Arthropoda > Insecta > Diptera > Tachinidae > Tachina > Tachina grossa. The sequence goes on along the minus strand of OX465278.1, from coordinate 41,979,605 downwards.
TTTCCTCGGCAACTAGCAGCAACTTTTTTTGCTTGTGTGTAGCTTGTGCTTCTATATCGTCCTTTAGTTGTGGAAATACTGAAGGCAAGCATTACATAATGAAATTTTGTTTTTACTGCCGGCTATACTAAGCCTAGTTCCTTAAGCCTAGATTCCACAATGTACCGATTTTCGTCGGCTCACAGAAATAAAGTCATACTTAATAAGCTAAATTGGCCTTATTTCTCAACTAATTGAAACAAAAGGGCATAATTGCACCACACTGCAATTGGTAATAAAGCCAAAAAGACTTATTCCGGAATTAATTGACAAACAAAACCATTGGGTGCTTTGAAAATAAAATAAAATAATTTTGTTTTATTAAAAATTGGAATTGACCATAACTAGCCCGAAGGTAACCCCTGTTACAAGAAGTTTAAAACCATTTTGGTTTATTACTTAGGTCTTTTTTGCAGTGAGCCGATTAAATCGTTACATTATACCGATAGTGGGATCTCAGCTTTATTTAACTCAAATATATTATAATTAATTAATCGTGTGGTAAGACCATCGCATATGTTTTCCGAAATCGCTTTTTGTACTTAAACAAAAATAACAATGGGATTCGTGGCTCGCTGTTTCTCTCCTTCTTTCCAAGTGTCGTCTGTTAAATAAAAAAAATTAATATTAAGGAAATACTGTAAGTATGAGATATTCCAAATGTATTAACTTATATACTTATATACTAACTTTAACCCTGTAACTGGCAGAACAGAATATGTTAATATTTTTAATCGGCAATTTTTTCTTAGAGTAAATAATCCTCAAAAAATACGATTTTCGAAGTTTCAGGTAAAAAAAATAGCCGTTTAGCCGCCAGGTAGAAAAATTTTTTGCGCTCCTATAGGATCGCTTACCGGTTTGAGTGTAAATTATATTGAAAGGTAAAAACTATGCAATTATATGTTCAAGAATGATTTTTATTCAAAAGTAAATGGGAAAAAGGTAAGAATAACAATTAACAATAAAAAATGAATCGAAAGATTAATCTCGACGGTGATAGTCGCTGAAACAATTTTTAGCAGTAGTTATGCAAAGATGCAACTGACATTTTTCACAAAAAAATTGTGTTCTTGACTTTTTGCATAACTTGCAAAATCTTTATTCTGTATTTGGCAGCATTTTTGGGATATGGTTCATTCCGTCATATCGAATATCATCAATGGGCTGTTTGGCTTTTTGACCAATCCTCAAATTACACGATGGTTGTTTTGTTGATTCTGGTAGTGGTGTTATGGGAGTAGAAGGTTGTGATGTTGGTCGACCAACAGATCTTTTATCTATAAATGTGACAAGACCACTGGCAATTTTTTCCCGGAATTTGGGTAACTGCATGAGTTTTTCCTTGTCCTCATCAACACTCGAATCATTATTATTTTCAGCATGAATTCGCCTATATAAAATGTATGAATTGGTTGCGGCCATGTCAATAAGATGGTAAAAGAGCCGAATCATCATATTTCGAGTTTTCGCTCCAATATAGTAGCGGCCCATAAGTCCGTCGATTAAATCAACGCCACCCATGTGGCTGTTATATTCATGGATGATTTGTGGACATTCCATTTCGATGTAATTCTTTTGTTTACGATCAAACCGTGTTGCTTTTGTGGGCAGATGCTCTGGATTTTCGCGTAAGAATGGCAGTACTCCAACATATGTAGAAGCTAATCGGACAGACTTGTTGTCTTTCCACAGTACTGTGGAAATATCCACACCATAGGCATTACCAACATATTCTGAAAAATAGCCTCTTTGTTCTTTTTTTATGACAGCATCATTTGGGAGTTTACATTTTGGAATCCTATTTACACGAACCGTTCCTAAACTATAAATGCCTCTGGCACATAAATATACCAGGAAAGGGATGGATGTATAGAAGTTATCGAAATATAATATATGATGTTTGAAGTCTGGGATCGTTTGTGATAATCGATCCACAACGTTTGAGGTGCTTCCAAGGTCCGGTTGACCGGCCAACACCACGTTATCCCCAGCTCCATTATATACTTCGAAACGGTATGCGAACCCGGTCGAATCACACAGAGTAAAAAGCTTTACGCCCCACTTGTGTGGTTTGTTCGGCATATATTGCCTCAAATGATGCCGCATTTTAGTAGAGCACATTTGCTCGTCCACACAAAGCCGTGCTGTTTTTGGTACGCTGTCAAATCGATCGTTTAGTGCGGAGGCTAGCTTACGGATTCGAAAAATCGGATCATAGCCTGGCTCACCCTTTCTTTTGCGATTGGCCTCATCTTCAAATGACACGTGCTTTTTTATTGCCATGAAACGTTTCACCGGCATTGTTTCTGCAATAGGGGCGAAAGCATGTTCAGACCAATAGTTTTCCAGATTTGGGTATCGGTAGAGCGACAGATATAGCATAATACCTATATATTTGTACACATCTACGTAATCTATTTGGAATGTATCATTTATATTTTGTGCAAGTGCATGTCGTCTGCTTTCTTCAGCAATCAATATAAATGAAATACAATTGCAATGTTCAAACCCAAAACGTGCAATAAGAAAAGATTTAAATGTCAAGTTTACTAAATACTATACATACATATGTTTAACATGTTTTAAGATTTTTCTATATACGGCATACAGTTACGTGTTGCAAATGCTCGTTCGTTTTCTTCCATCCTTTTTTTTTAGAAATTATTGATCCTTTTTCCTGGGAAAAGCTATAAAATATGTGTAATAAAAATAGACAGAACTGCCTCAAACACGTTGCTAGATAATTTATAAGCAGTTATGTCCATAACAATAGAACTGATCAATGCACACAGACACAAACATTTGTAATCGAAAGAGGCAACAAGATATGTGATATAAAAAACTCAACACATACAGAAGCCACACACACACACACACACACATAACATGGATGAAATATCATAACGCACAATAACTAATAGAAATTTATCACGTTATAATTTGACTTTTTATTCTCGTAGCTACGAGCACTTCAATATTATAGATAGTCGTAGGTACTCCAATACTAATACAAGCAATCTAAAAATTTATTTGTGAGTGAAAAAATTATATACTTGATATATGAAAAGGATAATTAGTTTTTCTTGCTATCCTTTCTTCGTTTTCTTTAGATTTTGTAATTGTATAGCTTAGCTCAAATACACAAGTCAGGTTTCTGACAAACAATTCATTGTTTCCGGTTAATGTCAATGCATCTGTTTCATACTTTATAATGTTTTAAAACATGTAAAACATTAGTTTATTTCCAACTTTCTATCCTGTTATATATTATATTAGTAAAATTATGGGAGAGAAGTAAACATATACTTGTCAAAGAGAACAGGTATAAACTTAACAGTTCTCTAAAGAAGATTGAATAAGTTATGCGCTGAGACTCTATATCTTCCTGTAAAATGACAACGATCGTGCACTTTGTCAGTTCTAAAAATGTTTCCATAAATATGAGAATTTGTGGAGAGATGCCCTCTCCACAAGAGTTTCATCATTTATCACTGGTTTCATTGACACTATTTTTGATAAGTAGTTTGTATAAATATCAGTCAGATCGTTAATTGAAGTTACTAAAAAAGATCCTAGGGGCATCATAATCGAAAGAAATATTAAATCAGTCTAAATTATCGTTAAAGCTCCATTTTATATAATAATTAAAAACATAAGGAATGTGCTTTTCTATATAACCAGATGTTGTTGTTTCTACCTCTTCTAGATATGTTTCAAAATCCGCATATACAACAAAGGTTACATCCAATTGTTTGTAATAATTTTCGAACTTTAAAATAGATTCGTCTTTCCTCGGCATACTGGCAACAACAATTGGTCTTGCAGCTGAGCTTGTGCTCCTCCATCATCCTTTCATTGTGAGAATACTGAAGACAAGTATTTCATATCAAAATTTTTCTTTTCTTTCTTCTTATTTTCCTGAAGTACATAATTATAGTACGCGAATTAGTTAAAATACAATATAATATATATGTATATGTATTCGTATAATTATCTATCTTTTGATATCAGCAAAATATCAACATAATGAATTTTTTCATTTAAAGATGAATGCTAAGGTCCAATGATGGATTTGCCTTCCAATCCAAACACATTCACACTAATCTCATAATTTTGTGTCTCAAACTTTTTGATGTCTTTAGTTTTCAAAGAAAATACTAAATTCTCAAAGTTAAGAATTCTATTATTAATGGATTGCTGCTATGATGTACCATTTAAAACAATATTGGTCATGTCATGTATTCAATCCACCGTGGAAGAGGGATGTAGCCTAGAGCTGGCAAACTATCGATAGTCTAGCCATTCGATATTTTCGATAGTTTGTTGGAAAACTATAGATACTATCGATAGTATCGAATTATTTTACACTATGTTCACACGGCAATACGAACAGTCATTTTGAATGTTGATATACATACATATCTATATGGATAAAAACAATTAGGTACAAATTATAAATAATTAATTTTATGTTTAATTTTGTTCTAATTTTTCAATATTAAATACACATCTATTTTTTGTTTTTTTTTTTACAAAAACATACCCATGAAATTATTTTGCTTTAACAGCCAGTTCAGATAAATTAGCAATAATTTGTTATCAAAAGATTCAGTAAAATTCAGAATGAAACAAAATGGTTCGCTCACAAAATTTTTTATATTTCAATCAGTATTCGAGCGAGGATCGTGAATGTGAGAGCGAACCTCCATATTTGCTGTCCGTGTGATCATTGTGTTAGGAATGTTGACTTTCATTTTACACATCACTCATTTATTAAAACAACGTCATAATTCAAATAAAAATAGTTTTGAAAAAATTGAGTTAAGTTTTCAATTAACATACAACTCAGTGGATATATTAATAAAGTTTTCTTTTATCAAATGGTGAGCTTGCACTCCATTTGCGTAAATTTTGGAACAAATTAAGTTTAGGGGCACCTCTTAAAAATTAAGAAGAGTATCCTACCCTATAGAAAATTGAAAAAAAAAAATAAATAAAAAATTGGCGGCGAGGCCTAGTTTCCGAGTTATGGGCCTCTGAAATTGTAGTAAAAAATTGTGATTATATGGTGTGTTTTTCAACGACTGCGACTTTTTTTTTTTTTGTCTAATGACAAGAGAACACAATCGTCGAACAGAATTATACCATAAGAATTTTCTCTACCATGGCATTTCCCTACACGGCGCAACCCAATAGAGATTTTCTGCATTGCCAAGTTCTCCTAACTAATAACGTTTTTCTGCACTGCAGGCCTTCAGCGGGGCGTAAGGATTTTCTCCACCATGGTGTTTCCCGACACGGCGCAGCCAAATAAAGATTTTCTGCCTTGCAAAGTTTTCTTGCCTAATAACGTTCTCCTGCATTGCCGCCCTTAGGAGGGGCGTAAAGACTTTCTCCACCATGGTGTTTTCCGACACCGCACAGCCTAATAAAGATTTTCTGTCTTACAAAGTTTCCTTGCCCGGTCTTAATGACCTTCTACATGAAGGTATTGTCAAAAGCTTTAAAATTATACCATTACTGGTCATATTCGTTGGAAAGCACCGTATAATCACGCTATTGTACTACAATTTCAGAGGATCATAACTCAGAAACTAGGCCTCGCCACCAATTTTTTTGCTTAATTTATTTTCATATTTTCAATTTTCTATAGGATAGGAGAGGTGCACCTAAACTTAATTTAAGCCTGAAGTTTTTAGACAATATGAAATATGACGGGTGTATTATTAACTCCATTAGTTTATTTTTTGAGTTATGACGTTATTTTAGTAAGTGAGCGATATGTACTTATGTATTTCCAATAGAAGACAACTAATATAATAAATTTTATCGAGTTTATTGTCAATGTGGTACTAAATTTTTTCAACGATAGTATCGCTATCGAGAAAAAACTATCGATAGTCTAATAAAAACAAAACTATTGATACTATCGATAGTACTATCGATAGTTTGCCAGCTCTAATGTAGCCTGAGTCCTGAGTTAATCCTGCTCGATTTATGTTAATATACAATTTTTTGATTGTCATTAGACTCAATCCGCTAGCCCTATCCTAGAACTCTGACATATTGTGGCATATTTCCTGATCCTTTTTTCCTTTGATCCTTAAACATTTCCACAAGATCATCAATCAATGTTAAAAATTGCATTTTGCAGGAGTTTAAATCATGCTATATACATACATATGTATGGATATACTAACATTTAAGCTCTATATTATATTTAAATAGCAGTTGGCGAATTTGAGCATCTGTCAATATTTTCAGAAACATTTTTTCAAATGATCCAAAAAAACGCTTGAGGATGAAAAAGTTTGGATTATGCTTTTGAAGACCGTTCATTCTAGAGTTTCATCTCAAGATACCACTGTATCTTGAAATATTCTTTATTTAATATTTTTTATAATGAGTTTACTTATGAACTAAGGAACGAAAGTATTTACATCTCTCTTTATAATTTCGTTCTGTATAACTTAAAATAGTTAAATGTGTATTGTCTGGAGACACCAAAAGTATTTTTATTTTTATTTATACTTTCGTTCTGTATATCTTAGGGATGAAAATACTTAAAATAGTTAAATGTGTATTATCTAGACTTTAGAGATACTCAAGCCTTGTTATCAGCGAAAAGGTGTTTCGTATTTTCGTGTTGATATCATGCTTTGAGTTTGACCTTCAAACGATCATATCTTTATTTTAATTAGTTTGTTTTTTGCATTTTATGATGATTATGTTGTTTTTCATATTTGAATGCTAATTACAATAAATCTTATCTCTAATTTTCTTTGTTACATACTAAATCCTCTAATTTACATACATACTCGTACATTCATCTACAGAAAATTATCCTTGATTGGGAAATCCTTAGATTCCTTTTTCTTAAGTAATAAAACACTGTAATACATTTATGATCTTGTAAATTATTGGGTTTAAGCAATGCAGCAGAAAAATTAGCTTGCCCTTTTCTCAAAACAACGGAAAAAGTAGATTTAATTAACACTTCTAGATAAAAAATTAAATAATTATTTAAAAGAAAAACATGCTCATTTAATAATAAAAAATAAGAATACAAATATTTCACAACTACATTTTCATTTATTATTTTTATTCATTATAAATTCTCCAAGTGTTGTCTATATAATCTGAAAGAAAAAATAAAAAAAAGTTAACAAACAAAAAAGTTATTAAACTTTTACACCCCTTGGTTTCTTTTGGCCCACCCTGTATATGTTAAGATCTATTTTCACATTTCTTAATGCATCCAAAAGCATCCTGCCCATCGTATAGCAGTAAATATGATGATATATCCAACGGTGCTAAAGCTAATACCTCCGCGATGTTTATCGGTCCTTTGCTTATTGAAAAAAATCCTTGCTTCTGTCAATGTTATGGCTTCTATAGTTCGTAGTATTGTTGGTGTTGATATTGTGCCTTCTTCAAATTGTTTATTTTTGTTAATTAGTTTCCTATATAAAGGAGTATCCCAAAATAGTGACGCTTCTTATTTGACATGTTTGAGAATGTTACTATTTCTCATATTTCGCTCTCTAGCAGGGTGTTTATGCTGATCCGGTATCAAGGTGTGTTATAAGGACCAATGTAAAAAAGCACATCATACTAGGTGACGCCGTTGTTCTATTTTCCATGATCACGATTATTTTTAAGAGAAGATAATTAGAAATGAAAATTTGGTGAACTTTAAATAAAATTTATGTTATAATTATAAATTCACAATTTGTTTTTATTTATTCGATTAAAAACATATGAAAGTATATTTCATAATTTAACAAGCTAATTTTTGAAATTAGATACAGACATTATGTCAAATAAATATACTTTAGTATTTCATGTTATGAATTTTTATTAAAATTAAATTGTTTTAATCTATAGTGATAGGTAAAAACGTTGACCTAGACTGCGTTCGTATCATATATACTTCACCCTTTTTGTTAAATTAAACTATTTAACAGGTTGAATGTTTGTAAGACACTGTTTTATTTTTAAAATATTTCTGCTTAAATACTAACGATGAAAATCTTAAATCTAATATAGAACTCATTTCTTATCTAATTGCTTTCATATATTTTTCAGGGTTATTTTCATATTATTTTTGAATATTTATAACTAGCCTAAGTAAATACAAAACATACACAAGAATAAAATATTACAGTTCTAAAATTGGTAGAGATAAAACTATTTGATCTCTTGAATATTTATAACTAGCCTAAGTAAATACAAAACATACATTAGTTTGATCATTAGTTTAAGTAACACAAGAAATTGGTGGAGATAAAACTATGCTTAAGCATGTGTGCATATAATGTGTATCATAAAATGTATGTAGCCTAAACAAATAAGATGTGTATAGACTGATAAAATAAAACCTAAACGAAATTATATTTGTAAACCGTAATTTAGACTCAGAACTTAGAACGAAACTTATTTTTATTTCTATGAACTAAAAGAATCTTAAAATTATGTTCAATTACATTTGAACATTCTGCCGGGCATTTAAAGGCATTGGCGGTGAAAAACCTAACTTAACTACGGTCTTTTTACTGTTGTTGCATTTTTTCTTGAGGTAGATAAAAATTATGATTGTAATGATAATAATAATTAAAATAAATGATGTATGTCCGGATATATGGTGATATTTCATTTTCATCAGTTCAGTGTTGTCGGCCTGCATCTTCTGTAGATCTTGTTGTATATTTTGTATATCTTTGGAGTTATTGATTATCGTTACATCAAATGGCTTCACCAGTTTATTGTTTGCTTGCTGAAATTCTATGCCCCATGATGATGTCTGAATTGAAGTTTTCTTCTTGGTTGTAAAATGTTGAGAAGAAGACAAAGTTATTCCCTCATACACTGCTGTACAACCAGCTGGCAGATTCAGTATTCCTTTTGAAGGTAATGTTAACCAATCACGTGCATTATTTTCGTAGTCTATGCTTAATGTAAACTGATCGAACACGGTGAAAATCCATTGATTCTCTCTTGACAATTTTTTCCAGATACATTTTCTTGGAGTTTCCTGAAAATAACACTCAGCATGCCTGGATTGTTTTAAAGCTGAAACTTCACAAGATCGCTCTACCGCAGGTTTCCAAGGAAATTTCTCTTTACATTTATATTGTCCTTGATGGTTTTTTGTACAAACATTAAGCTGAGATTGCCACATCAAAAAATATAAGTTCGTTGCAAAATTATATACGATGTAATCACCGTCTACTATAGGTATCATTGCAGTGCCATTTCCATCAACTGGAAGCCTAATGATTTCGTAAATTTCTAAAGAATGTATGTTATACAATGGTATTTCTGCCTGTATTACCAAACGGTTATCCATCAGAATACCCCTAGCCACCATAGAACTGTAAATTTCTTTCAGCTCTGTACCTGTTTTTGTTCCGGGCAAAATCAGATCCTTCGGTAATAGTTTTTCAATGTTTGACAGTTCCTGCTGCATTTGTGCAGCAGTTATAAGATCTGGATTGATATGGCCGTGGTTAACATCAATTAACAAATTGATAATAGATGACTGAACTTCATTGATCGATCATCGATCATTAAATGTAGCTGAGTAGTCATCACTTGAAACATAACAATCAATCGCTCAGTATTGGTGTCGCTTTGCACTTCCTCATAGAACCGCTTCAACTGCTGGTACATTTTACTGAAATTATCGTTTACTTCCTCAGTTGTTTTCTTTAGCACATTTATTGTAGAGTTCACAATGGATGTCTGCTGCTTCGCGAGCTGTTGTAATTTATCCTCATTCTGGAAAATATTCCTCATATTTTCTTCCATTAATTTCCGGTCCTCTGCATCCATCATTCCAAAAAGTATATGATAAATCGAGCCAACAAATTCAAATGGCGATCTTTTTTGTCTTTCCTTCTTCAGCAACAGATTGTTATTTTGACCTATTAAGCTGAATCTTCTATTGACTGACCATACTATCATTTCGCAAGCCTCTTTATAATTTCTTAACTTGGAACATTGGTCTTCAAGTTTTTCTTTCAGTCTTTTGATTCGTTTTATCTCCTCAAAATATTGATCTAAATCGTAATGTACTATTAAGGTCCATTTAGAGTTTACAATGTTCATCGTTCCAATATTATCCAGATGCAGCGCTGTATCCAGAGGTATTTCCTTTATTTCAGCACCCATACCATACTTTAGTGATGCACAGTTTACTACTCCTACTGTTAACATCAAGAACATACACCGTAATAAAAGGGATTTCAGACAGTTACTTCCGTTCGGTCGTTCAATTCTTGTATGGAAACTTCTCGATCCATCCTGATTGTCCTCGTTGAAATTTTCTGCGTCCGGTAGCTGGATTACCTTATGGATTGGTCGTTTTAGAATATTATTTTGATACCTTATCTCAACCACTCGAACTTTCCCATCCTTTCCTTCGTGTACTTCCGTTATTCTTCCAAGAGGCCATCTTCCTGGATGAGTATTTTCATCTTTAACCAGAACTGCTGCTCCTTCTTTCAAATTTTTAACTGAATGCCTCCACTTATTTCGTTGCTGGAGCGTCACAAGGTACTCTTCCTTCCAGCGCTTCCAAAAATCTTTTTTTAACCGCTGAATAAGCTTCCATTTATTTAGTGACAATATATCTGCGCTTTCTATATGCTCCCCGGGTTCTATTACTGGTCTTCCAATGAGAAAGTGACCCGGAGATAACACATCGGCTGCATCAATATCTTCAGCATTCACTTCAACCAAAGGCCTGGAGTTCAAAACAGCTTTTATTTGTGCCAGCAAAGTACTTAATTCTTCAAACGTCAATTTTGTTTCGCCAATTATTCTTTTTAGATGATACTTCATCGATTTTACTCCAGACTCCCAAATCCCACCAAAGTGAGGAACTGCTGGGGGAATAAAATGCCAATTTATTTTTTGTTCAGCCAGAATAGGAATAAGTGTACTATTGTTTTTAACTGCTGCTTTAAAATCAGCATCTAACTTTTTACTAGCACCCACAAAATTAGTTCCATTATCAGAATACAGGTGGGAACTAATGCCTCTTCTTGCAAAGAATCTTCTCAAAGCCGCATGGAATGCTTCTGTGGTCAAATCACTCACGACTTCCAAGTGAATTGCCTTTGTTGCCATACAGACAAACACTGCAATATAGCCTTTGTAGCTTTTCTGGCCTCTTCCTTTTGAACACCTTAAATGTATCGGTCCAGCGTAATCTACTCCCGTATGAGAAAAAAAGATGTGAAACATTCACTCTATAATCTGGTAGACTACCCATTAGTTGTTTAGATGTATTTTGTTGATAGCGAATGCATGTTGTACAGCTTCCAATACACTTCTTTACTGCATTTTTTAATCCCAATATCCAATATTTGCGTCTTATAGTTGACTCCATAAGTCGATTCCTACCATGGAGCGTGAACATGTGTGTCTGATGAATTATTAAAGATGAAAGTTCAGACTTTTGTAAAATTATGGGATGTTTGTGATTATAATGTAAATCAGAATTATGCAATCTGCCACCAACTCGAAGAATGCCGTCTTTATCCAAAAAGGGAAAAAGACTTACTATTTTGCTTTTGTTACTAACCGCAAGTCCCTTTTTCAGTCTTATAATCTCATCATGAAATTCGACCTGCTGATGGTTAAAAATTATTATCTTTTCTGCCATTTCAAGTTCTGGAACGGTCAGATGCTGTGGATATTTTCCGTTCTTCCTTAATTTATTTACAAAACGAAGTATATAAGCAACAATTCTTCGTAATTTGCCTAGTTTAGAGTATTTGCATGTTAAGTTGTTAATAACATTACAGCTGGCCAACCTCACAGCAATCATCAATGTATTTGTCGTTTTTGGATCTTCGTATTTCGGCCAGAATTCGAAAGACTTCAATAACCACTTAGGACCATTCCACCACAAAGAGTGATGTATTAATTTTTCAGCATTAGCACCTCTAGAAGCTAGATCTGCAGGATTTTCCTTTCTGCTTATATGATGCCATGACGCCTCAGGCAAATTCGTATTTATTTCGTTCACTTTGTTTCTTACAAATTTGTCTTTATTTGTATTGTTGTGAATCCAACATAATGTTATAGTTGAATCACTCCATGCATTAACTCTGTATTGTCGATTAAAAATACGAATTACTCTATGTAAGAGCTTGCTTAGAAGATGAGCAGCGCACAGTTCTAATTTTGGCACAGTCTTCCTGTTTTTAATCGGGTTTACTTTACTTTTAGCTGTTAGTAGCTTAACCGATTCATTTTGTTTAACGTAAACTACAGCTGCATAAGCTTTTTCAGAAGCATCTGAAAACCCGTGAATTTCCAATTTAATCTCGCACGTTGTTTTTACCCATCTTGGGATATGGATTTTTTGAAGAGCGATTACATTTTTTGAAAATTCATACCATTCATCTTGAAACTCATCTGATAACACTTCGTCCCAGGAAGACTGCTGCAACCATAGTTTTTGAATAAATAGTTTCGCTAGTACAGTAACAGGAGACATCCAACCCAAAGGATCAAAGATTTTCGCCACATCTGAAAGAGCTTGCCTTTTCGTTATTTTATAGTTCTGTGTAAAATTTACCTCAAAATTAAACTCGTCATTGGCCGGTTCCCATTGTAGGCCTAAAGTTTTGACAGTTTCGTCATCTTTTATTTGAATGACTGTATTTTCCTTGGTGATGTCTTCATGATTTAAAATTGCTTTGTGATTTGAGACCCATTTACGTAAATTGAAACCAGAATTACTTAGCTGTGTTTGTATATGATGCTGTATGTTTTTACATTGCTGAACATCATCTGCTCCTGTCATTAGATCATCCATATAGAAGTCTTCTTTTATTATTTTCTTAATTAGTTCATCTTTAATTGAAATGTGGTCAGCAATATAGAACAGTGATCTTACTGCTAAAAATGGTGCCGATGACATGCCATATGTTACAGTTGTTAATTTATACTCTTTTATAGGATTGCATTTGTCTTCTCTCCATAATATATGTTGATTCGATTGGTCTTCGTTTGCTATTTTTACCTGACGGTACATCTTTTCAACATCAGCTATCATAACATATCTCCATAGCCTCCATTTTATTATGATATCGAAAAGGTCTTTTTGTAGTTTAGGACCTGCAAACATCACATCGTTTAAACTCCTTTTATTTGTTGTTTTAGCAGACGCGTCGAACACCACACGCAATTTTGTTGTTAAGCTGTTTTCTCTTATTACAGGTTGGTGTGGCAAATAATACTTCCCGCTGCACGTCTCCTCTACCTCTTCCATATGGCCAAGATTTAAATACTCGTTCATAAATTTTACGTAATTTTTTTTTAGTTCCGGCTCTCGATCGAATTTTCTCTCAAGAGACAAAAACCTTGCCATTGCTTGCCTTCTGGAATCTCCCAACTCGTGGTCTTCTTTAAGCGGCAATTTAACTACTATATGGCCTTTTGCATCAACTTTGGTTGTTTTCTCATAATGTTTTTTGCAAAATTCATCTTCACGTCATTCGTCTATCTCAGGAAGTTCTTCTAACTCCCAGAACTTTTCCAAGTTAGTTATAGCTGCTAATACTTTTGATGGTTTTGCAGCTTTGCTAATTACTCCAGACAATATCCAGCCAAAAATTGTTGATTGTGCTAAGATACTACCTTTTTTGTGTAATCCTTCTTGCAATATATGAGGTATAATGTCACCTCCAATAACAATATCTATTCGATCAGATTTATTGAATGCTGGATCCGCCAGAATAAAGTTGTTCCAATCTTCAATATTAATTTCAAATGACTGGTTTGGATGTGCCCCCGTTAATTTTGGCAAAATAAGGGCATTTGCTTCGATTTCATGGTTACTTATAAATCTTGGTTTCAAGATTAATTTTGTTTTCGCTTTAGACAGTCCAACCAGAGTACTGCCGATTCCATGAATTTCTGTTTTGCATTTAATACGTGGCAATGATAAGATCTGGGATGCTTCTTCTGATATTGTTGTTACTTGAGAACCCTGATCGATTAATGCTCTTAGGATTGCTGCTTTTACCTGGGCAGTTGCTAGAAGTACTGAAGTTGCTAAATTTTTGGTAGTCATTGCTGAATTGTTAGGTTTTGATTCTTTAATTTTTTCTTCATTCAGATGTAAAATCTTATGATGACCTTTATTGCAATAACAACACTTAACATTATTTGAACACCACTTGTTGTTTTTATGATCCAAGCATTTAAAACACCATTTATTATTGTAAGCAAGTTTTCTTCGTTCATAAATCGGTAATGCTAAGAATTTTCTGCAAACCACAGTTGTATGGTTATCCATATTGCAATGTAAACAACATTTTCTCATTCAGTACATCACATTAGAAACTTTTCCAGTTTCAAATAATTTTTTATTTACTCTTTTTTCTTGCCCTTTGGAAGCTGCTTCTAATGCTTGAACTTGTTGTTCCAAAAAACTTAATATGTCCTTAAGACTTTGAATTTCTTTAGATTTTTTGACTGTTTGTTCGTAATATCGCAAACCGTCTTTATCTAATTTTCTGATAACAATACGCGCTATGAACGGTTCAGCATCTTCTATTTTAATGCCCATACTTTTAAGAGCATAAATACAGCTATTTGTTGTATCTAATAGCTGCTTCAAGCTTGCTGATGATTCGCTATTAGCCATTGGTTGATCAAGTAAAATATCTACTTGATTTGTAAATAACAATCTACGATTTTCGTACCTTTGTTTGAGAATGTCGAACGTTGCTTGATAGTTGTTGTTGGTGATCTTTAGATGTTGCACTAATTTTTTAGCTTCGCCTTTAAGTGATGTTACTAACCTGTACATTTTTTCCACATTAGAAAGGTTCTTGTTGTCATGCACCAGGCTTTTAAACAAATCATGATATGATGACCATTCATTTATATTGCCACTAAATTCAGGAATTTCAATTTTTCCTAAATGTGCTGAGTTTGAATATTCTTCTTTATTTATGTTGCTTTGTTGTTGCATTGGTTCATTCATGCAATCTGTAATAAGCTCGAGAGCACTAAAATATGTGTTTTCGGCATTTAGCACAATTTTATGCATATTTTTTGGTGTTTTTGATTCACTTAAATTGTGATACATATTTTGAAGCTTCTGATATTTAGCTTCTAAATATTTTTCTTTTATTTGAAGTTTTTTGTTGGACATGTCGGCCTAGACCGGACTTAAATTTTTTTTTTTCAAAAAAAGTGTACCGCCCCCTCAAATTGTTCCTTTTTACGCCAATAGTTAAATTCCAAAATCTTAGACTGATTGCCTTAGGTTAAGGCGTGGCACATGCCCACTAAAGTGGCTAAAACTGGTTTGTATGGACTTTTCAAGAGACAAGGCACGAAAATATCAGTAAAATGTTTCATATATGTTTGTAATATATTATTTTATTAAAATTATCTTACGTTTAATGATTACTATTATTGATAAAGATTTAAACTTAATCGCAAAGGTCTGATTTATTAATGCTGCCGTACTTTTTCAGTTACTGTTTGCAAGATATATTGTTTCTCTTCTTCGTTTTTTGTTAAAGCTGCATTATATTCTTCCATTAGTTTTACAAAACGCTCTGCAGTATCATTAACAACATGTAAGTTTTGTACAATATTCATTCCCTTTTGAAATTCGGATTCATTGTGCCACTTGGAAGGGTCAAGTTTTAGAAAGTTAGTTTCAATACTAAATCTCTCGAAAAAGCTCAATGTTTTTTTATTAACAAAATCTGAAATATTTTTTTGGTTTAATTCATTCATGTTGGTTACAATTCTTTTATTCTCATTATTTTGTTCTTCTTTGAGATTTTCAACCATTTTTCTCTTTTCTCCAACGTCTACAGCATTATCAAAAAATGAAAAACCTGCTGCTTCTGGTGTCAGGTACCACAAGTGGTTCGAAAACTTGCTCGTTACTTCATTGCTTATTATTTCATTCAATTCATTGAATTTAATAATATTTTTAATAAAATTTAAATCATTTAACGGTGCTTTCGCGGCAATTGGCGTTTCAATCCACGGTTTCAAATAAATTTTCAAAATGAACACACTTATATCTTGTATAGCATTTGCTTCATCTGATGACATTGAGAATTGGTGGCGGAAAAGAAAAATCTTAAGCGTATATATCGCTTTAGCCATCCATCGGGCATGATGCATCGCTCCAGGTGATTTAAACCTTACAGGTTCTGTGTTTCGACCAAGAAATATAAGACTCAATTCCAATAACTCCTTGTAGTCTGCCCTGGGATGTTGTATAGTGACATAGTTATGAGCAAATTGAGCTAATTGATCTTGTTCAGTTTTGTTAAGCGCAAGGTTTATTTTTTTATCCACCATTCCACTTGCAAATTTTTGTTGATTGATTTTGGGCCAATATTTTTTAAAACGCTGGAAAATATCTAATGATGGTCCACTTAATTTTAAATCATATTTCACGAAAGCACTTTTCAGCAAGAGTTCATATATGTGATGACGGCAAGGGAGATATAACAATTCTCTATTGAGGTGTTGTTCTAATAAAATACAAGTACCTTGTAATCTACCTGTATTTGTCGCTGTAGTATCAAAACATAAAGCTTGTACCTTGTTTGGAAAGAATGTTGTTTATATTTACTGTTATAAGAAATTGTTTTTTAAATACCTTTTCTGTTAGATTCCATTCATTTAATAGTTTGAGTATGGCGTCCATCTGTTCTTTTCCAGTACCAGCTGACAGGGCAGGTACTCCAAGTAGATGTTCAATGCCATTTGTTGTTATCACAACTGGTAATCTGTCCACTTTTGCATTTCCTGTGATCGATGGTAAAATTTTTCCATCCCAATGTACCGTTATTTGATTTATATCTTTGTTTTTAAAATCCATCATCAGATTTGCAGCAGTTTCCGAACGAAATTGTTTACGGCAAAGCCGTATCGATGTCTTACTTATTACTAATGTACTGATATCATGTTCCAATGCTTCAGCCGCAGCTATCAGAATACGTACTGCGTCCCTGTCGCTTACCTTGCACTTGTCTAAGGTCGCAACAAGCTTGGAAGTGATAAAATGTTTTATTCCTCGTTTTCTGGTTTTTTGTTGCGAGTTACAGTTAGCAGTTTGATCAGTATTATCATCACTATCGTATTCATCAATTAGTTCTTCTGTATTGTCACTCAAATCATTCGCTGTCAGGAATACTTGGAATTGTTCTTCGCCCTGCTTTTCTTTTCGCATTACCTCTTTCTCAATACGAATATTTCTTCGCTTTTCTTTTTCAAATAATGAACGATCGCATCCAACCATTGCACCAGGTCTACCTTCTTTACGTTGATTCTTCAAAAACTCTTTATCTTCTTCTATTTTAATTAAATCTAATGCATTTCCGTGCGCAATGTCAAATAAGTTTTTCATATTTTTAATAAACTCATCTTCTCGCCTTTTTTGAAGTGGTGTGTTGCGTTTGCACGTTTTTTGTAGATTTTTCCATTGGTGATACAAAGCTTCAACTTTTTGAACGCTTCTATCAATTTGACGAACTGGAATACGGGCTTTATTCCAAAAAATTTCGGCCTCTTTGATAACCAGATATGCACTTGAACGAAGATCCAATTTCACTTTGCGCATGTTATAAAACAAAACTTTCAAAACTTGTCCATTGGAAGGCAGCTTAGATCCAACAATTTGGCTTTCGTCACATCCTAATAAATAAATTTTTTCACTAGCTCTTGTGTCCATTTTGCAAATACCATCAATATTAATTCTCTTTATAGCAATAATGTTTCTATGACTCAAAGCTCAAAATGGCTACACTTCACTTTTTACACTTTTAATTGCCACGTGGTTGACTTTACTCTGTTGTTGCCAACATTCTATTTAGCAATCAAATATATGTTTACAGAGTTGTATTTCATTTGTCTTGCAAGACACGAGTTCGTTTGAGAGGAAGGCAAGAAGTAAGAATGGGGAACTGTGTTCGATGTACTGAGTTACACACGCTTTGGTGTTGTCCGTAATCAACGTAAACAACAACAAATCGTGAGCATTTGCCGAAGACAAATGCCTTGCTGTGTGAATGCAAACAGAACTTCAAAAACGAAATCAAATGAAATCATTAAACGTAAGTTAACTGCAATAAAATAATATATTACAAATATATATGAAACATTTTACTTATATTTTCGTGAATTGTCTCTTGAAAAGTCAATATAAACCAGTTTTAGCCACTTTAGTGGGCATGTGCCACGCCTTAACCTAAGGCAATCAGGCTAAGATTTTGGAATTTAACTATTGGCGTAAAAAGGAACGATTTGAGGGGGCGGGACACTTTTTTTTGCAAAAAAAAAAATTCCCATACAAAAAAAGTTCGGTCTAATGTCGGCCACATTAGCTGATATTTCATCATACCAGTCAGTTAACCAATCTGCCATTTCAACAAATTGTTCCCATAATTCCTCATCTGAATCAGTAGTTATTAATTTTTCTAATTTATTGTTTTCTTTTGATGTTTGAGAAGATTCTGGAACGTTATTTGATTCTTCTTGTTTCACGCCTTCTTTTATTAGAAGTTGAATCTCTGTTAGAATTCCTGATAATGCCTCATAGTAATTTTTTTCAAAATAATCTTCTGATGTTATGCCCTATGCCAGAAGTTTTGTGTTATTTTCCGCAAATTCAATTTTATTTACTCTTTTATTGATTTCTGGGAGTCTCGTACGACGTATTGTTTTTTGAGCCAGCTTTTCCCGAATAGCAACAATTTCGTCGCCCAATTCTTTTTGCCTTTCGAAAAGCTTTTCTTTATTTGCCATTTTAATATTTATATAATGCCAATTTTTTAATCATATATTTTTTTTTTTTTTAGTCACTAGTTCTTTTTGTCGAAGGACCAAATGTTAAATTAAACTATTTAACAGGTTGAATGTTTGTAAGACACTGTTTTATTTTTAAAATATTTCTGCTTAAATACTAACGATGAAAATCTTAAATCTAATATAGAACTCATTTCTTATCTAATTGCTTTCATATATTTTTCAGGGTTATTTTCATATTATTTTTGAATATTTATAACTAGCCTAAGTAAATACAAAACATACACAAGAATAAAATATTACAGTTCTAAAATTGGTAGAGATAAAACTATTTGATCTCTTGAATATTTATAACTAGCCTAAGTAAATACAAAACATACATTAGTTTGATCATTAGTTTAAGTAACACAAGAAATTGGTGGAGATAAAACTATGCTTAAGCATGTGTGCATATAATGTGTATCATAAAATGTATGTAGCCTAAACAAATAAGATGTGTATAGACTGATAAAATAAAACCTAAACGAAATTATATTTGTAAACCAAAATTTAGACTTAGCACTTAGAACGAAACTTATTTTTATTTCTATGAACTAAAAGAATCTTAAAATTATGTTCAATTACATTTGAACATCTCTCTTTATAATTTCGTTCTGTATAACTTAAAATAGTTAAATGTGTATTGTCTAGAGACACCGAAAGTATTTTTATTTTTATTTATACTTTCGTTCTGTATATCTTAGGGATGAAAATACTTAAAATAGTTAAATGTTTATTATCTAGACCTTAGAGATACTCAAGCCTTGTTATCAGCGAAAAGGGGTTTCGTATTTTCGTGTTGATATCATGCTTTGAGTTTGACCTTCAAACGATCATATCTTTATTTTAATTAGTTTGTTTTTTGCATTTTATGATGATTATGTTGTTTTTCATATTTGAATGCTAATTACAATAAATCTTATCTCTAATTTTCTTTGTTACATACTAAATCTTCTAATTTACATACATACTCGTACATTCATCTACAGAAAATTATCCTTGATTGGGAAATCCTTAGATTCCTTTTTCTTAAGTAATAAAACACTGTAATACATTTATGATCTTGTAAATTATTGGGTTTAAGCAATGCAGCAGAAAAATTAGCTTGCCCTTTTCTCAAAACAACGGAAAAAGTAGATTTAATTAACACTTCTAGATAAAAAATTAAATAATAATTTAAAAGAAAAACATGCTCATTTAATAATAAAAAATAAGAATACAAATATTTCACAACTACATTTTCATTTATTATTTTTATTCATTATAAATTCTCCAAGTGTTGTCTATATAATCTGAAAGAAAAAATAAAAAAAAGTTAATAAACAAAAAAGTTATTAAACTTTTACACCCTTTGGTTTGTTTTGGCCCACCCTGTATATGTTAAGATCTATTTTCACATTTCTTAATGCATCCAAAAGCATCCTGCCCATCGTATAGTAGTAAATATGATGATATATCCAACGGTGCTAAAGCTAATACCTCCGCGATGTTTATCGGTCCTTTGCTTATTGAAAAAAATCCTTGCTTCTGTCAATGTTATGGCTTCTATAGTTCGTAGTATTGTTGGTGTTGATATTGTGCCTTCTTCAAATTGTTTATTTTTGTTAATTAGTTTCCTATATAAAGGAGTATCCCAAAATAGTGACGCTTCTTATTTGACATGTTTGAGAATGTTACTATTTCTCATATTTCGCTCTCTAGCAGGGTGTTTATGCTGATCCGGTATCAAGGTGTGTTATAAGGACCAATGTAAAAAAGCACATCATACTAGGTGACGCCGTTGTTCTATTTTCCATGATCACGATTATTTTTAAGGGAAGATAATTAGAAATGAAAATTTGGTGAATTTTAAATAAAATTTATGTTATAATTGTAAATTCACAATTTGTTTTTATTTATTCGATTAAAAACATATGAAAGTATATTTCATAATTTAACAAGCTAATTTTTGAAATTAGATACAGACACTATGTCAAATAAATATACTTTAGTATTCCATGTTATCAATTTTTATTAAAATTAAATTGTTTTAATCTATAGTGATAGGTAAAAACGTTGACCTAGACTGCGTTCGTATCATATATACTTCACCGTTTTTTTTTTAATGTATTAATGTAATTAAAATATGTTCTGCAAACTGAGCATTTGTTACAAGTGTAGCGCTTAAAACGTCTTGAAAAAAATTTGTGACTAGAATTAATAAATATTATATTCCTTCCCAATACTTTTGATCTAAGACATATTGGACAAGAATGGTACTGATCTACTGATCGTATAACATTTTAAGGGGATTTACTTCCTCCACTAAGTTTTTTATTTTATTAACCTTTATGTCAACAGCTGCATACCCGGGTATGTTTTGATTGTTAAAAACGTTGTATCTCTGAATGTGGTTACCATATCGCTCTGAAATTTCATGATATCCTCACTAGAAGTATTTTCTAACATTTTCTAAGGTTTGGATAAAATTAGACAAATCGGAATATGGGTGTGGTAATTTTTTCATTTCTAACCCTTACGTCAACAGTTGCATACCTGCGTATGGTTATGGAAACAATATAATATTGCGTGTATATTTCATAAGATTTCAGAGTTTTTAGTAAAGTAAAAATAATAAAATTAATACAAACAATTAAATAAAATAAATTATAGTAAAATCAATTACTAAAAAATTTTTAAATACAATTTTTGCATTGCGGAATATCAGTGGAATGTGCGGCACATACGGGGTTTTTACATAATGAGCAAGATTTCCTGGTTGGTCGACGTTTAGTACATATGTAGCAGTTACCTTTGGTTTTAATTCTACCGGTACTGTCCCTTTCTACCACACCTTCTGCAGTATCTGAAACGCCCAAAGGACCTCCATTTATGGCTTCAATTGCATTTCGAGTAGAGAATAGTCTTGTTATATAGCTTTTCTTGGATCTTTTTTCTATTTCAGGTTTAGCCAGTTGTTCACTGAGATTGTGTAGGAATATCCTACGACAACTTGTTGAAGTCTTCAACTGTGGATTATTCTTAATATAAATTATGTACGCTGCAAAGGCAGCCACATCTAGGATATTGTAGAAGAACGATAAAGGCCATCTATTCGTCCGTCGCTTTGTAGAATATTCCGCCAAAGATTTATCCATATTATTAACGCCGCCTTTATATTTGTTGTAATCCAGTATCATAAGCGGCTTTCTCTTTGGTCCTTCAACTTCGTTGGTATAATGCATTGTAGAAAGGACTAAAACTGTTTTATTTTTCTTTGGGATGTAGGAACAAATGGAAATATTGTTGCTGTAACCAAAAATAGTTCATTCTACATCACGTCCTTTTGGAATAACAAACTGTTGTGGTACAAAAACACGTCGTTTATTTACTGTACCTAATATCGATAAATTACTGTCCACCATCAAACTTTTCGCTAAATTATAATTGGTAAAAAAATTATCGCATACGATATTTCGTCCACTTCCACGAAAAACGTTGACGCACAAATCCTTTCACCTACATTTTTCTCCCGTTCACCGGATGCCGACAGACCAGTATAAATTTGTCCTTTCATAGGATAAGAGGAGACGGAGTCACATACCCACCATACTTTTATTCCATATTTGGCGGGTTTTGATGGTTTATATTGAGTAAAACCAGTTCCACCACGGAAAGGATACAATTGTTCATCAACTGTTACATTGGCTCCTGCTACGTAATTGCTATGGAGATTATCGTTCAGCATTAAAAATATATCCATTATGGCTGCGGCTTTGTCGGTTTCTTTACGCTGTTGGCGTGTATTTCCGTTGTCGAAACGGCTTATTGCCCAAAACCGCCTTACGCTGATAGAAGCACGATATAACGGATGTGAGGTTGTTTTCCACAAGTCTTTAGTATGTACGTATCCAGAATGTGTCACGCCACCCAGCAAAAGGAGACCCAAATATGCATCAAATTCAGTTATTGTTAATGCTTTCCATGCGCGCTGCTCTCTTGTTGGATTTTGGGCATTGTCATGTTCATAGAATTGGTTCGCTTTCCTATTTGTCTCGCGTATGATGATGTCACACATTTCGTTTGATAATAGTAATTTGAAAGTGTCTACTATAGATAGACCTTGTGTTTTTCTTACCGGCGCATAATTAGCAGATCTAAGAATATTATGACCACGGAATCTCGCAGTATGTGGTTGTAAGACAGACCAAATTATTCCGTCTTTGTTTACATAGTTTGTACTACTTTCACAAGATATGTCTGCGAGTTCTTCATCATCTTCAGTTTCAAGGTTATATTTTGGCAACTGCATTTCTTCGATGTCTGAGTAATCTGGAGATACGTCAGCTTCGCTTTCGTCTGCAATACCTTCAAATGCTGTTATTTCATAATCACTATTATCTTCTTGTAACTCTTGTAGCCTTTGCCGAATATACTCTTGCTGCTTCTCATAATCAAGAGCACTTATTTGTCGCGGTGTAAGCCAGTTACCATCTGCCATTATTATTTATTATACTTAGTGGAATCACAATATTTTAAATATAATTTGTTAAATCAATTGTAAAAACTAAGCAGTTCGTTCAATCAACGACGAGCAACTAACGAGTGTTTGCTAAAAAGTCCCTAATTGTAAAAAATCAATATAAAAGCACAGAACTTTGCTAAAACTCCCGTTATTTTAAGTATTCATACATAAAAACAAATCAAAGTAGGAAAAAAAACACACAAAAATAAATACAAAACGAAACTAAACAACAACTTAACAGAAATATACTTAGCAACATGTGAATTGGCGTACAAAATATACTTGCATACCCGGGTATGCTTGCTGTCGACGTTAGTATAATTTTTTAGCTGTTGACATAAAGGTTAATAATTGTTTTTTTTTTTAAATCTTTTATTTTATTCATTATATTAATTCCTTTCTTGGGCAATTGTCCAAAAACATCAGTCAATTGCAATGAATGCAGAAATTGTCCACTTTGATGGTGAGAAGACAGTTCTGCTCCCACCTCTTCCAAACCAACAAATGGAAGGAGAACAAGAAGAAGAAGTAGAAGACGAAGATAATAGAAGAAGAAGACGAAGAAGCCGAAGAAGACGAGGATTTAATTTCATTCATTTTGAAATGAAATCGTCTTCTACTTCTTCTTCTTCCATTTGTTGTTTCGGAAGAGTTGGGAGAAGCATTATCTCCTCCTTATTATATTGATCATGATAAATAAATAAATTCAATAATTCAACCAAATAAGAAGACAAGATTTTTTACTTAAATTTTTATTTAGTTCTTAATTTAAATATTTTATAAATTAAAAAAAAAAGCATAATTTTCTACTCTAAATTCCATTATTATTTTATCTAATGGTCCTGGTGCGGATGCAATGGATGCGGATGACGATGATAATGCTAATGTTGATGAGTATGGTGATGGTGATGCGGGAGTTAATTCCTGCTTTAAGCAATAAGTCAAAAAATATATATTAATTTTTTGTTGCTACACCGAAATGTGTGCTACTTTTTTCCTAATATTTTTAAGACTACCTACAATGACTTACTTAACATCGATTTATAGTATTAATCGTATTTACACTGTTTCCTTATACATATTTATGTATCTTTCTTTTTTCCCAAAAAATGTTTTTCCTTGTTTAGGTCGTAGGTACCTTTTTTTGCAGTAAACCTTGTTCTGAGTTTTCTTTGTCTATTTGCTAGTATGGCCCTATGCTCCCTCGAGGAGTTAAAGGAACATATACATATATATATAAATAAAATACAACGTTTGTTGTCTTTGAGTTTTCTTCATAAACTAACTTTATTTACAATAATTTTTGTTCTTATATGTATACTAACAATGTGATTAAATTAAACTAGAGTTATCTTGCGACCTTGAACATTATTAAAGTGTGTGTAGATTATGCGTTTAAAGGTTGCTTACGATACTTAGGTTACTTGTAGTTTATTCGTTATCAATATTCCATTGTTTGGTACAGTCATGATTGGATCTTGTATTACTTTCTTTGGACTCACACGTGTCTGTGAGATTAGTGTTTGATTATGGAATATTAGTGTGTATGTTACTCCTCCCTCCTTTAGACAAGTTAATGTCCTCATTGACAATTTCTTCTTTTTTTTCTTTTACAAAATGTTTCTTAATTATAAAAGGTAATCCTAGAATTATCGACAAGGTTATTATAATTATAAATAGGCTTAAAGAATAATTATTAGTTTTAGTGCTAACTTTTCCTATAATTCTACATATTAAAATACTAATTTCTTCGCATAATTATTTAATATTACCGTTAAATCTAATACTATTGATACTCAAGATTAAATGTGCGATGTTTTCATGCTCACCAAATTCCATTATTAGAAGTTTCTTTAACGATGCCCAGTCTTCAGGTTGCTCCCGTCTTACTGCATCTAAGGCGGCACCACTTAGTGTTTGTAGTATGCAATTAAAGAATAATATTCTGTCATCTGATGGTAGCGATGTTATGTTTGGGATTATATTCTCTATTGCCCCCATGTACATTGCCAAGTCATCCTTTTTTCCGCAAAATGGATGGATTAGCAGGGTTGTCAACTTTGAAATTTCAAATCGCACCAAAATGGAGAAAAAAACGCACCAAGCTTAGAATTTGTTTTTTTTAGTTTAAAATTAAATTAATTTTGCATAAAAAGTATAATATAATTTTTTTTTTGTGTTAAAAATTTAACACTTGCGTTCTCTTCACAATGCATGATTAAGAGTTAACGTGAACTTTAACTGACAGTTCTTCATACAAAACTTGCAGTTAAAGTCCCTGTTAGCACTTAATTGTACATTGTGAAAAGAGCCGTTAAACAGGCTTTTACAGTTCAGGTTAAAAAAACATATAAAAACTTTACAAATTTGCTTATATTCATTTTTATTATATAGTTAAAAATTTTTTTAATATCATAAATTCAGTAAAAAACTTTTTAAAGAGATCAACGATTAAAAGTAAGGATTCAAAACTAATAAAAGTTTAGTATTTATCATTTTATTAAAAATATAACAATAAGAACAAACGGCCTTTTACAATATACATATGTACATATTTAAAAAACTTAATACAAAAAACTAAACAAATTTTTACATATATACTGCCTTATTCATAAAAAATAATTCAGGTTTATTAAGCGCTTATTTGACATATTTCTGTGGGAAATTTGTCAAATAAACCTGTAATAAACCTAAAATATTTTTTATGAATTAGAGCGATAGTTTACAAGTTATGATAACACTTATTTGGTTTTCTAAAAATATTATATATTCAAGATACTAGCCGTACCTTGAAGTATTCTTTATTTAATATTATCTTAACATTAAAATACTTAATTCTATGTGTTCTGTTCGAACTGTCTAATTACGACTGTCCTACAATTTTAATTTCTTTTTCTTAAATACTAGAATTTTCTTAATCTTAAACACATTTGGGTTTTTCTTAAACTTGTAAACATGCTTTTATCTGAAACTAATTACCTAGAATTGGTCGACCTTTCTTATCGTAAACTAATAACCTTGAATTTGTTTACAATATTTGAGTCGACCTTTTACAACATTTGAGTCGACCTTTTTTATCTTAAACTAATAATTACTTTCTATGGAAATTTCTTATCGTCTATCTTATCGTAAACTAATAACCTTGTTTACAATATTTGAGTCGACCTTTTTTACAATATTTGAGTCGACCTTTTTTATCTTAAACTAATAATTACTTTCTATGGAAATTTCTTATCGTCTATTTTATGGAAATTTCCTACTGTCTATCTTAACTCTCTCCCTACTTAAAAATGAATCGTCCCGATTCGTATCTAAGCTGTAACTCTCCCCTCACAAAAATGAATCGACTCGATTCATATGTGATTAGTAATTAATTCCTGTCTTGCATTTTCTAATTTTTTGTTATATGTATATTACCTGAAAATTTTCTCTAGCCCTGATTTCTCTTAGGGTTAAATAATATTTTGTTACTTTTAGAATACTATATGTAAGAATTATTGTTGTTATTATTGCTAAAAGTATATACAAAGCGTACCTGATGGGATGTTTTTCTACAGGTATTATGAATTTCCTAAGAGAGTCTATATTGCTAAATGCTAATTCTGAAGAGGATGTTAATACTCTTATTATTTGTAGATCCTCATCATGTTTGCTGTGTATGGCCTCTATTATTTTATCATGAATATTCGTATATGTAATATTATTAATCACTACTTTGTCTGTGTATTTTATTAATATGGTTCCAGTAATGTTTTTATTATCTACAGTGTTTACGCCGTCTAGGAGGATGAGTCCTTCATCTATTTTGAATAATGGGTAATTATACTCTTGCAAAACTGTACATTTGGCTTTTCTGTTTTCTAAAAGAGGTCGGATGCAGTCATCATTTGTGGTGTTGGTTTTGCAAATGTTTTTGCTTAGGTAATTTTTACAAACACATACCCTGGTATACATATTATTACAGAGGGCGATTTCCTTGTCAGTAGCAATTTTGCCATGTTTCATGCTAGGTGGTGTGAATTTAAATAATTTACAATAATTGTTTATAATGGGGTACTTGTAAATGGTAATAATAGAATCATCGGTTCTTGCCATATAGATGTCGGAATATTCTAATATGTTAATAATTGATACAAACGATAATTTATGTTCTGCTATTTCTTTTACATCCTTTAAATCTAATGATTCAGCCAAATATTCATTATTTTTGGCCGCATTTATTGTTCTTACCAATGTTAATAATTCATCGTGAATTTCTTTAATTATGATGTGACTTTCTGTTATTCCTCCTTGTATAGAGTCCAGTAATTTCTCGAATTTGGAATTAATTATTCTTTGCTTTTCGTTATTGTCAATTAGGGCATTAATTTTAGTTTCTATTTCGATTACATCGTCATGGTCTGGTATACCAGTAATGAACTTCAGAGTCGAACCCAAGAAATTCAATCCTCGCTTTCTAATTTTATGTTCGTTAAGTTGATTTATTAGAGTTTCTATTTTCTTCATTAGAATATGTTCTTCAATAGTAGGATAAGAATTTTCATCAAATATTTGTTCATATAAATTGAGGATTTTTGTTACATTAGTGACGTGAAACAAAAATGTAAATTCATCAAATAAATATGAATCATCAATTTGGGTTAATATGTATTTTTGTCCCTCGATGTGCTTTATCTCAGTTATTGCTTTCGACGTCTGGAATAATATTGCCAGTACGGCTATAATCTGGTATACTTGCTTCATCATGTCTGAAAGTGATATTCTTTATATTGCTTTTATGTACACTTTTTCCTTTTTTTTGTTATGATTATGTCTCCTAAGTCTTCCTCGACAATTTCTTTTTTGTAACGTGGTAGATTTTTATTTCTGATGCCGACTATTTTTACTAATACCTGTGTGCCCTTTGTAAACGTTCTGTGTTTTGCGTTTTTGTTTAATCGGTTAAGCACTTTTTCAGACGCGTCCTTTAGATTTTTTATTATCTCTTCTTTGTTTGCATTAATTAAACCGAAATATATGTCCTTTGGTCGATATTTTACTACACTGTGCACTGTATTATTGAGCTCTTTAATGGCTCTGAATATTTCATCTCTGCTTGTGGAGTGGTTGTTAAATTTAAAAATTCTTGTTAGTTCACTAATTGAGTTGTGCGCTCTTTCAACTTGTCCGTTCGCTGCTGATCTATGAACTGGCGTTTCTAATTTTTGAATGCCGTATTTATGGCGCATTTGTTTAATGGCTGGTGTGACAAGAGATGCTTCGTTGTCAGTTATCAATCGTTTACATTCGGGAAAACTTGTAGTGATTATTTCTTCTAACTCGTTTTCAATTCCTGCTTTTGTTTTGATTTCGCGTGCTACTATGTATTTGAAAAATTTATCAATGGTTACGAGGTACATCATTTTATCATTGAAATAAATATCTGCCTGTATAAATTCTCTGGGTTGTGTTAGTATAGTCGAGTCGCGTAAGGGTTCTTTGATAGGGTTTCTTTCATATCTACCATATAAGCATGCTGAACAATTGTCATTATATTTTTTTTACATCTCTTTTTATTTCTGGCCAATAGTATTTCTCGAGTATTTCATTTATAGTATTTTTGTAGCTTCTATGAGCTCTATCATGTGTTTATTTAACAATACGAATTTGCTCATTCTTATCTACTACGTCTTTTAATTTTTTAGGGGTATATACAAAATTGGTCCCAATAAATGTGTTTGTGATTGTTTTTCCATATATATATATATATATGTTTTCAATATCTGTGTGTAATGATATAACTCTCTTTGGGGGTATGAATTTTTTAACTCTGTTATTAAATTATCATGGTTAGTAAAATTAATAGTAATTATATCGTATTTTCCCCGAAAAAATAGTTCGTGTTCTTGTTTCTACCAAATTATTCGTGGTTACCAATTCTATTTGTATGCCGTATGAATTAAATGGCTGTGAAACTGATTTAATAATATCACTACGTGAACTTTCGGCTGAGTGTGCGGTGTCAATTGAAGACGTGTTTATAATCTGTCGAGATAGTGCGTCAGCTACTACATTTTCTGTACCTGGTTTGTATTTAATTTTTGCACCGTAATCTTCTATTATAGCTTTCCAGCGTTTTAATTTGTTATTAGGGTTTTTTTTCTGAGATGGCGTATGTTAGGGATTGATGGTCTGTGAAGATCGTAAGGTCGGCTATGCCGTATATATAATTCCTAAGCTTTTGCTTATTATTGGCCATATTATGGCTAATAATTCTTTCTCATTTGTACTATACCTTTGCTCTGTTTCACTCAAAGTTCTTGATAAAAAGTAAATGGGGTTCTTATTTTGGCTTAACACGGCTCCAATAGCTATGTTGGATGCATCCGTTGTTAATTCGAATGGGGTTTTAAAGTCGGGTTGAAATAGTTCCACCTGTTCTTTTAATTTCAATTTTAATTTTTAGCTGCTATGGCTATTTGATCCAATTCGATTTGCTTATTTGCACTCTTGTTTTTGCCTATATGTGCGTTTTCACCCTTCAAATGTATGGTTAGAGGTTTTGTAATTTGAGCGTAGTCTTTTACAAATCTACGGTAATAACCTGTTAATTCTAAAAATCCTCTCAAATCCTTGAGAGTTTTGGGAATGGGAAAATTTTCAATTGCTCTTATTTTCCCTGGGTCTGTCGTTATTTTATTGTGTTTGATGATGTGGCCCAGGTACTCAACTTCGGACATAAAGAATTTTGATTTTTCTTCCGAGACTTTTAGGGTAGCTTTATTTAATGCATCAAAAATAATGTTTATGTGTTTCATGTGCTCTTCTGGTGTAGATGAATAGATCAAAACATCATCTATGTAGACGTACACGAATTTTCCTATGAATTCCCTTAAAATGTCGTCTACGCACCGTTGAAAAATGGAAGGTGCATTCTTCAATCCGAAAGGCATTCGTATGAATTCATACTTGCCTCCATTAACGCAAAAGGCTGTCTTTTCTCTGTCACTTTCTTTAATTTTAATTTGATGAAAGCCAGATTCCAAATCCAAGGTAGTGAAGAATTTAGCATTACCCAAATTTTGCAAAGTTGTGTTAACGTCAGGGATAATGTACCTATCTGTAATTGTATGTTCATTTAATTTGCGGAAATCTATTACCATTCTCCTTTTAGGTTTACCGTTTTCATCAACACCTTTTTTCTTCACTGTTAACATTGGAGAATTATATGGACTGAAACTCCTTTGGATTATTCCATCTTTTAATAACTTTTCTATTTCTTTATTGACGAATTCCATATCACTCATATTTCCAGGGTATTGTTTCGTCCAAATAGGATCCTTATTAGTTGTTCTGATACTCGCTTCGATTGTTGTCGTGAAAGGCAAAGGACCTATTTTATTGTTTCTCTGCATCAAACTATCTATTTCTACTTCATATTGTTTTTCTCCTATAGAGTAATTTATTCTATGTGATAATTCTGGGACACTGAACAATTTTCTTTCCATATCTATGACTGCGTTTAATTGTATCATTCCCTGAACTCCTAACATTAGATCAAAATCGACATCATTTTTTAATTCAAAAAATTCTAATTCTTTCTTAAATAGTTTTATCTTCTGCTTGGACGTTATGATCGATTCACCGTGCATGGTGGTCATTTTTAAAGGTTTGGTTCTAATTCTAGGTCCTAAGACTAAGTTTTTTTAATATAATTGTGGGTTGCTCCACAGTCTATGAATATCTTATACTTTTTGTTGTCATCATCAGTCATATTTATATAGAACAACCCGTCTATTAGTTTAAATTTTTATAAATATGGTTAGAATTATATTGGGACTTACTACTTTTTTTTTAGATATAATGCTGCTATTGTCCTCTATAGGTTGAGTAGCCTCTATTCTATTGTTTCGTTGTATCTTTGACTGCTGATGATAATTCCCACTGTGTAATCTCTTCCAGGGTTGACTGTGGAATCCTTGAGTGTTATACTGGACTTGCTTGGTGTTACCAGAGGAGATGTCCATTGGTTCTGGCTTGGGGAAGTTATTTTGGTGCTGATGTTGATGTGATGAATGGTAAGACGGTCTTCTGAAATGCTGTTCATTTTTGAATGGTTGTCGTGGTTGCGTCTTCTGGTGGATAATCTCATGATGACTTCTCTTTTCTTCACGATGGACATTGTTATAATGAAGACCTCTATGGTTATTATCATGCTCTATGGTTTGTGCAATGGCATAGGCATGTTCTAAATCCCTGATTGGGTTCCCGTAGAGTGTTGACCGAATAAAATCGTTATTTATGCCATTTTTAAACGTTCGAACTGCATCTTCCATTGCATGTCCCGTCATACACTTAATCGACTCTGGGGGATCTCCGGACATTGCAATTTTTGAAGTAACTACTGTCAGTGCTTTACTAACTTCATCGTGGAATTCTGACAGAGTTAATTTGCCTTGGGTTAATCTTATTAATTCGTCTTTAAGGACATAGAGTGGTCGCTGATCACAATAAGTGTAGTCTAATCTGTTCAGAATTGCCTCGAAATTGAAAATAGTGTTGTGATTCAAAAGGATATTAGCTGCTGGCCCGATTATTTTGGATTTCACAATGGTCAGTGCTTCGACATATTTATTGGAATTCGCACGACGGTTAATGCTATTCATTAAGCGTGTAGCATCCTCTCTCCATAATTTATAGTTGCTCTTTGTTTCATCAAACATGGATAATGACTTGAATATCTCAAGGTTGATCTCATTCGGGCTGTTATATGTAGCTACCTTGGGTTCTAGAGCTTCGGCATATGCCTGCCCTACGACCGGATTTATTGGAATCTGTTCTAGTCTGCTGCGTAGTGAAACATTTTCCTGCTGGACGTCTTGCAAAGCTACTTGTAGGTTTGCTATTTGTTGCATCATCTGGTTTAAAGTTTCTTGCTCCATGTTTCTGTTTTTTTCGAAGATTTCTATTCTTGCGGCTTTTCTCATCAAGGCTTAATTACTGCACTTTATTTTTTGAGTTTTTTGTATCCTGTTCTATGCAGGATTTAGTTTTTAGTTTGTTTAATATCCTATTTTATCTAGGATTTGTTGTTTAATTTCTTCCTATGAAGAAATTTTTTTTATGTCTTCTTTTTATAAAGAAGTTCTGGTTCCTTGCTGCGACAAGTATTCCAGTGGTCCGCTCTTCGAAGGATATAAATATAATATCCTCCTGGCAGGATCGCCAGTTATGAAAACACTTATTTGGTTTTCTAAAAATTTTATATCTTCAAGATACTAGCCGTACCTTGAAGTATTCTTTATTTAATATTATCTTAACATTAAAATACTTAATTCTATGTGTTCTGTTCGAACTGTCTAATTACGACTGTCTTACAATTTTAATTTCTTTTTCTTAAATACTAGAATTTTCTTAATCTTAAACACATTTGGGGTTTTCTTAAACTTGTAAACATGTTTTTATCTGAAACTAATTACCTAGAATTGTTCGACCTTTCTTATCGTAAACTAATAACCTTGAATTTGTTTACAATATTTGAGTCGACCTTTTTTACAATATTTGAGTCGACCTTTTTTATCTTAAACTAATAATTACTTTCTATGGAAATTTCTTATCGTCTATTTTATGGAAATTTCCTACTGTCTATCTTAACTTGTATGTAAGTGATAATATTGATGTTGATCTTTGTTCCCCATTATGAAGATGTGTGTGTCTACTTATCTATTTATGCCAGTGTTGCCATGTAGACTATATCCTGTGCATTAACTCGAGTTTGCTCTCAATTGACCATAAACGCAAACGTGTGACAACTCCAAAGGATTGTTTGGAGTTGTTTAACCACAATCCGAATGAGTTTTTGCGGCGCATTGTAACTGTGAATGAGACATGGATCCATTACTGCACTCCGGAGACCAAGCAGTAGTCTAAACCTGCTTCGAAGAAGGCCAAGGTGAGCTTGTCGGCCAATAAGGTGATGGCAATAGTTTTTTGTGATGCATGCGGGATAATCCAAATCGATTACCTTCAAAAGGGACCGATTTAATGAGGATTTAAAAAGAAAACGAACCCATATGGCCAGGAAAAAAGTTCTTTTTCATCAAGATAATGCACGAGTGCAAACGTGTGCAGTCTCAATGGCAAAACTCTATGAATTGGGCTA
The DNA here is from genome assembly GCA_949987645.1 of Tachina grossa. NCBI lineage: Eukaryota > Metazoa > Arthropoda > Insecta > Diptera > Tachinidae > Tachina > Tachina grossa. The sequence goes on along the minus strand of OX465278.1, from coordinate 41,946,072 downwards.
CGAATTGGTACCCCATCCGCCATATTCTCCGGATTTAGCCCCTAGTGACTACTTTCTATTTCCCAACCTAAAGAAAAGGCTCGGTGGAAAGAGATTTAGCTCCAACGATGAAATTATTGCCTATTTTAAGGACCCCGAAAAATCTGATTTTTTTGAAGCGATACAAAAGCTGGAGAAACGTTGGACTAAGTGTATTGAGTTAGAAGGATATTATGTTGAAAAATTGATTTTTGTTTGGCAAAAAAAATTGTGTTTCAATTAAAAAAGTCACGGACTTGGTCAGTTTGAAGAGCATTTATTAAATACATAAAATAGTTCACAAACAAAATGGAAGGTTTGTGATAAGAATTCAAACTATAATATTATTTTTAACTATTACTACAGATTAAAACAAATAATTTTAATAAAATTTATTACAATAAATTATGATATATACTTACATAAGTTTTTGATCGAATAAATAAAAACAAATTATACATTTTTAATTATAACATAAATTTCATTTAAAGGTCTTTTATATTTGTTTTACTTTTGAAATATAGGTTTATAGTTAAAAAATCTTTTAAATAAATTAAAAAGTTTTTATTAGGTTATATACATATATTCATTATAATATAATTTACATGTACATATGTTAACAACCTGAATATAATCCTTTCGTATTATAACACAATCATATTTATGCAAGTTATTACGATAATATATGAAAGTAGTGTAGACATTGCTATACATTCTTAATTCGTTAATCATTCTCAGGAATAATTTCTTGTGTTCCTTATCAATATGACAATTATATCTATCTAGAGTAGAATAGGGGGAATATCTGACCGGCTCTGCGTCACCTGAGGGATCTTTTGTACGATAGATCTGTAAATTAAATTAAATCAATCTCTGTATGACTCTCTTTATGCAAGTCAGTACAGATATTGGAGAAGCCTGCCTAATATCATCTGCACACATAATCTCAGAATGAAAAACACGCCTGTCTAATGTCTAATGTGTGCCGTCGTCTCGTCATCTTTCAGGTATAAACAATACAAGGCTGAATGAACTTGGTTAATTTTTCACAGAGGATAGTTCAGTTATTCCTGTTGAGGTTCAGAATGCCATTATATGTAAATGGCTGCATCAAAGCTTTGTCCTGCCTTAAACCAGAAGAAGACAGCCACGTTTCCTTAGCGGTCGAAGTGTCATCTTCTTTGATCAGAGATTTTACAGTCGACCGACTGACGCCACAAAACGGCTCCCGACCCATAAAAGGAGCAGCAGAGGCTCTCTTGACCAAGTCATCCACTTGCTCATTCCCTGGGTGACTGCTGTGGCCAAGTATCCAATAAATGGAAACCTTGTTCCGTATGGATAGCTTTTATAATGAGTTAAAGCACTCTAAAACTAGCCCGGAACGGAATTCCCATGAATGGAGAGACTTAAAAGCTGCCTGACTATTGGAAAAGATAGCTATATGTGCAACTCTTGTGCCCCTTTTTAAATTAATGTCCACACATTTGGTGATTGCCTGTATTTCTGCCTGAAATACCACAGGCAAAAAGGTTTTTATGTTGGGCCCAGAAACTACAGCACCAATTCCATCCTCCGTTTTGGATCCATCTGTATACCAACATAAACTTCTGCAATCCACACAGGGACTGTTTTCGTCCCACACTGCCCTTGGTGGAGTTGTTACATTAAATCTCCTGTCGAACCTCAGTTCACAGTTTATCCTGTTACTAAGCATTTCTACACTCAAAATAAAAATCAATCCATCCGTACTTAAATCAATCAAAAGCGGTGTCATAAGTACGGTAAGTACGGATTTACTCAAATCAAGTACAAAAGACTTAATTCAAGTACGGACTATTCAAGAGCTAAATACTTAATTTTATCCATACATAATCCCGATTCCGTACTTGAAATAAATCCAAAATCAGATTGGATTCAGAAAACCTGAGATAAAATTAATTTCAAAATACGTTTGATTCAAGAATTTCTTAGTCGATTTAATACGAATCCGTATTTGAAATACTCCCAAAATGAGATTGATTAAAGAAAATATGGGATTGAATTAATCTAAAAATGTGGTTGATTTAATCCCAAATCCGTACTTGAAATAATCCAAAAACGAGATTCATTTAAGAAACAATTAGATTGAATTAATCTCAAAATGCGCCTGTTTTAAGAAATGCTAACTTGATTTTTTTGAATAAAAAGATTTAATATAATTTTTAATTAGCTTTTTATTGAATTTCTATGGTAATAACAATTTAATTTAATGCAAAAGACCAAAAGCGGGTATTGTTTCCTTCACGTCGCTCTGTTACATGTATCGCTAACAGTGTTGCCAAAAAATTATGACGGAAGAATGCTAAGTGAGTACAAGATGTCTTTTCTAGGGAAGACTGAATACTAGATTTTAAATTTATATACAAATAACTTATTTGTTGAATGCTTTTTTACTAAATAATAATAGGCACTTGGCCTGCACAATGCTGCCTCTTTATCGTCAATGAATAAATTATCTGTTTTGCTCTCAACTATAGCCCACGTTTCTAAGCTGGGTTCAAATCGTTACATACGTGATCGTATCGGCAATCGTACGAAAACAAATTAAGTAAGACGTCAATCGTATAAACTGAATGGGATTTCAATACGTTCACGTATGTCATAATCCGAAAATGATGTTTTTACGTGACGAGTTGTACGTTCACGGATGTGACGATTTGTCCCCTGATTACATTTATAATCGTCATCGCTCCAAAAGTGCAACCCCATCAGTGCTCTAAGCGAAACTATGTCATTAAGAAGCTAGGGGTTCTTGGTCACCTAGAGCGATAACATATTTCTGAGTCCGGTCTTACAGCGAGTTGAGCAAAATAAAATAATTATCAATGAGAACTTATGAGGGATGCGTTGCAGAAAGTTTTCGTACCTATTACTATTTTTTACCAAATAATATTACATGTTATGTAGATATGTATATATGTATATTTATATAATAAAAAACAACTACAGATTAAAATATACTTCTATATATAAAACTTTCATGAAATTTTCATAATGTTAACAAAGTGTGTATTTTTTTTTTTTTTTTTATTATTTGCAAAGACGGGAGCAGAAGCAATTATTATACTGGGTTCACAGACGTCAATTTCTGTTGAGCAACTTTTAATTTTATTAAAGATGAAAGAGAAGATAAATGAAAATGGGAACTATCATATTATTCTCTCCCGCTTATGAACTAAAAAGTTGCTCAACTAAAATTGCCGTGTTTCAAACGGGACTTGTTAAAAACAATACGCACAATCAATAACAAAAACTCATATTTTTACTTACTCTTTAAACAGAAACAGGTTCGCAATCTAAGTCCCTCAGAAGTTTTAGCAGTTTGGAGTCGTCCTTTGCTTTCACTTTTTGTCTTATTTATTTATTTATTTATTAATTTACATTTTAATATTGATATTATAGTTTTGCTTTGTTCACTTTTATATTATTAAAAACACTTTTGCAAACGAGAAAAATCAACAGCGCCTAGTCACTTTTAAATAAAACATTTTCCGTTAAAAAGTACAATTATTATTTTTATTTTAAAATATTAATTTTTTCATTTTATTGAATTACAATCACAAGCACACTAACGAACTTGAAATTTTTTGGTTAAAAGGGTTTTTTATTCTTCTTTTCATATGTGTATAAAGTAAGTACACAAAATCGTACTTTAAATAAGTTTTTTACTCAATTTAAGAACTTTGTACTTGGTTTAATTTTTTTTACATAATTTAAGCTCTTCATACTCAATTTAAGAAACTAAAGGATTAATTTTCTAAAGTAATCCTGTTTTCGGTTTGTTTTAAGTAAATGTAATTGCTATTCGTACTTAAATTTTTAAGTATGATTCGTACTAAAAGTAAGTAGAAAAAACTTAAATTTAGGACGGCTTTTTTCTTTCTGTGTAGCAGTCCTAAGCTGGGCATTGTACTCAGGACCGACGAGTGCGCGTTGCAACGAGCAGATCACCCGAGACCCTGCCTATAAGTAGCCATTGCGGCTGATGATCTAGTAAATATTTGTACCTCAATGGCTAAGGTTGAACATGACCTCATTGCGCCTGTTGCAAGAAGACACTCTAATCTCTGAACTTTACAGAGTTTATGATGACCTAAATCTTAAGTTTAATATAAATGGTTTTGCTATTTTATATGATATATACTTAAAATTTCAACAAAGTTATTATTCACGCAACACCCAACCATTATTAACACCAGAAAACTTCAAAACTATGGCGCCAATAGCTGTCTTGCATGTTGCACATCAAAATGAATTAGTTAAAACTGGACCAATCGATATTAGAATTGAATTGAGGACTTTAAAAATATATCACCTTATACATTTGCGTATTGTTTAATTATTAATGATAAAATATTTGAATATATTCCACTAACAAACGAAATTAGAAAACTGGTATAACTTTATTTTTAGTTAGTTTAAGAAACTAATAATTATAGATATACATAAACTAAAAAATATTTAATTGTATACAATTTATATAAATGTAATAACATTATTGTTTGGTCACAAACATTTTGTCTACATACTCAGTCACACTTATTTGTAAGGATGTTACTCAACATCCGACAGATAACTTTTTTTTTTTTTTTGAAAATGCTATAAAAAAAACTACTGAATATTTTCTCAAATTTCTTTTTTTATTTGAAAGTACAATCCTTCCGAATTGAATTCCTTTTAATTATTATTAACTGGTGAGGCCTATATTGTCTTATGTCAATAAAAACTCAATTTTTATTACATATTTTTCCCGACATTTCGTGAATTTTATGTTCACTTCTTCAGGGGATTTTGTCTGTTTTATTAAAATTTAAAAATTAACATCAAAAGTGTATAGAAAATAATGTACATAATAAGATAAACTTACTAACAATCGAGTTGTGTTGTTATTAAAACATCAAAAATAAAAAATATACAAGTTTACTTAAACTAAAAATTACAATATTAAGAAAGATGCCTTTAGCTGGTCCTTATTATCACACTGTAAATGGCGCTTAAATTGTCAGTATCTTCTTTTTTGTTCATTGTTTTCATTATTTCCTGTTGTATTCTTAAGCTTTCTGTTGTGTAACGTTTTCTTGTATTGTTTTCTACATTTAGAATTTTAATATTGTCAAAATCAGGTGCATGATTAGTTTCTATTATATGTTTAGATAATGCCGTGCTTTCTTTGTTTTTATTTATGCCTGCTTTATGCTCTTTCATTCTAGTTGCTAAATTTCTTTTTGTTGTGCCAATATAGACAAGATCACAGCTGTTTGCATTATGTCGTTTACATGGTATTTCATACACGACATTATTTTGCTGTAGTTTGTCAACTGGTGTTTTTGTGTTAGTGAAAATGGTACTCAATGTTTTATTAGCTTTATATGCTAAGGCAGTGTTGTTGTTGTTTATTGTATATTTTATGTTTCTATTATCAGTTAAGCCTGGTATGTATTTGACGCTGTAGTACTTTTTATTTTCATTAGGGTTGCCATTTCTATTGTTTTGTGAGTGTTTGTGGGAAATTATAAGAGTTTTTATTAAATATGGGGGGAAACTATTATCTATTATCCTTCCGGCTAATAATGAAAAATAATTTCATTCAAATGGCTGCCTCGGCTGGCCATGCAGTAGCCTACACGATCGGTCCAATTTTTAAGCACATTATCGATTGTGTGCAGCTGTATTTCACCAATGGCTTCACGAATATTGTCCTTTAAAGCGTCAATTGTCTCTGTCTTTTCGGCGTAACACTTATCTTTGACGGCACCCCACAAATAATAGTCCAACGGTGTCAAATCGCAGCTCCGAGGTGGCCAAACGACATCAGCTCTGCGGCTGATAATGCGATCTTCAAAAACAGCGCGCAAAACATCGAGTGTAGCTTCGGCTGTGTGACACGTAGCGCCGTCCTGTTGAAACCAAATGTTGCCAATATCCTCCTCTTCAATTTTTGTGTACAAAAATTCGTTCAAAATGGCCCGATAACGATCGCCATTGACTGTAACGGCCACTCCTTGCTCATTTTCGAAAAAAAAAATGGCCCAATTATGCCTCTGGACCAAAATCCGCACCAAACAGTGACTCGTTTTGGGTGCGTCGGCTTTTCAATGTATGCTGCGGACAATTTTGCTTGTTTACGTACCCGCCAAGATCAAAATGAGCTTCATCTGAAAAGATGTTTTTTTTTTTGGGAAAATTTCTCATAATCAAAATGTTTGTTTTTAGCTACATACTGCTTGTAAGTTTTCCTAATTATATCATTGGCTGTCTTACGATCCTGCTTCTTCTTTGTTGCCACAATTGCTGCACATACCTGTAAGTTGATCGCAAGCCCACTTAGTGAAGCGAAAACGCATTGGATGGTCAGTTGGCTTCAACAGCGGAAGGATAAAACTAATTATCTGTCAAATCAGACATGAGCTAAGTGTTACCATTCACGAAATAAGCACTAGTTGAAAAAAAACGTTAGATGGCGGACCCTTTATTTTCAACACTTCTTAATACATCTAAAAGTATATCATCCTGACCATCATATACATAGTAACAAATATGCTGCTATATCAATCGGCGGTAAAACTATTACCTCCGTGATGTTTATAGGTTCATTGATACTTAAAAAAAAACATCTTCATCGCCTTCTAAGAGATGATGATAGCTATCGTCTGCTGTTGGTGTTGACGTTGCGGCTTCTCTAATTGGCAATGTACTCGTAGTTGGTATTGTGGCTTCTATAGCTGTTGATGTTGATGATGCAGCTTTTTGAAGCTGCTTATTTTTACTTATTATTCTCCTATATAGAGGAGTATCCCGAAATCTCCTGCTTTTTAATTTTATGCCATGCTGCTTAAGATAATGGCGTTTCTTTTTTGACATATTCGAAAAGGTGATTATTTCACATTTATCACAATATAACTTGTTATTGTTCATTTTGCAGTATTGTTTTAGTTTTTTTTTTGAATGATGTCACAAGACTAGAACTTTGTTTGAAAAAAAATGTCCTATTTTATACTTTCTTCTGGACACAATACATGCATTATACATTTATCTATAGAAAATTATCTTTGCTTGGAAAATCCTCATATTCATCTACATTTATGATTTTGTTAATTGTTAAGTTTAAACGAAATGAAATAGAACGGTTTAGTTGTCCTTCATAGAAAGATATTTTTGTAATGATTTTTTTCCGCATACCCTTTTTCTCAGAACAAATAAAAAATAAATTTACCTAACACACCCACGTACATCTTCATATAAAAAGCATGCATACGCATGTCTATGGTTATTAACAGTTTTTCATTTAATTTTTTTAAGAATTTTGAAAAGGAGAATGCATATATGACCATGTGTCTTGCACATGCATGTTTACCTTTCATTTAATATTTAAATGGCCTATCCTTTTTTAACAAAAGGAAAATAAATAAGAAATAAGATAACTCATTTAAAACATAAGCCTTCATACATAAAATTTAAAATGAATTTGAAATATGTACATGTATTTTATTTAAAATTTTTCCTGAGAAATTTTCTTAAAATGCATTTTGAATTCATAATAAAATACAAGCATGCGTATGTTTAACATAAAAATCAATAAATAATCGACTCTCACTTTACTTTACTAAACACATTTATTGTTTTAAAAATTTTGCAACTACATAAAATTTTTTATGACAAATAAAAAAATTTAGCTATAGTTTAGTTCAAATATTGCTGAACCATTTGGTGATTGACGCCCTTTGTAAATAATTGTCTAACTTTTGTCATTCATTTTTGTAAGGATCCTCTCTGTTTAAATATTTAACGTTTCTTTGTGGAAGATAAAACAACTTATTGTTGTCTAAATATGCAATAACTTAGTAGTATATTTATGGGCATTCTGGCACACGTGTATTTTCTCCATAAGGATCATTCTAATTAGAATAGTTATGGGCATTCTGGCACACGTGTATTTTCTCCATAAGGATCATTCTAATTAGAATAGTTATGGGCATTCTGGCACACGTGTATTTTCTCCATAAGGATCATTCTAATTAGAATAGTTATGGGCATTCTGGCACACGTGTATTTTCTCCATAAGGATCATTCTATTAGAAAAAAATCTAATTGGATCTAATTAGCATAGTAGATTATTCTAGTTAGATCTAATTAGAATGATCTACTATTCTAATTAGTATATATATGTGCATTCCAATACATGTATTTTCCCATAAGGACGGATATTCCAATACATGTATTTTCCCATTAGGAAGGATATTCCAATACATGTATTTTCCCATAAGGACGGATATTCCAATACATGTATTTTCCCATTAGGAAGGATATTCCAATACATGTATTTTCGCATAAGGACGGATATTCCAATACATGTATTTTCTCATAAGAAAGGATATTGTAATACATATATATATTCCTACAACAAAGTTAACTTCAAATGAGAATATATATTTTTCTCATAAAAAGTTTAACGAAGACATTTTCGTAAATGGAACAATTCGAATGAGATTCTCATTTGAGTAATTTTATTAAAATGAGAATTCGATTGACTCACAAATATGTATATAAAAGACCAATTAGAAATTAGTTTTAGTTATTGTTATTCAAAAATCCTTGAAATTACATTCAACAACAATGGTAAGAATGAAGTTTAACATAACATTAGAATTTTTTTAATTATTATATGAAAGTTTAAGAAATACATATAAAATTTAACTAATTTTTTTGTTTGTTTTTAGATCTATCAACAAATAATTAACATTGCGCAAGGAATAAAATCTGAATACACAAAAATTTATGATATTCCCTTAAATGAACCTTACAAGATTTTAAATTTTGAATGGAAGGTTACACAATATGGATCCAAAGTTATTGCATATTTAAACAACAATAAGTGGTTTTATCTTCCGCAAAGAATCGTTAAATATTTAAACAGAGAGGATCCTTAGTTATCAAAAATGAATGACAAAATTTGGACAATTATTTACAAAGGACGTCAATCACCAAATGGTTCAGCAATATTCGAACTAAACTATAGCTAAATTTTTATTTGTCCAAAGAAATTTTATGTAGTTACACAATTTTTAAAACAATAAATATATTTAGAAAAGTGAAGTGACCCCTATTATTTATTGATTTTTGTTTTTATGTTAAACATGCACATGCACGTTAACAAAGTGAATTTGAAATCCATTTCAGGAAAATTTAGTTCAAAAAATTAAAATAAAATTATTATAATGTAGAGGCTTTGAATGGAAAACTAATTCAAATAATCCTGGAGTCATTTTCCACGTTGAATTCCCTATTTGAATAGAGTTATCAGCATTAAAATTTAATTCATTATTTGCATATCGCCAATTTCCGCTTTCATCTATGTTGAAACCATAAATTTTATCTATTGTTTTATTATTGAGGAGTAATTCTATATTTTCAGCTAATGAATATTTTTTCAAATCAGTTTCAGTAACTTGGTTATAATCTATTGCATCATCAAAATTGTTTGAACTGTCGTCGGATGGTAGTGGTGGAAGTTGTGGATCTGTTATGTTATCATTAGATTGATAATCATCTGAGTTATAATCATCATCTTTTTTTATTATTTTATTCAAAGGTTTGGTTATGGACTTAGATGTATCATTCAATATATCATCATTTTGATATTCATTAATTTTTCCAATTATCGCATTTAAAGTTTTAGTTATTGGTTTGAATGTATCTTCTAAAATATTAACTCGTTCTATGTTGTCTAATTTGAGATTTTTTAATTTTGCTTTCAATACTCCTCTTGTCTTAACAATATCCTTTAACAATTTATTATCTATAGTTATTGTTTTTATATGTGCTTGAAATCTGCTTTATATTTGATAATGATCTGCCTGATATCTGCTTAAGCAACTGATATTTATCTGCTAATGATCTGTTTTATGTCTGATTGCAATCTATGAATTCATCAAAACCTTTTCTATATCGCCCTTTATTTATCAGATTATCCTTACTGATAACAAGAAAGCCATATTTATTTTTCCAACATTCACTACATATATTTGTAAATTCTTTAAATGACATATCACCAATTATATGCTCATTATATATATGTCGTAAATTCATTTCATCCTGTTTAAATATTATAATCATATTCGCATTATCACGTATAAGATGTTTAGGGATTTTTGTGTACGTTTGACATAAATAAAAACAATCTATATTCTTATGTCTGCCCATACAAAAGTAATCTCTTATAGTGTCTTGTTTTCCACAAATAACATCATCAAATATTATGATAGAATGTGAGTTCGCTTCTGTAGGACTAATAACTTTCTCGTTTTCCGCAAATGTAAAAATATTTATTCCTTTTATTGGGTGTATCAATTCCTTGAGATAACAGTATTTTGGTTGATATAAAGATTTTGAATATATGTAAATGTTTTTAAAACTTAAACCGTTGGGGCTCTCTATTAGACTAATCATAACATTAGTTTTGCCACAATTTGAAGGACCTACAATTAATGCTCGTATTGAATTTGGTAAAAGTGTACTATGTTTAATTTTCGGTTCGTTTTCTTGTGCTTCATCCGCATTTCTTACTACAATTTGTTTAGCTTGTTTTACTAATCGCATTTTTATAACTAACTTGGTTTTGATATAAATTTCTTATTATATAGCGAAACCTCATCATTTAAGTTTATAGTGTCAATCCCATTACACATATCATAACGGGTGTTTTTTTAGAGGTATAGAACTTCGAATTGAAATAAAACACAGGAAAATCGCTTTAATGTCCATCAATTTGGCTTTATTGGAAGGATAATTTTATGCCATTAATGTTTAAATATGATTTCGGGCATGTGGCCGCCGCGGCTGGCTCGAATAAAGCCAATTCTACAGGTCCAATTTTCAACCACTTTTTCGAGCATATGGGGCCGTATGTTGGCAATAACGCCACGAATGTTGGCTTCCAAGTCCCCTAACGTTTCTGGTTTGTTGGCGTAGACGAGCGACTTCACATATCCCCAAAGAAAATAATCCAATGGTGTCAAATCACACGATCTTGGTGGCCAATTGACAGGTCCATTCCGCGAAATTATGCGCTCATCGAATGTTTCCTTCAATAAATCGATTGTGACGTGCGCTGTGTGGCATGTAGCGCCGTCTTGTTGGAACCACAACTCATCCACATTCATGCCATCCAATTCGGGAGCAAAATAGTCGGTTATCATGGCTCTATACCGGTCTCCATTAACGGTAACTGACTCTCCAGCATTATTTCGGAAGAAGTATGGCCCAATGACTCCACCAGCCCATAGAGCACACCAAACAGTCAGTTTTTGTGGATGTAATGGCGTCTCAAGGGTCTCATGTGGATTCTCTTCACTCCAAATGCGGCAATTTTGCTTGTTGACGTAGCCATTCACCAAAAATGAGCCTCATCACTGAACAAAATTTTGCGATGAAAATCAGCATCGAGATTAATCTCATTTTCGGCCCATACACCAAAATCACGACGCATTGCATGGTCTCGCAGCTTTAATTCTTGCACAAGCTGGATCTTGTAAGGTCGCAAGCCAAGATCTTTGCGCAAAATCTTCCATAAAGTTGATGGACAAAGCTCCAATTGCTGTGCACGGTGGCGAATCGATTCATTCGGGTCCTCTTCAAAACTTTGCTCTACAGCGGCAATTGTTTCTTCGGTGCGCACTGTTCGACGTCTCTGCGGATGCGTATTATCACATATAGTAAACGTAGTGCGAAAACGATCCATGGTTAACCGAATTAATTGCTCTGATGGACGATTATGTCGACCATAAAATGGACGGAGCTTGCGGTAAACTTCGCGAACTGAACTATTATTTTCGAAATAAATTTGCACGATTTGCAAGCGTTGTTCTTTTGTCAACCTATTCATGATGAAATGGCAAACCAAACTAAATATTAATCACTTGACAGCTGACAAAATGGCCGCCAGTTAAAAAAGTGATGCCAACTTAAAGTTCTATACCTCAATAAAAAACACCCATTATAATTAATAAAAAATGAATATAAACTATAAAAAGGGAGTTAAAGATAATCAGTATAATATTGGTAGTGGATTAGTAAACAACTTAATAAACAAATTACCTGTTGAACTACATTTACCTGGTTATCAGTTTTGTGGACCTGGAACAAAACTTGAAAAACGTTTAGCAAGAGGTGATAAGGGAATAAATTTATTGGATGCAGCGTGTAGGGAACACGATATTACATATTCAGAAACAAACGATATTAATAAGAGACATAAAGCGGATAAAATTTTAGTTGAAAAAGCTTGGCAACAAGTGCAATCTAAAGATAGTGATTTCAAAGAAAAGGCTAACGCTTGGTTCGTAACAAACGCTATGAAATCAAAACTTAAATTCGGATTAGGTATGAACAATATAAAAATTCATAAATCTAAAAAGTCACAGAAAAAAAAGAGTCAAATGAAAAAAACATGTGATAGAAAATTGTTTTCAAAAGCTGTTAAAAATACTCTTAACCTCTTGAGAAATGAAAAACCAGACAATTTAAAGGCTGCTGTTAAAATTGCGTTAAAATCCATTACTTCGAACTTCAAAGGGAAGAAGAGGGCTAATATTGTGATACCGAGAGTTATACCAATGCCCAAAATCGGTGGATTTCTTCCACTAATTCCAATCCTAACAGCTTTATCCGCACTTGGTGGTTTGGCTACGGGTGGATCGTCTATTATTAAGGCTGTAAATGATATTAAAAATGGAAAAGAACAACTAGCCGAGGCTACTCGGCATAATAGACACATGGAATCAATTGCTATGGGAAAAGGCTTATATCTTAAACCATATAAATCTGGATATGGACTGTATTATAAACCGATTCCAAAAAACTTTTAGATAACCTACCCAATCGACCATTAACTGATCTAGATTTAATAAAATATGGTAAAAAACTCGAAAATTTTAGAGGTGTGTTTATGCGAGATCGTTTGCCTAAAAAACCATTAGTTCAAGAATGTGGTATTGTTAATCTAGATAACTCTCGTGGTGCTGGAACTCACTGGGTAGCCTATTATAAAAATCATAACTATAAAGAATATTTTGATAGCTTTGGAAACTTACAACCTCCAATTGAACTTGTTAATTATTTAAAGATACCCGTTAAATATAATTATGAGCGAAAATAAAACTTTAATACATTTAATTGTGGTCACCTATGTTTAAAATTCTTAGTTAATAAATGTAATTTATAATAATTCAAACAAATATTTATATAAATATATCCACAAACGGATACGTTAAAGTTTATTTATATTTTTCTTATTAATTAACGATGTCGTTTTGAATTGCAATATAATTTGAATTTATAAAACAAAATTTTAATAAATAAATAAAATTAACATTCAATTTGCATAAAAATATCGTCATCATCATTTAAAAATTGATCTATAATACAATTAGTTGTGTTTTGATTAGCTCTATTATCAGTTTCCATTACAAAATCATCATCATCATCATTTAAAAATTGATCTATAATACAATTAGTTGTGTTTTGATTAGCTCTATTATCAGTTTCCATTACAAAATCATCATCATCATCATTTAAAAATTGATCTATAATACAATTAGTTGTGTTTTGATTAGCTCTATTATCAGTTTCCATTACAAAATCATCATCATCATCATTTAAAAATTGATCTATAATACAATTAGTTGTGTTTTGATTATCTCTATTATCTCTATTATAAATTTCCATTACAAAATCATCATCTCTTTCATTGATAAATTCTTCTTTGTAATGCCCCCAAGCAAGTGTATTTACATTATTATATACAATCCTTTTATTATCTAGATAACTTAAAGATATCTTATTTATTAGAGAAGTATATAAATCATGAAGTTTGGATTTAAAAATATACATATTTCCATAATATATTTTCTTATTATATAAACAGTTTTTATAATCTAATAGACTTAAATTTCTAGTTATATTACTTTTAATGCCCTTAACCTTTTTGATTTCATTCATATCTATCGTTTTGAATGCATACATTTTTGCTCTTAGACCCACAAATTCCTTCATTAACTTACCATTATTTTCATCCTTCATCATACCTAATTTTTTTTATTTTGCTGTGGAATACCAAACTTATTATTCGCTTCATAATCTGATGTATCAAAGTGTGTATCAATATCGTTTATTATATCTTTATAAAAATCATCAGTTTCTACTATGTATATAAACGAATCTGTATCCATATAGTTTAGATCTGCTTTGATGTTATATTTTAAAAGCATATAATCATAATGAAAGTTATACATCTTCCACTTTGAAAGTTCTAGGATTGTAAATCCTAAATAAATGGGTTTATTATAAAACGAATAACTTCTGTTTAGCTCCACTGCTATCATGTTTTCTTGAAATATGCTAAAGGAATGAAATTCTGGTTTGGCAATAAGGGCATGAGCTCCCATTTTCTTTCCAATGCTTTCCCACCGATTAACAATTTTTATATTCTTACGCTTGTCAACGTTTTCCATCGTTTTACCGTAGACAGCATTATTTAGTAACTTAAAGAAATTTTTTTCAAAAGAGTTTTTTGCATTAGTTCTATGTAAATTGTTTAATGAAATATATGGCTTTAACCATGTTGATTGCTTAAATTTCAAAATTCGGTGAATTTTTTTTAACTTCAACCCATGTTTTAAACATTGTTGTAAGTTTTTGTAATGTATTACATATTCATTTTTATCATTTAAATCACAAATTAATTTCTTTTCCTTAGAATTTGGAGGATTTTTATTTTCACTACAAAATGGTAAGTTATTATGAATATCATGCATTTCTATGAATTAGTCAAAACTGGACCAATCGATATTAGAATTGAAATGAAGACTTCAAAAAATATATTACCTAATACATCTGCGTATTGTTTAATTATTCATGATAAAATATTTGAATATATTCCACTAACAAACGAAATTAGAAAATTGATATAACTTTATTTTTAGTTAGTTTAAGAGACTAATAATTATAGATATACATAAACTAGAAAGTACTTGTATACAATTTATATAAATGTTAACTGTAATAACATTATTGTTTATTCACAAACATTTGGTCTACATACTCAGTCACACTTATTTGTAAGGATGTTACTCAACGATATATATGAATTTTTAAAAAGATGTTCACACATTGTCTCCAACGAAGATAGATATAAACTGATTAATATTCAATCACATCTCGAAGAAGTAAATAACTTAAAAACAACGAAAAACAAATTTGGAGAGCATTATGAAGATTGTTCATGGTCTAATGAGAATGAAACTTGTGGACCCGACACTTGTTCATGTTCATACAAAAGAAGACAAAATATGAGAATAGAGGGAGAAGCAAACAAACTAATGAAATTCTATTATAACATATATAATGTCAGTAAATGTAAAAACTGTAATTTTCAAAAAGTTTAGATAATAAAAATATTTATTTAAAAGAAAAAAAACTTATTCATTTATTTAATAATAAAAAATGGAAAAATGTTTTACATTATTTTATTAACCCATATTTTCGACCCTTCTTAATGCGTCTAAAAGAATTTCATCCTGCCCATCATGTAACAATAAATATGCTGCTACATCCACCGGTGGCAAAACTATTACCTCCCTAATATCGATGGGCTCTTTAATGTTTAAAAATAGATCTTCATCGCCTTCTAATAGATGATGGTAGCTCACGTGTGTTGCTGTTGATGATTCTGTAATTGCTGTAGGTGTTGCGACTGCTATAGTAGATGTCGATGTTGCGGGCTCAGTAGATGTTGATGTTGATGGTTTAGATTCTCTCATTTCCTTATTTTTGTTGATTATTCTCCTATATAAAGGAGTATCCCAAAATTTTTTAGTTTTTAATTTTATTCCATGTTGATTCAGATAATGGCGTTTTTTGTTTGAACTGTTTGAAAAAGTAACTATTTGACATATTTCACAATATAATTTGTTACTATTAATTTTTAAATATTATTTTAGTTTTTTTTTCACACAACACTTCGTTTTTGAATAATGTCACAAGACTAGAATTTTGTTTAGAAAAATGTTTTATTTTATACTTTTTTTCTACACGCAATATATGCATACATTCATCTATAGAAAATTGCCTGTAATTGGAAAATCTTCATATTTATCTACATTTATGATGTTGTAAATTAGTGAGTTTAAGCAATAAAGGAAAAATATTTGTTTGTCCTTCATAGAAATATATTTTTTTGTAATTAGTTTTTTCGCATACCTTTTTTCTTTTAACGCATGCACATACATACATACATACATAAATGCATACATACAGCGGTATGTAAAAGCAAAGTATGCACACTCATTAAATTTTAAGTGTCCTATACTTTTTCTTAAAAATGAAAATTAGAGTAAAGCAAAGTACATCTAAATGCTGTGACATGAAAAAGCATGCCAAAGCATGCTTACGCACTACATGCAATGGAAATATCCTTCCTTATAGGAATATTTTTTCATGTAATTTATTTTTTTGGTGAGAATTTTGAAAATTTCTATATAAGTGCAAAAAGTAATAAAACTTGTAATGCATACATATACATATGACCATGTGTCTTGCACATGCATGTTTAAATTTCATGTCTTGTACATGCATGTTTAACTTTCATCAAATTTTTAAATGTCCTATCCTTTTTCTTAAAATGAAAATAAATAAGATAACTTATTTTAAGCATAAACTCTCATTTTCATAAAATTTAAATGAATTTGAAATATATGCATTTTATTTTAATTTTTTTGAACTAAATTTTCCTGAAATGGATTTCAAATTCACTTTGTTAACGTGCATGTGCATGTTTAACATAAAAACAAAAATCAATAAATAATAGGGGTCACTTCACTTTTCTAAATATATTTATTGTTTTAAAAATTGTGTAACTACATAAAATTTCTTATGACAAATAAAAATTTAGCTATAGTTTAGTTCGAATATTGCTGAACCATTTGGTGATTGACGTCCTTTGTAAATAATTGTCCAAATTTTGTCATTCATTTTTGATAAGTAAGGATCCTCTCTGTTTAAATATTTAACGATTCTTTGCGGAAGATAAAACCACTTATTGTTGTTTAAATATGCAATAACTTTGGATCCATATTGTGTAACCTTCCATTCAAAATTTAAAATCTTGTAAGGTTCATTTAAGGGAATATCATAAATTTTTGTGTATTCAGATTTTATTCCTTGCGCAATGTTAATTATTTGTTGATAGATCTAAAAACAAACAAAAAAATTAGTTAAATTTTATAAGTATTTCTTAAACTTTCATATAATAAATAAAAAAATTCTAATGTTATGTTAAACTTCATTCTTACCATTGTTGTTGAATGTAATTTCAAGGATCTTTGAATAACAATAACTAAAACTAATTTCTAATTGGTCTTTTATATACATATTTGTGAGTCAATCGAATTCTCATTTTAATAAAATTACTCAAATGAGAATCTCATTCGAATTGTTCCATTTACGAAAATGTCTTCGTTAAACTTTTTATGAGAAAAATATATATTCTCATTTGAAGTTAACTTTGTTGTAGGAATATATATATGTATTAGAATATCCTTTCTTATGAGAAAATACATGTATTGGAATATCCTTCCTAATGGGAAAATACATGTATTGGAATATCCGTCCTTATGGGAAAATACATGTATTGGAATGCACATATATATACTAATTAGAATAGTAGATCATTCTAATTAGATCTAACTAGAATAATCTACTATTCTAATTAGATCCAATTAGAATTTTTTCTAATAGAATGATCCTTATGGAGAAAATACACGTGTGCCAGAATGCCCATAACTATTCTAATTAGAATGATCCTTATGGAGAAAATACACGTGTGCCAGAATGCCCATAACTATTCTAATTAGAATGATCCTTATGGAGAAAATACACGTGTGCCAGAATGCCCATAAATATACTAATTAGAATGATCCTTATGGAGAAAATACACGTGTGCCAGAATGCCCATAAATATACTACTTAACTTTAGATCCGTATTGTGTAACCTTCCATTCAAAACTTAATATCTTGTAAGGTTCATTTGAGGGATATCATCAATTTTTGTGTATTCTGATTTTATTCCTTGAGCAATGTTAATTATTTGTTGATAGATCTAAAAGCAAACAAAGAATATACATACATATATAAAATAATATATATATATATATATATATATATATATATATATATATATATATGTGTAAATACATATGTATGTATTTTTTAGACACTAATATAATATTAAATAATATTTTGTTGGATGTAACTTTGAAGATTAATAATTGAAAATTAGTTTCTAAAGGTTCTTTTATATCAATTTCTGTTGGTTAGTCAAACTCTCATTTTTAGTTTTTAATGAAAACTACTCAAATGAGAATTTCATTGACGTTGTTCTTTGTTAAACTTATTATGGGTTAGGAAAAAATATCGCCTTTGAAGTTAACTTTGTTGTAGGAAAGTATAAATAAAAAAAAAATATATATATAAGTAATACTTTTCGATAGTTGTTGGGCCTTCATCTTGCGGTGTACATAGGGTTGCCAGTTTTGAAATCGTAGAAATCAGTACATGAGAGAAAAAAATCAGTACAATTGAAAAAAAAACAGTACATTAATTTTTTCAATATAAAAGGCTTTAACTAGGAATGTAACTAATACCAGTTTAGCGCATGCGAATGCGAATACTACATTTTAATTTTTGCGAAAGCGAATGCAAATATTACAATACGTTAAAAAATCACATGAAAATAAATTTATATAAGAACATGAAGTTGTATTACATACTACATGGATGCACTACATATAGCATTTTATTTAAACTGAGTCTTGCATTGAGCAAATATGTATTAATTTATTAAAAACACGAATTCATAAAACAGAAAGATACATACATATGTTTGTATATGAAATTAATGAGTGACACTTGTTTCGCGTCGAATTTACTACAACAATGACTAGTTAATATTGTTTGCGATTCAAATTTGTTTGTACGAAGTAATGAATGGTGCTCAAAACATTTTTTAAAAGTTTTAACAGACTAGTCTTAAGTAGAAAATACTGCTGCCGAAAATACAGTGCCTTTTCTTTTTCAAAAAGTTAAATAGGTATATTTCCAAACACCGCTGGACTTTAGTTTAATTTTGATGCTTATGAGAACTTTTTTTTAGAAAAGCTTTCTGATAAAGCTTTAAAGAATGCCTTACTTATAAGTCAGCTACATCCAAGCCATGTGCACAATGTGCAAACTTTTATAAAGAGTTTTTTGTGCTTTCACATCGACGAGATGGCAACTTTCTTAAATAAAATTACTTGCGGACTTAAAAATTGTTTGCAGTTCGTTCAAAAATGACAACTATGCACAGATATTAAGCAGTTGCAAAGCATGTGCAACAGTTGATCACGCATACGCAGAAAAAATTCGCGGAACTTCTGCATACATTTGCTGAATCTACGAACATACCCTATATGTATATTTTTCATGCTGGCTTAAAATAATTTTCGTGTTTTTGACGTTTGTTAATGGCAATTTTTTTTTGTAAAAGTACAAAATTTTTTTGTCTTAAATATTCGCATACATTTTAGCAAATGCAAATAGCAAAAATAAGCGAAAAATTTGCAAATGCGAACATTCGTTACATTCCTAGCTTTAACCATTCTTAAAACAAAACATGAATTCAATGTATACTTTGTACCAATGCATACGTAATTAATAAAATAATATTTTCAAAAAAATTTTCGAAAAAGAAACTTTAAATTCATTATTTGCATGTATCAGAAATCACTTAAGGTACCAACATACGACATGTTTTTCACATTGTATGTGCCAGAATTTATATACATATGTAAACGAAAACATGTCGTGTGTTACCTTTAAAACATTGCTTGTGTAAAAAAACATGACAAAAAACATAAGACATTATTTGAAATAGAGCGTGCTCTATTTTCTTATGTTAAACATACAGCTCCAAATGTCTATGTCATGCGAACAAATTCGTCGGCGGTTGATTATGTGCACTATCATTAGCCGTCTGGATGAAGTATTTTGCAAGACAAATTAATTATATATTTTTTTTTTAAATTTAACGTTGTCGTTTTATTAAAATAAGTCAAAGAATGTATAGATTTTTAGATACAACCTCAACGTCTTGTTTAAAAAAGAAAAAATTAAAAAAGCAAATTTGCGTCGCCAGTACTACAGCGACGGAACCAAAAATATTTCTACGGCTGCAAGCCATTTATAAAACAAACTACGTGGATATTTATGTACTGAAAAAGAAGAAGTGATACTACATGTACGTTTGTGACCAAAAATTATAAACCTTATGTAAATTAACCAATATTGACAAGCATAAAGAAAAACATACCAGTCGAAAGCTTAAAAAACACATGTAAAAAACATGTCGTCTGTTGGTACCTTTATAGCAAATCTTTCTTGCAAATTTATATTAAAAAAATCTCAATAAAATTAACATTTACATTAACTTAAACTAAAATTTATATGATCTCTGACAGTTTTGGCAGAATTTTCTTGAGCATTATATGGAAACCACTTCGAAAACAAATTCGCCTTAAGGCGAACGTAAAGTAAAGATCACGGGTGATTCAAAGAAAATAAATAAACACTATGACAGGCTTTCTTATACATTGATCATAATTAATATATAAAAACAGTACATACATGAAAAAATCAGTACATTTGCGTACTGATTTGCTAGTTATGCATAAATCAGTACTTTAAACAAAAATCAGTACATGTACTGGCAAATTCAGTACGACTGGCAACCCTAGGTGTACAGGATGGTGGATTCATTGTAATATGATGATTGTTTAAATAATAAACTATGTATCTTACGCTTTGAGTAGTTGTAAAATACTGAATTTTTATTACAAAAAAATTGGACTTAAATACTAAAAATTAGAACCTTAAAACTAAATAGTACATATGCGTACCTGATTTTAGGCATGCTCTTTACTGCATACAGCTACATATTGTATACACATCGAAGATATATTTTATTACTTAGCTATCAGGGATTACCAGTATTTAACCCAAAAATAGCACAAGATTCTTGTTTCATTTACATACATATGTTCTGACTAAATAAATTTTTAAAGAGAAAAGTAAACTCCAAAAATAAATAAAAAACAGCCATTTCGCCGATATTTTCATGTAAAGTGCCAAAAATGGTGATTTTTTTAAATGTTTGTATGGGGAACCCCCAGGGGTGGTTCAAGGGCGTGTGCCACTGGCATAGGTGGGTTGGCCTTCCAAAATTTAGTGGGGGTCGGTCATACATTTTGACTCGATTGAGGAACTCTAAATGGGTCAAAGTGAGATTTTTCAAAATTTGACCCTTCGGATCAAAAGTCGGGACATCAAAATACATTTTAGAAGTATGAAACTTTCGGCAAAGATTCTGATTTTGATCCTTAGAATGCGATTTTCCTTGTAATTTGAGCGATTTTTAAATCGACCCGCCCTAATAAGTATGTATTGAAATCACAACAATTTTTGAAGTAGCCTTACAGAAAAAATATATCGTCACCTAAAATCCAAAAGGCCGTAACAACCAAAAAAATTCAAAATAGACTTTTTGATTGATTATGATGTGATTAACCAAAATGCACATTTTCCTAAAATTTTACTCACATATGCTCAAAAATACCGATTTTATTCATTATTCAATTTGGCACCTAAAATATAAATAGTATTAAATTTATGAAGTTTTTTGCTTCTCCTGTAAAATAGTAAAAAGTGTACTTACGGCCTTTTGGATTTTAGGTGACGGAATAGTCTTTCTTATGGAAAAAACACATGTATTGAAATATTCTTCCTTATGGGAAAATACTTGTATAGGAATGTCCTTTCTTATGGAGAAAATATATGTATTGGAATATCCTTCCTTATGGAGAAAATACATTGCGTCACTATCCTTATATTTATACTACTGAATTGTTATTGTCTTTTGAAAATTTTAATAGATTAAGGGCCATTATTATGACTTGACGATAAAGTTCCGGATAATTAATCTTAACTTTAGCTAAACTGAACTATAAAGTGACCTTTAAAATTTTTCCATTATTACAACTGTCTGATAAAATAAAAAATACAGTTTTTGTGGTGGTGGCAATATTTCTGTGGATTTTGTGGATATCGATTGTTAAAAATGCTTAGTGGCAACTTGCTTTTGTTTATTTGTCAAATTACAATCTAATGAAAACAGTTTTGTCAATTCTTTTGTTTTTCGTTTTATTATTATGTGTTTTGTGTTGTATTGTTTTTGTTTTATACCATATTTTGACCAAATAAATTTGACTGTAATTTATAAAGTAGAAAGTGTGGCAAGGGATGAAAATATGGCAACTTCAAATGACTATACCTCACGATAAAAGTTACAGGTAGGATGAACTTGTCTTTAACTTATCGTTCACTTTTGGTTAAAATGAAGTTGTAAGAATGAAAAAGTGTTTATCCATCCAATAAAGTCCTACCTTTAGCTAACGACAAGTTATAATAATGGCCCTAAATCATACTAGGGTTTTATTTAATAAAAATTAACATGATTGTGTAGGATAGTGCATTACGGCCTGAATGTGAAATGTAATGGAGTTTAGATTCGTAAGAACACTTCAGCTCTCATTAAATGTGAGTGATTATGTATTGAATTTAACTTTCTTAAAGGTATCTTTTATTGAGCTAAAAGCCGCAAACGGCAAATAAATTTCTGATAACAGCTCATGTCGAGTTAATAATATTTCAACTTTTTAATAAACTTCAAGAAACGACGAAGGAAAACGTATTGTATGATTATTATAAAAGGTTACTTCTTATTTATTTTATTTATGTGTGCTTTGTATCAGAAGTGGCAAGAAAAAATTACTTAGTACTAAAAATACTTTTAAAGTATTTCTGTATTTAATAGTATATTTTTAATGGTACAAAATAGACTAATAATATAATATGTACATATATAATAAATAATGTAAGAAATTCTTTGTTGTGCTTTCAGCAGGTCTCGAAACATTTCATTGCTGTTTCAACCATATTTCGAAAAAGCTTACAAAATTCGAATGTTTATAAATAAATGCACAGTAAATTATTGAGAATTACAAGAACACTAAAAAACACAAAACACAACAAACAATACTTTTGTGGGCAACACATGCCCATTTATTTTTCTAACAACTTTTTATATTATTAAAATAAATAAAATAAAAATTTGTGGAGCAATGTAATATAAATATGTACTTAAATTAAAAATTAAATTTCATTAATAAAAAATTAATTTATATATGTATGTAACTTTCAAAATAAATGGTTCAAATAAACAAATTTTCCAATGTATTAAGAATAATTTCAAATAAAACCATAATTTGTATATAAGCTTAATAAAATTAAAAAAAAAAATTAAAAAAAACTGTTGGTTTTTAATGAAGTAGTGAAACTCCTGGAAAAAAATTAAATTACATAGTTAAAGCTGTGTTCAAATTATATGAATTTGTCTTATGAAATTTCACTTTTTCACATGGTAAATTTATACATATAGTCTGAACTAGAGATGGGCGCGTGTCGAATTTTTCCAACACGACACGATACGAACACCAATACCAAGATGCTCAACACGTACGAAACACGCACGTGAAAAATTTCTTCAACACGATACTTCACAACACGCACGATATATTTTTGGTATGATATTGAAGATCAGAAAATTTAATTGATTTTCAAAATATGACACCGAGTTGGCACTGCCAGCTTATACTTTCTGCCACCACAGCTGATACTATCGATTAACGTACATAATTTAGGGCCTGTCCCACGATGTCACCAGCAAACGTTCGATCGACAACTTGTATTGCAAACAACAAATTTTCTAATGCTATTGTTGTTTGCAATGCAAGTTATCGATCGAATGATTTCTGGTGATATCATGGAACAGGCCGTTAAGCTTCAGAGGCCCATACATATTTTACATCTAAAATCGTTTCGTGTTTTTCGTAACAATTTTTCTCAACACGAAACGACCCGAACACGCATGAAATCAGATTTTTCGTCACGAACACTTCGTGTTGAGTCGTGCGTATTCGTGTCATGCAATAAAACACGACACGTGCCCATCTCTAGTCTGAACACATTTAATTTATATATAACATGTGTTATTTCTCAGTGTGCAGTACAAATGACAATTTTTATTTAGAGCGTGTTCTATTTTAAAGTGACAGAGGATCTGACATCAGCTGGGTTTAAATAAAGCAAGTGTTTATGGCATTTCAAAGTAAGTAAAATTTTAAGATAAATTAAATTAAAATTGATTTAATATATACATTAAAAATTAACAACAAGCAAGGTAAGTTTTTGTTTACCTTTATATATTAGATGAATATTAATCATCCCTATTCTGCGTTTCGATTACGTTCCCGCATTCAGTTACGCACGGATCGAAAAGCGGTATTCTGCCAAAAAACTGAATCGAAAGAAAAAGAAGAAGAGAAGAGTATGTTTAAACCTGCTGCTTTGCTTTGAAACGGGTGAAATAGGAACAGTAAAACTAAGCAATTTTGCAAAATTTTTAGCAAAAAGTTAAATTTAGTGCAAAAAACAGTGATTTAACAATTAAAACAAATAATAATTAAATATTGTGAAAATTTTCATTAAATAAACTCTTGCAAATTTAAGTACAGAGACTTAAAAAAAAACGGGATAAGCAAAAGGTTTTTGTGGCCAAACTTATCTAGTGTGAAGAATCCTGTCGCGCCGGAGGTGATATTTTAATTTTCTACACATAATTGTAACACAAAAATAAAGTTTATTTGTTTAAATTTAATTAAATCCGTAGACAAAATCGTTTTTCTTTGCCATTAAATAGATATGTCAACTGTTCTACCTGTAATAAACTAAATAAAAATCGCATTTCAGTACAGAAAAACAAAACAAACTGTTTAGTTCATTAATTAAACCTTCTTTCATTTAATAATTGCATTATTTTTTGCATTAATCACTTTTTAAAGCTAAACAAATAAAAATTGAAAACGCTCCGCCACTAAAATAGCAACTTACAAAAACGTAGTTACGATCGAAATGCAGAATACATGGAATCGAAAGAGAAATCGAAGAACGGAACGCAGAATACCAAAGTTGCCAAACGGAGAAACTTTCGATTCGAATCGAAACGCAGAATAGGGGTGAATCTAATAGCCTCTTTGAGTATAAAATAAAGTTTTGGCACTAAATAAGGCATTTCGGCACGAAATTAAAATTTTTAAGTCCCACCCCTGCCAACAACTACATAAAAAAGTATTGTGTGGTTGCCAGACTGCTAAATTGATACTGTTAATTAGTCTTCATAAAATATTAGAAGAATTATTTACGTTTTTAGATTGGAAAAACTGAGATGAAAATTTATTCTGATAGATTATCTAGTTTTAAAGATGAGTTTTATTGATTTTGTCTATTTTAGGGCCTAAATTTATTTTCAAACAAAAAATATATTTACCTCATTATTATCCAATGATATTCGTAATGCAATGTACTTATGTAAATTTTTAGTCATATCTTATAAACAAACAATTTTTAATTACTAAGGAAAAAGGTAAAACTTAAACAGGTGTGTCACAGAATTTGTACGAAAGCTTTATTTTTGGGCAAAAAACTTGTAGTTTTTGTAATGAATTTGCTCTTCAAATTTTTCGTATTTTTCCATAAATTTTGTAAATATGTAACTCTTTATATGTTTTGCAGAATTTGTATGAAAACCCGAAACGAAAATATGTAAATATTTAATTAAATATCTTAATTAGTAGGTCGCAAAAAACTCTTTTCGATGATACCAAATTTTATTTATTACGTCTTGGGGCAAAGTACAACAAAATTAAAAACAAAACTGAAAAAAATGTCTTTTTTAAAAATGGTCCAGCTCTAGCTCAATGCTAGAACCAAAATATTTTGGGAATTATCATAAAACATATCAAACTTTATTTTCAGAGGGGTAACAAAATCACTTTTTTCTCTTCCATACAAGTTGAGTCGGTCTTATGTATATATGTATGTATGTAAAACTGCGATTGAAAAAAAAAAAAATTATAAATAAACAAATATACATAAACCCCCTCTACAAACGAAAAGTTCACTTACCTCAGCTTGGAAACAGTGAAAATCGTTTCACCTTTGATGTACGGAACCCTATTGTTTTCGCTACTCTGTCCGTCACAGGCTATTTTCTCAGGAACCGGAAGAGCTACTGACCTGAAATTTGGACAGAGTGTGTAACACCTTGACCAAATACATGAGAGTTAAAAATTAAAGGGTGTTCCAAAACGAGCAACGAAAAATTTTAAAATCCCATTTAATATACATACATATGTGTATTGACTCTTGAAATTTGTAAAATTATTGTATTTTTATACATACTACAACCATAAACACTAAAATTTAAAAAAAAAACTAAAATTAAAGGGTGTTCTATCAGTTACTGCAATTTTGACAAATTGCTGTATCTTGGAAACCGTAAGAGGCAAGCAAACTCTTAAAATATTCAAAAACAGTAAAATTCAAAAATCCCAAAATTATAAAATCGCCAAACCAAAAAACAAAAAATCGCAAAAAAAAATTGCCAAAACCAAAAAAAATCACCAATTAAAAAAAAATTTCTAACACTAAAATAAATCGACGAAACCGTAAAAATCCCAAAAATGAAAAAATCGCCAAAATGAGAAAAAACGCCAAAAACCGAAAAAATCGCCAAACCGCGAAAAAGGTGCCAAAACTAGAAAAATCGCATAAATAAAAAAAAATCACCAAAATGAAATAGATCGCCAAAATGAAAAAAAAATCGCAAAAAATAATAAACGAAAAAAAACGAAAAAAATTACCAAAATGCGAAAAAGGCAGCAAACCAAAAAAAATCGCCAGAATTAAAAAAAACGTCAAAAGCCGAAAAACCGACAAAAATTAAAAGTGCCAAAACTTAAAAAAATCGCCAAAACCGAAAAAAAGAAAAAAAACCCAAAGCTAAAAAACGTTCAAAACCGAAAAAAACAAAAAAAACGTAAAAAAGCCAAAATTATTTATTATGGGCGTGTGTCAAACGGTAGAAAAGTACTATGGTAAAAAAATATTTGCCTGTGGGGAAAAAATTTAATTTTTCTGCTGTGCCAAATGATATATTTTTTGACAATGTAAAATTTTGACAAATTTGATTTAGCATAGACAGAAGCTGATGAAAAAATTGCTGCGGCGGCGAAGAAAAACCTTTGAAAAACCCCAGGGCTAGTGAAATTTTATTCACATCAGAAGTGTCAAAAATTTACTTACACCAGTATTTTGCTACCGTTTGGCACAGGCCCTATATAGGCCAAAGTTATTATTGAATTATATGTCTAGTGTCCGTACGGAACCCTTCGTGCGCGTGTCAAAATTTATTATTGAATGATATACATATATTTGGGGACAAAAATTAGGATTTTTCTTCTTAAATGGATTTTTTTTTTGGCGATATGACGTTTTAAATTGGAGACAAGAAACAAAGCTTTTCTGGCAACATCTGTATCCATCCTTTGAACTGGCAATATTAATCTTATTTCCTCTGACGCTCTCTTCTCTTCCGGTCATAAGCAAAAATAATAAAAGACCATGCAGGAAATTTCGTTAATAATTTCCTGTTATAAATTCCCTGTTAGCTTTTGAAGGCAAATATGGCATACAGTAAAGTTTTTGCTGCAAATGGTTATAAAATAATTTTTTTATTTTTATTAAAATATTTCATGTAAAAAATCAACAATAAAAAAATCTCTACTACTAACAACTATAGATATAATTTTTTTTTGTTAAATATTATACGAAAAACGAATAAAATACTTAAAAACTAATTTAATAAAATATGATGCATTATTTTGTTTTCTTCTTCCTTCATTTGAGTTAATTTAAATATTACACATTCATTAAATACGAGTATTTAAAGTTAATTGTTTTAAGAGAATATAAATGACTTAAAACGAGGGTGGTAACAATAACGAATTTTAAAAATAATATAAAAAATTCTTTAAAAGGAGTTGCTCAAATTTATAACGTAAATCAACGTAACCTATATTAAATTAAAATAATCCACATGCATACATATGTCTATACATACATACATACATTAAAAGAAAACATGATGAAATCTTTTTGGGGAAATAGGTGTGAAAGTTTTAGCTTTTAAATTATATGCGACGTCTACGTTGATTTTGCTTTCGAACTTCCTGCTGTCGATAAACGAAGAGAGGGCGAAAAACTATGGCTCTTTTGCTGCGCTCCTTGTGGTTGGAGGGACTTGCCACGGCTGCACGACGAACGCGTGCATAAGGAGTAAACAGTTGGCTCTTATCGGCATCACGTCTGTACAGAGTGCTTAAGAAATCGTAATATGGACGCGATTTCAAACTGTCGGGCTGCCTCAGTGGTGAATTGTAGCTCAAAACGGCAGGAACTTCGTCACCATATTGCTCTAAGGGCTGCTGGCACCAAGCTAAAGCAAATAACGTGCACACCAGCAATATTAACTGCAAATAATGCAAAAAGAAATAGATATTATTAATTAGTATTTTTTTGTTTAAAGACAGTTGATATTAAAAAAGTTTAGCATAAGAAGTGGATTGAAAGTAAAGATTCTATGACGTCACGTTAAGTAATAAAAGTTGTTTTTATGCAAATTAAACTCACAGAAAACTATCTGCTGAATTTAAACATGGATTTAAAATTAATATTCAATCAGTAAAAGAAAACCGGCTTCTTGCTTCCTAACCGTCGAAAAAGATATAATTTATTAAACAGTTTTCATGTTGTTTTTATTAAAACATTTAAATAATTGCCAGAGCAGGAAGTTATTGAGGTCTGTGCATATTTTGTTTGTTTGTATGTGTGGGTGTGTGTGTTTCAAACATTTCAGCGTTAAACACATTCACCACTGCAGACTACTGACTTCAAGCTGTCAAAAAATAGCTGACACTTGTAAATATGAGAATGATTATCTTGACGACAGTAAAGCAACACGGCGCACACAGGGACAAATTACCGAATTACGACAAAAATTGAATTTTTTATTTTGTTAAATGTAACCACCATTGCATTTAATATGTTCTATATACCAGACGCAATCAACCTTTAAGTATTTTTTTAACGCATCACGTTAGTCTGTATGTGCGTGCAAAGTATTATTTTCTGTTACACGCACTTATACCTGTCAGCAGAATCTATAGCGTTTATTGTTGCTACACTTGACATTTTTTTTTGTAAATTTACAGTTTAAAGTTTTTTAAATATATTTTTAAGCATCAGGTATCTAATTTAATTTGCAGTTATAAGTAAAAAAAAACAATTATGTGTAGTGTAGATATAGTATACTGTTTTTATTGTGAAATATATTGAAAAATTTACTTTAGCTAGAGCTATAAAAAAAGGTCCAAACAGTTTCAGGACTTTTCCTTTTAATTTAAAAAACACAACTGCAAATAAGTGTAAAAAAGTCAAGTGGTGGTCCCCCCGTTTCCCCTTAAATAAATAAGGCATATTTTCTTTATGTAGTGCACCTAATTGCCGTGGAATAAGTTTTAAGCGAATTCGATAAATTGGGCGTGTGCCAAACGGTAGAAAAGTATATACTATGGTAAAAAAATATTTGCCTGTGGGGAAAAAAATTTCATTTTTCTGCTGTGCCAAATGATATCTTTTTTGACAATGTAAAATTTTTACAAATTCGCTTTAGCATAGAAAGAAGCTGATGAAAAAATTGCTGCGGCGGCGAAACAAAAAATTTTACTACAAGCCGCCAACTACCATCAATTTTTTTAAAAGAATTTTTTTTTATAGAACAATGTTCTCGTAGCAAAAGATTATATAATATTATATAAATGATGCAAATTTTTTCACAAATTAAAATAAACAATGCATTTTTCACAGTCTAACTGCATTTAAGAGACTTAAGAATGTATGTAAAAGGCGACGGCTCGACGGCCTTTTATGATACCATGCTTCTTATTTGCTGCTTGTCAAAAATTTATCTGTTGTGTGAAAAATTCTACTAGCCCCCAGGGCTAGTGAAATTTTATTCACCTCAGAAGTGTCAAACATTTACTTGCACTAGTACTTTGCTACCGTTTGGCACAGGCCCATTGTTGAAAGATTGTACGCCATATTGGATCCGCTTTTTAAAATTTTTCAAAATTAACACCAGATTCTTAATCAGCGACCCCAAAAAACTCCTTGCGATAAGTTTTAAGCGAGCACATTAGCTCGCTTATGGGCTTGCTAGAATTGGGACAACCTTACAGGTTCCACCGGATTTGGAATGTGTGGGTTTACCCATACCCTCTTGCAAAATCAGACTTAGGCGCAAGACAGTATAGGAAACAAATAGAAGGTGGGTCACAAGAAATGATTGCGTGATCACAAGGCAGTTATGGACTCACCTAAATAAGGAAGGTACTGATTACTTAATTTTGAAAAATAGGAAACAAATATCGATACTAGTTTCCGTGCTAACCGGACACTGTCTCATAGGTAGGCATGCACAAAGGCTACGGGTTGAACACAATGATTACTGCCGTAGCTGCCAGGACATTGATGAAGAGGCAAGCATAGTGCATTTTCTTTGTCACTGTCCTGGACTTGCAAGAAAGAGATTGACTACAATGGGCGCTCTTGAGTTCTGGGAACTTTCCGACGTTGCTAGTGTTGAGCTTCAACGTATTAGTAGCTTTATATTGAGCTTTGGTTGGTTCGACGGTGGGGACTCCGCATAAGCAGAGTCTCCGTGGTATCACAATGGACCAAAAAGGTCTAAGTGAGTCCGGGTTTCTGACTGCCACCCCTACCTAACCTAACCCTTTTAAGCGAATTCGATAAATTTTTCAAAAATAGTCCGCCACATATTCGTAATCAACGACCCTAAAAACTATGAGATACCTAGTTTTATTAAAATTTATTGATTCCATATGACGTCGCACTAAATTTTCAATTTGTCCCTTTGTGCGGCGGCAGGTTGTTGTCCATGCTGATTTTGTCATTGTAATCCAGTCAAACTAATTTCTATTTGTGTTGGCAACAATGAGCAAGTACATAAATATAGTGCTGCCAAGTACTAATGAAAAACTTTTAGATTCCGACACGCGTTCATTAAGTATATTTTAAAGGGCTTTGGACACGATCAAAATGCTTGCTGTCAAGTTCGTGTACGTGTGCTTGTCAATTGGATGTTACCATGCTTGATGCCCCACCAAGCATTAATTTTTATTTTGATTTTGTGCTGTTCGTTTGGTTGAAAAAAATTTCCAAATAAAGAAGTTAGATAACAGCACTGCTTACAAAAAAAGAACAAAGCAAAATAAGAAAGTTCTAACACTTCTTTTTTTCTTCGCCAGTCAAATTTATGTTTTTCTTCTTTTAATTCCGATATTGTGGTCAACCGTTCACAATGGAAATATAATTATAATGAAAATGTGTACGCGCTTGATGCGGTAACAATATACACGCATTAACAAGTGACAGCAAGCATGCCGAAAATCAATATTTTTTGATTTTCCATCAAGCATCGTTGGTGTCACACATACTAAAAAATTTTCACTCATACTATAACCAATCTCAGCAAGCATTTTGACAGTGTCTAAACCCCTTAAAAGAGTTATTTAATTTTTATAAATGTTAAATTATTGTAAAGTGGCATCACTGAAATATGAATATGAGCTGCTGATGATGCTGCTAACGTTTCCAAAATAATTACACTAGGCTGCATAAATCTGCGTACAACAACAAAAATTAAAAGTGTATGTTAATTTTGGATATCAAAATAAACGGTACTCATTTAAAATTTTTTTATATTTTTAATTCTTATATATTTAATAACACAACTGTGATGTAAAATACATATTTCAGAGTTAAAGAAAATTATAAGAATTCAATTAATAAAATAAGTCAATTTCATAAGTAGGCAAAAATCTGCTTACATTAAATAAAATAATAATATATACAGAACAAATTCTTTAATAAAACTATTTTAATAAGAGGTTGGATAGCCTCGACGAGCGAGAACTTCATGAAGGCGTTTTGGCATTGATGAAACCAGTTTTTCGGTGTATTCGGAACTAATATTTCTCCATTTCTCAGTTAATACTGTTTGAAGCATTTCTTTTGATGTTATTACATGGTTTCGTATTTTTCTTTCCAGCAAATCACATAAGTGTTCTATGGGATTTAGATCTGGTGACTGCGGAGGAGTTTTCAATTGTTTTTTTTTTTACATTATACAACAACCAAAGCCTTGTATTGTGTGCAGTGTGCTTTGGGTCGTTGTCTTGCTGGAATATATAATTATCTTGAATGCCCAATTTGCTAACACTTGCGGCAAGATTTTTCTTTAGAATGTCTAAATAGACCTTATGGTCCATTGTCGGTGGAATAAATTCTAAATTACCCACGCCTTTGCTTGCCATGCACCCCCATACCATCACGCCACCACCAACATGTTTAACCGTTGGTTTTCAATTCTTAGAACTCAGCGCTGTACATGGTTTTCTCCAAACAAGCTGACGTCCTTTTATGCCAAAGATGCAGTACTTGCTTTCATCCGTGAACAGCACTTTCTTCCAGAACTCTGGAGGATTGTTTATGTGTTCTTTAGCGAAAGCAATTCGCTTTTGTCTATTGACTAGCGAGACCAGAGGCTTTTCCCGTGCTACGTGGCTTTTGTAGTTGGCTTTTTTCAAAATTCTTCGCACCGTGTCTTTTGACACTTGTTTATTAAATTGTAAATAAATGTTTTCAGCAATTTTTGATGCTGGTAATCGGGGGTTTTCCTTCACCGATTGCACTATAACTCTTTTATCTCGTTCATTTAATTTCGTTGGACAACCAGAACGAGACGTTGACACTAAAACTACGGTATTTTTAAAATTGTTTATCACTCTCTGAATGGAGGAGTGAGTCCGTTCAACTACTTGACCGATTTCGCGCAAACTTTTCCCATGTTTCCATAAATGTATAATGATTTAACGTTCAGCAACATTAATTTCTTTTCTGTTTGCCATAATTTAAAATTTATTGCAATTAGAAACCAAATTTTTTTCCAAAATCACTTTATTGATGAGTTTGAAACAAAACGGCAGAATTATAGTATCACACAATAACAAAAAACTGTTCAAAAGTACCGTTTATTTTTATGTACGCAGGCTTTTGCATACACGAAAAGTTGCCATACCAATTTTTTTTAAGTAGGTAATTTGCATAATTTTCAAATGTTTATCTATAAATAAAAATCAATTTCAAATGATTACTCTTGTTACGTACCACTAAAATATTATGTTAAAATATATAAAATAGTTTGTACGCCGATTTATGCAGCCTAGTGTAAGTTGCTAGGTATAAGGCGACAATTGCACCTGACGGCATTTGAAGTCACGTGTTGGTGTAGCCTGCTGTGGTCAATGAGGTAGTTTAGACGAGAACAATTTTTAAGCCGCACAATTTTTGTTCTTTTCCAAATTACACGAGACTAATTCATCTGGCACAAAATGTATACGTATACACAGCTTTGTGTGTGTTAGTGTTTTTCGTATTCATTTAACACTTGCTGTTTTTTAATTTGTGTATGTATTGGTTTTATGCTGCTAATGCGGGGTTGAAGCTGGTTGAAAAGTTATGCCAACCGCAAAACCACTCTCTTTGCCTCTCTCACCTACAAACTGGCATGTTATGCCAGCACAATTATGCCCGTGTAAATCAGCGCAATGTATTTAAAGTGTTCTCAAAAGCAATCCCACTATCGTGCTGTGGTATGGCATCATTGGTTACTCACACGCCCACAATTTTTTTATAATTTTATTTTCAGTTGGAATTTGTTTTGTCTGTTTAATTACAAGTTTCAATAATTCATTTATTCATTCATATGTTTATGCAATTAATTTTTTTTATATTTCTTTTAATCACAGTAATAAGATGCAGACACAATTCGTGCTTCATGCAAAAATTTTTTTATGTTTTAAAAGTAATATTTTAATTATAATTTTTTCTTCTTTTAAATACATATTAAGCATTAATTACTGCTTAATCTTTTCTTACGTTAATTGTTCGAATAGTTAATAAGATTTGAAAATTTGGTTTTAAGTTTTGTATTTATAATTTTCGTATGACTTTCTGACGAGGTTTGCTTGTTGTTTAAACTTTATGCAGATTTAATATGTATTGTGTTAGGTAGGTATCTTAAAAGAATTAAGAAAATAAAATTTATGTGATATTCTTGGTGGCGTCTGATTATTTTAATAATATTAAAAAACATTTTTTGTAATATATGTGGAAGTATAAAAAAAAACCAGCAACCAGTTTAAATATTCCTAAAGTTAAAAATAAAGTTTATTGCTTTATAAATATAAATATTTTTTTTTGTCAAATCTCCACGTACAAACAGGTACAATACCCAATTAGAGAATTCATTTCTTTGATTAAAAAATAAATCGTATGACCGAATTTTTTTTTAAAACAAGACTATTGTGACAAATTTTGTAGATGAAAAAAAATAGATAATACATTTATTAAAGCATTCAATAGAATCTTTTAGCCCTGGTTTACACTTTGTAAGTCTAATTGATTAGCTGATTAGCTTGTTAGGAGAGAAAGAGAGACGAGGGGAAAATAAATTTTTCTGTTCCCCTCGTCTCTCTCTCCTTCAAAGTAATCACCTTAGCAATAAAGCTTAAATTAGACGTGACATAGCCATAATGCCATAACCGTAAACCAACCAAAATTCAATGGCGCATATTCAGAAATTATCACTAAGTGTTAACTTTTTTAAGTACACTTATTTAAGTTATTCATAGTTTATTACTTTCAGCAGTAAAAGTTTACACGTAATTATGGGTTAAGCTGTAACTAAATGCCAACTAACTAATACATTCAAAGGACAGCTGACTTACTTCATTTACAATTTATTTGAAAAGTAAAATCAATTTGTGGCTCTTTAAAATGCACAAAACAACAAATACTCTTTATTTTCTAACATTTTTCTACATAATAAGCTTTCCTTTTTATCTTTACTTCTTGCATTTATTTCTATTGCGTCCAAAAAAAAATATACATATAAAGCAATAAAATAAATTAGAGATGTGTTTTTGGTCAACAAAATTCTATTGAATATTTTTATTTTTACAGGACCATATTTTAATTGATTTATTATATACAGACTATAGCCAAAAAATTACTTTTAAAGATTTTGTAATTTTTTTTAAGAAAATATAACTGTTTTTCAATAGATTCATAAGCTTTTTAATTAATTACAGAATTTATCGTTCAAAATATTATCGACATTTTGTTCTCTCTACATAACAATATGCAAGGCTGCATTTCGTTTACCAGCTGAAAGCACTTGCTGGTCTAGTTATGAATTGTGAATAAGAGCTATAACTATATATGAACTATATTTTAGTTTCTGTTTTATTAGTTTCGACTTTGGTTACGATTTCTGAATATGCGTCAATTGGTTTTAATGGTGAGAGTTATGGCGTTATGGCGAGTCACCTATAATCAACTACAGTGTTGCCCCCATTAGTTTGGTTCGAACGGCTGTTCTCTATGGCTATGGTTATGTCACGTCTGATTGAGCCTTGAGACTTGCATAGTGTAAACTAGGACTTAAAAACATAAAAAAAAATTTCAAAACTACTTTTGCACACCTGCAAAGAAATAGAACGTTTATTTTTTTTAGAAAAAACACTAAAAACTATTCATACTACTTCTTAAAAACATTCGAATAAAATTAAATAGACATAATGCTTGGTTTTAAAATATTTCTTAATATTTCTTTGCTCTTGACTTGTCTCTGGTCTAGAATCTAGACTCTAGATGCATTGTGTTGCTGCTAAGCTCCGCCTTTGATTCAATAGAGTCGTAACCACCGTTGCCAAAGCCCCGTTCAGACTATTATACAAGTATTAATACTTTCATCACATTTTACGATACAGAAATCTAAATACATTCGTTGCGACTGTCAAAAAAAATCTAACGTAAAATCACATACTGTGTTCAGACCATCACACTTCAAATCAAATGTGTAATATGTACAAGTAGCAAGCAAAACAGCTGTTCAATGAAAATATCTGCGCTATTCACTTACTAGCGGCGGCAAAACGGTTTCATGCAGGCGGGGACGTGCCGACACTTGAAAAAATTCAGCAGTTAAAAATATTCTATGTAAATAACAGAAAAAATTTAAGAAAATATATTACAAAAACGTTAAAAAAATACGTCAACGAAATATACTTCCACACGATTCACTTATTCAAAATTTTTAGCCGATATACATGTGACAAAACATTACATCTATGACGACATGCTATCGGCGGCGAAACAGCCGACTTGGAAGTTTGGTTTGTGTGAAAATGCAACCCTGATCTAATGAAAAGTATTATCGTTTAGAAAATTTTCTAAAAACGAAAAAGTCTTATGGGATGTCAAAATTTGTATCGTATTATTTGCCACTTTGATGACATTTTGCGTTCAGACTATCACACTTGCACGTATTATTTGAATTTTTGACAAGTATAAATACAAAGTATAATAGTCTGAACGCGGCTCAAATGGGCAGTTTTCGCACATTGATTTTAGCATTTTTTTTTTAAGCATAGAACAGTTTTACAGTTTTTTGCTTAAAAAATAACCCCCTTATTCATAAAAAAATAAAAAGAATTTGAAATTCATTTTAGTAAAATTTTGTATGGAAAATATGAAATAAATTCGTTTAAAATTTTATGAATATGGGGGTAAGTGTTTCTGTAAATTGTGTAGTTTTTAATTTTTACTTTATCTCAATTTTGTTATTTTAATTTCGATATTTGAAGCACGGTCAGTATCATCGGGCCGTATTTTTTTTCAAAATGAGGCCGGTCAGGCAGTTACTGTGAATGGTGTTCGCTATCGTGAGATGATAATGAACTTTTTATGGCCCAATTGGAAGATATGGATGTGGACGATATGTGGTTTCAACAGGACGGTGCCACTTGCCACTTGCCACTTGCCACACAGCTAATGTGGTTAATGAGCTAATGGCTCTTTTGCGCGACAAATTCAATGGCCGTGTTATCTCACGTGGCGTAAATTGGCCGCCAAGATCATGTGATTTGACACAGTTGGACTTCTTTCTTTGGGGTTATTTGAAAGAAAACGTGTACGTCGGTAGGCCAGCAACAATTCTAGAGCTAAAGGATGAGATAATTCAGCACCTTAACGGCATAGAACCTCAATTATGCCTCAACGTCACCGAAAATTTTGGACCATCGGATAGAGGTGTGCCGCCGAGGTCGCGGCGGCCATTTGGACAATATTTTGTTGCATACATATTATCATAAAAAAAAAGAAATGACAATAATTTCCTAAATAATTTGTGTTTTATTAAAAAGCAACATCGGCCATCAAAATTTAACCACCCTTTAAATAAAACATTGTGCACTTCAAAAAAAAAAAAAAAAAAAAAAGAAAAACAAAATCTTAAAAAACAAGCAAAAATTTTAGTTACTTTATTTATTGAATTTTTGATCCACTTACGTCTTTAGGTTCATTCGGAAAAAAAAAGAATTTCCGTGTGTAATTCAATGCGGAATATCCCATAGTGCAACTCAAATACTTCCCTTTCAATTAATTAAAAAAATTAAAAATTTGTAGAGCCTAATTTTTTTTTAATCTGGGGGCAAATCACGGCACTCGTTATCGAACGAAATTACGAAATATAAACTCTATTGAAATATTTCGTTCGTTGTCGATGAGGCTTTCGAGATGGTAAAACGTAACAAACAAATTGACAAATATTATTAAGTCATGCTAAAAATATAACAGGTATAAATATAGGGTTAACCCACTCCCCACCCCCCTCTCACAATTATAAAAAATAATAAGAATTTTTTATGAGTAGTATTTCACCTGAGGCAACGCTGGTCGCAACTCTAGAAAGCATATTTTGAAGAAAACAAGTTTGAAGTTTTAAATTTACTTAAGGTGTCTTTACATGGTAATGCAAAGTATTACGACTTTGTAGAATCAAAATATTATGAAATTCTCTCCGTGTTTAAAAAAAGAGAACAATAGTCTGTTGTAGGTATTTTTCATGTTTACACTGATACTATAAGTAAGATGCAAGCAAAGACATTAAACTTTTGAGGTAAAAATAAAAATTGGATAATTGCAAAAAAAAAAATGTGTACTAATATAACTAAATCTTGGAGAAAACATTTTATTATTGCAATGTAATTTTACTACAAAATATATTTTTTTATATCTTTGTTTATTGTTTGTTTGGTTTTGTGGTACGGGTTAAGTAGCTGATGGTTGCAGTTGTACAATGATTACAAAAACAACATGAACATTTCCTGAGTTGATTTTGGTTGTTTTTGTAAAAGTGTTAAACCCTTAAATAAATACCATCAGTGCTGGCAACGTTTACTTTGAAATACACCTCTGGTGTGATGAAAATACTTAAGGCCCAACTATAGGCCCAATTATAATATGAATAAGCTAGCTTAAGCAACTGTGCGGTTACATATAAAACGTATGTGGCAAACTAGTACTTAACAAACTTTTCGTCAAGTTTCGTCAAATGTCATTTGCTTAAGTAAAGTGCCAAACTGAACGCACATTCCGTAAGGAAACAACTGTTTGTGCATTTTTTGAACACAAACAAGCAGCAGCAGAAAATATTCATTGATTTTAAATACTTTTTTATTGTTTCTTATTTTAAACTCGGAAAATAAAGCAAAACTTTTATTTTCATTGTTTGTTTTACAATACACACATACACATGTATTTACTTATGTATATTCAATGTTGTATTTTTTAGTAGGCAAAACAAATAAAACAAGTAATAAGGTGATGGATATATTTATATGTGAATTTTTAATAGATTAGGACATTCTTTCAAGTTAGTTTTATTGAATTGCATTTATTTATGAGTTATGAGAAGAAACAAAATTAATACAAAATTATTGAACATACCTAGATGTGCAGCTGTGGCTAAAGAATACTTAAGTGCATGTAAGTACATTGTGGCCACATAAAAGTCACATCTGAATTGTTTAAGCATTTGACAGACTTATCGTTCAATTCTGACATTAGCTTAAGCCAGCTTATTCATATTATAGTTGGGCCTTATAATATGAATAAGCTAGCTTAAGCAACTGTGCGGTTACATATAAAACGCATGTGGCAAACTATAATGTACTTAACAAACTTTTCGTCAAGTTTCGTCAAATGTCATTTGCTTAAGTAAAGTGCCAAACTGAATACACATTCCGTAAGGAAACAACTGTTTGTACATTTTTTAAACTCAAACAAGCAGCAGCAGAAAATATTCATTGATTTTAAATATTTTTTTATTGTTTCTTATTTTAAACTCGGAAAATAAAGCAAAACTTATATTTTCAATGTTTGTTTTACAATACACATATACACACATACACATGTATTTACTTATGTATGTATATTCACTGTTGTACTTTTTAGTACGCAAAATAAATAAAACAAATAACAAGGTGATGGATATATTTATATGTGAATTTCTAATAGATTAGGACATTCTTTCAAGTTAGTTTGATTGAATTGCATTCATTTAGGAGTTATGAGAAGAAACAAAATTAATACAAAATTATTGACCATACCTAGATGTGCAGCTGTGGCTAAAGAATACTTAAGTGCATGTAAGTACATTGTGGCCACATAAAAGTCACATCTGAATTGTTTAAGCATTTGACAGACTTATCGTTCAATTCTGACATTAGCTTAAGCCAGCTTATTCATATTATAGTTGGGCCTTTAAGTTTCTAAAATGGTTTAGAAAATAAACATTTACCGACCGCTTGTCAAATTTTCTATCCGTATTCTCTCCTATTCGATACATTTTGCGTTTACATGATAAGATTTTGTGTGTTCTACAGCATATTTTGACATGTCGTAATACATTGTATTACCATGTAAAGACAGCTTTACAAAAATTGTATTCTTCTCTCAATGTAAGATATCTGTATGATATGAAACATGACAAATAATTCTGTATTAGATATTAAATTGATTTTTGAGTTATGACTCTATTGCAGCAAAGGCTCAATTATAATTCTGCTGAATGACTACTAAAATTTAAAATATTTTATGTGCAATTTAATTAAATGCAAACTAACACAAAAGCCGCAATCAATCATGACTTCACTTTTCGTTAGCATTTTTGTGTTGAATATTTAATTTTGATTTTCTCATTTTGAAAACGTGTTTCTATATATAATAAATGTTTATAAATCTAATTTATTTTACTACTTATATTTATTGTTAATTGTTAATTATGTGTGGCAGTCGAGAATCGATAAAACGAGACTCAAGCTGCTCTTAATGTTTAAAAAGTTCAACAAAATTTTTTTTTGTCATTTTAACCAAAGTAAATTAGAAACTTACAAGGTCGGCTGGGAATCAAAGCAGCCATCGTCAATTAGGAAATGTTTATATACATACATACATACATATACTCTTTGTTGAGAAATCATTTAATAAAATTCTCATTTAATTTTATTATATTCCATCAAATACATATAAATACTTATGGTCATTATATTTATTGTCATATTTCAATAAAAAATTAATTTACATTTCATTAAAGCAAAGAACTAGGAAATGTTTGGAATTCAGGCAACTTACATATATGTATGTTGAATTTTAGAAATATGAAA
The DNA here is from genome assembly GCA_949987645.1 of Tachina grossa. Lineage (NCBI taxonomy): Eukaryota > Metazoa > Arthropoda > Insecta > Diptera > Tachinidae > Tachina > Tachina grossa. The sequence goes on along the minus strand of OX465278.1, from coordinate 41,905,258 downwards.
TGGGGAGGGGCACGTTTAGTGTTTTTTCCCTGACACAAACACGCACGACTCAACACGCAGTGTTCGTAAAAAATTCTCATTTCGTGCATGTTCGGTTTGTTACGTGTTGAGCAAAATTGACACAAAAAATACGAAACGATTTTATAGTGTTTTCACACTGACATGATTTTAATAAAAGTTGGCTTTAACGTTAAAATCAACTGTTAAAACCTGGATTTACCCTACAAATTGTTATTGTTAAAACCAACTCAAAACCATTTTTGAATTGGTTTTAAATTGGTTTATGAAATGCAACCTTATTTTCGCTGTGCTAAATTCAGTGCTGCCAAGCTAAAATGACCGGAAGCAGCTGATAATGTTTATGCCAGTAAATAACAATAGATATCGCTTGAAAGATTTTCAACTGAAAATGGATGCAACAGCCAGTGATGCCAACTTTTGAGACTCAAAATGCGTAAAATTTTTAGAAAAAGGGCTAAATTGAAAAAAATATACTTTAAGCGCAAAATAAAGTAAATTTTTTCGTAAATGCGCGAAAAGAGGCTAGTTTTAATACGTTTCTGTCGAAAATTAAAGCAACAAACAAATTTTTGTACAGTAATTTCTTAGAAAATAAATAACTATTATGAGAAGAACATATGTATATGTACATAGCTTTAGATATAACACTTCAATAAGGTACATATTTCATTTATATTTCATATTACATTTCAATAAGGTACATACGTAGATTAAATAGTATATATGTGCACACATATATGTATGTATAATAATAGTATATATACATATCTATATATGTATGCATGTTTATATAAGTACATACATTTAAAATTCGTCGTTATTAAATGAAATTTCGATTTCTCTTCCATTTCGATTTTTCTTCCAAAAACTTACATTATCTGTTTTGAAAATTTGGAAGAAATAGAAGATTATTCTATATTCTTCTTTTTTAAATTGGTACAGCAAACTAGCAAAATAAAATGAGTATATTTAAGGAAGAAAAAGTTCACAAAAATTAAAATGTAGCCATATCGAGCAAAAATTAAAAAAGGGGCTAAAAGGGCTGAAAGGTAATTGTAAAAAGTGCTAGATTTACGCGTTTTTTAGTTTGGGGCCAAACATTTTTTTTTCGCGTTTTGAGGGACTGAAAACGGGCTATATCCAGCCAGAAAAGGGCTAAGTTGGCATCACTGGCAACAGCAACAATAATAAAAAAATAGACGACATGACTGACATCGATCCGCCGATAAAAAAGTTTTATTTTGTGATGTATTTGTGCATTTTTAATATACACTTCTTCACTTTCTATTACGAGTTCCACAATTTTAAAATATTTATTTACAAAATATAAAATAATTTCCATTTTACAACGCATTGTAAAATTTCCGAGTTTTTCATTCAAACAAAAACATTTGTGCAGAAAAAATACAACAACAAATACACGCATTTTGCAAGAGATTTATTTTATTTTGAGCAAAGTTATTAGACAGCCTGTGAGTTAAAACCTGAATTTAACAAACTTGCAGTGTGAATGCGAAATCAGCTGTTTATGTTTTTAAGGTTAAAACAAGGTTTTAACTTTCAGTGTGAAAACATTATTAGATGTAAAATTTGAATGAACGAATTTCCAGTAGAGAAAAACTGGAAATTTGTTCCGTCAAACACACAACACCAGCATATTTGTTGATATTGTATGTGCATCTGAAGCTTAAAGTTCTGTACGTAAACCGATAATACCAGCTGTGGTATTAGTGGCAGATAGTATCAGTTGCCAATGCCAACTCGGTGCCATATTTTGAGAAGCGATTCTTGAATAAAATCAATTAAATTTTCTGATCTTCAATGCCATACCAATAATATTTCGCGCCTGTTGTGCAGTATCGTGTTGACGAAATTTTTCGCGCACGTGTTTCGTACATGTTGAGCGTCTTGGTATTCGTGTTCGTGTCGTGTCGTGTTGAAAAAATTCGACACGCGCCCATCTCTAATATGAAATAACAAAATAAAGCATAGAATCAAACCTACGAAAGTTTTATTTTTCTTCCGCTCAACCTTGAAAAAAATATGAAGAGAATAAGCTTACAAACAGCTAACTGAAACTGAAATATATTCGGGATAGAGATTGTTGTAACAAGTAATATTAAAAAGAAAATCAAAAAACAAAAAAACCGACTGCAACCAAGTTTGTTACTCATGCAAAGCATTGTGATAGAACTAGGAAAATAGGTTATAGGGGAGGAGGATATAGTGTCTGTCGATTTAATCCTTCCCACGCTGGTAGTGACAGGAAAGACTTCCACAGGTAGTTGGTTCCACATACCAACAGAACGGCTAAAAAGGAACATCCTCTGTAATGCATAGTGCGATTTATTAGCCAATCGACGACAAAAGGATATCTTCTGAATGAGGAACGTGTTGTACGTATAAATGTGCAGGTTTCAAGAACAAGTTCCCTAATTTCATTAGAATACATTCAAATACGTCCGACATTGCGTCGATGCTCAAATGAATGAATAGAGTTGGATATCCTACTGTCACCGATAAGCTTCTTTGCTCTCTCTTGTACGCGGCCGATCAGACCCAAAATAGTCTTTGGTCGTCTGTTGGCCGCCATATTGAGTTTTGACAACTGTCATATCTTCAGGATTAAGATAAATAGGCTGTTAAACATAATACCCTTCTTTGCATCGCTCAGTCGGGTAAAAACAAGTAACAACGGTGGCCAGGTCAGGTCTAAAATATGATCAAAAGTAGACGCAATTGGTCATACAAACATGCAGCTATTAACCAATTTCAAGCACTAGGGTCGAAAATTTACACTGTATAACAAATTCAATTTTTTTTTTAAATAACAAGATTCCTATTGATTCTTTTAGGAATTTTGAAGAGTTGTGCTTGGAAAAAAATATTTTTATGCGATTATATGAATGGCAGACGGTGGGCATGGATGAAACTAGACCTGCATCATTTTTATTTTCGAAGGTATGTAGATTATGTACATATGTACAAAATTTGAAGATTTGTGCTTGGGTAGGTAAAAATTTTTGTGAAAAACTACTCTGTTACTCTGGATGGAAAGAGCAATGGTGGATGGGTATCGCATATGTTAATGAAATTATTTCCCCCCCCCCCCCCTAATTCAGTTAATATAATGATCGGTTCCAACTTTCAATGATCTAGCACCATGTATGAAGCCATGCCACTGTGCGGAGCAATGTAAAACAGAAGCGAGCTAATTTTTTTTGATATTAGTATTTCTTTTTGTGATAATCAAGTTACTAAAATAATTTGATACTAGATATACCAAACGGACGATACACTCGTCCGTATTCTAGAATGTAAATAATGTAAATATTCAATTCAATTCAAAGAAAATGTACCTATCTAAACGTCATAAAAAGTTCATTAAAACACAGCCACACACAAACTTACATGCATATGCAGTCATAATTAAATAATACATGAAATTAAAAAAACATAAATAAAATCCCTGCAACCAAGCTAATTCACTTTATTCAATTCTCTTCCTTTAAGTATTATGGCTTTCATACAACAACAAATAAGAGAAAAAAATTGTTAGATCAAGAGAAATACTACAAACACACACACACACACACACTCATGTTTTGTTTCTTTATTACTTGTAAGCTAATAAATGCGTGTGTAATATGTGTGCATGTAGTAGTAGCAACTTTAAACGCTTATAGCTCCCAAAATACTAAACCGATTTCAATAAAATATAGAATGTGCACATCTGTACAGAAAATCCTTTAAAACCATATAAATCTTTTTATAATCGGTGTAGTGGTACCAGCGTAAAAGGGATTACAAAAAACATGTTCGCCTATTAATTATATAGATTATTATTTCATTATTTCATTATAAACTTAAATTATTTTCTTCTTGTTTTAAATTACACGGCTTTTCCACGCGAAAAATTTACTTTGCAGTCTTGAGTTTTTAGGAGAGAAGGGGAAATAACTCCCATTCTCTTTTCCCTTCCCTCCCTTTCTCTTTTCCTTTTCCTACACTCTAAAACATTAGCCCAAATTCAGGATCATATTTTGTCTAAATTGTTGTAGAAATATTCTTATTGTCTAAATTTGTATCGATTGTGTAGTTATTTGTATCAAAAAAACAATATTTGTCTCATTTTACACAAAAATATAAATCTGCTTTTAGATGTGTTTATTTTTAAACAAAGTGTGCTTAAAAAACAGCTACATAATATGCCTTAATAACGTCAAAATGTTGAAAACTAAACATATGTGCGTAAAGCAGCAGATATACATATGTTTAACAAGAAGAAAGAAGAAGCTCAAAAGTACACATGTTCTAACAGAAGCACGCCACATTAATATAAAATTAATTAAAATTAAAATAAAGCTATTTTTAAATAATAATTGTATGTGTTTTATATAAATAGTGATAAGTTAATATTGTAAATAATGAGTAAAAAGATTATTAAATTAAAGCTTTGAGTTAAGACAGTATTGTTAAACAAGTGCGATATGTATACATACTTATGTTAGAAACAAAATTACTCAAATTTTAGAAATTTATTTTTAATTTTTATTCAAATTCTAAAAATTACATGTAAAATTTAAAGCAAAACGTGAATTTTTTATGTTAATTCAGTAAACCTTTTTATCAATAAATTTAATTAAACACATGTATTAAATGCATTTTTATTAAAAAAAAACATATTTTAAAATTAAACACAAGGGGGAAACTAAACACAAATTGCGTAAAATTGTAAAACATATTTTGTTCAAAATTAAACATATAGTGCTCAAAAATCAACAAAACGTTAAAAAAATATAGTTGTGTAATTTTAGGTCGAAAGTAGTCTGTAAAGTGTTGCCTACTATTATTGACGTAATTTTCAACAAAAGTGTTTTAGAGTGTACTACAAAGTAAGCTTTGCGCGTGGAAAACCCGTTTTAATGAATCTGCGAGTATTTAGCGGAAGGAAAAAGTCAGGAATTCAAGGTCATATAATTTCTTAAGTTATAACTTAAAAAAAAAGACATATACTGTTATTAAGGAAAAAATTTTTTCTAAATTAAAGTAAAAAAAATTTCTAAGTTTAAGTAATTTTTTCTAAGTTTAAGTAAATTTTTACAAAAATCTAGTAAAAATTACTTAATATGAGTAAAAAATAAAAAGTTCATATTCTCAAAAGTAGTTCATAAAAATACACACAAAATTTCTCACATTCAAGGTCAAGTTTACTGGTTTAAAGGAAATATTTACCAAAAATTGGAAAATGGTTTAAAAGTTTAGGGAAATTGTATCCTAAAAACTAGTCTATCTCGTTATAAATCAAAAAATAAATTTTAGGACATGACTTACTCCTAATTAGTTCATCAAATTTGACTAACTTGAAAGATATAAAAAGTTATTCTAAATTTTAAAAATATATTTACCAGTTTTAAGTATTTTTTCTTTAAATTATAGAATATATTTTTTATTTGCATTAAGCAAAAAATTCAAGTACATTTTTCATATATCCGACGAATATTTGAACTTGAAATAAATTTTTTTGAAAATAAAATAAAATTTTAAAACACAAAAATTTCAATGCTTATTCAGGCTGCCTGTTAGGCAATTGGTTAGAGTGCTTGCCTATCAGTCAGAAGGTTGTTGGTTCAATACTTGCCCCCTCTCAAGGAATTAATACGTATGTATGGTGAATTAATAAAGAATATAATATGTAGATATAATAAAAAACATACCATGTGGTATAGAATTTAATTAAAAACAAAAAAGTACCAAAATTAAAGACAAAAACAAACTTTGAAAAATTTACTAAATTTTAAATAAAAGATGAAAAAACTTTTTTTGAAATTCTCCGAATTTTATGGAGAAATTTGACTTAATTTTAGAAAAATTTTACTTAAATATAAAAATATAATTACTATAAACTAGTTCATTAATGAACTAAAAATTTAGTAAATATTTTACTGGTTTCGAGTAAAAAACAGCTTTGGCGCCATACGACAACTTTTTTTTACTCAAATTTAGAAAATTTTCCAAAGTTTTAGTTAGTTTTTTTTTGAGTGTATAATTCCTGACTTTTTCCTTCCGATAAATTAAAATTTTTTATTTTGAGAGGAAATAATAGAAAACGCCATAACGTCGGTTGGTTATTGGTTTGCTTCAGACTTAATGTATTTTGAATATACTGTGCCGCAAACCTATAACCAATATAACCGACGATAATTTGTTTTAACATTGCAGTTTTTAAATCTGTGGCAAAAAGGAAAAAGTGTTTAAGTCGAGATAAGCTGATTTTGAGTTAATGGTACCTCCGTAATCTGGATATTCGAAAGTACCCTTGGCCAAAATCTTGCAAATTATCTTTTTTAGACTACTAATCTCATTTGGAATAATAGCTTAATTGAGGTTATACTTTGGTATATTTCAACTTAAATGTATTACTTATAAGAGTAGTGAGTAGAATGATGTTTGCTTAAAAAAATAAAGGTTAACAGGGAATTTCCCAATTTAACTGCAAGAGAAATAAATTTCTGAAAATTGACTTGAACGCTTAAAAGTGCTCTCCTGTAAAACAGTAAAATATGACTTAAGCACTTTTTCCTTATTGCCACAGAAATATTAAATAAGTTTTGCTATTAAGCGAAAAACATAATTTTGCATAATTGTAAAGAAGACATTGTACGCGGCGCCCATTTTTAAGTTTAAATTATGAAGTTGTTTATACGTTGTGGAGGCTTTAGTGTTAATTTAACCTTTTTGCAATTATTAAGCGTGATGCAATGAAATCAACACCTTCTGGCCTTAATGTTTACCTTAAAATGATTTTTGTGCATCTTGTCCGTCTGTCTGACAGCTCGAATGTCTGCGGTTTGGTTTTATTAACGAGACTGATGTGTATGTCTTTATGTGTGTTTTTGCATTGTTAATATTGATTTCTTTTTTCGTATTTTATGCAACTCTATCAATCTTTCCCGTTTGGCTACTTTATGTATAAATTATAGGTCAAGGACTTGCGAGTATTGACATGATGAAAAGCATGTTGCATATGATGATCACTTGATGTATGTGTTAATGTAAATAAATATGTTAATATGTATGTATATAGGCATTTATGTATGTATGTATGTACATATATGGGAGGCCATAAAACAATTAAGGACAAGTAACATATTTTTGTGTAACTTAATACTCGTACTTAAGAAACGTGTTTGTAAATGAAATAACTTATTTTTAAATAAAGCATATTTTTCATATCAATTATATACGAGATAAAAAAATGTGTAAGGAGATATTTGGCATGCATAAGTAATTGTATATGTATACATAATTTATTTTATTTATAAATTATTTAGGTTTAAAAATATTTTAGTTCTAAAACCTATTTTACCTAATTTACATTAAGCATTTTTTTCATGAAATTAGTTGCATGAAAATTTTTGATTTGTCAACAGAAGGCCTGGAGGAGCAACTTATATCAAAAAAGTTGTCAAAAATACATCAGAGATTCATTCTACGCCATTTTTTTATATAACATTCTATTTTATAGCGCTGCAAGTAACAAATAGAAAAATTTGCGTGCAACAAAATTAATGAAATTTCATGAAAAAATGCTTAATGTAAATCAGGTATTTCTTGTGTAATTAAAAAAATATTTTTTTTAGTATTCTTGAAGTTTAGATATCATTAGAAAGTTATCTAGTTCGAATCGTCACATCAGTGATCATATACATACATAGATAATCTTACGAAAGATAATTAGGTGAAATGTCAATCGTATAAACTTATGGTCTGTTTCACAATAGGTGCGTTTGAGTACTTTTCCAGCAAAGTCCAGTAACTGAGTAAATAATGAGTAATTTAAAGAAATTACTCTCAATAAAAAAGTTTGCATCGAAAAGTACGCAAACGGAAAAATTGTAAAATCCAGTAAAATATATACAACAGCTGATTGCCAATTTTGGCGCTCAAAAAATTATACATATGAAATACACGATAGAATATTTTGTTTAATAATAAAAGTAATAGATATGGACATATGTCTTTATTTAAACTTATTTGGCTGGTCCACGATGTCGACAAGAAACTTTCTATAGCTTACTTATATTGAAAACAAAAATAAACTTTCTTAAAGCGATAGAAACTCTCTTGTAGACATCGCGGGTCCGGCCGTTAAAGTTTTTAAGCTTTTTACCCTGAACGTGAGAAGTTATTAGGATGATATATTCAAGACAACGAAAAACTGGGAAAGAATTTAAAAAAAGTACACAAAGTAAATTTTTTTAAATGTTCCATACGTCAAACAAGGAACCGTCGACCCGACGATATGTATAAACAAAAATTTCAGTATAATAATCTAAGAACTTTATTCACGTTTAAATACAATGGGTTATGTTCTGAATTCCATGTGAAATTATATCGTTCGGAAATGCAATAGCATTGTTATTTAAATACATACATACATATGTGCATACATACTTACATATTTCCAACAATTCTATGGAAATTCCGCACGTTTTATTTTCTCGTGGAATACATAACATACCCGAATATTTTTCTAGCATCAAACTTAAATAAATGTTATAATGCTTATAACTTAATACATTTGTTTTTTGTTATTTTAAAAATTTCATCAAAGACTAAAAATTTTTGTTTCCCTTTACTTTTCTTTGTTTATATTTAAAAACATATGAATTCATTTTACTGGATTTTACTGGCAAAAATTTTTCCAGTAAAAACTTGCATTTACTCAGTAAATGAACTGTCATTTTTCTCTCTCAATTCGTCCTCTCATTTACTGGATTTTGTGTACTCGAACGCAATCCAGTCAAAAATAGTAAAAATTTTTAAAAATTTTTGAGTTCTCGAACGCACCTAATAACGAAAGAAAACTGAAACGAGACTTTCGACTTGAAATTTATATTGAAAACAACAAATAAAATATGAGAATTTGTTTTTGTTTTCAATATAAATTGTAAGTCGAAAGTTTCGCTTTGTTATTGTGAAACAGGCCATTAGTGTCATCATGATATACGATTGCAAATGGATGTGTAATTTTTCTTTAAATTCACAATAGTTTTTAAGTTGCACAACATTTTGAATAGTACATTTTTTATTTATTTATTAAATGTTACAAATATAATTACAAATCATATAGTAACTTATTTTGGCGAGCATAGTAACAAACACCTTCAGCCGTTGTAGGGAAGGGAGCCTAGCACACTACCCACTAATCTACTGAGGCACCCAATAAAAGTATATTAAATTCACAATAGATGTAGAACTGTCAAAATAATAAAAGAAAATTAATTATAGTATACAAGTGTTAATATGGAAGCGGGATTATTAAATTTTGTTTTTACGGATGACAGTTCGTAAAAATCCTTAGTTCAGTTATACGATTACGTATGCCCCAAATCAATATCATAATTTTTTGTAGAACAACAAAACAAATTTTACCTTTTTGGCAAGAGAATTATTTTCAAGAACTATTTTTAAAACAAAGCACATAACATAACAAACACAAAACACAACTCGCAAAGCGATTAGCTTGTCTGCGAAAAACAAACAAGGTCTATGGTGGGAATCAAACCCACCAGCTCTGGACTGAGAGACTAGCATCGCTACCACTCAGCCTGTGGCTGATTTTTTGTGTCAATTTGTATGGAAAATGTGTTTATGCCGCAATACTGTTTGATCATTAAGGATGCTAATTTTAATTGTAAGAGAGCGTTTACATTTTGGGTTTTATCTTTGCTGCATGATACATGCGACAGTGGTTTGTAGGCGAGAGGTGTAGCATTGAAAATCGCCCACTTTGCTTATAATATGTAAGACTTTTTTGGTCATGGCCCTACTCACTATTATATATCCAAGATTGAATTACTACAACCGTTCAAAGTGTGTGCAGAAAATATCATTGAAATCGGTTGTCAAGAGTTACATTAAATGTTAATTTAAAATTAAGTAGGCGTGGCCTCATCCACTTTTCAAAAATCAAATTTGTGTACTAAGGTTTTTAGGAATCGTTTGGGAAATTCTAGTTTTCATATTTTTCTGATTACACAGTTTCAACTCCTGAGCCTTATTGAAAGCGTCCCATGATTATTCGATTAACGGCTTGTTCCACGATGTCACCAGAAATCGCTTGATCGAATACTTACATATATTGAAAACAACAACAAATTTGTTAATGTTATTGTTGTTTGCAATACAAGTTGTCGATTTCTGATTTCTGATGACATCGTGCGATAGGCCGTAAGAGAAACAAAATTATGAGCTGATAAAAAAAAGTTTTAACAAATACATATTTTAAGTTTGGAAACAGTTTGTCAACGCTTGCTATAAGACTGGATGTAAACAGAAGTTTCTGTTACTGGAAGTAAGTCCGTCACCTTTTCAAATACTTATTTTATTTATAAATATCAAAAACAAAAAATTTGTTTTAATCAGAAATAATTTCTTATTCGGGCTTAAGTTCAGTAATTTCAATTCTTATTGAATGAAATATTTTTATTAATTAATGTGAGTTTCTAGAGAAGAGAAGAAAAATTAAACTAGACTTTTTATTAGCTGGGGGAAATACCGATATTTTTCTGTACAGCCATGCACTTCATCAGCACCCTAGTCTATCTATGTACTTGGGTCGAGAGATTGTTATTAACATCAGCTATTTAAAGTAAATTTTAATGAAACGGAATATGAGAAATGATTGTTGTGTATACAATTACTGATTTACCTTTGGTAAATACATTTATAAGTATCACTAGACTAGGGTACTGATGAAGTGCGTAGCTGCACAGAAAAATATCGGTATTTCCCCCAGCTAAAAAGTCTAGTTTAATTTTTCTTCTCTTCTTTAGAAACTCACATTAATTAATTAAAATATTTCATTCAAGAAGAATTGAAATTACTGAACTTAAGCTCGAATAAGAAATTATTTCTGATTAAAATTCACTACAGTTCAACTAAATCTAGAAAAAAATGTCTCAAAAAATTACTTTACTTCGTATAAAAAAATATATCAGGAATAATAAGAAGTTCCTCCAAGGACATGTCTACGATAAAATACTTGCAAATGCGTTACTTTTCTTTCAAAATACAATGTTCAAAATAAATATTTTAAAAGGAGACTATAGTTATAACATGAAAGATAATTTGGAGAGCACGATTTATTCAGATTGGTCCAATAAATTTACCGTGCTATCTAATTCTTTTGGATTATTTTCTCTTAGTTATTACGATGTTATTGATTCATGCGAACAGTTTGACGAATTAAAAAAAAATTAGTGTAATTAGCTTTGCCGGGATATGGTCCCAGTGCTTGATAAAGGCATAGAAATCAAAATTTCTTTGATGCAGTATAACTGAATCAGACATGACATAACTGAAATTACAGCATATGTACATTAGGGATATAACTTTTTAGCAATTTTTTAAAATATCAAAATTGGCATAGCACACACCGATAGAGCATAAAAAAACTAAAAGGTAACGTATATATTTTTTTTTGCTAACGTAAAAAAAGTTTACACACCAACCACGATGGAGTTTTGAAAATTTTTATTTTTGCTTAAGAAAACTTAATAATATGCTTATTTAAAACAAAAAATAAATAAAAAACACCGTATAAAATTATGAACATTCAATATTGCATTAAGAAGGCCTCGAAATAATTTTAGATTATGTAAAATAATATTTTTGTTAGTTCAAGTCCGTGCTTTAAGTGTTCCAAAATGTCTTTCTTTGATTTAGAAAAACCAATTGGTGCGTGAACTTTTTTGAGAAAAATTACAGAAGATTATGATTTTCGTGGTTACTAGGACATAGTTGACCTCATGGTACAGTGCCACCAGATTAGGGGATTTGTCCCCAAAATGTGGATTTCGTCTCTAATTTGGGGACAGAATTTCGTTGGGAGGGATTTGGGGACTTTTCATTTTGAGCTCTAACAATTTGCATGTATCAGGAAAATAATTAATCGTGGATGTTGACATAATATTTTAGTACTGGTAACATTTCAGTTTTTAAAAATCTCTTAGGGCCATTATTACAACTTACAAATAGTTAATTTTAGGATGTTATCTGACAGGTAAATATATTTTGATTATTACAAGTAAACATTAATGTAAAAGTGACTGATAAGCTAACAGCAGGTTTATCCTCATGGTAACTTTCAAAGTGAACTTTAAGCATTTAAACAGTCAAAGTAGCCGGTATCTACACCAGTGTGGCCACAATACATCATTTGTATTATTTATTTTATCGGACAGTTGTAATAATGAAAAAAATTAATGGTCACTTTATCGTTCACGTTAGCTAATGTTAAGGTTAACTATCAGGAACTTTATCTTTAGGTTGTAATAATGGCCCTTAGAGTAGTGTGAATATAATAATATATATATATATATATATATAATGAAGATGACATTACCATCATTACCATGACCGCGAACCGTGCTCGCAGCTGCAGAACTAGCTTTTTTTAATTTAATTTTTTTTCTTTTGAAAAAGAAAAATTACTGTTGAAAGTTTTGATTGTGCAATTGTTCTACGTACGGTTCTACCTTAGTTATTGTGTCACGCATAAAAAAACTATGTATGCATGTGTGATTCCCAGGAAATATGAAAAACTTTAAACTTTTTAAAAATTTGCAATTTAAGCACATTACAAAACATAGATTTGATTAGGTGTATGGAATTTTGAAAAATGTTATACATTGGCTTTCGGGCAATAGTACATCAGTACGAAGATAATGCCGGAAATTACTTCTTTCGTGAAATTGCAGCTGCTGTTTTCAACCTGTTGATAGTGCCAATAAGTAATGCGTTTGTGGAGAGAATATTTTCATGCATGAACACTACCAAAATCAAATTAAGGAATAATCTGCAATATGAAATGTTAGAATCTTTAATAAGAATAAAATCACATTTAAATATTTATAAGATATGCTGCCATAAATTTGAGCTTCCTGAAGAAATGATAAAAAGGGAGTTGTAGAGGACGGAGATGAACTTGATGTCTATGAAGTTTTGGATTGGGAAATTATTTAGAATATTTCGATTGCAAAAATGTAATTATTTATGTATGCAATAACATCATAAATTCGTATTCACCTCTATCGTGAATGAAATGGGAAATTGTTGTTCCCATGAAATTTTCGTTCCCCATGAAGGGTTAATTTGCAATCGCGAATTTTCCCGCTATCAATGCGTAGTGAATGTAAAAAACGTGAAGAAGACTTGTAAAGCTTCAAAATTAATTGAAACTCAAACAAATTAAGTTTAATAATAGGAAATACACATATTTTGGGTTTCAAATGTAGTGTAAAGTTGTGTTTTATTTATTTTAAAATTTACGGCATGTGAACCAAATAGATTCATGTCCACTGAAAAAAGGTGTTCCAAGGTATTATTGTTATTAATCGTGGACATTATTTATTGATCTTGCCCTAAAAATTATTATTTATAAGTTTTTATATATAATTGCAGGTATATTATTGAAATTACGCAGTGTATTAATTCAGTTCGCCTGCAAAAATAAAGTGAACAAAACGAAGAAAAAAGTGAAAAAATGCTTGTAAAAATATTATTAACGATAAGGGGAATCAAGAGAAATTACGATTGCAATTTGTGGAAAAGGGAAAATATTTCGAGGGAAAATCTGTTCACGATAGGGGTAATTATTTTTTTGCTATTATCTCTTCTTCAGATTGTCTACTTCGACTGACTCCAATCGAATCAAAACAATGGATGGAAAAGTAAATCCTAAATTTTAGTTTTATATTCTGATCTCAAAAACTAATACTATTTAATGTAACTTCTAAAATTAAATATCAATATTAATTGATAGTATTAATTAATAATCTTATAATAAATAAACTTGAAAGTTCATTTTTGTTAATTGTTAGGTTTTACACACACATTATATGAACGTTTTTAGTTAACAAAAACATTAAAAAAAAATAAAGAATTGGGTCATTAGTACGGAAAAAAGTACAATTTGTCTTGTAACTTTGTGAAAATCTTATTTCGTATCCCTGCGCATAAGACTTAACAATCATTTTATGAATGATATATTTTTGGGGACAAAAGTTAGGATTTTTCTGTTGAAATGGGGATTTTTGGGGACATGACGTTTTAAATTGGGGACAAGAGTCAAAATTTTCCTGGCAGCAATGTCATGGTACTATGCCAAAAAGTTGGTTATACCCCTAATGTACACATGTATATTCAAACGTAATGGCATATAGCTATTTTTAAGTGAAGTCTATTTTTTCAAATTGTGTAATATCAGTATATTTTCTTGCATTCAGAGTTTTGCCTTCGAAATTTTTTATTTTTACTTTCAAATTATTTGAATTGATTAGAGAAGATAGCGTTTTAGCTGCATTATATTATATATTGCATATAAATATATTAACGATTCTCACACGATTGACATTTAATTTAGATTTAGCTCCGTCTTGTAAAACAAGGGACTTTTTAACGTTTCTTTTTTTAAATTTCTTATAATTTGCAAATTATTTTCCTGGGATTTATGGAACACTGACATATTTGAAATTTATTTCTTACTTGAAGATAAATTTTTTTATTAATTTATTTTATTTTTATTTTTATTGAATAGAATGATTTTATTAATTTTTTATTATTGCTTTCATTTATTTTTTCAATGCCAAATTGATTTTTGTTTAAATAATTTTCGCTTTCTTTGAAATTAACAACTCACCTTTCCATTAACAGCTGTCATTTCGTGTTGATTTATTAAATTTGTTAGAATATAATTTTTTTTTAAACTTCAATATACGCAAAATGTTAAATAATTATTCAAACACTTAACACTTCGTTATTGTTGTCTATTATAATTTAGTTTTTGTTCACAATTCTAGTTATTTATTTACTTTGTAGTGAGTTGTGTTTGTAATCCTTGTCAATAATATTTTGGAGCACTATTTAAGAATAATACAATACTTTTGCAGCACTTTAAAAATATTTTGTTTATGTGTATTTCTTTTTTAATATTATTTTTTAAACTTTTTAAATAAATAAGTTTCTTGTTGTTCCCTGTTTGGATTCTGATACGTTACTATCAATAAAGTACGTTGACAAAATCATTTTTATATAAAGCAAAAACAAGTAAATCAGCCAACAACCTATTGTTTCATTTCCACGGATTTGAAATTCGCGTTTTATTCTGAAACGTCTGCTCTTCGGCATCTGCTTAACCATAAACAGACAACACTACAATTACACCAACAACATCATAATCAAGTATCGTCATCATCGTAAACGCGTCAATACTCTTGAATGCTCGTAGTGTTTATTGTATCAATAGAGATGAGATCGTGAGCGAATTGTCACTTTCTGGGTTTTGTTTAAAAACTAACTACTTGAAAAATATCTGAAAAAAATAAAATTCGAAAACTGTGCATTTCTTTATTAAAAAAAATATGTATAGATATGTAAAAAAATCATATTATTATTGTTTTTCTTTGATTAACGCCCTTTTAACAATGTACACTTAAAAGCTAACAGGGACTTTAACGGCAAGTTTTGTATGAAGAACTTGCAGTTAAAGTTCATGTTAACTCTTAACCATACCATACATTGTGGAAAGGGACGTAACTCACATAAAGACAATTTTATGATCAACGAATTTTGTTTATTGATTCACCACTATCTTGAACAGTTTTTCCCTCCAAATGTGTTCCCTTTTTTGATTCCCCTTATCGTGAATAAAATTTTTCATGAGGATTTTTTTCACGTTTTCCTTGGTTTTGTTCACTTTATGTTTGCAGGCGAGCTGACTTAATATATCGCGTAATTTCAATATTATACTTCCAATTATATATTAAAAGTTTTAAATAATTTATTGTAGGATAAGAGCAGTAAATAATATCCACTTTTAATAATAATAGTTCCCTGCAACTGCTTTTTTTCATTAAATATTAACCTCTTTGGTCAATATGCAGTAAATTTTATGGCGATGTTATTTATACTAAAGAATTTTTTCTGCGGCACTAAATTTGTGTATTTCTTACTATTTAGCTTAAATTTGTCAGATTTTCAATTAATATTTAAGATTTACAAGTCTTCTTCCGTTTTTTACATTCACTGCCCATTGATAGCGGAAATAAACGTTCCCATGAAATTCGTTATAGCAAATTTCCATTCAGGGGGAATTTTATTCACAATAGGGTTGATTATATCTGTTCAGAGATGGAAAATGGCTTCTTTGTATTTGTTAATAGAATAGAATTAAAAGTTAAAAAATAATAAAAAATTCATAAATATAGTAAATAATGCATGAAACTTTGTAAAGTATTTGATATTAAATGTCGAATTATTATCAAACAAGAATGTCTAAAATACATCAGAAAAAGTACAATTGCATCATGATTTCCATCTATGTTTCTGATGTGCTAATAAAGCGCTTATTCTGTGGCAATAAGAAAAAAGTGCTTAAGTCATAATTTACTGTTTTGCAGGAGAGCACTTTTAAGCGTTCAAGTCGATTTTTAGAAATTTTTTTCTTTTACAGTTAAATTGGGAAATTTTCAGTTCAACTTAATTTTTTTAAAGCAAACATCGTTCTACACACTACAAGTAATACATATAAGTTGAAATATACCAAAGTATAACCTCAATTGAGCTATTATTCCAAATGAGATTAGAAGTCTAAAAAGATAAGTTGCAGGCCACAGTGCTACAACTTTCTGAAAAATCACACAAATTAATTGAGATTTTGACCAGAATTATTTTCGAATATACGGAAGCACCATTAACTCAGCTGTTCTCGACTTAAGCACTTTTTCCTTTTTGCCACAGTATTTACTTTTTCGAAAATGAATACAACTATTAGTTACGCCCGATTAAGAAATTATTTCCAATTAAAATTCATTCTAGTTTAATTAAATTTAAATATTTCAAAATTATTATTTAGAAACATTTCATGCAGTCATTGAATAATATATTGAACTAGCACCCACCCGGTGTGCTTGGCTACCCCCATCGTGTTATCGAATGATGTAAATATTTTGTAAATAAACCGAAAACTTGGATTTTTTAATGCAACATTTCGAAAGTTTTAAGATTTTGATATTGGATCATTATTAGCATAGGTTTTTTGTAAATATCTTCGGAACTACATAACCGATTTAAGAGTTTGATATCTCATTTTGAAAAACGTGACAACAGCTTAAAAAAATAAAAAAATGCAACAAAAAAATAAATATATACATATATATATTATTATTATTAAATTGTTAAGTATGTTTGCGTATTAATATGTTTTTTATGTTTAATGCATTTATAGTTACTTGTTTGGCGGCCAATACTCAAAGAGTGTTTTTATCATCCTCTTATACCGATCTCATAGGAGAATATACTCGCTATAAAAGCATTAACAACCATATACAATATGCTTTGTCGGACTCAAAGTGGTGACTCTAAATAAGATAAATGACCAGTATATTTAGGGGTGGCAGACATTTTCGTGTAGTTTTAAAATCGCCATTAAAATATCGTCTAGGGCATAGCTGGCCAAAGTGGCACCAGAGAGCCGAACTTCAATCGGCTTCTGATGCAAATAAATATATGTACTTACTAGACTCCTGCAAGAGACCATTTAAAAGAACTTTCAAGACGATATCGGAGTAAGCACGAAAATACTTCGTGACGAAAGAATTTGTGATGCTTTTTGCTTCTTTATACGCAAACACACATTGTGTGTATGATTTTTAATTTTTCTGCTCACACACAATGAAAACATAATACCTTGCCTCTGGTCAGCCTAGAACCATATGTCCCTATGTCAATACTCTTTCTCCAGTGACAATTGCACTAGTTAAAATGTCGACAACTTTTCTTTTATGCGCGAGTAGGGATACGTTAGAGACAACAGTTCCATTGTATTTCTGGTGATATTGTCAATGAACGCTTTAATAGTTTGTTTTTCTCTTTTTATTATGCTATACAATACCCAGCAAAAAATTATCGACACTTAGAAGCACTAAAAGCCTTAAGAAGCAATACGTTGCATCTCTAGAAGCACTAACGTAAGCGAGACCATTAAAATATGTTCTACGATCGTAGAGGAACAGTACACAATTATATATGTATGTGTATAGTACTGGCAT
This sequence comes from Tachina grossa, assembly GCA_949987645.1. Lineage (NCBI taxonomy): Eukaryota > Metazoa > Arthropoda > Insecta > Diptera > Tachinidae > Tachina > Tachina grossa. The sequence continues at coordinate 41,887,121 of OX465278.1, read as the reverse complement.
ACGTTTGGTGAGCAATAGCAATAGCTTCTATGTGGCTCATCGCGAACAAAAATCATGCATTATAAAAGCGCAATTGCTAGTGATTCCGTTTCATGGTCTCCCTTACAAAAATGCTTCTAGCAAGCAAAAATTTTTGCTAGGTAATATTAAATAAATACATATACATATATAGAGACGAGCGTCACTAAAATCTACTAGTGAATCTTTAGTTCAATATCTCCATATCGTAATAAAAGAATTACCTTCTCAATAGTGCTAGAGTCTACTGGTAGATTTTCAATGACAACCCTATGTTATATGTCAATAGGCGATTACATTGGCTGGGGTACACCTAATCAATACCACTATTGACAATGTCACTAGAAAATCACTATAATTTTACTATTGACATCGAGCGAGGAAATATCGATATTGTAGATTAGAGCCCCTAAAATTTACTAGTGAATCTTTGGTGTCAATGTCTCGATGTGGTCCCAAAAGAACTACTTAGTCAGTAGTGCTACAGTCTAGTGGTGGATTTTCAATGACAAGCTAATGTTAAATGTCAATAGATGATACCATTGGCTGGGGTACACCTGGTCAGTAGTACTACTGAAAACGTCACTAGTAAATCACCACAATTTCACTATTCGCACTTTCTGCAGGGTTACCATCTACATCTTACACACACACACACACACACACACACACACACACACACACATTCAAACGTACAATATGCAAAATAACAAGTATGCATGCACCCATCAAAGGTGAAGACACTACTTCGTTTGAGTGTTTGTTACGAACAAGAAGTTTTCGCGACATCGCTTAAAAACACTCATATACACGTGCTTGAATACAAGCATAGTGCTTCGCTCATTAAACGATATCATTTACTATTGGTTTAGTATAATACATGCGACGACAACACATTTAGAAAACAAGACGTATTTACATTTCAAGACTGCTTACGCAGCTTTCTAGTACTTACATACATATGTACATAAATACCTTTCTTTCGTTGGCCAACACTGATCTAGGGTGACCAGTAAAATACATATTTTTTAAATCTATGGGAGCTGATTCTGTCTAGTGCTTATGAGAGCGTGATTACGATTTGTCACGCTGCCATGTCTAGTATTTAAACCTGCAGCGCTATCACTTGTGTTTCTTTGCCCAATATTTGCTTGATTTGAATGTTTCGATTATCGCGTTATGCTCTGTCTCGTATGTTTCCAGTACCACCAAAAACGCTGACACAAACATTTTAAAATTCGGACAGACAAGTTTTAATTAAGAACTAAAAGCCCGGTTTGAAGAAAAAAATTTTGCCATGTGTGTTTGTTTTTGTTACCACTTAACTAAAATCAAAACGACTTTTTTTCAAATGTTCTCAAATTCATCTTCATTATTAATAATAATAGAAATAGAGAAAAATATCAATAAGTTTCCAATTTTAAAGTATGTATTTTATTTTATGTCTTTAAAAACATTTTTTTTTTCTTCTAAAAAGTGCCTGTCATGAAGTTGCGCTTGTAGTTATTTTTCAAATGTGTGCAAAAAGTCCATTCGTTTCAATGACGTTTTTTGCGATTTTTTTGTAACACAAAATAATAAATTATGCGTAAATGCGGTTTTCGTTTCGCTGATAACTTTAAGCTATGTATGTGCATATGTATGTATTTTAATTTATTTTCCAAGTAATTTATTAAAATTTCAGTTTGAATTTTTTGCAGCATTATTTATGCCAATTTGTTAAATTTTTTTTGAGTTTTCAGGGTCATTAAATGTTACAAAATTTTTGTAAATTATTTGCGTTATTCCAGAGGTTTTTTTTTGCATCAATAGATTTCATAACACTTTGGCGCTTTTGCTCGGTAACTTTTTTTTCATATTTGGCTAATGTGGCATTTACAGATGAATAATTCGACCAGAGCAACTTTTTTAAGTTTATTTAAGTTATGTAATATATTAAATATGTAAATAAAATGTTTGAATACGAGTGTATTTAAATAATCTATTACCGCATTTGTGCTTCGTTTCTTTTAAGTTATTAAGCATGAAAACAAAGAAGAATAAAAATTCAAATCATAGACGCCCATAAATGTTTTTTTATAAATAGCATAGACCATTTATTAGTTCTTCAGCATTAAATTCAAATTTGTATCTTATGCATATTAAAAAGATAAGAAATAAAATCAATTTGAATGAAATAACAAGCAAAACCTTTGGAGAGGCCATCTACATACATGAATTACATTTAATCAATATTCATAGAAATCTTAACGAAGTTATCAGCATACTAGTTCAAAGTTTTTATTTTGAATGAACTCTGGTTCTCGTGAAAAAACCGTTATACAGGGTATTTTTTTTTTTTAATTATAAAACTATCGATATCGATAACTATGTTTTGACAGCTGAGAATGTCAAACTGTGTTGACATTTCTGTTCAGGTTTGGCAAGTCCTTATGAATCATTTAACACCAGAACATTGCTTTCAAATTGTGAACATTTAATTTAAAAAAAACTGTTCGCGAAGTTCATTGATCGTTTTCGCACTAATTTTACTCTTCTCGATTTAAAACCACAAACAAGACAAATAAATGTGCACGTCGAAGAGAATATTGCTGCTGTAGCGCAATGAGAAAAGAGCTGCCATTAAGGTGAATGGCGAGCGCTATCGAGCTATGTCGACTGATTCCGACACGGCGCAGCTTGCCATGCAGAGTGCTTAACAATCGATTTATTACTAGATCAATTTGGTGACACCTTTAACCACACTATCCAATAAATTGACCAATATTAAAAAAACATATGGTGCAATCTTTCTCACAATATAGCATGTAAAAGTTAAGAAATTTTAAAAAAGATTTTTATCAAAACATACTAGATACATAAAAATCCTAAACAAATTAAATAATTTTTAATTAATTGATGCTAGGAACACAATTGGGACGAACGACGAATTTCGTCCACATCGACGAATTCTCCGATAAGAATTCGCTTCGTAAATTCGTCGTGTGAAGCACAATAACGACGAATTTACTCAGCGAATTCAGCTCTTATAATTGATAAAGTTGGTTATTGTCAGTGTGACCATATTAGCTAATTTTGGGCTAAATTTAGCTTATTTCTTCTGGACTTAGCTTTAAAATTTTTATTAAGCTCTTAGCTTCTTTTTTTAGCTTTTTTAAAAACGGATTTAGCTTTTTAGCATTTTTTTAACCCAAATTGCGTATTCTCTAAAAATATATTAAATATATACGTGATTTAGCTTAAGTTTATTTTAAAATCTGATCACACTCTTTATTGTGTGTGTAAAGATAATGAGAGGAAATTGTTTCTTTCGTTGTTCGTCGCCGTATAAAATAGAAATAAATCTATCTCAGAGTTCTTCACGCACGTCGAATTTCGTTCTACGGCGGTGTTGTGTTCATTTTCATATGAACAAATGTGTTTTATTTTTTATGACGAAAGTTCGCACCGAAAAATTCGTCGTTCGTCCCAGTTGTATTCCTTGTATTCAATTAGTGCACACTAATATTACATATGTGTATATACTTTACAGACATTTTATAAGAAAGAGAAAAGTAAAAAAAAACTGACTTCAATGCAACGATCTGATAGAAGAATATAAGAAATGGTACTTGAAATATAATATTAAATTTTAATGAGCGTACCTCCACTCATTTTTTAAATGCAAGATTTTGTGTTTTTCTGAGCTCAGGGTGCGTTCTAAGTCTTGTAAAAATCGGTTAAGTGGTTTTTAAAACAAAATATTAAATTTTAATGGGCGCGACTCCGCCCATTTTTTAAAATGAAGAGTTGTGTCTATTTTAGAGCTCAAGGTGTATGCTAAGTTTCGTAAGACTCGGTTAAGTAGAACCGCGTGAATTATATACTATGTTGTATATATATATATATGTATATATGTGACGCGCAAAATAGAAAGGGACCTAATTGTAAAAACCGGTTTTGTTCAGGAGAGCCATTTTAAAGATTTAGAAAATATAATAGAAACGATGTGCAGTTTTCTTTCTTTTCAGAATATTATGTGAAAAAAAATTTTATTTTGGGAGTTCATTTTTTTTTATAACATAACTTATTTATATAAAAAAATTAGAATAACACAGCTGAGCTCCAATTATGTAACAAAACATATGACGGTATTCATTTCATTGCCCTTGGAAAAAATAATAGAAACAACAAACTTAAAACTAATTAACATTAACTTTTTTCTTTAAAACAATAAATACAATGTTCAACTTAAATTGAAATTAATATTTGGTTGTTCCACCCTTGTTTTTGAGGACTTCGGCACAACGCCGGCCCATTGAGTCCACCAACCTGGCACAAACTAATGGGTCTATATTGTACCATTCGGCCTGGACTTTCTCCCACAAATCTGCTTTATTTTTTGGCTTATAGCCAGCAATTTTCTTTTTTAGAATGCCCCAAAGGTGCTCAATGGGGTTTAAGTCCGGCGACTGTGACGGCCATTCCAACAGGTGGACATTGTTGTCTTGGAACCATTTCTTTGCCAGCTTAGATGAGTGTTTGGGGTCGTTGTCCTGCTGAAACTCCCACTTCAAGGGCATTTCTTCCTCGGCGTATGGAAGCATGACTGTCTGTAAAATGTTTGTGTAGTCGACAGCGCACATCTTATCCTTTACCCAGAATAACGGACCAACACCTGACGATGAAAAGCATCCCAAAGCATTATATTCCCACCCCCATGCTTAACAGTCTTTAACGTGTGCTTTGGATCGTAGGGAAAATTTTTAGGACGTCTTACATGTACCTTGCCATCAGACCCAAACAAATTAACCTTTGTCTCGTCAGACCATAACACGTTTTTCCAATTTCTGCGCGATACGTGTTTCCTAGCAAACGATAACCTGCAGTTTATGTTGTTTTGGCTAAGGTATGGTACTTTCCTTGTACTATATGCCTTCAAACCCGCAGATATCAATCTATTTCGGATTGTCCGACTGCTTACTGGTGCTTTCAAGGCATTTTTCAGGTCTTCTGAGGATAAAAATGAATTTTTTTTTTGACTCTCGTATGAGCAATTGGTCAAACTTTTTTGATGTTGCGCGCTTTCGTCCTCGTTTTTCCTCTGTAGGTTTAAAATGAACCGCAGAAAACACCTTTTTTTTGAGCAGTTCATCAAATCGGCAATCTGAGACATGGAAAGTCCATCATGTTTTAATTTTTTAATAATTTCCCTTTCCTGAACTGTACAATTTGTACCACGACCCATCTTGGATATAATATTAATGAAATATGAAAAGATTTACAGCAGTTCCACTTTTTTTACGTACCTTTTCCACAAAGTGTCAAACACTTTTTAAATAACAATATTTTATTACCTTAAAGCGAAATTATTAACAGTTTCTGCAGCGTTTCTATTTTTTTTTCCAACCAAAACACGTGGGTCACTGCACTAAACGAATACTAAACTAAAATTTTTGCGATCATATACCCAAAAGCAAATTTAAAATAAAGCACCGTTATCAAAGAGTGTAATACAGTATGTATCTGGTGAAATGATTACCTTACAAGTTAAAAATATGATATGAAATGTGCAAGCAGATGTCGTTTCTATTATATTTTCCAACACTGTAAATACGTGTATCTTTGGTATACCATCACATCATAAAACGCGCACATCTCTGGGAGGGAACACTTTTGGGGCATGGGATCGGTCTCATTCTTTGCTCAGATGTTGTCCACATCAAAAAAAAAAAAAAAAGTGAAAATTGATTTTTTTACCCTTAGGTCCCTTTCTCTATGCGTTTTCACACACATATATATATATATATATATATATATATATATATATATATATATATATATATATATATATTATTATAATAAATTTTAATTGGCGTAACCCCGCCTATTTTTTCAACTTCAAAATTGTTTAATTACAAGAACCAAAGGTGTTGGATAGGTTTCGCAACAATCAAATAACTAGAATATAATACATGAAGTAACAGGGGTACTTCATAACCTCCTCCTTTTTTGAAGTCGGTTAAAAAATTGATGTAGGCCCAGGCTGCCCAGAGAAGCGCCAGAGTGCCGAACATCAATCGGTTTTTTATACAAATGAATACACATACGCTTATACATTTCTCTCGGTTTTCTCTCTGTGGACAGCTCTGACGTAGGTATATAAAAACACGCATATCCCTATTAAATAGATCCGACAGAAATGAAGTATCTGTGCAGACATGACGAATTCACACCATATCATCTCGTTTCAGGAAATGGTGATCAGCTGTTAATTTCTTTGGTGTCAAATCATTTGGACATTTTTTGACATTAATAAATTTTACACTAAACAAGTATTTATACAAAAAAATTAAAAAACCTGACTGCGACCAACTTTGAACCATTACATATCATAAATAGTCATTAGAAATAAAAAATCATAAGAGAATAAAAAAAATGATTTTAAAATACCTGTCGTATGATACCCATTTTGATATTGTTCGCCGACTTTTTATTTTTTTTTCGTATTTACAAAATGGCATCTGTTGGCCGCCATATTGAATTTTGACAACTGGCATATCTTAAGTGGCACTCCCGGGATTAAGACAAATCGGTTGACGTAAGAATCATCAAAATCGGTTCACGTTTGCGGTTATATATAGTGTCGCAAAGGAACACACATACATACGTACATACATACATGCATGCATAGACTGATAAACACAATCCGTTCTTTGCTTTGCGCAATCGGGTAAAAATAGACATGTTTCTTTCTGTAGAGTTGCATTTCATGCCAACCTGACATCAACTGGTATGAATGCCCCTTGTGCGCAGAATTGTTGGAAAATACAGAAGATACAGAATCAAAAACTATAATATAAGAAGTAGCCTGGAGCTAGAAGCTCCAGATAATAGAATTGAAAAATGTAAAATAAGATAATCTTCTCCAGGAATTTTGCTTAAAATAAGACTCTTTTCCGATGCATGTAGAATTCGGAATGCATGTAGAATTCTTGTTTTTCACAATGACCATTTTTCTTTCCAAAAGAGATATTTTTTAAAACTAGGTTTCTGTATTATTTATATACATACATATGTATCTTAAATATGTCGAAGTGTTATAATTTCATTAATCATATCTTGTGCCTTGTTTTACATTGATTGGTGCGATTCCTAGATTTTAGCTTTCGAAATAATTCTCATGAATTTTAATGTAATTAATTATTTAACAGTTAATTTTACAAGTACTGTTAAATGATTAACAGAGTAGCACGTTAAGTGTAAAATTCGCTCTGCAAAATTTTTTGGCTTTTGTCTCTGCTACGTAAATTTAAATTCATCATCACACACATAATCACAATTGGCCTTAGAAATTTTAGAAAAAGTAACTTTATGCTTCAACTGCATCATCGACCTCTTTTTTTTATTAGCAAGAAAATTAAAACAAAATTTAATAAATTCCGAATAAAATTATAATTAAACTATTCATTTGAACTATTTTGAAATTAAATTTTTGGAAAAGAATTGCACTTTTCAGTAAAAGTACATATTTTTTTTTGGTAATTTTCTCTTAAATTATTAAGCCACGATTTACCCGTATTTGTCTTATGATAATTTAACTTCTTTGCTTAAACATAATAAAATATAATAATATATAATATAATAATAATAAAATCTAACGTGTTTTTAGAGACTTTTGAGTTTGTATTAATTTTTTTTCTTAATATTTATGAATTTATGGAAACTTTATATTGATGCTTTTATTACTACAATAATTTCTTGTTGTTATTTACTAACAAAAGATGCTAATTGAAATAAAAATTAGGCATATCAAAACAATCAAAAATTATGACAAGTTAATCAGATTTACGTAAATTTAGCCGCTTAACTGAAAGGAATAAACGCGCAGTAAGCGATAGTGCCATAAAAATATTATTGTAGAAAAGAGCACTTGTTCTTTGTGCGCTGCGGAATATATTATGCTATTACATAGGGAGTTACGGGCTTGATTGTTGTCAAGAGAAAAAAATTTTTGATTGAAATTAATGAATCATACCATTGAAAAAATAATATTCTAACATAATTAATAATTAAATAAACAACAATTTAAATTCAACCATCAGTTTGTTCGTTAAAAAAGAATAAAGTTATTAAAAAGGTGAAGTCTTGTAAAAAAGCTGAACTTCGCCAAATCGTACAGTCTGCTTTGCATGACATAAATATTTATACATAGTTTTACAACCTACATGCAATGTATGTATGTACACTTTTTAAAGGCACTATAATTTAAAACATCTGGCCATTTTTGTGAGAGTTTCGTTAATAAATCTGATTAAAATGTCATATTTTTTTTTAAATTCTTTTCATATGGCGAATTTTGGTGTCAATTAGCACCTTTTTATTTGTAAATAACAATAAAAAATAATGATGATAACAATGAAACATTTCCATAAATTCTTTAAAAAGTTTCCATCATTCCAAAAGTTGCTTCTTAGTGTGAACATTTAAATAAGCAATAAAAAAATTGGTGTGAATCATTCGTTTACGAGTATTTTATTATGAAATTATAATTATCTTCTACCCAACATACATTATATTATACATTATATTATACATAATAAATGCCTGATGTATGAGATAAAACTTTGTGCCAGTTAGCAGAAGTTTCAAAATTGATCAGGGTCTTGACGAGTTTTGCCATACAATTTTACATTTAAAATCACGCTGGGATTTAGTAGGGGGTTAAAACTTCATTATGCTCCTATTTTTAATATCAACTTGTATGAGCGAACTCGTTAAAAACATATGTATTCAATTTTTCCTCTTATACGAAGTGGCATGAAGTTTTATATTATACCTAAAGCTGGAAGTACACTTTTTACGAGGTACGTGCGTCGCGAACTTCTCTATTGCTGCCCATACTTTACACAAGTTCACTGCACAAGTCTGGCACTGTACAGTGCATTTGTGTAGTGTATGGGGGTGGTTGTGCTATTTACGCAGTGAACTGAATAAATATCGAATTGATTTTGATATTTGCTCAAGTTTGTAAGACTGTGCAGTGAACTTGTGTGTATGTTGCAAACGCTCAGTTGCTTTGTGATTTTTTAAGAGTTCAAAATAAGAAATGAGCGCAGAAAAAATATTGTGAACACAGTTCCTAGAATTATATATGTTATAGATTTAAATTAAAAACTGCACATTTTACTTGTGTAGTGTGTGTCACAAGCTAAGTTTGCGCAGTGCCAGACTTGAGCACTGAACTTGTGTAGTGAATGGCTGGCATATGTAACTTGCCTTATGAAAACGCACTATTTCAACTTTTTGTACAGAAGTTTGTATCGCATTAGCGTATTGAACGCGTGTAATGTACTTCCACCTTAAGGCTGTAAGTAACTTTTCCATGCCGTTATACACTATCCTACACAATCGTGTGATTTTTGAGAAAATATAGCCCTGGTTTGATGGAGTTTATGAACATTTTTAAAAGACAATAACAATTAATCAGATCAGGGTTGTATTTGTTCATAGATCATGCGATTCTGGAGGATAGTGAATCATGGCCTTAAGAAATGACATGATATCAACAAGCGCTAATTATAGCAAACTTACAGTGACTAAATGAAATAAGTCTAAAGCTATGTACAGACGATTGTCAGATCTTACAATATTGTCAGATCTGGCAATGTGCTGACAATGTACTGGCAATCGAAAATTGCCAGCACAATATTTCTTGTCAGTTCACACGGATGTCAGAAAATCTTACAATTTATTGCTGGACGGTTGTATGACAATAAATTCATCTGACAAAATCGTCAGTAGAAAAATTGTCAGTTCACACGGTTGTCATATGCACAAATTGTTCGATCTGTTCTTATGCGTTGCCAGACTTAAACCATTTGTTGGAAACTGTTAAATATTTATCGTTTGTGTTTGTGTTAAATGTAAAAAGTGAAAGTATAAATTATTATGGACCATAAAGAAGCAATTGCAATGATTTTGTTTGCATATATTTTATTATAAACTTTTTCTTTAAAATCAAGCGTGTGCAGTGTTGCCCATAGAAAGAATTATCTTACAATGACGCCATTGTCAGATGCATGAACTTCGCACATCTGACAATATTAAAATGTCTGACAAATATCTGGCAATAATTTTACAATGTGTTCACACGATTGTAAGATGTCTGACAATATGTTGTCAGTTGCTAGTCTTGCAATGGACTTACAATGCTTTTTCTGGCAACGTCGTCTGACAAAAATTGCCAGTTCACACAGTTGTAAGAAATTTTTAGCACATTTTACTGGCAATGTTGTAAGATCTGACAACCGTCTGTACATAGCTTAACTCTTTCAATGAGTGAAGTTACGTAATGGTTGGTACATGCTTTGCGACATGTTTATGTCGGTTGCATAGTGTGTTGCAGTCTTGTTTATGTTTGCGTTCGAAGTTGCATTGATGGTTGCATTGCAGGTTGCAGTGTCTGTGTCAATATATGCAACATGTAATATAAACGTATTGTGTAAACACGTTGCAGTGTGTACCTACCATAAGCTTTCAAAGTTGGCGATTTAAACACGTGTGTATAAATTAAGAATACAGCAGTGCAATATGTGTCCAACTTAATTTTTTTTTTGCTTGCTTTTTGGAAAGCAAGCCATCGAAGAAATGAAATATTGAATGTTTTTTTTGAAATTTATTATTATATATTTTTTCTATGCTGCATGTTGGCAAAAACAATTGTGCCAAAAAAATTTGATTTAAGAATAGAATGAATTGTAGTTGCAGCATGTGCTTAGCAGTTTTGTGTAAAAATCTCCTTCAAACGACCACATATTTGTTTCAGAGAACATAATACTGTTTTCACAACCATTACACAACCATATCTTTTTCCCTGCGTGTATCCTTAAATGTCTGTGCAGACTTCTTTTAAACTTTGGATTTCATGCTGCCGTAGATGATTGACAGTCACTTGTTACAATTTTATAAAAATTATTCTCATTCAATTTCATCTCAATTTTGTTGTGAAACTTACATACATTTTTATTTATGTAGTTGCTGTGGAATAACATTTTGTGAGCATATGTATGTATATAATTTTAATAATGAATTGACAAAATATACTAGCAGTTTTCATCATCTGCCAATATGTGTCAGAAATTAACACCTCATTTGAAGAAAGAAACAACATTTAATCACGAAAATTCAAAGGAAATTCTTTTGGCATATTTCACATTTTTTCTTTGAATTAAATTCGCCTTTTTCTTATTCATGCCGATAATCTTTGACACTGTAAAGTCGGGAATTATGATTAATTTTTTCACACTTAGTCTTATAGACGTTATAATTAATTAAGCCATTTAACAGATACGTCACCGTTTGAATTTTTTTTGTCTAACTATTACGGGCATGCTAAAACAATAAGGCCATTATTACAACTTGGCGTTAGTTAAATGTAGGATTTTATCGAACGGAGAAACACTTTTTCATTATTACATTACTACTTTAAACTAAAAGTGAACGATAAGTTAAATCAAGTTCACCCTAACTGTAACTTTTATCGTGAGGCTTAGGGCTAATAAATCAGTGCAAGTTAATCTCTGTTCAAAATGTGTTTAAGCCAGCAAACCTATAAATCAGTGCAGTATTTAAACCATCTGTAAACGCATAAAATTGGTCGTTTAAACTACCAATACAGGCCATATGATTTTATTACTTACAGATCATATATTTTGGATTTAAGCAGCACGCAACTTTTTTCCAAGCTTCTACCTTTTCTTCACATCTTGTTCGATTTGTTTTTTTTTTACAATCTATTGCTCTTTTGTACTATTCTACTCTATCAAGAATATATATAATTTCTTTCTCAGTAAAATTTGGGTAGTTTTAACTAAATTTTATTGAATTTTTTGCCTTTTTGATTGTGCAAAGCAGCTGCTTTTTGACACTTATTCTAGTGCTGCCACAATATTATTTTTTAAACTGCACATAAAGTATGGTTCACTGATTTACTCCTTTTGAGCTTAAACCACATATGAATTATAGTTTAGTTCAACTAAATCAGCGTTTAAGCCTTAACTGATTTATTAGCCCTTTGTCATTTGAAGTTGCCACATTTTTATATGTTGCCATACTTTCTACTATATAAATTACAGCCAAATTGATGTTTATTTATATGAAGAAAATATGACAGAATACAAATAAATTTGTATTACAAAACACATGATATGTAATACAAAGAAACAAAAAAAAGAGCCAAAAATGGTTTCATCATCTTTGTAATTGAGCAAATAAACAAAGCAAGTCGTTGCCACTAAGGTCCATATACACAATCTATAGTTAACTAATGCCCGTGGTTTGACTAACGATTTTTCTTATCAATTTCATTGGTGAAACCACCCCCATTAGTTAATAATGCTTTCACACTGACATGGTTTTAATAAAAGTTGGTTTTAACGTTAAAACAAACTGTTAAAACCTGGTTTTACCATACAAATTGTTGTTGTTAAACCCAACTTAAAACCATTTTTTGAATTGGTTTTAAGTTGGTTTTATGAAATGCAATCTTGTTTTCGCTGTGCTAAACTCAGTGCTGCCAAGTTAAAATAAAAGGAAGCAGCTGATAATGTTTATGTCAGTGAATAACCATAGATGTCGCTTGAAAGATTTTGAACTTAAAAATTGATGCAGCAGCAACAATAATCAAAAAATTATGAAAAAAATCGTTTTTTTTTTTTTGGAAGGACGAAAATATTTTCATCGACCTCTGGGATTTGAAATAGACGATATGACTGACATCGATCGGAAAGTGATGTATTTATGATTTTTTATATACAATAACTTGATTTCCAAGCTTTTCTTCATTTTGTATTACTGGTTCCACAATTTTAAAATATTTATGTACAATATTTAAAATAATTTCCATTTTAGAACGCATTGTAAAATTTCCCAGTTTTTCATACAAACAAAAATAGTTGTTGTACAGTTCGTCAAACGTTATAAAAAGCAGAAAAAAATACAATAACAAATACACGCATTTCTGCAGGAAATATATTTTATTTTTGAGCAAAGATTAGACAGTCTGTGAGTTAAAACCTGAATTTAAGAAACTTGCAGTGTGAATGCAAAATCAGCTGTTTATGGTTTTAACTTTCATTGTAAAAATACTATAACCAAAGACTGTGAATTTAACACTAACTATTTTTAACAATCAAAAGTAGTTGGAAAAGGAAAAATTTTAAACATGACTTTATAGTTCAGTTTTGCTTTTACTTTATCGTTATTATTATGACTACTGCCCTAATCATTGTTTTTGATTTTCAAATTATATTTGTTAACAGTAAATATTTTTGTCAAATGATTTCCAAAACCTTTCACTAATATATGCTATGCATTATATAAATTTGTAATCGTAAGTGTGTCATATAATTTTTAGATAATCTGCAAACTTGACAAAATTTTTTCCGATATAAAGAAATCAACAAATATACATTATTCTCTCCTTTTTAGAAAGGTAAAAATATTGCCAAGTTAACAGATTATCTAAAAATTATATGACACACTTACGATTACAAATTTATATAATGCATAGCATATATTAGTGAAAGGTTTTGTGCCAAACAAGAACTTGGTCAAAATTTATATCTCACTACTTTTGATGGCCGAAATTTTTGATAGGAACTTGGCCTTTTTCACATTTATGTTTTTGTGAGGATCTGACTACTTTTTGAAAAATTTTCTATGATAACATTTTTTAAACTTAAAATTTCTAGGGAGTTTTATTTCTATTTATGAACACTGTGCCAGTTAAAAATTTCATAGTTGCATAAAATAATGGGTTAGAGCGTGACTTTTGGATTATACACCTTAAAAATTAATTATTGTGTTATTACAACGGGTCGCCAGTGTGTACGTAATTTGTTAAGAGTCGTCTGGAAAGAAACATGTAAAATACAGCGTCAATTTTAGTGGGAGTGATCCCGCATATTTTCTCAATATATTTACATATTAAAGTCTGCTTAACCGAAGTACATAAATCAAAAGGATATTCCCAATTTGCATGCAAAGTTTCAATAGAGTAGGTGGTGCTTTAATTTTTGGATTTTCCGATTGAGTAAATCAATTAGGACTATTTGTTTACAAAATGTCAGCTTTCTACAGTATAATATTATGTAAAATTTTTATGGGCCTGGCCCCACCGACTGTTAGTGCTTATGATTCATGTAAAGTTTTGTAGGAAAAAGCTATTGAGAAATACATGAGTAATAGACTAAAAACTGCTAACCCGAAGTACATGCAAGAAAAAGCTAAGATTTATGGGTGAAGTCAGGGCCACTTTACAGGAAATTTTTACTTTGGATAAGTCCAATGTGTATGAAAAGTTTCAATAAAATTTAACTTAATTTTGTGTTTACAGTGCTTGTTCCCAACCCCTGATTGAAACTTCTGGTTTCTTAAATATTTTTAGTAACCTCTAATCTAGATTAATTTGTGTACCAAATTTCAGCTCTCTAGCGCAAATTAGAGTTTTAGCGGATAAAACTTCTTGGTTTTAAGATTTTCCCACTGGCTTACTCATCTACAATTGCTTGTATATAAAATTTCAGCTCTTTAGCCTGAACTATACCCTACAATTTTATGAGCATTATCCCTCCTACTATTTTAAACTCACAATATTGTTGTGAGCAGCGCTTATAATTCATGATAATTTTCTTCTAAAATATGCTAGACCGAAGTAGATTAAACACAAGGCTAAAATTTTATGGGAGTGATCACGCCCACGTTTTTAGGTGATATTTTAAAGTATTGTATACGTGCAACTTATATGCAAAGTTTCACTAAAATGGCTTAAGTCAAAAGCTGTATATTAACAGCCTTATTAATATAACTTTTTAAGGCTTTATAAAAGGGTTTTAACACAAATTTTCATAAGAAATTTTTCTTAGAAGGCTTTAATAAGTTTTAATAATATGGCTGTAAGTCTTCAGGCTCAAACAATAGTAGCGTAGCCCCGCCCATTCTGAGAATATTTTTTGGTTTTTCAGATTTTTCTAGTTGGTTTCTCACCTAGACCTACTTGTGTATCAAATTTCAGCTCATAAGGGCAACTTTTAATTTTAAATTTTTATGGGCGCAGCCCCGCCCCTCTGACTAAAATTTCTGGGTTTTCAGATTTTTCTTGTTGTTTTCTCACCTATACCTACTCGTTTATCAAATTTCAGCTCCTTAGCGCAACTTTTAATTTTTATTATTTATGGGCGTAAGCATGCCCACTTTTCCAAACTTAAGATTTTTTTCGGCCAGTGTCAAGTTTCGTTGCAAACGGATAATAATACATACAGAAATAGTATATCTAAATATGCTGAGCCGTAGAACACGAAAATGAGGTTGACATTGTATGGGCGTGTCAACGCCCACTTTTTTAATGGAAAATTATTAGGCTTGTCCTATCGCAGTATGTATGCCGAATTTCAATAAAATAGCTTCCATTAAGCGCCTTAGATTTGCTTTTTTAATTCTAGCCTTTATGAGCGAGCGTAGCCCCGCCCTCCTGGCTAAAATTTTTGGATTTTAAATTTTTTTTGTTTATTGCCCACCTAGACTTAGCTCTGTACCAAATTTCAGCTCACTAGCACACATTTTAGTTTTTATGGGCGTAGCCCCGCCCCCTTGGTTAAAATTTTCGGTTTTTCAGAATTTTCCAGTTCATTGCTCACCTAGATCTACACGTGTACCAAATCTTAGCTCTCTAGCTATAGCGGAAGTGCTTCATCAATTTGATGAGTGATCAGTGAGTCAGTGAGTCAGTGAGTATGTCTTCAAATATGCACTTTTTGCACCTTCATATCTCCGGAACCTTTCATTGTAAAATTTTAAAACTTTGTATGCGAGGTTACATGAATTTATTCTAATTATGATTTAAATTTCATAATTTTACGGTCGCGGGGAACAAAGTTATGAGGGGGGAAAAACAGCTCGAATGGCTTCCTGTAAATATACACACTGCGCGCATTGGCCGGAACTTGGCACAGCCGTGCGCCTAGATGCCACCTTGAAAAATACACAACAAATCATTTTTACGAAATATTTTCTAAGAATTACTTAAAAATAAAATGAAAATTCAAACTAAGATTCTTCTATATATTTGTTGAAATATATTACAGAATATATCGAATAGGTATATATGTATATATGTATATGTATATAGAAATATTGAGAAAAAGAATTATGACATGAAATTTTTTAGCTGAACAAAAAAACAAACAAATTGATAATATTTTTAATAATGATGCCTGTAATTTTCAGATTCTTTTGATACTGATAATAATATTTTCGTTTTAGGTTTATTTCAAGTTCAAACCAGCTTTTAATGAATAGCTAGAAATCATATCAATAGACTTTTTATTATCTCAGTTCGATTTTCAATAATTTATACAAAAAAAAAAAAAAAAAAAATTCTTTATATTTTGTTTGTTGAAACAAATTGAAAGTAAAATAACTGGAAATGTTAAATTTTAAAATCACCTAAAGCAAAAAAAAAAAAAAAAAAAAAAAGAAACACCAGTTTGTTTTTTTTAATTGTTTGTTTAAATGTTTTTAGAAAGAAATATTTATATGTATTAACAGAAACCAGTAGTAAAGAAATGAAGTGAGTTATCGCAATTGCATGTGGAACATAAGATATAGATTATTAATTAAAAGGTTTTTGACATTATGGAAATATCAAAATAATAATATTAAAATATGTTCAGAATTACCACCAGTCACGTGTAAGAAAAAAAAAAACATACAGCACTCTAACTTGCATATTTTTTATATAGAGTTAGTTTGAAGCTGATGGCTTCAAGTTGAATACTTGCATTTAAATAAAAAACTTAAGCCTGGATCACACGATGTACGAATTTTCGTCGGCTCTCTGCAATAAAGTCATAAGTAATAAGCCAGAATGACATTATTACTTAATTAGTTCTTGAATAAGTCTAAATTTTCCAACCCTGGAAGCATATTTGTAATTTTTCTGATTTTTTAATACTAATTTATTTCTTTCTAAAATATAAAATATTAAAGGTATTCACATCAGTTTTTTTCTTGTTGGAAAAATGGAAAAATTTAATTTTTTCCTGTGTTTGTTGTAAAAAATTTACATTTTTCCATTTTTCCAACAAGAAAAAAAACTAATGTGAATACCTTTATTTTTTAAATGACAAAGAAAAAAATTTGTCCTATTTTGTTACTTTTATAAACCATAAAAATTTTATGTTTTCCAGCTCTGGAGCTGTGTTATTTATTTTTCTAATTTTGTATATCAAACTTTTCTTTCTAAAACATCAATTATATTTTATTAAAAAAAAAAATAATATTAATTTGACCTGGTTACTTTTATACACATACTTGGAATCATACTTTTATATTTGTCTGATTTTTTAAACAAATTTTTTTTCTCTTAAATACAACATTTGTTTAATTTATAGAGAAAAAAAAAATTAATTGTAGTAGTAGGCTATTTTTATGTACCAAACAAAGTTCCAGTTTTCCAACCCTGGAATCGTCTTTTTAATTTTTTTTTATATTTTTAATACCAATTTAATTCTGACTGAAAATTAAAATAGGTTTATTTAACAAAAATTAGTTTTACCTAATAACTTTTATATACCAAAAACAAGTTTAAATAAAATCCAGCTCTGAAATAATCTTTTTGATTTTATTGATGTTCAATATGAATCTATTTCTGACACATCTATTCAAGACCGAAGTCTGTAGCTTTTCTGGGAGCTCCGGAAAACCGATTTCACGTACAGACAGACACACGGACGGCAGGCGGACATCGTTTATTTGTCTTTCCCTATTCATGAGGACCCAGAGTATACATATGTATATGGCCGTATCCAAGAAATATTATTTGAGGTTGAAGTGTACATTAAAACAAAATGTCCATACAAATTTTGATAAAAGAACACTTGAAGTTCAAATTAATTTTTTTATGTCAGATTTTAATAAATTATAACAAATAATTATTTGATATTTTGTACATTTACACTATTTTTTTTTTGGCAACAAAAGTAACTTTTCTATAGAAGTGCTACCAAGTTTGTGAACTTTTGTATTGCCGTATAAACAGTGAGTTCATTTATTTGCGAATATTTTTATTTGCAAATAGTGCGTGTATAAACGTAGTATGAAATAATGTAAATACTCCAAGTATTTGAGATCTATTAGTAAGGTAAGAGGATATGAGGTTACAAGCCGAGCTTAACAAGGTTTCTATAGCTTACTTACTAGAATAACGTGATCCACACTGATATTGAAATCAAGTTTTAATCTTAGAGTCTAAGACTTAGACTCTCAACTTTTATAAAACTTGATTACTTTTCAGACATCAATTTTTCATGTGTGAGGTACTCGTTTATTTGTTCGCCAATAATATTTTCCATCATCTCGACAAACAAGTAAGAATTGCCATCATGCATAGATATTTTTATTTTATGTTTTTTTTACTTCATGGCCTAAGCATTTCCTTTTGTAGTAAGTAAAAAAATTTCTAGAAATTAAGCTGATATAAATAGAGATATACACACATAGAGTCTAAACACAATGTTTGCGGTGCGGTGCGATTTCTCGTTGCGGGAGAGAAAAATAAACATAATACAACGGAAGACGGCAACGGCAATACTTGTCATTGTCTGTTTAAATTTTTATTAATTTTTTTGTGCATACATTTTTATCAAAAATTTACTCTTTCTGTTAAATATTTTGTAATGGCAGTAACTAAAAACAAAAAATGATTACAATTTTATACATTCTCAGATATATTTGATAAATTTTTTAAGCTTTTATATTTTATGACAAACATTTTTGAACTTCAAAATCATGTTTTTTGTTGTGAACACCGTCAATTATTCAAAAACTATGGCAACATCAGAAAGAGAAATAGAGTCAAAAATTGAGAGAATAAGAAAGTCCGCAATGAAAATAAAATAGATTTTAAATTAATGCCGTTCCGCAGTGCGGATTTTTACTTCAAAATCGTATGAAAAACCGCACCGCATTGAATTCTCGTTACATTGTGTTCAGACTAATACATATGTATTAGACCCCTGCACAGGACCACTTACAATAACTTTTAAAACATGAGGGATTTTTCAAATGCTTTACTACAGCGAAATCTTCTAAAAAAAAGCTTTGCTAAACAACAAAGTTTGCAAGAAATTTGTTCCAGTTGTTGCAGGCATAGGAGTAAAGGTGCATTCAGACGTGACATAGCCATAGCCATCGAAAAGAGCTGTTCGAACCAAACTTATGGGCAACACTGCATTTGATTATAGGTGATTCGCCATAACGCCATAGCCTTTACATTAGAAAACAATTGAAGTTTGGTTTGGTTATGGCTATAGCATTATGGCCATGTCATGTCTAATTGCACCTTAAAGAAGAAAATATTTCGTGACGGAAGAATTTGTGATGCTTGCTCCTTCATGCGCATGGGCGCGTATGCAAAAGTTTTGCATGCGCATACGCACACATCTTGTGTGTATGATCTTTTGTTTTTTTACGCACACATGCATTGACATTATTTGTGTGCACTTGCTTTAAAAAAACCACTCTTATGTGTTTAATAGCTTACAATCTACATCTTACGCAAACGTAAAATATGCAAAATAACAAGCATACACGCATCAACACTACTTCTTTTGAGTGTTTGTTATGAACAAGAAGTCTTCGCGACATCGCTTAAAACACTCATATACACGTACATCAATACATCCAGTGCTTCGCTTATTGAACGATATCATATATTATTGGTTTGGTATAATACATGTTATGACAATACATTAAAAAAACAAGACTTATTTACATTTCAATACTGTTTGCGCAGCCCTCTAATTTGTATATGCCTTTTAATTGAAGTCATTAAAATTAAGCCGTATGCAAATATTTATGTACGTCAAGCTCTTAAGTCTAACAAATTGTATCACTTGCCAAACCCGACCTTGAAATGGATCTACTCCTTTTTTTTATTGAAAAGCAGCTAAAATATCAAATAATTTTAAACAGTCTCTACTTAAATTTATTTTAATTAACATTCGAATTAATTTGCATAATGAGTTAATATTCCAAAATTAATTTTTTTCCTTTTGAAAGATTAGAATAAATACACAAAAGTTGATATCTTTAAATTATATTATATTAAACAAAATGCTTTTTTTATTTTTCTCTCGGTCACTGCTCCTTATATTTGTGTATATGTATATTTATACAAATGTCAACAAATTGTTATTAATGTAATAATTTTATTTATTTGCTTCTAAATAATTGTTCTAATGGCATAAGATGAACTTAATGACAGATTAATAATATTGTTATGTTTATACCTTTTTGTGTGGGATTGAATAATTGCAATTATGTAATTAAAAAGTCTCTAGTGTACAAATTATATTAATTAAGAATACTACATACATTTACTAAACGCTTATATTAAGAGCATTTGAACATACAATGTTAAATATTTCACTGCTAAAATACCACGATGTTAATAACTACGCTCTTCTGGCTCCCACTGAGTGGATACATTACTTTTTTATACTTAACATAAAGCCTCCAGAAGAATGAGATTTACATTCGGTAAATCTCAGTACATTTAACAGCCTCTCAATGTTAAGGTTTCGATCACTTTATTGATTCGTGTTGCAATTCATTTTGTTGGTTTGTGTGCATGTGTGTTGATAATAGAACATCGTTGTAGAAGTATTATAGTTGTTGTTGTTTGTTTATTTTGTCTGCATTGACTTATTTATGTGTTTGTGTGGTTGTATATTTCTTAACAAGCAGAAATCATAACATGATAGTGATTATTATACTTTTAGGGCGACTTTTTGAGTTCAAGATTAGAGATTAAATTAACCTTAATATTAATTTGTGATTTTTGGGTAGTCGATTATATGGTTTTATTTTAAGCGGACAATCGTGATGGTTTAATCATGCATTAATATTGACAACATACACTTGTGAAACATATAATTTTTTGTAAATATTATATGATAAAATAATTTAAAAACACATAAATAAATATATATATTTTATATTATTTATCTATTTCCTTTAACACGCGCAATATTTTACTTGTAAATAATAAAACATGCCAGTGTCTTCTTCCCACGAAAATCAAAGTGTGGTGATAATATGTATGACTTTTACACAGAAAATGTTGCCACTATTTTGTTCTTCAGTACGGTAATACTACACATAATAAGAAGTTTAAACTACCACTCAAAAATATCAAACTAAATTAATTTGAGATTAAGTTATTATTTGGATTAGCTAATTAGAGAAATAAACTAATCTTAATCTCGAACCCAAAAAGTCGCCCACAGTGTTTAATTCAACATTGTCTTGTATGCTTGTTTATTTTTGTTCTTCAGCTAATGGTTTCTGAATTTTTCCCATTATATATTTTTTTTTCATAAAAACATTTATGCACAACGAGAAAAATCTAGAAATCATTATGAAAACCTCTGCATTGTGTTTGTTCCCGTATATTTTCGTAACATTTAAAAAAAAGTTTCAGTCAGTCATGATTTAATATAAAATTGGAAGCTGAATTTATCAAGCGACTTTCCGGGCGCTTTTAAAAGAAAATATCCTTCGCAAAATGACAGCCATCACCTGGCCATTCACCTGCCCAGCTAGAAAGAAATTTCATAGCTCGATCAAATGAAAGCCAGCTATTCGTGTGGTTTACATTTGGACGATGTAATATTTTTAAGAAATAAATTCTTAACTTTTCTTGTTTCGTTATTTATTATTTTAAAATTTCTTTTGAGACACCCTGTAAACTTATACAAATTATTATGCATACCTTAAGGCGTTCTAGTAAAATTCGCTGTCTATTTTGAAACTTACGATATTCCAGTCAGTTAAAGAATACAAACAAGTATAAAGCAACTACGACATGGTATAGTACAATAATATTGGCAAAAAATATTTGCACTAAATTATAAACAACAACACAAAATATTATTAACAATTTATACAATTAACAAGTTGTTGGTATATTACGCGTTTCAATAGTAAATAACTCTAAATAAGTAAACTCATATTTAACAAGCAAGCAAATAAAAATATTCAGTTTTGCCTTTAAGTACATTAAGAAAGAAAAAGTATAAATTATGTATATTATGTATTTTGAATAAAAAAAATTTGGATAAACATGTATTTATTTACTATATTGAGTAAGGAAAAGTTAGCAGGCATTAGAGTTTTGTGTGGAAGAAAAATTAATGTTGTAAAAGCTAGAACTACACACGTACTAGATCCCTGCTAAAGAACACTTACAAGAACTCTTAAAGCATGAGAGATTTTCTAATTCTTTACTACAGCGAAATCTTCTTAAGCCCCGTTCAGACTATTATACAAGTATTAATACTTTCATCACATTTTACGATACAGAAATCTAAATACATTCGTTGCGACTGCCAAAAAAATCTAACGTAAAATCACATGCTGTGTTCAGACCATCACACTTCAAATCAAATGTGTAATACAAGTAGAAAACAAAACAGCTGTTCAATGAAAATGTCTGCGCTATTCACTTACTAGCGGCGGCAAAACGGTTTCATACAGGCGGGGACGTGCCGACACTTGAAAAAATTCAGCAGTTAAAAATATTCTATGTAAATAACAGAAAAAATTTAAGAAAATATATTACAAAAACGTTAAAAAATTACGTCAACGAAATATACTTCCATACGATTCACTTATTCAAAATTTTGAGCCGATATACATATGAAAAAACATTACATCAATGACGACACGCTATCGGCGGCGAAACAGCCGACTTGGAAGTTTGGTTTGTGTGAAAATGCAACCCTGATCTAATGAAAAGTATTATCGTTTAGAAAATTTTCTAAAAACGAAAAAGTCTTATGGGATGTCAAAATTTGTATCGTATTATTTGCCACTTTGATGACATTTTGCGTTCAGACTATCACACTTGCACGTATTATTTGAATTTTTGACAAGTATAAATACAAAGTATAATAGTCTGAACGCGGCTTTAACAATACTGTTGGCAAGACATTTGTTTCAGTTATTGCAGGTATAAGAGTAAAGAAGAAAATTCTTCGTGACGCAAGAATTTGTGATGCTTGCTTTTTCCTACGCCATGGCATGTACATACAAACACACCTTGTGTGTATAATCTTATATTTTTCTGCGCACATACAAACGCACACATGCATTGACATTAGTTGTGTGCGCTTGCTTAAAAAAACCTCATTTAAACACTTAATAGCTTACCATCTACATACATCTTACACAAACACACACACTCAAACGAACAATATTTAAAATAACAATCATACTCGCATCAACACTACTTCTTTTAATTGTTTGTTATAAACAAGAAGTCTTCGCGACATCGCTTGTAAACACTCATATACGAACATCAATGCACACATAGTGCTTCGCTAATAACCGATATCATTTATTATTGGTTAAGTATAATACATGACACGAGAATACATTTAAAAAACAAGACTTATTTACATATCAAGACTTTTTTACGCAGGCCTCTAATACGTACATACGAGTAAGTAGCTTTAACCCTGGGGGCAATATGGACCCCAACACATACGTACATATTGCACACTAACCCTGCAGATAATGCGACTAGTCCATACATGCATGTAAGGACTAGTCCCAAGAGGAGTAGGAGTACTCCAAAACTACTCCAAATATATAAAAAAGGTGGTCGATTTAACATTACGATGTCCTAGGGTTGGAGCACATGGTCCAACTTTGCATTACATCGGACTAACACCAAAACTACTCCATATGGAATAGTTATAGACTACTTGCATACAATTTGTGAGTAACTAAGAAGAGCGATCATAATCGTTTAAACACGAATACTTATCGTGCAGCATTGAATGCTAGTATGAAAACGACATGATCCATGATTGCATTACATGGGACCATGATGTAACTAGTCTTTTTCATCTAGATTGGACCACGTACTCCAATATTATTTGCAGGGCATCTACATCTGAAGACACTGCTTCTTTATATTGCTTGTAAACACTCATATACACGAACACCAGTGCATCCATCGTACTTCGCTTCGACAGCATTAATTATTAGTTTAGTATTATACATGCCACGAGAATAAATTTAAAAAACAACACGTATTTAAATTTCAAGACTGTTTACGCAGGCCTCTAGTTTCGAACAACCGTAAAAATTTCTCTTACAAAAACAGTCTTCTTGAACAGTATAAAATACCGTTATGTCAGTTTTTATATTACATACTTGCATCATTTAGGACAGCATCAACAGTTTTTTGCCGCTTCTCAACATCTGCAATTTTTTTTATTCAGTTAAAGCTTAAACGCTGGCTTACTTCAACTAAACTTTAATTTATATGTGGTTTAAACTCAACAGGAGTAAAACAGTGAACCATAACTTATGTGTACTTTAAAAGATAATATTGTGGTAACAATAGAATAAATGTCAAAAACAGCTGTTTTGCAGCAGGCTACCAATTCTCTGCACAATCAAAAAGACAAAAAAATTAATTAATTTTAATGAAAAGTCGCCAAATTTTACTGAGAAAGAAATTATATTTATGCGGTTTGGCCTCCACGGGATTTTTTCACTGCGTTGATTCTCTCTGGCATGCTATTTACAAGATATCCCAAAATACATATGTATTTAGGCTTATATTTTGCCACGCGGAAGATCTTGCTCCCATAACTCATTTACGGATTTTGCAGCATATTTTTTTTTTTTTTTTTTTTGAAAAAAAACATTTGTTTTAAAATCGCCCAAAGTTGCTTGATAGTGTTAAAATACGGGGATTGTAGAGGGCATTAAAGAAAGTTTCATGCCGTTATTTGCAAACCATTTTTTTCTTACACTTGCTTGTCCTGCATAAATAAATATACATATCGCTCATTTACTTCAATAGTGGCACAACTCAAAAAAACCAGTTTTGCAGAAAACGCGTTTTAAGTTTTTAATTTGCATACAACTCAATGGAGAAATGAAAAAAAAAATTCTTCTCTCAGGAGGTGATGGTACAAGCTATTTATATGAAATTTTTACAAAAAATAAAATACAAAATGCCGCATCTTTCTGTATTGTTAATTCAAAAAACTAATTTTTTGAGTTATGCCACTATTGAAGCAAATGAGCGATATGTATGTATGTATATTGTTCTAGGCCGAATAAGGTGCAAAGAAATTAGATTTATTACAATTATCCTAATTTCTTTTAGTAAGATCAAAATTTAAATAAATGTTCACAAAAAAATGTATTGCCATATAATACTGTAATTTTTGTTCTAAAAGTTCCGTTAGTTCAAAATTGAGTTACCATATTAATAACAAGTAACATTTTTACAAATTAACGAAGAATATGTATGGTTGCCAGATAAACATCAACCAAATCAAATCCGACACATATTGAAACTACATCTATTCGTGATATTTTTTGTCATATTCACTATATTTTTTAAATATTTATATATTAATAGATATATTCGTACATTAAAAATACATTAATTTTATAAAACTCTCTGCTAAAAATGTTGAAATGAAATATCGTAGTATATAATTTTTGTACTATAAAAAATTCAAAATTGTATAAGAATTTTGAACGTTTCGCTTTGAGGTTTACAGAATGAGGTAGCAAAGTTAAAATAAATTTCTTAACATATATGTATAAATACATATTATTAACTAAAAAAAAATAATAACTTGTTAACAAAATTTTCTTAATAAAATTGAACAATTTTGATTTTTGTTCAAATGTTTTTAAATACTAAATAAATATTTTTTTCATTTACGGATGATTTTCTACTTTATACGGTCCTATCGTGCATATTCATGAAAACTACAGAAAAACATAAAATACAGATTTGATATTGCTGAAACTTGCTCTACTTAAAAGAAAACTCTATGTCATTGTATTAATATGAATTTAGACTTGTGATTGTCGCAGGGCATTAAATTTTCACACACTCTGCGTAGTAAATAAATTACCAATAATAAGTAAATGCTCCAAACGTAGACGTTTTGTAAACAACATTTAACCACTTGAGTTTCTCGAATTGAAATTTATTTCGTAAATCAAACGCTTGCGTCCTTACTTGCAAATTAATTAATTCGCTCAGTAAATAAATCTATTGGGATGAAAAATAGTGCTGCCAACTTAAAGTACTCCCTCTCCAAAACAACTCCCTCTATGAAATATTAAACAATAACAATCTTTCCAGTCTGTACTCTCGTTTGCAAATTTCAGATTGAAATTCTTTAACCAAATAAATTGGGTACAAATAATTTTTTTGGTTTAACTCTTTCTACTCTTTCATTGGGAAAGGAATCGAAACGTCTGCGACCAATTTGTGCGTCTTGATTTAAGGTCGTTAGACTGATGGGTATAATTTCGCCTTCATTGATGTAGTAGTAACCACGGCTAAGACGACTTAGTAATGAGTCTTTCGATGCCACTGGCTTAGTTTTATAAGTTTGCAAATAGTCACTGTTGAATTGGCGCTCAATATCAAGGGGTGTAGCAATAAATGCATCCAAGTCGGAGACAGAACGAGCTGTGCTTTCAGTGATGCGGCTAAAGAGCAGGTACAGCAAGAGTGTAATGTATGCAAATAAGTGCTAAAACGAAAAAAATACAAAGCAAAATTAAGCACACATAAGTAAAAAAAAGTTCATTTTATTTTTAAGAAAAAAAAGTAGGTTTCATAATTTGTGATAGTTTTTAAGGTAGGAATTTACACCAAAGATAGTTAATGGAAATTATTCTGATATATATTAGCATAACGGAGCAACAACCTGTTTTTTAAAACATTACACTCAGTAGCTCCCACCCTTTCTTAATAGAACTAATTAAAACATACATGTAATTTTAAAATACTTATATAATTTGGGGGATTCACACGGTAGTCTTAAGTGTCATAGGGTCGTTATGTTTTAAATTACTTTAATATAATTGTTTTAGACGATATATCATCTTATGTTATCAGCATTTTACTGAAGATTTAAAAAAATGTATCCAAGAAATAATAGTTCTGTAAAAATTTAGATTTGTAAGGTCAC
Source organism: Tachina grossa (assembly GCA_949987645.1). Lineage (NCBI taxonomy): Eukaryota > Metazoa > Arthropoda > Insecta > Diptera > Tachinidae > Tachina > Tachina grossa. The sequence continues at coordinate 41,860,035 of OX465278.1, read as the reverse complement.
ACCCGTTACAGTCTTACTATGGGCATTCTGAGCACAAATCAGCTTCTTTCACTGTCTAGCTATTATTAAATGTTTTTAAGATCAACATGCTTGAGAAACGCACCCTTTATTTAATATATAAATTTTATATATTTGAATTAAAACAAAAATTTTAGTATCATGGTCACACCCGTCACAATGGAATAAACCCTGTTTATTTGAAATATGTAAGTTATAGTTCTAAGTTTTCTTTAAGCTTATTTTGTTGTTATTTTGTTTGATTGTTTTCGTTTCTGCGTGTGAAAGCAGCCGCTGGTTGCCACCGTCAAACATCGCATTCACATCCTTATCAATGATTTGTTTTAATGTCATTAATTCATTAAAGAATTTTGTTATTTTAGGATTTTTTTTTTGCTAAGCCTAAAATATTTATTTTGTTTTTACAAACACTTGCAGTTGCACTTTTTTTTAAGATATAATTTTCATTCGTTTATAGTAACTTAAAATAATGATTCTCACCATAAAATCCATTGTAATAATTACAGCTGCTGTGATATTTTAAAACAATTTTCGTTTAATATATTTCAAAATTTCGAAGAATAATCCTTTTTTGGCTTTTTTATGCAAATTGTATTCCTCGTTTTATTTTTTCCCTTAAATATTATTTTTTTTTTTGACAGCGCACTTAATCCGTGTGTTAATAGCAACTCAAAATTCCAAATAATTCTGTTTCTTAATTGGCATTGAAAGAGAGTTTTTATAGGAAATCAATAATAAGTTGAATTTCACACCAAACTGTGAAATACACTAGCAACAACTGTTCTTGCTCGCTACAGAAGCAAATAAATTTGTGAAAAAATAAAGACTTTATAGAAGCCAGACATTAACATTTTAAACTACAATGAAAATAATAATTCTAAATGAATTGTCGATGAATTATGAAAAATTTACACACATCAGCTTTGGTTGCTTCACTTTTTATTTTGTATGAGAGAGATGAGTAAGTAATATATAATTTTTGAATATTTATCTTTTTCCTTCTCATTAAGAAATAGAAACTGATGTGTGTGAAACCCGACTAATGCAAATAATTGTTTAAAGCAGCCCATCCATTATGCAATATTGTTGCATGTGTTGTTGTACATATTATTGTCGTTTTGATCTATACTATGCAATAAATGGCACAATATTTTCAAAGAAAATACGAAAAATTGCACAATTATATTGCTAGTGGGTGGGCCGCTTAAGAAGTAACATGAGTCTTATTTTCCATAAAATCTATGATTCAATATTTTATATTACATATTTACTGGATTCAAGCTGCAGCCATAAGTGTCATGGTGTCATATTGTCTTAAATTTTTGTTTGAGAAAAAAAAAAACAAAAGCAAAAACAATTATATTAAAATAATTTAAAATATTATGACATTACGACACTTATGAATCCCCCAATTGTATTTATTGGCTAGCACCCGTTGTATTGTGGGCCACTAATGTTTGCAAAACTGGATGGGACCACGCCCTTTAAAACCTAAAAATAAAACTTAAAAGAAATTTAACTGAAGTTAAAAATAATTAATAGGGATATATAGGTTTGTTATTTCGTGTGTAATTTCCACAGTGCATATTAATATGCGACCCCATAAAGCATATATCGCACACCATAAATCATAAACAGCCACAACTTAAAATTATCAAAGTGGTTTTGATTTTTTATAAACCAGTTAATTGAACAAATCTATAAAGACCTCAACAATATCTTTTGCAATGCAGTCTTCTGAAAATACCATTATGCTTGTTTTTATGTCACATACTTATGTCATTGGTACAGTGTCAACAGTATTTTGCCACTACTCAGCACCTTAAATTTTTTTAGTTGTGACTGTTTACGATTAAGTGTGCGATATGTATGTCCGTCCATCCGTCAGTCTGGAGTCCGAAGATACTTGGTTCTTGAACTGGTGTGTCAGAAAGGATACAACATAAATTGGTATTGAAAATCAGCAAAATCACATGGACGGTTTCAGAGCTGGAAAGTTCAAGCTTTTTTTTCGAAATATAAAAGTAAAGTTTTAATATTTTTTTTGTTAATTAAATCTTTTTTATATTTCAATAAGAATTAAATTGCTATCTCAAATCAAACAAACCAAGAAGCCGATTTCAGAGTTGGAAAATTTTAAACTTTTTTTTTTTGTATATAAAAGTAATATACGAAAACTAATTTGCTTTTTCTATAAATTAAACATATTTTATATTTTAAAAAGAAACAGATTGTTAAAAAAAAAATATAAAAGTATAATTCCAGGTTTGGAAAACTTTTACTTTTTTGGTATATAAAAGTAACTAGTTAGGTCAAATAATTTTTTTTCTTAAGAAATTTAATATAATTTACATATTAAGCCTGGTACTGTGTTTGAAGTTAAGAACAATTTTCAGTAACATTTATTATTTCGCGTGAAAAATTTTACATGTACTAAATGTAGCCCAACTCGCGTTTTTTTTTATTTTAAATAAATTTCTCGCTTTTATTGCTGTATGCTACATTGCTAAGATTCCGTACGAAAAAAGTACAGGGGGAAAATTATGGCATTCGATACGCCTCACAATTTAAAAATATTTCAATAGAGTTTATATAGACTTATTTTTAAATTGCGAGTCGTATCGAATGACGTGATATGCCCTCTGCTCTTGTTGTTTCGCAGCTGAAACTAAAATGATGCCAGAGTCATTTTGTATGGAAAAACGTGCTGCCAGATAGATTTTACGTGTTTTTCTCAATAACAACAGAGCACTAGTTTTGCGAATTTATTTCGCAAATATTTCATACTTTTATATGTAGTTTGACAGCATTTCGCACGAAACTGTGAACAGAGCATCAGGCTTTGGAAAGAAATAGTTTGGTATAAAATTTCATAAAAATAAAAAAAACACAGTGCCAGAGCTGGAAAATTTTAAACGCTTGTTGTTAAAAGTAACCAAAAAAAAAGAAGAGAGGTTATAGCTATGCTGCTTATTTATATACATAAAACAAATTTTATGTGTGAAATAACAATACAATGAAATTATATTATATGAAGATGTCAAATTCTCGGCGAATATTTCAAAAGGTTTCCATTCTACGATTAAATTAATGTATTGTTTTTGGCCGGTGGCGACTGTTAGACCGTTTACAGCTGATCGGCTGTTTTCCTTGGTTTGTGCTCATGTGCAAAAACAAAAAAAAAAAAAAAACAAATTGAGCAATCGTTCTCATTATTTTTTATTTTGTTTTGTTTTCGTTTCACTCAGTTCAAAGAACGAAACAAAACAAAATCAAAAAATTTTTTTCGTTTACATTCATACTTTGCTTTTAAATACAAACAAATCGAAACAAAAATAAATTTATAACTGTAATAGTACCGATTACTTTTTTTATGAAGATCACATCCTAAGTCCTGTATTGAGCAATAAATAGCATAGCTATAATAAAACTATTTCTTTTCTTTGTTAATTCAATATATTTTATATTTTAGCACGTAATAAATTAATATTAAAAATCAGACAAATCGAAATTGGAAACACTTCGACAGGATTTCCTCAAATCAACTTTCATACTGGAAACGTACTATTAATCTCACATTAATTGAACTTGATGTTTTTGGAACGGTAGTTTATTTATAAGGCCGGATTTACATATCGTCGCTGAAACTAACCGACCTAACTGACATTATTTTGAAAAATAAGTTAAGTCCTTTACTAGACTTTGTAAGTCATAATACACATTTGGGGTATTCACACGGTAGTGTTAAAGTCATAACGTCATAATGTTCTAAACTTTTAAACTAGTTTAAAATGCGACTGCTGTGAGCAACCCCTCATATTTTAGTGTGTTTGTTGAAACATAAACGATATGATACAAAACAAATGAGAAAAAATATTACAAAAATTAAATAATATTTGGTACGAATATGCAAAATTATGAGAAAATTATTTAACGGCTTCTATGTGTTTCCGATAATTATTTGCAAACTTTTGCAATATGTAAAACAAAATTTTTTCGAGCACTTGACCTTTTAAAATTTTAAGGCTTTGGAATTTATTTGCAAATTTTCTTAAGTTTTGCGATCAGGTAATTTTTGATAAAACTTATTGCTCTTGTGTGTAATTTTAACAAAATAGGATTGAATCAAGCCACATCATTGTCTGATTGAATTATTTTTGTTGTTGCAGTTTTTGCCTTTTAACACATTTGACGACTTTTATTTTATATCACACTTTGCTATCATTTTGGTATTAGCAAGTTTTTGCGAATTTTCATTTTCGCGAATTTTTCCGATTTTTTGGAATTTCTTATATCTTTAAGTATTTATGTGTTATTTTAGGGCTTGCCTTTTTACCATTTTACCGATTTTTAATACATCTATCTATTTGTGCGAATTTTCATAATTTTAAGTAATTTAAGTAATTTTGGAGCTTGTTTAAAATTTTTGCAATTTGTTGCAAATTTTTGCAATAAAAGTGTTTGTTTGTTCCCAATTCTTTATTTTATTTTTAACAGTTTTAAACTTTTTTTTATTAAGGATCAGACTTTAATATATTTTTGATGTCACCAAGTTTTTGCGAATTTTCGTAATTGCGGATTTTTAAAAGTTTTCTGCATTCCTTACAACTTAAGCATTTTTTTAAATAAATTTTAAGTTTTTTTCAATTAAAAAATTATTCCCGAATTTTCGCAAATTTTTTGCACGTGAGATAATTTTTGATTCATAAAATCTACTGAGTTTGCTCGTTTAGAGTTTTTGAGGCTTTGGAAATGTTTAGAAGATATTCGCATTTTTGCAAGTTTTCGCGATTTATATGCTGTAAGTCTATACTCGAGTTATTACTTTTTTTTTGCGGTCTATATAATTAGCTTAAGGATATTGTTTCCATTATTTTAATCCCTTGCGAATTTTTATATTTTGTGCAATATATAATGATTTGAGTAGAAATTTGCTTAAGAAAAACGCCACGTATTTAAACGTAAATGGACATTTTGTCGAAAAAGAAAAGTAAAAAGCAAAATAATTAGTTATGACAGTAACAAATACATATAGTGAAGAATTGTATTAATATAGTACTCCTTTTATATGAAAGAAAATAAAAATAGTTTTAAACTGGTTTAAAATGTTAGGACTTTACGACTTTATGACACTTAGGACGCCCTTGTGAATACCCCAATTGTCTATAATTTTCATGACTGTGAGAATTACTTTTGTGCCTATATAAGTAAAAAGATTTCTGACGCAGCCATAAGAATGAAAGTGTAAATTTTTAAAATGTAAGTTAGGTCAGTTAGTTAAAACAGCAACGATATGTGTGTCATCTGGCCAAAAAATCGTAACCACTAATTAATAATAAAAAGTGTTTGATTAAAGTAATTCTGCAGTTTCTAAACGAGGCGTCTGATTATAGTTTCATACAACATTTAAGGATGTGTCACAGAGCTTAAGTCTGGTATTTGAACTATATTTTTTAAAATGGGAGGGAGCCACAAAGCACCAAAGTGAGCAACCTTGGGCTAACGAAAAATTAAAACCAATGCCAAGCTGATGTTTTTCATCTGATAAAAAAGATTTCTTGCAAGAGGATTTGTTTGCTATCCAAGAGCTAAAAAAAAGTCTTCTACATTTATGGGGTCTCGCTTACACTTTAGGAAATATTTGAGAAAAAAATTTAATTTTGTTTTCATAAAAATCGGACGGTTCGCTTAGTAACTGCAGAGTTGTGTATTGGGTACTTTAGGCTCCACTATGCACCAGAAACATGCATATAAAATATTAATCATATGTATGTATGTATGTGCACATGTATTTATTATTATAACGTCTCTTTACACAATGTATGATTAAGAGTTGACGTGAACTTTAACTGACAGTTCTTCATACAAAAGTTGCCGTTAAAGTTCCTGTTAGCTTTTAATTGTGCATTGTGAAAAGGGGCGTAAGTAATTTACTTAGTATACATATGATTCATCATTCCTTTAATTTTAGGGGAATATTTTCAAAATGAAATATTTATTAAAAATTAATATTATACAGTTAATTAATTTCAATTAGCGCCACATAAAAAAATAAAAAAATAAATTCCGAAAGGTCAGTAAAAGTAAACAAACTCTGCCTGTAAGAACTAATTTTTAACTAACTAATTTTTTTTTTATAATTTTATTAAATAATTTGAATTAAATATTTTAATGCTGCTGCATATTCAAAATTTTAAACTCGCTTATAAAGAAATAAAAAAAAAATTAACGTGCAAGAGTTCACATCTTTTGTTTAATGTTAAAGTTTATTTAACAGCTCGTTTTATTTGTTCAGCGCAAACATTTTACACATTCAGCAACGAATCGAATAAGAGAAAAAGAAATATCACTTCAATTGGCACGAGACTTCGGTTGTGCTATTTATATTTGACAAATAAATAAATTTCCGCACTACTTATTTCATACAAGAAGAGCATCTATGTAAGTGTTGAGCTGAAGTAAAATAAAATATTATAACGTGATGTAAAATCTTTCTTTAAATATTTTTGTTATTACACTCAAAATATTATGCATGTAGATAAATTCAGAAGAATAATTATTTTAAATTTCTTTCATATCAGAAAACTGAAGTATATTTTTTTCCTAAGGGCTAAAAAGTTGTAGTGCTACGTGAAAAAAAACCAAAACTTATACTGGGCTCGCCTTTTGACATTTATTGTCAGCATGGATTGAAGCCTGAACAATGCTATCAAACTATTCAGATTTATTTTGAAAACCAGTTATCAATTCGCGTAACTTATAGACGGTGTTTTATAGTAAAATTGTGCTCAGCGATAAGGCTCACTTTTGGCTTAACAGGTTTGTTAATAAACGAATTGGTGAAACCAAACCATAAGAGACAGTCTCTACTAGATCCAGAAAAATTCATCAGAATGATTTAATTTTTAGCTCCGAGCCTTGCGGTATTGGTAAACATATTGGGTTTTTAAATTTTTTAGTTGGTTTTTCACCTAGCCCTATTTTTTTTAACTAATAATAAGTTTCCACTTTAAATTTTTAATCACCCCTATCGTGAACAAAAAAAATTTTTTTTTATATATCCGCTTTTCACCAAAATTTCATTCGTGAATAATTTTTCCTCAGAAATGTTTTCCCGTGATAATATTTTTTACGGCGATTTTTTCACTTTTCCATCGGTTTTGTTAGATTTATATTTGCAGGCAAAGGGAATTTTTTGCATTTAGTAAGAAGTAATTAAAAAATAAGTTTAGCATTTCATTTCGAACCCAAAGTCTTTATTTCTTTGCACACGAAACTTAAATGTGTTGAATTTTCAATTAATTTTCAAGCTTTACAAATCTTCTTCTCTTTTTTACATTCACTGTGACTGATAGTGGGGAAAAATTTCACTGGAGATTCACCATAGCATTTTTCCTTTCGAGGGGAATAAAAAATTTCATGGGAACAAAACTGTCCACTTGTTATTCACGATAGGGGTGATTAGCATTATTTAAACACACAAAGTTTTAATAATAAAGCAAAACAGGAAGACAGAAAGCAAATTTGAAAAAAACATTGAAAACTGCCAAACAAAAGACTTAAGAAGCAAACATCTTTTATTCAACTGATGAAATTTTTTCTTTGCAAAAAAACTGTGAAAATCTTACGTAAATAAAATTATTTTGATAAATGATTTCGCAAAAAAAATCAACAAAATTCTCTTGATTGTGCGCAAAAAAGCAGTAAACAGATTTATTTCGCATCTTAACAAAACAAAATTCATTTTACCAACAACAAATAATATCGACAGATATTCTGCAAATTTTTTCGACACGCAGTCTCCAGGTGATGTCTAGAAAACTTGCTTTTAGAACAGCGATAAATCACAAAATCTCTAGAAAGATGCCAATGTTTATATACAATATTTCATTGTGACGATAACTAAATAAATTAGCAAATTATTAAATATTATTAATTGAGGAAAATTTTTCTATCAACTTAACTAACAATATAATTCGATTAATAAATCTTATTCATTTTAAGGCACATAATTTTGTATGTTCGTGTTAATTTCTTTTAGTCTACACACTTCATACATACGTACACACATAGACATACAAATATAGTATATGCCCAGTCAACAATAGGAAGATTGTGTTTTTGAAAACATTACAAAAATTACTGTTTTAAGACGACTTTATGGTACTTTTCCACTATGAGCAAAACAATTTGCTTTGCTCGAAACACTGCAAATGTTATTTTATTATGTTTTCGTATTTGGCTATGCAAATTTTCGAAAGAAAATAGCATAATTTGATTTTATTGTCAAAGCAACAAACCTTTCTGCTCACAAGCAATTTAAAAATGCAACTGTGTATTGTGGTTTATAAAAATGTTTAAATAATTGAATAATTGTCATTTTCATTTCAGCCACGCGACGCAATGTTTCACGGACAAATTGCAGCATGTTTTGAAAAAAAAAAACAAGTTACTTGAGGTATTTTTGTCGTATGAGAAATGTAGCATAAAATAAGTGTTTTGCTCAAAGATTTGTATAAATGACTTGTATAAAGGTTAGGTTACTGAGGAAGTAAGTTTTCAGCTGAAGCATTAAACACAAAATGTCAAGGATAGAATACACATCGTCGGTTGGTTATTGGTTTGCTGCAGACACAATGTATTTTCAATATACTGTGCCGCAAATCAATAACCAACCGATGACATGTTTATATGAGGATAATTGTTTTGACGGCAAGAAGGAAACAAGCTTAAGGTTATTATTCGTGCTACATTTGTAGTTGTAGTCAAATTAAACTACATAATTTGTATTTTCAATGACTACAAAACAAAAACAGTGTTGACAATATAGCAAAATATTTGCCCCTGTGGCTGAGTGGTAGCGATGCTAGCCTCTCAGTCCAGAGGTCGTGTATTCGATTCCCGCCATAGACCTTGGGTATTTTCTGCAGACAAGCTTATCGCTTCAAAAAACTAAATTACTGCTCAGGAACACTTTTTATTGCAAAATAAAAAAGAAGGTTAGAAAATTTTAAATTTAATTAAAAAAGATAATTATATTTTCACAAAGCCAAAAAAACGATAGCTCGCGAAAAGTTGCGAAATTTTAAACAAGCCATAATATTGATTAAAAATTGTCCAAACTGTAAGGAATGCAAAAAAAAATTATAAAAATCGCGATAATGGCGAAAATTCTCATAAACTTACGAACAGCGAGACAATAACATAGTCTAATATTGTTTGAAAAGCCGCAAAACTGTCAGAAAGCTGAAATTACGCAAAAAATCGCTTTTATCCCGAACTTTGCTAAAATTCGCGAGAAGTTGAAAAATCGGAAGGAAGCGCTCCAAATTGATTAGAAATTACCAAAGGCATTAAAAATATAAAAACTTTGGAGAAAAGCGAAAAAAACGCTAAATGTATTAAAGAAATTAATAAACTTGCAAATAGTAAACTTTGCAAAAAAATATATAAAGAAATAAATTGATTTGATTTTATAGTTTTGCGTGATGCAAGTACACTTTAAATAAGCTTTTTTATAAATGTGAAATATTTGAAAATGGCACCACTGAAATATATGTATATTTATTAGGCCGGGTCTATTTGTGTGGATGAGAAAAAAATTAAAAAAACGTATAGTAAAAACGAAATCAGCAAAAAATGATTACAAAATTTTTGAAAGAAAGTGTGGGTCTAAAATAAAACCCTATACCGAGCTTCTAGATATGAAAATATATTTTCCCTTCCAGAGCTATTAAAGCAGTTTTTTCGAAAATCATATTATAATGTTGTAGTTGTCATTTTATGTCAGGTGGAGACCGCAAATTATGGTGTTGCTGACGTTTTTAAAATAATTAAGTAGCTGGCTACCAGGCAACATTTGTAGCAAGCGGTTCTTGTAGTCATGTAGCCATACTGCCTGCTGTAGTGAATGTGTTTAATGCTTTACTTAAGCAGCACCTATATGCATATCATGTTTCCTTACCTATCATTTACACATGAAACTAATTGCAAGAAAGTAGCAATACAATCACATTTTTCTACTACCACACTCACATTGTTTTTTATTTCCACCCAGCTTTCAACGATATTTTCAAGAAAGTAAGTTTTTGATGTTTTCAGAAAGTAAAATGAAAAAAGATTAAACAGTGTTACCCATTTTAAAGATTTGTACAAATATACAGGATTATGGCAAATAGTTATTCAGCCCAATCATGAATATTTCCTCGGAATTTATTTTTCACGGAAAATAATTTTCTCGAGAAAACATTCCTACAATCATAAATTCCTTGGGAACATAAAAGGGTAATATGTGGCATCACCGTATTACGAAGCTCGTTGTTTTGCTTGTTTGTCGACATTTTGTTTCCCCTTTTTTTTGAGTGAGAGAGTAAACAAAATTATTAAAATTCACCAACTTAAAAAAATATGTTAAAATAAGTTTGTAAATGATTTATGTGGGCATTAGTTTTGTTATTCCAAATAAAAGAACTATAAAATGCAAGTTTATGTATATACTCGTAAATTTTGTTTTAATGGAGTATTAAATATGTTTTTATGTAAATTCCCTTCTGTTTTGCCAGGGAAATATTTTTAGTGAAAAAAGCAAATTCAATTGCGTTCATAATACATACCTACCTTTTTCCCACGGGAGATTTTTATTCCCGCATTTGGTCAAGAGAGGGGAAAATCAAATTCATAATAGTAGAAAAGGGAAAATTGAAAAAACTCGAGCGGAATTTTTGTTCATGATTGGGCTGATTATAAATTATGCTTATTTTGTATAAATATTTAAAGAATTATAATATCGTATCTTCAAATATGCATGCATGAAGAACACAATTCATACCTTTTTAAAACAATAAAGTATCCCATACACGTTTCAATTCAATTGTGAATTGAGTCTATCAATTGAATTGATTCTTGGCCACACACTTCATAAACAGAATTGAAAGATTTTCATTCAACTGTAAAATTTATGTTTTCTTCACAATTACAAATTTAAAAATTCAAAACTTCTATTGCATTGATTCATTAATTTTTATATTTTTTATTTAAAATTCAATGAAATTAAATACAATTTTGCAAATACGTAACTTTTTGTATACAAAATAAAGCTACAGACATAAATTTTGTCAGCAAAGATTTACTAGCCAACATGAAAAATCAAAGTCTTTTGATTTTTCTTCAACCAACTCGACAAGTGCCAAACTAAGCAATTGACAAAGCCATTTTTTTTTTGATTTGGACAACAACCGACTCAATTGAAAATTTGAAAATTGAATTGAATCGTGCATGGGGTGCTTAATATTATTAAAATATTAACAATAATACTTATTTCCACTTATTGCCCTATAAATTTTTGTGTGTGAATATTCTAGGTAACTCTAATTAAGTAGTAAGTACCCGTCCATACAGTGAAAAATTTGCTGCAAGAAATATATGAGAAAATGTATGAAACTGCAAAACAAAAACTTCACAGTGTGGACGCGAATGCAGTTTCAAAAGAGAAATCAAAAATGTTTCTCAACAAATGTTTCACTGTATGGACGAGGACTAAGTCCACTTTTACAATTGGGAAATTGAAAGGCAGACATAAGCAAACCAATTTTTTCCAATTTTACTTTTCGACGACATTTTTGAAATGAACTTTCAATTTCCCATGAAAATAAACAAGAAAATGTTCATGAAAGTCATTTATTTCATTAGAATTTTTATTCACAATACGTATACAGAAATTTCCAGAAAGTATGTACTTTCACAGAAAAAAAGATTATCAAAATGCAACCAACAAAACATATTGTTAACATTTTATTTTAAAATTAACAATCATCATTGCTGATATAACAAATTTAAATTTTTGTAGTCAATTAAATTACTCAACAAAATTATTTGTTAAATTATATCATAATGCAATGCGCACATATAGAAGAAACAAGAAATCATATTTTGTGTGTATTCGTCTTTTGCGTAATGAATAAAGTGTTGCTCTTTAGCTGAGAGGTAAGTGAGTCAGTTTATTAGTGTTGATGTTGCCGGTTCAACTCCGCCCAAAGACATTTAGTGTTTTTCGCAGACAAGTAAAAAATCGTTTCGAGGATTGTGATTGTGTATAAAAAGCTTACTAATATACTAATTATGATACAGAAATTCAACAATTCACATTGTTAATATAACAATAACTTTAATTGAAATAACTTTGAAATCTAAAAAAAATAAATAAATTTCAACAAATTATTTGTTGATATATTTAATTGAAAATATTTAAGATTTTCCTTAAACTTACAATTTCGTTAATTGTATTTACAAAAATCGTTGTAGGTTCAAAACCAATTAATAATTTAATTAATATAACAAAAAAAAATAATTGTATTTACAAATCATTTTTTTTCTGTGTGCATGTGTAAATGTAGCGTTAAGGAACTCATCAGTAGATTTCAATAAAAAATTTCTTGGGGAAAAAAATTAAAAATCTCTGTATGTTTATTGAAAAACTCTCAAAATGTTATTGAGAATTATGTACACAAATTTAATAAGATAAAAAGCCTCAAACAAAAATATTTCACAACAAATATCTATTTCCCTTTTGACATTACAGACTTAACATCAAGTAAATATATTTGGATACATTTAAGAAAAGAATTTTTTTCACTTTCTTCGGTTAAGATATTGATAAAAAAAAACTCTAAAAACTATTTTACTTCACGCTTGGTATGCTAATAACCTTATTCACACATTCAAATATTTAAATAGTTAAATTGAGCATAAAGCTGTTTATTTACTCACATAAGTTTTAAATTAGCTTTCGCTTTTAATTATCGAAAGTTGCAAAACGCGTCAGTATGATAATTAATTTTTTGCTTACAACTTCAGTTTTTGCCTTCAGCGATTTTTAAGAATTTTTCAGTCTAATTGCTGCTTTTGGCTTTCAAAATATCATCATTGTTAATGGTTTTAACTGCCAGAATCATTTTCGTTTTGGGTAATTTAGAATGAAGTTATGTAAATATAAACTATTTGTGCTATAGATATGTAAATCTTTTAACAAATTCACATTTCTCCACTCTCTATATAAAATAACATTGATTTGAGGAACGAAAATATTGAATTGAAAACAACAAATGGACATTAAGCACATGTAATTTCACATGCCATAAGAAATCCACAAAAGCGTAAAGGGGTTTAGACACGGTCAAAATGCTTGCTGAGATTGGTTATAGTATGAGTGAAAATTTGTTAGTATGTGTGACACCAACGATGCTTGATGGAAAATAAAAAAATTTTGAGTTTGGGCATGCTTGCTGTCAATTGTTAGATATGTGTATGTGTTAACCCGTCAAGCACGAACAAATTTTCATTATAATTATATTTTCATTGTGAACGGTTGCCCAAAACATCGGAATTATAAGAAGAAAAACATAAATTTGACTGGTGAAGAAAAAAGAAGAGTTCTTCAAACTGTCTTATTTTGCATTTTTTTTAACAGTGCTGCCATCATTGCAATTGAATTTTTGTATTTAAACATTTTTATATATTTTTTTTCAACCAAACGAACAGCACAAAATCAAAATAAAAATGAATGCTTGGTGGACCATCAAGCATGGTAACATCAAGCCGATAAGCACACGTACACGAATTTGACAGCAAGCATTTTGATCGTGTCCAAAGCCCTTAAGAAGTACTAAAATACTGCGAACGAAGGATAATTGATAAGTCCGTATCTTATAAGATCTATAGATCACATCACTAATATACCCGGCTCAACGCAGTTATGGAAATACATACTACGTTCGTTTAGTGTGACATACAACTTGTTTATAATACCCACCTAATGCTTAAATGAAATAAACTCAGTAAAGTGCGACTTTCACTCGCATGCGAAGGGTTCCGTACTAGAGGGCAGCGTAAGCCTTGAAATGTAAATACGTCTTCTTTAAACCAATACTAAATGATGTCGTTTAATAATATGGATGTATTGATGTACGTGTACATGAGTATTTTTAAGCGATGTCGCGAAGACTTCTTGTTCGTAACAAACACTCAAAATAAGTAGTGTTGATGCGTATATGGTTGTTATTTTGCATATTGTACATATGACTGTGTGTGTAAGATGTAGATGGTAAACTATTATGTGTTCAAGGGCTCAGTTAGCCGACAGTAATGTAATGTAACTGCAACAGTAGGAAACAGCTGATCGATATTATTACGAGAAAAGTAATGAAAATGGTTATAGAGATAGAATGTAACGTAACCTATTTTTCATATAAAAATATCAATTAGCTGTTTCTTACGTTGCAGTTACATTACATTACTGTCGGCTAACTGAGCCTTAAGGGTGGTTTTTTAAAGCAAACTCACACAACTAATGGCTATGCATATGTGCGATTGTATGTGCGCAGAAAAATAAAAGATCATACACACAACGTGCGTGCGTATGTATGTACATGCATGACATTTGTATACGCGCCCCTGCGAATGAAGAAGCAAGCGAGCATCACAAATTCTTCCGTCACGAAGTATTTTCTTCTTTACTCCTATACCTAAAATAACTGAATTAAATTTCTTGCAAATAGTGTTGTTTAGCGTTCGTTTTAGAATATTTCGCTGTAGTAAAGCATTTGAAAAATCCTCATGTCTTAAAAATTCTTGTAAGTGGTCTTGTGCAGGGGTCTATTAAGTATGAAAAAGCATATATTACGGGCTAATAAATCAGTGCAAGTTAATTTAAATTTTAATTATTAAAATATGTTTGAACCAGCAAAATAATAAATCAGTGCAGCAGTTAAACAACCTGTAAACGCCTTAAATTTGGCATGTCATATACAAACCATACATATATTCTGCTTTAAAAGAATACTTATCATTTATATAAGCCTCTTATTTTTCTTCAGATCTTGTTCGGTATATTTTTTACGCTCTATTGGTTCTTTAAACTTTTCTACTTCGACGAGCATGAAATTAATTTCGGGCTCAGTAAAATCTTGTGATATTTTATATTTCTTTTTCAGGTTTTTGCTTTTTTTGGTTGTGCAAGAGAATTGATATCTTGCTGCAAAAACAGCTGTTTTCTGATATTTTTTGTAGTGCTGCCACAGAAATTTTTTTTGTACAATACACATAATGTATGATGCAGTCTTTTACCACTTTTTAGTTTTAACTACATATAAATTTAAGTTAAGTTGAACTTAATCAGCGTTTAAACTTGCAGTGATTTATTGGTCCTAATACGGGATTTACACGGTGACTTTTTCCCCTGCCTTTTTCTTGAATTCTCTTTTGTGTTGCTACCCCTTTGATCGCCTTTGTACCCCGTTTGTCAATAAAATCTAGAAAAGCCACAGTAAAAAGTCATAGTGTAAATCCCGTATAAGAGTGTAGTCAGGCTAATAAAGTTAAGTCATGTGTAAAGAACAGAGAAGAAGTTAACATCGTTGTATTCTGGCAGTGAATAAATTTAACATTGTATGTTTTAAAAGCTTTTAATATCTGTGTTGGGTAATTAAAGTATTTCATTTGATAAGAATTGTAGAGCGGAAGTATTTGCTTAGAAATGTTATAATTATTGTAGGAACGGTTTTACCTTGTTTATTGTTCCATCACTTCTCTTGTTATATACATTTTTAATACATACCCCAAATCAAAATATTTAAATTTTAAATGATTATATACCACATTAAACTTTATAACTATTGTCAATATAGAAACTATATCATGCCTTTTTGTTCCCTAACCAAAAACTTTGTTTTTTATTATGTATTTATTTTTATAATTATCACTTTAATATAGAATTATTAGTAAAACTATTTTTTACTCAAACCTTGACTGAAAACATGTACATACATATGTATGTATGTAGGTGTAAAATATTAAAAAGAATATTTTATTCATGAGTTATTTGCAAAAATAAATTGTAACTGATCTATACCACAATATATATTATAGTGAAATATTTAGATAAAGAGATAGTTTAAATGTAAGGCTATGTAAATGATAATGATTCTGACAAATGATTTCCTCTTTTTAAAATGATTTTATAAATATATTTTGTAATAAATTTGTCCAGAAAGCCGTACATACATACATATTTATATTTATCAAACAAATAGTATTTTTATTTTTTATGTACGAATTCCTGAGAAGTCTGCTGTCACAATGTGATATAACCACCAAAAAATCTTAAGCGACATACATGATTTTCGAAGTCAATTTTTTGACCAAAAATCGATTATTTGCGATCGTAAATATTCGATTTTCTTAAAAAAACGAAATCCAAAAAAATGTGTCACTTAAGCTATTTTATTTTTTTGTAGCTTGTAATTTTAAAAGCAACTCAGGGTTGCATAGATAAGTCCAGTTCGAAAAATAATATTTTCTAAATGATTTAAAACAAATCAACTACTTGGATGTGATATATCCATATGCAAAATGTATGACAAATCATGTATAAATTAACATGATTTGCTCAAATCACCATGATTTGTCTAAATCATGCCGGTGGAAACATACTATTACTCAAGTTTAATACTCGTAGTTTTGGCCATTTGCATTGTTCTAAACTTAACTTAACTTAACTTTCAAAAAAAAAAAAAAAAAAAAAAAAAAAAAAATTGTGTGCCCTTCTTGGCACACACATTGATATAAAATATTAAATGTTAATGGACATGGCTCCGCTTACTATTTTAGTAAGAGATTGTGTCATTACAAGAGCCCAAACTATGCACCAAGCTTTCTAACAATCGAAAAAGTAAAAATAAAATAAAACCAAAGGAACAAATTTGCTGCTCGTCCCACTCTTGTGGCAATGAGATCAAATGGAAGCTTTTCCAACTCAGACAAAACATAATTTTTACAATCTGTCAACATATCTCTAATTTACTAAAACAATGTTATAACTCAAGAAAACCAGTTTGCCAGAAAACGAGTTTGAAGTTCTGAATTTACATACCGCTTAAAGAAAAAATAAATTTAAATTTTTTTCTCAAGAGTTGATTAAACAAGATATTTATTTGAAATTTTTACACAATATGAATAATGATATAAGAATTAATTCTGCATCATGAACTCAAAAATTCCATATTTTGAGTTATGAAGTTCTTTGAGTAAATAAGCTATACTGTTCTCGTGGTACCTTCATAGCGAACAGTCGATTAGCGGAATTTTTCTTACTTACAAAAAAATTAAACAAACAAAAAATATTCGTAGTACATATTATTCGTAATAGGTACATACTGTCTTTAATAAATAAGCTTTATGCTTTGCTGATATTTTTACATAGTAAAAATAACAAAAACAAAAAAAACCGCAAACAAAAATAATTAAACAAATTGATATTGAGGAATACTATATATATGTGTACCTCTAAACAAATAAACAATCATAAATAACAAAAACAAAAAAAGACCGCAAACAAAAAAAAAACACAAACGAATATCCCTTGAGGAATTCTTTGTATGAGTGCCTCAAATACAAAAAAATTTGAAGTGAGTTCTAACGGCAGAAATGCTTATTTTACTGTGAGTTCTGAAACTCTTAATGAAAAAAATATAAATAATAAATCTGATGAAAGTCTTTTTTTAACGTCAAAGCCAATTTTTCGTCAGCGATCAACTTCGCTTTGTCCAATGCCAAATAGTAATGATGCATTAACATTACAGTTGCATAGTACTTCTTCATATAAGCCAGTAATATCATCCCCTTCAGGCTCGTGTTCATCACTTAACAAAGTTATCACTACAGTTAACAGCGGCTCGAAACTCAAGGTACAAGTCGGAATGGACAGATATATAACCGTAGTAAAGCGTGGGCGAAGCCCGAATTCTTCAAAAATTTCATCTGCTCCAAAAATGTCTAGGGATAACAGCGCAGCCTCAACTAATCGCCAAAATCGCTTTAAAATTTTGCAAGATGAGAACGACAAAACCGAGGTATCCTCGAATAAAATATCCAAGCCGCCACCAATCTATTTGAGACAAAAAAATTCAAATGCCCTTATTAAAAAATTAATTTCGGTCATTGGTGAGAATAAATTTCACATTGTTCCAATAAAACATGGCAATATCGATGAAACTAAAGTCCAAATTTATGACTCATTTGACTTCGAGAAGTCTTTTTAAGAAGTCCCAGATTTTCAATCACTGAGAATCAATATGAGGATTTCTACAAATCTCTTGGACCTTGTTTTGTAGCAGCTGGCGACTACAATGCTAAGCATACGTTCTGGGGTTCGCGTCTTATTACCCCCAGAGGTCGAGCATTGTTCAACACTATTTCGAAAATGGGCTTGGATGTCATTTCGAGTGGGGAGCCCACTTATTGGCCTACTGACATACAAAAAATTCCGGATGTTATAGATTTCGGCGTCATAAAAAATATCTCTAGGGATTTAATTCAAGTTCAAGCTTCTCTTGATCTTTCGTCCGATCACTCTCCGACGATCATTACAATTTGTAGTCCCTTAAGAAGTAACTTATCTGACCCATATGCGAAGATGATCAATCGTGTTAATTGGCTGGGGTTCAAAAAATATCTCAGTAGTCATTGTACGGAAAACATTACGCTTAGAACATCCGATGATATTGAATCTAACATTGCCAATCTCAGCGAGAATATTAAACAGGCTGCTGAACATGCCATTATCTCCCATCCGCAGACTGGGTTTAATAAAATTTATTCTACAGACATTGAACGTCTCGTACGTGAAAAAAGAAGAGCTAGAAGGGAATGGCAACAGCACAGATCACCACAAAATAAAATCAGATTTAAAGAGTGCACTAAACGACTCCAAGAGTTGCTTAAAAATTATCTGGAAGGTCTTGATGTCACACCAGCGTCTAATTACTCTTTGTGGCGCGCTGCTAGAAAGCTTAAAACATCCATTGAGTATAAGCCACCTCTACGCACATCTACCGGAAGTTGGGCAAGAAGCGATACTGAAAAAGGTAAAATATTTGCTGAGCACTTAAAATCCGTTTTTACGCCAAACATATGTACTGGTGCTGCTGATTTGCCGAATGTAGTCGCTCTACCCCCTCAACACATAAAGCTTAAGACGCATGATTTACAAAAATTAATTGCCGAACTCAACCCGAAGAAAGCTCCGGGTATTGATAGAATTAGTAACCAGATGAACTTGCCTCGTATTGCAATGAGAATCCTATTATTCATATTTAATGCCATTTTACGACTGGAGTATTATCCACACAGCTGGAAGCTTGTCAAGGTTAAAATGATTCCAAATCCGGGCAAAGATCTAAACAAGGCTGAGTCATATAGGCCAATAAGTCTACTATCAAATATGTCAAAGTTTCGATAGTTTTATGTAAAACTATCGATACTATCGATAGTATCGAAGAGTTTTATAAAAGTTGCCACATAAACTACATTTGACTCGAAAAAAAATCCAGAGTCCTCAACATTTTCATTAGTATATAAAAGTATATCAAGCCTTTTTTTCGATTTTATCGTAAGCGGCATATTATCGAAAATATACTTTTTTATTGAACTTAAAATTTTATGGGACTACCCATGGTTTAGAATCATCAAAATGCGAAAATTGTTGATAACTTTTAAGACACTAACTGTAAAGTTTTATCGTAAGAGACGATTGGCGGCCGTCGCGATATCAGTACCACCAAGATTTATCTTTGTGTCGACTATGTTGAATTTATTAAGATACTTGTGACTACTATTTGTCAAATAACGCTTGGATTTATAAATAAATTCATATACATACATATGTATTTAAGTACTTATGTATACAGAAGCAGGGATGCGATGTCATATTTACAAATTGTACTACCCTGCAGGAGAATAGGCGATAATTGTCTAAAAGCTACTAGTTAGTATAAATACTAGAATGACAAGAACTAGTGCAAAAAGGGTTAAAGTTGTTGTGTAAAATTACTAGTGCTGATGAGTACTAGTATATGAAGTAGTTCCAAGGCACCACATTGCAAAATAAATTTTGACTGTCTAACAGAGCCCTTGCACTGTATGAAAATTGGTATCATATTATTACTAAAATTTTATAAATTATTAATTAATTAATTTTTTAAATAATTATAATTACCCTTTTGCATTTCTGAATTTTTGATAAATAATTGCTAATTTTAAGTAGCAGTTGTCACTGGGTAACAAAAGAATAAACCACCAATTTTATAGGATTTTTCTTTACAAAAGAACTGGTAATAAACTAGTCCTAAACTAGTACCACTGGTACTAGTAGTTTTCTAAACACACTCAATGCTAATTTGAGCATTAAGATAGTATAGGAAAGTATACAGTTGGGAACTAGTGGTGGTGATTTCTGTACTAGAAAGATACTAGTTGAACACTAGTTCGTTCTCCTGCAGGGCAACTTTCAAAAAAAATTTTAATTTTTTCAGTACGATTGTACCTAATTCTTTATTTATATTTTTTTAATACTTGTACTTTTTAATTAACTAAAAATCAATTAATAAAACGCCAGAAGGTGCATAAAGAATATTAGTTGCTGGGATCTGAATATAAAAGTAACATTTACGATATACTACGTTTATAACCTTTTTTTATTCGATTGTTCACAGTCGATGCAAATAGTCGGCTTCTCTCCTTGGTAGGAAAATAAAATTTCCACATTTGCAGATGAATTTGGAATAAATAACATTCCTCCAGCAATACTTTAAGTACCGGAAAACATCGTTTGATTTACTTAATTTTCTAATACCTTCGAGCTAAAGATTAACCCCCTTGTGCAAAATAATAAGTGAGCGTTAAAACCGGTTTTTCTATGGAAATTTTTTTTAATGTACACTTCAAGCACGCATTATTTTTTGCATAAGGGGGTTAATATATTTTAATGCTATTTTTGGCATGTAATATAATATAAAGAGATTCCAGTAGTGCTAAATGGGTCATTGCGGTGCTACGGTACTTTTGGCATTCAAATAGCGCTAAAATTTTACAATTGTACCAACTTTTCCATCGCTGTACAAAAGCATAAATCAACTACGGATAATTTGCTTCAAAGCTGCCGGCTACTGTTTACTGACTTCGATTATTTTTACTCTTTCAATTACTTGTTTTTTTTTGCCGATAGTATCGATAGTGGAAAAAACTATCGATATTTCATTTACAACAAAACTACCGATACTATCGATAGTACTATCGATAGTTTTGCAGCTCTACTATATACTTGAATTTAAACTATATTTCTAGAACAAATTAAAAGTTTCGTTTGCAATTCAAAGGAAAATATATGCATTTGCCCAAATATTTCATCTAGCACATCCGACCACATTTGATAAAAACAAAATGTAATATATTTATTCAAGCTTTAAGCACTATTTTGATAAAACTTTTAGCTTAAAATTACAAAAAACTTGAAGCTTTAGAACTAAAGCATTAAACACATTCACCACAGCAGGCTACACGAACACACGACTTCAAATGCCGCTAGCGGCATTTGCCGCCTCGCAGCCGGCTACTTTTTTTCTCATTGTAGCCAACAAAATAGAAATTAGTTTAATTTGACTACAACGACAAAATCAGCATAGACAACAACCTGCCGCCATGTTGCCTTGCTGTCTTCAAAAGAATTATTCTCATATAAACATGTGTATTCTATCATTGACATTTGGTAGTTGGTAGCTTGCTGTGGTGAATGTGTTTAATGCTTAATGCTTTTAGATAAGATAAGATAAGAGCGAAATTATTAACAAATTTGCATGCACATCAGGGATGGGAAATCAGATTTACAAATTGCACTAACTTTCATGAAAAAATAAATTTACCTCTTGCAGTTCGATTATACCGAATTCTCTATTTTGGTTAGTACTTTTTTATTAAATAAAAAGTAGATAAAATTAATTTGTATACATATATGCGTACATATGTGTGTAAAAACTAAAAAATTAACAAAAAAAAACACTTTGAAGTTCATTTATTATAATATTATTAATTCACGCTATTAATCAATATTAATGTTTAGTTTCAGAAGGTTTACCAAAGACTATTATTAGTTATTGAGATCTGGGAACAAATTACGACATTCGATAACGAACAAATTTTCATAAAATTTTAAATGTGTTTGTATGGAGATTTCGATACATATTGAATGTCGTAATTTGAACCTTGAATATAAAATTCCTTCCTTTGTTTTAATTCGATTGGATACAGCCGAAGCAAACAGTCTGTTCTTGTATTTGGTTTTATTATATCGAGCCCTATTTTCAGTTTAATCGCAAGCGACAAAATTTAAAGTTCTCATTAGAAGATTTTTTATAATATTCACATATGTTTTACATATGTACGTAAATTGTCACTTACGATAAAATTTTACAACTTAGATTTTAAGAGTTATCAACTATTTTACAATTTTGATATATGTAAACTATGGGTAGGCCCTTAAAATTTTAATTTCAATAAAAAATTTAAATTTTTTTTCTACATGTCGCTTGCTATTAAATCGAGAATAGGGCTCGATATTGTGGTACGAATACACCCTTTCAACATTTGGAGACTTTTAATAGTTTTTATATCAACCAGCGTTTTAAACTGGTTATTTTTAGATTCAATTATTATTATAAGAAAAACTTTTCAATAGTGGGTGGTACTTTGGAATTTCAAACCGTGCTAAAAAAAAGTACAACTGTGCCAACTTTTCCATTCCTGTTGTACATTTAGTGAGCTTTCTGCACTTCTCACGTGCTAATAGAGAAGGGGAGCTTTTTAAATTATTAAAAAACCGAATGTGATCAAAATCAGTGTTGCCGAGTAGTAATTTTATTTTTCATTTATTTCCCAATGTGAGGATTTTAAGTAAAAAGGTATTTTTCATATTTTTAAATTTTCGCAATAATACATATTCCATTAAATTGAATTTTTTACTAAAAGTTTCCCTCAGCAGGCATGTCAAAGAAAACAATTCCAATTGAAAGCGGATTCAATTTCGAAATTTGAGTTTTTAGAAAACGAAAAATTTCTTCGTAATGAAATCACTTTAAAATTTTAAAGTGGTATTTATACTTTTTCAATGATTTATTAAGAACAAGTTCAAATAAAAACAGCTTAAAACATGTTATGTTTTATTTTTCAATGACAGTAGTGCCACATTGTTTTTATGCAGACACCTTAACTGTTATGAATTTTATAATAAAACTCAAAAGACAGCAGTTATGGTTTGATTTTTATATATGTATATGAGCAGAAATAACTCTGTTACTTTATGATCCTTATATTTTCGAGCATCAGAAAATGATTTTTATTTGTTATTATTTTCTGATTTTTGTTTTTTCAAACAGAAATAAAAGTTATATTCAGATTTTTGTTTTTTCAAGCAGAAATAGAAATCAATTTTTGAGATTCCGCAACAGAAAAAATATTGTGACAATATTTTTTTCACTTTTATAATATGTGCACTAAATAAAATTCATTTTTGGTATTTTTAAATGGAAAAAAATGTTGGAATACCCACAGATTGATGTCATATACTATATTTTTTTTACCAGAATGTAACTTCTATTTCTGTTAGAAAAATTAGAAATCAGAAGTTGATATTTATTACTGCTCGGAAAAAATAAAAAACAGGAAATAGCTTTTATTTCTGCACAAAACTATAAAAATCAGAATATAACAATTATTTATTTCTACACAAAACTAAAAATAGTTTCTGCTTAAAAAATTAAAAATTTTACAGTCATTCGAATTTTGAAGAATCTAGTCGAAAACAACTAAAATGGTGTGATTGCCCACGTTGTCCCATTTGTTCTTTTACTTTATGTGTTTCTTTAAAACATCAAGAATAATTAATTAATTTTTTAAGTTTTTTAATTTTATTATATTATATAACAAATTTTAACACCTTATTTCTTGTTAGTTTTTGCTCTGTGGTATGAATTGGTTTGAAAAAGTAGGCAGGGCTGTCAGATTTTTTCCGACCCATTTCACCAAATTTATTTTAAATATCTCCAAAAATCACTTTTATATATAGTTTTTCTTAGTAAACATTTGATAGTAAATGTGTTTTTATATAACACTTTTTTAAAATAACTTTTATAAAATGATCGTATCAAAATTTATCAGAAAATCGCCAAAATTAGAAATAAAATCGCCAAAAATTATTTCTTGTAAATTTTTCTCATCCAAATTTAAAACACATTAATTACTGTAATAAATATAAGAAAAATCATCAAAATCAAATTGTTTTAATCTCTTGCAGACTAGTTTTGGTGGGATTTATTTTTGAAACTGCTCCTTCAACAAACTTAATTTTCCTGAATTAGACAAATTTTGAAGTTCCATTTCGTTACAAAAAATAATCATAATAATCGCCAACAAATTTATTTATCGCCACTAAAATTGCCAACAAATTTATTTGTCGCCAGACCAAAAATTTGGACGCCAAACAAGTTGAAAAATCGCCACGTTTGGTGAGAAATCGCCATATCTGACAGCCCTGAAAGTATGTACAATCTTAAAAGCTTTTTGGTACTACATTAGTTTTCTCATTTATCATGCCTGATTAATAGATTGGCAACAGCGTTGTCAACTTTTAAATTTCAAAAAGCACTGAAACCAGGAAAAAAACGCGTAATTTAAGTAAAAAAGCACTAAATTAAAATTTTTTGTTTTATAAAAATAATTTTGTATATAAAAATATAGAAATCGGTTGACCAAGCATTTTGTCCCTAAAACTTAAAATTTTAAGCACCCGATACACATGTTGATTCTATGAGAATCATTGAATCGACGAAACCTTTTTAAGTTATTGGGCCTTATTACGAGTGTCGTATTACGACTTCGACGACGACAATTTTGTACTAGACTAAAGAACATTGCAAAATTTTTTCTTTAAGCTGGTACGAAATCGTCGTATCGTAATCGAAATACGACACTCGTAATTAGGCCCATTATAAAAAATTTAATTTTTTCGTCAACGAAGAAACAAATCACCTGAAATTAGTCAAATTAGCAGCAATTGGCAAGTCTTTTTGACTTACTGATTAGATTTGAACTCGATGGGAGTAGTTAATTTTTTTAAAATCAAGGCTCTCAAAATTTGATTTTTATTAAACAATGCTGTGGAAACATTCATTCACAGCAAACGCAATATTAATAACAGCAGTTTTGTACAATCTTATTAGAATATTTTTAAATGTTCCCGCGTCGAAAATTTCAAAAAGCACTAAAAACGGTGCGAAAAGTACCGAGTTGACAACGCTGATTGGCAAGCTCGACATCGATAGAGAACAATTTTAATTAATTAGTATTATTCGTTACTCTCGTTCGCAATGAGATAGCTATTTTAATTTTTATAATGTTTATTTAATTCTCTATTTTATAATGTTTTGTTAATTTGGGCAGAAAGAAAAAAAACAAACTAAATAAAAACAACATAAGCAATTAATATTTTTAACTAAAATAAAACTGAATATACGAGTATAATACAAAATATAAACTAAGTAAAGAAAAACAATGAAAATTCGAAAATATGTATTACCACGGCGTTTAATCGATTGGCTGTGTTTTCTATTGATTGGTGTCTTTATGCCCATAATTTTTATACTTGAAGTGATCATCGTATTGCCGGCTTTCCATGAGCCGGGTGGTTTTTGGCATACATTTACATTCATGTTTGCCATGTTTCTAATTTTCCAGATTAAAGGGAATTTCATTGCATGTCTGATGGTGGACACAAGTGTTGATTGTAAGTAAATATAGACTTACATACATATAACAAGCAGTAAATATAATTATTTGTCAACAATTAGAAAATACCCTACATTCACCCTTTCAGAATACAGCAAATAAAGAATTACTTTAAAAAAGCTTAAATTCGAAAAGTCACATGCATACATACGTATATACATATGTATGTAAATGTATGATTAGGGAAGCCAAACAGGGCTAGTTTGCAGAGTTCCGGGATTTCGGGACTTATCTTATGAAATTGTTAATTAACTTAAAAATTTGAATATAAACATCCGCCATATGAGCTTAGAAAATTTTAGTTTCTGGGTCCTGTTTATCAAAACTTTAATTGTGAAAATAAATTATTTATGTGAAAATATTATTTTACTCGCAATACAACACTTCTAAGTTTTGAGAAACAGGCCCTGGTTTATAAATAATAACCAATACAATATAATAACCTCAGAATTTTCTTATTTGCACTTGTAGCCTTCAATTGTGTTTTTTTAATGTATTCAGCCCTATTCTGGCTAACGGCATTGCTTATAAAACATTTCTAAACTATTTTAAGACTTGGTAATTTGAATGCAATACAAATACATATGTACGAGATTTATCACAACAAATGAAATTTTGGGATTCTTTAATCCCAGAAAATTCCGGGATTCCAGAATTGGCATCCCTAATGACGATATAGCACCAAGAAATAAAACTTTTAATAAAAATTGTAATTATTTCTAATTTTTACTTATAGGCAGATCTTGTAAAAATT
Source organism: Tachina grossa (assembly GCA_949987645.1). NCBI lineage: Eukaryota > Metazoa > Arthropoda > Insecta > Diptera > Tachinidae > Tachina > Tachina grossa. The sequence goes on along the minus strand of OX465278.1, from coordinate 41,833,598 downwards.
TCGTTTTCAAACATTTCAAATTATAACTATATAAATAACGAAAATTCGTTTCAAAAAATATTTTTTCCATACAAATTTCAAAACGAAAAAAATCGTTTGTGCTTACAAACTCTACCCTATAATGGATGTCAAAATTAATATGAATATGTTTTGATGCTAGTCAAAAGCACGTCTAGACTCTAGCTGCCGTATTCATAAATAAATTAAGGGCCTAATTTTGTTAAACGCAACGCCAAGCGTTGACAATTTTATATGAAAAAAATTTAAAGTACAAAAACAAAACACATACAAAATTTGTCAACGCTAAGCGTTGTGTTTTACAAAATTAGGCCCTAAGTAAAGTGCGACTTTGACTCGCACACGGACACTACATACATACATAAGTACCCGTGTGTAATATCTACTATACGAAGTTTAGCTTATATAATCGAATATCTTGGCATTTTTGTCTTACTTTTGGTGCCTTTTGGTTTTTGGGATTTTTTTCGGTTTTTAGTTTTTTTATATTTTCGGCATTTTGTTTTCATTTTTAACGAATTTTTCGGGTTTTGAGGATTTATTTTACTTTAATTGATTTGATTTAGTTTTGGCGATCTTTTCATTTTTTGTTTGTTTTTTCTTTGTGGCGATTTTTGCTTAATTTTGGGATTTCTTAGTTTTAACGTTTTTTAAAATTGCAAGAATCTGCCTCTTACGGTTTACAAAATTTAGAAAGTTGTCAAAATTACAGTATTCACCCCTATCGTGATATTTCCCTCGAAACATTTTCTCTTTTCCCCAATTGCAATCGTGAATAATTTTTCACCTGAAATGCGTTCCCTTTTTATTCTCCTTATCGTGAATAATATTTTTCACATTGATTTTTTCACTTTTCCTTTGGTTTTGTTCACTTTATTTTTGCAGGCGTAGTTTCAATATTATACTTGCAATCATACATTAAAAGTTATAAATAATTATTTTTAGAACAAGATCAATAAATAATGTCCACGATTAATAACAATCATTCCTTGGAACACCTTTTTCATTGAACATGAATCTCTTTGGTTCACACGCGTTAAATTTTATGGCTTTAGTATACTAAATGTTTTGCACGGTGCCTAAAATATTTAAAAACAAAACTTTGCACTCAATAACAGTTATTTTGAAATCCAAAATATGTTTATTTCTTATTAATTATTAAACTTAATTTGTTTGATTTTCAATTAATTTTTAAACTTTACAAGTTTTCTTCCCGTTTTTTACATTCACTACGCATTAAAAGCAGGAACAAACTTTCCCATGAAATTCACGATTGCAAATTTCCCTTCATGGGGAATGAAGATTTCCTAGGAACAAAAATTTCACATTTTATTTACGATATTGGTGATTAACTGATCCTTTAATTTTAATTTTTTTTATCTAAATTTTGCTAAATATTTTTTATATAATATCGCAGTAAATACAGGATAATTTCCACTAAAAAAATATTTTACGCTTCTTTGAAATTTCAGTTAAAAACCTTAAATTACCCCAGGAAGATAAAGATAAATTGGAGTCCTTGGGATGGCATGAATGTGAAAAGTGCCAAAAACTGGCACCGCCTCGCAGTTGGCATTGTGTGGTATGTCAAACTTGCATTCTAAAACGTGATCACCACTGTCTTTTTGTTGGCTGCTGTGTGGGTCATAAAAATCATCGTTATTTCATAATGTTCATCATCTACCTGTTTATCGGCGCCACTTATGCCTTCGTTTACAACTCCTTATTTTTGTGGGTAGTCAAAGCACGTATCTTTTGTAATTGGTTTTCCATTCTAAGAATGGCTTGTCCACTTTTGATGCTGATCAGTGGTTCTAAATGGCATAACATGTTTTTAATATATTACAATCTCAATATATTAGCTGTGTGTTATAGTGTGGTTTTGCTAGTTTATCACGGCCCGGGATTGTTTAAAGGTGGAGTTTGTTATGAGAAAGATAAAAATTATCCCTACAATATGGGATTGTGGAAGCGAAACCTGGAGACAGTTTTCGGTAAACGTAAGCATTTAGTATGGCTGTCACCACTGTTGAAAAGTGATCTGCCAGATGATGGTGTTCATTGGAAAGTTGCGGAGAAGACTGATTAAGCTTAATGGCAATAAAAAGAAGTTAGTGTATAATAAATGAAGTATCTAAAATTATTCTAATATTATGTTTTTAAATATATAATAATGAAGGAAGGGCCTTTTAGCTTGACTATATTAAAATGTATAAAATAACAAAAAACTTAAATTCAAAATTTATAGACTTTTTTACGGCCCTATCTTTCGCTGAGGAACAACTGGAAAATACATATATATATTTGTAATATCGCTGGCTTATAATGCAAAGGCTCTGAGTCCATATTTTAAAGTTTTACAGGGAGCACAAAAAACAATGCGATACTGACACTATTATTATACTGATATTAAAAAAAATTTAGCATACATTAATTATTATAACAAACAAAGTTAGTCGACTTTTTTAATACTTGTGATTGAACAATTTGACAGAAATGGTTAAACTGTAATTTTATAGGGATTTGAGAGCTTTTTCTTGTAATAAATTTCACTAAGCGCTTTTGCTAATCACTACAAAACAACAACAAAAAAATGAGATATGTAAGTTATAACTGTATTGTTTTTCTTTTTAATCAATGCATTTTTACTTTTGTACATTATTACTGCATGAAAATCCCAATTTAAAAAAAAGTGGACTTATAGAGCCCTTTGCATGTTAAGCCAGCGATATGACCTATTTTTTGTCATGATTTTAATGAATATTAGGTATAGTAGTTTTAGTATTAACTATTAAAATTTTAAAATTTACACGGTAGTGTGATGGGAAATTGTCTATTGTAAAACGCCAAATATTCAGGGCTATCATAAATAAAATTCCGCGTGAAATTTTTCCCTGGGAATTTTCCCAACTAATAGCAAGTAATAGGGAAAACAAAAAATTCTAATTGGAAAATGGAGAAATTTTATTCATGATAGTCCTGATTGATACACTTATAATTGGAATTTATTTGCTGGTAGTTAAGCATTGTTTAATATAATTCATTGGAGTTTAGCCAAATCATCAATCACATATTTTGAACAGTCACAAACCTCTTATTTTATGCAAATAAATACTTTTAAAAACTATTTGAGAATTCACAAATAAAAACATTATAAAAATATAATTATATTATGATTGCAATTATGAATAAAATTTCGCGAGCAATTTTTCCAGGGAAAAAAAATCCAATTAATAGCAAATAATAGGCAAAACAAAAAATTCTAATTGGAAAAGGGAGAAATTTCTCGCGGAATTTTATTCACAATTGCCCTGTATAAAAATCTTATTCGGGGCTATCATGAATAAAACTCCGCGAGAAATTTCTCCCTTTTCCAATTAGAATTTTTTGTTTTCTCTATCAGGGCAATTGTGAATAAAATTCCGCGAGAAATTTCTCCCTTTTCCAATTAGAATTTTTTGTTTTCCCTATTTACTTGCTATTAGTTGGAATTGTTCCCCGGGAAAAATTTCTCGGGGAATTTTATTCATAATTCCCCTCTATTACTTGCTATTAGTTGGAATTGTTCCCCTGGAATTTTATTCATAATTGCCCTCATATACCTCGTTTATACGCAAATCTTATTTGCAAATAAAACTATTTGCAAATAATAAACTCACCGCTTATACGTAGATAGAAACCATTGCTATCTGTGAATGATATTGCCACACATTGTTAAATTTGTATTACATTTTTTACAAAACAAAAATAATTTGCAATATTTTACACCTTATTTGCAAATAGTTTTCGTGAGTTATTAACTTACAATAAAAAAGTTATACGGCAACGCTTTCCAGTTTTATTTGCAAATAAGAAGTGCGTATAAACGGGGTAATAGACAATGCTTAACCACCAGCAAATAAATTTCAATTAAAATAAACTTGTCAAATAATAAATTTCTTAAATTAATACACTTTGGGTAAAACGATTAAAGAACAACCGTTAAACAACACACTATCACATTGTATATGATAGCTCAATAACATGAAACTTATTTTGACAGCCGTTACAGGACTTGGCACCACATTTTAATACTTCTAAAAAAATTTTACAGTTACATTGCTTCTGTTGTGTGTGTCATTCAACAACACCAAACAAACATCAAAAGGAAGGAAATGAGGATTGTTTTTGTTTTGAGTAGATGCATACACAAACGCATACTAAAACCCAAAGTATACAATTAAACATAAAAAAGAAAACAGCAAAATAATAGAAAATAGAAGTTTTAATTAGAATTTTCTGGAAAACACACATATTTTTGTTATATCAAGATAATGTTTAAAATTAGATCTCTACGGGACTTACCACAATCTCCAGCTGATGTGGGCTGCTTAATGTTTTTGCTGTCATTTGTGCCCGTAAGTTTTATATTTCAATTGTGCATTGTATTGCCAGCATTTCATGAACCCGGCAGCATAATGTTTATACTAACATGGTTGGGTGGTGTTTACATTGTTTACAATATCATGGGCAACTATATAGCCTGCATACTAGAGGATCCCAGCATAAGAAGTAAGCAATTAAATATTGTATACATTTTTATTTTTACACAATTTAAATTTATTCTTTGTTTTAAGGTTTGATGCTTAAGCCTCCCCTTGAACCTCAGCAGCGCAAACACTGGCGTTTGTGTATGGTATGTGAGCTGTTGGCACCACCCCGCTCCTGGCATTGTGACACTTGTAAAACTTGCATTTTAAAACGTGATCATCATTGCGTTTTTGCCGCAAATTGTATTGGCCATCGCAATCAGCGTTATTTCTTATTATTTCTGTTACATTCACTTATCGGCTGTGCCTACTCCTTTCTCTACAACAATATTTACATCTGGTGGCTACACAAAGATATCTATTGGAATTTACGTACTGCCTTTAAGCTCGTCTTTCCATTTTTAGGATTATTTGCTGAGTTCTCATGGCTTAACGTGTACCTTTTTGTGTATGAAATCAATTTTGTTTTATTTATCTATATTATGGTACTTATATGGTTCCATCTCCCCAATATTCTGAAAGGAGCGACAACATATGAACGTAATTATCCCCATTACGATTTAGGTTGGAAGATGAATATTGAAATGATTTTGGGTAAACGCTGGCATTTAGTATGGTTGTCGCCTTTTTTGAGTAGCCCTTTGCCTCACGATGGCATACATTGGGAGAATCTCTTTAAGCAGTCAACGAAAAATCGTTAAAATGAATATACATATTTATATAAGCATCATTTTATAAGACATTTCATTTTAAAATTTAGTATTAATTAAATATATACATAAACATATTTACATATATGCATATTAATTAAAATAAATATGTAATTTTTTAAGATAGCGTTAAAAGAGCATTTTTTAGTGCCTGAAAATTATTTCTACTTAAAATATTCAGATTTTATATACTTATACGCGGTATCAAAATCTGTAAAAAGTTGTGAAAGTTGTACTCTCATACACCGTATAGTATAAAGATCCTATTTCTAGTTTTTCTAGTAATAAATAAATAGAAAATAAAGTGAAAAATTATGTTGTTGCTCCCGCAGCTTCTCGGGTTATATACAACAACAATTGATACGAATGAAAATAAATTACCATAGCTCAACTTTTATGTATGTAATATTTATTTTTTTAATCGCTGAACTTAAGAAAAAACAATGCGTCTTCTCATCTAAATAAGCTATTATAAATTAATTAAAAGTAAACATTACTTAAAAAAATTACTCTTTTAAAAAACTATCGCCCACCAAAGATTTCAGCTTAGAGAGATGCACTTCGTTTAAAGTGAAACCATCATTAATGCGCTTGGCCAAAACTAAGCCATCCATGTTATTTTCAACAGCATATTCCAGACATACTAAAGCTTCCGAGGGCGCCTTGTTCACTATCGAAGCTTCAATATATTCCATAATACAAGCTTCCGACGGAGTACCAGGTATACGGTGTTGATTTTTATCTATATTGGCAAAAACTTCTACAGCCTTTAACCAATTACCACCTCGTAATAGAAGGGATAAAATATCACCAATCATATGCCCGGTAAAGGACAATTTCTTTTGCCTACTTTGCGATTCTTCGACTTTGTTATATATATCTAAAGCAACTTTAGCGAATTGTTCGGGTAATTGCTGTTGGTGCAGTTTGCTTATATCTGGTTTATTGGATACCATTATTTTCAAGGGGCGTGTTAAAAGGCTTTCACGGTTTATATGATCGAATATCACCATATCAGACCACAAACGAGGCATCAATTCAAACGCACCATTAAGCTCCACCATTTTTAAGATTTCCTCCATTATGCCCGGTTCCGGTATGTAAATATTAGGCACTAATAGTTCGTATATTTCCATAAACTCCTCCACAGTCGAGGTTTGGCTCAGCAAGGCAAAGTAATGTCTATAATAAATTGCTTCTTTGTAGGTGTCACCAATTAAATCATAATTACTGCCCGTATGCAACAAGTCATTCACCCTTTTGGCCAATGAACGATCGTGTAAATGATGACGGCACACATCCATGGCAGTGGTAAAGAAATATGTATCTTTGGGATGTTGTATATGGAATTCTCGACCTTCAATTTCATTTAATATGTCCACAATGACATGTGAAACAGGTCCCCTTTCACGGCAAAAGATAATCAAAACATAGTAATATGTTCCTAGGCTGGGAGCTATGCCAATTTTTTTAAATTCCGACAGAACTTGCAGGGCTGAATTGCGTGCCAGTTTATAATTGCCAAAAGTACTTATGCATTCCAATAGTGCATTCATAGTGCCTAAATTTGGTTTTAGCTTTTGTTCATTCATTTGCTGTAATAAATCTTTGCACAATTCCCAACGTTGGTCAACATTTTCCTTGAGAAAGTTGGCATTACTTATAATGAAATTGTAAGTGTTTGTGTCCAATGGGAATTGCTTTTCTTGCGCTTCCTGGAACAGGGCGTAAGCTCGATCGGCCTGAAATATAAACATACATATATACATATGAAAATGCTTTTACAACTATATTTTATTTATAAATTATTTTTTAAATATTGGCCAGAAGTCATATGAAATGATACGATTTTTTGGGCACTTGCAGCAGAGATTTAAGAAATGGAGGGTCCTAATTTGTATTAAAATGAAATCTGTGGCCATATGGAATAATCGCTTAGTTGACCTAATCAAAGAAGTGTTTTTCGGAAGCATGAAATTTTTATCATAAAATACTTTATTTAAAATTTTTTGTTGTTGTTGATTTAGCATGTCTACATAAATGCATTTCGTTGCAGTAGAAACGTGCCAAACGAACAACAAATGCATTTTTTAAATTATTAATTTTGACACGCTTTAAATAAAAACAAAAAAATTAAAGGCCACTGCAGCTAGTTCCTATAGACGAATATTAATTCAAAAATTTACTTACTATTAATCAAGGCCTTGCTATTAATAATATAAAAATTATTGAATAATAGCAAATATTAAAAATTTTAAAAACCCCCCGACTTTTTTCAGAAAAGATGTTATATCTTCTAAACGGCTCGACCGATTTTCTTCAAACATAGCTAAGAACCTTCTCGATCAAGTCATCTTACAAACAGAAAAAACTAAATGAAAATCGGTCCAGCCGTTTGGCCTGTACGTGGACACGGACAGACACACAGATGCACAGACACACACTACAAACAAACCCCTTTTTTTAATCGGGGGTTAAAAATAATTTTTTTATTATCAGGGCTTATAAAACAATTTTTGTAGGAGAAACTATTTTATAAACTTCTTATAAATCAAAAATACTTTTTATGAATAAGGTAATTAATAGTTATTTAATAGATATGCACGATTATGTTTCACTTAAGACTGAAACTTTGTTGATTGTTACTTTATTTGATTTATTAAAATAAATCAACGATCAGTTTTTAATTGTCTAAATAACTAGCCTAAACAGAACGTGTTATACACATAGCTTTATTTATATTCATAAAAAATACAATGTATTTGAAATCTATTTTAAGAATATTTTTTATGAAATATTTGAAATAAAATATATTTCAAACTTATATTAAGCTTTATGAATGTGTGCGAAAGAGTTTGTGTAATTTCGAATAATAAATATCTATCCATGAGAAGAAAAATAAAATTTAAAACTATTTTTTAACATCCTAGCGACTTTTTTTTAGAAAAACTTTTTAAAATTGCCTAATCTTTAAAAAAAAAGTTCTTTTGCTGGTCTAGATGCGCTTTGTTGCTGTTGAGGCAATTCATCAGTTAGACCTCAACCACAATTCCAAAAAGCTTTTTTCAATTGTGCACGTGCTTATTAAACAAAATTTTTTTAAAATTCGTATTAATTTTGAAATGCGTTAAATTAAAAAAACCAAGAAATTAAAATGCAATAGCAAGTAGTAATAGTCATATATTCACCTGATAATATTTAGCCATTCCCCTAATTATGGCTGCGTAAGTCTTAGCCGTTTTGGGTTCAATTTCATTAAAAATTTGTTCGGCTAAGTCGCCATCTTTCCAAGTTTTACGATGACGTTGCTGTGCTTCATTATTTTGATTAAACCAACGCTCCTCGTAATATTCTTCCGGCAGGGGTTGTTCATTGTTATAGAAAGAAATAAACTCTAAAAGATTTTGCCGTTGTTCAGAAGTAATTTCCAAGCCCTTTTCTTTCATGAGATTATAAACGAAAACCGCATCTTCAATTTCACATTGTTTAATTAGTTGTTCTAGAGTTTGGCTAGTAACCTCAGATTCTTCGGTGAAAACCATTTTGGGAGCAAAAGCCTCTATTGGAGGTTGTGCTTCTTGGTGCTTAAAGAACACAATATTTGAAAATCATTGAAATATTAAGCAATAATTATAAATATTACTTGGAATAGATCTCTATGCTCTTGTTTAATCCATTTAGCTGCCTTGCGACCGGCTTCTTGAGACATGGCTAAAATACGTTTGGCAACATTTGATGTAGGTATCAAGTATGGATCATCGTGGTACTTATAGTGGGGCGCCGTTGGATCTCTTTTTACGGTAGCGGATAAAGCTTGCAAAATACTTGTGGGTTTTCTGGGTATGCGTTTTGGTATAATAATTTCTTCTTTTGTGCTGGACGTACTGGCCGCTGCAACATTTGCACTGGTTTTCAAAAAACGTACATTTCCAGGTAAACATTGCCAGCGTTTCGCTAAATGCATTGTTATTTCACTAGTTTTAAGTAATTTTCACAAGAAATGTGCGAGTTTTATTTAAGAATTGATTATTAAATAAAGTTCTTAATTTCACGCAACAGTATGCTCAAAAAAAGAGGAATGTGAAAATGTTGTTGTTCTTATTTGGAGGTTAGATTCGAACAGCTGTGTTGATGTTTACGTTTTATTCATTGAGTGATGCCATACTACTTTGCTAACAGAAGGGAACATTTTGCAGTTAGCACAGACTACAACCTAAAATATATGTAGTGCAGGCTAAAAAATTAAAGAAATGAGAACTTCCATTAAATTTAATATCACTTGGAGTCAGTTTTAATTTGTTTTTGAAATTGTAAGCACGTCTTGCATAAGGTGCGGCATGGTACAGCCAGTTTTATATTATGATCAACGTAGTCCTCCAGTACGCAGTGTTTTAATGCTATTAAAGATTCTTGAAATTGATGTGGAATTAAAATTCATCGATTTATTTAAGGGTGAACAGTTTAATCCGAGTTTTAAAGAAGTATGTATACTTACATTCAATATGTAGTTTGTCTTATGTGTGTATATGATTTTTTATGATTTTGCTAAATCCCATTTGACACTATGCAAGTCTTATTGCTAATGTGAGTGAGACGAGGGGAAAAGAAACGAGTACTCAGTTTCATTGATAGTACAATACGTTTTGCTTTTTCATTCGTAATGTTAAAAAATGGACACATGCATACACAAAACTATGCATAAAAAATATAAGCTCAAAAATAAGACTTGCATTGTGTGAACGCTGATGAAAGTTCGGAGAAAAAGAAGTGATAAGCTCAGCAATAAGACTTGTGTAGTGAGAACTGGGACTAAGCGATTTAAAAACTTCCAGACAAATCCTGCTCATACTGTGCCTACTCTTGTCGATAGTGACGAAGATCTAATATTAACCGATTCTCATGTAATTTTAATGTATTTATGTGAGAAATATCAAAAGGACAATTCGAAGCTGTGGCCCAAAGAATACAAGGAACGCATTAAAGTAATCAATATGCTGTTATTTGAGGCTTCTTTAATCTTTCGACGTGATAGTGAAATGATGGTAAGTTTCAAAACGGATATTATTTTCTTTAATATCTATAACGCAAAAAAATTTATAAATGTAAGCGCTTCCAACTCCAAAATAAGCAGGAGCTTATCTTAATATTTTTATTTGTGTTAATTCTTCATAGCTCTCCGAAATTTTAGACCAATTTTAAAAATTGTTTTGTTTTGTCTAAAAGGGTATAGCTAACATTTGGCCCATTGCCAAAAAAGTGGGAGAAGAGCAACACGCCCATACATTTTTTTCTCCCTTCTGATTTTACGTATTTTTACACATCGGATCGCTACGAAACTTATACGGAATTTACACTATGACTTTTTACCGTGACTTTTCTATAGTTTATTGACAAAAGGGGCACAAAGGTGATCAAAGGGGTAGCAACATAAAAGAGAATTCAAGAAAAATGCAGGGGAAAAAGTCATCGTGTAAATCCCGTATTAGCACACTCTTTCGTCTTTCATAATGACACAATGTATAACTTAAAAAAATGGGCAGAGCCAAGCCCATTAAATTGAATATTGTATATCACGTGCTTTTTCCTAACCGATTCTTACGAAAGATAACACAAATCCTGAGCTGTAATGTTAGCATTAAATTACAGCCGAACTTCCCTATAACGAATTTTTCTCCATAACGTATTATTTTTTCTCTCATGTATGTAAATATATGGAATTCTCTTCCTCTTTCAGTCCGAAATTGTTCGCAAAACATATGCCAATGTCGATATATCGTACCATCGACGAAAAATTCACGAAACTTACGACATGTGTGAGGCTCATTTGAAGAAAAATTTGTATTTTGCTGCAGATTATGTAAGTTCATATGTAGATTTGTATTTACATACATACGATTATATATGCATGTACGTATGTATGTACATACATAGATACTAAAGCAAAAAAAAAAAATAAATTTTCATTTATTCATTTATTTTTATTCAAACTAAACCCACAAACATCAAAAATTCGACTATGTACATATATCATGTTTCATTTCTCAGTTAACAATTGCTGATATTTCCGCCGTAACCACATTAAGCACCATTGAACTCATGTTTCCCATTACTGGCGCACAATGGCCTTCACTGGCATCGTGGATGACGATTATGAAATCAATGCCTGAATATGAAATAAATCAAAGTGGCTTGCAAGAATTAAAATGCATGATTGAAGAATGTGGGAAATTTAAATTTCCTACCGATGAAATAAGATTGGAATAATTTATATGTATATATTTTATACGTAAATGTGCTTATGCGAATAAAAATATATGTAATTTATGTATAAGCAGAGTTAAATATAAAAAAGTAGTATTTTTTTTAAGTTTAATTCCAAAAATATGTTCTCTATTCCACATGAAATTAACTGCCAGTTTATAGAAGCCATGTAGAAATTCTCGGCTGTCTATTTATAATGAAAACAAAAACAAATTTTGAGTGCTTTGTTTTTGTTTTCAATATAAATAGCCAGACGAGAATTTTCACATGGCTTCTATGAACTGGCAGTAAATATATGTATTTATAAAAACAATGCTATGACAATTTCAAACTATTTAATTTCACGTGGAATACAAAAAATAAACGGATTGTTTTTAGACGTAAATAAAGTGAATATATTATTAAAGTGAACATTTTGTTTATATGCATATTTTTTGCATATATGTAATTATGAATAATTTTGTATATTTTTTGCACATAATATGTAAACATTTTTTGACGCCAAAATTATTACCAATCAGCTATTGGATTTTACTGACAAAGTACCGGAACAAACCTATTGTCTTGTTTATTATATTACAAATAAAACATTTCTATTGGTTTAAATTTTTTATACACGTATGATGTCGCATTATGGGACCTTGTGTAGCTTAATTATTAAGCTTAACAGCACTTCTACCACATTTTTAAATTTTATTAAAATCTGTTAATTTTAGTTAATTTTAATTATTATTCGAACTCCATTTGTTTCTATATTTGTGATTTGAACGGGCTAAGGTTCGTATTGCTTTTTAAGCCAAATTACATGCGATAATTATTAATGAACAAATAACAACAAAGTCTGTTGTAAATATTCTGACTAACAACACATAGTTGAACGGAACAGCCAGCCGTTTTCGAAGGCCACTAAACCTTCATCATCAGCGTTCTTTTGTGTTTGGTCCACTGTGTGTGGTGTCAGTAGATGTAGAATTAAATTAAATTTAACTAATATATTTTCTTGAGCTTTAGGTCAGTTTATATTTTGAATTTCAATATTTTGTTAACCTTGGGTTAACTTCTTCAGGATATACATATATATTTTTTGTTTGTTTTTATGATATCTAATTTTTTCAATTATTTATAATTGAATGGAAAAAAGAAAAAATTAGATATTTCCCCTTATTGTGAATGGCGTCGTCGACGTCACATCAAGACGACATTAAAAATTGTCAATGGTCTACTCTTTGTCAACAACAATTGACTACTATTAATATGCTACATTAATTTACAAAGTCTTAGAGATTTGTAAGAGATTGTCAATAAGAGCCTAATGTTGTCGGTAAAGTGTAGACAAGTGATAATATTTACTGTCGTCTTGATGTGACGTCGACGACGCCATTCACAATATGGGGGATTATAAAAACCAAAATAAATATATATCCAAAAGAATTTAACCGAAGGTTAACGAAATATTGAACTAATAAATTCAAAATATAAACTGACCTAAAGCTCAAGAAAATAGTTTAATTTAACATATAAAAAAATGTCGAAAAATTAGATAAAAATATTTATTAAAATCTGATGACCTGTTAAGAATCTGTAGCTTTAAAGATTATTTAATAAGATTTATGCAAGTATTCAAGTGATAAAATTTTTCATAATTGTTCATTACGTTAATTTTTCTTTATATTTTTGTTGTCTTTTGTTTCACATGTTTAAAATATTTCAGAAAAAATGTGTGCTTGTTCTCCATTTTTGTAGAGTAGCATGTACAAAAATTTTATATACATACATAGTTCTGTGTCAATATGGAATAGTAGCTTAACACTCTCACCGCCACATTAGTCAAAAAGGCCACAACAGCGGCAATGAAAAAGCTTAAAATGCTCTCTGCCACCGCAACGATTTTTTGTACTTGCACTCATTCTGCAATTAAAGATACTTTGGGAAATCATAAATGTTTAGTTCCGGCTTCAAAATTGTTCTTGATTTGCATATAATGACTGTCAGACTCTTAAATGTATTGAAATATGTTCTAAGGGTGTCTGACAAAGTAATTTTTGAATGGCTCTTTGTCAGGTCGAAGCGTCTGACAAAACAATTTTGTAGTTTATTTTTGACTGACAAAGGACCATTCAAAAAAGGCTTAAAACTTTCGTGGCAGTGAGAGTGTTAAGTAAACTTAAGGAAATTTTTTTTTTTACAGCTCTTAAAGTTATATATATGGAAAGAAATGATCCCTTGCTTTGCTTAAGTCGACTTGAACTCTTATTGCATATTGCCACAGAAATATACCAAGGTGTATTAAATCTTGAATAAAAAAGTTCAATTCGGTACTAACACAAGACCAGTAGCTGGATTCAGTAACTTTTATTACGATAATCGTATCGCTATAATAAATATAATGAAAATTTGCTATTCAGTAACATATTTTAACGATATTCGCTGTCGGTTGCAGAAAAAAAACTTAAGTCAGTAGATCAAATTTATTGAGTTTTTCTTTATTATTCTTTATGCTTTTCGCTTATTTTCACATTTACTATACAGAGCTACCACATAATATTGAATTAAATAGTGAATAAGATAAAGCGGAAGACTATCGTAATAAAGAAATTACAGAATCACATTATCGTTACAGCAAGCGAATAAAAATGTCGATAAATATTACGATTTTCGGTTCGCAAAAAGTTACAGAATCCAGGTACAGCTGGTTAATGTTCACAATCCACTTGATCTGATATTCGATATAAACAAATGCTCACTAAAGCGTTGAAATTTTTAAACAAAATTGTTCGATATTTGTTCGCGAATCTAAAAAAAATCGAGTGCTTGTTAAAGCGAAATTCCCTCGATAGTTTCTCGAATGTGTGACGATAGCGTAGTCTATATGCTTCTCTGCTAGTCTAGAGGTACCATAAGTTAAAGAATTGAAAAAAATATATACTTTACATATCTGCAATAATTGAGCGGAAAAAAATTTGATACGATAGCCTGGATGATGTGTGCTAGTTTGTTAGAATGGAAGTAACGTGTTAAAATCCTACAACGTAAGTAAAAGAATTAAAAAAATAAATTAAATAAATAAATTAAATATAAGAACTACCAAAATATATTTTACTTTTTCTGCTGCTTCATTAGTTTGATATTGGCTCCCTTTTGATATTGCTGGCAAAACTTTGAAATCGTAAACTTTCGATAGTTTTATACGAAAATTGTTCGATGTACGTTCACAATCGATATCATTAACGAAAGTGTTGGTCAACTGGGAATATGAGAAAGTGTGTGTCAGCGTGTGTGTTGTTAACAACCCAGTTGGCCAACTTGTAGTAGAGGACAGTGTCATCAATCAATACTTACCCTGCGTTTACACATGCAAGTACCTTGCATGCAAGCTCTGTGTACGTATTATCAACGAAAATTTCATACATTCATGCCCGACTGTCTTGCAACTTGCATGTTTGCCTTTTATTGCAGAGTTGTCCATAACATAAAAAAGTTTAATTTTGGGGGAACCAGATAGTATTGAACTTAATTCGTGTTATTTTAATGTTATTTATGTCTAAAATATTCATTAACTGCTTGATTTATGAATATTTAAGAAAATAAATATTCAATTAGCTTTTGAATGTATTTAAAATTAGTAAAAACTCATATGACATTACACTGAAATACAGTTAATTTCTACTAAAGTATTAATAGGGCAACACTGTTAGCTAACTTTCCATTTACTTGCTGCAAGTAAAACAAGTCACTGTCTCGTAAAATTCCTTGGAAGTAGACTGCAAGTGCCGAAAGTGTAGTTTTGTTAGTAAAAGAGTTTGAGTCTATTGAGTTTTTCGAACTTGCACTTGCACGTGTAAACCCTAGGTTAGATACATTTCAACATTTCTTATGCACGATATTTATAGATTACAGTTTCTTTCAAGACAATGTAACAGAAACCGTACTCAAAGACTTGGTAAAAGAAAAACTACTCAACTGGCCATATGCATCAATCTAGTTGGTGCATATTACCCGCAAGCTAGTCTTCAACGTTCTAGGTTAAATTATGTGTATAGTTTCATTAATGAAAATGTTATAGAAACAGATACAAAGAAATTATAAGCGAAGGTGTCGCTTTTGTTGTCATGTTTGAACTTAGCGGCCATTTGTTTGTCCGAACATTTCCTCAATGATCTGTTTGAGCTGTTGCCAACAGATTCTCCATGGTTTAATATTCACCCTTATTCCAGTTGTCCACATTGCCGTCACTCTAACACAATATAAAAAAAATTGGGACTTGTGTACTCGTTGTCGAAAACAACTGACTCCTGTCAGCAGGTTTATGCTATTTTCTAAACTTTAGGAAACGGCAATAGATTGTCAGTAGCACAAAATTGTTCTCGACAGCGAGTAAACAAGCCCTAATTTTTTGATATTGTATTAAAGTGACGTCGATGTTGAAAACTGGAATAAGGGTGATTCCCGTGCATCCGTTTTGTAAGATGTCTGAAAGACATGGCCACTTGGGAGCACAAGTGGGAAAATACATAAACATTTTAACACTATTATCTTTGTTTTTACCAACAAAATATGTGTAATTTTGTTGCTATTACTTTGTTATAGAACGGCGGGTACCTGAACGAGCTGCATTGACCTTGATATACACAAGAATGATAAACTACAAGATTACGCCAGTGGAAAAAAAATCGTAGACGTGTGACGTCAAAAAGGTTTTATAAGGTCTTTTTAAGAAAAATTTTTTATGAAAATTTGGTTTAAAAAATCTTTATAAAGACTTTTTAAGTTTTATAAATAAGGCTGTAAGATTTTTAAGCGTTTTTATAGCAGAGAATATAGAGAATATTCTCACAAAACTGCAACCACTTCTTAATAGAGACTTATGTACATACACACACATTTTTTATGAATGTATACATATATATAAATATGTCATTCCTTTTGTAATTTGTATAATGTACCTGCTAGAAGGGGTGTTATGCCAACAAAATATTAGTGCCGTTCACACTGAATTTGTTATTTGATTACTTGGTAAAAGGATGTACCATTTTTGATGTTCTAAAATTTAAACGTTTACTTTCCAAGATTTTAAACAAAAATATTATTTATTTGTATTATTTATTTATTTATTTATTTATTTATTTATTTATTACCAATAACCTAGCCAATGCAGGCCATAAACGGTTACAAATTTCTACTATAATAATATTATTTTAAATTAGTATGTAAAAATATAACTTATACAATATAAAAACAATAAAATATATGCAATAAAAACAAAGTTTAACAATTAGGAAAATATGTAAGAACAATAGGACCATCCCAATTGGTCAAAATGTAATATTAGTGAGAAAAAGAGAGAAAAAAATAAAAAAATTATAAAAAGAGAAGTGAGAAAGAAATTGCCAACAATGGCTATCTTGCAAAATAGTTATTTATACATTATCAATCAATACTACAAATCATTACTAGAGAGTTCTAAAAATAGTTTTTCCTTACACGTGAACGGTGAGATATTAAAAGTTTTCAAATAATTAGGCAAAACATTGTATGCTCGTGCAACCCTTACACAAAAAGAACGCTCCAATCCTCCACTCAGTCTTGGTATAATCAACTGTTTATTTCTAGTGGATCTACTAAATTCAAATAACTCAATCAAATAGCTTGGTGCTTGCAATCTATATGACTTATAAAAGTGATATAAATTACGGAACTTTATATAATCTGCAAAAGAAACTCCCAAAAATCTTACAATGTAAGGTGACACATGCTCCCATATTCGGAGAGAGTACATGTACCTAATTACTCTATTAAAAATTAACTTTAACTTCCTCAAGACATAACCAAAAGTACCAGAATAAACTTCCAGGCCATATAATAGAATATGCATAATTATACCAAAAACAACTATTTTCTTAACATGAAAGGGTAGTATCATATCCAGACTATATAATTTGCGTAAAATATAGTTTATTCTAGATACTAGTGTGTTAATATGCCCCTCAAAGATTAATTTCGAATCCAGTACTAAACCTAGGCAAGTGAGCTTATCAACAAATTCAACAGACTCATTACTGATAGTTACAGAAAATTAAAAAAATATTACTAAATATAATTTGATTGTTGCGATTTCTTTGTTTAAATTTCTTAGTTTCCCATACTTATGCTTTAAGTCTTTCATTTGATTTTTCCCAGCCTTTATGGCAACTCTTACAATACACGTGTGACGTCACGTCTAACGGTAAACTCTTTGATTGGCGTAATCTTGTATATAGTTTATCATTCTTGGATATACATATGTACATATACTTTGTGCAGATCTATTTCAACTAGTTTTTTTCTACTTTTAGGTATCCTACTGTGCATTGCTTGGTGTCATATAATATGACGCAAATATGTATTAAATTCTATTTCAAAAAATCATTTCCATTTACTCGTTTATATTTAAAAAAAATTATTTGTATAATTTATTTTGTGTTTTCTATATTTTACTAAATAACAATAAATTTTTTGTAAAAAATTATATAAGACATTCTTTTTATTTCGTTGCAAAAATGGAATTCGACGAGTTGGATGATTACGCAGCAGCGCCAAAATTATATTACGATGCTCTCAGTTCTCATGGTCGCAGCTGTCGAATGCTTATAGAATTGTTAAAAATTAATGTGGATATTCAGTCAACAGATTCAATGGATGATATAAATCCAAATGAATCTTATACATGGGTAATGGAATTGATTGCCACTAACATACTCTATATTGTCAATACATTTTATTATTATGAAGTATTTAAAATTTTTAGTTAAATTCGTATTGCAAGTTACCAACGCTGGTGGATGATGGTGTCACATTATGTAATGGACACTCGATTATGATTTATTTGTGTCAAAAGTATGCGTCTCAAAGCTTATCAAATCTTTGTCCTTGCGATAATATAACAAGACAAAAAATAACTAGTATGCTGTTCTATGAGTGTTGTGTTTTATATCGCTGCTCAAGCCATTTATTGGTAAGTGCTGCAGTTTTTTTGTTTTAAGCTAAGATTACTTCAGGTGTAGACTGTATTCGATAGTTTTGAACCTACGAGGAAAATTTTTTTCCCTAGGAAAAAACTACCTTTAAGCTGGAATATAACGGATTAAAACGTTTTTTTTTTCAAATACAGCAGAGGTATTCGTTTTAGCTGTTAAATGCTTCTTATACCTATTAAACTTTAAATTTTACTCTAAAAAGCTTAAAAGTTATAAACGGCACTTATGCTTATTTTTAAGTTCTAATTAAATACGAAATTGTGTTTTTGAGTGCATAATTAAATCTATATAATTAATAGGCGAACATGTTTTTTGTAATCCCTTTTACGCTGGTACCACCGCACCGATTTGAAAAAGATTTATATGGTTTTAAAGGTTTTTTTATACAGATGTGCAGAATATATTTTATTGAAATCAGTTTAGTATTTTGGGAGCTATAAGCGTTTAAAGTTGCTACTACTACATGCACACATATTACACACGCATTTATTAGCTTACAAGTAAAATAAGAAACAAAGCATGAGTGTGTGTGTGTGTGTTTGTAGTATTTCTCTTCACCTTACAATTGTTTTTCTCTTATTTGTTGTTGTATCAAAGCCATAATTGAATAAATTGAATTAGGTTGGTTGTAGGGATTTTGTTTATGCTTTTATAAAAAAAAATATATGTAATTTCATGTGTTATTTAATTATGCTTGCATATGTATGTAAGTTTGTGTGTGGCTGTGTTTTAATGAATTTTTTTATGACGTTTAGATACATTTTCTTTGAATCTTAAATTATTTACATTTTGATTCTAGAATACGGACGAGTGTGTCGTCCGTTTGGTATATCTAGTAATAATTAAATGCCCAACTTTGTGTAATTAAGTAGTGTTTAAGTTTTATGAGCGCACCATATGTTTTTATGCGTGTGTGTGTTGATTGCAAACATACACATGAACATCATGTGGTTGGGTTGAAAACATGTGGTCGTATTAGGACGAATTTCGTTTAATTTGCAAAAATACATAACATAAACAATTCATAGTTTCATATCATGGTATAAATAAATAGAAAAATGCATTCTGATGCTCCTTTGGTTGCATAAAATTGTTTTTATGCAATTTTAATTTTCTGCATTTTGATAACCTAACTTTTTTGTTTATGTTAAACAGCTGTTCTTTGGAAAGCTTTCCATAATATTTGGAAATGTTTGAGTGCTGCCGTACTTTCAACGTAATTTAATAATAACTTTAATTAACCACTGAAAAAATGAAATCGTATTTAATTAAAACTTAATTTTAAATAAAAATTACCTAATTACGTACTTAATTTTTAAGTTAAAAACTATGGGTTAGAATTTCTTTTTTTAGTTTAAAATTGAATTAATTTTGCATAAAAAGTATAATATAATTTTTTGTGTGTTAAAAGTTTAACCTTACGCCCTTTCACAATGTATGATTAAGAGTTAACGTGAACTTTAACTGACAGTTCTTCATACCAAACTTGCCGTTAAAGTCCCTGTTAGCTTTTAATTGTACATTGTGAAAAGGGCCGTGAAACAGGCTTTTACAGTTCAGGTTAAAAAAACATATAAAAACTACAAATTTGCTTATATTCATTTTTATTATAGAGATAAAAATATTTATTTTTTTTCAAAAATTCAGTAAAAAACTTTTTAAAGAGATCAACGATTTAAAGTAAGGATACAAAACTAATAAAAGTTTAGTATTTATCATTTTATTAAAAATATAACAATAAGAACAAACAGCCTTTTACAATATACATACATATACACATAATTAAAAAACTTAATACAAAAAACTAAACAATATTGTACATACATAGTATACATGTAGTCTTAATTATGAAAGTGGTCTAAGTCATACGCATTTTCGACTCGATATAGTAAAATAAAGTTATATTAATCGAGACTAGTACAACTCTAAACGGTTGCATAATAAAAAACATTTAGGTTTTCTATTAATGTGTCTTTATTGACTAATTTGTAGCAAGATATATCTGATCTGCAAATATCCAATTTCTCCCCAATATACGATATAATCTGCTCCTCACTAACTGATGTCTTGAACGATAAAATGTGCACCCATTTTTTTCCGCAACTTCGAGACTAACATCCTCATTATTTCCACAAACAACGTTGGATCTCATATTTCTATTCAGTTTTTTGTAAATCAACGGTTCAATATCAATCGACTTACTATTATTTGGGCTGCTGTTTTCCGAGGCCTGCATAGAAACAGCTATATGCGAAAACTGCACATTGACATCACTAACATCAATAGCAACAATGTTTTCAGTTGTATTATTACAGGCATTACGTTGAGATATATTATTTGTTCATATGTAATCTACTAAATATCTCGAGCAAAGAAATATATGACTTATACAACTTTCATAATTAAGGGTCATTACATAAGTATGTTCATTTGTACAAGATGATACATTTGTGTACATTAATTTTATAAATTCTGTTTAAAACTTTTTAAAAAGAGATCAAAAATCAATTATTCCAAATTAATAAAGCTAATATTTTCATCATTATTGTTATTGGTAATTAACACTATCAGGAAGTTGGCAAGTTTCACAACAACAATTTTCCGGTTTTAACCCACTGTTGTGTTGAATTTGCATTGGTGCCACCAAAAATTAAGAAACGCACCGAAATTTAAAAAAAAGCGCACCACGCACCAACTAAGGATTTTTTTCGCACCAAAAATTTCAAAAAGAACCCAAGTTGACAACGCTGTCGACAACGATATTTTTTTTACTAGATTAAAGAAAAAATTTAGTAATGTACTTTAGTCTAGTACAAAAGCTTCGTAGTCGAAGTAAAAATATGACACATTAGGCCCATTATTCAGGGCCTGTCCCACGATGTCGACAGTGTTCGACTTGTGACTGAAAGCTATTGCTTAAAATTGTTTTTGAATAAAAATGTTTTTTGTTCTTCGCCTTCCATACATATTATTGCTATTTGGCAATTGAAAATAACAGCTGTTGGTTGGTAGTTGCCATATGTAAAAATATATCAGTAGCTGGCAACGCATCTAAAGTTCCCTTACCATCCATAGTCGAGCAATAATACGCAAAAACTGTTCACTTTTCTTTATTTGATACAAGCAATTGAATTAATTAGTCACTTTCTTATGTCCTTTGATTTTTAACAACAATAAGCTAATCAAACAACAGCTGACACTATATCAACTCAGAATTAATAAAAACAGGGATGTTAAATCAAAGCGTATACCGCAGGAATGAATAATTACAATTTGCATAGCGGTCGATATTTATTTCCGTTAAATTTTCCTGTACGTGCTAAATCAATAATGATGATTTCTTATTTCGTTTTCAAATCGGTTTTGTGTGTCTTAAATCGTTTTTCATCTCATAATCTAATATCTTTTTTAGACCGATATTTTGCTGGCTAAATTTCCCAATATCGATGTGGAATATCACAGAAGAAAAGTTTCAAAGGTCTACAATTCTTTGAATACATTTCTTAGGGGTCAATCATTTATGGTTGGAAACTATGTAAGTACAAGTGCTTGCATATTTACGTATTCTCTATTGAAGTGTCTATTTTTTCTATAAATTCATCAGTTGACCATTACCGATATCTGCATTGTCTCCTCGGTCAGTGCCCTGAATATTATTTTTCCCATAGACTACGGAAAGTTTCCCAAATTATTCGATTGGTTTCATCGTTTAAAGAAGATGCATTTTTATACCGTCAACGATGAAGGTATTCAAAAACTACGTTATATGTTGAGGAATATTGGAAAGTTTCCATTTCCCTCGTCTTTAACTATTGAAACGGAATACACAGGATATGAATCTGACAAGGTTTACAACACAAAAAACAGAAGTGATGCAAAATCTAAACGAAATATTAACGTGGTTGAAGTCAGTAATAAAAATGATGATAAAAATTCAAAAACCAAAGGTAAGGAAAATGTTAAAGAAATATATCAAGGTGGGAGTACTGTAGGTTTAAGACAACTATTAGTGACAACTTGCAATTATTTTTTATACTCACCCATATTCTAGTTGTCAACATCGACGTCACGTCAATACAATACCAAACAAGTATTTATAAAAAAAATCATAAAACAAGACTACTACCAACTTTGAATCGTTAAATATCCTAAATGGCCATTCGAAACTAAAAATCATAAGAGAAACCTAAAGATGATTTTAAAACACCTGTCGAATGATACCCATATTGATATAGTTCGACGACTTTTAATTTTTTTTCGTATTTACAAAATGGCGTCTGTTGGACGCCATATTGGATTTTGACAACTGACATCGATTGACGTAAGAATCATCAAAATCGGTCCACATAAGACCCTTCTTTGCGCTGTCGGGTAAAAATTGGGGTTTGTATATTCGCTCTCGAGAACAACTGACTGCTGGGAATCGAAATACACTGTCAATAGCATAAAATTTTTCTCCAGAGCGAGTAGGCAAGCTCCAACTTTTTGCAACTGTATTGACGTGACTTCGATGTTGACAACTGGATTAAGGGCGAATTTCTTTTTATATAAAACATATTTCATCCTTAGCAACCAGTTCAGAAGAAGAGCAAGAAGAAGACATTCGTAATGAATCCATACATCAGAACCTTTCACATCCCTCAGCAAATGGGAACAATGAAGGAGTTGATAAGATCATATGTCTTTGCTCTTGTAGTAAGGAGTTTTGCAAGACTCAGGGAAGCCATTTGCTAAAAAAACGATTAAAGAGAACTAAGAAATTTAACCAAGATAGTCCAGCAACCTCTAATAAGGAAAATGAAAAGAAGTACGCGAGTTCTACAGCCAGCGGCAGTGAAGATACTAACGACGAATACCCAAAAGCACATCAAGTAGAAGAACATAAACATTGTAAAATATGTAATTGCAATAGCAAACAAACAAGAAAGGGAATATATAAAGACAAAGTAAATATTGACCAGTTGAAGGATATGGAAATTGCAGTAGAAGATGAAACTGCAACCGTCATAACGATGGCACCTAAGCCAAACGAGAAAGCAAAAATTGATTCAATTAGAACAAACGATTATAGTGGTGCAGCAAATCAAGAAATTCAAGAGTTGGTAGAAAAAGTTCGAAAGTTAGAACGAATTTTAGGTAAGTGAAATTAATTTTAATCTAACGGAAGTATGCACATTTTGTGTTATGCATTAAACACATTCACTACAGCAAGCTACCGACTACCAAATGTCAAGGATAGAATACACATGTTTATATGAGAATGATTCTTTTGAAGACAGCAAGGCAATATGGCGACAGGTTGTTGTCTATGCTGATTTTGTCGTTTTAGTCCAATTAAACTAATTGTTATTTCTTTGGCTACAATGAGAAAATACAGTGTTGCCAGTATAGTACAAAATGTTGAATGAATGATATCGTACAATTATTTCATATTATTTAACAGAAACAATATCCAAAAATTGATGTAAAATTCGTTTTTGTACTTTTATGTGAAATAAGTACATTTTAAAAGTGTAATTAATTTTTGTAAATGCAAAATATATGAAAGTGGCGATACTGAACTATGTATTTGTACTTGAATATCAGGTGCAGATGGTGCTGCTGCCGAGACGACAAATGCTGCTAGCGGCATTTGAAGTCGTGTGTTCGTGTAGCCTGCTGTGGTGAATGTGGTAAATGGATTATTGCTGGAATTTGTAAATTAACTGACATAACACATGTATTTGCATTTTTTTTTTTAATTTTTATCCCCAATTGTGAACACGTATGCCGTTTAAATTTTGACTTAATGTATCTTACTCCTTTCAGAATTGTCTGACAAACTCCTGAAGAATGGAAGTACAACATCATCTCCGAAATCTTCAGATAACTTCCCGATCTCAAAAAAGTTTCCTCACAAGTGTGCCGTACCAAGCTGTTCTTGCCATCAATGCGATTGCTATACAAAATCGGAAATTGCTGGAAATGTTTGTCGGGGAGGTAGCAGAATAGCAGCTTTAGACTTTGACGAAATATCTCATGTGGTTATGCCAGAATTTTTAATAAGAAATGTGGAAAATGAAACAGAAAGTTCGGACACAAATCAAACTGAAGTACAGAAACAAGATCGTTTGAAAGCTGGTAGTAATCTCAATCAGTGTAAAGTTAAATCGCTTAGAATTGATTTTCCAGTGGAGTTTGCGACACTAAAGCCGAAGTGTGATGAAGACTTTGATAATACATTGTCACATAATGGGGAAAAAAATTTAAAAAAAATTTATTTCTTCTGCACTAAAAGTAGTTGCAAACTTAAAAATAAGAGCTGCCAGGATGAAAAACTTATAAATTCGAAAATACCAAGTCTTGTTTCTCAAAGATCTTTGCTTAATTTAACAAAATTGTGAAATTTCGAAATAAAATCATTCAAGTTTATAAAATCTCAAACAAGTAAATAAAAGTACTCGTAATTATGTAATGTAACAGCAAGTTTACGATAAATTGCAATTGCTAAAATATTAAATTGTCATATTTTATGTTACATCGATTTTCTATTAATAAAAACTATAAATTTTTAATAAATAGATAGATCTTTTATGATCATGTAAAAGCAATTTGTCATAGATCTGCGATAATTTATTTAAGTCATTATGAGCCGATATTGTTCCTAAAAATTCCAATCAGGGGAATATTTTTGGTAATAGGATGAAAAGAGTCTTGAAAAAATTCTAACATATTTGACAAGGATTAACTGGAGCTATGAAAGAACCCCCAAAGAAATAACGCCCAAATAAAAAAATGAGATAAGGCCCAATAAAGTTAAGGAAGTTTTAATTGGGCTTTTTTAAAATTTTTTGGGCTTTATTTCATCTTGAGTTTGATTGGGCTTTATTTATTTTTTTTGGGCTTTATTTCATTTTTTTTACTAGGTGTTACCTTCTATAGAAAAAAGGTAGTGATAGAGAAGACAGGCGGTGAAGGCAGAGACAGAGAAAAGCTTCATTTTTTTTACAACTCTACTTTTTTTTGCACGTTTTTTTTTAAATAATGCAGTGTTGCAGCGCCTCTGGTGTTAAATTAGGCGTACTAAATTTTTTTGAAGCTGTGGTTAGTAGCCATTTTATCGATTATTTTACTTCGCTGATGATTCTGCTGATATCTAGGATTATTATCAGCTGAAGTCGGTATAGTCCAGTGACCAGTGACTATGCATTCATCACTTGAACTTTCCTACAAAAACTGACACAAAAGGACACTAATGTACATCAGAAAAATGCGTGGTATTGTTGTTTAATGACTGTTAGATGCAGGGATTGAACCCAATACCTTCGGTTTTGTAGTAAATAATTTAGCCAACATCATTGGACATTTTTCATTGGGCCTCATTTCATTTATATTGGTCAAGGTCAATTTCTTTCTGGACGCGAGCGAAGTCGTGGGAAGATGCTAGTTTATCATAATACAGTTACTTCAGTGGAAGTTTATAATTTTTTTTATCGCGAGCGATCTTCAAGCTGACATATCACCTCATTTTGTGTATTACATTAAACACATTCACCACAGCAAGATACCGACTACCAAACGTCAAGGATAGAATACACATGTTTATATGAGAGTAATTCTTTTGAAGACAGCAAGGCAATACGGCGGCAGGTTGCTGTCTATGCTGATATTGTCGTTGTAGTCCAATTCTTTGGCTATAATGAGAAAATTCAGTGTTGCCAGTATAACACAAAATGTTGAATGAATGATATCGTTCAATTATTTCCTATTATTTAACAGAATCAATAATAAGAATTGATGTGTAGCATAAACTGATTAATTTTTTTTTACTTTTACGTGAAATAAGTACATTTCGAAAGAGTAATTTAATTTTTATAAATACTAAATACCTGAAGGTGGCAATACTGAACTATGTATTTATACTTAAGTATGTCCTCGTCCAGACTTGCAATTTTTTTGCTGCAATTTCTTAAAATTCTGCTCTCAAATTGCATAAGTGTCCACATTACGAAATAATAATATTGCAATTATGCATTAAAAAAAGTTAAAACACCACAAATTTCCTTGAAAAATTAACAATTATGTTCACTTTTTGTTATATTTTTTTTATTTTTCATACAACTGAAGAAATAAAGCTATAAAAAACGTCAAATACAACTAACAACTTGAAATTAATAATTACGAATTTCAATTCAAAAGGGAATTGCCGAGCACATGCAACTGTATACCCCTCCCCAATCTTCTCACCAATAAACTCAAGAATTGCTGCAACAAAAATTGCAAGTATGGACAGGGACTATGAGGTGCAGATGGTGCTGCTGCCGTCTCCAAAATAATTAAGTAGCTGGCTACGAGGCAACAAATGCTGCTAGCAGCATTTGAAGTCGTGTGTTCGTGTAGCCCGCTGTGGTGAATGTGTTTAATGCATATGCCAGTTTGAATTTCGTAGGCTTTTCGATAAATACGAAGCCGGTCAATAAATCTGTTACTTTTTGAATTTCATGCCTCTTAAACGAAAGGAAAAATTGACAGCCAACTGTCAGTTGACTCTTGTCAAAATTTGTCACTTACTGCCTGTTCAACGATATCGCAAGAAAATCGAAGCGATCGAAAGCCAGTCACTCGAAATCGAGTCAATTTAGATTCAACGATGTCGGCAGTGCTCGTTCGAATGTACTTACGTTTATCAGTTTATGTTTCATACGTGGTAATTAATTAAATTATTGCCAGATAGGAATTTTCATTATATTTAGTAGATTTCTTTAAAATTTAAAAATAATACTACTCTTTGTATGAGATTAAATACAACCATATTGAATAATGAAAAAATATTCAACAAAATAGCAGCACTACAATACCTAGTTATCATTGTTTTGTTTTACAACTACATTCGTTGTGTTTGATATGTGCGAGTACTTTGTAAAATTAATATAAAGCAATAATCAAAACAAAATTGTTCAAAAATATTTTAATTCATATTACATACATATATGTCTATCGTGAAAAAATAAAAAAATAATTTAAAAAATTTGAATCAAAAAAATAATAAAGTGATAAAATAATCTTTTTGGCAACTTTAATGGCTTCTTGGGAGATAAATTGTACCAGTCGAAAGCAAAATAGTAAGTGAGTGGTTTTGACATGTGAGTTCGTATTGTTCATAGTCTTGTCGACGTAGCTGAACTGTATTTTATATGAAAACACTTACGTTTTCTTTCGAGTTCCCGTTTGAATAAATGTTCGTTGTTGATGAACCCAAATCAATTTACTTTCGCGTAGAACGCAAAAGAATGCCTAGCTTTTGTTTGTTCTGTAAATCGAGTCGACTTCAAAACGCTCGATTTAGAAAAATTAAATCCACTAATAGCGAATTTTTTTCAGACTTTTTTGTAGTGTTATATATTTTAGAGGTTAAAATATCATATCTGAAATTAATTTTGTATGTATGATTTAAAACACATCAATGGGGCCATTATTTATTTTTGGAAAACGAAAAATTTTCTTGGAGTCGGTTTACAGAACATGGCCGATTATCTTTTCCGAAAAAAAAACATCACAATATGGGCGAGTTTTTGTTCCATTTCGTAACCGCACGCAAAATGTGGATCCTCCACAACGTATCAGAGACCAAAAGAGCAGTCAAAATAGTAGGTTTGTCGGAGTGAATCGACTAAAAAGATTTGGAGAAAAGGCGATCGCATTGGGACAAGAAAAAAAAAAGTTATTTTCCATCAGAACAATGCACATGTGAATCAGAGTGAATTTAATTTATTTTTATTTATTTAAAATGGAGAGATTTTCTTTAAAAATTACTTTAAGTCATGTTGAATCAACATGAAATACATGTGAAGCAAAATCATTGCCAAAAAATGTTAATGAACACAGAACGCTGATGATGAAGGTGTAGTGGCCTTCAAAAACAGCTAGTTGTTCCGTTCTACTACGTGTTTGTCAGAATATTTACAATTAACTTTGGTGTTATTTGTTTATTAATAATAATCATATGTAATTTGTCTTACAAAGCTATACGAACTTTAGACCAATAAAATCATAAATAGGAACCTTGTTTTTGTAGATTTTAGCTTTTTTGTGTATAATACAAAGTTATAAGATCCTATAGGATTGGATTTCATTCCTAGGGGTTTTTACCTTTATGAGGCGCGACTTAAGTACATGAGCTGCAAAATTCTATTAAAATATAACTTGTAATAATTATTTATTTAACAGAGTATCATTTTATATGTGGGTGTTTAATTTCATTTTAAATGTTAAAGCAACATATAATTTGTGAACATTGTTTGAATTTATTTTTATTTCATAAATTAACTCATGTTCCATACTCTACAACAGAAAGTTTTGTATATGCAATTAAAATATTTTCATCATCATTTATTTGTAATTAGTATCGGTTTACGGACTGGTTAAATATGTAATGTTATATTTTTGTAATGTTATATTTTTATTTGTCTACTACATTAATTATCATAACATTTATTCTGAGCCCTTTTTGCGTTACGCACGACACTTGTCAACAACGATGCTTTTTCAAATATAATAATGTTTTATTTCGCAGTCATTAAATGTCCTCATTTGTTTGCGTATTTGAATAAATTTCACCCTTTCTGGATTGATAAACAATTATTTTTTTTAAAGCACACAAAAAAAAATTAAAACTTATAATTTGATAACAGAAAGGAGCGAAGGAGGAAAATTTAATCCTCGTAATTGTCAAAGAAATTATTTAATAAAAAAATTTCATTAACTAGCGGTCTCCACTAGCCATGAACTTGGTATGGGCATCGCAAATGGCTAATGGAGACCGCTCATGTCCAACTTTCGTCCATGCTCTGACATCAATGCCCGAGCACATGTCTGATCAAAAATGTTCGCCATGAGATTTGACGTTCGCAACCATTTGCAATGGAAAGAAAAGAGACAGACCAAAATTGGTAAATATTCCATCTCTATTGCACTATCGCAAAATACTTTGATATGCCTGAACATGGACATCGCACGTGTTCACTACAACAAGGAAGTTGATGAATTTTTCACAGTTGCTCTGCCGGCGTCATGTCCATGTCATGTCCAAGTCGATGGCTAGTGGAGATGTAGGGTAATGATGAAATCATGGGGCGAATTATACGGCACTTGATATCAAAGGAAGTTTCAAAATATTTCAATTTACACTTTGTATCCCTAAGGTGGGCAGAGGCACACTGGGTGTAAATGAAAATTTTAAAAAAGATGCAATTTTTTATTGATTAGATTTAAATTTTGTTTATTTATGTAGATGGATTTTCCTACACTCAAAATATTTCATAGGTAAAATAAACGAAAAATGTGGTTCATTTTACGAAAATATTCGTTTTTTTTACGGTACGAAATGCTTCGTAAATAGTAGAAATGATATTTGTTTATTTTACGAAATACTTTTTGTCTGTAAATAACAAAATTTTGTATTTTTAAAATTTTTTTTCGTAAATTTACGAAAAACAATGTTTATATTACAAAAGAAATTCGTGAATCATGAAAATACATTTTGTGTAATTTACGAAAATTTGTGTAAAATTAAAACCTCTAAAAAAATAAAATCTGCAAAAAATTATATTTTCTAACATTTGGGAAATAATTTTGTAGTATAATCTGTAATTCTTGGAATTAGAGGTTGTAATAATTATGAAAAGAAAAAGGTAATTTAAGGGGAATTGTTACAGCATCTGTATTCCTCATACATCACATACACATACATACATACATATTTTGCACTGAAACTCACGAATTTAACTGGGAACACAACTGGGACGAACAACGAATTTTTTGTGCGAACTTTCGTCATAGAAAATGAAACGCATTTGTTTATAGTTATGAAAACTAACAAAACACTACCGTCGAACGAAATCCGCCGTGCAAGACGAAATCTACGATATACATATTTATTTCTGCGAGGATTTCTTAAGCCTATGAACGACAAAAACAATTTTACCTCTCTCTTTGCACAAACAACAACCAATATCCAATATCCAATTATCAATTATAAGATTCGCTACTTATTCGTCGCTGGTGTGCCGTGAACGAGATTTGTCGTTCGTTCTAGTTGTCTTCCTAGCATAAGCCGAAAACTATTTTTTTATTATAATTTTTTATTTTAATTGAAATTTGTTGAATAATTTTGTATGGAATATATACAATGACAGGAAAATAAATGGGGAAAATATTAAAAACTAGAACAAAACAACTGTTTTTTACTTTATATTTACATTTTTTTTCGTAAAATTCACGAAACTTGTTTAAATTTAAGAACAATTTTGTACTGTAAACAAAATGTTAACAAAACATTTCCAATTTTATAAAAATGTTTTATTTTACACTAAATTCAACAAAATAAACGAAAAATATGGTAATATGTCCCTATTTACACTATGCAAGTCTTATTGCTAAGCTGATTAGTTTATTAGGAGAGAGAGACGGGGGAAAAGAAACGTTGCTGTTCCCCTCGTCTCTCTCTCCCTGAAACTAATCAGCTTAGCAATAAGACTTGCACAGTGTGATTTGGGACTATATACTAAAATAATTGTACGAAATAATTTTTGTAACTTACCTACCATTTGTCCCAAATCAAACTCCCCCCCGGGGAGTCTATTATAGACTACGGGTGTGGCAACCCCGGGGCCCCAGCTGGGGTGATGTGGCTTTTTCCATTGACGTACCTTTGGTACATTACCCATAGAACTTATGTGTTACTACCCGATCTCTGAACACAAACAGAGCAAAGGATGTGCACATATTTATAACAAAAGGAAGACAGGTCCTGTTGATGTCAATTAGGTGCAGCGTCACCTAGAACTGCCCCTGAGTTCAAAAGACGATAGAGGTGAAGCCCTTGTGGTGGAACTTCGAGGTCTAACCAGAGGCTACTTCTGGTGCCACGGGTGCCGGTGGCCCGACAGCCGAGCTGCTTAGAGTTGAGTGCATGTAGCGGTCGTCAGTTTCCTTTGCTAAAATGCCGAGTTCGTCCTACCTCACGGGGTTAAAAGGATGATTTTGGTATGTATGGAGTAGGCACTGGTTATTTGGCGACACAGGCATGGGTTCATCTCGGATGAGTGGTTGAGCTGTGCCGGCAATGGTTGAGGAATTCTCATGGGGACCTCGCTATGGGTGTGTATACAACACCTTGGCGTGGAAGCCGGAGAATTATCGTGGTGGCTGTGGTTGCTATCAAAATCGCTGGGAGAATAGTCTTGGCTTCCCAGTGTGAAATCAATACTAGTGGTTGGTCTGACGCGGTCAGCCAGACACTATTCTAGGTGCTGTTGCCATTCAACAGAAGCTGCTATGGGCACGGACATAGCAGCAGAGTTTAGATAGCTCAAATTACCTCAGCAAGGTAATTGAATATAGTACAGGGATAACTATATTCAAAGATTGCAACCTATGTGCCTTATGGAGTGGGCCATAGGTTCATTCTAATAGGGTGCATGGGGGCGTTGGTCTGGCGTCTAACCCACACCCAGTGCTTTGGCACACGTGAGATTAGGCCGTAATGGCAGGTACTCTCGTAAAGCAATCGCACATCTGTCCCAAATCACACTATGCAAGTCTTATTGCTAAGCTGATTCGTTTCAGGGAGAGAGAGAGACGAGGGGAACAGCAACGTTTCTTTTCCCCCCGTCTCTCTCCCCTAACAAACTAATCAGCTTAGCAATAAGACTTGCATAGTGTAAATTGGGACTTTACACATGAAACTAATTGCAAGAAAGTAGCAATACAATCACATTTTTTCACTACCACACTCACATTGTTTTTAATTTCCAGTCAGCTTTCAACGATTTTTTCAAGAAAGTAAAGAAGATGTTGGAAAATCCCAACGAAACGTCGGATATGAAAAAATACATTTAAATCAATTTGAATGACCTTGGAAGCCTGAATAGAGTAATTCTATAAAAACCACATCATACGTTAAATAAAAAAGGTCGAATAGTCATATATATATATATATTTACATATGTAAATTTTTGATGTTTTCAGAAAGGAACATGAAAAAAGGTTAACAGTGTTACCCCTTTAAAGATTTGAATAAATATACAGGATTGTGGTAAATAGTTATTATAAATTATCCTTATTTTGCATAAATATTTAAAGAATTATAATATCTTATGTTCAAATGTATATGAAGAAGACAATTCATGCCTTTTGAAAACCATAATATTATTACAATATTAACAGTAATACTTATTCCCAATTTATTGCCTTATGAATTTGTGTAGGTGACATTCTTGGTAACTCTAATTAGGAAGTGAACAAAGCAATTTTTTTCAACTTTACTTTTCGTCGACATTTTTAAATAAACTTTCACTTTCCTATGAAAATTAACAAGAAATTTTCATGAAAGTCATTTATTTCATTAAAATTTTTATTCATAATATTTACATATACAGAAATTTCAAGAAAGTACTTTCATGTGTAAATGTAGCGTTAACGAAATTCGTAAAATTACAAAATCTGTTTTCCTGCACAAGCCACAAATAGTTATTTTCGTAAAATGTACAAAGTTTTCGTTTATTGCACAAAAATTATTTTACGAAAAAGTATTTCGTATTTTCAAGCATGGAATATTTTGAGTGTAGTTAAATTCTACAGAAACTACTGCTATACGTATGGGTTATTTCTTATGGTTTTGGTATTTTGCCAATGGCGAAACCATTAACTGCTCGGTTTCTTAAAACTTAACACATTTTTATCAAAAACAAATTTTTATAATAACTTTTATTGTGCTTTTATTCCAGTTTTTAACATTGTTGTCACGTCAATTTAGTTAACTTTTTTTTGAGTGCAATGCCAAAAAAAAAAAAAAAAATATTATGGGCTTGTCAACCAGTTCGTCGAAAACAGCTGACTTCTGTTGACAGTCTCATGCTATTTTCTAGACCTTAGGCAACATATATAGACTCTCAATAGTGTAAAATTGTTCTCGAGAGCAAGTAGACAAACTCCAAATTCTTGGTATTGTATTGACGTAACGTCGATGTTGAAAACTAGAATAAGGGTGAATATTTATCACAAATCTTTTTTTCAAATATGCTGCCTCAGTCAGTGCGCTGCCTCGTAAATAAAAATTAAAACTAAAAAAATGGATTTTTTGCCGTTTTTGATCAAAAAAAGTACGTGTGCTATTTTTTAATTAAAAAATTTGTATTTTTATTTTCTGAAAGGTATTTTTATACAAAATATTTGTTGGGAAAAAAGTTTAAAATATATTGCCCCAAGAACCAGAGCGTTCAGAAGTAGCCCAATTTTTACCCGACTGCGCAACGCAAAAGGGGATTGTGTTTATCAGGGTATTATGTTTATCAGCCTACATCAATGCTGCCCACAGAGAAAAAACCGAGAGAAATGTATAAGCGTATGTGTATTCATTTGTATAAAAAGCCGATTGATGTTCGGCACTCTGGCGCTTCTCTGGACAGCCTGTACCTACATACATATATACATATGTATGCATGTATGTATGTATGTATGTATTTATATATGTATGTATGTATGTATGTATGTATGTATGTATGTATGTATGTATGTATGTACGTATGTGTGTATTCCTTTGCGGCACTATATAAACCGAACGCGTGGACCTATTTTGATGGCTTTAACATCAGTCGATTTGTATTAGTCCTGGGAGTGCCACTAAATACACAGAAAAAATTTAAAATCAACTTTAATTAATATTTTAGTTAGAAATTTGTACTATTAATTAAATCCTGTACTGAGTTTCATCCTGCAAACAAATTGATAATATCAATATCAATTAATGTTTGAGATCAATTAATAGAGTTAAATGAAAGTTTATTTTAAACAAATGATTAATTGGCCCAATTAAATTAATAATTGAATTTAGAGATTTTAAACAATTAAATTGTTCGTTAAATGAATTAATAAAAGTAATTGAATTGTATAAAATTTTAAAAAGTAAAAGTAAAAAAATTTTAAAAAGTAATTTTTTTATTTATTTATTTTAACTTACTCATTTTATTTATTTGTTTAATTCAGTAACTTAACTCAAAGCTGCAGGCTTTGAACATGGTACCTCCATTCTAACAGGCTAACACACATCCACTAGGCCATCGTGGCAAATTATTTTTCATTCAATTATTGCATATATGTAGGTAAGTGTTTTTATTTTATTTTTTAACTTACAGTGCTGTCATGCTTTGAACTTGGTACTTCTAGAATAACAGGCTGACACACTTCCATGAAAACATGAACAAACACAAACCCAAACTAAAATATTTTTTTTCATTAAACTAAGTTAATTCAAACAATCAAAAAATTGGTTGAATTTTTAATAATGCGTACAAAAGTTTAATCTTCGTCTGTATGCTTGCATATTTGCTAACATCCATACAAACATTAAACTTTTTTGTTTTCAATCAACAAAATTTAATTGGGACAATTATAAAATTGTTTGAAACCGCATTAATTGATTTAATTGGAAGCATTTTGGCTAAAATTTTTTCTGTGTATAAAGCAATAATCAATATGGCACCCAACAGACGCCATTTTGTAAATACGGAAAAAAATCGTCCAACTATATCAAAATGAATATCAATCGACAGGTATTTTAAAATCATCTTTAAGTTTCTCTTATGATTTTTCTCTTCGAATGATCTTCTAGGGTA
Organism: Tachina grossa; assembly: GCA_949987645.1. NCBI lineage: Eukaryota > Metazoa > Arthropoda > Insecta > Diptera > Tachinidae > Tachina > Tachina grossa. The sequence continues at coordinate 41,798,415 of OX465278.1, read as the reverse complement.
TTTAACGCTTCAAGATTGGTCGCAGTCGGGTTTTTGAATTTTTTTTAATAACTTTTTGTTAACCGAGTTCCAATGAGGAGGAGCTTATCAATTCGTCTGAATTTTTGTTTCTTGTATATGTTACTTCATAACTCCGTAACTTCTACTTCTTTGATCCAAATAAAACTTAGCAAACAGTTTGAGTTCTTAGAACAGCATAAACTTGTGCTTAAAAAAGTGGGCGGAGTCATGCCCATTAAGTCTTAATATTAGATTTCTCCTGCTTCTACTTGATCTTAATACATACCTTAATCTCTCAAAACGGCGAAATCATGCGTTTAGGAAAGTGGATGATACCACTAATATTTACTAATGTGGGCATGACCACGACCTGAAAATTTTAAATTGGCCCTAAAAAGTTAAAAAATAAAGTTTTAAGAAAATCATTTCAACGACTTCAAATATAAGGCAGTAAAAAAATTTATTTCGGGGTAGATTTCGTAAATAGAAACAATTTTTTCGTTTTGAAATTTGTATGGAAAAATATTTTTGAAAAAATTTTCCTTATTTTTCATACCTATTTGAAAATTTTAGAAATGAATTGTTTTCATAAAGTATGCCTCTTAATTTGGTTTCAGTTAAATAAAAAATTTTTTTGTTCGTTACCTGTAGTACTATTTACAGAACTATCTCATTAATTATGAAAACATTACCTTTTTTTCAAGTGACAACTCACTCTAGTGGTTGCACTTAATTTGTCACATACATATTTGCTGTGTCTGACCACACCTTTGGTAATTTCTGTTTCCCTTTTTAGAACGAAATATCCAAGAATATATTTTTGTCAAAAATGAACTTTTCCATAATAGAGTAATTCATTATGGCTTAGGCTATTCACTCTTGTAATCAAAACTAAATTAGGCGTACATAAGACGTGTTAAGAATGTTTTATATGCATGAAGGAATCATTAGACCAATGTGCTTATACACCTAAATCCACATGGTAGTAATATTTAGTAAATAAAAGTTATAAAACTTCACGAGAAAAATGTTGTAAACGAAGGTTTCAGTGCACAAATGTAAAACATTAATATCCAATCTGTTTGACATGTTTGGCATTTAGACAAATTTTCTTCTAGCACAAGCAATTCATTCCTGAGATGAATTTAAAGGACACAAGATTTGAAGTATCTATTTCGTGTATAAATTGACTAAGGGCTTAGTTGGTAAAAGATTTTCTTTGAAATAATTATGTTTTGAGTTTATCATTTTGAAAGGGGAACAAAAACATAATGTTAATTATAATTCGTAAAATGAGTAAATCGTAAAATCATTGACACAAAGGCAGAACATCTGTTTTGATTAAAAAGGTGTTACATTTGTACACGTGCGTGGGAAAGTAAAACTGAAGAAAAGATAATAAAAACTAAGGCGCTGCAATCGCTATGAACAATTTGAAACACCAAGATTGTTTTACTACTGGATGAACTCAATGGCACGTGAGTGAAAAAATAAATTCAAAATTATATATAAATTTTTTCTAAATTTTTGTTAAAGATTTTTAGCTTGTTGTGCTTTGAACTAAGTAATTCTTAAAGGCATAATTAGTTTTTACTTTCTGTTCTGTTACGAATCAGCTGACTCTTTTTTGTTTATAGAAATCTAATACAAGTAATTAGTTTTTCTTTTTCGTTCTCTTCTGTTTCGGTTCAATCTGTGAAAATAAAAAAATTATTAAGTATTTGTAAGTGACAGCATAAAATAATAATAAAAATATTTTTAAATAATTAAAAAAATTAATTTTTAAAAGAAAAATAAAACTATCTTGAACTTTAACAATAGACGATGCAAAACTCATCGCTTTAGTGGAAAACTGCGACCCTTCTGGTCAGAAACAGTTAATAAATTGCTACAGAAAAAGTAAGTACTAAGATTTGGAAGCAGAACGGCACAGCACAGAACAGCAACAGAAAGTAAAGACTAAATAAAGGCTTCATTAGTCTTTACTTTCTGTTGCTGTTCTGTGCTGTGCCGTTTTGCTTCTAAATTTGAGTACTTACTTATTCTGCAGTAACTAATCAGCTGTTTCTGACCAGAAGGGTCGCAGTTTTCCACTAAAGCGATGAGTTTTGCATCGTCCGCTTTTCAGTTTCAATATAGTTTAATTTTTTTCTTTTAAAAATTATTTTTTTTAATTCTAAAAGTACAATCACAATTTATTTCAAAATATTTTAATTTAATTTATGCTGTCACTTACAATTACTTAAACATTTTTTGATTTTCACAGGTTGAACCGTAACAGAACAGAACGAAACAGAAAAACTAACGACTTGTACTAGATTTCTATGAACAAAAACGAGTCAGGTGATTCGTAACAGAACAGAAAGTAAAAACTAATTCTGCCTTAAGCCTTAACTATAGTGAGAGACATTTTTATATAAACATATCGCTCATTTACTTCAATAGTGTCACAACTCAAAAAACTAGTTTTGCACAAAACGAGTTTAAAGTTTTCTATTTACATACAACTCAATAAAGAAATGAAAAAACATTTTTTCCTGGTAATAAAAACTATTTATATGAAATTTTTACACAAGATAAAATACAAAATTCCGAATTATTTTGCATTATTAAGTCAAAAAACGCATTTTTTGAGTTATGATACTATTGAAGTAAATGAGCGATATAAGGCTTCTAAACATTCTCAAGAATTTATATATCTATGGCAATAAGGAAAAAGTGCTTAAGTCATATTTTACTGTTTTTTATCTTGCAGTTAAATTGGAAAATTCGGAGTTCACTTATACTTTATTTAGGAAAACATCGTTCTAGACACTATATGAGTTAGGCAGGCGACTAGTGTTAAAAAATTTATATGAAAATGATTGGAAAAAATAGTGCTTTTCATGTAAATTTTCTACTAAAGTCGGCTGTGCATGTTGTGGAAACACAGGTTAAAACCGAAAAAAAGAAGCAGTAAATCATTGCGCTGTAACTTCTTGAAAAATCGCACAATTAAGATTTAGCTCATGGGTACCTTTCGGCATAAAGATTATAAAAGCAGAATTAGTTTTTACTTTCTGTTCTGTTACGAATCAGCTGACTCGTTTTTGTTCATAGAAATCTAGTACAAGTCCAAGGTGTATCTAACTAGGTGGCAGCGCTACTTCAGCTGATAATTTTTTGCTCCGTGTGCTTTGTAGCTGAAGGATGTCAAAAACTTTGATTTTGTTTTAGTTTTAGTACAATTATTTTTGTGCTTTTGACATTCTTCGGCTCTTTACACAGCTATGGTTGCCGTATTTTTATATAAGAAATCCTTACGCACTCACCTGTATAATTCCACCATCTACAAGTCGTTAGTTTTTCTTTTTCGTTCTGTTCTGTTACGGTTCATCCTGTGAAAATCAAAAAATTTTTTAAGTAATTGTAAGTCCTCGTCCAGACTTGCTTGTTGCTGCAATTTCTTAAAATTCTGCTCTCAAATTGCATAAGTGTTTACATTACGAAATTATAATATTGCAATTAATCATTAAGAAATTAAAAAACCACAAATTTCCTTGAAAAATTAACAATTATATTTACTTTTTGTTATATTTTTTTGTTTTTCATACAACTGAAGAAATAAAATTATAAAAAACGTCAAATACAACTAACATCTTGAAATTAATAATTACGAATTTCAATTCAAAAGAGAATTGCCGAGCACATGAAACTGTGTACTCCTCCCCAATCTTCTCACCTCTCTCACCAATAAACTCGAGAATTGCTGCAACAAAAATTGCAAGTATGGACAGGGACTATAAGTGACAGCATAAATTAAATAAAAATATTTTGAAATAAATTGTGATTGTGCTTTTAGAATTAAAAAAAATAATTTTTAAAAGACAAAAATTAAACTATATTGAAACTTAACAATGGACGATGCAAAACTCATCTCTTTAGTGGAAAACTGCTACCCTTCTGGTCAGAAACAGCTGATAATTTTCTACAGAAAAAGTAAGTACTCAAATTTAGAAGCAGAACGACACAGCACAGAACAGCAACAGAAAGTAAAGACTAATAAAGCCTTAAGGGTGTCATTAACTCAAAATCTGCTTATCTCGACTTAAGCACTTTTTCCTTCTTGCCACAGTTATTACATTCGAAAGATTTTTAGTATATTTCAACAGCGTAATATTATAATTTCCTAAATGCCTGAGTTGGGCTTAACTACTCCTTTTAATTTCATTTCACATTTACATGTTTATGTATGCATTAGACCCCTGCACAAGACCACTTACAAGAACTTTTAAGACATGAGGGATTTTTAAAATGCTTCACTTCAGTGAAATCTTCTGAAACAAACGCTAAAACAACAGTTTTTGCAAGAAATTTGTTTCAGTTATTGCAGGCATAGGAGTAAAGACGAAAATACTTCGCGAAGGAAGAATTTGTGATGCTTGCTTCTTCCTAAGCATGGGCGCGTGTACAAACGTCTTGCATGTACTTATACACACAAGTTTTGTGTATGTTCTTTTATTTTTCTGCACACACACAAATGCACACATGCATTGAAATTAGTTGTGTGCGCTTGCTTTAAAAAAACACCCTTACCATCTCCCTGCAAATAATGCAACTAGTCCTTACACGCATGTAAATACTAGTCCAAAGAGGAGTAGGAGTACCACAAAACTTCTCCAAATATATGAAAAAAGGTGGTCGATTTAACACTGCGATGTCCTAGGGTTGGACCAACTTTGCATTACATTGGACTAACCCCAAAACTACTAATTATAGACTACTAGCATACAATTTGTGAGTGCCTAAGAAGAACGATCATATTCGTTTAAACACGAACACTTATCGTACAGCATTGAATGCTTGTATGCCAACGACATGATCCATGACTGCATTACATGGTACCATGATGTAACTAGTCTGTTTCATCTAGATTGGACCACGTACTCCAATATTATTTGCAGGGCTTCATCTCACACGCACACTCAAACTTACAATATGCAAAATAACAAGCATGCACACATCAACACTACTTCTTTTGATTGTTTGTTACGAACAAGAAGTCTTCGCGACATCGCTTGTTAACACTCATATACACGTACCTCAATACATCCGTCGTGCTTTGTTTACTAATCGATATCATTTATTATTGGTATAGTATAATATATGCTACGACAATACATTTAAAAAACAAGACGTATTTACATTTCAAGACTGTTTACGCAGCCTTCTAGTATGTATATGAGAGTATGTCTACATGTATGTGTATAGCAGTAGTATAAAATATGTTTATTTATTATCATGACAGCAGCTCTGATTTTAATATCATCTGTTTTTGGAATAACCCACTAACTTTCAGAAAGATATGTAAAGGGAGCTTTTTAAAGCTAAAATGTGTCATAAACTTAAATATTAGAGCAATTATGTTTGCCATTTTGTGTATTAAGCATTTTACTTACTATTTCTTCAGTTACATAACGTTGTATTTGTTTTATTGGTATTGAAATAAATCAAATTGTATTACATGTTGTTAAAGCAAAATTGTGTTGTTGTGTCTTAAATTTTTTATTGTTTTTTTAAGTGTGAAAACGTGAAATAATTTAATGGCACTTTCAGTCAATTTTGTTACAAAAATAATAAAATGTTTAATGTAATTTTATATTTGAAGAGAAATTTTAATAAAGTAAAAATAATAAAAAATTTAACAAACCTGGTGCACTAGGTTAACTTACAGCCTCTGCATACAGTTTGTATATACATATATATATACATATGTACATATACATGAAGTCATTCGTCCTCTCCCTCATAACTTTGTTTTCCTTGATCGTAAAAAAACGATGACATTTAAAATATAAGAACACCTCATCGATGCAACCTTATATGCGAAGTTTGAAAGTTTTACAAGGAAAGCTTCCTGAGATACATAATTATGTGTGAAAAGACAAACTAACTGAATGCCTGATTGACTGACTGACTCATTCATCTTAAAAATCTTAAACCTTTGAGGTTTTTACCAGGAAGGCGGCGCTACACCATTGCAGCTCAGAAATAGAAATTAAAACTAAAGCTTTTGAGTACAAGCATCGCAAGCAATGCTAGAATTTTGCGTTTTAAAAAGTGGGAGTATCCATGCCCATACAATTTTAACGTTCTGTTTCATGTTCTTTGGCTTAGTTTATGTTACGTTTTTTTTAAGCAAATATTTGCCAGGTGTAAACGCACCTTAACTTGCTCTTCATTAGGCGCTAGCTAAAAATAGAAAGTATGTTTGAATATGTATTTGTATCTATCTAATTGATTGGATTTCGTATGCAATCGCAATTATACAAATTAAATGCTATTACACGCAAACTTGGCTTAAATAAAAATACAAATTTCAAAATTGCCCACAGCAAATAACAATTCATAATCCTACAAAGATAAGTGACATTAGTGGTAAACTTTTTAAAATTTATTCATATAAATTTTTGATTTTGTTTATGAATATATTTAATAATTAAATGTAAACAGAATTACAAAGCAATTGTAATAAATTTATAAATTTGTGGAATTTAATTAAATTGATTTTGTAGATCAATGATGTTAAAACTGTTTGGAAATTGTATCAATGTTTCGTGCATGAAACATATACGAAGGTTACTATTTAAATGATTAGCATTATAAAAATTTAAATGCATTAATGCCTTATTATCTTATTATCGCAGAGAACATTGTGCTTGTAGTTTTTTCTAAAGGTGATGCGAATAATATCTTTAAAATCATTTCAATATTGAAGAAAAATCTTTCCTTGGTAGCTAAATATTCCATGGAGGACCAATAGGAAAGTGATGCAAATACAGATGTACATTTGTATATACAGCTAATCCTCTCCAACTGCCAACCTCACCCACTGTCCACCCGAGACCTGCGAGCAAATTACGGCATTCGATACAGTTCGAAATTTTAAAATATTTCCATATAAACTCTATTGAAATATTTCGTAATTTTGTTCGAAAACGAGTGCCGTAATTTGCCCCCTGGTGTCCTCTGTCACGCTAACGAAGCTCTGACGATCGACCAGGGCCGGTATATAGGTGAAATCAGACATGACATAACCATAGCCATAGAAAAAAGAAGTTCGAGCAAAACTAATCGGTAACACTGTATTTGATTATAGATGACTCGCCATAAGGCCGTAGCTATTATCCTAGAAACCAATTGAATTTTGGTTTGGTTATGGCTATGGCATTATGGCCATGCCACGTCTAATTGCATTTTAACTGTAAACGCAGCACGGAGTAAATACCTGCAGCAACTCAGCACGCCTGGGTGCATAGTTGGCAGCCCCACCACCAGGATCAGACGTTAAGCGCTAATCAGTCATTCGACTGTTGATTAACTTAATAGAGACTTGTCTGAATCAAAAGTTTTTTCATTAGTAGTAAGTGGTTACGCTTATTTGGGTAAATGTTTGTCAAGTGTGACCAAACCTTGAGGCCGAGTCATATAGAATCCGTCACATTTTTAAACTGACGTTAACGCAACGATGGAGAAGATTGGCACAGTGAGTACCCAGCAAAAAATTAGACATTACAATCTGAACTACTTGCCATATAATGACTTACTTTCTTGATTGCGAAATTGAAGTACTCGCTTACAAAAAATTTACGCTTACGTAAAATTTTAAAAATAGGAATCAGAAGTTGAACATATTCTTTGGGTTTTAAAAGATGACGTGAAAATATTGGCAAAATAAGTAGTTATTTTAAATAAATTATATTTATTTCTAAATTGTCTACTTATTTATTTTAAACTAAAAAATAATTACTTACATTTTGGAAAATTATTATTTAAATATAAGTAGTTCCAAATAATTTTTTTTTCATTTTCGGTCTTAATAAAAGTTCATCAATCAAAACAATTGAAATTTTTCTAAATATAGTATTTATAAGTAACAATACAGGCACGGATATGAATAAAATATAACCCATTTCAATTGAGTTTATAAAAGAAAGTTTACAAAAGTAAACAATCGTTTTTTTAATTTATTTATATTATTCTTAAAAAGTTATTACTTACTTAATCAAACTGAGATTTTAATCAAGATCTCCTAGTTCCATCAAGAAAAAAATAAGTATTTCCCAAAAGGAAAAAAATAACTAGTTCCTACAATAAACAACATAACTACTTCTCAAGAATCGATTATTTTAGTCTCACGCCTAGTTAAAATCATTAAGTTGGTAATGCAGTAGGGAAGTGCTTCCACCAAAAATGCTTAATTCCAAACCCGATTACCTTTTTGAAATTTTTTGCTAGGTACTTTATTGACAGAAATATTTGAACAACTTTTTTTTTTAGTAATTTTCTGTTCTTTATTTTTCCATACTTGCATATTTATTATTTTACTTACTTACATTCATACTATTGTACATATGCATATTCTTTTTACATTAAAACATTTCCAAAATTTTTTTTCACTTTATTACAACAGTCCTTAAAGTTCTAAACAAAACCCTTAAATAACACATATTTTCATACATACTTATATTTTCACATTTTATAAGTTCATCGTTTATGCACCTCCGCGTTTCTCTTTATCCACTAAAGATTCTGCTTGCGTCCTGTATTTTCAGATGTTAGAGCAAAGTGTCCTGCAGGTATAAAATAATATTATATTAAAAATATAAAATAAAGAAACCTTTTATCTGTAAATGAAATAAATATATAAGACAATAATCAAAGAGCTTTAGGGTAAATGGCTGCTAAACTACCACACATAGACATCTACTCTCTATTTGTGCGTTTCTATACATAGAATATTAAAAGTATGCTTTATCTTTAAGCAGCTTACGCTTGAAATATTTGAAAACCTTTATTTTTTGCATTACTTTTCCCTAACTTCTTAACAAAAACCAAATTGTTTAGTTTGTTAATCGATTTGTAATATCAAAATATCCGTTATTTGGCATTTACCTTAGGTATCTTCAACTGCAGACGCACACGCAAAGAAAAAATATGGTTGAGGCAACCATAATCAAACAGCAACATACTATGATTGCATTATATGGTTGCAGTCAAATTATATTATTGTTAATAGAAAAGCAAACTTTAAATAATATTATTATCTGAGTTAATAATAATATTATCTACAAAAACAATAAACTTTGTTAGAACTAATCTTAGTATTGTAAATATGACAACACTATTGTTAGATGTGACTAAAATATAATTGAGACTCACCATACCATGTTTTAATATTATATTAATATTGTTAAATACGACCACAGTATTATTTAATATAATAACACTACTTTGTTTTTTAATCATATATTTATTGTAAAAACAGCTGTGCATTAAATTCGAAATAAAAATAAATTAATATTGTTGAAATAAAATGTATAGATATGTATACTTACACGAAATACAGACATATCTCTATAAAGAGATACAAAAATATTTTTATATTTTTATTGGTCTAACCTTTTGTTTATACTTTATTTATTTATTAATTTATTTAACACCACGTGTGCACTACCGATAGCTTACAAACCAAATACTGAACTGACAGATGTTTCTGAAAAAGATTTTTTTAAGAACTCAACATAGTATGGTTTTGGATAACATTATATTGTTATTTACATCACATTATTTTTAAATAATAATACAAATTATGTAGTTGTCATAAATTTTTAACAAAACTATATTGTTAAACTCTAACCATATCCCACTTTTTTATGGATGTGATAATGTAATTATTAAATTCAAATATTACTCTGTTTATCGTAACGAAATAAATGTTTAAAATAACAATAACTAGTTGTCGACGACCACACATTTGTTTCAGAGAACATAATATTGTTTTCTTAACCATTCTACAACCATATCTTTTCTTTGCGTGTACTGCCGAAAAAATTGAAAAAATTGTTGTTGGCCGACCTCAAAGTAAAAACGAGAGAGTTTGTGGAAGCCACAGCCCTCCCACATGGTTTAGTGCTTTCAACTTTAAACCATCACGTGGTTGTCAGAAAGTTTTGTATAAGGTGGATGCCACGTTTTTTTTCACAATCGTGTAACAACTTTACAAGAGTGTTTGACGTTGCTTTACCGCAATATGGAAGTGTTTTTGTGCCTTTTCATAACCATGAACAAAACTTGAATCCATCACCAACACCCAGATACCAAACAGTAGAGTTTTTGGGGGTAAATCGAGGTCAAAGAAGAAGAAAATAAAGTCATGGCGCCCGATTTTTGCGATACACACAAGGGTAGATCAACCAATAGCTGAAAGAGATTTGATTTCAATGGCGACATCATGTCACAAACAAATACTTATTTTGATGACCTCGACAAGTCTTATTTTTTTTGAAGGAATAAAAAAATGTCTGAAACGTTGGACAAAGTATATAAAGCTCAAGGGAGACTACGTTGAAAAAATTAAATTATTTCGTATTCAAAAACCACTACATATTTTATTCAAAAACTCACAGACTTTATTAGCCCATTCTTTGTGATCTATACGGAAGTAGTGCAAATTTAATGATCCGGATGATATTAAATTACTTTAATAATTATGATTTGATAAGGCTAAAGTTCATATCGCTCTATAATCCAAATTACATGTGATAATTTTCAAGGAACAAATTGCACTAAAGACAAAATATAAGTTATAATGACAAACAATATCAAAATAGAAAGAACATGCTGTTTTAAAAGGCCACCACATCTGCATTATCAGCGTTCTTGCACTTGGTCCACTGTATGTGGTATCAATTGGAGCACACTTCAGCTCTTTATACATATTTTTCAATGCAAATGGAATATGTGAATTGTTTTAATTCATCTTACTGTAATTAGTTGAAAGCTTTTTATGTAATAAAAGCTCAAATTTCTTGCCGTTGTGTTGTTTTTCTTGTCTTTGCAAGAAGTTGTCTACTTTCATAAAAACTTTATTCTAGTTAAGATGTTTTTCATCACAGGAAATGAGCAAATTTTATTTTGTAATTTTTTTAAATTAAAAATATATAACACATTGATCAAAGAAGGTTTACAAGATCAAGTGTCTTCTAGCTAACTGCCTGTAAACTCTAAATATACTTATACCAACTTCAATATAAACCAAATGGGAATCCCATCGTACATTATTATATTCAGTAAGTTCAGTAAATGACAAGAAACATATATGTGTATTATCTGTATATTTGGAAGCCATAAGAAGAAAAGATTCCAATAATATAGTGGAAATCTCTGGGTCCACATCTTATAATATATTTACTATTACCAATTAAGATATAAACCAAGTGGGAATTGTATCATTTATTATAGTATTCACTAAATGCAATTTATAAGAAGAAACATATTTTTCATCTGCATATATGGAAGCCATATGGAGGCAAATACCATATTAAAAAAATATTGAAATAATTTAGTACAAATCTCTTTCATCCACATCATATGAAATATTTCGTTGCTACACTGCAAAAAAAAAAAACATTTCACCAGCAATATAATTTTTTACATCTTTGTAAAGGTTACTTAAGATTCGTCACAACCAAATTTAACTCTGTTATTCTTACTGGTTGCTTTATTATTTTTATTATACCTATTATACCACAGGCTTATTTTAAATATGTACATAAAACCATATCGTTTTGAAGGTCAAAGAGTAAAAATTTTACTTTATCAAATTATCTTCTTTGAATAAAAATGAAATGCGTGTTAATGTAATACAATGAAAACAGCAAACAAAAAACTTCAAAAGAAAATTTTAAATTAATTTAGATATTTAGGGCATATTATCTAAATTTGCTTGGTTGAAAAAAATTTTAATTATTCTTGGTATTACAACAATTTGAGCATAAAATATTTTCGTGGAAATAGCTCTATTGCAGCAAAATGTTTTTTATAATTATTATATTTACGCACCTTTTTAAAATGTATGGTTAAAAGATAACAGAGACTTTAACGGCAAGTTTTGTGTGAAGAACTTGCAGTTAAAGTTCACGGTAACTCTTAACCATATATTGTGAAAAGGAACGTTAAAGTACTTTTATTTATCATTAAATGAATAATTTAGATTAGTTTTAATTAAAAAATAGTTAATCTAAATGCCAGGTAGTGTACCAAGCCAAATTCCGGCTTGTGTTCTCTTTCGTTTCAGAACTTTGCTCCCCTTAATCATAAATTGGTGAAACTTAAAACATAAGGACAGCTCACCTCACAAGCGAAGCTTAGGAGAAATTATAATTAAAATAAATTCAATCAGCCCAATCATGAATATTCCCTCGGAATTAATTTCTCACGGAAAATAATTTTCTCAAGAAAAAATTCCTCCAATCATAAATTCCTTGGGAACAAAAAAGAGTAATACGTGGCATCACCGCAGTACGAAGCTCGTTTCTTTTGCTTGTTTGTTGACATTTGGTTTCTCCCCTTTTTTTTTGTAGTGAGAGAGTAAACAAAAAATTATTAACATTCACCAACTTGTAAAAATATATAAAAATAAGTTTATAAATGATTTATTTCTATAAAATAGAAGTTTAGGTGTATAAATTCTTGTTTAATGGAGCATTAATACCTGATTTACATTAAGCATTTTTTCATGAAATTTCATGAATTTTGTTGCACGCAACTTTTTCTATTTGCTACTTGCAGCGCTATAAAAGAGAATGTTATATAAAAAATGGCGTAGAATGAATCTCTGATGTATTTTTGACAACTTTTTTGATATAAGTTGCTCGTCCAGGCCTCCTATTGACAAATAAAAATTTTTCATGCAACTAATTTCATGAAAAAAATGCTTAATGTAAATCAGGTATAAGTGTATTTTTATGTAGACTCCCTTCTGTTTTGCAAGTGAAAGATTTTTAGTGAAAGAAGCAAGTTCAACTGCGTTCACGATACCTACATTTTTCCACCGGGAGTTCTTTTATTCCCGCATTTGGCAAAAAAGGGAAAGAACAAATTCATAATAGGAGAAAAGGGAAAAGTAAGAAAACTCGTGCGGAATTTTTGTTTATGATTGGGCTGAATACAAACCTTAGCCTATATACAATATAGTTTTGTAATTTTTTATTTTTGTTCTTGGGTTTCTTTTCGGTTTTGAACGTTTGTTTTAGTTTTGGATATTTTTTTGATAATTTTTTTAAGTTTTGGTGCTTTTTTTTAGCTTTTACATTTTTTTCTCGTTTCGGCGATTTTTTCCCGTTTCAGGCGTTTTTACAGTTCGGCGATTTTTTCATTTTGACGATCTTTTTTCATTTAGGCGATTTTTTTAGTTTTTGCACCTTTTTTCGTGGTTTGGCACCTTTTTCGCGGTTTCATGATTTTTTTTCGGTTTTTGGCGTTTTTTTTCATATCGACGATTTTTTCATTGTGGCGATTTTTTCGGTTTTGTCGATTTATTTTAGTGTTAGATTTTTTTAATTTGGTGCTTTTTTAGTTTTGGAGATTTTTTTTTGGTTTTTGTCGATTTTTTTTTTAATTTTACCGTTTTTGAAAATTTCAAGAGTTTGCTATTAAGGTTTCCAAGATACAATAAATTGTCAAAATTACATAGCCAAAATTGCATTAACTGATAGAACACCCTTTAATTTAAGTTTTTTTTTTAAATTTTAGTGTTTATTGTTGTAATCTGTATAAAAATAAACTAATGGCCTGTCTCACAATAACGAAAGAAAACTGCAACGAAGCTTTCGACTGAAAATTTATATTGAAAACAACAATAAAATATGAAAATTTGTTTTTGTTTTCAATATAAATTGTAAGTCGAAAGTTTCGCCTCGTTATTGTGAAACAGGCCATAATTTTACAAATTTCATGTCTCAATATATAGGGTGTTTTTTTAAGAGGTATAGAACTTTCAATTGAAATAAAACACAAAAAAATCGTTTTAATGTCCATCAATTTGGCTTTATTGGAAGGATAATTTTATGCCATTATTGTTTAAATATGTTTTCGGGCATGCGGCCGCCGCGGCTGGCTCGAATAAAGCCAATTCTACAGGTCCAATTTTCAACCACTTTTTCGAGCATATGGGGCCGTATGTTGGCAATAACACCACGAATGTTGGCTTCCAAGTCCCCTAACGTTTCTGGTTTGTTGGCGTAGACGAGCGATTTCACATATCCCCAAAGAAAATAATCCAATGGTGTCAAATCACACGATCTTGGTGGCCAATTGACAGGTCCATTCCGCGAAATTATGCGCTCATCGAATGTTTCCTTCAATAAATCGATTGTGACGTGCGCTGTGTGGCATGTAGCGCCATCTTGTTGGAACCACAACTCATCCATATTCATGCCATCCAATTCGGGAACAAAATAGTCGGTTAGTCGGCTCCAATTGCTGTGCACGGTGGCGAATCGATTCATTCGGGTCCTCTGCAACACTTTGCTCTACAGCGGCAATTGTTTCTTCGGTGCGCACTGTTCGACGTCTCTGCGGATGCGTATCATCACATAGAGTAAACGTAGTGCGAAAACGATCCATGGTTAACCGAATTAATTGCTCTGATGGACGATTATGTCGACCATAAAATGGACGGAGCTTGCGGTAAACTTCGCGAACTGAACCATTATTTTCGAAATAAATTTGCACGATTTGCAAGCGTTGTTCTTTTGTCAACCTGTTCATGATGAAATGGCAAACCAAACTAAATATTAATCACTTGACAGCTGACAAAATGGCCGCCAGTTAAAAAAGTGATGCCAACTTAAAGTTCTATACCTCAATAAAAAACACCCTATACATACACATGTACATACAATTGTTTGTATATTACATGGGATTTTAACATTTTTCATTGCTGGTTTTATAACACCCTTTAATTATTAACTCTCATGTATCTCATGTTGTAGCGGCCAAAGTTCTACATACTCTTTTCAAATTTCAAGTCCGTAGCTCTTACGGTTCCTGAGAAAATAGCCTGTGACAGACAGACGGACAGCGTAGCGAAAACATAGGATTCCTTTTCACGTCTGGTGTACGGAACCCTAATTAAACGCTGTCAGTAATAGCGATCCTAATGAAACTGCACATACATTGGAACTTCTGAAATGGACGTAATTACGCAAATCATATTTTAGCCTCTTATTTCATGTTGCTCTGCCCAATTACTACGAAACCTTACACACAACTACAAATTTTGTAGTAAGAAAATCCTGCATTTAAAAAAGTGGGCGGGTTACGCCTATTAAGACTTAAGATAACGTTTTAAGTATTTTTATTCAAACGATCTTATTTATTGAAACCTTGTGCATATCTTGGACTCTTTGAATGTAATTGTACTTCATTAATTAATTATGTGTTTGTATATAAATTTCTTCCCCGGCCAAGAGTTGAACTCGGTACTCCTCGCGTGGTAGTTTACGTGCTTACCCCTGCAGCCACAACAACTTTAAATATTGTTTAGAAACACACTTTATATGTAGAATCATGAATAAAATTTTAATTCAATATTATTTCATTGATAATTTAACTTTTTTGAAAAGTTTTAATTAAAAAAATACAAAATACTTTGACTTGCAAAGTTTTAGTTAAAACACTTTGACTTGACTCCAGTAGTGCGATTCACTAACTTCTTTTAACAATAATTGCATCGTTAAAATAGTTATAACGAAAATTTATCAAATATGCTATTCAGTACATCATCAAATCAACACGAAAGTGTATTGTATCTATGAACAAAGCACATAAACACCAACACACGTAAACAACATATTATTTCTTGTAAATTTAATGTGATTTTAATGAATTTGAATCAAACTTTTTGCATGGTGATTTTACATTGCTATTTTTTTTTCTGTGTGAAACAAAGACCCAATTGCGAGGAGAGTTCGCTCAACAGTTTATTTCACGTTTAAGGCCGGTCAATTGGCCACCGATCTAGGCGATTTAACGCCATTAGACCATTTTTTGTGGGGCAATACATACATTTCTCTAAACTTTATGTTCTTTTTTAATCAAATCCGAAAACTCTTAAAATATCACCCTATAGTTGCATCATAGATGGCAAAGACATTTGGAGCCATCTGCAAAAATTACAGCCAATTCAAATTATGGCATTACTTTTGAGCCACCTGTTATTTTAACTCTGTCCTACTAAATCATGATGCCTGATATTTTGTGGTTTCTATTGCTTAATGTTGACATCAGATTACTTATTTATATTTTGGACATAACAAACTTTTTAAACATATACAATTACAAAAGAAAGTAAAAACTATAAGAAAAGTTTTGAGGCAAAAGAAACAAAAGTTATTTTTTTTTTAGAATAAGTTATTCCAGTAAAGTATGTGCAAAGCTAAAACAAATGATAAATAGATTTCAAAAATCTATTTATAGCGGTGTTAAAAGTAACAAAACCTTTGCCAACAACAATAATGTCGGCTAATTGTAAATTACTCCAAAGTGGCAAAGATTTCAGAAATATGTTTGCAGAAGTAATAATTTCATTTACTTAAAAGGATTGTTTTACTAACATAATTAATGTGTGTTAGCATTGTATAGTGAAAAGTTTTATAAGAACATAATTAAAAAGTAATTCACTGAAAGCACATTTTGTTTTACGCCAACATTATGATTGTACTCGTGTACTTTGATATTTCCCAGTGAATTTCTGTTAATGAACTAATAAAAAATTTATGGAAAATGTGTTTAACAATTTGTGCTTATTACAATTTTTGGTAGAATGCGATAATGTGTTGTATTACAATTTAGCTTAAATATTTGGAATCGGTATTACCAATTTAAGGAAATCTATAGCCAGTGTACTGTGGCAGCGATTACAAATATAAATCTTGTGCAAATATTGTTGTATAGTAGCATGTGCAAAATGCTATAGTATATTGATACTCACCACTAAACAATTCTTAGTGGTGAGTATCAGTGTACTATACCATTTTGCACATGCTACGATACAAGATCATTTGCACAAGACTGTGAATTCAGCTATTGTGTGACAAAGCCACATGCATATATTTTTACCTATTGCATCAATTGCAAAACCAATTACTCTTACGTAAAATAGAATATGGCGCAAGCTATTCAAACATTTTACCTGCAGCTCGACTTTAATAAAACTAGTCTCGGGTTCAGAGGACAGCAATGAGTAGTGAAAAATTGAGTAGAGTCAAATCATGACTTCTAATTTTTTTGTACTAATGTGCACTCATACTTATTGTAATGTTGTCTGTGAATCATATTCACTTGAAAGTTTGAAGTGCTTATCAAACTCATACTTAGCAACATTGACGTATGATGTTGTTGCTTTCGACTCTCCTTAACTCAATGTCTATGGACGGTGCAAAATAAGTATGATTCACAAGGCGAACTAAACTTTTAAATAAACATACATGCATGAGTTGAGTGAGCTGAATCAATGTGAGTAGTATAAGTATTTTCCTGAAATTAGAAATCAAACTGAGGTGATTTATGAGTGTGAGTGTAGTATGACTATGATGTCGACGTCGGATTCATATTTATTTCAACCTATACTTATAAATCAATGTCAGCGTGTGAGTATGCGTAAAGGGGCCCATACACTAAAATAACCTGCATGCGCAATCAAGTGTTTGTGTCAGTGGTTTGGGCGTGTATTGGCGTTTTGTGCGATTGTACGGTTTGCTATAGCGATGTAAAGAAGAGTCTGATATTTAGCTAATGGTACCAGCTTGCTGGTGCGGTATATGTTGAAATGAGGTCACTAGAGCAGCAAAGTTGTCATGGAGTAAACATGCATTTAAGAAATATAATTTGTTGAAACATAATTTGTTTCAATATAAAACATAATTTTAGCACTTTAGTTATAAATACCTGCTAATTTTAACAACATACCAATAATAATTGCAGCAAAAACTGTGCCACTATTCATAACCACACTTCCCTTAATTCTGTAAGAAATGAATATTGTACCAGCTGGCTGGTATGTTGTGTGGTTCGAGCATGAATGCTCAATCGCTTCATTGTGCGTGCACGCTGTTGTAGTGCATGGCCCACTTAAATCAGAGTAGTTGAGTTTAAATCAATGATCAAAAAGCAGAACAGCACTGAAACATGTTTAGTGCTGTTGCACTGAAAAAAAAGTAAATGTTTAATTGGGTACATGAAAATTATTTTTATGGGTTAATTTTATATGAATGAACGTTTGTATGTAGTGGTGCCTTAGACTGTATGTACTATTTTTTTTTTTAATTTTTGGATACATACTAGACAATCAGCATCTATAAAGGTATTTAAGCCAAATAAAAACTTGTTTTCCAACTCTATATTCCACATATGTTTTCTGTTTTCTGCAGCAATAAAAACTGCTTTTAGAAAAAGATTTAATGTAGATAATTTATTTATATAAATAATATAGAAAAAAAATTAAATCATTTTGGTGGGGTTTGAATACTCTCGGTGGAATTTTTTTTTCATAAAAAATGCGACAGAAATCTCCTCTTTTTGTGTGTTTTATGCTATTTCTTTAGATTTTTGTTAGTAGTTGTGCTGTGTACGTATGCAAAGCAGAATATTAGCAGAGCCCTCAGGGCAATGGGATGATGGTCACTGGTTTAAATGATGTCTACTCACTTATATATTTAAAGTTGCATGAGTCAGTATGAATAGCGGAAAAACGATTTATTTCCGATCACAGCTTGGGTTAAGGTTGCTCCTTGAAGTCTGTGCTCTGTCAGATTGAACATCGTTTTTTTTTTGTCTACCAAGCTCCGAAAATCTAATTTTTTTTTTGTATCAATAACGTGTTATTTTAAGAGTGTAACGGAATTTCTAAATATTATAAAATAGTCTGCTCAAGTGGGTGTTAAAAAAAGTTTTTCTAATTTTTTTATGTATTATCAAACAGTGTAACTAACTATCTTTTAACAAATATATTAAATCTGCTTATATTTATAATAAACATTTAAAAAATTATTAGTTTTTATTATACACTTTGCTCATACATTTATTTGAAATCAGGCCGGGTGTCTTTTCTATAATTTGAAACGTAGAAAGAGAACACTTTCATCTAAATGAGAAAGCCTTTTCTTTCGTTTGGAATTACAGAGTAGACCCCCGTTAGTTTAGTAGATATAGATTTATTGTCAGTATTCTTGCAAACGTTTCCACTGTGTAGTGCTGGATAGTAAAATAAATATTGCTAATAAAAATTGTCTTATAGATTTAGTATTGTTGAAGATTTTTAACCGTCTTAGTTGTTTATGACTTGTAAAGACTTTCGATTTTATGGCTTTCTTTGAGGTTTTAGATTATTGTGTTATAAAAAATTTTCAGATTTATTTTTATAAGTGTATATTTAATTGCATTTGGTACATACATGTGAAAATTGTATGCATATATGTACATATAGTAAATAATAAAAGCCTTGATACTTTTGAAATACATTAAAAGTTTATGGTTGAAATAATTTTTAATACTCAAAAATATTTTTCATAAACCTTACACATTATTAGTTTTCTAATAGCGTAGACAGACGACAGCGTTAATTTGCATTAAAATATCACTAATGTGAATTAAAAATTTACCCTGACAGACGACAGTATTTGCATTAAGTAAACAAAATCTGTACATAGATTTCGTGCCACACACTTCGATAATTTTAAAATGGAAAAAATGTGTCTCGATTTTAATATTTCTTTGCTCTTTTTCTAAAAACAATTAAAATAACTTATATTTTCTGACCGAATCGCATTTTAATTTTGAAAAGCAAAACAA
This sequence comes from Tachina grossa, assembly GCA_949987645.1. Classification (NCBI taxonomy): domain Eukaryota; kingdom Metazoa; phylum Arthropoda; class Insecta; order Diptera; family Tachinidae; genus Tachina; species Tachina grossa. Next base: position 41,778,741 of record OX465278.1, on the reverse strand, counting down.
TTTGTCAACATTTGATTGATTGTGACGGTGTTACCATATGATGACTGTGTTATCATATAGCTGAATTCAGTATTAATTCACTGTTATTTAGTGCATTTACAAATGGGGATAATTCACAAGTTAATTTGCATTAAGACAGTTAATGCAAATTAACGCTGTCGTCTGTCTATGCTATAACAATGAGTTCAATATTTTATAAAACGCTCAAATATGTGTGGTAATAAGGAAAACTTCATATTTTACTGCTTTAAAGTAGAGCTTTTTTAATCTTTGAAGTCGATTTAGAGAATTTTTTTTCTTTTACACTTCAATTGGGAAATTCAGTGTTCGCTTTTATTTTATTTAGAAAAACATTGTTCTTAACACTATAAATAATACATTCAATCTGAACTACACCAAAGTATAAGCTTAATTAAGCTGTTATTCCATTATTCCATATGAAATTATAAGTCGAAAGAAGATTTATGAGTAGCAAGTCATTGAGCTTTAAATTCCTTACAAATCTTACAAAATAATTGAGATTTTGTTCCGGGATACTTTTAAATATGCAGATTACAGTGGTGGCATTAATTATTATAATTGTTATTATTTATTAGATTTATAACTAAATTAAGAAATCTAATACTACTAGAATAAGGAGCATTAGCAACTTGGCCATCAGCTCTTGGTGGCATTAATTTAAAATGAGCTTTTCTCGACTTAAGCACTTTTGTATTTTTTCTACAGATATAAGTATGTATTTCGTTTAAATATGGAGATTCCATTACACGAATGTTCATCATACGCCGCAGTATAACCTACAAATTAGAGATGGGCGCGTGTCGTGTTTTTTTCGTGACACGAACGCGCACGATTAAACACGTAGTGCTCGGGTCAGAAAATCTGATTTCGTGCGTGTTCGTTTCCTATCGTGTTCAGCAACATTGACACGAAAAACACCAAAAAAATCGTAGCAGCAGAGAAATGCGCATAGGACCCAGCTAAACCCCTCAATAATCAACTTCAATGTATTTTTAATAAAAAAAAAAATATTATACTTAGGGCCTGTGCCAAACGGTAGCAAAGTACTAGTGTAAATAAATTTTTGACACTTCTGAGATGAATAAAATTTCACTAGCCCTGGGGGCTAGTAGAAATTTTGACACAACAGGTAAATTTTTGACAAGCTGCAATAAAAAGCATAGTATCATAAAATTTAAATCCACCGCCATCGTTTCGAGCCGTCGCCCAATATGAAGATTTTTACGTCTTTTAAGTTTAATTAGCCTGTGAAAAAATCATTGTTTATTTTAGTTTGCGAAAAATATTACATCATATATATAATATTATATAATTTATTGCTGCAAGAATATTGTTTTATATAAAAATATCCTCTTAAAAATTTGTTGGTAGCCTGCGGCTTGTAGTCAGGCTAAGCAAAACCGCCGCCGCAGCAATTGTTTCATCAGCTTCTTTCTATGCTCAAGCGAATTTGTCAAAATTTTACATTGTCAAAAAAGATATCATTTGGCACAGCAGAAAAATTAAATTTTTCCCCACAGGCAAATATTTTTTTTCCATAGTACTTTTCTACCGTTTGACACACACCCTTAATAAGTAAAATATTAATTTCCGATTATTAATGCGTTTAAAAAATTTTAAACTTAAAATGTAACAATCCCCATAAAAAACACTGATTAAAAACTATTTTTTGTTATTGTATTTGATTTCATTCGTGTTGTACAGTTTCGTGTTGGGAAACTTTTTGACGTGTGCGTGTTTTGTACGTGTTGAATATCATGGTATTCGTGTTCATGCGTGTCGTGTTGGAAAAATTCGACACGCGCCCACCTCTACTACAAATACATTTTATTATAATAAGCAGTCATGTGTGCTGTATGTATACTTTATATCCTCACAAAAATATAAATGTGAAAAACGGCCAAATTCCTATCCAAAATTTCGGCCATTAAAAGTTGTGAGATATAAATTTTGACCAAGTTCTTCTTTGCCACAATACCTAACACAGAAATATATTATGTATGATATAAATTTGTAATCGTAAGGGTGTCATATAATTTCTAGATAACCTGATAACTTGGCAATATTTTTACCTTTCCAAAAAAGTAGAAAATAATGTATAAATGTTCATTTCTTTATATTGATAAAAATGTTGTCAAGTTGGCAGATTATCTAGAAATTATATGACACCTGATGTAGACATTTTTTAATACATTTTAAGTACCTGTTAAACTCTTTAGCTTAAATGCAGTTATTAAGCAAGAAAACCTTGCAAGGCAGGAACGTCGTGTTGGGAAACACCATGGTAGAGAAAATCCTTAAGCCCGACAGCGTTGTTTCCTTTTGAATTTTCTATGAAATCTTTAGAACCCATAAATCGGCCGTAGACAATTTTTTTTAATTATTATTTTTTTTTATTATTTCTATTTCCTCTCAGAAAAGATATTCAATATTATTATTGAGATTCTTCGCAGTTTCCTATAAAAAGTTTAGATCCCCATAACTCGGAAAATATGCGTCACCGCCAAGTTTTTAATATAATATTTTTTTCTTATTTTTAAAATTTTCTGTCATATTAATTACTTTTAAATTTGTTTGAAGCTGTTTCACCAAACTGCATTTGTCCAACTTTTTGTCGCTTTTTCTTGTTTTTTCGGTTTGGCGATTTTTTTCGATTTTTAGCTATTCATTTTAGTTTTAGCGATATTTTTAGTTTTAGCGATTTTTTAGTTTTGGCGCTTTTTTCTGTTTTTTTTACAATATATATTTTTAGTTTTTGCGATTTTTTTAATTTTGACGCTTCTTATTGTTTGGCTAGTTTTTTTAATTTTGTGCGGGGATTTTTTCCTTTTGGAATTTTTTAGTTTGAGCGTTTTTAAACATTTCAAGAATTTGCTTCTTTACGGTTTCCAAACTACAGCAAGTTGTCAGAATTACATTGTCAACATTACATTAACTTATAGAATAGATTTTTAAAATTTCTGGGTTAATTGGTATAGTCTGCATAAATATTTCAAGTGTCTATTTATAATTAATTGTCTGTATATTTCTTTAGAATTTAAACATATATCGTTGCTTGCTTTAGAACACGCTTTAATTTTTAACTGTCATATATGTACATGTTTGTTGTTGTGGCGGACAAAATTTTACATATTCTGTAAAAGTTTCAGGTCCGCAGCTCTTTTTGGCCAGACGGACATGGTAGCGAAAACAATAGAGTTCCGTACACCAACGGTGAAGGGCGCTAAAAGTTAGAAATTTCCAAACTTTTGTACTTTGCGTTGGCGGAGACACAAATTTAATGTGATATAGCTCATAAGAAACCCTGTATTTCAACTTAGCTGGTAGTTAAAAAAGGCGAAGCTTAACGTATGACGAATCTATGTGACTCGGCCTTTACTAATAGTGAAACATAAAGGAGGCTCTAACTTTTTATTAATCTATTTAAGAAAATTTAGAAGGTAATCAATTTAATTTTTTGTTTGTTTTGTACCCGTATCTAATTGTTTAAAGTCTAATAAATGAGTTTGTGTCTCCTCCAGAAAAATAATAAAAAAGTAAGATATTTACTTCTTTTTTATATTATACCATTGATATGTAATGCAAATATTGACTATAAATTCGCTCCATGCAATCATTATATGTATATAATTTTATTTTCTTCTGAAACAAAGTTAATAAGTTGTAACTTATTTTTTTTACAACAATTTATAGCGTAATTTGTATAAAAGTGCTGTAACTTTTGTGGAAAATTAACTACCCATATTAATGAAATACCATCTGAGCTTCAAATTGGCTTAAAGATTCTTTTCAATCAAGCAAAACCCATTTACACGCAGCAACATTTTACGTGCATACAGCCTGATAATAAAACTTGTTAATGTATGCAATTGAACATTATTGATTTTTACATAAAAACTCTTTTTATTGCATAAGTATATATTTTCTTTTTTTGGAAGTCTGACAGGCTTAAGTGTAAAATACAAGGACAGATGATTTATAAAAAAGGGAAACTCAAATCAAGCACACACACATAAACAAGGAGTCAGACAGACAAACAGCCACATTAAATATTGACACAAAAATGTTGATGAACAAGTTTGTTACTAAAATACCAATAAAAAAATCTTTTACTTTGACAGCAACAAGAAAAGTTTTGCCTTTAAGTATTGTTTTTATTTTTATTGGAAAAAAAACAACTAAATTATGTATTTCATTTCTTTAAATGAGTTTGAATTATTACCCAAATTGTTTTAAAGACAAAATTAAAATTTTAGCTATAGCGCAATTAGAAATTGTAGTATGTAAGTATGTATGTAAATTATACATACATATAAAAACAAACATTTTTTTACAGTTGGCATATTTTGTGGGAAAAAATTATGATTTTTTTGAATACATATGTATTTATATTTTTCAATCAATTTGTGAAATCTCTTACTCAATACTAGATATAAGAATTGAAGAGCTACAAGGAAAATCTTAAAATACCATAAAAAAATAACTTAAGTCTGACTGCAAGCCTCTTCCATCTCAAGGTGGTCAGCTTTAGCACTCTCTAACTCACTCTCTAGTATAGCAGGGTCACTACAAATTATCAATTTCGCAAGCTTATATCATTGACTATAATCGGTCCACACATAATTTTTATATTCGATTAACAGTTTAAGAGTTATTTATACATTTCCAATTTTTTTTATCGGAACCTCTATGTACAAATATATTAAAGTGACCATATCTCAAAAACTGGCTATAGGATATCAAAATCCTTACCAGATTCGTGTTAAGCATGCAATAAGATATGCGGTAGATTTGTAATAAAGTAGGATTGCGCGATGGTCTAAATTAGACAACTTGACACCTAGAATGTCTTTATTTATTAAAGGGTGTCCCAACAAGAACGCAAGATTTAAATTTGGCGCCATTCGAGGTGTCATTGTTTGACATTTGAACAATTGTTATTGTTTGCTAGTAGAAGGTACGAGGTTAGTAAAAATGGAGCGCTACATGAATGAACAACTCATTCTCATTGTGAAATTGTTTTACCAAAATGGTGAAAGTTTTGCGGCTACAGTTCGCAAATTTGCTATCAATTTGGGGTCACAATAATGCTCCAAAAGAGTCAACTGTAAAGACATTAATGGATAAATTTGCCGAAACTGGGTCTGTTAGTGATGTAAATACAACAACGCGCCTTCGACCAGGTCGATCGACCGAAAATGTCGCAACTGTACGTGATGATGTCGCTCAAACGCAGGTCAAGCGCAAACAGTCAATGGTGTTCGGTATCGTGAAATGAAACAATTTAATTGCTACATCAGTCATTTCCCGGTCGTGTTATTTCGCGTTTTGGAGACCAGAATTGGCCGCCTAGATCGTGCGATTTAACACCATTAGACTTTTTTCTTTGGTGTTTTTTGAAGACGATGGTTTACGCGAGGAAAAAAGAGGAAATTGGACGCTGCATCACTGTTGCCAGAACTTCTAGGGGTGAAATCGTCAAAAACTACATATTTCTGTGCAAAAAATCATCAAAATCGTCAAGTCATTTTAGAAAAATCGTCAAAAAAAAAAAACGTCAAATCAGAAATATTAAATTTTTTTGTATTTTAATTGTTTTATTACAAAAAATATTACAATGCTTCAAACTTATTAACTATGCTTTCAACAAATTTACACATATACATTAAATATATTTATATTACCTAAACATGAAAACCATTAGAATTCACATACGTACATATAATGGGTGTTTTTTATTGAGGTATAGAACCTTAAGTTGGCATCACTTTTTTAACTGGCGGCCATTTTGTCAGCTGTCAAGTGATTAATATTTAGGTTGACAAAGAACAACGCTTGCAAATCGTGCAAATTTATTTCGAAAATAATGGTTCAGTTCGCGAAGTTTACCGCAAGCTCCGTCCATTTTATGGTCGACATAATCGTCCATCAGAGCAATTAATTCGGTTAACCATGGATCGTTTTCGCACTACGTTTACTCTATGTGATAATACGCATCCGCAGAGACGTCGAACAGTGCGCACCGAAGAAACAATTGCCGCTGTAGAGCAAAGTGTTGAAGAGGACCCGAATGAATCGATTCGCTACCGTGCACAGTAATTGGAGCTTTGTGCATCAACTTTATGGAAGATTTTGCGCAAAGATCTTGGCTTGCGACCTTACAAGATCCAGCTTGTGCAAGAATTAAAGCCGCGAGACCATGCAATGCATCGTGATTTTGGTGTATGGGCCGAAAATGAGATTAATCTCGAAGCTGATTTTCATCGCAAAATTTGTTCAGTGATGAGGCTCATTTTTGGTTGAATGGCTACGTCAACAAGCAAACTTGCCGCATTTGGAGTGAAGAGAATCCACATGAGACCCTTGAGACGCCATTACATCCACAAAAACTGACTGTTTGGTGTGCTCTATGGGCTGGTGGAGTCATTGGGCCATACTTCTTCCGAAATAATGCTGGAGAGTCAGTTACCGTTAATGGAGACCGGTATAGAGCCATGATAACCGACTATTTTGTTCCCGAATTGGATGGCATGAATGTGGATGAGTTGTGGTTCCAACAAGACGGCGCTACATGCCACACAGCGCACGTCACAATCGATTTATTGAAGGAAACATTCGATGAGCGCATAATTTCGCGGAATGGACCTGTCAATTGGCCACCAAGATCGTGTGATTTGACACCATTGGATTATTTTCTTTGGGGATATGTGAAGTCGCTCGTCTACGCCAACAAACCAGAAACGTTAGGGGACTTGGAAGCCAACATTCGTGGCGTTATTGCCAACATACGGCCCCATATGCTCGAAAAAGTGGTTGAAAATTGGACCTGTAGAATTGGCTTTATTGGAGCCAGCCGCGGCGGCTACATGCCCGAAACATATTTAAACAATAATGGCATAAAATTATCCTTCCAATAAAGCCAAATTGATGGACATTAAAACGATTTTCTTGTGTTTTATTTCAATTCAAAGTTCTATACCTCTAAAAAAAGCACCCGTTATAAAGGGTCCGCCATCTAACTTTTTTTTCAACTAGTGCTTATTTCGTGAATGGTAACACTTAGCTAATGTCTGATTTGACAGATAATTAGTTTTATCCTTCCGCTGAACGAGTCAACTGACCATCCAATGCGTTTTCGCTTCGCTAAGTGGGCCTGCGATCGACTTACAGAAGATGCCGATTTTGCCAAAAAAATCATCTTTTCAGATGAAGCTCATTTTGATCTTGGCGGGTATGTAAACAAGCAAAATTGTCGCATTTGGGGCACAGAAAACCCGCACGCATACATTGAACAGCCGAGGCACCCAAAACGAGTCACTGTTTGGTGCGGATTTTGGTCCAGAGGCATAATTGGGCCATTTTTTTTTTTCGAAAAAGAGCACGGAGTGGCCGTTACAGTCAATGGCGATCGTTATCGGGCCATGTTGAACGAATTTTTGTTCACAAAAATTGAAGAGGAGGATATTGGCAACATTTGATTTCAATAGGACGGCGCTACGTGCCACACAGCTGAAGCTTCAGTAGTATTTTTTTATTGTATTTTCAAAAAAAAAGTTATCTGGCGGACCCTTTATTTATTTTTAAAACAGATAATTTATAAAAAAATAATTAGCATTTTTGTTATACAAACATTTTATGTATAAATATCAGAATTTAGCATTTTGAACACAAAAAAATCATAACACAACAAAAAACCAACTCTAAAAATGCAATACTAAAAAAAGTTGCCATATATATTAAATTTAGAAAAATCGTCATTTCTGCACCTAAAATCGTCACTAGTGTATTTTGAGAGGAGAAAATCGTCAAAATGCAGAGAAATCGTCAATTCTGGCAACAGTGCGCTGCATTAATAAAATACCGCAGAATTTATGCAAAACGGCCATTGAAAATTTCATTAAAAGATCGCGTGTGTGCCAGCAAAGCCGCGGCGGCCATCTGCCCGATTTTTTGTTCCACACGTAACCTCATTTTGTCTACTTTACGATATAATAAAGTTTCACAATTTTTTTTCGATTGGCTACAAATTCGGTTGTCTCAACGAATCTGTTTTCTCTGTGTACTACCAGTAAATTTCTCAAAAATTAATCACCAATCGTACACAGAGAAAACAGATTCGTTGTGACAACCGAATTTGTTGCCAATTGAATATTGGCGGTTGCAGCAACTATCATAGAATTCTGCTATAGCGACTGAAATTTTCTTGTGGTACCACTATATTTTAATTATAACCCTAAACCCAATAGTTGCAGCAACAGGAAAAATTAGTTGACAGTATGTAATTTGAAATAAATGTTATTTTTGCTACCGAAAATTTGGTTAATATAACTAAAACAATATCATAATTGGTACCTCTAAAAGAAAAACTAGCCTTCCTTGCTGAAATAAAAATAAACAATAAACGCAAATAAAAATACATCATTTTAAAAAATTTATTATTTGACATCTTGTCATAAGTTTATTTTAAGTGAAATTTATTTCCTGGTGGTGAAGCATGTATGTATATATACATTTCTTCAACCACACAGTTTTAACAGCCACAAACCTGTTATCTTATGCACAGACTTTCAAAAACCATTTGAGAATTCACGAATCATAATATCTTTGAAAGTCACAAAAGTTAATTTTTTTAGTTTGCTGCTATAAACTTTGACAGTAAACTCAACCTCTAGTTAGTTCCAGCAACTGATTGAAAGTTTTTATTTTAATTTTAATATAGAACGAAAATTTTTTAGTTGCTAATACCAAAAGTTGGTAGTAAAATCCAATTCGTAATATTTTATTCGGTTGGGTTAACCAATCAGTCAATTAGTCATGACAAAAGCATACGCTCGGTTGATGCAATCAATTTAAGTATTGTCACAATCATATTTTTGTTACAATTATGCCCTTATGACAATGAACATGTATTGTTTTTTGGATTAACAGAAAATTGATAGCGTGAACTGAAATATAGTTAATGCAAATGATATTTTATTGGACTAACCGTTTTCCAGCCAATCTTTTTTCTGGGTGTATCATAAATGATTCTTTGGTGTGATTTATTTATAGGGTACCACTTTCTCACAACGAAAGTATCATTTATTATCGAAAAATGAGCTCATATGTGGTTATTTTTCCCGTCAAGCTAGCTGGGTATGGTTGCATATGTATCTAAGTATGTATGCATGCTGTGTGGGTGTGTTTTAATGAATTTTTAATGACGTTTAGATAATTTTTCTTTGAATCTTAAGAAAATTATTTACATCTAGAATACAGACGATTGTATCGTCCATAGTACAACTTCGACAATCCGGACACATATAGTTTAAGGCTCGTTCGTATTAACGAGTTGTCCGGACTATAGCAGTTGTAAATATTAAAATAATCTAAGGGATTTAAATACATACATACATACATATGTACATATATATATATACATATACATATACATATACATATACATATACATATACATATACATATACATATACATATACATACATACTTTGATATATAAAAAGACGAAGTTATTTTGTGCTGACTAACTTTGTTGAGGTGGTTGATTTGTGCCTTTTGCTCTAGTCTCTCTTATTCTCCTCAGCCCACTAAGTGCAAATTGGAAATGCTTTCTTTGCATCTGCATTAGAGATCTTTGTTTTTGCATCCATTTCTACTTTTTTTAATGTCATAAATCGTTGATTTAGGAACATGGAAATTTTCGGCAACCTGCCTAATAGTTTTTCCCTCATCAAGACATTTTAAAATATCACTCTTCTAATGTAAGGTTATTATTTTATGTTTGCGTTTATTATTTAAAAATATGACACTTCGAATGGAATTAAGCAAACACGCTTGCGAAGTAATGAAACGAAACTGAAGCAATAACAGTGAAAAATGTAAATAAAGTTACGAATAAGAAAACAAAATAAAAATTCCCGTTAACTTGCATGTTTTGCTTGGATTTCAGTTTTTGTTCTTGCATAAAAAATTTTTTTCCGGATTGTGGAGGTAAAAATTTTAAATTGTCCGAAATGTAGAAGCGTCCGAATTACTGGAGTGACCGGACTGGCGCATGTCCGGACTATCGAAGTTGTACTGTACTTGTATAATATTTTTGTATGAAAAATATCAGCAAGATTTTTATGACAGTCATAAAAGTTTATGCAAAACAACAAATCGGACATAATAGAACATTTTGTGATCTAGGTAATTGTTTTAGTGCAAATTTCAGTGTAAATTTTTTTTTAAATTTATAATCCGTTTATTAAACAATTAAAAATAATTGTGCGGCACCAAGAAAACATCAGTTTGGCAACTTACAGAAAGCTTTCATTAACAACAGTGTATCAAAATTTTTTTTTACATGCATATATTTATTTATTATTTATCTTCAAAAATGAACTAACAATAAGTATTCAAATCTTAAATCTAAATATAATAATGAGGCTTGACCAGTATCGGGCCAGACATAAACTTAGTGACAGCAATTCAAAATGCATAAATGTCGTATTAAGCACAAAAATTATTTACAAGAAGTATCATTTTGATTGCTGAGTATTAGAGTCCCTTGTGTTCCTCTTTTTTAAGCGGATGTATTCAGTAAAGTTTAAGATGTTACGAGGATTAGAATGTGACTCGATTTTTGTTAAATATTTTCTTGGGTATTTTGCAATTTCTTCAGTCACTAGTGGCATATTTAAATCACGATGTAAATTTAAATTTTTAATGTACCATGTAGCAGATATTATTAACATTAAAACTTTGTTTTGCCTTCGTTAGATTCTCTCTATAATGGAAGCTGAAGCTGAATTCCGTAGCACCATATTGGCTTTAAAAGTGACTGGTATATCAAAAGTTTAGGGTATAGGCTGAGTGTTGAATTTCTACCAATTAACCAATATATTTGAGTTAATTTAAGTTTCATTTGAGTTAGTTTAGGGTCAATATGATATCTCCATTTAAGCCTTCGATCAAGGTGTATACCAAGGTATTTCACTTGATAATGTTGAGGGGGAACAAGTATCTTTTCTTAGGGTAAACGTTATGTGGACACAATTTTGTTAATTAACTTTAATTCTCCATAAGTTCAATCATGCTTCCAGCTGGATGTATTCCTGGAGATTGAGGGATGCTTCATCAGAGTTTTCATGCATACTCATACAGGCTGTATCATCGGCAAGTGTAGAAGTGTGGATATTATTGCTCACAGGCTTATCACATGTATATATCCTGTGGCACACCGGAAGATATAGATTCGGGCACACTCGTGAACTCTCCTTACACAACAGTGAACTTCCTCTCAATGATATAGCTTTCTAAAATCTTTTGTATGTTTATTGACAGATATGTCTTCAATTTTAAAACTAGTCTTTCGTGCCATACTTTATCAAACGCCTGAGAAACATCAATAAAGAGAGCAGAACAATACTTCTTTTCTTCAAATGTTCTTCTTACAACTTGTACCAATCAATGCGTTTGTTCAATGGTGCTATGCTGACTTCTTAAACCAAATTGATAGTCTGGGATGCACCCATTATTAGCTAAAATTTTTTAACAATTTAGTCATGAACAGCTTTTCGAAAAGCTTTGAGATTGTTGATAGTAAGCTTTTATGCCTATATGACTCAGCCTTGGTAGGATATTCACCCGGCATTGGATTCATTTTGATTTTGGAAAGTTTGCAGTTATGTGGAAAATACTGCATTTGCGAAATGAGATTAGAAATAAATAGCAGGATTCTTATTGCAATATGAGGCAAGTTCATCAATATCTTGTTACTAATGCCATCAAAACCTGTAGCTTTCTTCCGGTTGAGTTCCGCAATTATTTTTTGTACTTCACTCATCTTAAACCTTAAAAGATGAGGGGTTAGAGAAACTACACATGGTAAATCAGCAGCACCCGTGCATGTATTGGGAGAGCAAATAAGTTACCTTTCTCACTATCGCTTCTTGTCCAGCCTCTGGTCGAAGTGCGCAGTGATGATTTAAGATCAACAGGTCTTTTAAGATTTCTAATAGTGCTCCATAAATAGTAGTTAGATGCTGACGTGACATCGAGACCTTCTAAATATATTTCCAGTTATGCAGATTTTTCCAACGATAGTAGCTCTTTAAGTCTGATTTTATTTAGGCGTGATCTGTGTTGTTGCCTTTCTCTTCCAGCTCTCCTTCTTTCACATACAAGACGTTCAATTTCCGTAGAATAAATTCTATTAAAACCAGTCTACGGATAAGAGATAGTGGCATGTTCAACAGCCTGTTTAATATTTTCGTTAAGATTTGAAATGTTGAATTCAATATCATCGGATGATCTTAGCTGAATGTTTTCTACGCACTGACTAATAAGATATTTTTTTAATCCCAGCCAGTTGACCCCATTAATCATTTTCAAATATGAGTTAGTTAAATAACTTCTTAGTGGGTTGAAAATTTTAACTATTGTGGGAGAGTGATCAGAGAAGAGATCTAGAGAGGCTTCCACGTGAATTAAGTCCCTATGAATATTTTTCATGACGCCAAAATCTATAACATGCGGAATTTTTCGTACGTCAGTAGGCTAGTGAGTAGGCAATCCACCCGAAATGACATCTGATCCAATTTTTGAAATTGCATTGAACAACGCTCGACCTCTAGGTGTAACAAGACGCAAGCCCCAGTACGTAGGTTTTGTATTGTAGTCGCCAGCTGCCACAAAAGAAGATCCAAGCGATTTGTAGAACTTCTCATACTGATCTTCGGTAACTGAAAATCTGGGAGCTGAGTAAATTGATGATATCACGAAATTCGCACAAAAATTTTCTACCAAAATATTCGTTGCTTGCATATATTCTTCACTAATATTGTGAAGGATATAAAGCTTGAGTCTTGACTTAATTAGAATTGCTGATCTACCGCATACTCTTCCTCTCGGGTCCTTTGAATCATATAGAGTGTAACCATTTATTTCAAAGCAGCTTCTCGAAGCCAAATGTGTATTTTTTTCCGTAAGGAAGTGCTGAAGCTCATTTTTATTTTGGCCGTTTTGCTGTTTGCGTTCTAGAAACATCAAATTAATGGATTAGGATGGTACTGACTATTTTATATAGTCGAACGGCTTTTGATAAAAAGCAACTCTGATGTAATAAAGTTTTTAAAAATTTCCAAAAGACAATAACAACTCATTAGATCAGGGTTGCGTTTTCTCAAGTACCAGCTAACAGACCCTGATGCATCGATTGTGCGGGTGAGTTTCGGGCTCAATATTTTCGTTTCTATTTCACAATGTCAGATATGCTGGCATGTATCGATTGCTCTGATTGTTCTTTGTATTTGTTTCTCACATTGTTCTGCAGTTTTAATTAACGTTACTGGAATTATTGCAAAATTCTTGTACCACATTTCAATTTTGCCAAAATGAGCTGCAGAAGAAAGTTATGGTTTCAATTACAAAAGTGCTTATCGTTAACAAATAGTGAAGTAGGCATATATTAACTTTAAAAAATATATAAATTTTAATGTTTCGAGCCAATGGAAGTCATTTGATGCAATAAAAATACGCTTTAGCTAAAAATTTTTACCCAATGCATCAATTATGCATGTCCTAAAATCCTTGAAGGATATAAAAACGGTAAAAAGTAAACATTGATTATATTTTCATATGATGTCGACACCATATATTTCAAATATTATGAAAAAATTCCCAGTAGTTTAGCCTCAGGTCTGAAAGGGCTAAATATCGAAAAGAGCCTCACTGTAAATGTGCAAGATTTTACGAAGTGAAATCATAATAAAATTTAATGATTTTAACAATGGATGTAAGAACCGCCCATGGGACATTTTCCAATATTAATAGAGACAGGCTCTAAATTATTATTATTTTAAGCTATTTTAAGCTATTGCATAGCTTTTATCGCAGGCTTTGAGGGTGTCGACCGAATCAAGAAATTCCGTAACGAAAAAAAACCTAAGACTATTTTTATTTAAATCGCCCAGTGTATGTTAACCTCTAAAGTATGCTATTGATTTCATTAATATACAGTATTGCTAGAACAGATTTTTACATGTAGGAAAACACAATGTGGCGTACTTAAGAGCAATCAGATTGACAAAAAATGATAAACACAAACAAACAGACAATTCATAGGTTTTTTACTTTAAAAAATGCTAAGCAATAGCTTTACCGCGGCAGTCTCCGAGTGCCACACGTACTTTTTGATGTGTAAACATCTATACGATAGGGGGTAAACATTTTTTTGGCTTTGATTCTTTGCTGAGATTTCTTTGCTGAGATTTCTTTGCTTTTTGCTTTTGCTTTGCATTGTCAAATCGGTGTGAGCTATGTATGAGTGTATTAGTGTTTGAAAGAAGCAATACCAAGCAGAGAAACAACTCGACCGGCTCGAAGCCGACGGTGCGCCGCCGCCGGTTATTTTTCTGTATATTTCCGTACACCAAAGGTGAAAATGAACCGTAAGAGCTACGTACTTAAAATTTGGACACAATATGTAGACATTTGGCCACTACAACAACAAATACATGAGAGTTAAAAACTAAAGGGTGTTCCAAAACGAGCAACGAAAAATGTTAAAATCCCATGTAATATAAATACAATTGTATGTACATATATACACTTGAAATTTGTAAAGTTCGTGTATTTTTATACAGACTACAACAATTAAAACTAAATTTAAAAAGTTTAAATTAAAGGGCGTTCCATTAGTTAATGCAATTTTTAATTTGCAATTTTGACAACTTGCTGTATCTTGGAGACCGTAAAAGCAAAACTCTTGAAATTTTCATAAACGGTAAAACTAAAAAATCCAAAAAATATAAAATCGCCAAATATAAAAAAATCTCCAAAAACAAAAAAAAAAAATCGCCAAATCGAAAAAAAGCACCAAATTAAAAAAAATCTCTAGGACTTAAATAAATCGTGAAAAACCGGAAAAATCGCCAAAATGAAAAACATCCTTCAACAAAAAAATCGCCAATATGAAAAAATCGCCTAAATAAAAAAACCCCAAAAAGAGAATAAATCGCCAAAATGAAAAAAAAATACAAAAAAAATAGATAGAGCACTGCAGTACCACTAAAGTTTCAGTAAAAACAATAAAAAATTTTTAACAAGTAAAATTTTACTGATTACTAAAATTTTGTTTCTACAATTTTTATAAATTGCCTAAATGATTTGTTATATGATGAGGTGCATTGAATTTTCAGTAATCAGTAATGCCCGTATTCATAATGAAATTCTACCAAGTGGCTAAATGGTTTTCATACAAAAGTTTCAAAATTTGAATGAAAAAACTTTGCCACTTGCTACAATTTTATTATGATTACGGCCCTACGATTTTACTGGTAATGCAAATTAAATTTCATTAGCAGTAAAAATTTACTGAATGTTTTTAGTAATCAGTAAATTTACTGCTTACTGCAATTTTTAATGCAGTACATATACATATACTGCAGTGTGCCCATTTACTAACCAAATAAGTTTAATAAAACAAACAAAAACCAACAAATTCATATGTATTTACAATATTGAAAGTTTTGATACTTTTAATTAATTAATTTAAAAAGAGATACTAAAAGCATAAGTACTTCCAACTTAAAAAAATTTTCATTACTAGATGTTTACACATCTCCTCTGTGATCGGACTCACATTGCTTTTTTTTAATAAGTTCAGATTTTTGCAATTTTCGATACATTAGATGTTCTTCTATAGAAATGTATAAAATTCTTGATTTCAAAAAAAAAAAAAAAAAAATAAGTTAGGGCCTTTTTATATTAAGCCGACTACCATAGCAATTCTTCTTTTTCTTTAATATTTTTTGTTTTCATAAAACAAATAAACAAGTAATTTTTTTTTATTGAAATATTTATTTGTCTTAAAGACTTTGAAACTTTAATGTTTATTTTTATATGACACTTGTATCTAAACGTGTTTCTTTTCATGAAAACTGTTGCCTTCCTTTGCATCATCGATATATTAAGATATATTAAATATTTGGGGTGGTTCTGGAATTAATAGAAAAATAAACTTATGATACATAAAAGCAGAAATAACAAGAACAAAAATCTACAAGAAAAATATAATTGCTTAATATGTGCATACATACACACACACACACACATACATACAAGACTTGTTTAGTGAATCAAATATAAGCATTAGAGAAAATTTCAGCCAAAAATACAAACATAATTAAGCAATTTGACCTTAGCCATCATAATTTTATTTTTATGGAGGGGATGTCGAAATAATTACAAATTTAATAAATTTGAGAAAAAAATAAATACTTGGCTGTTATGATTTCACTAAATCAAATTGCTTTTAAAATAATCAAAATTATTTGTTAATATTGTTAATTGAACAACAAACAGTTTTTGTTTAATAAGTTTCATTCGTGTGCTCTTAGATTAATTATAATTTTTGTGTATAAATTTATAAATAGCAGGAATGGAGGGAAACACAAGAAATACTTTCAACGTGACTTAACATAATTAAAAATAAATTTGTTATTCAGAGATTTAAAAATTATCTACAAATAAGCAAATTGAAACAAGTGTGCAACAATTTTGTTAAGTAGACTGCAGCACTTTGCAAATTATTTAAAAATAGCTGTAGTTGCTAATTTTAGTATTATGACAACAATTTTGCAATTTTGATATGCTTATGTAGATTTTTAAAATTTAATTACAGAGTCTACAAGTCAATAAAATTTTATATTAAATAATGTTTAATTATACATTATGCATTTACATTGTGTCGAAATCTAGCATATTTAATTTGAAATCTTTATTGAAATCTATATCGTTTTTTTGATATTTCTTAAATCTCGTATCCAAAACGTAATCCTTTCTCTAAAATTTTGTTTTAATAGGGCATTTACATTATCTCTAAATCTAGTTTTTACGAGATTTCGAGATAAATCTTACTGCTTTTTACTACATTTCCCATACAAAATTAAATCTATTTTGTCCGTATATTTGTAAAATTTTTATTAATTTTTTACTACCCTGTAAAATATATTTATAAAAAAAAATTAGTGAATTAGCTGGGGTCTGCTTAAAAAGATGTGTGCATTGGCTGAATTGCAGTTTTTTGGTTGCAGTTTTGGAAATTTTTCAGTTAATGGGTTTTGTGTTGGATAAAAAAAAATTTTTGATAAATAACAAAAAACGTTGGTGTAAACGGTATAGGTTTTCATAAAGATTTTAAAATCTGCTAAATTTTGTGCAGCTGCTTTATAAACTGTAACCCTAAAAGTGCCAACTTAACCCATACATACACGTTCATTAAAAACTTTCTAGAACGTAGCTAATTCACGCACCTTTTATACAAATATGTTGTACAGGGTAGTAAGAAAAAAATTATAAAAGTAGATTCTGTTTTGTATGGAGAATCAAGTATAAATCGATTAGATTTGGATCGAAATCTCGTAAGTACTAGATTTCGAGACAATGTAAATATTCCATTACCTTTATGAAATAATTAATAATGTGTTTACATCTGAGCAAAATTAAGTAAAGGGTGTTTTTTATTGAGGTATAGAACTTTAAGTTGGCATCACTTTTTTAACTGGCGGCCATTTTGTCAGCTGTCAAGTGATTAATATTTAGTTTGGTTTGCCATTTCATCATGAACAGGTTGACAAAAGAACAACGCTTGCAAATCGTGCAAATTTATTTCGAAAATAATCGTTCAGTTCGCGAAGTTTACCGCAAGCTCCGTCCATTTTATGGTCGACATAATCGTCCATCAGAGCAATTAATTCGGTTAACCATGGATCGTTTTCGCACTACGTTTACTCTATGTGATAATACGCATCCGCAGAGACGTCGAACAGTGTGCACCGAAGAAACAATTGCCGCTGTAGAGCAAAGTGTTGAAGAGAACCCGAATGAATCGATTCGCCACCGTGCACAGCAATTGGAGCCGACTAACCGACTATTTTGTTCCCGAATTGGATGGCATGAATGTGGATGAGTTGTGGTTCCAACAAGACGGCGCTACATGCCACACAGCGCACGTCACAATCGATTTATTGAAGGAAACATTCGATGAGCGCATAATTTCGCGGAATGGACCTGTCAATTGGCCACCAAGATCGTGTGATTTGACACCATTGGATTATTTTCTTTGGGGATATGTGAAGTCGCTCGTCTACGCCAACAAACCAGAAATGTTAGGGGACTTGGAAGCCAACATTCGTGGCGTTATTGCCAACATACGGCCCCATATGCTCGAAAAAGTGGTTGAAAATTGGACCTGTAGAATTAGCTTTATTCGAGCCAGCCGCGGCGGCCACATGCCCGAAATCATATTTAAACATTAATGGCATAAAATTATCCTTCCAATAAAGCCAAATTGATGGACATTAAAACGATTTTCTTGTGTTTTATTTCAGTTCGAAGTTCTATACCCCTCAAAAAAACATCCTATACTTACGAAATTGAAATTTCAAGCAAAATATAATAGATTTGAGTAAATTTCCCATAAAAAAAATCTACTTCGTCATAAAATTTTATGTTTTTTTTTTCAAAATTGTTCAAAACAATAAACAGCTATATTAAAAAAGGTGTGTGTATTAGCTTTGTTGCAGTTGATTGATTGGATTGTTCTAAACTTCTCCGTTTCGTGGGATTTTTTGAAGTCACGGGTACATGCTAATAAGTTTTATGCTCTAATTCAGTAAGAAGACAGGACGATAGATAGGGAAATTTATTTGAAAATATTTTCGAGTCTTTGTTTTTGTATATTCTAATGGTGGTTTTACATTTGAGCAAAATTTAGTACTTACGAGATTTTGAGCTAAATCTGGTAAATTCGGTTTTAGAAGCCTGCATGGCACCATTGAAAAAACGCATAGATTGGTCCAAGTTGTAAGAAGATTATTTCAAGAGAAGACATATTGTTCTGCTTTCTTTATTGATATTTCTCAGGCACTTGATAAAGTATGGCACGAAGGACTAGTTTTCAAATTGAATACATATCTGCCAATAAACATACAAAAGCTTTTGGAATGTTATATCATTGATAGGAAGTTCACTGTTGTAGAAGGAGAGTTCACGAGTGTGCCCGAATCTATATATCCGGTGTGCCATGGGGCAGTATTCTGGGACCAGTCTTGTATTTAATATATACATGTGATATGCCTGTGAGCAATTTTATCCACACTTCTACATTTGCCGATGATACAGCGTGTATGAGAGCATCCACGAAAACCCTGATGAGGCATCCCGGAATCTCCAGGAACATATTACCCAGTTAGAAATATGGTTAAACTTATGGAGAATTAAAGTAAATGAACAAAATTGTGTCCATATAACGTTTACCCTAAGAAAATATATTTGTTCCCCCATTCTTATCAACGGTCGTAATATTCCTCAACATTTTCAAGTGAAATACCTTGGTATACATACACCTTGATCGAAGGCTTACATGAAAACATCATATTGACTCTAATGCCCTAATTCTGTTCGACGATTGTGCCGTCTTGTCTATGGACGGAAAAAAGTCGCAGTTGTGATTCTTTAAAACAATTAATAGTAATAGTCTCTGCTAGAAGGTTCGTGTATTTGCTTTATGATTTTATTCCAAACATTATATCCAACACATATTTTTTCATATATTTTTTCAAAATATTGTATAATACTTTAATTTAATTTTTATATTTTAAAAACATGGTAATAATATTTTTATTTTTCATTATCAAAGACAACAATCATTTTTGAAGAAAATAATTTAGAGAATTAAAAAACAAGAACTCAAAAGTATTTTCAAACAAAAAAACTCAAATTAAATCATTGGTTGATTGTCAGAAATTCAACACTCAGCCTACACTGCAAACTTTTAATATACAAGTCGCTTTCGAAGCTAATATGGCGCTGCGGAATTCAGTTATGGGGGCACTGCTTCAGCTTCCAGTATATGTATAGAGAATCCAACGAAGGTAAAACAAAATTTTAAGGTTAATAACATCTGCTCCATGGTACATTAAAGACCCAAATTTACATCGTAATTTAAATATGCCACTAGTGACTGAAGAAATAGCAAAATACGCACGCTATACTTAACAAAACTCGTGTCCCCCATCCTAATCCCTTGGCTTGTAACATGTTGAATTTTACTGGACACATCCACTTAAAAAAGAGGGACACAAGGGCTATAATACTCAGCAATCCAAATGATACTTCTTGAAAATAATTTTTGTGCTTAATACAACATTTATGTATTTTTAATTACTGTCATTAAGTTTATGTCTGATACTGGTCGGGCTTCATTATTATATTTAGATTTAAGATTTGAATATTTATTGGTAGTTCATTTTTGAAGATACAATAAATAATAATATGTTAAAAAAATCTGGTAAATATCCCAATTAAAACATAACCTACTGCGTCACTGTTTTTCGTACTAAAAGTCAGCCTGTGTACTTAAAAAGGTGTGTGAATCGGCTATGTTACAGTTATTTGGTTGTAATTTTGGATATTTTTTAGTTAGTGGGTTTTGTTTTGGATACTTGGTTTAAATGATATTGATTTTCATAAATATTTTGATTAAAATCTCTTAGATTTTATGCAGGTATGAATGGCCTATTAAAGAATCACAACTGCGACTTATTTTCTTCCAGAGACAATACGACTTAATTGTCGAACCGACTCTTGAAGCCCTGAACGGGAATATCCATTAAGAAAGCGGAAACAAAAGTATTTTATTTATTAAAAAAATAGTAATATTAGAAATGAATATCTTGAAATGGCTTTTGAGTACACCTATGCAGAACTACATAGAATAATTTATATTGTTTGAAAGGTAATGTACAAACTCTTGTCCCGTAATGACAGAAAGGTTAAGCTAAAAACAAACTCCTTATCAATGTCAAATTGCATTTTTCTCCTTCAAATATTTTTCTCTTTTTATAATTTGTTTGATGGCTTAAATAATTAAGGATAAGTTTGATGATGATTTGATGGCAAAATAAATTTTGAAAAATTAAATTGCAAATTAAAGGTGTTTTCATAGCATAATAATTTTGAAATTAACATTTACCTTTAATACACAAAACATTTTTGGGTTTTCATATACATATCTATACATTGTTAGATAAAATGCAAAAAGGTATAACCAACAAAAAAATTAAAAATTTTGTTTTTGATTGATTATTATCAGGGACACCAAAAATATGCTTTAAAAAAAGAGTTTTATGCGCATTCAATATGCACTAAAAACTTGAAAATATGCACTAAAAACTTAAAAAATATGCTCTTAGGAATAAAATAAATTGGTTTGTTTGTAAATGAAAATATATTTTCGATTCAAAAATTCAATAACATTTTCATATAAAACAAAACAAAAGTTAACAACAGAAAGGAAACAATAAATAACTGCCGTATCAAAAACATTAATTTGAATCATGGTGTAATTATACAAGTGACTGCGTAAGGATTTGTTATACAAAAATATGGCAACCATAGCTGTGTAAAGAACCGAAGAATGTCAAAAACACAAAAATAATTGTACTAAAACCAAAACAAAATCAAAGTTTTTGACATTCTTCAGTTACAAAGCACATAGAGCAAAAAATTATCAGCTGAAGTAGCGCTGCCACCTAGTTAGATACACCTTGATTTGAATAATGATTTTAAGTGCACGTTGCCATACAAATTTTGACTAAAAAAAATAAAACAAATACATTTTTTTTGATGTGTATTCGTAAAAATTTAACTTCAATTTCAAAAGAGAGAGAGAGAGAGAGAGAGATATCAGAATTAAAACTTTCGAACTGTATTTTGGATAAATAAGACAAAATTTTATTGCAATAAACAACAAAATATTGACCTAGATTTTTAAGTAAAAATCGTTGAATCTCACATCTACATAATTAAACTTTTATACATTGACAATGTTCCTGCAACGTCTACTCGGGGCAGAGTCCGTTGCAACTAGCAAACCGAAATTTTATTGAAACTAACATCCATAACAACTGCGTAATATAAATATAAGAAAAATGTATATATATACAAGGAACATTGGAAATGAGATTTAGATGGCGAAAAATAAAAATGTTGGCCAACAAATAAGCTTGTACTCGCCATTTTCACAACTTGCCTTTAGCGAAAGGCACGATTTTGTCTGCCTGACTTTGGCTTTGCATTATAAAACCTTCATTTGTTATTTTTTTATCCATTAAATATTATTATTATTGATAATAATAACAATAAAAAAATGTAAGATGTAATAATGCAAAGTTGTGAAAATAGCGCTAAACATATTAAAATAAAAAAATCTATAAAGTATCAAAATATGCCCTAAAAGCGACAATTTTGCTCTAAAAATAAGAAAATATGCTAAAAATATGCGTGTAAGACTGATATATGCAAAAACATGCTTTAAAGGGTAAAATATGCAAAAATATGCACTAACAAATCGATGCCAAAATTCATAAAAAGTTCTGAAACGGATAAATATATTGTTCCTGCATTAATACGTCGTACAAGAAAAAACAGGCAATTGCATATTTGTGGTTTCCCTGATTATTATGAATGCCATTTGGCGTGACCAAATTTTACAGTTCTGTGATAAAAAATCTCACTGTTATTAACAAAAAGCAAATGTATTTGGTTTTCTTTTTAGTCTTTTTGCTTCTCCTGTAAAATTATATTTTTGCTAGTTACGCCTTTTTGCATTTTAGCTAACGATATATTATTGTATTCCTTTTGCTATTTTATATGATCATTTAGACCATCCGTATAAACAACTACGTGAGTGGCATTGTAAAATATTCATTGTATTTTAGTAGTTGAAATTCCGTTTTATTGAAAATAAAATAATTTTGTTTTATAGACAAATTAATGAAATAGCTTACAAATATAATATACACACCTTTATTAGCAAGACAATCTGCCCACTCAATTTTATGGAAGCGTCTAGAAATTAATTTTGTTTATGACCGAAAAATATTTTTAGACAACTGAGAGAGTGAGATTGATAGAAAAATTTTTGTATTGTTTGAGTTGGTTAATGAGTGGCATGTGCTTAGAGTGTAATACTTTTCATATACAGGTCTCCCACGTAAAACGCGATGAACATTTTGCTAAAAAAAAATCATGCTATTTAATGAGGATGATGCAATATTATGCTTTTCTTTGATATACTAGAAAAATATTCTTATAATCTTTTGACAAAACAATATAAAGGCTGGGTTAGCCGAACGTTGCTGTTGCTGTACCGTACCATACCGTACTGTTAGCACGTTGGAGCACTTATGTATAGAACATTTAAAAACGTGCGTATGCTTTACTTCGTTTTGTTGTTTTAATATTAAAAAGGAACAGCTGTTCACAAAACAGTGATGGGAAATAAAAAAGTTCAAATGGTGGATGTAGCGAAGAAAAAGTATCTAAAATATGTAAACGCTACTAAAACTGTATACTGTCTGTTACACATTTATAACAAATAAATATGTTCATACATACATACATATCGATGGACACAAGTACACCTCTTCACAAAAATTTATTGCAATATCGTAAAAATAACACTTTTAAAAGCAGTTTAAAAAAGCAGTTGTGCTGTTTAATATTATGTTTTTATTTTCCCCAGTAATATTACAATTATTTGAGTTATGGCCTTTCTACTTGTGACCAACGATATGTATGCAACATGAAATAATTTTTACATGTGTGCATACACAATAAGAAGTTTTGATACCATTTAAATCCTTTAATACATATCAGATTTATATTATGCTCATACATATTTATGCATTTCTTTATTATATATAAGTACATATACATACACATGCATGTATATATTTGTGTACATAAGTATGTATATATGTACATACCCAAATATTTATTTATATATTTATGTTTTTTCACACAGACTTATTAACAAAAGTACCAAAAAACAGAGCCAAAATACCCCTATTCCATTTAAATTACAATGGTACCATCACTGGCTTACAAACGTCACTTAACAACGTCAACGTTACAGCAAATTTCGGTAAGCGTTTGCATTGTTTTCAATCAACAAAAACGATCAGCTGTTTCGTTAGCTTATGTGAACGTTCGGCTAATTCTACCTTAAGAATTATTTCAGATGTCTGTAAATGAACGGAAAATAAAGGAAAAATACAGCTAACAGTAGGTAGTCATATATTTAGAATTATTTGTAAGAATAATAATTTTTTTCTGTATCCTATAACATATATAGAAGCGATGTGGGGCCGACCATGTGTTTCTTTTGCTACTTTCGTGTTATGTAATCTAATTATTTTTATTTGATTTTGTTCTCCCTTTCTTTTTTCCTCAATTTATTTGCAGAGTTTTGCTTTTGTTGAAAAAATCACGCGTTATGCCAGTGACATCTGTACATACATATGTACTTTTCGTTTATTTAAGGCATACACAATAATATGACAAGAAAAACACAACTTCTATCGCAAATTGATTGATTATATAGAAAATTTTAACAAAATAAAATTCCATTAAACTTTAAAGGCTGATAACTTTGCTCATAGTACGAGTACATATCGCGCTTAATCAATAAAAGGGTATTACCTCAAAATTTTTTAAATTTCAGAAATCAACTAACAACAGCAATATATGCACATATGTAAAGGGTGTTTTTTTATTGAGGTATATAACTTTAAAATGGCATCACTTTTTTAACTGGCGGCCATTTTGTCAGCTGTCAAGTGATTAATATTTAGTTTGGTTTGCCATTTCATCATGAACAGGTTGACAAAAGAACAACGCTTGCAAATCGTGCAAATTTATTTCGAAAATAATGGTTCAGTTCGCGAAGTTTACCGCAAGCTCCGTCCATTTTATGGTCGAAATAATCGTCCATCAGAGCAATTAATTCGGTTATTCGGAATGGACCTGTCAATTGGCCACCAAGATCGTGTGATTTGACACCATTGGATTATTTTCTTTGGGGATATGTGAAGTCGCTCGTCTACGCCAACAAACCAGAAACGTTAGGGGACTTGGAAGCCAACATTCGTGGCGTTATTGCCAACATACGGCCCCATATGCTCGAAAAAGTGGTTGAAAATTGGACCTGTAGAATTGGCTTTATTCGAGCCAGCCGCGGCGGCCACATGCCCAAAATCATATTTAAACATTAATGGCATAAAATTATCCTTCCAATAAAGCCAAATTTATGGACATTAAAACGATTTTCTTGTGTTTTATTTCAATTCGAAGTTCTATACCTCTAAAAAAAACACCCTATATATCTACTGTAAAAATTTCAACGTATTCCGATTACTCTGTTGTTGATGAAATTTGTTTGACTTAATGATTTTAATTCGAAATGTGACTGTTTTTTTTATAAGATTGCTCAGTTTTTTGTTGAATTTGATACAAAACAAGGATATTCTTCCCCAATAATTCCATGCTTTTAAAATAAAAACAATGTAAATTTATTTTCAAATGGCATTTGCTTACTATTTTGTATTCGGATTTTCAAATTCTCTCAACATGTAACCACAAATAGTTTTTCGTCTCTACTGAAATTTGTAAAATTTTGAGTTAATATCATCTTGTTGATTAAGTAGGAGTTGGATGTCTTAAAACTTTAATTTTTTGAGCTTTTTCTATATATCGTCAGCCCATTAATGGACCATTAAAAAAAATCAGTTAGTTATGGGAAATATATATTTCGAATATCTCCTTTCTGAATCCAAAATATGTTTCGCGAAATTAGTTATGGTTTCTGAGATATTTAGCATTCATTTTGCTCCATTTCAACTATTTTAAGGTTTAATTAGCATTGTTTTGCTGTACATGACACTTTTTGGCGTTTGCATCAAATTCTTCATACAAAAACATATGAAGTAAACTTAACTCTTGTTTTGCTTCATTTCTATAAGAAATGAATAGTAAAAAAATAAGGTGCCGTAAGAAAAATTCAACGGCGACTGTTAAGCAAAATCGTCATCATCCAGACGCAGCCGCCGATTAAATGTTTTAATGTAAACTTATTAAACACTAAAATAAACTAAAAGAAACCTTAGTTGTGCATGTTTGAGCATAACAGAAACGTTTTGATTTCTTTATTTATATTAAATACACTTCAATTACTTGTTTTTCTTGTGTAAGTGTGTAAGCGGATCTATAGTTAAAAATATTACGACGGCAGCTTCTTGGTCGGCGTTAAAAGATCGACTTATTTCTCTGGATAGCAAGAAAAATAAACAGCAACGAAATTCTAATTCACAGCTCTGACACAGCAGTTAAATATACGTATGGAGCACAAAAAGCTACTTTTTAAATAAATTAAGAAAAGTGTTGTATGCGGCACAAAACATATTTTGACTTTTACAATAAAGTAATATTAACTTTTAACATTATTCATAAAAGTTCAAAAAATTTACACATTTCTTCCAAACATTTGTCGGAAGCAATGGTGAAAATACCAAAAAATTCTATCGGGTATATTTTGAGAAAACTTCATGTAAACCTTCTTTGTCGTTTTTCTTCATTCCGACTTTTTGGCATATGCTCCAAACCAATAATGGGCTGACGATATGTTGCGTTCTTTACTTTAAGTTAATTCAAGTTTTGATCACTTAGACAAAAACCAAAGAAAACATACACCTAACCAATTTTAACAATCTAGACGCATGGTATTGTGTATATTTACAGAAAGCAATTCGTCGAGTTTTTACCCCCTTATAACTTTGTTCCCCGCCGTCCTAAAATTCTAAAATTCTAAAAATAATAAATTTAATTTAATTAAATTAATTAAATTTAAATAAATTTAATATAACTAGAATTAATTTATGTCACCTCACATGCGAAGTTTGAAAGTTTCACAACAAAAGCTTCCTGAGATATGGAGTTGCAAAAAGTGCACATTTTAAGACATACTAACTGACCACTGACCACTCATGATATTGATGAAGCACTTCCGCTTTAGCTAGAGAGCTGCAATTTGGTACACAAGTAGACGTAGGTTAGTAACCACCTAGAAAAATCTGAAAATCTGAACATTTTAACACAGGGGGTGGGGCTACGCCCATAAAGCACAGAATTTTTTTTTTTTTTTTTTTTTTAATGCATGTATTTATTTATTGTATCTTCATATGTGAACTAACAATAAGTATTCAAATCTTAAATCTATAAAAAAAAAATTATTAGGCCCGACCAGTGTCGGACATAAACTTAGTGGTAGTTATAAATAATACATTAGTAGTGATAATCAAAAAAAGGGGGGGGGGGGGGGAAAGTATTTTCAAGTAGTCCCATCTGGAGTGTTAGGTATAAGAGCCCGTGTGTCCCTCTTTTTTAGACGGACGTGTCCAGTAAAGTTCAAAATATTACGAGCAAGCGGATTAGGATGTGATTCGAGTTTTGTTAAATATTTGCCTGCGCATTTTGCAATTTCTTCAGTCACTAGTGGCATATTTAAATCACGATGTATAATAGAATTTTGGATGTACCATGGAGCCGATGTTATTAACCGTAAAATTTTGTTTTGCCTTCGTTGGATTCTCTCGACATTGGAAGCTGAAGCAGTGCCCCATAACTGAATTCCGTAGCGCCATATTGGCTTCAAAAGCGACTTGTATAATAAAAGTTTGCAGTCTAGGCTGAGTGTTGAGTTTCTGCCAATCAACCAATATATTTGAGTTAACTTAAGTTTCATCTGAGTTAACTTAGAGTCAATATGATGTTTCCATGTAAGTCTTCGATCAAGGTGTATACCAAGGTATTTCACTTGGGAATGTTGAGGAATATTTTGGTTGTTGATTCGAATGGGGGAGCAAGCATCTCTTCTTAGGGTGAACGTTATATGGACACACTTTTGTTCATTGACTTTAATTCTCCATAAGTTCAACCATATTTCCAGCTGAGTGATATGTTCCTGGAGATTTCGGGATGCCTCATAAGGGTTTTCGTGCACACTCATACAGGCTGTATCATCGGCAAAAGTAGAAATATGGATATTACTGCTCACAGGCATATCACAAGTATATATTAAATACAAGACAGGACCCAGAATACTACCCTGGGGCACACCAGAAGATATAGTTTCGGGCACACTCGTGAACTCTCCTTCCACAACAGTGAACTTCCTATCAATAATATAACTTTCCAAAAGCTTTTGAATGTTTATTGGCAGATATGTCTTCAATTTTAAAACTAGGCCTTCGTGCCATACTTTATCAAATGCCTGAGAAACATCAATAAAGAGAGCAGAACAATACTTCTTTTCTTCAAATGTTCTTCTTACAACTTGGACCAGTGTATGCGTTTGTTCAATCGTGCTGTGCTGACTTCTAAAGCCAAATTGATGGTCCGGGATGCACCCATTATCAGTTAAAATTTTGGACAATTTAGTCATGAGCAGCTTTTCGAAAAGCTTTGAGATTGTAGATAGTAAGCTTATAGGCCTATATGACTCAGTCTTGGTAAGATCTTTGCCCGCCTTTGGAATCATTTTGATCTTGGCCAGTTTCCAGTTATGTGGAAAATATTGCATTCTTAAAATAGCATTAAAAGTAAATAGCAGGATTCTTATTGCAATATGAGGCAAGTTCATGAGCATTTTGTTACTAATGCCATCAATACCTGGAGCTTTCTTCGGGTTGAGTTCAGCAATTACTTTTTGTACTTCACGCATCTTAAACCTTAAGGGACGAGGGGGTAGAGAAACTACACTCGGTAAATCAGCAGCACCCGTACATGAATTGGGAGTGAATACAGATTTTAAATGCTCAGAAAATAAGTTACCTTTCTCACTATCACTTCTTGCCCAGCCTCCGGTCGCAGTACGCAATGGTGATTTAAGATCAACGGGTCGTTTAAGATTTCTAGTAGCGCGCCATAAAGAGTAATTAGATGCGGACGTTACATCAAGACCTTTTAAATACTTTTCCAGTAGTGCAGTTTTTTCCGATGATAGCAGCTCTTTGAGTCGTTTAGTACATTCTTTAAGTCTGATTTTATTTAGGGGTGATCTGTGTTGTTGCCATTCTCTTCTAGCTCTCCTTTTTTCACATACAAGACGTTCAATTTCCGTAGAATAAATTCTGTTAAAGCCGGTCTGCGGATAGGAGGTAGTGGCGTGTTCAGCAGCCTGTTTAATATTTTCGTTAAGATTGGCAATATTAAATTCAATATCATCGCATGATCTAAGCTGAATGTTTTCTACGCAGTGACTACTAAGATATTTTTTGAATACCAGCCAGTTGATTCCATTAATCATCTTCACATATGAGTTAGTTAAATCACTCCTTAGTGGGTTGAAAATTGTAACTATTGTTGTGTATGTATGTGTATGTGATGTATGAAAAATACAGAGGCTGCAACAATTCCCCTTATAAATATTATATTTTTCTTTCCCTTAATTATTACAACCTTCAATTCCAAGAATTACAGATTATTCCACAAAAATTATATTTTAATTTTTTTTTGCAGATTTTTATATTTTACAGATTTTAGGTTTATACAAAATTTCGTATATTACACAAAATTATTTTCATTATTCACGAATTTCTTTTGTAACATAATCAATACGTTTCGTAAAATTACAAAAAAAAATTTAAAAATACAAAATTTTGTTATTTGCAGACAAAAAGTATTTCGTAAAATATACAAATATCATTTATACTATCTACGAAGCATTTCGTACCGTAAAAACAACGAATATTTTTGTAAAATAAACCACATTTTTCGTTTATTTTACCTATGAAATATTTTGAGTGCACTTATGTTAGCCTTTAATTTTGCGTTTTCAAAAGTACTTCATCTAAGCAGACTTTAAAAAACTAGGCGGAGTTACTCCCACTAAAATTTACGCTATATTTTACATATTTCTACTCAGACGACTCTTAAAAAATATCTTACATTATTAGGTCCTTGTAATGACAGAATACTGCATCCATTACACTCTGTAGTCATTATGAATATAATTATAGCAGACTAGAAGTTTTAAGTTTAAAAAGCTTTATTAAAGGAAACTCTTCAAAAAGTGGTTTTAGATTCTCACAAAAACATAAATGTGAATAAAGGCCAAGCTCCTTCCCAAAATTTCGGCCATCAAAAGTAGTGAGATAAAAATTTTGAGCAAGTTCTTGTTTGGCACAATTACCTTAGACTGAAATAGGCTCTGCATTATATAAATTTGTAATCATAAGGGTGTCATATAATTTTTAGATAAACACTATGGTTTGTGTCTTGGGTTATACATTTTAAAATTTGTATTCATGTGCATAAGTAAGGTTTTATGGCTTCCCTGTAAAACGTAAAATTTGTTTATAAAATAAACAAAATAGAAATAACTAAGTGACACTATAAATAAGGTGGCTTTTTTAAAATATCCTTTTTGGTTTTAGATACATGAATTTTAACGTCTTAATAGAGAAACATTTCTCGTAGTTAATTCCTAAAGTATAAAATTCAATATGAAGTCGTGTATTAAATCACACTTTCACATTATATTATTTTTTTTTATTTGACATAAGAAATATGTAATGTTTCATAAAGCTCAATTGCACCTGTTCGTCATGATAAGAATCCAAATATTCGTTAATGGGTTGGAAACAAGGAACATTAAAAGAAATATGCTTCAATTGTTAGCAATCTTTGAACATTTTAAATTGATTTCCATCATTAATAAAAATTTGTTGCATGCCCCAGATTTGCTTAAAATACCATATAAATGGAGCTGTGAAAATAAATATCTTTGTTTTACTTAATGTGGTGCAATAATTTAAACAGGTGTAAATATCAACACATTTTGTGTATGTGTGTGTGAACGATAATGGGCCACACAAAGAAAATTTAGTTTGTTGTACTCGTATTTAAATTGAACAACTTGGGGTTGTTTTTGCTTCATTACATTTGTAAAGTATTCGGTATAGTAAAAATTGATTTTGTGTGCTCATTCAAAACCTAAATATGTAACGAAATATCAATAATTTAATAATTAAAAAAAAACTTCCGTAAAACCAATTACATGATGATTCACTTTTAATTTTTTTTAATTGAAAATTCTTTTTCTTGTAAAACATATTTATATAGTTATTTAATCCAATTATTTTTATTAATGTTTTAAAATTGCTCTAATGGCCTTGTTCAAAGAATATTTTTTTTTGTATACACTCAGAGAAAGAACAACTTAAAAACAAAAAAAAACATATTGAATCAATATTATGACATTTACATCGGCACTTAATATAGCAGATTTTAATTAAAATCCTTATGAAAATCTATAACGTTTACACCAAGCTTGTTTGAAATTTATCAAAATTTTTTATCCAAAACCATGAACTAAACATTTTCCACAACTAACACCAAACAACTGCAATGTAGCTAAGTCACCAACCTTTTTAAGTACACATGTTACTTTTTAGTACATACAGTATATGCATCACTAATGTGCCATTAACATTGTCTCGAAATCTAGTACATTTGATTTGAAATCTTTATGGAAATCTGTATCGCTTACACTAAGCTTTTAAGATATTTTTCAAGATATTTTTTATCCAAGTCAAAAGCATTTGTCTAGAATTTGTCTCAAGGGTAGATTTGGTGAACACAAACGATTTATTCGTTTTAAAATTTGTACGAAAAAAATATTTTTTGAAACGATTTTTTGTTTTTTTTTTCATTAAAATTTTAAACGTTTAGAAACGAAGTTTTTGTTTACAAAACCTGCCTATTAAGCTTTAACCCAAAAAGTGCTGACTTATCTCATAAACACACTTTCAATAGGAAATTTTTGTAGAGCTGAGCTAATTCACTCACCTTTTTTTTTAACAGGTTGTAGAGTGTAGTAAAAAATAAAAGTATTAGATTATGGGTACAAATTTACTGCGAAAGTAGGTTTCGTTTTGTATATATGTGGAACATAGTAAAGAGCAACTAGTTTTAGCTTGAAATGCCGTAAGTTTTAGATTTATATTTTGACAAAATCTACTAACGAAAGGGATTGGGTTTTGTAAGGGACATCTACTAGATTTTGCACGAAATCTTGAGGTACTAGATTTTGCACAAATGTAAACGCACTGTAAGAAAATTTTTTTTTTTTTTTTTTTTTTATAATGCATGTATTTATTTATTGTATCTTCATATGTGAACTAACAATAAGTATTCAAATCTTAAATCTATAAAAAAAGAAAAATTATTAGGCCCGACCAGTGTCGGACATAAACTTAGTGGTAGTTATAAATAATACATTAGTAGCGATAATCAAAAAAAAAGGGGGGGAAAGTATTTTCAAGTAGTCCCATCTGGAGTGTTAGGTATAAGAGCCCGTGTGTCCCTCTTTTTTAAGCGGATGTGTCCAGTAAAGTTCAAAATATTACGAGCAAGCGGATTAGGATGTGATTCGAGTTTTGTTAAATATTTGCCTGCGTATTTTGCAATTTCTTGCAAAAAAAAAGAAAAATTAACGAAAGTAATTATGCTATTTTTTATTTCACAATAGCGTTTTAACACATGTATTAATATTGAAATTCTTACATATTAATTCCCTAATATGGGTTGGCAAGATAATTTTTTTTGTGTAAATCAAATTTAGTACCAAATGTCAAACTTAAAAGTCTAGAAAGTGTGTAATTTTCAATATGGCAGTATGGTAATGTTAAACTAAACAAATCAAAACTGTTACTGTAGCTGTAGTTGATGAAAAAATATAAAAATATTAAATATTAGTTTAGGTTAAGTAAGGTTAGGTTGAAAAGAGAAGCCAGTAGTCTTATGTCCGGGGATATACACATAAACCAGTCCAAGCCTGTTGTGTGCTCTCTTGTATATTAAATTAAAAAGGTTATAAGCCATTTAAAGACTGTACTTACATTTTTTAATATACATTACATTTCTTTTTACTCATATTTGTTTAAAATAAAACTTTTCACAAATTTTTATTTTATTATTTTTTTTTTCATTATATTTATTGTTTTAAAAATTTTTATAAAAAAATGTTCAGGCAAATTACCAAAATGTCTTAACGAATTCGTTAAGATAAGTCTGACTTTAGAAAAAATACCGAAATGTCTGTACGAATTCGGTACGATAAGTTTGACTTCAGAAAAAGTCGAAAAATTTGGTTTGGGGGGAAACTACATTAAATCAAAGTTTATGAAAATTATTGATTAAATATATTTGTATATAATTTTTCTATTGTATTAAAAATTATTGAATTAATATGACTAGTTTTTATATTTAAGTTGCATTTTTTCTCTGAGTGCAGATCTGCATGTGGAACAAATATTTAATTATAAACAAAATAAAACTTGATTTAATTTTATGTTCTTTACTGTTTATCTATAGACATTGTAAAAGTTTTTTTGTTGTTCTTCATGGACTTTGCAAAAAAAAAGCAATGTGAGTCCGATCACAGAGGAGATGTGTAAACATCTAGTAATGAAAATTTTTTTTTAAGTTGGAGGAAGTACTTATGCTTTTAGTATATTTTTTTAAATTAATTAATTAAAAGTATCAAAACTTTCAATATTGTAAATACATATGAATTTGTTGGTTTTTGTTTGTTTTATTAAACTTATTTGGTTAGTAAATGGGTACACTGCAGTATATGTATATGTACTGCATTCAAAATTGCAGTAAGCAGTAAATTTAATGATTACTAAAAAAATTCAGTAAATTTTTACTGCTAATGAAATTTAATTTGCATTACCAGTAAAATCGTAGGGCCGTAATCATAGTAAAATTGTAGCAAGTGGCAAAGTTTTTCATTCAAATTTTGAAACTTTTGTATGAAAAACATTTAGCCACTTGGTAGAATTTCCTTATGAATACGGGCATTACTGATTACTGTAAATTCAATGCACCTCATCATATAACAAATCATTTAGGCAATTTATAAAAATTGTAGAAAAAAAATTTTAGTAATCAGTAAAAATTCACTTGTTAAACATTTTTTATTGTTTTTACTGAAACTTTAGTGGTACTGCAGTGCTCATCTATGGTAAACGCCTTTACTTTTACTTTTTAATTTTTAATTCCTGTTGTTCATCGTTTAGTTGTTGCTGCTCTTGTTGTTGTGTACGCATTGCAATTAAAATAAATTCAGTAAAGTGCGACTTTGACTCGCGTACATTCGGTTTTGATTATTTTTTTTTTTTGATTTAGCTTTCTTCCTTTTTTAAGTTTTTTCAGTTTAAACGATTTATTTCAATTTTATCGCTTTTTTCTCGTTTTGGTGTTTTTTTTTATCTTTTTGGGTTTTTTTAATTTTTGCAATTATTTTCATTTTGGCGATTTTTTCATTTTTTTGGCGATTTTTTTCTGTTTTCGGCGATTTTTTCATTTTGGCGATTTTTCCGGTTTTTCGCGATTTATTTTAGCAATAGAGATTTTTTTTAATTTGGTGCTTTTTTTGGTTTTTGGCGATTTTTTTATATTTGGCGATTTTATATTTTTTGATTTTTTAGTTTTACCCTTTTTGAAAATTTCAAGAGTTTTGCTCTTACGGTTTCCAAGATACAGCAAGTTGTCAAAATTACAAAGTCAAAATTGCATTAACTGATGGAACACCCATTGATTTAAATTTTTTAAATTTAGTGTTAATTGTTGTAGTCTGTATAAAAATACACTAACTTTTAAAATTTCAAGTGTATATAAATGTACATACAATTGTATTTATATTGCATGGGATTTTAACATTTTTCGTTGCTCGTTTTGGAACACCCTTTAGTTTTTAACTCTCATGTATTTGTTGTTGTAGTGGCCAAATGTCTACACATTGTGTCCAAATTTCAAGTCCGTAGCTCTTACGGTTCATTTTCACCTTTGGTGTTCGGAAATATACAGAAAAATAACCGGCGGCGGCGCATCGTCGGCTTCGAGCCGGTCGACTTGTTTCTCTGCTTGGTATTGCTTCTTTCAAACACTAATACACTCATACATAGCTCACACCGATTTGACAATGCAAAGAAATCTCAGCAAAGAAATCTTAGCAAAGAAATCAAAGTCAAAGGATTTTTACCCCCTAGCATATAGATGTTTACACATCAGAAAATACAGCCAAACTCACGATATCGAACGTTGTCGTTTGCAATAATTTTTAACGACAAACAGCTGATTTGGAACTCACTAAACTTGTTCAGCAGGACAAGTCGATCGACAATGAGTGCGAACGATGACGTAACTATTTTCATACAAATTTGGTACCCACTATGGAAATTCAAACGACAACAAATGTCAAAATCAGTCACTTGGTTTGTGCTTGTCGACAAAAGAAAAAAGTACACATAAAAACCAAATTTTAAAACAAATTTACATTTATGAAAATCAAAAATAAAAATTTTAACTTTTTTTGCGTTTATTTTATTTAGTCGCTATTAACACTATGCCATTTTAGCCTGCCTTGTATTGACAATTTTCTTTTGAAATCCCTACGAAAAGTCACACACATTTACATTAAGCCTTTTTTATTCATGCCTTTTTGGCATTTATATACACGTTTAATGCTGAGAATACGAAAGAGGCAAAGAAAAATGTCATAAATCCCATCGAATTTTCATTTCGTGCCTTTTGTTCTACCCCGCAAGCTTCTCACCACCTCTCAACCATATACTAAAAAAGCCTGCCTGCACAGGCAAGCAGAAAAGGCACAGTGTAAATTGCGTCTTATTTAACTCACAAACATGCATTTTTGTCACATAATTCTTTTTGAATTACATACATACATACATATGTATTTATGAATGTGTAAATGTGCAATTTATCTAACCAATTCTTCTAAAACACTCTCAATTAGGCACAGTACTCTTTCCTCTTCAATAGATTGCTTGTCCCATTGGTGCTACTCCCGTCCATTCTTCATTACAATCCGCTTGCATTATTTTAGGAGTATCTACACATTTCAACTGATATATCTATTTATATTTCACACACAAAATTTTGAAAATAACTTATTAATTTTTTTGTATTGTCTTACATAGGGTCTCCACCTAACATAATATGTAATATAAGAGCGTCAAATACAATCGCAGAGAGAATTATGTTACGTCTAGACTTCAAATTAGTGTTATGTCAATCTTATAAGATTTATTATGAGAGCGTTGTTATAAGAAATCCTATAACAACAATCTTATGATATGAACTGTCAAAAAACTATACGTACATGAAAATAAATTAGTATGCATGTGTGAGTGTTTATTAAAATAAATGAAAAACAATGTTTTGGACAAAGTTTCTGGGATTTTATATGTTTAATTGATTTATAAATTAAAGTTTGTGGAAAAAAGTAAAAACAAAATAAATAGTTATATAAAATTAATACACGTTAACTCGATGAGAATTTGCATAAAATGAAATGTTATAAGAAAAGTAAAATTACGTTGTCCTGTTGTAAATATGACATGAAGAGATATATCGGCATTTTATTTTTGTAATTCTGCCGACGTTCTCTCAAATATTATATCAGAGTTAGTCGCAGTTGTAGATGCTATGTTATGTTTATCATTGTTTTTATTTTTATTATTTATTTGTAGAAACTTTAAGTAGCATAGAGTTGCATTTTTTATGGAATACTTTTCACATTTCAGCGCTTTTGATGTGTAAACATCTATACGCTAGGGGGTAAAAATCTTTTGACTTTGATTTTTTTGCTGAGATTTCTTTGCTGAGATTTCTTTGCATTGTCAAATCGTATATTTTCTGTATATTTCCTGTATATGTAGACATTTGGCCACTACAACAACAAATACATGAGAGTTAAAAACTAAAGGGTGTTCCAAAACGAGCAACGAAAAATGTTAAAATCCCATGTAATATACATACAATTGTATGTACATACATATATACACTTAAAATTTTAAAAGTTAGTGTATTTTTATACAGACTACAACAATTAACACTAAATTTAAAAAATTTAAATCAATGGGTGTTCCATCAGTTAATGCAATTTTGACTTTGAAATTTTGACAACTTGCTGTATCTTGGAAACCGTAAGAGCAAAACTCTTGACATTTTCAAAAACGGTAAAACTAAAAAATCAATAAAATATAAAATCGCCAAATATAAAAAAACGCCAAAAACAAAAAAAAAAAATCGCCAAAACGAAAAAAGCACCAAATTAAAAAAAAATCTGTAGGACTAAAATAAATCGCGAAAACCGGAAAAATCGCCAAAATGAAAAAAATCCTTAAACAAAAAAATCGCCAATATGAAAAAATCCCCAAAATGAAAAAATCGCCTAAATAAAAAAACCCCAAAAGCAGAAAAAAATCGCCAAAATGAAAAAACCCCAAAAAACAGAAAAAAATCGCCAAAATGAAAAAATCGCCAAAATGAAAAAAATTGCGAAAATTAAAAAACCCAAAAAGAGGAAAAAAACGTCAAAACGAGAAAAAAGCGATAAAACTGAAAAAAATCGTTTAAACTGAAAAAACTTAAAAAAGGAAGAAAGCTAAATCAAAAAAAATTATCAAAACCGAATGTGCGCGAGTCAAAGTCGCACTTTACTGAATTTATCTATATAATTAATAGGCGAACATGTTTTTTGTAATAACTTTTACGCCGGTACCACTGCACCGATTTTAAAAAGATTTATATGGTTTTAAAGGATTTTTCGTACAGTATATTTTATTGAAATCGGTTCAGTAGTTTGGGAGCTATAAGCGTTTAAAGTTGCTACTACTACATGCACACATGTTATACATGCATTTGTTAGCTTACAAGTAAAAAAAGAAACAAAACATGAGTGTGTGTATGTGTGTGGGTATGTAGTATTTCTCTTGATCTAACAATTTTTCTCTCTCTTATTTGTTGTTGTATGAAAGCCATAATAATTAAAGGAAGAGATTTGAATAAATTGAATTAGCTTGGTTGAAGGGATTTTGCTTACGTTTTTTTAATTTCATGTATTATTTAATTATGCTTGCATATGTATGTAAGTTTGTGTGTGGCTGTGTTTTAATGAATTTTTTATGACGTTTAGATAAATTTTCTTTGAATCTTAAATTATTTACATTTTGATTCTAGAATACGGACGAGTGTGTCGTCCGTTTGGTATATCTAGTTTTAATTGTAATGCGTACACAACAACAAGAACAACAACAACTAAACGATGAAGAACAGGAATAAAAATTAAAAAGTAAAAGTAAAGTACCACTAAAGTTTCAGTAAAAACAATAAAAAATTTTAACAAGTAAATTTTTACTGATTACTAAAATTTTTTTCTACAATTTTTATAAATTGCCTAAATGATTTGTTATATGATGAGGTGCATTGAATTGTCAGTAATCAGTAATGCCCGTATTAATAATGAAATTCTACCAAGTGGCTAAATGTTTTTCATACAAAAGTTTCAAAATTTGAATGAAAAAACTTTGCCACTTGCTATAATTTTATTATGATTACGGCCCTACGATTTTACTGGTAATGCAAATTAAATTTCATTAGCAGTAAAAATTTACTGAATTTTTTTTAGTAATCAGTAAATTTACTGCTTACTGGAATTTTTAATGCATTACATATACATATACTGCAGTGTGGCCATTTACTAACTAAATAAGTTCAATAAAACAAACAAAAACCAGCAAATTCCTATGTATTTACAATATTGAAAGTTTTGATACTTTTAATTAATTAATTTAAAAAAAGGTACTAAAAGCATAAGTACTTCCAACTTAAAAAAAAATTTCATTACTAGATGTTTACACATCTCCTCTATGATCGGACTCACATTGCTTTTTTTTTATTTGTAAAGTACCGTTTTATTTGTGAAATTTTTTATGTGGCAATATGCTAATTTGACAATGAGTAAATGCATTACGTTAACAACGTAAAGCCTGACGACCGTCAAGTCGATAGTTAGTGGGTCGCTAAAACGAACTATAATGAGTGACTTGTCGTCAGTCGATCGAGTTGTCGATCGACATCGTGGGTTAGGCTGATAATTGTTAGTTTCTTATTAAATTTTTTTTAAATATTTAGAATATAATCAATTTTCTATCTCTCAACTTCCACTTGTTATTGGTTCAAAAGGCTGTTCAATAAGAGTTTTTTTCGTATGAATTTTTCAATTAAATAATATTAAACTAAACTTCTTGACAGCGGCAAGTTAACAATAAAAAAAAACTTAATAGCCAAAATATTTGCCATAATTGTGCAATTAAATATCAAACCATGATTGATGTAAAAAACACATAACAAATATATTAAACATCCTTTCGACAATGACGGTCTCTTTTATTTTACCAAAGATAATACATTTAATGACAAAAATAATCCACTTAAATATATTGTAATAAAAAAAGGTGAAATAATAAACATAAATATATCTGTACGTATGTACGTATGTCTATATGTTTGTAAATATGTACATATGTATGCGATAAATTTATAAATCGTATGATTATAAAACATCTGTACATTTGTTTATTATATTTTGCATGACGCATTTTCCAGCTCTTTAAAGTTTGGTTTTTTTTTTTAATAAAAATATAATAAAAAACTTTTCCATTTTTATTTTTGTGACCACCGCGTGTCACTTAATGGTCATTATCACACACTCACTCAACTTGACATTCAGTGGGTATCTTGAATGCGACTAAAAACGACTTACACGTGTATTAAGTAGATTGAAGTAGATTTCAACAATATAAAATTCAAAGCATCTGCACATCTTTAGCTGAAATGCAAAACGACTTAACTAACAAAAAGTCAATGTAGCATTTTTAGTTAATTATTCGTAATTAAAAGGGATACACATCTCCTTAAAAATTTTCAAAGCTTTAGCATACAAATTAGCCGCAATAAAAATTTACTTCAACCACTTAAATAATTTGGTTTAGTTTTTTTCTTTCTTCTAAAAATTTAAAAAAAAAATTGTAGTTACGTGGTTTTACATTTAAGCCAACGATATGTATGTATGTAAATATTTTATGTTTTTCTTTCCATCTTTGTAAAATAAACAACACTGCCCATCATATTATAAGAAGCACTTACGTTTTTTGTTTTCAGAACGCTTTATCATTTAAAATTTCTTTGTTGAGAGATACAATTTTACTACCATCGGAAAGAGTATTAAGTGAATATTACAGAAATAGAATAAAAAGAAGAGAAGTGTCTTAGGACATCCATTTAGAGCTATGCTGCTTAACTATATAAAATAAATTTCATGTATTAAATAACAATTTAATAAAACTATGTTATATGACTTTGTCAAATTCGCCGCAAATATTTCAAAGCTTTTTGACTTATTTTCCAATATTTTAATTTTTAGCTGCGTTTGATTAAATTAGTGTATTGTTTGAGCTCATGTGCGAAGATAAGGGGCTGTCCATATATTACGTAACGCTCTAGAGGGGAGGGGGGGGGGCGTTCGAGTTTTCTTACGATTTGTTATGGTGGGGAGGGGGGGAGGGGGTCTTTGAAAATGTTACGTAACAGAAAAAATTACTAATTTTGTACAAAAATACGTATGTTTTTCTCATTTATTTATTTAATTGATCATACGTGTTGCCTGCATATATTATGTACGAGTATGTATACTACATACATCTGCCGAATGTCAACTTTTGATATTCGGAAATTCGAATTCGAATATTTAAAACGTACCTTAAAATTTATGAAAAATATTCAAAAATTTAATAGTTATAACATTTGAAAATTGTACAAAGTTTTTATAATAAATTAAATAAATTGTAGTAGTAAATTGTAGTGAATTGAACTGGTTCTGAATTCCTCATCTTTCTTTATCCATTTACATTCTTAAATATTCTTAATTTATGTATGTACATAAAAACTTCTTTTTATATTAAACTGCAACATATATTAACATTAAATCCACCAAATACATAGAAGGAAATGGTATTTGCAGACGTTGAGGAAAAAATTTCTTGCAATTCTCGTGGACAAAAAAGCGTCCTTTCAAAAAATATATTCTTTTATATATACATGTATGTACATGACAATATCAAATTATTTAGTTTTAACATTTTTGTTGGTCAACTTGAGGCTACAATGTTTAAGTTTTGAGAGATGTGTTAATCGAAACTTGCATACATAGACGTATTTTCATAAGGATATTATTTTAATTTTTATTGCAACAGAACTTAAAAAAATATAAAAACAACAGTGAAATGCGTCTAGGAACTAGATTGTGTGCCCCTCTAATTTTAAGGTATTTTTAAGGTATATTTTTTTAATGGGCAAATATCTATTGAAAATGTAATGTTGTATAATGTAATTCACCATGACAACCTTTATTGATCCTAGATATAATTTTTTTTGTTTCACGCACATTTTAGATTGATTTGAAGATGGCCAAACGGGGTCATTTTTAAGCTCTCTGAAATACCCGACGACTTCACTTATAGAAACTAGTGAAAGCGACCGCAAGGCTAATACCAATTCTCGTCTTGATGTTTGAAATACTGCTCAGTCATCAATACGGAAAACTATAGCAGATTATTACAAACTAATATTTGTGTGCCATTCATTTAAATTTCGTTTTGGATTTATGAATTTCTTTGTATATTTTTTTAAACGAATACGAATATCTAGAAACGGCCGAATGTTTTGGAATTCCACTACACATCACTAATACATACATACAGTTTAGGAATAAGCTCTCTATTGAACCACAATTTTTGGAGTTTGAGGACACTTGGGAAGAAATTTAAAAAATAGTTTCGCCAATATATGGAGTACGTTCATATGTAAGCTTATTTAATTTTTCTCTACGCACTATGTTAGTCTAACAAATGAATTTAAAACAATGAATTAAATTAAATTTTTTTTAATAAAAACTTTTAACTATATAATTTATTTTTTATCTCACTGTTACGTTATTTCTGGGGGGAGGGGGGTTCACAGTTTTGTTACGATCTGTTATTAGGGTGAGGGGGGGGGGGGGGTCAAAAATCGGGGAAAACTGCGTTACGTAATACATGGACAGCCCCTAATACAAAAACAAGTTGAGCAATCGATCTCATTTTTTTTGTTTCACTCACACTTCAAAGAACGAAACAAAAAAAATCAAACGTTTTGTTCCCTTTTTTTGTACTCTGGTTTTAAGTATAAAGAACGCAAAATAAAACAAAAGTTATAACTGTAATAGTGTAGATTATTTTTTGTACGAAAATCACGTCTTAGCTCCTCTATATGGCATAAAGAGCATAGCTCTAAGAATTAAGTACAAAGCGACTTTGATACGCACTACGAACTTTAACCTTTATTCTCCAATATCTTACTTGATAAACTTTTTTTCGGTTTTTGGCGATTTTTTCAGTTTTGCCGCTTTTTTAGATTTGGAGTTTTTTATTTTGGGGTTTTTTGAGGTTTCGGCATTAATTTATTTTTGGTGTTTTTTTCTGGAGTTGTGGCGAATTATTTTAGTTTAAGCGTTTTTTTTTACATTTAATACTTATTTTCGTTATTTTCGTTTTGAAGATTTTTTTAGTTTCTTGCGATTTTTTCGTTTTGACGATTTTTTTATTTTTGAATTTCTTAGTTTTAGCGTTTTTGAAAATTTTTGCTTTATGGAGTGCTTTGTGTTTAATTTCAAATAACCATTGAGTATTGTAGTAAAGGTTTCCATAATAAAAAATTTATAGTTTTTGAATATTTAAAATAATATCGACGGTGAGTGTATTATTGTTACTATTCAAAAATTGTCAGGCGTGGGAAGACGTGAGTGTGAGTAATGAAATACTTTTATCGTTATGAGATTAAATGATAACGAATTAAATTTAATTTTGGCCTATTCAGATCATAAAAACATAAACAAATGAAGTTCGAACAATCATAATTAAATTAACTATAAATTTAAGCACATTAAGATGGAAGCTTCCGAAGTTGCATCGGTCCTGCCGTTTGCCTATAAATAATTATGGCCACAAAATGTATAAAATTTCCCATAGTGCGATGATGGTTGTGAAACTTTAGATGCCGATAAAATATTAAAAAAAAAATATGTTTTACTAAAAGAAGAAATTTAAGTGCCTCTAATCATCTGATCAGGGGTGTTTAATAATTTTTATAATTTATGTGTTTGTTTATGTTTAAAAATTGTAGAAATTTTGAAAGATAATAAAATGTTCACAATATTTAATTTATAGTTAGTTATGTTTCATGATGATTTTATTTATTCGTTAATTTTTTTTTTTTTGATATTTTTCCGAAATTTTTTTTTATACTTTGTAATATTTTAAAGATTCGTGCTTAAATATACAAATGTGTATATAAATATAAATAACAACTTTCTTTGTGGTAATATTTAACATTCATATATTATTTTGATTGTTAATTTATTTTTAACTGACCTTGACTGTTTGGCTTTTGGAAGCAAAATATATAAAAAATACAAAAATATTGTTTAGCATTTTAATTTGATGCAAAAATTATTATTATTATTTTATTAAGAACAATCAAATTTATCTTTAGTTTAAAGTAAAACTTTGCGCTCGTATAGCGTCTACCCGCTTGCAATATAATTGTACAATTTTTCGTATTGTACAATAATATCATCAATGTATATGTCTTATTCGAAGGTGACACAATATATTGGCAAATATCAAAAGACCTTTGGTTTTTATTATACAGTCAAGGCATTTGTGTAATGTGGTGGCAACATTGTTCAATGTTTTTGTGATTTGAACGGGCTAAAGTTCGCATCGCAAATATAGAAATAAATGGAGTTCGAATAATAATTAAATTAACTAAAAATTGTTCAATGTTGTTTACTTTTTCACTGTCAAGAAA
Organism: Tachina grossa; assembly: GCA_949987645.1. Taxonomy (NCBI): domain Eukaryota; kingdom Metazoa; phylum Arthropoda; class Insecta; order Diptera; family Tachinidae; genus Tachina; species Tachina grossa. The sequence goes on along the minus strand of OX465278.1, from coordinate 41,735,055 downwards.
ATTGGGCAATATTTTCTTTGAAAATATTGTGCAATATATTGCATAATATGGGTCAAAACGACAACAACATGCACAATAACATATGAAATAATATTATATAATGGATGGGCCACTTAATGTGTAATACAATAATTTCTAATAAACACTCCATTTAAAAAAACCATTTTATTGTTAATTTTCATTCGAAAGCGCAATAAGTGTAACATTTTTTCCTAGAAAAGAAAACACTATAGTTTGCAGTTCTCCAGGCATATTTATATGCGAAAAGTTTCTATATTTGCTATATACCCACAAGCCATTGTGCGCAAATTTAAAGTAAATCTATTTATTAAATCCACTAAAGAGATAGAAAAGCTTTGCATTAAAGCTGAAGAAGTGTACTCAGCAAGATTTGTAAACCGACTTCAGATGAACGCTTGACTATGCATATACTATTGGGAAAATACTCTCTTTTGGTTTTAACAGAAACAACGCTCTTGGAAAAAATTGACTTCTGTAAAAATTACTTTTCAGACTAAAAAGCTTGAGTTTTTAATCGATTTCGAATCATCGTTTCGCAAAGATTTTTATTGATTTAAACTTATTATTATATTTTTACATATATTTGATTCTCAATAACATAATAAAAGTCTTTTTAACCGAAAAAAGGAGGAGTTTATCAATTCGACTTTTTTTTTACAATTTTACTTCATAACTCGGTACGTTTTAGGCCGATTGTGATTTTGTTTTTTTTTTTTGATTTGTTTGTTACTATTCGAACAGGGACATTCACACACAATTTTATATATTTGTTTCTATAATATTCCACTTATTTATCGCCATTGAACCTAGAAAACGCCTTTAGTTCTTGTAATTACAGGCAAATCCCGGTATAACGAACGATATAATGTCAGGCCCATTCGTTATACCGAAAAATTCGTTATATCGCAAAGATTTTTTTCAAGTGTTATTTTAATTATTATTATTGTAGACATGATACAATACAATAAAAAGAATGAGGGTTACTTATTTTAAAATAAGTTACCAAATACAAACTAACGGAATCACATTTTTATGCATTTGCATTGCTGCTGTAGATTTTGTTTAATATTTTTTGCCGTTCGTTATAACTAGAAAGCACACATTTATCAAAATATTCGCTATACAAAGTAAAACAGAATCTTAGAAATATGTTCCTAGCAAATTTTTGTTTTTTATTTTGCGATTTTTTCTTCATAATTCGTTATATCCAGTATAAAATTAGGCTAGTATTCGCTATATAAGGTTGTTAATGTAAAAAAATTTGGACGTTCGTTATATCGGATTTTCGTTAAAGTGAGATTCGTTATACCTGTACACAATTTTTGAGTTGAAAATAATGGGCGGGGATATCTTAAATAAACACATTCTTCCAATTAAAGAAATGGGAAAACTCCCATTAAAACTTAATATTTTGTTTTAAGTCGTTCCATTTTACCGATTTTTGCAAAACTTAACATACACCTTGAGCTCTGAAAAACACACAATATTGCGTTTAAAAAAATAGGCGGAGGCACGGTTAATTAAATTTAATTGTATACTTCACATGCTTCTTATTAACCAACAGATTTTAATTTTTTTTTCATAAATAGAGTTTACTTCTAGTTGGATCCTATATTTTTTTTCGAAAATGTTCTATCACATCTTTGCGCTGAAGTCAGATTTTTTTGGTAGAAGTATTTTTACACATAAAAATTTAATGTCTGAAGTAAAAAAAAAAAACAAACAGAAGTCTCACAGTCTCACCTTGACTTTTGTGTATTACGTGTGAAAATTTTAGTGATTTCCAAAATCATTATTTTCACTGTCTAGTGAGAAACTTTTTCTCTTTCACAAATGCAGAAAACCATTGGTAAAGTTAAATTTTTTCAATATTTAAAATTTTATTGAAGACAAGTAAAAATGTTTATTTGTCTATTTATATTAAAAACAAAAACAAATCTTGGTGTTTTTGTTGTGCTAGTAGCATTTCTCTTTAAGGGTGCGAACAGAGTGAGCGCTGAAAGCCGAGCCGAGATTGTCAGTGCGATAAAGATTGTCAGTGCGATAAAACTGATTACATACAAGTCAATAAAAATAAGCTTGTGTATAACACAGTGAACGCCGACAAGAGCAGAGAGCAAAGCCGATGAGTGCGAGAAAACAGTTTCAAAGCGTTTTTCATTGCTTATGTTTACTTTTTAGCGTGCAGTCGTGTTTTGTAATGGTTTAAAAATAATGAAAAATGGATATCGATGAAAAATTATGAAATTCGCCAAATTCATTCCTTTTTAGTGTAATTGGCTTTTTTCAAAATTCTTTTGTGTTAATAATTGCATTAATCACACTAGGAGAAGCAAAATACTCTTCATCAGATGAATCCATTACCGTGTACAGCAATTTTATAAACACAAATGAAAAAGAAGACTAAATGACATAAAAGCAAAACACATGGAATAAACAGAATTTCAGCGCTGATTCTCGCATTCGCTGTGTTATATACAAATTTTCTTCTCGCATGAAAATAAGCGTCAATAAGCTCGGCTCGGCTCCGCTCGGCATCAGCGCTCACTCTGTTCGCACCCTAATGCCCATTTTTTTCAGTTGGTAATCAAACCGTAATTATTTTTAAGTTCTAATTAAATACGAAATTGTGTTTTTGAGTGCTTATTTAAATAATAATTAAATGCCCAACCTTGTGAAATTAAACACTACTTAAGTTTTATGATTGTACCATATGTTTTTATGCGTGTGTGTGTTTACTGAAAACATGCACATGAGCATCATGCGGTTGTATTAAAAAGAATTTCGTTTAAATTTCATAAATATATAACATATACAGTACAAAGTTTCACATCATGGAATAAAGTAATATAAAAAGTCATTATGATGTTCTTTTGGTCTCATAAAATGAGTTTTTATGCAATTTAATTTTCTACATGTTGATAACCTAACTTTTTTGTTTACATTAAACAGCTGCTGTTTGAAAAGCCTTCAATAATACTGCGAAATTTTGCAGTGCTACCGTACTTTCAACGTAATTTAATAAGAACTTTAAATAACCACTGAAAAAATGAAATCGTATTTAATTACAACTTAATTTTAAATAAAAATTAGCTAATTACGTACTTAATTTTTAAGTTAAAAACTGGGGGTAAGTTTGATTTTAATAACAGTTATTTGCATTCCATCATACTTGATATACTTGATCTATTATATTAATATTAAGTATACGTTACAATTATCTGAGCCCTAAAGTATGCCCCTAATAACACAATAAAAAAATAGTAGCATTAGTAGCAGCGTATATTTAATGTGTAATACAATCCTTTCTCATACGCCTTACACTACATTTAAGGGGCCCATACACTACAACAGCATGCATGCGCAATCAAGTGTTTGTGCCAGCGGTTTGGTCGTGTATAGGCATTTTGTACGATTATACGGTTTGCTGTAGCGATGTCAAGTAGAGTTCGATATTTTGCTAATGGTACCAGCTCGCTGGTGTGGTATATAGTGCAATTAGCTCAGTTGCGCAAAGTTGTCATGGAGCAAACATGTATTTAAGTAATATAATTTGTTGAAATATAATTTGTTTCAATGGTAAACAGAATTTTAGAACTTTAGTTATACATAGCTGCTAATTTTAACAGCACACCAATAATAATTGCAACAAAATATGTGTCACTATTCATAACCACCCTTCCGGAAATTTTGTAAGAAATGAATATTGTACCAGTTTGCTGGTATGTTATGTGGTTCGAGCATGAATGCTCAATCGCTTGATTGTGCGTGCATGCTGTTGTAGTGTATGGGCCGCTTTACGCATGAAAGTACTTTCTTGAAATTTCTGTATATACATTGTCAATAAAAATTCGAATGAAATAAATGACTTTCATGAAAATTTATTGTTCCTTTGTCATGCGAAAGCGAAAGGTCATTTTAAAAATGTCGTCGAAAAGTAAAGTTGAAAAAAATTGGTTTGTTTACTACTTAATTAGAGTTAGCCAGAATATTCACATACAAAAAAAGTTGGGATTAAGTATTAATGTTAATATTTTAATAATATTATTGTTTTAAAAAGGCATGAATTGTCTTCTTCATGTACATTTCAAAGTAAGATATAATAATTCTTTAAATATTTATACATAACAAGGATAATTTATAATAACTATTTGCCATAATCCTGTATATTTATACAAATCTTTAAGGCGGGTAACACTGTTTAACATTTTTTCAATTTACTTTCTGACAACACCAAAAATTTTCTTTCTTGAAAAAATCGTTGAAAGCTGACTGGAAATTAAAAACAATGTGAGTGTGGTAGTGAAAAAATGTGATTGTATTGCTACTTTCTTGCAATTAGTTTCATGTGTAAATGATAGGTAAATGGTGGTTTAATAAAAGTGTCATTCGAATACAATTAAATATACTCGTAATATCCGAATACATAAGTTTTGTTTTTATTTATTTTTTTTTTGTGAGAAATAAAATTTTTCATTTTATAATAAAGAATTTAGTGTAACGATTAAACGAACGAATCAGTATATTACGAGTAAATTATATTATTAGCTAAACAAAATTGCTCTTAAAGTTGTAAATAGCAACACAAATCGAGGCTCCGGCTGTTGCATAAAGAAACGTGTAAGACAATCGAATTGAGAGCTGCTAATATTCTGAAGTCGTCCCCTTAAGCCTCTCTGTAGCTATGAAATCACTAATTAACTAACTCATAAATTTTTTTGATATAATTAAAAAAAAAAACATACATTACCGCTAAACTTCTGGTTATCTTCAAGTCTAGAAAGTCAAAATTGCATATTAATTTTGCTTCTTTTTGGCTTGTTTAAAATTTCATTAAATTTTCATTATTATCATAAAAAATATTTTAGATTTATTACAGGCTTATTTGACAAATTTCCCATAGAAATATGTCAAATAAGCGCTTAACCCTACGTCTATACCTGATATATTTTTATCATGACAAATGTCATTCCATATAGGAAAAATAGCTAACATAAAAAAAAATTATTTTTCAATATAAAATTTTACTTTTGTTATGATAAAAATATATCAGGTATAGACGTAGGATAATAAACCTGAAATATTTTCTACGAATAAGGCAGTTAATGTTGTAATTTTTCAAAACCGTTTTACATTCTTGACAATAATTCATACAAACATATTTCATTATTAATTTTGATAGGAACTTTTTTATATAAAATCTTGCACACATTTTAACTAGATTATCCCACGATTGGTTAACGGAAATTTTTATGAATTTAATAAAAATTTATTGATGATTAATAGCAAATTTTTCAACTTTTAATCATTTAAAACATTCCTGAGAAATTCTACAATTTTATAATTATAATTTTATATAGAATTTTTACAATTTATTTTGAATATTAAATAATTTCGATTTATTTATTCTTTTTTTTCACTTAAATAAAATTTTTAGTGCAGCATTAATATGATGAACAGTTGTGAATAGTTTTTCTGTTCACAATTGGTGTTTTAATTTTTTTTGTCATTAAATAAAAAAAAAAAAAATGAAGAAAAAATTTAAAACAACATACATTCCTTAATAATGCATGAGTTATTAGGCAGCACTTTTCAATAAGTGCTAAAGTAAGTGTGTGCAGTTATGTGTGTGTTGGTGTGTATGTTTGTGTCTGTGTGTGGTTTTCCCGACTAGTGCGTCTTTAAACTATAATTATAAATGAACAGTCATCTCTGCCAAAATCAAAAACAACCATTGCACAAACATACATACATAACATATACGTGTTAATGTATGTTTTTAATATGTTTTTGGATTTAATAATGAAAATTTCTTCAAAAATTTGCTAAAAGAATTCAGAAAAATATACATATATACATGCATACAAGTATATTTATTTTTGGTGCGTGGGCGTATTTTTGCTCTGTTCGTTTATTTCAAAATTTGTGCTCTTGAGTGAGATTTTCTGTTTTTTGTTTGTTGTTGTTACGTTATTTTTGGAAATATGTAATTTCTTATTAAAATATTCCGTTAGTATTTTTTATTAATGGTGTATACTAATTTAAGAGAGTGTAAGATCAAGAGAGTTTTAAGTGAGTGTTTTGCTTAGTTTATTTATGTGTGGGTGATGCGTAAAAATAACATTATAAGCATATGATTATGAAAATGTTTATAAGCTGTGGCACCAAGGAGGATCAATATCAGTCGTCTGTGGATTTTTAACCAAGCACAAAACAGCTAAAAAAAATACAAAATGTCTCTTGAACGTGCTATTAAGGCTAAGGTGAATATTTGTTAAGTGTTTAAAAGAAATAATGTATTGAAAAAAGTGCAAATACTATATATAAAATTATGTGAAATATTTAGAAAAAAATATTTTTGACAAAAATTTATAAAATAAAAAAAATAACTCTAAAAATAAATAAAAATATTAATTTTTTAACAAAAACTTTGTTTAAAATGCACAAAAAAAATCAAATGAAAGACATTTATTTTAGTTAAAAGTTTCGATGTTAATTAAGAAAATTTTGTTAAAATTTTGTGTTATATCTAAAAAGGAAAAAATATATAAGGCGTTTATTTTGAAAGTGAGACAAGTCTAGTTTTGGAAAAAATTAAGACAATAGTATTTGTAGATTTAACTTGTTATGCTCATTTAATCTGCAAGGAATTCACCAAAATGGACTTGCATCACTTTTATAATAAAGGGCTCATACAACCTAGTTCAAAATACACACATTCCTATACTTTGCAAATAATTTATAAATAACTTCAAATAAAAAATATAATAAATGTGATAATAATTTCCAATAAAATTGATCGAAGGACAATTGTTGTTATATTGAATATAAATATAAGGGCTATTCGCTTAAGCTGTTAAATGTTTCTTAAACTCGCACTGTCTTGTTCATAAAAATAATTTTTGTCTTACAAAGTGTTTATAAAATATTTTTTTTATGGAAAATTGTTTTATAAAATTCTTAAAATAGGAAATTTTTAAAAAAAATCTTCAAAATATATACCGTTTACACCGACTTTTTTTATTGACATTTATCATGATTTCTTATCCAAAACTAAAACCATTGATTAAACCTTTTCCTAAACTACAACCAAACAACTGCAATATAGCTAATTCACACACTTTTTTAAGTACACAGGCTTACATTTTAATACAATTTTGAAAAAACTATAGTTGTATCACTGAGTTCTAAGTTGGACAAAATTTAGCGGCAAAGTAGATTTTGTTTTGCATGGGAAATCTACTAGATTTTCTCCAACCGATGTATTTAAAAGGTGTGTGACTTAACTATATTGAAATTTTTTGCCTGTAGCTTAGGAAAAATTTCAGTCGATGGTTTTAGTTTTGGATACGAAATGTTGATTAATGTCAAAACACTTGATGTAAACAGTAATAATTTTAATAAAATTTTTATTTGAAATCTGCTAGATTTCTAACAGGTGATTCGGTTCCCAATTGAATTAAATAAAACACTTTAGCACGGGATACATAAAAAAATTTGAGCAACAAAGACCAACATTTTACAAATTGATTTTTGGTTTTCATACGTATTTTGCAGTGTGACAAGGCGTAGGCGTTCCTTTGTTAAAGAATCACGTAATATATTTTCTATACGATATTTATTAAAAAAAAAAAAAATTTGTGTTTGCAAGGACCTTACTGAACAAGCTCCCACAAATTTTGTAAATAAAAAAATTTATGAATACGGGAGAGAGTCAGCGACTATGATAACTCAAGTTTTCAAGGACAACATAACTATGAAAGATATGAAAGCGACTATTAAGTAAATTTTTCTTAAAAAAAATTAATAAATAATTGAACCACCAAATTTAACTGAAATTATTATTTATCGTTACCTTAACATAGGAAAGCCCTAATTTATTATTTTTTGAAATCAAGATTACTCGATACATTAGATATTCTTCTATAGACAAAAAACTCGTTAAAAAAATAATGGGTTAAGGCCTTTCCATATTAAGGGGGTTTACTTTGTAATTCGAAACGGAAGAAAATGCTTCCGAATTTTGTATGCTTATAACATGTAAATTCGAAAACATTTTCTTTCGTTTCGAATTACAAGGTATCCAAATTATTATTGCAATAATTCTGCTTGAAATCAAAAGGAAAATATGTCTTTAGGTATCAATGATAATTAGCAAGATACTCAAAAATGTATTTCTGTACTTCATGTTTTCTAGATCGCTGGCAAGCGCAACCCCGAGATGGACAAAGAAGCCCAAGAATGGATTGAAGCCATTTTGGGTGAGAAGTTCCCCGGTGGTGTTGACTACGAAGATCATCTCAAGGACGGTCAAGTCTTGTGCAAATTGATCAACATTTTGTCACCCGATTCCGTGCCCAAGATCAACTCTTCAGGCGGTCAATTCAAGATGATGGAAAATATCAACAACTTCCAAAAAGCTTTAAAGGCTTACGGCGTGCCTGATATTGATGTCTTCCAGACTGTAGATTTGTGGGAAAAGAAAGACATTGCCACAGTCACCAACACCATCTTTGCTTTGGGACGTGCTGTAAGTTAAAAGAGTTTAAATACATATATATTTTTATAACAAAATTTATTGTCTTACAATAGTGCTACAAACACCCAGAATTCAAAGGTCCCTTCTTGGGCCCCAAGCCCGCTGATGAATGCAAGCGTGATTTCACCGAAGAACAATTGAAGGCTGGCCAAACTGTTATTGGCTTGCAGGCCGGTCAAAACAAGGGTGCCACCCAAGCTGGCCAAAACATGGGTGCTGGCCGTAAAATCTTGCTCGGCAAGTAAACTGATCACCAGCAGCCAACTCCTTATTATTTTAGAACACAGTTTTACAACATTTCATACGGTTTTAGTTTAAGTTAAAAAAAAAGAAAAATTCCTTTAAAATACATACACAAACACACACTCTCATTTTATTAGAAACACAACTACAAAAACACACAAAATTTATTAGAAGAAATTTGTATTTTTTTTTAATTAAAAAGAAAAGAAAAGAGAATTAATAACTTTTTATATTTACATTAAATAAAATAAACATAAGTATATGTTTAGGTTAATTTTATATTTAAAAAAAATGTAAAATTAGTGAAAATAATACCAAAGAAAAAAACAGAAACGCGTTTCAAATAAAAAAATTACACATAAACTGATCATAAAATGTTGGTTTGACTAAAATAGTTTAATAAAAAATATTAGTTGCTGCTAAGAATTATAGAAAAATTAATTTTTAATATTAAGTTTCCTAAAAATTAAGAAGTTAGAAAAATGACACTAAAACTAAGCAGAGTCGAAACTAGTATGCTTAGGAAACAAATTTAATGTGAGAAGATGGAATTTCGTTTCAGCTTAAAAGTCTAAATACTAGAGGTCTACTAATATTATGAAGAAAATTACAACGATATTTATACAGCTCACGCGATTAAATTTATACGCCATTTACACCTGCACGAAATCTAGTAAATTTCTAATAAAATCTTTTTCAAAATCTATAGCATTAACACTAAGTTTTTTTTCAGAATTTATCAAGAATTCTTATCTAAAACAAAAACCACAGACAGACAAACTACAACCATACAACAACAACTGAAATGTAGCTAATACACAAACCTCTTTAAGTACAAATATTGATCTTTTGGTACAACTTTGAGAAAATCATATTTGCATCATTTAGTTCAGAAGTAGATTTTGTTTTGTATGGGAAATCTGCTAGATTTTGCCAAAAATTTTACAAATGTAAACCCACTAGTTATTAGCAAACAATTTTTGTGAATAACGCTTTTTTAAGTGATTTTTATGAAAATTTTCTATTCGAGACGACAATGACTGGTTTATGTAAAGAGCGCTGTTCAGGTAGGGGGGAAAGCCTTTGGAAAATATTAACCCCCTGTTTGTGTAAGACGTTTGAGTTAGAAATCTTAGCGTTTCTGTAATAGATTAAAGAAAAGTTGTACAAGTTTCCTTTAGTCTATTACAAAAACGCCAAGATTTTTAACTCAAACGTTTTACACAAACAGGGGTTAAATTTTTTAACAATGCTCTTTGGTGAAGCGCAGATATAAGTCAGCATAGCCGAATGATGGTCTTGGTGTGTTTCTTCATGCATCATAAATTCTGAAATAAAGACAACATGTCTGTGTTCTAATTTATGTCTTTGTTCAAGCAGATGTTTTTTTTATTTTAGTGTTTAACTATTGATATTTTTGGTAATTAATTTGATGAAATAAATAACTTTCGCAACAATAAAGCACAAAATATTACTATTATTTGTGTAAAGCAGCGACAGTTTCTTAAATATTTGTGGAAGTGATAATTGCGTATTATTTTTATGTTCTTGTTAATTATAAATATTAGTATAAATATAATTAATGACAATAAAGAAGCAAAGCAGAAAAGTAGATAATTTTTGTAGTGTTAATTTTCTCAAAAATTTGTAAAAGTCAGCATTTTAAGGCTGATAAAACTGCATAGTAGTAAGCAGAAAACATGTAAAGCTGCCGTGTGATGATATTTTTCTTAAACAAAAGCTTAGTTAGAAAATATACCGCCAAATAAGCAACCACAAGCCAAGGGAAAAAAAGAAATATATATCAACCCAGCTAAAAAAATTATATATGGTCCGTATATTTTTAATATATGAATGTATATAACTATATATGAATATGTATGAATTCATGTATGGAAATGTATGGGATTATACATGGCAAAACTATTATATATGAACTAATATATGGACTAATATATGAAATGTATTATAATATATGAGCTCATATATTCAAATTTAATTATGAATCTCTTCATATGTGGATCCATATATAGAAACAACATATAATATATGGAGCCATATAAGAATGTATGCATACATGGTATCTCACATAAGATCGTTTTTGCATTAAAAAAACCTCGGATTTTATCACTGGTGAATTGGAAATCCATTTCAAAATAGAGACGCTATGCAAAGTTTATATGCGTACCGTCAACGTTTAAAAAAGAAAAACTTTTGTTACAAAAAAAACCATTCTTGTATGATTTTATACATTGTGGATCAAATAATCAAAAGGATAATACAGTCATTAATTTTATCAAAAATAACAGAATTCTCTAGATAAGAAACAAAGTTCATATTACTGCAAAAAAACTATATTGAAAACTATTGTTAGACGGATTATTTCTTCTTTTATAATTAATTGAATTAGTTTTTAATCTGATTTCTTAAATTAAATTTTAAGTACGAATTTGAGTTATGTGTTTTTTAAATAATTGATTTACCTTTTGACTTAAAATGAAGAATGAAATGACTTTTACTTCGTTTTGAACTATTTGTTCAAACAAATGTGTCATTAAATGCAACCTCCCAGTTCAAAATCTAAAAAAAGTAATTTTAGTAATTTAATTTATTGCACAGCAGTGCGCTTTTGTGAATATGAACTTTGCATACTGTAGAGGGAATATTTATACACACATGTATGAAAATGTATGAATATATATAACCATATATGCCCATATACCCTAATTTTTCGGATCCGGACCATATATGGGATATCATATATGCTCCATACATATTTTTTTAGCTGGGAATATGAGATGGAAGAAGGAAAAATTCTTTGTTTCTTTGGGGCGCAAAAGGCTCTTATCTTAATATTTATTCAATTGGGCGAATTTTGTTCAAGCATTTTTGTAATCTGAGACGTAAAATATTAAGTTGATAATATTCATGTTTTTTTGCAGTTCATTGATTTCATAGAGGCTATTTTTTGGCAAAACAATTTTCTTTTTACAGTCTATTATAAATAAAAAAAATGTCTATACACTTTAAAATATTGTTTACGCATTAAAATATAATTTTAACTCTTAAGTGCAAATTGTTGCCACTTGTCTACATTTCACTTTCCTTTAATTTAATTCATAAATTTTAAAGCTTATGTTACGAGTAACAAGGCGAGCGCAAGTTAAGAGATTTTTTGTCTGCAAAATGCCTTTAAAATTCCAGTTGAGCGCTACGTGTTGCAATTTGACTTGAAATGGATATGAACGTACACAGAAAAAAAAATAATTGTAAATACAACTAATTTATTTGTGAATACAAATAAAATATTATTTAAAAAGGCACCTACAACGATTTTTGTAAATACAAACACACATTTGTAACATAAGAAAACAAAATCAACTCAATTATTTCCAATTAAAATTATTGTGTTATTCACAATTGAGTTGTTAATAGAAAACAAAAATTTTTAAAGAATTTGTTTTTCAAATTCTAATGTATTGTTTTTCGTTGTTTGTTTAATTTTTTTTTTACAAATTGGTTTTTTATTAAATTTTAATTTAAAGACGTTTGGGATGAGTCGCACCGGCAACCTCTTGACTAATAGATTAACGTACTTACCACTCAGCTAAAGGACAAATCGTTATTAGGTACGCAAATAATGAATACACGCAAAACATGATTTCTTATGTTTCTTCTGAATGACGCATTTCGTTTATATAATCTAAAAATAACTTTGTTGATTAAAAAAAAACAAGCCACGACGTTTTTCGGCTTCTTGTCGGAATTTAAACGTACATATACAACACCAACAATCAAAATAAACAACAACATCAGCACATGACCACGTTGAGTCAATCAACAAGCAAGAAAAATACAAACACAACACAAACAAATGAAATTAAATGATATTTTAAAATGCGCGGAATTGATAAATACAATGTTCCAGTTAATGACAAATATTACTGAAATTAAAAATTTTATTCAACAACATAGTTTTGTTGAACATAAATCTTGTATATTTTTTTCTGTGTATCAAGGTCTTGACTTAATACAGTTATAGCTCAAATAAACTTGCTTTGCCGAGAAGGGGTTTGAGGTGTTTAACTTACTAACAACTTAATGGAAAAACAAAGTATTATTCTTCTCTCAAGATAATCTTTAGTCTAGGTATATACACACATATCGTTACCTTAACATAGAAAGGCCTGAAGTCATTATTTTTTTAAATTTTGATTTTTTTTTGCACATTTTGATAGAAGAACATATAATGTAATAATGTGTTAGGGCTTTCTATACTATATCCAGAATTTTTTGAGTTGTGAGTCTTTCATACACGGCACGGCTTAAATTTGCTTTTTCTATACACGAAATATATATATGTATACTTAATATATATATATATATATATATATATATATATATATATAACTGATTTTAAACTCTGAAAAAGAAAATTGATCTAAGAGGAAGATCAATTATCCTTTATATCCACAATATCTCAAGAAGTTTGTCATTTTTCTATATGGAAACCATATGACAATGCAGCCAATTTAATTTAACTTATTCGAAACCAAATTAATTTTAGTGTCTTATAAGGCAGTGTAAATAGTAATCTTAGTTAAAAATAGATTTTCTTAACTATTAAAATATTCATTTCTTACAAATTTTCAAATATTTAATGTCCATATATAAAATTCTTATAATTGTAAAATGTACACACAAAATGAGCGAGAATTTTTTCAATAATAAATAATTCTTAATGTTCCATGAAAAAAATTACTTGGCAGATTGACAGAATGTTTTTCTTTCGTACATTTTAAAATTAAATTTAATTATTTGTAAAATTTTTGGTTAGTTTCCGATGAGATAATCACCTTGAAATTTCAGGTAGAAAACACCTGCAAAATGTTAAATTATGAATTTAATTGTTAATAAAATATTTTATTTGTCTAAATTTATTGCTAGGAAATTTTCTTGCGCTGGGGACTTTTGGTTTTTTTTTGTGTTTTTATAGGTATATAAAAAAATTTTAAATTAAATTACCAAACAGAATTGCGGCATAAACACATTTTCCATATAAAATGACACAAAAAACTAGCACCGGAAATCAGTCGAGAGATAGAATCATAGAATTATCGCTACTTCAGCTGATAATTTTTTGCTCTGTATGCTTTTTAGCTGTAGAATGTCAAAACCTTCGTTTTGTTTTGGTTTTAGTACAATTATTTTTGTGCTTTTGACATTCTTCGGTTCTTTATACAGCTATTGTTGCCGTATTTTTGTATAACAAATCCTTACGCAGTCACCTGTATAATTACACCATGGATAGAATCTATTTTATTTTGACAATATTTTTTCTAATGCTCTCACATATAAATACTCATTCTCTCAACAATGCTACCATACTTTCAATAAATTTTATACATTTTGTGAACAAAACTACAAAGAAAAATAAGCACAAAAGAAAATAAAACAAAAATTAGAGAGCATTTGAAGTTAAACCTAATTCACACGAAGACTTTTATGAAGTCTATTTTTTGACGTCACTTTTTGTTTGTTAGCGAACGGGGTAGAGAAGAAAGAGGGGTAGAAAAAATGATTCGGTTTCTGTTTTCCATGGTTTTTTTCATATTTCTCTTTATATTGCTCTTGTTGTTATTGTTGTTACGTTTTAATGTTACTCTTCTATCTTATTGTTATTTTTTATTGTTACTCTTCTGGCTTATTGGCTATATGGGTGAAGAGAAGTAAAATTAGACGTCCAAAAAAAACATCGTATGAATGCAAGGAATTTTTGGTAGCAACTTCAAAAGAGAATTAAGAAAAATAGACGTCAGAAATTTTACAGTGTGAACTAGCACTTACTGTCGTACATTTTACTATGGGTTTTTGTTCATTTGACAGTGATTTTTCCTGAAGTTACGGAAATAACAAAAATCGAAAAAGTAATTTGTCAAAACATACAAAAAACTATATCTATTCACTGCAATCTTGCAAAGTAGTTGTTTATCAAATTTTGTCTAATATCCCATTCAGGCTGACACGAAATTACGTAATTTCAAGCTCAAATTACAAACGAAATGAAAGATGTTTATGCAGGTGCTGAATGACGTTTGAGTTGAATTCGCAAACAGCTTATTCACTGCGGCAGACACTGAAGTACTTTTTTCAGTTGAATAAATTCTTTGTTACACTTATACACATTTTTCTTTAAAAAATTTTCATAAATTTAATAATTTTCAATCTTTTTTTAATATAATATTGGATGTCAAAATTTTTATTTCTTTTAATTGTTGTTTCTCATAGTTGTAAATTTACTCATGTTTGAAAAAAAGTACAAAAACAGAGTTTTATATTTTAATTTCTTGCTAATTTCAGCGAAATTAACATGCCGACCACACGAGCAATAATCTTGGCAATTATTGCCATGGCAACTGTCAAATTCGATTTCCGACACAAGATATTAGCGTGTGGACCACATGAATATGTGTTCAAATATATACATATTCCGCAACAAATGTTAAAATACATTGCTGAGCAACAATCTCTTTACACATGTTGTCAAATACAAATTATATTAAGTTTTTTTCAACACAAAAGTAGAAAAGAAAAGTTTTAGCTACATAAAACCAATAAAAGTTTAATTTAAAATTAGAAAAGGATAAAATTATTGATAATTTAAGTATTTATGTGAATAAAAAGCAAATATATTTGAATATACGTATTCACCACCTCCAGATACATCGTTGAACACAAGCAATTTGACGTCATCATTCTGCCGGCGTTATTGCTTGTATTAAGACCCATCAAATTGCTCGTGTGGTCGTAGTGTAAGTAAAATAACTTAATTTGGAACATGTCAAAATATATGGGAAATTATTTAATTTTGACTTGATTTTGACCGAAATCACGTAATTGATTAATTTGGCGTTATCCTGAATGGGCTATAATATGCGATGGAGTGTTCGAACTAACCTAAATAGAAAATGAAAAATGGAAAAACAGAAAATGAATAGTGATACTTATAAATGTATTTATCAAAGGTAAATCAATAATTGTATACACAATAAACATTTCTCATATTCCATTTCATTATAAATTTACGTTAAATGATGTCAATAATAATCTCTACCCCAGTAGATAGACATGGGTGCTGATTAAGTGCGTGGAGGCGCAGAAAAATATCGGTGTTTCACCCAGCTAATAAAAAGTCTAGTTTAATTTTTCTTCTCTTCTTTAGAAACTCACATTAATTAATAAAAATATTTCATTCAATAAGAATTGAAATTACTGAACTTAAGCGAGAATAAGAAATTATTTCTAATTAAAATTGTTTACTTTTGTTTAACTAAATATGCTTTTTTCCTTAACATACATATTTATTTGCGACTTATTTTAGCCTGATTCGTATTATGATAAGGAAAAAAGTTGTTGTATTTTCTGGGTTCAAGCTGTAAAATAATTGGGTAAAAAATAGTCTTGGATTTCCTCCCCACATTTCGAAATAATTAAAAAGGCACGTTTTGTGCTGGATGGGTCCAGTCAAATAAGCTCCCTTATTTTCAGTAGATGTTGAACGCAGTTTTTCGATGAACAATAGCTAGGGAGCTAACAGAGTTAGTTTTTCTTTTGAGAATATAAAAATTATTTTATTCCTAAAGAGAAATAAAAATTAAACTAGATTTTTTATTTGTTAGGGGAAACAACGACATTTTTCTGCGCCTCCACGCACTTCATCAGCACCCATGCCTATCTACTGGGGTAGAGATTATTATTAACATCAGCTATTTAACGTAAATTTTAATGAAACGGAATACGAGAAATGTTTGTTGTGTATACAATTATTGATTTACCATCGGTAAATAAATTTGTAAGTATCACTATTCATTTTCTGTTTTTCAATTTTTTCATTTTTCTATTTAGGTTAGCACGAAGTTATATTGCTCTACCTAAGTATGTTTAACTATTGTTGCTTATCTCTTAAGATCATCACATTAATTATTTTTACTTATTCGATGTACCTAGTAGATAGACTAGGGTGTTGATGAAGTGCGTGGCTGCGCAGAAAAATATCGGTATTTTCCCCAGCTAATAAAAAAGTCTTGTTTAATTTTTCTTCTCTTCTTAAGAAACTCACATATATTAATAAAAATATTTCATTCAATAAGAATTGAAATTACTGAACTTTAGCTCAATTAAGAAATTATTTCTGATTAAAATTTAATACAGTTCAATTAAATATAAAAAATGTTGTATTTTATTTACTTTTATATTTTTAACTGACTTTTTATAATAACAAAATAATATATATATTGTCAGTATATCAATCATGTATGATTGCTGAATTAAGATCAGCCAAACTTGGTTAATATTTGTGCTATCCTTGATTAGTAAAAAGCAGTAGAGTGAGCAGTGGCACTTTATATTTTAGAGTGAGATACAACATCAAACGTACACAAAAGTTTCCATCACATTTTTGATTTTTAACCCCCGACTAAAAAAAGGGGTGTTATAAGTTTGTAGTGTGTGTCTGTGTGTTCGTGTGTCTGTGTGTCTGTGTATCTGTGTATCTGTGTTTCTGTGTATCTGTGTGTCTGTCCGTGTCCACGTACAGGCCAAACGGCTAGACCGATTTTCATTTAGTTTTTTCTGTTTGAAAGATGACTTGATCGAGAGGGTTCGTAGCTACGTTTGAAGAAAATCGGTCCAGTCGTTTAGAAGATATAACATCTTTTCTGAAAAAAGTCGGGGGTTTTTAAAATTTTTAATTTTTGTTATTCCCTAAGTAATGTGATAGAAACTTTGTTTTACGCAATGATGAATATATCCTGCATGACTTCAGATCAAATGGCCGGTCAATTTACTGATACTATTAATATAGGGAAACTAAGTTCGAAAATTATATTAAAATTTATTTTTAACTATAAGTTTGTAGCGTGTGTTTGTGTATCTGTGTGTGTCTGTCCGTGTCAACATACAGACCAAACGGCTAGACGGATTTTGGTTTAGTTTTTTCTGTTTTTGTTAACTTTATCGAGAGGGTTCTTAGCAATGTTTTTAGAAAATCAGTCCAGCCGTTTAGAAGATATCACATATTTTCTAGATATATCGGGGGTTTTTAAAATTTTTAATATTTGTTATTAAATATTTTTGAAAATTTCAGGAATGGAAACAAAATAAAAAAGCAAAAATAGCAAGTGAAAAATTTTAAAAACACTTAGAGCTAGCTTTTAACATAAAGATAATCTAGGTTTAACCGAGCAACATTGCTCAGCTAAACTATAGTTAGAACTGTCAAATGATAAATATGGGAAATAAATATTACGCAATTGAAATAAAAATTTTACAAAAAAGTAAAATAAATAAATATATTCATACATAAATAAAATGACGAAGATTATAGTGTTTATGAAACCAGAATAACTTGGATAGGACAATTGTGAGAAAAATAAGAGAGATAAAAACACGTCCAAATCATTTTGTGTGCATAATGAATTGGAGTTCTTGCAAAGATTTCGTTTAACAAAGAGGTCTGTGTATGATGATTTTATAATAAATTGGAAAGAAAGTCTATTTCGTTGGGTTTAAAATTTTATGATCTTTTCTGGTTTTACTTTTGAAGCGTTACTATTTTTGAAGTCCATATCATTTAATTGTTTATTTTACAAAAATTCAGAATTCATTTACTGAAGTTTTTTTTTAAATAAATTTAAAGAATTGTCACATTGTTTTTTAAGTGTTGCCCTCTTTACGTAGACTATTTTCAAGAATGCCACATCTATATTGGAAACAAAGCATGACATTTCTAGCTAAATTGACAACTGTTAATTCATTACTGAGAAACAGCATGGGCGGTTAAATCGCGTTTAACTTTGTTTCTGGGTAACTCAAACGTATGTTAAACTAAGTTTAACTATTTAGTAAGAAACTACCCCTTAGAATATCTCGTTAAGTCCAAACGAGAAAAAAAAATCAATCCGCTAATGTCTCTAGAAAAACCTTGCTTTAGTTTTCCATATTAACCATCACTTCGTCGCCATGTTCCTTTAAATAAGACCAACTCATTATTTTTTTGAAGCGGAGATTTTTGAATTTTTCGATACTTTAGACGTTCTATCGAAATATACAAAACCTTCGACTTCAGAAAAAATAATTAGTTAGGGTCTTTCTATATTAAGGTAACGATATAAATATTTATTTAACTTTCTCTACTCTCTTATAAAACTTAAAAAATTGGGCAACTTAAACTGTGGGTCTACTCTGTAATTCGAAATGAAAGCAAATGCTTTCGAATTTATAAGTGCTAATTCACACGGTGAAATTTATGACGTCTATTTTTCTTAATTCTCTTTTGAAGTTGCTACCAAAAATTCCTTGCATTCATGTGATGTTTTTTTTGGACGTCTAATTTTACTTCTCTCCACTCATATAGCCAATATGCTAGAAGAGTAACAATAAAAAATAACAATAAGATAGAAGAGTAACATTGAAACGTAACAACAATAACAACAAGAGCAATGTAAAGAGAAATATGAAAAAAACCATGGAAAACAGAAATCGAGTCATTTTTTCTACCCCTCTTTCTTCTCTACCCCGTTCGCTAACAAATAAAAAGTGACGTCGAAAAATAGACTTCATAAAAGTCTTCGTGTGAATTAGGTGTATTTATTAACATTATAATGTGAAAGAATTTTCTTTCGTTTCGAAATACACAGTAGACCCCCTGAATATGACTCTGTAGCACATAATTTTAGGGTAACATACAATTTTAGTGAAAATACTCAGCTTGATTATTGCTAAGAATAATAAAACAATATTTTTTTTTCTATAAAAGAAACTTATCAATTTATTCCTTTTCTTACTTAACAAATTTTTGCACTTATTAAATCAAATAAAAATAAACATATTACCATAATTATTACTGCATGCAATTTCTCTCCAACAAAGCAATTTTAGCACTCAAATCTTTAATAATTTCTCTAAAATTTTCGTTTGCTTGACGTAATTTAGTTGCCATCTCCACTGTTTTATCGTAGTCTCTCATAAGTGTTGGCTTAGTCAGTAGACCGCTCTGATAGCTAAGATAATTCAATTCATTTCTACAGCGATTGCGTTGCACCTTTAATTCACTGATATATTGACGCAAATGAATTTGATCATGCATCATTTCTTGCAAATATTCTTTTTGGACTGTTGTTATTTGGCGAAACATTTCAATTCTTTCCCTTAGATGGGCCACCATATGAATGTCATCGTTACATTGGTTATGAAGCTTCTTAAGGGTGGAATTATTTTCTGAAAAATTGTAACATATTTTAATGAAACCTTTATATAGAAACAAGCAAAAGCTTGTGATATCCTCATGAGTATCGCTAGTCGACAACGTGGCTCCTGATATTTGCATACATTACTGTACTGTAATAAATATTCGTACATAATGCAGCGATATATCGAAACCAATAAAAAACGACTTTCATGAGTACTTTTGCAAGTTCCTCACATAATTTCATTTATTTATATATTCACCATTCGCTCACCTTCAGTTTTCTTACTCATGGACGATGTTTCCGTTTCTAAAGACTCAAATTGCCGCAGGCTCAGGCCATTTCCCAAATTTTCCAACTTCTCCATATGCTGGTATAGAATATTAAGTTACCACTTTAAGTTTTATAATACTAAAAGAATTATTATTTTAACTTACTTCCGTGAGTGAGGAAACCTGATGTTGTTGCAGGAAAAGTTTCAGACGAACTTGAGAAATTTCTTCTCTTGCTGCTGAAATTTTACCTAAATTTTGTTCAACTGAAGCCTGTAGTTTGCTAAAATTTTTCCTTTCAAGCGTTGATTTTATTAATTGTTCAAGTTTTTCAATTTCTTTGTTAGATTTTTGTTTAGCTTCTTCAAATTGTTGCTGCAAAATATTTATTTTGCTTAAATGAAGATTTTTACTTGTTTCTTCTCTAATCAGTGATTTATCTAGACTTGCGAGGGCTGCATTAAATTGTTGGCGTTGCAGTGCTAACGTTTTGGATTCATCGGCAGAAATAGGAAGCAAAGTGTTCTTACGCTTAAAGAAAACTACGGCTTTTTTATTAAGAAATTGTGTTTTTCTTCTTTCCATCTCCCTTAAATCATATTTCGCTCTTAGTTCGTGTATTAACTTATTTTTATCCAAAGACCTGCGTAGTATTATATCTTGGTCCAAATACTCGGCCTTGGCTACACAATGATCTATTAATTTAGTCAAAAAACTTGTGACAATATTTTCAGAAACTTGCTTTTCTTGTTCAGCTTTTACAGCTGCTTCATCTGAATCAGTTTCAGCTACGACTTGAGATTCTATTTCTTTCATTGTTTCAAAAAATAGTTCAAATGTGTCATCGGCAACCGTAGTCGAAACTCTTGCATTTTCAACAACCTCTGGCGGTTCTTCGACATCCTCTTCGTGAGATGTGTCTTCTTTGAAACTTAAATATTCGTCTTTCTTTTCTTCTTTTACCACTACTTCAGTTTTACTTTCCTCGAAACTAAGCAAATCTTCAGGCAAAGATTTCATGCTTTTTGTTGAATAAAAAGATTGTGTTACAACTAAGGGATCTATAAATTTTCCCGGTTCGTTTATTAATGTTGAATCTGTTTCACCAACTATTGGCTGTTCTACTATAACAACTTCTGTTAGGTCTAGTGAAACTTCGTCTATATCCGGTAGTTCCCTGAATGTTTCGAAGAAGTTTTCTACATTTTCCTGTTCATTTGGTTGAGCATAATCTAATTCCTCCTCGCTTACTTCGTCAGAAGTTACTTGGACGTCTTCTGCTGCAATATTTGTTTCTTGTAACTCAATGTCACTTTTCAGCTCGACGCTTTCCTCAGATTGCTGTGCAAGTTTTTCCGTTTCCGAGGGAAATTCTTTAGGCTGAATTTCATCTGGTATTTCATTTTTTGTTACGTTACTGCTGGACAAATTTTCCTGTAAATCAGTTTCTATGCGATTTTCAAGTTTGAGTTTTTCATATGTGTTTTTGCTTTCCGCCAGGATATATTTTTTTAATTCTTTCTTAGCCTTGGGCGATTTCAGCATATATTTTGGTTTGGCTATTTTTCTTTTATTTAAGCTTCTGTTGCTGTGCCTTTTTGTTGACGGCATCTTGTGTAATTTGGAACTGAATGCAAGTTACACGAAATTGCAATTGATAAGATATACACACGCGATATAAAACCACAAAAAGGTATAAAAATGTTAGGAAAAAATTAAAAACTAAAAATATATAAAATATTTCTACTTCTATAAAGTGTCTATTAAAAATAATGAAAAGGGTTTCCAGGTGTATAATCAAGGCCAATTCATGTTCAAAACGAACCATATTAGGTGGTCTCAACAAAGGTGAATTCATACTAGGTGGTCGCAAGGAATTAGGCAAGGTTGGCAAACCGTATCGTAAAAATACCGATACCGATTCAAATACCGTTAAAATTAGGTACCGGTATCAATACCGATACCGAAACTCATTTCGGTTAG
This sequence comes from Tachina grossa, assembly GCA_949987645.1. Classification (NCBI taxonomy): domain Eukaryota; kingdom Metazoa; phylum Arthropoda; class Insecta; order Diptera; family Tachinidae; genus Tachina; species Tachina grossa. The sequence goes on along the minus strand of OX465278.1, from coordinate 41,712,751 downwards.
AAAATACCGGTATCGACAATACCGTTTATGTCTATACCGGTACGTACCGGTATACCGATTTCCGTAAAGAAAAATTACAAAACTAAATTTCAATTAACTTTTTTTGAAATTAATTACAGAAACAAAATTTCCCCCTTTAGACGTTCTTATTCAGCTCTATTCTTACTACTTTTTATCGACAACAAAGTGTAAGCACACCATAATCAAATACATATGTACATATGTATAAACTAGAGTTTTTCTTTTCCCGGACCTTTTCATTTCCCGAGAAAGCAGGAACGACTTTTCGGCTTCCCGGGAAATTCCCGCCCAGTGCAAAACAATACAAAATATTTTTAATTTCATTATTTCAACAAAAAAAATTATAATTCATGAGATCGATTAAATAAAACGTTTTATAAGCACATTAGTAAAAAAAAATAATATCATTTGAGTTCTTTAAATAATAGTAGTGCATATGTAGATACCAATATTATATTAAATACCAAAAAAAAAATTATTTATTTATTTATTGATACATATTATACAAAGTAAATTTGTATAATATGGTGTTAAACAAACATAGGTGGAGTAACAAGACCATACGCCCAGGATGTTATTAACAGTATTTTAAAAAAGTTTTGTGACTGACTGTACACGACGTATGCCGTCATATAGGAAGTAGCAACGTGGTTGTTAAAGAAATTTCACAAAAAAACCGCAAGATTATACGGACGAAAAACTCTTGAAGGCCAAACAATACACACAAGCTTGAAAGCACTTAAAAAAATATATTATTAAATAAATATTACAAAATATTTCTTTGAAAATAGGACTTTAGTACAGAACATTAATGTAACGAATGTCAATTTTTGATATTCGCGAATACGAATATTTGAAACGATATTTGCGAATACGAATACGAATATTTAATGTGAAATTTATAGACATTAAATTAGAGTTCTATTTACGCCTGCAATATGAAATATTAAAATATTTTTATGGAAAAGAACTTCATACTCCTCTTGGCATACTTTAAAGTTAATGAAACTACCCAAAAATTTCAATGATCGTCAGTAAATAATATTAATAATAATAATATAAATTCAAGGGATTCGTACAAACTAATATTTTTATCCATTTATTTAAATTTGGTTTAGGATTTCTGCATTTATTTATTTAATTTTTTGGAAAAATATTTGTATTCGCCTGAGTTTGATGAATACGAATGCGAATATGAATATATAAAAATGGTCGAATATTCGGCCATTCTAATACGAATATTCGTGCATCACAAGTACAGAATAAGCATTATTAGAATCGTTCTTTTTACCAAAGAGAATCTGAAATTATTTTGTTATATTTCTTTTATTTCCTTGCACATTTCTGTTTTTACTTTTATCAATTGTAGAATTAAATTTTGAACGTCGCGTTCTGCTTATTGCAAATAAGGGCCTCTTAGTCTCAGAGCACATGTGTGCCAGATGTAAACTCGGCCTTAATTGTTGTAAAGTTTTAGCTATTGTGCTAGTGCCATGACCTTATTATTGCGCCATCGCATTCATAAAATGAATAACGACACTCATCAAGTTGTCATAATATCTAAAAATCCCGGGAATTCCCGCATATTTTCCGGGAAATCCCGTTTGAAAAATAATAGCATAAACGTTTATAACCAGGCTGCCCAGAGAAGCGTCAGAGTGCCGAAAATCAAACGGCTTTTTATAGAAATGAATACACATATGCTTATAAATACATTACTCTCGGTTTTCTCTCTCTGTGGGCAGCTCTGATCTAAACATACTTATGCATGTATGTATGTTTATACAAACATACAAGTTTACACTACACTTGTGTAAATAATCTTTGCAAGATATAAAACTTAGTTTTTTTATGTTACTGTTTACTAAAGACTTTATGTAAAATTACTTACTTTTAACTTAATAAAAAGAGGTTTTTTGCTATATACACTGTATGAATTATAAAACTTCATAGTAATAGCGGTATACCGGTATTTTAAACTCGATAACGGTATGTACCGGTAATACCGATACCGAAATAAAAAAAATACCGTTACCCTTACCGATACCGAAGTTTTTAAAATAATTGTACCGGTATCAATACCGATACCGTTATTTGTTTCGGTTTCCAACCTTGGAATTAGGTGACAATTTTCCCCACTTGTAATTTGAATATAAATATGTACATTTCTACATATTTCAGTACATTTTTTGCCATTTAAAGTATAAATTTCTCTAAGCGAATTGAGACAAGTATACCTTATGTGAATATGTCTTGCTTTGGTTTTATACAATTTGTATTTTAAGCCTTAGTTTACTTTGTAGAAGTTAGGACTTCGTCATTACCTCCTAACTCATTCAAAATCATTTGAAAATCATTGAAGCTTTTTTAATCGAATCGGTTTGATGTAGCTAATTTTTTTCAACTGGTTTGTCTAAGACGTTGACGTTAGAAATCTTAACGTTTTTGTAATAGATTAAAGAAAACTTTTAAACTTTTCCTTTAATCTGTGCTACAGAAACGTCAAGATTTCCATTGCCAACGTCTTCCACAAATAGGATGTTAGCATACGCGTATACTTAATGTAAAGCTAAAAATAATTTTATATAACGTATACTTTATGAAAGGTTATCTGCCAGTTTATCGAATTCTCGTCTGTCTAGTTATGTTGAAAACAAAAACAAAGCACTCAACATATATTTTTGTTCTCAATATAAATAGGGAGACGAGAATTTTTGATTGTCTTCGACAAACTGGCAGTGTATATCGTTGCCTTAATATAGAAAGTCCTAACTTGAGATTTTTGCATTTTTCGGTACATTAAAATATACTAAAAATTCGACTTCAAAAAAAAAAAAAATAATGAGTTAGGGCCTTTCCATATTAAGTTAACGATATGGTTTTATTTAGAGGAACATGGCAACGAAGTGATGCTTAACATGTAAAACAAAAGCAAGGCCTTTCTAGAGACATTAGCGGATTGATTTTTTTTCTCATTTGGACTTAACGAGATATTCAAATTTTGTTTTTAATTTTTCTCTTGCTATTTTTGCTTTTTTAGTTTGTTTCTATTTCTGAAAATTTTTTGGAAATTTTTGTTCGAAAACATTAAAGATAAACTTAGTGCCATTATTATAACTTAAAGATAGTTAAAAGTAGGATTTTATCGGACGCATAAAAACTTTATCATTTGCAAAATTTTACTTTAACCTAAAGTGAGCGATAAATTACAGGCAAGTTTATCCTACCTGGTAAGTTAAATCCAATTTGCAATAATGAAAAGCTTTTTATACGTCCGATAAAATCCTACTTTTAACTATTTTTAGGATGTAATAATGGCCCTTAATATAATTTTCGAACTTAATTTCCCTACAAGAATAGTATCAGTCAATTGACAGGTCATTTGATCGGAAGTCATGTAGGATATATTCATCATTGCATAGAATAAAGTTTCTATCACATTATTAAAGGCAAAATGAAAAATGTGATTGCAACTTTTGTATACGTGTGATGTTGCATCTCACTCTATGGACTATAAAACATATCGTCACACTGCTCACTCTACTGCTTTTTACAAAACAATGATAGCATAAATATAAGTCAAGTTTGACTGATCATAATTGACTTATATGCACCCCACAATTGAGCAATCATACATGATTGATATATTGGCAATAAATATAATTTTTATTATTTTAATTATTTATTTAATTATTCATTTGTACATATTCTATAAAGTAAATTTGCAGAATATGGTTGCACAAAAATGGACGGGTGACTAAGATCATATGTCCATGATGTTATTAACAGTATTCTTGAAAATGTTTTAGTGACTGACTGTAAACGACCTATGCCTTCACATAGGAAGTAGCAACGTGGTTGTTAAGGAAATTCCACAAAAGAACCGCAAGATGATACGATAGTTCGTGGCAGATCAGTCAACGAGTGCGAGTGAGACGCAAAACTCCCGAAGGCCAATAAACAACAGTGGCCTGGTTGCATTTAAGAAATAGTTGCCAACGACGCGTGATGTTGACTCGCCCAGAGCTGCTTTAATTATTTGTTTTATATTATTATATTTCAGTTTTTTTTTGTTGGAAAAATTTCAAGAAAAGTTGAACTTTTAAATTCAATTCAAATGGAATAAGTGAATTATTTTGATTCATCGTGCCAAGGACTTGCATCGTACTTTATTTTGTTGAAAGCTTTTTATATAATGAAAGCTCAAATCTTAACATCACTACTTTGTGTTTGGCTCATTTTGTGTCGTGTTAGTTGATGCAAAGTCCTGCCGGTCCTGGAAAATTTCAGCTTTATATCGTTTTTTAGTGAGAATCTAATATGTTAACTATTTTAATTTATTGCATCACAATTTGCTGAAAGCTTTTTTTTTTGTAATGAAAGCTCAACTTTGCCATCTCTATATAAAAACAGTCTGACCATTGTTTTTTGTTCTTTACTAATTATGCTCATGCCTATTAATTTGCTTATTTCTATTCTTCTATTAAGACGAACTTTTTTTGGTTTAATACTACAATTATTTATATTTCTCTGTTTTTTTTAATATGCCAGTAGCTATTATAGTAAATTTTTATTTGAACTTAGATCTGTTTCGATCTGTTAGTTTTTATCAGGCTAGATTTCGTATTTTTTAACCCCCGGCCAAAAAAAAGGGGTGTTATAAGTTTGTAGTGTGTGTCTGTGTATCTGTGTATCTGTGTATCTCGATGGCTTAATATAAAAAGGGCCTAACTCATTTTTTTTTCAGAATCGTGTTCTTAATGTTTTCTGGGCGACATCGTATAATTGCATCCTCCTTGAAGATCTTAGTACGTTACAGTTCAAAATGAAGGACTTATGGCAACTTTAAAAACTATTTCTGCATGTAAATGCTTTATTTTTTCTTGAGTTTTTTGCTTCTCCTGTAAAATATTGAAAATTCGTGTTAGGCCTTTTTTATATTAAGCCATCGATCTGGGTATCTGTGTGTCTGTACAAGTACTCGTACAGACCAAACGGCTGAACCGATTTCGATTTTTTTTATGTTTGAAAGGTGATTTGATAGAGAGTGTTTGATTTAGCCGTTAAGAAGATATAACATCCTTTCTGAAAAAAATCGGGGGTTTTTAAAATTTTTAATTTTTGTTATTAAGAAGCCATGATAATATGAATTATAAATATTTATATATCAATTTAAACACTTTTTCTCACAAATATTTTTATATATTTTTCTTTTAATTAGACTTTTTCTTTTATATAACATTGTTACAATGCATTAAGGAAAATCACTTAACAAGTGAACCTCTATTATTATGATTATGAAGTTAAGCGTTTTTCTAACTTATTAATTTTTTGTTGAATTGTCTCTAAAGTGTTTCTTAAACTATCAACCATTTCACGCTGCTCATTAATATGCTCCACAGTCTGATCGTAGTCGTACATAAGGATAGGTTTACCCAGTAGACCACTTTGAAAACTTAATTTCTCAATTTCCTTACAAACGTTACCATTTTTTAATCTCGATTGATTAACATATTTACGCAGAGAACCGTGTTCACTACGAAGTTCACGTACTCTAGAGGACTGTTTGGCAACCAAAGATTTCATACTAATTTGTTGTTCTTTGACATGAGCCAAGATATGAATGTTGCGGCATAGACGCAAGTGAAGTTTCTTCAAGTCTGATTTGCGTTCTAAAAGAAAAAAGTTTTTTTTTAATATTTATAAGTAGACATGTATGTTTTTTTTGGTAAATTTACTTTCAATTTCATGGCCTAATGTATTATTTTCAGTTTGTACGTGATCGCAATACTTTAAAGATACACCAGGGCCAACATTTTCCAAATGTGAATCTTTCTGTAATGAGAGCAATAATATGTATTAAATTTAAATTTTTTCTTAACAATCAAACCATACATTCAAGAGGTGGGCATAGTCTTGTTGTTTTGTAATTAGTTGGAGGCGTACATTGCTTATTTCCTGGCGACAATTGGCCATACTCTTTAACAATTTTTCGATAAGCTGTAATAAAATAAAAAATAATTATATAAAAATAATAAATTATATATTATCCGGCCTGTTCTGCAAATCACGATATGTCAAATCACGGTGAGTTCAATAAATCAATAAAACTTAAATCATTGCTTTTGTAAATTTGACAATTTATAGCGATGGAAGTTGCATTAAAATATTTTATTATACATGAAAAAAACTTAAAATACAACAAAAACCCACTAACAAGTCAGTTATTAATAGTTTACTTTTCAAATCACCGTGATTTAAATCACCGAGATTTTTAAAACAGGACCATATACATTGTGTTATTATATATTTTATGAGGGAGGGGAAACAAGAATGGTAATATTTCATTATAAAAATACATCCCTCAGCACTACAAGTCATTTGGCCGACTTGTTTATTGACTGTTACTGTAGAGAGGGCACTCTTTTTATAGGGTTTTGTTTGAATCCCCCCCCCAGGTATGCAATAAAAAATATTAAAATTGATTATTTAAAAATAATCGCAATGTCTTTTATCTTTTCAAAGAAGAACACAAAATTTCATGGTTATTATGGTATGAAAATTTATTGTTAAATATTACCAGAAAAGATTGCGGCATGTAACATCTTAAATAAGTTTTTTAACTTCAAATTTTGTTGGAATTTGAAAAAAAAGAAAGCTCAAAAGTTCGAAGTATTTATTATATGTCTTGCCATATGCCAGGAACACAACTGGAACGAACGACGAATTTTTCGGTGCGAACTTTCGTCATAAAAAATAAAATACATTTGTGCATATGAAAATGAAAGAGAACACCGACCTCGAACTAAATTCGTCGTGCGTGACGAACTCTGAGATAAATTTATTTCTATCTTGTGCGCCGACAAACGACGAAAAAAAATTCTATCTCTCTCTCTCTTTGTACACACAATAACCAAATTTATCAACTAAAATAGCTGGGGGTCTACTTTGTAATTCAAAATGAAAGAAAATACTTTCGAAATTGTATGCTAGTTACATATTACAAATTCGAAAGTATTTTCTTTCGTTTCGAATTACAGAGTATAGATGAAATTCGTCGTTCATTCCAGCTTTGTTCCTAGCATTAAATGGAATAAACAAAAACTTCCTAAATTTTACATTTAAAATAAATTTGAAACAAACAAACTTACCCCCTTCGATTGTGGAAGATCTCGCCTATATAAATTCTTTTTAACCAAATTTTCAAACGCCAAAATTTGATCTTGAATTTCTTGTTTTACTGTTTTCAATTCGCTGTTCAATGTTGCCATAGTTTTTGATAATGAATCTTCCATATTTCTCTGTCTAGCCAAAAGCTCATCTAAGCGCTTCATGGCTCTGAGATATTTTTCATTTTCTTGTGGATTAGTCCCTGTGGTCGCCTTAATTATTGGAATATAGATATTTCTACGTCTATGAAATTCGACCACTCTTTTATTTACAAAGTTGGAAATATTTTGTTCTTGTTTGGATTTTCGCCGTAAGTTCAATAATTCTAGTAAAAGCTTTCGCTTGTCTAAGCTTTTTCTTAGTATTGTTTCGGGAGTTGCGAGTTCGACGTTTTCCACTACTTTTTGCACAAGGTCGTTGATGAATTCCAAAGTTTGTTGCAGAATTTCTTCGGTATGGCGCTCTTTCTTTAAGTCAGCTACCTCAATTTCATCTGTTGCTTCATTTAATTCAAATGAATTTGGATTGAAAAATGTTTTTAGTAAAAATTCAGTTTCTTCCTTTTCTTCATCCATTAAGGTTTTGCGGGGTTCTAATGTCGCTGAGTCCTCCTCTAGTTCATACTCGCTTAATAAAAAATCACTTAACTCCAATTGTTCTTCCTCCAGTAGGCATTCAATAGAATCAATTTTTGGCGAAGAAGTTAAATCACTGTGTGTTGAAAGTTCCAAGCCAGTAAGTGGATGCACAAAATATCCCATATCGTTAATGTGTGAGGCAATTTCCTTTAATGGCTTTGAGTAAGTCAAGCTTATGTCTTCTGATAGGTCGTTTATATCTGGTAAGTCGGAAAATTTTTCAAAATATTTGAAATCTTCTGCAAACGATTTTATTTGTTTAACTGCTGGCACTACTTGCAGTTCGCCGTCACTTAAATTCTCGGAAATATCTGATGACGAAGTTTGTGTCTCTTCATGATGAGAACTTTCGTATAGAATTGAATCTGATGACGATGATGCTGTGGTTGTTGCTGTTCTTGATGATGATGCTGGTGATGACGAAGACGAAGCTGGTGAGTTTAAATATCTTTCATTTTGAAAGGCCCTTGACTTTTGCTTTTTAGAAGACCGTTTGCCTGAACTTCCCTTTTGCCTAATTTGTTTGCTATTTCTTAAGCGTTTGGTCATCTTGAGAATAAATCTTTTGTTTTATTTCTTAAGTTGTTTAAGTTGGTTTTAAATATAAAATAAATAAAGCTTTTTCTTTAGTGTACAGATAAAAAATATGTAAATGATTGGAATTATTGTAATTATTTTTTTTTATTGAATGATAAAATAATGTCTTCAAAACTGTCAGTTTTGAGTGAAAATATTTATGCTGGATTTCAAACTAGGAAGCAAGGCACATTCACCAGGTAGTAGCGGAAACGCAGCTGAGATATTTTTTTTTAAATTATAGTTCATTCGAAGCTTCAAAAATTGTTTACGAAAGAGAAATTAAAAAAAATGTTAAAAAATTTTCAATGTGAAAAATATTTTATTAAAAATATTCTTTTGAAACAAACTTAAAAATATGAAAAAACTATTAAAAAATTGTGAAAAGTGCCTAAACGTTGCAAATTTTGTTAGTGGTAGCTGCCGTGAAGAAATTTTTTCAAATTTATGTGAATAATTTTCATTATTATAATTTTACAACAAATTCTGTTTTTGATATTTTGGATCAACTAAAAGCCATGTTGTTTTTTTCATTGTTGTATTTTTTCATTGTTATTGTAATCCTGATATTACCTGGAAATAAATGTGCCTTGCTGGGAAGTGTTCAAAAAAAATTATAATTTTTTCAGGCTTTAAGAAAACCTTATGCTTAGCAGGGAGGACTATTATATGATTCGATTTGAAAGGACATGTAATGAAATTAATATGATTTTTTTCTTATTTGTTTGGGGTTTAATGGCAAGCGATGTAGAGAAAAAAAATAAAATTTTCTGTTCGATCGTTTTTTTTTTAAATTTTCCCTTTACGCTTATTTTTTTGAATTGTTTTTTGACTGATCAAACTTTTTTTTATGTATTTGATATGCTTGGTTATTGGTTTGTGTGAAAAATAAAGGCCTGTTCATCTAAATGCGAACGATAGATTCGATAGAATATTTATATTGGAAACAAAAACATATTTAATTTTTTTTTTTTTTTGTTTCTAATATACATTTTTGATAGAATCTATCGTTCGCATCTAGATGAACGGGCCCTAAATTATTGAAGGAAATCTGAAATACGGGATGTTAAAATTATTGAACATGGATTATAAAATAATTTCCAAGCTTTTAGTTTGTTTAAGGCGGTGCAACTATTTTGAAATTGTTGATGGCGTCTTGTGCTCGTATATTATACAAGGTACTGATGGTTTATGCAATATTATTGCGTACTTTGTAGCTATTATTATTATTGTCGTTTTGCTCCACACTATTCAATAAACGGCACAATTTTAAAAAACATATGGTGCACTTTTTCTTATATGTAAAAAAGCAAAAAAAAAGCTACACACACATTTGCGTTAAAAAAAGTTTTAAATTGGATTTTCGTGATACATACCTCAGTTATAGAAAATCCAAGCAAATTGAATAGTTTTTATTGTGTTATTGTTTTTTATTATTCTGTCGAACATAAATAATTTTTAAACTTAAAATTTTAACAATTCCCATAAAAAAATCACTAATTATTAAATTGACTGCACTTGGTCAAAGAAATATTTGTGTGGCAACACTCTATACTTAAATAGCTGTTGTTGTTATTTACATTTATTTTTTTTTTACATACTCTTACAACTACAATTTAAAGCTGAAAAAAGTCAGCCAATGTATTAATGGTAAAGTAAAAAAATAAAAAAATATGTTGATTATTGAGTTCATGTTTCAACGTTTTTATTTGTTGTTGAGCTTTTTATTTGTTTAAATGAAAGTTTATAACATAATAACTCTAGTTGTTCTAAGAAACTTTGTGTAAAGGTTTTCTGATGATCTGCATTAGCAACAGTGAAATGCGCATAGGATCCAGCTAAACCCCTCAATAATCAATTTCAATGTATTTTTAATTATAAAATATTTTACTTAATAAGTAAAATATTAATTTGGGATTATTAGTGTGTTTAAAAAATTTTAAACTTATAAATAATTTTTAATTAGTAAACAAATAGAAGAATTATGGTTACTGATGCAACGGGAAATAATAATTGTACAATGTTGTCAATAATTAGAAATTATATTTTATTGCACAATATATATCCATATGTTGTGTCTTATTTCAATATAATGTATAAGAAATTTTATTGCACAATTACAATTATTTCGCAATAATATTGCACAATAACATTGCAAATGTTCGCTTTTTTATTCAGGGGCTCTAAAAAACAAGCAGTGAAATAATTGTCTGATTAGTCCTCGTCCATTCAGTGAAACATTTGCTGCGAAACCTTTTTGATTTCTCCTTAGAAACTGCATTCACGTCCACAATGTGAAGTTTTTGTTTTGCAGCTTAATACATTTTTTCATATATTTCTCGTGAGAATGAGATGAGAATGGCGTATTCAACAAGAACAAGTACCCTTTTCCATTCCTCTTTCCCCGATCATCGACAAACTTACAAGTTTTGCAGCAAATGTTTCATTGTATGGACGAGGACATCCCCAGTGTAGTCTACTTGTAGACTACGGGTGTGGCAATCCCGGGGCCCCAGCTAGGGTAATGTAGCTTTTTCCGCTGACGGACCTTTGGCTCATTACCCGTAAAACTTATGTGTTACTACCCAATCTCTGAACATAAACAGAGTAACGGATGTTCACATATTTATAAAAAGAAAACAAATATTGTACGCCCGTTGTTGTCAGCTAGGTGCAGCGTCACCTAGGACTGCCTCTGAGTTCAAAAGACGATAGAGGTGAAGCCCTTGTGGTGGAACTTCGAGGTCTAACCAGAGGCTACTTCTGGTACCACGGGTGCCGGTTGCCCGACAGCTGGGCTGCTTAGAGATAAATGCATTGCGGTTGTCAAAAATTCTGTGCTGAAATGGCTTTTCGTCCTGGATACGACCCCAGGACACTCTCACTTTTTAGTGTCGGGTCTTAGTAGGCGCAGAAATTTTGGTGGTGAGCTTGCGTTCTTCTCTCCGAAGTTTTGAGTGCATGTAGCGGTCGTCAGTTTCCTTTGCTAAAATGCCGAGTTCGTCCTTCCCCAATGGGGTATACCCTACGGGGTTAAAGGGATGATTTTGGTAAGTGTGGAGTAGGCACTGGTTATTTGGCGACACAGGCATGCGTTCTTTATGGATGAGTGGTTAGCTGTGCCAGCAATGGTTGAGGAATTTTCTTGGGGACCTCGCTTAGGTGTATACACAACACCTAAGCGTGGAAACCGTAGAATCATCGTGGTGGTTGTGGTTGCTACCAAAATCGCTGGGAGAATAGTCTTGGCTTCCCAGTGTTAAATCAATGCTAGTGATTGGTGTGACGCGGTCAGCCAGACACTGTTCTAGGTGCTGTTGCCATTCAACAGAGCTGCTATGGGCACGGACATAGCAGCAGAGTTTAGATAGCTCAAATTACCTCAGCAAGGTAATTGAATATAATACAGGGATAACTATATTCAAAGATTGCAACCTATGTGCCTTATGGAGTGGGCCATAGGTTCATTCTAAAAGGGTGCATGGGGGCGTTGGTCTGGTTGCTAACCCACACCCGGTGCTTTGGTACACGTGAGATAAGGCCGTAACGGCAGGTACTCACTTAACCCTGCACACATAACCCTCGAACGTATCCCTCTAAACCTAACCATTCGTCGTTTCGACGAGCACGTTTTGGGGCGTATAATATCGGTTCTAAACATATATATTTTTGTACTTGCAACACATACATACCTTTAGCAAGTACTTTGTTAGTAAATACAACTATATATTTCTATTCTGTTACAAGGATATTTATTATAATCCATTTTTCCAAAAAGCACTTTTTTTTTGAGATCACATTGTTATAAAATTTATATAAACAAACAAAACAAAAAAGCCTTTTTGTCTTTGGCAAAACTTAACTATAACACTATTGTCATTTAAAAAAATATAAAAAATTAATTTTTTGAAGCGCATTGTGTGCAGAAATCAACTTTATGCTCGCCAACACTCGTCGAAGCGACGAACAAGTTTATCATATCTCAATAATTACGTGCTTACGCGCCGAGTTTGGTTGTCTCCTGCAAAAGCTCAGCGAAAACTAAGTTGGCAAGAAATTTAGCGGCGATCGGTGCACGTGTTAAAAAGAAATAGCTATTTTTTCGTCCGGTGTTCGTCGTTTCGACGAAGGTTATGTGTCTAGGGTTAAAGCGATTGCACATCTGTATGGACGAGGACTTAGTGATCTTTTCTGTATGCAGAGCCTTGTTTCTGTAAGGAATGCAAGAACTTTTCGAGTTGCAAGAATTGTCAATATCCTATCAAACACAGGCTGAATAAAAAAGCTGTGTTAGTTGATATTTTTTTTTGTGAGTTTATTGAAAATATATCAAGACATATAGTTTAATGAAATTCCTAATAATCAATGAAAAACTCAATATTGATTTTTTTGTTATTTACCCTACGTCTATACCTGATATATTTTTGTCATGACAAATTTCACATTCCATACATGAAAAACAGCTAACATAAAAAAATTATTTTTCAATATAAAGTTTGACTTTTGTCCCTGTCTAAAATAGGACAACCAATATAATTATATAATTTTTCTCCGTGCGAGAACTTCTCATAAGTTACAGAAACGGGGCACAGGATATGAAATAAAAATACTAAAAAAAAATTTCTTTAGATAGTTGTTTATTTCATTGAAGCCTTGAACTTTACCTACATTATGCAAACGTTTGCTTGACGAACTGTTGTGGAATAAACTTGTTGCTTTTCTCTGTACTCTCTTAAGTGAAACAGTCGCATGTAAATACATTCATACATACATATCGATGTCTTAATATAAGAAAGGCGTAACTCGAATTTTAGATATATTACAGAAGGAAAATACTGAATAAAAACTAAAGCATTTACATCCCAGTAAAAAAAATGGAAGTCATTCTGAAGGAACCATATTTTCATTGCTTCCAAAAAATCGATATTTTTAATATGCCGATAGTTAGCAGAAAACCAAGTAAAAGTTTATTTTAATCACACAAAACCTTGTAGTTTTTCCATAATTTTAGTAAATACTCACCAAAATGTTCAAAAAATCGATTTTTTGAAAGAAATTTATGAACTGATTTTGGCCTAAAATTTAGAAGTTATTTGCTTAAATTTGCATGAAAACACTGTTTCGTGTTTAAATTCGTACAAAAAGAAACGAATTTTTAAAATATTTAACTTTTTAAAGTTTTTCCTAGATGAAAATATTACCATAGAACACAAAAAAGGAAATTTTTCTTAAAATCGCTTCTAATTCGGTGACTAGGCATCGAAAAAGAGAACTTCTTGCAATGACAACCATCGAAATTTGAACTACTTCTAGACTGCAAACTCTACATTTTCACGACTTCTTTGGAGTGTCTTTTTTTACTGGGATGCAAGAATAGTTTTTTAGCATTAAATAAATCTTTTATTTTTCATTATTAATTACTTCGTTTTTGCATGAGGATGTAACTATACGTTGGCTACTAGAAAACGTTAAAAACGCCAGTTCGAAAAAATCGAGATATGCCCTTTTAATATTATGCCATCGATATGTCCTAATATTTGATTTTTGAAAATTATTTTAGTTATATATTTGATCTTCTGTACTATTTATATTTATTTTATTTTATTATATTTTAAAAGAAAAAACGAGGCCATATGTGGGTGACAGTCTTTGCCTTGAAGTCCTTATCAGTTAAATTTTAATAGTTTCCCCGAACCACTGCTACTACTACTACTGCTACCACTACCATCGGCACATTGTATTGATTTCATTAAGAAATCTTCATATTTAATCCAAAAAAGTTGCCTTTTTAATTGGGATTTACGCCTTAGACAACGTCTTCTCATATGCTGCAAGCGTGGTTCATCCAAACTGGAGTCAGAGGATTGAGTTGATGATATCTTCTGTTTTTGAAGACGTCGTACTTCCAACATTTGCCTTTTGGCTTTATGCATAAACATTTTTTTGATGGGAAGAGCCTTTAAAGCAGAGCTTGAAGATTCTGCATATGATTCACCGGATGTGCTTGATTTAGTAGTAAAGGTTTGTATAAGATTCCTTTGGCTTGGTAATGGAAATGAGTTGTTGGTTTGTAAATTATAAGTATCTTCCTTGGCGTTAAGTTGCTGCCCGTCTTCTTTTTTATCTTCAGGGGCAGGAGTTATTGCTTCCATTTTTTATAACATTGCTTGAAAAAGTTATTTTATTGTTGCTGAATTTTAGTTTTTGTTGTAAGCAAGAATTTTTTCTAAAGGATCTTCATGTTTTTTTTTAATTTTTATGAATTTATAATGTAAAAATTTCTGTCAAAATTTTCATTAAATATTTATAAGCTTACAGGGTGATTTTGGAATGCATATTTTTCGATATTCTTGATGATTTCCAATTAAAAAAAAAAATTTAATCTGGCGTTTACATTTGACAATGAAGTCATGCCAATAAAGAATATGCATTTAAGGTTCAATCAGACGTGCCATAACCATAACCATAGAAAACAGCTGTTCGAACCAAACTTATGGGCAACACTGTATTTGATCATAACGTCATAGACATTGCCATAGAAACCAATTGAATTTTGGTTTGGTTATGGCTATGACATTATTGCTATGGCACGTCTAACTTATGCTGATAAGTGTTAAAAACAAAGATAACTGTCTGCAAGGGAGCACTCACAATAGGCTTTTTTGAAAATACAGTTTTAAAAACAATATTCAGTAACTAGGTGGCAGCTTTACCTCAGCTGATAATTTTTTGCTCTGTGTGCTTTGTAGCTGTAGAATGTCAAAAACTTCGTTTTGTTTTGGTTTTAGTACAATTATTTTTGTGATTTTGACATTCTTCGGTTCTTTACACAGTTATGGTTGCCGTATTTTTGTATAAAAAATCCTTACGCAGTCACCTGTATAATTACACCATGAATAATAGTATCACTATAATAAGTACAACAAAAATTCATCGATTTTACAATTCAGTAACATATTTTAACGATATTCAGTATCGCTTGAAGCAAAAAAGGGAAAATAACAAATTCTAATTCATTTAGTTTTTCTTTTATGCTTGGTGCTTTTTGGCTGTTTTGCCATTTGTATGCAGGGATGCCACATGGTATACAATTAAATGACGAATAAAAGGCAGATGTACACTATGCTAAAAAATAAATTACAGAATCACATTATCATAATATTTATCCATATATTTATTTGTTTGCAGTAACGATAATGCCATTCTGTAATTTATTTTTAACGACAGTGCACAAGTGAGTTTTTCTCGCTATTTCATTGCATAAAGCGGTCCACCCACTTGCAATATAATTGTGCCATTTTTCGTATTGTGCAATAATATTGCCAATGTGTATATCATATTCGAAGATGGCACAATATATTGGCAGATATCAAAAGACTTTTTTTATTTTTGTCGTACAATCAAGAAAATTTTGTAATGTGCTGACAACTTTGTTCAATGTTATTTACTTTTTCACTGTCAGGAAAATTGGGCAATATTTTTTTTGTTGAAAATATTGTGCCATTTATTGCATAGTATAGGTCAAAATGAAAATAATATGTATTACAATACAGGCAATAACATTGTATAATGGATGGGTCACTTAAAGCTTGGTACTCTGTTCAACATTTCACGCGAAATGCTGCCAAAGTACATATGTATAAAATAAATTGACACGAATTTTTCATAAAAAAATGTTGCAGAAATGATATGTAAAGGGTGTTTTTTATTGAGGTATAGAACTTTAAGTTGGCATCACTTTTTTAACTGGCCGCCATTTTGTCAGCTGTCAAGTGATTAATATTTAGTTTGGTTTGCCATTTCATCATGAACAGGTTGACAAAAGAACAACGCTTGCAAATCGTGCAAATTTATTTCGAAAATAATGGTTCAGTTCGCGAAGTTTACCGCAAGCTCCGTCCATTTTATGGTCGACATAATCGTCCATCAGAGCAATTAATTCGGTTAACCATGGATCGTTTTCGCACTACGTTTACTCTATGTGATAATACGCATCCGCAGAGACGTCGAACAGTGCGCACCGAAGAAACAATTGCCGCTGTAGAGCAAAGTGTTGAAGAGGACCCGAATGAATCGATTCGCCACCGTGCACAGCAATTGGAGCCGACTAACCGACTATTTTGTTTCCGAATTGGATGGCATGAATGTGGATGAGTTGTGGTTCCAACAAGACGGCGCTACATGCCACACAGCGCACGTCACAATCGATTTATTGAAGGAAACATTCGATGAGCGCATAATTTCGCGGAATGGACCTGTCAATTGGCCACCAAGATCGTGTGATTTGACACCATTGGATTATTTTCTTTGGGGATATGTGAAGTCGCTCGTCTACGCCAACAAACCAGAAACGTTAGGGGACTTGGAAGCCAACATTCGTGGCGTTATTGCCAACATACGGCCCCATATGCTCGAAAAAGTGGTTGAAAATTGGACCTGTAGAATTGGCTTTATTCGAGCCAGCCGCGGCGGCCACATGCCCGAAATTATATTTAAACATTAATGGCATAAAATTATCCTTCCAATAAAGCCAAATTGATGGACATTAAAACGATTTTCTTGTGTTTTATTTCAATTCAAAGTTCTATACCTCTTAAAAAAACACCCTTTATCTTCAAGATTTTAAGTTCTCATGTGAAATAAGTAGAGTACGGAATTTACAACAAACACATGGGATTTTCTATAAACATGATAAATTGTAGCATAGTTTCAGGCGCCAATTAATATTGTTTACATGTCAAATTTTCCGTAAGAATTAATCAATGTTGATAAACATTTTTCACAAATTTGAACAGAGTACTACAACGCTCAGCGTTGACAAATTTTATAATTATATGTATATTTTGATTTTGTAATTTACAATTTTCCCATACAAAATGTTTGAACGCTAAGCGTTGCGTTTTACAAAATTAGGCCCTGCATTATTTCAACAGAATCGAAGAAAATAATTTGGAGATGCCGGGGATTGAACCCGGGGCCTCTCACATGCAAAGCGAGCGCTCTACCACTGAGCTACATCCCCTGTTAAACAGTTTTATATTGTGCTAAGTATAAGTCCGCTATAAATATTAACGTTTCCATGAAAATAATTCCATAATTTTTTTTATTTATCAATAAAAGGCTCGGTGATGCAAATAAGATAAACAAGTTGCCAAATGCACAATTTTTTATATTTTGCCCTCTTCTGTAGCGCTAGTTTTATAACGCAAAAATTTCATAAATATACATAGAAGTTATTAATGTTTTTTTATGTTTCCTTGCATTCATTTTATATTTAAAATATACAACTTTTGCAATTTACGAAATTCTATAAATAAGCCTTAAGTCATGGTCACACTTGTTAAACATTTGCCCAAAAAAGCGTAACCAACAAACACTATTGAAAAAAGTTTTGATCCAGACACTTGTTTATCATATTAAACAGTTTCGAACACAACTAATGCACACTGTCATAGAATCCAACAATATTGGCTACTCTTTAACTTGACAAACTTTTGTCTGAATTAAAAGATTTTTCATTAGCATTTAGTTGTTACGCTCTTTTGGGCAAATGTTTGACAAGTGTGACCGTAGCCTTACACAAGTAACGAAGCATAATGTACATAAAATCCATAATAATTGAAATGTTTTCAAATATTTTGATAGTATTATTCAAATTTTATTCAGCGCAATGCAGAACATTTTTCTACTGCTTATGTATGAATTAATTTTCCTACATTTCAAAGGAATAATGACACACTACATTTTATTTTGCCACAATAAATACTTCAAAGATTGTTATTTAAATATTCATTTCCACTTCTTTTTGAACATTATATCAAAACGTTCACTTGCCTTTTTTTTCATATTAACTATGTAAAATTTTCTTTTATGCAAATAATGTCTAGTCACTCGAAATGAAAGCGTATATAATCTTTGAAAAAAAAAATTGTTATTGAATTTTAATGTGCTTTGCAAATGATAACAGCAAAAATGACTTGTCGGTAATATTGACTAAATGCTGTATGTGTATATTATTTCTTTATATTTTGAAAGTTACAAATACAACTGAAAAATATATAGGAATTTTAGTTAAACAGCATAGTAGAAAAAACTTTATTGCATTGTTATTAAGCAGACAATATCCTTTTATAGAAATGATACTTCCCCAGATTTATACAACAACCAACTCCTTAATCAACCTCAGTTTACCAACATACTTTTCAATACTCTTTTGTATGTATGTATATAAACAAGTGAAATTAATTATATTTCTGTGGCAAAAAGGAAAAAGTGCTTAAGTCGAGATAAGCTGTTTTTAAGTTAATGGTGCCTCCATAATCTGCATATTTCAAAGTACCCCTGGCCAAAATCTCAATTATTTTCTGTGACCTTTCAGGAAGTTATAGCACTATGACTTGCGACTTATTTTTTTTAGACTTCTAATCTTATTTCGAATAATAGCTTAATTGAGGTTAAACTTTGGTATGTATCAACTTAAGTGTATTACTTACAGTGTGTAAAACGATGTTTGCTTAAAAAAATTAAGTTAAACTGAGAATTTCCCAATTTAACTGCAAAAGAAAAAAATTTCGGAAAATCGACTTGAACGCTTAAAAGTGCTCTCTGGCAAAACAGTAAAATATGACTTAAGCACATTTTCCTTATTGCCACGGATTTTATCTTAACGTATGACTCTTAATGAATAGACTGAACAATTATTTATTGAAACAAGATTTTCTCATGTTAAAAAGGCTTCAGGAAAAGGCTTTTAATGAAACGGAACACCCAACAATCATTTCTCATCTTCGTTTCATTAAAAATTTACGTTAAATAGCTGCTGTTAATAAATTTCTCTACCGAAGTAGATAGACTAGGATGCTGATGAAGTGCGTGGCTGCACAGAAAAATATCGGTATTTCCTCAGCTAAAAAGTCTAGTTTAATTTTTCTTCTCTTCTTTAGAAACTCATATTAATTAATAAAAATATTTCATTCAATAAGAATTGAAATTACTGAACTTAAGCCCGAATAAGAAATTATTTCTGATTAAATAATAAAATTTTTGTATTGTGGCAACATTGCTGCGGATACCGACTAATTTTTGCTCAATTGAAAATATAATAAAACCATGTTCTCAGTTTTTTTTTGTATTATTGTCCCTCCAAGAAATTGTTGATGGAAACTGACATATGAAGGTGTCATTGGCTGAAATAGTTAACTTTTTGACTACAAAACCGAAGGTCCCAGTTTCGATACCAATTCCGACAGCCATTAAAAAATAACAACAACAAGCATTTTTCTGATGTGCATTAGTGTTCTTTTGTATCAGTTGTTGTAGAAAAGTTCAAGTGATGAAGACATAGATACTGGTCACTGAACTAGATCCGCTTCAACAGATACTAATCATAATATAACATCGGAGCGTCCTCCTTCATCGGTATTGTGTAGCAGCATCAGCGTTGAAGTATAATAACCAATAAAACGCATACTAAGCACTACCTCAAAACTTATTTAATACGCCTTATGGACACCAGAGGCGCTGCAATTAAACATAATAAGAAAACTTTCAAAAAAGCTGAGTTGTAAAAGAACGAAGCTTTCCTTTATCGCTTCCATAGCTATATGTTTTCTCCATCACTATCCCTTTCCTTCAAAAGCTAATACCTAGTAATAGTAGTAGGCATTCATTGCCTGAGTTTTACTTCTCTTAGTTTCGAAAACACTTGCAACAATTTGGTATTTAATTGTTGCTGTCGACAACAATAAAAAATGTTCGAACAATAATAATTAAATTAGTATTATTAAGTTTAACATTTGTTAAAGCACTAATAATCCCAAATTTTATTTTACTTTTAAAATTTTTTAAACCCACTAATGATCCCAAGTTAATATAACAAAGTTTAAACTCAATAATTCAAGCCTGGTACTCTGTTCAACATTTCACGCGAAATGCTGCACAAAGTACATATAAAAAAAACTTACACGAATTGTTCATGAAAAAATGTTGCAGAAATAGAACTCTGTTTATCTTGAGAAAAACATTTGAAATGTATATTCAACATTTTAAGTTTTCATACGAAATAAGTAGAGTGCCACTTGTTTCGTACGGAATTTACAACAAACACATGGGATGTTTCTGTAAACATGATAAATTGTAGCATAATTTCAGGCGTCAATTAATATTGCTTATATGTCAAATTTTTCGTACGAATTAATCAATGTTGATAAACATTTTTCACAAATTTTAACAGAGTGCTATGCTTAACAAACTAACAAGCTCGGTGTGAAAACCCCTAATATAAAATTGGGAAATAATCACAGCATGTTTTTTCTTTACACATTTTACTGTTGATTTAGCTAAAAATCTTGGCATACTTTTAGGCTTTACATTGAAATGCACTGAGTAGAAATTATATACAGTCGACTCTTGATAATTTGAAATTTGCTAAATTGAATATTTCGAAAATGTTAACTGTTTCGCAGGTCCCTTGAAAAACATTCAATAAATTAAAAAAAAATCTATGTTGTTTGTTACCCTCAGTATTTTGAAATTATTTGAATGGAATCTTAATGGCCAACACACTATAATATGAGTTTTTCGGATCTATCCTCCATATATAATACCTCTTATTCTGTAAACATCTGTCGACTTCACGTCAATATAATACGAAAAATGTTGATGCTTGTCTATACGATCTCGAGAACAATTTTATACTATTGCAGTCTATTTATATTTTCTGAGGTCTAGAAAATAGCAAGAGTCCATCAATAGCAGGCATATACTTATAGAATGAGGCGGAATTTTTATAATTTTAATGCGCGGCATTTTATAAAAAACTAAATATCCATTAGTTTCAGTTTATGGGGATTGTGCAATGCAGATGAATGTCATCTTAATTGTCCACTTTCTATAATTTGAAGCTTGAATTTTCTACACTCTATAATTTGAACTGAAAACATGATTGTGTTTTCGTTTTTTTGAATAAAAAAAGACTAAATGTTTGCCTTAGATTGAAGTCGGTCACTAAAAAAAATTTCTGGGCTTTTATTTACATTTACGAATATCATATAAGAAGATTGTCAATAAGCAATCAGAAATTTTAATCAAACTCTTAATCATTGGATTGGGCTAGAATTTTTTTCGCCTGAATTTCAAATTATAGAGAGTTTGTTGTATGACAAATTTTAAAACATATCGCACTTTTTCTTATTATAGTATTTTTATACAATATATCGATACAAAACAAAAAAACTTGTATTAAAACAATTGCTTGATTCACAATAATTTGTATCATGTATTTATGTTTCAAATACACTTTTTTTAATTGTGAACGCCCTGCCCTATGTGTGGTGTATTGGTGTATTTTGTATTTTTAATGAAAAAAGAAGAACAAGCAGCGTTACCATATGTCAAGATCTATATTATTTTCACGGTTTCTTTGTTATAAATAAGATTTTTAAGAATATGATATGTATTTGGTACTTTTAGTATATTGTAAAAGGTCTTTTTGACTAAAGTACTGACATGTTTACTTCTTTCCTCCATCAAAAGTATGAATAAATATTTTGTGTTATTTACCTTTACGTTTGCTAGTTCATTTCAAACAATATAATTTTTTCCTGATTTTGAATTCAGTAAAATCAATGCATATATGCAATATTTTGAATAAAATCACTTAAAAAAAGATTTTTAATGATAAAAAAAGATTTTTTTGTTCGACTTGAAGGTTTTTGAGAAAAAAATATGGTAACGCTGAGAACAAGATACATAAAAATTCTCTCAGAGAGACTCTCTCTAAATACAACATTATACAAACATATGAAATAAAAATGTAATGGTGCTAGTGCTGGGATACTATCGATATTTTCTACTATCGATATCTTTCGATAGTTCAGATTTCACTATTGATACTATCGATATCACTATCGACTGAAAGTTTGTAGTTGAGCAAAAAATATAACTAATTTTTTATCAGGTTACAGTTTTATAACTTTATTGAAAATATATAGTCTTATGTTTATTTTGATATGTATGTATATATCTTCGAACATTACTTTAGGTGACGTCTTTTGGAAAATTGTGCTGTCAGTTAAAAAAATTTTATAACACTTTAGGTTTTAAAAATTGCATAATATCGATATCGATATTTTTTTCTATCAATATTTTTGATATTTTAAGACTATCGATAGTATCCCAGCACTAAATAGTGTATTTCATTTTTATATGAAAATTTTCAACACAAATTTTTACACTATTGTATTTAAAATATGATGATACAATCTATACAAAGATACAAGAGTTTTTATGAATTAATTAAATATTTTTTGCCGATCAGCTATGCAACGTTTTAAGAAAACGTCTTTTAAACAATAATTTTGCTCCCATCATAAGATGTCTAGAGATTTTTTATTTCTTAATTGGATTTTTTTTTAATAAAGAAAATTTCAGCTGAACCTGTTTTGATGACGTAATAACACAAAGATTTTAAGGATTTCGTTCCTTATCTTAGTGTCGAAACGCCCTAAGTCATTTGAGTTAGGGCATTTCTTTATTAAGGTAATGATGCGTGTATTTATATTTATATTCTTGCATGTATGCATTTATATTTCTTTATTCCACATTTTAGTGCTGAATATAATAAATGTAACTAATATTATGACTTTGAAGTCCAATTCTCGTGCTGAAACTTTATTTAAAAATTGGGTTGAAATCAATAATTTAAAATTTTTATTTTCTTTCACTGCCCTCAACATTATTGTATTCGCATAAACTTTGTATTTCTAGTAGACAATTATTTTCATTTTATGACTAAGTTTATAAAGTTGAAAAACTGAAATAATTATAGTTATATTTAATATATTTTACAATTTTTAATTTCGTTGTTGCAAGTAAAAGGTTTCCAATATCAATAAAATAGAAAGACTAGTTACTAAATACAACATGTTGTATAATTTTTTTCCCCTTTATGTTGTTTCAGGTGACCATAGAATATGAGAAAGATATACGAAGCCAATTTAAAAATTTATAACGAATGGAAACGTAATCAAAACTAGAGCACTTGGAATATTTTAATCGTGGGATTGCATGCTGGTTTGTAAGAATTTATTTACAGTTTCAGTTCTAGATCGATATAATTTGAGGACAACTGTTACATTTGTAAATATTTATTGTCCTTTACAGTTAATTTATTTGTTTTTTTTTTCTTCGCCAGCTCATAACATGATAGAGAATTTTTAGTTAATTTTAATTATTATTGCTCGAACTTCATTTATTTCTATATTTATAATTTGATCAGGCTAAAGTTCGCATCGTTTTGTAAGCCAATAACATGTAAAAATTATTAATGAACAAATAACACCAAAGTTAATTGTAAATATTCTGACAGACACTAGCAGAACGGAACAACTAGCTGTTTTCTAAGATCACTGCACCTTCATCATCAGCGTTCTTTATGTTTCGTCCACTGTGTGTGGTGTCAGTTGATGTAGATTTTTGTTGTATATACTCAGTTTTCCGTGCAAATAGAATAAGTGAACTGTTTTGATTCATGGTATTAGAATTTGCTGAAAACTTTTTTTCTAATGAAAGCTCAATTTTACCATCTCTAAATTTACAACAGTCTTGCCATTGTCGTTTGTTCTTTACTAATGATGCACGTGTTTGTTTATTTGCTTATTTTTGTTCTATTTAATGTACATATCCTTAATTTATATTTCAATAATTTATTTTTAGAAAGAAGCTCCCATATTTAAAATTCAGTTAATGTCAAGTCTTGTGGGTGTCAATGTTTCAAAGACTTTATTAAAAGTTAATTCGCAAATGACAAATTTATTATTCGCTCACATAAATCTCTTTATCAGTATCCGAATCTCAAATAAATGAGTTTTCACCAAAATTAATTAAAAATTCATTACAGATAAATTAAAAATAATGTCTGTATGTATGTTAGTTGTCTTTGTGGTCTCACGCTAATTACGCCAACAAACCACAAAAATAAAGTTACGTTTACAAACGCTCGTGCAAGTGAAAACTTAAAATTTTTCTGTTGGTGACGACTGAAGTGTGGAAAATATACACGCACGTTTGCACACTCATGAATCATGTTTTAAACATAAATAAAAACGACGTTTTGCAGTTAAAAATGTTTCCTGAAAGGTGTGAAACACTAAGAAATACTTAAGTTTTTAGTGTTTTACTTATAAAAGTAATAACTTTTTAAAATTCGCATTGCATTTTTGCATGCGATGGTTGTTTTGAAAATGTTGAGTAATAAATAAGTCTTGAAAAAGGAAAACAGATTTATGAATGTCTGTTATGATATTTTCAGCTTTTTATCTATGAAGATTTTAGTTTTTTTTTTTCAGTTTCCACACTGAATTCCTAAAGCTGGTCAAATATATATCTAGAAACTACGATGACATTTTCAAGATGACATGCACAGAAACGTTTTTTTCTGCAAAAAGCACGTGTATTTGGAAAAAATCTCAGATGTTTTACTTGAGGAAATTAGGCTGGAAGCTGGAAAATTTTATATTTTCTTTTTAAGCTCCTTCTTAAGACATTTTTATGTTTAATTATTTTACATGCAAAAAAAAATGTCATGTTTGCATTCTTTCTACAAAATCTCTTTATAACAATCAAATAAGAAGAGAAAAGTGTAAGGAGAACAAAAAAAAAAGTTCCAAAGTGGGGAAAAGCATGGTAATAGTAATAAAAAAAAACATGTAGAAAAATCATACGTTTGCGACCCGTACACTCAGGGAACAGCTGCAACACTGAAAGGAAAATCATTCACTCAGAGAATGAAACGGTTTCATTAAATGTTCTTCATTACATTAATGAAACTTTTCATTAATACAATGAACAATTTCATTGTATGCATGAAATCTTTCAATCACTGCTCTTCGTGTGTTCTTCATAGTTCATTGTATTAATGAAAATCGTTACATTGTTTAAACGAATTTTCTCTTTGGCGAATTTGGGGCAAATATAAATAAGTTCCACAAGTTTTGTGTTCTTACTGCATACAGTTTGTCAGACATAAATAAATCAATAGTTATTTTGTTAAAAAATATTTTCTATTTCTTATTTTTCTAATTCCTTTTAATTTCAAAGCAGTATGGTCGTCATAAATACAATGAAATCATTTCATTTATACAATGTAATATTCTTCATTGTATAGCAGATATCTCTTTCTTTCTCTTTTTTCTTATCCATTCACATCCCTCATCTCTATACAAACACAAAAAGTTTGTGCCAAACATCTTATAAAGATGCTTGTTTTGTTCAGATTTTGGTTTGATTCTTTTAAACTTATGTTTTTGTATTGTGATTCTCAATAACATATTAAGAGTTTTACTATAAACATGTAAGTTTTTCGGATTACTTTAAACGTTTTTTTGGGTTGAACTCTACTGATGAGTTCCTTAAATTTTAAACATTTGACTTTAATAAATACATACATACATAAATACATATGTACATATATGTATTAAGTACCTGCATATGTATTAAAAAAATCAATATATTTTTTATTAAGTGGATGGTTTGGAGGGGATATCATTTCATGTTTTTTTATTATTTACTGCTTCTGTTTCATTATATTTATGAAAATCTTATCATTACTTTAATGAAATTGTCTTTATATTAATGAATAAACTTCATTTATGGTATGTAAAAACTTTATAAAATCAATGAAACAATTAC
Source organism: Tachina grossa (assembly GCA_949987645.1). NCBI lineage: Eukaryota > Metazoa > Arthropoda > Insecta > Diptera > Tachinidae > Tachina > Tachina grossa. Next base: position 41,686,658 of record OX465278.1, on the reverse strand, counting down.
ATTCAATTCATGAAAAAGTTTCATTAAAGTAATGAAATAGTTTCATTCTATTTATGACATAGCCTCCAAAATTAGCTTCATAAATACAATGAATCATTCTTCATTGATCCAATGAAGGACTTCATTAGCTGACTTTTAATGAAAGATTTCATTAATACAATGAAGAATTTCATTGTCTGAATGAAGGGTTTCCTTTCAGTGAACTTAAAAATAAGAACGCGTCACATTATTCCAATAATTTTCAATATTTTAGAAGATGTATATTGAGATATTTAAAAATAAATAAAATAATATTAGTATGACTAGACTTTCGTTAATGTTTCTTATTAATTCAATATGGTTTTTATTGATGTTATGCTGCTTTTTCTCTGGGTGTACGTTCGCAACCGTTAATTAAGCCAACTTAACAAAAATTAATAGAGATATTTTATTGTATAAATACTGGATAGAGACCTACATTAATACATTTTCAAAATATATTAATCACTTTTCATTTTTCTGTTCCATTTTGCAGATTTTTACATTTCACTACTGTAAGCCAAAGTTGACTTCTAAAGGGTGTCCCAACAAGAACGCAAGATTTAAATTTGGCGCAATTTGTTGCAAGCTGGGAGTATTACAAATGCTGGTTCCCACGGTTGTCACAAATTTTTAGAAAATTTTGCTGACCGTAAATCCCCTGTGCATAGCTTTAGCTTATGTTTGACCATTGTTCTAAGCATAGCACTTAGTTTGAATAATTTATTCGCAGCAAATTTTCTTTTCAAATAAACTATCATCTTTAAATTCTATCAAACACCATAGGTGAAATGAATTTGTTAAATACAAAAACAAAAAAAACATTGTCAGTTGAATTTAAATAAATCATGCTTATATATGTTTCATTTTATATAAGAGGAAAAAATGTCACTCGCCTGTTTATACACATTCCGACCGGCAAAACATTTAAAGATGACTTTAAAGATAATTCTAATCTTATTGCTTAAATTTCTTATTATTGTTATTATTATTATTTATTAAATAGTAGAACAATTTAATGAGAAAACATTGGAAAACTTGTTTATAGTTTAAAATTTGTTGAAAAACATCGATAAGAAATTTGCTACTTTCAGTCGTAGTAGATGCAAACACAAAAAGAAAACATTATAATTCTTTACTAAACGATAGAAATCGATTCAAATTATATTAATAAAGAGAATAACCTATTTCATTATTAAGATAGTATTAACTTTATTATCAAAAACAAAATCATATCTTTTCGAAGTATTGAAGGTACACTAGAGACTATTAGATAAACTCATCAATTACATAGATGTGAGCGTGTAATCATATTTTTTTCGCTGTACGTACGCTTTGTAGGCAATGGTTGATTAAAACCAAACATTTTTGGTTTTCGATACATTTATAAATTTTATTGAATAATTTAAATATCCTCTTCATGATGATTTGCTAAAGACTGATAATGTACCTAAAAAATTCAAAAAACCCGATTGCCACCAATTTTGAACCGTTAAACATTCTAATTAGATGCTCAATCAAAATTAAAAATCATAAGAGAAACCTAAAGATGATTTTAAAGATGATTTTTTCGTATTTACAAAATGGCTGCCATATTGAGTTTTGACTACTGTCATATCTTTAGTGACACTCCCAGAATTAAGGCAAATCGATTGATATAAGAATCATAAAAATCGGTCCACGCGTTCGATTTGTATTAGAGGGCTGCGTAAACAGTCTTGAAATGTAAATACGTCTTGTTTTTTTAACGTTTTGTAGTAGCATTTATTATACTAAACCAATAAAAACTTATGTCGTTTCATAACCCTGCAGGAAAAGTCAACAGTAAAATTATACTGGTTGTCTATTGACGGTGTCACCAGTACTACTGCCAAATTATACCCCAAACAACTAATGCTATCTGCTATTGACATTCAACACAGGCTTGTCCTACGAAATCTACCAGTAGACAGCGTCAATAGAGACTAAATAGTTCATTTGAGACCATATCGAGATATTCGAAACAGACATTCCTAGTACATTTTAGTAATTCTGATGATAGTGCAACTCTGCAAATTTTGTTAACATTTGGTGTTTTAATAAAAAAAATATAAATAATTCTTTCTGCCCAAAAAAAACCTACTTCAATGTAAAGATCTGATAAAAGAAGATAAGAAGAAGTACGTGAAATATAATATAAAAATAAATTTTAATGGGCGTAACCCCGCCCATTTTTTCTACTTTCAAATTGTGTAACTACAAGAACGAAAGGTGTTTCATAACTTTCGCATCAATCAAACAAGTAGAATATCATAAAATTAAATTAAAAGATTGTGGGCGTGTCCCCGCCAACTTTGTTGTTGCAGTGGATCCAATGGGAAGCCATACCCTCTCAGACAAAAAAAAAGAATTTTTTTACGATGCGCTTAAAATACACGGATTCCACAATCATTTCATTTAAAAATTAAATTTTTTATTTTTATATCTACAAAATGGATTACTTTTTATTTGTCTTTTGCATTTTCTTTCTATTTGATTCTTTTAATTTTTTTTTTGAATACATTTTGAATTTTTATAAAAGCTTGAATTTTGCCACTTGCATTTTCAACAAACCAATAAAACATTAAGAAGAAGCATAGTTGTGTGTATCTTGCAAAATTTTTTCTACGCATCAAAAATAACGTTAAAATGTAGACGTTGCGTTTACAATGTCAACTAAATAATCGACAAAAGTAGTGACTTGGGGTCCACTTTTTTTAACAAAAAATGTATAGCCTTGCATTATCGCAGTATATATGCCAAATTTCAATAAAATCGCTTCCGTTAAGTGCTTTAGATTTGGTTTTTTAATTCTAATCTTTTTAGGCGTAGCCCCGCCATCCTGGCTAAAATTTCTGGGTTTTCAGATTTTTTTAGTTTATTGCTCACCTAGATCTAGCTCTGTATCGAATTTCAGCTCACTAGCCCCTGGGATAAAATTCCCTGTTTTCAGATTTTTTGCATTTGCGGTATATATAAATTAATTTTAATTATGGTTTAAATTTCATAATTTTAAGATTGCGGGGTACAAAGTTATGAAAGGGGGCGGGGGAGGGGTTAAAAACAGCTCGAATGGCTTTGTGTACATATTAGGGTGATCGACTCGGTTTTACAACCGGTTTGAAACCCCGGTTTTTTCACAATACGGCTGTCGGTTTTTTAAAAATGTTGATTTTTCGAATGTCGAATAGTCCGGTTTTTTAACAATTTAAAAACCGGCTGAGTCGAATACTTCTCAATTTGTACATTGCGCAATAAAATTAGTTTTTACTATATTAAATTTTAGACCAACGTGTTCTGTTGATTTTCCTAAGTATTTTTTTTTTTGTCAGTGTAAAATTTCTAAAGGTGAAAGTACATAACACGCATTCAATGCGCTAATGCGATACACACATCTGTCAAAAAAGTTTAAATAGTGTGTCCCCATAAGGCAAGTTACATAGAGAAGTTTGCGATGCGCGTACCTCGCAAAAAGTTGAACATTCTTCCACTTTCACTCGTTGTATACAAAATGACATCTAGTTTTGCCAGATTCATAAGCTAACTTTAATAATAATAATTATTAGAAATTAATTTTTTTAGTAAACAATGAATAAAAAATGCATTAAATATTTAAAGAAAAATAAAACGTAAACGCAAGACAAAAAATAGCCTGCAAATGCTTTAAATTTTGCAACTAAAAACATTTTCGAAAGTCAGAAAAGCGTTGCCGCGTAACGCGTGGTATATACCTCCACATTTTTGAACATGGCAACGCTTACTAAAATAGTAAATTTAAGCGAAATTATTTTATGACGAGGCGAATTAAATTGGATGTCAAAATCAATTTGCAAAAAAATTTTTTTTTCATTTTGCTTCGTATTTCATATAGAGGTAAAAGATATCCACCTTGTCCATACATTCAAATGTATATTTATTATATATATGTATGTACTATACATAAGTATATGAAGTTAATTTTTATGTTTTACCTTTAATTTTTTTAATTGTTTTGTAGTGTTTACAGTGTTTAAATAAAGCAATTTAAAATCAAATCTTTTGTATAATAATTTTCTTACTTAAAAAACCGGTTGACCGGTTTTTCCTGAATTGTAGAAACCGAAACCATGTTTTTCATAATTTCAAATATTCGAACTATTGAAAACCGGTTTCTGGAAAAAGTCGAATAATCGATCACTCTTGTAAATATACACACTGCGTGCATTGGCCGGATCGAGTAGGGCTGCCAACTAATGGAAAGCGCATAAGAGTGAAACAGGTTACACTATAATAATATTACATGAATAATATTTACTATAAATAAATAAATAAGCTTAAAAAAATGTCTTTGGCTCTACGCAAAAAATTTAATTTTTGGAGATACCCTGTTATTAATGATAACTACAGAATTATATAATTGTTTGCTACACCAATGTTTGGGTTGATAGACTCAAATAATGCCTGCGACCCTGTGGGGCTTAATTTTGATTTGGATTGATATTTGCAAATTATGTGATGAATACCTGCAACAGTATATTGACGAAACAAAGAAAAACCCTCGCTTCAAAATTATTATGATAAGAATATGAAATGATTTGACGTCAGGCTAACGATTTATGTATAATATAGTTAGTATGTGAGTTTACATTTCCAATGCATTTCCAACTTTAATTTTTCTTGACTTGAACTTACTATTTTCTTGCTTGCAAAGATAAGTAAGACTTTTAGTTGACTCTTTCTTTAAAAAAAAAACCCACATTTTGAGATAAATAAATATTTATTTACTATTATGACGACATTCTAAAGACACAAGTAATATTTTTTCTCACTATCTCAGAGACTAGTCGATGCTTCTGCTGCTTGCAGGGCATAAATTCATTTGTTTTCTTCGAAAATAGCAAATAATCTGTTAAATGCTTATCTGTATTTTTGGTTTTCTGTTCTGCCATTGTAAAATATTATTTTAAGTCAAATAAATACTGAAAACTGAAACTGTGTCCGATTAGTCTTAGTTTCAATTTGCATTCAGTGGCAGATACGCGTTCTTAAAATATTTGCCCAAATAAATTATTTAAATACAATTAAAATTAATTAAGAAACTAAAATATGAGGACATTATTGCTAAATTTAATGCTGCTGGTTGGTGTTAACCAAATGCTGGCACGTACTTTATACTGGGATACAAACGATTCCGAGTTAAATGGAAATAATAACTATGATGACAATTATAATATGTTGGCAAGCAGAAATCGCTTTCATGAAGAGTTGTATAAATTTCTGGAGGCTGACAGCGCAGAGGAATCGAAAGAGACTTTGCAGCCTCTCACAAATAACAATGAAGATAAAATAATCTTGAGTAGTTTTTTCGGCAGCTTTCTGGGCCCGATTTTGTCAATACCGGAGGAAAATGAGGACAGCAGTGTCAAAGTGTTATATGTGAGTACAAATGGCCAAAACAATGTTGACGCTGATGATGATGACAAATCGAAGAAAACAGACACTGAGGAGCAAAACAACGAGTTTGTAATTCGTTTTTCTCACATCTTTGGAAGTGAGGAGCAAAAATCTTCGGAAGAAAAGAATAATATGGACCAGGAGAATAAAAACTTTTTAAATAAAAGTTTCGAAGAAACTAAGAGTTCTTCCTTTGAAGAAGATGCAAGTGATGAAAAGAGTAGCGAATTGCAAACCGGCAGAAATACGAATGTAGAAATGGTGGATGTAGAAAAATCCTCTGAAGAAAATAAAAATGATGACGATATGAATATTTCTGAAAAGGATATGAAAGACTTGACGTATTTCCTTATGACATTAAACATTTTAGATGATTTATCCAAAGTTGCAGATTATGCAGATAATGAAGAGCGAAGTGATGAACTAAAATCCAAAGAAGTTGATCAATTTTTAGAATTACTCACTGATGCTTTGGATAAAGCCATAGCAGAAGATTTGAATGCCAAAAAGGATAATAAAAATGAAAATGAAAACGATAATTTTGTTCCCACGGAAAAGGAGAGCGCTGAAGCTGATAGTAGTGAAAATAATAATTTCACAACTGCAAAGTATGAAAGCGAGGAAGATGACGATGACAATACAACAACTGCTGCATATGATAGCGATGAAAGTAATGAAATTGTTTATGATGATAAAAATAATGACTCCAATGCCAGCGAAAGTAATGAAAATGATTCAAATCCATTATTCTTTGTTTTCCATGGCCTAGACGATGCTAATGTTGAACATAAGCTAAATGATAACAAATATGAACTGGTTGACAGCTCATTAACAGAATTCCAACCAACCACTGCATCTCCCCAATCCGAATCCATATCTACACCAAACTTTGAAGAACTCAGTGTCATGCATCAATACTCTGCTATGCGTGCAGATCTCGATAAACAACAGATCACTTTGCAGAAAAATGAAGATAACTTGGATAAGGATTTCTATAGCCTCATAAATAATGAGTATAATGAGGAAACCATGAAACAATTTGAAAATGATATTTATATGGTACAAGAGGATGTGGATAGAATTAAGAGAAATATTAATGCCATGCAAAATTTCCACTCAAAACTCTATTTTCACAAATTGATAACTGCTGCCATACAAAAGACCCAGAACAAGGGAAAGCATTAAGTTTTAATTTATAGTTATTCGTTTTTTAAGATTTCATTGAATATACATATGTATAAATTTTTTACTTTGTTATTTCTATTTATTGAGTTGAAAATAAATTTACAAATAAAATTTCAATAGAATTGTGATAAGAATCGCAAGTTATTTCAATTAATAGATGCACACCAAAAATGGAATTTGTTGTCTCTGTCTTGCCGTCAGGGCACTGAGTCTGGACTGAGTAAACAAAATTTAATCGGAATTTAATGGCGTGCCATTGAAATATGAGTTATGGGATAATCACGAAATTAAGGAAACTTATAACAAAACAAATACTTATTTAAATACCCCTTCAAGCTAAATTGTCTTAAGTAATATTTATTATAATTTGATTTACTGAAGGTTTAAAATTATGTAAAATATTTTGTTTTCTTTTAATATTACTATATTTGTTTTCTAAAAAAATACAGTCAAATATTATGAATAAGTGCTTTATGTAATTCTTTAAGTTTTATTTGTTAACTGTCTTATTAAAAAACAAGACATTTTTGGTTTATAAAAAGTTTAGAGAACAACTTTTTATTTGAAATTTTATTAATAAGCCTCTTATAATATTAAATTATTTTTTTTTATAAATAAAGCCTTTATTCAATAGGTATCTGTAAATTTTCCTACGTAATATATAATAAATCGATATTTAATTGCAATAGTTCGCTGCCTGTCTAGTGAAATTTTAAGAAATAATAATTATTTTGAATTTTTAAAAAAGTGTAAAAAAATATCCGCTTCAATAATACTTACATGTACATATGTGCCGACGACATATTGAAGAAGTATAAATAATTATATCAACATACTTAGTTAGAGTGATATAACTTCGTGCTAACCTGAACAAAATATGAAACAGAAATTGCATAGTTATACTGACAATTTTGTAGACAATGTAATCATTTCTCATATTCTATTTCATTAAAAAATTATGTTAAACAGCTGAGGTTAACAAGTTATATCTGTCCCAGCAGATCAACGTTGCCCATTTCACCAAACAATTGTTTCGAACCCACATCTCATTTTATTCTATGCTCTTTAATTTAGTCGCCCATGAGACAGTAACAGTGCGTAAAATAAATTATGGAATTAAATAAGTATTTTTCGATATACAATGCCTTTGATAATACACAATGTCTTTTATGTTATCAAAAATACATATAAGAGGCAGTAGAAAATATTATTTACAGGAAAAAATTAAGGAAATGGTTAGAGGGGAAAGAACTAATGAAATCAAATTAGATGTTAATTAAAGAAAATAAATTTCCAGCTTAGTGATCTAATATATTGTTATGTAAGATAGAGTTTACCGATTGACTTTTTATTAGGGAAATTGCTATTTGTTTTCATGATAAATTTGGAATATTTTCAATACGTTTTATGTTTTAAAAAGTTTAATCTGAAAACAGCAAATTGTATTGAAAAGTTTTTAATTTTACAAAATCAACAACAGACTTTGTTGTTATTTGTTCATTAATAATTATCACATGTAATTTGGCTTAAAAAGCAATACGAACCTTAGCCCGTTCAAATCACAAATATAGAAACAAATGGAGTTCGAATAATAATTAAAATTAACTAAAGGTAGAATTAGTAAAATCGTATCATTCTACTTTACAGCTTGCCGTATCGTTCAACTTTGTGCACAAGTTATAGAAAATGTAACAGTTTGCACAGCACATTTTTTTTTGTCTGGCATTAAATGCGGCGTTTTTGACATTCGCTACAGAAAAATCTGTTTTCTGCAGATTCCTACGTCAGCAGTGCTACCACCACATATTTTATAACTAGTAACATGCATTGTGTATGGTACGGTTTTTGTCAGCTGACACGCAACATCACGATACGATTTTACTAATTCTACCTTAACAAGTAGCAAATTCAGTGTGAGCTGCACTCTATTACCTTTTTTACAACCATAAAAAATTCTTGTGATTAAATTTTAATTAAAACCTTTGTGCCTACTTTTTCGTATCACTGTACTTCAAATTCTCTCACCTAAACAGCTGTAAAGCATGATGAATCAAACAATACAAGATTACGCATTGCGCATGTCTGTTAACCTGAGTGTGCTGGTATTTGGCTGGTGTGACGTCAAAATGACGTAGAAATTGAAATGTTATCAAAATTGTCATATACCAATACACGTGTTTGTGTGATTGTGTTTATGTTTATCGGCTAATGTGACGTACATGCGCAGAAAAGAATTTTTTCAAAAGCTGAATGCGTAATCTTGTATTCTTTGATTCATGGTAAAACATTTTTGGGTTTCCCTGCAGTAGATAGACATGAGTGCTGGCAGAGTGCGTAGCGGCACAGAAAAATTTCGATATTTTCCCCAACATTTTAATTGTTCATCTTTTTTTTTTGAAAATCACATTAATTAGTCAGAATATTTAATTTTATAAGAATTTAATGCATCAAACTCAAGCCCAATTAAGAAATTTTACCTGATTTTACACTTTTTTTAAGATTTTAAATATTTAAAGTCATTTTTCCAATCTATTTTTCATAACTTGAGAACGAATAGTTTTTAAAATATAGACAAAGTTGGTACCAGCAATCATTTAGCACAACATAGTTATTAGAAACCATGAAACAAAACTTTATCTGCATACAAAAAAAGTTTCATATCAACATTTACGATAACAAGTTTGATTTAAAATTTTTCGACAGTGTTTTCGCTTCATATGTGTTTCATAAGAAAAGCCAATATTAATTTTTTAAGTAGATATAGTCAAAGAAAGCATTCACATATTCCATTTGCAATAAAAGTTGCGTATATAAAGCAGAAAATCTACATCACACACATTGGACCAAACACAAAGAACGCTGATGTTGAAGGTTTAGTGGCCTTCGTAAACAGCTTGTTGTTCCGTTCTACTACGTGTTTGTCAGAATATTTACAATTAAATTTAGTGTTATTGGCTCATTAATAATTATCACATGTAATTTGGCTTAAAAAGCGATACAAACTTAAGCCTGATCAAATCATAAATATAGAAACAAATGATATTGGAATAATAAAAAACTAACTAAAAATACTTCCTTTCTTCAAATGTTCTTCTTATAACATGAACCAATATTACTTCTAAAACAAAGTTGATGGTACGGTATGCACCCATTATCAGTGAGAATTGGGGACAATTTTGTCATGAGTAGCTTCTCGAAGAGCTTTGACATTGTTGATAGTAGACTTATTGGCCTATATGAATCAGCCTTAATAAAAGCTTCGCCCGGCTTCTGAATCATTTTGACCTTGACAAGCTTCCAGTGGTGTGGATAATACTTCAGTTGTAATACGGCAAAAAAAAAAAATTAATATGAGGGTTCTAATTGCAATACGAGGCAACTTCAGCAGCATCTTGTTACTTGTTACTCTAGTGGTCATTAGTAGCTACACTCGGCAACAGTAAGAGTATTTCAAACTCAAACTGAAAAAATAAATTATATGTTAATTTAATTATTATTTTTCGAACTTCATTTGTTTCTACACACAAAAAAAATCATAGGTTATATTTCCTAAAATAATGGTATAATTTTAACTAAGTGAAAGGGTAGAATGGCATTTACAAAGTTTTTTAGGCAATTTGACAAAAATTTTAGTTGATTTTTATGTTCGAAAAATCAACTAAAATTTTAGTTGAAACTCCTTAACGACTAGGTAAATTCATACTTTTGTCTTCTTTGAATTATCTAAATAGCAAAGTAAATTTATACACATATAATGCGGCAAATTATCATGTATTTTAGTTAATATAACTATTTATAGTTCCATAATTGTCATGTATTTAAAGAATTTTTGAATTTCTAAAGAAATTTATTATTTATGTATTAATTTATATATTTACATACATGTATACATATATAAAATGAAAAATAAAAAATACCACGAAAATAAAACATTTGAAGGAAATGCTAGGAACACAACTGGGACGAACGAAGAATTTTTCGTAGCGAGCTTTGGCCATAAAAAATAAAATACATTCATGCATATGCAAATTAAAACAACACTGCCGTCGAACGAAACTCGTCGTGCGTGACGAACTCTCCGATATATTTCAGCACAAACCATAAGCAACTTTATGAATTATAAGAGCTATTATTTAGTCGTCGTTGTTGTGCTTCACACGACGAATTTGCTCAGCGAATTACTATCGACGAATTCGTCACCGTCCACGAAATTCGTCGTTCTTCCCAGTTGTGTTTCTTGCATAAGACCACGTTTGCCGGCAATCGTAAAGCAGCTCTGAGTTGGTGGAGACCATTAAAACTTGCGATGGGGATCTTCCTATGCGAAGGTATAGGTCGTCTGCAGCTTCCGAAGGAATCAGCTATGTATATGCAGGATACAAGCAAGAGAAAGGACTTTTGCAGGGTTCAGCTAGTTCATCTATAATAATTAAAAAGAATTATTTTACATAAATTTAAAAATTTCAAAAATTTAATGTATACATACCTTTTTTTACTTTTGACAATAAAATATAAAATGTTTTAATAAAAATAATTTCGAAAAATATATGTAAATATGTATGTATGTACCTTATTGTAATAGTTTATATTAACTTGGATTTTAGGTAATGTGTAATGTACAAATTACCTAACTGCATAGTTAATAAAACCCAAGTTTTTTACTTTTAAATAAAAAAAAGTTACCTATGCAAGCTTAGTTAATATTACCTTTTATATTTTTTTGGGTGTATATTTATGATTTGAATAGGCAAATTAAATAACATGTGTGTAATTAGTAAAGAACAAACGACAATGGTAAGACTGTTGTAAATTTAGAGATGGTAGAGTGAGCTTTCATTACAAAACATCTTTCAGCAAATTGAAATACGATGAATCAAAACAATTCACTTATTCCACTTGCAAAAACGTTTCGTATATAAAGCAGAAATCTACATCAACTGACACCACACACAGTGGACCAAACACAGAAGAACGCTGATGATGAAGGTTTAGTGGCCTTCGGAAACGGCTGGCTGTTCCGTTCAACTATGTGTTGTTAGTCAGAATATTTACAACAGACTTTGGTCTTATTTGTTCATTAATAATTATCACATGTAATTTAAATTATATGTAGTTAAAAAAAACCAAAGTATACATATATATGTGACGATGTAATAATATGCGGAATTTCAAGATGTTGTGGGATATGTTGAACGGACGAGGAATCGAAAAAGATGTTTTTTATTTTAAAGTTTTTATTTTGTTTAAAGTTTTTGTCAATAACTACATCGAAATTAAAAATTTACTAACTTTAAAAATAAATCATAGAACATATGTAATACAAACATAAATTTGTCCTTATTTGTTGAAAAGATAATATAAAAATATTGTTCCTCGAGTTAAGAACACGCAAATTACCTCAAAAATATGACAGATAACATTCAGAAATTGTCTTTGTAAGCCAGTGTAATTAAAACTCAAAGCTTAGGGCTTAAGTTTACAGTCTTTAGTATAGTGATGACTTAAGATTAATTAACTAATTATTTATTAACAGACATCACGTGCCATAACCGCCAAAATAGTTTAAGCGACATAATTTTCGAACTACAATTTATGACCAAAATCGATTATTTGCGATCGTAAATACCCAGCTAAAAAAATTATATATGGTCCATATATTTTTAATATATGAGTGTATATAACTATATACACGCAAAGAAAAGATACGGTTGTAGAATGGTTGAGAAAATAATATAATGTTCTCTGAAACAAATGTGTGGTCGTTGAAAACTAGTTGTTGTTATTTTAAACATTTATTTCGTTAATATAAACAGAGTAATGTTTGAATTTAATAATAACATTATTACATTCATAGAAAGTGCGATATGGTTAGAGTTTAACAATATAGTTTTTTTAAAAATTTGTGACTACAACATAATTTGTATTATTATTTAAAAATAATGTGATGTAAATAACAATATAATGTTATCCAAAACCATACTATGTTGAGTTCTTAAACAAATCTTTTACAGAAACATCTGTCTGTTCAGTATTTCGTTTGTAAGGTATCGGTAGTGCACACGTGGTGTTAAATAAATTAATAAATAAATAAAGTATAAACAAAAGGTTAGACCAAAAAAATAAATAAATATTTGTGTATCTCTTTATAGAGATATGTCTGTATTTCGTGTAAGTATACATATCTATATATACAATTTATTTCAACAATATTAATTTATTTTTATTTCGAATTTAATGCACAGCTGTTTTTACAATAAATATATGATTAAAAAACAAGGTAGTATTATTGTATTAAATAATACTGTGGTCGTATTTAACAATATTATTATTATATTGAAACATGGTATGGTAAGTCTTAATTATATATTAGTCTCATCTAACAATAGTGTTGTCATATTTACAATACTAAGATTAGGTGTAACAAAGTTCATTGTTTTTGTAGATAATATTATTACTAGCTCAGATAATAATATTATTCAAGGTTGCTTTTCGATTAACAATAACATGATTTGACTGCAACCATGAAATTCAATCATAGTATGTTTCTGTTTGATTATGGTTATCGCAAACATATTTTTTCTTTGAGTGTATGAGTATGTATGAATTCATGTATGGAAATATATGGGATTATACATTGCAAAACTATTATATATGAACTAATATATGGACTAATATATGAAATGTACTATAATACATTAGCTCATATATGGAAATTTAATTATGAAGCTCTTCATATGTGGATCCATATATAGAAATAAGATTTAATATATGGAGCCATATAAGAATGTACGCATACATGATATTTCACATGAGATCGTTTTTGCAATCAAAAAAGCTTGGTATTTTATCACTGGTGAACTGGAAATCCATTAGAAAATACATACGGAATGCAAAGTTTATATGCGCACCGTCAACGTTTAAAAAAGAAAAACTTTTGTTACAAAAAAAAAACCATTCTAACATGATTTTATACATAGTGGATCAAATAATCAAAAGGATAATCCAGTCATTAACTTAATAGAAAATAACAGAATTTTCTAGATAAGAAATAAAGTTCATATTACTGAAAAAATATGTTGAAAACTATTGTTAGACGAATTATTTTTTCTTTTATAATTAACTGCATTCGTTTTTAATCTGATTTCGTAATTAAATTTTATGTACACAAAACTGATAGTGTTTTTTAAATAATTGATTCACCTTTTGACTTAAAATGAGGAATGAAATGACTTTTAGTTCGATTTGAATTATTTGTCTAAACAACCTCCCTGTTCAAAATCTAAAAAAAGTAAGTTTAGTATTTTAATTTATTGTTCAACATTGCGATTTTGTAAACTTTGCATAATGTAGAAGGAATATTTACACATACATGTGTGAATATGTATGAATATATATAATCATATATGCCCATATACACTCATTTTTCGGATCCGAACCATATATGGGATATCATATCTGCTCCATGCATATTTTTTTTTAGCTGGGTATCCGATTTTCGTCAAAAAAACGAAGTCCAAAAAATGTGTCGCTTAAGCTATTTTAGCGGTTATGGCTCGATATGTTATGGGTTAAACCAATGATACTAGTTTACTAAAGATTCTGAATTGAAGTCTAAAGGTCCACAGGAAAAAAGAAATAAAAACACCAAATACATATGATTATTTTTAAACAAATTTTATTAGCCTTAATTAAAAAATAAAATAAACTAATTCGCTCTAACTGCATCCAGTTGAATCGCCTTAGAAGTATTACTATTTCTCTGTCTAAAATATATGGGATTACTGGCCACTGTCACCTCCATTTGTACTTCTCCATAATTAAGATCATTTATTGCAGATTCTGTGGGTTCAACAAGTAACTTAGAGGATCTTATGCCGTACAATTCTGTACTTTGTAAAGGCTTGGATAGAGAAAATTCTATAACAAATGCTACGAAGAAGAGTGCAAAGGCGAGAATTCTCATCTCGATAGATTTTATTTGGTAAAGCTTCGTGCGCAATCAAATATAATACTGATTCAATTTAATAGAATAATTTTATTATAAGATTATTCATATATTGTTTTGTTTTTATTTTAATTTTTTTTTCACAGATAACGTGAATATTTCACAAAAAATTTACCGACATACATATGTACATAATTTTGTTTTTTATTTGTTATTGATACGTACAAGTATGTATATGTATGAAATATTTTGTTTAATCAGGTCAACTAATTGTGTGACATTTGCAGGGAAAACCTTTAATAAATAATTGTGCTATCGGTACTAGCTGATGATGTGCTTGCGCCAGCCTTGAACAGGCACAGAGTCTGGAGCAACAAAGTTTAGAGCTCGCCATTTATGAAAATAGTGTTATAATCACATACATACATACATACATGTGCTCACGGGAGGGAATTCAGTAAGTTTTTCCCAATTTTAAGACAAACAACTTTATTTTTATGATGAACCTAAAATCAGTACTAAGATTAAAAAATATATATGTTGCTGATTAAGCAAGTCTATATGCATTTCGTTGCTGCTCAAGCAATACATCAGTAGACTCTAATCACCATTCAAAAAACTTTTTTTGAGCAGCAATCACATTAATATAGACCAGCTACGTCCAAGCCATATGCACAATGTGCAAACTTTTACAGAAGAGCTTTTGTGCTTTTATATCGACGAGAATGCAACAGCCAATCAGAGCTCGGTGACGACAATGCTTACTCTTACTTTGCAAAGAAACAAAAATAAATTCAAGAGCTTTTAAAGTTGTTTACTTCAAATTTAAATGTCAAAGTATGTGTGTTTAAACGTAGCTAATCTACATTCTAGATTCTAGAGTCTAGACCAGCTACGTCCAAGCCATATGCATATTGTGCAAAATTTTACAAGATAGCTTTTGTGCTTTTACACCGGCAACTGACTGATGTTTAAGTCTGTTGTGTTGTTGATCGGGATGTTGTACTCTCGTCGGTGTGAAAGCACAAAAAGCTATTTAGAAAAGGTTGCACTTTGTGTATATGGCTTGGACATATCTGAAGTAGACTATAATGAAAGTTTTATTTGAATTGTGATTGAGGTATACTGATGTGCTACTTTAGCAGTAACGGAATGCACCTAGACACGCTTAACTAATAAGAAATAAATTGTTTAAAGGCATTAAGCGTTTATATCATTGTCAAAAAGACATGAAGAAAAAAGTTCTAATGCAAATGTGCGTGACTTTTCGCTGAGGGCTTAAAAGAAAGTTGTCAAAACAAGGCTGGCTTAATTAAAAGGCGTAATAGTGTGAAATGGCAATAAGATAAATTGAAGTTTTATGCCCTAATTCAGTAAGAAGATTTAGGACGGTTTTGTTTGAAAATACTTTTGAGTTCTAGTGTTTGCATTCTCTAAATTATTTTCGTCAAAAAATGGTTGCTGTCTTTGATAATGAAAAATAAAAATATTATTGCCATATTTTTAACACATAAAAATTAAATTAAAGTATTATACAATAGTTTGAAAAATATATCAAAAAATATGTGTTGGATATAATGTTGGGAACAAAATCATAAAGCAAATACACGAGCCTTCTAACATAGACAATTAATAGTAATTGCTTTAAAGAATCAAATCTGCTGCTTTTTTTCGTCCATAGACAAGACGTTACGATCGTCGAACAGAATTAGGGCATTAAATTGTTATTTTCATTTTTATATAATGCGTGTCAATATAAGAACTGTTGTAAAATAAATTGCTTATCGCTAGATGCATTTCTTTGCTGCTTATACGACGAATTCGCTCAAAAGAGAGCGAATAATTTAAATTTAATATGTATGTATACACAGAAAAAAATATTCCCACAATAAATAGTTTTAATTGAAAATGAAACCAAAAATCAATTAAAAACGTATTTAAGTTAATTAAACTTTTGCATAAAAATAAAATATTTTTGCAATAAACAACTTTAATTGAAATTAAAACCAAAAATCAATAAAAATATATATAATTGAGTCAATTATACTTTGCAATTAATAAAATTTGACTTGAATACATTTTTTTATTGATTCTTACATTAATTTTCAATTAAAGTTGTTTATTGTAAAAATATTTTATTTTAAAGCAAAAGTTTAATTGACTGAAATACATTTTAATTAATTTTTGGTTTTATTTTCAATTAAAACTATTTATTGTAGGAATATTTTTTTTCGTGTACTTCTATTATGATAATTTGTTTGTAATAGAATTAAAATATAATCTCAGCAACTAGAAAGCCACATTGATAACCCTACAAAATCACAATCTAAATTAAATCAGAACAAGTGTGTATACGTTTTATGCGTCTTACAAGGCTTATAAATTTCACATTGTATTATTATTTTTAGGCGCAAAAGTCTACAAAATTGTCATATGCCTTAATGCTTTTTTTTAATTATAAAGCAATGAACTTGGAGTTAATGTAAATGTGAATAACAGAATAAGCTTAAAAAAAGTAATTTCGAACTAGCGGCCGATAACACAACTATTTGTTATATTTTGAATAAAGTACTTATCCAATTCCAAAGTTATATCAACTTGCGAGTAAGCTATTTGAATATAATGTGATATTGAAACAGACTTCTACTTTTATTAGTTTTTCAATACATTGTGACACAATACCGATTTTAAAATTAATCTTAGTTCCAATTTCGTAATTCATTTGAATCTAATTTAATTATTTAATTGTTTAATTAGAAATTGTAATAAATCAAATACGCGTACTCAGATAATAATTCGATGTAACATTGAAAGAATAATTTATAGGGAAATGAATACATATTGCAATTATCAGCAAGTTTATGTTTAATAAAATATATATATTAAATCAAAAATTTTTTTCTATCATCTATTTAGTCAGAGCTTAAGCTTCTATTTGTGAAGGTTTATCATAAGAAACTCTACTTGTAGAATTAACATAATGAAATATATTCTATTCAATTTACTAATGGCGATTATCTTTTTTAATTGCTTGGGAAATCCCTTAAATGAAAATCTTAATCAACATTCCGTAAGTAGCGTCAATGAAGTAGATATCGATAACTTGAGCGCAGAAAACTATGGAATAAAACAGCACAAATATAATTATTTACTACATCTGGATCAGAATTCTTATGAGCTGCAGGAGTACATAAAACAATACCGACAGAAAAAGAAAGCTTTAAATATAAATTAATGAGCGTTTGATAAAATGTACATACATATATTAATATAGAAAATTATAATAAAAGAATTAAATAACAAATTTATGTTTTAGATCGCATACACATCAGAGTACAGAATGAAACCATTCGCATTTGCTAACAATTCATAAATTCGTTGCTTTTGCCATGCATCTATTCGACAACAATAACGAATTTAATTGCTATGATACAATTCGTTGCGATTTGTTGATTGCTCATACGCACTCTGTTATTGCAATGTCGTTATAACACAAGCAGTGAAATGAAATGACGCAGCACGAATGAATGGATTTCTTTCATACCATTCACTCAGTATTCGCTGATCTTTTGTACATCACGTTTAAATAACAAGTTTAGTTAATTTTAATTATTATTCGAACTCCATTTGTTTCTATATTTGTGATTTGAACGGGCTAAAGTTCGTATCGCTTTTTTAAGCCAAACTACATGTGATAATTATTAATGAACAAATAACACCAAAGTCTGTTGTAAATATTCTGACTAACAACACATAGTTGAACGGAACAGCCAGCCGTTTATTTTTAGTGATTTAAATGGTTATAAATAAAAAAAATGCAGTGTGAGGGAGGAAATTTTAGAAAAAATAAATGCCGATATTTACAGTGTTAGAAAAAAAGAAAATATAAAAATTAAAATTTGGAAAAAGTAAAATAGATCTGAAATGTATTTCAAATAACCGTTTCATATAAAATTTTACATAATATGCATTTCAAATCTATATCGTGTTTTATGAATACTAATGTAAGTTTTATACAAGCACAAATTACAAATACTACGTTGTGTTCAGTAACAGTAAAAAGTATTCGCACCATTCACTAAATATTCGTTGCTTTTGACAAGACCAGTGAACATTTATATAAAACATGTAATGCAAGCAATAAAATACGACGCACTCATCTCTTTCGATTGTGCCATGCGTTGATTTTTTTTTAAATATTGTGGATTGACAACAATATGCAGGTTTTTTGTGATTGCATTCAAAACAACAAAATAAGGCGTTAAATCTTTTCTCTAATACACATGCAGCCATACATATTAGAGAGCTGCGCAAACAGTCTTGAAATGTAAATACGTCTTGATTTTTTATTTTATTGTCGTAGCATACTAAACCAGTAATAAAAAATAAATGTTGTTGGTAAATAAGCCAAGTACTGTGGATGTATTGAAGTACGTATATATGAGTGTTAACAAACGATGTCGCGAAGACTTCTTGTCTGTAACAAACACTCAAAAGAAGTAGGGTTGATGCGTGTATGATTGTTATTTGAAATATTGTTCGTTTGAGTGTGTGCTTATAAGATGTAGATCAATGGTCACCAAGAAGAGAAAATTCTTAAAAGCAGAACAGAACTAATACATGTTTAGTGCTGTTCCACTGAAAAAAATCGCTCTTGTAAATGTTTAATTGGGCATATGAAAAATATTTTTATGGGTTAATTTTATATGAATGAACGTTTATATGTAGTGGTGCCTAAGACTGTACCCTGCAAATAATGCGACTAGTCCATACATGTAAAGACTAGCCCAAAGAGGAGTAGGAGTACCACAAAACTACTCCAAATATATGAAAAAAAGGTGGTCGATTTAACATTGCGATGTTCTACGGTTGGACCATGTGGTCCAACTTTACATTACATCGGACTAACGCAAAACTACTCCATATGGAATAGTTATAGACCACTCGCATACAAGTTGTGAGTGCCTAAGAAGAACGATCATGTTCGTTTAAACACGAACACTTATCGTACAGCATTGAATGATTGTATGAAAACGATATGGTCCATGACTGCATTACATGGGACCATGATGTAACTAGTCTCTTTCATCTAGATTGGACCACGTACTCCAATATTATTTGCAGGGTATGTACTAGTTTTTTTAAATTTCTGGATACATACTCGACACTCAGCATCTACAAAAATATTTAAGCCAAATAAAAATTTATTTTTTAAATCTATATTCCACATACTTTGTTTATTTTTTATAGCATTAAAAAGTACTGTTATAAAAAGATTTGAATTAGATAATTTATTTACATAAATAATATAGAAAAAAGAAATTAAATCATTTTGGTAGTATTTGAATATTCTCGGTGTATTTTTTTCATAAAAAATGCGACAGAAATCTGCTCTTTTTGTGTGTTTTATGCTCTTGCTTTAGGTTTTTGATAGTAGTTGTGCTGTGTACGTATGCAAAGCAGAATGCTAGCAGAGCCCTCAGGGCAATTGGATGATGGACTATGATGTAGATGGTAAGCTATTATGTGTCTATTTATTTAGGTCTATAGAACAGTGTTCTTTACAGACTATAATAATTTAATTAATATATTATATTAATTAGTTTATGCGTTAATAAAATTTATTTAATAAGTTAATAAGTTATAAAATAGAGTTTTTAAAGTTTTGTTTTGATGAATTAAATTCAAGCATTTGAATACTATTCAATTAATTAAAATCAGTAAAACCTCTTATTAGAGGACTATTTAAATTATAATTTTTACGATGAAAGCAATTATAAAACAAGTTACAATGTCGAACACATCTATTCGGTACATTAAAAGGAACTCTCTCCAGTAGAATAGAATAATCTATATTAGCATCAATAATGTCAAATATAAATAGTAAATATTGCATTTTTCGACGATATTTTAAGGTTTCAAGACGCAAATGAAGACAGCGCGATTCATATGAAGGCTGATGGTGTAGAAAATTCAAATGCGGCAAAGCAAACTTATGATATGAGCAATAGAATTTTTACAATAAGGACTCCAAACTAAAATCCCATATTACAGTTTAGATTTTACATAAGATGTACATAAGATTTAATTGTATAAGGATCTGAAAAATTAGAGCAGTCTCTCCTAATAAACGCTAAAGTAGAATACGCATTCGGAATTAACCTTTCTAGATGCGGTTTAAATGTTAACTTTGAATCAAACATGATTCCCAAATCATCAATTTCCCTACAATATTTTAAAATAACAGACTTTATGCTATAAGATGACTGAATTAGTGTACGAGATCTTGAATAAGACACATAGGCACATTTATCCATGTTAAATTTTAGAAAGTTATTGCCACACCAATTACTAAGACTATAAAGATGCTTCTGCAACAACTCTGCATCATGCATATTACCTATCTTAGAATAAACTTTCAAATCATCAGCATATATGTAGAAGAAAACTTGCATGTCATTTATGAAAATATTAAAGAGCAGAGTACCTAATATGCTGCCCTGAGGTACTCTAGTACCTGGATTTACTAACTTTTATTACGATAATCGTATCGTTATAATAAATATAACGAAAATTTATCAACTTTGCTATTCCGTAACACATTTTAACGATATTCGCTGTCGGTTGGAGAAAAAAAATTAAGTCACAAAATTAAATTTATTGAGGTTTTTCTTTATTATTCTTTGTGCTTTTCGCTTATTTTCACATTTTCTATACAGAGCTACAACATAGTATTGAATTAAATGGTGAATAAGATAAAGCGGGAGACTATCGTAAAAAACAAATTACAGAATCACATTATCGTTATCGCAAGCGAATAAATATGTCGATAAATATTACGATTTTCGGTTCGCAAAAAGTTACTGAATCCAGGTACAGATATCTGGATGTTTAACGGTGGTTTTTTAAAGCAAGCGCACACAACTAATGTCAATGCATGTGTGCGCGTTTGTATGTGCACAGAAAAATAATATATCATACACAAAATGTGTGTGCGTACCCAGCTAGCCAAAAGCTGTTTAATAGATGATTATTTGTATAGTGATACTGTGCAATTAATAATTAACTCTCTCTTATAAAGCTTCCAATGTTTAATAAACGATGCCTTTGTCTAAAATATGTTTGCTCTTTTTTATTTTCGTGTTTAGTCTTACAGATTGTTATTATTTTTTTTTTCTTAATTTGTCGCTGATGCTTTTATTTAAATTTTGAATAAGAATATTGCCGGTTGTTTCAAGTGGTTTTTTATTTTTTATAAAAATTAAATATACGTAGTATATTAAAATGAAGTGTAAATTAAATTTGCGTGGTATTTTACATCAAATATTTATTAAATTATGAGAGGTGCGTAAACATCTTTTAAAATAATATAATTCTTTTTGTTAATTGCACTCTTCATAGATCTGTTTTATTGAAAATTCTTGCAATGTATTGACTCTATTATTAACAGATCGCTATAGCACCATTTTGTGTACGTCAAAAGTGGAATCAATAGACGTTAAAAAAGGTAAATTCAATATCGTAATCATAATTTTTTTAATTTATTTTGTATTAATTTATCTTTTATTTTGTGTATCTTAAAATTATTTTCCGTGTTAGGAAGAATTCTAACTATCTCTTCTTAAATTAGGCATTAATCAATAAATGAAAAGTTATCTTTTATTTATAAACAGAAAAAAGTATTCACCAATTAATATTTTCAATTAAGAATTTAACTGATTCAATTAAATTTTTAATTGTATTAATTAATTTGAGTGGAAAAAATTAATTGATATTATTAATTTGTTTATAGGTGAAAATTTAATTAATTTTTTAATTGATATTACAAATATTTTAATTAATATTACAAAATCATTTATCATATAAAAAAACTTAATTTGTTTTATATATAAATAATTGTTCGACCTTTTTTGTTTAAATTATAATGCGTTTTTTTTATAGAATTACTCTATTCAGGCTTCCAAGGCCATTCAAATTGATTCAAAGGCAAATAAAAGACAATTTTATTTCATTTTTTTTATATCCGACGTTTCGTTGGGATTTTCCAACATCTTCAGGGATACTATTTTTATTCAAATCTTAATTTGTTTTATTTTCATATTTAACTCGCAAAATAAAATAAGATTAAATTTAAGGAGCTGATTCTCAAAAAAGAGTTGTAACATAATCTATAGATAAATCTGAAATGATTGCATCTACGACTAATAATATACGAATCGTCTACAGTAACAGTTTATCCCGTGCGAAGCATCTACCACGATTAAAATATGAGCACGTCTGCTATTAAAAATGTCCTGCATATGGTTCACAATAGACTCTTCTGCGATTTAAAAGGCTAGCTGGGTATTCGCATGCATGTCGTTTGTATACTCGCCCATGCGTATGAAGAAGCAAGCATCACAAATTCTTCCGCCACAAAGTGTTTCCTTCTTAACTCATACACCTGCAATATTTGAAACAAATTTCTTGCAACCTGTGTTGTTTAGCGTTTCTTTTAGAAGATTTCGCTGTACTACAGCTTTTAAAATATCCCTCATGTGTTAAAAGTTCTTGCAAGTGGTGTTGTGCAGGGGTCTAGTACATATCTGTGGTTTTCATGAATAATAATGTCAAATATTTGTAAAATTGTTATACTCTAAATCATGAAATCTCTAATTTTTTCTTGACATTCACCATCTGTCAAGTATAAGGATAGTGAAGTTTCCGGTAAAATCGTGCTACCGTATTAATTTAATATTTCCCCTCTGTTTCCTGTTTATTTGAAAATTTTATTCAAAAATTATTTACAAAATTTAAAAATTAAACAATTAATGCCCTAATTCTGTTGGACGATTGTATCGTCTTGTCTATGAAAGAAAAAAAAGCCGCAGATTCTTTAAAGCAACTATAATTTATTGTCTATGCTAGAAGGTTCGTGTTTTTGCTTTATGATTTTGTTCCAAACATTGTATCCAACACATATTTTTGCAATTATTTTTCAAACTATTGTATAATATTTTAATTTAATTTGTATGTTGTAAAAACTTGGTAATAATATTTTTGTTTTTCATTATGAAATACAACAACCATTTTTGAAGAAAATAATTTAGAGAATTCAAAAACAAGAACTTCAAACAAAAAAAATCCTAAATCTTTCTACTGAATTAGGGCATATATAAAAAAAATTAGAGTGTAGTATTTCTTAAATTCCCTTCATTTCCTGGTGTTCGTCAATAGGTGTTAAGAGCCTATAAGATCTGTGAAATAGACGATTTTTTTAGAAAAGGATGTTACAATCAACAAGAAATATATTATGTTGATTAAACAGATTGCATTCTGTCAATCAATATTTGTTAAACTTAATGAAAATTCATTGTCAAATAATCCAAATCATCAATCAATTTGGTTTCTCAACACCCAAAGCAGAAAAGTTAAAAATATGAGATAAGTTATTACATAATCTCTTTTCAAACTATAGTTCAAATATTTTGCAAAAATACTTGTCATGAAATTCTTCTCAGAACACACTTAAATCGAAAATTCAACTTTAATATCAGAATATTGCTTGTAGAAATATTGCTTCTAAGATTATTGTTTGTTAATAAGCAAGTCACAATGAAATTACGTTTTGAAAAGATTAGATTATTTTGTTTATTTTCTTTTCCTTTCTTTGCATTAAAAAAATAGCTATAAGGGTTATAGTGAACTAACTTCACTGATTTCTTGTAGTTTGTTGTAACCGAACTTTGCTATACTGCATCCGTTCTATGAGTTATAAATATTCACACATATGCATGTATGTATATTAGAGCGTCTTGCCCAACAGGCAACAAAAAAAAGTCCACAGTACACCAGCGAATATAAAGTATTGTTCCAAGGACATTTCAAAAAAAAAAAAATTTTTTAAATTTTTTTGCCGAACGTAGGGGTCGCGTTTTTAGTTTTTTCGTTACATCCTCCATATTTACAGTCCGATCTTAAAGTTTGATATGGTGAATTTTTTTGTTTCAGGGAGGCCAATATTTTTGCCTTTAGGTTCATTGACCTCAAGTGTACCGTTCTAGTACTTACCCCGCAAATCTTATTTCCTACCACCCTAATGTGACCCTCTAATGCCAGAAATTTGAAGCTCGCAAATAATCATAAAACTTTTGCTAAGAAAGTATTTCGATAATTACAGCACATCTATTTAAAAAATGCTTTTATAAATTCATTGATGCAGACCGTAGGGGTCACCTTTTAAAATTTGTCATAGCTTCAGTATTTACATTCAGATCTTAAAGTATAATATATCGATGTGTTTGTCTGTGGCAGACCAATTTTTTTTTAATTCAAAAGTCTGTTTATTTTTGTTGTTTATTCTTGTTGTATAATTTGAGGTCTTTGACCTCAAGTAAACTTGAGGAAGATATAACGAAAAAACTAAAAAACGAGACCCCTACGTTCATCAAAAAAAAAATTTTGTTATGAAATTTCCTTGGAACAGTACTTTATATTCGCTGGTGTACGGAGAACTTTTTTCTGATACGGTCTAATGTATATATTTATGTGTAAAATAAATAATGTGAACTTTTTTCATCTATAGAGAAAACTCTAAAAATTATTGCAGGATTATTTGCTATTAACTAAAGATATCCGCAAGTCCCATGTAATATTTTAATGAAATTACAAGATTATTATGAATTTATTTTATAAATTTCATAATAGTTTAATTACGTTTCTGTAAATACTCGTAACAGTAGGCAGTATAAAAATATCTGTACGAATTGATGATCGTGTTGACCTGCTGCTTATATATGTACGTTCGTACTTACACATGTCATCACAATGTTTTGTCTTATCATTATTTTTCAAGCCATACAAAAATAAAAAAACTACGTTTCAAAAATAATAAATATGAGAAATGGGAAAAAATCTGAAACGATGACATGCATATGAAGAAGCATACTTCATTTAGGGAAATTTACAATGTTGCCATTGTTGAAGTATCTAACAAATATAGCAGATATAGACTAACTAC
Source organism: Tachina grossa (assembly GCA_949987645.1). Taxonomy (NCBI): domain Eukaryota; kingdom Metazoa; phylum Arthropoda; class Insecta; order Diptera; family Tachinidae; genus Tachina; species Tachina grossa. The sequence goes on along the minus strand of OX465278.1, from coordinate 41,661,060 downwards.
AAAAAAAAAAAAAAAAAAAAAAAAAAAATCATTCGATACCACTCTTTATTTTCTAAATATGATTTGACAACTTAGATTTTTCTAGCCTTTCCTTAAGCACATTAAACACATTCACAACAGCAAGCTACCGACTACAAAATCTCCAGGATGGAATAGACATGTTTTTATGAAAATGATTATTTGGAATGTAACAAAGAAAAAGGCTACAGGTTGTTGTCCGTGCTAAACTTACCGCTGTAGTCAAGTTTAACTAATTTATATTTTTATGGCTATAGCAAAAACCAAAAAATGGCGATGGCAATATAGCAAAATATGTAGAACCAATTATTCCCAAGAAGTATTTTTTATTGCAAAATAAAAAAGAAAGTTACAAAATTTTAATGTTCATTACAAAAATAATTATATTTTTGCAAAACGTAGAAACGACAATTCGCGAAAAATTGCAAAAATTTAAAAAATGCCATAATATTGATTTAGAATCGATAAAACTGCAAGGAATGCAAAAAAATTCGCAAAAGTTATGAAAATTCGCCAACAGTTGCTAACAGCGGAATGATGACAAAGTCTAATAATGTTTTAAAATCTTCAAAACTGCTAGGAAGCTGAAAAACACGCAAAAAATTGCTTTTAACGCCAGTTTTGCGAAAAATCTCCAGAATTTTTTTTAAATTAATTTTAATTAAATATCGCTAAAACTTTAAGGAATGCAAAAAATTCGGCAAAAATCGCGAATATTACGAAAATGTGCAAAAACTTATTAAAAGCGGAATGTTTGGAGGCTGAAAGCATTAAAAAATTCGCATTTATCGCTAAGTTTGCAAAAAATCGCAAGATTTTAAACAAGCCTTAATATTGATTGAAAATTGCCAAAACTGTAAGGAATGCAAAAAATTAGCTAAAAGTCACAAAAAAAAATCTAAAAATGTCTCAATTCATCATGGGTACGTGACAAAGATATGTTCACTTGGCAATCACTGTTCACTTGGCAATCACTAATGTTCGAAAACCAAATAAAACGGGAGAGTGCAAAAATAAAAGTAACATATTATCCACTGCTTGGTACTTATATGTATGTACCGACGGTACATCGAATAAGTAAAAATAATTAATGTGATGATCGTAAAAGATAAGCAAGAATAGTTAAAAATACGTAGGTAGAGTAATATAACTTCGTGCTAACCTAAATAGAAAAATGAAAAAATGGAAAAACAGGGGAAATAAATAGTGATACTTACATATGTATTTACCAAAGGTAAATCAATAATTGTACACAACAATCATTTCTCACATTCTGTTTCATTAGAATTTACGTTAAATAGCTGATGTTAATAACAATCTCTAACCAAGTAGATAGACTAGGGTGCTGATGAAGTGCGTTGCTGCACAGAAAAATATCGGTATATCCCCCAGCTTAAAAGTCTAATTTAATTTTTCTTCTCTTCCTTAGAAACTCACATTAATTAATAAAATATTTCATTCAATAAAAGGAATCGAAATTACTGAACTTAAGCCTGACTAAAATTACTAAACCTATAAATAGTAAAATTCGCAAAAAAAAAATGTATAGAAATAAACAGATTTGTTTTTATATTTTTCAATAAACTATTTTAGTTTTACGAATGTGAAATATTTGAAAGCGGCACCACTCAAATATATATTCATGGTGCTGCTGTCGTCTTCAAAATGATTAAGTAGCTGGCTACCAGGCAACATTTGTTACCAGCGGAACTTGTAGTCGTGTACAGGGTGACCGATGATTAAAAAATCGACAAAACTACACTAAAATCTTTATTTTTAATGTATTTTAATATAACTCACCCTAAAAAAGTGGGACAAAAAGTGGAAAGGCGGTCGAAAAAGTGGCAATTTGCCACTTTAGTCGGTCCAACGGTCACTCTGGACGTGTAGTCATGTAGCCTGCTGTGGTCTATGTGTTTAATGACTTACATTTGCTAGCAATAGTTGTCACACATTTTAAAAAAATTAGGAGCTTTACTATATTTTTATATTTAGAAGATATAGATTTAATTATTGCACAATGTGTTTTTGTCGTTGCAGTCTTTGTGGAAGCAGTTGAAAAAAATATTCGATTAATTGAGAATTCTTTTTAAATTTAGGTTAAGTTATTGCATTAAAAATAGTAAACGTGTCTTAAGTATTTAAATAAAATCCATCAAAGGATTAAGTGCTTGTCATAAATTATTTCTAATTTTTTTTTAAGTAGCTCACTAATTTTTTAATTTAAAGATATAAGAAGTCTTTTTAAATTTGCCATTATGTCGCAAGAGACAAAAAAAAAACGCGAATGATATATAAACAAAAGCTTAAGTTGGCTTATGCAACTATTGCATATTGCCAAAAAAAAAATTTTATGTTATGCAATCACACTTTCTAAGCTGGCAACTCTCGAAATTGTACATATACATATATGTACATGTTTACTAGAGAGCTGCGTAAACAGTCTTGAAATGTAAAAACGTCATGATTTTTAAATGTATTCACGTCGCATGTATTATACTAAACCAATAATAAATGCTGTCGTACTATAAGCGAAGTACGATGGATGTATTGGTGTATGTGTATATCAGTTATAACAAGCGATGTCGCAAGACAGCTTGTTTGTAACAAACACTCAAAAGAAGTACTGTTGATTAGTGTATGCTTGTTATTTTTCATATTGTACGTTTGAGTGTGTGTGTAATATGTAGTTGGTAAGCTATTATGTGATTAACCGCATAAAACTAATGTTAATGAATGTGTGTGCTTTGCATGTGCGCAGAAAAATAAAAGATTATACACACATACATGCATGACGTTTGTACATGCGCTTATGCGTAGAAAGAAGCTAGTATCACAAATTCTTCCGTCACGAAGTGTTTTCTTCTTTGCTCTTATACCTACAATACTCAAACAAATTTCTTGCAAACAGTGTTGTTAACGTTTGTTTTATAAGATTTCGCTGTGTTAAAGCATTTGAAAAATCCCTCATGTCTTGAAAGTTCTTATAAGATGTCTTGTGCAGGAGACTTATGTTTACTACAAGCAACTGGTTGATCTCTTTTTCATATCAGCTGAAAATTCTTAAGAATTTTAAATTTTATTTATAAAGCCTCATGTCTCCTGCTTGAAACAATCTAGCATTACTTTGTACGCAATTAATCATGCACTAAAGCCTGAACAAAAATAGCGCAAAATATGAAGTTGCAAATAATTTTCGATGTCAATGAAGATTCGTGTATAGTGACGCTAAAATATCGAGTAAGAAATTTCGCAGAAATAGAATATAAAACTTAGACTCAGAAAAGTTTAACTTTACCTGAATATAAGTTGATAAATGCCAAAATACTCCTGGAAAGTTATGGCTCGATTGCGTTTGCAATCGATGTGATTGTACGGCTACAACGAAACTCAGTAAATCACATTTTTTAGGGTTCCGTACACCAAAGGTGAAAAGGAACCCTATTGTTTTCGCTACGCTCTCCGTCTGTCCGGCACACGCTATTTTCTTAAGAAACGTAAGAGCTACGGAAATTTGACAGAGTATGTAGAACCTTGGCCGCTACAACAACAAATACATGAGAATTAAAAATTAAAGGGTGTTTCAAAACGAGCAACGAAATATGTTAAAATCCCATGTAATATACATACAATTGTATGTACATATATATATTGACACTTGCAATTTCTAAAATTAGTGGATTTCTATAGAGATTTCAACAAATAACACTATAATTTAAAAAAATTTAAATTAAAGGGTGGTCCATCAGTTAATGCAATTTTGACTATGTAATGTTGACAACTTGCTATATCTTGGAAACCGTAAGAGGTGAAAAACGGTAAAACTAAAAAATCCGAAAATTATAAAATCGCCAAACCAAAAAAAAGAATCGCCAAAAACAAAAAAAGTCGCTTAAACGAAAAAAAGCACCAAATTAAAGAAAAAATTCTAACACTAAAATAAATCGGCAAAACCGAAAAAATCGACAAAATTAAAAAATCGCCAAAATGAAAAAAACCCCAAAAACCGAAAAAATCGCCAAAACGCGAAAAAGGCGCCAAAATTACAAAAAAATCGCCAAAGTGAAAAAAATCGCCTAAATGAAAAAAAATCGACAAATTGAAAAAACCGCCAAAATAAAAAAACGCCAAAAACTAAAAAATCGCCTGAATAAATAAAATCGCCAAAATGAAAAAAAAATCGCCTGAATAAATAAAATCGCCAAAATGAAAAAAATCGCCAAAATAAAAAAAACGGCAAATTGAAAAACCAAAAAAAAAAATCGCCAAAACGTGAAAAAACGCCAAAACTAAAAAACCGCCTATGTGAAAAAAATCCCCAAAATTTAAAAAATCGCCAAAATGCAAAAATCGCAAAAACCGAAAAAATCGACGAAATGGGGAAAAAGTGCCAAAATCAAAAAAGCGCCAAAAACCGAAAAACGCAAAAACCAACAACACTAAAAAACGCTCAAAACATAAAAAAAACAAAAACGAAAAAAAGCCAAAACTATTTATTATATAGGCTAAAGTTCGTATTGAATTACATATCTAGTGTCCGTACGGAACCCTTCGTGCGCGGGTGAAAGTCGCACATCACTGAATTTATTTTATCATTCAAATTGATGGTGATGACTTTCTTTTGTAATTGTCAAGATTAGCTTTGGTTCGAGAGCTGGGGTCAAATTACGGCATTCGATATCAAACAAATTTTAACCAAATTTTAATTTTCTTTGTATGGAGATTACGATCGATATCAAATGCCGTAATTTGCCGGGTTGTTTTTTTTCGCAAATCATTTAGCTTAGCAAGCATACCAAATTCACTTTTTGCTATTATCTTCTTTTTTTCAGTTAAGATATGGGAAGTTTAAAAAGTCAGAGACCTTATGACGATCTGAATATTTTTCATGTAGAATATTAAGAAAAAATTTAATAATAAAGAATTCTTTTATAAGAAGCAGTTAATTTTCTTAAAATATTTGTTTAACTTCAGCATCCGCAATATGCCAATAATATTTGCAAATACTGAAAAATGTGATGTGAATCGAACAAACGATTGAATCGAATAAACAGAAATGACTAAAGCGTTGAGACAAGCTGATAAGAAATTACTGAAAATCAATAAAAACTTAATAAAAATTTATGTTAATGGAACAGTATACAACGAATTGAGCGGCAAAGACAACGTTACGATTTTCCACAGACATTAATAAAATATAATATTAAAAAATAATTTAATACAATAGCTGTTAATATTAAGTATAAAATATAATTAAAAACAGGACCATGAAATTATTAATATTGTGTACAGTGCTGAGTGTATTACTAGCAGTGTCCTGGGCCAGTCCAGTTAAAACAGAAATACGTGATGAAAATGATATATCTGAAAGTTCAGAAAGCTTGGAGTTAAATAAATTTGAGAAAAATTCTTCTTCTGCGGAAGAAGAAAATGCAACGCAGATCAAGCAAGTGCAAGATAATAATGAAAAGGACGTTTCGTTTGAAAGCAGTGAGAAAGAGTTAGAGAAATATACGATTCTACAAGAGGAAATAAGTGATAGCAACAGTAGTGAAGAGGAAGGGGAGCAGCGTTTCGGCAAATCTAAAAGATCGGTAGATATTACACCCCACAGTAATAATCAAATTTCAGTTAAAGACTCAATAATAAAACGCCTGAGACGTGCTGAAGAGAGTGATGAGTCGGCAAGCTTTCAAAAGTTAGCACCACATTTACTCTTAAGAAATGAGCGCAGTGCGGATGATACTTCCGAAGAAAACTCGTCAGAAGAAAAACCATCAGTCAAGGACGTAGTTATAGCCAAAAAAACCGATACAGCACCGGCGGAAACCTTAGAGTTGGCCGCAAAGCCGGACGCGGCACCGGCGGATAGTGAACCTCACCAGAAAGACTCTAGACGTAAAAGAAATACAGGCAGCACAGAAACTTCAGAAGAAAATTCCTCAGAAGAAGATCGACACAGCAAAGGTCATGCGGCACCTGAAGAATCACTGGATGCAGCTCCAGCTGATACCTTGGAATTGGCCACCAAGCCTGATACAGCTCTTGCGGAGAACCAACCCAATCCTGGGGACTCTCGACGTAAAAGAAGTCCAAGTACTTCCGAAGAGCAATCTTCGGAAGAAGACGAACAGCACAAAAAACCCAATAAAGCTCGCGTGGTAGACATCAGACGTAAGAGAAATTTGGAAGCCTACAATAAGGAGGATGTCCTACAGGAGCAGGAAGTCAATGAGGTGTTCATATTTAGCAGCGAAAAATTTAATGACTCCGTAGAGAATTTTGATGCCTTGACAAACAATGAAAATGTAAGCTTGGACGAAAAAGTGGAAAACAAAAATTCAGAAGAAGACTATGCACAGGGATGTGGTGGTAGCAGTGATAGCGATAACTCCAACGAAAACTCTGACGAAAACAACGAAACTCTAACTGATAAATTATAATATTTTATTAGTAAGATTAACAAATAATAATAACTAATTATTTTATTAAGGCCTTATTTATAAAAATCATTAACGCTTAATGAGAAAAATTTTGTATGAAAATCTATTTTATAAGGCCTTAATAATTTTTTATAAATAAGGTTGTTAGAATATAAAAAAAATAGTAGTTAAACTATTAAAATTAAATTTTTAAAAGGAAATTGATTAACGTACGTAACTGAACTGAAGAGGTTGAAGGTGGGACAGAACTAATGCGCACTTAATCAATCAATTGCACACAATAAATAATTTTTAATTTAAAAGCAAATAATTAATATAACACAATTTGCACACGAGTACGTACATATGTCTGTAGAGTTGTATATGCATACATATATATATATTTTTTATATATATATATATATATTTTTTTTTTTTCATTATCAAGGTTTTAGCACATTTTGTTCTTATCAGGGCTTCTCACTGTTCATGCACAGATTAAAACATCTGACGGCCTTTAATCATCTTAACACTTAAAAATACACATATTCAGTTTAAAAGCAAAAAAAAAAATTGTGAAATAAATATAATAAGAAAGAGTACTTTTTTGTTAAAAAAAAGAAGAAAAAAAGAGGCCTTAGATAAAAACGACGATACGATATGAAATGGTAAACTGATACGAACACAACGTTAAAATAAAACAAGGGATTAAATAACAAACATTATAAACTTTTGGAAATTTAGTTGAAATTTTGAGGCAGCCAAAAATAAAACGAGTTTCTTTTGCAATATCAAATAAGTTCAAAGTATTATAATTTTCTTTTTACTTCAAAGCGATAAAAATCAATTTATTTGCACTGATTAAGAATTGCATCATCAGAATTGAAAACAATTTTGTAGCAAAACGAGGCTTTAAGTTCAGGAAAAGATGGAGCTCCGTTAGCGTTAGTGACTTTAAACGCTAAACTGCAAGGCTTCCTTAAAGCATTGGTACTTTCACCACAGCAAGCTACAGACTAGACCCCTGCACAATACCACTTGTATACAAGACATGAGGGATTTTCAAATGCTTTACTACAGCAGAATCTTCTAAAAGAAACGCTAAACAACAATGTTTGCAAGAAATTTGTTACAGTTATTGCAGGTATAGGAGTAAAGAAGAAAATACTTCGTGACGGAAAAATTTGTGATGCTTACTTCTTCATACGCATGGGCGCGTATACAAACGTCATGCATTTACATACGCACACACACGTTGTGTGTATGATGTTTTATTTTTTTGCACACATCCAAACGCACACACATGCATTGACATCCTTAAGTCCCAATTTACACTATGCAAGTCTTATTGCTAAGCTGATTATCGTCTCTCTCTCCCTGAAACAAATCATCTTAGCAATAAGACTTGCATAGTGTGATTTGGAACTAAACACCTCTCTAGTCAGCCTAGAACCATATGTCTCTATGTCAATACTCTTTCTCCAACGACAATTGCACTAGTTAAAAAGTCGACAACTTTCCTTTTATGCGCGAGTAGAGAGAGATACGTTAGAGACAACAGTTCTAGTGTATTTCTGGTGATATTGTCAATGAACGCGTCAATAGTTTGTTTTTCTTTTTTATTATGCTATGCAGTAATATTAAATAAACATATGTAGACGAGGGTCACTAAAATCTAGTATCTACATATGGTCGTAAATGAACTACCTTCTCAATAGTGTTAAAGTCTACTGGTAGATTTTCAATGACAACCGTATGTTACATGTCAATAGGCGATTACATTGGCTGGGGTACACCTAGTCAGTAGAACTATTGACAATATCACTAGAAAATCACTAAAATTTTACTATTGATAACGAGCGAGAAAATATCGATATTGTAGACTAGAGGACCTAAAATTTACTGGTGAATCTTTGGTGTCAATGTCTGCATGTAATCCCAAAAGAACTACTTAGTCAGTAGTGCTACAGTCTAGTGGTGGATTTTCAATGACAAGCTAATGTTAAATGTCAATAGATGATTACATTGGCTGAGGTACACCTGCTGAGTAGTACTACTGACAATTTCACTAGTAAATTACTACAATTTCACTATTTGCACTTTCTGCAGGGACATAATAGCTTATCATCTACATCTTACACACACACTCAAACGTCCAATATTTAAAATAATAATCATGCACGCATCAACCTTACTTCTTTTGAGTATTTATTACGAACATTAAGTCTTCGCGACATCTCTTGTAAATACTCATATACACGTACATTAATAACTACAACCATCGTGCCTTCGCTTATTTAACGACATCGTTTATTATTGGTTTAGTATAATACATACATGCTACGACAATACATTTAAAACAAAAAACATATTTACATTTATAGACCATTTATGCAGCCCTCTAATACAGACTTCGAAATGTGAAGCCTATAATGCACATGTGTGTATGAGAATGATTATCTTGACGACAGCAAGCAACCCGTCGCGTAGTGGTTCAGAATCGTTTTTCAGGAGCAAAAACTCTGTAACTTTTGAATTAATGAAGATTTCTTGTAATTCTTCATTTTAGAAGAAGATAACATCTACAGCTTCTTTCGAACTCTAATTTCATTTGAATCAGAACAGTGGTTGTTGGGGAATGTAAGGTTAAACTTAAACTTTTCATTTTTTTTTTTTTGATTTTGCATATATGCCAAAAAAAATCAACTTAAACTTTGGAAAATTTTCTAAATTTGTGTAAAAAAGTTGTTTTATACGTGAAGCCAGTAAAATATTTAAAAATTTCTAGTTCATTAATGAACTAGTTTATAGTAATAATATTTTTATATTTAAGTAAAATTTTTTTTAAATAAAGTTAAATTTTTCCATAAAATTCGAAGCTTTTCAAAAAAAATTATAAATCTTTGATCTCAAATTTAGTAAATTTTTCCAAGTTTTTTTTATGTCTTTAATTCTGCTACGTACTTATATTTATTTTTAATTAAATTCTATACCATATGGTATGTTTTTTATTATATAATATTTCATATTATATTCTTAATTAACTCACCATACATACACAGAAAAAATTATTCCCAAAAAATTTTCAAACAAACGTGTGTTTTGAAATATAATTTAGTTTCAGTAAATATTTTTTACTGTTCCAGTAAATTATTTGTTCTAATTTAAGAGTCTTACTATAAACATACGGAGTTTGTTAGCAAAATTCTACAATTTTTTGGGTTGAAGTCTACTACAGTCTACTGTTCTAAAAGCGGGAACGAAATACTTAACCATAAAAACAAGCCAATTTTTGATAGTAAAAAAAATAGTTGAACCTTTTATTTGATTCAGTTATTTTTTTTTCAAATAAAACTTTTACTAATTTTTTTTTAAATTTGTAAGAATTGTTATTGATTCAGTTAATTTATTTTGTGATAATACGAAAAATTTTAGTGAATGTGTTTGTAAGTTATAAAAAAAAATTTGCTGAATAATACAAAAAAAATCTGCAAAAATATTTTTCTGTTCCTATTAATACATTTGACTGAAAATATTTTGAGTTTCAGTTAACTTTTTTCTCTAATGCCATAATATTTTTCCAGTTAAATTTTTACAAAATTGTTATCAGAATCTACAAATTTCTTTGTAGGTCCGAATTCATAAAAAATATTTACTGATTCAATGAATTTGGTTACTGAAAACCAAATTTTAGTTTTTTCTGTGTACGTATTAATTCCTTGAGAGGCGTCAAGTATTGAACCAGCAAACTTCTGACTGATGGGCAGGCACTCTAACCAATTGCCTAACAAGGCAGCCTGAATAAGCATTGAAATTTTTGAGTTCTTAAATTGAATTTTATTTACAAAAAAATATATTTCAAGTTCAAATGTTCCTCGGAAATATGAAAAATTTACTTAGATTTTTTACTTAATGCAAATGAAAAATATATTCTATGATTTAAAGAAAAAATACTTAAAACTGGTAAATATTTTTTTTTTAATTTATAATACCTTTTTATATCTTTCAAGCAAGTCAAATATGATGAACTAATCAGGAGTAAGTCATTTCTTAAAATTTATTTTTTGATTTAAAACGAGATTAACTATTTCTAAGGATACAATTTCCCTAAACTTTCAAACCATTTTCCAATTTTTGGTAAATATTTTCTTTTAAACTTGTCCTTGAATGTGAGAATTTTTCTGAGTATTTTTATGATCTTGTTTTAAGGATATGAACTTTTTATTTTTTACTCACATTGAGTAATTTTTAATAGATTTTTGTAAAAAATTACTAAAACTTAGAAACAATTACTTAAACTTGGAAAATTTATTCACTTAAATTTTTTTCTTAATAATAGTATATCTCTTTTTTTTTTTGAGTGTGCTTAACATTGGAAATTGTGATGAGATAGTCGGAATTAACCAGGGACTACTGTTTTATTTTGTATTTTAGCTGGCGATGTGTTCTTGTAGTTATTAACTGCATTAAAGACTTGCCAAGTAAAAATAAATTTTCTGGAAGCTTTCTTTTTTAAGAAATATCCACAATAAAAGTGTATTGACATTTTGAGGAAATAAATGTTTGATTGTGATATTTGTGATATTTGTGGTTTTAGAAACATCTATGTTTTCAGCGTTTTTTAATCTTCTGCTCTTGTAAATTATTTCACTGCCTGGCAAACAAAAGAACTTGGTTTGAGTGGACTTAAGAAATACAAATTTGCACATTTTATCGAAAAAGATGTGTGCAAGCATAAACGCCAGTAGGAAATTTGAGGAAAATGTAATGGTGTAAGTGCAAAGAAATATCATTTGGCACGGCTCCCTGATAGTTCAGAAAATTTAGTATAAGAAAAGATTGACTTAAAGACATAAAAGCTATAAATGCAAAAACATAAAAACTTCAATCGTCTCATGAACTGCCGCTGATTAAATGCCAACTTGACCCCAAATATATCAAATATATACATATGTGCCCTTAATTATGAAAGTGGTCTTGTGCATTTTTGCTTCAAAATATCAGATAAATCTTAAAAAATCTTCAATAAATATTTGATAAATGTTAAATAAATTTATATTAATCGATACTAGTACAACTCTAAGTTTATATGTTGCATAATAATCAAATAGTTTAATTTAATCTACTAAATATCTCGACCAGAGAAATATATGACTTAGACCACTTTCATAATTAAGGGGACATATGTATATGAAATGATATTTAAGGAACTCAATTAATGTAATTTACGCTTTTAAATTTTAAATTTGAGCTGTTGAAAATCTCAGCTGCAAAACATTTTTGAACATAATTTCATATACTTTTAATGATGGTGGAAAAGAATTTCAATTTGTTTTTCTCTAGCGGGTAAATGCTTTATTTCTCACAGAACTAAAACATAAATTTCCACACTATGTAATTATGTTGAAACAAACGCAAAAAAATAGACCTATCCCAAAATAACTTAAATTGACCCAAAATAGCATCTTCTTGACACACGCTAAACACAGACGGATGCCAACGAGTGATGAAAGCACGCAGCAGAAATTAAGAAATTTACAAAAATACATTTTTTTACGCAAGAAAATACAAGTGTACAACATACTTAACAAACTATTACTGCAACAAAATAAAAAAAATCTGCTTTAGCTTTTAGAGAGAAGCTGATTTCGAATGGACCATAGAAGAAAATAAATTGCAACTTTAAAAATAATCAGTCGCCAAGTTACAGTGTAAAACAGAAAACGTAAAATTACAGATTATTTGAAACGGAAAATATTAGTGTAATAAAATTAAAAATCAAATAAAAAAATAAAAAATAAAAAGTGCAAGTATTACCAAATGTAAGAACATTAAATAATTTATTGAAATATATTTAAATAAAAAAATTAAAAAACAATATTACGTAATTGGTAATAAAGAAAAAACCTTTTTCCTAAATTATTTCTAAGGCTAAAATTTTGCGTGTGTGTTTGTGTGATTTTTTCTTGTGTTAAAAATATAAAAGTAAACATACCGGCATTTTATAAAAACAAGCAATTTTAATATTTTGCTCATAATTTAAGATTTTAAGAAATTTGTTTTTAAAAATTCTATCTCATGATAAAATTATTCAATGTCTGGCTAACAAAGAGAGATAATTATGAGAGACCGTTATTTAACTCTCTTATTAACAAAAATTTCTCTTGGTTAATTAGAAGAGTGTGGCATTTAAGCGTTTTTTGTTTGTTTTAAAATAAGCCACAGACCTTGCGACCGTTGGTACAACATGAGCAGGTTGTGTATGAGATTGTAAAGTGTGTGGGGTCGTTGTATGAAGTTGTGTCTCGGTTGTATAAAAGATTAAAAAGATTTGATTCTTTTGGCAAGTTGTATAGACAGGTTGTATAATTTAGTAGTATGTTGTACAACTTCATTTCATTTTGTTTTTATTTTCGTAGTTTCATATAAAAAAACATCACGCCCGAATTCAAATGTGAGTTTAAAATGTTATGCAAATGTAATTTTTGTGGTCTTTTTGCTCACTTTCTTTTAGTGTTTTTAAAAGTTTGTTGTTAGAATATGTATCTTTTTATATGAATCAAATTTTTTTTTACCAAATTTTTTTCTACACTTTTTTACATCTTCTTCTTCTTTTTGCACGGAAAAAATCATCGACTACAATATGCGCAGTAGTGCCCGATGTCATGTTTACTCAAAATTTTTTTTGTGAAATGAAGTTGTGCGCTAATGTTGCACACGTTGTTGTATATTTTGTGTCCAAAACACACAAGTTGATAAACCAACGTGTTGTACCAACGGTCGCAAAGTCTGTGGCTTGCATAATATAATAATAACATACATACACATATATGAGATAGTCCACGCCAAATCGGACGTTTTGAAAGTTTTTTCTTGTAAATTTAAAAAAAAATATTTAAAATTTTTTTTTCTTAATTTTCTTAATATGAAATGGTAAAAATTGCAGTTTTTTATGAAATTTTCTTTTTAGATACTTTTTTCAGAAAAAAATATTCCAATTGTTATATATGTATTTCATATATTATTCTTTTAAAGCAAATTGGGAACATTTTCTAAATTACATAATAACAACAATTTAAGGTTTTAAATAAAATTATTTTCTTCAGGTAATCAAGAAACAATAATAGAACTGCGCATTTAGTGCAAACTTGCAATACTTGCAGTACGCCTTCTATTCATTTGTATATTCTGCTATTCAGTCTTTAAATTTTTGGGTTACTTGCAAAACTTTTGTTTATACTTTTTTTTGTTAATTTTCTATTTTAAACTTTCATTTAAACTTTAATTAATATTTTAACGATTGTAAGAACGGGGTAGCAATTTATGAATATATGAGAGAGTACTGAAATAGAAATACATATCGTTAACTTAATATAGAAAAGTCCTAAGTCATTATTCTTTTGAAATCAAATTTTTTGTATATTTCGATAGAAGAACATCTAATGTATTGAAAAATGCAAATAACTCGATTTCAAAAAATAATGAATTATGGTAAATATTTATATATTAAGGTAACGATATATAAATTTTGTATTACTCTCTATATCTTTTTCACACAAAAATAAAAAGTTGCTGCAACAAGAATTTCAAGTTTGAAACGGGATTTATTGATAGTAATGCGAAAACAATTACATATTACTCTGTTGTGTTTTTTGGTAGTAAAGAAGTGTTCCTTTATTGCGAGTTTAAATTTTTTATGAAAAATCACAAACATATTCCATGTTTGGAAAAATAGCTAAAAATTAGCTAGATTAAAATAAAAATGGATAAAAAATAGCTAATAGCTACTCTTCTTCCGGCTAAATTGGTTAAAAAATTGATAAATTTAGCCGTAAAATGGCTAAATTCGCATCACTGCTTAGCGACGAACATTCTGCAGAAAAGTTCATTTCTGAATTTCTTTGTTTTCGTTTTTGTACTTTAAAACACTGTTGCTAGAAGAAAATATTTAAGAGAGTAGGTATAAAATAATTGAAGTTTTCTCTTATTCAATCTTATCCTTAACTAAGTCGTTGGCAACAGTACTATTATTATTTTTATTTTAAATTATTAAAAAAAGTTCAATTAGAGTAGCAGAGTCTTTACTAAACACTTTTATAGCCACGTCGAAAGCTTTTGAATTTTATTTAAGTTAGAATCACTGAATATACTTCTTTGTTTGCATGAAAAATAATTTCTAAACACTTATTTTTGTATATGAGACGAAACAAATAATTAAACAAACAAAAACTACGTTATATAGTACAAAATATTTAAAAAAATTTTGCTTTCATTAATCGGTTAATCGGCTGATATTAACCAGTTTAACCGTTAATCGCAAAAAGGCAATTTTTAATTAACCGATAATTTAATCGGGTAGTATTACCCTATTATGTACTTCGTATTTTTTTAAAATTTTCAAAAATCGAAAAATAGTTGTTTTGGAATGCTTACTACCGGACCGGACATAAACGTTTTTGGGTGGATAGAAGCTTCAAATTACACATTTTGAACAAAATATCGAAGTAAGCACTCATTTTCAGAAAAACGATTTAAGATTAAAATCCAAAAATCTTAACCAAAAATATTTTTTCTGCAAGAAGATATAACACCAAAAAACATTAATAAAATTACGAAAGTTATGAACAAAAAATTAAACAAAATTTGATCATTCGAAAATTTAATATCTTTTGATCGAGTAATCAAAACAATTTCAAAATTTATCATGAAATTTAGATTTTTTATCTAACCGTCTGATTTGGAGTGGCATTCCACTCCATCATCAGACACGTACGTAGATTCTGTGAAAATCATAATATTTATCGACATAATTATTCGTTTGCGGTAACGACGATGTGATTTCATAATTTATTTTTTACGATAGTCTCCAGCTTTATCTTAGTCCCTGTCCAGACTTGCAAATTTTTGTTGCAGCAATTCTCGAGCTTATTGGTGAGAGGGGTGAGAAGACTGGGGAGGGGTACACAGTTTCATGTACTCTGCAATTCTATTTTGATTTGAAATTCGTACTTATTAATATCAAGTTGTTAGCTGTATTTGACGTTTTTTATAATTTTATTTCTTCAGTCATATGAAAAACAAGAAAATATAAGAAAAATTAAATAGAATCATTAATTTTTCAGGAAAATTTTTGGTGGAATATAATTTCTTTAATGCATGATTGAAAATAAGAATTTCATAATGTAGACACTAATGCCATTTCTAAGCAGAATTTTAAGAAATTGCAGCAACAAAAATTGCAAATTTTGACGATATGACGATATGTGATATCTATGTATAGAAAATTTTAAAATAAGCGAAAAGCATAAAGAAAAGTAAAAAAAAAAACTCAATGAACTTGAGCTTGCGATCTTATTTTTTTTCCTCCAACCGACAGCGAACATCGTGAAAATATGTTATTGAGTAGCAAAGTCGATAAACTTTCGTTATATTTTACTGAATCCAGTTGTTGGTATTATTGTATTACTAAAATACGAATTTATTGCGAATACAATTGCATTGCGAACGCTAAATGCGATAAAATACCGACTGGCTGCGCTCTATTGTTTTCGCAAATCGTTTCGCAAATTTGTTGAAAAATAAGCAACACTGTCACTACAAAATAAAAGCTGGCAAATATCGTCAGTAAGGAAATGTCAGAGTATGTTAAGCTTCTTGTATTAAATTTTGATTGAAAATTATACAGTAAAATGTCAACATATTTCCTTCTGCAAGTTATGATAAAATTCTAATTAGTTCTAGAATGCATTAATCTGAAGTCAGTTTCGTTTTATTTAATTTTAAAAACTTGAACTTAGAATTAAGCAATAGAGAGAAATTTGGAAAATATATTTAAAAAAAATTATAGAAAAGTTTTTGAGACTCACGCTTCATAGAAAAGCATATTATAGCAATTTATACTACGGCAGAAGATAGTAATTTGAAGCAAGGCCTATTATACACGAAAGTCTGCGAAAATTCTCCGAAGAAACCATGTGTCTAAATTCAATCCCTATACCGCACCTCTCGACATGAAAATGTATTTCCTCTGCTATAGAAAAGCATTTATTTTAAATTACATTTTTTTTTCAAGTAGGAAAATGTGTGTACTGAAATAAATGCTACTAAATTCGAATCATTATTCTTCCTCCCATGCAGCTACCTTAGATTTATCCATAATATTTGATTCTCCATTTTTAAAGGGGTCGTATGTATGTATGCAAAAAAAACTTAACAAAGCTTTGCCAAGCAATGTTAAGTAAAGTTGTATTCTAAAAAAAAAAAAATAATTATATCAAAATTATAAAGTAGGCACCCACGTTTGTTAAGACTAATTTAAGTGGATATTCCCAAAATGTGTATTTTGTACCTCAAATATTTTTGTTAATATAGCATATATGGATTCATGTTACATCTGAAAATGAAGCTGGAAGTGCTAGCTCTTATCTTAAATTTATTAGTTCTGTCATGTGATGGAAAACTTCACCAATTCGAAACACATAGCAAAATACATAAAAAAGTATTGAAATAAATCCAATTACACCAAAATATTTTAGTGATGTACATATATTCAATCAAAACGAGTCGAAAAAATGGATATTCAAATACTCATTTCATTCGAATAAAACAAATTGTGATAATTTTTCATATTTTTAACCCCCGACTAAAAAAAGGGGGTGTTATAAGTTTGTAGTGTGTGTCTGTGTATCTGTGTATCCATGTCCACGTACAGGCCAAACGGCTGGACCGATTTTCATTTAGTTTTTTCTGTGTTTTAGCTATGTTTAAAGAAAATCGGTTCAGCCGCTTAGAAGATATAACATCTTTTCTAAAAAAAGTCGGGGTTTTTAAAATTTTTAATTTTTGTTATTTTACGTTTACTTCATAGAAATATTTATCCTTCCATGTCAGAAGTTAATATTTTTTAAATTAGGTTAATTTACTTCAAGATAACAAAAATTTATTTAATAAAATAAAAAATTATTTGAATACCCGAATGAAGTTGTACTCGATTTTGTACATCATAAGCTATGAAGTAGTTTTTGAATGTGGTGGTGTTACCAGTATTTATTATTAAATCACAAAATAATTAAAGTTGTAGTTTGCATATGATTTCTTAAAAAAGCTATGTTAGCCTTAAAGTGCTTGGCAACTATTATGAACTCTAAAGCTAAAGTAAAATATTTTTTTGCATAAGGGGGAATGTCTTTAAATAAGGCAGCCAGAAATCAAACAAGAAGCAGCTCGGGTAGAGGAAACAAACTTTCATGTCGAGAGGTGCGGTATAGGGTTTCATTTTAGGCCCATGGTTTCTTCGCAATATGTTTTTTAAAACTCTATGTAGATTTCATTTTTACTATACGACTTCTTAATTATTTAAAGTTAGATAAAGTTTGGAAAATTGAATTAATTATGTTAAATAAACTAATTTGTAAGTAGTCTCGACTATCATGACTATCTATTGCATATAATAATCAGCCCCTGTGGCTGAGTGGTAGCGATGCTAGCCTCTCAGTCCGGAGATCGTGGGTTCGATTCCCACCATAGACCCTGGGTGTTTTTCGCAGACAAGCTAATCGCTTTGCGAATTGTGTTTGTGTTAAAAAAAAAAAAAAAAAAAAAAAAATATGTACATATGTAATAGAAACAAGCTAAATTATTTTAAAAACCTGCGTTAAAAAACCGCTGCATTTCTTCACTGTTTAATTATCATACTCGTTATCATGACACATAGTGAATAAAATAGTGTCTTTAATCTTTTGTGCGCAAAATACTTAAAAGCTTAAACACTTTCAGAGATAAGATTGCTAGATATATAAAACAAACGTTTAAGTACCTGCCCGTATCTCAGTAGTCGAAATATGCCAGAACCAAGCTTTCTTGCTCCTTATTCATATACGCCGGAACCACCGAAAAAAGCTCCTGTCATTAAATTATCATGTGGTATCGGTGATACGGATGGTTTCCCAGCGTTTGATGTTGACTCTGAGCAATATGCTGCTAAAGATGATTCAAAGTGGGGGTTTCTCATTACCGGTGGCGCTGAATTTCACATGCCGTTAACTGTATTTCAGGTGAGTAAATATTAATGGAATACACAATGAGTTAAACACAAAAATGTTGGTATGCACATACCCAGCAAACACATGAGTATGTTTAAAAACTATTGCTATTAGAATCCATATATAAGTATATTATTTTAAAATATTTGAGCTCATGCAGTGTTGCACGCTTGTGTACAATAACCCAGCAAACAATTACACATTATCATCAGAACTAATTGCCATATGATAACTTACTTTTTTGATTGCAAAATTTCATTACTCGCTTTCAAATCACATTACCTAAAATTAAAAAAAAATTGTGTACAAGTTGCTAAATGAGGAGAATGATTCTTTTAGATTAAATCGATTACGTGAATATGTTGACAAATAAAAAAAGTAAGTAATTCTCCAGAATCTATTATTTTAGTCTCACATCTTGCTAAAATCATGAAAATGGTAATCCAGTAGGGAAGAGATTCCACCAAAAATGCTTAATTCCGAACTCGATCACCTTTTTTGAATTTTTTGCTGGGAATAAAAAAGTAGTAATAAATATAGAAATTCTGAAGTACTATTCTACATGTATTTTCTTGAAAATTTAAATATTTGTAGAAGAGGCGTCAAGCTTTTTTGTTTATTAATAGATACATATGTATGTATTTAAGTTAAAATATATTTCGAGATAAAAAAAGTATAATCCTGAGGATAGTATTGTGAAATCTGTAGTTAAGCCAGAGACAGAGCTACAGGAGATTCTTATTTGCGAGCTCTGTTGTGTAAGGTTTTGTGGGACTGGTGACTTTCTGAAATACTGGCAAGTTTTTAAAATTTAAAGTCTTTAACATTCTGCTAGATAGTACAAAAAAGAAATTATTTTAATAATAGCTTCTGTATCGTTAATTGTTTATTTTAATCAGAAATAATTCTAAAAATGTTTCCTTAATTGTTTAAGAGATATTGCACTTCAAGTTTTTCATTTGTTGTCTAGAATTTTTTAATTTTTATTTCAACTCATTTTATTGTTGTTCTGATTTGAATCTCAACTTCACCATTCAAGTTATAATTAAACTCTCAGTAAGTTAAGGAAAAAAAATACAACATATCTAAATATATTAAGTCAGCATAATGAATCTAAACTCAAAACTTTGAAATGTAACTAATTTTTCCAAAAAAGTGCTTTAAAATTTCTTAAATTTGGAATCATTTTCTGTCAAGTAATTCTAATACAAAGTCCCATAAAGAGATAAGTAAAGGTCCATTTTAACACTTATGGTTCACGCCTCTTTCAGCAGCCTCTACATAGATGGTGATCTATGGTATATCGCAAAAACTAAAGCTAAATACAAGAAAAACTTACAACAGATTCCAGTTTAGCATTCTAAGTAATCTAAGACATAAAAGGTTGAACGAAATTTCTATAAAAAAATTTAAATTTGAATTGCAAACAATATAATTAAATCGTGTTTCGTAATGAATCACAAACTTTTTGTTTGTTGGGTAGACAAACGTGCACGCATAAATAAAGAACTTTTATAATAACTTTGTGTGTGTATGCGTTCACTTTTGTAACCCATACACGAGCATTTGCATATCAAAAACAAACATATACATACATATTTACATACATACGTAACCTCATGCAAATGTTTGGCCACAACTTATCTTTAGATTTTTCAATTATACAAAAGCAAAGGCCCTTAAGGGGTATCCAACATTTTGAAGTAAAAAATTTATGAATTTTTTAACAGTTGACTATATCGAGCCATAACCGCCAAAATACTATATATACATCGTCTATTTTTCATGCAAAAATATTTTTCATGAAAAAATTTAATGGACTATACATCGTTCATTTTTAACGCAAAAATTTTTTTTTTAAATTTAGTGGACTATATATAAATCGTCTAATTTTCGTGCAAAAATACTTATTTGCAAAAATTTAATGGACTATTATACATCGTAAATTTTTCACGAAAAAATATTTCTCATGAAAAAATTTAATGGATTATAAATCGTCTTTTTTTTAGTTAATTTTAATTATTATTCGAACTCCATTTGTTTCTATATTTGTGATTTGAACGGGCTAAGGTTCGTATTGCTTTTTAAGCCAAATTACATGTGATAATTATTAATGAACAAATAACACCAAAGTCTGTTGTAAATATTCTGACTAACAACACATAGTTGAACGGAACAGCCAGCCATTTTCGAATGCCACTAAACCTTCATCATCAGCGTTCTTTTGTGTTTGGTCCACTGTGTCTATTTTTCATGAAAAAATATTTCTTATGAAAAAATTTAATGGACTATACATCGTCTATTTCATGCAAAAATATTTTTTATGAAAAAATTTAATGGACTATACATCGTCCATTTTTCGTCTAAAAAAAGTTTTTATGAAAAAATTGAATGGACTATACATCGTCTATTTTTCGTGCAAAAATATTTCTTATGAAAAATTATAATGGACTATACATCGTCTATTTTTAATGAAAAAATATTTTTTATGAACAAATTTAATGGACTATATATACATCGTCCATTTTTCGTGCAAAAAGTTTTTTTATGAAAAAATTTATTGCACCATACACCATCCATTTTTCTTGCAAAAAGATTTTTATGAAAAAATTAAATGGACTATACATCGTCTATTTTTCATGCAAAAATATTTTTTATGAAAAAATGTAATGGAATATACATCGTCTATTTTTCATACAAAAATATTTGTTATGAAAAAATTTAATCGTCTATTTTTAATGAAAAAATATTTTTTATGAAAAAATTCAATGGACTATATATAAATCATCCATTTTTCATGCAAAAAGACTTTTTATGAAAAAATTTAGTTGACTATACATCGTCCAGTTTTCATGCAAAAATATTTTTTATGAAAAAATTTAATAGACTATACATCGTCCATTTTTCGTGCAAAAAGATTTTTTATGAAATAATTTAATGGTCTATACATCCTCCATTTTTTATGCAAAAATATTTTTTATGAAAAATTATAATTATTTTTCATGAAAAAATATTTTTTATGAAAAAAATTAATTTACTATACATCGTTCATTTTTAATGCAAAAATATTTTTTATGGACAAATATAATGGACTATAAATCGTCTATTTTTCGTGCAAAAATATTTTTTATAAAAAAATTTAATGGACTATACATCGTCCATTTTTCATGCAAATATATTTTTTATGAAAAATTATAATGGACTATACATCGTCTATTTTTAATGAAAAAATATTTCTTATGAAAAAATTTAATGGAGTATACATCGTCCATTTTTAATGAAAAAATATTTTTATGAAGAAATTTAATGGACTATAAATCATCCATTTTTCATGGAAAAACATTTTTTATAAAAAAATTTAATGGACTATTTATACATCGTCTATTTTTAATGAAAAAATATTTTTTATGAAAAAATTCAATGGACTTTATATTTATACATCGTCTATTTTTCATGCAAAAATATTTTTTATGAAAAAATTTAATCGTCCATTTTTCGTGCAAAAAGATTTTTTATGAAAAAATTTAATGGTCTATACATCCTCTATTTTTCATTCAAAAATATTTTTTATGAACAATTATAATTATTTTTCATGAAAAAATATTTTTTATGAAAAAATTTAATTTACTATACATCGTCCATTTTTAATCCAAAAATATTTTTTATGCACAAATTTAATGGACTATAAATCGTCCATTTTTCATGCAAAAATATTTTTTATGAAAAAATTTGATACATCGTCTATTTTTTCATGAAAAAATATTTTTTATGAAAAAATTTAATGGACTATATATAAATTATTCATTTTTCATGCAAAAATACTTTTTATGAAAAAATTTAGTTGACTATACATCGTCCAGTTTTCATGTAAAAATATTTTTTATGAAAAAATTTAATAGACTATACATCGTCCATTTTTCGTGCAAAAAGATTTTTTATGAAATAATTTAATGGTCTATACATCCTCCATTTTTTATGCAAAAATATTTTTTAAGAAAAATTATAATTATTTTTCATGAAAAAATATTTTTTATAAAAAAATTTAATTTACTATACATCGTTCATTTTTCATGCAAAAATATTTTTTATGAACAAATTTAATGGACTATAAATCGTCTCTTTTTCGTGCAAGAGTATTTTTTATAAAAAAATTTAATGGACTATAAATCATCCATTTTTCATGCAAAAATATTTTTTATGAAAAAATTTAATGGACTATACATCGTCCATTTTTCATGCAAAATTATTTTTTATGAAAAAATTTAATGGACTATATATCGTCTATTTTTCATGAGAAAATATTTTATATAAAAATATTTAATGAACTATACATCATCTATTTTTCATGAAAAAATATTTTTTATGGAAAAATCTAATTTACTATACATCATCCATTTTTCGTGCAAGAGGATTTTTTATGAAAAAATTTAATAGACTATAAATCATCCATTTTTCATGCAAAAATATTTCTTATGAAAAAATTTAATGGACTATACATCGTCTATTTTTCATGCAAAAATATTTTTTATGAACAAATTTAATGGACTATATATACATCGTCTATTTTTCATGCAAAAATATTTCTTATGAAAAAATTTAATGGACTATTCATCATTTATTTTTCATGCAAATATATTTTTTATGAACAAATTTAATTAACTATCATACATCGTCTATTTTTCATAAAAAAATATTTCTTATGAAAAAATTTAGTGGACTATACATCGTCCAGTTTTCATGCAAAAATATTTTTTATGAAAAAATTTAATCGTTTATTTTTCATACAAAAAGATTTTTTATTAAAAAATTTAATCGTCTATTTTTAATGAAAAAATATTTTTTTGAAAAAATTCAATGGACTATAATACATCGCCCATTTTTCATGAAAATATATTTTTATGAAAAAATTTAACGGACTATAAATCATCCATTTTTCATGCAAAAAGGTTTTTTATGAAAAAATTTAATGGACTATACATCGTCCATTTTTCGTGCAAAAAGATTTTTTATGAAAAAATTTAATGGACTATATATACATCGTCTATTTTTCATGAAAAAATATTTTTTATGAACAAATTTAATGGAATATACATCGTCTATTTTTCATGAAAAAATATTTTTATGAAAAAATTTAATGGACTATACATCGTCCATTTTTCATGCAAAAATATTTTTTATCAAAAAATTTTGTGGACTAGACATCGTCTATTTTTAATGCGAAAATATTTTTTATGAAAAAATTTAAAGGACTATACATCGTCTATTTTTCATGAAAAAATATTTTTTTATGAAAACATTTAGTAGACTGTACATCGTCTATACAGCGTCTATTTTTCATGAAAAAATATTTTTTATGAAAAAATTTAATGGACTATACATCCTCTATTTTTCATGCAAAAATATCTTTTATGAAAAATTTTAATGGACTATATATACATCGTATATTTTTCATGAAAAAATATTTTTATGAAAAAATTTAATGGACTATATATACATCGTCCATTTTTCATGCAAAAATATTTTTTATGAAAAAATTTTGTGGACTATACATCGTCTATTTTTAATGCGAAAATATTTTTTATGAAAAAATTTAAAGGACTATATACATCGTCTATTTTTCATGAAAAAATATTTTTTTATGAAAACATATAGTAGACTGTACATCGTCTATACAGCGTCTGTTTTTCATGAAAAAATATTTTTTATGAAAAAATTTAATAGACTATACATTGTCTACTTTTCATGAAAAAATGTTTTGTATTAAAAATATTAATGGACTATACATCGTCCATTTTGCATGCAATAATATTTTTTATGAAAAAATTTAATAAACATTTACTTACATTTAATAAACATTTACATCGTCTTTTTTTCATGAAAAAATATTTTTTATGAAATTATTTAATGGACTATTTTTCATGAAGATATATTTTTTATGAAAAAATTTAATGGATTATACATCGTCCATTTTTCATGCAAAAATATTTTTTATAAAAAAAATTTAATTTTTAAAATAATTTCTGTTAAATTTAAAGTCGATATTTTTAGTATAACATTTTTATGGAAGAAATAAGGTGTGTTCATTTACTTTCCTAGCAGAGACTTGCAACGAGAGAGTTAGGCAGAAATTTATGACATTTCTCTTCTAGATACAAGAAAGTAAATTACTTGCACGAACTCCATGGATGGAAATTATGATACAATTGTACTTTTTCTCATGTATTTTGAATATTTTTGTTTGACAATGTTGTAAATTACAAAATGTTTAAAAATTGATATTTTATATGAAATACTTAACACAATTTCACAGTTTTTAATTCAATTCTTTCGAAAATTTCTCAATTTTATTACTATATAGTTAGTTATGAATTGTATGGAAATTAGTTTGTTTTTTTATTATTTAGATATTTTCTATTAAAAACATTCAAAATTGGCTTTACTTTATATTTGAATTTTTTCAAAAGCTACTCCAATTCACTCGATTTTAATTAAACGCATTGGTTTAATCAAGCGAAATTTCCATGTTTTATGAAATTTTATAAAACTAGCAAATGTATCTGTTATGTGAGAATTCTTTCTCCCCTCATTGTTTTCTGTTAAATACCATAAAAATATTTTATCCTTTTTATAATTTTCATACATTTTGGAAATCTATTTGCCAAAATTATTATTGTGGAGTTATGCCTTTTAGCTTCTGACACATCCATATGTAACTTTGTATATATATTTTTAAGTATTCCTTTTTCAGATATTTCTCGTATAATTAATTACAAAACAAAAACAGAACAGCGGTTTTGATAATTTTTGCAAGGAAAAATTTTGCTAATAATAATTTGTAAGAATTTTTTTCTCTCTCTTTTCACACTCTCTCAATGCAAAGTTTTTGAGTTGGGGAACACTTTCCAGTAACAATTGTTTCAAATTCGATACAATTTTTTTGTAAATGTACAAACCTAATGTTATTACATTAAGGGCCATTATTACAACTTAAAGTTAGTTAAAAGTAGGATTTTATTGGACGTATAAAAACTTTATCATTTGCAATATTTTACTTTAACCTAAAATGAGCGATAAATTACAGTCAAGTTTATCCTACCTGGTAAGTTAAATCCACTTTGCAATAATGGGAAGCTTTTTATACTTCCGATAAAATCCTACTTTTAACTAACTTTAAGTTGTAATAATGGCCCTAAGTCCTTCATATGTAAGCGAATTTCAATTTTAAAGTAAAGCAGCAAAAATATTGTGAGAAACGTTTATGTTGCCGAAATTCTTGTGAAATAAAGCAGGTGTTTGACACAGTTAAGAGTTGAAATCAATTTTAACTTAAGTCCTTCAATAACATTTAGGTATTCAATGAATTTTCATAGTCTGCAAGCAAAAAAAAAACTGTTTAAAGCAACCATAAGATTAGCATATTTGATTTGAATAATGCAGTATACAATTACATCCATATAGTATTACTTTTAAATTGTTATAGTTTTTAATAGATATTCAATCAGTTATTCAATAGCTATTGCATTGTATTTATAACATTAAGTGAATGTAGCCTTTAACAAAAGAGATCAAAATAAAATACCATTTAGTTCTATCACAACGAACTTGAATCGTGTCACAGTGTAACACTTTTATTTAACGAGCGGTCAAAAATAGAAGAAATTATGCTATCACCTGAATGTACTGGACATTATACATATATGTAAATATAAGTTTTGGTAAATATCCCTGCAAAGACTCGTCTCCTTGCAACATATTCTTTAATAAAATAATGTCAGTGGACTAAAAATTAAAACTTTATTCTTGATATTTCTTACACAAACTTCTTATAATATACTCAGTGCTTTGCAAAATTTTATTAAACTCTGAGCAAGGATACACCTTGCTTGAAAGACCTTAAAAAAAACGACTAAACTTTAAAATGCAAATACTTTTACATTATTAAGCATTTTTATAGGTTTTCCAAGCACAATGATCTAAGCATATTTGCTAAAATATTATTAGATATTCAGAAACTTAACCCAATATCTTTAGTTATACTGATTTTATTTGCTGATCCTTAATAGATTGAAAGTAACTTTTTAGTAGAGTTTGCTAAAAACCGATTAAATGAAAAATTGCGATTTCGATTTAAAGTTAACTTAAACTGAGCTTTCGAGATTTCTAGTGCAAATTTAATCTTCATTGCTGTTCCGTAGTCAGGCCACAATAATCGGAACTAATCTAATGTCGAGCCCAATTAATTTTTGCGGTACAAGGTCTTAAATTTTTTTTTTTTGGAATTGCATGTTCTAAAAATGCTACTTAGAATCAGACTATAAGAATTGTACAAATTGACATTTATATATCGCCTGTCCTTAGTACCAGTTCAATTATCCATTGTTAAACTGTATTTTTGATCATTAAATTTTTTCATAACTCAGACGTTGTACCAATTTTTTTTTTGCTTTCAAAGTCATTTATAATTAACTTCTTTACAATTTATTATCTTGTAAATTATATAATTGAAACCCCCTCAAACCATTGCGAGCTTTGACATAATAATTTTTAATGAGTCCATTAATTTTTGTTCATGTTGTAAAGAGCTTTGAATAAGTTTCTCATAAGCTTTCCGCTTTTAATCGCCAATATTATGTATCTCTCTCAAAACATTGCTGAAACGACGGTTTTCTTGCCGGCTTTCGGTTCTGAATTTGGTTTAAGCCAAACAGCAAACCCTACTTTTAAGTCTATGGAAGTTGCCCCTTCATAGATTTTTTCTTAAATATGTACTTTAATATTTTTGGGAGATTATTTAATTGCATAATGTTTAGCTTTTTATATTTTCAAAATATTGGTGATATTACTTACACGTTTTTAAGCCCAGTAGTAGGCAAGATCAAATATGGAAGCTAAACTTTAAGTAAAAAGCTGCTTTCTTTTATGATATTTTGAACAAACACTTCAATTGCGTATATTGGGTGCATTCATAAGACATAGCTATTGCGCTATGTTGAGTGTTTGTCTTAGAAACGCATACTTGAGTAGTTCCGCTCCACTCAACAGTTGAGTAATTTTCCATCATAAAATTTTTTTCGCTACCTATAGTCAACATGTTGTGCCCAGGCTTTTCCTTTTTTATGTTTTGTTAGGTGGCAGGAACAAATATGTGTTAAATTTTACATTACAAGTGCGGTAAAGTAACGAAATAAAGATATAACATTAAATTATATTCATCAAGCCGTTTCTAAGACGTAAATCTTGAGACCAACAGTTGCCAACAGTTTCACAACTGTTAAGCTCAACAGCTACGTCTTATGAATGCGCCCATTGATATGGAATAATTTTTACGTTTACTTACTGAAAAGCTTTTTAAATATGTTAGTTAAAAATTTCTACCCATCGCTATGATGCTAATATTTTAAAGGAAATTACAATTTAGTGCACTACACCCATGTGTGGTTTAAATATTTACTTACATACATGTATTTATGTATATTAGGGTGTCCCAAAAATATATGCTTTTTTTAGTGCATACCCTCTCATTTTGTTCGAATAAATTCTAAACAATTGTAAATAAAGTTTCTTGACCGACTTTCATCGCTACATGTTTATTTTGGCCTGCTTCTGTTTTGTTTATTTCAGCATTTGAAAGTATTTAAATTTTTTATTGCATTTGCCTTGACTGTGCTATGACTGCTAAAAGTTTGCAAGCTGACAGCAAAACGAAAAAAACAAATTAACTTAAACGTCGCAGTGCTGTGGAGAGCTCCGCAGCTAAAACCAAAACAGCCAGCAACAGAACACGAATTTCAACAGTTGCGTTTGCTCTCGCTTTGTTTAAGCACAGCAACAAAAGTTTATAAAAATAAATTTTATTTCGCAACACAGCAACAATAGATTGTGTAGTGTTGTTAATGTTTTGCTGTACTTCAACGGAATGATTTTTAAAACTGATATATATTTCTTTGATATTTCGGTTTTTATTTTTCTGTTTTCTTTCATACTTCTGCAAAATTGAACAATTTTCAAAAAGTCTGTGGCGTTCATAAAGATGAGAGAAAATAAAAAAAATACTTCACTTAACTTTTCTGAAAGAGAATAAAAGATTCACAAAAACGAAAGATTTGGCCAATACTACTCGAAATCATCTCATGATGCACTTATAGAAAATTCGTCATCTGAGTCTGAAATAGCAAAGTTAGAAGGATATTTGCTGTGGCAACCGGCAACGCATAGCCCAACCTATAAGAAATTCTGGATAAGAAATTCTGTTTTTTTATAAAAGCAACTATAGAGGCATATTAGTATTTTGATTTCTTTCACTCCTTTGAAACCCAAATTATAACTATTATTAATTTTGATTTCAGAAAAAAATATTGATAAATTTTTTCAATCAATAGCAGGTCTTTGTTTAATCGACTAAAAATCGATGACTGTTTACTTAAGGAGTATCCCACTTCATGGACAAATATTGCTCCATTTCAACAAGCTAACAAGAAAGTGCTTGCACTGAGAGAAATTAGCGACACAACTGAAAGAGCGGTTAAGTTAGTGACGGCTTAATATGTGTTGAAGAGGAACAAAAAAAATTTTTACTGCGCTGCGTACAAGAACACAGAAGTTTATATCCTGACTGCAATAAGCAAATTTTGAAAATAAATTTTAATAAATAATGTCATAAACAAATAAAGTCGTATATTATTTACAAATTAAACATTAAGAGCCATTTTCACAACTTACCTTTAGCTAAAGGTAGGATTTTGTCTGCCCAATAAATATTTTTGCATTGTTACAACTTAAATTTTTAAATGGTACTATTATCAATAATAATGATATTTAATGGATAAAATAATAATAAGTGGAGGTATTGCAATGCAAAGCCATTTATCGCGCAGACAAAATCCTACCTTTAGCTAAAGGGAAGTTGTGAAAATGGCCCTAAGTTCTCCACTTCTTCTATGACTTTAATACTAACTTTTATGTTCAGGGTTTGACATTAAGTCGGCATGGGTTATCGATATCGGATCGCAATAATATTTCAGTTAAAGAAATCAAATAGAAAAATATTTGAGGATATGCGTATAAAAATTGGAAAGAAAAAAAAAATTGCCTCATGCCCTGGGACACCCTAATGTATATATATATATATAAATTTATGAGAAGTAAATATGTATATTTCATACACAAAATGTTAATTGTTATTTTATTTATAATATTCTTGTTTAAATGCATGGCGCAATAAATATTCTCTTGTATTTAAATCTCCTTACGAATAGAAAATCATTATCTAGCACGCTTCTACTAAATAATTATAAGAATTTTTGCTATATTTTAGCGACTAAATTAATATTTTAAATTAAATATAAATTGCTGCCAAAAATCTGTCGCTATTACCAAAACATTTTCTATATTCAATTTCACTGAAACATTTGCCTACATGCATATGTATGTGCCCTTAATTATGAAAATGGTCTAAGTCATATATTTCTTTGGTCGAGATATTTAGTAAATTACATTTGAACAAATCAAAAACTATTTTTATATTATAGAACATTTTAATTTAGAGTTGTGATGGTCTCTATTAATATAAATTTATTTAATATTTGTTAAATACTAACTGAAGTTTTTTCAATATTTATTTAATATATCGAAGCCAAAATGCATGCGACTTAGACCACTTTCATAATTACGGGCACATATGGTATGTAAAGGGTGTTTTTTATTGAGGTATAGAACTTTAAGTTGGCATCACTTTTTTAACTGGCGGCCATTTTGTCAGCTGTCAAGTGATTAATATTTAGTTTGGTCTGCCATTTCATCATGAACAGGTTAACAAAAGAACAACGCTTGCAAATCGTGCAAATTTATTTCGAAAATAATGGTTCAGTTCGCGAAGTTTACCGCAAGCTCCGTCCATTTTATGGTCGACATAATCGTCCATCAGAGCAATTAATTCGGTTAACCATGGATCGTTTTCGCACTACGTTTACTCTATGTGATAATACGCATCCGCAGAGACGTCGAACAGTGCGCACCGAAGAAACAATTGCCGCTGTAGAGCAAAGTGTTGAAGAGGACCCGAATGAATCGATTCGCCACCGTGCACAGCAATTGGAGCCGACTAACCGACTATTTTGTTCCCGAATTGGATGGCATGAATGTGGATGAGTTGTGGTTCCAACAAGACGGCGCTACATGCCACACAGCGCACGTCACAATCGATTTATTGAAGGAAACATTAGATGAGCGCATAATTTCGCGGAATGGACCTGTCAATTGGCCACCAAGATCGTGTGATTTGACACCATTGGATTATTTTCTTTGGGGATATGTGAAGTCGCTCGTCTACGCCAACAAACCAGAAACGTTAGGGGACTTGGAAGCCAACATTCGTGGCGTTATTGCCAACATACGGCCCCATATGCTCGAAAAAGTGGTTGAAAATTGGACCTGTAGAATTGGCTTTATTCGAGCCAGCCGCGGCGGCCACATGCCCGAAATTATATTTAAACATTAATGGCATAAAATTATCCTTCCAATAAAGCCAAATTGATGGACATTAAAACGATTTTCTTGTGTTTTATTTCAATTCAAAGTTCTATACCTCTAAAAAAAACACCTAATGAAAACAATATCCCAAAGCTAATTATATAGACCGGAAAAAAAGTAATAACTCGAGTATAGACTTACAGCATATAAATCGCGAAAACTTGCAAAAATGCGAATATCTTCTAAAAATTTCCAAAGCCTCAAAAACTGTAAACGAGCAAACTCAGTAGATTTTATGAATCAAAAATTATCTCACGTGCAAAAAATTTGCGAAAATTCGCGAATAATTTTTTAATTGAAAAAAACCTAAAATTTATTTAAAAAAATGCTTAAGTTGTAAGGAATGCAGAAAACTTTTAAAATTCCGCAATTACGAAAATTCGCAAAAACTTGGTGACATCAAAAATATATTAAAGTCTGATACTTAATAAAAAAAAAGTTTAAAACTGTTAAAAAAAATAAAAAATTGTGAACAATCACTTTTATTGCAAAAATTGTAAACAAGCTTCAAAATTACTTAGAAATACCTAAAGATCTAAGAAATTCCAAAAATCGCAGAAAATTGGCAAAATTATGAAAATTCGCACAAATAGATAGATGTATTAAAAATCGGTAAAATGGTATAAAGGCAAGCCCTAAAATAACACATAAATACTTAAAGATATAAGAAATTCCAAAAAATCGGAAAAATTTGCGAAAATGAAATTTGCAAAAACTTGCTAATACCAAAATGATAGCAAAGTCTGATATAAAATAAAAGTCGTCAAATGTGTTAAAAGGCAAAAACTGCAACAACAAAAATAATTCAATCAGACAATGATGTGGCTTGGTTCAATCCTATTTTGTTAAAATTACACACAAGAGCAATAAGCTTTATCAAAAATTACCTGATCGCAAAACTTAAGAAAATTTGCAAATAAATTCCAAAGCCTTAAAATTTTAAAAGGTCAAATGCTCGAAAAAATTTTGTTTTACATGTTGCAAGAATTGGCAAATAATTATCGGAAACAGATAGAAGCCGTTAAATAAATTTCTCATAATTTTGCATATTCGTACCAAATATTATTTAATTTTTGTAATATTTTTTCTAATTTGTTTTGTATCATATTGTTTATGTTTCAACTAACACACTAAAATATGAGAGGTTGCTCACAGCAGTCGCATTTTAAACCAGTTTAAAAGCTTAGAACATTATGACGTTATGACTTTAACACTACCGTGTGAATACCCCAAATATATTGAGTGATAAGACAAACGATATGTCTACCAATTTTCGGCTTCCGGTGAAAAAAACTGTAGATTTCGCATCGTTTTATGTATGTATTTTGTTACCATAAAGTGGCGCTTACGTCTTTATATAATTTCAAATATCTTAAACTGCTTTTTCAATTGCACTCTAGTAAATTAATTTTTTTTAAGTATTTTTATACAACGTCGTTTTTTACACTCAATTGCACTTTTATATTCTCTTTTAAAAAAATTAAAATTTTTAAAGTCGGCTCAAAATTGTAATAGTAATGTTGCTCGAAAGGCTGCATGAGTTTGTCAACTTTCACACCCTGTATAACAGACTAAATTATAACAGGGTGTCCATAAAATACATTTCCAAAAAGTGTTGGTCTTTTTCTACCTTTTTTGTTTGCTTTATACCGTATTTCAGAAAGAAATTTTATGGTAGAATTAGTAGATTAGTATCGTGAGTTGACGGTTCAGCTGACAAAATCTGTAACATAAATAAAACATGTTGCTGTTTATTTAATATGTATCGTAACGTATGTGAGGTAGAAATCTATAGGAAATAGATTTCTACGTCAACTTCTCTCTTACATATGTACATACACACCCACATATAAAGCAAAGAGCAATACAATAACAGCTGACACGTTCGCTGGCAACCTCACATTTTTACTAACTAACTTGTAAATTATATTTTTAAAGTATTTTTATATAACGTCGTTCTTCACAATCAGTTCCACTTTCATATTTTTTAAATCGGCATAAAATTCTAAGAGTAATGATGTTCGAAAAGTTTGCCACCTTTCACACCCTGTATAACAGACTAAATTGTAACAGTGTGTTCATAAAATACATTTTCAAAAAGCTTGGATCTTTTTCTACCTTTTTTGTTTACCTTAATTTGTATTGAGCGCATTAGTTCGGATGATGTAGACTTTTTACCAATTGTTTTGTCACGGGAACCACTGTGCAACGTAGCTCTTTAATTCTATTTAAAAGAATTTGAAGACATTAATTAAACAAAAAATTACATTTTTTTTAAGACGTTTTCTTATATTAAAAAGTGCATTTTTTTCTCCATATTTCAATTTTAAAAAACTTATTTACTGCCAGTTTATAGAAGCCATGTACAAATTCTCGTCTGTCTATTTATATTGAAAACAAAAACAAATTTGAGCGCTTTATTTTTGTTTTCAATATAAATAGGCAGACGAGAATTTTCACATGGCTTCTATAAACTGGCAGTTAATGGCATGTTTCTACATTACAAGTAACTCAAAAATTTTCTTCATATGAGTACAAAAGTTGGCTTTGGGGTTCCATAAAACAAGTGTCAACTTTTTCTGAGTAAAAAACGTAATACTTTTTTATTTTGTTGTTTCTACATAACAATTCCAATTGTACCTATTGTCAAATACAGACAATCACAAAAAGGTACTTGTGTGGAAATTAAAATAGGTTTTTACTCATTAAATAAGAAATCTAATGTCCACACAATCGTCTAGTGGAACCATTATGGAAATTGCAAGCATAAATTCAAACATTTTTACATTATATGCCATATAGGTATGAATTTTCATCACAATTTTGTTCACGTATATTTGTTCAAGGTAAGTATTAATAGGTTTGTTCGAGTACTTAAAACTTTTTACTGAGCCTCGCTGTATTATATTGAATTTCGTTCGTTTATACAAAATATTGACAAAGTAATTTGAGTCTGAGTAATTGCAAGTTTTTACTGAATAAATGGTTGCCGAAAATAGCGGTTACATTTTTCTTTTTTGTGAATTTTATTTTGAAGTAAATTCTTCTTTCGTTTTCTTGTATTATGTGTAACATAATTAGAAAAAGAGCATTGGTTTTATGTATATGAAATATATTTTTTATATCTCTAATACATTTTGCTACATTTCAAACATATTAAAAGATATTAAACCCCAAAGTTGTCTCATATCCATAATTTTCAAGTTAACTAAGCATTGCCTCTTATTGTGATTGGCAAAGTTGCTACGAAAGTCAGGCGTATTGTACTAGATTAAAGAAAATATAGCTTTTTTTCTTTAATCAAGATATATAATGGATGAAATCCTTTTTCTTTTTATGTTTATTTAAGCAAATACAATAATTTGAACTATTTGAAAGACATAAAGAACGAAAGCTTTTTGACTTGTTTCAGCCAAATCTTAATGCTTTAATAATTTGTGAAAAAAATTATAATATACCGAAAATAAGAAAAGAGTGTCACTAACGATGTTATTAATTAAAAATCTACGATGCAGCCTTTTTTAATTTATACAAATATTATTTAATGCTTTCTAGGAAAGATAATCAGGAGTTATTCAGTTATTCGATTTTGGTCGATAAATAAACGAACTGACCTAATATTTTATTGTAATTTAAAAGCAGCTGTTTTTTATTTTGTATGAGTTTCTCCTAGGGCTGCCACTAAGTTATGCTTCTAATATGGAAAAAAATTAACTCAAATACCAAATTGTATACCATCGCAATAATGAAATTAAAGATACAAAAAGTGATACCAAATACAACGTAAGCTAGACAAGTGTACTATAACAACTCATTTTGTTACGTACTTGCCTGTGTACCGCTTGCTTGCCTGAAAGCTTACTTGTTATGTAGAAACAGGCCATAAGAATATAATTTAAGACTTTGAAGAACTGGAATTCTTCGGATACGCTCTTTATAAACTTGAGTTCTCTAGTCAACGTTATTTATTGTCTTCTGTTTGAAAGGAGACACAATTTGTCTCCATATTTTAAAAAACTTATTCGAAACTTTGATTGCAATAAGTGGAAATTTTTGACAGAATCTTAAATTTTTTCGCATGTTTTTTTTCATGTTAATGTGCCAAGGCGCATAAAACACCCCATATATGTTTCAATTCAATTGTCAATTCAGTCTTTCAATAGAATTGCTTCTTGGCCACACACGTTATCAACTGAATTGAAAGATTTTCATTGAACTGTAAAATTTATGTTTTTTTTTATAATTACAAATTTAAAAATTAAAAAGTTCTATTGTATTCATTCATTAATTTTTATATTTTTTTAATTTAATTTAATTAAAAAAATACTAAACTTTTTCTTTGCAAAATAAAACTATAAACATAAATTTTGACAGCTGATCAAGAGACTCGAAAATAAACAGCACAATCGAATTGAAAGGTTTACTAGTCAACTTGATTTTTTTCCAACCAACTCGACCACTTCCAAACTAATCACACGCACTTACACACGCTTTAATTTGGACATCTACCGACAACATACAACTGTCATACAACTTGAATAAATAAAAAACAAGAAAAATAATTACCGGCTTAGAAGAAATGGTGTTATGAATACCCCTGCTGTTATAATTGATATTAGTGTCCTGCACAAGAGTATTTATAAGACTTTTCAAGACATGAGAGATTTTTTCCAATGCTTTACTACAACGAAATATTCTAAAAGAATCGCTAAACAACACAGTTGGCAAGACAAACCAACGAAAAAAATTACTTGCCAACAGTGTTGCTTAGCGATTCTTTTACAATATTTCGCTGTAGTAAAGCATTTGAAAAAATCTCTCATGTCTTGAAAGGTCTTATAAATAGTCTTGTGCAGGACACTAATCGATATACAAGCACATGTTTAATATTTTGTATGTCTTTATAAATGTACATACGAATGTAATATCTAATGTACCAGATTAAGAATATCATTTTAAATACTAAAAAGTAGGTTAACAAAATTGAAATGTCTTCTCTAGTGTTTTTGTTTGTTTGTATCGCATTTGCTTATTTAAAACGAAAAAAAATAGAAAATAAAAACATAAATATATAAATTAATATATCATGATTTTTATTCACAAAAATCATTCGCCCCAAATGATGCGAATGACCAAACAGTAGTGATTTAGTTCTTAAACGCAACACAATACAATCCATATTTTCGGCAAGCAAATTCAAATAATACGAGAACAAAAAACACAACAGATATAAATTTACTTAACAATAAGATCTCTTAATAATCAGAAGTATTTGTCTGCATAAATATTTGCAGGTAACGCCGGACGGTTTAGCTGATAAAGGTGGCATTTGCTTGGGTGACATAATATTGGAAATCAATGAAGAGGACGCAACACAATTGACTCTGATGCAGGCTCATGAAAAAATAAACTCTAGTGGCAAGAAAATTCAATTTTTAGTTAAAAGGTAAAGTATTTTCTTACATCACATTCTATTGTAATACCATAAGGCTTTGGTTTTTTTTTGTATTGCCACAGAAAGGCAAAAGCAAAAACTAAATAATATGTATGTATATTTATATTTTTATGAACATGTAGTACATGTATCTTATGTACATACATACATATCTGTGGCAAGAAGGAAAAAGGTTCTTAAGTAGAGTTTTTAAGTGAGTTAGTGGCACCTCTGTAATTTCCATATTCTAAAGTACCTCTGACAAAAATTACTATTATTTTTTGCTATTTTTCAGGAAGTTATTGCGCAATAAATTGGTACTTTTTTCGATTTATAGTCTCATAAAGAATAATAGCTTAATTTAAGTAATAGTTTTATTTTATTTAAATTTATGAGTTACAGTATGTAGAACGACGTTTTTTTTTTAAAAATACCAATTGAACAAAGCAGGGACCGAAAATAATTGTTATTTTTTTATTTGAAATAAAAAGGTTACCGAAAAAAGTGTTTTATTTCGTTTGGGTTATTTTTAACCATTATCGTAAGAGATATTTTATTTTGGTTATTGTAACCAATTTAAGTGAGAAATATTTTTTTTTGGTTACGAATAACAATTATAGCAACCAAATTATTTTCTTTTTTGGTTACCAATAACTATTATCTAAAGAATTTAAGCTTTTTTTTGGTCATTGCAGCCTAAAATACCATATTTTATATGTAAAAGAAGCATTTGTAAGGGGTATGCAGGACAAAAAAATATATATTTGGCAAAGCTGACAAAACGGCCAGTTTTATAATAAATATTTATCAATTTCATAAATATAGTAAGTAACTGAGGTATTTAAACTAGTTATTTTGTGTTTTACTTTTCTTTTCGTTTTTCGTGGCGTTTTTCTTTAGCAAATTCCTACTCAAAACATTATATATTGCAAAAAAAATAATAATTCGCAAAGGATTAAAATAATGGAAAATATCTCCAAAAACTGATTATATAGACTGCAAAAAGGCAATAGCTCGAGAAGAGACTTACAACATATATGTAAATCCAGAATATCTGTAAAAAATATACGTAGATTTTAAGAATCAAAAATAATCTCATGTACAAAAAATTTGTGAAAATTCGCAAATAATTTTTAATTAAAAAAAACTTAAAATTTATTTCTAAACGCTAATATTAAAAGGAATGCAAAAAACTTGAAAAATTCGCAAAAACTTGGTAACATCAAAAATATATCCAAGTCTGATACTTATTAAAAATAGTAAAACTGCAATAAAACAAAGAATTGTGAACAATCTGCAATACTGCAAAAATTGCCAAATTATAAAAATACGCACCAAATTTCTAACATCAAATATATAGATGAATTAAAAATCAGAAAAATGGCAAGATTTGGCTTAAAATCACTTTTATCACGAAAATTGGCACAAAACTGCAAACAACCCCGAAATTGTTATGTAGAACAAAAATAAACAAATTAACTAACATGTGCATAATTAGTAAAGAACAAACGACAATGGTAAGACTGTTCTAAATATAGAGATAGTAAAATTGAGCTTTCATTACAAAAAAGCTTTCAGCAAATTGAAATAAGATGAATCAAAACAATTCACATATTCCATTTGCAATAAAGTGCTAAGTATATAAAGCAGAAATCTACATCTACTGATACCACACACAGTGGACCACACACAAAAGAACGCTGATGATGAAGGTTTAGTGGCCTTCGAAAACGGCTGGCTGTTCCGTTCAACTATGCGTTGTTAGTCAGAATATTTACAACAGACTTTGGTGTTATTTGTTCATGAATAATTATCACGTGTAATTTGGCTTAAAAAGCAATACGAACCTTAGCCCGTTCAAATCACAAATATAGAAACAAATGGAGTTCGAATAATAATTAAAATTAACCACGAAATTGTTAAGTGAAATTATGAGGAATGCCAACGAATTGGCAAAATTTGCGAAAATTTGCAATCAAATTAAAATTAAGAAATTAAAGTTATGCACGAGAGCAATAAGTTTTATTTAAAATTACCTGATTCGAAAAACTAACTGAAATTGGCAAATAAGTCCTAAAGCCCTAAAATTCAAAAAGGGCTCGAAGAAATTTTGTTTTACATATCGGATACAGGTAGAGTAGAAGTCGTTCAATAATTTTCTAAAATACCGTATTTTAGGTAGCAATAACCAAAAAATTTAAATTCTTTAGATAATTGTTATTGGTAAGCAAAAAAATTTTTTTTCGTTGCTATAATAGTTATTTGTAACCAAAAAAAAAATATATTTCTCACTTTAATAAGTTACAATTACCAAAATGAAAAATATCTTACGATAATCGTTGATTATAACCATTATTTGAATTAATCAATTTTTTTGTCATTTCGCTTATAACTGTTATGTCCCTGGAACAAAGAATTTCCAAATTCAACTAAAAGACGAAGCAAACTTCTGAAAATCGACATGAAAATTTAAAACTGCTCTGCTGAAAAACAGTAAAATATGATTTAAGTACTTGTTTCTCATTGCCACAGATGCATATATACATACATACATATATATGCATGTATACATATAAATA
The DNA here is from genome assembly GCA_949987645.1 of Tachina grossa. Taxonomy (NCBI): domain Eukaryota; kingdom Metazoa; phylum Arthropoda; class Insecta; order Diptera; family Tachinidae; genus Tachina; species Tachina grossa. The sequence continues at coordinate 41,622,038 of OX465278.1, read as the reverse complement.
CTTTGAAGAAATTCAGTTATGAATAAATTGAACATTTGGCTCTGTTAGCTGGCGGCTACATTTTAATTGGAAATTAATTCTAAATATAATCTATTATAAAAACTTTATTGTTAAAAAAAACGAAAGCTTGCATATGAAAAACAATGTTTTATCCGTTGTTTTTTAAGTGTTTGAATAATAAATTTTAAAAGTCTCAATAGAAATTTATGTATTGTTTTAAATGCATACACTTTAACATTAATTTTTACTGTTCCATCACAAAGTAAGTACTGCCAAAATTTCAATAAAGAATAAAATCTGCAAGAAACTATTTATAAGTGAGTTCAAACTATTGGAGCACCCAAAGAAAAAATATGGTTGAGGCAACCATAATCAAACAGCAACATAGTATGATTGAATTATATGGTTGCAGTCAAATCATATTATTGTTAATAGAAAAGCAAACTTTAATTATAGTATTATCGGAGTTAATAATAATATTATCTACAAGAACAATTGACTTTGTTGTACCTAATCTTATTATTGTTAATATGACAACACTATTGTAAGATGTGACTAAAATATAATTGAGACTCACCATACCATGATCTAATATTATATTAATATTGTTAAATATGACCACAGTATTATTTAATGTAATAATACTATTTTGTTTTTTAATCATATATTTATTGTAGAAACAGCTGTGCATTAAATTAGAAATAAAAATAAATTAATATTGTTGAAATAAAATGTCTATATAGATATGCATACTTACACGAAATACAGACATATCTGTATAAAGAGATACACAAATATTTATATATTTTTATTGGTCTAACCTTTTCATTATATTTTATTTATTTATTAATTTATTTAACACCACGTGTGCACTACCGATAGCTTACAAACGAAATACTGAACTGACAGATGTTTCTGAAAAAGATTTTTTTAATAACTCAACATAGTATGGTTTTGGATACGATTATATTGTTATTTACATCACATTATTTTTAAATAATAATACAAATTATGTAGTTGTCATAAATTTAAAAAAAAACTATATTGTTAAACTCTAACCATATCCCACTTTTTTATGGATGTGATAATGTAATTATTAAATTTAAACATTGCTCTGTTTATCGTAACGAAATAAATGTTTAAAATAACAATAATTAGTTTTCAACGACCACACATTTGTTTCAGAGAACATAATATTGTTTTCTTAACCATTCTACAACCATATCTTTTCTTTGCGTGAGGCAAGCAATGTAACAGCAGTACTAATTTTGAAACAATAGGCTGCGTGACAGTGAAAAAATATTTTTAAAATGACCATAGATTGTAGAGGTAATTAATCAACTATAACTGAAGGCATAATTTTCAAAAATTCGATTATAGCCCCAAAATAAAGGTGATATCGTTTTAAAGCATTTTAAATTTCCTTTAACATTTAAAACTACACGGTCTGACATTACTTTTTCTTGGCAGAAATGTCACTATACACCTATTAATATAGACCCAAAACATATTGCAAATGCATACACTGAAATTTTTGTTTTCATAATTTAATGAAAAAGTCAATCATTGAAATATAGCATTAACTGAAATTTATTTGCTGGTAGTTAAGCATTGTCTGTATATTTCATTGATGCTTAGCCAAGTCATAAGTAGACTTCAGTTAATATAAACTTATGACAATAAGTCGAATAATAAATTTCTTAAATATAGCATTAACTTAACATATAATATATTATTAACTAAATATTTAATGGATACTTTTTTTAAGGACATAATTAAAATTTAATTAAAATGTTTTTAAATCATAATTTTAAAAATTAACTATTATATTCTTAACGATTCAGCTAGGACATAATTCAGTAAGAAGATTTAGGACATTTTTGTTTGAAAATACTTTTGATTTCTTGTGTTTCAATTCTCTAAATTATTTTCTTCAAAAACGGTTGTTGTCTTTGATAATGAAAAATAAAAATATTATTTCCATGTTTTTATAACAGTACGTCTCCACGCGCAATATATATTTCCGAACATAAGTAATAACGTCGGCAGCATGACGTCACAAATATGTTCATGAACGAGCTTATGTTCTAGGCTATAGAACACGCATTTTGGTATTGGACATAAATTTAAAAAATTCACTGTGTATAGATCGATGTTTTTTATGTTTATTTTATTTTATTTAAAACTAATTTATTTATATTCGTTTTATTATACATTAAAAATGCTGTATTTTTACCACACTCACAAGTTTATTATATTTAATTCTCACAAACAACAATTTCTATGAAATTTGACAGCTTATGTTCAACATTATTTCTTCGAAATAAGTTTGAACAACTATTTCGCAATTTATTTGCAAATAAATGTCTATTCGGTCCACACGTGGACATATGGTGTTGGAAATAGAATTTGACAGTTGAGAACATAATTATTTCCAAGTTTATTGCGCGTGGAGACCCCAAGTAATATAAAAATTAAACTCAAGTATTATAAAATAGTTTGAAAAATATATGAAAAAATATCTGTTGAATATAATATTTGGAACAAATTCATAAAGCAAATACACGAACCTTCTAGCACAGACAATAAATAATAATTGTTTTAAATAATCACAACAGCTGCTTTTTTTCATCCATAGACAAGACGATACAATCGTCGAACCGAATTAGGGCATATAAATTTAAATTAATTGAATTTAAATATTTGTTAAAATACCAAAAAAAAAAAAAAACTAACAAAATAAAAGTATAAAAATAAACTTTTTACTTCAAAAATTCTCCTGTTTCATAATTATTCGACGTTAAAATTTTTATTTTTTAAATCGTATTGTTGAGTGCACACTTCTCTACTGAGTTTCTGTAATACTTTGCGATGCAAAAAATAAGTTTTTCGCTCTCTTATTTTTAAAATAAAGGAAGGAAAATTTTGTTTTCACTTTTCTCAGCATAACTTACAAGGACTAAAAATTTTTCGCCCAGAAAATATTTGGTAAAGCAACAACAAAACCTTAAAAGAGTAAATACTAAAATTTGCTATACAAGAAATGCAACACAAGTAGAAAGAAAGTAAAAGAATGCAATAAAGGCCCCTATTATGATTTGCAACTAAGTTGATAGTTGAGTTGTACACAGAGAAAACAGATTCGTTGTGACAAACGAATTTCTTGCCAATTGAATTTTGGCGGTTGCAGCAACTATCATAGAATTCTGCTATAGCGACTGAAATTTTCTTGTGGTACCACTATATTTTAATTATAACCCTAAACCCAATAGTTGCAGCAACAGAAAAAATTGGTTGACAGTATGCAATTTGAAATAAATGTTATTCTTGCTATAGAAAATTTGGTAATTGGTACCTGTAAAAAAAAATTGGCCTTCCTTGCTGAAATAAAAATAAACAATAAACGCAAATAAAAATACATAATTTAAGAAATTTATTATTTGACATATTATCATATTTTAATTGAAATTTATTTCCTAATGGTGAAGTATGACTATATACATTTCTCCAACCACACATTTTGAAAAGCCACAAACCTGTTATCTTATGCACAGACTTTCAAAAACCATTTGAGAATTCAAAAATCATAATACCTTTGAAAGTCAAAAAAGTTAATTTTTTTAATTTGCTGCTATAAACTATGATAGTAAACCCAACCTCTAGTTAGTTGCAGCATCTGATTGAAAGTTTTTATTTTAATTTAAATATAGAACGACAATTTTTTTTTAGTTGCTAATACCAAAAGTTGGTAGTAAAATCCAATTCATAATATTTTATTCGGTTGGGTTAACCAATCAGTTAATTAGTCATGACAAAAGCATACGCTCGGTTGATGCAATCAATTAAAGTATTGTCACAATCATAACTTTGATACAATTATGCCCTTATGGCAGTGAACATGGAATGTTTTTTGCATTAAAAGAAAATTGATAGCGTGAACTGAAATATAGTTAATGCAAATGATATTTTATTGGACTAACCGTTTTCCAACCAATCGTTTTTCTGGGTGTAGTTTCTAATTTTTTATTATGGATTATAATTTTTTTCACCATGAGGCAACTACTTTTTATCAGTTTTATTTTGGTTTTTATTTCGAGTGTTGTCTTAGTTTTTCTTTATTATTCCAGACGAAAACCAATTCCATTTGTCAACCAATATTGTAGGCATGTTCATAAAACAAGAAATTAAAGAAAAAATAAATACAAGGCCAAAACTAAAAACATTTAAAATGTTTTGTGATGCGTACTATGGTTTCATTCAAATAAATATAGCATAGATAAGAAACTTTTATTTCGAGCAATGTTTCGAATACAACTAAAATTAGTTGTAATTCAGAATCCCAAAAAAAAAACACTTAAGTTGTTCCAGTTTCAGTTCAATTCAATTGAGTTGTAAACCATAATAGGGGCATAAATTATAGTCTAACTAGTAAAAACAAATTTTTAAGGTACAAAGTGGTCTTAAAGAGGTAATTAGGGTGCCTAGACACATTTAGATTATATTAATATGTTGACAAAAGATTTTCAACTTTACCGTACATCCAGAAAAAAGATTGGTTGGAAAACGGTTAGTCCAATAAAATATCATTTGCATTAACTATATTTCAGTTCACGCTATCAATTTTCTGTTAACCCAAAAAACAATCCATGTTCACTGCCATAAGGGCATAATTGTAACAAAGATATGATTGTGACAATACTTAAATTTATTGCATCAACCGAGCGTATGCTTTTGTCATGACTAATTAACTGATTGATTAGCACAACCGAATAAAATATTAGGAATTGGATTTTAGTACCAATTTTCCGTATTGGCAACTATAAAAATTTTCCGTCTACATTTACGTTAAAATAAAGTATTTCTATCAGTTGTTGCAACTAACTAAAGGTTAATGTAACCATCATAGTTTATAGCAGCAAATTAATATTAAATATTAAGGTTTGATTGATATTCCAAACCGATTAATCAGTTCGTATTAATAATTGTCTATTATTGTTAAATAGTTTTTTTTTTAAATAAATAAATAACAAAAGGCTATCAGCATTATGTAAAACGAAAAACTGGCATGAAGTTAACGAATTATATTAATTCGATTGGCAACTAGTTCGGGTTTCTCAACCAATTTGTTTTCTCTGTTAGCCAATTTTATCTGCTGTTGTAACTATTGGGTTAGTGGTAATAATTAAAGATATAGCTGTACTACAAGAAAATTGCAGTCGTTATACCAGAATTCTATGATAATTGGTGCATCCGTCAAAATTCAATTGGCAACAAATTCGGTTGTCTTAACGAATCTATTTTCTCTGTGTAGCTGCAACTTTTCCAAGCATTGTTGGCAAAAAATCAGGAGTCCCTGTAAGTTATTCTGATAAATTTGAAAAAAAAATAGTTTCTCTTAATTTTTGCAAAAAACAAAGTGCATCATGTAAATTAGATTTGCTTGGTACACATTTAAAACAGATTCCTTGAGACAACCGAATTTGTTGCCAATCGAATTTTGGCGGTTGCACCAACTATTCTAGAATTCTGGTATAAAGACTGCAATTTTTTTGTGATACCACTATATTTTAATTATAACCCTTAACCCAATAGTTGCAGCAACAGAAAAAACGGGTTAACAGTATGGAATTTGAAATAAAAATTATTCTTGCTACCGAAAATATGGTTAATATAACTAAAACAATATTGTAATTGATACTTGTAAAAGAAAACTTGGCCTTCCTTGCTGAAATAAAAATAAACAATAAACGCAAACAAAAATACACAATTTAAGAAATTTATTATTTGACATATTGTCATTAGTTTATTTTAGTTGAAAAATATTTCCTGGTGGTAAAGCATGTCTATATGCATTTTTTCAAACACAAATTTTAAACAGCCACAAAACTGTTATCCATGATACAATAATATAAAGATACAACCACATTTGACGTATAAAATTAATTCTGACTTTTGTCGCAATTATTTGATTACTGTTTTTTTGTAAGCAGAGAGGAAATCGTTGCTACACATATATAATGGCAACTTTTATATTAGGAATACTTTTTGAAATGTGTAATTTGAGTTTAGAAATTGTAGTTAAACATATATTTTTTTAATGTTAATTGAACATGAGAATAACGAAATCTGTGTGTAATAAGACCTACAAAAGCAAATATTTGATTAATTATTCAATTCAATAGATAACAAAAAAACCTCACGGCTTGGGATGCAACTTCGTTCTTAAAAATATCGATATAAAGAAACGCCGTAAATAGAAGCGATACTCGATGTTTTATTAGCGGAATTCACGGTTGTTTCATACATATAATACAAATTCGCATATACTTCGTGCGCAAATTTATTGCTGGTTTACATCAAGCACAACACACATACTGCGACAATTGCATTTAAGGTAAACACCTTTCAAAGCTCTCAAATTTGTTCTTGTTCCTTTGGTTGCCTGTTGTGCTCTCGTCGGTGTGAAAGTACAAAAAGCTCTTTATAAAAGTTTGCACATTATTTATATAGCTTGGACGTAGCTGAATAAGAGTTAATGCTTTTTTGTTTGCTAAGGACATGGCCTATGATTAGACTAGGAACATGTAATTATCACATTTCTCTTTAAAATGGACCACGTGGTCTAATAGTGTTCTTAAGAATGCTACAACCCGTTAACAATTTCATCCGAATAATGGAAGGCAGCTACGTCCAAACACACATACTCTAGTATATGTATTTCAGATAAACAGCTTTGTTATTGTTTCTTTGCAAAGACCAAAGATGTCGCCGAGATCTGGGGGCAAATCGCGGCACTCGTTATCGAATTACGAAATATTTCCATATAAATTCTATTGAAATATTTCGTAATTACGTTCGATGTTGGATGTTGTGCTCTCGTCAGTGTGCCTTTTGTAAAACTTTGCACATAGTGCGTATAGCTTGGACGCAGTTGATGTAAGGCAATACACCAGAGAGTATAAAGACAAAGTTCCGCCTTGATTCAATTGGAAATTTCCTTCCTATTGTATCTTGCTTGCTGCCGTTGTTGGTGCTGCTGTAACTTATTTATTTTTTATAAATTTATGAAATAATTAAAATATTTTTCATTATTTTTAATTTAATAAACAAGAACATCAAAAAATTAATAAAAAAAAACTCGGATTTCATAAATTAATAAGGTAGCATTAATTTTGATAGTAAAAAATAATCGGGACAAACGTCAGAAGGCGACGAAAAGAGAGAACGGTTTTACCTTTATATTATTGTATCATGCTGTTATCTTATGCAAAGACTTTAAAAAATGATTTAATAATTCAAAAATAATAATCACAGTTTTTGCAGACTTTTCTTAGCAAAAAATTTGAACGTTTTAGGGCACTCTTAGAAAGTTAATGGATGGATAAGTATTCCTTATATTGGACTTGTTTAATGATATCTTGCAAATTTTATGTCTTGATGTCTTATATCTGGACTATCGGATCAAATAAACGAACTTACCCCAAAGTATTTGACAGCTAATTTAAATTACATCCACTCTGAGGTTATACAGCCTAAAAAAAAATTTTACAATTCATAATGAAATTCATCTTAAATATGCTTTGTAATGTCCACAGAAATGTCAGTATATACCTTTTTTTTCTTCTCCAGCATGGATGAAGAAGATCTTCTGGAAGGCTATGAACCCGGAGAGGAAAGATCAATTGTGCTGAGAGTTCCAAAGCCACCTCCGCCGCCCAAAGGTAAATATCACTGTCACCATTTTATACATACATATCGTTACCTTAATATAGAAAGGCCCTAAGTCATTATTTTTTTGAAATCGAAGAAGATATAAGGAATCCAAAAATGCGAAAACTTGATTTAAAAAAATAACGAGTTAGGGCCTTTCTATATTAAGGAAACGCTTTATATGTTTGATGCATGCAAAGTTTTTGTTATGTTAGTTTTTTTGCCTGCTGTGATCCTTTGAAAGCGAAATCTAACCATTAAATTAACACAAAAAATTAATTCTTATTTGTAGAGTTTACCCCCACTCCACTGCTAGGCTCCCGTTGTTGGCATCCCATTATGTGGACAGAACCTCCACCGCCACCCAAACCAAAGAAAAAGAAAACTAAAACTGAAATTGATGAAGAGGGCAACGAAATTATAATTGAATTAAGCGAAGATGAGTCATCAGAAGATGAGGAAGAGGAGGTATTGCCAACAACTTTTTGTTTTTTTTTTGTAAATTTTTAAATCATTATTAACCCATTAATCATTTTTTGTTTTGTATACATTTTATTATGCCCAAACTCACAAAATATGCACTCACCAAAGGAATTGCCGCATAATCGCATCATACGCAATATTAGACGCTTCTTTGCCGAAGTCAAAGATAAAGATTTAAAAGCGCGCATTACGGAGGATATGTTGCTGGCATTGCCTTCTGCTTCTAAGGCCAAATAATTTTGAAATTAGCTTCTCTTTTTAATTTTTGTAATTTTTTTTATAAATTTTTATTAGTTTGAAAATTAATCTGTAATATTATCAAAAAACAAATTGCTTGTAATCTTTTAGTTAAGTAGAGAATTCTAGAAAATAAATAAATGTATAAAAAAATAAACATGAACCTTTTCTAGTTTCCACCATTGAAAAACGGCTACAGGAGCTGCAAAGAAAACTATCGGAAATTGCTGAAATTCCCAAAATACTATCATCCACTCTGGCCACCGTTTCGCAAACTTTCGACAAACTTACAACAACACCAACACATTACCATCACCATTTCCCAAACGGAAATGATTATTGTACATCCTTTTATAGCAGAGAACAAAAACGCAAACTTTCGTATGACGAAGATGTCTACGACTTTGAATGGAGTGATGATGAAAATAAGGAAGGAGATGATGCGAATATAGAAGAGTTTGATGTTAAGAAGGCTTATTTACAATTAAAACGTTATGCGGCTAGACAGCGTAAGTCAAAGGATGTTACACCTGAATCAGATTATGCATCGGAATACAACTACCAGCAACAGGATACAAAGAATAATCAGCAAAATGAGGATAGTGAAATGGACGAAGAAGACGATAATGCTGGAGATCCCTCCACTACCACTACTGACGTTAAGGGTGGTGATGATTATGATGATGTTGATGATGATAATGACGCTGAAAAAGGCTGTGACATATACGAAGAGCTCAATTTATCAATGCTCAAAATGCCTTTTGTAGAAGATATTGAGGAGTTTGTTGTTATTGATGTAAATGAAAAAGTTACACTTAGTGACGGTCATGCTGATGATAATGATGATAAAGATGACAAAGACGAAGACGATGACTTCTTAACTACCACTTTTACTTGGAATATACGCAATAAGCCAAAACTAAATATAACTAACAGTGACGAAGGTAATGCTGAAGATGACAACGATAACGATGACAATTTTAATTTACATAAACCAGACAACGACCAAGAAAACGTTGGAAATAAATTTGATGTTGAAAAAGAAACATCTTTGGAAAACTTGAAAGAAATTTCAAACCAAAAACAACAATTTAAAGCTCATACACCAGAAAAAGAACAAAAGGTTGGTATATAATTTTTATAAATTTAAATTAAAATGTTTTAGAAAAATTTCGCACACAAAATTAGGAGTGGCAGACACCAAAATTCGTGTAATAAAAGGAAACTTAAATTCATGATTTCTTCTCCCTTTTCGTTTTATGCTGTATGGAAATTAGCAAAAAAAAAAAAATATACATAAGAGTAAAATGGAAGCGCGCCGTCACCCTAGCCACGCAGTGTATATCGTTACCTTAATATAGAAAGGCCCTAACTCAATTTTTTTTTATATATTATATTTTGTAATTTTCAAAAATTTTTCCTTTTTAAAGGGGTATTCAGACTATTATACAAGTACAAAAACTTTCATCATATTTTGTGAGTAAGAAATCGAGACTGTAAAAAATTTAACTTAAAATTACATTTTGTGTTCAAACAATCACACCTCAAGTAAAATCCAAAAACCTCTAGTAAAATCCAAAAAAAAAAAAATCCACAGAAAAGAAAGCACACAAATGTTCAGAGCAACGGCGCGGCAACGCCATCAAAACAGACGACTTTTCAATTTGTTTATTATTTGATTTTGTACACAGAGAAAAAACTGCCTCATAGAATCAATAAGATTTTCTCTATGAAACGTTTTTAGGCTAAGGGGTATCCCAGCAGAAAGAAGCGAAGATTTTTTCATAGAGATTCCTTATTGTTTTTATGTGGTAAATCTTATTAATTTTATCAAGAAGAAAACCACATAAAATCAAGATGAAATCTTATTATTCACAACTTTTTTTACTCAATTTCCGTTATTTTTGGCACCAAAAAAACAATCCATAGAGAAAAACTTCTTGATTCTATTAGGTTTTCTTATAAATTGTAAACTATATGGATTTCTTATTGATTTTATTAGGTTGCCTTATTGATTTTTTTAAAAAGGTTTTCTTCTTGATTTTATTAGGCTATTTTATTGATTTTTTCAATAAGGTTTTCTTCTTGATTTTATTAGGTTCCTATATGATTATGTGTAAAGCATCTTATTGATTTTTTTTAATAAGGAAATCTTCTCGATGTTATGAGATGTCTTGTTATTTCATATCTATAAATAGACACAGACAATTTTTTTTCATGATCTTTTTCGTTTTTGTGTAAGCATATTTGCAAAATTATTTCAATGGTTATTCAGACTGCTTGTTAGTATATTGATTAGGGTGTTTGTTTATCAGTCATAAGTTTGCTGGTTCAATACTTGTCTCGTTTCAAGTAATAATATGTATGTATGGTGAGTTAATTAATTAAGAATACAATATAATATGTATGTATCTATGTAAGTATGTATAGTATGTATAGTAAATATAAACAAATAACATCTAGATATACTACATACATACATAAGTATATGGTACAGAATTTAAATGAAAATACATAAGCAAAGCACAAAGAATAAAGAAAGACATATTTTTTTATTTTATGAGGTCGCCTCATAAAATCAAGAAGAAAACCTTATTAAAAAATCAATAAGATAACCTCATAAAAACTACAAGATTTCTTCTTGATTTTTTCAAAAAGGTTTTCTCTATGAAATTAATAAGATTTCCTTATTGAAAAAAAACCATAGAGATTTCTTATTAATTTTGTTCTATTTTATGAGGTATTTATTAGGCACTGTTTTCTCTGTGTAAAAATGCAACCCTGATCAGATAAAAAGTCTATTGAATAGTGTGTACTAGTAACAAAGTTTGTCATTTCCCATTTTTTGGTTGTATGACACTGTCTTCCTTATAAAAGCACATTGTGATTGGCGTTGCACACATTTTGAAAATGGCACACAACAAAATGACAACAGAAGAAATAACAGATGTGTTCTTAGTATTAGTCTGCGTTTAGACTCGAAAACATTTGGAAGAGAAACATGTAGTGTGGTAGCAATTTACGGTTGGGAAAGAGAAAACAATTTTTGTGTTCGGTACTCAGTTGTTAAATTTTAACGTAGCTACAACTTTGCGAAATATTGCTACCAAGAAATCATGAGCCCCTGGAAGTTATTCTGAAAAAGTGACAAACTACCTTTCCTTAATTTTTGAAATATATATTTTTTTTTGGCATAAAATGTTAACAAGATTTGTTTGGTAAGCACTTAGCTACATTATTGCTAAGCGCTATCACAAGTCTAAATTAGCTGTTGGCCAAAGACTGATGACAGCATTTTTGAGGGTGAACTAACTGATTTGCGGAATTTTTGGAGGCCCATAAAAAACAAATTGATCACCAAAATTGCCAAAGTGGATATAGGGTTTTACTACCCTTTAGTATTATTATCGAATTCATACTGTCAGGACCGTGTGGATTTTTCACTGTTATTCAGTGTTATTTGTAGTTCTTGGTGCAATTTTTTCGAGATTTTTCAGTTATGGCAATGGTGTATTTCTTCAATATGAACGTTAACATAGAACAGTACATCTTAACAAAAATAAAATGGAAGTTGCTTTTAAGGCACCTTATATTTCTTGCTTCGAGAGTATCTCTAAATGCATCTTTTCTACTTCTAAGCAAGTCATATCGAAGAATTTCTCGAAATTTAAATTGAAAGCTTGTATCTTTACAAGAATTCACTGAACTTATTAAAATTCAATACAAAAATTATGAATATTTTGCGGTTGCTGTTCGGAAAAATAAAGCAATTTGTGTTGCAATTGAGAAAATGGTATAAGATTTTAGCTGTTTAATTAAGTTAGTGATGTGAAGAATTGAACTGGTAAACATAACTGAGAATATTATTTTTGTAGCCCATAGGGTTGCGGAAAACCAAGTTCGGTCCTATTTCTCGTCGATCTTTGCAATTGAGAGATGACGTCAGACAGTATTTTGCTTGAAGATGTATGTCTTAAAGCTTTCAAGCTTCTGTTAATACAACAACTCACGCCTAGTGACCATTAATAATAGCGCACCGTGGTGAGAAATTAAAAAAAAGTGAGAAAAAGTCCGCAACTTTTACAACTACCCAGCAAAAAATTAGACATTACCATCTGAACTACTTGCCATATAATGACTTACTTTTTAGATTGCCAAATTGAAGTACTCGCTTACAAAACGCATTACGCAAAATTTTAAAAATAGGAAGCAGAAGTTGAACATATTCTTTGGGTTTTAAAGGAAGACGTGAAAATATTGCCAAAATAAGTAGTTATTTTAAATAAATTATAAATATTTCTAAATTGCCTACTTATTTATTTTAAACTAAAAAATAAAGTACTTACATTTTGGAAAATAATTATTTAAATATAAGTATATAGTTCTAAATAATTTTTTTTTTCATTTACGGTTTTAATAAAAGTTCATCAATGAAAGCAATTGAAATTTAAATATAGTATTTATAAGTAACAATAGAGGCACTGATACGAATAAAATATAACCCACTTCAATTGAGTTTATAAACGAAATTTTACAAAATGGTGCATTTCGTAGCAAAACAATTAGTTTTTTTTAAATTATTTAAATTTTTCTTAAAATTTATTATATGTAATTATATTTAATCAAACAGAGTTTTTAACCAAGACCTTCCATTTACTCAAACAACGGCATATTTAAAAATAAGTAGTTCATTCAAGAAAAAAATAACTATTTTCCACAATGAAAAATATAATTAATTCCTACAATAAACAACATAACTAATTCTCAAGAATCGATTATTTTAGTCTCACGCCTTGTTAAAATCATTAAGTTGTTAATCCAGTAAGGAACAGCTTCCACCAAAAATGCTCAATTCCAAACTCGATTACCTTTTTTGAAATCTTTTGCTGGGTATATCGAAATCGCCACGTTTAATATATTTGGAGATGTGAGAGTAAAAAAAATTCATAATTTTATAGGCAGTTTCAATTGTATTTGTTTAATAAATAAGTGAGGGCAGGATTGAACACTTCAAATCAGAAAAGTGTGTTTGTTTCGTAATGGTAGCTTTTCTCGAATACGTGTCAACTTAGTGAAAGTTACCTGAAAATCAAAACAGTATAAATGTTTTTTTTTATTTTGTCGAAACAAAGACAAACTTTTAAATCTATATAAAATAATTGAACAATAATTCGAATATTGTCGACATTGGCAAACCAGTCCAAACTTTTAGTCTTAAAATTTTAAAATTTGTTTTTGTTTTGAATATAAATGTGCGAAAAGTCGAGTGTTGTCAACATTGCTAAACTAGCTTTTTGTTTGTGTTTTAATTTAAATTTCACTTATTGAACGATTTTTCCAGAATAGACAAAAATATAATTTAATTATTTTATTTAAGTAAACGTCAAAGTGATTTAAGAGATCCGCACACGCAACACATTTACAACACATTATCTATACTTTTAAATATTTTCTAATAAAATATTTATATATTTTTAAATTTTGCTTTCAGCCGGAAAAACTGGAGCGTGCATGGCCTTGGGCAGATCGTGAAAAAATTATTTATAAGTAAGTTTATGAAAATGATATTTTATATACGAGTAACACTCTTCACCATAAATAATATAATTTTAAAGCTACAAGTGCTCATGTGAAAAAACAAACAAAACAAAAACAAATTGAGCAATCGATCTCATTGTTTTTGTTGTTTTTGTTTCACTTACTTCAAAGAACGAAACAAAGCAAAATCAACCAAATTCTTTTGTTTATTTGCGTACTCCGTTTTTAAGTACAAAGAAATCAAAATGAAAATAAATTTATAACTATAATATTGTCGATTATTTTTGTTACGAAATACATGTCCTAACTTTTGTATTGCGCAATAAATAGCAAAGCTATAAAAATGTTTACTTTATCAATTCCCAAGCGATATGCATGACTTAAACTTTAAAATCAAATATAAGTGAAATAGTATTTAAGGCAATGTTTTGCGGAAAAATGAGCAAACTTGAAGCAAATGGGAAAATATATTTTATTCCGTGTTCTTTTTTTTCGATTACATTTGGTTTTAGTAAGATATACCGACTAAAATTTTAAAATTAATAATGTACGAGTATTCTATAGGGCTATTGCAAATATTTTTAAATAAATAGCATATTTTATTGATTTTAGTTGAGTTTCTAAAAGTTAGCAACTAACATGCAGATGGTTTTAATGAATATAGTCACTGTATTATGAATATCAATATAATACGATAAAGTCTCAAACTTCCAAGATGCTACTGTAAAACTTCTGTAAGTTTTTTTAGTTAAATATTCTACTTGCTGTTTGAAAAAACTATAACTCTGCAAATTTTTAAAAAATTAAAAATTGTGTCTGCAGATGTTACGTAAGAGAGAGAACTTTTTTTAAAAACAATTATTGCTTGATAAAATAACCTAATAAATTTAAGTTAGACAATCATCTTTCATATATTCTTATATAAAATGTCTACTCTTTTGAAAGAGTAGACTTACTTAATCTTAAATGAAGAAGTGGTGAAGTGTGTTATAGATTCGGCCAAGTCGATTATAATGTTTATAGTTACATATATGTATGTACATATCTATAACTTGTTGTTATTTCTTATTTTCTTTTCCAGACAATCAACATGCCATTTAGTGCCACACAAACCGCTGGGCCTAATAGAACAACGCATACAATTGCTGGCCAAACGTAACCTTTTAGAGCACATTAACAAAATTAAGAATCCTCAATAATTTCTTTTCTTGGATGACGCAGACAAGTAGCTGTAGGAGTAATTTAATGATTAGTTTTAATTGCAACCTCATGCTGCCTTTTTTATTGCATTGTAATTTTTAAAAATTATACCAAATTTTAACTTTCTAGATAATAATACAAAATATGCTACAATTTTGAATAATAAAGCACTCAAAAAAAAAAACTTATACCACAAAAAAGAATGTATTATGTATGTATTACTTAAGAAATTTAAAAAAAAACTCTGGATTCACAAACAAATATGTGTATATACAAGCGAAATAAGTGAATTTAACTATACCAACATGGTTTCAAACCAGCAAAACCACCCACCCAGCGGGAAGTGAAGCAAAGTACTTCGATAATAAAACTGTGTAACAAAAATTAACGAGGCTGAAAACATTGGATTTTTTAGTCCTGGTCCTGCAGTAATTCTTAAATATGTGTGAGAGTGTTGAAATAGAAATATATACATTTTTTATACCTCTCTCGCTTTTCTGCACTAAAAAATAAAAAGTTGCTGCAACAAAAACTGCAGTCTGGACAATAATTATTTCCAGGTACATCACTAACATTAATTTTCAATTTTCAAAATTACTTAATTTAAAATTAATTTAATTTGTTTGGAATTTTGTATGTGTCTAGCATGTATGACGAAAAATCAGTTTTAAAATTTTTTAAACGCAAATGTGCGTGTAACTCTAGTTAAGTTTTACATACAAAATTGTGCAATATATATTTTTATATTGTGCAATTTATTGAATAGTGCGGTCCTCAGAGTAGTAAAAATCGTATTATGTAATTATTTTTAGTATAGGGTGAAAAGTTTTGTTTACTCTCCTCCTAGACCGTTTATATCACACAGTAGATGCGTATAGGTAACAAATATTTGTTTGCATTCTACATAACGCATGCGTACTGACTTATTCCATATAAAACCAACGAGTGATTGCGCCCGACCCCTTCTGAATCCAACCAAACTCGATATGGTAGTTAAGTTTTGTACGACTAACATTTAACCAAAAAAAGTTTAATAATATTGCCAGTGGTTCCCAAATTATGATGCATACAATGTACGAAAAAATACACAATTTTCTTAAAACTGCCTTCATATAAATTGTTATAACTTTTTAATATCTAGGCTAGCCGAATGATTTATGCCTTGTTTCAAAGGTATTATAATAGTGCTTCAACGGCCATAAAAATAAAAAAGGTTATCACAATTATAGATGTTGTTTTTTTGCAATCCACGATTCATGATGCTGTAACTAAAAAAAAAATGGTATTTTTAAAATTAAAAAATATACATATTATTGTTTACCCCTTTCACTATGTCATCACCAAATCTCTATTTGGTACTCTGGCAGGTTTCTGAGATATAAATAAAACTTTCAGCAAAGAAAGTAAAATAAATAAATTTTGTTTATGTTTAAAATTATTGACAAAACGACTATAAGAAACATATCACACCTTTTATCGTTTTCAAATTGTTTTTGTGTCTTAATCGTTTTTCATCAAATATCTGATTATATATGACATTTAATGGGGGTTCTATTTACGTCTGCAAAATGAAGTATGGAAAAATTTTTATGAAAAAGAACTTTATACTTCTGTTCACGCAGATTAAAATTAATAGAAAAATATTTAAAATGTTAATGACTGTCATTAAATAATATTTAAAAATGATAACAAAAACACAAGTTTTTCATAATAAATTAAATCGATTCTTACACCACATGATAATAATTCGTTTTCAATTATTATATATATTAAAAAGCATACATGAAATACTGAAGTATATTTATTTGACCTAATGTCTTTATTTAAATGCATATAGACAATTGTTTAACCATAAAAACAAGCCAATTTTTGAAATTAATTATGTCAAATAAATATACTTCAGTATTCTTAATATAAATTTAAAAAGTTTATTTGATGTTGGTTTAGCATGTTTAGCTGCATTTAGTTGCAGCTTAACAACAAATGATTATTTTTTTGGATTCGTATTAATTTTTACACGCCTTAACCCTGCACCTACACCTGATATATTTTTTATCACGTTAAGCATACTCGATTGCTGTAATTTCTATTTTAGACTTTGACGATTTGTATCCTCAATGGAAATTCGGAAAACATTAACCTATAATAGTTAATATCTTAACATCACCGCCATTGGCGTAGCTAGACATTTTTTCTGAGGGGAGGGGGGGGGGCAAACACAATTTTTTTAATTAGTGTTTTTTATGGGAATTGTTAAAATTTAAGCTTAAAATTTTTTAAACGCACTAATAATCCCAAATTAATATTTTACTAATTAAGTTAAATATATATTTTTTATTAAAAATACATTGAAATTGGAAATTAAAAAAATGTATTTTACTTAATACAGATTTTTTTTATTATAGTTATAATTAAAACATTCAAAACAAAACATTCAAAACAAAAACAATATATAGACAAAAAGTAAAGTATGCATTAGAAAAAAACTAAATAATAATAATAATAATCTAACAATAATAAACTAAATAATAATAAAATTAATATTCGTTTCCAACAAGTTTATATGTTCATATGGAAAAATTATTTATGTATATAAAGGGTGTTTTTTTTGAGGTATAGAACTTTAAGTTGGCATCACTTTTTTAACTGGCGGCCATTTTGTCAGCTGTCAAGTGATTAATATTTAGTTTGGTTTGCCATTTCATCATGAACAGGTTGACAAAAGAACAACGCTTGCAAATCGTGCAAATTTATTTCGAAAATAATGGTTCAGTTCGCGAAGTTTACTGTAAGCTCCGTCCATTTTATGGTCGACATAATCGTCCATCAGAGCAATTAATTCGGTTAACCATGGATCGTTTTCGCACTACGTTTACTCTATGTGATAATACGCATCCGCAGAGACGTCGAACAGTGCGCACCGAAGAAACAATTGCCGCTGTAGAGCAAAGTGTTGAATAGGACCCGAATGAATCGATTCGCCACCGTGCACAGGAATTGGAGCCGACTAACCGACTATTTTGTTCCCGAATTGGATGGCATGAATGTGGATGAGTTGTGGTTCCAACAAGACGGCGCTACATGCCACACAGCGCACGTCACAATCGATTTATTGAAGGAAACATTCGATGAGCGCATAATTTCGCGGAATGGACCTGTCAATTGGCCACCAAGATCGTGTGATTTGACACCATTGGATTA
Organism: Tachina grossa; assembly: GCA_949987645.1. Lineage (NCBI taxonomy): Eukaryota > Metazoa > Arthropoda > Insecta > Diptera > Tachinidae > Tachina > Tachina grossa. The sequence goes on along the minus strand of OX465278.1, from coordinate 41,603,669 downwards.
TTTTCTTTGGGGATATGTGAAGTCGCTCGTCTACGCCAACAAACCAGAAACGTTAGGGGACTTGGAAGCCAACATTCGTGGCGTTATTGCCAACATACGGCTCCATATGCTCGAAAAAGTGGTTGAAAATTGGACCTGTAGAATTGGCTTTATTCGAGCCAGCCGCGGCGGCCACATGCCCGAAGTCATATTTAAACATTAATGGCATAAAATTATCCTTCCAATAAAGCCAAATTGATGGACATTGAAACGATTTTCTTGTGTTTTATTTCAATTCGAAGTTCTATACCTCTTAAAAAAACACCCTATACTATATTTGAATACAATATTTTGAAAAAATACAAGCACGAAATGATTTCATTCATCATTCATGATTTCATTTCTTAATAATTTATTATTTAATTTAAAAAAAATTTATCTGTTGGTGCATAAATAAAAATAGAAAATTGCCATTTATTATTTAGTTACCCTTCCAATAATGAAGTTCTGAATCAATACTGTATTGTTGCGATGAATGAACATACATACATAAATAAGTACAAACATATGTATGCAAGTATGTATGTATATGTGTTCAATTGAAAAAAATTTTATGTGCATATATATATGTACATGCATACATATCGATAGTTGCGTTTTTCAGTGATTTCAATAAATTTCACACTAATACACCTCATCACAAAAATTTATTGCAATAGTGTAAAAAATAGCGCTTTTACAAGCAGTTGTACAAAAAAGTTACATTTTGAATATTACACTTTCTATTATGTTTTACCTTCTCCTGTAAAGTTACAATTATTTGCGTTAGGGCCTTTCCATTTGAGATCAACGATATATTGACCTGTGTAAGTTGATATCCTATCAAAAATTTCGGTCATCAAAAGTACTGATACCAAAATTTGGACCTAGGAATATTTTTCACAAGTTTTTCAATAGTCTAACAAAGTTGTATATGAACATGAATTGTTTTGTTTTGTTTTCTAATAAAAATAAAACACATGTATACATGTTTAAAGAGGAAATTTTGATTTGTTTGATTTTCTGACGATTTTTCGGACATAAAATGACGATTATTTTATATTTTATCGGGATTTCGGCGATTTTTCCATCATTTTATCTGGTAGCCCTGGATTGAACCATAAATATGCATACATACATACATACATGTGTGTGTACGAATCTATATAGTATATGAATATATACAAGGTATTTGCAGATCATAATTTTTCGCTATTTTTTTTAATTTTACTCTAAATAAAAATTGGTGGCTATTGTTACAAACAATTTGACAGTAGAAAATCTTAAGAACACCTTAAAACAACTTGTCTTGCTACTAAAAACGTACACTAATACAATTTTATTAAGAATTTGTTGAAAGCTACATACACACATACATATCTACACACATGCATTATAAATTCACATGGAGTTTACTATTTGTGATGTTTTGAAGTGCTGTAAACTTATAGTTTTTTGGGTATTTGTTATCTAATAAAAGTATGCATATTTAGCGATTATTCGTAAAGTTTGTATAAAAATTACTGATGATTTTCATGAGTAATTTTAAAATAAATAAAAAATAGAATGTTTTAATATTACAGGCAAAAGAACATGTTTTAAAAAGAATTTGTAATAAATCCTGGGGGGGGGGGGCAAAATCAAGTCTGGAGGGCATTGCCCCCCCAGAAAGGCCTAGCTACGCCTATGATCACGGCTTACCTTTTTTTTCTTACAAGAATTTAAAACAAACGGCCATGTTCAGAAAAAAAACCATTTTGTTTTGAAATCGTCGAATTTCGGGCAATAATTCAACCAGATAGCTCACTTACTCTATATGCTTTTATTTGGTTTTAAGATTTTATATGTTTGACTTATCTTGTCTAAACTTAATTTCAAATGCACTTAGTCTTAGTTTACACAATGCAAGTCTTATTGCTAAGCTGATTATTTTGTTTATTTTTCTCTTGTCTCTCTCTCTCTCTCTCTCTCTCCCCTAACAACCTAATCAGGTCAGCAATAAGACTTGCATAGTGTAAACTAAGACTTAAATATCCAATTAAAAAAAACTGTTTTCCATTTTTTAAATTGCGGGATTTCAAAACACACTGGTTTTCACAATATGGCCGATAATATACATATATGTGTTAATTTGAAAATTACATTTTATTTAATTTTTATAAAATGATTATATAAACATTAAGCATTTTGTTGATTGTGCCTATTATAATTGTTTTGCTTTTCAATATATTTACATTTATTAGTTCCATTTTACATAAATATTCAATTACATAAAAAATTTTCCTGGCTTAAAAAAGTTTAGCACTAAATACTTAACGGTATTTCTGTTTAAATTTAATTTTATATTTCACTTGTTTTTTTTTAATAAAACACCGACATACATACACACTCATACATACAGATATCCATACTATTGTATATGAAATTTTATTTCTTTTTTAAACTACATATATACATATTTATTCATTAATATATACAGACACACAAACTAACTAGAAATTGCCTTAAAGTACCATACTTATGGATCCAGCTACAAATTTTGTAGCAGACTCTTGATATTATACACAGTTAATTTTTCTTATCTTTATGTTTTTATATTAGGTAAAAACCTATATATTATATATATGTTTATATGTTTATATTCATACGGCTATTTCTATGTTGTCAAATGTGACCATTGCACAGTGCTTCTCAAGTCAAAAAAGTGGTAATAATTATATATCTTCTGAACTGGTGGTCCACTTTCAAAGCGGTGTATAAGAAAAAGGAAGAAGAGGACCCAAGCTTTGAGCTTAATATCTGTGGCAATAAGGAAAAAGTGCTTAAGTCATATTTTACTGATTTTCAGAAATTTATTTCTATTATAGTTAATTTGAGAAATTCTCTGTTAAACTTAATTTTTTTAATCAAGCATCGTTCTGCACACTGTTAGTAATACATTTAAGTTGAAATATACCAAAGTATAACCTCAATTAAGCTATTATTCCAAATGATATTAGAAGTCTAAAAAAGATAAGTTCAAAGTCATACTGCTATAACTTCCTGAAAAATTGCACAAATTTATTGAGATTTTGACCAGGAGTACTTTCAAATATGCAAATTACGGAGGTACCATTAACTCAAAATCAGCTTATCTCGACTTAAGCACTTTTTCCTTTTTGTCACAGATATATGGAACGAAATACACTAAAAAGGCAAATAAAAATAAAATGCACTTTTAACATTTGTTAACGCACTAATAATCTGAAATTATTATTCTACTCAGGGCTAGTTTTTTACTAATTTGTTAAACTTAGTTTAACATACGTTTGAGTTAACCAGAAACCGTTCATTCTGTTTTTCAGTGATGGATTAACAATTGTCAATTTAGCTAGAAATGCCATACTTTGTTTTCAATATACATAGATGTGGCATTCTTGAAAATATTTTCGTAAATAGGGCAACACTTAAAAAGCGATGTGACAATTCTTTAAATTTATTAACTGAATTCTGAATTTTTGGAAAATAAAAAAAATATATATAATATGAACTAAAAATGGCGCCGCTCCAAAATTAAAACAAAAAATATCATAAAATTTTAAATCCAACGAAATAGACTTTCTTTCCAATTAATTCTAAAATCGTCATACAGAGACCTCTTTGCTAAACGAAATCTTTGCAAGAACTGCAATTTGTTATACACATAAAAATTATTGCATTAAACGCATTACCCACAGCAGGCTACCGACCAGAAAACAGATTGAATGCCTTATTTTGTTGTTTTGAATGCAATCACAAAAAGCCTGAATATTGTTGTCAATCCACAACATTAAAAAAAACGTATGGCACAATCGAAAGAGATGAGTGCGTTGAATTTTATTGCGTGCATTGTTTGTTTTATATAAATGTTCAATGGTCTTGTCAAAAGCAACGAATACTCAGTGAATGGTGCAAATACTTTTTACTATGATTGAACACAACGTACTCTTTGTACTTTGTGCTTGTATAAAACTCTTGCATTTGTTTCACAGAACACGTTTTTTGAAATACATTTCAGATCTATTTTACTTTTTCGAAATTTTAATTTTTATATTTTTTTCTAACACTGAAAATATTGGCATTTATTTTTTCTAAAATTTCCTCCCTTACACTGCATTTTTTATATTTATAACAATTAAAATCACTTGGAATAAACCTGTTATTTAAACGTGATATACAAAAGATCCGCGAATACTGAGTGAATAGTATGAAAGAAATCCATTTTTTCATGCTACATCATTTCATTTCGCTGCTTGTACTATGACGGCATTGTAATAACAGAATGCATATAAGCAATCAACAAATCGTAATGAATTGTATTATAGCAATTACATTTGTTATTGTTGTCGAATAAATGCATGGCAAAAGCAACGAATTTATTAATTGTTAGCAAATGCGAATGGTTTCATTCTGTACTCTGCTACCGACTACAAAATGTCAAGGATAGAAAACACATGTTTATATGAGAGTGATTCTTTTGAAGACAGCAAGGTAAAAGGTTTTCAGGTTTTTGTCTATGCTGATTTTGTCGTTGTAGTCCGATTAAACTGATTTCTATTTCTTTGGCGACAATGAGCAAATTCAGTGTTACCAGTACAATAAAAAATGTTGCATGAATGATATCGTACAATTGTTTCATATTATTTAACAGAAACAATATCCAAAAATTGATGTAAAGCATCAATTGATTCATTTTCATACTTTTGCGTCATATAAGTATATTTCAAAAGAGTAATTTAATTTTTATAAGTGCTAAATAGTTGAAGGTGGCAAAACTGTATTTATAAATACTTAAGTATGAAGTGTAGATGGTGCTGCTGCCATCTCGAAAATAATTAAGTAGCTGGCTACGAGGCGACAAATGCTCCTAGCGCCATTTGAAGTCGTGTATTCGTGTAGCATGCTGTGGTGAATGTGTTTAATGCATTAGACTTGTTTTTCTCTCTCTTAGTTTTCTCACTATTGTCCTATCCAAGTTATTCTGGTTTTATAATCACTCAAAATCTTCGTCGTCATAACAAACATCAAATTTATTAATGTATGAATATATTTATTCATTAAACTTTTTAGCAAAACTTTTTTTTCAATTGCGTAGTAAGAAATTTATTATTCGACATATTGTCAGAAGTTTATTTTAATTTGAAATTTATTTGTGGTTCAGCGTGACTATTCAAAATGTGTGGTTGAAGTCTACTGATGATTTGTTACAGCAACAATGAAATATATAGACAACGCTGAACCACCAGCAAATAAATTTCAAATCAATTGCGTAGTATTTATTTCATATATTTATTATTTGACAGTTCTAACTAAAGTTTAACTGAGCAATGTTGCTCGGTTAAACCAAGGTTATTAACTGGATAATCTTTATTCGAAAAACAAAATTTCAAATTTAAACTACAGTTAACTGACAAGTAGAGTTTATCTTTATGTTAAAAACTAGCTCTTATCCAGTTTTTTTTAATGCATAAAAATGATTATTGCGGGATTAGCTACATCCTATGAGCATTACTGTGTTGTTAATCATCAGAGAACCTTTACTGATTATTTTAAACTTTAATTTAAATAAATGAGAAGTTCAACTTATATCATAGTTAATTAAAACAAGAACTCAATAAGCAACATCTTTTTCATTTTCTTACTTTCCATTGCTATATATGTATATTGGCTGAGTTTCTTCCAGCTCGATTGAAAGTTGTAAGAAGTATGTAATGAAAATAAATGTAAAAAACAAACAACAGCTATTCATTGCTCTCACAAGAATATAGTGTTGCCACACAAGTATTTTTGACCGGGTGCAGTCAAGTTAACTACAAGATTTTTTTTTAAACCTTTATTTTCAAATTTTTAGTATCAATTTTAAATTGCCATGCCCAATTTTATAAATGCAAGATATCGCCATTTGCAGAGTTCAAGGTGTGAGTCCAGTTTCGTAAGAATCGATCAATTAGAACACATGAAGTATTATATTAAGTTTTAAAGGGCATGTCCCTGCCCACTCCTTTGATCACAAAATTATAGCGTTCTAAGAGCTAAGAAGTAGTTTGCCAAGTTTTGTTGGGATCGCATAAGTAAAAGTACATACAAATTACTATAAAACATTCAAGGACGTGACCCTGCCCACTTTTTGAAATTAGAGACTGTGTGTTTTTTTAGAGCTAAAGCTGTGTGACAATTTTTTTTAGGAATCGTAGAAGCACGTAATATTTAATAATAAATTTCAACAGGGCGTAGCTGCGCCCATTTTATTTAATTTATAGTTGTGTCATTACGAGAGTTGAAGAACATATGCTAGGTTTCATAGCATTTGGATAAGTAAAAGTACATAAAATCAAGAGAAAAAATATAGTGTGATTGTTTCCCCTCACTTGTCTTTTGTAATGGCACCAAATATTCCTTTTTTGGTCTGAAAGGGTATGAAAAATTTTAAATGGATTTAAAAATGAAGGAGGTATGAAGTAGTACACATAAAAATATACAGATAAAAGTAATTTTAAAATCAAAGCAAACACATTCACCACACGACTACAAGTGCCGCTGGCAACAAATGTTGTCTCGTACTTAGTTATCTTAAAATCGGCAGCAACACCATAAAAACTTGATATTGGAGTATAAATACATATATATTCAAATATTTCACATTCATAAATATAAATTAGTTTATTGAAATATATAAAACAAATCAATTTATTTCTTTTAATTTTTTTTTTTTGCGAATTTTACTATTTACAGGTTTAGTAATTTTTTCAATACATTTAGCAATTTTTCGCTAACTTGCGATTTTTTCGCGTTTTTTCCAAACTTGTTTGGGAATAACTTTAGCTATTTTTGATAACTTTGCGATAGAAGCGTCTTTTGCATGTTTTTGCGATTTTTCACCGTTTTCGCAATTTTTGTCGTTTTTTTTTGCATATCTTACAGTTTATACGATTTTTAATATATTATGTGGCCATATTTTCAGCTTCCTAACAGTTTTGCCGATTTTTAAACAACATAAGACTTTATTGTCTTAATTTTAATAATTTAATTAATTTTCGCAATATTCGCGATTTTTTACCGGACTTATTTGCATCGCTTACAGTTTTCGCGATTTTTAATCAATATTGTGGCTTGCTTAAAGTTTTGCAACTTTTAGCGAATTATCGTTTTTTTTCGCTTTGCAAAAATATAATTACTTCTGTAATTGACATTAAAATTTTGTAACTTTCTTTTTTATTTTGCAATAAATAAAATATTTCTAAGCACTAATTTGATTTACATGTTTTGCTATATTGTCAACACTGTTTTTGTTTTGTAGCTAACAAAACTGGAAATTAGTTTAATTTGACTACAACGACAAATATATATATATATATATAGGGACAACAACCTACAGCCAGTAGCCTTGTCACCATCAAAATAATCATTCTCATATAAACATGTATATTGTATCCTGGACATTTTGTAGTCGGTAGCTTGCTGTGGTAAATGTGTTTAATGCTTAACTTGAAGATACTTTGAAATCAATGAATGTGTGTGTAATTAATTTAAATTTTTTTTTGCAGACTACGAGTTTTTGCTTACATTTTTACATTAAAAAACTAATTAAAAAACAAATAATTTTGCATAATTATTCTAGGCATACATATATATCCGTACATACTGTAACAGACAGTGGGCTGCATTTTGAAGTAAAACAAGCAAATCTTTTATAGATTTTGCTTTGGCAAGAATTAACACATTTACCTTAACTGTGACTTTTTCTTCTGATTTTAGCCACATATTATACAGCACATTCAAAGATTAACATTAAAGCTAAAATATACTTTATATTTACAATTTATAAATCTTTTTTCTTACAGTATAAAAACGCACACAAGATTAAAATAATAGATTAAAATAACTTAAAGGAAAACATTTAATGGCATTTTTTTCTAATATCCTTTTTATATTTTTGCAATGCAAAATAAAAAAAAAATCAATAAAAAAGGAGGAACTTGAGTATTTTTCTACTACATTAGTCTTGACATATACAAATTGTTTTCTCATTAAAGGGCCTCATCGATTAGTTCGACTTCATGCGTAGTGTTATTGAAATTTTGTGTATAGCGGGTGTTATGGGAGGTGGTTGGAGCGAGCAAAGAATTGTACGTTGTAGCTGGTGTTGTATTCGTTGTAGTTGTTACGAGTATTGCTGTTGCTGTTGTAGGGGCAATTTGGTGGTCAACATGTGTGTTATTAGATGTGCTATTAACACTGACAGTGGCCTCCATGATTATGGGTAGCGTATGAGTATCTAAAGGGTTTTTTACTTTTGTAGTAGAAGTTGTTGTTGTTGCTGCTGGGCTTAGAGTCGAATTTATTCAGGATGCTGTAACTACAGAAGTCGTTGTTTGCTGTGAATTATTTTCAAATGTTGGCATTCTCATTGTTGTCGCCATGGTGTTATTGCGAAGACTGCTAGTGATGTTGGTATTCATGTTGGTGGTGGTAACATCAACAATTTGTTGTATTTCATCTGTGTCATCGACAGCATCTGTTGTCATTTCCATTAAAGAGCAGTCGATTACACTCTGTTCAGTAGGTTGCACGATTGCAGATGTTCTTTGCGTTCCCTCCATCAATGGCTGGGTAATATGTGAATTATTGGCATCTAATGTTTTGCGACGTAATAAATGAGCTTTCTTTAAGCCATTTAGAAAACCCATTGCACCGCGGCTATGATGAGATGCGGGTTGATGTCGCATTGATGCTGCTGCTGCTGTACTGTGGGATCGTTGGCGCTGATGTAAGGCTGAAGAAGTTGATGTTGCTGTTGTGGTTGATGTGACAGCACTGGAAGCTCTTCGTGTCACTATGGACGACAACTCCTTTAGTCATACTTTCTCTTCACCAGGCAGTGCCGCTCCACAGCGTACGAACTGTAATCAAAAGAACTGAGATTTTGTGATATTCTATTAACAAGGAAAAATTGTTGTTGGTTGTATCAGCCAATTGGTATTTAATAAAGTTCAATAAAGATTAAAAATAATGGCATATACGTGCTTAAACTACCAGTAACTTAAAATATAAAAGCTCTTTTAAACACAACAATGAAAACTAAAAAAATTATAAGTCTTCCTTTAAAAGTATTAAGCAATTTTAATGGCAAAATGTTAGTAACTTTTAGATAATTTAAAATAAAATTAATGTTGATTAAAATATATATGAGTTTTATTTAAGGTTTAGGTCCTTTTTTAAATAATTGATAACAATATTTATTATTTTATCGATATTTCACTGCAACGTTGTGTAGCTTCTTTAGGAAATAATAAAAATAATAATAATAATAAAATAATTTATTATTTCCTGAAGAAACGTTGCAGCAAAATATCAATAAAAAAATAAATATTGTTATCAATTATTTAAAAAAGGACCTAAAGCTTAAATAAAACTTGTATATATTAAACTAAAAGGTCGAATAAATTATTATAATGTTGAATAAAATATTTAAAATACTTGTGATGTTTTAATTTTGTACACTGAAGGGTAAACAAATAATATAGCAAAAATTTCCCGGTTTAAAGCGTTTCATTGGGCGCATTCATAAGACGTAGCAGTTGAGCACAACAGTTGTGAAACTATTGGCAACTGTTGGCCCCAAAAATTACGTCTTAGAAACGGCTTGATGGATATAATTTAATTTTATATCTTTATTTCGTTACTTCATCGCATTTGTAATATAAAATTTAACAAATACTTGCTTCTTCTACCTAACAAAGCATATAACAGGCATAACTCTATTCGAGCAGCTGTTTAGGCTGAGCACAACACGTTGACTATAGGTAGCGAAAAAATTTTATGATGGAAAATTACTTAACTGTTGAGTGGAGCGGAATTACTCAACTAGGCGTTTCTAAGACAAACGCTCAACGGTTGCGCAACAGCTACGTCTTGTGAATGCACCCATTCATTCTACTAAAAAAAATTCAATTAAATCATAAATTAAATTAAGATCATATTATATTTTCTCATTAAATTCAACACTATCACATAAAGCTTTTTTATTAAAATTTTTTATGATTTTAAAAATAAAAGATATAAATTCATTTAAATTGGCTGCAAACTAAAATGTTCAACATCTCTTATGAACTCAGCTGTCTGATGGCTAAAGCAAGATAAAACGAATTCATTTTTAACACATTTTTGTATGGGTGTTAGTCTTAAGTTTTCGGTTCGTCCTCTTTATCCCCCCTTTTTCGTTAAAAATGCTAAAGTTTTAAGATTTAATTTTACTGATATAAGAAATCTTCACTAACTTTATTCTAAGAAATGTAATAATGAAACTTTGCCAATAAGAATAATGTAAATAATATTAGATACTCGTAAGCAAAAGCAAAAGCAGCAAGATAACTCTTTTTGTTTTACTCTTGACCCAAGGTGACCCTTAAATCCACAATTATTTTTTCTATCCTTCACTTCTTTCTAGCTATTGCAGTTGCAATTTATAAATTACCACAAGCTGGAATATAATGAAGAGATTTAAAACCAAACTTGCCAACATTCAAAACTAATTTTCACATCGTTGGCTCTTTGCAAGAGATTTATTAGTGTCATTTATTAAATAAGAAACTAGCAGCATAGACAACAACTTACATACTTGTCATTGACAACTGTTTAAAATTAAATTTTGTTTATGTTTGTACATATGTACATATCGTTACCTTAATATAGAAAGGTCCTTACTCAATATTTTTTTTTTAAATCGAGTTTTTTGTACATTTCAATAGAAGAACATCTAATGTTTTGAAAAATGCAAAATAACTCAATTTGAAAAAAAAGTTATGAGTTAGAACCTTTCTAACTATGTATATATATAAAATAAAATTAATGCATAGAGCTTTAGGTTTGTTTATTTTTGTAGTTTATATGTTCAATATTTCCTTAGCCTTCGCTTAAGTTCTTCCTTAAAATATTGAACAAATAAAATACAAAAGTAAACAGACCTAAAGCTCAAAAAATAGTTTAATTAAATATATCAGAAAAGGTCGAAAAAGTAGATAAAAGAATTTGATTAAAGTATATAATATGACATTGCAAGAAAATGTTGGTAGTTTATTTGGATTTTGTTGTTATTAACCCCCGACTAAAAAAAGGGGTGTTATAAGTTTGTAGTGTGTGTCTATGTGTCTGTGTGTCTGTGTATCTGTGTGTCTGTCCGTGTCCACGTACAGGCCAAACGGCTAGACCGATTTTGGTTTAGTTTTTTCTCTTTGAAAGATGACTTGATCGAGAGGGTTCTTAGCTATGTTTGAAGAAAATCGGTCCAGCCGTTTAGAAGATATAACATCTTTTCTGAAAAATGTCGGGGGTTTTTAAAATTTTTAATTTTTGTTATTTGCTATTATGTCGTGCTTTTTATTTTTTGATTTTATCGTAAGCGACATGTTATCGAAAATATACTTTTTTATAGAATAATATTTTATGATTTTAAAATTGTTGATAACTTTTAAGATACGGGCTGTAAAATTTTATCGAAAGCGACAATTTACGTACAAAAACAATTTGAATTTAAAAAAAATCTTCTCGTGAAAAATTTATTGTCGCTTACAATTAAATTGAAAATAAGGCACGATATAATTGAAGTATATGAATTCTAAAGTCATTTTAACAATTGCGAGGCTTACGTAAAGTTTTCCAGTACAGCTGTGTATCACTCAACATTTAATTCTTTATCATATGACAGCTCTGCGCTCGATTTTCGATGGAATTTATTTTGACTCACACCGAATTCACTTAGAAAAAAAAACAATTTTGATTTTCACAAAAACCTATTTATTTGCGTAGCCATTTTTTGATGTGTAAACATCTATACGCTAGGGCGTAAAATTCTTTTTCACAATACAATCACAAATTTTGCTGAGATTCACACCGCGTTGTCAAATCGGTGTGAGCTATATATGTATGAGTGTATAAGTGTTTGAAAGAAGCAATACAAACTTATTTAAAATATTGTAAATACATAGGAATTTGCCGGTTTTTGTTTGTTTTATTTAACTTGATAATTGCTTTATTAGGGTTCCGTACACCAAAGGTGAAAATGAACCGTAGGAGATACGGACCTGAAATTTATACACAATGTGTAGACATTTGGCCACTACAACAACAAATAAATTAGAGTTAAAAATTAAAGGGTGTTCCAAAACGAGCAACGAAATATTTTAAAATCCCATGTAATATACATACAAGTGTATGTACATATGTACACTTGAAATTTTCAAAGTTAGTGTATTTTTATACAGACTACAACAATTAACACTAAATTTAAAAAATTTAAATCAATGGGTGTTCCATCAGTTAATGCAATTTTGACTTTGTAATTTTGACAACTTGCTGTATCTTGGAAACCGTAAGAGCAAAACTTTTAAAATTTTCAAAAAAAAAATATAAAATCACTAAATCTAAAAAAATCGCTAAAAACAAAAAAAAAATCGCCAGAACGAAAAAAGCACCAAATTAAAAAAAATTTCTAGGACTAAAATAAATCGCGAAAAACCGGAAAAATCGCCAAAATGAAAAAAAAACCCTTAAACAAAAAAATCGCCAAAATGAAAAAATCGCCTAAATAAAAAAACCCCAAAAACAGAAAAAATCGCCAAAATGAAAATAAAACGAAAATATGAAAAAAAACCCCAAAAACAGAAAAAATCGCCAAAATGAAAAAAATTGCGAAAATTAAAAAAAACCCAAAAAGAGAAAAAAAAAACGCCAAAACGAGAAAAAAGCGATAAAACTGAAAAAATCGTTTAAACTGAAAAAACTTAAAAAAGGAAGAAAGCTAAATCAAAAAAATGCTTTAAACCGAATGTGCGCGAGTCAAAGTCGCACTTTACTGAATTTATTTTAATTGCAATGCGTACACAACAACAAGAACAGCAACAACTAAACGATGAACAACAGGAATTAAAAATTAAAAAGTAAAAGTAAAGGCATTTACCATAGATGATCACTGCAGTACCACTAAAGTTTCAATAAAAATAATAAAAAATTTCTAACAAGTAAATTTTTACTGATTACTAAAATTTTTTTCTACAATTTTTATAAATTTCCTAAATGATTTGTTATATGATGAGGTGCATTGAATTTTCAGTAATCAGTAATGCCCGTATTCATAATGAAATTCTACCAAGTGGCTAAATGTTTTTCATACAAAAGTTTCAAAATTTGAATGAAAAAACTTTGCCACTTGCTACGGCCCTACGATTTTACTAGTAATGCAAATTAAATTTCATTAGCAGTAAAAATTTACTGAATTTTTTTTAGTAATCTGTAAATTTACTGCTTACTGCAATTTTGAATGCAGTACATATATAATGCAGTGTGCCCATTTACTAACCAAATAAGTTTAATAAAACAAACAAAAACCAACAAATTCCTATGTATTTACAATATTGAAAGTTTTGATACTTTGAATTAATTAATTTAAAAAAATATACTAAAAGCATAAGTACTTCCAACTTAAAAAAATTTGTCATTACTAGATGTTTACACATCTCCTCTGTGACCGGACTCACATTGCTTTTTTTTCAATGGGCGTGTGTCAAACGGTAGAAAAGCACTATGGTAAAAATATATTTGCCTATGGGGAAAAAATTTAATTTTTCTGCTGTACCAAACGATATCTTATTTGACAATGTAAAATTTTGACAAATTGGCTTTAGTATAGAAAGAAGCTGATGAAAAAATTTGCTTCGGCGGCGAAGCAAAACCTTTGACTAGAAGCCGCCGGCTAAAAACGAATTTTTAAAAGGACATTCACATATAAAAATATTCTGGTAGCAAAAAGTTATATAATATTAAATTAATTAATATTAATTAAAATAAATAATAATTTTTTCACAGTCTAATTACATTAAAAAACGTAAAAATGTGTTATTGGGCGACGGCTTGAAGCGACGGCGGTGGTTTTCAATTTTATGATACTAAGCTTCTTACTTGCTGCTTGTTAAAAATTTATCTGTTGCGTCAAAAATTCTACTAGCCCCCAGGGCAAAGCAAATAGTAATAAATCTGGAACTTTTAAACTATTGATTGAATTTATATGAAACTTGGAACATCCTTAGCTTAATAACATATGTCTTGACCGCCTTCTGGATTAAGCTGGACAGGAGTTACAGTGGGCCAAAGGTGACCACCTGGGAATTAAAACAACTTCTAAAGGCTTGTAACTTTTTTTAAAAATTATCGAATTTGTATCGGATAAAGCATTTTGAGCTAAACTCATAATTTTTAAGAAATGGTTTCCTCAGATGTGTTTCCGTATCTCTCACAACTTAAAAGATACGAATATTTGAATTAAGAAAAAAAAATAATTTTTTGCCTTGACTTTTTTTTAATATTTCGCCTAAAACTTTTTTTTTTGGGTGACACTGTGGTTGAGTGGTAGCGATGCTATCCTCTCAGTCCAGAGATCGTGGGTTCGATTCCCGCCATAGACCCTGAGTGTTTTCTGCAGACAAGCCAATTGCTTCGCGGGTTGTGTTTGTAAAAAAAAGTTTATTGTTGGATTTTAAATTAAAAGACAGTATTAAATATTTGACAAAGTTCTAAATAAAACCAAGGGAAAGAATTATTCGTAAAATCAAGAAAAGGTTAAGAAATCAAAATTTTAAAATGTCCCTGAAAATAACATTATTTTAAATTTTGTAAAAAATAAAACAAAAAAAAACATTCACTTTTCAAGCACATAGCGCTAAAGGCAATTTAATAAGAATGTGGTAAAAGCCAATTATTTTGTATTTTGGACATGTACACTACATTCAACAATGTCCGAAAATCGTCCATTTTAAAAATATTTTTTGTGTGTAAACGCTTATAAAAAGTTGTAATCATAGATTTTGAAAATTTCAACTCCAACATTTTATTATGTAGATAGTTTTAAATATTAATAACTTAAATTTAAGAGGGCATTTTCATAAATGCGGACATACACGCAGATTTCATAAAAAAAATTTTAAATTTGGGAAAAATATATTGAAATAAGTGTAGAAAAATAAAATGGGTTCACCTGGATATAAATTATTTGCTGGGTTTTGTATCAGTTTCAAGGCCTACTAAGGTTATTTTTTCTTTTGTGATTTTCAAAAGTATTATTATTTTATGGATTCTCATATAGTTTTTGAAAGTCTATGCATAAAGTAAGAGGTTTGTGACTGTTTAAAATTTGTGGTTAAAGTCTACTGATGATTTGGTTCAAGCGCCAATGAAATACGTATATAGACATGCTAAACTACCAGCAAATAAATTTCAATTAATTTTATTTTCCTAAACTGGCATTTTTGATTTCCATGTGAGTATTTTTAATGCGACTGCAAAATTTATTCCAATATATTTAACTGATCTCGAGATATTCCGATTGTAGGGTGCAATTCAAAAAATTTATGGAATGCGCCTAACTTCTTTCCCTTTATTTACACTTTATTCACACATCAGCTGTTTACAACTGTTGTGTATTCTGAAAGTCTACCTAAATAGAAAAACAAAAATAAATTTAGAATACGAAAATAAAATATCTGGTTTTATATGAAACACCAGGTGCATTCATTTGCACCTCTACTTGGATGCAGTAGCTTTAATTACGATAAACATATGGTTAAAACATATATAAAGAAAAACTTATAGTAAAAAAAAGTAAAATCACAAGCTCATATTTATTTAGATTTTTAACTCTTCTTTGTGCTTTTTCCTTATTTTGACATTTTATGTGTAGAGATGCCACATAATATAGAATTAAATGATGAGTAAAACACAGCTATACACTATCGCAAAAAATAAATAACGGACTGACATTTCACTTTACGGCAAACGAATAAATATATACATAAATTTTATGATGTTCGATTACCAAAAATTATTATTATATATTAAATTGCGTTTTAAAAATATTTTTAAATTGATTATTGATATAAACTTTATACTGAACAATTCAAATATTAAAGGCCAATTTCACCAATTCTTTTTAAATATCAATACATATTTAAAAGATGTTTTTCATTGGAAAAAATAAAATAAAAGGTATAAAAAACAACTTTTAAATATGAATTGATATTTATATAAATAGAAATTGTGAAATGGGCCATAATTATGGAAACAAAATAAATTTTTTTGGGAAGAATAAAAATACCTGCAAACATACTGGATATTACTTTAATTTCTTATCATACTTCTTATCTTATCTTAACTGCTTCACGTTAAGTGTAACAAATCTGAGAAATAAATTAAATCTTTTCTTTAGAGTTTGAAAGACTTCAGTGTACAATGTTGTCTTACGCTTTAAAAGCACACAATTTGGTAAATATTTTTCTTTTTATTCATTCATAGAGAAAAGAAAAATTGTTTAACATCTTGCAACCACTAATGATGATGGTCATTAAAAATAACGACCGTAATAAGTATAAATTTACAATTGTTTTCTCTGCACGTCTTTTTCAAAAACAAAACCATAATTTGCAGAATTTTATTATATTTTCATATTGCTTGGAGCAAAAAAAAAAAAAAAAAAAAAAGTATGGTTAAATATGTATATCATGAACAAAATTACCACCGAATTAAGAATAGCCTTCTTTTAAACGGTTAAAAGGAAAATCGCATTAATAATAAAAATAAAAAATATAAATTAAACAAAAAAAATTATTATATAAATATTTGCTTAAATTTGTTCGATCTTTTTGTTTTTAATGTGTTTTTATATTTATTAAGCTTGAGATCTTATTTTTTTATTATTATTTTTTATAAAAGAATTAACAAATTTTATTTATATTCCAATATTTCGTTGCCACAGGGAAATATGTTTTTTTTATACAAACATATTTCCCTGAAGAAGTTACCCATTGTGGCAACGAAATATTGGAATATAAATAAAATTTGTTAATTCTTTTATAAAAAATAATAATAAAAAAATAAGATCTCAAGCTTAATAAATATAAAAACACATTATTATATAAATATAAAATAATAAAGGTACGGTCACACTTGGTAAACATTTGCCCAAATAAGCGTTGCCAGGCACGTGTTTATTATGAAATAAACCAGCAATATATTGCGTCTTTCTTTGTACTTTTTCTTTACGAATTTTTGCAATTCTGCTTATTTTTTTAATTTTTTAAAGATGAAATTAATATAAAAAATTATATCGAGTCTTATTTTGGATTTTATCGTAAGCGACAAAAATATAAGTTTTTTTTAATATTCAGATATATTTTGTACGTAAATTGTCGCTGTATCTTAAAAGTTATGAAAAATGTTGGCATTTTAATACTTCTAAGGTATGGGTAGGTCCATAAAATTATAATTTCAATAAAAAAAGTCTATTTTCGGTAACATGTCGCTTACGATAAAATCGAAAAAAGGCTCGATATATAACAAATTTTGAGATTTTTTCGCTGCATTTCTCGCATTGTAAAATTTCCCACATGAAACGAGGTAATCATAGCAAAAACATTGTAAATTGAAACACAAAATGACTTTTCTCACATAAGTGTTTCTGTATATTTACTTTGCGAGAATTATCTGCGATTTAAATAAATTTTCAGCAATTATTGGAAGGATGTGAGAAAAAGTGTTCCTGCAACAATATTTTGTGAAAAGTTTCTCGCAAGAACTGTCAAAAGAACTCGCATTTTAAATTGGTGCGAGAACAATCAAATTTGTACAAAAAAATATAAATTTTTGAATTTGTGTGTGAAAATATGAAAAAAATTTGTGTGTGAAAATATGAAAAATTAATTAGTAGATATGCAACAAATTGTTGAACTAAAATTATTATTAACGAGTCGATATGATTATGTTTATTTAGAATTTTTTTTTTTTTGTAATTTTCTTATGTAGAAATAGTTAATAGAAAAAACTTATTTCAAGCATTTTACATTCGCTTTATATTCATAATCATTATTTTATTATTTATTTCTTGTATATTATTTAATTTTTAGGGTTCCGTACCTATTGCTTTCGCTACGCTGTCCGTCACATGGTATTTTCTCAGGAACCGTAAGAGCTACGGACCTGAAATTTGGACAGAGTATATAGAACCTTGGCCGCTACAACAACAAATACATGAGAATTAAAAATTAAAGGGTTTTCCAAAACGAGTAACGAAAAATTTTAAAATCCCATGTAATATACATACAATTGTATGAACATATGTATATTGAAATTTGAAATTTGTAAAATTAGTGTATTTTTATACAGACTACAACAATTAACACTAAAATTTAAAAAAAATTAAAATTAAAGGATGGTCCATCAGTTAATGCAACTTTGACTATGTAATTTTGACAATCTGCTATATCTTGGAAACCGTAAGAGGCAAACACTTGAAATTTTCAAAAATGGTAAAACTAAAAAAACCGAAAATTATAAAATCGCCAAACCAAAAAAAAAATCGCCAAAAAATAAAAAAAAATCGCCAAAACGAAAAAAATCGCCAAACTTTAAAAAAAAAAAATTCTAACACTAAAATAAATCGCCATGTTCGAAAAAATCGCCAAAAGGAAAAAATCGCCAAAATGAAAAAAAACGCCAAAAATCTAAAAAAAAATCGCCAAAACGCGAAAATGTCGCCAAAACTAAAACAAAAATTTATGTAAAAAAAATCTCAAAAATGAAAATATCGTCAAAAATAAAGAAAATCGCCAAAATGAAAAAACGCCAAAAATCGAAAAAATCGCCAAAACAAGAAAATAAAGTGTCAAAACTAAAAAAAGAGCCAAAACTTAAAAAAATCGCCAAAACCGAAAAAACGCAAAAAACGCCAAAACAAAAAAACCGAATAGACCCCAAAAACGAAAAAAATGCCAAAACTATATATTATATAGGATGACGTTTGTATTAAATTACATATCTAGTGTTCGTACGGCACCCTTCGTGCGCGAGTCAGAGTCGCACTTTACTGAATTTATTTGTTATTAAAATAATACTTTTGTGACATTCTGTTTGCATTTGACACTCGATGACTGGAAATATTCCAGCAAAAACAGAATCAGTGTTGTCTGTTCTCGCATCAAATACAGAAACACTTTTTTCTCACATATCGATAGACGATGGAATTTTATGTTTCACATTTCATGTGAGAAATTTTACGATGCGAGAAATACATAAACGAGCTACTTGGTTCAAGTGTAGGCAAGCCAACACTTTGTCAACTATTTATAAGAACGATGTCGTAAAGCGTATACAGGGTAAGATTTGGAATATTTGCCCATTCCATTTGGACTCGATGTTTTTTTTTTAAGAAAGCCCATACATTTTTAATGGATTTGAGTTCTGGGCATTATGCTGGCTACTGCATTGTGTGGAGTTTTTTGCTTTGAAAATTTATTCTTAACTATTTTAGCCGTGTGATATACAGCTTCTTGCGCTGTGTAACCACTTTGCTTCACAAAATCCTTTAACATGGAGGTGGAATCTTAATGATTTGAACCTACTTTACTTGCTGCTGTCTGGGTTCTTAAAATCATAGAAGATAAGATAAACTCATAGTTTTCTAAAATTGAAATTTATTTATATTCATATCGAATATAAATTTTTGGTGGGTTAAGTTGAAGATCCTAACACCCGTACTCTATCTAAGCAGTGATGCAAACTTTTTTGGCTCTGAAAGCACATCAAATTTAAAAAAAAAGCACTAAAAAGCGTAATTTTGATATCTAAAAAGCGTAAAAAGCACTTACGTGAAAATCGATTGAAGATCCATAACGTGAATTAATGTGAAGTTTAGTAATGTTTAAAATTTTCTAGGATATTCTCTAGTTATTGAAATATATCAGACAAAAAAGGTATGCTTTACTTGGTGCTTTTCCTTAGTTTGGCACTAACGTTCAAAATTTGGCGTTTTGAATCTTCAAAAAGCACTAAAAATAGTGCCAAAAGCACCAAGTTGGTATCGCTGACTCTAAGCTCTATGACAAAATAAAAATTATAGAAAATGAACATTTTTACATTGCTTATTATAGAAAAATTGTCATTTTTTATAATTTTGTCATTTGTCACAAAGTTCAGAATAAGGGGATAAGACTATTACGTTTTTTTTACTTTTGTGAATTCTCAAATAGTTCTTGAAAGTCTTTGCATAATATAAGAGGTTTAGGACTGTTCAAAATATGTAGTTGAAGTCTACTGATGATTTACCTAAACACCAATGAAATAAATGGACAATGATTAACCACTAGCAAATAAATTTCAGTTAAAATAAACTTTTTACAATATGACAAATAATAAACTTCTTAAATTTTTCTAAAGCCTTGTAATGAGTTTTATTAAAAAAATACCATATATTTTAATACGCAGATTTTAAGTGATTTAGCTGGCAAAATTCTAAGAGCAAATATTCAATGAAAAAAAAATTGGAAACAAACAAGTCGCCACAAGACTATGAATAATACTGATTAAGACTCTTCCGAAAAGCAATAATTTAGGCAAGTAAATAAATTAAAAAATATTTGGTGTATTCAAACGGTAGTGTCAAAGTCATAATGTCCTAAACTTTTAAACTAGTTTAAAATAAGATTGCTGTGAGCAACCCCTCATATTTTCTTATGTTAGTTGAAACATTAACAAGATGATATAAAACAAATGAGAAAAATATTACAAAAATAAAATAATATTTGGTACGATAATGCAAAATTATGAGAAAATTATTCAATGGCTTTTCTATATGTATCCAAAAATTATTTGCTAATTTTCGTAATTTTTGCAACATGTAAAATAAAAGTTTTTCCAACATTTATCCTTTTAAAATTTTAAGGATTTGGAATTCATTTGCAAATTTGAGTACGTGGCTGCACAGAAAAATATCGGTATTTCCCCCAGCTGATAAAAAGTCTAGTTTAAGTTTCTTCTCTTCTTTAGAAACTCACATTAATTAATGAAAATATTTCATTCCATAAGAATTGAAATTACTGAACTTAAGCCCGAATTAGAAACTATTTCTGATTAAAATTCACTACAGTTTTTTTTTTCATTAAAAAATTATTCGCAAGTTTTGAAAATTTTTCTAACATGAGATTACTTTTGATTCTTAAAAACCACTGAGTGTGTTCGTTTACAGGTTTTGCGATTTTGGATTTTTTTAAGATATTCGCATTTTTAGAGTTTTTGCGATTTATATGCTGTAAGCCTATTCACGAGTTATTCTTTTTTTTTTCTTGCGGTCTATATAATCAACTTTGGGAGATATTTTCCATTATTTTAATATCTTACAAAGTTGTATATTTCTTGCAATATATAATGTTTTTCGTAGAAATTTGCTAAAGAAAACCGCCACGTATTTAATTATTATTGGATATTTTGTTGAAAAAGAGAAGTAAAAAGCAAAATATGTAATTAATTATGACAGTAACATATACATAGGGTGAATAATTGAATTAATATAGTACACCTTTTATATATATAAAAAACAAACATTTTTAAACTAGTTTAAAATATTAGGACTTTATGACAGTTAAGACTGCCGTTTGAATACCCCAATTAATTTTGCAAAGGAAAGAAATTAAAAAAATATATGTATGTATATATATGAATACTTAAGCAATATGTGATAATGCAAACAGCTTCCTTTATAAATGCCTACCTAATTTAAATAACAAAAAAGGTTTAGCTAGATTGATAAGTCAAAATAACTAGTAACATAGTAGTACTATTATCTGTAGTGAATCTCCAGTTCCAATGTATATACACGTTCCCAAGTAGAGTTCCTAGTCAGTAGGACAACTATATATAGGGTACCTCTGGTTTCTAGTAGAGTACCTATTTAGTAGTACCAGTGCTATAGTAAATCTGTGGTTCAAAGTTGAGTACCTAGTAAGATACTAGTGAATTTCTTGTTCTAATATCTACACATGTCTTCAAGTAGAGTATTTTGTCAGTAGTAACAGTGTCTGTAGTTAACTTCTGGTTCCTATGTCTACACATGTCTCCAATTAAAGTACCTATTTAAAGCACTAATACATTCTCAATAACATGCACGTGTTATAATGTCTGTAGTACAGAACATTGCCTGGGGAATAGTTCGTCAATAGTACTGGTCAGTTGTCAATCAGCAGGGGGCAAATTACGGCACTCTTTATCGAGCGAAATTACGAAATATTTCCATATAAACTCTATTGAAATATTTCGTAATTTCGTTCGATAACGAGTGCCGTAATTTGCCACCAGGACTGTTTCACTTCTGACATTTTCTACATAGACTACACAGCAGCAGTGTTGCCAGAAAATGATGATAAGAGAATGCTAGATCTCGCATTCTAAATTCTGCTAAAATGTTCTACCGAACAAATGTATAATGCCAGATTTAATTTTTACAAATTTTATTGAAATAGCTTTGAATTTCATGTTTATACAAACTTATTAGTATTTACAGGTGTTTTTATAGCACATACATACATATATACATATGTATGTGTTTGATATTATCCATAGATATGAATATTTATGTATTTTCGGACTGGTAACAAGTTTCTTTATGTCAACACATTGTCTACAGTTTTTCTTCTTATTCATCAGTATAAAGGTAAGAGAGAAAACATGTGTGGTGTATTTCTGGTGAATTTTTCAACAACTTGTTAATATACATAAATTTGCTTGTACGTAAAGTATAGAAATGTACCAGTAAAGTCTGGTTGGTATGCCTCCATGTTGCCATAAGAACTACGTACTCAGTACCTAGTCAACTGTTTTAGTGTTACTACTAGATTTTCAATGACAAGCGCATGCTAAATGTATATAGCACAAAGTATTTCATGGGGAATAATTAGAGAGTAGTACTGGTGACAAAGTCAAAAGCGACTCAGTACATTTTACCGTCGACATTTTCTTCAGGGTATATACATATAATATATGTATGTATGTCTATTAGTGTTGTTAATTATTCGTCTTTTATGTTTGTTCGAATGAAATTTCATAATTCATAATTCAGACGAATAATTTTGAACTTTTGTTCGAATATTCGAACGAACAAAGAATAAAAAAATATATTCGAATAATCTTAAAAAAGTGTGCAAAAAGCGACACGTATGTGTATTAGATTAATTTTTTTATTAACAAACGAAAAATATTTCATTACACAAGAAAAACAAATAATTTCAAAAACAAATTTAGGAATATTAATAACAAAACTTTAAAATTTGAAGAACCTTTGCCGCAGTTGACGCTGTGGCATAGATAAGAACTCTATGTTGCACTTATACTATTGAAGTAACAGAATCGCAAAAAATAAAAGATTAAATAAAAAAATTATGATAAATTCCAATCGACTAGACCGGTTTTCTTCAAGTATAAATTAGAAGATATACGATCATGTCACCATTCAAACGAAAACAAGGCAAAATTAAAATCGGTCAAGACGTTGGGGAGCTACGGCGTCAAAGACACGCAGATCAACAGAATATATCTAAAAAATGTGATATATTCTAAACGGCTGGACAGATTTTCTTTAAACATAGCTAAGAACACTCCCGAACAAGTAATTTTTTATTTGATTTTTAAAGAGAAGTAACAATCAGGCAATGATTGCTTACTACTATTATAAGAAAAGGGATAGTAACAGAAAACATAGCTGGTGAAGGAATAGATAGAGGCATGCTTCATTTTTTTACAGATCTGCTTTTTGCACGTTTTTTTAATAATGTAGTGTTGCACCGCCTCTGGCGTTAGCGAGTCATATTAATTTGTTTGAAGCTGTTCAGTGGCAGTTTAGTGGTTATTTTACTTCACAGATGATTTTGCTACACAACGAAGGGGGGTGCTCTGGTATTACATTAGGATTAGTATCTCTTGAAGTATAGCTCAGTGACCAGTTACTATGCCTTCATCACCTGAACTTTTCTACAACAACTGATAGAAAGGGAGAGTAATGCACATCAGAAAAATGCGTGGTGTTGTTATTTAATGACTGTTAGATAGCGGGCTCGATCCTAAAACCTTCGGTTTTGTAGTCAACATGCTAACTTTTTCAGAAAATGCCACCCTCAAACAGGAAAACTAAATCAAAATCGGTCCAACCGTTTCGTCTGTACGTCGACTCGTACATACAAATAGATACACAGACACAAACTACATACAAACTTATAACACCCCTTTTTTTGTCGGGAGTTAAAAACTAAAACAAAATTAGTTAAAAAGTATAGGTATTTACACACATTTATAAACATTTTTAATATATTATTAATTTTTTGGAAAAAATCATTTAAAAACCGCAGATAACCCAAAAAATCTTTTTATACAAGTATTTAATGAAATTGTTCGAATATTCGAATATTCGACAAAAATGATTCGAATAATTTTTTATTCCAAATTGCAAATTTTTGTTCGTTCGAACAAATATGATAAAAAGTTTTTCGAATATTCGAATAATTTTTGTTCGAATGACAACACTAATGTCTATATATAGAGACTTATTTTCGGTTTAATTGTAAGCAAGATGTTGTAGAAAATAGACTTTTGTAATTCAAATTAAAACTATGGCCTACCCATAGTTTAGAATTATCAAAATGTCGAAATGTTTGATATCTTTTAAAATGCAGGTTGTAAAATTTGTACTTAAGCGACAATTTATGTATGGTAAAATATATTTGAATGCTATAAAAACCTGTCTTCTGAAAACTTTAATTTTTGCCGCTTACGGATAATTGAAAATAGGGCTCCATATACATATGTATACAATACATAGCATATAATACATATGTAGGTATTCGTTGTATCTACATTACGAAGGAAACACATAATTATAAAAAAAATTACATTTATTAATAGAAATACTTTGTACATAAAAAAAAAATTAAACAAATTAACATTTATTATTTTAAGCAAATTCTGCCAAAGAGCATCTGGCAGAATTTTTTAAAAGTTGAATGTTTTTCACATAATGAAAATGCCAGATCTGGCAGTGAAAATGCCAAAATGGCAACAATGCACAGCAGGCACATACACATTCAAACTTTGACATTCTCTCTCTCTCTCTTTCTCTACTCACACATTCAAACAGACACCTACTGTATACAACAAAATCTTACCGAGACCTGAGTGGCTGTGTTGGAATTAGCACGCGTTCGATTACTTAGAAATGTCGTACGCCATTTACGTTTCAGCTGGGCAATCACTTCACCATTAAAGAAGCAAAAGAAAGTGGCCACACAGAGACCCTGAAAGAAGAAAAAAATTGGTCAAATAAAATTTAAATTTATATAATTTTATTTTTCATACAAATAAATTAGTATGAACTGCAATACCTCGATATAGAAACTTTTATTAGCCACAGCCATGTCGCTGTAATAAATATAAATAAATATAATAATCGGCCATGTTCTGTAACCCGAATCTGAGTAAATTTCTCACTTTCCAAAAATAAATAATGGCCCCATTGATGTGTTTTAAATCATACATACCAAATTAATTTCAGATATGACATTTCAAGCTCTTAATAGAAAACTACAAAAAATTGTGAAAAAATCGCTATTGGTTGATTAAATACTTCTAAATCGAGCGTTTTGAAATCGACTCGATTTACAGAACAGGCAGGAATATATTTCAGCTTTTTTGTTATTTAAAAACAGCAAATATATATATATATATTAAGCAATTGTGAATAAATTTATAATCATCTCCGACCCACAGCTCAACAACTGATTATTATTTTCCTCTTAAAATAGAAATTTTAAACAAAACTTCACTGACACCCCCTGAAATCCTTGGAAACTTCGTTAACTTATTTCAGCAAAAAGAAAACAAAAAACAATAAAAACAACGCATCAAAAGTTGTGACTCATTTACCTAAAATCAAAATTTAAAAATGCAATAACCTTAAGTAAAGTCATCCATAAACATTTGTTCATAAACACTTTTACTGCTCCCGTGCAAAACGCAAAACATCTAATTTTTCTTATCACAGTTGACAGGGGACTTTGGAAACGTGTTATGACATAGAAAAAAAATAAAAGAAGTTACTGCAAAACAAAACGTATATTCTCTATTTTTATTGTAAATTCATACATTTTTACGATTGAAAAATATATATAGATTTTTTTATCTCATTTACACAAGAAGTTTAACCAAATGTGTTTTCCCAGGATTTTAAAGCAACGCAGGGGAAGCAATAAAAAAAAACTAGAACACAAAGTGCACTAAACTGCAGAAAGGTCTTATTTTTTTGAATTTCTTTGTAAACAAAAGTAAAAATAAGGGAATAAACTCAAGGTTTTAGTGGAATATACTAAATACCCTACTAGACAGCAAATTTATTGTGGGTTAATCCAAGCGATTTTAATTGTATAATTTATATTTAAAGTAAAATGGAATTGTAAATGAAATTTAAATTCAATAAATTTCTTCTGATTAGGCTAACCAATCTGGAATTGTTATATTAATTTAAGTTATTTTTTTAGAGAAAAGCAAAAAAATAGAATTGAGTTTGAATAACTAATTTAAAATACATACAATGCAGACAATAGAACTGACACAAAACTAATCACGTGAGTGCTAAAGCCTAGATCCCACTATCGGCACAATGTGCCAATTTTCGTCGGCTCACTGAAATAACGTCATAACCAGAATGGCCCAAGAATGGCCCAAGGGGTTTGAATTCCTTATAACTTTTTTATTATAATATTTTTCTATTTTTCTTTTCAGTATTTTGTAAAGAAGATTTGGGGAATTTGTCTAACAATTGAAACCGACAATTACCATCAACGACTTGATTATGCAATTTATTTTCGTCAAAAAGATGAAGAAAATCGTGATTTTATTCATAATTTAATAATGAGCGACGAAGCCCATTTCCAACTAAATAGATTCGTTAATAGGAAAAACTGCAGTATATGGGCTACGGAAAATCCAAGAATAGTTACACAGCGAAAATTACACCCACTTAAGTGTACCTTTTGATGCGGTGTTTCGTCGAAAAGGATAATTGGCCCTTATTTTTTTAGAAATGAACACGGTATCGCCGTTTCCATCAATGGTGTTAGAATTCGTTGTTGAATTGTGTACTGTTCCATTTTAAATTCTCTAAATATTCTTTACAAAATACTGAAAAGAAAAAAAAAGGAAAAAAATTTAATAAAAAAGTTACAAGGAATTTAAACCCCTTCAGTCAATCTGGGCCACCCTGTACTAAACTTAATTGGCCTTATTTCTCCAACTAATGGAAATATAAGGACATAGTTGCACTGTAATTGTTTATAAAGCCGTATAGACTTATTCCGCAATTAATTGAGAAATAGGCCCGGCCCAATTTGGTTTATTAATAGTGAGATATAGGCGGACCAGTCACTTTTGCATGCTAATGGCCTAGGATGGAGTTACTTGATACTTTGCATACATCTTATTACTTGTTGAACAATTATCTTATAGGGATCTATCTAAGCGGTGTAGAATAACTTAAATTATATTTGAATACCATTGCGACATTTGTAACTGTAACAATTCAAAACTTCTTGGCGGTATCCAAACTGTTGGTAGCACTCCCATTTTCTCAAGTCACAGGTCAAGAACGTTTAATTTTTTTTTCTCACCAAATTGTCCGCATAATAACTACTGCGTTTAAAAGCATTAACTGATGTTGAGGGAGAATGATTGCGTGTTAGCTAAAACAACCAAGTTAAATTGTAATTGTTTATCATGTCGGATGACGTTCTGTTTTAAAGATTTTTTTTTAATAATATATTCATTTCCATAGCTGTTAATTATTATTTCTTGCAATAAGTTTATTTGTTAAGTTTTTTGTTTTTGCACAATCTACCCAAATTAAATATTAAATTAGTTAATTTAAAAGATAGATATAAAGTTGACAAAACAAGGACCGAAATAACATAAAGTGTTATGCCCTAATTCTGTTCGACGATTGTGCCGTCTTGTCTATGGACGGAAAAAAGCCGCAGTTGTGATTCTTTAAAACAATTATTATTTATTGTCTGTGCTAGAAGGTTCGTGTGTTTGCTTTATGATTTTATTCCAAACATTATTTCCAACACGTATTTTTTTATATATTTTTCAAAATATTGTATAATACCTTAATTTAATTTTTATATTTTAAAAACATGGTAATAATATTTTTATTTTTCATTATCAAAGACAACAACCATTTTTGAAGTAAATAATTTAGAGAATTCAAAAACAAGAATTCAAAAGTATCTCCAAACAAAAACGTCCTAAATCTTCTAACTGAATTAGGGCATTAATCTAATAAATTTAAGTTGTTTGTTTTTAAGAAAAAGGTTTTCTCATGAAGCACTTAGTTGGTTGGTTAATGTTACTAAATTTAATTGTTAATTTACCATAAATGTTATTGAATGCGGTTGATGGCCATAATAACATAAAATAAATAAAAAAAATTTTGTTTAATATAATTGGGGTATTCAAATGGGTGTGTTAACTGTCATTAAGTCATAAAATCCTAACATTTTAAACCAGTTTAAAATCAATATAATTATGCACCCTATGTACATATATCGCACTTAATCAACAAGAGGGTATTAACTAGGGTGATCGACTAGGTTTTACAACCGGTTTTAAAAACCGGGTTTTTCCCAATACGGTTGTCGGTTTTTTCAAAATGTTGATTTTTCGAATGTCGAATAGTCCGGATTTTTTACAATTTAAAAACCGGCTGAGTCGAATACTTTTTGATTTGTACATTTTGCATTAAAATTAGTTTTTACTATGGTAAAACTTAAGCTACGGTCACACTTGTCAAATATTTGCCCAAAAAAGCGTGACCAACAAACAATAATGAAAATTTTTTTACATACTCTTACGACTACAATTTGAAGCTGAAAAAAAGTCAGCCAATGTAGCAATAGTAAAGTAAGAAAATAAAAAACATGTTGATTATTGAGTTCTTGTTTCAACTTTGTTATTTGTTATTGAGCTTCTCATTTGTTTAAATGAAAGTTTATAATATAATAACTCTAGTTGTTCTAAGAAGCTTTGGGTAAAGGTTCCCTGATGATCTGCATTAGCAACAGTGAAATGCGCATAGGATCCAGCTAAACCCCTCAATAATCAATTTCAATGTATTTTTAATAAAAAAATATTCTACTTAATAAGTAAAATATTAATTTGGGATTATTAGTGCGTTTAAAAATTTTAAACTTAAATTGTAACAATTCCCATAAAAAACACTAATAATGAAAAAAGTTTTGATCCAGACACTTGTTTATCATATTAAACAGTTTCGAACACAACTAATGCACAATGTCTATGACAACAACAATATTGGATACTCTTTAACTTGACAAACTTTTGTCTGGATTGAAAGATTTTTCATTAGCATTTAGTGGTTACGCTTTTTTGGGAAAATGTTTGACAAGTGTGACCGTAGCTTTAGACCAACGTTTTCTGTTGATTTTTCTTAGTATTTTTTTAGTGTAACCCTCATTTTTAGTAAATTTAAATGTAAAAATATTTTTGGATTGTACTGAAAGTACGTACCCTGCTGCTAACGCAACGCTTTCCGCTCTTATTTAGGTATGAGGGTAAAGGGCTTTGAACACGATCAAAATGCTCGCTGTCAAGTTCATGTACGTGTGCTTGTCGGCTTGATGTTACCATGCTTGATGCCCCACCAAGCATTAATTTTTATTTTAACTTTGTGCTGTTCGTTTGGTTGAAAAAAAAATGTATAAAAATGTCTAAATAAAGAAATTCAATAACAATAATGGCAGCACTGCTTACAAAAAAAAGAACAAAGCAAAATAAGAAAGTTCTAACACTTTTTTTTTCTTCACCAGTCAAATTTATGTTTTTTAATTCCGATATTTTGGACAACCGTTCGTAATGAAAATATAATTATAATGAAAATTTGTACGCGCTTGATGGGGTAACAATATACACGCATTAACAAGTGACAGCAAGCATGCCGAAAATCAAAATTTTTGGATTTTCCATCAAGCATCGTTGGTGTCACACATACTAACAAATTTTCACTAATACTATAACCAATCTCAGCAAGCATTTTGACCGTATCTAAACCCCTTAAAAGTTCTTATAGCTTTTTGAGAATGGCAACATATACTGAAACATGAAATTTATGCGAAATTATTTAATGAGGTGGTATCAGAGGCGATTTATATATATTCTGCCTTATCGTGGTTGGCGTATTTCAAATATGACTACACCCAGAGAAAAAACAGCTTAAAATAAATAAAAACCATATTGAATTAATAAAAAACATTAACGAAAGTCTAGTCATGTTGAAATTTTTTATTTCAATATGGAAATATATTAATTTACAGTATTATTTTTTTAATTTTATTTATTTTTAAAGCTGGATTCACCATTGTTTCCGAACAAAATTTTGGTCCGGACAAAGTTTTTGTTATATGTTGTTTAACTTCTCTCTTCTTGAGAGAGAGAAAATATTTTTTACGAACAATTCTCAGTTTGAATTGGTTTAATTTTATATTTTGTTTGGACAAAATCGAACTGAGCTGCCAAGTATTTTAATTTTTCAACCAAAGTTGAACTGAGCTGCCACATCATGTTATATGAATAATAAAAACACAGAATATACTTGTATTAATTACAATAGAAATAAAGCAAAATTGTAAAATAAAACATATACATATACATATACATAGAACGAAAGAATTGCATTGATCAATTAAAAAGACACAGCGAATTGTAATCATTTGCCGATGTGCTGCCACTTGTAAAATTAATACGCATCGTTTACACACGTATGTATTTCATATAGTAGCTTTGATTTTCCAGACAAAATGTTCGAAATGGATGAATCGTGCTGCAGAAAGCTCTCAAGAAAAAATTGTTTGTCTGGACAAAAATTTTGTTCAGAAACAATGGGTGAATCCAGTATCTCAACATACATTTTCTACCATATGGTAAATTATTGAATTAATGTGACGCGTTCTTATTTTTTAGTTGCAGATTTTCCCTGAGTGTACGACTTTTTGTTAATAGATTAAAGAAGACTTCAACAGTTTTTCTTTGATCTATTACCAAACAGTCGAAGTCGTATTTGAAATACGCCAGCCACGGTAAGGGAGATTATATATATATACTGTATGTACTATATATAAGTATATGAAGTTAATTTTTATGTTTTACCTTTAATTTTTGTATTGTTTTATAGTATTTACATAAACTTTTAACTCAATAATTTTCTTATTTAAAAAAAACCGGCCGACCGATTTTTTCTGAATTGTAAAAACCGGGATTTTCATAATTTCAAATATTCGAACTATTCGAAAACCGGTTTATGGAAAAAGTCGATTAATCGATCACCCTAGTATTAACTCAAAATTTTTAATATTACACTTTTTGCAAGAAATCAAATAACAACATTAATATCTATGTATTTACTTTAAAATTTTTTAACGTATTCCGATTACTCTTTTGTTGATAAAATTTGTTTCACTTTATGATTTTATGATAAAATTTCTCAATTTTTGTTTGAGTTGTGACCCTTTCCAAAACTTAAATATTCTTCCCAAATAATTGCAGGGTTTTAAAATAAAAACAATGTCAATATATTTTCAAATGGAATTTGCTTACGATTATGTATTCGGATTTCCAAATTCTCCTAAAATGTAACCACAAACAGTTAATACCCTATTGTTAATTAAGTGCTATATGTATGGTACTGTCATAACTAATTTGTTTGCTTTTTATTTCTATTTTATGACAAAATATCCAATAATGTTTAAATACGTGGCGGTTTCCACTAAAAACATTATGTATTGCAAAAAATTCGCAAGGGATTAAAATAATAAATAATATCTCCCAAAGCTTATTATTAAGACCGCAAAAAAGTAATAACTCGAGAATAGGCTAACATAAAATTGGAAAAATGCGAATATCTTTAGAAAAATCCCAAAATCGCAAAAACTCTAAACGAACAAACTCAGTAGATTTTAAGAATCAAAAATAATCTCATTTGCACAAAAATTGCAGGTTTAATATTTAAAACTACAAAAAAAAAACCATAAAATTTATTTAAAAAAAAACGCTGAAATTAAAAGAAATAAAAAAAAAATATATAAAAACTTGATAACATCAAAAAGATATCAAAGTCTGATATTTATTAAAAAAAAAAAGTTTAAAACTTTCAAACAAATAAAAAATTGGGAACAATAACTTTTATTGCAAAAATACGCGATAAATTGCAAATAAGCCCTAAAGTTACTTAGTCCCAATTTACACTATGCAAGTCTTATTGCTAAGCTGATTAGTTTGTTAGGAGAGAGATACGGGGGGAAAAGAAACGTTTGTGTTCCCCTCGTCTCTCGCTCCTAAAAACTAATCAGCTTAGCAATAAGACTTGCATAGTGTGATTTGGGACTTACAAAAGATGTAAGAAATACCAAAAAATCGGAAAAATTCGCGAAAATCAAAACTTGCTAATATTAAAAAGATAGCAAAGTGTGATATTAACTAAAAGTCATCAGAACTGTAAAAAGGGCAAAAACTGCAAACAAAAAATACTTCTTTCATTTCATGAAATGGCTTGAGTCATCTCTTATTTGTTCAAATTACGCACAAGAGCAATAGGTTTTATTAAAAATTACCTAATTATACACTTTGCAAATAAATTCAAAAGCCTTAAAATTTCAAAAGGATAAATGCTCGAAAAACTTATGTTTTACAAATTGCAATAATTACAAAAATTCGCAAATAGTTTTCTGATACTGATAGAAGTCATTGAATAATTTTCTCATAATTTTGCATATTCGTACGAAATATAATTTTAGTTTTGTAATATTTTTCTCATTTGTCTTGTATCATTTTCTTTATGTTTCAACATAAGCAACTCTAGTCTCTCTACCTAAGTAGATAGATTAGGGTGCTGATGAAGTGCGTGGCTGCACAGAAAAATATCGGCATTTCCTCCAGCTAATAAAAAAGTCTAGTTTAATTTTTCTTCTCTTCTTTAGAAAGTCACATTAATTAATAAAAATATTTCATTCAATAAGAATTGAAATTACTGAACTTAACAGCCTGTTTTTAGAAAACATAAGCCCTTTCGTTTTTATCTTTCGTTTATAAACGATAACGTTTAAAATTTGATTTTTATAAAACATATTCTAAAGCTTTCGTTTTGACATAAAAAGAGCTTTTTAGGTACAACGAAAAATTCACACTCACAAAAGTATTACAGTGAAGGAATAAAAAAAATAATATCTAATAAAAAAAAAATTTCCATGAAAAATTTTAAATAAAATTCATTTTAAATTAATTTTAAATTTTATGAATAACGAACGGAGTAAGCAATTTAATTTTTAATTGGTTTTGGCATTCAATTGAATATCAATTTATCCATCAAAACAGGTTTTCAGTGCATTTCGTATTTTCCGTTGTTTATTAGAACTATATTTTTTTCCTATAACGTTTACTTTATTTTGACTCAAATTTTTTGTGATTTGTTTGACAGTTAAATTGTGGAAAATAAAGTAAAAATTATCTGTTGATACTAAATTTGGTGTTAAATCTTTCACTGAAAAATTATAGAAGCAAGTTGAGCATCTTTGCCTTGTAAGGAAGTCAGGATTCGTTCTTGTGAAAGTTAAATCAATCCGCTTATAGAAAAAACCATTTAGATTTTTTCGTTTATTTAATTTTTTTATATGTTTATAGTAAAAAATAAAAGGAAACAATTGTTTTTCACTGTTTTAAGTCAGTTCACATTCTAACATTAACAGCCTGTTTTTAGAAAACATAAGCCCTTTCGTTTTTATGTTTCGTTTACAAACGATAATGTTTAAAATTTGATTTTTATAAAACATATTCTAAAGCTTTCGTTTTGACACAAAAAGGGCTTTTTAGGTATAACCAAAAATTCACACTCACAAAATTATTACAGTGCACAGAAAAAACTAAATTTCGTTTTCAGTAACCAAATTCATTGAATCAGTAAATTTTTTGTGTGAATGCGGACCTACAAAAAAATTTTTATATTCTGATAACAATTTTGTAAAAATTTAACTGGAAAAAAATGTTATTTTTAGTTAACTTATTATGGCATTAGAGAAAAAAGTTAACTGAAACTCAAAATATTTTTAGTAAAAATTTATTAATAGGAACAGAAAAACATTTTTGCAGATTTTTTTTTGTATTATTCAGCAAATTTTTTTTTCTATAATTTACAAACACATTCACTAAAATTTTTCGTATTATCAGAAAATAAATTTACTGAATCAATAACAATTCTTAAATTTTTTTTTTTAAATTATTAAAAGTTTTATCTGAAAAAAAAATAACTGAATCAAATGAAAGGTTCAACTATTTTTTTTACTTTCAAAAATTGGCTTGTTTTTTTTGTTAAGCATTTCGTTACCGCTTTTGGAACTCATCAGTAGACTTCAACCCAAAAATTTTTTTTAATTTAGTTAACAAACTCCGTATGTTTATAGTAAGACTCTTAATACTATATTGAGAATCACAACATACAAACATAACAAGTTTGAAAACCGCAAATAAAAATCTTAAAAAAAATAAAATGTTTTTAAAATTAAAAAAAAAATCCGACAAATTTTTTTACAGTATATAAAAATAAATTTAACTGAAAATAACAAATTTAAATAAAAAAAAAAATAAATCTAAAATTTTTTTTTTACAAATTTTACTTTATATAAATAATTTTCATTCTATACAGTTTTTTTTTACATAAAATAAAATTGGAACAAATAATTTACTGGAACAGTAAAAAATATTTACTGAAACTAAATTATATTTCAAAACACACGTTTGTTTGAAAATTTTTTGGGAATAATTTTTTCTGTGTGAAGGAATACAAAAAACATTAGCTATTAAAAAAATTTTCTATGAAAAATTTTAAATTAAATTCATTTCAAATTAATTTTAAATTTTATGAATAAGGGGATAAGCAATTTAATTTTTAATTGATTTTAGCATTCAACTGGAAATCCATGTGCCCATTAAAACAGATTTTCATTGCATTTCGTATTTTCCGTTGTTTATTAGAACTAAATTTTTTTGCCTATAACCTTTACTTTATTTTGACTCAATACTTAAATTTTTCGTGATTTTTTTGACAGTTAAATAGTGAAATATAAAGCAAAAATTATTTGTTTACACTAAATTTGGTGTTGATTCTTTCACAGAAGCAAGGGAAACATCTTTGCTTTGTACGGAAGTCGAGATGCGTTCTTACGAAATTTAAATCAATCCGCTTATAGAAAAATCCGTTAAGATTTTTTCGTTTAATTAATTTTTTGTAATTTATAGTAAAAAATAAAAGGAAAAAATAGTTCTTCACTATTTTAAGTAAGTTTACATTCTAACATTAAAAATTAAATAACATTTTCGTTAAAGTCAAATGAAAAATATGTAGACTGATTTTTAATTAATTTTACATAAAAAATTTTATGTTTTTTAAAAACGAAAACATGGTATCATTCGTTATTTTAAAGAACGTATACACTTATTCATTTTCGAAAAACAGGCTGTAATAAGGCCGAATAAGAAATTATTTTTGATTAAGGTTTCAACTAACATAATAAAATATGAGGGGTGGATCACAGCAGTCATATTTTAAACTAGTTTAAAATTTTGGGACATTATGACTACCGTTTGAATATCCCAATTATTTATTATGAAAGATTTTAATATTGAAATTGCAAGTATATTTCAGGTTTAGAAAATATTAAATAAACGCTACCTCGGGTGAAAAATCTTAGTTCAACCAAGCGCATTAGCCTAATTTGGGCAATTCCTTGATTGTATTTAAATGGATAATAAAAAGTACTTCTAAAAGTAAGTTTTGAGAATTTTCAATAATTAATGCAAATTTTCATTTATAAAATTGGTTAAATTTGCTTTAACAATTTTTTTATATGTAATTTAGCTACAGAAATTGGTAATTGATAGAATCAGATATAAAGAAGTACCAGGCTCTTTTTCATGTTTCAGCTGCAAATACGTTGCAATTCTAAATACAAATAAGTAAAGAGTACAAATAATCGCAGAGACTGAAAATTGCTTAAATTATTTTGCGACGACATGAAAAGTACATATAATTTAGCACTACCAAGTATCAAATAAAATGACTTACCAATAAAACATAGCTTTGTTATAGATTTTTTTTTTCAAACGTATTGCAAAAACTCTTAAAATCCGTAAAACAAGAGAAGAGGACACTTTCCATATTCGCTGTTGCATCACATAAGTAAAATTAAAGCAAAAAATATCTGTTAAAAAACACAAACACACACATACACATAATTTGAGTCAGATTCTACCAAATTGAAGGGAAATAATATGCTGAACTTTTCAATAGTAAAAGCATCGTAATTTCTATGCAGAAAGAGGAAAAAATAACTAGGGAACAGCAACTATTGACTTAAAAAGTTTTCATTGTCAATCTTTTTACTCGTATTTACAAAAATAAGAAATTTTGCAACAAAATATTTTCGAAACTTGAAGTCGTTTTGTAGGGAAAATTGTGCAGTCTGCAATAACATCAAATGTGTAACATGTAGCAATTAGTAATTGCAATTGTTGTCGCCATTTGACACTATCAAAGAAAGACTTTATGGTCTATAATTATGCACAAACAGAATAGAATGCATTTGTATTTTTACTGCTGCTTCACATTAATATCAGTTAGTAATTTTTATTCTGCATGGCTTCTAAATACAATGAAATGACATTTATAGCACCTTACACTGTACAGTGGGCTAAATTATCTAATTTGTTTTTGTAAAATTTTATGTATTAAGCTAGGGAAATATTAAGACATTCCATATGGAATAAAGTTTCATAAAATTTTAATTTGATTGGAAATTTCGATGAATATCGTGTGCACACTCAAAATATTCCATGCTTAAAAATACGAAAAATTTTTCGTAATTTAATTTGTGTACAATAAACGAAAATTTTGTACATTTTATGAAAATATTTGTAGCTTGTGCAGGAAAACAGATTTCGTAATGTTACGAATTTTGTTAAGTTACAAAAATTATTTTGTACAATTACTTTCGTTTATAGTAGCATATCTTTCGTTTATTTTATTGAATTTAGGAGAAAATAAAACTTTTTTATAAAATTGGAAATTTCGTGAAATAAACAAATTTTGTTTTGTTATTATTTTCTTTACAGTACAAAATTATTCTGAAATCTACACAAGTTTTGTGAATTTTATGAAAATTTTATTTATTTATTTATAAATTTTATGAAATAAATTAACTGCCAGTTTATAGAAGCCATGTAAAAATTCTCGGCTGTCTATTCATAATGAAAACAAAAACAAATTTTGAGTGTTTTGTTTTTGTTTTCAATATAAATAGCCAGACGAGAATTTCTCACATGCCTTCTATGAACTGGCAGTAAAACTAAAATAAAAAATTATTTGAATAAAAAATTAGTTTCTGGTTTATGCTGGGAAGACAACTGGGACGAACGATAAATCTCGTTTACGGCACACCAACGAAGAATTTATAACAGATCTTATGATAATAATTGAATAGTTCGTTATTGTTTTGCAAAGAGCGACAAAATGGTTTTTTCGTCGTTCATCGGCGTAAGAAACAGAAATAAATTTATCGCAGAGATCGTTACGCACGAGGAATTTCGTTCGATGGCGGTGTTACAAACATATGTGCATGGTGTAATTATATTTAGTTAGATACACCTTGCATATGTGTGTTAATTATGACAATTCTTCAAGAAAGAAAATATTTTTTTGCAGATTTTAGATATTTTGCAGATTTTAGATTTTTTGCAGATTTTAATTTTACACAAAATTTCGTATATAACACAAAGTTACTGCTCATGATTCACGAATTTATTTTGTAATATAACCATGGTTTTTCGTAAATTCACGAAGAGAAATTTGTAAAAGTACAAAATTTTGTTATTTGCAGATAAAAAGTATTACGTAAAATAAACAAATATAAGTTTACAATTTTTTAAACGCACTAATAATCCTAAATTAATATTTTACTTATTAAGTAAAATATTTTTTTTAATTAAAAATACATTGAAATTGATTATTGATCAGATCATTAGGGAACCTTTACCCAAAGTTTCTTAGAACAACTTTCATTTAAACAAATGAGAAGTTTAAAACAAATAACAAAGTTGAAACAAGAACTCAATAATCAACATGTTTTTATTTTCTTTACCATTATTACATTGGCTGACTTTTTTTCAGCTTCAAATTGTAGTTGTAAAAGTATGTAAAAAGAAAATAAATGTAAATAACAACAACAGCTCTTTAAGAATAGAGTGTTGCCACACAAGTATTATTTGACCTGGTGCAGTCAATTTAATAATTAGTGATTTTTTATGGGAATTGTTAAAATTTAAGTTTACAATTTTTTAAACGCACTAATAATCCCAAATTAATATTTTAATTATTAAGTAAAATATTTTTTTAATTAAAAATACATTGAAATTGATTATTGAGGGGTTTAGCTGGATCCTATGCGCATTTCACTGTTGCTAATGCAGATCATCAGGGAACCTTTACCCAAAGTTTCTTAGAACAACTAGAGTTATTATGTTATAAACTTTCATTTAAACAAATGAGAAGCTTAAAACTAATAACAAAGTTGAAACAAGAACTCAATAATCAACATGTTTTTTATTTTCTTTACCATTACTACATTGGCTGACTTTTTTTCAGCTTCAAATTGTAGTTGTAAAAGTATGTAAAAAGAAAATAAATGTAAATAACAACAACAGCTATTTAAGAATAGAGTGTTGCCACACAAGTATTTTTTGACCTGGTGCAGTCAATTTAATAATTAGTGATTTTTTATGAGAATTGTTATGGAATGTATGGAGAATATAGTAATGGAAAAGAAAAGTTCTTGTTTCAACTTTGTTATTTGTTTTAAGCTTCTCATTTGTTTAAATGAAAGTTGTTCTAAGAAACTTTGGGTAAAGGTTCCCTAATGATCTGATCAATAATCAATTTCAATTTATTTTTAATTAAAAAAAAATATTTTACTTAATAAGTAAAATATTAACTTGGGATTATAAGCGCGTTTAAAAAATTGTAAACTTAAATTTTAACAATTCTCATAAAAAATCACTAGTAAACAAATATATTTTCTACTATTTACGAAGCATTTCGTACCGTAAAAACAACGAACATTTTCGTAAAATAAACCACTTTTTCGTTTATTTTACTTTTGAAATATTTTGAGTGCAGTAATTCGCTTCTTGAAATCACATATCGTTGGCTTAATATACAAAGGCTCTAAATACTGGTTTTTATTAATTGAGATGTTAATGCAGTGATGCACAATAAAAAAAATACATTTAAAAGTAAAAAAAAAATAAAACAATTACAGCTATCTCGTTTTTAGGGTTTCATACATTAAAAATGAAAAGGAACCCTATTGTGTTCGCTACGCTGTCCGTCTGTCTGCCCGTTTGTCTGTTTTGCCGCCTGTCTGTCTGTCCGTCACAAGCAATTCTCTAAAGTACCGTAGGAGCTACGGACCTGAAATTTAAACAGCGTATGTAGAACTTTGTCCGCAACATATGCATGGAAGTTAAAATTTAATGGGTGTTCCAAAACGTACAAGGTAAAAGGTTAAAATCCCATGTAATATATATAAAATTATATATAGATACTTGAAATTTTGAAAAGTTAGTGAATACAACAATTAACACTAAAATTTAAAAAATCAGAATTATAGGGCATTCTATCAGTAATTGTGATAATTTTGACAACTTGCTGTATCTTGGAAACCATAAGAGGGACTCTTAAAATTTTCAAAAATGCTAAAACCGAAAAAAATTGCCAAAACCAAAAAAAAGCGGCAAACAAAAAAAATCTAAAACTAAAATAAATTACCAAAAACTGAAAAAATCTCCAAAATGACAAAATCGTCAAACCTAAAAAAGTGCCAAAACTAAAACAAAATCGCTAAAAATCAAAAAACGCAAGGAAACGCCAAAAATAAAAAAGCGCCAAAATGCCAAAATTCGTATAGTATTTTATATCTAGTGTTCGTAGGAACCCTTCGTGCACGAGTCAAGGTCGCACTTTACTGAATTTATTTCCTTTTTGCCACATACTTGATATCGTAAATATCTTTCGATGGTCGTTTGTGAGCTGGAGTGAGTCTACAAATTTTTTATATTTATATTTTTGCAGTTTTATTCAATGGAACATAAAACTAGCCTAAAAAACACGTTATAAGTTTTCATATGAGTTGTTGCTCTAATATAAGTATTGTGTTTATATATGTATATATATACATATATGTATATATTTTTTGTATGTAAATATATATTAACATTTAAAATATATTTT
This sequence comes from Tachina grossa, assembly GCA_949987645.1. Classification (NCBI taxonomy): domain Eukaryota; kingdom Metazoa; phylum Arthropoda; class Insecta; order Diptera; family Tachinidae; genus Tachina; species Tachina grossa. The sequence continues at coordinate 41,563,381 of OX465278.1, read as the reverse complement.
TAAAAATAACATTAAAAGAAGTAGTGCAATTAGCTAATTTGTATTTTAATTAACACTTTTTTTAAATTTTCCTTTCCACTTCCAAGATTTTCTTCTTCAATGTTTTTGCTCCAAATCAATTTTGTGTTGCATCATTTACTGGCAAATGTTGGGTGCACGAACTTTTTTATATTCTTGCGTAAAGAATGCAACAATTTTCAGCGCATCTGTCTTAGCTTTGTTTTTCACCATTTTACTTTTACTCCTCTTTTTTAAAAATTTACTTATTTATTTACAGCCGTATTCATAAAAAGTTTAAACAGCGTTTCAAATGTTGTTTAAGCAAAATTCGCTAAAATTGTATTCATAAAAGAATTTTAGCTTAAAAAACGGTTTTTAAACCTTGCGTAAATCAGCAAATTTTAAAATTGACTGCCCCCATGTTTACACCAATTTTAAGATGACGTTGTTGTAATTTTGCTTCCTTTTTGTTTACATTTTGAACTTTACCTGTATGTACATACGTGTGTATGTATGTATGTACTTATGTATGTATGTATGTATGCATATACCAGTGTTATTTAGAAGAAAACAATGTAATTTTTTTATAGAAACTATTGCCGAAATATCAAATATACTTCAAAAGAATATTTAAAAGAACAGGAGCGATCCAGTTTCCATTCCCAGTCATTGTTTTCTCATTTTATGTGTTAAGAAAAATAATATAATTGTAGAAAATTAACTAGTGATGTATAAACACTCAAAACCAACAAAATAAAGCTCGTTATTCTAGTGCTTCTTTATCTGCAATAAAATAAATCAATGATTTCCGAAAATTTATTTGACATTTTGTTTTAAAAATAGTAACTATTTTATTGAGCTTGAGGTCTTTTTAATAAAAATTAACAGCTTTTATTTATCAATATTTCGACACGCCTTTGTGTGTCTTCTTCAGGTAAAATTTTTTAAAAAAGCTCTTAATTTTTATTAAAAAGACCTCAAGCTCAATAAAATAGTTACTATTTTTATAAAATAAATCATATAAAAAGCACTTTTAACAAAGATTTGTTGTGAACTTGTTTTTATTTTTTTATTAAATACAAGTTGGAGCACATCTTTTATTTTATAGAAACCACATTTCTCTGAAAAGCGACAAATAAACATATATAGACACGAGTACTTTGTGAATTCACAATCGTTGTTTTGCAGAACTAATATGCAAGTAACAAATAAAGAATACAAACTGATTATGAATACCAATATTTAAAAAACGTTATTTAGCCTTAAAACGTTTTTTAAATAATATGAATTTTAAACCTCAATCAACTTTTTTATGAATACGGCTGTTAGTATTTTAAACACAATTTTAGTTTTTATTAATAAATAAAATACTTATTTGACAAGGTTTGAAAAAATATGTATGTTGTTTGTTTTTTTTATTTGAAAATGTTTTCAAGCTTGACAATTACTTGAAAAAATGCTGAAGTTCTACTTTGTTTCAAATTAACTTTCATGTACTTGAATTTTGATTTTTTGAGTGCTTATTGGGTAAGATCAAATTTCCAGTAGTTTTACTTATCGAAATAGCATTACATAAAATCTGCATATCATACTTTATAAATTTTTCAGGAAAACAATCAGCAAACTCTGAAAATTTGGCAACAGTGGGGGCAGCCATAGGTCAATTTGACAAATTTATAATTCTATCTTTTGCACTAACTTTGATGTTTTTTTTCGAGGCACCAAATTAGTTTTAATACAAAACGTGAGGGTGTGTACGTGTGTGTTAAATGTGAAAGTTGATTTTTAAAGCAAAGTCCAAACGTTTCAGTTCTACTTTAGCTCAATTTTAGCTTGATCGAGGTAAATGCTTTCGTCGTGACAAGCAGGCCAACTAAAAATTATATTTCTTATATTTTTTGGAAAAAAAAATTAATCCCGTAATGGCGTCGTCGTTGACTTTATATTAAGACGATACTAAAAATTGTTACTTGTCTACTCTTTGTTTACAAAAATTTACTACTATTAACATGCTCCATTCATTTACAAAGCCTTAGAGATTAGTAAGAGATTCCCAATAAGATCCATTTTTTGCCGATAAAGAGTAAACAAGTGACAAAATTTACTGTCGTCTTGATGTGACGTCGACGACGCCATTCGCAATGAGGGGGAAGATTTTATTTATTCTTTCCTACAACCTTCATTCATGCAAAACATTACGGTTCTTAGAATGCTTTCAAATTTATGCCAAGAAATCCATGTGAGACCAATCACTACTTCAACTGAATTTATTAGGTAAAAATTGCATGAAATGTATGTAGTTCTTTGCAAATTTAAAACTATTCTGTTCACTTACACTACTTTGCAGCAAATACAGCAGCCACGAAAAACTTTTTTATTTCCTTAAAAAGTAAAAATTACATTGTGTAGCTGTATAATTTTTATCTTGAAATTTAGTTGACTTTTCCTAGTACACCAGTATTCAATAAATTGAAAATATTTTGTTTGTTTGTCTCCTCTTATTACTCTTCTGATTAGTTTTTTTCAAAATACCACCACTCTGCAACAATCAAAATGCTTCGGAAGTCAAAGAGCAGAAATGCGATAAACTGTGATCACATTCATTGTACGATTTATAAATCACGTTCACTAGGATCGACGTTATTAAAAAATCACTGGATTGCTGCTCTATGCTTCACAAACTAAAGGTTTTGTGTTGGGCAAGTATTGAGTTCATGGGCAAAAGAGAAGATAAAGTTAAATAGTACCAACATGTTGTTTTCACTCGCCCATAAACTAAAAAAGTTAATTTAAAAATTGCTGTATTTAAAGCCCGTACAAAGTACTTCTAATTCAAATATTAAATTTTTGTTTGATAAGGGGCGTATGATTAATATTTATAAACGGTATCCACTCCTAAATAGTTTAATATTGCTCATACGCACATAAGAATGGGAAGCAATAATAATAACAGTGTGTGCTTTTTGTAAATAATTTGAATTTTTTTGCTTCAACACCATTCAATTGAAAATCTCTTTTTAGTAAACGTCTTCCATACATAAGCAGAAGTCTGCCATTAACTTAAAGATGTTCCTTTTAGTTGTTAAGCTGTTACTTCTGCAGTGCAGGCAGATGTGTAAACATTTGCTCATGCACCAACAACATAAGTGATTCCATGTGAAATAAATTTGCATTTTTTTAACCATAAGAAGTACTTGTAACAGCTTTTAAGAATTTATTTGATAACAAATGCTTTTGTGTAGCCTCTTATATCATGTGCATACATTAGATATAATTGCATGTATTTACATATTCACTTTTATATTCACTATTTACACTTAAATGTCTAACAAGTCATTGAGTGTTAGTTTTTTTAAGAAGATGCTAATCGACATAATTTGCATACAATGATAAGTTTTACAAAATGTAGAAAATATATGGATATAAAATATATGTATGTATAATGTATGGATAAAATATTCATTGCATGCAGCTTATTTACGAAGGAAAATGTGTTTTATGTTTTATCTTGAAGAGATTTAATAAAATTTTTCTTTAAGTACCACAACACAATATTAAACGATAGTTTTACACTTTTTGCAGACTAACTCCTGAAGAATATACAAGTACATGTATGAAAAGTACTTTATATGGAAAAAGGTATTCAAAGAAGTATAAAAAGTTTTAACAGTCTTTTGGAAGTGAATCAGTTATTTAGAAGGGCATATTCGAGTTAACATAAAATATTAAAAGGAAAATATGCACAACTATACAACATATGGCTGACTCTGTGTTCTTATAAAACTGGTGGCTGAATGTGTGACAGCACACTTATTTTATAGAAGAAATATCTGAGAGTCTCATAGCTCACTGTTGTTACAGAAAGGCTGGCTAACTGTCTATCTGAACACTGTTTTCAGATAAATATGGCTGATTGTGTGACAGCACACTGTTTTTATTAAAACGATGGCTGACTATGTGACAACGTTTTGGTTTTATGAAGAATATTGTTCTTATAGAAAATATACAGCATACTTTTCTATTAGAAAATATGGCTGACACTGCTAGAGAACACTTTTCTTATAGTACAGATGGCAAATTATGTGACAGAATGAATGTTTTTATACTGTTCTTATAGAAGAAATTGCGGAGTTTTTTTAAAGAAAAAAAAGCAATGTGAGTCCGATGTGTAAACATCTAGTAATGACAAATTTTTTTTAAGTTGGAAGTACTTATGCTTTTAGTATATTCTTTTAAATTAATTAATTAAAAGTATCAAAACTTTCACTATTGTAAATACATAGGAATTTGTTCGTTTTTGTTTGTTTTATTAAACTTATTTGGTTAGTAAATGGGCACACTGCAGTATATTTATGTATATGTACTGCATTAAAAATTGCAGTAAGCAGTAAATTTACTAATTACTAAAAAAATTTAGTAAAATTTTACTGCTAATGAAATTTAATTTGCATTACCTGTAAAATCGTAGGGCCGTAATCATAATAAAATTGTAGCAAGTGGCAAAGTTTTTTCATTCAAATTTTGAAACTTTTGTATGAAAAACATTTAGCCACTTGGTAGAATTTCATTATGAATACAGGCATTACTGATTACTGAAAATTCAGTGCACCTCATCATATAACAAATCATTTAGGAAATTTATAAAAATTGTAGAAAAAAATTTTAGTAATCAGTAAAAATTTACTTGTTAAAACTTTTTTATTATTTTTATTGAAACTTTAGTGGTACTGCAGTGATCATCTATGGTAAATGCCTTTACTTTTACTTTTTAATTTTTAATTCCTGTTGTTCATCGTTTAGTTGTTGCTGTTGTTGTTGTTGTGTACGCATTGCAATTAAAATAAATTCAGTAAAGTGCGACTTTGACTCACGCACATTCGGTTTAAAGCATTTTTTTGATTTAGCTTTCTTCGTTTTTTAAGTTTTTTTCTGTTTAAACTATTTTTTCAGTTTTATCGCTTTTTTCTCGTTTTGGCGTTTTTTTTCTTTTTGGTTTTTTTTTTTATTTTCGTAATTTTTTTCATTTTGGCGATTTTTTTCACTTTGGCGATTTTTTGCTGTTTTTGTTTTTTTTAATTTTTGCGTTTTTTTTTTCATTTTGGCGATTTTTTCTGTTTTTGGGGTTTTTTTATTTAGGCGATTTTTTCATTTTGGCGATTTTTTTTGTTTAAGGGTTTTTTCAATTTGGCGTTTTTTCGGGGTTTTCGCGATTTATTTTAGTCCTAGAATTTTTTTTAATTTGGTGCTTTTTTTCGTTTTGGCGATTTTTTTTTTGTTTTTGGCGATTTTTTTAGATTTGGCGATTTTATATTTTTTTGATTTTTTAGTTTTACCCTTTTTGAAAATTTCAAGAGTTTTGCTCTTACGGTTTCCAAGATACAGCAAGTTGTCAAAATTACAACGTCAAAATTGCATTAACTGATGGAATACCCATTGATTTAAATTTTTTAAATTTAGTGTTAATTGTTGTAGTCTGTATAAAAAAAATACACTAACTTTTAAAATTTCAAGTGTACATATGTACATACAATTGTATGTATATTACATGGGATTTTAAAATTTTTCGTTGCTCGTTTTGGAACACCCTTTAATTTTTAACTCTCATTTATTTGTTGTTGTAGTGGCCAAATGTCTACACACTGTGTCCAAATTTCAGGTCCGTAGCTCCTACGGTTCATTTTCACCTTTGGTGTACGGAACCCTAATAAAGCAATTATCAAGTTAAATAAAACAAACAAAAACCAGCAAATTCCTATGTATTTACAATATTTTAAATAAGTTTGTATTGCTTCTTTCAAACACTAATACACTCATACATATGTAGCTCACACCGATTTGACAAGGCGGTGTGAATCTCAGCAAGATTTGTGATTGTATTGTGAAAAAGAATTTTACCCCCTAGCGTATAGATGTTTACACATCAAAAGGCTGATCGTGTAACAGCTCACTGTTCTTATGAAAAAGCTTACTAACTGTATAACTGAGCACTGCTTTCAGATAAATATGGCTGGCAATGAGATAGAACACTCTGTTTATAAAAATAATGGCTGACTATGTGACAACACTTTGTTCTTATAGAACAAATGGTTGGCAGTGTGACAGCGCACTAATCTTATATAAAGGATGGCTGACTGAAGAACAGCACATTATTCTTATAGAAAAAATTGTAAACGGTATTCTAATAAAAACGGTGGCTGGCTATATTACAATACACTAATTTTATGGAAAATGTGCCTGACTGTGCAACAGCACGCTGTTTTTATAAAAAATATGGCTGATTGTGTAGAAGCAAACCCATCTTATAAAAAAGATGAATGACTATGTGACAGCATACTTTTTTAATAGAAAATATCACAGTGCTAGAGAATCCCTTTTTTTTATTGAAGAGATGGCAAACTATGTGACAGCTCACTGTTCATGCAAAAACAGGGTTGTCTATGTTATATGACACATAGGCTGGCTGTATGACAACGCACTGTCCTTGTAACTGACTGTGAGACAGCTTGCTGTTCTTGCATAAACGATAGCTGACTATGCGACTGTTCACTGTTCTCATAGGTGACCCGATGACAGCTTTCTGTACTTGTAGAAAAAAAGACTGACTGTGTCCTAACACACTATTCTTACTGAAAATATGCCTGACCATGTAACAGCTTACCTTTCTTATAGGATAGCTGGTTGGCTGTGTGACAGCATACTACTTTTGTAGAAATTAGGAGATGGTGTTCATCATAACAAAAAAAATTTAAAAATTTTAATAATTGAAATAACATTTGAGTCATTCAGATCAGTAGATAATGGGTAGTGTAAAAATAAATAATTTTTTAATTAAACTATTGTACAACTTTTACAAACTGTCATCCATTAAAAAAATTCAATAAGACTGAATACAAATATTCGTTTAAAGTTTTATCAAAATGAGTGTCGTGTTTGCATTAAGTTCCGGTCGCTTTACTCATTTCAGTGATGACTTCCATTCCTGGATTAATGAGTGAACGCTAGCAAACAAAATTCTAGAATTTGAAACGATATCAAGCCACATGAGATCCTGGAGCATACAATTCCGACAAAGTCACTTTTTGGTGTGGATTTTGAGCTGACAGTTTCATCTGTCCATGTTTTATAGAAAATTTTGCATTTTAGGAATGCGACACCTACTCCGCGGTCAATATTATATCGCTCATTTACTTCAATAGTGTCACAACTCAAAAAAATCAGTTTTGCAGAAAACGCATTAAGTTTTCAATTTGCATACAACTCAATGAAGACATGAAAAAAAGTCTTCTCTCAGGAGGTGATGGTACAAGGTATTTATATGAAATTTTTACACAAAATAAAATACGGAATCCCGCATTATTCTGCATTATTAACTCAAAAAACTAATTTTTTGAGTTATGACACTATTGAAGTAAATGAGCGATATGACGTTATATTCCATACATAATGCCATCGAAGGCCCTTTCAAAATTATATTAAAATTTTCAATAATATTTCAAACACACTTAGGGCCTGACCCACTATATTGACAATGAAAAGCAATTTTTAAAAGTTTGTTTTTGTTTCAGTTGTAAGTGGGCGACAAGTCGAACGTTGTTAACATAGTGGGACAGGCCCTTTGTTTTATTTAATTTTAAAGATCCCTAAAAATATTTACGTGCATATACAAAAATATCCCACAAAAATCTACTTGAACTAGAATAAGAACAATTAAATCGAATAATCAAAAGGCAAGAAGCGTTTTCATTCATTTATAGCAGAAGTAAAGATATTTTATGATACTTGGTAAATCCATCAAATTATTACGTTGTACTATGAAACTGTTTTGCTGTTTTTGGGAGTTAAATTTTTTTTATTTTTACCATCAAAATGAAAGCGTTTTATTTTTTGATAAAAATCAAAATGAGATAAAATATGATCTTTTTACAAAATACGTAATTTAAGTGTCATATGGTTGGCTTAGACATACCTTTTTTATTAATATTTTATCTCTAGTTATTTTCTTCCATTAAATATATAAAAATATAATTTAGTTTAAAAAACAATGTCATATTACAAAGAATTAACTGAAAAAAAAAATTTATAACAATATTTTCCTTCACTTGTTTATTATCCTTAATACGCACATGATAGCTGTTTATTTGAATTTACTTAAAAACTTATTAGCACACATTTTTTGTAACCATAGAATTTTGCATAATAAATCGTAAGGAAATAGGAAAATATTTAATTTAACATAAAGTAACAAGATCCTGTAAACAAAAATCAAATTCCCATGAATCTTGTCATGGTAAAGTAAAATTTATTTTTATATGAAAATCTTTTGAAGTGTGAAATCTTAAGGAACAAATATTTTTATGTTGTTGACTTGAAATTCTTTTTAATAAAAAAAAACCAATTCTTAAGATTTCTTGTTTGCTTTTTTATCAAAAGCTAAAATATATGTGTACTCGTAATTTGCATTAGGGATAATATAATATTAGGGTGGTTCAATGAAGATAAAAATAACTTGAGCATTTAAGTCAGTGATGTTTTAATTTTTTTTTAAATTCAGAAAGCTTATCTAATGACACTATTAAAAAAGTAATACTCGTATTGCCTTAAGTTCAATCAAACTAAGTTTGTAGTTTATTGAAGGAAGAATTTGTGAATAAATTTAAGTGGAATCTTTTTCTTAGATACAACTTTAAACTATAGCAGCTTTATTTATAAGAATTATAAAAAAATTAAAAATTTGTTTGAAAACCCCTTTATAAATCCTTAATAAGTTTTATAAATAACAAAAATTAAAAATTTTAAAAACCCCCAAGTTTTTTCAGTAGAGATGTTATATCTTATTAACGGCTAGACCGATTTTCTTCAAACATAGCTAAGAACCCTCTCGATCAAGTCATCTTTCAAACAGAAAAAACTAAATGAAAATCGCTAAAGGCGTTTGGCCTGTACGTGGATACGGACAGACACACAGATACACAGACACACAGACACACGCTACAAACTTATAACATCCCTTTTTTTTGTCGGGGGTTAAAAAGGCTGTAGGAATTTAGTAATTCCACACCAGGGAGCAAATTACGGCACTCGTTATCGAACGAAATTACGAAATATTTCCATAGAAACTCTATTGAAATATTTCGTAATTTCGTTCGAAAACGCGTGCCGTAATTTGCCCCCTGTTTTCGAAAATTGAGTTTTCATAATATTTCGATATTTTGAAGTTCTGGCAGTCGAATCTAACTATTATCGCAATGATGTCCGCATGGACGTCTATATGTATATTTGTATATGTGTCTGTGTATGTGTCTTTGAATGTAAATAACTGCATAACTTTAGAACGGATCAATGGATAGGCAGAAAATTTGCAGCATTCAAAATATGTTTTACTCAATTAGCTGTCATAAGATAGTGAATCGATAAGGTTCTAGAGATTTTGAAAATTTTCACAAACTACTAAAGCCATAAAAATTTGAATTTAGTGAACTCTTAATGACGATTGCTATCACCGGTGATTGACTAAGACCCGGTGATTCCATTAAGGCCAAAATTCACAGTCATTAGTTAACTAATAGTAAAAGTTTAACAAATCTTATTGGTTAACAAATACAGATTGGCGCAGAATGGTTTGAATTCCTTATAACTTTTTTAATTATTACTCAGAAATAATTTCTTAGTCGGGCCTAAGTTCAGTAATTTCAATTCTTATTGAATGAAACATTTTTATCAATTAATTTTAGTTTCTAAAGAATAGAAGAAACATTAAACTAGACTTTTTATCTGGAGGAAATACAGATATTTTTCTGTGCAGCTACGCACTTCATCAGCACCCTCGTCTATCTACTTGGGTAGAGATTGTCATTAACATCAGCTATTTAACATAAATTTTAATTAAACGGAATATGAGAAATGATTATTAGCCCAATTCACAATCTTTTGCAAATGGTTTTGCATTGTTGCATGTGCAAAATTGTATAGTATATTATACTCACCACATAACAATTCTTATTGGTGAGTATCAATATAGTATACCATTTGCACATGCAACGATGCAAGACCATTTGCACAAGATTGTGAATTGGGCTATTGTGTATACAATTATTGATTTATCTTTGGTGAATACATTTATAATACACCTATCCTTCGATTTACACCATAGATACGTTCCTGAGAAAGTCGTGTAAATCGAAATTTTAAATTTTTGTATGAAAAATCGTGTAAATCGAAAATAAAGGGAGAATCGCGTTAAAAATTGATTTTATTAATTACTTATATATGTAACCTAGTTTTTAAAATATCAGAAGCGTTTACTCAAAACACATAAAAATAAACCTTTATTCATTAAAGAAAATAAATGATATGCATAAAAACAAAAACCAAATTGAAAATATCAGAAGCGTTTACTAAAAACACATAAAAAATCGTGTAAATCGAGGTATTTCATAAATCTCTCAATTTACACGAAAACCAAAATAATCGTGTAAAAGTGAAATCGTGTAAAAAAAGTATCGTGTAAATCGAGGTATAAGTGTATATTCATTTTCTGTTTTTCCATTTTTTTTTCATTTTTGTATTTAGGTTAGCACGAAGTTATATTACTCTACCTAAGTATGTTTAACTATTCTTGCTTATCTTTTTGCGATCATTACATTAATTATTTTTACTTATTCGATGTACCGTCGGTACATACATGTAAGTATTATAGTAGTGGCTATTATGTTACATTGTTTTTGCTTTCAACAGTTGATTTTACTTTCCAGCATTATGAACTGTGTTGTCAAGTAAACATATTTTCATTCAATAAGAATTGAAATTACTGAACCTAGGCCCGAATAAGAAATTATTTCTGATTAAAATTCACTAAAGTTCAACTAAATCTAAAAATATCTCACTTGTGTCACTCTATTAAAAAAAAACACCCTTTACATAATTGGTAACATTGTTCTTACACTCACACTCGGCAATATGTACATAATTTTACACATACGCATTTACAGGAATACCCACATCACATCCCTATCGGAAATTTGGCTAACTTTAAACTAACCTTAAGCTAACTATTTCGCAACTAGTACTGGCTACACTTGGATTACTTTGCAATGTAATCAACTGACTATTTTAACATTGCGATGTCCTAGGCGGTAGTCAATTGTCTCACTATGCACTACTTTAAAGTTGACTTTTTTAAATCACTTGGTAGTCAGTAATTTAAAAAAAAATTTTCTGGGGCTCGAACATGTAACATCACACGTTGTGTACTCAACACGCTACCACTCGGCTAAGCTGCCATCTAAAATAACAACAGCAAAATGTTAATATAAAACTGAAATGAGTTTTAAAGTAGCTGAGAATAAATTTGTTGGCTCTCACCAAATTCGATTACGTACTCAACTTTAGAATTAATGTTGGGTTTGTTCTGGATAACTTTGCAGCTAGCTTTTGGTCAGTCTAAGAAAAGTTAACTATAAGTTAACTGTTTTTGTAGTCAACCACACATTCTCCGACAGGGATTTGTTTGATACTCACACTCATACTCATAAGTACCAATGCTTATATCATACTCATACTCATATCCGCTTGAGTACCGAACAATCATGAATATTACAATTTAACAGCCTTATTCAAAAAAATATTTTACTTGAGCTTTAAAATTCATAGTAGCTACTAAGCACTTTAAGGCTAACATTGCTTTGTTAGGAAATTGTATTCAAAAGACAACTTTAATTATTTTGTGATTTAATAATAAATTCTGGGAACACCACCATGTTCAACAACCATTTCACAGCTTATGATGTACAACATCGAATACAATTTCATTCGAGTATTCAACTAATTTTTTATTTTATTAAATACATTTTTATTATCTTGAAGTTAAGCAACCTAATTTATAAAATATAAGCTTCTGACATGGAAGCAAAACATATAAACATTTTTATGAAGTAAAAGTAAAAAAAAAATATGATGAACATAGAAAAATTATCTCAATTTATTTCATTCGAACGAAATGAGTATTTGAATATCCAGCTGTTTGCTATTTGTTTTGTTTGAATGTACATCACTAAAACATTTTTGTATAATTGTATTTATTTTAATATTTTTTTATGGATTTTGCTATGTATTCCGAATCAGTTGGATAATTTAGTGATGTTTTCCATCACATGACAAAAATAATAAATTTAAAATAAGAGCTAGCACTTCTAGCTTAATTTTCAGATGTAACATGAATCAATGTGTGATATATTAATAAAAATATTTGAGGTACAAAATACACATTTTGGAAATATCAACTTAAAGTAGCCCTAACAAACGTAGGTGCCTACTTTAGAATTTTGATATAATAATTTTATTTGAATACAACTTTACTTAACATTGCTTGTCAAAGCTTTGTTAAATTTTTTTGAATACGACCCTAAATTTGCTGTCTTTCCCTGCTAGAGACTCCCAATATTATTTATATTAAATTTACCAACTAATCAACAACAAAGCTAAAGTTTTAGCAAGTTTCTAATACACCAAAAAAGAAAGTTTTTTTTTTTTGAATTATATCATTTCATTAAAACCAAGAACTCATTTTATATTTTATTTTTTTTTTAATAAATACGTTATATTAGCTGCCCATTTTAAATTAAAAGTTTAAATTACTTTGTTTTTATAACTCACCTGAAATGAAGCGGTAAATGCTGAAATAACTTCATAAGTACGCTCCCAAGGATGTGGAGGTTCAGGACGAAAAGGTGTTAATATATATTGTAAACCTAATAAAGGCACCAGCAATAGTGTAGCCCTAAGGAAAAGAAAAAAAATATATCATAAAATTTGACAAAAAAAAACCGTTTAACAACTTTATCAACTTAAATTGTTAAAAAAAATACTCTTCAGCATGTTAAATGTTAAAATAATGTGATAACAGACAATTTGATATGCTCGTAAGAAAGAAAATTATATTTTTAAAAGGACTTTTTAGTTTGTTTGTTTATTTAATATGTATAACACTCACCGAAACGCCTGCAGCACAGTACGTGATGGGCCACAGCTGTTTTGTAGGCTGGCAGGTGCTTTCATCTTTAATAAGACAACACGAACAATATTGCACAGGAATAATAGATTAAGGAACATTGAAATGCAAACAGGTACAATCAAAATGTAGTCAAACTTTGTGGAATTCATCCAGCACCTGCGTAGCGAGAAAATAAAATTCAATAAATTAATGCAAATTAATTTTTGTTTTTCTATATCGTAAAATGAAAACTTACATGACATTGTCGCTGGGTGCTGCAACTAAACCACGCGCCAAACCATAAACAAAAATGACAACAGCTGGCGAGCCCCAACCAAATGCTATCAGCCATTTTACCAACTTTTTCTCCGATATAAATGCTGACACCAAAACCGTATGCAAATAGAAGCCCTCGCACAACATCCATGAATAGTTGGATAGTAGAAAGTATTGCAGTATCACGTGCAGAGCAATACAAATGGGCTAAAATAAAAAAGCAAGAGATTTACATAAGCATAATCGTAGTGATTGTGGTTACAAAAGGAACATGATTATTAATGCTATAATATTTGCAAATAAAAATTGAATTACTTAATTGGGATTAGTAGTTGTTTCTTGGTGTAATATTTAATTTAAATAAAGATTGAAGTTTAATTTTCTTAATAAATATTCGTATTAGTATTCGCTCACCGGATTTTGATTCAGCAATTGTGAGTCTGGCATAATAACCGAATACCACACCAACCACAACGAATTATTGGCAGCGAAGGATGTAAAAAGATTCATGTGTAATGTAATGCGGGCACATTTCAAGGATCTGTAAACAAGACGAGAATTCAGCAAATAATAAGTATTGCAAGATACATTAAAAAAAATAAAAAATTTTAATAAACATCATGTCAACCCAAAAAATAACAGACAGCTGACAGTTTGAAGGTTAGCAGATAAGAAGAAGTGAAACCCCCTTTTTAACTCTCGAACAGTCTTTCAAAAATAACACAAATTATTGATTATTCTTACTAATGATATGGAATCTGGAAATTATTTTCGATAGAAAATTATCGTCGTGGTATAGTGAAAGTTTGTAAAAATAAACTTTGCGTGTCGAGGAGTGAAACAAGATTTAAGAGAAAATTTAAAAGATTTCCCTACAAGAGCCACATGTCAGCCAAATGACCGGCAATTTGATCGAAAAAGATGAATAATATATCACTCATTGCGCAGAACTAAGGTTGAGTTTACATCTGGCATTTCTTGTGTGCCATCTGCCCAAAAAAACGTCACCACTAATTACTAATGAAAAACTGTTTGATTCAGAAATGTATTTATTGATTTAAACTGTTTCCAATCATGTTAGATTCTATAAAATTGTTTATTAGTTATGTATGAAACTGTTCAACTTAATAAATACATGTCTGAATTAAACTGTTTTTCATTAGTAATTAGTGGTTACGCTTTTTTTACGCTTGTGTGGCACATGGCACACAGATGTAAGCCCGGCCTAAATTTTGTAGTTGTGATTTTGCATATGCTTCTAACTAGTGAATTCTAGTCAATAATAGTATAAATATTAATCACGTTTGACTGCTCATACTTGATGGACATACCAATCAATCTTGGCTAATATTTCCCCCGCAGTTAAGCAATCACACATAATTGGTATACCAGTCAAAGATGACGGTTACATGTATTATAGTAATATATAATTTTTTTTATAATATTTTTTTAATTTTTTTTTTACAAATATCTAAAAATTAAAAAAGAAATAAATGTGTTTATTTCAAATTAAACTTTGAAAATTAGTGGTGGCAATTAATAATATATAGATGTCATACTATCACAAGTATACATCAAATATAAAACTGGTGCCAATATATTCCCCTGTTTTACACCGGGAGCGAGAGATTCAGGTAATATAATGAAGTATCACTCTAGAATAGTGAACTTCCACGCAATAATATAACTTTCTCAAAGGTTTAAAATGTTTATTGGTGGATATATCCTATTTTTTTACAACTAATGTCACACTTTATTAAATGCCTGAAAAACATCTATGAAGGGGGCAGAACACTTTTTTTCTTCAAATGTTCTTCTTATAACTTGAACCAATCTATGATTTTGTTCAATAATGACTTATAAAATCAAATTGATGGTCCGGGGTATAGCCATTATCAGCTAGAATTGGATACAATTTAGTCATGAGCAGCTCTTCCAAAAGCTTTGATATTATTGATATTAAGCTTATTTGCCTATATGACTCAATCTTGGTAAGATCTTTGCCCGGCTGTTGAATTATTTTGACCTCGGCAAACTTCCAATTGGGTGGATAACACCCCAGTCGTAAAAGTGCTCATTCAAAATTGAAACCTCTGATTCATGCTAGATGCCTGTGGCTTCCTTACTGCCTCTCGCACTTTCAATCACCGATCGCCCACCACCATATCGTGAATTTTTTCAATTATTGCGGGCCAGAGAAATTTTGCATCTTCCGTGCTTATACGGCCACTTCGAAGTTCACTTTTTTAACATTGAAATTGATGGTGAAGAATCCCAATATCAAATTGTATAAACTTTAGCAGGAGTCAACTGAGCGGTTGTTATTAGCAGCACTGTTGTCATTTCAGTTTATAGGCACCAAGTTCAAAAAGTCAGGTTTTTGTCGACTTAGCAGTATTTTTATCAGAAGATTATCTTTATATTAATAAACCCCAAATGGCCAATAATCTTTTAAACTACTTCTGCTAATTTCCGCTTTTTAAAAAAGGTCAATACTCTCATCGCGGAAGTTAACGTTGGTTTCCATAATAACTAATGATGTGCCGGTGAACAATCTCCGATCTTTATATGTATAAAGGGTGTTTTTTATAGAGGCATAGAACTTTAAAATGGAATAAAACAAAAATTAATTTTGTAAATTGACTTGAAATTTACTTTATTCGAAAGACAATCTTTTGATATTATAATTTAAATATAACTTCTGGCATATGACCACCACGGCTGCCTCGGAAGTGGTGTAATCTGGAACTTCAATTTTTGCTGACTTGTACTAACATTTATGGCGGTTGTTAGCCTCCAAGTGATCAATGGTTTCGAGTTTATCGGTGTAGACTAACGACTTTACATATTCGCTACAGAAAATAGTCTAGCGGCGTTAAATAGCACGATCTTTGAGGCGGTTACCACATAGTTCCTTCAATAAATCAATTGTGACACGAGCTGTTTGGCATGATGCGCCATTTTTATGAAACAACAGCTCCTGCATATCATGCTTGTACAATTGATGAACGAGGAAGTCAGTACTCATGGCTCTATAGCTGATTCGGGTCTTACTCTCCGCCACACTCTACAACAGCAATAACTTCTTCTGTACGCACTATATGACGTCTCTGAAGATGCGTATTATCATTTAGAATAAACGTGATGTGAAAAAGCTCCATAGTTATTATTAATTAATTATTATTAATTAATTATTATTAATTATTATTATTATTAATTGCTCTGATGGACGATTATGTTGGCCGTAAAATATACGTAGCAAGCGATACGTGTTTCGAACAGAATCATAATTTTCAAAATAAATTTGCACAATTTTTAAGCACTGTTCAGGCGTCAGTATATTCATGTTTAAATGCCAAACCAAACTTAACATAAATCACTTGACCTCTGGCAAAATGGCCGCCAGTTAAAAAAGTGTTACCAGCTTAAACTTTTATACATGTGTAAAAATACCTGTCGGCTATTGTATTATTTACTTGTTTTTAACTTTATTTATAATTTTTAAAATACCTCTAAAATTCTATTAATTTTTAAATTTTAAATATCGAAACTTTTCTTTATTACTTAATTTATTCAAATTCAACGTTCAATAATAAATAAAAATAAAAACGTTCAATAATTTATATTAAAACAAAATTAGTTATTGTAAATTGTTTTCAATTAAAATAAATCATTTTTTATATAAATATCTACAACACACTTCATATTCATTCGTTTTTAAATTTGCTTAATAGTATCTTTGGGCGGACAGCTTGAAACAATTGTATAAAAGACCGATTTTCCTTAAAATATACCAGTTGCTTAAAAAAAAAATTTGGACTCACGTATTATAATAATAATTGGATAATTATCCAATTCCTTGGAGAATCTTTTAAGAATTATCTTAAATTTAAAATATGATAAACAAAATTAAAACAAAAACATAAGTCCTAAATATACATACAATAATTTTTTCCCTAAAATAACTTATTAGTGATAATGTTACCCTTCGAAAAAGGTTTTATTTTTAATTTCAAGACTCGAGAGTATTCATGCCAAAAAATAAAAAAAAATAAATAACTACCCTTCTTATTGTAACATTTCATAATGATATTTAACGCTTTAAATTTGTTGTGTCATTAATTTGTGTTTTCAATTCATATTCATCTTTGTTTTTTTTTTTTTATTTTACTTTTCTGTACACACCAGTCAACCAGAAGCTTCAATGCTTTTGATTTTACTTCCAGAATAGCAAAAGCATTTTTCATGTTTCATTCTAACAAACTTTAACAGCAAAGGTACCGCACAGCGAAGTTAAGGAGGGCCAAACTTGATGGCAAATAAAACCACAAGACACCAAAATATTTTGACTTTCTTGATACCAGTTGCGGCAGCAAAAGTTTCAATGGCCCAAAGCAAAAAAAAAAAAAAAAATATGTAAATGACCAGCATCTATCTTATTTTTAGATTTTTGAATTTTATTCTATCAAACTAATTTTTAATAAAATACATAACCTGTTAGCACTCCAGGGAAATTCATTTATTTTAACTGATTCAAAATTTTTGATGCCTTTTCGGAAAACTTATAATTCGAATGAGCAGTTGAAAGTTTAATAAGGCTTTAATATTTAAGGCAAAACGATAGAAAACAAGTAAAAGTGTTATATTCGGCTGTAGCGAAACTTATATACCCTTCATTAACGTACGTATGGAACAGTGATCGGAAATGAATAGTTCTTTCGCTATTCATACGAGTCATGATTTACGCATACTCATGTTGATATTGATTTATAAATATAGGTTTAAATAAATATAAATGCAACGTCGACAACATAGTCATACCACATTCACACTCATAAATGACATAAGTTTGATTTCTAATTTTAGGAAAATACTTATAATTACTACTCACATTGATTCAGCTAATTGAACTTTTGCATGTATGTTTATTTAAAAGTTTAGTCATTAAACAGTTGGCAAGTAGTATCCAATAGTAATAAATAGGAATGTTTTTCAATTCCTGCAGAAAAAAACCAAAAAAAAAAAAAAAAATAATAGAGAAGCACATAACCACATAATAATAACTTTAATGTTCGTATTGGAAGTTCGCATTGTGAATAATACTTATTTTGCGTCGTCCATACGCATTTAGTTAAGGAGAGTCCAAATGAAAAACGTCATAAATGTTGCTAAGTCATGTTTTAGACTTAGCAGTTTTTCTTGATGCAATTATCTCCAATTCTCTTTTAAAACTGCTCGTTTGTTTACACTCTGACGGTTTCTTGTTCAAGTTTCCTATTGTTTTAATGCTGCGAATGAAATAACAAAACTTTTCTGTGCAAGCAAGTCAGTACCCCTCTTCTTTCTTCTTTCCTCTCTCTCCCATAAACTCAGACTTGCTTCAAGAAAAACTGCAGAGTCTAAAACATGAGTAAGTATGAGTTCGATGCGCACTTCAAACTTTTGAGTGAATATGATTCATAGACAACATTACAATAAGTATGAGTTCGCATAAATACAAGCAATTATAAGTCATGATTCAACTCTACCCACTTTTTTACTACTCACTGCTGTTCTCTGGTATGAAGTACATATGTACGTACATACGTACATATCGTTACGTGAATAAAGAAAATACCTATTTAATTGTTAGTTATAGTTTTCCTTTAAGCTATCAGGCCTACCGTATTTAATGTCAATAAAAATGCAATTTATTACATGTTATCCCGATGTTTCGTGAATTTTTTGCTCACTTTTTCAAGGGATGTCGTCTATTTATTAAAAATAAGAAAACAACAACAATATTGTGGACATTTACATATATAAAAATATTTTTTATATAAAACAATGTACAACTTACTGTATTTTTTTAAAATTACATGAATAATATAGCAATTAAACTTTGTTGAAACAAGTGTATTGTGAAAAATAAAAATTATAAAATGATTTTCCCCTTTTGGTGTATCACAGGTTTTTGAAAATTACTAATTTGTAGTTTGCGCTCAAATTGTCCGTGTCTTCTTTGATATTCATCGTTTTGTTTGTTTCTGTTGAATTCTTAGACTTTCTGTTATGTATCTCTTTCTGTCGTTGTTTACTTTGTCTAGTATTTTTATACCGTCAAAATCTGGTTTGTGTTTAGTATTTGTTATATGTTGTGACAATGAACTATTCTCTTTGTTTTTACTGATGTCTGCTTTATGTTCGTTCACACTTGTTTCTAAGCTCCTCTTTGTAGTTCCTATATACACAAGATCACAGCTGACGTTATCATTACCTTTACAAGGAATTTCATATACAACGTTGTTTTGTTGCAATTTTTCTACAGGTGTTTTTGTTTTTGTAAAAATTGAATTGTATTTAATGTTTTATTTGGTTTATATGCCAAACATATGTTATTGTTATATATTGTTGTTTTTGTGTTTTTATTGTCGGTAAGGCCGGGTATATATTTTATACTGCAATACCTTTGGTGCTCTGTCCTAGGGTTGCTATTTTCGCGGTTTTGTGTAGGCGTGTAGGATGAAATGAACAGTAAGTTTTACATTGCTTTATATAAAAAATATTTTTATATATGTAAATGTCCACAATATTGTTGTTGTTTTCTTATGTTTATTAAATAGACGACATCCCTTGAAAAAGTGAGCAAAAAATTCACGAAACGTCGGGACAACATGTAATAAATTGCATTTTTATTGACATTAAATACGGTAGGCCTGATAGCTTAAAGGAAAGCTATAACTAACAAAAGATTTTAATGGGCCAAATATATCAACAAAAACAACTAAACGTTCTATTTAATTATTTTTTCAAATCGAGATTTTAGCATTTTTCGATACATTAGATTTTCTTCTATCGAAATATACAAAAAACTCAATTTCAAAAAAAAAAAAAAAAAAAAAAAATAAAAAGTTAGGGATTTTTTTCACGACTGCCAAGAAAGGTTATACATATATAATATATATTTGTGTTGTCAATGAAAAATTTTTAATTTTCTATTGCTTTATTGCAATTTAAAGAAACCTCTGGGTAGTTTTTGGCAAAAGAGTATTAGTCAAATTGGAGAGTTAAAATTTAAATGCCGGCGTAGTTTTTTTTTTTTTTTTTTTGCTTCTCAGTAAGCAGAGTCTTTGCTGGGATATTAAAGATTCAGGGATGTGTTTTCTTATTAATGTTAATTGTAGCGTAAATTTTTCTTAAAAATATTTCAAGTTTACTTCAGTTTTGTTTTGTGTAAACTCATTTAAATAAAATTTAAACTTAAACAACTTAAAGCTAAATTTTTTCTTATAACCAAATTATTAGTTCAATGACTTCTGCTCTGCAATATGATTTTTTTTTTAACAAAAAACTCTTGTCACAATTTGTCTTAATTAAGGCAACAAATGTGCCTATTTTACCATCCTTGTTGTCATCTTTTAAACTAAAAAAATGTTGCAATAAAATTTTCGCTAATACGATATGATTTATCTTTTCAAATCCCACAAGACAAAATAAACTTTATTTTGTCTTGTGGACTGTCAAAATTTTTTAATAACAAATCATATCTTACAGAAATTACAACTGTTTTAATTTATATGCAAATTATGTATTTCATATAAAATTTTTTATACTTACATATAAGATTTTTTTTTCATATATTAAATTTCAAGAAAATATGCCAGCCGAAAAAAAAGTTAGCAATTATTGTTTAATGATTTATGGGATTTGATGAGAGGATCTACAAAAAAAGTTTAATTCATTCTCAGGATTTTTGCTATTAAGACTATGTAAAGAAAACAAACAAAAAGAAAGTTGTTTGTTTCTTTTTTGACTTTAGTTTGATATACGAGTAGCACTGAAATATAATCTTTAATATTTTTAAGATTTAGGCCCTATGTATAATCAAAAACTGGCATGAAGTTAGCATAAGTGGCAAAATTAAACATGTTCTTAACGTGTTTTGCAACAAAATTTTACATTAAAAATCATGCTTGGATGTAATCGTGAGTTAAAACTACATTATGCAGCGATTTTTAATGTAAAATTGTATAGAGGAACTTTTCAACACGTAGTTCAATTTTTCACTTATGCTAACTTCATGCCAGTTTTTGATTATACATAAGGCCGTAAAACTCCAAAGTAAATCCTTATGTATTTGAAGTGTCGACTTACTTATCAGGAGTGAGACAGTGGAGTTCGATAGTAAAAAATACCTATTTTTTGTATTTAAAATACACCAGATTTTACTCAAAGTCTCGTAATTATTAGATTTCGCTCAAATGGGTCATTTTTTTTAATCACAGATGCGGCTATAATTGCGCAGAAAAAATTTTTACTAATTTTTTTTTAATTCATTGATTTGCTTAAAAAAATAATTTTTTTGATTAATATTTTAATTAAATCTGTTTATTTTTTTCAGTTGTTTTCGAACAGAGGTATACAACCCTCAATTTTTTGGTATTGTTTTGACGTGACGTCGTTGTTGACAACTGGAATAAAGGTGATTATTCATTATTTACAGCACTTCCTTTTTTTCAATACGGAATCTCATAACGTCAAAAGAATAATACTTTACGACAATAGATATTTTCGAGCGAATGTATTCTTTCGATATCGCTAAATTGGCCATTGCCTGCGAATTGATTTAAGTTTTGAAGCAATAGTTTTGTACGAAAAAGTTTTAAATTAAAAGATAATGCCAGAAAAACACATTTTTCATACTGAACTGCACATGCCCCTGTGGCTAAGTCCAGAGGACGTGGGTTTGATTCCCGCCATATACCTTGGGTGAAGCTAATCGCTTCACGGGCTGCGATTGTTATAACATCGTTATCCTCTGGGAGAGATACTCCTGCGCATTGAAGGTATTTTTTTACACAAAAACTAGTCAGTAGGATTAAGACGTAGTCATAGCAAAGCTCTCTTGTTTCTAAAATATATTTGTTTATCACAATGGGTATCAAAATCTAAATTTTTTTATTCCTTTATTAAATTTAAAATAATTTATATTTTGTTAAAAAAGGGGTCTTAAATCTTTTTGTTTAATAACAAAAATTAAAAAATTAAAAAACCCCCGAATATATCTAGAAAAGATCTCATATCTTCTGCACCGCTTTTCTTAAAACATAGCTAAGAACCCTCTTGATTAAGTCACTTTTCAAACAGAAAAAAAAAACTAAATTAAAATCGGTCCAGCCTTTTGGTCTGTACGTAGATACGGATAGATACACAAGCACACACTACAAGCGTATAACAGCCCTTTTTTGGTCGGGGGTTAAAAATCGTTTATATATTTTGTGTTTAAAAAAAAAATCAATTTTTATTATTTTTCAATTAGATATGCATTGAATTTTTTTTAAATGTTACATTTTAGACCACAAATCATCATTGTCTGTTGAAAACATCACATTCATACACACACACACACACACACACACACACACACACACACACACACACACACACACACACACACACACACACACACACACATATATATATATATATATATATATATATATATATATATATATATATATATATATATATATATAAATATATATATATATATAAAGGGTGTTTTTTATTGAGGTATAGAACTTTAAGTTGGCATCACTTTTTTAACTGGCGGCCATTTTGTCAGCTGTCAAGTGATTAATATTTAGTTTGGTTTGCCATTTCATCATGAACAGGTTGACAAAAGAACAACGCTTGCAAATCGTGCAAATTTATTTCGAAAATAATGGTTCAGTTCGCGAAGTTTACCGCAAGCTCCGTCCATTTTATGGTCGACATAATCGTCCATCAGAGCAATTAATTCGGTTAACCATGGATCGTTTTCGCATTACGTTTACTCTATGTGATAATACGCATCCGCAGAGACGTCGAACAGTGCGCACCGAAGAAACAATTGCCGCTGTAGAGCAAAGTGTTGAAGAGGACCCGAATGAATCGATTCGCCACCGTGCACAGCAATTGGAGCCGACTAACCGACTAGTTTGTTCCCGAATTGGATGGCATGAATGTGGATGAGTTGTGGTTCCAACAAGACGGCGCTACATGCCACACAGCGCACGTCACAATCGATTTATTGAAGGAAACATTCGATGAGCGCATAATTTCGTGGAATGGACCTGTCAATTGGCCACCAAGATCGTGTGATTTGACACCATTGGATTATTTTCTTTGGGGATATGTGAAGTCGCTCGTCTACGCCAACAAACCAGAAACGTTAGGAGACTTGGAAGCCAACATTCGTGGCGTTATTGCCAACATACGGCCCCATATGCTCGAAAAAGTGGTTGAAAATTGCACCTGTAGAATTGGCTTTATTCGAGCCAGCCGCGGCGGCCACATGCCCGAAATCATATTTAAACATTAATGGCATAAGATTATCCTTCCAATAAAGCCAAATTGATGGACATTAAAACGATTTTCTTGTGTTTTCTTTCAATTCGAAGTTCTATACCCCTGAAAAAAACACCCTATATATATATATATAATGAGTCTAACAAAAATCATATGTTCAATTCACAAGCACCTTGCTATCTTTTATCGTTTTTATTATTCCAACACAATTTGGGCATTAAAACGGTAGGCAGAAAGGTCATATTGTCATAACTTTTTAAATTATTTAAATACAACTGCTTTTGCTTTTGTTTTCGTTCTAAAAAAATAAAAAATAAATTAAAACATTATGACAATATGACGTTTATTTATAAAATATTATATACATAAGTTATTGAAGACCCAAACAATATGCAGATACGCCTTCTGTTGTGAATCCCTCATTTTTAAATTATGTACCCTAATTTTTACATTTTCAGCAATGAATTGAAATTTTATGTTAAATAAAAAAATTTAATTTAGATAATAGAACATAAAATTACGAAAGTTATTCAACTCGTGATTCAACAATCATAATCATTATTGACATTTAACATTGAGAGACAATGCTATACAACAAAAACTGCCTGTTGACAACTAACCGGGCTTCAGAATTGAGCAATAGTCGTTTGCTTATTATTGTATGGCCTTTAAACTATGGCATGTTGTATTCTTTTTATTTTATTATTCTTGTTCAATTATATAATGTTGATTGTGCACTTTTGACCTTTTTTTTGTATAAAAGGATGTTATACAAATTTATACATACACGTTTGTGTTTCTACATGCTTTTATTTGAAATTAAAACGAAGAAATGAAATTTTTACATTATCATGCTAAATGGGATGTAAACTCTCATACAGAAGCGTAAAAAAGTGCTTTAATATATATATATATATATATATATATATATATATATATATATATATATATATATATATATATATATATATATATATATATATATATATATATATATATGTATATATATATATATATATATATATATATGTATATATATATATATATATATATAAATATAAAAAAATATAGAAGTACTGTACATAGCAAAATATTTGCTCTATTTCTAAATGTTTGTGTTGCCGGAAATACATATGTTTGTAGATCCCTATCTACTTGTCTTAACACTGCTCAAAATAATGAAAGTAACCAAAAACTAATTTATATATCGTTTATATATCGTTAACTTCAACGCAAAACCATTAAAAAAATTTAATTTTATAGTACACAAATTTTATAGTAAGCCTGTTCAAGTGATTTGATTTTTGTTTGTTATATTGCAGTTTTTTTTTAAGAAACTTAAAATTTATGTATTAAGCTCTTTAAACTCTATTGAAATATTTTTAAATTGCAAGTGGTGTCGAATGCCTGTATTTGCCTCCTGAATTTTATTACTTTTTTCGTTTTACATTTATCTTCTATACTACTGCACACAGAGGGAAAAAATTAATTTCTCATATTGAAAAAATTTAAAATACGTTGTGGCAACTTCAAATTAAATAGGGAGTAAGAATTGGTATTGGCTATTGGTACTGTTTCAATTTGTGTTTCCTCATATTAATTAATTTTCACTTGAGAGAAATCAGCAGGAAACAAAACAATTTTCAAGACTAATGCCCTAATTCTGTTCCACGATTGTATCGTCTTGTCTATGGACGAAAAAAAGCCGCAGTTGTGATTCTTTAAAACAATTATTATTTATTGTCTATGGTAAAAGGTTTGTGTGTTTGCTTTATGATTTTGCTCCAAACTTATATCCAACAAATAATTTTTCATATATTTTTCAAACTATTGTATACTACTTTAATTTAATTTTTATGTTTTAAAAACTTGGCAATAATATTTTTATTTTTCATTATCAAAGACAACAATCATTTTTGAAGAAAATGATTTATAGGCCAGCACAAAATCTAGCAGATTTTTATTAAAATCTTTATGAAAATTTATAACGTTTAGACCAATTTTTTTTTGACATTTATCAAGATTTTTTTATCCTCGAAATCTAGTACTTACGAGATTTTGAGCTAAATCTTGCTACTTTTTACTAGATATCCCATACAAAACAAAATCTTTTTGTCAGTAGATTTGTAGGAAATCTAATAAAAATCTAATATTTTTATTTATTTTTTACTACCCTGTACAACATATTTATAAAAAAGATGAGTAAATTGGCTTCGGGCCAATTCAAAAGGTGTGTGACTTAGCTACATTGTAGTTATTTGGTTGTAGTTTTGGATATTTTTTAGTTAATGGGGTTTATTTTGGATAAAAAATCTTGATACATATCAAAAAAAAAAGTTGATCTAAACGGTATTGATTTTCATAAATATTTTAATTAAAATCTGCTTGATTTTGTGCTGGTGTAAATGGACTATTACTGAATTGGGGCATAAATTCTATTTTTATTTTTATTTTATTTTTTTTCAATGAAAGGTATTGATTGGAGAAATATTTTGTTCTCTGTACGTGGCTTATTCTATATTTTCTCTGTTAAAAAAAAAATTATTTGTAGATTTCTTTTACAATTGCCAGCCTTAAAATTGAGGAGAATTTCCATTTCTCGGGAATAAATAATAATATTTGCAACATTAATAATCATAAGTTTTTCCCCGATATATGTCATTACGTCCTGTTAAGGAAATTAAAATTAAAACCCAAATAAATTTTTTAATCTTATATTTTGATTACTTGAACTTAGATACAAATGTAAATTACCAAATCATACAAAATGTTTTTTTTTTATTGTGTGCCGCTCATATTTTTTATATTATTTTTTTCTCACATTCAAATACAGGAAATTAAAATTCTGTCTTGCTGTTAAGCATTTTGCAACAAGAGGATATTGATTGATTTCCACCCAATTGTACAGTTTTATTACAGAAAAAATTTATTTATATCTTTTTTTTTTACCACCGTAACAAACAAAATCTAAATACATCAATAAATTTTTCTAAAATTAGTTTATCTTCGGTAATAATAAGCGAAATTAATTATTCATGTAAGATAAAAGTTTTTTTACTCACTTGAAATAACCTAAAATGGCCAAGGACACTAGGATGGCTACCAAGGAAATGCCATAGCCAACTTCGTATACAAGATTTATTTGATGTCTCCACTAAACAAATGTACAAAGAGAAGAGAAGAAATTATAATACATATATTTCATTGATTTAGTAAAGGAATGGAAATGTAATTACCTCCAAATCATCTATATTTACGCACGTTGTATAATTTGACCAGGATTTGTTTGTTAGCGGATGCTTAAACCACTCACCATTCGCATCGCAATCCTTATGAGCGTATCCTTGAATTATAAAATGTAAATAAGAACATGTTGTGTATTTACAATAAAAATAATTTATGCAAGTAACGCTTCATTTACACATGCAGGTAACTTGTTACAAGTTGCGTGTACGTATTAACAACCAATACATTGAATGAAATAATAAAAATACTCGCAACTTGCTTGATTGTTTACACTAGGGCTTGCCAAAAACCGTGGAAATTAAAGAACCTCGGTTTCTGGTTTTAAGCTACTAAAACCGGTCGGTTTGGGTTCGATTTCGGTTTTAAAAATATGCATGTATATAAACATGTATGTATGCTGGAAAGATAAATGATGATTTAAAAATAATCATCCCTATCGTGAAAAACAAATGGAATATTTGTTCACCTGAAATTTTCATTCCCCTCAAATTGAAAAATGCTATCTTGAGTATCCCGTGAAATTTTTTCCTCGCTATCAGCCCACGTGAATGTACAAAAGGAAAACTTTTTGTAAAGCTCAAAAATTAATTGAAAATCGGACAAATTTAAGTTGAATAAAAAATCACATACATTTTAGGTTATTAATGAAACTTATTGAAATTGAAATATGATGAATCAAAACAATTCACATATTCCATTTGCAATAATGGTAAGTAATGGGTGTTTTTTATTGATGTATAGAGCTTTAAGTTGGCATCACTTTTTTAACTGGCGGCCATTTTGTCAGCTGTCAAGTGATTAATATTTAGTTTGGTTTGCCATTTCATCATAAACAGGTTGACAAAAGAACAACGCTTGCAAATCGTGCAAATTTATTTCGAAAATAATGGTTCAGTTCGCGAAGTTTACCGCAAGCTCCGTCCATTTTGTGGTCGACATAATCGTCCATCAGAGCAATTAATTCGGTTAACCATGGATCGTTTTCGCACTACGTTTACTCTATGTGATAATACGCATCCGCAGAGACGTCGAACAGTGCGCACCGAAGAAACAATTGCCGCTGTAGAGCAAAGTGTTGAAGAGGACCCGAATGAATCGATTCGCCACCGTGCACAGCAATTGGAGCTTTGTCCATCAACTTTATGGAAGATTTTGCGCAAAGATCTTGGCTTGTGCAAGAATTAAAGCCGCGAGACCATACAATGCGTCGTGATTTTGGTGTATGGGCCGAAAATGAGATTGATCTCGATGCTGATTTTCATCGCAAAATTTTGTTCAGTGATGAGGCTCATTTTTGGTTGAATGGCTACGTCAACAAGCAAAATTGCCGCATTTGGAGTGAAGAGAATCCACATGAGACCCTTGAGACGCCATTACATCCACAAAAACTGACTGTTTGGTGTGCTCTATGGGCTGGTGGAGTCATTGGGCCATACTTCTTCCGAAATAATGCTGGAGAGTCAGTTACCGTTAATGGAGACCGGTATAGAGCCATGATAACCGACTATTTTGTTCCCGAATTGGATGGCATGAATGTGGATGAGTTGTGGTTCCAACAAGACGGCGCTACATGCCACACAGCGCACGTCACAATCGATTTATTGAAGGAAACATTCGATGAGCGCATAGTTTCGCGGAATGGACCTGTCAATTGGCCACCAAGATCGTGTGATTTGATACCATTGGATTATTTTCTTTGGGGATATGTGAAGTCGCTCGTCTACGCCAACAAACCAGAAACGTTAGGGGACTTGGAAGCCAACATTCGTGGCGTTATTGCCAACATAGGGCCCCATATGCTCGAAAAAGTGGTTGAAAATTGGACCTGTAGAATTGGCTTTATTCGAGCCAGCCGCGGCGGCTACATGCCCGAAATCATATTTAAACATTAATGGCATAAAATTATCCTTCCAATAAAGCCAAATTTATGGACATTAAAACGATTTTCTTGTGTTTTATTTCAATTCGAAGTTCTATACCTCTAAAAAAACACTCTTTATATAAAGCAGAAATCTACATAAACTGACACCACACACAGTGGACCAAACACAAAAGAACGCTGATGATGAAGGTTTAGTTGCCTTTGAAAACGGCTGGCTGTTCCGTTCAACTATGTGTTGTTAGTCAGAATATTTACAACAGACTTTCATTAATATTTATCACATGTAATTTGGCTTAAAAAAAAGCAATACGAACCTTAGCCCGTTCAAATCACAAATATAGAAACTTATTTAACTTTAAAGTTGTACTCATGGAGGTGATTCTGTTGATTTAGCTATTTTTTCATTAAGTATACCACCGTAGTACACCACCATGAAATTTACTGTCTGTGAACCAAACAGATTCATACTCTATGAAAAAATGTGTTGTATGGAATTATTGTCCTAAAAATAAACAATTACAACTTTTAATATATAATTCGAAGAAAAATATCGAAATTATTTGATGTAGGAAAAGGGAAAAGTGAAAAAATTCACGTGAAAAATATTCTGCCTTATCGTGTTTGGCGTATTTCAAAGACGACTACGATTGTTTGGTAATAAATTAAAGATTTTTCTTTATTGGCGTATTTGAAATACTCCAACCAGGATAAGGTTATTCATGATAAGGGGAATTAAAAAAGGGAAAATATTTCTGGGAAAAATTTTTCGAGGGAAAAAATTGTTACTATAGGTGTGATAGAGTTTCTCTGGTTTGTATTCAATTCAGGTACATACTTATATTAGAAAAGGAACATTTAGTAGTGAGTATCTATCTATTCTATATAATTAATAGGCGAACATGTTTTTTGTAATCCCTTTTACGCTGGTACCACCGCACCGATTTTAAAAAGACTTATATGGTTTTAAAGGATTTTTTATACAGATGTGCAGAATTTATATTTTATTGAAATCGTTTAGTATTTTGGAAGCTATAAGCGTTTAAAGTTGCTACTACTACATGCACACATATTACACACGCATTTATTAGCTTACAAGTAAAAAAAGAAAAGAAAGAAAACATGAGTGTGTGTGTGTTTGTAGTATTTCTCTTGACCTTACAATTGTTTTTCTCTTATTTGTTGTTGTATCAAAGCCATAATCAGTGTGCACACTCCTACCGATATTCGGTAGATTCTACCGAATATGTTTGTGAATTTAACAATCTACCAATTCTACCGAACAAGGCCTGAAATCTACCGAATATTGATATTTAGTAATTTAAGTCGATATATGTATGTGTAAATTGCCTATTTTGCCACATAGCAGTGCGGCCGCATAGTGGTCATTTTCTGTCATCAAAATCATTAAAACAGAACAAAGAAATCGGTTAAAAACTGAAACTATAAGTAACCTAATATTTGCCAAAGAATCGTGCCTTGGGGATAAAATATTTATTCCTACCAATGATTTAATAATTTTTGCACAAAAGTTTAAATTCATAAATGGATCTTATATATAATCTGTGTAGTTACAAATGTTTGTCAAATAAAAGTTATTTTAGTAGCTAGAGCTGCAAAACTGTCGATGGTACTATCGATAGTTTTATTTTAAGGGGACTATCGATATTTTTTTTTTCGATAGCGATGCTATCGACAAACACTCTACTAAAAGAGAAAAAATCAAAGTCAATAAAAACGGAATGATGGCGACTGTGTAATAAAAAATGCAACATTCAAATTTCGCCGCCTGGTTTGGTAATGGTTATCATTACGTATATAAATGTGAAAACAAATTAATTAGTTTTGATTTGTTTCAACATAAGATGTCAGTTTTTATCTACTAGCTGCAAATTGCATAAAAATACAATTATTATGTACCAACGGCTTTGATACTTGAAGAAACTTGACGGCGGCTAAATTTGATGACTACTGGACTGTCTACGCTCTTTACTTTTAAATAAAAGGTGACGCTAAATAGTTTGCTTCTCCTTCTTTTAAATGAATACTTTTTAGCTAACTGCAATAGTTTAAGTAATAATGAAAGATTTTTTTATTTTATTCCTTTTTGATTTATTTTTTATTGATCCATCTATCTATCTGTTTGCTTTTTAATTTTTTTTTTTATAGAAGTGTGTATATATGTTTGTTGAATATGTGTATTGAAAAATTGAATTGAAATTGGAACTAAAAGTTTTAAAAAAAGGGGTGTTATAAGTTTGTAGTGTGTGTCTGTGTGTCTGTCTGTGTCCACGTACAGGCCAAATGGCTCGACCGATTTTCATTTAGTTTTTTCTGCTTGAAAGATGACTTGATCAAGAGGGTTCTTAGCTATGTTTGAAAAAAATCGGTCCAGCCGTTTAGAAGATATAACATCTTTTCTGAAAAAAGTCGGGGGTTTTTAAAATTTTTAATTTTTGTTATTATTATTAGTTTATGGAATGATTACAAAATTCAAGATTTTATATTAGAATAACAAAACTTAAAAATTTTAAAACCCCCGACTTTTCTCAGAAAAGATGTTATATCTTCTAAGCGGCTAGATCGATTTTCTTCAAACATAGCTAAGAATCCCCTCGATCAAGTCATCTTTCAAACAGAAAAAAACTAAATGAAAATCGGTCCAACCGTTTGGCCTGTACGTGGACACACACTACAAACTTATAATACCTCTTTTTTTAGTCGGGGGTTAAAAATACACACTTGATAAGTTTTAGCTCATATAG
This sequence comes from Tachina grossa, assembly GCA_949987645.1. Taxonomy (NCBI): domain Eukaryota; kingdom Metazoa; phylum Arthropoda; class Insecta; order Diptera; family Tachinidae; genus Tachina; species Tachina grossa. Next base: position 41,531,898 of record OX465278.1, on the reverse strand, counting down.
ACACGGAAACTTTACTTTGCAAAGCCTTAATTCAGCAGGGAGAAAGACAGAAAGAGATAGTATTTATCACTCTGTCTTTCACACAGCTGAATTAAGACTTTGCAAAGTAAACTTTCCATGTGTAAAAGGGGTATTTCTAAGAATCAAAAACTATCGATAGTATCGATGGCATCAAAAAATACTATCGAAACTATCGAATGGAGCCACTATCGATAGTTTTGCAGCTCTATTAGTAGCTTTATAAAACCTATGTACAAAAACTGAATTCCTGTTATTTATGTATATTATTTTATATATGCATAGCATATTTATATAAAGGGTAAGGGCAAATAACTGGGGATGACACTTTTTTTATTGGAAATGCATCATTGTTTATGGCAGTTTAATTTCCAATCACATGTGAAGCTTTAATTGCGCTTTTGGAACCTGTTTTGGTTGATACTCCTTGCACTTACCCTTTATTTACTTATAAGTACATATATTTTGTTATATTTTATGTTTCTTTGAATTGTTATTTTTTATGTTTTTCTGAATAAAAAAAGTTTTCTACCGAATTTCATTCAAATTTACCGATTTTTTGTCGATTCAACCGAATTTAAAAAAAATTAAGTGTGCACACTGGCCATAATACTTAAAGGAAGAGAGTTGAATAAATTGAATTAGGTTGGTTGAAGGGATTTTGTTTGTTTTTTCAATTTCATGTATTATTTAATTATGCTTGCATATTTATGCAAGTTTGTGTGTGGCTGTGTTTTAATGAATTTTTATATGACGTTTAGATACATTTTCTTTGAATCTTAAATTATTTACATTTTGATTCTAGAATACGGACGAGTGTGTCGTCCGTTTGGTATATCTAGTGTGTATAAAAAGCTTAAGAATAAAATATTTATATTTAATTATCCAAGTAATAAAATTTCATTTAAACGAAATCTTATTTCTGTGCAGAAGTTACCAGCGACAGAAAACACTCTTTCGCTTTCAGTTGAATAGGGCTTTATTGTGTTATTGCCTTGTGAAGCAATAATATGTTGGTTGTTTTGTAGTTAATTTTTTTATAAAGTACAAATTCTTGCCGAAGAACGTTAAAATTATCGTCCTTTTGCTTTACACCTGCAATGAATTGTTATAATTTTCTTAAAATTCTACAATTTTTTACCTTTCATTGTTACAGAATGCTTAGTAATGTATAAAAGTCTTCAATGTAATGTACATTTGCTGTATTTTTAAACAAGATAATAATGTTAAAGTAAAACTTAAAAACCGACGCTTTTTTTGTCGGTTTCGGTTTTGGTTTTTATGGGTTAAAAGCCGCGGATTCGGTTTCGGTTAAAACCGAATGGCAATACCTAGTTTACACAGTCAAGTGCAAGTTTATTTTCATTTTTCTATATGTTACTATAAATATTTGAAAATTTCGTTTTTCTCTTTCTTCTGTGCGTTGTTTGTATTTTTTTTTTGTCTATATTAGTTTTTAATGTGTGGGTTGCCAAATTTTTGGTATAGGAATATTACAGGGAAACGAATTTAGTGATCAACTTTGTACCAAAATAAATAATAAATTTATATTGCAAATCAACAATAAGTCATATTTGATTACATGTTCTTACTTTTTGTTTTATTTTTTCTGTATATAAGTTGAAATAATAGCATTTTAAAAATTATTCCATGTAACACAGGATCCAGACGATGAAATTTATGACGTCTATTTTTCTTGATTCCCTTTTGAAGTTTCTACTAAAAATTATTTGCGTTCATACGATGATTATTTTTACATGTCTAATTTTTTTTATTGATTTTATTGTTTATACACACATTTGCAGTACATACCCTGTCGGAAAATGTGTGGTTGACTACAAAAATAGTTAACTTATAGTTAAATTTTCTTAGACTGACTAAAATCTAACTGCAATGTCATCCAGAACAAACCCAAAATTAATTCTAAGTTGAGTACGTAATCAAATTTGATCAAAGCCAACAAATTTATTCTCAGCTACTTTGAAACTCATTTCAGTTTTATATTAACATTTTGCTGTTGTTATTTTAGCTGGTACCAGTGTTGCCATATTTATTTTTCAAAAATCTTCAAGTCGAGCAAAAAAAATCTTTTTTTATTATCAAAAATCTTTTTTGTTATTTTATTGAATTAAAATTTATTTTGTTTCCCGTGAACTATTAAAAGTAAAGCCAATTAACACGAAATATTTACTGTATATAAGATAAGTAAGATCATTATGAAGCAAATCAGAAAATTTGTAAGTAGTTTAGTCAAAAAATTCATCAATAATATATTAAAAGTACCAAAATTGAAATTTTTAAAAATATTATTTTAAGATAAGAAATCTTTTTTGTCGTTTTAGCATGTCTAAAAACTTCAAAAATGAGATAAATCTTCACATATGGTAACACTGGATGGTACGTTAGCCGAGTGGTAGCGGGTTGAGTACACAACGTGTGGTGATACATGTTCGAACCCCGGAAAAAAAAGTCAACTTTAAGTTAGCTGAAAGTAGTGCAGAGTGAGACAATTGACTACCGCCTAGGAAATCGCTATGTTAAAATAGTCAGTTGATTACATTAAAAGTAATCCAAAGTCAGTACTATTTGCGAAATAGTTAGCTTAATGTTAACCAAATTTCCGACAGGGTATGAAAAAAACCATAGAAAACAGAAATCGAGTCATTTTTTCTACCCCTCTTTCTTCTCTACCCCGTTCGCTAACAAACCAAAAATGACGTCGAAAAAAAGACTTCATAAAAGTCTTCGTGTGAATTAGGCGAAAGCTATCCATTAAAATTAAAATGAAATCTTTAAAGGGTAACACTGTTTTTATTTTTGACAATTCTCCTACATGCAACTGAAAAAATTACTTGTAATGAAAATCTCTTGCCAGTGAGCCTACAACTTGTAGCATTATGATTGTATTAGTAAAAATATGTCGTGGTATTGAGTTACTTGTACTTGTACTTGCATGTGTAAACGGTAAGTAAAAGTTGGTATATATTACGAATTTTGTCTGGGGTATAAAAGGTTTGCTAACATTTATGCAAATTTATAATTATTTTTATTTATTTTAGTAAAGCCAAACGCTATAAGATATAATTACTTTTATACTCCAATTATGTTATTCATTCCATATACATATTCTAATTAAATAAACTTGCAAAAGTTTCGATATAATTTAAACAAATAAATTCCTTAGACTGATAAAGAATTCCATTGCTTCCAAGTTAATGCCTAATTTGTTATTTGTCTGCTTTTATAATTGGCCTGTCTTTTTTTTCTCCTTTAGATTTGAACAAAAATTCAACAAATCAGTCAGTCCTCTTAACAAAGTTAATTAAAGCGCTGAACTTTTAATCTGCATGTAGATACTAGAGTGATCGATTATTCGACTTTTTCCAGAAACCGGTTTTCGAATAGTTCGAATATTTGAAATTATTAAAAACCCGGTTTCGATTTTAACAATTTAGGAAAAACCGGCCAACCGGCTTTTTTTTAAGTAAGAAAATTATTATACAAAAGTTTTGATTTTAAATTGCTTTATAAAAAAAAGGGTAAACAGTTCATGTAAATACTATAAAACAATACAAAAATTAAGGGTAAAATATAAAAATTAACTTCATATACTTATGTATAGTACATAAATATGTATACATATATAATATACAGCTAAGGAATAAACTCTACATACAACCATAATTTTTTGAGTTTGTGGAAACTTGGGAAGAAATTCAAAAAATTAATTATACCAATACTTAGGTTGCTAATAAATATGTTTACGCAAATAATAAAAAAATAATTATAGCACCTACAGTAGCAAAAATACTAAAAATACATAGGAGAAAAGTCTACACACAGGCATAAAATAGTTACATGAAAAAAAAAGTGCAAAATGTTTGATGTCGTCAAGTTGTTTGGAAATTCTGTGATTTCCGGTACCAAGCTGCTGTCAATAAATGGCATCCAAATATGGTCTATTATGTTGTTGTTATTATAATTATTTTTTATTTTTTTGTATAAACATATATGTTAGCAACCTAAATATTGGCATATTTAATTTTTTGAATTTCTTCCCAAGTTTCCTCAAACCCCAAAAATTATGGTTGTATGAAGAGTTTATTCCTTAATGGTATATACATATGAATGTATGGACAAGGTGGATATCTACCTCTATATAAAATATGAAGCAAAATGGCAACAAAACTAAAAAAAAACTTTTTGCAATTGTATTTTGACATCCATTGCACACCATAAGGCCAATTAAATTCGCCTCTGCTAAAAAAATACTTACGAAAATCAATAAAACATGCAAAATGTACAAATCGAAAAGTATTCGACTTAGCCGGTTTTTAAATTGTAAAAAACCGGACTATTTGACATTCGAAAAATCAACATTTTGAACAAACCGACAACCGTATTTAAAAAAAAACCGGGTTTTAAGACCGGTTGAAAAACCGAGTCGATCACCCTAGTAGATACTCCACAAAGATTAATGATTGTCAGGCTGAAATACTTTAACACTTGTCGACACATTCTTTATAGAAAAAAAATTTCCTTCTGCGGCTATTTATTAATTCATTCATTTTATTTATTTATTTATTTGTTTCTTCTTTTGCTAAGTCACAAAGTTGAAAGTTTCTTTTGAAAGATAACAAAAGTTTTGCATCCTGAATTGTAAGAAGAACTTTTGTTGGCAAATGATGTCGTGCATGTTCTTTTGCTATTTATTAATGTTAAAGAAAAGAAAACCTCCAATTATTTACGTAGAGGTATTTCATGCTACTGAAAAAGTAAGTAATATTTTTTTATGCAGAAGACAATTTGTCTGAAAGGTCAGTGTTATGCCATTTGTTTAAGAGGAATTTGTTTGTATTGTAAGGAATTTTTATATGAAAGGCGTAGTATTTTTTTTAATACAAGAATTAATTTTATGCCCTGTCAAATAGTTTATTCTTTTTTTTTCAAATGCTTTATTTGAAATAAAGACTATTTGGAGCAAATTTAAAAAATACGTAAAGTCAATACGGCATTGTTTATGGAATTTTATAAATTGAAATTTTTAAAGATATGGTTTTCTTAATTAATCCAAGTAAAAGTTATTTTATACAAATATGAGAAATTTGTGTCATTTATTCATGACTTATGGAGCAAAATCTCGCAACGTGCTCGATTTGAAACGGGAAAAACTTCTGTTGCACTGACCAAATATAACATTTCAAAACATAAAGCATGAAATAACACATGACACCACATAGCATCACATGACATATAACATAATATAACGCAACTTAACACAGCAACGTGACATAACATATAGCATGACTTCATAACAAAACAACACATAACATATTATAACATACCATAATACAGCATTATGTAACATTCCACAACATAACATAACATAACATATTCGGCCATATTCTGTAAACCGAATCCGAGTAAATTTCTCGTTTCCCAAAAATAAATAATGGCCCCATTGATGTGTTTTAAATTAATTTCAGATATAATATTTCGAGCTCTAAAAATAGAAAACTATAATAAAGTCTGAAAATAATTCGCTATTAGTTGATTTAATTTTTCTAAATAGAGCGTATTGAAATCGACTCGATTTACAGAACAGGCAGAATTATAACAAACCATAATATAGCATAATGTAACCTTCGACAACATAAAATAACTTAACAAAAAATAACATAATATAACACTTACCATAACAAAACATATAATACATAACATATGAAAATGTAGCACAACAGATAACATATCACTTCACATAATATAATACAAACAATTATGTTACACATTAAATAAACTAAAATAGTATAACATATCATAACACACTATATCATAACTTAACAGAAATTAAAATTACACTACATAATATAATAGAACAGCATAGAAATTAATATGATATAGCATAACATAACAAAACACATAATATAGCATAACATAATCATCACACAGAAAAAATTTTAGCCAAAATTCTTCCAATTAACCCAATTAATGCTGTTTCAAACAATTTTATAATTGTCCCCATTAAATTTTGTTGATTGAAAACAAAGAAAGACGAATATTAAACTTTTGTACGCACTATTAAAAATTTAACCAATTTTTTGATTGTTTGCATTAACTTTGTTCAATGAAAAAAATATTTTAGTTTGTGTTTCTGCTTGTTCATGTTTTCAAGGAAGTGTGTCAGCCTGTTATTCTAGAAGTACCAAATTCGAAGCATGACAGCACTGTAAGTTAAAAAATAATATAAGAACACATACCTACATATGTGCAATAATTGAATGAAAAATAATTTGCCACGATAGCCTAGTGGATGTGTGTTAGCCTGTTAGGATGGATCAGTAAATAAAAAATTAAAATTATTAAGTTAAAATAAATAAATAAAAAAAAATTACTTTTTACTTTTTAAAATTTTAAACAATTCAATTACTTTTATTAATTCATTCAACGAACAATTTAATTATTTAAAATCTCTAAATTCAATTATTAATTTAATTGGGCCAATTAGTTATTTGTTTAAAATCTCAACAGCAAGAAAACCTCATTTTTACAAATTAATTAATTGATATTATCAATTTGTTTGAAGGACGAAAATCAGTACAGGATTTAATTAATAGTACAAATTTCTAACTAAAATATTAATTAAAGTTGATTTTAAATTTTTTCTGTGCACACAGCTAACAAATGTAGTTAACTGTTCAATATCTTAACTTTAACCTAATCAATTCGTAAATATAGAAACAAATAAAGTTTAAAAAATAATAATGTGCCAAATGTGGCTCTCAAGGAAACAAGTTTGGCGAACGATGTTCTACACAGTGGACCAAACACAAAAGAACGCTGATGGTGAAAGTTAAGTGGCCTTAGAAAACGGCTGGCTGTTCCGTTCAACTATGTGTTGTCAGAATATTTACAACTAACTTTGGTGTTATTTGTTCATTAATAATTATCACATGTAATTTGGCTTAAAAAGCGATACGAACTTTAGCCTGTTCAAATTATAAACATAATTACTTATGTTTCTTCTGCATGGTGTATTCCGTTGATATATACAATCTAAAAATAACTTTGTTGATTAAAAAAAAAAAACAAGCCACGACGTTTTTCGGCTTCTTGTCGGATTTTATACGTATATGACACCAGTGCCACCAGATTAGGGGATTTGTCCCCAAAATGGGGATTTTGCTTCTCATTTGGGGACAGAATTTCGTGGGGAGGGATTTGGGGACTTTTCATTTAGAGCTCAAACATCACTTTTTCTTATAAGAGTATTTTATCTGAATACAATATTTACGTTTTATGGGATTTCTTCTAAGCTTACAGATTATTTTAAAATAGTATTATTACCGTATTTATATTTTTATAAAGCGAAAAAAATGGAAATTCGAGAAAAGTTCCAAAATTAAAAAAAGCCATATTGATTGAGAATCGCTAAAAGTGTAAGGTGTGCCCAAAATGTACGAAAATTCCCAAAAATTTACTAACAGCGGGATGATAATAAAGTCTAATTTTATTAAAAAATAAAAGCAAAAAAGTTTGCAAAAATTCGCGAGAAGTTGACTAAAAATCGCCAAAGCCGTTAAAAATAAAAAAAAAATTTGGTAAAAACGCGAAAAATTTACTAAATGTATTAAAGAAATTACTAAGCCTGTAAATAAAAAAAATTCGCAAAAAATGTAAAAGAAAATTATTTCTTTTTATACTTTTGAACAAACACTTTTATTTTTATATATGTGAAATATTTGAAAGCGGCACCACTGAAATATATATTTATACTTCAATATCAGGATCTTATTGTGTTACTGCCGTTTTTAAAATAGTTAAGTAGCTGGCTACCAGGCAACACTTTTTGCCAGTGGCACTTGTAGTCGTGTAGCCTGCTGTGGTCTATGTGTTTAAATGTATAAGTTCCAATGACTTAACTTATACTTTTTTAAAAAATTCACTGAAACTTTTGCAGCTCACAAGTGGCAAAATCAATTCCCACTTCTGAAGAATTTTTTATTATTTCTCGCACCGTTGCGAACGCTTAAGTACAAATAAATACAGTCAAATCCCGAAAAGCTGTGCAAAGAGTTTTGAAGCAATGGATTGAGTAACAGCATCATTTTAAAATGATATCAAACAACAATATTGACAAAATATTTTTGGGGACAATAATTAGGATTTTTCTTTTGAAATGGGGATTTTTTGGGGACATGATGATTTAAATTGGGGACAAGAGGCAAAGTTTTTCTGGCAGCACTGTATAACACCAACAATCAAAATAAACAACAACATCAGCACATGACCACGTTGAGTCAATCAACAAGCAAGGAAAATACCAACACAAACAAATGAAATTAAATGATATTTTAAAATGAGCGGAATTGATAAAAACAATATTCAAGTTAATGACAAATATTATTGAAATTAAAAATTTTATTCATTAACATGGTTTTATTGAAAATAATTCTTGTCTATTTTTTTCTGTGCGCACAAAAAGCTTAAGTAACAAAAACAAAACTTTACAGGAGAAGGTTTTTTTAATTATCTTCGCTGTTATCTCAGTTAATTCATTGAATTTTTGTATTTAGGTGTTATTATGCTAAATATATATTACTATAATAACGGTATTTTTTGTCCCTTAAGCTTTTTTTTTGCTGTCTGTGTATATTTTTGTGTTGGTTAAGCTAAAAAAAACATATTTTAAGAAGAAGTATATATCAGTTTTTTACGTAAACTTGTCTCCAAATTGCTTAATTATTGGCTTCTTGATCGGCTCCATGTAGTGAATCCTTATGACTTTTCAAATTAAAGAGTTCGCTATTAAATTTTTATTTTACTGTTGGAAAGAATTGTCAAGTCCGTATGCTCTGTGAATAAATTTTTAATAAATTTCTACGTATTTAAACTGAACAGGCGACTATCTCAGTTTTTTTTTTTTGCCTGGATCGCGTAATCAAATTTAAATCATAATAAACTGTTTCAGAGTTATCAAAATAACCATATTTAAGACTTATGGATGATTTTTTTTTTCAAGTTAGGAAACATAGCATTTAAAACAGTGGTAACTCACTTCAATACAATCATATTTTTTGGATTCGGTTTAGAGTTGTATTTCTTCGGCTAAAAAAATTTGGTTGTAGATTGAAAAATACTTTATTTATTTCCCTTTATTTTTTTGTAGAAAGAATTCTAATGATATGTCGTGGATTAATATAATATTTGCATACAAGTATATACGCAGATTTTTTTTGCACGAAAATATGTTTTCCTCTATCGTCTATATGTACAAATCTTACCTTATAAAATAATGAAAACGAATTATAGTTATCGCTATCCAATTTTTAGCGAGAGCCGTTGAAAAAAGTCTGTCCGAAAAAACTTAGTTTCATCCCATTAAAGGACAACGAGAGACCATATTTAGGGGAAAATTATGTAGAAGAAAGATGTTGCGGTATTTATTCTAAACAAAAATGGTTATAAAAATTTTTCCGAAAATCGCCTCATTTTAAAGTTATAGTGCTAAAAGTTTTTATAGCCAAGATAGGTTATTTTTTAGGTAAAAAGTGCAATGCGCATGGACAGTAGGTATGCGAGGTATGTATCAGTGCAATTTTTAGACACATGTGATTTTTTATGGCCAGTCTATCAGAAACTGCCGGTGGAGCGAATAATAGGTATAAATACTTTGGGCATTTTGGGTGGTCTAATGCGTATTCAAGTTTTTTATATGTGGGTGTGTGTGCTATCAGAATAGGCTGTTCCATGTTGAAGTCGTCTGTAGTTAATTATCTTAAAAATAAATAAATATTAGCAATGCAAAAAATGCAAAATAAATTATTCAACTATTGCTAATATCGAAAATAAAATATTTGAATCAAGTTGGTTAGTCGAAAAATTGCAATAGACCAAAAAATAAGTAAACTACTTTTTTTTTACAAAACACATATGCATGTATTTAACATTAGCCCAATTCACAATCTTGTGCAAATGGTCTTGCATCGTTGCATGTGCAAAGTGGTATAGTATATTGATACTCACCACTAAGAATTGTTAAGTGGTGAATATTAATATGCTATACTATTTTGCACATGCAACGATGCAAGACCATTTGCACAAAATTGTGAATTGGGCTATTGTATGTATGCATATACATCATCCGATGTCGGTGAAGGTTATATAATATTCGGCTAATCCGAATATAGCATTCTTAATTGCTTTATTTTCAAAAGGAAATTTTAGCTTAAGTAACATGTTGCTGTTACAAAAACTGTAAACAAAAAATAATAGCCCAATTCACAATCTTGTGCAAATGGCCTTGCATCGTAGCATTTGCAAAACGGTATAGTATATTGATACTCACCACTAAGAATTGTTAAGTGGTGAGTATATATTTACTAACCATTTTGCACATGCTACGATGCAAGACCATTTGCACAAGTTTGTGAATTGGGCTAATGTGTACTTAAGCTTAAATTGTTTTTGCTATAAAATTGAAACGGTATATCCTATGGTAATGAAATTTGGATAGATAATGGCATTGATAATAAGTTAATGATTTTTATAAAAAAGCGCATTTAGAAAATCATGTTGGTTAAGCTTATTTGGAGGTAATGGCTCGATATGTATATCTGAAATTTACTGAAACGAAATATATATGGTTTGAAAAGTCTTATGGTAGAATTAATAGATTTGTATCGTGATTTGACGAATCAGCTGAAAAAATCTGTATCATAAATAAAACATGTTGCTGTTTATTTAATGTGCATCGTAACGTATGTCAGGTAGAAATCTACAGAAAATAGGTTTCTACGTTAACTACCCTCTTACATACATACACACACACCTATATATAAAGCAAAGAGAAATACAACAACAGCTGACACGTTCGCTGGAAACCTCACGTTTTTACTAACTACCCTGAAGGAAATGCCGATGGTGAAAATGTACTGATTCGCTTTTGACTTTGTCACCAGTACTACTCTACAATTATTCCCCATACAATACTTTATGCTATAGATATTTAGCATGTGCTTGTCATTGAAAATCTACTAGTAACACTAAAACAATTGACTGGGTAGTGAATTCATAGTTCTTATGGGAACATGGAGACATACCAACCAGACATTTACTGGTACATTTCTATACCTTACGTACATACAAATTTATGTATATTGACAAGTTGTTGCAAAATCCACCAGAAACACACCACATCTGTTTTCTCTATTTGTTTTATACTGACGAATAGAAGAGAAATTGTAGACAATGTAACTACTACTATAATTTTAGTGTTGTTTATAAATATAAATCAGTTGATATCCGTAACTGAAGATTTTGGGAGTGTTTGGAGAATTTTAAATACAGATTGTTGTTATACTCGACAATACCTGAGAGTTACTTCTCTTAAAAAAAATAGCAACTCGTCACAGGTCTTTTTTTATCACACAGTTTCAAAGCTGAAACCCTCAGTCACAAGTTTTACATATAACTAATACTTCTAATGGTTGAATAATCCATTTTATTGGTAAGATGGCACAATTGCAGTTATAAATAAAAGCATATCTATCTTTCATTTAAACGCTCTTTAATATTGCTGAAAAATCTCTATTTTTCATAATATTTGTATTTGATGAATCTTTTCAACTGTTTATTTTTCCCAAAGGGAATTCATAAATTGCATAGAATTTATTGGCATTGATTTACGACGAACACCAAGCAAACAAAAGCTCTTGATATATAATTAATATTGAAAAGATTTGAAAAGTAGTGACTGAATTTCATAGATTCATAAATACATTTCAAACAAATGCATTGCATAATTTACAAAACAATATGAAATTTATTAAAAGAAGAGTGATAGATGTGAATAAAGAGAAGAAGAAAAATTTAGTTTAAAATTACTATATTGTCTTAGGCCCAATAATCGACTTCTCAATTAAGTGTCATTTACCTAATAGCCACTTAATTTTAAGTTGCACTTAATTGCAGTTTCATTTTTTCAGTCGTAAAATTAAATGATCACTTAAATACTATGAAAGTGTGGTAGCACTGTGAAATGTTGATAGTTCTAAAAGAAAACAGATGTTTAATGTAAATAAGAAAGTTAGGTTATCAACATGTAGAAAATTAAAACTGCATAAAAACACATTTTATGAAACCAAAAGAGCATTAGAACGCATTTTTCTATTTATTTATTCCATGATATGATACTATGCATTGTATATGTTATATATTTATGAAAATTAAGCGAAATTCTTTTTAATACGACCACATGATGTTTATGTACATGTTTTCAATAAACACACACAAGCACAATAACATATGGCATGTTCGTAAGACTTAAGTGTGATTTAAATAGACAAGGTTGGGCATTTAAATGGCTCTCAACTTTATACTGAGAAAATGAATTCGGTACTTAAGAGGCACTTAAAGATAAATGACACATAATTGAGAACTCAATTATTGGGCCTTAATATTGCATATTCTATGGTTGTTTAATTTAGTGTGCATAATAGTGAAGCATTCGGAATAAATGTATGTATGTATGTATGTATGTATGTATGTATGTTTGTATGTAATTTGAGTAAAATTTATTGCATTGCTGGATTAATTGAGCAAATTGCTTTATATTTTATTTTCCTAATGAATAAAAAATTTTCGAATAATTTTTGCTAGATAGTTGGTAAAAGAAAATATTGCTAAAATTAATAGCCATGGGCCTGTGGCAAAAATTAAATAAAAAAATATACTTAATAGTAACAAACCAAAAAAGTTTGTCTTAAGTAGAACCAAAATAAGCAAATTAATAAACATGTGTATCATTAGTAAGGAACAAACGACAATGGTAAGACTGTTGTAAATTTAGAGATGGTAAGGTGAGCTTTCATTACAAAACATCTTTCAGCAAATTGAAATACGATGAATCACAACAATTCACATATTCCATTTGCAAGAAAGTTTCGTATATAAAGCAGATATATACATCAACTGACACCACACACAGTGGACCAAACACAGAAGAACGCTGATGATGAAGGTTTAGTGGCCTTCGAAAACAGCTAGCTGTTCCGTTCAACTATGTGTTGTCAGAATATTTACAACTAACTTTGGTGTTATTTGTTCATTAATAATTATCACATGTAATTTGGCTTAAAAAGCGATACGAACTTTAGCCTGTTCAAATCATAAATATAGAAAATATTGCTATTTCATGTTGTTCTCCATAAAAATATTTTCTTTAATGAGGTGTTTTATGCAATTATAATATTTTATTGTATATAGCGTATTATATAAAATAAATAAATCTTTTCTATTTCCAATTTTGTTTTTAAATACGCTATCATTCACTGTGAATGTTATTACTAGTATTAAATATATTAAATCTCTTTGCCTCAAAAAAAAAAAAAAAAAAATAAAGATAATTAATTAAAGATATACAAACCAAACCAAAAATGTGAGATTAAGAACCTGCCATAGAATCAATTATCATTGAAACATCAATTATCAACAGCAATTTACCAAATGTCTATATAAATAAATTTATTATTAACTTTTTGGCAAAGTTTCAATTATCACGACATCATTCGTTCATTTATTATTTAGTATTAAATCACTTTTTTCTAATAGTATTTATTGCTGTTTGGTATGAATGATAACAGGAAAGAAGAAAATTCATTTCCGCTTTCCGGACAAAGGAATTCTTATTTACCGTTATAGGAATTTGTTAGTTTGAGTAATACAGAGTTACCGTATATAAAACTAAAGTATTCTTCAATATTTTGCAAAGTTTCTCTTGTTATTTTGAAAAAACATAAATTTTAAACAGTTTGCAATGATAAAACTATATTTCTGTAAAAAGTAAAAAACTTTCAGCTCTTTAGAGTTGTGCGAAGTTATAAAATTATTTAGTATTAAAAATAAGATTTATTTTAATTATTAATATTTACATTATAATGAACTAGTTTCAAAGCTAATCTAGAAGCACTTATGAAAAATATGATGTGTAAATTTATGATTGTTACGAATATGTGCGTGTGCTGACGTATTATAAATGTTTTTATGGAAATAATTGTACACAAGAGAATAACCAAATATTCTTAGCTAAAGAACAATGTCAGTATATCTATGATGTCAAACGTGATCATCGTACAAATTGATGTTCAACAATCAAAAATTGACAGATCTTCTTTTTTTTTAACAGTAAGCGTAACTTATAGCTCCAAATTAGCTTTAAAAAAATTGGTGCTAAACTTTATTTTGAACAGTTTTACCTTTTCAAAGATAATTGAAAAAATCAAGTCATTTGCATGTGACAAAAATAGAAGTTTTTTTTGTGGAAAACGATTAAGAGTTTGAATTCAGCGAAACCTGAAGCAATATTTTAACATGACTAATTTAAGAAGCCAGCTGGGGCAGTCATACACAGAGAAAACAGTGCCTAATTAATACCTCATAAAATATAACAAAATTAATAAGAAATCTCTATGGTTTTTTTTCAATAAGGAAATCTTATTAATTTCATAGAGAAAACCTTTTTGAAAAAATCAAGAAGAAATCTTGTACTTTTTATGAAGTTATCTTATTGATTTTTTTAATAAGGTTTTCTTCTTGATTTTATGAGGCGACCTCATAAAATAAAAAAATATGTCTTTCTTTATTCTTTGTGCTTTGCTTATGTATTTTCATTTAAATTATATACCATATACTTATGTATGTATGTAGTATATGTAGATGTTATTTATTTATGCTATCATACTATACATACTTACATAGATACATACATGCAAAGAAAAGATATGGTTGTAAAATGGTTGGGAAAACCACATTATGTTCTTTGAAACAAATGTGTGGTCGTCGAAAACCAGTTATTGTCATTTTAAACATTTATTTCGTTACGATAAACAGAGTAATGTTTGAATTTAATAATTACAGTATCACATCCAAATAAAAGTGTGATATGGTTAGAGTTTAACAATATAGTTTTGTTAAAAATTTATGACTACAACATAATTTGTATTATTATTTAAAAATAATATAATGTAAATAACAATATAATGTTTTCCAAAACCATACTACGTAACGTTTAAAAAAAAATATTTTTCAGAAACATCTGTCAGTTCAGTATTTCGTTTGTAAGCTATATGTAGTGCACGGATGGTGTTAAATAAATGAATAAATAAATAAAGTATAAACAAAAGGGTAGATAAATAAAAATATGTAAACATTTGTGTATCTTTTTATACAGACATGGCTGTATGTTGTGTAAGTATACATTTCTATATATACAATTTATTTCAACAATATTAATTTATTTTTATTTCGAATTTAACGCACAGCTGTTTCTAAAATAAATATATGATCAAAAAACAAAATAGTATTATTATATTAAATAATACTGTGGTCGTATTTAACAATATTAATATAATATTAGAATATGGTATGGTGAGTCTCAATTATATTTTAGTCAAATCTAACAATAGTGTTGTCATATTTACAATACTAAGATTATAATATAATTAACTCAGATAATAATAAAATTAACTCAGATAATATTATAATTAACTCAGATAATAATATTGTTAACTTTTTTTTCTACTAACAATAATATGATTTGACTGCAACCATATAATTCAATCATAGTATGTTACTGTTTGATTATGGTTAAATCAACCATATTTTTTCTTTGCGTGTACATATTATATTGTATTCTTAATTAATTAACTCACCATACATACATATTATTACTTGAAAGGAGACAAGTATTGAACTAGCAAACTTCTGACTGATAGACAAACACTCTAACCAATAAGCTAACAAGCAGTCTGGATAACCATTGAAATAATTTTGCAAACATGCTTATACAAAAACGAAAAAGATCATGAAAAAAAATTGTCTGTGTCTATTTATAGATATGAAATAACAAGACACCTCATAAAATCAAGAAGATTTCCTTATTAAAGGAATTTATTATTCGACATATTGTCAAATTAAAATAAACTTCTGACAATATGTCGAATAATAAATTCCTTAAATGTTAAATTTAGATTTTATTTTTCATTTTGCCTTATAATTACTTTTATTGTTATCCAATGGATTTCTAATTGTATAAAGGTGTAGAAAAATAAAATAGATTGAAATCGAATATAAATTATTTGCTGGGTTTTTTGTATTAGTTTCAAAGCCTACTACGCTTATTTTTCTTCTGTGATTTTCAAAAATATTATTGTTTGTGAATTCTCAAATAGTTCTTGAAAGTCTGTGCATAAGATAAGAGGTTTGTGACTATTCAAAATGTGTGGTTGAAGTCTACTGATGATTTGTTACAGCAACAATGAAATATATATAGACAACGCTGAACCACCAGCAAATAAATTTTCCTAATTAAAAAAATCAATAAGTTGCTTTACACATAATCATGTAGGAACCTAATAAAATCAAGAAGAAAACCTTTTTAAAAAAATCAATAAGGCAACCTAATAAAATCAATAAGAAATCCATATGGTTTACAATTTATAAGAAAACCTAATAGAATCAAGAAGTTTTTCTCTATGGATTGTTTTTTTGGTGGCAAAAATAACGGAAATTAAGTAAAAAAAGTTGGGAATAATAAGATTTCTTCTTGATTTTATGTGGTTTTCTTCTTGATAAAATTAATAAGATTTACCACATAAAAACAATAAGGAATCTCTATGAAAAAATCTTCGCTTCTTTCTGCTGGGATACCCCTTAGCCTAAAAACGTTTCATAGAAAAAATCTTATTGATTCTATGAGACAGTTTTTTCTCCGTGTATGCAAGAAGTTATATTTAAATTATAATGACAGAAGATTATCTTTCGAATTAAGTAAATTTCATGTCAATTTGAAAAATTCACCTTTTCTTATACTTACAATAGAACGAGGTGGATGTAATGATAATATTCATTATAAATGTATATGCGATTAGATCAAAATTGGACTGTTACTTTTGAAAATGCATTTAATATATCGATTATATTTGCTTACTTGCTGGTACCAAGCATCCGTATTAGCCAACCACGCAAAGTTTTTGTGTTAAAAAAATTATCTACAACATACTCGTCTTTATGTATAAAGTTTACATATTGCCCAGTAGAAACAAACTTTAATTTTTCATTTGACCTTAAAGGTCACATCACTTTAATAAATAAATCTCTGAATCGATTTCACTATTTCACTTTTCCTTATGCTATACTTTTTTTCACTGATTAAGTTAAAGTTTGTGACCTCTCATATGTAGCCTGATTTAACAATAGCAGTTGCATCCTTTCGTGTTTTTTATTTTTTTTATTTTCATTTTTTGCTCTGCAGATATCTGTTCTTTGAACCAGAAAAAACTGTTTTCATACTTGAATGAGAACACAAGTACTTTACTGTTTGTTCACTTAAATAGTTTTGTGACTGTAAGTGTTTGTATGTAAGTACATGTATGTTGACCAATATTAATTTTTACGACACATTTGGGAGGCGGATGTTGAGTATTGTCAATGTGTGTTGCTTAACAACACAATCGAGCCAACAATATATCAAATAAAGTCGCTTAAGAAACAACAATTTCAGTCATCATTTTTTAATACTTACACATACGCGCACACATGAAATAAACTCACAAAATTAATCTTGTTTTGCAATAGTTGGTGATATTAAAGAGTTTTAAATTGACTACTTTGCAAGTTCACGGTACTTATGCATAAACCTTTTTCTAACTGATAATTTTTTACATATTTTAATAAAAGCTTATATCTTATTTCAATACTAGATATCATTTCATATATAACGTTTTCGTAACTCTAATAAAATTTTATGTTATAAAAAATAGCACAAAAACTAAATTTTAATCAAAAATTTTTTGAGCTATTCTTAATGAAGCCCATTCTGGACGCAACAGTTTTGATTCACTTTTTGAAGAAATGTTCCCTTATTTTTGCGGAAAACTAAAAAATTTTAAGGAAAACAACTCTTTTGAGTGTGATTTCCAGTAACAATTGAGTGTATTAAAGGTTTTCATAATAAAAAATGTATAGTTTTTGAAAATTAAAAAAAAAAAAAATGTCGACAAGAAACTTTCTGTCGCTTATGCCTTTTTAGCCTGCCTTGTATTGACAATTTTTCTTTTAAACCCCCTACGAAAAGTCACACACATTTACATTAAGCCTTTTTTATTCACGCCTTTTTGGCATTTATATACTCGTTTAATGCTGAGAGTACGAAAAAGGCAAAGACAAATGTCATAAATCCCCTCGAATTTTCATTTTGTGCCTTTTGTTCTACCCCGCAAGCTTCTCACCCCCTCTCACCGATAAACTAAAAAAGCCTGCCTGCACAGGCAAGAAGAAAAGGCACAGTGTAAATTGCGTCTTACTTATATTTAAAACAAAAACAAATTTTCTTATTTTATTTTTTGAAAGTTTTTTGTCGACATCGTGGGCCAGGCTGTAAGTGTATTATTAATATCAGTCAAAAGTTGTCACGCCGAAGAAGACATGAGCGTGAGTGATAAAAAATTTTCCTCGTGAGATTTAGTGAAAAAAAATTGAAGGTTGTTAAGATTGAGGCTTCCGAAGTTTGATTCCAATAAATTATTTTAATAGGTCCAGCCGTTTGGCTTTAATTAATTATGGCTACAAGATTTCTTAACTTTCGTATAGAGCAATGCTGGCCTCCTCATTAATTGTTACTGGTTTAACAGTGACCTCACGTAGCTCTACAGGAAATAACTAAGAGTAGTCAAAATTCACGACTGGTAGCCAATTGATAAATAAATTTCTAGTAATAAATTTATCGCCATATTTTAATTTCAATAAGTCCATTTTTGTGGATCCCTAGTGGCACGCAGCACCACCTTGTTGCAACCACATCTGGCCTTGAAAGAAACCATTGATTATAGAGCGGTAACAATCTCCATTTGATTGGTTTCACTTCATATTCGACAGTTTTGTTAAATAACAAAACCGTTAAGTAAAAAATTAGTCTCAGCGACTTCCACTAATTGATGACTGATTTTCAAAATTAACCTGGAAAATTTAGTGGCGCTTTTCAATCGTTAATCTATTCATGATAATTTGTTAAAGTATACTCTGATCATTAATGTCGAGATGTGACAGTTTTTTTGACAGTTAAACTATACATAAGTTCTATCGGGCTTCAAAAAAAAAAAAAAAAAAAAATAACCTTCTATATTGTTCTTAAAATAAAAAATATGTAAAAATAAACATAAAAATACAATAAACATAAGAATACAATATAAGTAAAGTAATGATATCAGAAGAATTCATTAGTCACTCACAAAAAAATTACTACTTCCTGCTTAAAAGAGTTTAGACAACACCACGTTGAATTAAAAATCGATAAAACGAGATAGAAGTATGTACCTTTCTGCTGGCCAGCTGCCCGCTGGTTCAAAAGGGCCAGCGCACAGTGTGGTACATCGCAAATCAATTTTTAAGAAAGATTTTTTTTAAATAAAATGAGGCGAAAAATAAACAGTACTTCTCAGTGTCCAGAAAAAATTATTAATAATATAATAAATGTTTTCACACTGAAAGTTAAAATCTGGTTTTAAGGTTCAAACAGCTGATTTTGCATTCACACTGCAAGTTTGTTAAATTCAGGTTTTAACTCACAGAATTGTCTAATAACTTTGCTCAAAACAAAATAAGTCTGCCTCAAAAATGTATTATTTAATTAAAATGTATATTTAATGTTGTATTTTTTCTGCTTTTTATAACACTTATTTGACAAACTGTACAACAACTGCTTTTGTTTGTATGAAAAACTCAGATATTTCACAATGCGCTCTAAAATGGAAATTATTTTATATTTTGTAAATAAACATTTCTTTAAATTATGTAACTACTTATCCAAAGGGAAGAAGTGCTTGCAAATAATGTTATTATATATAAAAATGCACAAATACATTTTAAGATAAGCTTTTTTATAGGCAGATGGATGTCAATCATGTCGTTATTTTCACTTTCCAGAGGTCAATGAAAATATAGTGTCGAATGTCAAATTCATATTATACGCTGGCAATACCATCGTTTTTTATTTATTTTACTTTTAATCTCAGCTGATACAAAATTATGAACTATCACAACGAGCGACATTCTTCGGTTTCTTGCAACTGAACACCTGAAAGTTTGTTTAATGGCTAAAACCTGGTACTCTGCCTACGTATTCTGTAACTAGCTAAAGCTAAAGCTAAATTCTATCGCTAAAATGCTGAACAAATAGAAAATTAAAGTTTTTTGGCGATAATATAAAACACTAAAATTTCGGCGAATTACATTTTTAAGCTTTTGTTTGAACATTGTCTTCGTAGCCGAAAAGAAATAAATCAACTTTCAAGATTTTTAGCGATAGAGATTTAGCTTTAGCAAGTTACAGAATACGGGGGCTTTTCAGGTTGTCATATTTTTTTCGACCTATTTCGCCAAATTGATTTTAAAAATCGCCAAAAATAAGTTTTATGTAGTTTTTCTTATGATATATTTGATAATAGATTTGTTTTTATATAACACTTTGTTTAATATAAATTTTTATAAAATAATCGTATCAAAATTTATCAGAAAATCGCCAAACCGAGAAATAAAATCGGCCAAAATTATTTTTTGTAAATTTTTCTCATCCAAATATAATTAATATAAGAAAAATCAACAAAATTAAATTATTTTAATTTCTTGCAGACGAGTTTTGGTAGGATTTATTTTTAAAACTACTCTTTCGACAAACTAATTTTCCTGAATTAGAAAAATTTTTGAAGTTCAATTTTGTTAAAAAAAATAGCTATAATAATCGCCAACACAAAGTAATTTATTGCAAAAAAAAATCGCCATGTCGCCAAAGCAAAAATTTGCACGCCAAACAAGTTCAAAAATCGCCACGTTTGGCGAGAAATTGCCATATCTGATAGCCCTGACTCTGTTCACAATTTGGTGCGAAATGCTGTCAAACTACATGTAAAAGGATTTGGTATGAAATATTTGCGAAATTAATTCGCAAAAGTAGTACTCTGGTCTTATTGCGAAAAATACGAGTACGTAAAATCTATCTGGCAGCATGTTTTTCCATGCAAAATGACTCTGGTATCATTTTTTAGATGCGAAACAACACGAGCAGTCCTTTTTCCCCATGAAATTTTAAACAATGTTGCATACTTTCAAGCAATAAAAGAAATTTATAAAAAAAAACACGAATTGAGCAATGTTGCTGAAAAGTTTTCACAACTTCGAACAGAGTACCAGGCTCAATAGATAAATTATTTTAAACAACAATTGATCTCATTTAAATTTGTTAAGTAGTTTATGAATTGCAAATTTATCACCATTTTTGTATTTCACTCCACTGTAGGGCTAAGGATTTCTTTATTGTTTTTTTTTTTTTTTTATATAACAAAAAGTTCTATTTCATTTTAGAAAAATAAAACATTTTCTTTTCAAGCTCAACAATTTTCAAAGAAAAACTTTTCTACAAACTTTTGTACTCGTGTTTTCGTTTACACGTGTGCGAATTTTAATGGATATAACAAATAAAATAAAGTGCTTACTTTTGTTGTGCCTTCAATCCACTAAATTCTTTTTTGATATTTGAAGCTCAGACACCGAGACAGATTTACATTACAAAGAATACCTCATTTGGGTTTTCAATAAAGTCTATTTTAATTCAAAAAAAAAAAAACTTTTAAAAGTTTAAAAAGCCACTTGTGTTATAAATTCAAAATATCTTACAAAAATTGATTTTTTATTCACCCACCAATTGTTAGTAGAAAAAAATATGAGTAAAAAGTACAATTAAGGCAATTTTATGCAAATAGTAATTCAACCTCAACTTTGATTTGTAAAATGTTGCAGTTTATACACATACATAATAAGTATGTATGTATGTACATATGTATGTACGTCTGTCTGGTGTAACGAACTACCAACTGTTCATAATATTTTGCTTAGCAACTTGTTAGCATAGAACTTCTGCGAAGAAAAACTTTTTTTATGTCTGCTAATTTTATTTATTTTATTTTTGGAATATGCAACAGTTTTTGTTTTGCCTTCCAAAATTCCTAAGAATTGCCTTCAGCATTATGGGTAAAATATTTTATAGCCATTTCTTGTAAAGATATAAGAAAAGTTATTTTTTTACTTCTCAGAAAATCGTAAAATTTATTATATCAAAAACATTATGAATGTAACAAGTCACACAGACATAATTTATACATTTTGTTTATTTTGCTTGGATTTCACAACAATCTTTATTATTCCATTTATTTACATTACAGGAATATAAATAATAAATTTGGAAATTTTATTTTTATTTTTATACTTTGCCAAAAAAAAACAAAATATTAATAAAAAATAATAATTTTCAATATCCGTTAAAATTTATGAACGGATGTATCTTAAATACAGATTTACATACAGTATAACAAAGCTTATGTACACAGTAGCAATAATGTTTAAGTACAGTGAATAAATTTTAAGAAACCAAGTTGCTTATTCACTGCTTTGAAAATCGTAGATGAGATAAAAAAAGTTTTAGTTATTATTTTAATTTGAAATTTATTTGCTGGTGGTTCAGCGTTGTCTATATGTATTTCATTGTTGCTGTAACAAATCATCAGTAGACTTCAACCACACACCCCGACTAGTCACAAACCTCTTATCTTATGCACAGACTTTCAAGAACTATTCGAGAATTCACAAATATTTTTGAAAATCACAAGAAAAATAAGCGTAGTAGGCTTAGAAGCTAACACAAAAAAGCCAGCAAATAATTTATATTCGATTTGAATCTATTTTATTTTTCTACACCTTTATACACTAGAAATCCATTGTGTTAGTTTCCAAGCCTACTACGCTTATTTTTCTTGTGATATTCAAAAATATTATTTGTGAAATCTCGAATAGTTCTTGAAAGTCTGTGCATAAGATAAGAGGTTTGTGACTAGTCGGGGTGTGTGGTTGAAGTCTACTGATGATTTGTTACAGCAACAATGAAATGCATATAGACAACGCTGAACCACCAGCAAATAAATTTCAAATTAAAATAAACTTCTGACAATATGTCGAATAATAAATTTCTTAGTTATTATTGTTTGAATTTCATTTGTTTCTATATTTTATGATTTGAACAGGCTAAAGTTCGTATCGCTTTTTAAGCCAAATTACATGTGATAATTATTAATGAACAAATAACACCAAAGTTAGTTGTAAATATTCGGACAAATACATAGTAGAACGGAACAATTAGCTGTTTTCGAAAACGAATAAACCTTCATTATCAGCGTTCTTTTGTGTTTGGTCCACTGCTTTATATACTTAGCCATTATTGCAAATGGAATATGTGAATTGTTGTGATTCATCTTATTTCAATTTTTACCATCTGTAAATTTACAACAGTTTTCTTATCATTGTCGTTTCTTCTTTATTAATTATGCACATGTTAGTTAATTTGCTTATTTTTGTTATACTTAAGACAAACTTTTTTGCTTTGTTACTATTAAGTATATTTATTTAATTTTTGTCACAGGTCCATGACTATTAATTTTAGTTAATTTAATTATTATTGTTCGAACTTCATTTGTTTTTATATTTATTACTTGAAA
Source organism: Tachina grossa (assembly GCA_949987645.1). Taxonomy (NCBI): domain Eukaryota; kingdom Metazoa; phylum Arthropoda; class Insecta; order Diptera; family Tachinidae; genus Tachina; species Tachina grossa. Next base: position 41,508,286 of record OX465278.1, on the reverse strand, counting down.
CGGCTAAAGTTGGTATCGCTTTGTAAAAGTCATGGGCCTGTGGCACGTTCATGTATGTCAAACAGTGATGCCAGAATTCCTTCACCAAAAATGGCTAAATGTATACAAAAAAATTGCTAAAAAAAATGGCTAAGCGCCATCGAATGCAAAAATCATGAACTTTAGCAAAAACAAGAAGGTATTTCATACATTAATTTTTTTAAACAAATCTGAAATTTTTTTAAAGTATATAAAAACTAATTTAAGTAATACATAAAGTTATTTTTCTTCAGGTAGTCAAGAAAATGCGCATATAGTGCGAACATGCAATACTTGCAGTACGCCATGTATTCATTTGTACATTCTGCTATTCAGTCGATAAATTTTTGGGTTACTAATCCATTCCTTGCGAAATTTCTGTTTAGAATTTTTATTCATTTTCTATTTTTTAAACTTTCATTTAAACTTTGATTTATTTTTTATTTTCACTCGTGTAAAACAAAACTGACCCTTGTTTGATTGATATAAAAACCACTAAATAGACCCGACAACTTATCACAACATTCCAACGATTATAAATTTTAACCAGAATTCATTGATAGTAATGCGAAACAAAACTCCTTTGTGTTCTGTCGGTAGTAAATAAGTGTTCCTTTGATGCGAACTCAAATTTTTTATGAAAAATCACAAATAAATTTCATGTTTCGAAAAATAGCTAAAAAATAGCTAAATTAAAATAAAAATGGCTAAACAAATAGCTAATAGCTAAATTCACTTTTATTCCGGCTAAATGGGATGAAAAATAGCTAAATTTAGCCAGAAAATGGCTAAATTGGCATCACTGATGTCAAACAATACTGACACGTGTCTGATGCATAGCTGTTAAGTAATGATTAGTAATCGTAATGATTACTAATTTGATAACTTTTTTTTTTTTTTTTTAAAGGTGAAGTAATGATTAAATTACGATTATATTCAGTTTTGTACTTAGTAATCGTGATTACGATTACTAATAATGGAAAAGTAATCTAAATTACTTGAAATTACTATAAAATAATCAAAAAGAATCAAAAGTATTAAAAAAATAATCTAATTACTTCTAAGGATTACTTTTAATTCTTTTTGATTATTTATTAACTTTATTGCATTTCACTTATATTAAAATTTAAAATGTTTAATAATTTGACAAATGAGCAAAATTTTGAGGAAAGCTTGAAAGATATCTGTTGATACATTTTTATAGTATTTAAAAAAAATGGAGTTTATATGTTTTTTTTCTTTTGTGATTTTCAAAAATATTTTTTGCAAATTCTCAAATCATTTTTTAAAAGTCTGTGGATAGGATAAGAAGTTCAAATTGTGTGGTTTGAAATCTACTGACATTTTGTCGAAGCGACTGTGAAATGCATACAGACAATGCTTAACCACCAGCAAAAAATTTCACTTTATGTTTTTCTTTATATTTTTTCTCAGATTGATATTATTAATGCTGTTATCTAAACGAATATGTTAAGAATTTATTAAACAAAAAAATCTAATTGGGCGCATTCATAAGACGTAGCAGTTGAGCACTACAGTTGTGAAACTGTTGGCAACTGTTGGCCCCAAAAATTACGTCTTAGAAACGGCTTGATGGATATAATTTAATTTTATATCTTTATTTCGTTACTTCATCGCATTTGTAATATAAAATTTAACAAATACTTGCTCCTTCCACCTAACAAAGCATATAACAGGCATAACTCTATTCGAGCAGCTGTTTAGGCTGATCACAACACGTTGACTATAGGTAGCGAAAAAATTTTATGATGGAAAATTACTCAACTGTTGAGTGGAGCGGAATTACTCAACTAGGCGTTTCTAAGACAAACGCTCAACGGTTGCGCAACAGCTACGTCTTATGAATGCACCCATTATAATAATTTCTTTAGAACTTTTCCAAAATAAAGCACAGTTAAATCCCGATAATTCGTAATCGCAAGGGACCGGCCATGTCTTACGAATTATAGGGGTTTTAGATTTAGCGGGGTTTCGATTTAACGGGGTTAAAATAAAATAAATACGAATTAACGGGATTTTTCAATTTATTTACTAAAACGATAAAAAAAGCATAAAAAATTGTTTAAAAAAAATACAAAATAAAAATTTGTTGTTTTTGTAACATCGACAGTGTCTTATGCGTGCTCACACACAAACAAGCAGAAGCAAGAACCCACGCAAAAAAATAGCGATAAACAAAAAATCATTCTTTCCATGTTTTTGTTGTTTTTATTACGAATTATAAGTGGTAGTTAGCAAACAATTACGATTTATAAGAGGTAAAGAAGATTTCATTTGAAGAAAATATTACGAATTAGCGAGGGGACCAAAATGTATGGAAATTTTACGAATTAACGAGATTTTTTCAAGGGACCGACAGTTTATTACGAATTAACGGGAATTACGATTTATCGGGGTACGAATTATCGGGATTTGGCTGTAATCTTAATTCAGAATGTTTGAAAATAATCAAAAAAAAAAATCAAAAGTAATCTTTGAAAGTAATCGGATTAATTTTTGATTAATTTTGATTCTTTTAGATTATTTTGTAGTAATTTCAAGTAATTTTATGATATCGTAATCATTTTAGTAATCGTAATCAATTACTTGTCAGCAATTCTTTTGAAGGATATTATATAATCATTACAATTCTTTTTAAAATGTAATCTAATTGATTACTAATCGTAATCGTAATTTAACAGCTCTGGTCTAATGTAGAATTTGTGCTTGATGTTAACAAACAACAAACAAATAAATACAATTGGTTTATGACTTGCGTTTATTGAAAAGCATTAGAAAACATAATTGAAGCCATCAAAAGGTATTTTGAAAATACATATTTAACACAAACTCGAAAGAAAATACTCGTACGACAATTGTTACATACACAAACAATTAATACAAATCTGTGTAATAGTTTGTTTTTAATTATATATTTGTTTGACTTAAAGTCTGATTTAAAATCATAGAACGGGGAAATTTATATAAAGGAATATAATCCCAATTAATATATTTAATAAAAAAAAATAAATTTTGGTTAGCAACACAAAACAATAGACGAAACATTGGGCCCCGTTCTGTAAACCGATCGATTTGAAACCGCAGGATTTAAGAAAACTAAAACCGACAATATATATATTTGTTTAGTTTTTTTATATTATTTTATAACATAGATTTCCAAACACCATATCTGAAAGAAAATTATCGTGTATAATTTTAAACACTTCTGCAGGACTATTATTAATTTTTTGAAAACAAGAAATTTACTCGGATTCGGTTTAGGGAACAGGGCCAAGTACTTTAGTTTCTTTTATGTTTTTAAAAGAATAAAAATTTTCAATGACACTTTTCTTTAACTTGAAATAAACCTTAATCAATATTGGACTTTTAAAACTATCACTCCATAAAAATCAGTTGATAAACAAATTATTAAAAAAAAAAATTTATATTGTCAATAAAAAGAATCCTTGGCCTTTAATAAATTTCAATTTATTTACTTATTTTTTTACTTATTTTTGTTCCTTCTTTATTTTAATAAAACTCTTCAACAATTCAAAAACTTTAATTATTAAGTAAACGATTAACAAATTTTGCGTAATTCATGTTGTCTGTTTGACAATATTGTTTATTAGAGAAAATTTAAAAATAAATTCAGTAAAGTGCGACTCTGACTCGCGCACAAAGGGTTCCGTACGAACACTAGATATGTAATTTAATACAAACTTCATCCTATATAATACATAGTTTTGGCATTTTTTTCGTTTTTGGGGTGTTTTTTTTTTTGTTTGTTTTGGCGGTTTTTGCGTTTTTTCCGTTTTGGCGATTTTTTAAGTTTTGGCCCTTTTTTTAGTTTTGACACTTTATTTTCTAGTTTTGGCGATTTTTTTCGGTTTTTGGCGTTTTTTCATTTTGGCGATTTTTTTATTTTTGGCGATTTTTCCATTTTTACGATTTTTTTTTTATTTAATTTTTTTTTTAGTTTTGGCGACATTTTCGCGTTTTGGCGATTTGTTTCGATTTTTGGTGTTTTTTTTTTCATTTTGTCGTTTTTTTTTTCATTTTGGCGATTTTTTCGAATTTGGCGATTTATTTTAGTGTTAGAAATTTTTTTTTTAATTGTGGCGATTTTTTTCGTTTTGGCAATTTTTTTTTATTTTTGGCGATTTTTTTTTGGATTGGCGATTTTATAATTTTTGGTTTTTTTAGTTTTACCGTTTTTGAAAATTTCAAGTGTTTGCCTCTTACGGTTTCAAATATATATTAAATTGTCAAAATTGCATTAACTGATGGATGGACCACCCTTTAATTTTAATTTTTTTTTTATTTTAGTGTTAATTGTTCTAGTCTGTATAAAAATACACTAATTTTGCAAATTTCAAGTTTCAATATACATACATATGTTCATACAATTGTATGTATATTACATAATATTTTAAAATTTTTCGTTGCTCGTTTTGGAACACCCTTTAATTTTTAATTCTCATGTATTTCTTGTTATAGCGGCCAAGGTTCTACATACTGTGTCCAAATTTCAGATCCGTAGCTCTTACGGTTCCTGAGAAAAAACCGTGTGACAGACAGACGGACAGACGAACAGACCCACAGACGAACAGATGGACAGACGGACAGCGTAGCGAAAACAATAGGGTTCCTTTTCACCTTTGGTGTACGGAACCCTAAAAAAGAAAAAATTGAATCAAGGGATTTTTGTTGTTGAAACCAAAGTTTATTTTTTTTTGTGTGTTTAGTATAACAGCCTTATTTATAAAACTTATTAAAACTTAATAAAGAGTTTTTAAAACAAATTTTCATAAAAAAAAATTTCTTAAGTAGCCTTCACAAAGCCTTAATAATTTGTATAAAGAAGGCTGTAAACATTTAACATAAAGATATGTGAATACGCAACAACAAGAACTTAAAAGAAAAGCTTAACGGAATCAAATTAAAAATCGCGTGAAATTAGAAAAGTTTGTGCAAAAAGTTTGTGAAACACTTGGCAAAATTTCACACATTTTAATATGGCAAAAAAATACTTAAGGCCCTAAATTTAAGTATTTATAAAGAAATAATATTTTTTTTTAAATAAAAAAAGGCAAGATTTATGCGTGCATGATTATTTTATACAGGGTCTTCCATTAAGATATTTTTAAACGTAATTTAAATAAAATTATGCGTGAGATATCGTTGAAATTTTTTATTCTTTTGAAAGGCATATCGCTGGCATTATGGAGTATAAAATTTTGCACGTATCCGCATTGATTTGTTTTAAAATTTAGTTTTGCTCTTAAGCACTTTGCTGGTTAAGGTTTTATGAAGATATTTCTGAAGTTGCCAAAATGACGCAGTCTTATAAAGTGATATAAGTTATATTCAATTTATGCGATCGTGTTCTTTATTTATAATAAAATTTATTTATTGTCTAAAATTGCGTAAAAACAGCAATTTTTAAAAATAAGTAAATGCACAATAAAGGCAAATTTCGTCAATGAAAACATTGGCAAACTCGTCCTTTTTTAGAGTTCCCTACACCAAATGTGAAAAGGAACCCTATTGTTTAAGCTACGCTGTCCGTCTGTCCGTGATAGGATTTTTTTCTCAAGAACTATTAGAGCTACGGACCTGAAATTTTGACAGATTATGTAGAACTTTGGAAGCTACAAGCTATATGATAGTTAAAAATTAAATGGTGTTCGAAAACGAGCAATGAAAAATTTTAAAATCCCATATAATATACATAAAGGGTGTCCCAAGAAGAACGCAAGATTTGAATTTGGTGCCATTCGAAGTGTCATTGTTTGACATTTGAACAATTATTATTGCTTGCTAGTAGAAGGTACGAGGTTAGTAAAAATGAAGCGCTACACGAATGAACAACGCATTCTTATTGTGAAATTGTTTTACCAAAATGGTGAAAGTTTTGCGGCTACAGTTCGCAAATTTGCGATCAATTCGGGGTCACAATAATACTCCAAAAGAGTCAACTGTAAAAACATTAATGGATAAATTTGCTGAAACTGGGTCTGTTAGTGATGTAAATACAACAACACGCCTTCGACCAGGTCGATCGACCGAAAATGTCGCAGCTGTACGTGATGATGTCGCTCAAACGCAGGTCAAGCGCAAACAGTCAATGGTGTTCGGTATCGTTAAATGATAACCAGTTTTTTCGTTCCTAGAATTGAAGAAATGAATGTGGAGGGCATGTGGTTTTAACAAGACGGCGCCACATGTCATACAGCCAGAGAAACAATTCAATTGCTACATCAGTCATTTCCCGGTCGTGTTATTTCGCGTTTTGGAGACCAGAATTGGCCGCCTAGATCGTGCGATTTAACACCATTAGACTTTTTTCTTTGGGGTTTTTTGAAGTCGATGGTTTACGCGAATAAGCCGACGACGACTCAAGCCTTAAAAGAGGAAATTGGACGCTGCATTAATGAAATGCCGCAGCATTTATGCAAAACGGCCATTGAAAATTTCATTAAAAGATCACGTGTGTGCCAGCAAAGCCGCGGCGGCTATCTGCCCGATTTGTTATTCCACACATAACCTCATTTTGTCTACTTTACGATATAATAAAGTTTCACGATTTTTTTTTAAATATCTGTGTTTTATTTAAAATTTAAATGTTGCGTTCTTGTTGGGACACCCTTTACAATTACATACATGAAATACTGAAGTATATTTATTTGACATAATGTGTTTATTTTTAATTTCAAAAATTGGCTTGTTTTTATATTTAAGCAATTGTCTATATGCATTTCATTACTTTTTAGAGAAGGAAAATTTTGTAAACAGACCTTATATAAAGATCTTTTTAATGGCATTATAGTTTAAAAATGTTTGGTGAAAGATAGTCTTAAAATTTTAATTAAACATATAACAAAATAAAAACAAAAATCTAAAAAATCAGCTGTTTTCTCGTACAATCGAAAATTTAAAACCACATCGAAAAACTTAGAATCGCGTGAGTTAAAAAAAAACAGTATAATATAGTTTGCATGATTTCAAGTGGATTTGTGATTTGAAAGCACCTAACTGTAAGAAAAAGCTTCAAAAATCAAAAGTCTTTATTGAAAAACACTGTACAATATGAGTACTTTATAAAGGATATTTAAGATTCACACGCGTCGTTTATATCAGCTTTTATTTATGCATGTATTTTTAATTCTTATTTTTCTTCTTTTTATCCATATTGTTAAGCAAACTTTTTTTATGTTTCTTAAAATTATGCTGTAATATGAGTTAATTTTTTATAAATGTGAATTTCATGAAGTTCTTCAGGGTCTTTTGTGTGTTTTGCAACAACATATTGTTTAAGTTATTTGCTAAAAATCTTACTATATCTATACATATATTGCCCCACAAGCCAAGAAAATTTTATATACATAAACAAATATAAATTTCGTTATTGCTCATTCACCCAAAACATGTGCACATACGAGTATTTGTAATAATAATAAAAAAAAATTTTAAAATTGTACGTTTATTTGAGAATGAAACCGGCTCTGGTTTCAGTCTTTAATTGTTTTCTTTCCACACAATTGATTTTATTTTCAATTTAATTTTAATGTTAAAATCGGAAGTTTTATAGCAAAAATAACAACAATGTAATTGAATTAAGGTATTAAAATATTAATGCAGGAATTAATGTTTAAACATGTTTTTTTATAAATGTATAAAAGAAATTTACTTAATTAAAAATTTTTTTGGGAGTTTTTGATAATCTGGTGACATAAAGAAAATCAAGGTTGGAAACTGAAACAAATAACGGTATCGGTATTGATACCGGTACAATTATTTTAAAAATTTCGGTATCGGTAACGGTAACGGTATTTTTTTTATTTCGGTATCGGTATTACTGGTACATACCGTTATCGAGTTTAAAATACCGGTATACCGCTATTACTGTGAAGTTTATTGATTCATACAGTGTATATAGCAAAAAACCTCTTTTTATTAAGTTAAAAGTAAGTAATTTTACATAAAGTCTTTAGTAAACAGTAACATAAAAAAAAACTAAGTGTAGTGTAAACTTGTATGTTTGTATAAACATATATACATGCATAAGTATGTTTAGATCAGAGCTGCCCACAGAGAGAAAACCTAGAGAAATGTATAAGTACATGTGTATTCATTTCTATAAAAAGCCGATTGGTTTTCGGCACTCTAGCGCATCTCTTGACAGCCTGGTTATAAACGTTTATACTAGTGTTTTTCAAACGGTATTTCCCGAAAAATGTACGAGGATTCCAGGGATTTTTTTGATATTATGGCAACTTGATGTGTGTCGTTATTCATTTTATGAATGCGATGGCGCATGTCTCTAGCACAATAGCTAAAACTTTACAACAATTAAGGCCGAGTTTACATCTGGCACGCATGTGCTCTGAGACTAAGAGGCCTTTATTTGCCATAAGCAGAACGCGACGTTCAAAATTTAATTCTACAATTCATAGAAGTAAAAACAGAAATGTGCAAGGAAATAAAAGAAAAATTACAAAATAATTTCAGATTCTCTTAGGTAAACAGAACGATTTTATTAATGCTTATTCTGTACTAGTGATAGCCGAATATTCGGCAATTTTTAAATATTCATATTCGCATTCGTATTCATCAAACTCAGGCGAATACGAATATTTTTCCAAAAAATTAAATAAATAAATGCATAAATCCTAAACCAAATTTAAATAAATGGATAAAAATATTAGTTTATACGAATTTAATTAAGTTTTTTATAGAAATTTTTGCTTATTTTGAAATATTATTTACTGACGGTCATTAAAATTTTTGGATAGTTTTTATTAACTTTAAAGTGCGCCAAGAGGAGTATGAAGTTCTTTTTCATAACAATTTTTTAATATTTCATATTGCAGGCGTAAATAGAACCCTAATTTAATGTCTATAAATTTCACATTAAATACTCGTATTCGTATTCGCGAATATCGTTTCAAATATTCGTATTCGCGAATATCAAAAATTGACATTCGTTACATCACTGTTCTGCACTAAAGTCCTATTTTGTAATATTTAAATTTAAATAATATATTTTTTTAAGTGCGGTCAGGCTTGTGTGTATTGTTTGGCCTTCGAAAGTTTTTCGTCCGTATGATCTTGCGTTTTTTTTATGGAATTTCTTTAACAACCACGTTGCTACTTCCTATGTCAAGGCATACGTCGTGTACAGTCAGTCACAAAACTTTTTTAAAATACTGTTAATAACATCCTGGGCATATGGTCTAGTTACTCCACACATGTTTGTTCAACACCATATTATGCAAACTTACTTTGTATAATATGTATCAATAAATAAATAAATAGTTTTTTTTTGCATTTACATATAATATTGTTATATATGCACCACTATTATTATTATATGCACCACTATTTTTTTTACTAATGTGCTTATAAAACGTTTTATTTAATCGATCTCATGAATTATATTTTTTTTGTTGAAATAATTAAATTAAAAATATTTTGTATTGTTTTGCACTGGACGGGAATTTCCCCGGAAGCCGAAAAGTCGTTCCCGCTTTCCCGTGAAATGAAAAAGTCCGGGAAAAGAAAAACTCTAGTTTATACATATGTATTTGATTATGGTATGCTTACACTTTGTTGTCGATAAAAAGTAGTAAGAATAGAGCTGAATAAGAACGTCTAAAGGGGGAAATTTTGTTTCTGTAATTAATTCCAAAAAAATTAATTGAAATTAAGTTTTGTAACTTTTTTTACGGAAATCGGTATACCGGTACGTACCGGTATAGACATAAACGGTATTGTCGATACCGGTATTTTCTAACCGAAATGAGTTTCGGTATCGGTATTGATACCGGTACCTAATTTTAACGGTATTTGAATCGGTATCGGTATTTTTACGATACCGTTTGCCAACCTTGAAGAAAATGCTAGTACAGCTTAAAAAGAAAATGTTTTTTTTTTTAATCTAAAACCAATTTCTTCAAGCTATTTCAGCAATATTTAATGAAAATAATATTTTTGGAGCTATGCTCTTTATGTCACAACGCAGAAGCTAGAACGTAATTTTCGTAAGACAAATAGTGCACACTACAACAGTTATAAATTTATTTTTGTTTTGATTTCTTTGTATGTTTGATTTCGTTTTATTTCGTTCTTTAAAGTGAGTGAAACAAAAACAATGAGAACGGTTGCTAAATTTGTTTTTGTATTTAATTTAATTTAATCGTACGCAGCTAGAAAAGAATACAATGGGAAATAAATGGAGGCGTTTTGTTATATTTGTAGCGAATTTAAAATCATTATATAATATAATTTTAATGCATTGTTATATAGCTCAACAGCATAGCTCTAACTGGCGGTCCTAAGACACCTGACCTCTTTTTTTTTAGTTGTAAATACATGCTGGAAAATTTTTGATATGAAATTTTTTTGCTTGTTTCTTCGTCAAGCAGCGTCTATAAGCACTACCTAAGAAAGTCTTCAGTACACTTCAACAAAATTTTTTTTTAAATAATCTAAAAAAATTTATGAGTTTATAGAATCACTCTCAACATGTTATTAAGAATAACGTACAAAAACCTAATACGTTTGAAACTTTCAAACAAAAATCTTTACAAATAAACAACTTTATTCGATTTTGACTACATTTTTCATTTTTTACAATCATACTCATACAGTTTAACCTGAATACGTGTAATAAGCAACACTCGACTATTTTCAGACACATTCCTGAAATTACGCAACACAAACGACTGTAATTAAAATTTGTACTCTGTTTTAACTACAAGCATACGCGTAAATATAAAAATATTTTGAGTCTTTATTCGGCTGTATATGAGTATATGCAGGAGTATTTTATTTGCTTACTCCCCAAGCATCAGTGCTAACATGAAAGTGAATGTGTATTATGCTGAAATGGCAACGCTGTCCAACAGATTACATCACAGGGATGGAAAACGTGATTAATTGATTGTCGTTGGTGTTAAAAATGTTTTTAACTATATCTTTACTAGAAATACATTTATGACTTGACAAATAACTAAATATAAGTTCATGAACGATTTTTGTTAACAAATTTTACAAAAAAAATTTAGGAGTAATATCAGTTGTTTATTCTGAATAATATTTCGTAGGGAGTTTATTCCTTTTTCATTCGTCCCCAAATTTTTAAAGAGTAATTTGTAAGCTTTTAGTTAATATTAAAAAGCTGCAAACAATATAGCTCACTTGGAAAATTCGAAATTCTTCGTCAAATTTTAATTTTTAGGTCAATCTGTTTAGGATACGTAGATTTTATTTAGAGGAAAAAACTACTTCCGTTGTAATTATTTCCCGGGTTATACTTAGAATCGGGCTGTATATTTATTCTAAATTATACATGCTACTTATCTGATTAATATTTTAAAACAGGCAAAGCACATTTTCCATTACATTTCCTGTACAAAATGCATAGTTACGAGGTCATATGATAAATAAATACCCTGAGTAACATGCGTATAATTATTTTGTCAGGATAAATATCCAATTTCTGCGTATAAGTATACACCGAATATAAACAGGACAGACAAAGACACAGACACAATACCCATGTGCCTTTAAATTTTTAGTTGTAGAGTATTTCAGTATTTTGCATAAGTGGAGTAGAGATACTCTTGAAAATAACAAGCATCAATGAATTTTTTGGAATCGGCTCTAGTAATATCTAGTTGAACATGTTTTCTGCCTACCATGCCTTTCATCAGCTTTAATGGTTAGAATTGATTTATGCATCTAAGCAGCTTTTCTACATACACAGTAGGGGAAATCCTTTAACCGGCCGGCTATACAGAAAAGTCTTACTGAGCGCAGCCGGTATTCGATACACATACATACATAAATACATACATGTATTCGCACATAAGAATATATGTATATGTATTTATGTAAATACCTATAGGAGAGAGTACTTAAGCCCGGACGAGGGCCAGCTTAACAAACAATATATTTATACTCTGCGAAGTCACCTTTGCGCATAAATTTATATGTATGTTGTACATATGTGCAAAGAAGAGAGAACTACCCTCATATGGAAACAGGGTTACCGTTAGGAATTTTTGAAAAGTCGCACAAAAAGTCGTTTTATAAAAATAAAGTCGCACAAAAAAGTCGTTTGAGAAAATAAAAGTTGCACATCTTTTTTAACTGTAAAACAACAAAAAATAAGTTGAAATAATGCATATAACATATACAGTTCCATTATATGTGCTTCTATACATGTTTCCATGTATACTGAAAAAATTTACTTAAGTTTAATAAATTTGGCTGTCGTATGCTGCCGAGGTATCATATTCATTAAAAATAAGCTAAAAAAGTTAAACTTAAGAAATTTTTTACAAGCATTTCCAAATAAAGCCCCGTGAACTTTTTACTTTAATTCTATTCGTTTGATTTTGGCGCCATATTTGACTTGGGTCGAACTCGTTCACTAGTTCATTTTTTCCACAAACCAATGATCAAACCCATTTAAATTACATGGGTTTGATTATTGGTTTGTGGCAAAAATGAACTAGTGAACGAGTTCGACCCAAGTCTACGCCATATATTTTGGGTGAATGTATGTGTACTTCAATAATATTGGGCCTAATTACGAGTGTCAAATTTCGATTACGACAACGACGATTTTGTACTAGATTAAAGAAAAAATTTTGTAATGTTCTTTCTTAACATAAATATTAATTTTGAAATTTAATTTTTGTATATAAAAATCAGTTCATCAAGAGAAATCCAGTCTTCTATATCTTTGTCTATTAAATTTAAGGCTGTCAGCATTGAGTTGCATGTTTTTACTTTTAATTTTTTAGCTAATTTATTATTAAGCAAAGCTAATTTCAAAATGTTTACATATTCGTGTACACCTGCATACATTTTACGACAACTTTTTTCACTGACTCAGCGGGTAAAAATAATTTTGTAAAATAAGCACTCCAAAAAACACAATTGTTATTTATTTAAAAAATTGTTTTTGCTAAAACTATTCTTTAAAACTTCTACTGAAAATTTGCGAAAAATTTCTTAAATACATTGTACACCTGACAAGGTTACAATTAATAAAAGTGCTTCCAAATGAACAATAATCTGTGAATTGCTTTTAAATTTTGACGATTTTTTTTTATAAAAATAATAAGGAACTTTTTAATTTACTGCTGCAATTTTGATGTTTTCTATGAGAACCTTTACGAAAAAGGATAAAAAGTCCCAACAAAATTAAAAAAGTCGCAAAAGTCGGTGATAAAAAAAGTCTCACAAAAAGTCGCACACCGCTAAAAAAGGGTCAAATTGCGACTTTAGTTGGGTGAACGGTAACCCTGTATGGAAATTTAGGCATCTTGCTCTTCAGCATATTTGACTTGTAAGTTGGAGGTGACCGGCAAAAACTACTTCTTTTTTTCGAAGCAAGTCTTAAACTGCGAGGTGGGTGGTGTCCAGTCACCAAAGCGCATGATATTTCTTCGAGATGTCGCATTTGGTAGGTCACTTCTTTTAAATAACGTGCTATTTTCAATATATTCTTGCGGAAATGCCCTGGAACATGGTTAATGCTGTACTATTCAGGAAGCCTGGTGTGAAGTATAAAAAAGGCAACGCATCTGCTGGCAGATCAGTCTATGTTTGGCGATAAGTCAGTTACAGTCTATGGTGAAGTCTTCTTGCCTTGAGTAAAGTGAGCAACGCAGCTGATAGTTGTGCAGATGTGTGTTAAAGTAGAGCAGTGAGTCATTGTTATTGTACACACAGTGTGCGCCAGCAGATTGAGTCTCGTGTGTAAGACGAACTGCAGAGAGAGGGTTATTGCTCGAATACTAGCGCAGCCAGTTTAACAGCCATCCCTAAACAAAAGCGGCAAGCGTTTCTTAGCTGTCAAAACTTCTCATGTCAATACATTTTGTATGGAGCATACCGAAATAAAGCGGCGGCAACGCGACGGCAACGCTTTGCTATTGGAAAATCCGATTTTGACATCGCGTTTCAGAATGAAGTTAGTTGCAAAAGAAAACAATTGCCTTTTGTTTGCCATCATCAGCGTTACCATATGTGAAGATTTATCTTATTTTCGAAGTTTTTTGGAATGTTAAAAAAACTAAAATATTTCTTTCTTAAAAATAACATTTTTATGAATATGATAATTGGAACTCTTAGTATATTATTTAGTGTATATTATTTAGTGTTAACGTGAACTTTAACTGAGAGTTCGTCATACAAAACTTGCCTTTAAAGTCCCTGTTAGCTTTAAATTGTACATTGTGAAAAGGGTCGTCATTCTGTCTCTGAAAATTACAATTTATAAGTGTTGAAAAAGATAAGTAAAAACGATAGTGATTAAAAGAAATTCACAAAATTTAATGTAATATATACATATTTCTTTTCAAAGTTGTAGATATTTGTAAAAAGCAAGATGCGTTGGCCATGAAAATGTGTGAAGAGGGCTAGATACCTCCTAGGTTATTCTGTTTTTGCTTATTTATATCTTTTTAATTTTAAATATTTTATTTACTTGCGCATTTTGAATGGACTTTTTAAACAAAAATTATATTTATATATACATATATACTAGCTGAACCCGCAAACGTACCCTCAATAATTTATTTTTTAACTCTATTACATTTTTCATTTGGCCCTTAATAATGTTATACAAACTTTATTCTACGCAATGATGAATATATCCTGCATGACTTCCGATCAAATGACCGGTTAATTGACTGATACTATTCTTGTAGGGTTAGTTCATTTGAAGCAAAATAAATTTTTGCTGAATTTGAATTCAGTAAAATCAATGCATATTAATATATTTTGAGTCAAATCACTAAAAAAAATGTTAATGAGAAAAAGAGATTTTTTGTTAGACTTGAAGGTTTTTGAGGAAAAAAATATGGCGACGCTGACCATCATCCTTAACACAAGCATGTTTTCCAAATCTTCTCAATAGCTAATTTTTTCAAAATTATTTATTATTTTATTTTAATTTAAATAACAAAATTTATGTACCCAGCTAAAAAAATTATATAGGGTGTTTTTTTAAGAGGTATAGAACTTTGAATTGAAATAAAACACAAGAAAATCGTTTTAATGTCCATCAATTTGGCTTTATTGGAAGGATAATTTTATGCCATTAATGTTTAAATATGATTTCGGGCATGTGGCCACCGCGGCTGGCTCGAATAAAGCCAATTCTACAGGTCCAATTTTCAACCACTTTTTCGAGCATATGGGGCCGTATGTTGGCAATAACGCCACGAATGTTGGCTTCCAAGTCCCCTAACGTTTCTGGTTTGTTGGCGTAGACGAGCGACTTCACATATCCCCAAAGAAAATAATCCAATGGTGTCAAATTACACGATCTTGGTGGCCAATTGATAGGTCCATTCCGCGAAATTATGCGCTCATCGAATGTTTCCTTCAATAAATCGATTGTGACGTGCGCTGTGTGGCATGTAGCGCCGTCTTGTTGGAACCACAACTCATCCACATTCATGCCATCCAATTCGGGAACAAAATAGTCGGTTAGTCGGCTCCAATTGCTGTGCACGGTGGCGAATCGATTCATTCGGGTCCTCTTCAACACTTTGCTCTACAGCGGCAATTGCTTCTTCGGTGCGCACTGTTCCACGTCTCTGTGGATGCGTATTATCACATAGAGTAAACGTAGTGCGAAAACGATCCATGGTTAACCGAATTAATTGCTCTGATGGACGATTATGTCGACCATAAAATGGACGGAGCTTGCGCTAAACTTCGCGAACTGAACCATTATTTTCGAAATAAATTTGCACGATTTGCAAGCGTTGTTCTTTTGTCAATCTGTTCATGATAAAATGGCAAACCAAACTAAATATTAATCACTTAACAGCTGATAAAATGGCCGCCAGTTAAAAAAGTGATGCCAACTTAAAGTTCTATACCTCAATAAAAAACACCCTTTATATGGTCCATATATTTTTAATATATGAATGTATATAAATATATATGAATATGTATGAATTCATGTATGGAAATGTATGGTATTATAGATGGCAAAACCATTATATATGAATTGATATATGGACTAATATATGAAATGTATTATAATATATGAACTCATGCATGGAAATTTTAATTATGAAGCTCTTCATACGCGATTCATATATAGAAATAAGATGATAATATGGTGACATATACAAATGTATGCATACATGATATATCACATAAGATCGCATTTGCAATCAAAAAAGATTAAATTTTATTAATTCGATATTTTTCCCTCTTTTTTAATCACTGGTGAATTAGAAGTCTGTTAAAAAATACATAAGCGGATGCAAAGTTAATATGCGTAGAGCCTCAAGGTTTAAAAAATAAAAACTCGTGCAACCAAAAAATCGTACTTGTAGGAATTTATATATTGTGTCCCTATTTAATAAATCAAATAATCAAAAAGATAATTCAGTCATTAAATTATTATTAATTTTATAAAAAGTAACGGAATTCTCATATATATTTAAGAAACAAAATTCATATAACTGCAAAAAAATAATATTAAAAACTAGTGTTAGTATAAAAACGGATTAATTTTTCTTTTATAATTGCATTAGTTTTTAATCGATTCACATTTTCTATTAAAATGTCGAATGAAACGTCTTTTAGTTTGTTTTGTATTATTTTGTTCGAACAAATGTTTTATTGAACACAACCTGTCTGTACAAAATTTTACAAAAAAATTGTTTTAATAATTTAATTTATTGCACAGCTGTGCGCTTGTTGAATCAATATGAACTTTGCATACTATATAGGGAATACACATTCATGTATGAAAATGTATGAATATATATTATCATATATGCCCATGTACCCTCATTTTTCAGATCCGAACCATATATGGGATATCATATATGCTCCATACATATTTTTTTTAGCTGGGTAACCAAATATTAATAACAAAATCACAAACAACAATGTCGTCCGTCCGGCTGTTAAAATAATCAGGGTTGTTTTATTTATTTGGTTCATAACACTGTTTTTATCGTTTTGACATAACGTTGCCGCTTTTGTTTAGGTATGGCATTTCAGCGTTAAAGCTCGGCGGAAAAAAACGTTCCGCTTTCCGTCCTTGTTTAGGGATGGCTGTAAGAAACGTGCTAATACAACAGCGGAGAAGACGTAGTGGTAACCAGTTGTGTATATTGAAGTAATTTAAGTTATATGTGTGTATTTAAGCTCTTGATTACATTAGTTTAAGTGTATTTAATAAATAAAATACTGTCATTCTTAAGCCTAATTACAGAAAAGGGTTTTTGAATGGCAAAAGCGTACCAATATTAAAAAATGCTTTGGTTCCGTAACTCTTGATTCCATTTTTTGATTGAATGGCAAATAATGTTTGCTAGTCCTAAGCAAAATAAATGATTTTACACAGTGGAAAAAGGAAATATGCTTTTGAGCTAAGTATATACATACACTCAGGGAAAAGCTGCAGCTTAAAAATAAGAACGCTTCACATTAATTCAATAACATTCAATATAATAGAAAATGTATATTGAGATACTTAAAACTAAATAAAATTAATAAATTAACACTGAAAATTAATATTTTTTCATGTTGAAATTAGACTTTCGTTAATGTTTCTTATTAATTCAATATGGCTTTTATTGACTTTGAGCTGTTTTTTTTTGCTCTGGGTGTACGCATGGTTAGAAAAAGCTAAATATAATGCTTTTTAATATAAAGCAATAACATTTTAATTCCCAGATTTATACCATAAAGGTGAACTTTTATTATTACTTTTAATATTTTCCTTGTAATTGTGTTTATTAGACTTACTCACAAATTTATTGCTTGCTTGTCATAAAAAGAGTAAAAATAAAAAACGCTGACACGTCAAATAACACACATAAATAAGAACACCACAAATTACTGCGAACAACAATTATTTATGGCGTCAAGTCGCACTCATTGGTTTCAACTACTGAAATCGTAATTTTAATGACGGTGACATTTGAAAGTTGACTATAACAAAGTTTTTTACAAATTATTTATATAAAAAAAATAAATAAATCGTGAAAGAGTGAAATTTATGTATGTACATGTGTAAACAACTTATTTTTTGTTTTTTATTATTCAAAGACTTCAACACATGACAAGCTGACGACATATAAATTTTTTTTGCGTTTTAATACACCAACCCTCCTCTCAAAGGACTCGATAGATGAAAAAATATAGAATGACTGTTTATAAGAACAATAAAAGAGTGTGATAAAATAATTCATTTAGAAATCATAAAAAGTGAAAAACATAAATTAAGCGCATTTCATTAAGAAATTTTTTAAACATTCATGGCCAATCGCAAAAAGTTTATAAAAAGATTTCATTCTAAAGGTTTTGCGGTAGAAAAGTTGTGAATATTTTAAAAGGAGTGTGACTAATTAATCTATTTTATTTAACACACACATTCTTTGCTGACTAATTATGTTGCATGTTTTAATAAGACAAAAAAAATATTAAGATTACAAATAATCTCAGAAAAAGAAAACATATTTGTTTTGTTTACTGCATGAACCAGGGAATGACAAAAATATATCTTGAGTACTCCTGGAGTATTGGACGTCAAGAAACTAATAATGCTTATATTTAAAAATATAAAAACGCCTATATACAAACACACGCACTTATTTTAAACCGAATACGTGTAAATATAAGCAACCAACAATAAAGTTTATAAAAAATTTTTAAATAAAGCAGCACAAACTACTTTAACTAAAATTTATGGAATGTATGAGCTACAATCATACCCATGAGTATAAAAGTACTCTGACTATTAATTGGCTACACATGCGCATATACAGGGCTATTTTTCTTACACACACACACACAAGGAAGTGTTTTTAAAGAGCCAAAACACATTTTCCATTACATTTTATACTTACAAATAAATATATCTATATGAAGGCGAATGATGAATAAATATCCCGAGTATCATGGGTGTCTTTTTTGGCCGGATAAATATCCGTAGTATAAACATGCTCAAACTATAAGTACGACAGATATGCAATTCGCTTGATATGCAAGCGCTTTTTGCTTATGTTGTAGCAAATTTAGTTATTCGCAGAAACGAATCGGCTATATTCGCAGTAGCTTGAGAGATAACATGTGATCGTACGAAGTGTTTGCGTTACAATTTTAATTAAATGCAGTTACTAAAATTAAGAGTATTTATTTAAGTATATAAAAAATTCAGGGGCTGTCAGGTGTGTGTCCGACTGTAGCGGAAGGCTTGGGAATTCAATCGCTTCGAAGCGTGGAGCATTTTTAAAAAGGGGCATGTAGGCAATTATACCCTACAGAAGATTTTATAACATTAGAGGATAGGGTGCAAGCCTTTAATATTAAAGATGATGCGCCAAGTATATTCGTCTTTTGAAAATCGATCACATGCATATACCCACATAAATAACATTGGAAAAACCAATATCAGAGCAACCAAGATCATCAACAATGGTAGAAAAGAGGTAGTAAGGTATTTATCAGTTTATTAGTGATGAAGTGCGCAAGTCCTGCAAATGTGCCAGAGAACGTAATTCCACCGATTTTTTTTAAGAGAAGTCACACTGAGGCAATTAATGCCTAATAATATTACTAGGTGTTACCTTGTTTAGAAAAAGGATAGTGATAAAAGACAAGTGGTGAAGGAAGAGATAGAGAGAGAGCTATATTCTGCTGCAACTATGCTTGTTGCAGGTTTTAAATAATGCAGAGTTGCAGCGCCTCTGGTGTCAATGCGGAGCATTAAATTTCAAAGTCATTTTACTGGTTATTTAACTTCACCGATGATTTTTCCTTATAATACCGATGAAGTTGGGAACTCTGCTGTTACATTGGGATTAGCATCTGTTAAATTTTATATAGTTCAGTGACCAGTGACTATGCCTTCATCACTTGTACGTTCCTACAACAACTGACACAAAGGCTCACTAATGCACACCAGGAAAAGGCGTGGTGTTGTTACATAATGATTCAATGATGTCGATTTTGTAGTCAACGTGCTAACTACTTCACTTAACGCTACAAAAACTTTAAGCTGCATCCCTCCAAATTACATTAGTTTAAGAATTGAAGCCCCAAAATGCCAGTCAGAGGCTAACCTTCTCTGGAAAAATTGATCTTAGGAAAAAGTGAAATACAGTTCCAGGCACGTCTGCATACTAATGATGTTCTATACCTTTTCTAATGTGCCACTAATGGTCCGATAAAATGTCAAATTTTTTACTGTATTTTGTATTCTCACAAAAACATATAAATCTGAAAAAGGCCAAATTTCTGTCCAAAATTTCGGCCATCAAAAGCAGTGAGATAACAATTTCAATCCAGTTCTTGTTAGACACAATACCTATCTTTACAATCCGCTATGATCGTCCGGGTGTCATATCATTTCTAGACAACATGATCAACTCTCTAACGCAAATTGTAATTAAAAATATTTATAAGTGCGAATTGCCCACTTTTTTAACTCAGGATTAAGCTATGGCCAGTACTTATAGTTCATGTAAAGATTAATAAGAAAAATGCTTATGAAAAATACATAAGTAATAGATAAAAATTCACTAAGCCGAAATAGATGTAGAATAAGGCTAAGCTTTATGGGTGCATTCACGCCCACTTTTCTAAACATTAAATTGTTGCCTTGGATAAGTGAAATGTATGTGACAAGTTTTAGTGAAACTGATCGAGTTGGAACGCGTGCCCCTGCCCCCCGATTGAAAATTCCAGGTTTTTAGATTTTCTAGCTGATCTTTGATTTAGATTTATTTGTATAGCAAATTTCAGTACTTTAGTCAGAAGGCGCTTTTTAAGGCGTAACCCCACCCCCAGATAAGACTTCGGGGTTTCAAGATTTTTTACAGTTGCTCACTCATCTAGGCTTACTTGTGTATACAATTTTAGCTATCTAGCGCGAATTCTAGCTTTAAATTGTACGGGAGTTAACCCGTATGCTCAAGAGTTTGTCGCCTATTACACTGCACAACCAAATAGAGGTTTTTATGATGTTTAAATTATTAAATTATGTACTTTTATCTCTTGATTACGATGGCGTCATTAGTTTTTTTGTATCAGCTCTAGGTTTAAAGATATAGTTACACTTAGCATTTGCATAATTTACACCACTTTTTTGTATTATTACGTTAATATTTCACGAATATTGTTTAAACTTAAAAAAATAGAGTCATATTGATAAATGTCAGGATATTTTAATGTTATTGTAAGCATGTTAAAAATAGTATTTTTTTAATTTATTCCTCAAATTTTTTTTATTATATTTTATATAAGAATCGACCATTTTTATTTAAATATCAAAACCACTTTTGAGTGTTATTCATGTAAATTTTCGTAGAAAACAGCTGACATAAAATATGTAAATAATAATAAAAAAAATCTGTTAAGCCCAGACAGATGCACCACAATGCTTAAAATTTTATGGGCGCAATTACACCCACTTTCAAAGACGATAAATTGAAACATTGCATGCGTTCAACGTGTATGCAAGGTTTTAATAAAATCGCTTGAGCTAAAAGTTTTATAGTTACCGCCTTATTTATACAAATAATTAAGTTTTTATAAAGGGTTTTTAAAACAAATTTCCACACACAATTTTTCTTATTAATCCTTTATAAAGCCTTAGTAATTTTTATAAATAAGACTGTTAGTTTTCAATTCCGAGCTATATTAACGTAAAGCAAAACAAAAATACAAAAATATATCATAGACAACCAGTTGTAAAAAAATTTTTTATTCACTTACTTAATGGATCAAAGCCGGTTATAAATTCAGGACAACGTTCGTAAGCAGAAGTGCCAGCAGGAGTATCCGGCCAACAAAGCCAGCCATCAAAAGTGCCAGGACAAAATTTATCTAAATGAAATGAGAATTAAACAAAAAAAAACAAAAAAAAGGAATTAAGAATTAATAATCAGAAATAATTTTTAGTCAGGCTTAAGTTCAGTAATTTCAATTCTTTTTATTGAATGAAATATTTGATTAATTAATGTGAGTTTCTAAAGAAGAGAAGAAAAATTAAATTAGACTTTTAAGCGGGGGGAAATTCCGATATTTTTCTGTGCAGCAACGCACTTCATCAGCACCCTAGTCTATCTACTTGGGTAGAGATTGTTATTAACATCAGCTATTTAACGTAAATTCTAATGAAACGGAATGTGAGAAATGATTGTTGTGTACAATTATTGATTTACCTTTGGTAAATACATATGTAAGTATCAGTATTTATTTCCCCAGTTTTTCCATTTTTTCATTTTTCTATTTAGGTTAGCACGAAGTTATATTACTCTACCTACGTATGTTTAACTATTCCTGCTTATCTTTTACAATCATCACATTAATTATTTTTACTTATTCGATGTACGGTCGGTACATACATATAAGTATTATAGTAGTGGATATTATGTTACTTTTGTTGTTGCATTCTCCCGTTTATTTGGTTTTCGAACATTAGTGATTGCCAAGTGAACAGTGATTGCCAAGTGAACATATTTTTGTCACGTGCCCATGATGAATTGAGACATTTTTAGATTTTTAATTGAACTATAGTGAATTATTAATCAGAAATAATTTTTAGTCAGGCTTAAGTTCAGTAATTTCAATTCTTTTTATTGAATGAAATATTTTATATATTAGTTAATGTGAGTTTCTAAAGGCTTCATTAGTCTTTACTTTCTGTTGCTGTTCTGTGCCGTTCCTTTCTGTATAAAATATTTCGCAATTACTTTGTGAAAAAAAATCAGCTGGCAACCTGCAGAATTGATTACACTTGTACACAAAATATCACAACACACTAATACATACACACTTTTGGCTGTCACTTAACGTTGAATTCTATTTTCTACAGATTCGTCCGCAACAGAACAGAACTAAAAAGTAAAAATTAACCACACATACAGATTATCAACTCAACAGAAAGAAAACAGCTGATTCAGAACAGAACAGCACGTACAAACTAATTCTGCCTTAAAGAAGAGAAGAAAGATTAAATTAGACTTTTAAGCTGGGGGAAATGATATTAATAACAATCTCTACCCAAGTACAGGGTGGGCCAAAAGAAACCAAGGGGTGTAAAAGTTTAATAACTTTTTTGTTTATTAATTTTTTTTTTACTTTTTCTTTCAGATTATATAGACAACACTTGGAGAATATATAATGAATGAAAATAATAAATGAAAATCAGAAAATAAGAAATGAATAAATGAAATCAAATTTATTGAAAATTTGATTATGAGTGATAAAGCTCATTTTCATTTGAATGGCTCAAAATCCAAGATCCCTTCATCAACGCCAATTGCACCTCATCAGGTGTACAGTATGGTGTGGGATCACATCTGAAAATGTCATTGGGCCCTACTTCTTCGAGAATGAAGATGGAAGTGCTGTAACCGTAAATGGAGAGCGGTATCGGTTTATGACAGAAAATTTTTTACGTCCTGCTCTTGAAAACAGACCTGGTATGTGGTTTCAGCAGGACGGAGCCACTGCCCATACTGCCCGAGACACAATGGCACTTTTAAGTCAAATTTTTGGAGAGCGAATAATTTCTCGAGATTCGGAAATTATTCGGCCAGCGCGATCGCTAGATTTGACAGCACCCGAATATTTTCTTTGGGGTTTTTTGAAGGAGCGAGCGTATGTGAACAAGCCAGAGACAATCCTTGAACTCAAGGCAAACATTGTTGCAGAAATTCGAACGCTAAAGCCACAAGTTTTGAAAGATGTTATGGAAAATGCTCTAAAAAGAGCCCATCAGTGCGAAGCTGAAAACGGTGGTCATTTAAGAGACATCATTTTTCATACTTAGTGTAAAACAAATTTCCATTTTGTATATTTTATAATCTGAAAGAAAAAATAAAAAAAGTTAATAAACAAAAAAGTTATTAAACTTTTACACCCCTTCATTTCTTTTGGCCCACCCTGTAGATAGACTAGGGTGCTGATGACGTGCGTTGCTGCACAGAAAAATATCGGTATTTCACCCAGCTTAAAAGTCTAATTTAATTTTTTTTCTCTTCTTTAGAAACTCACATTAATTAATAAAATATTTCATTCAATAAAAAGAATTGAAATTACTGAACTTAAGCCTGACTCAAAATTATTTCTGATTAAAAATTCACTATAGTTCAATTAAAAATCTAAAAAAAAGGAATAATGTTATAAACAAACGTTAGGCGTGCCAGCAATTAATTATTAATTAGTCTTATCACAAACAAACACCAGCTCATAAGTGCTTGCAAAACATAATATTCTAAAATGATTTTAATCCATAAATCCTTATTATAATTTATAAAATAGTTTTTCCATTTACCTGTCACACGTTCTCTTAAGGCTGTCGTTGCCGCAAATGTTGTTACAGTTTGATTAAGACGCTCATAACATTCGTTGCGTAAAATTTCAAATGGATCTGTTGGTGTTTCATTAGCCTCTGTCGGCTGTGCAACTCCGGCCCCCGCTATTGAGACTACCACATCATCTGTGGTTTTGAAACCTAACAAGGAACTTGGTGTAGTTGTTTTTGTGGTAAATGTATCCATATTGCCACTGCCACTATTCAACATTATGACAAAAATTAACAAATAAATGCAATAAAAATTTTTTATTTGTTGAAAAATTTCCTGGTGATATGTTGCAGCTTATTGTAGAGCAACGCATAGACAGACACTAACGGAAAAGGAAGTAATTTCAGCATGCAACATTTAACAGAATTTTGTATAAACAGCCATAATTTTAGCCAGATTTGAATACATGAATTTTCATATACGTTTTCTGTTTGCTGATATGAATAGAAAAGTTTACGACTTCAGTTCGTTTTGCTAATGAATTGATTTAACTTTCTATTTTGTTGGCTTGTGTCCTTGTTATGTTTTTTATTCTTGTTATTGTATTTTATTGCCTTGAGATTTAAAATACACATTTTAGTACTTGCCAAGAGTTGTACACATGTTATGGCAATAAAACGGTTTTGGCCAAATTGAAACCTGTAAAGAAGAAAAAAATTATACATACGAGTTCGTGTTTAATATTGGTGGAGAACTTGTTATAATATTTTTATTACTTATGAAATATTTATGGCAAGTTATGTGTCGCTATAGCAGCCGTAGATGTCAATCAAAAAATTCTTTAAAAATTCATAATAAACAAGTGTAAATGTTTAGACACAAAATTTTAAACTATAACAATCTTATTGGTGTATATTATGGAGTGCGCTTCGATTTGGAAAACAAAACTGGATAAATGTAATTTTTTTTTAAATTTTAATATTTTTTTTACATATTTTCCTCCAAGACATAATGTTAGGTGTGATCAATATGAAAACTTTTTTAAAGATCTTGGCTCAAAATTCATTGTTGGTGGCGACTTTAATGCAAAATATCCTTGGTGGGGATCACGTCTGATAAACCCAAAGGGAATAAACCCAAAGGGAAGAGAATTGTATAAATGCATTTGCAAAAATAATTATTCAACATTATCTACAGGCAGTCCTACACACTGGCCAAGTGAAATTACTAAAATACCAGATATTCTAGATTTTTTTGATTCTTAGACATAAAAGAGAGTGTAGACTTAAGCTCTGATCATATCCCTGTAATCTTAACACTAAGCACAGTTCTTCAAATAGTGGCAAAGAAATTCAGAGTTGTTACATCTAAAACAAATAATAATTTGGTTTCTGGATAGAAAAAAATTTTAATTTCAATTTGAATATACCAATAGTAGACGGCTGCGCCTTAGAAGACGCGGTTGAATCATTTACTCATTTAATTCACGAAGCGGCATATGTATCAACACCACAACAATATCAAAATAATGGTAATAATGTTCAAATATCAGTTGAAATAAGGGAGCTCATTGCAAATAAAAGAAGACTGCGAAGAATCTATTAAAGTACTAGAAGTCCATTGGATAAAGAAAACTTAAACAGAGCGACACAATATTTAAAAAAAAACATTTAAGAGATTACAAAAACGATTTGTTAAATAATTATTTGGGAAAATTGGAAATTGCAGCAAAAAACAGTGAACAGTGAACAGTGTGGAATGCAACAAAATATTTAAAGCATCCAACAAAGAGAAACAAAGAGAAATATACCCATTAAAAACAGAAGTGGAGAATGGTGCAGATCTGACAGCAGTAAAGCAAAAGAGTTTAAAATACATTTAGAATAAAATTTCACCCCATTTGATTTGAACTCCCCCAAGTCAGTGCTGAAATTGAAAACTTTTTAGATGTCCCTTGTCAAATGGACCGCCCTATACGACCAATAACTTCAGCAGAAGTATGGAATGCAATTAATTAATAAATTAAATAACGCCAAAACCCCAGGATACGACAATATTGATGCGAAAGTTGTTAAGTATTTGCCGGAAAAAAGGTATAATATTTCTCACAACTATATTTAATTCCATATTAAGGTTGAATCATTTTCTATCGCAATGGAAATATGCCAAAATTATCATGATATTGAAACCCAACAAACCCGAAAATGCAGTTGCTTCATACAGGCCAATTAGCTTATTATCCAGCTTTGCAAATATTCTTAAAAGATTATTGCTAATTTTAGAACAACAAAATATTATTCCAGATCATCAGTTTGGGTTTAGGCATAAACATGGTACACCAGAACAATGCCATAGGATTGTCAATGAAACTTCGGATGCTCTAGAAAGAAAACTTTATTGTTCTGCAGTATTTTTAGACGTTGAACAAGCATTTGATAGGGTATGGCACATTGGACTTCTACATAAGTTAAAAAAGTTTATTCCGGCTCCATTTTACTTTGTGTTGAAAACATATCTTCATAATAGGCACTTCTTTGTAAGTGTTGATGAAACATATTCAGATTTTGGTATCATTGATGCAGGTATTCCACAAGGCAGTGTATTAGGTCCAGTACTGTACACCATTTACACAGCAGATATGCCAATAATGGACAATGTAACTACAGCTACTTATGCAGATGACACTGCTATATTCGCTTCAAATGAGTCACCAACAGTAGCTTCTGAATTAATACAAACCCAATTAAATCTTATTCAAGATTGGCTACAAAAATGGAACATTAAAGAAAATACTGGAAAATCTGTTCATTCAACGTTTACATTAAGAAAAAATTACTGCTTCCCAGTTTATTTAAATGGAATTATTATACCAGCAAATAATACGGCCAAATATTTAGGTCTCAATCTTGATCGACGGTTAACATGGAAAACACACATAATTAAAAAACGTGAGCAATTAAATATTAAAACAAGAAAAATGTACTGGACTATTAGGCTGAAAATCTCGTTTAAGCTTGGAAAATAAAGTTATGCTATATAAAGCAATCCTTAAACCGATATGGACATATGGTATACAGCTTTGGGGCACAACCAGCAATTCTAACATTGAAATTTTACAAAGATACCAATCTAAGACTTTAAGATTATTAACGAATGCACCTTGGTTTGTCCACAATAGTAACATCCACAGAGATCTTGGAATTAAAAAGTAAAAGAGGAAATGATTAACTATAGTAATAGGTACCCTAAAAGACTTGCCAACCATTCAAATGTTTTGACGATAAACTTGTTAGATGATAGTAATGAAATCCAAAGATTAAAAAGGTATCATGTACTTGACCTACCCTTTAGAAAATAATAAAAAATGGTTAGTTAACATATTAAATAATATTAGCACTACAATTTTTTTTTTTTTTTTTTTTGGTTCATTGGAAATAAATAGATGTTATTTTTAATAATTATGTATTTTGCTTATTATTTTATTCTCTGTAAAATAGATTGCAAATAAAAATGAATTTAAAAAAAAAATTTTGTCTCCCGCTTATAGAATCCGTCAGTAGACTTCAACCCAAAATATTTTTGAATTTACCTAACAAACTTCGTATATTTATATTAAGACTCTTAATACTATATTGAGAATCACAATATACAAACATAATAAGTTTGAAAGCCACAAACAAAATTCTTTACAAAACAAGCGTCTTTATTCGATTTTACATCAATTTTATTTTCCACCACCTTTTTATCATTAGCTGCCACATTGGGTAACAATAAAAGTATTAAAAAGCAAAAAGAAAAATAAAACATTTATTTTCATACTAGTTAAAATTTAGTTTTAACTTAAAAAATTAAAGAGGGCGTCAATATGACAAAAAATTAACGGTCTAATTCATAAAAATTCCTTATTTCAGCTTTAATCTGTACATTACTTATGAAACAGATTTTGCTTTATTAAGCTCTAATAAAAACTTGTATTCATAACTGATTAATATCAGTGAATTAACTATTAAACGATTTTGATTCTTTTGTAATTTTATGTTGGCAACATCATGCTACTTTCGCTCTCATTTTATGTTTAGTGATGCATACAACGAAGAAACGATTATCTAGGTAGTCTGTTTGAGTCGAAAAAAAAGTAAATCATTACGCATAATGTTATTAAAAAATAACTTAAAAAGTAGGCGTTTCACTTTTTATTAATAAATAAACTAAAAAAATGTATATGTTACAAAAAATTGTATTTAAACACATTTATATTCGGCTGAGTACAGAGGTAGGCAAATACCCATTTTATAGCGGTCGATTATGCATCACTATTTTGTTTTAATTTTAAAATGTTATTCTACATACATACATACATACATACATACATATGTAAGCATGCAGTACCATACAAACATGCGAATGCTTGTACTTACATATGCCCTTATGTTTATAATTCTATTTTTCTTTTTGCCAATGAATGGGATTTCTTCAATTTTCAACGATGTTTATATGTATGTATTTTTCTTTTTTTACAATTATGCATACATACATACATGTACCAACTAACATAAATTAATACATTTGCCCAAGAACATTATTCAGGAGACATGCATAAGAATAAACAAGAAACATAAAAGTGAGAAAGTCCCAAATCACACTGTGCAAGTCTTATTGCTAAGCTGATTAGTTTCAAGGAGAGAGAGAGACGAGGGGAACAGCAACGTTTCTTTTCCCCCCGTCTCTCTCTCTCTCCTAACAAACTAATCAGAAGAAGAAGAAGAATCTAAAAATTTAAACCAAAATTTTAAAATTCTTTTCCTCAAACTAGATTGTGTTTATTTAAAAAATTTCTTATTCGATATATTATCATGAGTATATTGTGCATTCTTTTCTAGCGTTACGTGACATTCGTACGACAAAGTGTTGGAAAAAAAATTGAAAAACATGTTTGAAAAATTTTTTTTCTTGCATTTGAGAAGTGACTAAATAGCTGTATATTCAGTTAAAAAAATAAAACAATCAAACCCACAGATTTCAAGATATGATCAAAATATTACCTGGCGTTACGTTACAAAAAACAGAAGTGGGGTTTGATTTGAATAACAGAATTGCTTATTTCTGAGAATTCGGCAAGTCTTTTTAGATAAAACTTTTTTTGTTCGGACTTGGACTGATATACATTTATTTTCCAAGATTCTAGATTTAAAAATCTTTTTTTATTTTTAATGTGGCGCTACGTTACATGGCGTTCCGTTACTTAAATTTCCACTTGATATTTTTTTGGTTAAAAAATAACAAAAAAGATATAAGTATATATAAGAAAACTATATTTTTTTATCTATCTACATACTTACTAGTTTTAACCCGCGGCTCACTATACTTACAATTTATGAATATCGTATTATGTTATTTTCCACTCACTGTTAAAGGCCATAAAAAATTAAAATAGAATAAAAACCGGTTTTAAGACTAGTTAAACAATCCAACCCAAATCGAAAATTACCCTATCTAGCCCAAAAATGCATTGTTCGGAATAAAAACCGTAACATATATAAGAACCGGTTCTGAACCGGATACATAAAATAGGCTGTGTTTCACTCTGGTAATGCAGCATTCGGTTGGCGAAACAATTTTGAAAATCGGTTAAGCGCAGCAAGCAAACAAACAAACTCACTTTCACATTTATAATATTAATAAGGATGTAAATATGTATACATACATTAAGGTGTGTATTAGCTATATGGGGAAAAATTTTTTAACTTTTCCTTACTCTCACCCAAATTGGTGACTATGGACAAAAATATGACCTACAAAATTCCATGTCAATTGGATTGAAGATTAAGGCGTGATTCAAGCCAACTGAATTTCGGGGAAAACGCTAATATCTCCGAAAATCTGTCTTTATTGTATTGGGACTATAATCCCGAAAGTAACAACAGATCTGAAAACCCTATCACAGACAAACGGTTTTGCAGTATTAAATATATACCCGGCCTTACCGACAGCATAATTATATAAAAACAACAATAGACAACAATACCATATGTTTTGCTTACAAACCAAATAAAATCCTAAACACAATTTTTACTAAAACAAAAATACCAATAGAAAAACTACAACAAGAGAATGTTGTATATGAAATACCTTGCAAAGGCAATGACCAAAATTTATGTAATCTTGTTTGCATCGGAACAACAAAGAGAAACCTGGTAACAAGAGTTAATGAACATCAAGCAGATATTAATAAAAACAAGGAGAGCACTGCATTATCACAACATATACTTAATACAAAACACAAACCAGATTTTGACAATATAAAAATACTGGACAAAGTAAACAACGATAGAAAAAGATACGTGACAGAAAGTTTACGAATTCAACAAAAGACAAACAAAACGATGAACATCAAAGAAGACACTGATAGTTTGAGCGCAAATTATAAACTTGTAATAAAACAATCGGTCTAATTGGGAAAAAATATGGTTTTCAAAATAAAAATAATTATTATATATTAAAAATGAATGTTAATGTGACATTTATGTTTATACGTGTCTAAGAGAAATGTTAATGTGATATTAGAAGACATAGTAAGTTTCTTTTATGATTGTTAAAAAATTTTTCATGTACATATGTATATTTAGAATGTTGTTGTTGTTTTTCTTTATTTAATTAAATAGACGACATCCCTTGAAAGTGAACATACAATTCACGAAACGTCGGGAAATATGGAATAAATATTTGCATTTTTATTTACATAAAAGATGGTACGCCTAATAGCTGAATTATATAACACAACAAAACATAAATATTAATTTTGCAACAAAATTTTGTAAGAGAAAACAAAAATTTTAAGTAAATTTTAAATTAACATTGTACTATGAAAAACAATGATCACAATCTGGCGTTACGTTACACACTTTTGAAAATTAATATTATATTAAATATTTGTTTTATAAACGATTTTTTATTGTTATCACATAAGCTAATAACACTTTGCTAGCATGCAAAATTTCACGCATTTACGATCGTCAGCGTAGGTATAACGACAATAAATGCTACTTTTCGTGGCATTACGTTATATTGAAATATCATGTTACGAAAAACTAAATTTAACCGTTAATTGATATATATCGGTTGTCTTTTTATATGTCTATTAGTTGTTGTTGTAGCAAGATTTTCGCGATAAAAGTATTACTGTGCAATTGCTCCTACACGCAAAGAAAAGATATTGTTGTAGAATGGTTGAGAAAACAACATTATGTTCTCTGAAACAAATGTGTGGTCGTTGAAAACTAGCTATTGTTATTTTAAACATTTATTTCGTTACGACAAACAGAGTAATGTTTGAATTTAATAATTACATTATCACATCCATATAAAAGTGTCATATGGTTAGAGTTTAACAATATAGTTTTGTTAAAAATTTATGACAACTACATAATTTGTATTATTATTTAAAAATAATATGATTTAAATAACAATATAATGTTTTCCGAAACCATACTATGTTAAGTTAAAAAAAAATCTTTTTCAGAAACATCTGTCAGTTCAGTATTTCGTTTGTAAGCTATCGGTAGTGTTAAATAAATTAATAAATAAATAAAGTATAAACAAAAGGGTAGATCAATAAAAATATATAAACATTTGTGTATATTTTTATACAGATATGGGTGTATAAAACTAAATTATATTATAATTGTATATATATACAATTTATTTCAACTATATTAATTTATTTTTATTTCGAATTTAACACACAGCTGTCGTATTTAACAATATTAATATAATATTAAAACATGGTATGATGAGTCTCAATTATATTTTAGTCACATCTAACAATAGTGTTGTCATATTTACAATACTAAGATTATAATATAATTAACTCAGATAATAATATAATTAACGTAGATAATATTATAATTAACTCAGATAATAATATTGTTAAGGTTTTTTTTTCTATTAACAATAATATGATTTGACTGCAACCATATAATTCAAGCATAGTATGTTGCTGTTTGATTATGGTTACCTCAACCATATTTTTTCTTTGCGTGTAGAAGTATAAAAAGTAAAGAGAAAATGCTCCTGAAATTAAGTAAAACTTACTAAAACGAGAAGCCTAACTTTGTAGGCCGTTATTTCGCCGTCACAACTAAAGAAAGCTTCGAACTCTTAAATTTAATTAATATTAAATATTTATCATTTATAATACAAGAAATCAAATCTGTTGGTTAACTTCAAATTATTCCATCATGGTTGACTTTTCTCTGAATGTGCCCATATTTAAATTTGAAATTTATTTGCCGGTGGTTTTGCTTTGTCTATATGCATTTCATTATTGTTGTAACAAATCGTCAGTAGACTATTTTTTGAATAGTCACAAACCTGTTCTCTTATGGACAGACTTTCAAGAACTGTATATAACTAAAATAAATTACATATCGCTCATTTACTCAAACAACGTTATAGCTCAAAAAAAAAAACTAGTTTGTCTATTACCTGATTTACATTAAGCATTTTTTTCATGAAATTAGTTGCATGAAAATTTTTTATTTGTCAACAGGAGGCCTGGAGGAGCAACTTATATCAAAAAGTTGTCAAAAATACATCAGAGATTCATTCTACGCCATTTTTTATATAACATTCTTCTTTATAACGCTGCAATTAGCAAATAGAAAAAGTTGCGTGCAACAAAATTCATGAAATTTCATGAAAAAATGCTTAATGTAAATCAGGTATATGAGGTATTGTCAATAGCTGTTTTATGAAATAAACTGTTCAAATATGAAAAAAAAAATTATCTTTTATTGTCATTGTTTACTGATTCAATATCATTTTAACTTTAACCAGTTAATGACTCTGCACAATTCTCGAATTTTGTAGTATTTTTAATTAATATTTTCAAGGTTCGATAGCACGCCAGCTTCTTAATACTCCATCTCAGAATTTTCTCTTACTTTTTTTACTCTTATAACCAGGGACAGGGGTTTCATGCAAATGCATATATTTTACCTGAAACCTGATAATGGCAAGAACGAAATATCTTTACGAAACATTGAATTTGTGTGAAAATGGCATCGATTTGTTAGTGAATATTTTTGCATATTTTGCTGAAAATGCATATTTTTGCATAATTTGGTCATAAACGCATATTTTTGTCTCATATTTTGGTATAATTACAAGTTTTGTGTCATATTTAGTAAGAAATTCAAATTTCAAAATTTGTTATTAATGACTAATTATTAATGCAAGACTTTTTTTTTTTTTTGTTTTGACAAATTATTTCGCTTGCATTGTTGTAGAAGGATTGTACAAGCACACACACCTATCAAATTTAATAAAAATTGTCATTTGGTAATTTCAAGAGGACATTTTCTGCTAATAAAGCCGAAAGGAGTGAAACAATTCTGCGGAAACTTGATATTGTTTTTAAAAATGCCAAATAAATCTAATAGTTAGTATTCAATTCATTGTAATAGTTGCGTTAAATAAATACGTATAGGTATACAACATTATATAAAAAAAAATTATTTAAATTTGAGCCGATTACATTTACAGACGTTACAATGCCTTTCTCAATGCCAAAAATTCTTCTTAGAATAAATTGATAGAACTTCGCGTTCAAAAATTTTTAAATTAAAATAAATAAATAACACTTTTCTTTTTCAATTAACGTATCCCTCCTTTACTGCAATATAAACATATCTCGAAAAATGCGTATTTAGAGTATATAATGCAGAAAAAAATTTTTATATCATTTTTAATCTTGTGTACAAATTTAATATAAAAGTCTTGTATACGCAAATCTTGAGAAAATAAAATATTTTTATATCTTTAATTAGTTGTATATAAATTTAAAAATGTTATTTTGAACAAAATTTTTTTAAAATATGTGCATATTTAATTGTTTTTAGTGCATATTTTTCGTTTTTAATGTCATATTTTAGGCGCCTAAAATACCATTTTTAAATGCATGAAGTCCTTGTCCCTGCTTATAACAAATGAAAAAATTTACAATAAATCTTGCACGAAAATATGTATAAACATAGTGAAAAACATTAAGAAATTTATTGAGTATAAATTTACCTGGTAAAACATTTGCCATTAATTAAAAGTTAATATAAAAGCAAAATTTAGTTGGTGGCAGAAAACCCTTAATTGTATATATATTGAATAAAGTAAATCATTCATAATCGAGCCTCAGGGTAATCTTTACAGTTTCTGGTTGGATGATTTCATTACATTACTCAAGCAGCATTAATCAAACGCATGTAATTATGGCTATTACATTGTAATGCAGGGCATAAAAGAAATGTTATAGCCGATTAAACATTAATATTGAACAGTTATTGCTTTTTGGTGAAAAAAAACTCTATCTTACAGAAAATATCTTTATAAATGTTAATATTAAATACATAAATCATATTTTTACTTAACAATTTTAACAAGTAATTTTCATTGTCTTCCCTCCCAGATAATTTAGCTTTCAACAGTATCACATTGAAAAATATTTATTGTACAAACTTTTGCAAATAACGCCACCATAAGCTGCAGTAAATTGTGGCAAAATCAATAAACTCACACAATATACACATACATTTATTACATACATATGGATGCATATGGATAAGATGAATGAATGTATTTATGTATTGAAAAAATGTGTTGCCGGGAAGCACTGTCGAATAAGAAAGTTTGGTATACTCAAGATATTCCATGCAGTGGCTTTCGTTCCGTTCTATTGCGTGTTTGTCAGAATATTTACAATTAACTTTGGTGTTATTTGTTCATTAATAATTATCACATGTAATTTGGCTTAAAAAGCGATATGAACTTTAGCCTAATCAAAATATAAATATAGAAACGTGTTAAGTTCGAACAATAATACATTAAACACATTCACCACAGCAGGCTACACGAACACACGATTTCAAATGCCTCTAGCAGCATTTGTCGCCTCGTAGCCGGCTACTTAAATATTTTGGAGACGGCAGCAGCGCCATCTGCACCTGATATTCAAGTACAAATACATAGTTCAGTATTGCCACTTTTATATATTTATAAAAATTAATTACTCTTTTAAAATGTACTTATTTCACGTAAAAGTACAAAAACGAATCAATTTATTATTTACATAAATTTTTGGATATTGTTTCTGTTAAATAATATGAAATAATTGCACAAAATCATTCCTTCAACATTTTGTATTATACTGGCAACACTGAATTTTCTCATTGTAGCCAAAGAAATAGAAATTAGTTTAATTGGACTACAACGGCAAAATCAGCATGGACAACAACCTGCCGCCATGTTGCCTTGCTGTCTTCAAAATAATCATTCTCATATAAACATGTGTATTCTATCCTTGACATTTGGTAGTCGGTAGCTTGCTGTGGTGAATGTGTTTAATGCATAATAATAAAACAAACTCGAATTGCTGTTTGTTGATTATCAAAGTACATTAGATAATTTTTGGTAACGTCACACGTTTCTTTTGATAAGCAAGAATATTTATGAAAGGATCAAGAAGGATCGTTAGTATCTTTTATGCTTTTAAATGCGCGCGATCTTTACAGGAAATCCTGTTGTTCCGTTTCTCAAGAACAGACTAAAAATATAAACTTTTTTATCATTATGTAGCTATTTTATATATTTTTAGAAATTGTATTAAACATTTTTGCTGCCTTCTTTTTTTGTAGACAATGGTTTGTTTACTTTTGTAATGAAAAATTTTTTTCAGAATACCATTTTTATATTTTTATAACACTGGTTACCCTGGTGACTGTCATTACTGTGTCAGGAAATAATAAGAGTTTATGCTTTCTGTTTGTACAATTGATGTAATGATAGTGATATATATTAAATAATAATATAGGAGGAAAGGGTTAATTGTAGCTATAATTACACCAGAGGTACGCAAATTACAAAATATAAATCTGCTACTGCAAAATAATAAACTGGCAACACTGATTACATGGAAAAGTTTGTGTTTATGTATGTTTGTATGTATGTATGCACATTCATATGTATGTAAGACACAAAATGACTTTGTCTTTTAGCAAAGTAATGTGCGGATACCAGCTTTAATACTTAAAGCAACAAAAAAAAAAATCGCATTGAAAAACTGTCAAAGAAACTTAAATATGGTATTTAGATATTGCAGTGAGATTTCACAAACACTCAGAATTCATTCATCGTTCTTATTTAAAATTTAAGAATATTTAAAAGAAAATAAGAATGTCATTTATGCTGTAAAAACACTTATCCCTAAAATATGATGCAGAAAAATAAGTCCAAATAAAAAAAATATATTATATGAAGATCTTAATGTAATAACATCATAAGCCACTCGAATTAAAAAACTCGTTTTATGTGTTTATTATTAGTTTTTTCTATTGATTACAAGCATCCTCAACATCCCCTCAAAAGATTTAAGCTATTTTCCAATTCGTATCTGATTTAGACGATAATTGAATCTTTATGTTTCAATGTTTGTTGCTGAATTTTTTTTTTCGTAATAACATCATAAGTAACACCAATTTTTAATAGCTTAATTTAAAAAGTTGAATTTTGAAGAAGTAAGGTATGAAAGTTTTGATTTTTTTAAAGTGTTGGTATGCAAAGACGTTTTGTGAATTAACGCTGAATTTGAAATTTATTTGCTAGTGGTTCAGCGTTGTCTATATATTTCATTGTTGCTGTAACAAATCATCAGTAGACTTCAACCACACATTTTAAATAGTCACAAACCTCTTATCTTATGCACAGACTTTCAAGAACTATTTGAGAATTCACAAATAATAGTATTTTTGAAAATCACAAAAGACAAATAAGCGTATTAGGCTTAGAAACTAATACAAAAACCCAGCAAATAATTTATACGCGATATGAATCTTTAAGATAAGAGGTTTGTGACTATTCCAAATGTGTGGTTGAAGTCTACTGATGATTTGTTACAGCAACAATTAAATATATAGACAACGCTGAACCACTAGCAAATAAATTTCAAATTAAAATAAACTTCTGACAATATGTCGAATAATAACTTTCTTAAATTAACGCTGAATAATCATAAAAAAACTCTAGAGATACGTTTTTTATTCTTCGGGCTTATGATGTTATACCAAAGAAATCTAACAGCCTTATTTATAAAAAATAATATGCAAAATTTTGTACGACAATCTTTTTTAAAAACCCTTTATAGAGCCTAAATAATTTTTATAAATAAGGCTATAATAATTTAATTTATATGGCTTGATTCTTGTCTTAAAAAATATAATAATACTACCTAAGGGCGGCAAAATTCAATTCGATCCAGTCGTTTAGCTGCAGTAGAGATAAATAACCTAGATATCGACTGCAGCGCCATCTGCCGGGCTGATGCAAAAAACATTTAAATCGGTTTAACTTTTTAGTTAGAGTTCAGTGACATACAAACGTACAGTAGATTTATATATATTACGAAAGTGGTCTAAGTCATATATGTATATGGTCCAGAAATTTAGCAGATTACATTTGAACAAATCAAAAGATATGTTTATATTATGCAACATTTTAATTAAGAGTTGTACTAGTCTCGATTTATAAAAATGTATTTAATATTTATTAAATATATGTTGAAGTTTTCCAAAGATTTATTTAAAAGTTCGAAGCAAAAAGGCACATGACTTAAGCTACGGTCACACTTGCCAAACATTTGCCCAAAAAGCGTAACCAGCAAGCACTAATGAAAAAAATTTTGATCCATACGCGTGTTTATCAAATTAAACAGTTTCGAACACAACTAATAGATAATGTCATAGAATCCAACACTATTGGCTAATCTTTAACTTGACAAACTTTTATCTGAATTGAAAGATTTTGCATTAGCATTTAGTGGTTACGCTTTTTGGCAAATGTTTGACAAGTGTGACCGTACCTTTAGACTACTTTCATAATTAAGATTTTTAGTTTAGAAAAAATTTAAACTTCTCCTCCAGTGAAGGACACATTAGGTGTGTTCATTTACTTTCCTAGCAAAACCTTGCAACGAGAGAATAGGACAGAAATTTACAAAATTACTCTCAGATACGAAAAAGTAAATGAACGCTACTTGTAAAAACATGCAAGAAAATTTTATTCATGTCAGAACCATGGATGAAAATCATGACAAAATTATACTTTCTCCAATGTATTTTGGATAATCTCATTTGATATTTTAAATTATGTATATATGTATATGTTAAAATGTGAATATACTGGTACGTTGAATTAAGGAACTGGTTCATAAAAATTCTTGATATTTATCTTGAATTAATGCTTTCAACACACAACAGTTATAAATTTTGAAAAACAGTACCTGGATTCTGTAACTTTTTGCGAACCAAAAATCGCAATATATTTATCGACAAATTTATTCGCTTGCGGTAACGATAATGTGATTCCGTAATTTCTTTTTTATGATAGTCTCCAGCTTTATCTTATTCACCATTTAATTCAATATTATATGGTATCTCTGTATAGAAAATGTGAAAATAAGCGAAAAGCACAAAGAATAAAACTCAATGAATTTGATCTTGTGATTTAATTTTATTTTTATCCAACCGACAGCGAATATCGCTAAAACATGTTACTGAATAGCAAAGTCGATAAATTTTCGTTATATTTATTATAGCGATACGATTATCGTAATAAAAGTTACGGAATCCAGGTACAGGACCCAGGTTGTAGTAATATCTACGATGATACATAATACGTATGAGTAATATAGAATTTAATAAAACTCAATATCAAGTATACGCCAGCAATACAAATAAGTAAACATCATTGCCATAATTTATCCATTGGGTGCAGCATTGCCAAGTGTGCAGATTTATCTGTTTTTTTTTCAGTTATTACTTATTTTTGCTTTAGATTTTGAAACATTGAACATTACATTGAAATTTTCAATACCTATAAATATTAGAAACCATCAGTATTTTTTTTATAGACATTCGCAACAATGACAAGGACATGCACTCATGAAAGTGACAAAAAAAAGTCAAATATATTACCAGTTTTTTTACGTTTTTTATACAAGTTTCAAAAATTATAAAAAAGGCAAAGCAACCCCTGAATTTTCCTTCGCTGCTTCGTTAAAGAATATTTTCTTTTTCTTTTTTATAAATGTTTATAATTTTCACTTGATGATGTGTTTTCTACGACAAGGATTATAATGACCACATTAGCTTTTTTGCAGTATTGATCACAACATCTTACTTTAGCTTTAAAATTCATAGTAGTTGCCAAGCCCGTAAAGGCTAACATATGTAGATTTGTTAAGAAATCATATGCAAAAATTTATCTTTAATTATTTTGTGATTTTATAATAAATACTGGTAGCACCACCGTGTTCAACAACCACTTCACAGCTTATGATGTACAAAATCTAAAGCGGCCCATCCTTTATACAATATTGTTGCATATGGTGTTGTGCATATTATTGTCGTTTTGACCTATACTATGCAATAAATAGCATAATATTTTCAAAGAAAATATTGCCGAATTTTCCTGACAGTGAAAAAGTAAACAACATTGATCAATGTTGCCACCACATTACACAATTGTCTTGATTGTACAATAAAAATCAAGTCTTTTGATATTTGCCAATATATTGTGCCACCTTCGAATATGACATACACATTGGCGATATTATTGTACAATACGAAAAATTTTACAATTATATTGCAAGTGGGTGGGCCGCTTACTACAATTTCATTTGGGTATTCAAATAATTTTTTATTATATTAAATAAATTTTTTATATCTTGATGTAAATCAAACCTAATTTAAAGAATATGAGCTTCTGACATGGTAGAAAAACAGATAAACATTTCTATGAAGTAAAAGTTAAAAAAAAATTACCACAATTCAGAATTTTTCGATCCTTTTTGATTGTATATATATCACTAAAACATTTTTGTGTATTTTTGTATTTATTTTAATATTTTTTTTATTGGATTTTGCTATGTATTTCGAATCAGTTGGATAATTTGGTGAAGTTTTCCATCACATGACAGAATAAATAAATTTAAGATAAGAGCTAGCACTTTTAATTTCATTTTAAGATGTAATATGAATCAATATGTGCTATTTTAACAAAAATATTTGAGGTAAAAAATACACATTTTTTATATATCAACTTAAAGTAGTCTTAACAAACGTAGGTGTCTACTTTAGAATTTTGATATTAATAAATTTTTTAGCATACAAGATTACTTAACATTGCTTGCCAAAGCTTTGTTAAGTTTTTTTTTTTTGGAGACAACCCATAATATTTTAATTAAACACTTACTTAACTTAAGAAATTTTTATGATGAAAATAATGCGATTCTTCTGATTCCCATCCTTACCTTAAGAGGTATAATAGTGTTGGAAATTTTTTAGGGAGATTTTTCTTCTCGAAAACAAGTTTTTAGTTCGATATATGAATTTTTTTTCCTCAAACGTATATGGCAGCACTGATTGGGTGCTAGCCCTAAACTATTATTGTGTAGTGCGTATACGCAATATTTAATTTTAAATAATTCAACACAACGTATACGTACAAATAATTGAAATATGTGCTGCTCTTAATAATGAAAGTGGTGTAATTTTCAAAATATCGCGATCAAAGATATCTAGGCGCACGGCAGTGCGCCAGGCCAAGTTCTGGCCAATGCACGCAGTGTGTATATTTACACGAAGCCATTCGAGCTGTTTTTACCCCCCTCATACCGTAAAATTATGAAATTTAAATCATAATTAGAATAAATTCATATAACCTGATGTGCGAAGTTTGAAACTTTTACAATGAAAGCTTCCGGAGATATAGAGGTGCAAAAAGTGCATATTTTAAGACATACTCACTGACCACTGACCACTGACACACTCATCAAATTGATGAAGCATTTCCGCTATAGCTAGATCTAAGTGAGCAATGAACCAGAAAAATCTGAAAACCCTAAAATTTTAACCAGGAGGGCGGGGCTACGCCCATAAAAATTAAAATTTGTGCTATTGAGCTGAAATTCGATACAGAGCTAGGTCTAGGTGAGAAATAAATTTAAAAAAACTGAAAACCCGGAAATTTTAGCCAGGAGGGTGGGGCTACGCCCATAAAGGTCAGAATTAAAAATGCTATTCTAAGGCGCTTCATGGAAGCTATTTTATTGAAATTCGGCATATGTGCTGCGGTAATGCAAGCCTATAAATTTTTCATTAAAAAAGTGGGCGTTGATACGCCCATACAATTTAAACTTCATTTTAACGCCCTGCGGCTCAGCATATTTAGATATACTATTTATCTAGCTATTTTTATCCGTTTGTAACGAAACTAGACACGAATAATAAGCACTGACCCAGAAAAATTTTGACTTTGGAAAATTGGGCGGCGTTACGCCCATAAAAATTTAAAATTAAAAGTTGCGCTAAGGAGCTGAAATTTGATATACAAGTAGGTCTAGGTGAGAAACCAACTACAAAAATCTAAAAACCCGAAAATTTTAGTTAGACGGGCGGGGCTGCACCCATAAAACTTAAAAATTAAAAGTTGCGCTAAGGAGCTGAAATTTGATATACAAGTAGGTCTAAATGAGAAACAAACTAGAAAATTTTGAAAACCCAAAAAATTTTACCAGAATGGGCGGGGCCACGCTAATATTGTTTTTAACTAAATACTTAATATACAGCTTTTAATTCAAGCCAATTTAGTGAAATCTTCCAATACCTTAAAAATTGGGCGTGATCACTCCCATAAAGTGTTAGCCTTGTGTTAAATCTACATCGGTCTAGCATATTTTAGAAGAAAATTAGCATGAATTATAAGCGCTGCTCACAACAAAATTTTGAGTTAGGAATAGTGAGGAGAGGTAATGCTGATAATTTCCGCTAGAGCGCTGACATTTTATACACTAATAAGTGTAGCAGCGTAAAACAATGGGAAAATCTTAAAACCAAATAGTTTTACCCGGTATGCGGGGCCGTGACTTCGCCCATAAATCTTAGCTTTTTCGTTCAGGTACTTCGGCTCAGCAGTTTTTAATTTAATACTCAGGTATTTCGTATTAACTTTTTAATACCAAACTTTGCATGAACCATAAGCACGAGCAGATATAAAAGTCAGCGGGTCCAGGCTCATGAAAATGTTACGTAATATTATACTATAGAGAGCTGACATTTTGTACACAAATAGTAATTGATTTACTGAATCGGAAAATCCAAAAATTAAAAGCACCAGCTACCCTATTGAAACTTTGCATATACATTAGGCATATCCTTTTGATTTATGTACTTCGGCTAAGCAGACTTTATTTAACATGTAAATATATTGAGAAAAAAGGCGGGGTCATGCCCAGTAAAATTTACGCTGTATTTTACATGTTTCTTCCAGTCGCCTCTTACCAAATTGCATACACACTGGCGACCCGGTGTAATGGCACATTAGTGCATTTTTATGGTCAACAATCAACACTCATCACAATCTTACCCATTATTTTATGTAACTCTGCCATTTTCAACTGGCGCAGTGATCATGACTAGAAAAAACAAATACACTAGAAATTTTAAGTTTAAAAAGTGTTATTATAGAAATCTTTTCAAAAAGTAATCAGATCCTCACAAAAACATAAATGTGAAAAACGGGCAAGTTCCTATCAAAAATTTC
This sequence comes from Tachina grossa, assembly GCA_949987645.1. Classification (NCBI taxonomy): domain Eukaryota; kingdom Metazoa; phylum Arthropoda; class Insecta; order Diptera; family Tachinidae; genus Tachina; species Tachina grossa. Next base: position 41,465,309 of record OX465278.1, on the reverse strand, counting down.
GGCCATTAAAAGTTGTGAGATATAAATTTTGCCCAAGTTCTTCTTTGCCACAATACCTAACACAGAAATATATTATGTATGATAAAAATTTGTAATCGTAAGGGTGTCATACAATTTCTAGATAATTTGCTAACTTGGCAATATTTTTTCCTTTCTAAAAAAGGAGAGAATAATGTATAAATGTTTATTTCTTTATATTGATAAAAATATTGTCAAGATGGCAGATTATCTAGAAATTATATGACCCTCTTACGATTACAAATTTTTATCATACATAATATATTTCTGTGTTAGATATTGTGGCAAAGAAGAACTTGGTCAAAATTTATATCTCACAACTTTTAATGGCCGAAATTTTGGATAGGAACTTGGCCGTTTTTCACATTTATGTTTTTGTGAGGATACATATATCACCTAGATCACTTTCATAATTAAGGGCACATAACAATGTAAGCTTTTCAGGTCTAAATTTATACTCTTTATGGATTTTTTTTCCTATTCAAGCTTTAGTTTTTTGCTACCTCGTTTTTATTGTTCTGCTCAAAAATGCGTAAGTATATTTAAGAGCCAAAAGAGCAAAACTGTCCCAACCTACCAACTTAAATGACAGATAAATGCAATTGTTGCATAATATATTTTACAAATGTTTCACACTAAAATATACAGTTTTTGTTTTAAGTTTCTTTACTCTTGTGCGTTGGACTTTCATAGCTTAAGGTATGGGTAAATTATCTAGTGTTACAATTATTTTACCTATTTAAACTTACATAAATTTTACTGGTTGAGTAGTTGTCGGCTTAACAAAACGTAACTAAATCTAGTATAAAACTTGTGTTATGAAGAAAAGTTTTAAAGCCCCCCACAGCACAAGGAAAAGCAGCAAAATAAACTACTAAGAAAATAATAATTTTTTTATGTTGATATTTCGGCTCAAGTAAATAGAATACGAGTACTAATGATGTGCGTGACGATAGAAAAAAAAATGTATATTCAAATGCTCTGTAGAGTTTTACGAAGACTTTATATTCTTTTAATTACATTATGAATAAAATATATATTTTATTATCTCTTTAATTCTGCCCCAAAAACTTTTTAAATAAAAAGTGTTCCATCCCTTCAACTAAAATTATACAAGCTGATAAGCTCAGCATTATTTCTGGAATATATAACATTTCTCTTCGTCTTAAAAGCTTAATGCTTGATTGTAAAAACAATATATTTACAGGACTATAACATACTTAAACGCTTATAAATATGTGTGGCCATTTCAGAGTAGCAAATCATAAAAATCTTTCTTCTTATTGTGATACGTATAAAATGTTGCATGTCCTTCGACATTCAACGAACACAATTTACACAGAATACTATGACATTTTGTGTTCTATCATAAAAGGACGATAAAAAATAATGTTAAATAAAGAACAGCAATTGTCCTGTAGACAATTTTCTATGATAATGCATTGCAATCCCTAAATCAATACAGACTAGTTTCCACTTTTAAAAGCGTTTTTACTTTTACTATTACTTATGGTTTGGGTTTTTATTATTTAAGTAAAATTTCTTTATGGATTTCTGCTTAAGATCGAAAAATGCAAATCATAACAAGGATTTATTTCTTTTCGGAAACTCTGCTTGTAAAAGTTGCTGCCAGCATAAAATATTAGATAATTTTTTTATAGAATGACAGAATAAGTAGATTATACATATACTGATTTACTCTGCCATTAAGAGACATTGATGTTTTCCTGTGCTGTTTTGAGATCTGGCACTCGGCATACATATATCTCAAGAAATGTAATAGTTCAAATATTCAGCGCTATAGTTTATTTACTTAACTACGTTTCATTACTTTACCATTTGTGTTAAAGGCTAATAATTAATTTGTTTTAGTAAAAATATCTATGTAGAATCACCTATTGTTCATAAAAGTACGGTCTGCATTACAGCAAAAGTCTTCATACTCAATTGAAAACATTGTTGTTGGTGACACTTGTAAAAGCCACGGCATGACATGGCATAATAAGCTTTTAATTTGAATTTACAAGCAAAAACTTTAGAACAGTTGATTGTGAATTTTATAAGAACCGTTAAAAAAATTTTACAAAGCTTATTTGCCTCGCAATTACCGTGACTACTGTCAAAATAATAAAGCACAAGTTGACTCACTGGATGATCTTTGAAATATTGCAAATAATATAAATCGATAATATATAATCGATAATTTTTTTTAGTATTGCCGTTTTTATTTTTGGAGTTTTTTTTTTTTTTTTTTTTTTTTTTTTTTGACTTCTTTTAGTTTTAGAGCCAATTTCACCAACTTATTTAAATATCAATTCATATTAAAAAGTCATTTTTCCATACAAAAATTAATGAAAATCAACATTTAAATGTGAATTGATATTTAAATAGAGTTGGTGAAATTGGCCCTTAGTGATTTTAAAGTTTTGGCGATTTACTTTAATTTTGGGTTTTGGCGATTTTTTTAGTTTTTGCGATTTTTAGTTTTGGCCATTTATTTTAATTATTCGATTTTTTTGGTTTTGGCGACTTTATTTTAATCTTGGCGATTTTTTTTGCGACTTTTTGAGTCTTGGCAATTTTTTAGTTTTGGCGATTTATTTTAATTTTGCGATCTTTTTGGGTTTTTTTGGCGATTTTTTAAATTTTTGCAATTTCTTATTTTTGGCGATTTATTTTAATTATGCGATTTTTTTGGATTGGCGACTTTATTTTGGTATTGGCGATTTTTTAGTTTTTGTGAGATTTTTAGTTTTGTCGATTTTCTTTGTTTTGGAAATTTTTAAGTTTTGGCGATTTTTTTGTTTTTGGCGATTTTTTAGTTTTTGCGATTTTTTAGTTTTGGCGATTTATTTTAATTATGCGATTTTTTTTATTTGGCAACTTTATTTTAGTCTTGGCGATTTTTTGGCTTTGGCGACTTTATTTTAGTTTTAGCGATTTTGTTAGTTTTGGCGGTTTTTTGAGTCTTGGTGATTTTCTTAGTTAGTTTTGGAAATTTTTTAGTTTTCGCGATTTTTTTGTTTTTGGCGATTTTATTAATATGACGAATTTTTTATTTTATTTTTAGTTTTGGCGATTTTTTTAATTTTTTGGCAATTTTTTATTTTCTAAAAGACCTTTTTACTTTTTGTGATTTTTTTTTTTGATCCACAGGTACTCGTCCTATGACTTGATAAAATGCAAGTGCTATCAAAATTACGGAGTACTGTATGGTGAAAAAAAGACATATCGTGTAAATGGTTACTTATTCACCATTTTCGTGATGTATGGTCTTGATCTTGAGCCAATTTAATTTGGACTCGGTGCAATATTGTAGTAAGCGGCACTGAATATGTTCGATGTGGATGAATACATGGACCTATCAAACATTGTATATATAATGTCAATTGCTCCCTCCAATGTGACTCAGGAATTTATACTTTTGAAATATGAGTGGCTTTGTGGTTGAGTGGGAAGCGTGAAAGCCTGTCACGCACGGGGTTGTCGGTTTCGAATCTCAAAAAATTTTCAAATTCAAAATAAAATTTCATTGCATGTGTAGCAATAAAAAAAAAGTTTATAAGTGTTCATTGTTATAGTGAAATTTCGAAATCAAATTTATATAAAATTTATATTATTATGTACCGAATAGGTCGCTATGAGATAGTTCAGTGACAAGTCACAAGGTGCATACAAAGTATCAATTAACACCATCCTAGAGGCCATCCCCATCTAAAAGTGACTGGTGTGCTTTATAGGAAGTGTTAGAACTTGGACTAATCCCTATCACTTGACTAATTCCTATCACGGACACGTGACTAGTCTTGTGTCAGTTCAATTTTCTCCAGGGATATTATAAAACTTTTAACTCAGTAGCTCCAACGGTTCTCGAGAAAACAGCTTGTGACAAACAGATGTGGCACAGGCAGACAAGCAGACAGACAGCCGGACGAACGGATATCGTAGAGAAAACAATAAGGTTCTTGAAAGGGCAGCTTATGTTTAATAAACACTTGTTTTGTGTTTGTCAATTCAGCAATTTATTTTATTTGCATCCACGTCAAAGTTCTTTAAGTTACCGCACTTCTTATCTAAATTCCTTGTATATTTAGCTTTTCAAGCACAAGTTTTTCATGACAACATTTAATAAATTTTGAAATGTTGTTACCCTAATAAAGAAAGTTTTTAAATTAATAAACACTTAATTACTTAAAGCAAACACGACAGTGAGTGACATTTCTTGTCTTAAAAAAATTCTTTAGCTAACCGCACCTTAAATGTCACCCAATGTGGCACTTCAAATGCTTTACAAGTACATTAACACATGCTTCGTTAAAAAAAAAAAAAAAAAAGACATCAATAAATTTTTTACCAACTTCGTTAAATGTTGCTGGTGTATTTTTGAACTTTTCACATTCATTCATCCATCCAGCGGTTTTGCGCATTTGATTTTCTTAAACTTTTTTTTGAACTTTCATTTTAAGCAATTCAAATGGAAAAATCATTTGATGCTTTGATTTAAAAAAACACACACACATTCTTGCAGTCATAGTAAAACTCGCAAGTTGAAAACATTTTAAAATTAATAGAAAAAATTTATAGGCATAACGCTCATTTATTAAAAGAACGTCATAACCGAAAAATTTCATTTAAATATTTTTCTTGTTTACTCAAGTCTTGGAAGAAAAGTATAAAATTTTCTTTTTCCTTTAAGTTGTATGTAGGTAAATTGAAAACTTTAAACTTGTTTTCTAGCAAACTGCTTTTTGGAGTTATGATAATCTTTAAGTAAATGAGTGATATGCATATACACGTAATTACGAGTACGTTGCTTTTAATTGTGAGGCTTCAAGTCAAAAATATGGTGAGGGGAAAACACTGACTTACTTGAGTTTATTAAATTATTTGCCTTTCTGAATTATTGCTTGGGAAAAATGTCTTAATGATTTATTTTAACTTTGACAAATGATGCGTATTTTTCAGTGTTAATTATTTTGAAATTAGCAAGTATTTAAATGCAAATAATGTAAAAGCTTTGAGTATAAGAAAAATTCATAATGATTTTTTTTATGTTGCACAGTGATTAAAACATGAAAAATATTTATTTAAAAAAAATTTCTTCATGTACCAATATGTACATAAGTATGTATTGGTGTTTTGAAACGAGTTAACCTTTAGCTAAGAGGGCGAATTTTATAGACATACTGTACAGTAGAGATGAACGTTATTTTCATACCTGTTACTTTTTCACAGCGACTGTAAAATCAGTAATCACAATTGCAAAACATTTTGTATTGAAAACTACAGAGATAAATAATCACAAAAGAAAATAAAACAAAAATCAGAGACCATTTGAAGTTACTGTCGTAGATTTTATTATGGGCTTTGTTATTTTGACAGCGTTTTTCCCTGCAATTACGGACTTATTCTGTTTAATCATTTACTTTACAGTAGGGTTTGCACTGCGATTATAATCGTAATCGAAATCGCACCCATTTATCGTAATCGTAATCGAAGCCATTAATCGCTCGATTACGATTTAAACTTTTACCCTTTTTCAATCAAAGAATTTATGTCAAAAGCCTTCGCCTTTAAACTTTTTTCTAATCTAAAATTCATTAAAACTGTTTAAATTTTCATACAGGGCAAGTATAACTCATAAACATGTCATGTTTAAATATAAAATATATGAAATACGTTCACAACATATTGCAATCAAATTAAACTGGTTATAGTCTAAAGGTACGGTTACACTTGTCAAACATTTGCCCAAAAAAGCGTAACCAAAAAACATTAATGAAAAAAGTTTTGATCCAGACACTTGTTTATCATATTAAACAGTTGCGAACACAACTAATGGACAATGTCATAGAATCCAAAATTATTGGCTACTCTTTAACTTGAAAAACTTTTCTTTGAATTGAAATATTTATTTTTTTTTATTTTTTTATTTTTTAAACAAACACAACCACAAATCGCAAAGCGATTAGCTTGTCTGCGAAAAACACCCAGGGTCTATGGTGGGAATCGAACCCACGACCTCTGGACTGAGAGGCTAGCATCGCTACCACTCAGCCACAGGGGCACCCTACTTTTCATTAGCATTTAGTGGTTACGCTTTTTTGGAAATTTTTTTTCAATAATAGTACATGTCTCTTCTTTTTGAGTAAGCTGTCTGGCTCTGACTTATAAAGGGCAAATTTCATGGGCTTCCCATTTCTGCAGGACCTTGCAAAGATATCTGAAAACGATACTAAAGTAATAAATTTACTCTTGAAAAACTCAAGCTGGTTTAGTACCAGGCAAATTAAGCTGCTGAAGAGAAATTTTCGAATATCCTTCTTTCGCGACCAGGCAGCACCACCTAAACTAACCTTAGCTAGAACAGACATCAACATAATTTCAACACAGTTAAAGCCTTACATTAATATAATTGGAAATCCTTAAGAAATGTAATCTCTTTATTTAAAAAATCAAATTAAAGAATTCAGACCTTCAACAAAAATTATAATAGATTTAATTCGAATTAACCGAAATATTGCAATAATTTGTAATTCAAAAGAATATTATTATTAAAAAACTTATTAAGAAGAGGATATTTATAAATTTTTGTGATGAAAAAAAGTATTACACCAATTATTGCCTTAATTAAATACCGTTCAGATTAGTCAAATGATTGAATCAATGAAAATTTTCATTGAATTTTATTTGAGCATTAAACAAAAACTTAATTGAAAAAAAATTTATATTTTTTTTCTGATATAGAAATTAAGTGTATCGCTTAATTAATTGAATAATTGAACCAATTTATTTTTTAATTAAATATTATTTGAATATTAAACAACAAGTTGATTGAATAAGGAAAATTTATATTTTTATCCGATACAAAAAAATTATTGTATTAAATATCTTTCAAAATAATCAAATGCTTAAACCAAGTAAAATTTTAAATAAATATTATTTCAACATCAAATAAAAAGTTGATTGAAAAAAACATATTTATATTTTTTTTTTTTGCGATAAAGAAAATTATTGTATCCATCAATCCTTAACTAAATACCGGTTTGATTAATCAAAAACTTAAATCAATTAATGTTTTAAAAGAATATTATTTAAACAAGGATCGAAAAATTTATTGAAAAGTAAAAAATTATAATTTTTTTTATACAGAAAACGATTGCATTCATCAATGCCTTAAATAATTGAATCAATGAAAATTTTTATTTTATATTATTTGAACCTGAAACAAAAACTTAATTGTATTTTTTTTTTCATTTATTTTTTTCCCAAAACATTATAATACAGAGATGGCTTGAACTTCAAACATTAATAGAAATTCCTTACGTTCTAAAACATTTCAAGGATTGCTCCATTATAACTAAAAATTAAGTATAGTTTTAGTATACAACAATTTTATTATTTATATATATATAAGAAATTATGAATAAAGTCCCAAAAAAAAAGGAAACAAAAAAGGGAGGCAATTAGAAATAAACTTTCAAAATAACTTAAAAACTAACTACAAACTAAAGACTATGACCAAAAAAATGCAATGAAATAAAATCCAATTCATTCTTAACAAAAAGAAAGAATTATATACAATTAAACTATTGGGAAGTATTATATACAGTGTTATTAATATCTGGAGTTCGTATTCTTCTATGGTAAAATAAAAGATCTACACTCTGAAAAAGTAGACCACCATCCCTAAGGGTCAATAAGTCTACGGGAGAAAAATAATGTTTGGACCGAACGGTCCCCAGATTAGCAGATAATGAGAAGCATTGGCGAACTAATGGATTATCAGAAGACTGTACACCTTCCAGGAACTTAATTGAATTCCCTATCATAAAAACATCAATACGTCCAAAGTCAATTCCGTCATAAATCGATCTGCAAGATGGTTTTCGAAGTTCCCCATTTGGTCCATAGTAGGGTCTTAAGCCAAGACAAGATACCAAAATCATTCTCTCCCATCTCCTAAGCCTCTCCATCTGGCTTGAAGAAATCCCAAACCAGACTGGAAAAGCGTAAGAGATGACAGGTCGAATGATCTGGCGATACACCAAAAGCCGTACTTTTTTGTCAAGCCCGACCCTACGTTTCAAAATTCCCTGATAGGAAGAGTAAATCTTTTTTGTCCTTTCAAGTATGTCGTCAATGTGTCGATAGTATTCAAAATTTTCATGAAATGTGACGCCCAAATATTTCATCTTGTCCGAAACCCTAATAATTTGATGTCCTATAAGTAAACATGGTATATAAGTCCGACAATTTTTGTAAATGTATTTACGTCGTCCCTTTATCATAACAGCCACTCTCTTTTGTATGTTCAGATTGAGTCTCCATTTTGTAAAATAATGTGTCAGTACTGCTAAATAATTTAATTAATTAAATTGTCCTTGCTCTACCACCCGATGAAGCAATTAAAATGTCATCGGCATACATTAAGAGAAGATTATCATCAGAAGGTCCAGGTATATCTGACACAAAAAGATTATAAAGCACAGGTCCTAGCAAAGATCCCTGTGGAACACCCGCACAGATTGAACTCTCGTGAGACAAAGTGTCAGCAATACGAACCCTAAATAATCGATCCTTTAAAAAGCTATTCACCATTCGGCAGATGCCCGAACCAAATCCCAGGTTAAAATTTATTGAAAAGAAAAAAATTATAATTTTTTTTTATACGGAAGACGATTGTATTAATCAATGCCTTAACTAATTGAAAATTTTTATTTTATATTATTTGAACCTGAAACAAAAACTTAATTGAAAAAAAAAATATATAAATTTTTCAATAAAGAAAATTACAGTATCTATCCATAAATCGAATGCTGCAACCAATTAAATTTTTAATTGATTATTATGTGGGAAGAAAAAATTTAGAAATGATTACCCACTTTTAGACAAGTTGGAAAATTTTAACTGCATTATGATGAGAGTATGGGACCAGAATTTTACTTACTTTGCTGTATCGATGAGATATATGGAAATGCGGAAAAAAACTTGACGTTTAGGTGTGGTTCACATTCAGCATCGGCCCTTAAAATTTAACCACCCTTTAGTAAATGTTTTTTCTTTAAATTTATGATGAGGAATTTGTAAAATTTTAATTTATAATTCTTTGAAACATATCCAAGATTCTTCCCCAAAGCTTTTTTTTTCTTATTAATAAAAAATCTTAACTAAATCTTCATTTAGATATAAGAGTAACGCGACAGATTGACTCCTCACGTACATCTTAAAGCCCAGTCAGTCAGTCAGTAGGAAGCTTCCTCTTTGGATGTACTCGTACAAATTTCGATTTTCTGTAATAAAGATTGTCTTGCAATAAAAAATTACAAATATGTTCCTTTGTTGTTTTAATATTTATTTCTTTGCTTAATTTGATAGAAAAATTAAATGTCTCTTTTAACAAGTGTATATCGATTGTCGTCTTTTTTTTTAATTGCAACAATTTAATTTTATGAAACATTGTTTATTTATTTGTTGTAAATTTCATTATTAGTTCGTTGTCTGACTACATATTTCACATTAAATTTTCTTCCGTTACTGACTTATCTGTGTGTGGCAAGTAAACCCACATTTTAAATTACTCCTCCCACACTTCCATTTGCTGCTTGTACGGTAAATGAGGTGACGAGTTTGTTGATGACGGCATGTGATACAGCAAACAACAATAAATGAAACGACGACAGGAACATGTAAATAATAGAACATGACTGGTAAATTGCAGTCATTGGTTTTGCCGCCGATGGTGAAACGTATTAGATATGGTAAAAGGAAAGGAAATTTTATTCATTAATTTTTTTTTTCTTTTATGTCATTTGCGGTAAGCAAATTAATGGTGACGCTTTGAAAACAATTTTACAAAAAAGATTGCTTTGATGGGCACTATTTATTTTATTTATTTGAATACAGAAATTTGTTTAAGTTATTTGCAAATATAGGAAAAATTTAATTACAAATAAAATTCAAATACATATTATAGCTAGTGTTGTTAATTATTCGTCTTTTATAATTGTTCGAATGAAATTTCATGATTTTTTCTTGTTCGAACAGATGAATAATTTTTAACTTATGTTCGAATATTCGAACGAACAAAGTATAAAAAAATATATTTGAATAATCTTAGAAAAGTTTGGAAAGAAAAACGACACGTATGTGCATTAGTTTAATTTTTATATTTTATTAACAAACGAAAAATGACTCATTACACAAGAAAAACAAAAAATTTCAATAACAGATTTAAAAATATTAATTACAAAAATTAAAAATTTTAAAAACCTTTGACGCAGTTGACGCTGCAGCATAAGTTAAGAACTCTATGTTTCGCTAATATTATTATTTACTATTGAAATAATAGAATCGCAAAAAAGAAAAGAGTAATTTACTCGTAATATCGAGCCATAATCGAGCCATAAGCGACACATTTTTTGGACTTCGTTTTTTTGACGAAAATCGACTATTTACGATAGCAAATGATCGTTTTTGGTAAAAAATTGAAGTTATAAAATTATGTCGCTCAAGCTATTTTTGCGGTTATGGCACGATATATAGAAAATGCATGATAACTTCCAATCGACTAGACCGATTTTCCAACGAAAAACAGCAAATTAAAATCGGTGAAGCCGTTTGGGAGCTACGGCGTCAAAGACACGCAGATCCAACAGAATATAGCTAACTTAATATTGGGTTTTGTTGCATTTTAAGTTTTTGTCATTTATAATAAGAATATTTTCTTCCAACTTCCAACGCTTTAAATCGTGCAATTTACAAACTAATGAAAGCTAATTTTTTGAAATCACCGTGATTTGACATGTCGTGTGATACCTTCAATAAATCGCGTTCAATATCATCACACATACTGTGTGTCAAAATTCCTTGAAATTGATAGCTGTGACACAAATTGATAATAAATTTAATTTTTTAAATTCCACCGACTCAAATTTGTATCTTCAATCAATGTGTGCTGTGAAAGCAATCCAGTTGTCAATTTAAAAAGTTTGATTGTGTAAGTAAAAAAAGTGAAGTAAGTAAAAGCCAAGTAAGGCTTTTGATTATAGAAAAGCATGTATTAGCAACCTTTTAACAATTAAAGTTTAATATAGATCTGCCCTCCATCATATAATACTGAAGGCTAAACAAAATTTATCAACTTATACTACACGTATATTTATTTAATATAAATCCTTTATTTCATTCGAAAATGGTGCTTGTTTTTTTTGTTAAAGCAATGTGTATTCGTATATATGTAAATTTCATTACCGTCAGTAGACTTTAACCCAAAAGATTTTGAAATTATCTAAAAAAAAAAAGCAATGTGAGTCCGATCACAGAGGAGATGTGTAAACATCTAGTAATGAAATTTTTTTTTAAGTTGGAAGTACTTATGCTTTTATTATATTTTTTTTTTAAATTAATTAATTAAAAGTATCAAAACTTTCAATATTGTAAATACATAGGAATTTGTTGGTTTTTGTTTGTTTTATTAAACTTATTTGGTTAGTAAATGGGCACTCTGCAGTATATATGTACTGCATTAAAAATTGCAGTAAGCAGTAAATTTACTGATTACTGAAAAAATTCAGTAAATTTTTACTGCCAATGAAATTTAATTTACATTACCTGTAAAATCGTAAGGCCGTATTCATAATAAAATTATAGCAAGTGGCCAAGTTTTTTTCATTCAAATTTTAAAACTTTTGTATCACAAACATTTACCCCCTTATGCAAAAAATATTTTACCTTAGCTTTAAAGTTCATAGTAGTTGATAAGCACTTTAAGGCTAACATAGCTTTATTAAAAAATCATATGCAAAAGACAACTTTAAATATTTTGTGATTTAATAATAAATACTGGTAACACCACCGTGTTCAACAACCACTTCACAGCTTATGATGTACAAAATTGAATACAATTTCATTCGGGTATTCAAATATTTTTTTTATTTTATTAAATAAATTTTTATTATCTTGAAGTAAAGCAACCTAATTGAAAAAAAATGAGCTTCTGACTTAATAGGAAAACAGATAAACACAACCATGAAGTAAAAGTAAAAAAATGTGAAAAATTATCACAATTTGTTTTATTCGAATGAAACGAGTATTTGAAAAAGCTGGATAAGCTTTTTTCGATTTGTTTTGATTGTATGTACATCACTAAAACATTTTTGTATAATTGTATTTATTTTAATATTTTTATGGATTTTGCTATGTATTTCGAAGCAGTTGGATAATTTAGTGATGTTTCCCATTACATGACAGAAATAATAAACTTAAGATAAGAGCAGGCACTTCTAGCTTCATTTTCAGTATGTGCTATATTAGTAAAAATATTTGAGGTACAAAATACACATTTTGGAAATATCAACTTAAAGTAGTCTTAACAAAGGTGGGTGCCTACTTTAGAATTTTTATACAATAATTTTTTTAGAATACAACTTTACTTAACATTGCTTGACAAAGCTTTATTAAGTTTTTTTGCATAAGACCCTTAGCTACTTGGTAAAATTTCATTATGAATACGGGCATTACTGATTATTGAAAATTCAATGCACCTCATCATATAATAACTGCCTTATTCATAAAAAATATTTCAGGTTTATTAAGCGCTTATTTGACATATTTCTATGGGAAATTTGTCAAATAAACCTGTAATAAAACTAAAATATTTTTTATGAATAAGACCGTCAATCATTTAGGCACTTTATGGAAATTGTAGAAAAAAAATTTTTAGTAATCAGTAAAAATTTACTGGTTAAAATTTTTTTTATTATTTTTACTGAAATTTTAGTGCTCATCTATGGTAAATGCCTTTACTTTTACTTTTTAGTTTTTAATTCCTGTTGTTTATCGTTTAGTTGTTGCTGTTCTTGTTGTTGTGTACGCATTGCAATTAAAATAAATTCAGTAAAGTGCGACTTTGACTCGCGCACGAAGGGTTCCGTACATTCGGTTTTGAGCATTTTTTTGATGGGGCTTTTTTCCTTTTTAAGTATTTCCAGTTTAAACGATTTTTTTAACTTTGTCGCTTTTTTTCTCTTTTTGGCGGGTTTTTTATTTCTCTTTTTTGAGTTCTTTTAATTTTCGAAATTTTTTTCATTTTGGCGATTTTTTCCATTTTAGCGACTTTTTTCTGTTTTTGGGTTTTTTTTTTCATTTTGGCGTTTTTTGTTTGTTTTTGGGGTTTTTTATTTTGGCGATTTTTTCATTTTGGCGATTATTTTTCTGTTTTTGGATTGTGAAAAACACTTTGGCGATTTTTTCATTTTGACGATTTTTCCGGTTTTTCGCGATTTATTTTAGTCCTGGAATTTTTTTTTACTTTAGTGCTTTTTTCGGTTTTGGCGATTTTTTTTAAATTTGGCGATTTTATAATTTTTTGGTTTTTTAGTTTTACCGTTTTTGAAAATTTTAAGAGTTTTGCTCTTACAGTTTTCCAGATACAGCAAGTTGTCAAAGTTACAAAGTCAAAATTGTATTAACTGATGGAACATCCTATAATATAAATTTTTAAATTTAGTGTTAATTGTTGTAGTCTGTATAAAAATACACTTACAGCCAAACCCACGATATCGAACGTTGTCATTCGCAATCATTTTTAACGACAAACAGCTGATTTGGGACGCACTAAACTTGTTCAGCACGACAAGTCGATCGACAATGCATGCGAACGATGTCGTAACCATTTCCATACATATTTGGTACCCACTATGAAAATTCAAACGACAACAAATGTCAAAATCAGTCACTTGGTTTGTGCTTGTCGACAAAACAAAAAAGTACACATAAATACCAAATTTTTAAACAAATTTACATTTATGAAAATCAAAAATAAAAATGTTAATTTTTTTGCGTTTATTTTATTTATTTAACTCACAAACATGCATTTTTGTCACATAATTCTTTTTGAATTACATACATACATACATATATATGTATGTATGAATGTGTATACGTGCAATTTATCTAACCAATTCTAAACACTCAATTAGGCAAATTACTCTTTCCACTTCAATAGATTGCTTGTCCCATTGGTGCTACTCCCCTCCATTCTTCATTACAATCCGCTTGCATTATTTTAGGAGTATCTACACATTTCAACTGATATATTTATTTATATTTCACACACAAAATTTTGAAAATAACTTTTTAATTTTTTTTTTGTATTGTCTTATGTTTATTATTGTTGTTATTTTTATTATTTATTTGTAGAAACTTTAAGTAGCATAGCGTTGCATTTTTTATGGAATACTTTTCACATTTCAGCGCTTTTTATTTGTAAAGTAGCGTTTTATTTGTGAAATTTTTGATGTGGCAATATGCTAATTTGACAATGAGTAAATGCATTACGTTAACAACGTAAAGCCCGACGACCGACAAGTCGATAGTGAGTGGGTCGCTCAAACGAACTATAATGAGTGACTTGTCGTCAGTCGATCGAGTTGTCGATCGACATCGTGGGTTAGGCTGTAACTTTACAAAATTCAAGTGTATATATATTACATAGGATTTTAACATTTTTCGTTGCTCGTTTTGGAACATCCTTTAATTTTTAACTCTCATATATTTGCTGTTGTAGCGGTCAAATGTCTACACACTGTGTCCAAATTTCAGGTCCGTAGCTCTTACGGTTCTCGAGGAAATACCCTGTAACAGAGGAACGGACAGCGTAGCGAAAACAATAGGGTTCATTTTCACCTTTGGTGTACCGAACCCTAATAAAGCAAAAAACCTAACGACCCTAACAAACAAAAACCAGCAAACTCCTATGTATTTACAATATTTGAAATAAGTTTGTTGTATTGCTTCTTTCAAACACTAATACACTCATACATAGCTCACTCCGATTTGACAATGCTGTGTGCATCTCAGCAAAGAAATCTCAGCAAAGAAAATTTTTACCCCCTAGCGTATAGATGTTTACACATCAAAAACTTTGTATATTTACAGTCAGACTTTAAATACATTATTGAGAATTACAATATATAAACATAACAAGTTTAAAACATTAAACAAAAATATTTACAGAACAAGCATCTCTATTCGAATTGGCATCCATTTTATTTGATTTTTGTTTGATGCTTTTACACTTTTTATGTCTATATAATGTGATTCTTAATAATTTATTAAAAGTCTGACTGTAAATATACGAAAGTTATATAAGTCAGTTAGAATAGGGCAGAATAAAACGTTTAAATTTATACAAATTGCAATAATGTTTTTTGTTTATTTATTTAAAACTTAACTAGTGCAACAATTTCCAATTTCACCGACGTTTACAATATGCCTTTCGGCTACAGCTTAACACTTTCAATTGACTCTTCGTATCTGGAAAAGATAAAGTGGCGCAATTATTACCTTTGTTACTATTCGTCTGAAGAGATAAATTATGTGTTGGAAGTAAGGCTAAGCCATTAGAATACCACATAAAATTGTTGTCTTTATACAGATGAGCGCCTGCCGAACACCACTAATTGCACAGTCAAAAAAATTAAAGTTATTATGTAACGTCAAAGAAGTCGTAGTCTATTTGTATATACTTGGGGGGACTGAGTATCAATGCCTATAAATAATTTTTTATTTTTTTTTGATGTGTAAACATCTATACGCTAGGGGGTAACAATTTTTTGGCTTTGATTCTTTGCTGAGATTTCTTTGCTTTTGCTTTGCATTGTCAAATCGGTGTGAGCTATGTATGAGTTTATTAGTGTTTGAAAGAAGCAATACCAAGCAGAGAAACAAGTCGACCGGCTCGAAGCCGACGGTGCGCCGCCGCCGGTTATTTTTCTGTATATTTCGGTACACCAAAGGTGAAAATGAACCGTAAGAGCTACGGTCTTGAAATTTGGACACAATATGTAGACATTTGGCAACTACAACAACAAATACATGAGAGTTAAAAACTAAAGGGTGTTCCAAAACGAGCAACGAAAAATGTACATATGTATATACACTTGAAATTTTAAAAGTTAGTGTATTTTTATACAGACTACAACAATTAACACTAAATTTAAAAAATTTAAATCAATGGGTGTTCCATCAGTTAATGCAATTTTGATTTTGTAATTTTGACAACTTGCTGTATCTTGGAAATCGTAAGAGCAAAACTCTTGAAATTTTCAAAACGGTAAAACTAAAAAATCAAAAGAAAATTTAAAATCGCCAAATATAAAAAAATCGCCAAAACGAAAAAAGCACCAAATTAAAAAAAATCTCTAGGACTAAAATAAATCGCGAAAAACCGCAAAAATCGCCGAATTGAAAAAAATCCTTAAACAAAAAAATCGCCTGAATAAAAAAACCCCAAAAACAGAAAAAAATCGCTAAAATGAAAAAACCCCAAAAAACAGAAAAACATCGCCTAAATGAAAAAATCGCCAAAATGAAAAAATCGCCAAAATAAAAAAAATTGCGAAAATTAAAAAACCCAAAAAGAGAAAAAAAAACGCCAAAACGAGAAAAAAGCGATAAAACTGAAAAAAAAACGTTTAAACTGAAAAAACTTAAAAAATTAAGAAAGCTAAGTCAAAAAAAAAAAATTATCAAAACCGAATGTGCGCGAGTCAAAGTCGCACTTTACTGAATTTATTTTAATTGCAATGCGTACACATCAACAAGAACAGCAACAACTAAACGATGAACAACAGGAATTAAAAATTAAAAAGTAAAAGTAAAGGCACTGCAGTACCACTAAAATTTCACTAAAAATAATAAAAAAACAATGTGACTCCGATCACAGGTGAGATGTGTAAACATCTAGTAATGAAAAATTTGTTTTAAGTTGGAAGCAATTTTTCTTTTATTATATTTTTATTAACTAATCAATTAAAAGTATCAAAACGTATAATGTTGTAAAAACATAGGAATTTGCTTGTTTTTGTTTGTTTTATTTAACTTATTTGGTTAGTAGGTAGTGGGCACACTGCAGTATATATGTATGTATGTACTGCATTAAAAATTGCAGTAAATTTACTGATTACTGAAAAAATTCAGTAAATTTTTACTGATAATGAAATTTAGTTTGCATTATCAGTAAAATCGTAGGGCTGTATTCATAATAATTTAAAAAAATATACTAAAAGCATAAGTACTTCCAACTTAAAAAAAATTTTCATTACTAGATGTTTACACATCTCCTCTGTGATCGGCCTCACATTGCTTTTTTTTTTTTTTTGTTTGCTTTTGAATTGACTCTGTATCTCGAGATTTTCCGTTATAAAGAAAAAAGAAGATGATGCATCACATAACTTGCATTTGCTCGAGTTCTCGTTAATACGAAATAATTGCATCCATAAAATAGACAAGCATCAACGGACTGAAAGAGAAAATTGTTAATGGGACATGCACCATTTTCACTTCTCATTCGTTTAAATTGCTAAAAAGTACCAAAACGTATTCTAAATTCTTTCAATAGCAGCAGAATGAAATACATAATTACTTTTTTTCTATGTTTAGTATCTTAGGAGACAAATTCCATACAAAGAAAGCAAGAACAAACAATAGAGACATGGAAACAAACTCTACTTATTTTTCATATTCTGAATAACAAAAAAACAGGGTTAAATAAACAAAATGTAGAATTAGTTTTAACAGCTGAAAAACGAATTGCGTATTTGTTATATTAAAAATTAATTGTTGCTTATTAAGCGGTGAAGGTATGTGCATACACGGAAAAAATATCATTAACTTGGAAGTGATAAACAAAGTTGTTAAACTTCATTTGAAATTAGAAAAAAGAGTTACACAATTAAGGGATTAGTGCCTTGTTTTTGTAGCTAATGTCAAAACTTGTGAAACACATGACAAGTAAGAAAGAACCTCTATATGTTGATATATCTTGTATGTTTATTTAAGTGTTCTTACGAATTACCCTGATGAATATAAAACTTTTTTTTTTAAATTAAATAAATTTCCATATTTGTGATTTGAACGGGCTAAAGTTCGTATCGCTTTTTTAAGCCAGGTGCAGTCAATTTAATAATTAGTGTTTTTTTATGGGAATTGTTAAAATTTCCGTTTAAAATTTTTTAAACGCACTAATAATCCCAAATTAATATTTTACTTATTAAGTAAAATATTTTTTTTTTATTAAAAATACATTGAAATTGTATTACATACTCTTACAAATACAAATTGAAGCTGAAAAAAAGTCAGCCAATGTATTAATGGTAAAGTAAGAAAATAAAAAAACATGTTGATTGTTGAGTTCTTGTTTCAACTTTGTTATTTGTTATTGAGCTTCTCATTTGTTTAAATGAAAGTTTATAACATAATAACTCTAGTTGTTCTAAGAAACTTTGGGTGAAGGTTCCCTGATGATCTGCATTAGCAACAGTGAAATGCGCATAGGATCCAGCTAAACCCCTCAATAATCAATTTCAATGTATTTTTAATAAAAAAAAATATTTTTTACTTAATAAGTAAAATATTAATTTGGGATTATTAGTGCGTTTAAAAATTTTTAAACTTAAATTTTAACAATTCCCATAAAAAACACTAATTAATAAATAAATTTCCACTTACACAATTTTGTCGATTTTTCGGCTTGTTATTCTAGTACAATATGGAATTACCACATTTTTAATACTAAATGTAGATTAAGGTCTTGTTAATATTGCAAAATATTTCAGAATAATTACGCTTGAAAACTATTTCTTTAAAATAAAATAATAATAATAATAATAATAATAATAATAATAATAATAATAATAATAATAATAATAATAATAATAATAATAATAGTAATAATAATAATTATAATAATAAAAAATAAAATAAAATAAAAAAAATTTACCACCAGATGGGAGAAACTTCGTGAAGTTATAAATGAAGCTATAGACAACCCCAAAAAAATACCTGAGTTTTTATTACACGGCATAACGTATCTGCTTCCAAAAGATCCGCAAAATTCTCATGACCCTTCAAAATACCGATCAATAACTTGTCTCCCAACATTGTACAAAGTTATAACATCATGTTTAGCCACGAGAATCTACGAGCATTGCGAAAACAACAATATAATATCTCCAGAGCAGAACGGCTGTAAAAAAGGATCTAAAGGCTGTAAGGAACAACTGATTATAGATTCTGTAGTCTTTAACCAAGCAAACACAAAGAATCGTAATTTGTAATTAGCGTATATAGACTATAGGAAAGCGTTCGACTCCGTGCCACATGATTGGCTTACCAAAGTACTAGATGTCTACAAAATAAGCCCAAAGTATATAGAACTACTTAAACAGACTATGACAAAGTGGAAAACAGAGATTTATCTCAATACGCCGGGTTCAGCGATAAAATCTCGGAAGATTGAAATAAAAAGAGGCATATTTCAAGGCGACTCACTCAGTCCTCTTTGGTTCATATTAGCCATGAACCCACTATCATCTGTATTAAACTCCACGGGCTATGGGTTTTTAATTAAAAATTACACAGGGGAGCAATACCGTCTAACTCATCTTCTATACATGGATGATATAAAAATATATGCTTCAAAATCCTCACAACTGGAGCACCTGCTAAGGATTGTTGAAAGCTTCTCGAATGACATATGTATGAATTTTGGGCTAGACAAATGTCGCACACTGCGAACAATTAGAGGTAAATTACAAGAAGGGAGATTTGCGCTACAAGATGGCCAAAGTATCGAGGCAATGATTCAGAACGAAACTTATAAGTACCTGGGAATCAGACAAGCGAAAAATATACACCACACAAAAGTTGCAGACGAAATAACAAGTGAGTTCACAAAGAGAACCCAACTACTCGCAAGGTCGTCTTTAAGGAGCAAGTACCTATTTAAAGCCTTAAACACCTACGCTACCCCAGTATTATGCTATTCTTTCGGTATAATTCATTGGAGCCAAACAGATGTGGAAGCCCTGGAGAGAAAAATTAGAACTCTGCTATCTAGGGAATGTAAACATCATCCAAAATCAGCAGTCGAAAGGCTCACTCTGCCAAGATACTGACATAGGCAACCTTCTAGAAAACCAGAAAAGAGCACTGCGGGAATACTTCTTTAGTAAGTGTGAGACATCACCTCTCCATCGTGCTATATGCTATGCAGATGAAAATACTCCAATAAGACTGGCAGATCGTGAGTACCAAAGCAATACCATCTCTAATGCTGACAAAATCGACAGGTGGATGAGCAAAGCCTTGCATGGGAAGCATATATACTCTATAAGCCAAGAAAACGTCAATAAAGATGCTTCAAATTACTGGCTTAATGCAGGGCTGCTGTTCCCGGAGACAGAAGGACTTATGGTAGCCATCCAAGATCAACTCATACCAACTAGAAACTACATGAGAAGAGTTGTTGGTGATCCTGAAGTCGCAAGGGATAGTTGTCGATATGGGTATGAAGCGGTAGAAAACATACAGCATGTAATATCAGGCTGCACATATTTCTCAGGCAACGAATACAAAAGAAGACATGACCCTATAGCCATAACTGTCCACCAGGAGCTTGCATGCAAATATAAGCTTAAGCAAACGAAAGAGCCTATCTACTTATACCAGCCATCAAATGTCTTAGAAAACGAAACATCGCGACTCTACTGGGATAGGACAATACTAACAGACCTAACTGTCCAGTCGAATAGACCAGACATTGTCCTTTTTGACAAGGGAAAAAGTAATGTGTTCCTAATTGATGTGGCCGTCCCGAATACCCAGAATCTAGAGGTCAAGTATACCGAAAAAATATCAAAGTACGCGCAGCTCATAGAACCCATAAAAAGACAATGGAAGGTGAAGGAAGTAAGGATAATACCGGTAGTATTATCAAGTACTGGAGTTATACCACACAATATGCTGTATGGACTTAAGGAACTAGAGTTGGACACTGACCTTTATAAAAATATCCAAAAGTCAACGGTCATAGCAACGACTAGAATAGTGCGCCGGTTTATGGATGCAAGATTATAAAATAAAAGCAACAATAGACTTCAACAACAACAACAATTATCAACAATTCGTACCGAGCCTAATCCTTATGATAAAAATATCTGGGATAGGTGAATTTCCAGCCATAGAGCTGAAATGATGCAATTCGAATAATAATAATAATAATAATAATAATAATAATAATAATAATAATAATAATAATAATAATAATAATAATAATAAATAAGAATTAATAAAATGAGAAATATGTATATCAGAGACTGCATTTCAATTTTAGCTAATGAAATCAGATAGGATAACTCGCAAATAGTGCAAAGACAGTTATTTTATTTATTTAGTCGTGACAAAAGCATACGCTCCATTGATGCAATCAATTTAAGAATTCTCAGAATCGTATCTTTATTACAATTATGCACTTGTGGCAATGAACATGGATTTTTTTTTTTTTTTTTTTTTTGATTAATAGAAAATTGATAGCGTGAACTGAAATTAAGTTTATGCAAATGATATTTTATTCCCCTAAACATTTTCCAACCAACTTTTTTTCTGGGTGTATCAAAGCCTTGACACCAATCTATTAAGTCTAACATTGAGCCATCATCAACTGCTTGCAAATGACTCGAAACAATTGATTTATTGTTCTTATTTTTGTGTGTATAAGAGAAAAAAAAACCGCAAATATAACTTGTACTTAGATCATCTAAATACATAAAATAATAATAGTTGACAGTATGATACGAGTAAATTCTGTATGATTTTTTTGTATAAAATATGAAACAAATTTTCAACAAATAATCAGTTGCAATTCAGAGTTCTAATAAAGAAGAGGATTTTCTTTCTACACACAAAATTAATAGTTTTGCAAACATAAACAGATCATGAAATTTCTATTTGTCACACTGCTGATAGTGCTAAGCCTAGCCTGGGTGGCGCCGGCAGCCCAAAAACCATACAAACCGACCCAAGAAGAATTAAATCAATTTGTGAAGATAATATGCGATGATTTTGTTAACAAAAGGCCACGTTACCATTACGGTCTAGCGGCTACAAATTTCTGCGAAAGCGTTTCCAAAGGTAAAATATTAAAGCAGCGCCCGAAACGAAATGCTCCGGCAGCAGGGGCTCTCAAAGAATAATTTTTAACCATTCAAATTTAAAACCTAAAAAAACTCAAATTTACTACAAAATATAATTATCATCTTGAGAAGAAATAATGTTTAAAAAAATCATAAAATAATATAAATATACACTCAGAAAACATATTAAAGAAAAAAGTGTAATTTTCTATTTAATAAATAAAAGTGAGTTTAAGAATATAAGATATGTTTCATTTTTGAAAAAAAAAGAAAAATTTGTTTTAGTAAGTTATTTTTATATAACAAAAAAAAAGGTAAAGTTATCCAAACCTAGAAACGTCTTTTTAATTTATTTAATTTAAAATGCCAATTTTATTCGCAAAAATAATAAAAAAAAAATAAAAATTAGTTTTCGATAGTTACTTTAGTATGGTAAAATAAAGTTTTAGTTTTCCAGCTCTGAAATAATCCTCTCAATTTAGCTGATTTTCAATACCAATCTATTACGGACCATTTCTGACACACCAATCCTAGAACGAAATCTCTAGCTTTACTGGGCGTTTCGGAAAACCGATTTCACGCATAGACAGACGGACATCACTTATTCGTCTTCACTATGCATAAGGATCCAGAATATATATAATATATGGGTCGCTTATTAATATTGTACTTATGCGCACTCATACTTATTGCAATGTCGTCTATGAATCATATTCACTCGAAAGTTTGAAGTGACCATCAAACTCTTACTTAGCAACACTTATGATTAATGTCTATGGACGATGTAAATTAAGTACGATTCACAATGCGAACTTCGAATACGAACATTAAACTTCTTATTATGTGGTTATGTGTTTCTCTATTTTGTTTTTTTGGTAGTTATTTTTTTAGGAATTGAAAGACAACCCTATTTACTACTATTGTATACTACTTGCAAACTGTTTAATGACTAACCCCCTTATGCAAAAAAATATTTTACTTTAGCTTTAAAGTTCATAGTAGTTGATAAGCACTTTAAGGCTAACATAGCTTTATTAAAAAATCATATGCAAAAGACAACTTTAAATATTTTGTGATTTAATAATAAATACTGGTAACACCACCGTGTTCAACAACCACTTCACAGCTTATGATGTACAAAATTGAATACAATTTCATTCGGGTATTCAAATATTTTTTTTATTTTATTAAATAAATTTTTATTATCTTGAAGTAAAGCAACCTAATTTAAAAAATATGAGCTTCTGACTTAATAGGAAAACACAACCATGAAGTAAAAGTAAAAAAATATGAAAAATTATCACAATTTGTTTTATTCGAATGAAAAGAGTATTTGAATATCCAGATTTTTTTGATTTGTTTTGATTGTATGTACATCACTAAAACATTTTTGTATAATTGTATTTATTTTAATATTTTTTTTATGGATTTTGCTATGTATTTCGAAGCAGTTGGATAATTTGGTGATGTTTCCCATTACATGACAGAAATAATAAATTTAAGATAAGAGCAGGCACTTCTAGCTTCATTTTCAGATGTAACATGAATCAGTATGTGCTATATTAGTAAAAATATTTGAGGTAGAAAATACACATTTTGGAAATATCAACTTAAAGTAGTCTTAACAAACGTGGGTGCCTACTTTAGAATTTTTATACAATAATTTTTTTAGAATACAACTTTACTTAACATTGCTTGGCAAAGCTTTATTAAGTTTTTTTGCATAAGACCCTAAACCTTTAAATAAACATACATGCAAGAGTTGAGTAAGCTGAATCATTGTGAGTACTTATATTACTCACATATATAAAATACTTGTAGTATTTTCCTGAAATTCAAAATCATACTCACACGCAAAGAAAATATATGGTTGTAGAATGGTTGAGAAAACAATATTATGTTCTCTTAACAATACAGTTTTGTTAAAAATTTATGACTACAATATAATTTGTATTATTATTTAAAAATAATATGATGTAAATAACAATATAATGTTATCCAAACCCATACTATGTAAAGTTTTAAAAAAAATATTTTTCAGAAACATCTGTCAGTTCAGTATTTCGTTTGTAAGCTATCGGTAGTGCACGGGTGGTGTTAAATAAATGAATAAATATATAAAGTATAAACAAGAGGGTAGACCAATAAAAATATAAAAACATCTATGTATCTCTTTATACAGACATGTCTGTATGTCGTGTAAGTATACATTTCTATATATATACAATTTATTTCAATAATATTAATTTATTTTTATTTCGAATTTAACGCACAGCTGTTTCTACAATAAAAATATGATTAAAAACCAAAATAGTATTATTACATTAAATAATACTGTGGTCGTATTTAACAATATTAATATAATATTAGATCATGGTATGGTGAGTCTCAATTATATTTAAGTCACATCTTACAACAGTGTTGTCATATTAACAATAATAAGATTAGGTGCAACAAAGTTTATTGTTTTTGTAGATAATATTATTATAAACTGAGATAATAATTATTTATTTAAAGTTTGCTTTTCTATTAACAATAATATGATTTGACTCCAACCACATAATTCAATCATAGTATGTTGCTGTTTTGATTATGGTTGCCTCAACCATATTTTTTCTTTGCGTGCAGGTGATTTATGAGTGTGAGTGTGGTATGACTATGTTGTCGACGTCGCTTTCATATTTATTTCAACCTATACTTATAAATCAATGTCAGCGTGAGTATGCGTAAATCAGAGTAAATTAATTTAAATGATGACTACTCACTTATATTTAAAAATTCGTGACTCAGTATGTATAGCAAAAAAAAAAAAAAAAAAAAAAAAACGATTCATTGACGATCACTGGTTCATACACGGATAAAATATCATTAATTTGGAAGTGATAAGTAAAGTTGTTGAATTTCATTAGAATTTAAAAAAAAAGAGTAATACAATTAAGGGATTAGTGCCTTGTCTCTGTAACTAATGTTAGAACTTTTGAAACACAGGACAAGTAAGAAAGAACCTATCTTTGTTGATATTTCTTGTATGTTTATTTAAGTATTCTTATGAAGAACCCTGGTATACATGAAACTTTTTTTTTAATTAGTTTTTTTAAAAACACTAATAAAACTTTTTTTTTTAATTAAATAAATTTACACTTACACATTTAAGCCGGGTTTCCGGCTTGTTATTCGAGTAAAATACTGATTTACCACATTTTAAATACTAAATCTTGTTGAAGGTCTTGTTAATTATTGATAATTATAAAAAATTTCAGAATAATTTAACTTGAAAACTTTTTCTTGGAAATAAAATATAAGTTAACTTATCAGAGACCGCATTTCAATTTTTGGCTAATGAAAGCAGATGATAACTCGCAAATAAAGCAAAGGCAGCTTAATAGATTCCTTGATTGATTTGTACGTTCAAAAATCATCATATGTACACATGTGATCATTTCAGTATGTTTATAATAAAATTCTAGTAAAATATACTGATTTTGTCGATTTAAATAAATACATAGTTTATTTAAATAATTTTTTCTATATAGATTTGAATAAAAACTCTACGCTTAGCTTGTACACAATATTATCTAGCTCAATTGGCTCAGTGTATTTAGAATCACTTTTCAGTTATAGTCTTGAAACTTTTTTCGAAAAAAAAAATCAACCATAACTAATACACGTGTTGGCAATTCCATTAGCTTTAAACTAACTTTAAGCCCGTGGTCGGCAACCCATACAATTGCATTTTACAATTGTGTGAGTTAAACTCTCACCACGAACCGGTGTTGCCAGTGTCTCATTTCACTAATTTGAAATCTCCAAAGGCAAACTTGATATTATTACGGTCAGAAGAAACACAAAATTTTTTTATATAAAGAAATGCATCTTTTGTTGTAATGTAATGGTGGATAAAAAGATGGGTTTTGTAGGACGGTTTCTTCAAATAATTTATATGTATTTGATTTTTCGATAAGTTTGAATGCCCAGCATATCAGTGCATTCATCTTTTTAAATATCAAGAAAGAAATAAACGAAGGCACTGATGTAAACGACATAACTCGGTTAATTATTTGTATAAGAACTGTCAATAAAATTTTGACGTACACAAAGAATTTTTTCCCTATACGACAATGCAAAATGAAACCATATTTTCGATAAAAAGAGGGTTTCGTAGGAAGTTTGCTAAAAATAATTTAAATATATTTATTTTTCATTGCAATATTCAACAACAGGCGTTATTTGAAAAAACTTTGAATGTAACGAGTACAATGAAAATAGTGGTTAAAATTTTGAAGAAAATAAATCATAGAGAGTTAAAAGATTTTTTTCATCTCGACTTTGCCGAATGTGGTGTATGAATTTGTTAATCAACTTAACATCTGGTTGCGAAGAAAAACGAAAAAAATTTGCGATTCTCTGCAATAAAACAATTTATTCGAATCTATTTCAATATCATTTCAATATTAATTTCATACGGACAACATTTTATGCGTATTAAATTTTCTAAATGTTTATCTGTTAAACGGTTTCGGCTTTTAGTTTGAATGTGCTTTAGTATGGAAAATGTTGACTCACAAATATAGGTACCTCCAAACATTGAATATAATTTTAAAATTTAATTTTTTTCCTTGGGGTATACATCTGCAGAAATACTTCTCCAGAACTCTATCCCGCTAGTTAATGGTAAAGCTAGATCTTCTCTCATTTTAATTAACTCTGCTTTAATATCCTGATTTTGGTGTTCTATATTACATAACAAAGGGTTGTTATGCATTTCAATCAAATTTTCAATATTTTTAAAGTCATGAAAACGATTGTTGTAATTAATTAGTAGAGTCTGAAGCACATTTAGATATTCCTGTAGTTTGCTATTGCTATTTAGAATTT
Organism: Tachina grossa; assembly: GCA_949987645.1. Lineage (NCBI taxonomy): Eukaryota > Metazoa > Arthropoda > Insecta > Diptera > Tachinidae > Tachina > Tachina grossa. Next base: position 41,438,439 of record OX465278.1, on the reverse strand, counting down.
TGCTATAAATTTCAAATGTCCTTTTTAAGCTTATTACATTTTTATCTTTAAGGTTTTGTATCAAAATCTCAATTTTTCTAATAAATTGTTTTATTGCAGAAAATAGCTCAAAAATTGTTTTGGTGTTTCCTTGTAGCTGTATGTTTAGTTGATTAACAAACTCAGTTATGTCTGTCAAAAACGCAAAATCTAATCAAAAAAAAACATTATCGTTTAAATGCTCCGATAATACTTTGGTATCAGGTGTTTTATTTTGATCCAAAAACGATACAACTTCCTCAAGAAGACTGAAAAGTCTTTGAAGACAACGACCTTTGCTTAACCACCTTACTTCTGTATACAGAAGCAAATCACCATATTCGGCATGCACGAGATCAAGAAATTCTTTGAATTTTCTATGATTCAAGGCATTATGGCCAGCTCGTATTTTGTTAACAATTTGAATCACGATTTTCATTGTATTCATTACATTCAAACTTTTTGCAAATAATGCTTGTTGGTGAATAATGCAATGAAAAACATATATATTTAAACCACTTTTAAGCAAATGTCCTACGAAACCCTCTTTTTTACCCACCATTACATTGGCACCATCAGTACATACAGAGCAAAACTTATTCTCATCAGTAAAGGAAAGAACATTTTCGTTTATGATGTCGAAAATAAGTTTCCCTTTTACAATGTTATGTAAGCTATGTATGGAGAACATTTCTTCATGTACGTCAAAATTTTTATTGACAGTTCTTACACAAATAATTAACTGAGATATATCGTTTAGATCAGTGCATTCATCAAGGCATATGGAAAAAAATTGGCAATTAAGCATTCTTTTCTTAATATTTGAAAAGATAAATGCGCTGATTTGCTCAGTACGTCGAACAATTGTACGAGGAGAGAGGGGAATGTCATTTATAAGCATGCGAATCTCTTCAGATTTGTCACCAAAGTATTTTAATACATCATTGCTCAGCTCTTTAAAAAACTCGCCATCTTCAAAAGGACGGCAACGTTTAGCAAGAGATGCAGCAACAACAAAAGAGGCCTTTCTTTTCTTAGAAAACTCGACTGCTTCTGCTTCTGAATTTCTAGAATCAGCAATCATTTTTTCATAAAAAGCTTTCTTAAGCTGAACAATAAGGGCTTCTCTTGCATCACCAGTAATATTTTCATATTCCTTGTGATATGCTTGAAAACGTCTTTGCATGTTATGTTTTTTCATGCGTGACAATGCCTGTTCACAAACCAGACATTCTGGTTTGCCAAAATAATTTTCTGAAAATAAAAATTTTAGTAAATTTTCATCACATAATTTATTATTGTTGGGAAGAGTTTGTCTCTGGCAACACTGATTTTTAACAGTATGCGATGTACACGACCTGCCTGCTTGAATGTTTTAGCTAGACTGATTAATGTTGTTTATTTCTCAACAATGCGTGTGTACACATACGTAATAAAAGAGAATAAGAAAATGCGCGGCGCCCTTATTTTGCCTACCGCTAAAAAAAAAAGTTTAAAAGTTTTAAGGTTTAAGCAAAGAATATAAATTGTATAGAATACGCGTCTGAGCTAAAAAATTAAACATTTTTTGTTTACGCTTTAGATGCGGGGGGAAAGTATAAAGCGCAAGCAAACACACACTGAGAGCATTATATTCTTCACTCTTATCACCAGCGTTCCCGTTGTGCGACTTAAGTCGCATTTTGCTACTTTTCCAACAGCAAAACATGCGGCCAATTGCAAAAAACTATGTAAAAATGTCCGAGTTTTACCACAAAAAATACCGATTTTCGGAGCAAAGTTGCTGTTACTGAAATAAAGCTTGTTTTAAGGATGATAAGTTTCAAAATTCTGCAGTTGTAAAGTCAGTGAATTACACCTTATTTCTTCATCTTTATAAAATATAATTTACAAAAACACATAAAGTATAAACATAAATTAGCATTACTAAACAATTATCAAATAGACTTAAAGTAGACACTTGTCAAAGATTAGATTCCAAGTGAAGAACTTATTAAGAAATACAGAATGTTCAGTAAAAAAAAAAAATATGTATTTAAGAACTATGCATAATGCCTTGAAAGAATAGTATCACTACATAGTATAAAACAAAGTCGCTTTCTCTGTCCCTATATCCCTATGTATGCTTAAATCTTTAAAACTACGCAACGGATTTTGTTGCGGTTGTTTTTAATAGATAGAGTAATTGAGGAGGAAGGTTTATATGTATAATAACATCCATTAAATAGTGGAGAAATACTGTTATTTTTGAGGTTTCTAATGTGATGTAAATAATTAAATTTTTTTCGCTTACATTGCAAACTCAGGCTAAACCCTACAAAATTTATCAAAATAATGTACTAAATATTGTACACCTTGAAAAGGTCTACAGAAAACTCTGCTATGGTATATGTCTATCTCTTATGGATATTCCACAATAACATTTTTAACCGACTTCAAAAAAGAAGGAGGTTATCAATTCGTGTGTAATTTTTTTCTTTCTTTTTTTATATTTGTACACGCATAACTCGGTTATTTTTAAAACGATTTTCGAATTTTTTTTTTTTTGTTTGAAAGGGTTTGCCTGCAGTTGGGTCCCATAATTTTTGTTCGAAAATCGGAAGGGGTAATTTGCTCCCCTCTTGAATAACTCTTATATTTGTGAACCGATTTTAAAAATTCTTTTTGGTTTGAAAGAATTTTGCTTAAAGTTAGAACAAAATTTTTTTTCGAAAATCGGAAGGGGAAATTTGCTGCCCTCTGGCATAACTCGGTCATTTATGAACTCATTTTCTAAATTCTTTTTTCGTCTGAAAAGGTTTTGCCTTAAGTTAGAACTTATAATTTTTTACGAAAATCGGAGGGGGAAATTTTCTCCCCTTATGCATCATAACTCCGTCATTTATGAACCGATTTTCAAAATTTATTTTTTGTTTAAAAGGGTTTGCCTGCAGTTTAGTTCCATGATGTTTTTTTAATCGGTGGGGGACTTTGCTGCCCCCCCCCCCCAAAAAAAATACTACGTCATATATAAACCGATTTAAATTAAAACGGTTTTAATTTTTTTTTTTGCTTAAAAGGGCTTGATTGCACTAAATGTAAAAAGTAAATAAATAAAAATGTAGTGTATGAATTTATATATTCCAAAGATAGCAGGAAATCTTCATGGTTTAGGGAGAGAAGAGTTGTTTTAATCTTAATTTAACGAGTGATGGCCGCGGGTAGTAATGAATAGATCAAAACTACTGGATAGATTTTAATCATTTTTTCAGTGAATGACATACGTTATATATTTTATACCCGTGCGAAGCCGGAGCGGGCCGCTAGTAACTACATATATTATCCTATTTAAAATTGAATTTTAAAATTTTCTACAAAACTTTAAATGGTTTTTCCTCAAAGTAAATTTTTTTTTTTTTTAAGAGAAGTAACACTCAGGCAATTAATGCCTACTACTACAGGGTGGGCCAAAAGAAACCAAGGGGTGTAAAAGTTTAATAACTTTTTTGTTTATTAATTTTTTTTTTATTTTTTCTTTCAGATTATATAGACAACACTTGGAGAATTTATAATGGAGAGGTTCACAACTGAACAGAGAACCAGAACAATAGAATTTTATTATTTAAACCAGAAATCAACTTTATTGAAAATTTGATTATGAGTGATGAAGCTCATTTTCATTTGAATGGCTTTGTTAATAAGCAGAACTGTAGGTTCTGGGGTTCTCAAAATCCAAGAGCCATTCATCAACGCCAATTGCACCCCATTAGGTGTACAGTATGGTGTGGGATCACATCTGAAAATGTCATTGGGCCCTACTTCTTCGAGAATGAAGATGGAAGTGCTGTAACCGTAAATGGAGAGCGGTATCGGTTTATGATAGAAAATTTTTTACGTCCTGCTCTTGAAAACAGACCTGGTATGTGGTTTCAGCAGGACGGAGCCACTGCCCATACTGCCCGAGACACAATGGCACTTTTAAGTCAAATTTTTGGAGAATGAATAATTTCTCGAAATTCGGAAATTATTTGGCCAGCGCGATCGCCAGATTTGACAGCACCCGACTATTTTCTTTGGGGTTTTTTGAGGGAGCGAGTGTATGTGAACAAGCCAGAGACAATCCTTGAACTCAAGGCAAACATTGTTGCAGAAATTCGAACGCTACAGCCACAAGTTTTGAAAGATGTTATGGAAAATGCTCTAAAAAGAGCCCATCAATGCGAAGCTGAAAGCGGTGGTCATTTAAGAGACATCATTTTTCATACTTAGTGTAAAAAAATTTCCATTTTGTATATTATATAAACAGAAAGAAAAAATAAAAAAAAGTTAATAAACAAAAAAGTTATTAAACTTTTACACCCCTTGGTTTCTTTTGGCCCACCCTGTATTACTAGGTGTTACCTTCTTTTAGGAAAGGGATAGTGATAGAAGACAGGTGGTGAAGGAAGAGATAGAAGAAAGCTTCATTCTTTTTACAACTCTGCTTTTGCACGCTTTTTAATAATGCAGTGTTGCAGCGCCTTCTGGTGTTAAATGAGGCGTATTAAATTTTGAAGCTGTGCTTAGTAGCAATTTTATTGGCTATTTTACTTCGCCGATGATTTTGCTACACAATACCGACGAAGGAGGGCGCTCTGATGTTACATTAGGATTAGCATCTGCTGAAGTCGGTATAGTTCAGTGACCAGTGACTATGCCTTCATCACTTGAACTTTCCTACAACAACTGATGCAAAGGGACTCTAATGCACATCCGAAAAATGCGTGGTGTTGTTATTTTAATGACTGTCGGATACAGGGATTGAAGTTATGCTGGTTTTTAAGTAAATAAGTGAGATGAACCATGTCTAATATATGTATTTACGTTTTTACAGTTTCTATTTTGTTTATAAATCTTAAGTAATTGGGTAAATTACGGCACTCGATACCGAACGAAATATGCATTTGATTTCGATTGGAATTTCATTCGATATGAAATACCGCAACTCGACGACACTTTTTAGATTTCATGATTTTTTTTTTATATTTAGCAGCTATCTATAATAGGTTTATACTCGTCTTATTTGCAATTAAAAACTGTATTTGTAAATACTCTACTAGCCGGTATTATAGAAATATGTTCGTAGTTAATTAATTAATTATTTGAATTATTTTTACTTTTTTCATTTATAAATGAAAAATTATAATAATAACAAAAATTAAAAATTTTAAAAACTCCCGTATATTTCTAGAAAAGACGTGATATCTTCTAACCGGCTGGACCGATTTTATTAAAACATAGCTAAGAACCTTCTCGATCAAGTCACTTTTCAAACAGAAAAAAAAACTAAATCAAAATCGGTCCAGCCGTTTGGTCTGTACGAGTACTTGATCATTTATATAAATACATGTATACTTTAAGGCCCCAATTTTGGTTTCAAAATTTACTTCATTTGAACCTATTTCAACTTATAAACATTTTATAAAAACTTACTTACTAACTTATAAAAAGTTTTATTAAGATTAAAGATGAAAGTAAGTTAAAATATATATTTTTTTAATTGTGATACAACGAGAAATAGTTTGCATTTGGAATCAAGGATTTGGGTGTCAGATTTTTTGCAATATTTTCACCATTAATTGGCTTTTCTATCGACCAAAACAATAAAATGAGCGACATCATCGAGCCCAATATCGCCAACTGGACGAACAGCTCTTTTTCTAATACCTGATATGCTAAACTGTGTATATGATTGCCCTACGGCATACATTCTGTTAAAATGATACAAAGGGATAAATTGAAAAAAGGGCCATAAAAAGTTTCATTTGCACGAAAAGGGTCAAAAGTGATACTTTAATGTCACAACGGCAACGCTGCTCTCAGCAATGCGAGCGTAGCATATACTGCAGAAAGAAATGAGAGTGTGTACGCTGGACGGGTAGTACTGGAAACACCCGTCATAGAAAATTTTAGCTTGTATGAGATGCGCATTCTATATGATTTATATTCTTTGCTTTAAGCTAACTATTTCGCAACTAATACTGACTGACACTTGGATTACTTTTCAATGTAATCAACTGACTATTTGAACATTGCGATACCCTAGGCGGTAGTCAATTGTCTCACTCTGCATTAATTTCAACTAACTTTAAAATGATTTTTATTCAATCACATGGTAGTCAGTAAATTAAAAAAACAATTCTGGGGTTCAATGAGCTGAAAAAAGGAAAGAAAAACAAAACGACACCAAACTTGTAATCCTTTTACAAGGATATTGTCTTGGAAAAAGTAGTTTATTTATCTATTGTGTTGTATTGGTAATTTAGAATGTTCAAGAACCTCTCCAAATCCGATGAGCATAGCCTTCTTCAAGCTTTCCAAGCAACGACCATTACTAGATGTTAAACATTAATATATCTTTTTGTATCAGGCCTTACCAGCAACAGAAAACGCAATAGAATAGTAAATAGAAGTCTATCGAGTAAAGCGAATCATGGTTCCAAGATTGGATAGGGTAAAAATAACTAGACCTAAGGATATGATGTCTTATCTAGCTCGCATGGGACTGACTGAGGATATCACAGGCAGAGCATGCGAGGAGGAGGAGATGGACGAGAGAGACAGAGAGAGAGTGACACCGATTGGAAAGACCTCCAATTCATAGACCCACTTACAAAAGTATCCACCCAAAACTTCATCAAAATTGGTTCAACATATAAGGAGTAGTTAAATTTTAATATGTGCCCATATAAAGATATTATAGAAAAATATTAAATGCACACACGATTCAATATTATATTCTTACTGTTCTTATTTCTCTAAACTCTTTAAGGAAATAAAATTGGAATATTGAACACAAATTGTGCGACAGCTTTAATTTTCCTGAAAAATTTTCTTTTTTTGTCACAAAAATTAAATAAAAATTAATGCTCGTTTAAACTATGGAATTTTATTTGAATGACAGTTCCAGTTCCTATACACACTGTCATACATACATAATTAATTTTGAACATGCTTTTATAATTTTACTTTCATTGCGTGAGTGATGCCCATCATGAGTTTAATTAAAATGTTTTGAAAGCTTAGTGTGTATGCAATGAAATCGATATAGAAAAATAAAACTAGTAATGAATTACCCTTTACCGGAAAATGGGGGCGTTTGTGGCTTTAGGCTCTAGCTGACCCTCGTGAATGTGATTAACATTTGCCTTGTTGATTCCTAAACGGAATTTTTATTATAACATAAATTATTTGCTCTTATTGTTGTTGTTTTTGGTGTGTGTAGGGGGCTTTCTTGGCTTATGATGAAATTATTTTTATATTAGGGTTTGAAAAGAAAATCTATAGATTGAAATATCTTGCAAAATATTATCTGAAATTTTATTAAATATTTAAACATAATAGATGATTGTTTTGTACGAGCGAGTACTTCGGTATTTCTTATATGAAAATAAATATTTTGCTTTTCTTTTTGCTTTTTAATTATTTTATTGTTGCTCAATGCGGCAACAATAGGCAAATTGCTCCAGGAGTTACAAACATATTTAATAGTATTACAATAGTAGAATGTTAGAAAATAAGGTTTGACTTAGGCTATAAATTAGGTTTGAGAAAAAAACCATTTCCTTGATGATATCGGTGGCCATTTTAGTCAAATGTGGACTGCGTTTATGTTCACTTAACATTATTTGTGGTAATTTTCAAAGAGAATTTTTTGAAATAATAAGATGATCTAAATCTTAATTTAACATTTCATTACTGTTAAAATCAAAATGAAGAATCATGTTGAATCAAAGTATTTTCCAGTTGGGACAACTTAAATTTCATACTGAAATAACACTAAGAACAATGTTGAATCAAAGTTATTTCAAGTTGAAACAATTATAATTCAATTCAATTTTGCATAGGCATCAGAAAAATGTTTTTTGTATAAAATTGGCTTCCACAGCTCGGAACTCGTCACTTTACTGGAATTAAAGCAAATCCTATCACCTGTTGTTGTCCTCCATTTGCTGTTCTTAATGAGCTTGAAACTTTTGTGTAATCAATCTGAAGATCACGAAGTAAATTTAAAAACGCTTACGGAACAGTGTCCCGCAAAATAAAATATGTTTGTATTGGTGAGAAAAATGAGAGTAAAAATAAACTTGCACTTGAAGAAAAGTTTTGTAATTTAAAATACATGATGTGGTTATTAATTGTTTGATTTTTTTTTTGCAAATAAGCAATTTTATTGTAGCTATGCTACTTATGGGACGATACAGGGGTTAGAAAATAATTTTCGTAAGTTTAAAGTAGTGCAGAGTGAGACAATTGACTACCGCCTAGGACATCGCAATGTTAAAATAGTCAGTTGATTACATTGCAAAGTAATCCAAGTGTCAGTCAGTACTAGTTGCGAAATAGTTACCTTAAAGTTAGTTTAAAGTTAGTCAAATTTCCGATAGGGCTGTCTTGCGACATCGCTTGTTAACACTGATATACACGTACACCAAGACATCCATCGTGTTTCGCTTATAGTACGACAGTATTTATTATTGGTTTAGTATAATACATGCGACGTGAATACATTTAAAAATCATGACGTATTTACATTTAAAGACTGTTTACGCAGGTCTCTAATAACTACGCAATTCGTTTTTCAGCTGTTAAAACTACTTCTAGATTTTGTTTATTTTACCCTGTTTTTTTGTTATTCAGAATATGAAAAATAAGTAGAGTTTGTTTCCATGTCTCTGTTGTTTGTTCTTGATTTCTTTGTATGGAATTTGTCTTTTAAAGATACTGAACATAGAAAAAAAGTAATTATGTATTTCATTCTGCTGCTATTGAAAGAATTTAGAATACGTATTTGGCACTTTTAGCAATTTAAACGAATGAGAAGTGAAAATGCACAATTTTATGATTTGAACAGGTTAAAGTTCGCATCGCTTTTTAATCCAAATTACAGGTGATAATTATTAATGAACAAATAACAACAAAGGTAGTTGTAAATATTCTGAGAAATACGTACTAGAACGGAACAATTAGCTGTTTTCGAAGGCGAATGAACCTTCATTATCAGCGTTTCGGTTTTTTACCCAACGTGCTAAGTACTTCAGAAAACGCCACCTTATCTTTTTTTCGGATTAGCGCAAGGACATCCGTCTCCGGCCCAGTTGTAAGATACGTTAAAGGGTTGTATAGCTCTTTAACATAATATTCTAGGGTGTCGTCTCCTTATAAATATCGTCACGTTGTCTGCATAAGAGACGGACTTAAATACTTATTCAGACAAACTCCTTAATAGGGAGTGTATGGTGGTAATACATAATAAGTTAGACAAAACATCCCCTGTGGTGTACCTGTTGTTAAAGATATGATTTATCCAAGCGGATAAGTTGATCCAACTCAAAAATGCTTAGGGTTTCGATAAGAGTCGAGAACGAAACATTACTGAAAGCCCTCTTCTATATCAGTGAGTAGAGATAGAATATAATTGTCTAGATCAAAAAATGATTCAATATGACGAACAACTTCCTCTAAGGTTGTCTGAACAGAACTGCTTCCAACATAGGGGTTTTGTTAGATTTTACTCATATCATATAGAAAATACTTTAGGCCATTGCAATATTGACTGTCGACAAAGTGGAAAGATTAAGGCCAATTAATATTTTTTCGGGAAACTCAATAATAATTGATTAAGAGGAACGCTTGATTCCTTATGTAGTAGGAGAAATTGCAGGGTCTAGAGCATTTCATAGCTAATGCTGGCCTGACGAAATTCAAACTACTATTGGATATGAATAGAAGGGAACTAAAGGTCCTGATAGGACCTTAGGACATACTTAGAACAAGTATGTGCAGATGATAAGGTGGTACCTGATTGAAGATGAATAAGAGTAAGAAACACTGGAAAATATTATGTGTTAAAACAAATTGAACTGACATACATACATATATTTAGTCGTATTAACTAAAAATCTGAAAGCAGCCAGGGGCTAAAATCGTATTATCCCAAGTTTGTTTATTTTTGATTTATTTTTTATTTTTACTGAAATGTATCCACGCAGTAATATTATTTTATGCCTTTAAGCTTTAAGGCTGGAACAGAATAGTAGCTGTAGTATAACGTAACGAGTAGCGCTGCAAGCTGTCAAAAGTTAAAAACTGTTGTTTTAAAGGGAAGCAAACAGAATGCGTAGTTGTGGTAGTCGTTGCAGTGGAAGTTGAAGCGAATAATTCGAAATTTTGAACATTGTTGCGCGACAAAAAATAAATGTTATGTTACTAGTTATAAAATATGTGGTTGTAGCACTGCTGACGTAGGAATCTGCAGAAAACAGATTTTTCTGTAGCGAATGTCAAAAACGCCGTATTTAATGCCAGACAAAAAAAATTTGCTGTGCAAACTGTTACATTTTCTATAACTTGTGCACAAAGTTGAACGATACGGCAAGCTGTAAAGTAGAATGATACGATTTTACTAATTCTACCTTTACGACAAAAACATATCAAATAAAAATAAAAAACAAATTTGCATGAATTGTTCTCATAATAAATGAAGTTGAAGTTTAGGTTATTGATTTATTTTTTTCCAAAGGCCCCCAATTTGACTATTTATTTAAATTTGTTTAGTAAAACAAAAATTGCAAGAGCAACGATTTTTTTTTAAAGAACTTTCCCATCTTCATCACAGCGGAAAAGGCTGGCTTGGCTGTACTACTTCATATGAGTTTTTATTCTATTTTCAATTCATACATACATACGAGTACATACTTAATTTGCAATCTCATGAATTATACATACATTTTGTGTCTTTTTATACATATGAACAATTCTGCCTTTCCGCATTCTGATTGAAAAAGACTTTCCCTTAAAATCATTAAAATGAATGAGATATGAATCTATCTCTTTAACGTTTATTTCATTTTGCTCAGCCTTTTTTATTCTCTTTGAAGTATGTAAATGTCATTATTGAAGCGAAATTTCAACACCAACATATAAACCATATAAAAATTTCGAATATAAAATGGAAAAATTAAACACATTACTGAAATTTAAGCAAAACAGTTTTTCAGATTTAAGGAAAACGGCGCAATTTTATTAATGAATATTTAAGTTTCGCCAATAAAAATTATCAGCAATTGTTATTTTAGACAACCAATAACAATTTTATTGCACTGTGGTTGAAAAACTTTAAAGATAACTGAATACAATCTTGCAAAAATAAAGTTGAGCATGATATGCAATCATAGGTGATCGGCAATGAATCGTTTTTATCTCAATTCATACTGAGTCATGAAATTTTAAATATAAGTTAGTAGACATCATTTAAACTCAACTACTCTGATTTACGCATACTCATGATGACATTGATTTATAAGTAAAGGCTGAAATATATATGAATGCAATGTCGACATCGTAGTTCTGCCACATTCACACTCATAAACCACCTCAGTTTGATTTCTAATTTCAGGAAAATACTTATACTACTCACATTGATTCAGCTCACTCAACTAATGCCATGTATGTTTATTTAAAAGTTTAGTCATTAAACAGTTTGCAAGTAGCATACAATAGTAATAAATAGGGTTGATTTTTAATTCATGGAAAAAAAAACAAACAAAAAAAACGATAGAGAAATACATAACCTCATAATAAGAACTTTAATGTTTGTATTCGAAGTTCGCATTGTGAATCATACTTATTTTGCATCGTCCATAGGCATTGGGTTAAGGATAGTCGACATCAACAACGTCGTAAATGTTGCTAAGTATGAGTTCGATGCGCACTTCAAACTTTCGAATGAATATGATTCATAGGCAACATTGCAATAATTAGGAGTAAGCATAAGTACAAGAAATTATAAGTCATGATTCAACTCTACTCACTTTTTCACTACTCATTGCTGTTCTCTGGTTGGCATATGCTCTAAGTAAGAGTCTTATGCAGGTCAGACACGTTGCAACCGTTTTATACAACTTATTTGGTAAGCAAATTCAGTGTTTTTTTTTTTTTTTGTATATGATATCACTTTTGTGCAATCTTACTGTATAACTTCATTTGAGACTATTATAAGTCTCTGATATAAATCAAGTTAAAAAAATTAATTTATATCTGTGAAGGGAATCACAATGTACGCAATTGGGTCCCCTCCTAACCTAACCTAACCAAACCAAAATTAGTCTTTTATAACTTTTAAATAAATAACAAGAAACCAAACTTATATTTACAATCTCTCAAAACATAAGTGAGAATTACAACATACAAATATGAACATCTAAAAAGCTTCAACAAAAGTATCATAACATATTGCTTTTTATTTTTTTTTAAAGTTTAGCTATTTCCAACTGAGTAAATAATTTATTTATTTATTAAAATAAGTAACTTTTATACTGTTTTGAAAAATCCAGGTACATGTATACTTCTAGTTCAGTGCAAGGAGTATCATAATGGATTTTCATGCCAAGAACAACAAGAGCTTCTGCTTCCCTGATATTTAGGAATGAAACTGCTTTAGCGGCCAAGCGTCCATGTCTAAGCTTATTCGCAGAAGCCACAAATTTCTTTTAGCACAAACTCTAACAATATTAAAGGGATTTAAATTTTAAGGGCCGATGTGGAATGTGAACTACACCTAATCGTCTAGTTTTTTTTTGGCATTTCACTTGACATTTCTTAATTTCAGACTAACTCAATTTGAACCATGGAAAGATACACAATCGAGCGACGCGTTAAAGTTATTCAGGCTTATTATGAAAACGGGCGTTCAAATCAAAATGCATATCGTGCACTTCGTGATTTTTTCGGTCAGCACAATCGATCAAAAATCGTGAAAAAAATTTGAGCAAATCGGGTCTGTAGGAGATGTGACAACACCAGTGCATGCTCGTACAGCTCGTACTGCAGTAAATATTACTGCTGTTCGCGATAGTGTGGCTGAAGAGTCGTCCACCTCAACTCGACGTCGTGCCCAACAATTGCACCTCTCACGCTTTTTGTTCCTGAACATTATGCATAAAGACTTGCATTTACACGGTTACAATGTGCAATTGACTCAAGAACTAAAGCTTCTTGACCATTCCAAACGTCGTCAATGGTCAGAATGGTGGCAAGAAATCGCAACAGTGGATGATCAATTTTCGAAGAAAATCATCTTCAGTGATGAAGTACATGTTCACTTCAACCGATTCGTCAATAAGCAGAATTGCCCCATTTGGACGAATGATAATTCAAGAATGATTGTCGAAAAACAAATGCACCCACAAAGCGTGACTGTTTGGTGCGGTTTATGGGCTGGCGGCATCATTGGGCCGTATTTTTTTCCAAATCGTGAGTTGATAACGAAAGTTTTATGGCCCGAATTGCAAGTATGGATGTGGACGATATGTGGTTTTAACAGGATGGCGCCACTTGCCACACAGCTAACGAAACAATGGCTCTTGTGGGCGACAAATTCAATGGCCGTGTTATCCCACGTGATGGCAATGACAATTGGCCGCCAAGATCATGTGATTTGACACCGTTGGACTTCTTTCTTTCTTTGGGGTTATTTGAAAGAAAATGTGCACTTCGATAAGCCAGCAACAATTCAAGAGCTAAAGGATGAGATATTTCGGCACATTAACGGCATAGAACCTCAATTATGCCTCAGCGTCATCGAAAATTTGGATTATCGGAAAGAAGTGTGCCGCCGTGGTCGCGGCGGCCATTTGGCCGATATTTTGTCCCATACATAATTGAACCATGCCATATTATTATAATAAAAAGAAATGACAATAGTTTCCTAAATAATTTGTGTTTTATTCAAAATCAACATCGGCCCTTATAATTTAACCACTGTTTACATGCTTTTATAAAATTATATCGTTTAAATTTTCTTGTATCTTTATTGTAATGATCATAAGCATAATTAACAGGAAAGAATATATACATAATAAAAGCATGATTATACAAGAATATAAAAAAAAATCTGTTAAAATTGCAAAAAAAAAAAAAAATCATAAATAAACAATAGCAAAATTGTCATGCTAAAACTATATGTACGCCTGCAAAAAGAAATGACATATTTTTATTTTTTTTTATTCAAGCATTTCTTTTGTTTGATAAATTATTTCAATTCCATATTTTTTTATGGTATAAAAACTTGAGCCTATTGTTGGTATTAAGCGAGCAAATGTTTTCATATGAATATGTAGTATATGCAAACTTATACAATAGACTTACCGACGTAAAACCTGATATTTGAAAAACATTCACCACAGCAGGCTACACGAACACACGACTTCAAATGCCGCTAGCTGCAGTTGTCGTCTTGTAGTCAGCTACACAGTTATTTTGGAGACGGCAACAGCATCATAAGCGGCTGATATTGAAGTAAAGACCTTTATTGTGAACAACTTCCGATCTTCGACTGCAGTCGAAAGTACTGATCGAACGAATTTTCATTTCCTTTTTATGAATATCACTCAAAGTGATTTTTAAAATTTTTAACAACTATATATAAAAAATAAAAACAGTCGTTTATAAAAAATTTTTTCATCGAAAACTGAATTCTGTTCGATAGAAAATTCGTTGGTCAACCAAATTTTCGATGCTCATAATATGAATTATATATTCGATGTTCGATAGCCAGCGAAGATCGAAAATCGAATGCAACTCATAATAAGGGCCAAGAAGACACATTTTAGTGGTGTCAACTTCAAATTTATCACGTACTTACATATATCACTTAAAATTATAAAAATTTATAAATTTATTTTTAAAATTTTAATATATCATTGATTCCTTATTTTTCATTGTATTGGCAGAACTCACTGTATTTGCTCATGGTCACTAGAGACCTGCGTTAACAGTCTTGAAATCTAAATACGTCTTGTTTTTTAAATACTGTCGTATAATAAGCGAAGGACGATGGATGCATTGGTGTTTGTGTATATGAGTGTTAACGAATGATTTCGTGAAGACAATCAAAAGAAGTATTGATTATGATATGATTAACCAGAATCCATCTTTCCTTAAAGTTTTACTCACTTGTGTTCACAAATACCGATTTTATTCATTATTTACTGCCTGTTCCAGGATGTCACTCATTTTCGTTCGCAAGCATTTTACACGACAAACAGCTGTTTTGCGTTCCACTTAAAGCTTTTAGCACGACAAGTCGAAAGAAAATGAAAGCGAACGATAACGTAAGCATTTCAATACAACTATGAGCCCCAATAAAAAAAATTTCAGTCATTTGTACGAACTCAAATGCCAAAAGCAGGCACTTGTATTTTTATTGTCGACTGAGACAAAATAAAACAAATTATATTTATTTATATAAATAAAATATTTTGCTTTGCTAATAAGAAAATATAATACCGGCTTCGCTGGCAATGAGTTTATTGCTTAACCCCTCGTTGGCAATCTCCTCACGTCTGAGCTTGTAAGTAAGCGGTTTTGCGTTCTTTGGCTGGCCTTAGTGATACTCTTCTCTGGGTATGTATGTATGTGTGTTCGACAACAGCTTCGATGAGTAGATATTTTCTGCATACTACCACTTCCGCTAGTTATAGTGAAGGTTGGTTAGAAACTATCGGTCTTATGCATAAGAAAAAACGGTCAAGAAGTCATATAAATCACGCTGGGACTTACAGTGGACTAAAACTACATTATGCGCCGATTTTTAATGTCAAAATGTATGGAGGAACTCCTTAGCACCTATTTATGTCAGTTTTTTTTTTGTACATAAAGATGTATTTATTCATCTAAGCAGTTGTTCTACATACACAGAGGTGACAATCCTTAAGATATCCGTCTATACAGAAAACTCATACATAAGTGCAATAATAATATATGTATATGTATTTACATATGCCCATACCTAGAGGAGAGAGTTATTAGGATCGGACGAAGACCAGCTAAACAAAAAATATACTTCTACTCTACGAAGTCGCCTTTGCGCTTACATACATACATACATATCTATGTATGTATGCACAGAAGAGAAAATTATTGCACCCACCCGTACAAAGGCCGAAAAGATAGAACACTTTTGCTGGGTCTGTTGGTATTTTTGAAAGACCTAAAGATAATGACAATCACCCAAATGACAGTGAATAATGACCTAAATAAATGGGCTATTGGTCATTTTTCCTTTAAGGGTATTCTTCACAAAATTTTGCATAGCTTGTGACTTTTTCTGTCTTCATTTATCATAAATAAAAACCCTTGAGTAATTATGTATGTACACTTTTTATCATTTACAAAAATTGTTTTGTCAAGTTTATTTTAGGGCCTAATTTTGTAAAACGCAACACCAAGCGTTGTCAAATTTTAAATGGACAAAATCTAAATTACAAGAACAAAATACACGCAAAACTTATCAACGCCAAGCGTTGCGTTTTACAAAATTAGGCCCTTAATTTATTTTTGGGTGCCACTTGTTGCAGGTTAAATTAGAACAGAGTTTCATTTTTTAAAGCACAATTTACACATTTGAACGATTTTTTATTCCTATTTGACGATGAATGTGTGAAATTGTTGATGTGGCAATATGGATATTTGACAACGGGTATACGGCTTACGTTAGAAACGTAAAGCCAATCGAATGATAAGTCGACAGATAGTGGAACACTTTTATAGAAGAAAATGAGTGACTTAATTTCGTTCTCTTAAGTTTTCTTTCGACAGCGTGGGGAGGCAGTTAATTTGTAATATGTAAATACGAGTAGTCTTAAATTTATAAGGTTTTTTGATTCCCCTTTAAAATTATAAAAAAAATTCAGTTAAGTACTTTTCAATTTTCGACGACGATATCAATTATATTTTTGACACATTGGTAGCTTGCAGTAGTGAATGTGTTTATTGCACATAGACTTTTAAAAAATGTGTGCAGAGGGGTTTATTAAACTTTTATAAACATGTTGCTTGACAAAGCGAATGTCTAATTAAACAGTGAACAATTGTTACATGCGACTCATGGCAATATTATGCACAATTTCCCAATTCATTAGAAAATAAATAAATCGGTATGCGGCGGCAGTGAGCTAAAGCTTCAAGGATTAAATAAACGTAGATAGTAGACGAATTACTAAGAGAAAAAAGCTTTATTCTTGTTACAAAATTCATCATTATATCAATAAATTTTGTTATTAGTTGCGATCTAACGAAATACTTCATTAAATAATTAAAATTATTTCATAATGCTTCATAGATGTTATAAAGTTTTTTAAAACTGTAGCAGGGAAATATTCGTATCAAAAAAATATCACGAAATTAGTTATTCATAGACCGCTATTCACTAGTCAAGAGCGGCTCCCGAAAATTTATAGCAAATTCTTATTTATTTTTACACCCTTCACCAAATATTTGGTTATTCCTTTTGTAATTTCCTCAATATTCTTATAAAGTATGTAACGACGAAAGTCGGGTGACCCTCGTTTTAGCCGTACAGCCTAGACAATTCCACCACATTTATGGGTTGAGAGTACCCGAAACCAATTTAATTTAATTTAATTTAAATCAAAGTTACATATATTATATTATTATATCATTAATATTATCCCACATATTATTTTTGATATAATAATAACATTATACGAGGGTGGATCATTAACTCAGTGTCTTTTTCAATTTCCCTCCTTTTGATGAGCAATACTGCTCCTGGCAACTGTCAGTTGACTCCTGTCTAAATTTAAACAATCTGTGTCGTTTAGTTTGTGTTTGGCAGCCGTTGATAACAGACTACTTCCCCTTTTTAAGAAGAAAATGGAAAAATGTGAATTTCGTGTGCTCATTAAACATTATTTGTTGCGAAAAAAAAAACCGTCAATCAAACCAAGAAGAAGCTCAATAAATACTAAGGGAACTCTGCACCATCGATTTCAATGGTAAAAAATAGTGGTTTAATGACTTTCGTTGTGGTCGAACAAGTACAAATGATGGACGCTAAACATTCTGGACGGCCAATTGAGTTCAGTACACCCGAAAATGTTGAAATAAGCCACGATATGGTATTGCCGATCGAAGAGTAAATGTGCGTGAGATTGTTGAAGCCATAGGCACTTTATATGGCAGTGTGGTTTCGATTTTAAATGATCAGCCGGGTTTAAGAAAGTTGTTTGCAAGATGGGTGCCGCGTTTGCTTTCAATTGACCATAAACGTTAACGTTTGACAATTTCAAAGTATTCAGCCATGTCACAGAGCCCAATTCCATTCGGAAACGGAATTCAATCCGTATTTTAGTGCTTTAGAAAACGAAAAACGAAAAAAAAATTCGGAATGAAATCACTTTTAATTTCATGGACGGAATTAACATTTTCTGCATGTTAAAGTAAAAAAAAAACATTTTTAACAATTTTTTTTTCAATTAAGAATACTATTTTTCATTTCATTCAAAGCTGGATCACAATTATTTAGTTTTTTAGGGTTCCGTACACCATCTGTCTGTCCGTCACACGGTATTTCCTCAGGAACCGTAAGAGCTACGGACCTCAAATTTGGACACAGTATGTAGAACCTTGGCCGCTGCAACAACAAATACATGAGAATTAAAAATTAAAGGGTGTTCCAAAACGAGCAACGAAAAATATTAAAATCCCATGTAATATACATACAATTGTATGAACATATGTATATTGAAACTTGAAATTTGTAAAATTAGTGTATTTTTATACAGACTACAACAATTAATACTAAAATTTAAAAAAAATTAAAATTAAAGGGTGGTCCATCAGTTAATGCAATTTTGACTATGTAATTTTGGAAACCGTAAGAGGCAAACACTTGAAATTTTAAAAAACGGTAAAACTAAAAAAACCGAAAATTATAAAATCGCCAAACCAAAAAAAAATCGCCAAAAATTAAAAAAAAAATCGCCAAAACGAAAAAAATCGCCAAAATTAAAAAAAAATTCTAAAGCTATGTACAGACGGTTGTCAGATCTTACAATATTGCCAATAAAATGTGCTAAAAATTTCTTACAACCGTGTGAACTGGCAATTTTTGTCAGACGACGTTGCCAGAAAAAGCATTGTCAGTCCATTGCAAGACTATCAACTGACAACATATTGTCAGACATCTTACAATCGTGTGAACACATTGTAAAATTATTGCTAGATATTTGTCAGACATTTTAATATTGTCAGATGTACGAAGTTCATGCATCTGACAATGGCCTCATTGTAAGATAATTCTTTCTATGGGCAACACTGTACACGCTTGATTTTAAGGAAAATGTTTATAATAAAAGATATGCAGACAAAATCATTGCAATTGCTTCTTTATGGTCCACAATAATTTATACTTTCACTTTTTACATTTAACACAAACACAAACGATAAATATTTAACAATGGCCAACAAATGGTTTAAGTCTGGCAACGCATAACAACAGATCTAACAATTTGTGCATATGACAACCGTGTGAACTTACAATTTTTCTACTGAGGATTTTGTCAGATGAATTTATTGTCATACAACCGTCTAGCAATAAATTATAAGATTTTCTGACATCCGTGTGAACTGACAAGAAATATTGTGCTGGCAATTTTCGGTTGCCAGTACATTGTCAGCACATTGCCAGATCTGACAATATTGTAAGATCTGACAATCGTCTGTACATAGCTTAACACTAAAATAAATCGCCAAATTCGAAAAAATCGCCAAAATGAAAAAAACGCCAAAAAAAACGCGAAAAATCGAAAAAATCGCCAGAACGCGAAAAAAGCGCCAAAACCAAAATAATTGTTTATATGAAAAAAAAAAATCGCAAAAATGAAAAAAATCGCCAAAAATATAAAAAAAAATCGCCAAAATGAAAAAACGTCAAAAACCGAAAAAAATCGCCAAAACGAGAAAATAAAGTGTCAAAACTAAAAAAATAGCCAAGACTTAAAAAAATCGCCAAAACCGAAAAAAACGCAAAAAACGCCAAAACAAAAAAGCCGAAAAGACCCCAAAAACGAAAAAATGCCAAAACTATATATTATTTAGGATGAAGTTTGTATTAAATTACATATCTAGTGTTCGTACGGAACCCTTCGTGCGCGAGTCAGAGTCGCACTTTACTGAATTTATATTTACAGGGTGGGCCAAAAGAAACCAAGAAGTGTAAAAGTTTAATAACTTTTTGGTTTATTAATTTTTTTTTATTTTTTCTTTCAGATTATATAGACAACACTTGGAGAATTTATAATGGAGAGGTTCACAACTGAACAGAGAAGCAGAACAATAGAATTTTATTATTTAAACCAGAGATGAAAATTTGATTATGAGTGATGAAGCTCATTTTCATTTGAATGGCTTTGTTAATAAGCAGAACTGTAGGTTCTGGGGTTCTCAAAATCCAAGAGCCATTCATCAACGCCAATTGCACCCCATCAGGTGTACAGTATTGTGTGGGATCACATCTGAAAATGTCATTGGGCCCTACTTCTTCGAGAATGAAGATGGAAGTGCTGTAACCGTAAATGGAGAGCGGTATCGGTTTATGGTAGAAAATTTTTTACGTCCTGCTCTTGAAAACAGACCTGGTATGTGGTTTCAGCAGGACGGAGCCACTGCCCATACTGCCCGAGACACAATGGCACTTTTAAGTCAAATTTTTGGAGAGCGAATAATTTCTCGAAATTCGGAAATTATTTGGCCAGCGCGATCGCTAGATTTGACAGCACCCGACTATTTTCTTTGGGGTTTTTTGAAGGAGCGAGCGTATGTGAACAAGCCAGAGACAATCCTTGAACTCAAGGCAAACATTGTTGCAGAAATTCGAACGCTAAAGCCACAAGTTTTGAAAGATGTTATGGAAAATGCTCTAAAAAGAGCCCATCAGTGCGAAGCTGAAAACGGTGGTCATTTAAGAGACATCATTTTTCATACTTAGTGTAAAAAAATTTCCATTTTGTATATTATATAATCTGAAAGAAAAAATAAAAAAAAGTTAATAAACAAAAAAGTTATTAAACTTTTACACCCCTTGGTTTCTTTTGGCCCACCCTGTATTTATTATGCAAATTTCTCAAGTCATTACAGAAATAAAATCAACACAACAAAATGTACGGAATTGGTTTCTTTGGTATTGCCATACCATTTTTGTATGTACTTTATCAAAATCAGCAGCACACAAAACAAAAAAATACAAGGCAGAATTAAAATATGCATACAAAAAAAATTTAAAACGCCTAAACATATGCCACATTATCATTTACTACAAAATTATGTTACCACACTTGTAAGATTAAGCATTTTTTTCGGATTGATGAAAACGATGGGAATCTGAAGCACCAAAATGAAATTTGAACGGAATGGTGAATACGGAATCAAAACCATTCCAACGGAATCTGTGACACGGCTGATTGTTTGGGGTTGTTTAACCGCAATCCGAATGAGTTTTTGCTGCATTTTGTACCTGTGCATGAAATATGGATCCATTACTGTACTATGGAGACCCAACAGCAGTCTTAACCTGCTCCAAAGAAGGCCAAGGTGAATTTGTCGGCCAATAAGGTCGAGAACCCATATGGTCAAGAAAAAAGTTCTTTTTCATCAAGATAATGGACGAGTGCACAAATGTGCAGTCTCAATGGCAAAACTCTATGAATTGGGCTACGAATATTATCCCCAACGATGCTCCAACGATGAAATTATTGCCTATTTTAAGGACCTTGACATATTCTATTTTTTGGAAAGGATACAAAAACTGGAGAAACTTTGCACTAAGGGTATTGAATTAAAGGGAGATTATGTTGATAAATAAATTTTTGTTTTTCAAAAAAAAACTGCATTTTATTCAAAGTCACGGACTTATTTAACCGCCCTCGTATATTACTCTCTCTCTCTCTCTCTCTCTCTCTCTCTCTCTAATAAAAGTGAAAACTTCAGCATCAGGAAGAGATGCACGTTAAACGGCACACTGTTGGTGAAAGGAGTTAAAATAAAAATATAAAATGATATAAATTTAGCACAAAAAAATAGTATTTTTTTTTAATACGAAGTATTTACAAATGCAGTATTTACATTTAAGAAAGTTAACAAACTTTACACATGAATTTCTAATGAATTTGCTTGCACAGATTGCACAAACCTTTTTCCATTTGCTGATTGGAGCCCTTAAGAAGAGAGTAACACAAAAAAAAAACGCAGCATGAAGCTATTTCATTTCATTTGAGTACTATTGATGAATCAAAATTCATTAAAAAAAATTTCATGCGGTGTAGGTTTAGTCTCAAATAAATCGTTTTCAGTACGTTTTTAATTAAACTGTAAATATCAGTAACAATTAAATTTTAGATGCGAATCTAAATAATTTCAATATGACTTAAAGCCAAAAACAAATTATGTCCTGCGTTCGAAACGTTAAATTTTAAGGTTTATGTACTAACAGCAATTTCGCTATGGTGCCAATCAAAATTTTAATTGAATGTTAACATTTATTTCCCTGTCAAAGCAAAACAAATATCACTTAAGGCCCTTTTTCCTGAAAATATATTTTATTGTTAAAAAAAAAACACTTACTAGCTTTTCTGGCATCTTTTATTAGAATTTTATTTAACAAAAAAATTATTATTTTCTTTAACATTTCCCTGAACTAAACGCATAAAACAAATAATTTTTACTATGCTGTGGAAATGGTGTAAATGAATTTATATTTTGTGTATCAAATTTAATGGCTTTGGCCCGATTACTTTTACATATTTTGTCTTATTCTTTTCAAGACTACATATAATTTGCTTTGATTGCCTGTTAAATGTCTGTGGAATTGTTACATTTTTTTTTGTTTGGTTTATAAAAATTGCTTAAAATAATCGTATAAACACACAAATGGAAGGAAAACACAACGACCGCATAAGTCCTAACACTTCTAAGTTTTAGCTCCCTTTCTTCAATTATGCGACAAGAACCAGAAGAACAATAAAGTAAAATAAATAAAGGACAACAATAAGGTTCAAAGTAGGTATAAACATAAAAGTAAAATTAAGCAGAACCTCATAAAATTTTATCAAAACGAAATGTGAGCGATAAGCATTAGAATCATATTGAAATATAAAAGGAATTTTAGGCGAGACGATTATAATAAAAATAATGGTTAAGGAGAAAGGGCGCTGTGGACAATTTATGCGTTAACATAATAGTTTGCCATGTTTAGGCACCCTGCACTGTCAGTGTTGGAAAAATAAGTTTTCTGTTCCATATGCATTATAAAGAAATATTCATTCTAGTTTGAGAAAATAATGTATTTAATTTAAGAAAGATATAGTAAACGAATTCACAATTTTTTTTATATTTACTTAAAATATTTACTTTGAAACGCTTTAAATAAAAATAAAACTTTGAAATAAATTTTTTAATTATTTAAAGGGTGTTTTTTATTGAGGTATAGAACTTTAAGTTGGCATCACTTTTTTAACTGGCGGCCATTTTGTCAGCTGTCAAGTGATTAATATTTAGTTTGCTTTGCCATTTCATCATGAACAGGTTGACAAAAGAACAACGCTTGCAAATCGTGCAAATTTATTTCGAAAATAATGGTTCAGTTCGCGAAGTTTACCGCAAGCTCCGTCCATTTTATGGTCGACATAATCGTCCATCAGAGCAATTAATTCGGTTAACCATGGATCGTTTTCGCACTACGTTTACTCTATGTGATAATACGCATCCGCAGAGACGTCGAACAGTGCGCACCGAAGAAACAATTGCCGCTGTAGAGCAAAGTGTTGAAGAGGACCCGAATGAATCGATTCGCCACCGTGCACAGCAATTGGAGCCGACTAACCGACTATTTTGTTCCCGAATTGGATGGCATGAATGTGGATGAGTTGTGGTTCCAACAAGACGGCGCTACATGCCACACAGCACACGTCACAATCGATTTATTGAAGGAAACATTCGATGAGCGCATAATTTCGCGGAATGGACCTGTCAATTGGCCACCAAGATCGTGTGATTTGACACCATTGGATTATTTTCTTTGGGGACATGTGAAGTCGCTCGTTTACGCCAACAAACCAGAAACGTTAGGGGACTTGGAAGCCAACATTCGTGGCGTTATTGCCAACATACGGCCCCATATGCTCGAAAAAGTGGTTGAAAATTGGACCTGTAGAATTAGCTTTATTCGAGCCAGCCGCGGCGGCCACATGCCCGAAATCATATTTAAACATTAATGGCATAAAATTATCCTTCCAATAAAGCCAAATTTATGGACATTAAAACGATTTTCTTGTGTTTTATTTCAATTCGAAGTTCTATACCCCTCAAAAAAAACACCCTATATAACTAGCTTTTATCCGCGGCTTCCTTCACTATACTAGATCTGATATTTTGGGAACTATACTTAAACTTTATGAATGTTTTTTTTTTATTTGTTACTCATTGATATTAAAAAATTAGTAAAAACCGACAAAAAGGCGATGAAAAAATTAAGAAACAGCATAAAACCGGTTTTAAAACTCTTTAGCCAATCAAACCCGAAACGAAAATCGCATAACCAGCCCAAAAATGTGTTTTTCGAAAAAAACATCCGAACTATATATCACAAACAGGTTTCTAAACGGATCAAAAATAAGCGATGTTTGCCGCTAGTGATGTATTTTTCCATTGGTGAAGGAATTGTCAAAATCCGTTTTGCGGTTTGAAAATCCGTATCAAATATAAAAAACCGGTTTTGAACTGACAAAAAAAAACTGGCTTTATTTGATGCTGGTAATGTATCTTTTGATTGGTGAACGAATTTTCAAAATCCATTTACCAATTTGAAAATTCATATCATATACATATAAAAAACCGGTTTCGAACCGACTAAAAAAATTGGCTATATTTGATGCTGGTAATGTAGTTTTCCATTGGTGAAGGAATTGTCAAAATCAATTTACCGCTTTGAAAATTCATATCATATACTATGTATAAAAAACCGGTTTCGAACCGACTAAAAAAATAGGCTATATTTGATGCTGGTAACGTAATTTTCCATCGGTGAACGAATTGTCAAAATCCGTTTTGCGGTTTGAAAATCCGTATCAAATATAAAAAAACCGGTTCCAAACTGATTAAAGAATTGGCTATATTTAATGCTTGCAATGTAGCTTTCCATTGGTGAACAAATTTTCAAAATCCGTTTTGCGGTTTGAAAATCCGTATCAAAAAAAACCGGTTCCGAACCAAATAAAAAATAGCCTTAGTTTGACGCTTTCTGTCACTGAAAAAACTTTCAAAATCGGTTTAGTCGTTAGGGCGTCGTAACACATTTATAATATTAGTAAGGATGTTTCTAACTACGGAACTTTTATCTGCAATCAATAACTTTTTGCGAACCGAAAATCGTAGTATTTATCTATATATTTATTCGTTTGCGGTAACGATAATGTAATTTTGTAATTTCTTTTGTATGATAGTGAAGAGCTGGGTTTTACTCACCGTACAATGAAGAGTTAAAGAAAAGTAAATAAAAACAGCTAGTTGTTCCGTTCTACTAAGTGTTTGTCAGAATATTTACAATTAACTTTGGTGTTATTTGTTTATTAATAACTATCACATGTAATTTGGCTTACAAAGCGATACGTACTTTAGCCTAATCACATCATAAATATAAAACTAAATATTGCTCAAATATGTTACTGGATAGCTAAATCGATAAGTTTTCGTTATACGAACATTATAGCGACATAATTATTGTAATAAAAAGTACTGGATCTGGGGTTTTGGATGAAGATAGGCTTCTGGTGGCTGAAGTAGTTACTGCATCGACTATAAAGAAAACTACGGTCTTCGAGAGCCTGGGGTTTTTAAATCCTGGCCAGTAACAGTCATATCAACGTCGCAGACTTTTTCCATTTTTTTATTTGATATTTGTAGCAATTATTCGTAGGCGAAGTAAAATAAATAACAAAATGGCTATTAAAGCTAAATATAGTGAGCCTACTTAACACCAGAGGCGCTACAACGATAATGACAAAGGGCACAATAGCAGAGTTATAATAAATTCAAAAAGTGAGGTTTTGACTCGGGCACAAAGGGTCTCGTACGTACACATACAAATCCTTAGCGTTTTTTTTTTAATTTTTGGCGATTTTTTTAGTTTTGGTGCTTTTTCTTGATTTTTGCTTTTGTATTAATTTTTGCGATTTTTTCGGATTTTCGCGATTTTTTTTAGTTAGTTTTTTGGTGATCTTTCTACTTTTGGTGATTTTTTGGCATTTTGGCGATTTATATTATTTTTGGCACACTTTTTTATTTTGGCGATTTTCCCTTTCGGCATTTTTTTTTTAATTTTATAATTTTTTTGTTTTAGCGATTTTGAAAATTTCAAAATTATATCAACTGATAGAGTATGCTTTAATTTTGATTTTTTTTTATATTCCAGTGTTATTTGGTGTACAGTCGAATCCGCTTTAGCGCAACACACTTTACTGAAAAAAATTGGATTACTGAAAGCGATACAAATCTCCGCACAGATTTTTAACGCAGCTAGTCTTATTCACTTTACTTTAGCGAAACATCGCTATACTGAAAATATCATATTACTGAAAACCAAAAGCAAGCCCACAACAACGTTTTATATGAAACTTACTTCGCTTTAGTGAAAAAATAAACAATGACAAATTTCTTTATTATAAATCGATTGCATTCATCCTTAAGATGAAAAAATTGTGCATGTTTTGTCTGTTAAAAAATTAAATGGCAAATTGTATATGTACTTTATTGTATTTTTCTATTATATTTACTGATTTTAAGCAGTACGCTTAACTGTAAAAAATTTCAGTAATCCAAACTACGTTTTAGAGAAAAAATCGGATAACTGAAAAAATTTGGGTTTGGGTTATTTCCAGTAAAGCGGAGTCGACTGTAGTCATAAAAATACACTAAAAGTTAGTAAAGTTTACAACATAAATTGAAAAATTTTTACTGCTTCAGTTTTATTGCACACTTTTTTCCATTCTCTCCTTTTTGGAAATATCTCAGTATCTCACAGTTAATTTGAGACATTTTCTGTAGTTTTTGCAGTTGTAAAGTGAAATAAAGATTCGACTTAAGCAATATGTATATAATTTTTTATTTTTATTTTT
Organism: Tachina grossa; assembly: GCA_949987645.1. Taxonomy (NCBI): domain Eukaryota; kingdom Metazoa; phylum Arthropoda; class Insecta; order Diptera; family Tachinidae; genus Tachina; species Tachina grossa. The sequence goes on along the minus strand of OX465278.1, from coordinate 41,411,434 downwards.
TTTCATTATTATCTATGCTATACAAAATAAGATTATTGATGATGACTTGAAACGAATTTTTATATCTGATAGACAATCTATTGTTTATTTATACAAGCAAGCACATAGACAAAATAACATTTTAAGGACAGCAACCACAAACATGCGAGAATTAAATTTTTGTGTATATTAAAGTTTCCCGAAAAATTAAAGTTTCTTTTAAATACGCAAAACAAAACTTTAGTAACAAATTTTCAACAGAGAACCAACCTTATATTTTTCTTTAAATAAATAAAATTTAAAAAGAAAAACTAAAAATTTTATTTAAAGTTCTGCTTAACAAGAAATTGACAGACAACGCTCTGTCTGCTTGGCAGCTCTTCATCTAAAAAGCATGAAAAAGCATGAAAAATGTTCACTGCTTTCCCAAACTTTGATATTTTTTTTTATTGGGGCACCTACTGTTAGCTATAATGTATGCTAAAATGCTCATTTGGTTTGTATTAAAATTAAGTTTAAGTTAAGAATATTTTTGCTGATTATTATAAAACCAGTGAAGTTTTAGTATATATTTTTATGTATTTTTAACAATAAAAATAAACTTATTTCCTCAGCTCAATACCACCATTACAGCCATACATTTTTAACGACTTTAAATCCAGTGCATAAACTTTAAAAAGAGCTTTACAAAAGCTCAATGAAAATTATTGCATTTGCACAAGCTGAAACCTTAAGAGAATATGAAATGATTTATATCAACATAAAATTATCTTTATAATATTTATGATTTGATTAGGTTAAAGTTCGTATCACTCTGCAATCTCTTCATAATTATATAAAAAAAAAAGTACTGCTGTATAAAAGTTTTTATTTGTTTTTATAAATTCTTTACGAAATATCGAATTTTTCGTTTTAATATATTGTTGTTTGCAAGACAAGTTGTCGATCGAACGTTTGCTGGTGACATCACGGGACAGGCCGTTAGGACTGCATCGCATTTTAAGGCTGTTAATTTTAAAACGAAAAATTATAGCTTTGTATAGATGCAAAATGCATGCGAATTTTAATTTAGTTTTTATTCCGGAGCCTTAAAGACGTGACTCCGCCCATTTTTGCTTAAAATTTTTGTGTTTTCAGATATTTCTAGTAGCTTTGTCATCTAGGCCTATCAAAATGTATCTCTCAAAAATTAAGACTGATTTCCAAAAACTAAAATTTCTAATTTTTCTGTTTGGGCCATTTTCACAAGAATTTATTTTTGCTTTCAATTCAAAATCGTTTGTTTTTTTTTTTTAATTTTCATATTATGTAGAGATAAAATGGCCGCAATATTATATATTAGAAACAGCAATTAAATTTTAAATTAACATCTTTATTTGAAAAAAAAAATATATATCAATTAAAAATTTTATTTAGCCAATTGAAATTTTGTACAAAAATTTCATTGATTTAAAGTTTAATAAGCAACTAAATAGAGTCAATTAAAATTTTTTTTCAAAAGTTTAATTGATTAAGGTTTAATTAAAAATTTTATTGAATGGATTAAAATTTTGTTGAAAAATTTAATTGACTAAAAGTTTAATTAAACTCTAAATAGAGTCAATTAAAATTTTGTTGAAAAATTTTATTGGCTAAAGTTTAATTAAAAATTAAATGAAGTCAATTAAACTTTTGCTTAAAAATTTTAATTACCTAGCAAGTAAAATTTACAAAAAGAAATTTTTAATTGGTTTTTGTTTTTTTTTTTTTTTTTTTTTTTGCAATTAAGGTTGTTGTTGTTTGGAGAAATATTTTTTCCAACTGGAATGCAAAATGTATTGACCTGCTATTTTAGCAGATAACCTTTTGTTTAATCTTTGAAGGCATTTACTAACTCATGTCTTGACTTTGTTATTTAATATTCATACATCAATAAACATCTATTATCTAGGTGATTTTTCATCATCTCAAATAATTGAATTGACAAGCTTTTTTTCCCTCTTCACTTAATCTACCGTATCTGTCTGTACATCTTCTTGTTCCTAATATAAAGATTGATGTCATTAAAATTAAATTAATGAAAACTCAGGTAAATCTCTTGTCAGCCATTATTCATACAGATTGAAGATTTAAAAGCAGCAACTAGCAAACTTTACCCAGTTGTAACAAACACTACAAGCATATACTTTTAAGCATTAAAACATTGGAGGAGAAAATCCATCGATAAACGTCAAGAAAATACAAATAAGTTGTAAATAACTTCCAAAGAAGCAGCTTTGGAGTTGTGCTCATGTTCTACATGTTGTTACATGGTTATGCAAAATAGCCAACAGAGAAAAACAACAACAACTACAAATAGTCTTAAATATGTAGTGAAAAAAATAAATATAAAACGTATGCTATGGGAATGTAAGAATGAACAAAAAAAAAAACACGAGTAGAAATTTGATGCATCACCAAAATCCCAAATGATAAGACGGACAGGAGCCCAGCTGTTTCTTGTAATACACGTTTAAAAAGCGCCAACATGAACAACTACTTCCTTGTAGTTGCCATTGGCAAATTGGCATGCGGAATATAAGAAATACAGGCAAACAAAGTGGAATGAAAAACATAAAAAATAACTCTAAAAAAACTAGAAGAAGTGAATTTGTATGTTGTACTCGTAGTATTTAATATTAAAAGCATCGTGTTTGTTAAGTGCTCTGGTCTGTTGTGGTACGGTGTTAATATGTTGTATGTGCACATGTGTGTTTTTCATGCCAAGACATAAAGTCTCCATAGAGTGATTTTAAGCGAAAACACTTAAGAAGTTTTTCTGCGTGCTTGGGTGGGATCAACAAATCAATAAATAATCAACACAAAATGTGTAAGTAATGAGCTTATCTCTCACGAGCGAGATGGTAAGCAAAAACTTCCTTAAGCAGTTAAGAAATATTGTATTATACCATAATCGGTTTTTGGTGTGTAAACATCTATACTCTAGGGGGTAAAATTCTTTTTCACAATACAATCACAAATTTTGCTGAGATTAACACCGCGTTGTCAAATCGGTGTATTAGTGTTTGAAAGAAGCAATACAAACTTATTTCAAATATTGTAAATACATAGGAATTTGCTGGTTTTTGTTTGTTTTATTTAACTTGATAATTGCTTTATTAGGGTTCCGTACACCAAAGGTGAAAATGAACCGTAGGAGCTACGACCTGAAATTTGGACACAGTGTGTAGACATTTGGCCACTACAACAACAAATACATGAGAGTTAAAAATTAAAGGGTGTTCCAAAGCGATCAACGAAAAATGTTAAAATCCCATGTAATATACATACAATTGTATGTACATATGTACACTTGAAACTTTAAAAGTTAGTGTATTTTTATACAGACTACAACAATTAACACTAAATTTAAAAAATTTAAATCAATGGGTTTTCCATCAGTTAATGCAATTTTGACTTTGTAATTTTGACAACTTGCTGTATCTTGAAAACCATAGTAAGAGCAAAACTCTTGAAATTTTAAAAAATGGTAAAACTAAAAAATCAAAAAAATATAAAATCGCCAAATATAAAAAAATCGCCAAAACGAAAAAAGCACCAAATTAAAAAAAATTTCTAGGACTAAAATAAATCGCGAAAAACCGGAAAAATCGCCAAAATGAACAAAACCCTTAAACAAAAAAATCGCCAAAATGAAAAAAATCGCCAAAATAAAAAAAACCCAAAAACAAAAAAAAATCGCCAAAATGAAAAAAACGCAAAAATTAAAAAACCCCAAAAACAGAAAAAATCGCCAAAATGAAAAAAATCGCCAAAATGAAAAAAATTGCGAAAATTAAAAAAACCCAAAAAGAGAAAAAAATGAGAAAAAAGCGATAAAACTGAAAAAATCGTTTAAACTGAAAAACTCAAAAAGGGAAGAAAGCTAAGCATGTAGCCAGCTTTTAAAAAATTTCGCTGTGCAATTTTACGGAAATGACAAAGCAAATTTTAACACAAAATTTCGTCTCAATAATATAACCAATCCTAACTTTTTTATTTTAGTTTTATTTTTAACCCCCGACAAAAAAAAGGGGTGTTATAAGTTTGTAGTGTGTGTCTGTGTATCTGTGTATCTGTGTCTGTCCGTGTCCACGTACAGGCCAAACGCCTTTAGCGATTTTCATTTAGTTTTTTCTGTTTGAAAGATGACTTGATCGAGAGGGTTCTTAGCTATGTTTTAAGAAAAGCGGTGCAGCCATTTAGATATATATAACATCTTTTCTGAAAAAAGTCGGGGGTTTTTAAAATTTTTAATTTTTGTTATTCGTAAAATTAATTGTTGTGATTTAGAAGAAATCGACGAAATTGGTTAAGTTGACCTATGAATTTGTAATGTTACTATTTCTATGTAATTTAACAGCAAAAATTGTACTATCAAATATTGTTAGAATAAATTGTGTATAATTATTTATTAGCTTGTTTAATAACTCTCGCTGATTAAAGAAATTTTAAAAGTCGAAACTGCATACATTTATCTGAATCTATTTATATGTGTACACATATAAATCGCAAGGTAAAAGTAATTGATTGAATTGTGTAGCAACATGGTGTGACCATGAGTATGACATTTTTTGTTATAACTAAAACAATATAAAATTTAAGCCTCTCATTTGTTTAAATGAAAGTTTAACATAATAACTCTACACCTTTCCAGTTGTAATTCAGAAAGCGTCCATTGTAATTAAGATTTATCAATTTAAATTCAAAAAGCGTCAATTGTAATTTTGATTTATCAATTTAAACTCAATTGACGCTTTCTGAACTATAATTGACGCTTTCTGAATTACAACTGAAAAAGGTGTAGTTATTCTAAGAAATGTTTGGGTAAAAGTTTCATGATGATTAGCAACAGTGAAATACGCATAAGATCTAGCTAAACTCCTCAAAAATCAATTTCAATGCATTTTTAATAAAATAAAATAAAATTTTATAAAAAATAAAAAATAATTTACTGAACAAGTAAAATAATACTTTGGGATTACTTATGCGTTACCAAATGTTAAACTTAAATTGTAACAATTCCCAAAAAAAAACACTAATTATTAACTTGACTGCTGTCGCTGCTGACGCTGTCAAAGAAATACTTGTGCGGCAACACTCTATTCTTGAATAGCTGTTCTTGTTATTCGCATTTAGACCTGCGTAGAGACCTGCGTAAACAGTCTTTAAATGTAAATACGTCTTGTTTTTTAAATGTATTGTTGTAGCATGTATTATACTAAACCAGTGTCCATCATCCTATTGCCCTGAAGGCTCTTTTAGCATAATGCTTTGCATACGTACAGAGTACAAATACTAACAAAAATCTAAAGCAAGAGCATAAAACAAACAAAAAGAGCAGATTTCTGTCGCATTCTTTATGAAAAAAAAAAATACATCGAGAGTATTCAAACACCACCAAAATGATTTAATTTTTTTTCTATATTATTTACATAACAAAATTATCTAATTTAAATCTTTTTATAACAGCACTTTTTATTGCTATAAAAAAGAGAAAGAATGTCTACTATATATTCAGAAATTGAAAAAAAATAGTACATTCAGTCTTAGGCATCACTACATACGAACGTTCATTCATATAAAATTAACCCATAAAAATATGTTTCATATACCTAATTAAACATTTACAAGAGCGATTTTTTTCAGTGGAACAGCACTAAATATGTAAGCATTTTTTCTTCTGACCATTGTACTAAAACAATAATAAATGATGTCGTTTAATAACCGAAGTACTATTGATGTATTGGTGTACGTATATATGAGTGTTTTCAAGCGATGTCGCGAGAACTTCTTGTCTGTAACAAACACTCAAAAGAAGTAGTGTGGATGCATGTATGCTTGTTATTTTATATATTGTACGTTTGAGTGTATGTGTAAGATGTAAATGGTAAGCTATTATCCTCACAAAAACATAAATGTGAAAAACGGGCAAGTTCCTATCAAAAATTTCGGCCATTAAAAGTTGTGAGATATAAATTTTGACCAAGTTCTTCTTTGCCACAATACCTAACACAGAAATATATTATGTATGATAGAAATTTGTAATCGTAAGGGTGTCATATAATTTCTCACCTAGACCTACTTGTATATCAAATTTCAGCTCCTTAGCGCAAGTTTTAACTTTTAATTTTTATGGGCGTAACCCCACCCACTTTTCCAAAGTCAAAATTTTTTTGGCCAGTGCTAATTATTCGTGTCTAGTTTCGTTACAAACTGATAATAATTGCTAGATAAATAGTATATCTAAATATGCTGAGCCGCATGGCATTAAAATGAGGTTTAAATTGTATGGGCGTGTGAACACCCACTTTTTTAATGAAAAATTTATAGCCTTGCATTACCGCAGTATATATGCCGAATTTCAATAAAATAGCTTCCATGAAGCGCCTTAGATTAGCATTTTTAATTCTGACCTTTATGGGCGTAGCCCCGCCCTCCTGGTTAAAATTTTAGGGTTTTCAGATTTTTCTGGTTCGTTGCTCACCTAGATCTTCACGTGTACCAAATTTTAGCTCTCTAGCTATCAAATCAAAGAGCATACACACAACTTATGTGTGTGTGTGTGTGTGTGTGTGTGTGTGTGTGTGGGCGTGTGTGTGTGTATGTGTGTGTGTGTGTGTGTGTATGTGTATGTGTGTGTGTGTGTGTGTGTGTGTGTGTGTGTGTGTGTGTGTGTGTGTGTGTGTGTGTTTACATACATGACGTTTGTATACGCGCCCATGCGTATGAAAAAGCAAGCATTACAAATTCTTCCGTCACGTAGTATTTTCTTCTTTGCTCCTATACCTACAATACTAAAACAAAATTTCTTGCAAACAGTGTTGTTTAACGTTTCTTTTTGGCAGATTTCGCTGTAGTAAAGAATTTGAAAAATTCCACATGTCTTAAAAGTTCTTGTAAGGGGTCTTGTGCAGGACTTTATTACATACTTCTTACAACAAAAATTTTACAGAAACCTTATGCATTAAACGCATTCACCACAGCAAGCTACCGACTACAAAATGTCAAGGATAGAATACACATGTTGATATGAGAGTGATTCTTTTGAAGACAGCAAAGCAACAGGGCGGCAGGTTGTTATCTATGCTGATTTTGTAGTTGTAGTCCAATTAAAATAATTTCTATTTTTTGGCTACAATGAGAAAATTCAGTGTTGCCAGTATAATACAAAATGTTGCATGAATGATATCGTACAATTATTTAACAGAAACAATATCCAAAAATTGATGTTAAGCATAAATCGATTCATTTTTATACTTTTACGTCATAAAAGTACATTTCGAAAGATTAATTTAATTTTTATAAACATGAAATATTTGAAGGTGGCAAGACTGAACTATGTATTTATACTGAAGTATGAGTTGCAGATGGTGCTGCTGCCGTCTCCAAAATAATTAAGTAGCTGGCTACGAGGCGACAAATGCTGTTAGCGGCATTTGAAGTCGTGTGTTCGTGTAACCTGCTGTGGTGAATGAGTTTAATGTATTACTGTTAAATCTGTTAAAAGTTAATCATACATTGTGACAGGCAGTGAAGCCTAACTTCCAGTTAAAGTTCATATTATTTAATAATCAGACATTGTGAAAAATGCCACAAATATTGTTACATTATATATTATATAATTATTTATTAGCTGGTTTAATAATTGAAGCAATTTGAATAGTCGAAACGATGATGGATATATATAAGGTACTTTCCTTTTTTTTTCTTGACCATCACTATCCGACAAGTAGGAGGATTGTTAAGTTTCCGGTACAATCGTGCTACCGTATTAATTTAATATTTCACCTCTGTTTCCTGTTTGTTTGAAAATTGTATATAAAAATTACTTCAAAATTATTTTTATAAAATACAGAATATATAAATTAAAAAATTAAGTTAAAATATGAGTGCAGTATTTTTAAAATTCTAAATTTATTTAAAAAAAATATAAAATATTGTATTTTTTTCTAATTGTCATTCTCTTGTGAGCATCACGAACAAACGATTTTTATTAATAATAAGTAAATTGTTTTTAATCTGTGTGGGGTCGTTTTGCGTGGAGTTGCCCATAACAAGCACTTGTTTTATACTCGCAAAGTGTTTAACCTTATTTAGCTCAGATCGAATGAAAAAAAGGCAGAATATATCCTTAAAATATTTGTATATTTACTGTACAACAGGTTATGTTGAAAAATAATTTTTTGTTTTACATAAACTTACTTTAAATGTTACACATTTTGAAGGTGCAATATTCCTTAAGAAATTGTCGAATCCAGCATCGGGGCTTTTGATTGTCGCTTGAATTGGAACGCTTGGTGCTCACAAAGAATAGCTCTGCTACAATGTTATAAAATAAATAAAACAAAAAACAAAAAATATATTCTTAAAACTTTAAAAGAGCTTGAAATGTATTTTATTTAAAATTTTTTTTATATTTTTTTTTAAATCGAATTCAAGTACGTTTTTTTTTTTGAATATGTGACAAAAATATTTAATACAGGGTGGGCCAAAAGAAACCAAGGGGTGTAAAAGTTTAATAACTTTTTGGTTTATTAATTTTTTTTTATTTTTTCTTTCAGATTATATAGACAACACTTGGAGAATTTATAATGGAGAGGTTCACAACTGAACAGAGAACCAGAACAATAGAATTTTATTATTTAAACCAGAGATAAATTATTTTAACGCAAAGAGCATATCGTCGGCATTTTAACGTCAGAATTTCGCCCTCTGAAGCGATGATTCGTTGCTTAGTTAATCGTCATCACCAACATGGCAGCGTAATAGATTTGCCTCTAACCGGTAGACCACGTTTAAGTCGCACTGTGGAAAATATTGAACGAGTACAGCAAAGTGTTAACGAAGCACCAGAAACATCTGGCAGAAGGCGTTCTGCTCAGCTAGAAATGTCTCGTACGTCACTACGGCGCATTTTAAAAAAAGATTTACAGTTATACCCATATAAGGTGCAATTGGTCCAAGAATTAAAACCTGCAGATCATCGGCAACGTCTAAATTTTGCAGTTAAATTTCAAGAGTTGGCCAGAAATGAAATCAACTTTATTGAAAATTTGATTATGAGTGATGAAGCTCATTTTCATTTGAATGGCTTTGTAAATAAGCAGAACTGTAGGTTCTGGGGTTCTCAAAATCCAAGAGCCATTCATCAGCGCCAATTGCACCCCATCAGGTGTACAGTATGGTGTGGGATCACATCTGAAAATGTCATTGGGCCCTACTTCTTCGAGAATGAAGATGGAAGTGCTGTAACCGTAAATGGAGAGCGGTATCGGTTTATGATAGAAATTTTTTTACGTCCTGCTCTTGAAAACAGACCTGGTATGTGGTTTCAGCAGGACGGAGCCACTGCCCATACTGCCCGAGACACAATGGCACTTTTAAGTCAAATTTTTGGAGAGCGAATAATTTCTCGAAATTCGGAAATTATTTGGCCAGCGCGATCGCCAGATTTGACAGCACCCGACTATTTTCTTTGGGGTTTTTTGAAGGAGCGAGTGTATGTGAACAAGCCAGAGACAAGGACTCTGGCTTGTCTCTGGCTTGAACTCATGGCAAACATTGTTGCAGAAATTCGAACGCTACAGCCACAAGTTTTGAAAGATGTTATGGAAAATGCTCTAAAAAGAGCCCATCAGTGCGAAGCTGAAAACGGTGGTCATTTAAGAGACATCATTTTTCATACTTAGTGTAAAAAAATTTCCATTTTGTATATTATATAATCTGAAAGAAAAAATAAAAAAAGTTAATAAACAAAAAAGTTATTAAACTTTTACACCCCTTGGTTTCTTTTGGCCCACTCTGTACTAATTGACGAATTTTCTAAAAATTTATTTTAATGGGAATATTATTACAGTTGCAAAACGAAAGTAGAAAAAATGTTTTTGCTTAGATTAAAAATTCACCATAGTTCAAATAAATACAAAAAAATTAAAAATATTTAATTTTTATTTTAATTTATTAACAAGAAATAGTTTATTCTTTCTTTTATTGCATTTTGGTCTTGGCCCCATAATTCTTATTTCTTGAATTTATTGCACTGTACAAAAAGAAAATAGTTTTTATCTCCTTAAAGATCTTAATTGTTATCTAATAATTCTTGGTTTAATTAACTCGTTTCTATGAACTTTTATAACGACACACAATTTTTTTTATCTAGCAGGTAATTAACGTCATAAATTTCAAATGTTTTATTTTATTTTTATTTTTTGCCACAGAGTTAATTTCTTAACGTTACTACCATGATAATCATTACGAGAAATATGAAGCGCAAATATAAGTTTAAATACTATTGAAAAATTAGGAAGAGTATTTACAAGTCTATTTAATAATATTTCAGTGCAAAAAGAATACGTGAATTATTTGCATTCAATGTATTATAATTTATTGGAATATTTTTACACTGAAAACTAAGCTTAGAGGCCTCAGAAAATACCACATTATTTCGATTTGCAAGTGTTTATCTGAATAATTACAATTGTTTGTTTTTGATGCAACTTATTCATAAAAAATTATAAAAAAAATCAAATTATCAAAATTAGTTAAGTAATGTTAGCAAAGCCCATGGGAATTTGTAAAATTAGGACTATGCACCAGCCAATCCTAACGAAGAACTTGATATTTTAATATTAAAATATTCTATATTAATTAATTTTAGAGTTTAAAATAAGACAACAAGACTTCAAAATTTTAATAGCAAAAAGTGAATACAGGAAAGTAATAGAGAGACAGAGAGAGAGGGAGTTTTTTTTTAACATGACAGCACATTAAAAACTTAAGTTGAGCATTTAGCATATTAACCTAACTAGGGATTGCCGTTCGGTTTTAACCAAAACCGAAACCGCGGTTTTTAACCCATAAAAACCGAAACCGAAACCGACAAAAAAGCGTCGGTTTTTAAGTTTTACTTTAACATTATTATCTTGTTTAAAAATACAGCAAACCGACAAAAAAGCGTCGGTTTTTTAAGTTTTACTTTAACATTATTATCTTGTTTAAAAATACAGCAAATGTACTTTACATTGAAGACTTTTATACATTACTAAGCATTCTGTAATAATGAAAGGTAAAAAATTGTACAATTTTAAGAATATTATAACAATTCTTTGCAGGAAGAATTGTAAAATTGTTATCAAAACATCTGTAGCAGATGTAAAGCAAAAAGACGATAATTTTAAAGTTCTTCGGCAAGAATTTGTACTTTGTACAAAAACGAACAACAAAACAACCAACATATTATTGCTTTACAAGGCAATAACACAATAAAGCCCTCTTCAACTGAAAGTGAAAGACTGATTTCTGTCGCCGGTAACTTCTGTACAAAAAAATATTTCGTTTAAACGACTCTACATTGAACGCTTTAACGTTTCTGAAATTTTATTACTTGGATAATTAAATATGAATCTTTTATTCTTAAGCTTTTTATACACATACTCACTAATAAATGTTGCTTTTCTAATATAAGTATAAGAATACAAACCAGACAAACTCTATCACCCCTATAGTAACTATTTTTTCCCTCGAAAAATTTTTCCCAAAAATATTTTCCCTTTTTTGGTTCCCCTTATCATGGTTGGCGTATTTCAAATACAACTACGACTGTTTGGCAATAGATTAAAGAAAAACTGTCATCTTTAATCCATTGCCAAACAGTCGTAGTCGTAGTTGAAATACGCCAACCACGATAAGGCAGAATATTTTTCACGTGAATTTTTTCACTTTTCCCTTGGTTTTGTTTACTTTATTTTTGCAGGCGAACTGAATTATTACATCGAATAATTTCGATATTTTTCTTCGAATTATATATTAAAAGTTATAATTATATATTTTTAGGACAATAATTCCCTGCAACACATTTTTTCATAGAGTATGAATCTCTTTGGTTTACAGACAGTAAATTTCATGGTGATGCACCACGGTGGCATAGTTAATGAAAAAATAGCTAAATCAACAGAAGCACCTCCATGAGTACAACTTTAAAGTTGAATAAATTTCATTTATAACCAAAAATGTGTGTGATTTTTTTATTAAACTTTAATTTGTCCGATTTTCAATTAATTTTTGAGCTTTACAAAACTTCTTCCTTTTTTACATTCACGTGGACTGATAGCAGGGAAAAAATTTCACGGGATATTCAAGATAGGTTTTCTCTCTCCGAGGGGAATTAAAATTTCACATGAAGAAAAATTCCATTTGGTTTTCACGATAGGGATGATTATTTTTAAATCATCATTTATCATTTCAGCATACATACATATTTATATACATGTATATTTTTAAAACCGAAACCGAACCGAAACCGACCGGTTTTAGTAGCTTAAAATCGAAAACCGCGGTTTTCTAATTTCCACGGTTTTTGGCAAACCCTAAACCTAACTCACAACAGCAACTTTTATTTACAGTAAAATTAACAACTCAAATTGGTCAAAATAACCTTCGTTACTTTTTTTGAGTTCAGTTTTCTTAACCCAAAAAGTACTAAATTTTGTTTAATTTAAGGTTATCAGTCGAATCACAAGCAGTATTTAAATTGGTAGCAAATTAACAACTTATATTGTTAAGATTAACTAGAATTTTTGTTTATGAAAATTCGAAAAAAAAAATTGTAAATACACTAAAACTAACGAATAATATCGATTAGATTAACCTTTAACATATATTCTTGTTTCGCTTTTCAACCACGTATATCTGTTAAATTAACCAAGAAAATAGTCAGTTAGAAAAAATTATAATTTATGGTTAAAGAACCGGTTATTTTACCAACAAAAAACAAGTTTAATATTTAACATCATACTGCATGATAAGCCGCAACAATTTAGTTTAGTCATTGTAAATACAATTTTTATTCTTTTAAAAGTTGTCAGTGCAGTAACTTCAAATTAGTTATTTTGATCAGTGATCAGATTTACAACAACAATTTGAAACAAGTAAAAATTTAGAGATTCTTTATTTTGTTCTAATTTACACTCAGCAAGTCTTATTGCTAAGCTGATTAGTTTTTTAGGAGAGGGAGACGAGGGGAAAAGAAAAAATTTATGCTCCCCTCGTCTCTCTCTCCGACAAACTAATGAGCTTAGCAATAAGACTTGCTTATTGTAAATTAGGACTTTCATTCGAAATGAAAAATAATAAGAGAAACCTTAAATTGATTTTCAAATGCCTGTCGAATGATACCAATTTTTAATTACATCAGCTACTTTTTATTTCATTTCGTATTAACAAAATGGCACCTGTTGGCCACCATATTAATTTTTGAATATTGTCATATATTTAGTGACACTCCCACGACTAAGACACATCGATGGACAAAATATCTTCTTCAACATCCAAATTGATTGAATTAACCAGAAAAAGTTTGTTAATTAAAATTAAAACAGTAATTTGCCTTAATAGTAAACTTGACAACTGAAGTTGGTTAGATTAACCGACAAAATTTTTTATAAAAAGTATGGTTTTATTAAAAAAAAAAATAATACAACTTATATATAGATATGGCAGTTTATTTGTAAAACTCATTTGATCATATTGTGTTATCCTTGGTTTTCGACTGAGTTTTCAGAGCTAAAAAAAAAACGATTTGCTTTCCCTAATAATTTGTCTTCTTTAATTTTTTTTACATCGCACAAACTGGAAATTATCTAAATTTGTGTGAGATTTCACCTTCCAGTCTGTACCAAGAAGTACTAATTAAAATTTTACTGTTCTGCCGGGCAGTATAATTACAATTCTTGGGCATTTGTTTTACTTGAAATAATGTTGTCTTGTTTCTTATCAGTAACTTATTGTTGTAGTCATTAAGCTGTGTCATTAAAATGTTGTTTTCTTTTTAGAAGCTTTGCTGCATCTTTCGATTTTGCTAGACAGTAAATTCAAAATAAATAAAAAATATTTAACCCTTTCAGTGCCTCGACTTTCAGCTGGGGAAATAGTTTATAGAAAAAACAAAAGATGATTGTTAATATTAAACTCCGTCACTGATTGATTTATCTATCCCCTGGTATTTGAAAAAAAAAACTATTTCTAAAAGCTAATTTGTAAATAACTTTGTGATTAAAATTAACTGATAACTCACTATTTGTCTTTAGTGTAAAACTGGAGATATCTTTTTTTGCATACAAGAAAAATTAATAATAGTTACTGACAACTCATCAATGATTTTGTTTTGCGAGTTTTTGTAAATTAATTTTATGTCTCACAGAATATTTAAACAAATGTGCTTGAGGTCAATGTTTTTTTAAAAAAAGTCAATATTTATTTTCAGATTTCTTTACATCAGCTGCTGGCATCTTGACTAAAGTTCAGTCAAAAAATTTAATTTAATGAATTGTTTTGATTCATCGTATTTCAATTAGCTGAAAGATTTTTTGTAATGAAAGATAATGGTAAGACTGTTGTAAATTAAGAGAAGGTAAAGTGAGCTTTCATTACAAAAAATCGTTCAGCAAATTGAAATACGATGAATCAAAACAATTCACATATTCCATTTGCAAAAAAGTTTCGTATGTAAAGCAGAAATCTACATCAACTGACACCACACTAGGGATGCCAATACCGAAATCCCGAATACCGAAAACCCGGGATTATTCTAAAAAAAACTGAATCCCGAATCCCGTGATTTTTAAGCAGAAATCTCGGGATTTTGGTAACATTAAAAATCTGACAATTTTTTATTAATTGCAACTAAACATGATTTTCCCAGTTAAAAATAATTTTAAATATTTGAAATTTAATCATAGTAGCCATGAATCAAATGCTTTTTACTGGTTATAAAAAGAGGTCGTAGGTTTAAGATTAATAATTATAATTATCACATGTAATTTGATACGAAATTTAGCCCGTTCAAATCATAAAAAAATTATTTTTTATTGGTTCACGCTATTTGATGAATTGAATTAAAAAATTTTCCTATATAGAAATCATATTCGAATAAGTCAAATTTTCGCCAGTTGACTAACACCATTTCCCTCTGTTTCATTTAATTTTAAAGTTTTCTATGCTTCTAAAAAAAAATTCCCTGTATATAGGAAAATTTTAATTTTGCATTTTTTTCTTAACTTACAACAAACAAACGATATCTGCTTGAAAAATAAATTTAAATAGAAAAAAAATAACAAAAAATAAATTAGGAATGAAGAATAAATTAGAGCTTGGAGAATAAATTAAAATGCCACTACTCGTATATAAGTATTAATGCGTATGAGAAAATAAATGTAATAGACACATTTTGTAATTCTTTTTACACAGAAAAAACTAAATTTCGTTTTTAGTAACCAAATTCATTGAATCAGTAAATATTTTGTATGAATGCGGACGGACCTACAAAGAAATTTGTAGATTCTGATAACAATTTTGTAAAAATTATTACTGGAAAAAAATTTTATTTTTAGTTAACTTATTATGGCATTAGAGAAAAAAGTTAACTGAAACTCAAAATATTTTCAGTCAAATGTATTAATAGGAACAGAAAAACAGTTTGGCAGATTTTTTTTTTTTGTATTATTCAGCAAATTTTTTTTTATAATTTACAAACACATTCACTAAAATTTTTCGTATTATCAGAAAATAATTTAACTGTATCAATAACAAATCTTACAAATTAAAAAAAAAATTAGTAAAAGTTTTATTTGAAAAAAAATCAACTGAATCAAATAAAAGGTTCAACTATTTTTGTTTACTTTTAGAAATTGGCTTGTTTTTATGGTTAAGATTTCGTTCCCGCTTTTGGAACTCGTCAGTAGACTGCAACCCAAAAAATTTTTGAATTTAGCTAACAAACTCCCTATGTTTATAGTCAGACTCTTAATACTATATTGAGAATCACAATATACAAACATAATAAGTTTGAAAACCGCAAACAAAAATCTTTAAAAAAAATAAAATGTTGTTTATATCTATAAAAATAATTTGTAGAAAAAATTGAAAAAAAAAATCAGACAAATTTTTTTACAGTATGTAAAAATAAATTGAACTGAAAATAACAAATTTAAATATAAAATAACAAAAATTAAAAATTTTAAAAACCCCCGAATATATCTAGAGAAGATGCGTCATCTTCTAAACGGCTGGACCGATTTTCTTCAAACATAGCTAAGAACCCTCTTGATCAAGTCATCTTTCAAAATCGGTTCAGCCATTTGGCCTGTACGTGGACACGGGCAGACACACAGATACACAGACACACACTACAAACTTATAACACCCCTTTTTTTAGTCGGGGGTTAAAAAATATATCTAACAAATTTTGTTACAAATTTTACTTTATATAGATAATTTTCATTCTATACAGTTTTTTTACATAAAATAAAATTGGAACAAATAATTTACTGGAGCAGTAAAAAATATTTACTAAAACTGAATTATATTTAAAAACACACGTTTGTTTGAAAATTTTTTGGGAATAATTTTTTCTGTGTACTTGAGGCAAATTGCTGAAATAAACACTTGTCTGCATTAATCTTTTTACTAATTTGCTGGCATAATTATTTTTTTTACTAGAGAAAAAGGTTTTGCAAGATTAAGAGCCCTAAGAAACATACGAATGCATTAGTGCCAAGAATTAGAGTAAGTTTTATCATCCACAGAGAATCAATAAGATTTTCATAGAATCAATAAGATTTTCTCTATGAAACGTTTTTAGGCTAAGGGGTATGCCAGCAGAAAGAAACGACGATTCTTTCATAGAGATTCCTTATTGTTTTTATGTGGCAAATCTTATTAATTTTATCAAGAAGAAAACCACATATAATCAAGAAGAAATCTTATTATTCCCAACTTTTTTTACTCAATTTCCGTTATTTTTGGCACCAAAAAAAAAAACAATCCATAGAGAAAAACTTCTTGATTCTATTAGGTTTTCTTATAAATTGTAAACTATATGGATTTCTTATTGATTTTATTAGGTTGCCTTATTGATTTTTTCAATCAGGTTTTCTTCTTGATTTTATTAGGTTCCTATATGATTATGTGTAAAGCATATTATTGATTTTTTAATAAGGAAATCTTCTTGATTTATGAGGTGTCTTGTTATTTCATATCTATAAATAGACACAGACAATTTTTTTTCATGATCTTTTTCGTTTTTGTATAAGCATGTTTGCAAAGTTATTTCAATGGTTATTCAGACTGCTTGTTAGCATATTGGTAAGAGTGTTTGTCTATCAGTCAGAAGTTTGCTGTTTCAGTACTTGTCTCCTTTCAAAGTATATGGTATAGAATTTAAATGAAAATATATAAGCAAAGCACAAAGAATAAAGAAAGACATAATATTTTTTTTATTTTATCAGGTCGCCTCATAAAATCAAGAAGAAAACCTTATTAAAACAAGTAAGAGTGCTATATTCGGCTGTGCCGAATCTTATATACCCTTTACCAAAGTGCGTTTATGTAGTTAAGAGATACATACATAAGCACATAGTTACTTTGATGTACAAAGAAAAAAATAATAATTTTCAAACCCTAGAATCGTAATTTTAGATTTTTCTGATTAATTATAACAATCTAGTAGTTCTTAAAAAAATATAGAAAGTGTGTTAAGTGAAAAATTCAAAAAAAAAATGTTTTTATTTAGTTACCTTAATGTCCAGAAAAAAAATCATAGTTTCCAGCTCTGGAGCTGTGGTTTTTAATTTTATAATTTTCTATGCCAAACTTTTCTTTCCAAAACGTAAAATATATATATAATTTATAAAGGAAAATATAAAAATTAATTGGACTTAGTTACTTTTATATACCAAAAAAGTGTGAGTGTCCCAACCGTGAACTCATCCTTTTTGATTTTCTGATTTCTTACACCAATCTCTTTCTTTTAAGAATTTAAGAAATGTTTAATTTATAAAAAACAAGTAAGAGTGCTATATTCGGCTGTGCCGAATCTTATATACCCTTTACCAAAGTCCGTTTATGTAGTATAGAGATACATACATAAAGTTTAAGCAAAAAGAAAAAAATAATTTGACCTAGTTACTTTTATGTACAAAAAACTAAATTTACAAACCCTAGAATCATTATATTAGATTTTTCTGATTCCTTATATTAATCTAGTAAGTTCTTAAAAAAATATAGAAAGTGTGTTAAGTAAAAAAAGAAAAAAGGAAATAAAAAAACTGTTTTATTTAGTTACTTTAATATCCAGAAAAAAATCAAAGTTAACAGCTCTGGAGCTGTGGTTTTTATTTTTATAATTTTCTACACCAAACTTTTCTGTTCAAAACGTAAAATATGTATAATCTATAAAGGAAAAGATAAAAATTAATTAGACTTAGTTACTTTTATATATCACAAAAAGTGTAAGTTACCCAACCATGAGATCATTTTTTTTTAATTTTTCTGACTTCTTACACCAATCTCTTTCTTTTAAGAATTTAAGATATGTTTAATTTATAGAAAAAAGGAAAAATTTGTTTTAGTAAGTTACTTTTGTACAAAAAAAGTTAAAGTTTTCCAACCCTGGAATCGTCTTTTTAATTTTTTTAATTGTTTTTTTTTTATTTTAAATACCAATTTTTTCGTACTCAAGCATAAAATAAGTTTATTTAATAAAAATAAATAAAAATTAATTTTCGGTAGTTAATTTTTAATATCACAAAGAGTGTAAGTTTCCCAACCCTGGAATCCCCCTTTTCGATTTTTCTGTATTCTTAAAAATAATCTTTTTTTTGTAAGAATGTAAGATATGTTTAATTTATATTAAAAAATGGAAAAATTTGTTTTACTAAGTTACTTTTGTATAAAAAATAAGGTTTTCCAACCCTGGAAACGTCGTTTTAATTTTTTAAAGTTTTTATAATTTGAAATACCAAATTTATTCGTACTGAAGTATAAAATAAGTTTTTTTATAAAAAAATTAAAATAAGTTTTCGGTAGTTAATTTTATATATCACAGCCCTGGAACCGTTCTTTTTGATTTTTAGATTTCGTACACTAATATGTTTCTTTTAAGAATATAAGCTATGTTTAATATATAAGGAAAAAGAAAAAATTTGTTTTAGTAAGTTACTTTTGTATAAGAAAAAAGTTAAAGTTTTCCAACCCTGGAAATATCTTTTTCATGTATTAAACTTTTTTTATTTTTAGTATCAATTTAATGTGTACTGCAGTATAAAATAGGTTAATTTAATAAAAAAAAATAAAAAAAATAGTAAGACCTAGTTACTTTTATATAGTACAAAAAGTGTAAGTTTGCCAACCCTGGAATCATTTTTTTTGATTTTTCTGATTTGTTACTCCAATTTCTTTCTTTCAAGAGTCTAAGATATGTTTAATTTATAGAGAAAAAGAAAAAAAAATTGTTTTAGTAAGTTACTTTTAAATTAAAGTTTTTCTACCCTGGAAACGTCTTTTTAATTTGTTTAACTTTCTTTTTTAATTTGAAACACCAATTTAATTTGTACTGAAGTATAAAATAAGTTAATTTAATAAAAAAATATAAAACTTAGTTTACGGTAGTTAATTTTTAATATCACAAAAGTTTAAGTTTTCCAACCCTGAAATTATCCTTCTTGATTTTTTAACCCAATCTCTTTCTTCTTAGAATATAAGATATATTTAATTTATAGAAAAAAGGAAAATTTTCTATTAGTAAATTAATTTTGTATAATTTTGTATAAAAAAGTTAAAGTTTTCCAACCCTGAAAACGTCTATTTTTTATATTTTTTTTATTAAGAAATATTAATATTATTCATACTGAAGTATAAAATAAATTTATTTAATAAAAAAAAAATAATAACTAGTTTTCGGTAGTTATTTTGTATGGCAAAATGAAGTTTAAGCTTCCCAGCTCTGAAACCGTCTGCTCGATTTTGCTGATTTTCAATACCAATCTTATTTCGACCATTTCTGACACACCAGTCCAAGAACGAAGTCTCTAGCTTTTCTGGGAGCTTCGGAAAACCGATTTCACGTACAGACAAACGGACAGACGGACATCGCTTATTCGTCTTCCCTATGCATAAGGATCCAGAATATATATACTTTATGGCTAACTTATTAATATTCTAGAAATTACAAACGGAATGACAAACCTATATATACCCTTTTACCATTTTTGGTAAAGGGTATAAAAATCAATAAGATAACCTCATAAAAACTACAAGATTTCTTCTTGATTTTTTCAAAAAGGTTTTCTCTATGAAATTAATAAGATTTCCTTATTGAAAAAAAAACCAGAGAGATTTCTTATTAATTTTGTTCTATTTTATGAGGTAATTATTAGGCACTGTTTTCTCTGTGTCTGAGCGTTAATTTACTTTCATTGATTAAACAACTTGAGCATGCAAGAAGCTTTTAATTCTGATTAATTGTGTCAATTTATATAAAACAAAGCGTAAATAATGCTGAAAATAATTTAATGAATTATTTAAGGACTTATTTAAGTGTAGCAAACAGTAAGTGTTATGTCTTTTGGTGTTTTATCGCTGTTTCAGTATCTAGATCTGCAGATTAAAAACCGAATTAAAACTGTGGCAAAAAGGAAAAAGTGCTTAAGTCGAGATAAGCTGATTTTGAGATAATGAAACCTCCGTAATTTTCATATTCGAAAGTACCCCTGATCAAAATCTCAATTAATTTGTGTTATTTTTCAGGAAGTTATACTATTACTATGACTTGAAACTTATCTTTTTACGACTTCTAATCTGATTTGGAATAATAGCTTAATTTAGCTTAAACTTTGAAAAATTTTAACTTTAATTTGTTACTGATGGTGTGTAGAAAGATGTTTGCTTGAAAAAATAAAGTTTAACAGAGAATTTTCCAGTTTAACTGTAAAAGAAATAAATTTCTGAAATCTACTAGAACGCATGAACGTAGTCTATGACTTAAAATGACTTAGGCACTTTTTTCTTCTAGCCACAGAAATACGAGTATATCACTAACTGTCTATACAAATGTACGTATATATGCATATGAGTCTATTAGCGTACGTGTGTATGTCACTGAACAACTTCTAAACGGCTGGACCGATTTGAATGATTTTTTTTGTGCATGCGTTTGGGTGGCGCCCTGGATGGCTTACATCTACAAATAAGCCCGGCAGATGGCGCTGCAGTCGGTATCTAGGTTATTTATTTATATTAAAACTAAACGGCTGGATCGACTTGAATGCATTTTTGTGCATGCATTCAAGTGGGGGCGTAAGACAACGTTTGCCGCGCTCAGCTGCTACATATGTATATACAAATTTTTCATGAAATTTATTACTAGAAACTTTTTCTGTTTCAATAGTATATAGAAGTTGCAGAGAAAAAGCGGCATCGAAAAAGAAATTTATTATAAAACTCCAGAAACATCTTGAAAAACTTGTTTAATGTACATTAGACCCCTGCAAAAGACAATTTAAAAGAACTTTCAAGACATGAGGAATTTTTCACTTGCTTTATTGCTGAGAAGTTTTCTAAAACAAAGGCTAAACAATACTGTTGGCAAAACATTCGTTACAGTTATTGCAGGTATAGGAGAAAAGAAGAAAATACTTCGTGCCGGAAGAATTTGTGATGATTGCTTCTTCATACGCATGAGCGCGTATACAAACGTCATGCATATACATTAGAGTTGCCATTATTAATTTTTTTTCTTATGCTCTCTCTCTCTCTCTCCGCAAATCAGTTCAGTTTTATGTAACAAAAAATAAAAAAAAAATTTATAGCGCTAATTTGTGTTTTAGGGGGTGCATGCGACCCTCAAAGTTGGCCTTCAAGTCAATTTTTCTTTGTAATTTTTTGCATATGACTATCTTTTTAAAAAATCATTTTACAAGAATATGATATATGGCAAATTTTAGCTTTTGTAGTTAACAACATTAGTCTCAATGAAACTTTTTTGCTCAATTTGATATTTTAGAAAATAATAAAGAAAATAATCAACAAAATATCAAAAATTTTATATACCATAATTATATTTATATGGAAATTTTTATATTAAGCTTGTACAATAAGAGCTTATATCTATTAAATTATTTCATACATATACATATAGTCAAAAGAAAACTAAAAAAAAAATAAACAAAAAATTATATTGAATATACATACATATGGGCTTGAGGGCCAACTTTGAGGGGCGGACGCACCCCTAAAACACAACTTATTGCTATGATATTTTTTTGTTTTTTTTTATATATAAAACTGAACCGATTTGGGGGACAATGTGCTGATTTTCGTCAGTAATTAAAATCGATACATTGTGCTGATAGTGGGATCTAGGCTTAACATATAAAAAGGCCATAAAGCCGAGGTCGAAATATGTGCTAAAAAAATTCCATAAAGTAGTATAACAGGTTTATTTATTTAGTGTGTTTAAACCCGCCGGTCTGGCAAGGCTGTCAGCTGTTAAATATGTAACATCTGAAGTATGATTTATTAAGTGAAAAGTTTGGCATTGACGAACATGGATCATTTAACCACCGGAAGTTCGCCTTCAAATAATTAAAACTTACTACAAAAGCTGGTGTTTCAAAAGTGGTGGCAACTTTTTAAGTACTACGGCTAAACTAGGATCGCCAAAATGGACTACTACTGTGCTAGGAGTTGGCTAGATTAAAAAAAATCTGAAGAGACTGTAATCATAACAAATGTGGTCAACCCTGCGCACCATTGGCTAAAATGTCGCTTGTGCTTGTGACACGACCGATTTTGGCTTTATTGCATGGGAAGATTTCGGAACACATAATACCAAGTTTTGATGATGTCAATTGGCCACACAGATTATGCGATTGGACGCCGTTATACTTTTTTTTGTTAGGCTACTCCAAAGACCGGGTCTACACGAATAATTCTCTAACGTTGGAGCATTTGAAAACCAAGAATCTTCAAGTTATGGGTTATATACCACCCTAAATGTGAGAAAAAGTGATTGAAAACAACATTGACTGATGAAACCAATTTTCAGGCGTCTTTTTAAATTATTTCGTACGGTATTAAGAATCATTATGGTTTTTATAGCTATGCTCTTTATGTCACAACACTATTGCAGTTATAAATTTATTTTTGTTTTGATTTCTTCGTACTTAAAAGCAGAGTATGAAAATAAACTAAACGAAATATTTGATTTTGTTTTGTTTTGTTATTTCTCAATTTGATTTTGTATTGTTTTTGCATATGATCTGAAACATTACATTCCCCCTTATTGTGATTGGTGATTTTGTGGCGAAAATCACACGTTTTGTACTAGATTAAAGAAATATGCTTATGTTCTTTAATCAACTACAAATAGTCGAATTTTAAAACGAAAAATGCCAACCAGCTGGAAAAGAAAATAATGGGAAATAAATGGAAACGTTCTGAAATATTTGCGGCGAATTTTATATCATGATATTATATAATTTTATACCATTGCTATTTAACACGTTAAGTTTGTTTTATATAGTTAAGCAGCATAGCTCTAACCGAGTGTTCTAAGGCGGCACCTCTCTTCTCTTTTTGTGTTATATTATTGAATACTACCATAAGCGTTTTTATTACAAAGTTTAAATGTTCTCACTTATATGGTGGCTCCCCCCTTTATTTTTATCTTCTTCTCTCGTCCATAAACTCAAAAATTTTGCAAGTAAAATTGCCCAGCATAAAAATATGTGTGCAGTCATATCAGCTCGATTAAGTTATGCAATGGCCACCACTGAATTAAATATTTTATATAAATAAATAAACAACAACATGTATAACAACGTTATCATCTTTTACAATAAATTATAGCATAATATGTTTATAATCTTGCTTATTTTAATAATATTATATCATGAATATAAATTGCCTTATAACACTTATTCTAGCAAATGAATTCGACGGCTACATGTTGTACAAAAACTAAATTGCCACAACCCAAGCTCCTGATTTATTTATGTTTTGATATGCCAGTTGTTATATTTAATACCTTCTCGTCATTCTCATACAATTCTATTACATACATATTTTCATTTCAAATTATCGCCCTCTATTTAATAACTTCAGATGGGAATATATTTTACAAGTTGTTAGCAAATACTTTTTCCCTGTGTGCCACAGTGCCCAAAGGCATCATCATCATCATCGTCATTATCATCATCATGTAGTTGTTTCGCACAATTCCTTTGATACAATAAATCACAATGTTGTTGTATAGATAAAAATGATACTGATACCACTAATATTTTTATCTTTTGTTATTTGTTTTAGAAAAATAAATAAACAAATAGCAACAATAATATTTCTAACTTACAAATGAGCAACAGTTGTGTTGTTGACAGCGCAAATATTTTTTTTTATTTTCTTTTAATTTTTATAGATAAACTTTTGTGCGGCATATTTTATGCAGAAAAATATTTTTACATATCATAAGATACATATTTTATAAGCAATCTGTTAGATGTTTGCACAGCTTTGTGTATGGAGAACATTTGAATGTGTGATTGGTGACATTTTGAAGATAAAGTTGTTCACTTGGTGTGAATTTGTTTAACTAAACTGTAGAGAATAAATTATGCAGAAAAGTCTCAGTAAAATATAAATTTTTTCAACAAGTAGAGACATTTATAAATAAGTTTATAAAAATATAACAAAATAATTCAATGGAAATATTTTAGCCAATCTTCAACTACAGCATAATTCCTTGAAAATAAAAGCCTTATTAATTTTTATTCCGTTCTCCGGCATTCTTTTCTATAGAAAATATTTTGTAATTACTTTTTACTGTGAAAGGATTTAGCTGGCAGGCTGTTTTGTTTAACTGAAAATAGATTAATTCCCACTTTTTTAAATTTAAATTATTTCTCTAACTTGTTAGTGCTAATATGTTTAAGTCGGTTAAATTTATTTTTAATTTATTAGTGTCCGCCCCCCAAGTTTCATAAAAATGGCTCAAGAAATTTAATATTAACCTTTAATGGGTATGGCAGCGCCCACTTCTCTAAGCATAAAATTATGTCATTCTAAAAGCCAAAACTTTTTTCCAAGTTGCGTTGGTAGTCGAATTAGTAGAAGTACATATAATTTAATACTTATCTTTCATGTATGCGGCCCCGCCCACTTTTTAACCGACTTAAAAAAAAAGAAATAAGGCGGAGGTTAACAATTCGTCTCTACTTTTTTTTTTTTTGGATGTGTTACATCATAACTCCGTATATTTGAGACCTATTGTAAAAATTCTCTTTTTGCCTGAGACGGCATAGCTTGCCATTGGTCGTATTGTAAAAAAGTGGGCGGGTAAGCGTGCACAAATTTTTTTATATTAATTTTACGATATTCTACTTAATTGGTTGCTTTCGTTCACCTTTCGTTCTTGTAATTACACAATTACAAAGTTGAAAAAATGGGCGGGATTACGCCCATTTAAAATTTATTATATTATTTCACGCGGTTCTTCTAACCAATTTTTACGAAACTTACCAAACACTTTGAGCTCTAAAATAGAAACAATCCTCCATTTAAAAAATGGGCGGAGTTACGCCCATTAAAATTTAATTTTATATTTCAGCTACAACTTTGCCTCAGAGAGTAAATCAAAATTCCGAACGGTTTGCAAGATATGAGCTTGAGAAAATGCAAAAATGACACCGAGGCCCCATATCTTTGGGGGGCCCATAAAAAAATTTTTGGACTTTGGGGGGGGGGGGGGAGGCAAAACTGGGAGACACGGGGTTTTTTTTTTTTTTTTTGGTACTTTATCACGTAGTGGTGTCCGTATATGCTTATATTTTTTTGTGTTGCACTGTGTTATTAAAAAAATTTTGAATTAAGAGGAAATATGTTTACACGCTTATTACTTTTATCTATTAATGTTTTTTTATACATACATACATATGTACATACAAGCATGCACGTGTATGTGTTTTTGAGATTCTTGTAAAAATAGTTCTGTGGAATATAAAAATTGGATTGCTTTAAGCATTTACATGAATCTTTTTTTCATATGTTTCATATTTCATGTTTGTAATATCCGCGAGCAACATTTAAGACAAATTTCCCTTATTTTAAATTAAACGTAAAATGTGACACACAAAAATATCTTTTTTTTCCTTTCTGTTTTAAAGCTGAACTATATACAACAAACCAGCAGGTCGGTGGTTTTGCAAATATACAAAGGATATATTATGGTGAACTTTGCTTCCTGTTAAAATTTAGCGACGCGTGCTGTGAGATTTAAAATAATTTTATTGATTTTTTTTTCATATAAAGTTAAAGGAATTAAAATATGTAATTCTTTTTGCATAAAATCTTAACGACTGTTATATTTTGCATAATACTTACTGATAAGATTATTATGAGATGTTGAAAGAAAATATTCGTTATTTTAAAGTCTTATAAATCATATCGAATGTTCTATTCTTCGTAGGTATCTAGTTGTTAACATGATAAGTGAACGTAACTTAAATTTTATATTTATTCTTTTATATCGTTATAGATATTTCAAAAATGTGTTTATTTTGGTAAAATATTATTTAATGCATTTGAAATCCATAACAACATAAATATATTTAAATTAATCCTCCTAAATGGCAGATAAATTTAGGGATTTAATCATTATTAGGCTTATGTTGTAGTTTTATTTACATATATTTATAATGCTGTAAAAAAAATATGTTTTAACAAATAAAAGTGCTCTATTGGACGGGGCCGAATTTGATATACCCTACACCGACGTACGTATGGAGTATACATTTACATACATACATTATTTTTTTGTGAAAGAAAAATGGTTCGTATCTAGGGTTGTCATCCATCCTCTTTTTCCCCGACACTATCCTTTTTTTTGGGATATCTGTCCTCTAAAAAAAAGCAATGTGAGTCCGATCACAGAGGAGATGTGTAAACATCTAGTAATGAAAATTTTTTTTTAAGTTGGAAGTACTTATGCTTTTAGTAAATTTTTTTTAATTAATTAATTAAAAGTATCAAAACTTTCAATATTGTAAATACATAGGAATTTGTTGGTTTTTGTTTGTTTTATTAAACTTATTTGGTTAGTAAATGGGCACACTGCAGTATATGTATGTATATGTACTGCATTAAAAATTGCAGTAATTTACTGATTACTGAAAAAATTCAGTAAATTTTTACTGCTAATGCAATTTAATTTGCATTACCTGTAAAATCGTAAGGCCGTATTCATAATAAAATTGTAGCAAGTGGCAAAGTTTTTTTCATTAAAATTTTGAAACTTTTGTATGACAAACATTTAGCCACTTGGTAAATGATTACTGAAAATTCAATGCACCTCATCATATAATAAATCATTTAGGCACTTTATGGAAATTGTAGAAAAAAATTTTAGTAATCAGTAAAAATTTACTGGTTAAAATTTTTTTTATTATTTTTTACTAAAATTTTACTGGTACCTGCAGTGCTCATTTATGGTAAATGCCTTTACTTTTACTTTTTACTTTTTAATTCCTGTTGTTTATCGTTTAGTTGTTGCTGTTCTTGTTGTTGTGTACGCATTGCAATTAAAATAGATTCCGTAAAGTGCGACTTTGACTCGCACACGAAGGGTTCCTTCCGTACATTCGGTTTTGAGCATTTTTTTGATGTGGCTTTTTTTCCTTTTTAAGTATTTCCAGTTCAAACGATTTTTTCAGCTTTGTCGCTTTTTTCTCTTTTTGGCGGTTTTTTTCTCTTTTTGGGTTCTTTTAATTTTCGAAATTTTTTTCATTTTGGCGATTTTTTCCATTTTGGCGACTTTTTTCTGCTTTTGGGGTTTTTTCATTTTAGGGTTTTTTTTTGTTTTTGGGGTTTTTTATTTAGGCGATTTTTTCATTTTGGCGATTTTTTTTTCATTTTGGCTATTATTTTTCTGTTTTTGGATTTTTTTCACTTTGGCGATTTTTTTCATCTTGACGATTTTTCCGGGTTTTTGCGATTTATCTTAGTCCTAGAATTTTTTTTAATTTGGTGCTTTTTCGGTTTTGGCGATTTTTTTTGGCAAATTTTTTAAATTTGGCGATTTTATAATATTTTGATTTTTTAGTTTTACCGTTTTTGAAAATTTTAAGAGTTTTGCTCTTACGGTTTTCAAGATACAGCAAGTTGTCAAAGTTACAAAGTCAAAATTGCATTAACTGATGGAACATCCTTTAATATAAATTTTTAAATTTACTGTTAATTGTTGTAGTCTGTATAACAATATACTAACTTTACAAAATTCCAGTGTATGTATATTACATGGGATTTTAACATTTTTCGTTGCTCGATTTGGAACACCCTTTAATTTATAACTCTCATATATTTGCTGTTGTAGCGGCCAAATGTCTACACACTGTGTCCGAATTTCAGGTCCGTAGATCTTACGGTTCTCGAGGAAATACCCTGTAACAGAGGAACGGACAGCGTAGCGAAAACAATAGGGTTCATTTTCACCTTTGGTGTACGGAACCCTAATAAAGCAATTATTATTTTCACCTTTGATGTACGGAACGCTAATAAAGCAAAAAACCTAACGAGCCTAAAAAACAAAAACAAGCTAATTCCTATGTATTTACAATATTTTAAATAAGTTTGTATTGCTTCCCTGCAGAAAGTGCGAATAGTGAAATTGTGGTGATTTACTAGTGACGTTGTCAATAGCACTAGTGACCAAGTGTACCCCAGCCAATGGTATCATCTATTGACATTTAACATTAGCTTGTCATTGAAAATCCACCACTAGACTATAGCACTACTGACTTAGTAGTTCTTTCGGGACCACATGGAGACATTGGCACCAAATATTCACTAGTAAATGCTAGGGGCTCTAGTCTACAATATCGATCTTTGCTGTGTGCATCTCAGCAAAGAAATCTCAGCAAAGAAAATTTTTACCCCTAGCGTATAGATGTTTACACATCAAAAATAATTTCAGTGAAGTGCGACTTTGACCCGCGCATGAAGGGTTCCGTACGGACACTAGACATGTAATTTTAATACGAAATTGAGCCTATATAATAAATAGTTTTGGCTTTTTTTTTGAGTTTTTTTAGTTTTGGCGTTTTTTAGGTTTTTGGCGATTTATTAACTTTTGGGAATTTTTTCAGTTTTGGCACTTTTTTTCTCGTTTTGTCGTTTTTTTTTTTTTGGTTTTGGAGTTTTTTTTTCGTTTTGGTGATTTTTTTCATTTAGGTGATTTTTTTAGTTTTGGCACCTTTTTCGCGTTTTGGCGATTTTTTTTCGGTTTCTTGCGTTTTTTCATTTTGCCGATTTTTTTCATTTAGGCGATCTTTTTTCATTTAGGCGATTTTTTAGTTTTGGCGCTATTTTCGCGTTTTGGCGGTTTTTATAATTTTGGCGATTTTTTCGGTTAGTCGATTTTTTCGGTTTTTACAATTTATTTAAGTGTTGCAATTTTTTTTTAAATTGAGGTTTTTCTTTTCGTTTTAGCGGTTTTTTTGGGTTTTTGGCGATTTTTTTTTTTTGGTTTGGCGATTTTATAAGTTTTGGTTTTTTTTAGTTTTACCGTTTTCGAAAATTTCAAAATTTTACCTCTTACCGTTTCCAAGATATAGCAAGTTCTCAAAAGTCAAAATTGCATTATCTGATGGACCACCCTTTAATTTAAATTTTCCTAAATTTTAGTGTTAATTGTTGTCTAAAAAGACACTAGTTTTACAAATTTCAAGTGTCAATATACATATGTATATGAGATTTTAAAATTTTTCGTTGCTCGTTTTGATGCACCCTTTAATTTTTACTCTCATGTATTGGCTGTTGTAGCGGCCAAGGTTCTACATACTCTGTCTAAATTTCAGGTGCGTAGCTCTTACGGTTAATGAGAAAATAGCCTGTGACGGACAGACGGTCAGCGTAGCGCAAACAATAGGGTTCCTTTTCACCTTTGGTGTACGGAACCCCTAAATATTAGCGTCCGGGAAAGTCCTACTTTTTAAGGAAATTTTTCGCTCTTACATTGTTTGAGAAATGGTATTTATTGAAAATCAAGCTAAAAAGGAAAATAATTGATATCGGATGTGCAGGTTATCTTACAAAATCACACTTTCCATAAGTGTTGTGGTATATTATTTTAAGACGTAAAATTATTGGGATGTATTTAAAACATTGATGGAGTTGCGTAAAGAGGTTCAAACTTATATACTTCATACCTTTCAGCAACAGTTCAAAATCTTTATTCTATGCAAAAATACGGCATTTAACCTAACAATGAAAGTTTATTTAAAGTCGGTAGCCCTGCCGTTAGAGATATTCGATGTAACGTACCATAACCGCCAAAATAGCTTAAGCGACATAATTTTCGAACCCCAATTTTTTTTACCAAAATCGATTATCTGCGATCGTAAATAGTCGATTTTCGTAAAAAAAAACCAAGTCCAAAAAATATGTCGCTTAAGCTATTTTAGCGGTTATGGCTCGGTATAATCGGCTAAACTTTGAACCATTTTGGGTTCTCAGTTCATGCAGAGAAACCTCGGTTAATTACCTCATCAAAAATGTCATAATATTTGGGGTAATTATCCGAGAAAGCTATTAAAGCGAAGACGTTTACTTACCTTATAGAGGTAGTTATGAGATACGCTTAAATACCTTTTAGAAATGCATTTATCCGAACGCACTGTGGTATATAAAACATCACTACATGAAGTAAAACGCACATGCATGCATATGTATTTCTTCAAATAAAATATTTTATTAAATAACAAAAACAGGCGCCAAATTGCAGCACTCGTTATCGAACGAAATTTCGAAATACTTCCATATAAACTCTATTGAAATATTTCGTAATTTCGTTCAATAGAGTTTATATGGAAATATTTCGTAATTTCGTTCAATAACGAGTGCCGCAATTTGCCCCCAATTCATATTACAAAAAATATATATGTACATAAGGTTCATACGAGTATATTCGACAGCAAAGCTCATATTTTAAACAGCGCACATACATCAATTAAAGAAACAGAATTTTTGCGACCAGTCTAATATACGCAAATAAAAATACGTAAACGAAACAGGAGGCAAATTATGGCATTCGATATCGAACAAGTTTTCATAAAATTTTAATTGTAATTGTATGAAAAATTCAAACGATATCAATGCCGTAATTTGCTCCCTGGACTTAATTGCTGCATTCGACATCGAATGAAATTTCTAAATGTTTTTATTTAAATTTTTTTAATTTATAATTCCTATCACAAGTGTTTGCCGGTGTAATCAGTTCTTATTTTTGCAAAACACAAAACGATAATAATTAATCAACTGAAAAATTAGAAATTTCGTTTCCTGAAATCAATGGTCCAACTAGTACTTGACATAACTATTTATAATAGTAAAGGCCATAACAAAAATTAATAAAAATTTTAAAAACCCACGACTTTTTCCAGAAAAGATGTTATATCTTCTAAACGGCTGGACCGATTTTCAAACATAGCTAAGAACCCTCTCGATCATGTCATCTTTCAAACAGCAAAATCAGTCCAGCCGTTTGGCCTGTATGTGGACACCGACAGATACACAGATACACAGATACAGATACACAGACACACACTAGAAACTTATAACACCCCTTTTTTTAGTCGGGGTTAAAAAAGGGGCAAAGTATTTATAAATATAGATAGATGTTTATTATGCAAAAGCTATAATGGATCATAAAATAGTAAAAGTTCAGAGCTTTTTCATATTAAATGAAAAATAGTATTATATGTTTCAAAATACTTGCAGCCTTATTTATAATTCATAATAACAAAAATTAAAAATTTTGAAAACCCCTGACTTTTTTCAGAAAAGGTGTTATATCTTCTAAGCTGCTGGACCGATTTTCTTTCAAACAGAAATGAAAACTAAGTGAAAATCGGTCCAGCCGTTTAGCCTGTACGTGGACACGGGCAGACACAGAGACACAAATACACAGACACACACTACAAACTTATAACACCCCTTTTTTAGTCGGGGGTTAAAAACTATTAAAATAGATTTCCATACAAAGTATTCCTTAATAATCCTTTATAAAGCCTTGATAATTTTCATAAATAAGGCTTTTAATTTATAACAAGCAATAAATAACGTGTGCCAAGTTTAAGGAAATCTTAAATGCAGTTGTTTACTATCTTCTCTGCACTCAAAAAAAAAAACTAAATAAAACTTTGGAAAATTTTCTAAATTTGAATAAAAAAAAGTTGTCGTATGGCGCCAAGGCTGTTTTTTACTTGAAACCAGTAAAATATTTACTAAATTTCTACTTCATGAATGAACTAGTTAATAGTAATTATATTTTTATATTTGAGTAAAATTTTTCTAAAATTAAGTAAAATTTTCCCATAAAATTCGGAGCTTTGCAAAAAAAATTTTTCATCTTTGATCTCAAATTTAGTAAATTTTTCAAAGTTTTTTTATGTCTTTAATTCTGGTACTTTTTTTATTTCTTATTAAATTCTATACCACATGGTATGTTTTTTTATTATACCTTCATATTCATATTATATTCTTAATTAATTCACCATACATACCTATTAATTCCTTGAGAAGAGACAAGTATTGAACCAACAACCTTCTGAATGATAGGCAAGCACTCTAACCAATTGCCTAACAGCGCAGCCTGAGTAAGCATTGAAATTTTTGAGTTTTAAAATTTTATTTTATTTTCAAAAAAATATATTTCAAGTTCAAATATTCCTCGGAAGAATGAAAAATTTACTTAAATTAAGCAAAAAATTTAAGTAAATTTGTATGCAAATAAAAAATATATTCTATAATTTAAAGAAAAAATACTTAAAACTGGTAAATATTTTTCTAAAATTTAGAATACCTTTTTATATCTTTCGAGTAAGTCAAATTTGATGAACTACTCAGGAGTAAGACATTTCCTGAAATTTATTTTTAATTTAAGACGAGATTGACTAGTTCTTAGGATACATTTTCCCAAAACTTTTAAACCATTTTCTAATTTTTGGTACATATTTCCTTTAAGCAAGTAAACTTGTCCTTGAATGTGAGATTTTTTGTGTGTATTTTTGTGAACTATTTTTAAGGATATGAACTTTTAATTTTTTACTCATATTAAGTAATTTTTACTAGATTTTTGTAAAAATTAATTTAAACTTAGAAAAAATTACTTAAATTTGGAAATTTTTTTTACTTAAATTTAAAAACTTTTTTTCCTTAAGAATAGTATATGTCTTTTTTTGAGTGTGTTTTATTGTTCCGAATAAATTAAATTACTTTTTCTGACAATAAATAACAAAAACTGGCATTAAATACATTTATTTGCCTTTTTTTAGTTCAATCCGTTAATTAATTGATTTAATAGCGCTTTAATAGCATTACTTGAAAATTTCATTTCAGTTGCTGGTTTAACTTTCCACGAAAGCCTTAGTCAATGACACAAAGAATACAAGCGAAATGTGTACCTCCATGAGAAATAAATTTTTGTTTTGATAATCTGTATTTTATTAGGCCTTAAAAGTAAATTACAATTGGAACCGCCGACGACAAACTACAGTGGAAGCTTATTGCTCAAAATGCAACAAAATTTAAAATAAAACTAAATCTAAGATAATGAATGAAAAAGATAATGATATCATGAATGGCAACCAAACTTTAGTTGCGTTGCCATTTGTCAAAATGGTGTGGTATGATATGAATGGCAACTGGCAACGAACAGCTGTGAATTTCAGTTGCCATATGGGCATTTTTAGTTGCTGCATAGTTTTTTTATACGGTAAAAACTGATAAAATTTAATTTAATAATTTTAATTTCAGTTGCGTTGCCAGTCGACATGGCAACTGAAGTCCGGTTGCTATCCATAAGCGAACCATTAAACTTATTTTTACTTTTACTTCATTTAAATTTTTTTGTTGTTAAATCTTAGATAGTCTTGTGTCCTTTTGCTCTAAAACTGACAACTGTCCAATCATAATTGGCATCTCTTTAAATTTGAATACAAAAAAAAAATAAACAAACGAACATTCAACAATGGAAAAAATTTTGTCATCCCATCACATCGTTCCTTTATAGCAATATTGTAATAACTTAAAAAGAAAGGCTATATACATTAAGAGTCTTTGTTGCAAAAGAAAAAATTCTTCGCGCAGAAAAGAATTTAAAATTCTGAATTTACTAAGAAATAATGCTAATATAAAATTTAAGTTTTCTTCCAAATATACAAAATATTTTTATCATAATTTTTTTGATTAGTTCTGTAATATTAACTTAAAATTTCACTTTTTGACTCCACATACAAAAAGTAAAATTAATAATTTTGTAATATCAATTAATTTTCACTTGTAAGTCTTCGTCCAGACTTGCAATTTTTGTTGCTGCAATTTCTTAAAATTCTGCTCTCAAATTGCATAAGTGTCCACATTACGAAATTATAATATTGCAATTATGCATTAAAAAAAATTAAAACACCACAAATTTCCTTGAAAAATTAACAATTATATTTACTTTTTGTTATATTTTTTTTTTTTTTGTTTTTCATACAACTGAAGAAATAAAATTATAAAAACGTCAAATACAACTAACAACTTGAAATTAATAATTACGAATTTCAATTCAAAAGGGAATTGCCGAGCACATGAAACTGTGTACCCCTCCCCAATCTTCTCACCTCTCTCACCTATAAACTCAAGAATTGCTGCAACAAAAATTGCAAGTATGGACAGGGACTAAACAATTTGATAATATCATTTAAGTTTTTCCACTCAAATTAATTAATTCCACTCTATAATTAATTAAATCAATTAAATTCTTAATTGAAAACATTAATTGATGAAAACTATTTTCTGTGTCTTTAGTAGCAATAGCTCGATATATGAATTTTTCACAGAAAAGGGACCTAACGTGAAAAAAAATCTAAATCATTTCATCTTATTCTACACCCTTTTAGGTACCAGAATCCAATCTTAAGTCCAAACCCGTTTTTTGACACACTAGGTCTCTTTTCTCGGAGAAAGTCATGTATAGTGTTTTATCGAGCTATTGCTACTACTCTTTTCTCGTAGATGGTCACATATAACGAATTTTTCAACTCTTTTTTAATACAAAAGCACACTTTTTGAGATATGACTATGTTGCAATAACGAAATCATTTGAATGGAGAACTTTTTTTCCATTATTTTTATTTTTTTATTTTATTTATTTAATTGTGCATAAGAAAAAAACATCTATTGTTGTGTGTGCTGATCTTTATGTGTACTTTTACTTTTCGGCCAATCTATTGAACTTTAAATGTTTTGTATTGAAAAATACAATAAAATAATTGTAACTCTATGCATGAATACATACATATGTATATTATTTTATTTTTCAAATAATATTCATTCAGCAATATATTGGAAAGAAAATTTTTTCCATATATTTTTTTTTCTTTTGTTGTCTTATCTTGCAGCAGCCATGTACTCGTAATTTTATTCCATAATGGGTGTTCTATTTGCAGTTTGCTTTTCCTTAGACAAGGCTGTGAGTGCATTTTTTAGGATAGGTACGATTATAATGATGACAGGACAGATAATAAGGTAATTTAAATTAAGCTTAACTCGTTTATGCAACTCTGCTAGTGTGCCCTTTGTTAATTTTTAAAGGCCGCTTTGACACACGCAAAGTTTATTTTGCAAAATCTTGAATTTTTAGAAGAGAATGAGAGCACGTTTTCCCTTCCACCAACTCCACACTTTACAAAGAAAACTTTGCCTACAACGACGAAGAAAAACTACACTGTGTGTAATTTTTTAAGTCATGGAAATATAACCATATACGGACAACACTACGTGATTAAAGACCAAAAAAAAAAGACCGGTCTCTCCCAGCATTGCCCCAAGTCATATACTTATTTTTATGGGCCCCAAACATTTTGGGTCTCGGTGCATTGTTGCCATTTTAGCATTTTCACTGCCAGATCTGGCATTTTCATCAGCTAAAAAGCATTCAACTTTCAAAAAATTCTGCTAAATGCTTACTGGCAGAATTTATTGACAATAAAAAATTTTAATTTATTAAAAATATTCCTCTGTATATAGGATTTTTCTCATGAATGTATAGGCATTGCAGGGT
Source organism: Tachina grossa (assembly GCA_949987645.1). Classification (NCBI taxonomy): domain Eukaryota; kingdom Metazoa; phylum Arthropoda; class Insecta; order Diptera; family Tachinidae; genus Tachina; species Tachina grossa. The sequence continues at coordinate 41,375,502 of OX465278.1, read as the reverse complement.
AAAGGTTAAACAGTTAAACGCGCATAGCATCCAGAGAGCCCCTCAATAATCAATTTCAATGTATTTTAAATAAAAAAAAATATTTTACTGAATAAGTAAAATAATATTTTGAGAATAACTATTAGTGCGTTAAAAAAATTTTAAACGCATTTGTAACATATCCAAAAATTACCAATTATTAACTATTTTATGTTTGTATGTGCTATAAAAATACCTGTAAATACTAATAAGTTTGTATATAACGGGTGTTTTTTTAGAGGTATAGAACTTCGAATTGAAATAAAACACAAGAAAATCGTCCATCAATTTGGCTTTATTGGAAGGATAATTTTACGCCATTAATGTTTAAATATGATTTCGGGCATGTGGCCGCCGCGGCTGGCTCGAATAAAGCCAATTCTACAGGTCCAATTTTCAACCACTTTTTCGAGCATATGGGGCCGTATGTTGGCAATAACGCCACGAATGTTGGCTTCCAAGTCCCCTAACGTTTCTGGTTTGTTGGCGTAGACGAGAGACTTCACATATCCCCAAAGAAAATAATCCAATGGTGTCAAATCACACGATCTTGGTGGCCAATTGACAGGTCCATTCCGCGAAATTATGCTCTCATCGAATGTTTCCTTCAATAAATCGATTGTGACGTGCGCTGTGTGGCATGTAGCGCCGTCTTGTTGGAACCGCAACTCATCCACATTCATGCCATCCAATTCGGGAACAAAATAGTCGGTTATCATGGCTCTATACCGGTCTCCATTAACGGTAACTGACTCTCCAGCATTATTTCGGAAGAAGTATGGCCCAATGACTCCACCAGCCCATAGAGCACACCAAACAGTCAGTTTTTGTGGATGTAATGGCGTCTCAAGGGTCTCATGTGGATTCTCTTCACTCCAAATGCGGCAATTTTGCTTGTTGACGTAGCCATTCAACCATCATCACTGAACAAAATTTTGCGATGAAAATCAGCATCGATATCAATCTCATTTTCGGCCCATACACAAAAATCACGACGCATTGCATGGTCTCGCGGCTTTAATTCTTGCACAAGCTGGATCTTGTAAGGTCGCAAGCCAAGATCTTTGCGCAAAATCTTCCATAAAGTTGATGGACAAAGCTCCAATTGCTGTGCACGGTGGCGAATCGATTCATTCGGGTCCTCTTCAACACTTTGCTCTACAGTGGCAATTGTTTCTTCGGTGCGCACTGTTCGACGTCTCTGCGGATGCGTATTATCACATAGAGTAAACGTAGTGCGAAAACTATCCATGGTTAACCGAATTAATTGCTCTGATGGACGATTATGTCGACCATAAAATGGACGGAGCTTGCGGTAAACTTCGCAAACTGAACCATTATTTTCGAAATAAATTTGCACGATTTGCAAGCATTGTTCTTTTGTCAACCTGTTCATGATGAAATGGCAAACCAAACTAAATATTAATCACTTGACAGCTGACAAAATGGCCGCCAGTTAAAAAAGTGATGCCAACTTAAAGTTCTATACCTCAATAAAAAACACCCATTACATGAAATTCAAAGCTATTTCAATAATTTTCTTCATTTAAATCTGGCATTATAGTTTTGTTCTGTAGAACATTTTAGCAGAATTTTTTTTACCGATTCAGCATTCTTTCACTATCATTTTCTGGCAACACTGTCTCGGTGTCATTTTTGCGTTTGCTCAGGCTCACTCAAATCTTGCAAACCGTTCGGAATTTTGATTTACTTTCTGAGGAAAAGTTGTAGCTCTTCACAGAAAAAATTATTCTCAAAAAATTTTTAAACAAATATTTGTTTGAAATCAAACTAAGTTTCAGTAAATATTCTGTACTGTTCTCCTTAATTAATTTGTACGAAAAAACTGTGTAGAGAAGAAAGAGGCCACGACGTTTGTCGGCTACTTTTCGGCATTTACATGTACACAACACGATCAATCAAAATAAACAACAACAACCGCACAACAGTACGTTGTTCCTATCAACAAGCAAGATAAACACCAAGGCACTGAAATAACATTTTCTCTCAGCCGAACTGTGATTTATTTAAACTTTTACAAAATGAGACATTTTTAGATTTTAATTGAACTATAGTGAATTTTTAATCAGAAATAATTTTTAGTCAGGCTTAAGTTCAGTAATTTCAATTCTTTTATTGAATGAAATATTTTTATTAATTAATGTGAGTTTCTAAAGAAGAGAAGAAAAATTAAATTAGACTTTTACGGTACATAGAATAAGTAAAAATAATTAATGCGATGATCGTAAAAGATAAGCAAGAATAGTTAAACATACGTGGGTAGAGTAATATAATATAATATAACTTCGTGCTAACCTAAATAGAAAAATGAAAATACCCAGCTAAAAAAATATGTATGGAGCATATATGATATCTCATATATGGTTCCGATCCGAAAAATTAGGGTATATGACCATATATGATTATATAGATTCATACATTTTCATACATGTATGTGTAAATTTTTCCTCTACAGAATGAAAATTTCATATTCATACTCTCTTGATTCACAAAAGCGCACTGCTGTGCAATAAATTAAATTACTAAAATTACTTTTTTTTAGATTTTGAACAGGAAGGTTGTATTTAATGAAACATTTGTTTGGACAAATAATGAAAAACGAACTAAAAAACATTTCATTAATCATTTTAAGTCAAAAGGTGAATCAATTATTTAGGGCCAATTTCACCAACTTATTTAAATATAAATTCATATTTAAAAGTAATTTTTCCATACAAAAATTAATGAAAATCAACATTTAAATATGAATTGATATTTAAATAGAGTTGGTGAAATTGGCCCTTAAAAAACACAAAACTCATATTCGTACATAAAATTTAATTTAAGAAATCATATTAAAAAGTAATGCAATTAATTATAAAAGAAAAAATAATCCGTCGTAACAATAGTTTTCAATATAATTTTTTGCAGTAACATGAACTTTGTTTCTTATCTAGAGAATTCTGTTATTTTCTATAAAATTAATGGATTATCCTTTTGGTTATTTAATATATTAAATGGGGCCACACAAGAATGGTTTTTTTTTTGTAACAAAAGTTTTTCTTTTTTAAACGTTGAGGGTACGCATATAAACTTTACATACCGCATCTATTTTCTAATGGATTTTCAATTCACCAGTGATAAAATCCAAGCTTTTTTGATTGCAAAAACGATTTTATGTCAGATATCATGTATGCATATATTCTTATATGGCTCCATATATTAAATCTTAATTCTATATATGGATCCACATATGAAGAGCTTCATAATGAAATTTCCACATATGAGCTCATATATTACAATACATTTTATATATTAGTCCATATATTAGTTCATTTATAATAGTTTTGCAATGTATAATCCCATATATTTCCATACATGAATTCATACATATTCATATATAGTTATATACATTCATATATTAAAAATATATGGACCATATATAATTTTTTTAGCTGGGTATGGAAAAACAGGGGAAATAAATAGTGATACTTACATATGTATTTACCAAAAGGTAAATCAATAATTGTACATAGCTGATGTTAATAACAATCTCTACCTAGTTAGACTAGGGTGCTGATGAAGTGCGTTGCTGCATAGAAAAATATCGGTATCGGTATAGCTTAAAAGTCTAATTTAATTTTTCTTCTCTTCTTTAGAAACTCACATTAATTAATAAAAATATTTCATTCAATAAAAGAATTGAAATTACTGAACTTAAGCCTGACTAAAAATTATTTCGAATTTTTACAAAATTTTTATCAGGGGGCAAATTACGGCACTCGTTATCGAATGAAATTACGAAATATTTCAATAAAGTTTATATGGAAATATTTCGTAATTTCGTTCGATAACGAGTACCGCAATTTGCCCCCAGAATTTACAAAATTATTTGTTGGACCACATTCAAATAAGATATTTACTGATTCAACGAATTTGGTTACTGAAAATTAAATTTAGTTTTCTCAGCGTGTGCGATGAACAGCAGAGAGAAGGGTATTGCAGCAGCCAGTTGTGTGAGACGTGTTTTTACAACAGCAAAGTAGGCGTATTCGTATCCAGTTGTGGCATATTTAAGTTAGAGCTGCCTACCCAGAGAAACACGAAAGAAATGTTTTCGCGTATTCGTATTCATTTGTAAATATAAAAAGCCGATTGATGTTCGGCACTCTGGTGGCAGTTTGAAAAGCCTGGATTTTAAGTTTAAAATTTTTTAAACGCACTAATAATCCCAAATTAATATTTTACTTATTAGGTAAAGGGGTAAAGGTTCCCTGATGATCTGCATTAGCAACAGTGAAATGCGCATAGGATCTAGCTAAACCCCTCAATAATCAATTTCATTGTATTTTTAATAAAAAAATATTTTACCTAATAAGTCCGCTTTTACAATTGGGAAATTGAAAGGCAGACATTTTCCTCGTTCTCTTTTGAACTTACCTAAACCTTTTACAATTGGAAAATTAACAGACAGACAGAACATTTATAGTTTGTTTACTTCTTCGCGTTTGCTACTCACAGACACGTACACATAAATACACACATATGCCTTGATACACATCAAGTATGCATACAACCCCTGACAGGAGAAAAAGCATGTGAAGCAACAAGAATAAATTATGAAAAGTAGAAAAGAGAAACAAAAAATGTCTGGTACAGAGGTTCGTGTACTATACAATCTACCTCTTCAACCCCTCGCCTACAAACTTCGTCTGTCTGCCTTTCAATTTCTCAATTGTAAAAGGGGACTAAGTAAAATATTAATTTGGGATTATTAGTGCGTTTAAAAAAATTTAAACTTAAATTGTAACAATGCCCATAAAAAACTAACTAATGCTGCATTTAGACTACTGCCGAAGTTGGCAATTTTTTTGTCAGTTCTTGGCAGTTACGTGTAAACGTCAGTAAAAGTATGCAATTTTTATTGCATTATAAAATGCCATTTGAAATGACAGTTGGTAATGCCACAAAAACTGTCATCGTGTAAACACCCTAAATTTGCATGTTTGCAGTTAATGACAACCCTGGCGAAAAAATGAAAATTTTCATTTTAAACTGACAAGCTTGGCAGCACAAAAGGCGTTTTTTGCAAAATGGAAATGTAAGTTTTACTTTATTTATATTATGTATAATTATTAACTGTTACATTTACTGTAGCAGTTTATTTGTTTAAACAAACAATAAAATATTTTATTTAATAATTATTATAAACTTATTTATTTTCAGCTTACCAAGTACACAAAAGCGGCAACGCAAAATTGAAAAAAAATGGTTATCTGAGGAGGTAAATCTCCTCATATCGATGATGGAGGAGCGCGAAGCGCTTTGGAATTATGGTACGCAGGAGTACCGTAATCGGGACTTAAGAGAGTCCAAGTGGCTGGAAATATCCCAGGCAACCACTCGCAGCATTGTCGACTGTAAAGCTCAGTGGAGCACTGTGAAAAGTCGGTACAACGTAAGTATTTTGTTTAAAAAGAGCATAAACTTTTGACTTAAAATAAATGATAATATCGTCTTCACAATCCATTACATAAGCAATTATTAAATTTATTAATAAGCACATAACAATCAAAATAAACTTTGTGAATAATTTTTGTGATAGCTGCTGTCAGTTGTGTAAACAGGGTTGGCAGTACACTTGTCAAAAAAAAAAAACAGCTGTTCTATAAAATTACTGCCACCTACTGACAATTAAATTTGATGTCATTTTCTACAACGTGTAAACACTTGGCAGTATTGCAATGGCAATTAACTGACAAACCTGTCAGTAGCCGGCAGTAGTCTAAACGCAACTTAAGCCTGGATTTAAGTCACTGCTGGCCAGAGAAGCGCAGAGTGCCGAACAACAATCGGCTTTTTGTACAAATGAATGCACATACGCTTATACATTCTCTCGGTGTTCTCTCTTTGGGCAGCATTTATTTAAGTTATTTAAGTTGTGTGAGTGTATTTAATACAGTGCTGCCCACCCAGAGAAACACGAAAGAAATGTTTTCGCGTATGGGTATTCACTTGTATAAAAAGCCGGTTGATGTTCGGCCCTCTGATGCTAGTTTGAGCAGCTATGATTTAAGATCTTGATTTTGTTATTAGTATAAGTGTTATTAGTAAATAAAATAGGGCAGTTCTTGTTGTAAATGTTTAAAATAAGCATTTAAGTATTTATTTATTTTTTTATTTTATTTTTATTTGAATAAAATTTTTTATTTATTGTTATGAAATAATTTAATGACATACTTATGCATAACAAAAAACTGACATGAAGTTATGATCAGTGGCCAAATTGAACAACTCGTTAAGACCGAGTTTTGCAAAAATAAAAAAAATAAATTCATTTCTGACGTTGAGTTCGATTTTGAAATATTAAGTTTATTTAAAGACTATTTTTGTGGAACATTTTGCTGTGTAATATGACTATTAAAGAGTACTTTATTGTGCACCTTTTCCAAAAAAAAAAAGCAATGTGAGTCCGATCACAGAGGAGATGTCTAAACATCTAGTAATGAAAACTTTTATTTAAGTTGGAAGTACTTATGCTTTTAGTAGAAAAATAGAATGGGTTCACCTGGATATATATTATTTGCTGGGTTTTGTATGAGTTTCAAAGCCTGCTAAGCTTATTTTTTCTTTTGTGATTTTCAAAAGTATTATTATTTTATGGATTCTCATATAGTTTTTGAAAGTCTATGCATAAAGTAAGAGGTTTGTGACTGTTTAAAATTTGTGGTTAAAGTCTACTGATGATTTGGTTCAAGCGCCAATGAAATACGTATGTGACATGCTAAACTACCAGCAAATAAATTTCAACTATTTTATATCTTTTTTTTAAATTAATTAATTAAAAGTATCAAAACTTTCAATATTGTAAATACATAGGAATTTGCTGGTTTTTGTTTGTTTTATTTAACTTATTTAGTTAGTAAATGGCCACACTGCAGTATATGTATGTATATGTACTGCATTAAAAATTGCAGTAAGCAGTAAATTTACTGATTACTAAAAAAATTCAGTAAATTTTTACTGCTATGAAATTTAATTTGCATTACCAGTAAAATCGTAGGGCCGTAATCGTAATAAAATTGTAGCAAGTGACAAAGTTTTTTCATTCAAATTTTGAAATTTTTGTATGGAAAACATTTAGCCACTTGGTAGAATTTCATTATGAATACGGGCATTACTGATTACTGAAAATTCAATGCACCTCATCATATAACAAATCATTTAGGCAATTTGTAAAAATTGTAGAAAAAATTTTTAGTAATCAGTAAAAATTTACTTGTTAAACATTTGTTATTGTTTTTACTGAAACTTTAGTGGTACTGCAGTGCTCATCTATGGTAAATTCCTTTACTTTTACTTTTTAATTTTTAATTCCTGTTGTTCATCGTTTAGTTGTTGCTGTTGTTGTTGTTGTGTATGCATTGCAATTAAAATAAATTTAGTAAAGTTCGACTTTGACTGGCGCACATTCGGTTTTGATCATTTTTTTTTTTTTTTTTTTTTATTTAACTTTCTTCCATTTTTAAGTTTTTTCAGTTTAAACGATTTTTTTTCAGTTTTATCGCTTTTTTCACGTTTTGGCGTTTTTTTCTCTTTTTGGATTTTTTTAATTATCGCAATTTTTTTAATTTTGGCGATTTTTTCATTTTGGCGATTTTTTTCTGTTCTTTTGGGGTTTTTTTAATTTTTTTTCTGTTTTTTTTCTGTTTTTTTCTGTTTTAGGGGTTTTTTTATTTAGGCGATTTTTTCATTTTGACGATTTTTTGATATTGGCGATTTTTTTGTTTAAGGATTTTTTTCATTTTGGTGATTTTTCCGATTTTTCGCGATTTATTTTAGTCCTAGAGATTTTTTTTTAATTTGGTGCTTTTTTCGTTTTGGCGATTTTTTTTGTTTATTGCGATTTTTTATATTTGGCAATTTTATATTTTATTGATTTTTTAGTTTTACCGTTTTTGAAAATTTCAAGAGTTTTGGTCTTACGGTTTCCAAGATACAGCAAGTTGTCAAAATTAGAAAGTCAAAATTGCATTAACTGATGGACCACCCTTTAATTTAAATTTTTTTAAATTTAGTGTTAATTGTTGTAGTCTGTGTAAAAATACACTAACTTTTAAAATTTCAAGTGTATATATGTACATACATACAATTGTATGTATATTACATGGGATTTTAACATTTTTCATTGGTCATTTTGGAACACCCTTTAATTTTTAACTCTCATGTATTTGTTGTTGTAGTGGCCAAATGTCTACACATTGTGTCCAAATTTCAAGTCCGTAGCTCTTACGGTTCATTTTCACCTTTGGTGTACGGAAATATACAGAAAAATAACCGGCGGCGGCGCACCGTCGGCTTTGAGCCGGTCGACTTGTTTCTCTGCTTGGTATTGCTTCTTTCAAACACTAATACACTCATACATAGCTCACACCGATTTGACAATGCAAAGCAAAAGCAAAGAAATCTCAGCAAAGAATCAAAGCCAAAAAATCAAAGTCAAAAGATTTTTACCCCCTAACGTATAGATGTTTACACATCAAAAAAAAAAAAAAAAAAAAAAAAAAAATAGACCCTATACGGGACAATTTCGAGTGCTAAGACTTTCCACAAAGACGAGTCGCACAAGATTTTATATCAAGTTGATTACATGCAATATATAAAGTGCAATAATTTTATAATTTTCTACAACGATTAAGAAATAAACTTTCAAGACGCTGATTGACGGTCTGTCTGCTGTACCACAATCAGTCGCTTAAATCTTGTTATTTTTTAATGTTGTACAGTACAGTGTTCGATAACAAGCAGAAAATAAGGTTCGAAGTTCGGTTATACTTCTTAAATTACTTCAACATTAACAAAGTAGTAGGACTTCAATTCGTTTTGTTTTTTATATAAATTTTCTTTCAATTATGTTTTTATTTTTTTTAGGTAATAAACCTTAAAACTCAATGCTTTGTTAGTCGCTTTATAATACACCTCTTTTTTCTCTGTAAGAGTCTATCTGCCATTACGAAGGCTGTAGAATTTTAATTTCTTTGTCTTGGCCTTTTAAATATCTTTTTTAGACTTTTAACTTAAGTACTTTGAGTATCAATTAAGCACATAAAACAATCTTTGAAGTTGTTTAATGATGCATGTGGTTAAACAATTTTATATAGAGACTTCTTACAAAAATATTTTCCTACTTGTGATTTTTATCATCTTAAGAGACAAAAATAAAGTTTGATGTGATTGATAATTTTAATTGGCACAAAAAATGGCACAAAAAGCCACTTAGAAGTCATTATAAAACAAAGTAATAGCAATCAATAAAATAATGAAAGGAAATATTTTTACAATATACGAGGGTGAGTCAATCAGTTTTTTAATAAAATTTTTCTAAAAAAAGATATATTTAATATAAAATTGTATTTACAAGTTTCATTTAATAAATTTAATTTTTTATAAAATTTTCCTCATTTGAAACAAAAGTTTAATGTACTCGATTAAATTTAAAAGTGATTATTTTTATGATTTGAACAGGCTAAATTTCGTATCGCTTTGTAGGACAATTATTATTATTATTTTTATTTTTTTTTTTTTTGATGTGTAAACATCTATACGCTAGGGGGTAAAAATTTTCTTTGCTGAGATTTCTTTGCTGAGATGCACACAGCATTGTCAAATCGGTGTGAGCTATGTATGAGTATATTAGTGTTCTAGTCAACTTAGAACCATATGTCTCTATGTCAATACTCTTTCTCCAGCGACAATTGCACTAGTTAAAATGTGGACAACTTTCCTTTTATGCGTGAGTAGAGATACGTTAGAAACGACAGTTCTAGTGTATTTCTGGTGATATTGTCAATGAACGCGTCAATAGTTTGTTTTTCTTTTTTATTATGTTGTGCAATAATATTAAATAAATATATGTAGACGAGGGTCACTAAAATCTACTAGTGAATCTCCGATTCAAATATCTCCATATGGTCGTAAAAGAACTACCTTTTCAATAGTGCTAAAGTCTACTGATAAATTTTGAATGACAACCTTATGTTATTTGTCAATAGGCATTTGTATTGGCTGGGGTACACCTAGTCAGTAACACTATTGAAAATGTCACTAGAAAATCGCTATAAGTTTACTATTGACAACGAGAGAGGATATATCGATATTGTAGACTAGAGCCCCTAACATTTACTAGTGAATATTTGGTGCCAATGTCTCCATGTGGTCCCGAAAGAGCTACTAAGTCAGTAGTGCTATAGTCTAGTGGTGGATTTTCAATGACAAGCTAATGTTAAATGTCAATAGATAATACCATTGGCTGGGGTACACTTGGTCACTAGTGCTACTGACAACGTCACTAGTAAATCACCACAATTTCACTATTCGCACTATCTGCAGGGAAGCAATACAAACTTATTTAAAATATTGTAAATACATAGGAATTAGCTTGTTTTTTTTTTTTTTGTTAGGGTCGTTAGGTTTTTTGCTTTATTAGGGTTCCGTACACCAAAGGTGAAAATGAACCCTATTGTTTTCGCTACGCTGTTCGTTCCTCTGTTACAGGGTATTTCCTCGAGAACCGTAAGAGCTAAGGACCTGACATTCGGACACAGTGTGTAGACATTCGGCCGCTACAACAGCAAATATATGAGAGTTACAAATTAAAGGGTGTTCCAAAACGAGCAACGAAAAATGTTAAAATCCCATGTAATATACATACACTTTTTTGTAAAGTTAGTGTATTGTTATACAGACTACAACAATTAACATTAAATTTAAAAAAATTATATTAAAGAGTGTTCCATAAGTTAATGCAATTTTGACTTTGTAACTTTGACAACTTGCTGTATCTTGAAAACCGTAAGAGCAAAACTCTTAAAATTTTCAAAAAAGGTAAAACTAAAAAAATCAAAATATTATAAAATCGCCAAATTTAAAAAAATCGCCAAAAAAAAATCGCCAAAACCGAAAAAAGCACCAAATTAAAAAAAATTCTAGGACTGAGATAAATCGCGAAAACCCGGAAATTTCGTCAAAACGAAAAAAATCGCCAAAGTGAAAAAAATCCAAAAACAGAAAAATAATCGCCAAAATGAAAAAAATCGCCAAAATGAAAAAATCGACTAAATAAAAAAACCCCAAAAACAAACAAAAAACGCCAAAATTAAAAAAACCCCTAAAACAGAAAAAAGTCGCCCAAAATGGAAAAAATCGCCAAAATGAAAAAAATTTCGAAAATTAAAAGAACCCAAAAACAGAAAAAACCGCCAAAAAGAGAAAAAAGCGACAAAGCTGAAAAAATCGTTTAAACTGGAAATACTTAAAAAAGGAAGAAAGCTAAATCAAAAAAAAAAAAAAAAAAAAAAAAAAATGATCAAAACCGAATGTGCGCGAGTCAAAGTCGCACTTTACTGAATTTATTTTAATTGCAATGCGTACACAACAACAAGAACAGCAACAACTAAACGATGAACAACAGGAATTAAAAATTAAAAAGTAAAAGTAAAGGCATTTACCATAGATGAGCACTGCAGTACCGCTAAAGTTTCAATAAAAATAATAAAAACAATTTTAACCAGTAAATTTTTACTGATTACTAAAATTTCCATAAAGTGCCTAAATGATTTATTATATAATGAGGTGCATTGAATTTTCAGTAATCATTTACCAAGTGGCTAAATGTTTGTCATACAAAAGTTTCAAAATTTGAATGAAAAAAACTTTGCCACTTGCTACAATTTTATTATGAATACAGCCGTACGATTTTACAGGTAATGCAAATTAAATTTCAATTCAAAATTTACTGAATTTTTTCAGTAATCAGTAAATTTACTGCTTACTGCAATTTTTAATGCAGTACATATACATACATATACTGCAGAGTGCCCATTTACTAACCAAATAAGTTTAATAAAACAAACAAAAACCAACAAATTCCTATGTATTTACAATATTGAAAGTTTTGATACTTTTAATTAATTAATTTAAAAAAAATATACCAAAAGCATAAGTACTTCAACTTAAAAAAAAATTCATTACTAGATGTTTACACATCTCCTCTGTGATCGGACTCACATTGCTTTTTTTTTAAATCGAGACTTTTGCCTTCTTCAATATATATATATACATATCGAAATATGCGAAAAACTCGATTTCAAAATAATAATTAGTAAGTGATCTCTCTATTAAGGTAAGGATATATAAGCTTGACTTCGTAATAATAACATGGATTCAATATTTAAGACTTTGGACATCGTATTAATGTAAGTTTACATCAGCATTATGTTCTATCATTTTAACGCGGGAAACCTAAAGCTTATACTCTACTCTTAACTTTTTTATAGTTTATTACCAGTTGGTTATATATGAAAAAATTTTGTTGCACAGATTTTTGTTTTTTATATTTATTTTCTTTTGCTTTTATCTGCAGGTTTCTTTCTTTACTTTAGACGTACTAATTTTAATAGTGACGTTAAAACTTCTTTATTACTTAAAGCTCTTTCTTACACTACTCACACTTTTCCAATTACAAAACAAAAAATATTTAATTTGGGTCAATTACTTGCTGCTCATTAAGTCAACTAATTATATGGGTTAAATTACATTTTTAACAAAAAAAAAATTCATAGTCAACACTAGAAGAAAGAGTAACGAGAATGGCAGGGGAATAATCAAAGCGTACATTTTTAATGTGTTAAGCCGATTAAACTTTCTTGCCTAAATGTACTTTCAGTTTGTAACGTTCTGACGTTTGTTTCTGCTTAAGCAAAAATATTTTGTTGTTGGAGTTTTTGATGTGGCTTCTTTTTTTCTGCTTAATGGCTTTATTAACTTCACAGTTAATAAAAAGGATTTTATATAATTTTCTGTTGGTATAGTTTTTAATATGTTGACAGAACTTTTACTATAATTCTTATTATTATTTTTTACTTCATTACAAAGATTAAGACAGAAAACTTTTCTCATTTAGTAAATTTCTCTTTAGGTAATTTTCTTAACTCAGAAATGAAAACAAAATGTGTTTGATATTAAAGAACACTGTTGATTCGTAGTAAATGATAATTATAAACAAATGTTAGATGATTGAAGTTTGTTTGTTTCATTTCGTTATTACACTCTGGGCCTCGCTGGAATGATGGCAAAGGGTGGGGGGAGCATATTAAATAAATTTTATATTACACTGATTGCTTACCGAAATTTAATATTTCAATTCAAATTTCATTACAGCTTTTTAACTACAGTTTTCTTTTCTTTTATTGGCAAATATTTCTTAAAGTAAACAAACATTTCGTTTTATTGTTTATATATAAAATAAATTTTATAGCTTAAGTTTTTTCTATTCAAACACTTCTGCTCTTAAGTTTCTTTCGTTGTTTGCTTTTGCTCACAAAAGTGTTGAAAACTTTAATAGATTTTTGAACTTATTAAAATTTTGTAAATATTTACAATGTGCACATTGTACAACACAAATTTTCTTTTGTTTTCATTATTATTGAATTTTATTTCTGGTTATTTCATTCATAATGTAAATAATTGTTGCTAGTTCTATTATTACCTCGACCTCAACGGCCAAAAATTTGTTTTAAAAGTTTAGCCGTGCAGTCTTTATGTCGAAACACACATCCAAACACAAGTGTATTCAATTTTCAAAACATAGGCGTAATGCCTGGCATAAGATACAAGAAAAAAGATATATTTTAAGCACAAGAATTTAAATGTGGTTGGCTACCAGAGATGGTCAGGAGTGGACATTTTTATAACTTTCACCAAAAATGGTAAAGTATATAATAGGTTTGTCATTCCGTGTGTAATTTCTACAATATCATATGCGGCCCATGAAGTTAAATATACCCGCCGTCCATCTGTCCATCCGGTGCACGTAAAATCGGGTTTCCAAAGCTCCCAGAAAAGCTAGAAACTTCGGTCTTGCACAAGTGCATCAGAAATTGTAGAAAATGATTTGTATTGAAAATCAGCAAAGTCGAAAGACGGTTTCGGAGGTGGAAAACTTTAAGCTTTGTTATACCATATAAAAGTAACAAGCTAAAACTAATGTCCCTATTACGGTTCTCAACTAACTTCAGTTTGGTCGTCTAAGAGTAGACCAAACTTACACACGACCAAACTGTGTTTTAGTATTATTTAAGTTAATTTTCATCGCGTTGCCAACTTAAAATATCAAGTTTGACAGGAAAAAACAAAAAGTTTTAGAAAAAGTATTGTTTTTAGTGCTTTAGTTCAAAGAAATCCTACCAAATGGATTTAATGACGACGAAGAAGAAAGAAAAATTCGTGCTGATTCCAACCCTCTTGAACTGCCCAATGCAGGGTAAGGAATAATCAAAATAGGAAACGAATTCTTTAAAAAATAATTTTTGAAGGTTTTTTAGTTATTTCCGGCAGAACAAGGAAACGTTTTGTTATTTTTTGTATCACTTAAAACCATATTTAAAGAAGTCTTTGTATGTGCCCGGTATATCGCCGATACTAAAACTGTTAAAAATGTTTGTTATTAAGCATAACAAATATTTTTCCACTTTTTCTGCTTTTTATTTCGCACCTACAGGTTGGTAGGAAAACCCAACCACAGACCGAACTACTAAAATGAAGTTGTTTATACTCAAAGTTTTTCTCAATCAAACTTACGCAGAGTTGTAAATGACAGTACCAAAACACAACCGAAAAGTCAACTGTTAGTTTAGTGGAGAATGGCAATGCAAACTTGTCAATCCCAACCAAACTATTTTAAAAGTTGAAAACCATTATAGGGGCATAATTTTTTTTATTTTTGGTTTTTTTTTTTTGATTTGGCACTTTTTTTCTCGTTTTGTCGATTTTTTCGCTTGTTGGCGTTTTTCGTTTTGGCAATTTTTTTTATTTTGGCGATTTTTTTCACACAGGCGATTTTTTTTTGTTTTTGCACCTTTTTCGCGTTTTTGAGATTTTTTTTCGGTTTTTGGCGTTTTTTTTCAATTTGGCGATTTTTTTCATTTTGGCGATTTTTTTCATTCAGATAATTTTTTTAGTTTTGGCGCCTTTTTCGCGGTCTGGTGATTTTTTTCTGTTTTTTACGTTTTTTTTATTTTGGCGATTTTTTTCATTTTGTCGATTTTTTCGGTTTTGCCGATTTATTTTAGTGTTAGAAATTTTTTAATTTGGTGCTTTTTTTCGTTTAGGCGATTTTTTAGTTTCGCGCCTTTTTCGCGTTTTGGCGATTTTTTTGGGGTTTTTGGCGTATTTTTTTTTTCATTTTGGCGATATTTCGCGTTTTGGTGATTTTTGTCTGTTTTTGACGTTTTTTTTCATTTTGTCGAATTTTTCGGTTTTGCCAATTTATTTTAGTGATAGAAAAATTTTTTTTTTAATTTGGAGCTTTTTTCGTTTTAGCGATTTTTTTTTTGCGATTTTGTAATTTTAGGATTTTTTTAGTTTTACCGTTTTTGAAAATTTCAAGAGTTTGCCTCTTAGGGTTTCCAAGATACAGCAAGTTGTCAAAATTATATAGTCAAAATTGCATTAACTGATGGACCACCCTTTAATTTAAATTTTTTTAAATTTTATTGTTAATTGTTGCAGTCTGTATAAAAATGCACTATTTTTTACCAATTTCAAGTGTCAATTTACATATACATGCAATTGTATATATATTACATTGGATTTTTCGTTGCTCGTTTTGGAACACCGTTTAATTTTAGAACTTTCATGTATTTGTAGTTGCAGCGGACAAGATTCTACATACTTTGTCCAAATTTCAGGTCCGTAGCTCTTACGGTTCCTGAGAAAATAGCCTGTGACGGACAGACGGACAGCGTAGCGAAAACAATAGGGTCCCTTTTCACTTCTCGTGTACGGATGGTTCCAGGGTTGAAAAATTTAAATTTTTTTATATAAAAGTAACTAGGTCAAATTAATTTGTTCTTTTTTTTTAATAATTATATATATTTTATCGTTTAGAAGGAAAAAGCTTGGTATAAAAAATTCCAAGAATTGAAAACAGTTCCAGAGCTGAAAAATTTTAAACTTTTTCTTTTGTATATACAACATAAAACTATCTTTTTTTTCTTTTTTAATTAAAAATATTTCATATTTTATAATGAGATTAATTAGTATTAAAATCAAAAAAATCAAAACTAAGATTCCAGGGTTGGAAAATTAAAAATTTTTAAAAATTATGTTCTGAGCACAATTGTTTTAAATAATAAGTGAATATATTTATGCTTATTGCGATGGTTATGTGTTTAACATTATGGTATGGCACGTCTGATTGATGTATATAAAACGATTAAGTTAATTTTTTTCAGTAGCGCCAGTTAACACCGGTGCTTAGTAGCAACAGCTTTGTAGCAACTACTTTTGGCTTATATCTGTGTTTGAAATCTCTTTTAAAGAACAAATTATTTAAAGGAAAAAGTACAATATCAAAATATCGAATAAACACATTCAGTTGCCTAATTCTCGCATTCGACTGCGAGCGAGTTATTACTCGAATGTTCGAGTTTTTTAACTTTTGGGATTTTCGCATTCGGTTTCGAATAACACATATCGAAATTTCTAATGACAGCATTCGATAACGTGCATACATTCGAATGCAACCGTTCGTGTTTTTACTCGCAAGCAAAAAGGCATTCGAAATCATGTTTAACATAGAAAAAGCGGAGAAAAGGAAAATGTATGTTCAATATTTGACTTATTTATTTATAAACGAATGAATGCACAAATGTACGTATAACAAAAATACAAATCAAAAAAATTTCTAGTTGACTTCAAATATAACAAAACACACTGACTTGGCAAATAATTAAATAAAATATAATAAAAATCAACCAACTCTGGGAGCATCTAAATACCAAATTAACTGCTTCTGGTCAACCAATAAAAGAATCGAAAATGTAGCTAGTGCTCTATTCTCTAACTTTACACTAATTTATTATTATTAAGTTATTAATTAAATCAAAATGAAAATAACATTTATGTATATTCGTTTCTTTTTTCTGCATATACATACGTGTGTATGTACGTACTTACATATGTTTTTGCACACATACATATATACAAACATATACTTTTGCTCAGTGTTGCCATATTTATTTTTCAAAAATCTTCAAATCGAGCAAAAAAAATCTTTTTTTGTTACCAAAAATCTTTTTTGTTATTTTATTGAATCTTGTGAACTATTAAAAGTAAACCCAAATAACACAAAATATTTACTGTATAGAATATGTGTAAGATCATTATCATTCATTATCAAATCAGAAAATTTGTAAGTAGTTTATTCAAAAAATCTCTCAATAATATATTAAAAGTACCAAAAGTAAAATTTTAAAAAATCTTATTTTTAGGGCGTGTGCCAAACGGTAGAAAAGTACTATGGTAAAAAAATATTTGCTTGTGGGGAAAAAATTTCATTTTTCTGCTGTGCCAAATGATATCTTTTTTGACAATGTAAAATTTTGACAAATTCGCTTGAGCATAGAAAGAAGCTGATGAAACAATTGCTGCGGCGGCGGTTTAGCTTCGCCTGACTACAAGCCGCCGGCTACCAACAAATTTTTAAGAGGACATTTTTATATAAAACAATATTCTTTTAGCAAAAAATTATATAATATTGTATATATGATGCAAAATTTTTCGCAAACTAAAATAAACAATGATTTTTTCACAGTTTAATTAAACTTAAAAGACGTAAAAATCTTTGTGTTGGGCGGCGGCTCGAAACGACGGCGGTGGATTTAAATTTTATGATACCATGCTTTTTATTGCATCATGTCAAAAATTTACCTGTTGTGTCAAAATTTCTACTAGCCCCCAGGGCTAATGAAATTTTATTCACCTCAGAAGTGTCAAAAAATTTACTTACACTAGTACTTTGCTACCGTTTGGCACAGGCCCTTAGATAAGAAATCTTTTTTGTCGTTTTAGCATGTCTAAAAACTTCAAAAATAAGATAAATCTTCACATATGGTAACACTGCTTTTGCTTACAATTTATTCAGTGTTGTGAAATGAATTTATATATAAATATATTTGCCTTTTTCCAACACTGAAACAAAAACTCGATTCGCTTGGTAACGAGTGACATCATCCGAAAATTTCTAGCCATCGAAATTAATTTCTATTCGAATGCAATTCCGATCACGAGTGCAGGAATTAGGCCCCAGTTTATGTGTACTTTCATATCAGTTATGCTCTAAAAACATTTTTATTTAAATTAGTTCCATTTTTTAAATTTTTTTTTTTGCAATACTTATATATATGCAAATGTATAGCTACACATGTATTGTAGCTGCGCGTTTGTAAAAAATTTGAATATTATAATTTTACATGGCACGTGATATTAATTATATTTTTATTTTATCTACACGCAAAATCTTGCCAATATTTTGTTTAACCAACGAAATTCAAACCGAACAATGCAAAACTTGCACGCAAAAGATGCTACAAATGTGAAACGTGAAAATACTTTAAACAAAACACAAAAACACAGTGGAATATCGATTAAACGTTCGATTGGGTAGTTAAATAAAATGAATTTATGTAAACGATTTAAAATGTTCTTTTTTTCAATAGGCTGAACTGTTAAAGACTAAAAAAATACATATGGGCATTTCCACAAGAAAGTTCTTATTTTTGTCGCGTGCGACAGCAAGCAATTAAACTTGTATTTCAGAACAATGTGATTCGATTTTTCTTAAAATTTTACCAAACGTAGAGATTCCGACGGCCTATGCAAATATATAAAGAAGTAGAAAAAAAGTTTAGTTTTCTTTGAAAAGACAAGCATATTTGTGTGGTGTCGCACGCGACAAAAAGTTGACATTCCTATGGAAATGCCAATATAAATGTTGATGTAAACGAAAACAAAATAGGCTGGCTGTGCCGTTCAACTATGTGTTGTCAGAATATTTACAACTAACTTTGGTGTTATTTGTTCATTAATAATTATCACATGTAATTTGGCTTAAAAGCGCTTAAGAACGAGCTTAAGCATGTTCAAATCATAAATATAGAAACAAATGAAGTTCGAAAAGTAATAATTAAATTAACTAAAAAATTCCCTAAGTTTAACATTTGTTAGCGAACTAATAATCCCAAATTATTATTTTACTTATTCAACAAAATATTTTTTAACTTAACTTAAACTTTCATTTAAATAAATGAGAAGTTTAAATAATATTATAAACCCATTTTCTGACTTTTTCCAGCATGAATTGTAGTTGCGTTAGTGTTGAAGAAAATTTTAACCTTAAACAGCTGATAAAGAATTTATTTTCTAACGTATTTGCTTGTTCTCCGGCTGTTTGCAATAGAAGAACTTTTTTCTCTGGAATCAAATGATAGGAAAGAGAAAAAACTCCCCGGGAAAATTCATAATTGGGCTGATAGTAAAGATTTGACTGTACCAAGTGAACACAACAAGCACAACTTAAGAAAATTGTGTTATTTTCGTATCGAACGAGAAAAAAAAAGATGCAAATGCATTTTTCGTGTTCATCCTTAGCAAAATTTACTTCCACTATTATTTATTTCATTCGATTTTATTTTCTTTATGCATATTTGTATGCTTATTATACGTACATACATATGTATATAAGAAATGATTTTGTTAAAAAATATAATCTTTTTCCGCTTTTGGCCAAACAACTACTATAACGTCTTCAAGAGCGTGGGGCTTCTTAAAGGTTCATTTAATAAATTTAAAAGATTTGGGACTTGTTTCAATCAAAATGCATAAGAAGGTTCGGTTTCTTACTTTCTTAAATATCGCACACTGAATCATAAACAGTCACATCTCACATAATAAAACTAAAAAAAAAATAAAAATTAGCAAATTCTCTATTTACTTATTTATGCGTCTAGTTATCATTACTATTGTCACCGCTGTTAAGTAATGATTAGTAATCGTAATGATTACTAATTTGATTACTTTTTTTAAAGGTGAAGTAATGATTGAATTACGATTATATTCAGTTTCGCACTTAGTAATAGTGATTACGATTACTAATAATTGAAAAGTAATCTAAATTACTTGAAATTACTATAAAATAATCAAAAAGAATCAAAAGTATTAAAAAAATAATCCAATTACTTCTAAGGACTACTTTTAATTTTTTTGATTATTTATTAAGCTTATTGCATTTCACTTATATTAAAATTTAAAATATTTAATAATTTGACAAATGAGCAAAATTTTGAGGAAATATTGAAAGGTATCTCTTGATACATTTTTATAGTATTTCAAAAAAATTGGAGTTTATATGTTTTTTTTTCTTTTGTGATTTTCAGAAATATTTTTTGCAAATTCTCAAATCATTTTTTAAAGGTCTGTGAATAAGATCAGAAGTTTGTGGGTGTTCAAATTGTGGTTTGAAGTCTACTGACGTTTTGTCGAAGCGGGTATGAAATGCATGCAGACAATGCTTAACCATCAGCAAAAAATTTCACTTTATGTTTTTCTTTACATTTTTTTCTCAGATTGATATTATTAATGTTGTTATATAAACGGATATGTTAAGAATTTCTTAAACAAAAAGCATCTAATTATATAAATTTCTTTAGAACTTTTTCAAAATAAAGTAATCAGAATGTTTGAAAATAATCAAAAGTAATCTTTGAAAATAATCGGATTACTTTTTGATTAATTTTGATTTTTTTACATTATTTTGTAGAAATTTCAAGTAATGCAGATTATTTTTCGATTATTAGTAATCGTACTCAATTATTTATCAGAAATTCTTTTAAAGGCAATTATATAATCAGTACAATTCTTTTTAAAATGTAATCTAATTGATTACTAATCGTAATCGTAATTTAACAGCTCTGCTTTTAATAGCCCAATAGATAACACATACGAAAATATTTTATTTAACTGAATCTATATTATTTTTAAAATCTTATTGTTTGTTCTTGAAGTCGGTTTATTTTTTTAAGAATTATTTTTAAATTGTTAGTTCGAATTTTATATTTTCAGTTCCGCCTTCGCTCCCTACTTTCCAAACATACGTGTCCGCCTACTATTATAAACTTCATATCGCGTCACTTTCAGAGCTCCAGGAGTATGCCGCGTTTCGCAAAAATCATTCAAATACGTGCACGTGAAATATTATATTAAGCTTTAATGGAAATGTCCTCTCCTACCTTTTCATGCACAAAATTATAAGTGCATATAACTTAGTACTAAATTTTCATGGGCGTGGACTCGCCCATTTTTTAAACAAAATATGTTTTTTTTCCAGATAGCCTGAGGTTCATACAAATCAGTTAAGTAGAAGCACGTGAAATATAATATTAATTTTTAATGGGCGTGATCCCGACCACTTTTTTAAAGAAAGATTGTTCTTTCATTGGGCTCACGCTGTGTTCCAAGTTTCATTAAAATCGGTCAAGTAGAAGCACGTGAAATATAAGATTTAATTTTAATGGGCGTAGCTCCGCCTATTTTTTTAATTTAAGATTGAGTCATTACAAAAACTCAAACAAAAAAGAAAAAATTAATGGGCGTACCCGCGCCCACTTTTTCACAATGGCATCAAATGGAAGCTACACCCTCTTGGCAAATTATTTTTTTTATCGTTTTAAAAGGCTCGGAGTCATGAATTAACAAAAATGTATATATATGATTTGATTGGGCTAAAGTTCAAATCACTTTGTAAGCCAAATTGCATGTGATAATTATTAATGAACAAATAATACCAAAGTTAATTGTAAATATTCTGACAAACACATAGTTGAACGGAACAACTAGCTGTTTTCGAAGGTCACTACACCTTCATCAACGGATGAGTATGTAAAGCAGAAATCTACATCAACTGACACCACACACTCTAGGCCAAACATAAAGAACGCTGATGATGAAGGTGCAGTGGCCTTCGAAACAGATAGTTGTTCCGTTCTACTACGTGTTTGTCAGAATATTTACAATTAACTTTGACTTTATTTGTTCATTAATAATTATCACATGCAATTTGGCTTACAAAGCGATACAAACCTTAGCCCAATTAAATCATATATATTAATCTTATTACCAGGGAAACCGCAAATATGCAATTGCATGTTTTTTCGAGTGTGAGATATTATTTGAGAAGAAGACGTTGAAGGAATATTGTTAATGTAGAAAAGGTAATTTAGATGTGACTGCAACAATTTTTATTTGAAAGTCTAGGCCAATATTTTGTTCTTTATTACAATAAAAATTATAAATAAAAATCTTGTCTTATTTATTCAAAATATAGCTCCAAAGTTTTAATACTGATATCGTGCTTTTTACGAGAGTATCAAAAAAATAATAATTTGTGTTATTTGATTTAGCCAAATTTTTATTGTAATTTTATTTTAACGTGCACTTCAAGCTCAAATTATTGTCTTTAATACGGCAGTTATTCTTTGTTAATTTTTTTTGTTGATTTTATTTTTGTCTTTTTTTATACAAATGTTATTGAATTTTTGAATAAAAAATATATTTTAATTTACAAATCAACCAACTATTTTATATTTAAGAGCATATTTTTTTTAATTTTTAGTGCATATTTTCAAGTTTTTAGTGCATATTGGGTGCGTATAATTTTTTAGAGCATATTTCTGCTTTCCCTGCTTATTACTATTTGAGTATAACTAATAATACATGTTTATATTATACTACAAAGGAAACATTAAGTACTTAAGCAAGCGCAAGAAGCTGTTTTCCCCCTTTTTATTAAGTTGAGATAAGCTATTTTTGAGTTGATAGCACGCCTATAATATTCATATTCCAAGGCAGGTTTTCCCACCAAATCTTATTCACGGACGGATTTCTTGAGGTGGGCCAAAAAATTGTCTCTTCTTTGACATATTTAAGCTTCATCACACATTCTATCAAACTAAGTAGATAATTATAATAAATGCCAACAAAATATATATCAGCTGTTTTTGATAGTGCTGGCAACTAACTACAGTCAGTGCAGAGTACTTTATATTGCGAAATGATAACTAAAAGCTTCAGCTAATAGTTATTTAGTTATTTCTGTTTGAAGATTTCGCAACTGGTTATATGTACATATAAAAATATCTACATAAAAAAATAAAATATAAATAAAGTATGTAGAATAAAAATCTGTATTATTTTTAAAAATACTGATATTTCGGCTCATCGCGCGGACCCTTTGAATGATTGATACGAACCACGAGGGATCGGTGAACCCCTATTTGGTAACCGTTGTTCTAAAGTACCCCTAAACAAAATCGAAAATTGCGTTGTGCAATTTTTCAGGAAGATATAGCGCAATAAGTCCTAATTTACATTATATAAGTCTTATAGATAAGCTGATTAGTTTGAGGAAGAGTTAGTTTGTTAGGGGAGAGAGACGAGTAGAACAGAAACGTTTCTTTTCCTCTCGTCTCAAGTCTTATTACTAATCTGATTAGTTTGTTAGGGGAGAGAGACGAGAGGAAAATAAACGTTTCTGTTCCACTCGTCTCTCTCCTAGAGCTGCAAAACTATCGATGGTACTATCGATAGTATCGATAGTTTTATATTAAGTAGACTATCGATATTTTTTTTTCGATAGTGATACTATCGACAAGAAGACGCTACTAAAAGAGAAAAAATCAAAGTCAATAAAAACGGAATGATGGCGACTGTGTAATAAAAAATGCAACATTCAAATTTCGCCTCCTGTAAACCTTTATAATAATGGTTATCATTACACAAGTATGTAAAGGGTGTTTTTTATTGAGGTATAGAACTTTAAGTTGACATCACTTTTTTAACTGGCGGCCATTTTGTCAGCTGTCAAGTGATTAATATTTAGTTTGGTTTGCCATTTTATCATGAACAGGTTGACAAAAGAACAACGCTTGCAAATCGTGCAAATTTATTTCGAAAATAATGGTTCAGTTCGCGAAGTTTACCGCAAGCTCCGTCCATTTTATGGTCGACATAATCGTCCATCAGAGCAATTAATTCGGTTAACCATGGATCGTTTTCGCACTACGTTTACTCTATGTGATAATACGCATCCGCAGAGACGTCGAAAAGTGCGCACCGAAGAAACAATTGCCGCTGTAGAGCAAAGTGTTGAAGAGGACCCGAATGAATCGATTCGCCACCGTGCACAGCAATTGGAGCCGACTAACCGACTATTTTGTTCCCGAATTGGATGGCATGAATGTGGATGAGTTGTGGTTCCAACAAGACGGCGCTACATGCCATACAGCGCTCGTCACAATCGATTTATTGAAGGAAACATTCGATGAGCGCATAATTTCGCTGAAGGGACCTGTCAATTGGCCACCAAGATCGTGTGATTTGACACCATTGGATTATTTTCTTTGGGGATATGTGAAGTCGCTCGTCTACGCCAACAACCCAGAAACGTTAGGGGACTTGGAAGCCAACATTCGTGGCGTTATTGCCAACATACGGCCCCATATGCTCGAAAAAGTGGTTGAAAATTGGACCTGTAGAATTGGCTTTATTCGAGCCAGCCGCGGCGGCCACATGCCCGAAATCATATTTAAACATTAATGGCATGAAATTGTCCTTCCAATAAAGCCAAATTGATGGACATTAAAACGATTTTCTTGTGTTTTATTTCAATTCAAAGTTCTATACCTCTTAAAAAACACCCTATATATAAATGTGAAAACAAATTAATTAGTTTTGATTTGTTTCAACATAAGATGTCAGTTTTTATCTACTAGATGCAAATTGCATAAAAATACAATTATTATATACCAACGGCTTTGATACATGAAGAAATTTGGCGGCTACTGTCTCCGCTCTTTACTTTTAAATAACAGGTGACGCTAAATAGTTTGCTTCTCCTTCTGTTAAACCAATACTTTTTATCTAACTGAAATAGTTTAAGTAATGATGAAAGATTTTTTTTATTTTATTCCTTTTTAATTTATTTTTTACTGATCCATCTATCTGTTTGCTTTTTCGTTTATTTTTTATAGAACTGTGAATATATGTTTGTTGAATATGTGTATTAAAAACATTGGAACTAAAAGTTTTAAAAAAATCAAGTTTCTTTTTACTTTATGGAATGATTAATAAATTCAAGATTTTATATTAGAAAAATACACAATTGATAAGTTTCTAAGAATCAAAAACTATCGATAGTATCGATGGCATCAAAAAATACTATCGAAACTATCGAATGGAGCCACTATCGATAGTTTTGCAGCTCTACTCTCTCCCCTAGCAAACTAATCAGCTTAGTAATAAGACTTGCATGGTGTAAACTAGGGCTAACTTGCTATTTATCCTTTTTCGACTTAGCGTTTTCTTTGATATATTTAAAATTTAATGTATTATTTACAGTCTGTAGAACAATGGTTTCTTTAAAAAAAATTTAAGTGAACACATTTCCCAAATTACTTCTAAAAGAAATAAATTTCTCAAAATCGACTTGAAAGTTTAAAAGTGCACTGCTTCCTTCCTACTTCCATATTGCCACAGATATGCACATACATACATACTCGTACATTTGTATGTGACTAGTTGGTATTACCGGTGACGTTGTATTTTTTTGTGGCTTTTTCTAAACACACATCGTCTATCTGCTTAATTGTCCGTCCGAATTTTAATATCATAGGACTGTCCTACCCACTCCAATGTTTTTATTTTCAAGAGAAAAAAATAATGTTTTTTTTATAAATATTTTTGCTTTACATGCCAAATACGTTGCCAATTCAATATTTTTTTTTTTTTTGTTTTTTGCTTTTGCATTACATTATAAAGAATGGTTTGTAATTTTTTTTTATTGGCTGAATGCCACATGTGTTATAAATTTACCTCGCTAGCCATATTTTATAATTTCATTTAAATACTCGCAAGATATGCTTATGCAAAATAAATGTTGGAGGCAACAAATAGTTTCATTAAAACTGACAAATGTAATCATAAACGATATTTATTTTATAATGCAAATCTCTTAGATGTAGAATTATGATGGTATGATTTTCGTGCACGCAAAGAAATAGTGTCATTGATTCAATTAGAAAATAAATATAATTTTTCGCGCGAATTTTCTTTCTTTATCATACTCTAGTTATTTAGATTATAAATAAAAATTCTTTAAATTATGCAAAACATTAACTTAATTATGAAAATAAATTTTAAATTACAATAGGCAATAGACATTATGACAAAAGTTCAAATTAATTTAATTAAAAATGGAATGCTAATTTACAAAATATATATTTAAAAAATAATATTTATTACCTTGTGTACACAGCCACACATACGAGTAACATACACAATATCACACCTGTAAATATAAGATAAATTTTATTTTTTTAATTAAAATTCCTATACAATTTTGTTATTATAATTAAAATGACTGCTGCTTTTATAAATTTTAAATTCACTTTATCAAATAATTTAATGGAATTTGTATGATAATTAACGCTTTCAATTCAAATGTGTGTACATTTAATGGATTATAGAGACGTTCTAATGATTTGCTGATGTCAGCAAATTTTCTTTCCGTAAGTGCAAAATTTTAAAAATTTTTTGATGTTGCAGGCAAAAAAAAATTAATTTAAAGACTTTTCAACACTCAGTCAATCAAATAATATTAAGAAAATAATTGCTTTAATTCAATTTAGATTTCATTTCAATTACTATGACAGCTGGATTGCGGTATTATTGATAGAGATGACAGCGTGAGTATTTTATGACTTACGATTTACGTTCTTAAGACACCCTTGCTTAAAAAATTAGCTGTTGTCTCATATTCATGCACGATCATGATAATTCATGATATATTTTTGTCACTTTAAGGCTCAATCAGACGTGACATAACCATATCCATAGAATACAGCCGTTCGAACCAAACTATGTATTTGATTATAGATGACTCGCCATAACGCCATAACTCTTACCATAGAAACCAATTGAATTTTGGTTTGGTTATGGCTATGGCATTATGGCTATGTCACGTCTAATTTAAGCTTTATACCGGGTGTTTTTCTTTAAGCTGCATGAAAACTATCGATAACGATAACTATGGTTTGGCAGCTGTTAATGTCAAACTATAATGACATTCCTGTTTAGTAAGGTTTTGACAGTAATTATGAATTATTCAAATCGTAGCTGGCCAGAGTGCCGAACATCAATCAGCTTCTTATACAAATGAATACATTCCCTCGGGTGGCCAGCATTGAATTAAAGCTTTGTGGAAGTTTACTTTACATGTCATCATAATCGGCAAGCAATTCGTACACTTAAGCCGCGTTCAGATTATTATACTTTGTATTTATACGTGTCAAAAATTCAAACAATACGTACAAGTGTGATAGTTTGAACGCAAAATCTCATCCAAGTGGCAAATAATACGATAAAAATTTTGACATCTCATAAGACTTTTTCGTTTTTAGAAAATTATCTAAACGATAACACTTTTCAGTAGATCAGGGTTGCATTTTCACAAAAACCAAATTTCCAAGTCGGCTGTTTCGCCGCCGCTAGCGTGTCGTCATTGATGTAATGCTTTGTCATATGTATATCGGCTCAAAATTTTGAATAAGTGAATCGTATGGACGTATATTTCGTTGACGTAATTTTGTTTTTGCAATATCTTTTCTTAAATTTTTTCTGTTATTTACATAGAACATTTTTAACTGCCGGGCACGTCCCCGCCTACATGAAACCGCATTACCGCCGCTAATCAATGAATAGCACAGACATTTTCATTGAACAGCTGTTTTGTTTTCTGCTTGTATTACACATTTTATTTGAAGTGTGATGGTCTGAGCACAATATGTGATTTTACGTTAGATTTTTTGACAGTCGCAACGAATGTATTTAGATTTCTGTATCGTAAAATGTGATGAAAGTATTAAACTTGTATAATAGTCTGAACGGGGCTTTATTGATCGTTTTCGCAATAACTTTACTCTTCTCGATTCAAAATCGTCCACAAGAAAAAGAAACGTGCGTACCAAAGAGATCAAGAGAGCTGTTTCGAAATGAGTAAGGAGCTGCTGTTATGGTGAATGCTGAACGCTTTCGAGCCAAGTTGAATAAATTTTTCATTCCTAAAATAAATCAGCTAAATATCAACGACAATTGGTTTGCAAC
This sequence comes from Tachina grossa, assembly GCA_949987645.1. Classification (NCBI taxonomy): domain Eukaryota; kingdom Metazoa; phylum Arthropoda; class Insecta; order Diptera; family Tachinidae; genus Tachina; species Tachina grossa. Next base: position 41,347,431 of record OX465278.1, on the reverse strand, counting down.
ATTTCCTTTTAGCTTATCTAAATTCTTTGTGCTATCGATGCCACTGTGCAGCGAGCCTAGAGATTTCTGAATGTCCTTTTCATAAATATTCAATTTGCCTAATTTTTTTTTATAATACAGTTTTATTAAATTTTTTTTATTTAAATTTCCTTTTCCATCTAAAAAAAATTAATGATGCCACAAGTCTTACATTAATGCCGCATGCGAAATCCTCTTGTAAAATATACATATTTATATACCCGTATTTGTTTTTATTTTTCGTATTTGGGGGAGTATACGAGTGCGACAAATGTATTTTTTTTTTTGTATGTGACATAATAGGAATTTTGTGTTTACATGGATCTTAAGTGTCACCAAAATAGATGAATTAAAGTGGTAACAGGCGAGTTTGTGTCTGCTTTTTATTATGTCAGTCACACTTTAAATACACTTAACGTTTGTTTTTTCCTTATGGTTTTCATATTCACATAAATTTTTTATGATTATGTTTTATTAGTTGTAGATACTTTATTTAGATTGTAATTTTTTTTTTGTGCACCATGTGGCATTCGGTAAGTATTCTGCTCCTGACAGTACAGCTGCTATAAAAATATCAAAAATTGATTTCTAAATGTATTTTACGGATGTGGAAAACAAGTGTTAAATTGTATTTTATTGATGGATTTTGGTTAAGTGTAGTTAAATTATTTGTTTTCTCATGTCTAGCTGTAAAGTCATTTATAGATTTGAGCTTAAGTGGAATAATAATTTTATTTAACTTTCATACTTCTCAGTTATTTGAAGAGATTTAATTTTTTTTTATCGCCAAACTTTTTTATTGATTTATAATCAAATGTTTTTTATATACAATCTGAATAGAGAAAGGTGCACTAGATAAGCAAATGTTTACATAACATCGACTTGCATATAATTGTGAATAAAAATAGTAATACAGTTTTTCTTTGCCACGTGCGACTTTGAAAAACAACAACCTGACAAAAAAATATTGAAGGAAGCAATTCTTCCAATTGGAATATTCTTCGAAGGAGCTCAAGAGCACTGCAACAAAGATTATAGCAGATACAAAGAGTATCACACCAGAAAATAGTTAAGAAAAAATTTTTCGTTTATTCATTTCGGATTCATAGGAATCCGATTGAAGTGCGGCACTCTGGTGCCACTTTGGCCACCTATGGTATAAAGCATATTGTTCACATATTTCGTATTTTCAGACTTTCTTTTTAATAGTTATTAAAAATAAATATAAAAACAATGAAGCACTTCCTCCAGAAATTCTAAATCTTCTCTCAGTACCAAAAACCTGATTACATAGACGATTATGATAGCGATTAGAAAAACATTTAATTCGATAACAATTTGGTATTAGATACAATAATATTACTTATTTGAGCTTCTTATAAAATTAATTGTTATTTTGTTTTAATAAAATAATGTGTCAAGTTAATATATAGTTATGAGTAAAGCTAATTTACATGCTATATTAGTTAAAGCTTAAGTGAACTGTAAATCAAAAATAAATCATATTTTAAAACGTTTCTGTCATTTAAACTAAAAGGAAAAATTAAATTTATTACCTATTTAAATAATAAAACATGCGCAAATAAAGTTCGCACTACCTGAACTTCACTGTTTTTTTAAATCTCATATTTTAAAACGTTGCTGCTATTTAAACCAAAAGAAAAAATTAAATTTATTACTCATTTAAATAAAATAAATTAATATAAAGTTTGCGCTACCTGAACTTCACTGTTTTTAAAATTATATAGAAATTATTACATATGTAGGGCTAGTTTCTTACTAAATAGTTAAACTTAGTTTAACATACGTTTGAGTTAACCAAGACACAAAGTTTAACCGCCCATGCTGTTTTTCAGTGATGGATTAACAGTTGTCAATTTAGCTAGAAATGCCATACTTTATTTTCAATCTAGATATGGCATTCTTGAAAATAGTTTACGTAAATAGTTACACTTAAAAAGCGATGTGACAATTCTTTAAATTTATTTAAAAAAACTTCAATAAGTGAATTCTGAATTTTTGTAAAATAAAAATTTAAATGATATGACACATACCTCTTTGTTAAACGAAATCTTTGCAAGAACTCCAACTCATAATGCACAAAAAATGATTTGGATGTCTTTTTATCTCTTATTTTTCTCACAATTGTCCTATCCAAGTTATTCTGGTTTCATAATCACTAAAATATTCGTCGTCATAATAAGCATCCATTTTATTTATGTATGAATATGTTTATTTATTATACTTTTTTGTATTTTTTTTTTCAATTGCGTAATATTTATTCCATATATTTATCATTTGACAGTTCTAACTATAGTTTAGCTGAGCAATTTTGCTCGGTTAAACCTAGATTATTAACATTTAAATGTTAAATTTAGATTTCAAAAAATTGGCTTGTTTTTATGGTTAAGCAATTATCTCTATGCATTTCGTTCCCGCTTGTGGAACTCGTCAGTAGACCCCAACCCAAAAAAGTTTTGAATTCAGTTAACAAACTCCGTATGTTTATAGTAAGACTCTTAATACTATATTGAGAATCACAATATACAAACATAATAAGTTTGAAAACCGCAAACAAAAATCTTTACAAAACAAGCATCTTTATTCAACTGTGCATCTATTTTATTTTCCACCACCTTTTTACCATTAGCTGCCACATTGGGCAACAATAAAAGTATTTAAAAAGCAAAAAGAAAAATAAAATATGTATTTTCATACATGAAATATTGAAGTATATTTATTTGACATAATGTCTTTATTTAATTTCAAAAAATTGGCTTGTTTTTATGGTTAAGCGGGAACGAAATGCATATAGACAATTGCTTAACCATAAAAACAAGCCAATTTTTTGAAATTAAATAAAGACATTATGTCAAATAAATATACTTCAATATTTCATGTTAAATTTAGATTTTATTTTTCATTTTGCCTTATAATTACTTTTATTGTTATCCAATGGATTTCTAATTGTATAAAGGTGTAGAAAAATTAAATAGATTCAAATCGAATATAAATTATTTGCTGGGTTTTTTGTATTAGTTTCAAAGCCTACTACAATTATTTTTCTTTTGTGATTTTCAAAAATATTATTATTTGTGAATTCTCAAATAGTTCTTGAAAGTCTGTGCATAAGATAAGAGGTTTGTGACTATTCAAAATGTGTGGTTGAAGTCTACTGATGATTTGTTACAGCAACAATGAAATATATAGACAACGCTGAACCACCAGCAAATAAATTTCTAATCTAGATTATTAACTAGATAATCTTTATCTGAAAAACAAAACTTTAAGTTTAAACTGCAGTTAACTGACAAGTAGAGTTTATCTTTATGTTAAAAACTAGCTCGTAATTCTCCAATTGCAAAAAATCTAATGCGAAGTTGTTAATATTATATGAAAAGTTAACACGTTGGCTACCACGTCGCACGTTTTCATGCGACACCCAAATGTTAACCTGAGGTCACGTCGCACATTTTCGTGCGACACCTAAATGTTACCTTAAGGCCACGTCGCACATTTTCGTACATTTTAATATGGAATTTTACATAGAATTTGGATTCTCTGGACTTTGGTGAACATTTTGGTGTATTTCCCATGGCCGCTGTATATTTTTAATGGTATTTTTTTTATTATTTTATTTTATTATTTTTAGGCACTAAGAAACAAAAAAGAACAAAAATAAGTTGTTGGCCTCAGGTGACCAAAATTGTTAAATGGCATTGTTGCTGAACGATCAAAATTCTAAAAAGGTTTTGGCAGCCAAGGTGTTAATGCTACCAAGGTTCGCAATAGCGCGACTCTATCGTATTTCCTTAAAAATTGAGCTAGAGTTTTTTAACTATTTTTTATCCGAGCTCAGCAGTTCCAAGACCATACAGACTGATTATCAAATAATTTTGTCCAGTTAGATTCAGGATTTGTACCAATGTGCGGCGTGACTTTTTGAAAGAAGCTCAGGTTTTAGGATAAAAAGATTTATTTATAATTTTATCTATCAACAGAGTCTCCTTTGAGCTATAAACACTTCACAATTTTTTTTTTATCAATCGAAATAAATTAGATTTGCCGAGGCAAATGAGATGATTCCATAGTTGGAATCAAATCTCTATCCGCCGAGGAAGTTTTTAAGGTTTAAGAACACAAAATAGTCACTTTAAGCTAAGTCCATAGAATAGAGCAGATAAGGGAGCAATTCGTGACACTGTCCTGGTAAATGGAAAATTTTCTTTGCAAAAAACGGTTGTTTGTTTTTCAATCTATCCACTAAGCTGGCATTATATTGGCCATTGATTGTTTTACCCATTTGAAGATATTCAATGTGTATTATATCGCATGCATCCAGAAAACGATCGCCATGACTTTATTGCCTGACAAACCCACCTTGATCTTCTTTGACGCCTATTCACACTGAGAAACTCACCTTTTGACTGCTGGTTGGTCTCTGGTGTGTTGTGGTGGATTTAAGTTTTGTTATGGACTTATTGATCCTCCCTCGCGTTTTTTGTTGTTTTTATTGCGTTTTCTTTTCTAGAAAAAAATTTCACAGTTGTTGCACTTTAGAATGCAAGCTCGCAATAAAATTTTTTTGAAATAAAGATTTTCTTCGAAATTATTGTATCACCCTATTACGAGCGCAAAATTTTACTCTAAACTTAATACAAAGTTAAAAAATTTTGCACTTTTTCTAGAAAAGAAAACGTTATTAATTAATAATTGGAATTTTTGCCGGGCTTTTATATAGCTTTGCTATTTTTTGCGCGATACAGGAGTTAGGAAATTATTTTCATAAGAAAAATAATCCACACTATTACATAAATTTATTTTTGTTTTGAGTTTTTTACACTTAAAAGTAGAGTACGAAAACAATCGAAGTAAACCGCTTGACTTTGTTTTGTTTCAATCTTTGAAGTGACAGAACACAGCCGATCAACTGTAAGCCGCCACCGGCCACAAACAATACATTAATTTAATCGTACGGCGCTAGAAAAGAAAATTGGAAATAAATGGAAACGTTTTGAAATATTTGCAGAGAATTTGACATCATCATATAATATACATAACTTTAATGCATTGTTATTTCACAGATGAAATTTGTTTTATATAACTAAGCAGCATAGCCATAGCCGGGATTCTAAAACACCTCTTTTCTTCTTTTTTTTATTAAGCAACGTCTTTCTTGCTGAAATATTTCATCTGTAGACTTATAATAAGTTTAAAAAAAATCACGAGTTCATACTATAGTAAGATTCTTAGGGTTAGTTTCTTACTAATTAGTTAAACTTAGTTTAACAACGTTTGAGTTAATCAAGAAACAAATTTAAACGGGCTTTAACCGTCCATACTGTTTTTCAGTGATGAATCAATTTAATTAGAAATGTCAGACTTTAATTTCAATCTAGATATGGTATTCTTGAAAATATTTTATGTAAATAGGGCAACACTTAAAAAGCGATGTGATAATTCTTTAAATTTACTAATAATAAATAAATGACGTTCCAAAAATAAAACCAAAAAAGATCATAAAATAAAATTAAATCCAACGAGAGAGACTTTCTATCGTATCAGTTCTAAAATCATATCAATCATACATAGAACTCTTTGTTAAACCAAATCTCTGCAAGAATTCCAATTCATTATACATATAAAAATTATTTGAACGTGTTTTAATCTCTTTTATTTTTCTCTCAATTATCTTATTGAAGTTATTCTGATTTCACAATCACTAAAATCGTCGCCGTCATAACAAACATCCATTTATTTATTAAAATTTTTAGTAAAACTGTTTTTTTTTTCAATTTCGTAATATTTATTTCACATATTTATCGTTTGACAGTTCTAACTTGAGTTTAACTGAGCAATTTTGTTCGTTTAAACTTAAATTATTAACTGTATAATATTTATTTGAAAAACAACATTTTAAGGTTAAACTACAGTTAACGCATACTTAGAGTTTATCTTTATGTTAAAAATTAGCTCTTAATAAGTTATTGAGAATCACAAAATACAAACATAATAAATTTTAAGGCCTCAAACAAAAATCTTTCCAAAACAAGTAACTTTATTCCTAATGTGTTAGAAGATTAAATTAGTTTTAATTAATAATAATAACAATATTAATATTTCTTACAATTTTAAGTGTTTCTTTTTTATACTTTTAAATTGACAGCCCCAGTAATTACCAGCAAAATATTCATAATCTAAAACTATTTATTATGACACATAAGACTAAGTTTTCTTAAGCACAAGTGGAACAAGTCTTTGATCTTTCTTCTCGCATTTGTTAGAATTTTTTTTTTACATGAACAAACAAGTTTCTTTAAAGTCCTCTTTAATTATTTTTTAAGTCATCTCTAAGAGATTTTAATTCTTTTGTATTTCTAACCCATTTCTTGTAGCAAACAAAGTAGAATGACACCAAGAAATATGCATAAAATTACTAGAATTTCTGCTTTTATTTAATTTTATTCATTCTTGAATTTGCATCTTTTTTTGTAGAGTAGAAAAAAATAATACTGGACAACACGATATAAATAAGATATCAAAGATTCTTACAATAAATTTTTATTATCGCCACAAAAAAAATCACTTGTATTGGCGTTTTGAAAGCTTAGGTTTAAGTATTATTACAAGGTGGGTGGATACCCCCTCCGCCAACCACCTTTGAATCAAAAGAAACAAAAGGAAGGAATATTTGGTGAACATTTTGTGGTTGTTTCTTTTTTTGTCCCTTGTATGTGTTTTTCGGCTTGATATGTTCAACAAAAATATTTATCAGAAAATTTTTGGAAAACACTATTTTTGAAAAAAAAAACTATTTTGTTGCACAGTGTTATTGTCTGTGGCGTCTTGTATAATACCCGTCCTAATTCTTGTAGTTGTCGTTTGCTCTTTAAATTCTTTTTAATACTATCTGTTTTAATACGTTAGAGATTATTGGATGAGAACAAGATGCAGATGCAATGGCATTTGCTGACATGAGCTACCAGAATCTATACTCGTACTATAAAAAAAGAAAGAATTAAAAAATTTATGATCCATTGTACTATTTTATACAAAAGTTTTTACATGAAATTGCCATTTTAAGTCGTGAATGAAGTACTTGTAGAAATTGTTGACACAGTAAAGAAATAATATTGGATAACAAAGAATTGTTTTAATCTTTTCAATATTGCAAGGGCTGGCTGGGCAGCCCTGAAACGAGTGATTGAAATAAAATGCTGTATAAAGACAAGAAATAGCACAGTGTATGCCTAGCAAAGATATAAAACAACTTAATTTCAGCGAAGCTATTAGTTTGGCCCTTTTTTTAAAACACAAAACAATTCAAGCATTTGGTTGTGCATTCACCTTTTAAAAATGTTGAAAGGTATTAAACAAGCTTTAATACCTCCACTGCAGTTGGTCCATTCTTCTCTTACTGCTGCTATTGCTCTTATCAGCATTACAGTAGTTTACGCTTAATTGATTTACCCACTTAATTAATTCAAAAAGCGTGCAATTGCATTAGTGAATTAATTAAAAGAACAAAGCATAAATGCTTTAGCCTGGTAATTGCATCAAAAATCATGCATTTTTGAAAAGTCAATTAAGCGAATATCACTGTATTGCTGTCTGCTGTGAAAAATAATACTTTTTTGTTCATTTTATTAAATTAAAAAAAAACAAAAAATCATCCATGAACTATAATCTTTGAAAGAAAATCAGAAACTGATTTAAAGAAATTCAAAACGTAAGCAATAATGGATTTAAGACACAAAAAATGCATTTAAATTATCTAAGTTTTATCATCAAAGAAAATATTAAAAAATGTATTAAAGAATTATATTTTTTTAACAACTAATTAGAATCTTTAGTGGATATTTCAAAAGTTCATAAATGGTGGCTGCCAAATAAGTAGATCAGTCTGGCAGCCATGTGTTCGAATCCCCCCAAATACTCTGGCATGCTCTGCTACAGCGGCTGAAATAAACTAATTACTACTATGCTCATTTGGTAATATTTACTAAGGGCGTGTGCCAAACGGTAGGAAAGTACTATGGTAAAAAAATATTTGCCTGCAAAAATTCTATTAGCCCCCAGGGCTAGTGAAAGTACTTTGCTACCGTTTGGCACAGGCCCTAAGTAAATAAATAATTTTTTATGAACTTTCCCATTAACGGAAAATATTAGAAAATGCCACAAGCAGCGAATTAAAAAAATTTTTCAAAACCACTTTTCATTTCTCATTTAACTAAATTATGACTATAAAATAAAAACACACTCAATTAAATACTAAATGATACATGAAACTTATTTAACAAAAATAAAAAAATCCCCACAAAATAAATATGTTTTTAATCGACTACAAAACAGGAGGATGTTTCCAATTTATTGTATTTTTTAAGGAGTTCCCAATACATTTGTACTTTTATTTTGTATGTGTTACTTCAAAATTCCTTTAAAAGGTCTCTTTTTGACTCCGAGTACAAAGCTTCAATTTAACTCCATTGCCACAAAATCGGGCGTGAACATGCCCCATAAATATTTTCTTTTAATCTTACTTACTTTTACTCAAGGCACAAATCTTGGGGTTTTGTAATGATATTTGGGTAGGACCAGGCCTATTAAAATTAACAATTTTTCACGTATTATAATATAATAATATATAACATTGTGTAAAAAATTGGGCGGGGTCACACTAATTGCACTATATATATATATATATATATATATATATATATATATATATATATATATATATACATATCTAGGCTCACGACAGTGCGCCAGGCCAAGTTCTGGCCAATGCACGCAGTGTGTATATTTACACGAAGCCATTCGAGCTGTTTTTACCCCCCTCATAACTTTGTTCCCCGCGACCGTAAAATTATGAAATTTAAACTATAATTAGAATAAATTCATATAACCTCATATGCTAAAGTTTGAAGGTTTTACAATGAAAGCTTCCGGAGATATAGAGGTGCAAAAAGTGCATATTTTAAGACATACTCACTGACCACTGACACACTCATCAAATTGATGAAGCACTTCCGCTATAGCTAGAGAGCTAAAATTTGGTACACGAGAAGATCTAGGTGGGCAATGAAGCAGAAAAATCTGAAAATCCTAAAATTTTAACCAGGAGGGCAGGGCTACGCCCAAAAAAATTAAAATTTGTGCTATTAAGCTGAAATTCCATACAGAGCTCTAAATCTAGGTAAGAAATAAAATAAAAAAATTTAAAAACCCGGAAATTTTAGCCAGGAGGGCGGGGCTACGCCCATAAAGGTCAGAATTAAAAATGCTAATCTAAGGCGCTTCATGGAAGCTATTTTATTGAAATTCGGCATATATACTGCGGTAATGCAAGGCTATAAATTTTTCAATAAAAAAGTGGGCGTTGACACGCCCATACAATTTAAACCTCATTTAAATGCCCTGCGGCTCAGCATATTTAGATATACTATTTATCTATCAATTATAATCAGTTTGTAACGAAACTAGACACGAATAATTAGCACTGGCCCAAAAAAAAATTGACTTTGGAAAAGTGGGCGGGGTTACGTCCATAAAAATTAAAAGTTAAAAGTTGCGCTAAGGAGCTGAAATTTGATATACAAGTAGGTCTAGGTGAGAAACCAACTAGAAAAATCTGAAAACTTGAAAATTTTAGTTAAAGGGGCGGTGCTGCGCCCATAAAACTTAAAAATTAAAATATGCGCTAAGGAGCTGAAATTTAATATACAAGTAGGTCTAAGTGAGAAACAAACTAGAAAAATTTGAAAACCCAAAAAATTTTACTAGAATGGGCGGGGCCACGCTAATATTGTTTTGAACTAAATACTTAGGGTCTTATGCAAAAAAACTTAATAAGGCTTTGCAAAGCAATGTTAAGTAAAGTTGTATTCTAAAAAAATTATTGTATAAAAATTCAAAAGTAGGCACCCACGTTTGTTAAGACTGCTTTAAGTTGATATTTCCAAAATGTGTATTTTGTACCTCAAATATTTTTACTAATATAGCACATACTGATTCATGTTACATCTGAAAATGAAGCTAGAAGTGCCTGCTCTTATCTTAAATTTATTATTTCTGTCATTTAATGGGAAACATCACCAAATTATCCAACTGATTCGAAATACATAGCAAAATCCATAAAAAAAATATTAAAATAAATACAATTATACAAAAATGTTTTAGTGATGTACATACAATCAAAACAAATCGAAAAAAGCTGGATATTCAAATACTCGTTTCATTCGAATAAAACAAATTGTGATAATTTTCCACATTTTTTTACTTTTACTTCATGGTTGTGTTTATCTGTTTTCCTACTATGAAGAAGCTCATATTTTTTAAATTAGGTTACTTTACTTCAAGATAATAAAAATTTATTTAATAAAATAAAAAAAATATTTGAATACCCGAATGAAATTGTATTCAATTTTGTACATCATAAGCTGTGACGTGGTTGTGGAACACGGTGGTGTTACCAGTATTTATTATTAAATCACAAAATATTTAAAGTTGTCTTTTGCATATGATTTTTTAACAAAGCTATGTTAGCCTTAAAGTGCTTATCAACTACTATGAACTTTAAAGCTAAAGCAAAATATTTTTTTGCATAAGGGGGTTAGTTTTTTGTTGATATGGCTGTGTACTTTATAAAAAGTAGGTAAATAATAGCTTCAAAATATGCATTTTCAAGTTGTTTTGTATATTTAATACTCTAAAGTACTCACTTGATCATTTTTGAAGCTGAATTCTCTTTTAGCAAATTTAAAATTTAAAGCATGATATACAATTCCGTCGAAAAATGCGATATTATCAACCTAAAAGTACATTTTCTTAAAAGTAACTTTTCCTAAAAATACCTTTTCCTAAAAGTACCCTTTCCTAAAAGTACCTTCTCCTTAAAGTAGCGTTTCTTAAAAGCATATTTTCCTTAAAGTACCTTGTCCTAAAAGTACCTTTTACTTAGAGTACTTTTTATAAAGAGTACTTTTTCCTAAAAGTACCCTTTCCTAAAAGTACCTTGTCCTTAAAATAACTTTTCCTAAAAGTGCCTTTTCCTAAAACTACCATTTCCTAAAATTACCCTTTCCTAAAATTACCTTGTCCTTAAACTAGCATTTCTAAAAACTACCTTTTCCTTAAAGTACCTTATTCTAAAAGTGCCTTTTACTTAGAGTACTTTTTATTAAGAGTTCCTTTTCCTAAAAGTACTCTTTTCTAAAAGTACATTTTTCCAAAAGTTCCCTCTCTTAAAAGTACATTTTCTTTAAAGTAACTTTGCCTAAAAGTAACCTTTCTTAAAAGTACCCTTTTCTAAAAATACTTTTTCATAAAAGCACCTTTTCATCAAATTGTCAAAATCACTTGAGTTCATTCGCAAAAGTTTTTATATAAAGCTGGAGCCTCAGCACCACTCCGCTTTCCGATGTTAAAACCATTTTCACACTCGTTCTCATTATTATAGCCTTCACCAAAGATTGTAAAGAATATATATAGGTTTGTCATTCCGTGTGTAATTTTCCCAACATTCATATGCGACCCATAAATTACGAGAATATCTATTCTGGGTCCTTATCAATAGCCAAGACAAATAAGCGATGTCCGTCTGTATGTACGTGAAATCGGTTTTCTGAAGCTCCCAGAAAAGCTAGAGACTTCGATATTGGACTGGTGTATCAAAAATTGTCCGAAATAGATTGGTGTTGTTATTAGTTTTAGTATTAGCAAAATCGAACAGAGGCTTGGCTTCATAGCTGGAAAATTTGACTTTTATTTTGCCATGAAAAGTAACTAGCTAAAATTAATTTTTGTGTTTTGTTAAATAAACACATTTTATATTTCAGTAAGAATTAAATTGGTATTAAAAACCACAAAAAAATAAAAAACGATTCCAAATTGAATTTGAATTGGTATATTTTTCGCTATAAATTTAAGATATTTCATATTTTTTAAATAAATAATTAGTATAACAAAACACAAAAATCTAAAAGGATAGTTCCAGGGTTGGAAAATGTAAACTTTTTTATATAAAAGTAATTAAGTCAAATTAATTCTTTTCATTTTCTTTATAAATTAAATATATTTTATCTTTTAAAGGGGAATAAATGGAGTTAAAAAATTTTAAAAATATAAAACAGCTCCAGAGCTTGAAAATTGTAAAAATTTTTTTTTTGGTATACAATTATAAAAAAAAATATTTCTTTTTCTTTGGTAATTAAACATATTTTATATTTTATAACGAAAAAAAATTAGTATTAAAATTAGAAAAATCAAAAATAAATATTCCGGGGTTGGTGAATTGAAATATTTTTTATTTTTTTTTTTTGTAAAAATTATGCTCTGAGCACAATTGTGTTTCAAATGTGACAGCGCATAGAGAAAGGAACCTAAGGGTAAAAAAAATCAATTTGCACTTTTTTTGATGTGGACAACATCTGAGCATCGAATGAGACCGATCCCATGCCCCAAAAGTGTTCCCTCCCAGAGATATGCGCGTTTTATGAAATTGAAGTACACCACAGATACAGGTATTTAAATCTTTAAAATGGCTCTCCTGAACAAAACCGGTTTTTACCCTTAGGCCCCTTTCTATTTTGCGTGTCAAAAAATCGATTTCTTCTTAATTTTTAGTGAATTGAGATAACATAAAATATATCGCTAAGAACAGTCTTACTCGTAAGTACAAAATTAAAGAACATATCCTGTGGTTTTCATGTGCAAAAATCAAATTTTTTCAGTAGATCGAAGAAAATTTTTTTTAAGCTTATTTTAAATAAATTCAGTAAAGTGCGACTCTGACTCGCGCACGAAGGGTTCCGTACGAACACTAGATATGTAATTTAATACAAACTTCATCCTATATTATATATAGTTTTGGCATTTTTTTTCGTTTTTGGGGTCTTTTCGGTTTTTTTCTTTTGGCGTTTTTTGCGTTTTTTTCGGTTTTGGCGATTTTTTTAAGTTTTGGCTCTTTTTTAGTTTAGACATTTTATTTTCTTGTTTTGGCGATTTTTTTCGGTTTTTGGCGTTTTTTCATTTCGGCGATTTTTTTTATTTTTGGCGATTTTTTTTCATTTTTGTGGTTTTTTTTATTTAAATTTTTTTTTTAGTTTTGGCGACATTTTCGCGTTTTGGCGAATTTTTTTTTTTTGATTTTTGGCGTTTTTTTTTCATTTTTGCTTTTTTTTTCATTTTGGCGATTTATTTTAGTGTTAGAAATTTTTTTTTAATTTTGGCGATTTTTTTCGTTTTGGCGATTTTTTTTTAATTTTTGGCGATTTTTTTTTTGGTTTGGCGATTTTATAATTTTCGGTTTTTTTAGTTTTACCGTTTTTGAAAATTTCAAGTGTTTGCCTCTTAGGGTTTCCAAGATATAGCAAATTGTCAAAATTACATAGTCAAAATTGCATTAACTGATGGACCACCTTTTAATTTTAATTTTTTTAAATTTTAGTGTTAATTGTTGTAGTCTGTATAAAAATACACTAATTTTACAAATTTCAAGTTTCAATATAGATATGTTCATACAATTGTATGTATATTACATGGGATTTTAATATTTTTCGTTGCTCGTTTTGGAACACCCTTTAATTTTTAATTCTCAAGTATTTGTTGTTGTAGCGGCCAAGGTTCTACATACTGTGCCCAAATTTCAGGTCCGTAGTTCTTACGGTTCCTGAGAAAATACCGTGTGACGGACAGACGGACAGCGTAGCGAAAACAATAAGGTTCCTTTTCACCTTTGGTGTACGGAACCCTAAAAAAGGTGGACGTTGTGTTGTTGGTTTAGAAAATAATGATATGCATAAGTTCATATTTTTTAAAAATTTCTTAGAATTTTTTAAAAAGCATTGAAAATGTAACAATTTGATATCATAAACTTGAAATGAGAAATATACATTTATGAAATGAATTAATGAAAATCACAGACATTTTATTTCCCTGAACAAAACCCAAAAATTCTCTGGCAATAAATAGTTTATATGATATTGCGCAATACAATGTAACAGTCAATACTTAAAGGGAGTTTAAAAGGTTAAGTGAAAAATTCATTCAATTGAATGAATTGTGATAATTTTTGTTTCTAATTTCTTTCATTTTTTTTTTAACTTGGCGCCATTTTTTTTCCATGACTGTGTTTAAAATACAAATTTGTTTGTTTTATTGCAATTCCTACACGAAGTTTTGTTTTTGGTTTTGGTTTTCTAAGTACGAGACAAAACTATTTAATTAATCTAATATCTATGTATATAATTACATAAATAAAGTAGCAGACTTGAGAAAAATTTAGTTATGTAGAATTAAGTGCAATTACTGAGTATGATATACTTTAATTAACACATCTTTCCGTTGGCGCACTTTGCAGACAACGCACACATTTATCGATTCATCTAAATTCAATTTTCCCTAAGCATTAATTTTTTCATACGACAACTTCGCCACAGCTGAACTTAACGATTTTCATTTAGGGCCTTAAATCACTTGTTATTAAAGATAAATATTTCTTTTCATAAATCTTACTTACAAAAAGCTGCTTCCATCCATGGCAATAGAAAGCCTTAAGTATATAAGTTATGGAGCGAAGTTCAAATGCTGTACGCGACACCTTAATGAATGAACACTCCCAAACACTACATTCTTGTCATTCTACAGCTTTTCTACATTATGCTACAAATGATTTATAGGAATATTTTTCTTGCTTAGAAGAAAAATAACTGAAATATATAAATAGAATGTTAATAAAAAAAGTTTGACCTGCGCTAATGTAGACCATTAATACCCCCGAGACACTTCAAAGCTGTCATCCACAGATAAATTACTTTGGAATCGTTGGTACAAATGTTAGTTAATCTTATTGGTTATATTTAGTAAGAGATATTTGCAACTTAATTTCAAATTTAGAAATCTGTTGTAAATGTTACTGGCTTAAACGCTTGAAAATAACACGAAAAACGCATTTTGTATTGTTGTGTGTCTAAAAATAACATGAGTTCATAGGCGCAGCTAGGACTTGATTTTGCCCCCCCCCCCCCCCCACCCACAGGATTTATTACAAATTCTTTTTAAAACATATTCTTTTTCCTGTAATATTAAAAAATTATATTTTTTATTTATTTTAAAATTACTCATGAAAATCACCAGTAATTTTTATACAAACTTTTCGAATAATCGCTAAATATGCATACTTTTATTAGATAACAAATACCCAAAAAACTATAAGTTTACAGCACTTCAAAACATCACAAATAGTAAACTCCATGTGAATTTATAATGCATGTGTGTAGATATGTATGTGTGTATGTAGCTTTCAACAAATTCTTAATAAAATTGTATTAGTGTACGTAGTTAGTAGCAAGACAAGTTGTTTTAAGGTGTTCTTAAGATTTTCTACTGTCAAATTGTTTGTAAGAATAGCCACCAATTTTTATTTAGAGTAAAATTAAAAAAATAGCGAAAAATTATGATCTGCAAATACCTTGTATATATTCATATACTATATATACTCGTACACACACATGTATGTATGTATGTATGCATATTTATGGTTCAATCGAGGGCTGCCAGATAAAATGATGGAAAAATCCCCGAAATCCCGATAAAATATAAAATAATCGTCATTTCATGTCCGAAAAATCGTCAGAAAATCGAACAAATCAAAATTTCCTCTTTAAACATGTAAACTCGTACATATGTTTTATTTTTATTAGAAAACAAAACAAAACAATTCATGTTCATATACAACTTTGTTAGACTAGTGGAAAACTTGTGAAAAATATTCCTAGGTCCAAATTTTGGTATCAGTACTTTTGATGACCGAAATTTTTGATAGGATATCAACTTACACAGCTCAATATATCGTTGGTCTCAAATGGAAAGGCCCTAACGCAAATAATTGTAACTTTACAGGATAAGGTAAAACATAATAGAAAGTGTATTGCAATAAATTTTTGTGATGAGGTGTATTAGTGTGAAATTTATTGAAATCACTGAAAAACTCAACTATCGATATGTATGCATGTATATATGTATATGCACATAATTTTTTTTTCAATTGAACACGTATACATAATTACATACTTGCATACATATGTTTGTACTTATTTATGTATGTATATATGTTCATTCATCGCAACAATATAGTCTTGATTCAGAACTTCAATATTGGAAGGGTAACTAAATAATAAATGGAAATTTTCTATTTTTATTTATGCACCAACAGATAAATTTTTTTAAATTAAATAATAAATTATTAAGAAATGAAATCATTTCTTGCTTGTATCTTTTCAAAATGTTGTATTCAAATATAGTATATACATACATAAATAATTTTTCCATATGAACATATAAACTTGTTGGAAACGAATATTAATTTTATTATTATTTAGTTTATTATTATTAGATTATTATTATTATTATTTAGTTTTTTTCTAATACATACTTTACTTTTTGTCTATATATTGTTTTTGTTTTGAATGTTTTGTTTTTTTAGTTTTAATTATAACTTAATTTTTGTTATTGAAACTGGACTGTTAATTTATGTTTTAACTTAAATAAAAAAAATGTTAAATAAAAAAAATCTGTATAAAATTTTTTAAACGCACTAATAATCCCAAACCAATATTTTACTTATTAATATTTTACTTATTAAGTAAAATATATTTTTTTAATTTCTAATTTCAATGTATTTTTAATAAAAAATATATATTTAACTTAATAAGTAAAATATTAATTTGGGATTATTAGTGCGTTTAAAAAATTTTAAGCTTAAATTTTAACAATTCCCATAAAAAACACTAATTAAAAAAAATTGTGTTTGCCCCCCCCCCCCCCTAGAAAAAATGTCTAGCTACGCCAATGCCTGAGTTGTCTCTCGGCTTTAATAATTTTTAAGGAACTGACTGTTTGCTAGTTTTGTCAGGCATTAACAATCAAACAGTTTTATTCCACAGCCTGATTATTCATAATTTGTAAGCACAATAACAAATTTTATGGTTATTGTTATTAATTTCATCATATCATGCGTTTAGCCATTTCTTCAGCACTTGCCTTTGCTTCATTTGTTTGCAATTTATATAAATTTTTCATTTACTTTTTTAAACAGTTTTATTATTGTTTTTTTTTTAATTAAAAAGAGGAGCAAAGCAAGTGCTTTTTGTGTAGAATTGATTTTCTTAGTGTTTTTGAATTGGTCTGCTGTTCATTCATAAAATTTTACGATAATTTGTTTACATGACTTTAAGGAAACGTACGTAATACGTTATTGATTTTTAGGGTTCCGTGCACCAAAGGTGAATAGGAACCCTATTGTTTTCGCTACGCTGTCCGTCTGTCCGTCACACATGCAGAACTTTGGCCGCTACAACAACAAATACATGAGAATTAAAAATTAAAGGGTGTTCCAAAACGAGCAACGAAAAATGTTAAAATCTCATGTAATATACATACTTGTATGTACATTAGGCTTATGCGTATTTTTTAAACACAAAGGCTCACTGGGCTTTTATATGCGGGCTAAAATTCTAAGACAAACTGCGTTTTTACTTTTTTGATATCTTAAAAAAAAAGTTCCGCACCAAATGCATTTTCTGCAGCAAAAATGTGGATTTTTCAAATCCAAAAAAATCTCATATTTTCGTAATGATAAAATTTTTTGTTAATAAACCATCTACTAGTACGCGAATTATAAAGATTTTGATCCGCTGATCACGAATCTGCTTAATCTGTTTATTTTAAAATCCATTAAGTGGTTTTCGAGATATGATGAGTAGTTTTCCAGTTATTCGCTAATTCAGGTTTTGCAAAAAGTTACTTATTTTTCAGCACAATATCATTTATGCACATGCATACAGTTTAGTCCGCTGATCACAAATCTATCATTTATTTTTCAATATATTGAGTGATTTTTGCATAAGGTCATTTGAGATATCTCTGCATATTATTATTATATTACGCTGTTTGACAAATTTTTGTGAAATTGTATTTCGCGTTCTATTTATACGCTATCGATGTATTTAAGCTTTCAGGATGATGTAAATCCAATTAAATAGACTTATACCAACCAAGAGTACAAAATTTGTACAACAGTGGTCGCCAAACTTTTTTCTTGAGCACTACATTTTTTACATATACCAACCTTAGTAATCGCCAAAATTATTATTAATTATAGCATTTTTACATAAATTAAGCTCTCGTTGCAAATTTCTAATACAACAAGTAATTCTGTGAGCAAAATAAACTGAGTGATAATTTCACAAATTTGCAAATGGTCATATCTCGTAAACCACTTAATGGATTTTAAAATTAACAGCAGATTCGTAGTCAGCGGATCAAAATCTATAAAATTCGATACTAACAAAAATTGTTTGTCATTACGAAAATATGAGATTTTTTGGATTTGAAAAATCCACATTTTTGCTGCAGAAAATGCATTTGGTGCGGAACTTTTTTTTAAGATATCAAAAAAGTAAAAACGCAGTTTGCCTTGGAATTTTTTCCTGCATATGAAAACCCAGTGAGCCCTTCGCGTTTTGCAAATTCTTTATTTTCTGTATAAGTCTAATGTACATATGTATATTGAAACTTGAATTTTATAAAACTAGTGTATTTTTATATAGACTACAACAATTAACACTAAAATTTAAAAATATTTAAATTAAAGGGTGGTCCATCACTTAATGCAATTTAGACTATGTAATTTTGACAATTTGTTATATCTTGGAAACCGTAAGAGGCAAGCACTTGAAATTTTCAAAAACGGTAAAACTAAAAAAACCAAAAATTATAAAATCGCCAAACCAAAAAAAATCGCCAAAAATTAAAAAAAAATCGTCAAAATAAAAAAATTTCTAGCACTAAAATAAATCGCCAAATTCGAAAAAATCGCTCAAATGAAAAAAATCGCCAAAATGAAAAAAAAACGCCAAAAATCGAAAAAAAATTGCCAAAACGCGAAAAATCACCAAAATGCGAAAAGGCGCCAAAACTAAAAAAATCGCCCAAATGAAAAAAAACGCCAAAATGAAAAAAATCTCCAAAAAGAAAAAAATCGCCAAATTGAAAAAACGCCAAAAACCAAAAAAAAAATGCCAAAACTATATTTTATATAGCTGAAGTTTGTATTAAATTACATATCTAGTGTTCGTACGGTACCCTTCGTGCGCGAGTCAGAGTCGCACTTTACTGTATTTATTTAGTTTTGGCGCCATTTTCGCGTTTTGGCGTCTTTTATCATTTTGGCGATTTTTTCAGTTTGTCGATTTTTTCGGTTTTTCCGATTTATTTTTATTAATTGCATGAATTGTGTGATTTCGTAAGATTTGTAATTCTAATATGTATTTATTTATATATTTAGCTGAAAATTTTCATTAATACGAAATACCAATACTAAATATTAAACATTCAACAGTTCACTATTCTTCACCCAGAGATCTTTTAGTATAATATTGAATTATATTATTATGACCAGGGAAACCAGAAATATGCTCAAAAAAAATTTGTTTTATGCGCATTCAATATGCACTACAAACTTGACTTAAAAAAAAAAAAAACTAACTAAAACTTTGGAAAATTTTCTAAATTTGATTAAAGAAAGTTGTCGTATGGCGCCAAAGCTGTTCTTTACTTGAAACCAATAAAATATTTACTAAATTTCTACTACATTATTGAACTAATTTATAGTAATTATAGTTTTATATTTAAATAAAATTTTTCTAAAATCAAGTAAAATTTTCCCATAAAATTCGGAGCTTTGCAAAAAAAATTTTTCATCTTTGATCTCCAATTTAGTAAAATTTTCAAAGTTTTTTATGTTTTTTATTTTTGTTTTTAATTAAATTCTATACCACATGGTATGTTTTTTATTATATCTTCATGTTATATTCTTAATTTATTCACCCATTCATACATATTAATTCCTTGAGAGAAGACAAGTATTGAACCAGCAACCTTCTGACTGATAGACAAGCATTCTAAACCAATTGCCAAACATAGCGTCTATACCGGATATAATATCAAATATATTTCTATCAGCAAACGTCAAATTTCATAGCAGAGCGAATTATATTACGTGTGGACTACAATATTACAGTGATGATATTTTGGTGCGTTTCGGGTATTTTTTGGTGCTTTTTGCCTCTTCATAAACGCGAAATTTTGGCTAATATCCTTTTTTAAAAAGCGGGTATTTACAGTGCTTTTAAAAATTTCTCACAGTGCTTTTGGTGCTTTTTTGTTAAATAAAAATATTTTTAATTTACAAAACTAAAACAATTTTAAGCACTAATATCAGCATCTTTTAACTGAGGCTTCTTAAATTGATTTTAATGACAATAACGGAAACTATGTTAAAAACAATATAGAAAACTTTTCACAATTGGGATTAAAAAATTTAAATTTTTTTTCGCAAAATAAAAAACGAAAGTAACTGGAAAGTACCACATAATTCTCTGCATAATAATTGATTGAAAGTAGTATGCAATAAGCATTTGTTAAAGCTTACACAAATATTTAGTAATATTATATGGTGGTTTAATTTTAAGGTCCGATTTTGGACTTTTCATAAGGCTGTTAATTTGTAAGTGCAAAGTAAATCAAAATGTTCACGTTTAAAACAAAATGTATGTTAATTTGTATTCAACATACAAGAGTGGTTAAATTTTAAGGGCCGTTTTCGATTGAAAGCATTAGGTTATCAATAGCAAGCAGTCAGTTGTTTTAGACAACGGGTAGCCAACCCCCAATTTTTCATATCGTATTGAAGTGCTGTCAATGTTGACAACTGGAATAAGGGCGAATATCGCAAAAACAAAAACTTTTAAGTTCAGTTAAGTACTCAAGAAAAGAGTGACGCTTTTAATGCATTCTTTATGTGTAAATGATTTTTCAGTAACATACACATCTTAATCTAAGCCTAAACTTCACCTACTATTGTATGTATGTATGTGTATATGCTACTATATTATTTGACTCCTGGTTTTTTTATCATTTGTTTTTACATACTTATTTTTATTAAATTAATCAAGATTTTGTTTTAATTAATATGTTAATAAATTCTGTTATTACATCTCAAATACTTTGTTTATTTTTAAGCAAAAGTTTTAAATTATATTTTGAGCTTTTACACTCTAAATTATCCTTTTTAATTGGCTTAATGTATTAAAATTAAAAAAAAATATTTTCGTGCTTTTTTACACTCTTTTTCGTATTTTTTTGCGCTTTTTAACCTTTTTGCAACAGCTTAATGTGCTTTTGATCTTCGTAGAGATACCATCACTGCAATATTAGTATTATATTATATATAGTAATATATATTTAGAAAACAATATTATGGTATCAAGTGTCAAAAAACTCACACATACATAGATACGTGAAGAGAATTTGTGTGTTTTTAAGTGAAAATTAATATTTTTTGATAAAAAAAAATGCGGAAATGTTTTAATTATGTACGATGTATTAAGGAAATACCAAAATTTTTATGAAACACACATTACTATTATATATATTATATATATTATATATATTATATATATTATATATATTATATATATTATATATATTATGTATATTATATATATTATATATATCTAATACATAGATATTAATATCAATATTAATATATATATTTTCTAATTCTGCCGACGTTTTCTCTCATATTATATCAGAGTTAATATCATAGACGCTATGTAACAGGCAGCCTGAATAAACATTGAAATTTTTGAGTTTTAAAATTTTATTTTAAGTTCAAATATTCCTCGGAAGAATGAAAAATTTACTTAAGAGTTTTTGCTTTATGCAAAATAATTTTGGTTTACAAAACGTTTGACAAATTCCCATACAAAATTTGTTTTGTAAACCTTTCGTAAACCAAAATTATTTTTTCTGAATACGGCAGATCCCAGCAAAAAAGTTTCAAAAAAGGTAATCGAGTTTGGAAGTAAGCAATTTTGGTGAAAGCACTTCCCTACTGGATTACCAACTTAATGATTTTAACAAGGCGTGAGACTAAAATAATCGATTCTTGAGAAGTACTTACATTTTTTTTATTTGTCAACATTTCACGTAATCTATTTCGTCTAAAAAAATCATTCTCTTCATTTAGCAACTTGCACGTCACTTTTTGTAATTTTAGGTAATGTGATTTGTAAGCGAGTAATGAAAATTGGCAATCAGAAAAGTAAGTCATTATAAGGCAAGTAGTTCTAATGGTAATGTGTAATTTTTTGCTGGGATATTCTATAATTTAAAGAAAAAAGTGTTAAGGCACTGGTAAATATTTTTCTAAAATTAAGAAAACTTTTTTATATCTTTCAAGTAAGTCAAATTCGATGAACTAATCACGAGAAAGTCATTTCCTAAAATTTATTTTAGGAAAACAATAGGGTTCCTTTTCATCTTTGGTGTAAGGAACCCTAAAAAAGAAGAAGTAGTTCTCACATTCTTTGTAAAAACAATTTTCATGAATTTTGCATTTGAGCCAGTGAGTTTTTGTTTAACAAATTCAATTTTGTTCTTGCAATAATTTTTTTATGCTAAAAGAAGTGCGAGAAGATCCGTTTAAGAAATATTATTTTTAATTTTGAATGCTGTCATTTACATTTTATGCAAAATGCCACAAAAAAAACTGCTATTAAAATACACAACAGCCTCTTCTAAAAACTTGAAATGTATTTTATGACACTTTCAGTGACAGCACACACATGCATATGTGACATTTATTATAAGGGGATATGCGAAATGCAGCGTTACGAGGGCAGATCAAAAAGCAGTGACTTTTTGAATGAAACACAGTTTTTGTTTTGCAAAAATCTAAAAATTTAAACAAAAATTTATTTTTCAATATAATCTTTTATTTCAATACACTTAGGGCCAATTTCACCAACTCTATTTATATATCAATTCATATTTAAATATGGATTTTGATTAATTTTTGTATGGATAAATTATTTCGTATCCAAATCATACGAAATGCCTATGGCATCAACAATCTCACGTATTTTTACTCTTCGATCGGCCGACACCATATCGTGGATTTTTTCAACATTTTCGGGTGTACTGACCTCAATTGGCCGTTCAGCGTTATTTGTACTTGTGCGACCACAACGAAAGTCAGTAAAACACTTTTTTTACCATTAAAATCGATGGGGCAGAATACCCATAGTATTTATCGAGCTTTTGCTTGGTTTGATGGACGGTTTTTTTTTTTTTTGCAAAAAATTAAGTTTAATGAGCACACGAAATTCACTTTTTTCCATTTTCTTCTCAAAAGGTGAGGTAGTCTGTTATCAACGGCTGCCAAACATCAACTTAATGGCACAGCTTGTTCAAATTTAGATAGGAGTCAACTGACAATTGCCTCTTGACAGGAGCAGTGTTGCCATTTCAATCAAGATGCAGGAAATTCAAAAAGACACTGAGTTAATGATCCGCCCTCATATTAAAATGATTTTTTTTCTTATGCTTTAGCTGACATATAGTTTGAAAAATATTAAAAGACAGATAAAAGTATCCAGTTTTTTACAATTTTTTTTATTCATTTCAAAAGACCAGGTACTAAGGCAGAGCACAAAAATAAAAATAAAAAAACGTTTGTTATCGCATCGTACCATAACCACAAAAAAAAAGGTCAAAGGCTCAGTTAGCAGAAATTCGAAAACTATGTCTGTTAAATCTCAGTTAGCCGACTGTAATGGAATGTAAGTGCAACGTAGGAAATAGTTTTTCGATATTGTTATGTGAAAAGTAATGAAAATGGTTATAGAGATGTAATGTAACGTAAAATCATTTTCACATAAAAATATCGATCAGCTGTTTCCTACGTTGCAGTTACATTCAATTACAGTCGGCTAACTGAGATTTAACCGACATAGTTTTCGAATTCAATTTTGTTGAACATATTAACCATTTTCATCAAAAAAACGAAGTTCAAAATTCATATGTGTCGCTGAAGCTTTTTTTATAGTTAGCAGTGTAGCAACAGCTTTTATGGTTTCGCACTCTAAAGATAAACAGCAAACAACAAATAATGTGAGTATGCAGTTCAACCTCCCGTCTGTCTATCCGCTTTCCAGTCCATCCGTACGCCCATGCTTTTTCTGATGAAAAATAAAACAGCTTTGTTTAAAGGGTTAAACCAATTTTGATTAAATTTAAATTATAAAGAGATTTGAGTCTAAAAACACATACAGACCAAATATATTTTTGAAATATAGCAGCAGGAGGAGGCAGGGTCAATATCTACCTCCTGAAACTATGCAACAGATTTTTATGAAATTAAAATTTTTATGAATAAAAAATTCATAAACATTTAATTTTTTTTTAAACTATAACAAATAGGGACAGTGGGCGTTTTCAGCTCCTTGGAAACTTTGCAAGGGATTTTTATAAAATGCAAAATAGCGATACCTACAAGTCTAAAAGAATATATTAGCTATATATTTCTTAAAAACTAGGACCAAGACTTTCAGTGTACACGCAACTCTAACTTTTTTTAATAATTCCTTGAAATGAACGCCTTTGGTCCCACTGTGCTTCGCGGTATAGCTTGTAAATTACAAAATAATAACCAATCGCCAGGTTGGAGACATCGCCACATCTGGCACCCCTCCTTCATTTTTCAATGATATCTGGTAGCTGTATTTTTCAGTGATATCAAATCGTTTATTTATAGTAAAAATCACTATTTTCAAAGCAAAAATAGTAAATTATCATTACTGACAGAAGCTTACGCATAATTTGCAAAAAAAAAATAAATAAAATGCTGATTAAAAAAACGGCTAAGCCGAAGCCAACAATGAGCCGCATGGGTCGGCGGCGGCTAAAGCTCTTTGAAAATTGCCGTCGGCGGCTGTTATCCGACTCACAGCCGATCGGCTTCGTTCTCTGCTTGTAATATATAAATTATTTGTTTTGTTTACGCTTAGCTACAAAACGATTAAGAAAATGTGAAATATTTTTATCTCTGTATGAAACGTTTCAGAAATGTTTTGTTTGTTTTCATACAGTGATTTTCATAAAGTAATTATACTTTTTAATACCCAAGTAGATAATATTAAAGTTCTACACTATTTTAACATTATCTTTGTCAGCATTAATGACATAGAAATCTACGGTAATGTGTTTACATCTTGCTTGTCGGACAGTTGCAATAATTTGATTTAAAATAATACATACATATGTACATACATATGTATATCATCATTACTTGTTCATACAGACAAGTAAACACCCAGCAAAAAATTACACATTACCATTAGAACTACTTGCCATGTAATGACTTACTTTTCTGATTGGCAATTTTCATTACTCGCTTACAAATCACATTACCTAAAATTTAAATAAATTCAGTAAAGTGCGACTCTGACTCGCGCACGAAGGGTTCCGTACGAACACTAGATATGTAATTTAATACAAACTTCAGCTATATAATATATAGTTTTGGCTTTTTTTTTTTGGTTTTTGGCGTTTTTTCAATTTGGCGATTTTTTTCATTTTGGAGATTTTTTTTCATTTTGGCGCCTTTTTCGCGTTTTGGCGATTTTTTTCGGTTTTTGGCGTTTTTTTTCAATTTGGCGATTTTTTTTTTATTTTGGCGATTTTTTTCATTTTGGCGATTTTTTTTCATATAAACAATTATTTTGGTTTTGGCGCCTTTTTTGCGTTTTGGCGATTTTTTTTCGCTTTTTGGGGTTTTTTTTCATTTTGGCGATTTTTTTCATTTGGGCGATTTTTTCGAATTTGGCGATTTATTTAAGTGTTAGAAATTTTATTTTTATTTTGGCGATTTTTTTTTTAGTTTTACCGTTTTTAAAATTTCAAGTGTTTGCTCTTACGGTTTCCAAGATATAGCAATTTGTCAAAATTACATAGTCAAAATTGCATTAACTGATAGACCATCCTTCATTTTAAATTTTTTTTTTACCTTTGGTGTATGGAACCCTAAATGTGACGTGCAAGTTGCTAAATGAAGAGAATGATTTTTTTAGACGAAATACATTACGTGAAATGTTAACAAATACAAAAAATGTAAGTACTTCTCAAGGATCGATTATTTTAGTCTCACGCCTTATTAAAATCATTAAGTTTTTAATCCAGTAGGGAAGTGCTTCCACCAAAAATGCTTAATTCCAATTTCGATTACCTTTTTTGAAATTTTTTGCTGGGCATTTAAGTAATGTTTCTTTTTGGACTTTCTGAACGAAGCATGTTAACAAGTAAAACAAAATACCAACAATAAATTATTGCAGTAAGACCATAACTGCAACTGACTGTAACTGCGTTAAAATGAAACAAAGAAGAAAAAAAATATATGAGAAATTATTATTCAACACTTTTTATTAATAAAAGTCTACTGAACAGCAAAAAGGAACTTGGCTTAACTTCACTCTAGTGTTGTTAATTATTCGTCTTTTATGTTTGTTCGAATGAAATTTCATAATTTTTTTCTTGTTCGAACAGACGAATAATTTTGAACTTTAGTTCGAATATTCGAACGAACAAAGAATAAAAAAATATATTCGAATAATCTTAAAAAAGTTTGCAAAAAATTAGATTAATTTTTTTATTAACAAACAAAAAATATTTCATTGCACAAGAAAAACAAATAATTTCAATAACAAATTTAGGAATATTAATAACAAAACTTTGAAATTGTATACTATTGAAGTAAAAAATAAAGGATTAAATAAAAAAATTATGATAAATTCCAATCGACTAGACCGGTTTTCTTCAAGTAATTATAAATTAGAAGATAAACGATCATGCCACCATTCAAAAGAAAACAAAGCAAAATTAAAATCGGTCAAGACGTTGGTGAGCTACGGCGTCAAAGACAACAGATCAACAGAATATATGTATCTAAAAAAAATGATATATCGTAAACGGCTGGACAGATTTTCTTTAAACATAGCTAAGAACACTCTCGAACAAGTCATTTTTAGGGTTCCGTACACCAAAGGTGAAAAGGAACCTTATTGTTTTCGCTACGCTGTCCGTCTGTCCGTCACACGGTATTTTCTCAGGAACCGTAATAGCTACGGACCTGAAATTTGGACACAGTATGTAGAACCTTGGCCGCTACAACAACAAATACATGAGAATTAAAAATTAAAGGGTGTTCCAAAACGAGCAATGAAATATGTTAAAATCCCATGTAATATACATACAATTGTGTGAACATATGTATATTGAAACTTGAAATTTGTAAAATTAGTGTATTTTTATACAGACTACAACAATTAACACTAAAATTTAAAAAATTTAAATTAAAGGGTGGTCCATCAGTTAATGCAATTTTGACTATGTAATTTTGACAATTTGCTATATCTTGGAAACCGTAAGAGGCAAACACTTGAAATTTACAAAAACGGTAAAACTAAAAAAAACGAAAATTATAAAATCGCCAAACCAAAAAAAAAATCGCCAAAAATTAAAAAAAAATCGCCAAAACGAAAAAAATCGCCAAAATTAAAAAAAAAATCTAACACTAAAATAAATCGCCATATTCGAAAAAATCGCCAAAATGAAAAAAAACGCCAAAATGAAAAAAACGCAAAAAATTTAAAAAAATCGCCAAAACGCGAAAATGTCGCCAAAACTAAAAAAAATTTTAAATAAACAAAAAATCGCAAAAATTAAAAAAAATCGCCAAAAATAAAAAAAACGCCAAAATGAAAAAACGCCAAAAAACCGAAAAAATCGCCAAAGCATGAAAATAAAGTGTCTAAACTAAAAAAGAGCCAACACTTTAAAAAATCGCCAAAACCGAAAAAAAACGCAAAAAACGACAAAATAAAAAACCCGAAAAGACCCCAAAAACGAAAAAAATGCCAAAACTATATATTATATAGGATGAAGTTTGTATTAAATTACATATCTAGTGTTCGTACGGAACCCTATGTGCGCGAGTCATAGTCGCACTTTACTGAATTTATTGTTTATTTTATTATTAAAGAGAAGTAACAATCAGGCAATGATTGCCTACTACTATTATAAGGAAAGGGATAGTAACAGAAAAGATAGGTGGTGAAGGAATAGATAGAGGCATGCTTAATTTTTTTACAGCTTTGCTTTTTGCACGTTTTTTTAATAATGTAGTGTAGCAGCGCCTCTGGCGTTAGTGAGTCGTATTAATTTATTTGAAGCTGTGTTTAGTAGCAGTTTAGTAGTTGTTATAATTCGCCAATGATTCTCTTACACAACGAAGGGGGGTGCTCTGGTGTTACATTAGGATTAGTATATCTTGAAGTCGGTGTAGTTCAGTGACCAGTGACTATGCCTTCATCACTTGAACTTTTCTACAACAACTGATAGAAAGGGACAGTAATGCACATCAGAAAAATACATGGTGTTATTTAATGACTGTCAGATAGCGGGCTCGATCCTAAAACCGTCAGTTTTGTAGTCAACGTGCCAATGCCACCCTCAAACAGGAAAACTAAATCAAAATCGGTCCAACCGTTCGGTCTGTACGTCGACTCGTACATACAAATAGATACACAGACACAAACTACATACAAAATTATAACACCCCTTTTTTTGTCGGGAGTTAAAAACTGAAACGAAATTAGTTAAAAAGTATAGGTATTTACACACATTTACAAACATTTTTAATATGTTATTAATTTTTTGGAAAAAATCATTTAAAAACCCCAGATAACCCAAAAAATCTTTTTATACAAGTAGTAGTAGAAATTGTTCGAATATTCGAATATTCGACAAAAATGATTCGAATATTTTTTTATTCTAAATTGAAAATTTTTGTTCGTTCGAACAAATATGATAAAAAGTTGTTCGAATATTCGAATAATTTTTGTTCGAATGACAACACTATTTCACTCCCATCAAGCTACAGCATGTTCAAGTGCTAATACGCCTCATTAGATGCAATTTAAAAACTTGTAAAATTCCCATTAACAACTGGTGTAAGTAAGTCTCCACTGTCAGTAGCGATTTGAAGAAGAAGAAGATGAAAAATATTACGGGCTAAATATGGTTAGAGGATTATTGCCAATACATAGTGTCGGCCTAAAGCAATGGCAGGTTTTTGAATTTTCAAATACAATAAAAAATGATACAGATCTAAAAGTTGATGGAAAAAAACCAACTAAAAAACTTCAATAGTTAATTTAATTTATCATCTCTCTTTCATTTGCCATTTAAAGCGTTTCATTGTATTGCAGCACTACTCGTAGCTTTAACATTGCTTTGGTCCAAGACCTGTAAACCAACCAGCCAGCAGCCAGCAGCCAGTGCTTTTGTACAAGTTTGCCAGTCTTCAAACCATTTAAGGTTTTATTTATTTATTTCCATTTGTTAACTGCACTAAAAGTAAATACTCATACTCGTGCTGCTTCTAATGCAATTGACAATGTGGTCTGCAGTTGCTTTTGGTCTTTTTATTTAATTGTCATGTCGCTCATCAACGCCAGCAACATTAGCCCAATTCACAATCTTGTGCAAAGAATTCTTAGTGGTGAGTATCAATATACTATACCATTTTGCATATGCAACGATGCAAGACCATTTGCACAAGATTGTGAATTGGGGTATTATGATGGACATGATGTGAAACTTCATTATCATCTTTATTGTCTTTAATTTCTTTGACTACTCGTGTTTGTTGTGTATAATTGAGCTCTTGGCTAAAAGGCTTTAATCGAACTCCCACATTTAATTATGGAGAACTTTTTTTTTCATTTTTGTTAGCTAATCTGATACAAGATAAAACGTATTTGATTTCAAACATGGCAAAAATATTAAACTGATTTTAACACAAGGCATTAAATATTTGCAAGACTCTATTAAAGGTATTGTTACACGCGGCAAACATTTGTCCAAATAAGCGTAACCACTAAATAAACAGTAATTAAAAACAGTTTCTATTAGTAAGGGATTTTTTGATTTTTGTATTAGTTAGGTATAACTAACGTGACCAGATGGTTTTGCAAAAAGCGGGACATGATCGATCAAAACAGCGTGATTTTGAAGAAAATACCGCCAAAAACGGGATTTCAAAATATTATCTTTTAGAAAGCGGGATGCAGAAAACACATTTTTCAACTCAAAAGAAACGCCTTTAAATAAAAAAAAAAAACATTTATAAACAAAAATACTTCTCTATACAAATAAAAGCAAATGCCGTATGTTGGTAATCGCATCAATTAAGAATGGCTGCACCAATTTCGCTATTTTTTTTTTTAATATTTATCATAACCTGACTTATGTTTTTTGGTCACGCCCACTTTTTTTAATTTATCTGGACCAATTTGTCAAATTTTTTTAATATATATTTTTTAAGCTGTTAAAAAAGAAAAAAGTCGAAATAAAATAAAAGTGGACGTGGCACCTCGAATATATTTTATTTTTTAATTTTGGAATATCTTTGCATCCAATGCAGCAAGAAATTGTGAAATTTTGTGTAAGTTACGATTTTATAATGAACGTGGTGGTGTGGCACCTCCCATAAAGAGGAAATATTTACTTTGATATATATAAAAAAAAATAAATATAGGGAGAACGGTGAAATTTTCTAGGGACAAACTCTGTTGCTAATGTGGATTGTCTCTAAGAACAATTTCAGAAATGGCGTGGTGCCTCTCGCAAATTGCAAATTTGCCCACATTGTATTACTGTTGGTCTAGAAGGAGCAATAGGCTATTAATTATTTTAATATCTAAGGTTGGCATGGTACTTCCCACATAGAAGCATCATTCATTTCAATATTTATTTTTATTTATTTTATTTATAATATACATATATATGTATCTATAATATATCTTTTAAGCCAAAACAAGAGCAAGAAGTGTATCAATTCCTAAGTAAATTAAATATTAATTTATTAATATATCGGTATCTGCTACAAATACAAACCTGAAATTCCGCTGATTCTGATGATAGAAAATAATCTGGATTGAACATGGGGGCTTGGCTTCTCTCAAATAGAGAAACTGTTTACTTAAAAAAATATCTTGAAAACTAATTCAGTGAGAAGTTTAAAACTCTTCATGACTATTTATGTTAATAATGAGAATTGTATTCTACACTTGCACTTCTAGTACAATTTTTTTTTTCTTTTGATATCAAAACGTACTTATGTATATGGAGTGTGGATTTAAGCAATAACCACACTCAAAACAATAATTGGAATGCATTTTTAACAGTTACATTTTAATAAGAGATTGAAAATTTCAAAACTCTAAAAAGCGGGATAAAGCGGGATAGAAATTCGAGGCGGGGTCGACCTCTGAAAAGCCGGATATTCCCGCATAAAGAGGGATGTCTGGTCAGGTTAGGTATAACTAATGTTTGCCGCACACTACATTTAAAATACATACATAATTACTGCGGCAAACCACTAACTACCAGACGATGTGTTTTACTCAAGAGGGACCTGTTTGTAAATGCATCACTGCGCTGCAAATGGAAATTGAAATGTCCTA
The DNA here is from genome assembly GCA_949987645.1 of Tachina grossa. Classification (NCBI taxonomy): domain Eukaryota; kingdom Metazoa; phylum Arthropoda; class Insecta; order Diptera; family Tachinidae; genus Tachina; species Tachina grossa. The sequence continues at coordinate 41,315,986 of OX465278.1, read as the reverse complement.
AATTGCTTCACTAAAGTAGATAATAAACAAATAAATTTCAAATATGGGGTACAAACATTGCTACTACTGAAAACGATTATCAGAGAACTTGTATTGCGTTTTAAATAAAAGTTTGCATGATGCAGCGCAGTGATGCATTTACGAACATACCCATACTTATTCGCCAAGTGTGACCATACATAAGTAATATCAAAATAAAAAATATAAGCAAAAGAGTTATTGTTTCAACTGTAATATAACTTAGCAAACGCGGTTCGAGATTTTGTAACGGGTAGTACTAATTTAATGTCTTACAAGGCAATGAGTGGTACTTATTTACTTAATTGTTTTATATATACATATATGTTTAATGTTATAATGTCCTTAACGAATAATAGAAGCACTTACTAGTATTTATATCATTATGTGAAAGTACTTTTTGCTAGCTCGCCACTTCTTCGTATGTGATTAAGAGGTTGAAGATGTTAAGTCCTTCTGCTACCTATATAGCATAATTGATTCAGTAATACTTTACGAACCGAAAATCGTAATATATATCGACATGTTTATTCGCTTGCGATAACGATAATGTGATTCTGTAATATCTTGTTTACGATATTCTCCAGATTTATCTTATTCAGCATTTAGTTCAATGTTATGTGGTAGCTCTGTATAGAAAATGTGAAAATAAGCGAAAAGCACAAAGAATAATAAAAAAAACTCAACAAATTTGATTTTGTGACTTAATTTTTGATGTGTAAACATCTATACGCTAGGGGGTAAAAATCTTCTGACTTTGATTTCTTTGTTGAGATTTCTTTGCTGAGATTTCTTTGCATTGTCAAATCGGTGTGAGCTATGTATGAGTGTATTAGTGTTTGAAAGAAGCAATGCCAATCAGAGAAACAAGTCGACTGGCTCGAAGCCGACGGTGCGTCGCCGCCAGTTATTTTTCTGTATATTTCCGTACACCAAAGGTGAAAAAGCTACGGACTTGAACTTTGGACACAATGTGTAGACATTTGGCCACTACAACAACAAATACATGAGAGTTAAAAACTAAAGGGTGTTCCAAAACGAGCAACGAAAAATGTTAAAATCCCATGTAATATACATACAATTGTATGTACATATATATATACACTTGAAATTTTAGAAGTTAGTGTATTTTTATACAGACTACAACAATTAACACTAAATTTAAAAAATTTAAATCAATGGGTGTTCCATCAGTTAATGCAATTTTGACTTTGTAATTTTGACAACTTGCTGTATCTTGGAAACCGTAAGAGCAAAGTCTTGAAATTTTCAAAAACGGTAAAACTAAAAAATCAAAAAAATATAAAATCGCCAAATATAAAAAAACGCCAAAAACAAAAAAATCGCCAAAACGAAAATAAAGCACCATATTAAAAAAAATCTCTAGGACGAAAATAAATCGCGAAAAACCGGAAAAATCGCCAAATTGAAAAAAATCCTTAAACAAAAAAATCGCCAATATGAAAAAATCGCCTAAATAAAAAAACCGCAAAAGCAGAAAAAAATCGCCAAAATGAAAAAACCCCAAAAAACAGAAAAAAATCGCCAAAATGAAAAAAATTGCGAAAATTAAAAAAACCCAAAAAGAGGAAAAAACGCCAAAACGAGAAAAAAGCGATAAAACTGAAAAAAATCGTTTAAACTGAAAAAACTTAAAAAAGGAAGAAAGCTAAATCAAAAAAAATTATCAAAACCGAATGTGCGCGAGTCAAAGTCGCACTTTACTGAATTTATTTTAATTGCAATGCGTACACAACAACAAGAACAGCAACAACTAAACCATGAACAACAGGAATTAAAAATTAAAAAGTAAAAGTAAAGGCATTTACCATAGATGACCACTGCAGTACCACTAAAGTTTCAGTAAAAACAATAAAAAATTTTTAACAAGTAAATTTTTACTGATTACTAAAAATTTTTTCTACAATTTTTATAAATTGCCTAAATGATTTGTTATATGATGAGGTGCATTGAATTTTCAGTAATCAGTAATACCCGTATTCATAATGAAATTCTATCAAGTGGCTAAATGTTTTTCATAAATACAAAAGTTTCAAAATTTTAATGAAAAAACTTTGCCACTTGCTACAATTTTATTATGATTACGGCCCTACGATTTTACCGGTAATGCAAATTAAACTTCATTAGCAGTAAAAATTTACTGAATTTTTTAGTAATCAGTAAATTTACTGCTTACTGCAATTTTGAATGCAGTACATATATATATATATATATATATATATATATATATATATATATATATATATATATATATATATATACTGCAGTGTGCCCATTTACTAACCAAATAAGTTTAATAAAACAAACAAAAACCAACAATATATTTACAATATTGAAAGTTTTGATACTTTTTATTAATTAATTTAAAGAAAGATACTAAAAGCGTAAGTACTTCCAACTTAAAAAAAAATTTCATTGCTAGATGTTTACACATCTCCTCTGTGATCGGACTCACATTGCTTTTTTTTCTCCAAACGACAGCAAATATCGTTAAAATATATTACTGAATAGCAAAGTTGACAAATTTTCGTTATATTTATTATAACGATACGATTATAGTAATAAAATTAACTGAATCCAGGTACTGGTGGCTCAGCAGCAGATATATCTAGTCGCATATATAGGGCGCGGAGTGCATTTGCACAGTTAAACGCGGTTTGGAAATCTTCCAATATTTCTTAACAAACCAAAATCAAATTATTTAATTCTAATATGAAATACACTCTGTTATATGGATGCGAGAGTTGGAATATTGCACCGCGTGACATACAATGCCTTCAGGTATTTCTCCACAAATGCCTCCGCAAAATCTTACGAATTTTCTGGCCTCACAGAGAAAACAGTGCCTAATAAATACCTCATAAAATAGAACAAAATTAATAAGAAATCTCTATGGTTTTTTTTTCAATAAGGAAATCTTATTAATTTCATAGGGAAAACCTTTTTGAAAAAATCAAGAAGAAATCTTCTAGTTTTTATTAGGATATCTTATTGATTTTATCAATAAGGTTTTCTTTTTGTTTTTATGAGGCGACCAAATAAAAAAAATTGTGTCTTTATTCTCTGTACATATGTATTTTCATTCAAATTCTATACCATATACATATATATGTATGTAGGTAGTAGTATATTGCAGATGTTATTTATTTATACATACATACATACAAATTATGTTCTATTCTTAACTAACTTATGTACTCGCCAAGTATTGAACCAGCAAACTTCTGACTGATAGACAAGCACTCTAACCAATATGCTAACAAGCAGGCTGAGTAACCATTGAAATTATTGTGCAAACATTCTTATACAAAAATGAAAAAGATCATTTAAAAAATTATCTCTATGTCTATTTATAGATATGAAATAAAAAGACACCTCAAAAAATCAAGAAGATTTCCTTATTAAAAAAATCAATAAGATGCTTTACACATAATCATATAGAAACCTAATAAAATCAAGAAGAAAACCTTATTGAAAAAATCAATAAGATAGCCTAATAAAATCAAGAAGAAAACCTTTTTAAAAAAATTAATAAGGCAACCTAATAAAATCAATTAGAAATCCCTATAGTTTACAATTTATAAGAAAACCTAATATAATCAAGAAGTTTTCTCTATGGATTGTTTTTTTGGTGCCAAAAATAACGGAAATTGAGTAAAAAATAGTTGTGAATAATAAGATTTCTTCTTGATTTTATGTGGTTTTCTTCTTGATAAAATTAATAAGATTTACCACATAAAAACAATAAGGAATCTCTATGAAAATATCTTCGCTTCTTTCTTCTGGGATACCCCTTAGCCTAAAAACGTTTCATAGAGAAAATCTTCTTGATTCTATGAGGCCATCCTGGGCCGAGGCAAATCAACAGCCTATTATAATGGAATTAAGTTAACGGAAATGGAGTTGCATAGGCCACACCTTCCGTACATCAGACCATAATATTTCTAGGAAATCCTTAGATTGGAACCCGCAGGGAAGCAGATGAGTCGGGAGACCAGTGCATACCTGGAAACGGAAACTGACAGTAGAACTTTCGAGATTGCGTATGAAGTGGAACGAAGTCAAGCATCGAGCAGAAGATCTAGATTATTAAAATCACCTTGTTAAGGCCCTATGCTCCCTCAAGTAGGGAAAGGAACATATATATTTACTTTTTGTTAGCACTATGCAGTTATTAATGAAATATGTATAGACAAAAATTTATTGATCGTGAGAATTGACATTGGAAACAAATAAGATTCGTACTTTAACTTTCATATCGTCAACTGACTATAATTTTTGTTGAAAAATTTAATTATTTTTGGACCATAAGTAATCCCCTAATTTTTTAAATTTTTTGTAAAAAAAAATAATGCATATTTGTAATTCTATAGTTAACTGTTTTGTTTTTTAAAGGTTGAATTCTAAGAGGGCGAACGACGAATTTCCCCCACTGCAACGAATTTATCGATGAGTAAATTCAAAATTCAAAAACAGCTGAAAAGAAAAAACGTACAAATTAAAAAAGCGCTTATAAAGGGTGTTTTTTATAGAGTGATACAACTTTAAATCATAATAAAGCATAGTAATATATTTTTGATATCAATGAAACGGTCTTTATTGGATACAAAATTTTATGACATTAATGTTTAAATATGATTTCGGCCATGTGGCCGCCACGGCTGGAGCGTACAAGGCGCAATATGGAACACCAATTTTCAACAAGACATATGGGCCAATGACTCCGCCAGCTCATAAAGCGCACTAAACAGTAATTTTAAGTGAATGTAATGGTGTTTCCACAAAAACTTGTGGATTCTCCTCACTCCCAATGGGACAATTCTGCTTATTTACGTACCCTTTCAACCAGAAATGGGTTTTATCGGAAAATAAAATTTTGAATGGAAATTCCAAATCAATATTTGACGAATAGAACCATTATTTTGATTGAAGCTTTCCACAATTTTCACGCGTTGCTCTGCTGTAAGTCGATCCATAATGAAATGTCAAAGCAAACTAAACAAAAAGCAACTATCAGCTGTTAAATGGGTGGTCAAATAAGCAGTGATGCCAACTCAAAGTTATATCACTCTATAAAAAACACCCTTTATAAGAAATAGCACCAAAAATAAATCAAACAAAGTAAAAAGGTCGCCAAAAATCTTAAAAAAAGGTCAAAAATCGGAAAAAATCGCTAAGGCGAAAAAAGTGCCACACCTAAAATAAAATCGCTCAAACTAAAAGATAACCGAAAAATCGTAATTACGAAAAAAATCGCCAAAACTAAAAAAATCGCTCAAATTAAAAAACCACCAAAACCCGAAAAAAATCCAAATCGAAAAGCTTAAATGCAAAAAAAATCAACAAAAATTAAAAAAAGTCGGCAAAAATCTAAAACAAATCGGAAAAAATCGCCAAGTCGAAAAAAAGCACCACACCTAAAATAAAATCGCTGAAACTAAAAGACAACCGAAAAATCGCTAAAAACTGAATATATTGCTATAAACCGAAAAAATCGCCAAAGCGAAAATAAGCACCACAACTAAAATAAATAGCTAAAAATAAAAATAAAAACACCAAAAACCGAAAAACAGGCAAAACAAAAAAAAACGCTAAACTAAAAAATGCCATAACAAAAGTAAGATTTAAAAATTTCTATAATAGTTAAGATATTCGGTTATTTTTGCTGACGTTTTGATCAGTATTACATATGTGCCCTTAATTATGAAAGTGGTCTAAGTCATATATTTTGTTAGTCGCGATATTTCGTAGATTACATTTGAACAAATCAAAAAACATTTTTATATTATGCATCATTTTAATTTAGGGTTGTACAAGTCCCGACTAATATAAATTTATTTAATATTTATTAAATATTTTTAGAAGCAAAAATGAATAAGACTTAGACCACTTTCATAATTAAGGGCACATACATATATGGTGTCCATATGGAACCCTTCACAGAAAAAAATAAGTTTCATTTTTGATAACAAAAATCCCGGTATTCAATCATTTTAATTTTCGAATTTCCTGTGATAAAGAAATCCGCTATATCAATAACAAAAATTGTAAACGAATAGTATTATTTTTTTCAATAATACAAATATTTGAATTAATAAAATATCTTATTAATAATTTGTAATTTTTCAATAAAGAAATTTAATGAATCAAGGAAAAAAGTTGTTGAGTGAAATTTTATTTTCAGTGATAATTGTTATTATGTTGTGTTGTTTGTGTGTATGTCACATTTTTCATTTCAACCCCTTTTTGTTTGTTTTTGCTTGGCTGCGATTAAAATTGAATGTGTTTCTTTCTGATGATGAGTCGAACCGGCAATCTCTTGACTTGAGCGTATTATTCACGGTCAAAATGCATGAACTGCATTATGATAATATTAGTTAAATTTTGTTTGTATGAGTCACACCGACGATGCTTGAAGCAAAATCTAAATTTTTTGATTTTTGCACATGCATGTAGACAATACAAACATATCAAGATAAACTACTCAAAGCAGTGAGTTTCAAAGAACTGTCAAATTCTACACCTAAAAAGTTTTTGTACGTAGTTTGGCAATTGCCTTGCAATTAGCTTGTAACAAGATGCTATCAATTTATCGTGCAATGCATGCACGTGTATGCTGAGTTCTTCATGCACACGTATACGATGCTTGTGTCATGCATTTTGACCGCGAATACTGCGCTTAATAGACTAATGAACTTACCACTCAGCTAAAGAGCAAATAGTTATTGGTGACGCAAATAATGTATACACGCAAAACATAATCGGTTTCTTGTCGGAATTCACACGTATATAACTCGAGCAAACAAAAAAAAAAAACAACAACATCAGCACATGACCACGTTGAGTCAATCGACAAGCAAGGAAAATACCAACACAAACAAATGAAATTAAATCACTGCTGGCCAGAGAAGCGCCAGAGTGCCGAACATCAATCGGCTTTTTGTACAAATGAATGCACATACGCTTATACATTAATCTCGGTTTTCTCTCTGTGGGCAGCAGTGAATTAAATGATATTTTAAAATGCGCGGAATTGATAAGTACAATATTCAAGTTAATGACAAATATTATTGAAATTAAAAATTTTATTCAATAACATGGTTTTATTGAAAATAATTCTTGTCTATTCTTTTCTGTGTTCATATGCGAGTTAAATTCGCACTTTGATGAATTTAATTTAATTCTATTAAGCAAAGTTTTTGGTGAGTCGTTGCATTTCTCATTTATTTAAATAAAAGTTTAATATTTATATGCTATAGAAGATTATTGAGTAAAAGTTCCCTCATGAACTGCATTAACAAAAGTGAAATGGAAAAAAAAAACTATGTAGATATAACCTTCAGTAATAAATTTTCTTATATCTTCTTCTAATTTTAGAATGTTCATTTACAAGATATAAAATAATTTACATTTTAGAGCGCATTATAAAATTTTAACCCCTTGTTTGTGTAAGACGTTTGAGTTAGAAATCTAGGCGTTTCTGTAATAGATTAAAGTTTCCTTTAGTCTATTACAAAAACGCAAAAAAAACGTTTTCCACAAACAGGGGGTAAGTCTTTCATACAAACAAAAACAGTTGTTGTACAGTTTGTCAAATAAGGCTCAAATTCTGAAATTGAAAAGAAAAATCGTTAATTAAGCCACGGGCGTTAGTTAACTACTATAGATGGTGAATTTGGACCTAAGTGTTAGAAAAAAAGCAGAAAAAAATACAGCAACAAATACACTTATTTCTACAGAAGATTTTTTTTCTTATTTTGAACAATTTTATTAGACAACCTGTTTTTAGGGTTACGTACACCAAAGGTGAAAAGGAACCCTATTGTTTTCGCTACGCTGTCCGTCTGTCCGTCACACGGTATTTTCTCAGGAACCGTAAGAGCTACGGACCTGAAATTTGGACACAGTATGTAGAACCTTGGCCGCTACAACAACAAATACATGAGAATTAAAAATTAAAGGGTGTTCCAAAACGAGCAATGAAATATGTTAAAATCCCATGTAATATACATACAATTGTGTGAACATATGTATATTGAAACTTGAAATTTGTAAAATTAGTGTATTTTTATACAGACTACAACAATAACACTAAAATTTAAAAAATTTAAATTAAAGGGTGGTCCATCAGTTAATGCAATTTTGACTATGTAATTTTGACAATTTGCTATATCTTGGAAACCGTAAGAGGCAAACACTTGAAATTTTCAAAAACGGTAAAACTCAAAAAACTGAAAATTATAAAATCGCCAAACCAAAAAAAAATCGCCAAAAATTAAAAAAATCGCCAAAACGAAAAAAAATCGCCAAAATTAAAAAAAAATTCTAACACTAAAATAAATCTCCAAATTCCAAAAAATCGCCAAAATGAAAAAAACGCCAAAATGAAAAAAAAATTGAAAAAAATCGCCAAAACGCGAAAATGTCGCCAAAACTAAAAAAAATTTATATAAACAAAAAATCGCAAAAATTAAAAAAAATCGCCAAAAATAAAAAACGCCAAAATGAAAAAACGCCAAAAAACCGAAAAAGTCGCCAAAACAAGAAAATAAAGTGTTTAAACTAAAAAAGAGCCAAAACTTAAAAAAATCGCCAAAACCGAAAAAAACGCAAAAAACGACAAAACAAAAAAACCGAAAAGACCCCAAAAACAAAAAAAATGCCAAAACTATATATTATATAGGATGAAGTTTGTATTAAATTACATATCTAGTGTTCGTACGGAACCATATGTGCGCGAGTCATAGTCGCACTTTACTGAATTTATTTAAAACCTGAATTTATCAAACTTGCAGTGTGAATACAACATCAGCTGTTTATGGTTTTAACGCTTAGCCAAGTTTAAACTTTAGATGTGTAACCACTATTAGATACATTGCTCTGCGGGTTTAATTTGTAACTGTTCCGCAAAGGTTAAGGAAAACGACAAGTCGAAAAATTAGCAACAGGTGGCGCTGTAGGCCGTAATTATATATGACAGATCAGCTTACACAGAAAAATATATCATCAAAATGCATCCAACAAAACAAATTGTTAATATTTAATTATGAAATGAAATATATGTATATATTCAGCAAACTGAACTTACCAATTTTTGTGTGTATGCATGGCGCAAAAAATCGAAAATTTTTTAATATTTATTTGATTAAAAATGTCAACTAAAGTTTTTGTTATTGTGCATTGTTGACATAACAAATTTTAATTTTTCTACTTAATTAAATTAGTCAACAAAATTATTCGTTAAAATTATATGACAATATATCACAATGGAATATGGAATGTAGAAGAAACATAAGAAATCGTGTTTTGTCTGTATTCATTATTTGCGTATTTAATAACGAATTTCTATTCATCTGAGAAGTAAGTACGTTGGTCCAGAGGTTGCCTTTTTAACCGACTTCAAAAAAAAAAGAAGAGGTTATCAATTCGTCTCAATTTCTTTTTGACGTTGCTATTTCATAACTCGGTTCAATTACAACGATTATAAATTGTTTTATTGTCTGAGAGAGTAAAGCTTCCCATTGGTCCCATTGCAATAAAAATGGGCACGGACACGCCCACAATTTTTTTTTTATGTGTAAACATCTATACGCTAGGGGGTAAAAATTTTTTGGCTTTGATTCTTTGCTGAGATTTCTTTGCTTTTTGCTTTTGCTTTGCATTGCCAAATCGGTGTGAGCTAGGTATGAGTGTATTAGTGTTTGAAAGAAGCAATACCAAGCAGTGAAACAAGTCGACCGGCTCGAAGCCGACGGTGCGCCGCCGCCGGTTACTTTTCTGTATATTTACGTACACCAAAGGTGAAAATGAACCGTAAGAGATACGGACTTGAAATTTGGACACAATATGTAGACATTTGGCCACTACAACAACAAATACATGAGAGTTAAAAACTAAAGGGTGTTCCAAAACGAGCAACGAAAAATGTTAAAATCCCATGTAATATACATACAATTGTATCTACATATATACACTTGAAATTTGTAAAGTAAGTGTATTTTTATACAGACTACAACAATTAACACTAAATTTAAAAAGTTTAAATTAAAGGGTGTTCCATTAGTTAATGCAATTTTTACTTTGTAATTTTGACAACTTGCTGTATCTTGGAGACCGTAAGAGCAAAACTCTTGAAATTTTCATAAACGGTAAAACTAAAAAATCAAAAAATTATAAAATCGCCAAATATAAAAAAATCGCCAAAAAAAATTGCCAAATTGAAAAAAGCACCAAATAAAAAAAATCTCTAGGACTAAAATAAATCGCGAAAAACCGGAAAAATCGCCAAAATGAAAAAAATCCTTCAACAAAAAAAAATCGATAATATGAAAAAATCGCCAAAATGAAAAAATCGCCTAAATAAAAAAAAACCCAAAAACAGAAAAAAATCGCCAAAATCAAAAAATCGCCAAAATGAAAAAAAAATTGCGAAAACTAAAAAAACGCAAGAAGAGAAAAAAAAAACGCCAAAATGAGAAAAAAGCGATAAAAGTGAAAAAAAATCGTTTAAACTGAAAAAACTTAAAAAAGGAAGAAAGCTAAATAAAAAAAATATAAAATCAAAACCGAATGTGCGCGAGACAAAGTCGCACTTTACTGAATTTATTTTAATTGCAATGCGTACACAACAACAAGAACAGCAACAACTAAACGATAAACAACAGGAATTAAAAATTAAAAAGTTAAAGTAAAGGCATTTACCATAGATGAGCAGTACCACTAAAGTTTCAGTAAAATCAATAAAAAATGTTTAACAAGTAAATTTTTACTGATTACTAAAATTTTGTTTCTACAATTTTTATAAATTGCCTAAATGATTTGTTATATGATGAGGTGCATTGAATTTTCAGTAATCAGTAATGCCCGTATTCATAATGAAATTCTACCAAGTGGCTAAATGTTTTTCATACAAAAGTTTCAAAATTTGAATGAAAAAACTTTGCCACTTGCTACAATTTTATTATGATTACGGCCCTACGATTTTAATGGTAATGCAAATTAAATTTCATTAGCAGTAAAAATTTACTGAATTTTTTTAGTAATCAGTAAATTTACTGCTTACTGCAATTTTGAATGCAGTACATATACATATACTGCAGTGTGGCCATTTACTAACCAAATAAGTTTAATAAAACAAACAAAAACCAACAAATTCATATGTATTTACAATATTGAAAGTTTTGATACTTTTAATTAATTAATTTAAAAAAAGATAATAAAAGCATAAGTACTTCCAACTTAAAAAAAAAATTTCATTACTAGATGTTTACACATCTCCTCTGTAATCGGACTCACATTGCTTTTTATTTTTTTATTTTATGACATTCTACTCATTTGAGTGCTGCGAAACCTAGCAAACACCTATGGTTCTTGTAATTACATAATTTTGAAGTTGAAAAAATGGGCGGGGCTCATTAAAATCTATTATTTTATTTCGAGTGGTTCTACTTAACCGATTTTTACGAAACATACCACCCACCTTGAGCGCAAGAATAGATACAATCTTCCATTTGAAAAAATGCGCGGAGTCGCACCCATTAAAATTTAATATTTAAAATTAAGTGGTTCTACCTCTGAAAAACATAAAGTCTTGCATTTAAAAAAATGGGCGGAGGCTCGCTCATTAAAATTTTATTTTATATACCATAATTTTTTCTCGAAAATGTTCTATAAGATGTTTGCATTGAAGTCGGTTTTTTATTTTGGTAGAATTATTAAATAACATTTTAATTGTGTTTAAAAATTAATAAATTGCATTTACAAAACTTTTTTTTTATTATGTATTGGGAAATAATATTGCACATCTCTGAACAGAATGTGAGTGTGTTATTTCACTAAGTAAAGATAGTATTTAATTATTTCTTTCAATTTATTTTTTATTTTATTAATTAGAAAATGCCTGTAGTAAGCTTAACATTAAATACATAAATTTATTTTTCTCTCAATCCCAAAGATCCGTAAAAATACAAATAAAAAACGTGTTTGTGAAATATTTTCTAAACAATCCACAACACTTTTATAGAAACCCCATGCAACAATAAATTAAAAAAAATCCATTAAAGATATTTTTCTTACGCACATGGAAGGAAATTGGTGATTATTATAATTGAAAAAAAAATCATAATTTCTTAGTTTTTATAAAACTTTGCCGTAAGTGGTCCTGCTGTTAGGAAAAATTTATGTTTTTATAAATTTTTTTTCATAAAAAGAAAATTATGATTGCTCAATTTAAAAATAAAAAAACACAAGTATTTAACCACAAGCAACAGAGAGAATATTTCCATCCGAAATAAAAATATTTTTCTTGGACTCTACTATGTCTACTATGTATAAAACTTTCAAAGGCATATGTTTATTGTTTATTTAGCTTGGTGTTAGAAAAAGTTTCTTATGGCATAATTTTTTTTAAATTATTATAATAAAGATATATTTATTAGCTTTCAATCAAAACAAAATATCAAAAAAAAAAATTAAAAATTAAATCATACATAATTTAAATTACAATTAATTTAAAACATTTTCAAAAAAAAAAAATATACACATAATTCATTTAGTGAACAATTGTTGTTTCACTTTAATAAAAAAAAATCAATTAATCTAAATGTATGCTGCTACTAAATTGTGTATTGAGGGGGAAATTCATAGTTTGGGTTCAAATTACTCGTACATTTTTTCAATATTTTGTTAATAATTCTTGTAGATATTTTAAGAATACACAGTACAACATATGATTTTGGGACTCAGTTCTGACAATTTCACGTGAAAGTAGGCCCAAAATGAAGAACTTGTGCATCATTCGTTTTATCTTCTTACCTGCAAAAATATTTTTAATATCGATTTGAAGTTAGTAACTATCGTATAGGGGAAATTTTCACGTTTTAGGCTCTTTTGTTTGACATAACTCGAGAACCACTAGTCCGATTTAGCTGAAACAAATTTAGAAAAATTAAGAATTACAATTTCTCTAATCTGTACTTATATCGTTTTCCTATGTGTGCATAACTTTCGAAGTTAAAAATGAATGTATGAAGGGAAAAAAGTATTTTTTGCCTAAAAATTAAAATTTTTTTTTTTTAAATTCATAAAAAATCAAAAAATGCAAAAAAGTGTCAAATCTAATTACTTTCGCATAAAGCCACGTAACCTGTGAGTAAAGTGAGACATTTTTTGAGAAAATCGATGAATAAATTTATTCCAATAATGTTATGAATGAATGTACACAAAACTTAAAATAAAAATTCCAATTTGTATTGCAGCTATTCTTACACAGAAAATATGGAATTTATGGAATCTATGCATAAAAACAAAATTTAAAAGATTTTCAATTATAATTATAATTATTGTCAATATCCATTCTCGTTGAAGTTGACGCTTGTGGTCTGAGTTTGCGTCGTCATCCGAGAAGATGAAGAACTCAAGTTCGTTTTTTACTGGTTTATCTTTTTATTTATTTATATTTTTGTATGCACTACCATGCATGTATGTGTGTGTTTGCATGTGTATCTTCTTAACAAGCGGGAGCTATTTCATTATTGTTGTTGCTATAGTTGTTTTATTTGTATTTAATATTTATAATTTGTGTGTGAATACGCTACACAATTCTGGATAATTCCTTTTGTTTGTTTGTAAAAACATTTACGTTAGCTCTGTTCGAATATTTTTGCGTAACAATATGTGACAAGATTGCTTAGAGATACGTTATTTGTTTGATTTTTTTTTTTAATTTCAGTAAAAAATTTGTTTGAGTGAAAAAAGATTTTGATTAGAAAAATCAGAGTTTTCTTTCAAATAAATTATTAAAAATTTTGGTATTTGAATTTACAAATTTTTTTGAAGAACCTAAATTTAATAAATTTATACCTGATTCAGATAATTTTATATTTGAATTGAAAAATGCGTGGGCGTGACAACGCCAGTAATATTCCCACCTTCTGTTACATATAATTCGGCTAAGCCGATTTTAGTCTGTTTGTATATGTATTTCTCTCTAACCACATTCCCCCTCATAATCTGGGTTTTAAAAAGTGGTTGAGGTATCTAGCTAGTGCACATTAAGTTTAAATGTTTTATTTTACGTATTTTTACCTAAAATATTCTTACGAAACTTCTTAAATACCTTGGGCTTTTAGAGTGATGCAATAGTACACTTTTTGAGACGGGCTGGGCTACGCCCAAACTCTAACCTATTATTTTATATGTATATGCCTTCACCTTCCAACTGATACATTAAACTTGAATAAAAATCTAACAGACTAAAAACTTTAAATTAAAGAAGTTTAAAGAAAAATTTAATTACTACAAACTTATTCGATTAATGATGATGTTACCAAAAACACTCTCAGCTCGGGTGGTGGCACAGAAAAATGCGACATTTTCCCCAGCCAAGGTCTACTTGAATTTTTCTTATCTTCTAAACGTCTGCAACGAGTAACATTTTTGTTCATACGTGAAACTCGCTGTCGAGTATAGTACATATTTGTTCTCCCTCTCAGAGCACAAGCAGTGAAGTGAAGAGATTGTTTGTTTGGCAAATACCAACAAGCAGTAGCCGAAGATTAAATAAGTACCGAAAAAAATGAACATAGAAAAAGGTAGGCTACCAAAAAGAAGTACCTCAAAAATTATGTTCACTTCATGTGGTACTTCAAGTATTTTAGTGCAGAAAGGTTGAAATGGAAATAGTAATGCCGGTGATGGCATTTACATTCGTATGTGTATAGGCATTCAATTATCAAAAAAATGCAATGAGTTTTAAAAATAATGACTTTTTATTTTATAAAATAAAATCAATTTAATATTTAATTTTTATATTAACTGCCTAATTCATAAAAAAAATTTCGGTTTTATAAGAAGTTAATAATCTAAATTTTCAATGAAAATTTTTATTTACAATCCTTTTATAAAACCGACATATTTTTTATGAGTTAGGCCGTAAATATCTTACGTTCGCAATTAACACAGAACATTTGCATTTGAAATAACAACCAAATTTTAATTTTGGTTGTATTTAAAATTTTAATTTTGTTTTTGTTTTAAATGTAATTGTACAAAACTAAATTTTCTTTCGTTATTGTGAAACAGTTAATGCTTACCGCAATTCTGCATACAACATACATATCGATGGCTTAATATAAAAAGGTTGCATCTCAATGTTTTTCGAAATCACGTTTTTAATGTTTTCTGGGAGACAACGTATAATTGCATCCTCCTTGAAGATTTTAGTACGTTATAGTTTAAAATTAAGGACTTATGGCCACTTAAAAAATTATCTCTGCATGTAAATGCTTTCGTTTTTCTTCAGTTTTTTGCTTCTCCTATAAAATATCGAAAATTCGAGTTCCGCCTTTCTTATATTAAGCCATCGATATGTATAATAATATACAAGTTTGTATATTATTTACGAAGTAAATTACATACATCGTACTAATTACCAAAAAGTGAAATGCAAATTAAAAATAAAACACTTCAGCAGGTCGTGGAGTATTCACGCATATTGACAAGAATTAATTTTAATTAAACAAGCAGACATATTTTTTTATATATATTTTCTAGATATATTTATTCATATACATAAGTATTTAACAAAATATGATATGATAATCCTCCTTTTCTTGGTTGCCATATTTAATAGAATAAGGAACATCACATGTTTTGTTTAATCTAAAACCAAAATGTCGTACTCGAAGTCGAAATACGCCAAACAGGACCAAAATGTCCTAGTCAAAGTCGAAATACGCAAACCAGGATAAACATATATATATATATATATATATATATATATATATTTACTTCGTAATCCTTATTTCTGCACCTTTTACAGTTGTAATTTAGAAAGCATTAATAGTAATTTAGATTCGTCAATTTGAAATTTAGAAAGTGTCAATTGTAATTTTGATTTATCAATTGTAATTCAGAAAATAATACAGTCAAAGGAAATAATCGGCAATCCCAGGAAATACATATTTAGTATATGTATATGTAATACAAATCTTTTATCAAATTTAAGGATGTAGTTTAAATGGAAATTATACAACTCTTGAATCTTCAGTAGGAAAGTGGTCTTTATTTATGTAAGTATATATTAATTCATGTTGTTCTTATAAGGAGCATAAAGCCGTAAATATATACATATATATGTATGTATGTTATGTACATATGTATGTATATTTCTTTGGTCCAGATATTTAGTTGATTACATTTGAATAAATCAAAAAAATATTTTTATATATGCATATAAACTCATCTTTATATCAATTTTAATAAATAACAAACTTTTTTAAATAATTAAAATTGTAAACTTACCTCATTTACATCCATTTTTGGTTTGCATCAATCTGCGGTTAAATACGATTGAATGCATGTAACAATATTTTTTTTACCAAACTTCACCTAGTACTGCAAGTACTTAGTGAAGTTTGGCTGTCGCATGGTACTTGCCATGTTCGCTTTATGAATGTTCAAGTCAGAGCGATAAACGAACAAGTACTTAACTAACACACACACAGTCGAGTAGCAACCAATAATTATTCTCCCATTTTGTTGTTCTCAAAAACATGTACATAGTTTTTTAGTATTGGTCGAGTAAGTGTTCATGCTTATCTAGATTATATGTACTTCTTAAGTATAAATCCATTTGTGCTGGGGTTTATTATCTTCCTTAAAAAAAGGCAGACCATATAATAAATTATATATATTATATCCTGTAATTCCTAGAAGGAACATAGAGCCACAATAAGTTATAGTAAAGCGAATTTCTTTTTTATGAATTCTTTATTGTAAAGAATGCCTTTTAAAATTAAAGAAATAATTTCAATGCGTGACACTCAGCAAATCCGCGGCCAACATTTTCTCTTTATTACATTCCATTCATGGCAGCATCGATAGGCCTTTCAAATTAATACAAAAAAAATATTTATGATATCTCACACATACTTTTCGTCTAGTCCCATAGGATTCCTTACAAAAGTTTTTTAAATTAAATTAAAATAAGTTTCTTTGTAAACTAACAAAAATTATACACATATGTACATAAAAACAAATTTTGAGATTCAATTGCATATTCACAACATCAGCTGTTAATACTAACCACCTGTCTATTCTCGTAGATTTGTCTTGGTTTTGTCATTGTCACAGAAGATTGTAATTCGGGTGTTAACCTGATAATTTATCTGTGCTCTACGAAAAATTGATATTAAATGACATATCCACTTTATGAGTTCGCAAATGAATATTATAGAAAGAAGAAATTTAATAATCATTTCTGCTGCGAAGAAGGGTATGATAAATATATAACATTTTAATAAACATTTCAAACAAATTTGTGTTCAAAAGTTTTTGTACATGTTCTTTCATCGAAAAGTGTGAAACTTTCAAAAACTTTTCCAAAATAATAACATTCAATTTAAATGGGAATTGTCTACAATACCCCAAGGACATACCGCAAAATAAACAAGGATACTACTTCTCGTACAATAAGATTAAAATCATTACAATTTCCAACATTGGGAGTATGCGATTTTCTAAAAATATTTATGACAAATGTGTATTGTGTGTGTTTGTTTGTATGTGTGTGTGTGTGTATGGTATGTGTGTGTGTGTTTGAGCTCAAACTTTTGGAAGTTTTTATATCCATAATTTCATTTTACATAGTTGCATACGAGTACGAGTATTGTCCTGATTAACAATGGCATAAAAATAAACAATGGTTATAAAATTTAATTAAGCACTTAAAATATGTATTATTTGTAGCAAAATGAATTAAGCTCCATTAAATTTATTTAATACCATTATTCAAAGGTTTAGCAAGATAAATATGATCAGCGTTGTCAACTTGGTGCGTTTCGCACCATTTTGGGTGCTTTTTGAAATTTTTTGTGCGAAAAATTCCTTAGTTGGTGCGTGGTGCGCTTTTTTTAAGATTTCGGTGCGTTTTTTAATTTTTGGTGGCACCAACGCAAATTTAACACAAAAGTGGATTAAAGCCGGAAAATTATTGTTGTGAAACTTGCCAACTTCCTGATAGTGTTAACTACCATATTAATAGTAATGATGTTTATAAAACAACACAATTTGAAATGAAATCTGTCTAATGTCCCGATGATAACAATAATGATGAAAATATTAGCTTTATTAATTTGGAATAATTAATTAATTTACAAAATTTTATCATCTTGCAAACATATGTATGTGCCCTTAATAATGAAAGTTGTATAAGTCATATATTCCTTTGGTCGAGATATTTAGTAAATTACATTTGAACAAATCCAAAAATATTTTTCATATGCAAGAGTTTAATTTAGTTATACTAGTCTCGATTAATATAAATTCATTTTACTATATCGAATCAAAAATGCGTATGACTTAGAACACTTTCACAATTAAGAACACATGTATACTATGTGTGTACGAATTTTTTAGTTCTTTTTAACCCCCGACTAAAAAAAGGGGTGTTATAAGTTTGTAGTGTGTGTCTGTGTATCTGTGGATGTGTGTGTCTGTCCGTGTCCACGTACAGGCCAAACGGCTGGACCGATTTTCATTTTTCTGTTTGAAAGATGACTAAATGAACACTTTACTACTAAATGAAAATTTTATTCATATCAGAACCATAGATGAAAATCATGATACAATTGTACTTTTTCTGATTTTTTCTTTGTTTAAAATTGTAGATTTTATTTTTTTTTTTTACGTTTAATATGAAATTCTTTACACAGTTTCATGTATTATTTAATATTATTATGCATTTTTCATAATTTTTTAATTTTATTCCATTAACAAATATAAAAATGTAACTTTCCATCTCTGGTCATATATGAGAAACAAAAAAAAATTCTTTGACAATAAAGTTGAATTTATGTGGCTTAATGAAAGAAAAACAATAAATTAAAAAAATATGCTTTGTTTTTACATACGTGTGCATGTTTTTTAATAAAGAAATTCACATTTTTGAGTTTTCCTTTTTCAGATATTTTTGAAATAATTAATTTGACAACAAAACACACAAGAGATGGTTGGATAATTCTTGCGAGTAAAAATTTTACTTTTAGAGTCCAACCTAAATTAGAGCGTCAAGCGTTGCGTTAGCAGCAGGGTACGTATTTTCAGTACATTTAAACATCTAAAATACTATTTGAATGTACTGAAAATACGTACCCTGCTGCTAACGCAATGCTTGACGCTCTAATTTAGGTTGGACTCTTAAGGCAGAATTACCGGACTGTAAATGTAGAACTGTAAATGTAAATGTGTCAGCTGATCGAATCTATTGCACGAAAAGCTATGCAAACGCTTACCTGACTGAAATGGCACGTAAATGTAACGTCTGAACCTGCAGAAAATAGAATTTCATGACGACGTTACGTGACATTTGTAGACAGTGATGGGATGTATGTATATTGAATGAGAGTGTGGCACAATAGCCCTGATTTGGTACTTTTGTTTCTTTTAGTAATTTAAGCTTTTGAGTGGTTAATTTGTATACATACGTACATGGCATATTTAATAAATTTAGTTTTCTAAAAAAGTTTTTTTTTATAAAATATAACCAGAGTTTGCCAATCGTGTGTGTTTATTTTTTGTTAATATCCATACATACACATATGTATATGTACATATGTATGAATTTGTAAAATATGCATATGCGTACAAACATACATTCAAGCGTACAAAAAACTATTTTTATTTAAAAATAATAACAATAAAAATAAAAATAGCTACGTATAATAAAAATAATTATAATGATAATGAAAATATAAATATTTTTTATAAGTATAATACGTTGTAATGTAAATATGTATATACGGGTATGAAGCTTAAATTGTAATTTCACTAAATGTCAAAGTCATTACAATGTTTGTAAGTATAAAATAATGATTTGATACCATTTAAATAATTTTGGTACTTTTTCCATGCAATCAAAAATAATGTAAAGATGTTGAACTCTCATCAATGTTTCGAACAGCTGTTTTCCATTTTATATGATTTTTTTTTATACTGATAAACACCCAGCAAACAAAAAGTCCTGTATATGTAAATACATATGTATGTATTTTTGTTAAAAAATATACATACATATGTATATTGTTTGTAAATAAAACTAAATTATTATGAGTAGGTACGAACATTAATAAGAAAAGGTTAAAACGAGAAAGTAAAGATTTTATTGAGGTGCTACTGCAAGCATACACATTCTTGGAAATTAAAGCGCTAAATACTTCTTCTTTCCGATGAAGTTGCTCAAAATCTGTTCTGGTAATGTACAATGACAAATATTACGGTTGAGCGTTACAGCTGCTATTAAAATTATTATAATTGAGTTCATTTAAATAAAATAATAATAATAATTTTCAAAACCTCTAGGCGCATTTTCGTTCTAAAAGGTGTTATTTCAAAAACTCAATTAGTTTTTTCCAACAGGCTAAATCTTCCCATCAAAAGAAAGTAAATTAAAATAGTTTCAGCGAAATTATTCAAAAATCTTGGATTTATTAAAACATTACTATTTTATATATTATTTACTTATAAGTTCTAATACATACATACATACATACATACTCGTGTGTATGTCCGTATACATATGTATGTAAATGTCAATCAAAATGAATTTCATGAATTTAAATATTATACATAAGTATATAAACTTTCGCGTTTGACTTCAAATAACTCGCAATTTAAAATCAAAAATGCGTGTTTGCTGGGCACAATGCAATTATTATGTATGTATGTGTGTGTGCACAAAGATGTTTTTTTTGTGTCGAAAACACATGACACGTTTTTAAGTATTCTATAAGCGCTCAAACGTTTACATTTACATTACATTTACATTACCTTACATCTGCGATTTCTACAGTCGGGTAACGGAGCCTTTAGTAATAATTTGTAAGAATTTTTTTGTCTCTCAATTTTTTCTCTCTTTTGACACTCTCTCCCTGCAAACTTTTTGAGTTAATGAACACTTTCCAGTAAATGCTCAGTTAGCCGACTGTAATGTAAAGTAACTGCAGCAGTAAGAAACAGCTGATCGATTTTGTTATGTGAAAAGTAATGAAAATGGTTATAGAGATGTAATGTAACGTAACCTAATTTTCATATAAAAATATCGATCAGCTGTTTTCTACGTTACAGTTACATTACATTACAGTCGGCTAACTGAGCCTTAATAATTGTTACAAATTCGTACCAATTTATCCTAAACATGTCAAAGTTGACTACCCCGAGCTTAAAAAATTTTGACAGGTCTACAAGTATGAAAATGGTATTATTTTGAAACATGAAATTACATTTATATACATACATAGTTTTTTTGCATGTATGTATATATATACATTTGTATTTTTAATCTAATTAAATTGTTTTACCTAAAATCCGCTTTATATAATCATGGTTTAACTTTAGAACTATTTGCATGCTTCCTAATTTTCTTTGATGATTTTATTATTTTTCTAATAATTACAAACTACACAAATGTAGTAAATAACTTGCAATCGGTCTGTAGTAAAACATCCTTTTATTTTCAATTTCCTTTATCCGACAAAAGGATGTATACTTAAAAACATGAAGAATGCACTTGTATTTGTTTAAAATATTTTGCTTGGAAAATATTTTTAAACGAAAAGAAAAAATTTGAGAAACTTATAAACACTCATGTCGAATTGTTAACACCACTCACTTAATAAAACTTTCCGCTAAGAATTGGGAATATGTACATACTTATAAACAAGTAAAAGTGCTAAATGAAGTTGTGCCAAATCTTAAATACCCTTCAAGGACGTACGTAAGTATATACATATTTATTTTATAAAAACATAAATTTTTAATTATTATTTTTTTTTATTATAATTAATAGTCGCGTCCGGGCATTAAGCAAACAATTTGGTAATAATTTACCATATTAATATCGACAACGAAAACTTAATGAAATTATTCAGGGCTATCATGAATAAAATTCCGCGTGAAATTTTTCCCGGGGAACAATTCCAATTAATAGCAAGTAATAGGGAAAACAAAAAATTCTAATTGGAAAAGGGAGAAATTTTACTCGGAATTTTATTCATGATAGCCCTGAATATAATTAATGATAATTAATAGTGTTTTCACGCTGACATGGTTTTAATAAAAGTTGGTTTTAACATTAAAACCAACTAACTGTTAACACTTGAATTTACTATACAAAATAATTTTGTTAAAACCAATTCGAAAACTGTTTTAAGTAGTTTTTATGGAATGCAACCTTGGTTTCGCTGTACTAAATTCAGTGCTGCCAAGTTAAAGCAGCTGATAATACGTATGCCAGTGAATAAAAATAAATATTGATTGATTGATGCAGCCGCAAAAAGAATCTTTTGGACGGAAAACAACGAAAATATTTTCATTGACTTTTGGGAAGTGAAAATACACAATATGACTTACATTCATCTGCCGATAAAAAAAGGTTTAGCTTATAATCTGTTTGTGGAATTTTTATATATAATAACTCGATTTCTAAACACTTATTCACTTTAAATATGTAAATAGTTTCATAATTTTAAAATATTTATTTACAAAGTCTGAATAAATTTCCATTTATACTATATTATTTTTTATGGGTCCCCAAAGATTAGGGCTCTCGGTTTAATTTTTGCATTTTCTCATTCTCATATCTTGCAAACCGCTCGGAATTTTTATTTACTCTCTAAGGCAAAGTTGTAGCTCTTGTCATAAAGAAGAAAAATTGTCAACATACACACAAAAAAATAATATGAATGATTTTGTAATATTAATTAAAATATTTGTAATATCAATTAAAAATTTAATTAAATTTTCACCTATAAACAATTTGATAATATCAATTAAGGTTTTCCACTCAAATTTATTAATACAATTAAAAATTTAATCAAATCAATTAAATTTTTAATTGAAAATATTAATTGGTGAATACTTTTTTCTGTGTAAAAAATCAAAAGAATTTCATCTTCAACTCAAAATCGCAAAAAATTCGATTTTTTTACCTTCTTTCTCCTGTTTAGGTCCGTAGTTAGCAAAACGTTCAAAATTCAAGGAAAAAATTAACTACAAAAACGTACCTAAGATCTCAATGAAAATTTTTTTTAGAACATATGAACTTCCTAGGAATGATTCTTTACACCGTTTAGGTAGCACCTAGGTAGCCGGAAATGAAATGAAACGTGGCCAACTAATTATTTTGTAGGTATGAATATTTTTATGATGGCATAGTTAAACTTGATTTTAATATAAGATTATAGATCTTTCTAAAATATAAAATATGTTTAATTAATAATGAAAGAAAAAATAAGTTCATTTAGTTATTTTTATATTTTATGCTGCTGATTTTTAATATATAACAATATATTTCTTTCTAAGATATAAAATAAGTTTAATTAATAAAGAAAAACTTTAATTTTAATTATCTACTTAGTTAGTTTTATAAAACAAAATAGTTTAAGTTTTCCAGCCCTGCGACCGCCATTTTAATTTTGCTAATTTTCAATACAAATCTTATTAGGAAAAATTCTGATATATTAATTCAACATCGGGGTATTTCTGGGAGCTTCGAACAATCGATTTCAGATACAGACAACGCTTATTGGATTTCGTTATTCATAAGGATTCAAAACAATTAAAAAATTCAAAACAATGGAAAAAGAAAATTTCATTATTTTTCAAGAGTTGAGTGAGCATTCAAGGTATTTTTATGAAATTATTACATAAAAGTTATGACGTTGTTGTAGTAAATGGGCGATATGTACTTTATGGGGTAGCATGTAAATATCGTGGAAATTACACACCGAATAATAAACCCTTATGCCATTTGTGGTGAAGGGTATAAAAAGGCTGCTTATATGTATAAAAATAAAAATAATAATAAAAATTTACCAAGAAAATTATGAATTAAGGCAGTAACCTATTGTTTCATTAAATCAGTATTGTAAAATACTTTTTAACGACAATATGGCCATTTAGATTAGGCTGTTTAGACTACAAAAAATTAAAATTAATTTAAACATTCTGACTTTTATTCTAATGAAAAGGATAATTATTGCTTATTATCCCAAACAGTTGGGTGTTCAAAGTTAGTGTCACAATTCCTGGCACAAGTGATGATTTCAAATAAAGCCCTTTAAGCTAAAAGTGTTTTAATCCATTTTTATTTGCTTTAGTAAAACAAGCCCAATTCCATAAAAAAAAATTATAGGACAAAAACAACTGACTTTAATAGTGTTTATTTAAGGATATTATTACATCCAAAATTAATGTTGTAAATGAAAATGTAGGAGTGTTGTTTATTATATCTTTTCCTATTGATTTAATACTTGGACGAAACGTTGGCTAACAATAAATAACATAATCAGCATATGTTCCTTCGTCGAATAGATAGATAAGGAAGCAGATACAAGTAAATTTTGTGTCGTTTGTTTTTGCCAAATTCCTATACGTATGTATGTATGTCTGTATCTTTAAGGGCTGCTTTCACAAAATAATGTTAAATTATCATACTTGACAGCGCTCTTACATTTGTTTTTGTTTATGTTTTGTTGAGTTTTTTTTTTTTTTTTTTTGATACCATTCAGAACGTTTGACATTGTGGCGTCACACGTATTTATTAGTTACATCTGAGGGATATAAAAGATCAACATAAGATTTCTACAAAGCAAAAAAAAATTCGTTCATCTTAAAAGAAAACTGTTAATAGAAGAGATATTCTAGTGTAAGCGCACATCTGGTTGAACGTTTTCTATGTACAGGGTGGCCAAATTTGAAGATTAGTAAATAAGGCTGCCAGATGGTAAAATTCCTAGAATAGAGCTTTCGTTCTTTGAGAAATTCGGGTAATTTTATCTTTTGAATAATGAATTTTAGTTGTAAAAATATGTTATTAATATCGAATTAACAAAGTTTCGAAGCAGTGATTGAACAATGAAAGAAAAAGCGTCTGTATGGTACGATTTACAAAGGGGAAATTCACACTTTTGAAGTTTGATAATATCAACTACTTTAATTAAGAAAAATTAAATGTTTTGAGTAAAATCAGTAATTTTTGTGGTTCAAAATTTTTCGAAAATGTCGAATGTCTGTTAGAGTTCCACGAGAGTTCTACTACTTATATTTCGCGAAGGGGTTTAGACACGGTCAAAATGCTTGCTGAGATTGGTTATAGTATGAGTCAAAATTTGTTAGTAAGTGTGACACTAACGATGCTTGATGGAAAATCAAAAAATTTTGATTTTTGGCATGCTTGCTGTCAATTGTTACATATGTGTATGTGTTAACCCGTCAAGCACGAACAAATTTTCATTATAATTATATTTTCATTGTGAACGGTTGACCAAAACATCGGAATTAAAAGAAGAAAAACGTAAATTTGACTGGTGAAGAAAAGAGAAGAATTATTTTGCTTTTCTCTTTTTTTGTAAGCAGTGCTGCCATTATTGCTATTGAATTTATTTAAAAATTTTTATATATTTTTTTCAACCAAACGAACAGAACAAAATCAAAATAAAAATGAATGCTTGGTGGGTCATCAAGCATGGTAACATCAAGCCGACAAGCACACGTACACGAACTTGACAGCAAGCATTTTGATCGTGTCCAAAGCCCAGGAAAGGGTAACACTAATGTCAATAGCTAAAATCTGGCAACATCATAATAAACTTTGACATTTTTTTGCATAAACATATTCACAGCTTTTTGATGTACAAGTGCTATTTGTTTTGTGTACAGTGACTTCAGCAAATCAATTTGACAAAAATAAATGGAAATTTCAAAAGAAGGTTTTCGTTGGATTATTTTTAACAACCTTCGACGCGAATTATCTCAACAAGAATGTGTCGATGACTCAGTTCTTTGTATGATGATAAAGTATCATCAAAAACCACAGCATATCGCTGGTATAGTAAATTTAATTGTGCTCCTAGTGCCGTCGCCGACAATTTTCGTGAAGGTCATACAAAATCGGTTCTTGTGGCACGAAACATGGCTGCAGTGCATGAAATACTGTGCGAGATCGTCATGTGACATATTGTAAGATAGAAGTATCCTTGCACATTAGTTCCACTTTAATACATTCGATTTTGCATGAACACTTAGACTGTAAAAAAAAATTGTTCTCGTTGAATACGTTAGAATTTATCAATCGCTCAAGTGGAGTAAGGAAAGGATTAAAAAGTTCAAACGCATATTAAAGCGTCAAATATTCTCTAAAAATCGAAAAAACTCTCAATATATGCATGTAAGACTGCAATATGCAAAAACATGCTTTAAAGCGTAAAATATGCAAAAATATGCACTAACAAATCAATGCGCAAATTCTTAAAAAGTTCTGAAACGCGTAAGTATCTTCTCTCCGCATTAATATGTCACACAAGAAAATCGCATATTTGCAGTTTCCCTGATTATAATAAAGACAATTTACATCATAACCCCTCGTTTTAGTACCCTAGGTTAGGAAGGGTGGTGCTATACAGCACCTCTAATCGGAGACCCAATTGGATCCTTTGTGATTTCAATACCCTGTATTTCCAATAATTTATTAATACAAGCAAATGTATATGTGTGAACATACATATTTATGTATTTGTGTAAAAAGGAATGTTAAAATTAATTTCTTACAGCGTTATTTATAAAACTTATTAAGACTTTATAAAGGATTTTTAAGAAAAATTTTGCATGAAAATTTGTGTTAAAAACACTTTATAAAGCCTTAATAAATTTTATAAATAAGGCTGTTAGACTTTAATTAAAGTATGCTAACATTGAACAGATATGAAGGATACATACATACATACATACATACATACATAAGAATAATGAGTATTTGAGGGAAATATTTACTCAATTTAATTTAAGGTACAAAAATTAAATTAATGGAAATACGAGTAACTTAATATTATTGCCTATTGACTTTCCGCATAAAAAAAATTATACAAGTTTATTAATTTGTAGTTATTCTAATATTAACTCAGTCTGACCACACCTTTGAAAGTATTGTTAGAATATTTGGCTTTTATTTCAAAACAGAGTAAGAAAATAAATAGAAGGAAGCCCTTGCTTTTTGTTTTGTTTTTTGCAGGTTACCGTAAATCATGTTGAATTGACATGAAACACATATAAAGAAAAATCGGTACCGAAAAATTTTAAATTAACCTTGTTTTCGTTAAATGTTTATGTTAAATTAACCTTGTTTTGATATGAATTTTTTTTTGTGTGGTGGCCAATAATATCCAAGATTACAAATTACAATTGAAATATAAGGCAGCCAGACTTTCACTCCATTTAATGTAATTGTTAATTCAATACTTTTCAATTCTCCTCTTAAGCTATTAAATTAATACTATTATTGCTACAAACCATTCCTAAATATTTTATTTACTTCCCATTTTTTATCGTACGAACAGAATAATAATTTATCATTATTTGTGTTTAACATTTCATTTATATTAAATTTCCCACAAAGTCGAATGAATCCACTTCTGATTATTTTTTAAGCTCTACACCAAAAGTAATATAAGTAAATAGATTATAGAAAAAAACTGTAATGTTATAAAAAAAAATTAGGAACAAACGAAATAGTGGAAGAAACTAATTTTGTTTGAATGTACTCGTAAGTATTAAGAAGTAAAGACACAAGTCTAGTTCATTTGTAATGCTCTTCTAACTAAATACATGCTTTCAGCAAAGGAAAAACTTGAATACAATAATAAATGATTTTATTGCATTAGCTTAAATTTCTTAAGCATGTTAGGAAAATATAGATAAAGCACAGATGCGTATTTCATATCAAATTTTGTACACAATACAAGGATTCTTTTTTATTTAGGTTTCTTCTAGTATTTTTTTATTATTCACTTTCAGCCAAAAGTTCCTAATTTAATTTAATTATTGGGGCCATTTTACCGATGTCGACAATGTTTGACTTGTCGCATACTTACTTACATTCAAGAACAAAAACATGTAAGTGTGCTACAAGTCGAAAGTTGTCGACTGTCCTTTAAGGTTTACTTGCAATAACAAACAAAAAAAATTGTCTTTGCTATAACATTCTAACTTTAACTATTGGATAGTTATAATAATGGGCCTAAGGGCCAAATTTACAGTCATTAGCTTATTATTAGTAAACTAAAATAATAACTATTGTTTAACTAATACTTCATATTCACAGTGTGTTGTTTAACTAAAGTTGTTAGTATGAGCAAAGAATGGTAATTCTATTAAACTATTAAGTTTCACTATTGACAGCTCTGCTATAGCAAATGGCTTTTGTTTACATTTGCTATATTATTTCTTAATAAATTCCCGCGCCGAAGGGTTCCATACGGACACTAGATATGTATATAATTCAATACGAACTTTAGCCTGTATAATAAATAGTTTTGGCTTTTTTTTTTGGGGGGGGGGGGGTTTTCGGTTTTGCGAGTTTTTTAGTTTTGGCGTTTTTTCGGTTTTTGGCGCTTTCTTAGTTTTGGCACTTTTTTCCCGTTTTGTAGATTTTTCAGTTTTTGGCGTTTTTTCAATTTGGCGATTTTTTCGTTTTGGCGATTTTTTTCATTTTGGCGATTTTTTTTAGTTTTGGCACCTTATTCACATTTTGGCGATTTTTTTCTGTTTTTTGGTGTTTTGTCTTTTTGGCGACTTTTTCATTTTGTCCATATTTTCGGTTTTGCCGATTTATTTTAGTGTTGGAATTTTTTTTTTAATTTGGTGATTTTTCGTTTTAGCGATTTTTTTTTTGTTTTTGGCGATTTTTTTTTTTTTTTTTGGTTTGGCGATTTTATAATTTTCGGGTTTTTTAGTTTTACCGGTTTTGAAAATTTCAAGAGTTTGCCTTGAACGGTTTCCAAGATATATGTAGCAAGTTGTCAAAATTCCATAGCCATAATTGCATTAGCTGATGGACCACCCTATAATTAAATTTTTTTAAATTTTAGTGTTAATTGTTGTAGTCTATATAAAAATACACTAATTTTACAAATTTCAATATACATCTGTACATACAATTAATTGTATGTATATTACATTGGATTTTAATATATTTCGTTGCTCGTTTTGCAACACCCTTTAATTTTTAACTCTCATGTATTTGTTGTTGTAGCGGACGAGGTTCTACATTTTCTGTCCAAATTTCAGGTCCGTAGCTCTTACGGTTCCTGAGAAAATAGCGTGTGACCGACAACGCAGCGAAAAGAATAGGGTTTCTTTTCACCTTTGGTGAACGGAACCCTAAAAGTTGATAAAACGGTATAAAACAGTACTCTCTCGTCCAACTTTAACGTGCAAGATATTGAATTAGTGCTGAAGTTGGTTCGGAAAAACCAAAATATAATAGAAAATAAAAAAAGAATGTGTTACAACTAAATACAAGGAAGATGCCCGACAAATTATGTGTGAAATGTGTCTAAAATTTTTCATAAAACAAATAAAGTTTACAACGAATCAGCTGTTGTCTAACTATTTATTAACCAATGACATTTCGCGGTTTAACTAATGGTAAACAAAGAGCTGTGAATCAAATATTATTGGTTAAACTATTGCTATTAGTTAACTAATGACTGTGAATTAGGACCTAAGATACAAAGAATATAGTAAATGTAGAATTAAGAAAGTTGCCTATTTCTAGGATGAACCTATTTTTCGCCTCAATAGGATCAAGGACATAAGGACACGCCTAAGCCTCTCATATATCCTTAATTTGGAAAATTTTGTTTTAACTTAATTTGTGATGAGACCAACATTTTTAATTAATTATTAAAAATTTGCGAAAATTTTGGTTGGATTTTGTGCAAGGATAAGCCTACCTTCCATACATCCTTAATTTTAAAAATAATTTGTTTAGCTAAGTTTATGACAAGAACTTACTTAAAATCCTAGACTAAGAGGCGAATTAATGAGTCCATGACTTTTTTAATGAAACACTAGACCCCCTCTGTAATCACGTGAAATATTTCCCGTGAACAACAATATGGTGAACAAAATTAGAAAATAGTATACTAACACAACAACAACGCAAACATTGGCGATCACAATTTTAGGGAAAGGGAACACTTTTCACGTGAACTTTTATTCCCGATAAGGGTGAATTCGAAAGCCTTTTCTTTATTTTAGTGCTCCGTACACCAGAGGGGAAAAAGAACCCCTAATCCGTATATAAAATTTTGGCCGCTACAACAACAAATAACAAACGAAATAGCTGTAACTTGGAAACCGTCAGAGGCAGATTCGTTAAGGTGCGTTATATGTGATTAGTTATAACTCGCCAGCATTCTGATTTAAAATGCTTATATTTATTTTTGCTTTATTTTAGCTCAACTTTAGATTGGCTAAGATTAATTGCTTCTTTCTTGGCCGACAAGATGAAGATGGAATTTTGAAAATTTTTGGAAAATCGTTAGTTATTTTTCAAAATTTTTTCTATGCTGTAACCTGTGTGTGTTGTTAAATTGTTTTTTGAATTTATGGCAAAAAAATTTGATTTTGAGATTAGAGTGCCGTGCTTAATCTAACCAATTTCAACAGTTAATTTTGCTGTAAATAAAAGTTCTTTTTGTGACTTAGATTAACAAATTATTTGTTTGTTTTGTTTAACCAATTTTATTTGTTAATTTACTGCGAATGTAAATACACAGGACCAAACCCACGATGTCGACGACGTTTGACTTGTCGCACACTTACATTCAAAACAAAAACAACTTTTAATATTTTGTTGTTGTTTCAAATGTAAGTGTGCGACAGACAAGTCGAACGTTGTCGATATCGTGGGTCAGGCCTATAGATGTTTCTATTTCATTTGATAAAGATTTACTATTTTTTTGGTTAATCTAATAGACATACACAGTTTATAAAACTAAGCCCAAAAAAGTAACGAATGTAAATCTAACCAACTTCAGTTGTTAAGGCACTGTCTTCTTAATTAAAATTTCTCTCTTTCTCTCTCTCTTTCATATTCATCTTATGCTGTTGAAATGTTAAGGCCCATTATCACAACTTGTCGTTAGTTAAAAGGTAGGATTTTATCAGATGATAATTCAATTAATTACATACTTTTATTGAAGTCTTGTACAAATATTTTCAATTATATTTTATATTAAAAATAAAATAAAATTGGGAAACTATAATTACCTTTTTTAAATTTGTTTAATTTGGATGATTAATATCATTATATAGGTAATAGTGGCAAGACTGAACAGTTTTTTTTAATTCAATTATTAAATACTTGTGCACTTATAATGGGTGTTTTTTATTGAGGTATAGAACTTTAAGTTGGCATCACTTTTTTAACTGGCGGCCATTTTGTCAGCTGTCAAGTGATTAATATTTAGTTTGGTTTGCCATTTCATCATGAACAGGTTGACAAAAGAACAACGCTTGCAAATCGTGCAAATTTATTTCGAAAATAATGGTTCAGTTCACGAAGTTTACCGCAAGCTCCGTCCATTTTATGGTCGACATAATCGTCCATCAGAGCAATTAATTCGGTTAACCATGGATCGTTTTCGCACTACGTTTACTCTATGTGATAATACGCATCCGCAGAGACGTCGAACAGTGCGCACCGAAGAAACAATTGCCGCTGTAGAGCAAAGTGTTGAAGAGGACCCGAATGAATCGATTCGCCACCGTGCACAGCAATTGGAGCTTTGTCCATCAACTTTATGGAAGATTTTGCGCAAAGATCTTGGCTTGCGACCTTACAAGATCCAGCTTGTGCAAGAATTAAAGCCGCGAGACCATGCAATGCGTCGTGATTTTGGTGTATGGGCCGAAAATGAGATTGATCTCGATGCTGATTTTCATCGCAAAATTTTGTTCAGTGATGAGGCTCATTTTTGGTTGAATGGCTACGTCAACAAGCAAAATTGCCGCATTTGGAGTGAAGAGAATCCACATGAGACCCTTGAGACGCCATTACATCCACAAAAACTGACTGTTTGGTGTGCTCTATGGGCTGGTGGAGTCATTGGGCCATACTTCTTCCGAAATAATGCTGGAGAGTCAGTTACCGTTAATGGAGACCGGTATAGAGCCATGATAACCGACTATTTTGTTCCCGAATTGGATGGCATGAATGTGGATGAGTTGTGGTTCCAACAAGACGGCGCTACATGCCACACAGCGCACGTCACAATCGATTTATTGAAGGAAACATTCGATGAGCGCATAATTTCGCGGAATGGACCTGTCAATTGGCCACCAAGATCGTGTGATTTGACACCATTGGATTATTTTCTTTGGGGATATGTGAAGTCGCTCGTCTACGCCCACAAACCAGAAACGTTAGGGGACTTGGAAGCCAACATTCGTGGCGTTATTGCCAACATACGGCCCCATATGCTCGAAAAAGTGGTTGAAAATTGGACCTGTAGAATTGGCTTTATTCGAGCCAGCCGCGGCGGCCACATGCCCGAAATCATATTTAAACATTAATGGCATAAAATTATCCTTCCAATAAAGCCAAATTGATGGACATTAAAACGATTTTCTTGTGTTTTATTTCAATTCGAAGTTCTATACCTCTAAAAAAACACCCGTTACAAAATTGAATGCCTGTGTCTGAAAAGTAAATAAGTTTTACTATTTTGACATAATTGCAAATTATTGGAATCATTTTTCTTAAAAAAAATATACACAAAAACTGTTAAAAAAATATTAATTGCTCTACTTTTGTGTTCGAGATAATGAAAATGAAACCGCTCTTCCGTTTAATATCAGCAACATGAAAATAAATATCATCAGCCTAAAAACCATTTATAAATTGAAAAAAGTAAATGTATGTACGAGTATATTTGGCACAGCAGTTTCATGTTTAAACAAAATGGAATCATAAAATATCGGCAGTTTTGTAATATTGCATTCATGTACACATTTCACTTCTCCGCTGTGGTTGGTGCAAGAAAAATTTAAATTTCAAATAAAGGAGTGATTTATTTGGCAAAATAAATTTCAACAATGTATACGGAAATATTATTTACAAAAAAAAAAAAAGAAAGCTTTAACCGGGCAGAAGTAAAAGCAAGATAATCTTAAGATTAATTGGAACTTAAAAAATGAAATTGTATTAAAATAGATTGGCCTACAAAAACACATGAATACGTATTATGTTTGTTTGTTTGTTTGAATTCAATTATGCTACGGATGTTATGCCATTTATTTAACCAAGTTTGTAAAGGATATTTAATGGTATAACATTATTTGGTTATCGGAGTGAATAATTCGTGTGAACTCAAATTCAAGTTTGAGGAATAAAATGAAAACTTGCTGAGAGAAAACGTTCATCGTCTAGGCTGGGAGTTATTATTCTAGTGCCAAAAATATTTGCATTATTTTTTAATAAATTTCATTTTAATCAAAAAAAAGAACAAATTATATAAAAAGTTTTGTAATATTAATAAAAGTTTTGTAATACATATCTGATTTCTAACTATTTAATTTTTATAATTATACTAGCTGAGCCCGACAAACGTTGTCGTACCCTCAATCATTTATTTCTTTTAACTCCAAAGTACTCCACCCTGTGGTCACCTGTTGGGTCAAAAACAAAACGAAAATCTACCGGGTATTGACTCGAGCCTGTGTTGAAAATTTCAGCTCCACAGCTCTTATATGTAATTCCAGAGATCATGCGTTAGGAACAAACACACACTACTATTATATATATATATATATATATATATATATATATATAGATTCTATTATATTTTTTATTAAGCTTAAGGTCTTTTAATTTTTATTTTCCTTTTTCGATTTTTTAGCCTTCGGTTAGCTTTTTTCCTGACAAAGCTACGAGTATGTTATCAACAAAATTACTATAGTATCAATTTTTCCATCCCTGCCAGAGTTTTGTAAAATACATAGTTAAATTTAATCAGATTTTACATACATTTCTTTTTGTTGCTCAAATTTTTGTTTTATAATGATAATGAAAAAGAGAGGTATACAAAAGTAATGCATTACTACCTCTCTCTCCCTTTTTCACTCCCGCAAAATCATAACTTGAGCATAAAAAAGAGATGCATGTAAAACGGCGCACTATGAGCGGTTTTCGCGAATTCTTAAACCAAATATTTAAATAATGATTATTAAATAATGGTGATATAACACGGACATGACACGTGACACACATATCGTTCAACTGAAATGCAAAACTACGTCCAGGCTTGCAATATGTATACACACACATTTTGCATTCCTTTCTCGCTCTTTTTCATTTAAAAATAAAAAGTTGCAGCAACAAAAATTGCAAGTCTGGACAGGGACTAAAAAATTATTTTCAATTCACAGCAAAAAAAAAAATTATTTCTTATATAACCTTCACCAAATATGATATACACTTTAACATTTACATGTAGGGCTGTCATTTCATGATGTAATTTCCATAATATTAATATTCAGTCCCTAAAGTATATACGAGTATATTATGGATAGTTATGCATAGGGAAGATGAATAAGCGATGTCCGTCTGTCCGTTTGTCCACCTGCCTGTACGTGAAATCGGTTTTCCGAAGCTTCCAGAAATACTAGTCTTCGGTCTTGGACCGGTATATCAGAAACGGTTTGAAATAGATTGGTATAGAAAATAAGCAAAATCGAGCAGGCGATTTCAGAGCTGGAAAGCTTAAAGTTTATTTTGCCATGTAAAAGTAACTAGCTGAAACTATTTTTTTTTTAAGAAAATTTATTATTTGACATATTGTCAGAAGTGTACATAAAATAATTGAAATTTATTTGCTGGTAGTTTAGCATGTCTATATACGTATTTCATTGGCGCTTGAACCACAAATTTTAAACAGAATTTAAAGTAGACTTTAAAGTCTACTGATGATTTGGTTCAAGCGCCAATGAAATACGTATATAGACATGCTAAACTATCAGCAAATAAATTTCAATTATTTTATGTACACTTCTGACAATATGTCAAATAATAAATTTTCTTTAAAGTTCAATTAATGTTTTATTTTTCATTTAGCCTTGTAAATACTTTTATTGTTATCCAATGGATTTCTAATTGTATAAGGATGTAGAAAAATAAAATGAGTTCACCTGGATATAAATTATTTGCTGGGTTTTGTATCAGTTTCAAAGCCTACTAAGCTTATTTTTTCTTTTGTGATTTTCAAAAGTATTATTATTTTATGAATTCTCATATAGTTTTTGAAAGTCTATGCATAAAGTAAGAGGTTTGTGACTGTTTAAAATTTGTGGTTAAAGTCTACTGATGATTTGGTTCAAGCGCCAATGAAATACGTATATAGACATGCTAAACTACCAGCAAATAAATTTCAATTATTTTTTTTTTTTTTTTTTTTTTTTTTTTTGTTAAATAAACTTAATTTTTATTTCAGTACGAATAAAATTGGTAGTAAAAATTAAAAAGAAATCAAAAAGCCGTTTTCAGGGTTGGAAAACTTTAACTTTATTTTTCCTTTTTTTCTAAAAATTTAAAATGTATTATGTATCTTATATATTCTTAACAGATAGATTAGTGTAAGCAATAAGAAAAATTTAAAAGGATGATTCCAGGGTTGGGAGACTTACAATTTTTGTAATACATACATAAATGTAACTAGTTCTAATGATTTTTTTTCCTGTTCTTTATAAGTTAAATATATTTTATGTTTTGGAAAGAAAAGTTTTATACACCTATCCCTCGATTTACACGATAGATACGTTCCTGAGAAAGTCGTGTAAATCGAAATTTAAAATTTTTTTAATGAAAAATCGTGTAAATCGAAAATAAGGGCAGAATCACGTAAAAATATTAGTTTTATTATGAAATTATATATGTATTTCAACTTCGTTTTTAAAATATCACAAGCGTTTACTTAAAAGACATAAAAGTAAACCTTTATTCATTAAACAAAATAAATGCTATTCATAACAACAAAAACAAAATTAAAAATATCAGAAGCGTTTACTCAAAACACATAAAATATAACCTTTATTCATTAAACAAAATATGTGCTATTCATAAAAATAAAAACAAAATTAAAAATATCAGAAGCGTTTAGTCAAAACACATAAAAAAATGTAAATCGAGGTATTTCATAAATCTCTCAATTTACACGAAAACCAAAATAATCGTTTAAGAGTGAAATCGTGTAAAAAAGTGTCGTGTAAATCGAGGTATAAGTGTATATAAAACTAGAGAAATAAATACTATCTACAGCTCCCGAGTTGGAAAATTTAATTTTTTATACTAAAGTAACTAAATAAAACTAATTTATTTCTTTGTTCACTTATGATATTTTATATATTTTTTAAAGAATTAATTGGTATAAGAAATCAGAAAATTAAAAAAAAAGATAACCCTGGAAAATCGAATTTTTTTTTGTATATAAAAGCAACTAGATTAAATTAATTATTTCTTTTTGTTTGCATTTAAATATACTTTATGATTTAGAAAGAAATAGTTTGGTTTAAAAAATTAAAAAAATAAAAAACATAGCCCCAGACCTGGAAAACTTAAAAACTAATTAAATAAAACTATTATGTTTTGGTAATTATATATATTCTATATTTTATGAAGATATAAATTAGTATTAGAACCAAAACAAAAATTAAAACTATGGTTCCAGGGTTGGAAATTTAAAAAAAAAATTTGTTAAAAAATAACCAAATTTTTTTTTTCAGTTAAACATATTTCATGTTTTAGGAAGATCTTTACTCAAGAGATTTTTTTTTATATTTACGAAATTTTTATATGTACATATATCTTATTTAAGTATAAATGAATACCACTTTGACAATTTGAATAAGGATGAATGTAAAATATATCTGAAATATGGAGTGTAGAATAAAATATTCAACTGTTGCTAATATCGAAAAAAAAATATCAGAATCAAATATTTTAGTCGAAAAATACCGAGGGGTCACTTACTTAAAGTTGCACTAGAATTAGTTGCCCTACCCTCTAGCCAGCCTAGAACCATACGTCTCTATGTCAATACTCTTTCTCCAGAGACAATTGCACTAGTTAAAATGTCGACAACTTTCCTTTTATGTGCGAGTAAACATACGTTAGAGACAAAAGTTCTAGTGTATTTCTGGTGATATTGTCAATGAACGCTTCAACAGATTGTTTTTCTTCTTTATTATTCTGTGCAATAATATTAAAAAAAATTTACATATGTAGAAAGAACTACCTTCTCAATAGTGTTAAAGTCTACTGGTAGATTTTCAATGACAACCGTATATTATATGTCAATAGGCAATTAGATTGGCTGGGGTAAACCTAGTCAGTAGCACTATATACAATGTCACTAGAAAATCACTATAATTTTACTATTAACAATGAGCGAGGAAATATCGATATTGTAGACTAGAGCCCCTAAAATTTACTAGTGAATCTTTGGTGTCAGTGTCTCCATCTTGACCCAAAAGAACTACTTAGTCAGTAGTGATACAGTCTAGTGGTGGATTTCCAATGACAAGCTAATGTTAAATGTCAATAGATGATTACATTGCACAGTAGGTCAAATGATCACTTTTTCTGTGCAAAAGTAATAAAAACAAAAGTGAAATTTAAATTTAAAAATTGCGTTGGTATTAACTAGTGTTGTTAACTATTCGTCTTTTATATTTGTTCGAATAAAATTTCATGATTTTTTTTCTTGTTCGAACAGACGAATAATTTTGAACTTTTGTTCGAATATTCGAACGAACAAAGAATAAAAAAATATATTCGAATAATCTTAAAAAAGTTTGTAAAAAACGACACGTATGTAAAGGGTGTTTTTTATTGAGGTATAGAACTTTAACTTGGCATCACTTTTTTAACTGGCGGCCATTTTGTCAGCTGTCAAGTGATTAATATTTAGTTTGGTTTGCCATTTCATCATGAACAGGTTGACAAAAGAACAACGCTTGCAAATCGTGCAAATTTATTTCGAAAATAATGGTTCAGTTCGCGAAGTTTACCGCAAGCTCCGTCCATTTTATGGTCGACATAATCGTCCATCAGAGCAATTAATTCGGTTAACCATGGATCGTTTTCGCACTACGTTTACTCTATGTGATAATACGCATCCGCAGAGACGTCGAACAGTGCGCACCGAAGAAACAATTGCCGCTGTAGAGCAAAGTGTTGAAGAGGACCCGAATGAATCAATTCGCCACCGTGCACAGCAATTGGAGCCGACTAACCGACTATTTTGTTCCCGAATTGGATGGCATGAATGTGGATGAGTTGTGGTTCCAACAAGACGGCGCTACATGCCACACAGCGCACGTCACAATCGATTTATTGAAGGAAACATTCGATGAGCGCATAATTTCGCGGAATGGACCTGTCAATTGGCCACCAAGATCGTGTGATTTGACACCATTGGATTATTTTCTTTGGCGATATGTGAAGTCGCTCGTCTACGCCAACAAACCAGAAACGTTAGGGGACTTGGAAGCCAACATTCGTGGCGTTATTGCCAACATACGGCCCCATATACTCGAAAAAGTGGTTGAAAATTGGACCTGTAGAATTGGCTTTATTCGAGCCAGCCGCGGCGGCCACATGCCCGAAATCATATTTAAACATTAATGGCATAAAATTATCCTTCTAATAAAGCCAAATTGATGGACATTAAATTGATTTTCTTGTGCTTTATTTCAATTCAAAGCTCTATACCACTAAAAAAAACACCCTATATATTAGTTTAATTTTTTTTATTAACAAACGAAAAATTATTTATTACACACGAAAAACATATGATTTCAATAACAGGTTTAGAAATATTAATAACAAAACTTAAAAATTTTAAGAACCTTTGCCGCAGTTGACGCTGTAGTAATTATAAGTTAAGAACTCTGTGTTCCACTAATACTATTGAAGTAGCAGAATCGCAAAAAAGAAGAGAGTAAATTAATATATAGAAAATTTAAGATAACTTCCAATCGACTAGACCGATTTTCTTCAAGTATAAATTAGAAGATATACTA
The DNA here is from genome assembly GCA_949987645.1 of Tachina grossa. Taxonomy (NCBI): domain Eukaryota; kingdom Metazoa; phylum Arthropoda; class Insecta; order Diptera; family Tachinidae; genus Tachina; species Tachina grossa. The sequence continues at coordinate 41,277,031 of OX465278.1, read as the reverse complement.
TCATGTCACCTTTCAAACGAAAACAAAGCAAATTAAAATCGGTCAAGCCGTTCGGGATCTACGGCGACAAAGACACACAGATCTAACAGTATATATATCTAAAAACGATGTGATACCTTCTAAGAGGCTGGACCGACTTTCTTCAAACATAGGTAAGAACACTTTCGATCAAGTCACCTTTCAAACAGAAATAACTAAATCAGAATCAGTCCAGCCGTTTGGTGTGTACGTGGACTCGTAAAAACAAACAGATACACAGACACACACTACAAACTTATAAATTTTTTTCTCTTTTTGTGACGTATTTTAAAAAGCTGGTATTTAACGCTTTTTTACGTCGTTCAATAATTCGATTTTTAACGCTTTTGATTAGAGAAAATCAGTTTTTTTCTAATCTCGTTATCAGAAACTATAAGACACCTTCTAATTCCATGAAAGAAGCATTACCTTTTCCCAGAAAGAAAAAAGATCAGTTTAGCGAACATATGTATGTTTATATGTATATGTAGATACAAACAAGCTTACACAAGTACTTATAATTTGGAGTAATTGGATTACTTAATATCATATTGTGAACAAATTAAAAAGTAATGAAAAGTAAAATACTTTTTACATAAAGTAGTTAAGGAAATTGTTCGAATATTCGAATATTCGACAAAAATGATTCGAATAATTTTTTATTCTAAATTGAATATTTTTGTTCGTTCGAACAAAAATGATAAAAAGTTGTTCGAATATTCGAACAATTTTTGTTCGGATGACAACACTAGTATTAACTCATTGCTGTGAAATGGAAAATAAAGCGACAAGTAATTATTCATGTTTTTTATAAAAAGTGTTTCAAATTTATATCGCTATGCTTTAAAATAACTCATTATAATGAGCTATAGCTTAAACGGTATAATATATTATAAGCACTGACTTTATGTAGGCCTTCAAAACTTTTGACCCCATTTGACCCCTTTCAAATTTAAAGTATAAATTAAGTAATAATCAATCAGTTATTTGCAATTTTTTGCGTTTTGCCAGTAATGCCTCTTTTTAGTAAGTAACATTTGTATGAAAACAACTGAACTGTTGATAAAATTAATGAAAATGAAGGGAATTTTTTGAATTTAAATCTAACAACTGAACTAAATTTAAGCAATTAGCGAATGTTTTGTTAAATTTAAAATTTTTTAATGCATATATCGAGTGTTGTTATTAAAGGGTTAATGTTTGGTCGTTAATGGGTTTAACTAAATTTTGAAGACATTTTTTCAGAATTTGCATTGTAACGACACGGATTCGCTGGTGGCTAGGGTAGGCTCAGCGGAGTCCAGAGTCATGTATATTAGATGGAATATTCAACGTACCTTCTCTTGGTTACTTGGATGCAAATAAAACAAGTACGCCAGGTCCGTTTAATATTAACCAAATTTCTTTATTTACTCAAAAATAAGAAAAATAAATTATAGCTATTTAATTGCGGAACAATTATACAATAGAATAACATAAAAAAAAAGAAACTAAAATTTTTTTAAGAGAAAAAAAACGCGGTTATAATAGAATAACTCACCTTTTATTTATAAGAGTATTGATTCACCTTTCGGGAAAAGGTGTCCTAATTCCCAAAGGCAGCCTCTCCCACTTATAAATAAAAGAAATATTCAAAACGACAAAAAAAAAGAGAATCTTAATATTGGAATGGTTTGCTTCAAATTTGCAACCAAGAGAAAAACAAAGATGTAATAATAGAGCAGTGTCCTATCTCTATTATTACCTGATCTTGCTCAATTTTTATTTATACGAGTATTGATTCACCTCTTGGGAAAAAGTGTCCCAATTCCCAAAGGCAGCCTCTCCCACTTATAAATAAAAGTATTAAAAAAAAGAGAACTTAATATCTTAGTGGTTTGCCTCAAATTTGCTAACAGAAAGATTTAATAGTAGAGCAGTGTCCTATCTCTACTATTAACTCTTTCGCCAGCGCTTGCTGCCAACCAACTAATCATCGATACAACGATGGCTCGCCTTTTTATAGTTGTGCCAGACAACACACATAAGTACACAACCACACAAACGATTGCATTAAATACGCCACAGCGTTGTCAACTTTTAAATTTCAAAAAGCACTGAAACCAGGAAAAAAAACGCGTAATTTAAGTAAAAAAGCACTAAATTAAAATTTTGCTTTATAAAAAAAAAATTTTGTGTGTAAAAAATACAGAAACCGGTTGACCTTGCATTTTATCTCTGAAACTTCAAATTTGAAGCATCCGATACACATTTTGATTCTATGAGAATCGGTGAATTCTAAAATCAATTTGACGAAACCTTTTTAAGTTATTATAAAAAATTTAATTTTTTTCGTCAACGAAGATACAAATCACCTGAAATTAGTCAAATTAGCAGCAATTGGCAAGTCTTTTTGACTTGCTGATTAGATTTTGAACTCGACGGGAGTATTATTTAATTTTTTTAAAATCAAGACTTTCAAAATTTGATTTTTATTAGACAATGCTGTGGAAACATTCTTTCACAGCAAACGCAATATTAATAACAGCAGTTTTCTACAATCTTATTAGAATATTTTGAAATGTTCCATTTAACTTCAGTGCTTATGTTTTTTAAATGTTAGACTTCTTCAAAAAAAATTAAATAAATATATATTATATAAGGAAATTTTTTTTTGAATTTTGGGTTTAGTGCCACCGCCAAGAAATAAAAAGCACCAAAAATTAGTTTAAAAAAGCACCGAGCACTAACTTCAAAATTTTTGGCGTCGAAAATTTGAAAAAGCACTAAAAACGGTGCAAAAAGCACCGAGTTGACAACGCTGATACGCCATATGTTTTACCATGCCATATGATCGCACGTTCATTATGCATGGTTGTTCATTCAGCGTTGTATAGTTGTGTAATATACTCTTATGTTGTTCTAACATTTCCGTTAATTTTAAACAACAATTTAAAATTTTAGTTTCATACACCTGTGTACAATAGTATACATATGATGATTATAATAATAATATAATCGTAGAAAAAACATGTAACTGGGTAATTCAATCAAATTAAGATTAATAATTTTTAGGAAGTGAATAATATATGATAAAATAATAAGGTAAACCAACCAATTCTTTAGGAGTTGTGGGCCAAAACGAGCTAGTGACTTTGGTCGTCACAGCATTGATTGCCATGATTTGGTAGGCGGATTTAATTTCGCACAGAAAAAGTGGTGATTTGACCTATAGTGCATTGGTTGGGGTACACCTGGTCAGTAGTAATACTGACAATGTCACTAGTAAATTATTACAATTTCACTATTCGCGCTTTCTGCAGGGTATTTTTCACAAAATATATATGTATGTATGCATGTACTTGTGTATGTGTCTGTAGGCTACATTTATAAGTACGTTGGTGAAGGGTATTTAAGATTCGGCACAGCCAAATTTACATATATTATATGAGTGACTTGTTACATAAATCTTTGTTAATCACAATTCCTGCAATTGGATGTGTGTTACAACACTAACCTTCCTAAAGCCTTGTTATCATTTTGAAACGTTTACTTGTAAAAATTTAGCGAAAAATAAATTAATCTCCTTGATATTTCTGGCTGTAAAAGTGTTCTGGAAAAAAAAACGTCTAGAAATTTTATCTAAGTAAAAATAAATATATGATTTTATGTAAGATCTTTCATTGTAAATTATATTAGTTATCAAATGTGTATGGAAATGTGTCAGTACTTAAGTTTTACATGAGCAAATAAATAAATGCATTTGATAGTTTGCACATTTATTTATAGTTCAATAAAACTTTCTTAAGTTGCCTTAAAAGTGATTTTGTTTTAATTTTTGTTTTAACATTTTTTAAGCTATTTAATAACAATTTAAAGAGACATTCTCATGATGAATATTTCTGGCATGGTATTGATTTCTTTTTATATACGAATGTCTCGCATGCAACATAAAACTATAAAATAAAAAACTAACACTTGATTCACATTTGATTACCTTGCAATAGTTTTGATGTGAATTGTCCTGAACATAATCACAGCATGACATATGCAAATATATTGTTTTATATGAAAAGTTATAAACCGTGAATGCTGAAGCGAGGAGACGTCATCTAAACGCTTGAAGTGTGAATAAAATTGTGCCATCAATCAAAGCAATTTTACGACGCCAGTTGATTATGTTTTATTTTGAATGGCAGATTGCCAAACACTATATATTTACACACATACTACACTTGTGTATGGATGTCATATGCACATCCAAAGAAATAAAATAGTAAATAAAACAAGTAGAAATTTTATGAAGTTTGACAATATGCCATTCAAGACGAATCTGTTAATAAATCATGACACCTTGCATAATTTGTCAATATCTAAATAAAGAAAACAACTTTTACAAAATTTAAAAAAAAAGTTATCCAAGCCTGATTGATAAGGACTATTGGAATTAAAATCAAATAAAAACATCTCGTAGGTCAATCTAACCAATTACAATTGTGATGGTCGTAGTTAATGTAAATTGTTTTCGGAATTTTATATAACAACGTTTCCTTTTCTTTAATATTTGTAAACATACTAAGAATCCCAAAGTATTACTTTACTTATTCACTAAAATATTTTTTTATTAAAATTATATTGAAAATTATTGAGGGGTTAGCTGGATTATATGCCCATTGCACTCAATAATCAACTTTAATGAATATTTTACTGAATAATTAAATAAATAATCTTAACAAATTTTATCAAAAAAACAAATTTTTTCTAGTTAATCTAACCAATCTGTATTTGTTATTAAATTTTTAGTGCAAATTGTTGTTAGGCCTTTAAGGGAGAAGCTATTTCCTGCTTCAAAAAACTAATTTCCAATAGCTATTGAATTGATACTATGAATTGTCTTTACAAAAGAACAAATTTTTTGGTCAAAACAACCAAGAAAAATTGTTATTAGTTATCATGTAGTAAGATGTTGCAATTCAAACTTTTTAAATTTTTATTATATTTTCACTTGTTCAAAATTTTATGCTAAACTTAATAAAATTTAAGTTTAAAATTTTTAAACGCACTAATAATCCCAAATTAATATTTTACTTATTAAGTAAAATATTTTTTTTTATTTTATTAAAAATACATTGAAATTGATTATTAAGGGGTTAAGCTGGATCCTATGCGCATTTCAATGTTGCTAATGCAGATCATCAGGGATCCTTTACCCAAAGCTTCTTAGAACAACTAGAGTTATTATAAAATAAACTTTCATTTAAACAAATGAGAAGCTCAATAAAAAAATAACAAAGTTGAAACAAGAACTCAATAATCAACATGTTTTTTATTTTCTTACTTTACTATTGCTACATTGGCTGACTTTTTTTCAGCTTCAAATTGTAGTCGAAAATAAGAAAATAAAAAAAAAATATTTTATTTAATAAGTAAAATATTAATTTAGGATTATTAGTGCGTTTAAAAATTTTAAACTTAAATTGTAACAATTCCCATAAAAAAAATACTAATTAATAAAATTTACTTTTTTCATGGTTAATTTAACCCATTGTATACACAATTGCAAGAAATAAAACGTGCTGTGTGTATGTAGGTGGTAATATTATTTACTTTACATTTTATGTTAAATAAAATTTGAATTTGCATAATGGATTTTTACATAAAAGACCTAAAACATAAATAAAGTTTTTTTTGTATTATAAAAGAAAACAAAAAGTCGCGATAATACTACTCCTTTCATAAGGGTTAATTTGCACTTGTTGGCAGTAAAAAAAAAAGGACACGTAAGTGTGTGCTGGTTAGCCATGCATAAAACACGCCATAAACCATAATTTTCTATGAATGAAATTATGCAAATTTCAAAACAATTTTCTGCTTTCAAACAGAAAACTGTTTTTTAATAATTTTATTTTTGAAAAACTTTAAATTTTACCCAACTTTTTCCGCTGAATTTGTTGTTAAAGTAAAGCATTAATTTTTTTTTTAAATAAATTCTCAAGGCTGCAGCCGGCTGTATAGAATTTTGTAAAATAAAATAATTTGAAATCGTGTATTGCAGCTGTGGACGGCTGTAGTTCTTTTGCAGATTACAGTTGCACGCACACTGCAAGAGAAAATACGTAAAAATTAGCTTCGTTAGAAGAACATAAGGTTTCTTTTTAATTTTCGTAGGAATAAGTAAAATAAGTTTTAAATTTGATATAAGGTTTAAATTTGATAGGTGTGACTCCAGCTACTTTGGAAAATTCTGTCTTAGCAAGAGCTCAAGGTAACCAGGCAAATGGTCTTGTCTTAATAAAGCGGACAGTTGTTCAACTGATTTAAATTTTCAATTAAGGTCTTTAGTAAGGAAATTTATTGTCAGAAACTTCTTTATTTCTCAATATAAGGACGTAAAAAGAATTTGCTGTAATAGCAACAATGAAATGCATATAGACAACGCTGAAACACCAGCGAATACATTTTAAATTAAGGGCCTGTGCCAAAGTACTAGTTGTTGTATTCTGTGTTCCAAATGGAACAAAAATGGCAAAAGCACGTAGCCAAAATGCCAGGGTATCCCACGTGTAGAAGCTTCCTTCGGTTGCTGCGAACGACCTATACCTTCGTATAGGAAGTAGGAGTTTCCAAGATCCACTCCTAGAATTTTTTATGGTCTCCACCAGTTAATCTTATTAAAAACGTTTGCACTTGATAATGGAAAATTCCACAAAACACTAACTGTAATCGATACAGTTAGTTGCGGTAACCATTAACAAGTGCGAGTGAGACGCAAAACTCTCGAAGGCCAATAAACAACAGTGGCCTGGTTGCATTTAAGAAATAATTGCCAACGACGCGTGATGTTGACTCGCCCAGAGCTGCTTTACGACTGCCAAAGTACTAGTGTAAGTAAAATGTTTGACACTTCTGAGGTGAATAAAATTTCACTAACCCTGGGGGATAGTAGAATTTTCGACACAAGCAGCAAATAAGAAGCATGGTATCATAAAAGGTAAAACCACCGCCGTCGCTTCGAGCCGTCGCCCAATAGATAGATTTTTACATCTCTTAAATGTATTTAGACTGTTTAAAATGCATTATTTATTTTAATTTGCGAAAAAGTTTGCATCACTTATATAATATTATATAATTTTTTGCTGCAAGAATAGTTTGCAAAAATTTCCTTTTAAAAAAATTTATGGTAATCGGCTGCTTGTAGTAAAAAATTTTGCTTCGCCGCTGCAGCAATTTTTTCATCAGCTTCTTTCTATGCTAAAGCGAATTTGTCAAAATTTTACATTGTCAAAAAAGATATCATTGGGCACAGTAGAAAAATGAAATTTTTTTCCCACAGGCAATTACTTTTTACCATAGTACTTTTATACCGTTTGGCACACGCCCTAAAATAGACTTATGACCATATTTCGAATAATAAATTTCTTAAATTATTTTCCAATATTCTCAAACTTACGAGAGTTCACTTGTACTAAATATATGACAAGAGTTTATATTTAAGTATGTAAGGACATGAATATTACTGATGTACAGATATCCGAATACGAAATTTTTTATTTTTATATTATACCAACAAAAATTTTATTAATTATTCTTTACACTAGTTTGTTTGATTTTCTTATTAAAAAATTTCAACTACGAAGTAGTTAAATATAAATTGTGCAAGATAAAATACACACAAAGCAACACTTCAGAAATCAATCTTGTTCGTTAATGAGCCTCCCATTGGTTTCAAAACATCAATCAAATTCACTTTTTGAACGAAGCTCATTAATAAATAACAATTTGCTAGTCGGGCACAGTTTTTGTATACAATTTTTTTTATAAAAATAAAATAAAAGTAATAAACAAAACAAACAATTCTTTATATAAGTGGGACTACATACATAAATAACATCCCACTCAAAATATTAACAAAGAACTATGGACAAATTACACACATATGTACACACTTATGTATTTGTGCTTGTACTTACATGTATTTACAAAAGGTTAGTCCTTGTAAATCTGAAATGAGGAAAATAAGTTGTTTCTTAGTTAGAATAAATTTATGTTTAATGTTTTATAAAACATGCAGAAATTTTTTTAGAAGAAATTATTATATCTTTGAACAATAAAGTTTAGTATTATATAAACATATGGCAGTATTAATTATTTTGAAAACTAGAATGATGTGATACTCCTACTTTATACAGTATGCGTGAGTGGGCTTAGTCCTAGTTTACACTATGCAAGTCTTATTGCTAAGCTGGTTAGTTTGTTAGGGGAGAGACTAGGGGAACAGAAACATTTCATTTCCCTTCGTCTCTCTCACTCTCTCTCTCTCTCTCCTAACAAACTAATCAGCTTATCAATAAGAATTGCATAGTGTAAACCCAGGCTGCCCAGAGAAGCGCCAGGGTGCCGAACATCAATCGGCTTTTTATACAAATGAATACACATACGCTTATACATTTCTCTCGGTTTTCTATCTGTGGGCAGCCTGGGTGTAAACTAGCACTTATATTAGAGAAGTTTTGCATGGACGATACTTAACTTAAAACAATAATTTTTATGCTTTCTTTAATATTTTTTATTATGCTTTTTCATTACAGTAAAATTCAACTTTCATGAAAATGACATAGTAGAATTTTTCTATCAGCCAGAAAAATTATAAAATAATTATTATTTTTTGCTCAATCAAAATATAAAGTCACGCACATTAAGGTTTAAGTATGCTTTTGTGAGAGTGTATGCATGTGGAATGAAGTCTACCGAGTGTATTACAGTCGACTCCGCTTTACTGGAAATAAAGAAAACCCAATTTTTTTCAGTTATCCGATTTTTTTCTCTAAAACGTAGTTCGGATTTCTGAAATTTGTTACAGTTAAGCGTACTGCTTTAAATCAGTAAATGTCTAGCCTCTTGCATTGACAATATAATAGAAAAATACAATAAAGTACGTAAGAGCGAAAAGGACAAATACATTTTGCCATTTAATTTTTTAAGTTATGCAATCGATTTCTAATAAATAAATTTGTCATTGTTTATTTTTTCACTAAAGCGAAGTAAGTTTTATACAAAACGAAGTTGTGGGCATGCTTTTGGTTTTCAGTAATACGATATTTTCAGTAAAGCGATGTTTCGCTAAAGCGAAGTGAATAAGACTAGCTGCGTTTCAAATCAGTGTGCGGGGATTTGTATCGCTTTCAGTAATCCGATTTCTTTCAATAAAGCGTGTTGCGCTAAAGCGGATTCGAAATTAAATATTTTTAATTTGCATATGCGTGTATATTTAGTATATTTAGTTAATTCCACATAATACGACTGTATTGGCTGAAAATCCTTCTTTGGCGCCCATTTACACCCAGAAACCCACTCTTTGACTGATGTTTGTTCTCTGGAGTGTTGAGGTGGATCCATACTTTGGCCACTGTTCGGAAATGGCGCAAAAACTCGTATATATTTGTACACAGTAAAAAGTTGTGGTTTATTTTTTTTTATACTCAGCGGTTAAATTATAGGCTATTTTGCAATTTAAATTTTAAAATAATTCCAAAATAGTTTATAGGTAAAAAAGTAATATGAATGATTTTGTAATATCAATTAAAATATTTGTATTATCAATTAAAAAAATTAATTAAATTTTTATCTATAAACAATTTCATAATATCAATTAAGTTTTTCGACTCAAATTAATTAATAGAATTACAAATTTAATTGAACAAACTAATTGAAAACTAAAGGGTGTTTTTTATTGAGTTATAGAACTTTAAGTTGGCATCACTTTTTTAACTGGCGGCCATTTTGTCAGCTGTCAAGTGATTAATATTTAGTTTGGTTTGCCATTTCATCATGAACAGGTTGACAAAAGAACAACGCTTGCAAATCGTGCAAATTTATTTCGAAAATAATGGTTCAGTTCGCGAAGTTTACCGCAAGCTCCGTCCATTTTATGGTCGACATAATCGTCCATCAGAGCAATTAATTCGGTTAGCCATGGATCGTTTCCGCACTACGTTTACTCTATGTGATAATACGCATCCGCAGAGACGTCGAACAGTGCGCACCGAAGAAACAATTGCCGCTGTAGAGCAAAGTGTTAAAGAGGACCCGAATGAATCGATTTGCCACCGTGCACAGCAATTGGAGCCGACTAACCGACTATTTTGTTCCCGAAATGGATGGCATGAATGTGGATGAGTTGTGGTTCCAACAAGACGGTGCTACATGCCACACAGCGCACGTCACAATCGATTTATTGAAGGAAACATTCGATGAGCGCATAATTTCGCGGAATGGACCTGTCAATTGGCCACCAAGATCGTGTGATTTGACACCATTGGATTATTTTCTTTGGGGATATGTGAAGTCGCTCGTCTACGCCAACAAACCAGAAACGTTAGGGGACTTGGAAGCCAACATTCGTGGCGTTATTGCCAACATACGGCCCCATATGCTCGAAAAAGTGGTTGAAAATTGGACCTGTAGAATTGGCTTTATTCGAGCCAGCCGCGGCGGCCACATGCCCGAAATTATATTTAAACATTAATGGCATAAAATTATCCTTCCAATAAAGCCAAATTGATGGACATTAAAACGATTTTCTTGTGTTTTATTTCAATTCGAAGTTCTATACCTCTGAAAAAAACACCCTATATAATCCTCAAAACATAAATGTGAAAAACGGCCAAGTTCCTATCAAAAATTTCGGCCATTAGAAGTTGTGAGATATAAATTTTGACCAAGTTCTTCTTTGCCACAATACCTAACACAGAAATATATTATGTATGATATAAATTTGTAATCGTAAGGGTGTCATATAATTTCTAGATAAACTGATAACTTGGCAAAACTGATAATGGCCGAAATTTTTGATAGGAACTTGGCCGTTTTTCACATTTATGTTTTTGTGAGGATCTGATTAATTTTTGAAAAGATTTCTATGTATAATAACAATTTTTAAACTTAAAATTTCTATTGTATTTTATTTCTATTCATGATCACGGTGCCAGTTGAAAATGGCAGAGTTACATAAAATAATGGGTAAGAGTGTGATGGGTGTTGATTGTTGACCATAAAAATGCACTAATGAGCCATTACAACGGGTCGCCAGTGTGTATGCAATTTGGTAAGAGGCGACTGGAAGAAACATGTAAAATACAGCGTAAATTTTACTGGGCATGACCCCGCCTATTTTCTCAATATATTTACATGTTAAATAAAGTCTGCTTAGCCGAAGTACATAAATCAAAAGGATATGCCCAATGTATATGCAAAGTTTCAATAGGGTAGCAATATTTGTATATTTGTGTACAAAATGGCAGCTGTCTATAGTATAATATTAAGTAAAATTTTTATGAGCCTGGCCCCGCTGAATTTAATATCTGCTAGTGCTTATGGTTCATGCAAAGTTTGGTATTAAAAAGTTAATAAGAAATACCTGAGTATTAAATTAAAAACTGCTAAGCCGAAGTACCTGAACGAAAAAGCTAAGATTTATGGGTGAAGTCACGGCTACTTTTCAAAATAAGGAATTTTTATTTTGGATAAGTGCAATGTGTATGAAAAGTTTTAATAAAATGTATGTTAATTTTGAATTTGAAGTGCTTGTTTCCGCCCTCTGATAGCAACTTCTGGGTTTTCAGATTTTTCTTAATGGTCTCTTATCTAGATTTATTTGTGTATCAAATTTAAGATCGCTAGTGCTAATTTGAGTTTTAACGTCGTACGCCCGCATACCGGGTAAAATTATTTGGTTTTAAGATTTTCCTATTGGCTTACGCAGCTACACTTACTAGTGTATAAAATGTCAGCTCTCTAGCGCGAATTAATTCTTTAGATTTTATCAGCATTACCTCTCCTCACTATTCCTAACTCAAAATTTTGTTGTGAGCAGTGCTTATAATTCATGCTAATTTTCTTCTAAAATATGCTAGACCGATGTAGATTAAACACAAGGCTAACACTTTATGGGAGTGATCACGCCCAATTTTTAAGGTGATGCAAGATTTCACTAAATTGGCTTAAATTAAAAGCTGTATATTAAGTATTTAGTTCAAAACAATATTAGCGTGGCGGGGCCCATTCTAGTAAAATTTTTTGGGTTTTCAAATTTTTCTAGTTTGCTTCTCACTTAGACCTACTTGTATATTAAATTTCAGCTCCTTAGCGCAACTTTTAATTTTTAAGTTTTATGGGCGCAGCCCCACCCCTTTAACTAAACTTTTAGAGTTTTCAGATTTTTATAGTTGGTTTCTCACCTAGACCTACTTGTATATCAAATTTCAGCTCCTTTGCGCAACTTTTAACTTTTCATTTTTATGGGCGTAACCCCACCCACTTTTCCAAAGTCAAAATTTTTTGGGTCAGTGCTAATTATTCGTGTCTAGTTTCGTTACAAACTGATAATATTTGCTAGATAAATAGTATATCTAAATATGCTGAGCCGCAGGGCATTAAAATGAGGTTTAAATTGTATGGGCGTGTCAACGCCCACTTTTTTAGTAAAAAACTTATAGCCTTGCATTACCGCAGTATATATGCCGAATTTCAACAAAATAACTTCCATGAAGCGCCTTAGATTAGCATTTTTAATTCTGACCTTTATGGGCGTAGCCCCGCACTCCTGGCTAAAATTTCTGGGTTTTCGGATTTGTTTTATTTTATTTCTTACCTAGGCCTAGCTCTGTATCGAATTTAAGCTCGATAGCACAAATTTTAATTTTTATGGGCGTAGCCCCGCCCTCCTGGTCAAAATTTTAGGATTTTCAGATTTTTTGGGTTCATTGCTCACCTAGATCTACTCGTGTACCAAATTTTAGCTCTCTAGCTATAGCGGAAGTGCTTCATCAATTTGATGAGTGTGTCAGTGGTCATTGGTCAGTGAGTATGTCTTATAATATGCACTTTTTGCACCTCTATATCTCCGGAAGCTTTCATTGTAAAACTTTCAAACTTCGCATATGACGTTATATGAATTTATTCTAATTATGGTTTAAATTTCATAATTTTACGGTCGCGGGGAACAAAGTTATGAGGAGGGTAAAAACAGCTCGAATGGCTTCGTGTAAATATACACACTGCGTGCATTGGCCAGAACTTGGCCTGGCGCACTGTTGTGCGCCTAGATCTATCTAGTCCCTCCCAATCTAAACAAAACCAATACCAATACTGATAGCAACAATTTTTTTTACAGATGATGTATCCGTTCCATTTTTTTTGTTAATTTTGCTTTACTGCATTTGATTTAAGATAAAATCAATAGCCCAATTCACAATCTTGTGCAAATGGTCTTGCATCGTTGCATGTGCAAAATGGTATAGCATATTGATATTCACCACTTAACAATTCTTAGTGGTGAGTATCAATATACTATACCACTTTGCACATGCAACGATGCAACACCATTTGCGCAAGATCGTGAATTGGGCTAATGTTAAGTGCAAAAAATACCTCAATATCTAGATAAAGAAATAGAAAGTTCCATAAAGGCCACAAACGGTCCAAAAAAATTCAGAAAGCTCAAACAGAATCTTTAATAGAAAAAAGCTCCTCCAATAACCAATTTGGAAGCATATACTATTTAAAGAAATTAATTTATCAAACACATGAACGTTGATAATGAAGTTGTATTTGTGGGAATAATTTCAATTGCCTTTGGTGTAGTATCACATGTAATTAAATCAAACAAAATTAATACTCGTATATGTCCGTACTTTACGTTGAAAGCTGTTGATTTACACTTGCAGCTCCCTGTGAAGTGTAGCAGATACTTGATGGATTATATACGAGTACCGAAATTGCTAATGAAGCCCACAAAAGCATCAGAAACCAAAAAAATAATAAATAAACATTAAATCAATGTACTATGATGGCAAGAGGATGATAATGAGAAAATAATAGACTTTGTTATGGACGTGTGATATTTTAAGTATTTAATCTTTATATTATAGACACATAAAAATTATAACTTTTATTATATTAAAAGCAAAATTTTGTGTTGAATACAATGCCTGCATATTTATTTGTTTTATTGACTTTTATATTATTTGCAAAATGCAGAGTTTTTGTTTATTTTTATGTTTTTGTGAATTCTCGTTATTTATTTGTTGCTGTAAGATGTTAAAAGCTTCTAAATAAAGTACGATTTTTTTTTGTTTATTCTAAATTTTTTGTTATTTTTGCAATAAACTAATTTTTTTCTAAGACAAATATTTTTTTAACCTATTAAAGACAGTTTACTAATGAAAATTATATTAAATTTTAAGCGTTCGGCAAATATGTGTTTTTTCTTTTTCTCTTAAATTCTGTTATTTTTAAAATTAGATATATCGATAAAATTCGATAGGAAACCAAAAATATTTACTAATAATTTTTATTATATAAATGACTTAGAATATACCCTTTCAGACAAAAATAAGTTTTCACGAACGAACGAGTTTCTGAGATAGCAAAACATAAAATTCAGAAAAATAAGAATGTTCTCAATTCGATTGAATTTTTTTCATCCAAATGTTTAATAAGCGAAGATTCTATAAACGAAAAAGTTATTAGATTCAAAATTTTGCATAGTTTTTGTTAACAGCTATTTACGAAAATCAAGATTTTAAGCCCGAAATCCAATCATTTTAATCTTAATAGTCTGTTCAATGCGAAAATTCTTGATTCAAGAATAAAATCTTGAGTTTTTAAGATCGCACTTAAGATTGTAATCTTGAATTAAATCTCATTTTAACATCAAATTCAAGATTTTATTCTTAATAAAAATCTTAAATTAAAATTAAGATTACGTTATTAATTTTAAAAATTTTATTCTATAAATTAAGAATTTATGTTTAAATTTGAGAACGTCAATCTTAATGACCAAATTTCAAGATTGAAATACTTATTAAGATTTCTGAAATCTAAATTCAATAATTTTTCTCTTAAATCTAAATCATCACATTTTCCTTAAGGCTCAATCAGACGTGACATAACCATAGCCATAGAAAACAGCCGTTCGAACCAAACTAATGGACAACACTGCATTTGGTTATAGGTGACTCGCCATAACGCCATAACTCTCACCATAGAAACCAATTGAAGTTTGGTTTGGTTATGGCTATGGCATTATAGCTATGTCACGTCTAATTTAAGCTTTAGTGTATAAGGGGTATGTACATACCAATTTAAGTAATATGGGGTATAATATAATTGTTTTGTCAACATTGTTCGTTAACATTGATGTAGGTGAATATACCTAAGAATTCTCATTTAGTTAATAAGGGAAACTGTATAAGTCTTATAGTTCTGAAAATAATAGGGAAGCACGACATGACACTATTCATGAGGTTCTAGTTTCAAAGTATGTATTACTAAATCCAACAAACATAGCGAAAACTATCACTACAACGACTGCCAAATGGAAAAGCCGCTGCTACATATGCACAATATGATTTTACCAAAATTTTCGAAAATCGAATTTTCATCATATTTCGACGTTTTGAGGTCTTCGGAAACGATTCCGACTGTTTTCGCGATAATTTAAGTATGGATATATGTATGTATGCATGTGCGTGTATGTAAATTAACATCTCATAATTAAAGAATATGTGAACGGGTGAACGGATCGGAAGCAAATTTTCCGCATTTGTATAGATGTGTCAAATAGGCACATCGATTGCTGCATATTTAACTAAAATCGGGATATATCGTTAACGAAAAATTTCGAAAAATAGTTATATTCTAATAACTACAAAAGTTTTCTTCGTTAAGTCAGTTTTTGGTATTCAATGATTTTAAAAGACTCAAAAAGTGTATCGAATGCTGCAAGTTTTACCAAAGCCCGCAGTATGGTTCGAGAGATATCGTTGTTGAAAATTTTCGAAAAAAAAAATTGTTTGCTTTTTATTACTTTGTCAATTCTGTTTGCGATACACATAATTTTTTTGGACCGATTTCCATCCTTTTTTTTTTGTACACCTTTGTGAATTTTTCCACCTGCTTTATAGGTCAAGAATTTTTATTTTATTTTTTGCGAATGAAATCATAAAGCAAAAAAATTAAGTTTTTTATTTATTAAACATTAATAATTTTTGCAATCGATTAAATTAATCGATTAAAATTAAAAATTCGAATAATACATAATCACAATCATTAAAGTACGCATAGACTATGCAATATTATTGAGTACTTTATTGCTATTATCATTAAGGCCGGGGCACAATGAATCCGTCATAAGTTAAACTTCGTCTTTTTCCACTGACATTAACGCAACAACGGAGACGGTTGGCACAATGAGTACTTTACTGACGGAAGCATTTGAAAGCTTTAGTAGGTTGATTCCATTCCATTTTATTTATTTAATTCAAATTTTTTATTTATTTCGCTTATTTATTTTGTTTAATTTTATTTTTGCTGCCACAAAACACAAAACCCTAAATCAGATCATACCAAAAAAAAAAAAACTAACCAACATCTGTCAAACTACTCAACGTACGCAAAAAGTTAAAAGTTGACCAAGTTTTGTATTTTGCGTTGACGGACACGTACTGAATGTAACAGACCTCATAAGAAACCATGTATTTCAACTTAGCTGTCAGTTGACGTATGACGGATTCATTGTGCCCGGTCTTTATCGTTTTGCTCCACACTATTCAATAAATTGAACAATATTAAAAAATATGTATACATTGAGTAATTTTTTTTATAATACATATATGTATGTAAAAGCAAACAAAAGCTACACACACATGCGCGTTTAACAAATTTCAAAATTGATTTTTCGACTCATGCGTAGAAAGAAGGAAGTATCACAAATTCTTCCGTAAGTGTTTTCTTCTTTACTCTTATACCTACAATACTCAAATAAGTTTTTTGCAAACAGTGTTGTTAACGTTTGTTTTATAAGATTTCGCTGTAGTAAAGCATTTGAAAAATCCCTCATGTCTTGAAAGTTCTTATAAGATGTCTTGTGCAGGACACTATTATTACATACTGTATCTAGTATCCTAAACAAATTAAATAATTTGGAATTTTTGCTCAACGAAGAAGGAAACAAGAAAAAATTTCAAATAAAATAAAGACTGTTGTTAAATAAATATATGTACTTCGTTATTTCTTACAAATTAAATAATTTTTAATAAAATAATTTAAAAATAGAAAAATAATAATGGAAATCATTCTTGTAAAATGATGTCAACTCATTACAAAATATTTCTACTTAAAAATCAAAAGACTTTTGGTTAATTTTAATTATTATTTTTCGAACTTAATTTTTTTTTTTTATTTTCTTCAATATATTGTGAGATATATCAATATAATATACACCTAGGCGATTTTATTGTACAATATCAATTATTGGTCAATAAAATTGCAAATGCGTGAGTACATTTAGTCTCTTTAGCTCCCAACCTTAGGACTTCAAATCAAAACCTCGATTAGTTAATCGATCGTTTAACTGATTAAAGAAAAACTCGAATTAAATAATACTCTTGTTTATGTTCATGGATTTTCATTACTGACTGTTTTATAAAATCACTAGCAATTACCAGCTGATTTTGTTTTCAAGTGGTTTCAAGTGGTTTCGATGAACGCGAATAAAAGAGTATCCACGTCGAAAAAAGGTGGTATTTTAAAGAATATTTTAGTTCTGCATTTACAAATTTACATGTATGTAAATAAAAAAATTTTTTGTTCACTATTATAACGGGTGATTATTAAGAATTCTCAAGTTTGTGCCAAATAATGGTGGAAAAATTACATTTCATCACCTTGATGTTCTCAAATTTATCACGGCTGTATTTCCTTAGGAAATAACAATCTGACAGTATGAATAAATACCCATTTATCATACTTAGTCGACAAAATTTTTCGACTTTTTCTTTCTTTTCTAGAAACGTGGACTACTAAAGTTACATTTCAGCAGATGGCTGTCTTTGCATGAAAAATTAAAGAAGGAAAAAAAGTTAATATCCTTTGGTGTGTCATAAATTTTGTTTCATATATGTTAAATAGGTTCATACGTATTAATAAAGTGCCCACACTTGAAGATATTTACCTCAATTTTTACATATTTTATTTTACTATTTTTATTATTTTTAATTAAATTATTTTTTAAGACTTTTATTGAAATTTGTTAAAACTTTTTATTTACTTAAAATTTTATTAACACATTTTCATTAATTTTTTTTTTTTTTTTTTTGTTTATTGCACAAATTAAAATAAAGAACTTTACACAATTCACTTATTACTTTATTTGTTTATTGTTTTTAACAATATGCAATTTTATTTACAAGATTTTTTTTATTTCTTTTTTTTTAATTTAATATTTACCAATAAAAATTTTAAAATATAAAAATTTTCTAATGAAAACAATAACTTTAAAAAAAAACTTTATTAATCCATTTAATTAAATTATTTCATATCTATGTACATATGTATGTATGTACGTTCACATATATGTATGTACCTATTTATATAAATTTACTTTAAATAATTTTTTCGTAATTTAGTTTTAAGCTTTAAACCATCGTTAAGGTCGCTTTTCGTAACCTGCTTCTTTTCTGTAGTCCGCTTTTTATAATTTAAATAACCGGCAGTTTGTTAACGACTGATTTTGCCATCTGTTTTGTTGTATGAAGAAGATTTTTTCGTGCGTGCAAATTTTTTTCATTCATTTATATGTCCACACTTACAACATACACAGCTATAAGAAGAAATTCGTTTGTTGCTTGCAACATATTGTGCTGTTAAATCGTTTGTAACTTTTTTTCTACTCTTTGTTCAGCAACATTGTAGCTTGGGTGGAGAAGAAAACCCAGCAGACACTAGGTTAAATGTTTGATAAGTGTTTATATTTCTAACCAGTGCCGAGTACACACTATGGCATTTTGTGACATCACAGTGTAGTGTACTAGTGGCAACGTTTGTCATTTCCGATATTTTTCATTGTGTGGCATCGCTTTCCATATAAAAAACATCAGAACGGGATTTGTCCCCTAATTGGGGATTTTTTTCGCGATTGGAGATAAAAATTTCGTGTTGGAGATCTGGGGATTTATTGGGTGTGATAACCAAATTTTAGTGAAATTTTTTTTTAACTGATGGTAACAAGAATGATTTTTACGTTAAGAAATGTGCGTCTGGCAAGTCTAAAAAAGTGTGTTATTATTCATAGTGAATGGTTTCTAATAAAAAAAGTATCCAGGCAGATTAAATGAAAACTACCAAAACAAAAATACGTAACAAAATGCAATATGACTTGTTGGCAGCACTTCTTGGAATAAACACAAACTTTGAAAATAATTAAATTTGTTGTGACAAATTTAATCCTTCTACTGAAATGATAAAGCTTTCTACTATTTACAATAAAATTTTTGAGGCTGATGAAACAGAAGATTTCGATTCTGAAGTTTTTGAAATGGTAAACTTTGGTTAAAAATTTGTTTATAATTGTGTACATACATATATTAAACTATGTCTAATTTTTTCTTAACAAGTTTTATAAGTACAAATTAATTTGTTATGAATGTAACTAAACTATCGATATAAATTAATTTTATTGAATAAATATTTTATTTTTATCATTATTTTTTTTTTTTAAATAAAATTAAAAAATTTAATTTTTTCACAGAAGAATAATTTGAATCAACAAAAAAAAGCTCAATTTGGGGATTTTAGGGCTGACAAATCGAAAATTGGGGATAAGCTCTAGGAAAATAATGGCAACACCGCACACGTTTTGAAATTGACACCTTAAAATTACAACACAACAAATGCCAGATGTGTACTCAGCATAAAGGGCAGAGCCCTGCGCAGATCGGCTGAGAGCCGGCTTAGCCGAGCCGCCGAATGCTTTTGACCAGCCGCCGCCGCCGATTTTTTTTTCGGCTAATTAGCGGCTGGAAACTAGCCGCCGATTGATGTTATTTTTTAATATTTATTTATTTATTTATATTTTTTTGGGCTGAAAAACTGTTTTCTGTTTATCTTGGATATAATTATAGATTTGAATTTATTCAATTTGTAAATTTTTCACTAAGTACATATCGTTGACTTAATATAGAAAACCCCTAGCTCATATTATTGAAATTGAGTTTTTAAATTGAACGAAATTGAAAGAAAATTTTTAAAACATAAGGTCTGTTCATTTAGTTTCCCAGCAGAAACTAGCAACGAGAGAGTAAAGCAGAAACTGACCATATTACTCTCCCAAATATGAAAAAGTAAATGAACGCTTTAGTCCCTGTCCAGACTTGCAATTTTCGTTGTAGCAATTCTTGAGTTTATAAATGAGATAGGTGAGAAGATTGAGGGGTACACAATTTCATGTGGTCGGCAATTCTCTTGTTTTGAAATTCGCACTTTTTATTTTAGATGTATTTGAAGTTTTATTTTATTTTCTTTCTTCATTTGTATGAAAAATACAAAATATAACAAATAGTAAACAGAATTGTTAATTTTGTAGGAAAATTTGTGGTGTAATGGCATTTTTAAATACTTAATTGCAAAACTAGAATTTCCTAATGAAGACACTTATGCAATTTCAAAGCAGATTTTTAAAAAATTGCAAGTCTGGAAGAGGACTTACTTGTAAGAACTTGCAACAAAATGTTCTTCATATCAGAACCATGGATGGAAATCATGATACAATTGTACTTTTTCTGATGTATTTTGTTTCATAATATTTTAAATTGCAATTTTTTTTTTAGAATTTGACATTTTATATGAAAATCTTTACACTGTTTCCTGTATTCTTACTGTTTTTGCGCATTTTTCATAATTTTTTTAATTTTATTTATTTACAAATACAAAAATGCCACTTTCCATCTCTGATCATGTATTAGAAACAAACAAAATTATTTGCATTAATATTAAATTAATAAAAGAAAAGGAATAAATTAAGGAAACATGCATTCTTTTCAGTTTTCCTTTTTCAGATATTTTTGAAATAATTAATTTGACAGCATAACACACAAGAGGTGGTTGGATAAATATTTTACTAGTAGTAATTTGTATTTGGAATTTTTTGTATCTCCATGTAAACTTTTTGAGTTAATTAATGAACACTTTCCAGTAACAATTGTTACAATTTAGTTAAAAAATTTTAGTAAATTAACAAACCTATATTTAGTTCACTCATTTTAGTATTTGAAGCTATGAAATTTTCATTTTTTTCCTATTTATTATCTTATTTCTATTATATTGTTTCCTATTATATTTGAATTTCTCTACCTTCATATAATTGTATCATGGTTAAACCTGAAGTTTTTTCAGCCGGCTGACAGCCGATTTTCAGCCGCCGCCGATGATTTTTTATGAGCCAGCCGCCGCCGACAAAATCGCTCGGCGCATGTCTCTGATAAAGGGTCAGTTAGCCGACTGTAGTATATGCAACTGTAAAGTAGAAAACAGCTGATCGATATTTTTACGTGAAAAGTAGGTTACATTACATTACATCTCTATAACAATTTTTCTTACTTTTCACATAACAAAATCGATCAGCTGTTTCTTACTGTTGCAGTTACATTACATTACAGTCGGCTAACTGAGCCATAAGACTTTTTACTTCTAAAAACATTCATTTGTTGAAATTCGTTATTTGTAAATAAAATAAAAGTCACTCGTGTACCAATATACCACGGTGTTTACTTCACAGTTCTTAATAACATATGACAGATTTTGATTTGCCCTACTACTCTTAGCTGACACTTTTATTGTTGCTCAAAGCGGCACCAGAGTGCCAAACTTGAATCGCTTTCTTACACAAATTAATACACATACACAAATACATCTCCATCGGTGGTCGGCACTGTTCTAGAGACTTTTGGCAACATTCGGAAGCTTTAAAGCAGTCAATTATTATGGGTGTACGTATGAAAATAAAATTTTATGTGTTGCACCGACTTATTGATAAAAAATAAAAAAATTGATTTTTGGGATTTTTGATGTAATATTTGGCTGTATTTCTTGAGTTTGTTCATCAAGCACGAACACATATCAAATGAGATTTCAAGGTGTGCGGTTGTTAAAAATTACGTTTGAAAAAAAAATTATTACAGTGAATTTGTTTTTTTAGTAATTTTTAACTTTCCGTACACGAATGGTGAAAAGTACCCCTATTATTTTCGCTGCGATGTCCGTCTATCCGTCTGTCCGTTACAAGCTGTGTTCTCGAGAATCACAATGGTTACGGACCTGAATATGTAAAGGTGCAATCAGACGTGACATAACCATAGCCATAGAAAACAGCCGTTCGAACCAAACTAAAGGGCAACACTGTATTCGATTATAGGTGACTCGCCATAACGCCATAATCATTACCATAGACCAATTGAATTTTGGTTTGGTTATGGCTATGGCATTATAGCCATGTCACGTCTAATTGCACCTTTAGACTTTGGCCTCTACAACAACAAGTATATGAGAGTTGAAAATTAAAGCGTTATCTAAGTCGAGCAACGAAAAATTTAGAAATCCTAATGCAATATACAGACAATTATATTTATATAGACACTTGAAATTGGCAAAGTTAGTGTATTTTTATGCAGACTACATCAATTAACACTGAAATTTAAAAAATCCAAATTAAATGATATTCTATTAGTTAATGCAATTTTGACGACTTGCTGTATCTTGGAAACCGTAAGAAGCAAACTCTTTAAA
The DNA here is from genome assembly GCA_949987645.1 of Tachina grossa. NCBI lineage: Eukaryota > Metazoa > Arthropoda > Insecta > Diptera > Tachinidae > Tachina > Tachina grossa. The sequence goes on along the minus strand of OX465278.1, from coordinate 41,254,414 downwards.
TTTTCAAACACGCTATAACTAAAAAAAATCCCAAAATTATAAAAATTGCCAAAAACCGAAAAAAACGACAAAATGAAAAAAAAGTGCCAAACTAAAAAAAATCTAAAACTAAAATATATCACCAAAATAAAAAAAAACGCCATAATGAAAAAAATCGCCAAAATTAAAAAAAACGCCAAAAACAAGAAAAACCACCAATATTAGAAAAATCGCCAAAAACCGAGAAAAAATTTACCGGGTACTTATATCGATGGCTCCATTCTAAAACATGCTAATTCAAAAAAGCTAATTTTGAGATAATCGTCTTCAAAGTTTATTGATGATGTCTCGGGAATTTTATTAGATAGAAACTTGAGACTTTTTGTAATCATATAGTAATTGCAATAGAAATTTTTTAGTTTATTTAACTTTATAAATTTGTTGTAGAGCATAGTTAAAAGTGACTTAGAATCAAAAATCTATTACCTAGTCCTCTAAGTAAGGTTCTTTCTCATTTACAATGGTCATCTAAGTGCATATACAGCATGACCGTTTGACCGACTAAATTGGCAATTTGCCACTTTTTCGACTGCGTTCCCCTTTTTCGACTGCCTTGCCACTTTTTGACTAACTTTATTTAGGGTGAGTTAATGAAAATACATTAAAAATAAAAAGTTTAGTGCAGTTTTCTCGTTTTTTTTTAATTTTGCCCCTTTTTTTGATAAATCCCCTATTTGGTGCCACTTTTTGAAAAATGTCATCGGTCAGCCTGTGCATATAGCATGTTTTAGTTTGGAGAAAAATTTAAATTATTTATTTTTTTTTTTGTACTACTCAAAGATTTAACAACAATACTAAAACGTCGAACTTTTTCCTATTGGTAAAGAGATTTCTTAGTCCCTATTTACACTATGCAAGTCTTATTGCTAAGCTGATTAGTTAATTAGGAGAGAGAGACGGGTGGAAAAGAAACGTTGCTGTTTTCCTCGTCTCTCTCTCCCTGAAACTAATCAGCTTAGCAATAAGACTTGCACAGTGTGATTTGGGACTTAAGATGAGTATATATATGTACGCGTGTACACACTTATGTATGAACATACACTCCTGCCATGTTTGCAACATGTTTGATGCAACATGACCAAAAATGTCTTCTATATCCGTTTATCAATTGGCGGTATTTTACCAACACAACTGGCATAGAAAAACAAACAAACGAGGAAGTTCTTTTGTTTGTTTTATAAGTATCTGTGGCTTTCATGAATAACGAAGTAAGTCAATAATTCAAGTTTTTCAGTAAATTCAAAATACTTGCGCTTCGGAAACTTTTCACACAGTATTTCTCAACATTACTGTGGATATTTAAATAAAATATTATGTACATATCGAGCCTTATTTTCGATGTTATCGAAAATATACTTTTTTATTCAAATTAAAATTTTATAGGCCTACCCAGAGTTTAGAATTATCAAAATGCCAAAATTGTTGATAACTTTTAAAATACGGGCTGTGAAATTTTATCGTAAGCGACAATTTACGTACAAAAACATATTTGAATATTTTAAAAAATCCTTCTGAAAAATTTAATTTTTGTCGCTTACGATAAAATCGAAAATAAAATTAATTTTGCATATAGAAAAGATCCACTAATTTTTTTTTAATTATAGTGAATATCAAATAACGAATTTCCAAAATTCTTTTTTCGTATGGAAGAAGGCCACTAAATTTTTTTTATTGGAAAGGGCGTCGCAAATTGCCCGCGCCAATAATTGATTATCAAATAACTGAGTCATTTATAAAACAATTTTCAAAATGTTTTTTTTTTTTTTTTGTATATGGAAGAGGTCCATTTAATTTTTTTTTTTTAATGCGGAGGGGCAAAATGTGCCCGCCAAAAAAAGGGATTATTATATTGCTTAGACGTTAGTGGACCAATTTTCAAAATTATGTTTTGCATATGGAAAAGGCTTACTAATGGAAATTAGTGCCCGCAACAAAAATTTATTATCAAATAACTTTGTCAATTGTGGACCAATTTAAAAAAAATGCTTATGGAAATGTTTTTTTTAATGCAGATGGGGCAAAGCGCATCGGGTTAAGCTAGTATTAAACCAAATTAAAAAAGCTTTAATTAACTTTTTAATAACAGAGACTAATACAACTCTAAATTAAAATATGTTGCCTAATTTAACAAAATTTTTGGTTTATTTAAATGTAATCTACGAAAAATATTTAAACAATAAATATACATATGATTTATACCACTTTTGTAACTATAGGCAAATATTTATGTATTTCATATAAGTATTAAAGGGTTGCATTTGTATACTCGTTTGTATAGCCAAAACAAATATACCATGGTATGTACCATATAATTGTAGTGTGAGCGACAGAACTAGTATAAGAGTTATTGTGTGTGCGTGCTTTTCCAAATTAAAATACAATTGAAAACAAATAACAATTGCTTATTGTATTGCTGCTGAGCAACTGTTTTATCTATGTTATCTTTATATGAAAAAACCACTATTGAAACAAATACATGATCTGCATGTATGTGCGGACGTTCGTTATGTTATTTTGTGGCGCAGCCAAAGTATAGAGAGAGAAAGAGACAATTTTGCTCTGAGAGTAATTACAAATGCATGTGTTTCATGTACATGTATCATTTACTTACATATGTATGTGCAATTTTGCTTTCATTCATTCATTCATCAGCCAATTACATTTTTTCCCAACACATCATAAGGCACTTTGGTAAAAGCAGTGTATCTTATTTGCCTTAGAAAAACAAAAAAAATAAATGTGTTGTTTTCATTTGCTCATTGCCCATCCATACAATAATTGCTTAAAAAATCAACATTTACAACTAGTAACAGAAAACGATAAATAACATATTTGTTAATACCAGAACCAAAAAACATGCAAAACTAGTGCAAACAGTTGTATCTGTGCAATGCTATAATACGTATGTATGTCAGAGACATGCGCCGAGCGATTTTGTCGGCGGCTGCTGGCTCATAAAAAATCATCGGCGGCGGCTGAAAATCGGCTGTCAGCCGGCTGAAACAACCATGATACAATTATATGAAGGTAGAGAAATTCAAATATAATAGGAAACAATATAATAGAAATAAGATAATAAATAGGAAAAAAATTAAAATTTCATAGCTTCAAATACTAAAATGAGTGAACTAAATATAGGTTTGTTAATTTACTAAAATTTTTTAACTAAATTGTAACAATTGTTACTGGAAAGTGTTCATTAATTAACTCAAAAAGTTTACATGGAGATACAAAAAGTTCCAAATAACTACAAATTACTACTAGTAAAATATTTATCCAACCACCTCTTGTGTGTTTTGTTGTCAAATTAATTATTTCAAAAATATCTGAAAAAGGAAAAATGAAAAGAATGCATGTTTCCTTAATTTATTCCTTTTCTTTTATTAATTTAATATTAATGCAAATAATTTTGTTTGTTTCTAATACATGATCAGAGATGGAAAGTGTCATTTTTGTATTTGTAAATAAATAAAATTAAAAAATTATGAAAAATGCGCCAAAACAGTAAAGATTTTCATATAAAATGTCAAATTCTAAAAAAAAAATTCCAATTTAAAATATTATTAAACAAAATACATCAGAAAAAGTACAATTGTATCATGATTTCCATCCATGGTTCTGATATGAAGAACATTTTGTTGCAAGTTTTTTACAAGTAAGTCCTCTTCCAGACATGCAATTTTTTAAAAATCTGCTTTGAAATTGCATAAGTGTCTTCATTAGGAAATTCTAGTTTTGCAATTAAGTATTAAAAAATGCCATTACACCACAAATTTTCCTACAAAATTAACAATTAAATAACAATTAACTATTTGTTATATTTTGTATTTTTCATACAAATGAAGAAAGAAAATAAAATAAAACTTCAAATACATCTAAAATAAAAAGTGCGAATTTCAAAACAAGAGAATTGCCGACCACATGAAATTGTGTACCCCTCCTCAATCTTCTCACCTATCTCATTTATAAACTCAAGAATTGCTACAACGAAAATTGCAAGTCTGGACAGGGACTAAAGCGTTCATTTACTTTTTCATATTTGGGAGAGTAATATTGTAAGTTTCTGCTTTACTCTCTCGTTGCTAGTTTCTGCTGGGAAACTAAATGAACAGACCTTATGTTTTAAAAATTTTCTTTCAATTTCGTTCAATTTAAAAACTCAATTTCAATAATATGAGCTAGGGGTTTTCTATATTAAGTCAACGATATATACTTAGTGAAAAATTTACAAATTGAATAAATTCAAATCTATAATTATATCCAAGATAAACAGAAAACAGTTTTTCAGCCGAAAAAAATATAAATAAATAAATAAATATTAAAAAATAATATCAATCGGCGGCTAGTTTCCAGCCGCTAATTAGCCGGAAAAAAATCGGCGGCGGCGGCTGGTCAAAAGCATTCGGCGGCTCGGCTAAGCCGGCTCTCAGCCGACCGGCACAGGGCTCTGATGTATGTATGTGCATACATATGTATGTATATTTGTATGTGAATTCCTTTAAATATATGTATGTAAGAAAATGCCAACAATTAGAAACATTCTTTTTACGTCATTTTATCACGGGGAAACGTTTAATAAATTATAATCAACAAGTGGCAAAATATATTACGGGGGTGGAAAAAAAGTAAAAGCCCTGTCACTATTCAATAAGAAACAAGTGTGAACGGGAATGCAAAGGATATTTTGTATACACATTGCTCTGATTTACACGGGCATAATTGTGCTGGCATAACATGTTGGTGAGAGAGGCAAAGAGAGTGGTTTTGCGGTTGGCATAATTTTTCAACCAGCTTCAACCCCGCATTAGCAGCATAAAACAAATACACACACAACTTAAAAAACAGCAAATGTTAAATGAATACGAAAAACACTAACACACACAAAGCTGTATATACGTATACATTTTGTGCCAGATAAATTAGTCTCGTGTAATTTGGAAAAGAACAAAAATTATGCGGCTTAAAAATTGTTCTCGTCTAAACTACCTCATTGATATAAATATATACACACACATAGAATTTGGCTAGGGTTGCCAGTTTTGAAATCGTAGAAATCAGTACATGAGAGAAATAAAATCAGTACAATTGAAAAAAATCAGTACATTAATTTTTTCAATATAAAAGCCTTTAACTAGGGATGTAACTAATACCGCGAAAGCGAATGCAAATATTACAATACGTTAAAAATCACATGAAAATAAATTTATATAAGAACATGAAGTTGTATTACATACATAGATGTGCTACATATAGCATTTTATTTAAACTGAGTCTTGCATTGAGCAAATATGTATTAATTTATTAAAAACACGAATTCATAAAACCGAAAGATACATACATATGTTTGTATATGAAATTAATGAGTGACACTTGTTTCGCATGAAATTTACTACAACAATGACTAGTTAATATTGTTAGCGATTCAAATTTGTTTGTACGAAGTAATGAATGGTGCTCCAAACATTTTTTTAAAAGTTTTAACAGACTAGTCTTGAGTAGAAAATACTGCTGCCGAAAATACAATACCTTTTCTTTTTCAAAAAATTAAATAGGTATATTTCCAAACACCGCTGGACTTTAGTTTAATTTTGATGCTTATGAGAACTGTTTTATAGAAAAGCTTTCTGATAAAGCTTTGAAGAATGCCTTACTTATAAGTCAGCTACGTCCAAGCCATGTGCACAATGTGCAAACTTTTATAAAGATTTTTTTGTGCTTTCACATCGACGAGATGACAACTATCTTAAATAAAATGACTTGCCGGCTTAAAAATTGTTTGCAGTTCGTTCAAATATGCCAACTATGCACGGATATTGAGCAGTTGCAAGGCATGTGCAACAGTTGATCACGCATACGCTGAATTTGCTGAATCTACGAACGTACCCTATATTTTTCTTTTTCATGCTGGCTTAAAATAATTTTCGTGTTTTTGACGTTTGTTAATGGCAAACTTTTTTCGAAAAGAAGTACAAAATTTTTTTTTGTCTTTAATATTCGCATACATTTTAGCAAATGCAAATAGCAAAAATAAACGAAAAAATTGCAAATGCGAACATTCGTTACATTCCTAGCTTTAAGCATTCTTAAAACAAAACATGAATTCAATGTATACCTTGTACCAAGGCATATGTAATTAATAATAATAATTTTATCAAAAAATTTTCGAAAAATAAACTTTAAATTCATTATTTGCATGTATCAGAAATCACTTATAGCAAATTTTTCTTGCAAATTCAAATTAAAAAAAATCTCAATAAATTTAACATTAACTTAAACTAAAATTTATATGATCTCTGACAGTTTTGGCAGAATTTGCTTGAGCATTATATGGATACCCCTTTGAAAATAAATTCGCCTTAAAGCGAACGTAAAGTAAAGATCACTGGTGATTCAAAGAAAATAAATAAACACTATGACAGGCTTTCATATACATTGATCATAATTAATAATAAATAAATTCAGTAAAGTGCGACTATGACTCGCGAACATAGGGTTCCGTACGAACACTAGATATGTAATTTAATACAAACTTCATCCTATATAATATATAGTTTTGGCATTTTTTTCGTTTTTGGGGTCTTTACGGTTTTTTTGTTTTGCGTTTTTTCGGTTTTGGCGATTTTTTAAAGTTATGGCTCTTTTTTAGTTTAGACACTGTTCTGAAAATTTTTTGGTTTTTTTGGCGTTTTTTTATTTTTGCCGTTTTTTTTATTTTTGGGGATTTTTTTAATTTTTGCGATTTTTTGTTTATTTAATTTTTTTTTTTTAGTTTTAGCGACGTTTTCGCGTTTTGGCGATTTTTTCAATTTTTTCCGTTTTTTTCATTTTGGTGTTTTTTTTCATTTTGGCGATTTTTTCGAATTTGGCGATTTATTTTAGTGTTAGATTTTTTTTTAAATTTGGCGATTTTTTTCGTTTTGGCGATTTTTTTTAATTTTTGGCGATTTTTTTTGGTTTGGCGATTTTATAATTTTCGGTTTTTTTAGTTTTACCGTTTTTGAAAATTTCAAGTGTTTGCCTCTTACGGTTTCCAAGATATAGCAAATTGTCAAAATTACATAGTCAAAATTGCATTAACTGATGCACCACCCTTTATTTTTAATTTTTTTAAATTTTAGTGTTAATTGTTGTAGTCTGTATAAAAATACACTAATGGTCTATTTCCCACCTGCGAAAGAAAACGTTCGACTTACAATTTGTATTGAAAACAACAATAAAATACGAAAATTTGTTTTTGTTTTCAATATAAATTGTGAGTCGAACGCTTTCTTTCGCAGGTGGGAAATAGGCCATAATTTTACAAATTTCAAATTTCAATATACATATCGCTCATTTACTTCAATAGTGGCACAACTCAAAAAAACCAGTTTTGCAGAAAACGCGTTTTAAGTTTTTATTTTGCATACAACTCAATGGAGAAATGAAAAAAAATTCTTCTCTCAGGAGGTGATGGTACAAGCTATTTATATGAAATTTTTACACAAGATAAAATACAAAATGCCGCATCTTTCTGCATTATTAACTCAAAAAACTCATTTTTTGAGTTATGCCACTATTGAAGCAAATGAGCGATATGTTCATACGATTGTATGTATATTACATGGGATTTTAACATATTTCATTGCTCGTTTTGGAACACCCTTTAATTTTTAATTCTCATAGCTCTCGTAGCTCCTACGGTTCCTGAGATAATGCCGTGTGACGTATAGACGGACAGCGTAGCGAAAACAATAGGGTTCCTTTTCACCTTTGGTGTACGGAACCCTAAAAACAGTACAAAAACAGTACATACATGAAAAAATCAGTACATTTGCGTACTGATTTGCTAGGTATGCATTAATCAGTACTTTAAACAAAAATCAGTACATGTACTGGCAAAATCAGTACGACTGGCAACCCTAACTTTGGCACAAGCTCTTTAAATTTCAAGGATACACTGAAGGAAGGTTTAAGTTAATGTATGAAACCAGCATATAATGTATTCACTTAAATTGTTCATACAAATGTTTTTCAAAGTTGAATGGACTATGCTCTCTGGAAAATTGTAATCTATTTTGCGTACACTCAGCTCTTTTTTTACACGGTGAAATAAAGTACATCCGACGTACCTATGGAAAGTGTAGTGATAGGTTTAGATAAGGGCGAGTGTCGTGTTTTTTCGTGAACGAACGACTTGAATTTGCATAATATGGTGTTGCACAAATATGGGCGGAGTAACTAGACCATATGCCCAAGATGTTATTAACAGTATTTTAAAAAAGTTTTGTGACTGACTATACACGACCTATGCCTTCACATAGGAAGTAGCAACGTGCTTGTTAAAAAAATTTCACAAAAGAACGGTTATCCGTGGTAGATTGGGTGCCCCTGTGGCTGAGTGGTAGCGACGCTAGCCTCCCAGTCCAGAGGTCGTGGGTTCGATTCCCACCATAGACCGACCCTGGGTGTTTTTCGCAGACAAGCTAATCGCTTTGCGAATTGTGTTTGTGTTTAAATAAAATAAAATAAAAAATCAGCCAACCAGTGCGAGCGAGACGAAAAAATCTCGAAGGGCTGACCGTACTTAATAAATAATTACGATGATGCGAGAGCTGTTCTTCAACCCAGAGCTGCTTAACGACTGCATATTAATATATTAAAGCCTGGAGTGCATAAAACACAAGGCAAAAATTTTATAGGAGAAGTTATACCCACTTTTGAACACGTAAAATTATATTAATTATGTAAGTGCACTGAGCATGCAAAGTTTCAATAGAGTAGCTTGCATAAGCATAGAAAGGCTATTCTGAGGCGCATTCCCTATGATGGAACCCTTTAATATTATTTAAAATTCTGTAGTTTAAGGGGCTTGGCTGCATCTGCCCCCATCGCTATAGAGAAATACATTAGTAATAGATTGAAATTTGCTAAGACGAAGTACATTAATCATTATGTTAAGATTTTATTTATTTTAAAAAAGGAAAAATTTAGCCTGGCATAACTACAATGTGTATGCAAGGTTTAAATAAAATCACTAGAGATTGATCGCCTTAATTTTAGTTTTGAGTTTCAAGGCCAAGCTATAGCTAAAGTGTTTCATATTATTGATGTGTGAGCCAGTCAGGTGAACTGTTAGCACCTCCATATTTCAGGAAGCTGTATTTGTAAATTTTTCAGAATTCGCATATGGCGGTTGCGTCGATGAGGTCTCCTTATGGTCAAGTTTCATTTGAACACTAACATGAGCATAGCTGGGATGGATGACTTCGTGTAAATATAAACAATAGGGCTTAGGCCGAAACTTGTAAGTCATGAAAGTTTTCGTGCAGCGAATTATAAATGCGGTTTTCATCTTAGATATGAAAGAATCGCTTCTTACCTGTTGCACTTGATACATTCATAAGCGTAGCAAAAAGCGGCAACCAACTTTAATATTCATACACTCGAGATGCAAGTTGGGCATTCTTAATAAGGAAATTATGGATCACTATTTGCATGATTGTGGATACTATAACCCAATGACAGTGATTGGAGATATTTTTTCGTGATAACAGCCGCCACTTTAAGAATGTATACACATTCATATGTATGTATGCCTGTGTGTATATGCAATTATGCATCATTAGAACTCGAAAAGGGAAATGCACAATTTAAATGTTTATATTCATTTTAACACCAACTTTAACTGAACTTTAAACATTTAACTTTACTTGAACCAAAACTGAGCTTTTGTTTATAAAATAATACTTGTGAAATGAAATATTTAACTAAGTATTTGCGAAATCTCACTGATATAAAAACTCTTTTTCCGAAATGTTGAAATTACAAACACAAAATGAAAGATGCTTGCCAGATTAGCATTTTTTTAACTGATGCCGAGTGAATTCTTAGTAACACTAGCCACCGCCGCAAACGTTGGCGCTATAAATATTAAACAACAGCTGTTCAGCCTTCTTTACATTTGCAATATTAACCAATCGCGTTATTTTATTCACAAATTTTAATTAAAATACTATTTTTATTAAATTGATTAAACAAAAAATGCAACAACCTGCAATAAAACGCTTAAAAATTGATTCAGTAACACACATTAAATCCATATTGTCCCAACAATACACCGAAAGCATCAAAGATGTGCCAGTATTTGTCACAACTGTGCAGGATAAAAAGGATATATCTAAAATTATGCAAGAACTAAGCAGCAAATTGCCTTTAAATGGCTTACAGCATTTAAAGAGGGTTAATGGTAAGAAAGTTATATTATGCCGCAAAGGGGACGTAAATGAAAACATAAGCTTGAGAGAATTCTTAATACAGATTCTAGAAAACATGGAGTTAATAGACTCGATAGTAAAGCATAGCGAAGTTTTGTTAGTTCCTGGATATGCACCCAAATTAAAATGGCAATATGACCAAGCAATCTCCAAGTGGCCCTGCAAATTTCATCCAGATAAATACATGGAACAAAGATATCAAGGTTTAAATTTCAGCATTGAAGACAAGGAATTTCATTTGAAAATTGCATTATTGCTGCTCAAAATAACCCAACAATTCTCTTGCCAAAACGTCGGAATATGCGTAGATCCCAGATATAAAAGTATAGTTGCAATTGCAGATAGTAAAAAAGAAAAAAGTCCAGTTATGCATGCACCTATGGTGTTAGTTGATCTTGTTGCCAAATCGCAAGACGCCGGTGCATGGAATGACATGCTATACAAAAATGATACAACAGAAATATGTGTACATTCCAGTGAGTTTAATCTAGCCGGTATACCAAACACTTTTTACACATTTTTAAGTGAAAGCGAAAAATTTAGAAGTATCAAATTGGGAGCGGAACAGTTGCCCGAAAAAGAAAAGACAAAATTGTTAGACGCATGTTCGTTAGATGTAGATAATTTAGAGAAATATGGTCCATATTTATGCACTGGCTACGACATTTACCTTAGCAAAGAGCCTTGTTTGATGTGTAGCATGGCTCTGGTTCACAGTCGAGCTAAAAGAGTTTTCTTCCTTAATAGCTCCGAAAATGGTGCATTAATTAGCACATTCAAATTGCAATTTGTACCGGAATTAAATCACCATTATGAAGTATATCAATTTTTATATGACTGTAATGACAAAGTTGAAAATAAAAGTTAACATTTATTTTATGCCTTTGGAGAACAATAATTAAGCTCAAGCTGTAGATAGTCTCATTGCATCCTGCCTGGCAGGTGAAGAAATTATTCCTAATAAATGACAATCCGCTTCCAAAATAGTTAAATCCTTGGTTGACCCCAAGAATTTCGTAGACAATTCCAAGTCTTTAATCCTTAGACGTACCTTGGCACCACGTACATAGTCTTCGCCATTACGTGGTGGCCTGGTACATACGCAATGGAACTTCCATCCGAAATCGATATACAAATCATCACCAACTACGTGAAAAATATTACCTGAGACCACTTTTCCTTCCGGATCACCTAGCTAATAGCAAAAAATGTTTAATTGTAACTGTAATTGTGCACAAATGTGTTGACTTACATCAATAAATTTTGAGTTTCTCAATAAAGAAGCGAATGTTTCATTTTCCTTTGGAGTTTCAGTGGGCTTCAAAGCATTGCTGTGACTCTCATACGCTTTCGCAAAACCCACTTTTGGTGCATTTTGTTCTTCAGCAACAGTTTCCACGGATGATGTGATTGTCGGATTCTGTGTTTCCCTATCTAATGAAAAACGATGCTGTGAGACTGATAGATTTCTCACACATGTCTGCAATGTTAATTTATTTACACGGCACAAAAACGACATAACTAAAAATATTTATAACAAAATATTAAGTGCTGCAGATTTTGATTGGAAGGTTATATCAAACAGCTGACAATTTCACTGTGTCGAGTGAGCATAACATTACCAGCTGTAAGCAGGGCTGTCATATATGGCGATTTCTCGCCGAACGTGGCGATTTTTCAACTTGTTTGGCGACCAAATTTTTGGTTTGGCGATATGGCGATTTTTTTTGGCGATAAATAAATTTGTTGGCGATTTTACTGGTGATAAATTAATTTGATGGCGATTATTATGGCTATTTTTCAACAAAATTGAACTTTAAAATTTTTCTAATTCCGGAAAATTAGTTTATTGAAGGAGTAGTTTCAAAAATTAATCCTACCAAAACTCGTCTGCTAGAAGTTAAAACAATTTGATTTTGATGTTTTTTCTTATATTAATTATAGTCATTAATGCGTTTTGAATTTGGATGAGAAAAACTTACAAGAAATAATTTTTGGCGATTTTATTTCTAATTTTGGCGATTTTCTGATAAGTTTTGAAACGAGCATTTCATAAAAAATTTTATTAAAAAAGTGTTTTATAAAAACAAATTTATTATCAAATATTTACTATGAAAAGCCACATAAAAATGAATTTTGGCGACTTTTGGCGATTTTTAAAGTCAATTTGGCGAAATAGGTCGGAAAAAATCTGACAGCCCTGGCTGTAAGCAGTGGGTAGCAAAAGAGTCTGAGCCCCGATCATAACAGCATATAAACTTGTTTCTTTGCTTGTCTTTTAACATTGAATCTACACCATGAATCAAAGAATACAAGATTACGCATTCAGCTCATGAAAAAATTCTTTTTCTGCGCATGCACGACACATTAGCCGATAAACTTAAACCCAATCACACCAACACGTGTATTTGGTACAGGCCAATTTTGTTTACATTTAAATTTCTACGCCATTTTGACGTCATACCAGCCAAATACCAGTATACTCAGGTTAACAAACATTCGCAATGCGTAATCTTGATTTTTTTGATTCATGAATCTACACCTTTTCCAGTTGTAATTCAGAAAGCTGCAACTGTAATTTCAGAAACCATCATTTGTACTTTAAATTTATTATAATTCAGGAACCGCCAATTGTAATTCAGAATATATTAATGCTATTAAAAACATTACATAAAATTTGATGGCAAAAATTTCTTTTCCACTTTTATTTGCAATATATTTTACAATATTTAGCAAATTCGATAATTCCAGCATAAAAATATCACATAAACCACTGTTGTAGATAGTGCTTGTTCTATTATTGGAAAAGAACCAATTCAGAGGAAAAAAGTTATAAAATTAAAATAAATGAAAAAAGCAATACGAACCTTAGCCCGTTCAAATCACAAATATAAAAACAAATGGAGTTCGAATAATAATTAAAATTAACTAAAATTAATAGCCATGGGCCTGTGGCAAAAATTATAAAAATAAAAAATATACTTAACAGTAACAAACCAAAAAAGTTTGTCTTAAGTAGAACAAAAATAAGCAAATTAACTAACATGTGTATAATTAGTTAAAAGAACAAAAAACGACAATGGTAAGACTGTTGTAAATATAGTGATGGTAAAATTGAGCTTACAATACAAAAAAGCTTTCAGCAAATTGAAATACGATGAATCAAAACAATTCACATATTCCATTTGCAATAAAATGCTAAGTATATAAAGCAGAAATCTACATCAACTGACACCACACACAGTGGACCAAACACAAAAGAACGCTGATGATGAAGGTTTAGTGGCCTTCGAAAACGGCTGGCTGTTCCGTTCAACTATGTGTTGTTAGTCAGAATATTTACAACAGGCTTTGTTGTTATTTGTTCATTAATAATTATCACATGTAATTTGGCTTAAAAAGCGATACGAACTTTAGCCCGTTCAAATCACAAATATAGAAACAAATGGAGTTCGAATAATAATTAAAATTAACTAAAATGCATTATAATTGACGCTTTCTGAATTACAACTAAAAAGGTGTATTTAAATATATTTATTTTTATGAATATATGTACTTAAATTAACAATAACTACACTTTTTCCACTTGTGATTCCAAAAGAGTCAATATTTTTTTAGATTTATCAATTTAAATTCAGAAAGCATAAATTGTAATAAAGATTTATCACTTGAAATTTAAAAAGCGTCAATTGTAATTAAGACTTATCAATTTTAATTCAGAAAGCGTCAATTGTAATTCAGAAAGTGTCAAATAGTTCTTGAAAGTCTTTGCATATAAGATAAGAGGTTTGTGACTATTCAAAATGTATGGTTGATTTGTTAAAGCAACAATGAAATGCGTATAGACAAAGCTGAACCACCAGCAAATAAATTTCAAATTTATAAATAAACTTATGACAATACGTCGAATAATTAACTTCTTAAAACAATATAAATATGTAGTTTTCATATTTTTTTCCTTTGAAAATCTAAGGTAGGCATTTACTGCCCGACTGTAACTTTTGTTTTAAAATAAAAAATTGGCCAAATAATGTTTCAAAAAAATTTTTATAAACAGAATCTATCACCCCTTTTACACACGGAAAGTTTACTTTGCAAAGTCTTAATTCAGCTGTGTGTAAGACAGAGGTAAGAATACTTTCCCTTTCTGTCTTTCTCTCAGCTGAATTAAGACTTTGCAAAGGAAACTTTCCGTGTGTAAAAGGGGTATAAATTAATATCGGAGATTAGTAAATACCCCTTTTATACACGGAAAGTTTACTTTACAAAGTCTTAATTCAGCTGAGAGAAAGACAGAAAGGGAAAGTATTCCTCACTCTGTCTTTCACACAGCTGAATTAAGACTTTGCAAAGTAAATTTTGCCTGTCTAAAAGGGTTAAAACTACTGTACTCGGACGAAGGCAGACTGCAGAATGTGTATTTCATTACGCGCCTTGTAGGGAAATATCATAGAAGAGAAAATCTTTGTGACCGACCGAAAAGATAAACATACGTTATCAAAGTAGTTATGCTATTGCCACTGTGTCTTGATGCATTTATATCCCAACGCAAATTCATATTTAACTTTTCTTAGGCCCAATAATCGACTTCTTAATTAAGTGTCATTTAGCTAATAGCCACTTAATTTTAAGTTGCACTTAATTGCAGTTTCATTTTTTCAGTCGTAAAATTAAATGATCACTTAAATACTATGAAAGTATGGTAGCACTGTGAAATGTTGATAGTTCTAAAAGAAAACAGATGTTTAATGTAAATAAGAAAGTTAGGTTATCAACATGTAGAAAATTAAAATTGCATAAGAACACATTTTATGAAACCAAAAGAGCACCAGAACGCATTTTTCTATTTATTTATTCCATGATATGATACTATGCATTGTATATGTTATATATTTATGCAAATTAAACGAAATTCTTTTTAATACGACCACATGGTGTTTATGTACATGTTTTCAATAAACACACACAAGCACAATAACATATGGTATGCTCGTAAGACTTAAGTGTGATTTAAATAGACAAGGTTGGGCATTTAAATGGCTCTCAACTTTATACTGAAAAAATGAATTCGGTACTTAAGAGGCAGTTAAAGATAAATGACACATAATTGAGAAGTCAATTATTGGGCCTTAAAGTGAAATTTAAGTTGTGTTTAGTACACTTAACTAAACAGCTGTTTTTATTTTTATTGATTTTTTTGAGTCACCCGCTGTTTAAATAATTAAAGGATTGGAAAAACACGAGTTCTTCCAATTAATTATTTTACAGACCTATTTTTCCATTAAACCTTTGCTAAATATTTTTCAAAATGATTCAAAAACAACGCCAACGTATCGAACAAGCTGTTACTGAAATGATTGATGACATGGATAAGACACATTTACGCAAGATGCAGGTAATCATAAGTCCTTGAACTTGGCCGTATTTAGCCATTCCGTAATATACATAATTGAAAATTTAAGTGGCAAAAAATCTTGCTGACAATTGCAGCAACTAAATTTGCAACCATTTGACAATTTTGTTTCGAATGCATCATATTTCCAGTTATGATTTCATCATATATTACAGACAGACATGCACTTGTGTGCCGCCAAATGTTGTCAAGATTCTGGTGCCAGTATGGATAGCGTACAACGTTGTATTGACAGGTGTTCTCAGCCTCTGACCCGAGCCCAAAATTATGTACAACATGAATTGGGTGAATTTCAAGAAAGACTGCAAAGATGTGTAATGGTTAGTCAATTACAATACACATACAATTAATAAGCAGTCGTTTTTAAATAATAATTTTTGTCTTAGCAATGCAATGATGATATTAAAGTAAAAATGCCTCCTAGTCCCACCGAAGATGATGTTGCCAAATACAGCGACCAGTTTGAACGGTGTGCTGTCAAATGTGTGGACAAACATGTTGGTTTAATACCCACCATGATGAAAACAATGAAATCCGTTTTGGCCAAGGGGCCAGATACCATACCGCAAGTTTAAATGCCTTTGTTTGTGCTTTTAAAGTCAAAGCTGTTGTTAAATAAAACTTAACAAGCAGGGCTTGTTTTTTACTTGTTAAACAAAATTAAAAATGATTTTAAGAATCAGCTTATTAGAAACCTTGTCAGTGGATTTATCATATTTTATGTCTTTATTTTCAAATGTTTATTTATTTATTTATAACACATTCTACAAAGTAAATTTAGTAGAATATGGTTGCACAAGTATGGACGGAGTAACTAGACCATATCGAGCCTTGTTTTCGACTTTATTGTAAGCGACATGTCGAAAATGGACTTTTTTATTGAAATTAAAGTATTATGGTCCTACCCATAGTTTAGAATTATCAAAATGCCAAAATTGTTGATAAGTTTTAAGATACGAGCTGTAAAATTTCATCGTAAGCAACAACTTACGTACAAAAATATATTTGAATATTAAAAAAATCTCCTGAAAAATAAGGCGCGATATGCCCAAGATGTTATTAACAGAATTTTAAAAAGTTTTTGTGACTGACTTTCTGTAAATTTTGAAATATATTTTTTAAAATAAAATGTGACAAAACCATAACATACATATGTATTTACCAATGATGGTAAATGCTTTTGTGACTGAGCTGTGGTTTATCTACATTAAAGATAACGATGAATATTTCAAATTTACAATATAAATCTTAATATAACATATCTAGTATTATTTTCGATTTTCTCGTAAGTCATGTTTTAGACTTGGCAGTTTTTCTTGAAGCAATTATCTTCGATTCTCTTTTAAAACTGCTAGTTTGTTTACACTCAGACGGTTTCTTGTTCAATTTTCCTATTGTTTTAATGCTGCGAATGAAATAACAAAAGAGAATTGAAGTAACTTTTCTGTACAAGCAAGTCAGTACCCCTCTTCTTTCTTCTTTCCTCTCTCTCACATAAACTCAGACTTGCTTCAAGAAAAACTGCCGAGTCTAAAACATGAGTAAACGACATGTTATCGGAAATATACTTTTAAATACTTTTAAGTAATCGGATATTTCAAAAAAAAACTTCTGAAAATTTTAATTTTCGTCGCTTACGATTTAATGGAAAATAAGTCTCGATATTTTGGTTTACAAAGTTATGCAAGCGGATTTATCGATTATTTTAAATGAAACTAAAAATTTGTTGAAATTATGTTTGTGTATCCACCGTGACCATTTCTATTCAACTCAAGTAGAATACCCTAAAATTTTAAATTCAATTTGAAACCTTTTTTTATTTCAATCTTTATTTTTGTTCAGAATTTTCGTTAAAACTTTTTAATTACTTACAATATATTTTCGAAATCCAAATTCAATAATGATGGAAGATCAAGAAGAGCGCATACAAAAAGCTATATCCGACATGATACAGGATATGTATAGGACACATTTAAGACAGATGCAAACGAACATGCACCTCTGCGCCGCCAACTGTTGTAATGATCTGACACACAAGCCCAACTTGGATAATGTGCAGAGCTGCATAGAAGATTGTGCTGTGCCTTTGCTGAAAGCACAGGATTTTGTGCAACATGAATTGGGGGAGTTTCAGACAAAACTTCGAAATTGTGTTATGGCAAGTTAAAATACTACAATTTTTATTATAAAGGGTGTTTTTTATTGAGGTATAGGACTTTAAGTTGGCATCACTTTTTTAACTGGCGGCCATTTTGTGAGCTGTCAAGTGATTAATATTTAGTTTGGTTTGCCATTTCATCATGAACAGGTTGACAAAAGAACAACGCTTGCAAATCGTGCAAATTTATTTCGAAAATAATGGTTCAGTTCGCGAAGTTTACCGCAAGCTCCGTCCATTTTATGGTCGACATAATCGTCCATCAGAGCAATTAATTCGGTTAACCATGGATCGTTTTCGCACTACGTTTACTCTATGTGATAATACGCATCCGCAGAGACGTCGAACAGTGCGCACCGAAGAAACAATTGCCGCTGTAGAGCAAAGTGTTGAAGAGGACCCGAATGAATCGATTCGCCACCGTGCACAGCAATTGGAGCCGACTAACCGACTATTTTGTTCCCGAATTGGATGGCATGAATGTGGATGAGTTGTGGTTCCAACAAGACGGCGCTACATGCCACACAGCGCACGTCACAATCGATTTATTGAAGGAAACATTCGATGAGCGCATAATTTCGCGGAATGGACCTGTCAATTGGCCACCAAGATCGTGTGATTTGACACCATTGGATTATTTTCTTTGGGGATATGTGAAGTCGCTCGTCTACGCCAACAAACCAGAAACGTTAGGGGACTTGGAAGCCAACATTCGTGGCGTTATTGCCAACATACGGCCCCATATGCTCGAAAAAGTGGTTGAAAATTGGACCTGTAGAATTGACTTTATTCGAGCCAGCCGCGGTGGCCACATGCCCGAAATCATATTTAAACATTAATGGCATAAAATTATCCTTCCAATAAAGCCAAATTGATGGACATTAAAACGATTTTTTTGTGTTTTATTTCAATTCAAAGTTCTATACCTCTTAAAAAAACACCCTATATTATTACTAATTTTTTTTCTTCTTTTAGGATTGCAATAATGACGTTCGTGGTACTATACCCATAAAAACTCTCGAGTCAGATATATCAAAATATCGTTATCAGTTTGAGCGCTGTACCGTGAAATGTGTAGATAAACATCTGGCACTTATACCCAGCATGATGCGTTCAATCAAAACAGTTTTGGCCAATGGGCCCGATAATGTCAAGAATGCCTGACAATGTGTTAATTTTCATATTTCGAATGCGTATTGCAGACAAAATCGAAAGTAAAGAACTTAAATTCCAAGTCTGGTACTCGAAAAAAAACTAATAAATATGTGTGTATGTAGTTTCAACATGATTTGAAATTAAAGCAAATGTAATACTTTTAACCATCCCAATCTTCCAGTACTCAGAAATTGAGTAAACTAGAGAAGTTTTAATAGAGTAATATATTTCTTGCGCAAAACAGCGCGAATTGGGGCTTGTCTACTAGCCATAGACTTTATACATAAGAACTTTTTGACTTTGTTAACGCAGTAGACAGAAAGTTCAATTAAAAAATTATTCAATCAGGTATGTGATGTGATAAAAAGTGTGATGTTTTTGCTATGGTCGTTTTGGCAATAATCTTAAAATTTGTTTTTAAAATAGGTTTTTGAATAATTGTTGAGAAGTTTATTTGCTGGTGGTTAAGCATTGTCTATGTATTTCATTGGTGCTTAGCGAAATCATCATAAAATAGATTCATATTTTATACATATTTTTTGTTAGGTTTTGTTAAAGTTGTAAGCCTACTACGCTTATATTTTAACCGACTTCTTTTCTTTTTTTAGGTGTGTATCTTCATAACTCAGTACATTTTAGACCGATTGTAAAAATTGTTTGTTGTCTGAGAGGGTATAGCTTTCCATTGTAAAAAAAGTGAGCGGGAACACGCCCACAATTTTTTTAATATAATTTTATCAGGCATGTTCTGAAAATCACTTTTTGTGAAAGTGATTTGAAATCACAAGGTGTTCTGTACAAAAAACTTTGAATTTTTGTGATTTTAAACCGGTCAGCTCAATTCCTGCCGATTTGAAATCACTTTGGTTAATATTTCGATCACTTTATTTTGAAATTAACAATAAATTAATTAAATGAATAACTAAATATCTTTTTTATTGACTTTTATACAAAAATTAACAATTTTCGCAAATACCTTTTTTTAACTCGTTCATCTCTTAATTGTTTTCTTTTTAAATCTATTAGTGATAAAAATAAAGCTCCAGACATTTCAAATTGTTTTTTTTATTATTATACAAACGATAATTTTATTTTATTTTCACTTTATTTTTTTTGGCCAAAACACAAATTAATTTTCAATTAATAAACAAATTTATCAAAATAAAACAAAATATCAGCTGTTTTCTTGTGTTTTCGAAAGGGTAAAATCACACCGAAAAGTTAAAAATTTTGTGATTTACAGAACACCATCAAATCACAATTGTGTTTTTAAAATTACAAGTGATTTGAAATCTTGTGATTTCCAGAACATACCTGTATGATATTCTTTATTACATATATTGTATATATATTATCGCCTAGTGTTGTTATTAAACGTCATTAGCGTGAGACTGGCTTAAAAATTATTTTCAAAATGGATCGAAATTCATTACACCTCTTCAAAATGATTGTTTTGAAATCATTCAGGTATGTGATGGAAAGCGATCGTTTTCAAAACGATTTCAAAACAATCGTTTTGAAAAGGTGTGATGAATTCCGATAGATTTTGAGTATCATTTTTGACCTTATCTTAAAGTACTGACTTCTAAAAAGCTCACTATATGACAATACATAAATCAGAAAAGAAATTTATCAAAAATGTCTGGAAAGACTATTAAAAACAAGTTTTAAAATTATTCACAAAACGACTATAAGAAACATATCACACCTTTTATCGTTTTCAAATTGTTTTTGTGTCGAAATCGTTTTTCATCACATACCTGATTATGAAAACTATCGTTTTGAAATCATATACCTGTCGTTATTTCAAATAATAAAAGAATATGCTTGTTTATGTATATATTTAATTTCAGGCTTGCAATAAGAAACTATTACAAAGTGATCAAAGGAGTAGAAAAAAGTTTAACTTCATTTTATGGCTTAAAATAAACAGCCTTATTTATAAAACTTAAAAAGTCTTTATAAAGATTTTTTAAAACAAATTTTCATACAAAATTTTTCTTTAAAAGCCGCTATAAAGCCTTTTTAGCTTATTTTAAATATTTTTTCAAACATTATTTAGTTCAATGTTATTTTAAAATCTGGTCACACTGAATATGAAGTAATAACTGAACAGCTGTTGTTTATTATTTATAGCGCCAGTGTGTTGTAGTGTTGGGTAGTTATACTAAGCAATCACTCGGCATCAGTTCAAAAAACGTTAGTCTGGCAAGCATTTTTCATTTTGTGCTTGTAATTTCAAGTTTTCGGAAGCGGATTTTTTATATCAGTGATTTTTAGCATATTACAAATATATAGCATAGGCGGCCCAAGTAGCACCAGAGTGCTAAAATTCTATCGGGTTCTTGAACAAATGAACGCACTTACACACATACATTTTAAATTATTTGAATTTATACATTTTGTATTTTATTAAAACAATTTTGAAATAATTTTTGAATTTTCAAACAAACAGGAAACAGTGGGGAATTATTAAATTAATATGGTAGCACGATTTTGCAGGAAACTTCATAATAATTGTACTTGTCAGATGGTGAATGTCAAAAAATAAGCACAAGTGTATTTTTGATAAGCAAAAGATCTGTTTTGCTTCAAGTAAAGTTTTTTTTTTGTGTTAATTATAAATATTTTCAAGTTTTAATAATGAACTCACTTGCATAATTGCATATACATATGTATGTAGATACTTAAAGTGGCGGCTGTGAAATCTGTAGCTGGGTAGTCAAATCTGTGAAGTGAAATTAGTGATCCAACATTTCCTTATTAAGAATGCACAGCTTGCTTGCCGAGTGGATGATTATAAAAGTTGGTTGCCGCCCTTAGCTACGGTTATGAATGAATTAAGTGCAACAGGTAAGAAGCAATTCGTTCATATTTAAGATGCAAATCGTATTTATAATTCACTGTGCGAATACCTTCATTATTATTGAAAAAAAAGAACAATTTCCTATCAAAAATTTCGGCAGTCAAAAGCAGTGAGATCAAAATTTGGACCAAGTTTTTGTTTAATACATGCTATGCACTATACGTATAAACTAGTCATCGCCAGAATTTTCCTTTCATTTCTAGGCAACCTGAAAGCTAGTCAATGTTTTTACCTTTCTAGTACAGGAGATAATTATGGTTATTTTTGCAGGGAGAAAATGTTGTAAAGTTAGCAGATTTCCTAGAAATAAGATGACTAACACCTTAGTGATGACAACTTTATACAAATCACGTTTATGAATCATACCGTTTACACTACGCATTCGTGCTTCGTGTGGCATTATTTAATATATCATACGCACGTACATACATACAACAACAGCGAACATACTTACATACAGGGCTGTTACCCTGCGTTTACACATGCAAGTGCCTTGCATGCAAGCTCTGTGTACGTATTATCAACGAAAATTTCGCACAAATGCCCGACTGTCTTGCAACTTGCATGTTTGCCTTTTAGTGCAGAGTTGTCCATAACATAAAAAAGTTTAATTTTAAGGGAACCAGTTAGTGTTGAACTTTATTCGTATTGTTTCAATGTTATTTACATATGTCTAAAAATTTAATAAACTGCTCGATTTATGAATATTTAAGAAAAAAAATTATTAACCCCCTATTTGTGTAAAACGTTTGAGTTAGAAATCTTAGCGTTTCTGTAATAGATTAAAGAAAATTTGTACAAGTTTCCTTTAGTCTATTACAAAAATGCCAAGATTTTTAACTCAAACGTTTCACACAAACAGGGGGTAAATTAGCTTTTAAATGTATTTAAAATGAGTAAAAATATAACATTACACAGAAATCCAGTTAATTTGTTCTAAACTATTAATAGGGCAACACTGTTAGCTAACTTTCCATTTACTTGCTACAAGTTCAACAAGTCACTGTCTTATAAAATTCCTTGGCAGTTGAGTTGGAAGTAGACTGCAAGTGCCGAAAGTGTAGATGTGTTAGTAAAAGAGTTTGAGTGTATTGAGTTTTTCGAACTTGCATTTGCACGTGTAAACCCTAGGTTAGATATGGCGATTTATCGTCAAACGTGGCGATTTTTCAACTTGTTTGGCGTCCAAATAAATAAATTTGTTGGCGGTTTTTATGGCTATTTCTTTAACAAAATTGAACTTAAAATTTTTTGTAATTCAGGAAAATAGTTTGTTGAAGAAGTAGCTTAAAAAATAAGTTCTTGCAAAAATCGTCTGCAAGAAATCAAAAAAATTTGAGTTTAAAATTTTTGAACACACTAATAATCCCAAATTATTATTTTACTTATTAACCAAAATATTTTTTTTATTAAAAATACATTGAAATTGATTATTGAGGGGGTTAGCTGGATCCCATGTGCATTTCACTCTTGCTTATGCAGATCATAAGGGAACCTTTACTCAAAAATTTCTTAAGGTACGGTCACACTTGTCAAACATTTGCCCAAAAAAGCGTAACCACTAAATGATAATGAAAAATCTTTCAATTCAGACAAACGTTTGTCAAGTTAAAGAGTATCCAATAATGTTGTATTCTATGATGACATGGTATATTAGTTGTGTTCGAAACTGTTTAATTTTATAAACAAGTGTCTGGATCAAAACTTTTTTCATTAGTGTTTGTTGGTTATGCTTTTTTGGGCAAATGTTTGACAAGTGTGACCACAACTTTAGAATCTAGTTATTCTAGTTATTATGTTATTTTTTTTCACTGGGATTGTTAATAATTTAAAATCAAGACTATTACTAAATTTGCTTTTTATTAAATTGAGGCGTGTTAAAATTTTTCGGCTGCAGCCGGGTTTTCATGGGAACTCTTAAAATTGGGTAATTCGACAAACTTGCGAGATTTGTTTCATGAAGCCCCTTTTGAACTTTTGCGCAAACATTTTGTGTAAATTTGAAACAAACGTCAAAAAGTTTATTTAACAAAAATAAAATAAGAAAATTTCAAGCAATTTTTAATTTAAAAACATATTTATAATGCATTTACATTATCTCGAAGTCTAGTACTTACGACATTTCGAGCTAAATCTAAGTGGTTTTTATTTGATTTCCCATACAAAACAAAATCTAGTTTGTGAGTAGATTCGCAGGCAATCTACTCAATATATAATATTTTTATTTTATTTGTACTACCCTGTATAAAATATTTATATAAAATATGATTGAATTAGGTACGGTCTGCTTAAAGAGGTGTGTGAATTGGCTACATTGCAGTTGTTTGGTAGTAGTTTGAAGATTTTTCGGTTAATGGGATTTTTCTTGGATAAACAAATATTGATAAATGTCAAAAAAACATGGTGTAAACAGTATAGGTTTTCATAAAGATTTTAATTAAAATGTGATAAATTTTGCGCAGGGGTAAATGCCCCTGTATTATATATTTCTATATAAATAAAAAGATGTGTGTGGTTGTCTAAAAATGTTTAAAGAAAGCAAAAAAAGCAAGAAGTTGTTATTTACAAAATGCAAAATTGCACAACTTAAGCTTACGATTCAGAATTACTGGGCAAACTTAACAGGTTTGTGTAAATAAATTTCTATACCATTTTTGACATTTTATTAACGAGAGTGTAAAATTGTACAATTGCACAGTTTGCGATACTTTTGAACATTCTCATGAAAATCCTTAATGTTAAAAATCAAAAAAAAGAGTGATTTGAAAGTATAACAACTTAAATATATATATATATATTATAGAAATATTTTGTTTTGGGGGGTATAAATTCATGTGTGTGTATGTATTATTGTTTAAGGAAAAAAAAGTAACTGAATTGAAAAAAATATTTACATCTCCATATTGAAAAAATATATGTTGCCAATTTTGGTTAGAAATAATCAAAACGGCAGCTCTGGCGATGAGCAAAAGAAGAAATGAAATCAGTTGCTAAAAAATCTCTGCGCGTTCGGTTCGTTGCTAAGCTAATCTTGTTCAATAAAAATATGTACATGCGAATGTGTATATTAAAAGTCTATGCAAAATCATTTCTTAAAATTAAAATAAGTGTGTTAGTTTCTAAGTAAAAATGTAAAGTTTAATAATTAAAAGTGCAAAATCAAAAAGGATCATCCAATTAGTAAAAATATCAATGTATGAAGGAAGTATATATGTACATATGTATGTATGTATGTAATTATAATATCGAGTCTGTAGTTGTGTGTTTGTATGTAAAATAAAGGGCACCAAAAGTTTCTTTTAAATGAAACAAATATAAATGGTCAATATGTAGGTGTGACTTTAATTTTTAATATAAAAAGTTTCGGTTCGGTCGCTTCGTTTCATTTAATAAAAATATGGCCTTCCACCTGTGTCACAGTCGCCTCTCAGTAAGTAAAACACATTGTTTAAAAAAAGAACATGTACATATGTAGATGAAATTTTGTTCCGTTATTGTAGAAGTGCACACAATAATCCACACATAATGAACATATACACATATGTATGTATGTATGTATGTATGTATGTAGAGAGCTGCGCAAACAGTCTTGAATTGTAAAAACGTCATGATTTTTAAATGTATTCACGTCGCATGTATTATACTAAACCAATAATAAATGCTGTCGTACTATAAGCGAAGCATGATGGATGTATTGGTGTACGTGTATACCAGTGTTAACAAGCGATGACGTCACGACAGCTTGTCTGTAACAAACACTCAAAAGACCCTGCAGGAAATGTCACTAGTGAATCAGTATTGATTCACTGTTGGCTTTGTCGCCAGTACTACTGACTAATTATACCCCACTCAATGCTTTTTGCTATAGACATTTAACATGTGCGTGTCATTGAAAAGCAACTACTTACATTAGAACTACTGGTTAGATAGTTCTTTAGGGACCATATGAAGACATTGGAAACAGAGTCACTAGCACATTTTAGTTATTCTAGTATCTAGTTGATAATGAAATTGCGTATTTTGTTCACATTTTGGTATTTTATTAAACAAATATATAAAAAATGGAACTTATAATTAAAAAACATACAATAACCGGGATTAAGTCATTTATTCGTTCATCATATCACCAGCAACTATGGATTTTGTTTGCTATTTCTATTAAATAAATACACATATGTTAATCAAAAATGTTTTCTTCGCATTAAGAACAACACTCTGGTGACAATGTCACAAAAATAATCGACAAAAGTGGTGACTTGGGGACACTTAACCCCACGTTTCCTTCAGGGGAAGTACTGTTGATTAGTGTATGCTTGTTATTTTTCATATTGTACGTTTGAGTGTGTGTGTAATATGTAGATGGTAAGCTATTATGTGATTAACCGCATACAACTAATGTTAATGCATGTGTGTGCCTTTGCATGTGCGCAGAAAAATAAAAGATCATACACACATACATGCATGACGTTTGTACACGCGCTTATGTGTAGAAAGAAGCTAGTATCACAAATTCTTCAGTCACGAAGTGTTTTCTTCTTTACTCTTATACCTACAATACTCAAATAAATTTCTTGCAAACAGTGTTGTTAACGTTTGTTTTATAAAATTTCGCTGTAGCAAAGCATTTGAAAAATCCCTCATGACTTAAAAGTTCTTATAAGATATCTTTTGCAGGAGACTAATGCCCACAGAGAGAAAACCGAGAGAAATGTATAAGCGTATGTGCCAGTGTACACACTTCTACCGATATTCGGTAGATTCTACCGAATATGTTTGTGGATTTAAAAATCTATTAATTCTACCGAACAAGGCCTGAAATCTACCGAATATTGTTATTTAGTAATTTAAGTCGATATATGTGTAAATTGCCTATTTCGCCACATAGCAGTGCGGCTGCAGAGTGGTCATTTTCTGTCATGAAAATCATTAAAACAGAACAAAGAAATCGGTTAAAAACTGAAACTATAAGTAACCTAATATTTGCCAAAGAATTAATTGTGCCTTGGGGATGAAATATTTATTCCTACCAATGATTTAATAATTTTTGCACAAAAGTTTAAATTCATAAATAGATCTTACATATAATTTTTGCAGTTACAAATGTTTGTCAAATAAAAGTTATTTTAGTAGCTTTATAAAACCTACATATGTACAAAAACTGAATTCCTGTTATTTATGTATATTATTTTATATAGGTATGCATAGCATATCTATATAAAGGGTAAGGGCAAATAACTGGGGATGACACTTTTTTTTATTGGAAATGCTTCATTGTTTATGGCAGTTTAATTTCCAATAACATGTGAAGTTTTAACTGCGCTTTTGGAAACTGTTTAATTTGATACTCCTTGCACTTACCCTTTATATATAAGTGCATATTGTTACGAAAATAGCCGTCGACAAGATTAAGCAGCATTACACAAAAATATTCCAACAGGGTTAATGTAAGTGTTACGCGAAAATATTCCTACAGGGTTAATGTAACGAATAATCTAGAATAGTAGCAAACAACTAAATAAGCGTGCGTAACACGCAAACAAGCAAAAGCAACAACAACAAAAAGCGTCTGCTTATTAAGAACCCTGAAGGAAACTTGGGGTTAAGTGTCCCCAAATCACAATTTTTGTCGACTATTTTGGTGACATTGTCAACGGAGCGTCTACATATTGATGTGGTTTTTGATGCTTAGAAAACATTTTGTCAGATACACAAAACTATGCTTCTTCTTAATGTTTTATTGGTTTGTTGAAAATAAAAGTGGCGTGATGCAAAATTTAAGTGTTTATAAAATTTAGTTTAAGACATAAAAATAAAATGTGTAAATTAAACAATTTTTAGTGAAAGTGCCATTTATGGAAATTTTGGACCCTTTGGAAGATTTTTTGCCATCAGTTAAAGATTTGTCACGCTTTGGTGATATCGTCAATAGTAAGTCAGTACAATCTTACTATTGACATTTTTGTCATATGGTCCCACAAGAACTACCTAGTCAGTATTGACGCAGTCTACTGGTAGATTTCGTAGGACAAGCCTGTGTTTAATGTCAATAGTAGATAATAAGGGGTGTTTTTTTTAGAGGTATAGAACTTCGAATTGAAATAAAACACAAAGAAAATCGTTTAAATGTCCATCAATTTGGCTTTATTGGAAGGATAATTTTATGCCATTAATGTTTAAATATGATTTCGGGCATGTGGCCGCCGCGGCTGGCTCGAATAAAGCCAATTCAACAGGTCCAATTTTCAACCACTTTTTCGAGCATATGGGGCCGTATGTTGGCAATAACGCCACGAATGTTGGCTTCCAAGTCCCCTAACGTTTCTGGTTGGTTGGCGTAGACAATTGTTTCTTCGGTGCGCACTGTTCGACGTCTCTGCGGATGCGTATTATCACATAGAGTAAACGTAGTGCGAAAACGATCCATGGTTAACCGAATTAATTGCTCTGATGGACGATTATGTCGACCATAAAATGGACGGAGCTTGCGGTAAACTTCGCGAACTGAACCATTATTTTCGAAATAAATTTGCACGATTTGCAAGCGTTGTTCTTTTGTCAACCTGTTCATGATGAAATGGCAAACCAAACTAAATATTAATCACTTGACAGCTGGCAAAATGGCCGCCAGTTAAAAAAGTGATGCCAACTTAAAGTTCTATACCTCAATAAAAAACACCCTTTATTAGTTGGGGTATAATTTGTCAGTAGTACTGGTGACATCGTCAATAGATAATCAGTATAATTTTACTATTGACATTTCCTGCAGGGAAGATTCACATATTTACACACATACATACATGCTAATTCAAATGAAAAAGTAAAAGTTAAACAACCACCGTGTGTTGCTTAGTTAATGATGTACACACGAACGCATATACACATATATGTAAATAGTTACCACATGAACTTAATTAGGCAGCATATAAGATGATAATGATCGTCTAGACATTGCTTGAAACTTCTGGTGGTATTTGTGTGGAGTATAAAAAGCGGTGACGCAGCCAATGAGTTAGTTAGTTGCAGTTGTGAGTCAGTTACGAACAAGTCAGTCGCGAACAAGTCAGTCATTTGCAAGTAAACAAGTCAGTTGATAATTAAGTTGTGAATTAATAATAGTCTGTCGTGGAATTGAGATTATTGTGGAGTCTATCGTGTCGACTGGAGTAAAGGGAACAGCGCAGCGAATAGACGTGTATAAGGGTGTAAGTAAAGCCAGCGAGTCTTTATTGGTGTATCAACTGTGAGTGTCGGTAGAGTGAGTGCCGTGTGTGACAAGCAGCAGACAAAGAGGTATTGGTGTATCAACTGTGAGTGACGGCAGAGAGAGTCTCGTGAGTGACGGCAGCAGACAGAGAGGTGTCACGTGAATACTTGCGCAGCTAGATAAGAGACGTGTGTAAACTACAGCGAAGAAGGCGTAGTGGTAACCAGTTGTGAATATTTGTGTGTAATTTATTAGTTTAAGTTGTATTAGTGTATTTAAGCTCTTGATTAATTTAGTATAAGTGTATTTGTAAATAAAACTTGTATCATTCTTAATCCTAATTACTACACTCGGCTCTTGTATTCATTTGCAAATCTTCGGATCTACGGAAAAGCGTTTTATAGGGAGAAAAACGTAACAATATACATATTTTGTTATTTTTTATGTTTCTTTGAATTATTTTTTATGTTTCCCTGAATAAAAAAAAATTTCTACCGAATTTCATTCAAATCCGCCGATTTTTTTTGTCGATTCTACCGAATTTAAAAAAAAATTAAGTGTGCACACTGGTATGTGCATTCATTTGTACAAAAAGCCAGCGATGCCAATTTAGCGCGTTTCGCGCTACATTTAGCGCGTTTTAACTATGCCAAACGCGCTTTTTTCTGTCTTAGCGCGTTTAATAAAAACGCGCTAAATTAGCGTGTTTTGAACAAAGTCAATAACATAATTTCAGTTCAATATTTTTTTAACTTTTTTTGTATAAATTTAACAATTTTCTAATATCCAAAACTCCGATAAAATTTTTTAAAATAGTTAATGATTCAGCTGTGCCAAACAAAATTCGCTTGACTGTGGTTAGAATAAAAACGCATTTTGTTACTGTAATGACAAATATTTTGAAATTTCACAAATAAAAATATGTCCTACATACAATGACCCCAAAAAAGTACATAACTTACAAAGCATCTAATATAGCTGAAGTACAAAAAGCATTTGAATCGTAAAAATATTAGACAATTTATATGTTGTTCACAAAGTTTTAGAAATAAATTAAATATAAAACTAAGCATTTCGATTATTTCTGATTCTGTATTAAATGATTTTAGTTAATTAAAACATAATGTCAAGGAAGCAATATTGCAAAATCTGAAAAATTAATTGTATATACGAGAACTAATCGTACATACATCGACTTTTATTGAAATTTAATTTAGCGCGTAGAAAATAGCGCGTTTTTGTTATAAATATTTGACAATGCTGTAACTTAGCGCGTTCTAGCGCGTTTTGAGAAGGGTAGTAGCGCGTTTGGGTTATAAATAGTTGGCATCGCTGCAAAAAGCCGATTGATGTTCGGCACTCTGGTGCTTCTCTGGCCAGCAGTGATGCCCAGTGGTAAAAATATACATTACGTAATCGATGACATCAGTAACACTTAGTAGCAGTCAGTGGTGATTCGTTAGCTTATTTTGCTACTTAGATTTAACACAAAAGTGTCATAGGACGCGTAAGTGGTGAGCACTCGCTTACAAAGTAAGCCACGATGTCAGTACGTGTCACTAGCATCGCACTTACATCAACAGCGGACTTGTAAGCGAGCATGATAATAAATTTAGCCTAAAAGTAGATCAGGGGCGTAATCCCTGCACTCGTGATCGGAATTGCATTCGAATAGAAATTAATTCCGATGGCAAGAAATTTTCTGATGATGTCACTCGCTACCAAGCGAATCGAGTTTTGGTTTTAGTGTTGGAAAAAGGCAAATATATTTATATATAAATTCATTTCACAACACTGAATAAATTGTAAGCAAAAGCATATGTTTGTATATATGTATGTGTGCAAAAACATATGTATGTACGTACATACACACGTATGTGCAGAAAAAAGAAACGAATATACATAAATGTTATTTTCATTTTGATTTAATTAATAACTTAATAATAATAAATTAGTGTAAAGTTAGAGAATAGAGCACTAGCCACATGTTCGATTCTTTTATTGCTTGACCAGAAGCATTTAATTTGTTATTTAGGTGCTCCCAGAGTTGGTTGATTTTTTTTTTATTTTCCCCGAGACAACTCTTGGGCAAAATATTATGTATTTGCCAAGCCCGTGTGTTTTGTTATATTTCAAGTCACTAGAAATTTTTTAATTTGTATTTTTTTATACGTACATTTGTGCATTCATTCATTTTTAAATAAATAAGTCAAATTTTGAACATACATTTTCTATTTCTTCGTTTTTTTGTATGTTAAAAATGATTTCGAATGCCTTTTTGCTTGCGAGTAAAAACACGAACGGTTGCATTCGAATGTATGCACGTTAGAGTTGTGCTTATCAGCTCTTTTGAGTGACCGCTCTTTTCAGTTCAGCTCACTTTACTGAAGTATTTCATTCAGTTGGCTCAGTAGCTTAGTTCATTTGTAGTGAAACATTTTATCAAGCATAAGGAAAGAGCGAAAACAAAAGCATAAAAAGCACAAAGTATATCCTCTGTGATAAAAAGTGACCGATTTATACAGTGAGTGTGTCTGTGTGGTTATACATTACAAAACAAGGCAGATGAAGTATAAAAAATAAATAAAACTCAAATACGAGTACATCGTTTAATGAGTGGAATTTGTTATGTTATGTACATATGTATGTACAATCAAAATTAAAATTATTTAAGATTTCAGATATTTTAATATTATCACAATACATATATAAATTTTTTTATGTACTTGTGCGACAAAAGAAAATTACTAAAAACCAAAAGACTTGTATCGAACTCTTTCATTAGGTCGTTTTAGACACAAACCTTTTATCAAACACACCTAAAATACGTAGGTTTGTGTCTAAAACGAGCTGCTGAAAGAGTTTGATGGAAGTCTACATGTAGTTTAAATGGGTTTGATTATAGGTTTGTGTCTAAAACGAGCTACTGAAAGAGTTCGATACAAATCAAGAAACCACTCAGTACTGAGCTGAAAGCGCTCAGTGGATTGACAGGCTCACAGCGCTCAGTGAGGTGAATCGTTCAATTGAATTAGTTCATTCATGAGCTGCACAACTCTAATGCACGTTATCGAATGCTCTCATTAGAAATTTCAATATATGTTACTCGAAACCGAATGCGAAAATCCCAAAAGTTTAAAAACTTACACATTCGAGTAATAACTCGCTTGCAATCGAATGCGGGAATTAGGCCCCAGTATTTCAATTTTGTTGTATAACAAACTGTTTGTTTTAATCAATAAATGAATCTCTGCTTACATCGTAATCGAAGTTATTAGTAGCACATGACATATCAGATTACGCGTACATTACAATCCAAGTACTTAGATCGCTCGCTTACGATGTCATACTGACGTCAGTGATTATTATCGAAGTACCTCGCTAAATTTCCCGCTGGGTGTATGTGCATGCAGATGTATAGCCAACCATAAAAACCTAGCGGAAAGATGCTGTTGTTGTTGTTTGTTTATGTCATTTAAGGTTCTTATTATTTTTTATGTACATAAGTATGTATGTAAATTATTAAACAGCGCCAAATTTTCTTTTTAATGCAAGTAAATTGAGAATGAAGGATGAGGTATAAAAGATAATAAACACTCACTCCAACTTCAGTGTTGCCACGATTAAACAAATTATGTAACGAAATACGCTTAAAAAATAAATTGTTATCAGGCTTGTTCGTTAAAGTGAATTGTTTGTTATATCCAGTACTATACTAAAAAAGTAATAGCGTCGTGTATTTTATTCAAAATTCAAAATATTTCCATACATGTACATGTATATATGTGCCCTTAATTATGAAAGTGGTCTAAAGTCTACAGTACACGGCATGTAAAAAACCACATGCGCATGTGGTTCTGACGTAATTTTGACGTCGTCACGATGCTACATTTGCTACATGCCGTGTACTAGCAACATATGTACATGTATACACAGAAAAAATATCATCTAAATGCAACCAACAAAACAAATTGTTGACATTTAATTTAAAAATTAACAATCATCATTGTTGATATAACAAATTTAAATTTTTGTAGTCAATTAAATTACTCAACAAAATTATTTGTTAAATTATATCATAATGGAATGCGCACATGTAGAAGAAACAAGAAATCATATTTTGTGTGTATTCATCATTTGCGTATTTAATAAAGTGTTGCTCTTTAGCTGAGAGGTAAGTGAGTCAGTTTATTAGTGTTGATGTTGCCGGTTCAACTCCGCCCAAAGACATTTAGTGTTTTTCGCAGACAAGCAAAAAGTCGTTTCGAGGATTGTGATTGTGTATAAAAAGCTTGTTAATATAAGAATTATGATACAGAAATTCAACAATTCACCATTGTTAATATAACAATAACTTTAATTGAAATAACTTTGAAATCTAACAAAAATAAATGTTGAAAAAAAAATAAATTCCAACAAATTATTTGTTGATATATTTAATCAACATAAGTAACATAGTCCAGGATATACTAAATTGGTGCGAGGAATCAGGCGCTGTTTTATCTAATACTAAATGTAAATATCTACATATTTGTAGAAAACACAATTGCTCCTGCAATCTTTATGCAGGTAGAATTCAACCCAAACAAACCGATAAACTTAAAATATTAGGCGTAACTTTTAATAGAACTCTTAGGTGGAATACCCATATCACAAACGTAACAAAAGATTTATCAATACGTTCAAACATTATTAAATGTTTATCATCTACGAAATTCAATTCAAGTACAATTTCTCTCCTCAATATCATTAACACAATAATAATATCTAAAATTAGATATGGATTGTTCATTTATGGTAGCTCACCTAAAACCTCGTTAAAAACAATCAAAACGATCCTAAATTCCAACATACGCTGCGCACTAGGCGCACTACGAACAACTCCAATCAACAATATAATGTACGAAACGAATTTTCTTGATTTAGAACACCTTTATGAAATCGAGTCACTAAAACTGATTAATTCCCTAACATCTTGTTACGATACACCATTAAGAAAAATTGTAGAAAATGGCTTTAAATCTAAGAAAATACCCAAAATCAAATCTTCATTGTATAGAGCTATCAAATCAATTTTCAAACATGAACTACCAACAGAAATACTCAAACCATGCAGATTAACACATCCCCCCTGGCTACTGAAACCACAAAGCATTGATAAGACTCTTTCAGTATATAACAAAAACAACACACCATCAATGCAATACTGTACATTATTCCATGCAATCGTAGAGAAATACCAACATAGAAGTTTTATATATACCGATGGATCTAAATCAACCGATACTGTATCTTTTGCAATAACGCTAGAGGACAAAGTAATTAAAACATCTCTATTGCCTAATTACAGTACAGTATTTTCTGCCGAAATCATAGCAATCTACAAAGCCATCGAGTACTGTACCAAGCGTGGGAGTTATGCAATTTGCACAGACTCCTTATCTTCAATAAGAGCCATAACAAACATAAATAGTAACAACTTCTATGCAGCTAGTATCCGAAATTCCCTTATTGAACACTTTCCGAAATTTGTTATCATCTGGATACCTGGCCATTCTCTTATAAAAGGAAATAAGTTTGCAGACTACACTGCAAAACAGGCTTTAAAAACACCACTAATAACAACTATCAATAGAAATTTTTGGGAAATAAAAAAGCTTATGACTGAAGACATTAAACAACGCAATCTTACCAATATTTGGAATCAAACAAATATTTGGTACAAGACAGTTAACACCAACCATAGCAATATATACACCTTTTCACCCAATAACTCTGAGATAAATCGTACAGATTTGATAAAATTCATTAGACTTCGTTTAGGTCATACTATATTAACCCACATCCATATAATAAAAGGAACTAACCCAACCATTTGCGAATGTGACAACACGAGCTCCCTTAATATAACACATTTTCTTTCTATTTGCCCAAAATTCCAACATCAGAGACATAAAATCTTCTCTCAAAACAATCCCCTTAACTCACTTTCTTCTCTATCAGTATATTCAATCAAACAAATATTACAATTCTTAAAAACTACCAAGCTTTATAATAAAATATAACCAATTTTGTAATCAGTGGCTCAGTTGGTGCGTCGTTCGGTGGGTGTTCGCTCTGTGGACGGATGGGGCCTCTCGTGCATTTTGCCGCGACTAGGTATAATTTTTATGGCTTTCGACAGCGGGATGTATGGGGGATCATTCTAGTTCGGGGGTGTGTACTTGCTGATTGACGAGTGGACTGGGCTACTGTTAAAATATGTATACATATATGTATGTTTATATATATTTTTTTAGAAATAAGAACAATATACACTAGATAATATATATATAATTAGGATAAATCATCATACCTGTAAATTTTAAAGCTTAAGGCCTTGTTGCTATAGCTTATACATATAAATATATACACTTATGTATATATATATATAGTACATATTTAGTACTTACATTAATGTATTTGCTAAACCTTGTAAATAAATAAATAAATAAATAAATATTTAATTGAAAATATTTTTAAGATTTTCCTTCAACTTACAATTTCGTTAATTGTATTTACAAAAATCGTTGTAGGTTCAAAATTAATTAATTATTTAATTGATATAACAAAAAAATTAATTGTATTTACAAATCATTTTTTTTTCTGTGTATATTAGAGTAACTTCGGGTATTGTGGAACCCCAATTTTTGATTTTGGTTTCCTTGAACAACTATTAATAAAATTTTTATCGGATGACTTCCAATACGTTTGCTTGTCGGTTACCCAACTGATTATTTTACAAAAATGTATTTTTTTTTTTCATTTTAAAAATAGTCATATAAGAAAAATCTGAATCAGCTAAAATGCTTCGTTTAGAAAGTTGGAGGGTAATGTGGAACCTCATGGGTGGGTAATGTGGAACACTATTACACATTACCAGAAACGAAAATGTATCTGATTTAAAAAAACTTCAATTAATAAAAAAGTAATTTCTTTTTTTTTGCAACTAAAAACATAAAGACAAAATATGAAAATATAACAAAAAATAAATTAAATCAAATTGCGTACTCAATGCTAAAATTATTACCCAGACCTAATTTCTGGTTCCACAATACCCGCCTTCAAGTATTCCATATTACCCGACTGCCAATTTTTCCAAAGTATGTTATATAAAATTTATAACACATATTAAATCAAGATACTTACAGATTAAAGATTTTATTTGGTACACTATTTGTATTATCGTATCGAAAAACTGGACAAACTCTTAACACTTAGAACAAAAAACTTGTTTCAATGTGTGCACAAGTTAAGTCAAGTTAACAGCCTGTTCAACGATGTCGAAGCTAGGCATTCTTTCGCGTTCTAAGCGAAAGTAAATTGATTTGGGTTCATCAACAAGGAACATTTATTCAAACGGGAACTCGAAAGAAAACGTAAAGGCCCAACTATAATATGAATAAGCTAGCTTAAGCAACTGTGCGGTTACATATAAAATGCATGTGGCAAACTATAATGTACTTAACAAACTTTTCCTCAAGTTTCGTCAAATGTCATTTGCTTAAGTGAAGTGCCAAACTGAACGCACATTCCGCAAGGAAACAACTTTTTGTGCATCTTTTAAACTCAAACAAGCAGCAGCAGATTTTAAATATTTTTTTTATTGTTTCTTATTTTAAACTCAGAAAATAAAGCAAAACTTTTATTTTCATTGTATGTTTTACAATACACATATACACACATACACATGTATTTACTTATGTATATTCACTGTTGTACTTTTTAGTAGGCAAAACAAATAAAACAAATAATAAGGTGATGGATATATTTATATGCGAATTTTTAATAGATTAGGCATAGGCGTAGCTATGCCTTTCTGGGGGGGGTGGAGGGGCAATGCCCCAGGTTTTATTACAAATTCTTTTTAAAACATATTCTTTTGCCTGTAATATTAAAAAATTCTATTTTTCATTTATTTTAAAATTACTCATGAAAATCACCAGTAATTTTTATACAAACTTTTCGAATAATCGCTAAATATGCATACATTTATTAGATAACAAATACCCAAAAAACTATAAGTTTACAGCACTTCAAAACATCACAAATAGTAAACTCCATGTGAATTTATAATGCATGTGTGTAGATATGTATGTGTGTATGTAGCTTTCAACAAATTCTTAATAAAATTGTATTAGTGTACGTAGTTAGTAGCAAGACAAGTTGTTTTAAGGTTTTCTTAAAATTTTCTACTGTCAAATTGTTTGTAACAATAGCCACCAATTTTTATTTAGAGTAAAATTAAAAAAAATAGCCAAAAATTATGATCTGCAAATACCTTGTAAATATTCATATACTACCCTGCAGATAATGCGACTAGTCCATACATGCATGTAAAGACTAATCCAAAGAGGAGTAGGAGGAATCCAAATATATGAAAAAAGGTGGTCGATTTGGCATTGCGATGTCTGTCCTAGGATTGGACCACATGGTCCAATTTTACTTAACATCGGGCCAATCCTAAAACTACTCCATATGAAATAGTTATAGACTACTCGCATACAATTTGTAACTGCCTAAGAACAACGATCATAATCGTTTAAACACGAACACTTATAGTGCAGCATTGAATGCTTATGTGAAAACGACATGATCCATGACTGCATTACATGGGACCATGATGTAACTAGTCTGTTTCACCGATATTGGACCACGTAGTCCAATATTATCTGCAGGGTATATATACTCGTACACACACATGTAAGTATGTATATATGCATATTTATGGTTCAATCCAGGGCTGCCAGATAAAATGATGGAAAAATCGCCGAAATCCCGATAAAATATAAAATAATCGTCATTTCATGTCCGAAAAATCTTCAGAAAATCGAACAAATCAAAATTTCCTCTTTAAACTTGTATACACATGTTTTATTTTTATTAGAAAACAAAACAAAAAAATTCATGTTCATATACAACTTTGTTAGACTAGTGGAAAACTTGTGAAAAATATTCCTAGGTCCAAATTTTGGTATCAGTACTTTTGATGACCGAAATTTTTGATAGGATATCAACTTACACAGGTCAATATATCGTTGGTCTCAAATGGAAAGGCCCTAAGGCAAATAATTGTAACTTTACAGGAGAAGCTAAAACATAATAGAAAGTGTATTGCAATAAATTTTTGTGATGAGGTGTATTAGTGTGTAATTTATTGAAATGTATGCATGTATATATATGCACATAAAATTTTTTTCAATTGAACACGTATACATACATACTTGCATATATATGTTTGTACTTATTTATGTATGTATGTTCATTCATCGCAACAATATAGTATTGATTCAGAACTTCAATATTTTAAGGGTAACTAAATAATAAATGGTAATTTTCTATTTTTATTTATGCACCAACATATAATTTTTTTTTAAATTAAATAATAAATTATTAATTAATGAAATCATGAATGATGAATGAAATCATTTCTTGCTTGTATCTTTTCAAGATATTGTATTCAAATATAGTATATAATAATAATAATTTTTCCATATGAACATATAAACTTGTTATTATTTATTTTTTTCTAATACATACTTTGCTTTTTGTCTATATATTGTTTTTGTTTTGAATGTTTTGTTTTTCTCGTTTTAATTATAACTTAATTTTTGTTATTGAAACTGGACTGTTAATTTATGTTTTAACTTAAATAAAAAAAAATGTTAAATAAAAAAAATCTGTATAAATTTTTTTAAACGCACTAATAATCCCAAACCAATATTTTACTTATTAAGTAAAATATATTTTTTTAATTTCCAATTTCAATGTATTTTTAATAAAAAATATATATTTAAGTTAATAAGTAAAATATTAATTTGGGATTATTAGTGCGTTTAAAAAATTTTAAGCTTAAATTTTAACAATTCCCATAAAAACACTAATTAAAAAAAATTGTGTGTGCCTCCCCCCCTCCAGAAAAAATGTCTAGCTACGCCAATGAGATTAGGACATTATTTCAAGTTAGTTTGATTGAATTGCATTCATTTAGGAGTTATGAGAAGAAACAAAATTACTACAAAATTATTGACAATACCTAGATGTGCAGCTGTGGCTAAAGAATACTTAAGTGCATGTAAGTACATTATGGCCACCTAAAAGTCACATCTGAATTGTTTAAGCATTTGACAGACTTATAGTTCACTTCTGACATTAGCTTAAGCCAGCTTATTCATATTATAGCTGGGCCTTAATGGTACATTCAGACGTCTAGACAAACACGTACTGCCAATACGTTTTTGTAAACTATGTATACAGATGCTGATGGATGTGAAATAACATTTAGTTTAAGAAATACGTTAGGGTTCCACATTAGCCGCATATTCCATATTATCCGATGTTACTCTAACATGCTTACAGACGAGCTGCCCCAGAAAATATCTTCGATTCGGCTACATGTGCCACATATGTATTTTGGAACGAAAATACTATAAAAATTTTACGGCATCTAGCCACTACTAGTAATTTTAGAAAATG
Source organism: Tachina grossa (assembly GCA_949987645.1). Lineage (NCBI taxonomy): Eukaryota > Metazoa > Arthropoda > Insecta > Diptera > Tachinidae > Tachina > Tachina grossa. The sequence continues at coordinate 41,214,811 of OX465278.1, read as the reverse complement.
CAACGAACATGCTGAAAATTCTCGTGGCGTCATCGCTACATACGCATGTGGCTTTTTACATACTGTGTGCTGTAGGCTTTAGTCATATATTTCTTTAGTCGAGATATTTGATAGATTACATTTAAATAATTCAAAAACTATGTCTATATCATGCAACATTTTAATTTAGACTGTTACTATTAATATAAATTTATTAAATATTTATTCAAAATTTTTAAAGTATTTTCAAGATTTAGTTAATATTTTGAAGCAAAATTGCATATGATTTAGACCACTTTCATAATTAGGGGCACATATGTAGTCGCAAAATAAAGTCGATTCGCTTTAGAAACAACTTAAAATTAAAAACCTGGGTGCAAATCGCAGCAGTCTTTATCGAACGAAATTACGAAATCTTTCAATAGAGTTTATATGGAAATATTTCGTAATTTCGTTCGACAACGAGTGCCGCGATTTGCTCCCTATTTCTGACATCCTTATTCACAAAAATATTTTTGTTTTATAAAAGGTTTATAAACAAAAATTATATATTATTACTTCTGTGAAGCACTTTAGTAAGGCAAATAAAGGAAGTTAAATGTATTGCTTCTAGCTGGTTCATCTCGAACAAAAAAATGTCTTATTCATGCGCAACAGCAAATGATTCTGTACAATTGTCTCCCTTACAAGAACGCTTCTTGGAAGCAGCTGAGATTGTGTTATGAAAAAGGGTTAAATTTAATAACAAGATAAAATAAAACAACCGAACAGAAAAACAACTTCATAAATAATTATTATAGATATAATACTTTTAATATTTTTAACTTTTTAATGCATAAAGTCGGTTTAATTTTTTTTTTAATTCATTAGTATGTTCTTGAAGCAGTTACTACTTCTTACACAAACCATTTCGGTGACCATAGACCATTTTAACTTCACACAAGTGATTCTCAAATAACATCAAATAAAAATATCATCATTCCTTTTTAATAACTTTTGTTAAAAATTATGTTCCGTACCTTAACTTCTTATTATACATTTGTTCGTTAAACTGAGTACAAAATAAAATGTTTGTTCGTTATATGAGGTACTCTGTAGAAAAAAATTTTGGTGTTCGTTAAATGGGATGGATGTTCATTAAATCGAATGTTTGTTAAATCGGAAAACTACTGTATGAAGATTTGTAAATACAAACAGCAAAATATATTGTTATATAAATACCTAGACCACCTTGACAAACAGTTAGAAATTATCCTGACATAGCATCCATACCTGATAAAAATTTATCATAACAACTAACAAAACGTCGGCAGAGGCGTTGTCAAATTTTTGCTAATGCAAGCATACATGCGAGGACGTTGTGGTTTTTTTATTATGATAAATCATAATTTCTTTGTCGTCGTGAAGAAAGTTTGTCACAATACCTGCAATATTTCCCTTCATATTTATTAAAAAGTTTTTATTTAATAAAAACATCAATACTTTTCTTTATTTTTATAGTTTTTTTTTCAAAAATCACTTAAAAATTGTATTTTCTGCAAATAAATTAAAACGTCAAACAGTTTGCTTACGTTTTTTATCAAGACAAATTTGTCTGAGCTTGAGCTCTGGCAAAATTGTCAAGACACTGCAATAACAGTAATAAATGGAGTCTATACCTGATAAAGTTTTCTCTTGATAACGATTTGACTTTTATCATGATAAAAATTTATCAGGTATAGACTCACTGTAAGTGTCGACTAGTGTGATTTTTGTTTTGACAATTTAATAAACTGTTTTGAAAATCCACACGCATAATTTTTGAAGAATATACATACATAAATGGATGTGCCCCTAGAAATTCCTGCCTATAAAAACATTCATTGGAATATAAAAACATTTTTGCTAGTAATTGCAATTAAAATTGCCATTATTGGACTTTTTCTTTGGTATATGAGACAAAGTGACTTAAAAGAAAAACAACGTCGTCAAATTAAGAAAAGACAAGGTAATTAATTTATTTTTGCATAATAGAGTATAAAGAGCATTAATATTTAAATTCACACTGTTTGATAGATAATCCTAAAGATAACAACTAAACTTAAAAATGCTGCAAGTTGAATGGAATTGGACGCTTATTGTTTTGTTAGTCATAATTAAACTAATTTTGGTTACAGCGGCTTTATATGGACTTTATAGATGGTACTGGAAGAGAAATCATATAATTGAACAATAATAATCTCAAATAATGGTAATTTTTTGAATTTAATTTATCCAGGAAATGAATGCAAGTGTTAAAAGAAGATGCGTTTAAGTTCAGTGTCATTAAAATATTAAAGCAACCTTCTTGACAGTCAAAATAATTCCAATTTAAACAGGCATGTTCCGAAAATCCCATTTTTCAAATCACGTGATTTTAAAAGCATGGCTTCTTTCAATAGTATCTGGTTCATCTTCTTCCCCGCACATCCTACATCCAGTATCCTATATGGTAGTCAAAGCATTTATCACAACTCGTATCGCCTTTCTATTCATATCGATTAGAAGTTTTGATCTTGCTGAGTAAATTTTTGGCCACATAGCACTCGAGACTCTACAATCATCGCTATGAATGGTTGGTTTTGCTCTCCACTCAATTACTGAGTTTCCTGTAGTAATGACCTATCGACAATTTTACCCATTTTTCACATATTTTCTTATCTAATTTCGAGCCTTCTCTTGCTGATCGGCAATTTCGTTTCGATCAAAACTGCTGCTGTCAGGCACCCAACATAGTCTGACACTATATTTGTCCACAAGCAAGTTGAGGGCTCTCCTACAGTCACCTCGATTTGACCTTGTGTCTCTTCAAAGCTTTAAGCGCTGCCTGGCTGTCAGCTACATTTCTGGCCATTAGTTCCGTGGGCCTGGGAAACGCCAAGATCTCAACTTGGAAAACGCTGCATTCATTCAGCAGTCTGAGAGAACTGCGAATATGTGTTCTCCAGATAAAGACACCAGCCCCTGTGCCTTCTCCCATTTTTGGCCCGTCTGTAAAGACCGCACTAAATTTATACAGCTTATCATATTTGATCCAATCAATAGTCCCTGTCCGAAATTACCAGTGAGTGTGTTCTACTAAAATCAGTTCCAACGATCTTAGTCTACGAATTCAGGGGTTATGGATCTCCGATTACAAACATTGATCTAATTTAAAATAGATGTATGACCTGTGTTACTCCTGTCCTCACCAGAATTGATCTAACCAGTCTGAGGAGACTTCTAGTCACCGTTTTCACCAGGTGAAAAATGACAAAAAAGTCAACTAGAGGTGTGTTCCTCTGATTATTTGTGATGCCTAGCGAGTTACTTCTCTGAAACTTAGCAAGTAATCAGCTACGACTTTCCTTCCTAAATGTCTCGCATCATACCACACAACCATAGGATATAAACGGTGTGACAACCGATGTGTAAATCCAGTTTACTACCTCCGGTCGGAGACCTTAGGTCCTTTCTATGGCGTTCCTTCACGCCTAGTAGGTATTGAATCCTTTCTTTACCCTTTTCTGCGTATTGTTTTCCAGGAAAGCTTTTTATCTAGGCTCCCTCTGCTGGTCTCAGCTCTATCCCTCTCATCCTAGACAGTACAAAGCTATCTATTCTGTATTTTCTAGTAAAGAGGACTAGCTCATTTTTCTTTGAGTTGACTCCCAATCCTTTGATGCTGGTCCAGACAGATAGTACTCCCAACGCCGACTGCATGACTTCACTGATAGTGGGAAGAAGCTTTCCCGTTACCAGTAAAACCACATCATCCGTTGCTGTCATAACGCCTAACAATTGCTTTGATTGCTAGTAACCAGAAGAGAGGTGGTAGAAGTCCTCCTTGTAGTGTACCTAATATCCTCAGTTTTCCCCTTCTCATACTCGAGTTTATGATTCTGCTGCTAATCATGATAACCATCCATTTCACTAGAAAGTTGTGAACCCTGAGTGAATGCGTCTAAGTCTTTTCTCTTTTAATAATTATTTAAGTTTAATAAGATCATAATTAATTAATTTATTTTTATTTTTAACTAACAACAATCCCTACCAGCTTATGTTTAATTTAAAAATTATTTTCTTTTATTCAACAGTTGCACTTCAATTTATTTATCCTTTTGTATCAATCTGTTTTTTTTATTTTTATTATTATTACGGCCTTTTTCACAATGTACAATTAAAAGCTAACAGGGACTTTAACGGGAAGTTTTATATGAAGAACTGTCAGTTAAAGTTCACGTTAACTCTTAAACATGCATTGTGAAAAAGGACGTTAATATTGATAATTTTATTATCCACTCATGTTGTTTTTGGTAAAATAATTTTTAATGCCACATTAATTTTAACCTGCCTCATTACCGTGGCACTCATTACCTTTATTCTTATATAAAGCTGTTATTCATTTTCATTGTTTTTATAGAATGTTGTTGCTCTTTTTGTATTTGCATTAAATAAAATAAAATGAAATGTATATTAATTCAACATTTTAAATATCCCAATTATATAATTTGTAAAGAACAAACGACAATGGTAAGACTGTTCTAAATATAGAGATGGTAAAATTGAGCTTTCATTACAAAAAAGCTTTCAGCAAATTGAAATAAGATGAATCAAAACAATTCACACATTCCATTTGCAATAATGCTAAGTATATAAAGCAGAAATCTACATCTACTGACACCACACACAGTGGACCAAACACAAAAGAACGCTGATGATGAAGGTTTAGTGGCCTTCGAAAACGGCTGGCTGTTCCGTTCAACTATGTGTTATTAGTCAGAATATTTACAACAGACTTTGTTGTTATTATCACATGTAATTTGGCTTAAAAAGCAATACGAGCCTTAGCCCGTTCAAATCACAAATATAAAACTTTTATAATAATGCAATGGAAACGCACGCGAAAGCTGTAAATAAGTTTACATCGGGACAACAAAAATGAATCTAGGAGTAAGAGTAGCTGAACATGAGAATGATATTAAAAAAGGACGACAATCTACTGCGCTAGCTCAACATTGTTTGGATTATTCTCACTCAGCTGATCTGGAAAATGTGAAAATACTACACAAAGAGAGAAAATACAACAAAAGATACACTTTGGAAAGCTTAAGTATTCAACAAAAAATGGACATAGCAATGAACAACAAAACTGACAAAGACAAAACTAATGCTACTTATAGCATTGTATTAATTTAAGTTTTAGTGTAACTCCAGCTGTGATATTAGAACGTTAAGAAAAGCTTTATACTGTGATATTTACAATTTTGATTATTTTTGCAATTATTTTTAAATTATGTGTTTTATGTTGTATGTTGTCATGTCGCGTAAAATAACATTATTAAAATTTAAATGCAAATTTTATTAGAAAATAGTATATGTAAGTTAAAGCAAAAAATTAATTGTTTTATTATTATTGTTGTTGTTGCATTAAAATCGTTCTTTTATTTATCAATGTTACCAGATTTCAATGAAAATAGTATCCCTGAAGATTTTGGAAAATCCCAACGAGACGTCGGATATGAAAAAATGAAATAAAATTGTCTTTTATTTGCATTTAAATCAATTTGAATGACCTTGGAAGCCTGAATAGAGTAATTCTATAAAAACCACATCATAAAACTTTTATTTTTAATAATTGTTGTAAATATTTATTACAATAAGCTCATATTTTCTATATGTATTCCTATAACTCTTTTCTTATAACTCTTTGAGAAATAAATACAAGTAAATATGAGTAAATTGCGCAAACAAATAGTGCGAGTAAAATAATGAAATTTACATGCACAAAGTTCGTCAATACGTTAGTCTGTAGTATGAAAGGATCATAGGGTATTATAGTCGTAGATCTTTTAGTCATATTAATAAGCCAAGTACCTCCCACTAGACAATATTAATCCACTTTAACTTAAGCTTGTACTAGCTCAATCAAAGATCTTCTATTTTATTTCATTTGTGACCACATACATACTTTTAGCCAATGCTCTCAAACTGCACTTTTTATCATATTTTTTTTAGAAAACTTTTAATATTTAAACAGCTTTATCTAGGACTTGCATAAATACATGGCCAATACAACTTGGTTTTAGCGGTTGATAGCAATAAATAAATAAATTCAGTAAAGTGCTACTTTGACTTGCTGAGGAAAGGTTCCGCATGGACACCAGATATGTAATACTATACGGACTTTAGCTTATATAATACAGGGTGTTTTTTTAGAGGTATAGAACTTCGAATTGAAATAAAACACAAGAAAATCGTTTTAATGTCCGTCAGTTTGGCTTTATTGGAAGGATAATTTTATGCCATTAATGTTTAAATATGATTTCGGGCATGTGGCCGCCGCGGCTGGCTCGAATAAAGCCAATTCTACAGGTCCAATTTTCAACCACTTTTTCGAGCATATGGGGCCGTATGTTGGCAATAACGCCACGAATGTTGGCTTCCAAGTCCCCTAACGTTTCTGGTTTGTTGGCGTAGACGAGCGACTTCACATATCCCCAAAGAAAATAATCCAATGGTGTCAAATCACACGATCTTGGTGGCCAATTGACAGGTCCATTCCGCGAAATTATGCGCTCATCGAATGTTTCCTTCAATAAATCGATTGTGACGTGCGCTGTGTGGCATGTAGCGCCGTCTTGTTGGAACCACAACTCATCCACATTCATGCCATCCAATTCGGGAACAAAATAGTCGGTTATCATGGCTCTATACCGGTCTCCATTAACGGTAACTGACTCTCCAGCATTATTTCGGAAGAAGTATGGCCCAATGACTCCACCAGCCCATAGAGCACACCAAACAGTCATTTTTTGTGGATGTAATGGCGTCTCTAGGGTCTCATGTGGACTCTCTTCACTCGAAATGCGGCAATTTTGCTTGTTGACGTAGCCATTCAACCAAAAATGAGCCTCATCACTGAACAAAATTTTGCGATGAAAATCAGCATCGAGATCAATCTCATTTTCGGCCCATACACCAAAATCACGACGCATTGCATGGTCTCGCGGCTTTAATTCTTGCACAAGCTGGATCTTGTAAGGTCGCAAGCCAAGATCTTTGCGCAAAATCTTCCATAAAGTTGATGGACAAAGCTCCAATTGCTGTGCACGGTGGCGAATCGATTCATTCGGGTCCTCTTCAACACTTTGCTCTACAGCGGCAATTGTTTCTTCGGTGCGCACTGTTCGACGTCTTTGCGGATGCGTATTATCACATATAGTAAACGTAGTGCGAAAACGATCCATGGTTAACCGAATTAATTGCTCTGATGGACGATTATGTCGACCATAAAATGGACGGAGCTTGCGGTAAACTTCGCGAACTGAACCATTATTTTCGAAATAAATTTGCACGATTTGCAAGCGTTGTTCTTTTGTCAACCTGTTTATGATAAAATGGCAAACCAAACTTAATATTAATCACTTAACAGCTGACAAAATGGCCGCCAGTTAAAAAAGTGATGCCAACTTAAAGTTCTATACCTCAATAAAAAACACCCAATATATAGTTTTGGCATTTTTTTGGTTTTTGGTGTTTTTTCAATTTGGCGATTTTTTTTTCATTTTGGAGATTTTTTTCATTTGGGCGATTTTTTTTAGTTTTGGCGCCTTTTTTGCGTTTGGCGATTTTTTTTCGGTTTTTGGCGTTTTTTCAATTTGGCGATAATTTTTTCTTCTTGTAACAGGGGTTACCTTCGGGCTAGTTATGGTCAATTCCAATTTTTAATAAAACAAAATTATTTTATTTTATTTTCAAAGCACCCAACGTTTCGTTTGTTTTATTCAAACTTCTTCAGGTGTATTTTTTTATTCATAAAATCTAGCAAGAAAACAATAGTTCAATCGGATTTTGAATTCTACAATTATAGCAATTAATTTTTGACTTACAATTATTTGTTTTACATATTGTCACTATTATCACTTAGTGCTAATTCACACGGTGAAATTTATGACGTCTATTTTTCTTAATTCTCTTTTGAAGTTGCTACCAAAAATTCCTTGCATTCATACGATGTTTTTTTTTTTTGACGTCTAATTTTACTTCTCTCCACTCATATAGTCAATAAGCTAGAAGAGTAACAATAAAAAATAACAATAAGATAGAAGAGTAACATTGAAACGTAACAACAATAACAACAAGAGCAATGTAAAGAGAAATATGAAAAAAACCATGGAAAACAGAAATCGAGTCATTTTTTCTACCCCTCTTTCTTCTCTACCCCGTTCGCTAACAAACAAAAAGTGACGTCGAAAAATAGACTTCATAAAAGTCTTCGTGTGAATTAGGTGTTATTGATTAAAAATAGAAAAACTGGACTTCACAACACAGAGTTTGTATAAATAAAAAATAAATAAATAAATAAGAACAATACAACACAAATTTATTCGTCAATCTTATGGCCTATTTCCCACCTGCGAAAGAAAACGTTCGACTCACAATTTATATTGAAAACAAAAACAAATTTTCGTATTTTATTGTTGTTTTCAATACAAATTGTAAGTCGAACGTTTTCTTTCGCAGGTGGGAAATAGGTCATTAACGCTAATATCACAGAATTTCAACTAAATCAGATTATTGCAGCAGAATATTGTAGTTGGGTATTATCTTTATCTTCCTTTGTGTTCATTGTCCTTTGTATTTTTTGTTGTATTTGCAAACTTTCAAGAGTGTAACGTTTGTTCTCTTTCTTTTCTTTGTCCAATATTTTTATATTTCCTAAGTCCGCTACATGACTGCACTCTTTTATATGTAGTGATAACGCCGTTGCTTCCTTTCCCTTTCTTATGTCTGCCTTGTGTTCATTAATTCTCGTTCCTAGCATTCTTCTTGTTGTGCCTATATAAACTAAATCACAGCTTTCTCTCTCATTTCCATTACATTTTATTTCGCTTTGAAAATAAAATAAAATAATTTTGTTTTATTAAAAATTGGAATTGACCATAACTAGCCCCAAGGTAACCCCTGTTACAAGAAGTTTAAATATATGTAATTGGTCATAAAACAACTTAGATAATTTTTTCATTTTGTCGATTTTTTTCATTTTGGCGATTTTTTTTCATATAAACAATTATTTTGGTTTTGGCGCCTCTTTCGCGTTTTGGCGATTTTTTGCGTTTTTTCGAATTTGACGATTTATTTTAGTTATAATTTTTTTATTTTGTCGATTTTTTTTTAATTTTTGGCAATTTTTTTTTGGTTTGGCGATTTTATAATTTTCGGTTTTTTAGTTTTACCGTTTTTGAAAATTTCAAGTGTTTGCCTCTTACGGTTTCCAAGATATAGCAAGTTGTCAAAATTACATAGTCAAAATTGCATTAACTGATGGACCGCCCTTTAATTTAAATTTTTTTAAAAGTGTTGTTTGGTTTAGTCTGTATAAAAATAAACTAATTTTACAAAATTCAAGTTTCAATATACATATGTACATACAATTAATTGTATGTATATTACATGGGATTTTAACATTTTGCGTTGCTCGTTTTGGAACACCCTTTAATTTTTAATTCTCATGTATTTGTTGTTGTAGCGGCCAAGGTTCTACATACTCTGTCCAAATTTCAGCTCCGTAGCTCTTACGGTTCCTGAGAAAATACTGTGTGACAGACAGACGTACAGACGGACAGACGGACAGCGTAGCGAAAACAATAGGGTTCCTTTTCACCTTTGGTGTACGGAACCCTAAACAGCAATTAAAATCTTTGTATTTAAATCTATCAATTTATCAAGGTATCAATGGGAAAACTAAGTGAATAACATACTTGGGAAATATTTCAAAGGATAAATTGTAAAATAAAGTTTTATTTCCGAAAGTACTATATGCATGTATGTATGTGGAAGAACATGTTATCGTTATCTTAATATAGAAAGGCCCTTGAAATCGAGTTTTATATATGTTTCGGAAGAAGAACACCTAACGTATCGAACAATTAAAAATTTCGATTTCAAAAAAAAAAAAAAAAAAAAAAAATAATAAAAAATTAGTAAGGGCCTTTCTATATTAAGGTAACGTTATGTACGTCTTAGTACATATTTTGTATACAAATATATATATACATTATAATGAAAAATAAATTGAAAATTCGAAAAGAGATATATATAATAAAACTACACATACATATCACAGAAATGTATGAGTTGATTCACTTTCGCTCTCCACTCACTTTTACATTAATCGTTAACTTCCGGTGGCAGAGAAGTTTCATGCACAGTGTGGTTGTGCCGGCCTTTGAAAATAGACGGCGGTTAAAGTAGTTGATTTAAAAAGATACAGAAAAATAATGTTTTTTTTCGGTTTCAACATGTTTATATGATAATTTTTTGTGGCTAAACGAATAAAGGTATAACGTTGATTTTTATTTTCTCTGAAAGATTTAATCAAAAGCTATTTTTAGTTTTAAGGGCGTGTGTCAAACGGTAGAAAAGTACTATGGTAAAAAAATATTTGCCTGTGGGGAAAAATTTCATTTTTCTGCTGTGCCGGCGGCGGTTTTGCTTCGCCTGACTACAAGCCGCCGGCTACCAACAAATTATTAAGAGGACATTTTTATATAAAACAATATTCTTGTAGCAAAAAATTATATAATATTATATATATGATGCAACATTTTCCGCAAACTAAAATAAACAATCATCTTTTCACAGTCTATATAAACTTAAAAGACGTAAAAATCTTTATATTGGGCGACGGCTCGAAGCGACGACGGTGGATTTAAATTTTATGATACCATGCTTTTTATTGCAGCCTCTCAAAAATTTATCTGTTGTGTCAAAATTTCTACTAGCCCCCAGGGCTAGTGAAATTTTATTCACCTCAGAAGTGTCAAAAATTTACTTACACTAGTACTTTGCTACCGTTTGGAACAGGCCCTAAAACAAACAAAAAAAATTATTTCGAGTATTAATGATGAAACAATTCGTTTGAAAATTAAGAAGAAAAAAAATTATAAATTTTTTTTACAAACAACAAAATGGAAGAAAGTTTTAAAAAAGTTTGCGCAAGTTTTTTCTATTTTTTTTGTGATTCTTTGAACATTTCACCTTTTTTCTGTTTTTGCTCATCTTGCATGGAAAAATATGAGTAAGAAACATTTTTGTTCGCCATGAAATGTTTTGCTTTGAGGGGAGAGATGCTCCTCCCCCTTGCACATAAAAGCTTATAAGTTTAATTTTGATGGTATTAAGGAACAAGTGCTAAATTTTGTTTTGTTACATTATTTTTGCAAATAATATTTTTGTCACCGCCCACAAAAGGAAGCGGGGATAAAAATGGCATCTTACGGTCTCATGGGTCCAAGTTTAATGTTTTGAACTTTCGCCGACGTTAAAAGTTGCACTTGCTAAACAAAAGTATGGGAAAATTTAAGAAAAATAAATTAATTTTTCAGCATATTTCTGTCAAGTTTCATTAATCTAGGGGCACTCAATAACTTTTCACAAGCAATATAAACTAAAAAAAGTAATGGCCAGCTTTTTGACTCAAATATTCCTCTGTAAATCGTAGCGAGAATAATATGGGTTATTTCACCTTTAGTGTACAGAAATTTAAAAAAGATTAAATGCCAATATTTATGTGCCAACGAGTTATACCGCACCGCACCCACTTTTGCTTCCTCTTACGTTTTAAACAACATAAACTGGTGCCTAATAATTAACAGCATCATTATTTATTCTATTTTTATTGAAAATTAACAAATTTATAATATTTATAATTGAGCTCATAGAATATTTAATGAAACACGTATAAATCTAATTGCTGGATGTGCTCTAACGTCTCCATGTGTGTGTGTGTGTGTGTGTGTGTGTATTTGCGCGTGAGTGTGTGTGTGATAGTGTTTATTTTATTTCAACAGCCAATAACGATTGTCACTTAATTGTACTAGTGTGCGTTCTGTTGCATAACCCATTTTGTTGTCTACTTATGTGGAAATTTTTAAATAAAAATATGTATATCATGTTTTGCATTAATTGGTTGAAAATTGTTTATCAGCTATTTCGTTTGTTCGAGTATTTATATTTTTAAATAAATAAAATTCTCTATTGACAATTTTAAACAACACAATGCACACATGAGTTTGAATGCAATTGTAGAGTAAAAAATTAAATAAATTTCATTGATGTTAGTTATCATAGTGGATGTATTTTAAATTTGGATAATTTAAATTTGCTCCAGATATTTTAATATGCAGTAAGTAAAGCTGTTTAAATTTTATTCACAATAAAATAGATTAAAACAAATTTTTTTACAAGCATTTAAAAAAAAAATATGTAGGTACGTAAGTCCACAATTTTGTATTACGATTTTAAGATTTCAATAAGAATGTACAGATCTGTCAGATTTTTTTTCGGAATTCAATGTAGTTGGTTATGAAAAGCTTTCATTAGCAGCTTCTGACAAAAGATTTTTACATGGTCTTAGGATATTCTGAGAACAGCATAAATATATTAGATATACATACATATGTATAAAAATATATATACCCACATATATGTATATGTATGGGTCTGCATTGATTAAATAAATTACATTGAAAAAATAAAATAAAAATCAAAATGCTAAAAGAATAAAATATAGAAATAGCCGGGCCCAAATTTTGTATTTTCTGTATAAAGCTTTTCTAATTTCAGTAATTTTTTTTAAATTTAGATTTTTACCACAAACACGAAAGCGTCATTCGAGCATTTTTGCTGTAATAAGTACTTGTTGCATGCTCAACCAAGGGTATTTTATAAATAAAAGTATTTTTCTTTCTCTTGCACAAATTATTTGATTGAAAAATCTTGTGTTTTTCCACTTGTTGTTGGTGCAATAATAAGAACCGCAGACAAATTGAAAACAAATGAAGACATTTTACTGCAGCTCATGTGGTTTTAGTTTGATTGTTACATAAGTACGTTTCCATTGCAAAAAGTATTTTTATTTTAACAGTTGGTTACAATTTGTTGTAGTCCATAAGATAATCAACAATTTTTTTTAAATCTCTATATAATTTTTCTTTGTATGAAAATATAGTTCTATAGACTTGCAAAAGTATAAATATTCCAGCAGAAAATTATTGTAAGCAAGTACAGTACGGGCCATTTTTAATCTCTCCTTGCTGCAGCTACGTGCTGTAATATTTACAGTTTGCCTTTTCACTCTCTCTGTATCTCTCTCTTTTGTTTGGCAACGAAAACTGTATTTTTTTTTTTGGTACATCTAGGCCCACGGCAGCGCGCCAGGCCAAGTTCTGGCCAATGCACGTAGTGTGTATACATATTTACACGAAGCCATTCGAGCTGTTTTTACCCCCCTCATAACTTTGTTCCCCGCGACCGTAAAATTATGAAATTTAAACCATAATTAGAATAAATTCATATAACCTCATATGCTAAAGTTTGAAGGTTTTACAATGAAAGCTTCCGGAGATATAGAGGTGCAAAAAGTGCATATTTTACGACATACTCACTGACCACTGACACACTCATCAAATTGATGAAGCACTTCCGCTATAGCTAGAGAGCCAAAATTTGGTACACGAGAAGATCTAGGTGAGCAATAAACCAGAAAAATCTGAAAACCCTAAAACTTTAACCAGGAGGGTTAAAAATTAAAATTTGTGCTATTGATTGATGATTGATTAGGTCTAGGTCTACATGATTGAGCTAAGTCTAGGTAAAAAAAAAAATAAAAAAAATCTGAAAACCCGGAAATTTTAGCCAGGAGGGCGTGGCTACGCCCATAAAGGTCACAATTAAAAATGCTAATCTAAGGCGCTTCATGGAAGCTATTTTATTGAAATTCGGCATATATACTGCGGTAATGCAAGGCTATAAATTTTTCATTAAAAAAGTGGGCGTTGATACGCCCATACAATTTAAACCTCATTTTAATGCCCTGCGGCTCAGCATATTTAGATATACTATTTATCTAGCTATTATTATCAGTTTGTAAGGAAACTAGACACGAATAATTAGCACTGACCCAATTAAATTTTAACTTTGGAAAAGTGGGCGGGGTTACGCCCATAAAAATTAAAAGTTAAAAGTTGCGCTAAGGAGCTGAAATTTGAGATACAAGTAGGTCTAGGTGAGAAACAAATTAGAAAAATTTGAAAACCCAAAAAATTTTACTAGAATGGGCGGGGCCACGCTAATATTGTTTGGAACTAAATACTTAATATACAGCTTTTAATTCAAGCCAATTTAGTGAAATCTTGCATCACCTTAAAAATTGGGCGTGATCACTCCCATAAAGTTTTAGCCTTGTGTTTAATCTATGTACATCAGTCTAGCATATTTTAGAAGAAAATTAGCATGAATTATTAGCGCTGCTCACAACAAAATTTTGAGTTAGGAATAGTGAGGAGAGGTAATGCTGATAAAATCTAAAGATATAATTCGCGCTAGAGAGCTGACATTTTATACACTAGTAAGTGTAGCTGCGTAAGCCAATGGGAAAATCTTAAAACCAAATACTTTTACCCGGTATGCGGGGCCGCGACGTTAAAACTCCAATTAGCACTAGCGATCTTAAATTTGATACACAAATTAATCTAGATAAGAGATCACTAAGAAAAATCTGAAAACCCAGAAGTTGCTATCAGAGGGCGGAAACAAGCACTTCAAATTCAAAATTAACTTACATTTTATTAAAACTTTTCATACACATTGCACTTATCCAAAATAAAAATGCCCTATTTTGAAAAGTAGCCGTGACTTCATCCATAAATCTTAGCTTTTTCGTTCAGGTACTTCGGCTTACCAGTTTTTAATTTAATACTCAGGTATTTCTTATTAACTTTTTAATACCAAAGTTTGCATGAACCATAATCACTAGCAGATATAAAAGTCAGCGGGGCCAGGCTCATGAAAATTTTACGTAATATTATACTATAGAGAGGTGACATTTTGTACACAAATAGTAATTGATTTACTCAATCGGAAAATCCAAAAATTAAAAGCACCAGCTACTCTATTGAAACTTTGCATATACATTGGGCATATCCTTTTGATTTATGTACTTCGGCTAAGCAGACTTTAATGTGTAAATATATTGAGAAAATAGGCGGGGTCATGCCCAGTAAAATTTACGCTGTATTGTACATTTTTCTTCCAGTCGACTCTTACCAAATTGCATACACACTGGCGACCGGTTGTTATGACACAATAGTGCATTTTTAAGGTCAACAATTCAACACCCATCACACTCTTACCCATTATTTTATGTAACTCTGCCATTTTCAACTGGCACAGTGATCGTGAATAGAAATAAAATACACTAGAAATTTTAAGTTTAAAAAGTGTTATTATAGAAATCTTTACAAAAAGTAATCAGGTCCTCACAAAAACATAAATGTGAAAAACGGCCAAGTTCCTATCCAAAATTTCGACCATTAAAAGTTGTGAGATATAAATTTTGACCAAGTTCTTGTTTGGTACAATACCTAACACAGAAATATGTTATGTATGATATAAATTTGTAGTCGTAAGGGTGTCATATAATTTCTAGATAATCTGATAACTTGGCAATATTTTTACCTTTCCAAAAAAGGAGAAAATAATGTATAAATGTTCATTTCTTTATATTGATAAAAATGTTGTCAAGTTGGCAGATTATCTAGAAATTATATGACACCCTTACGATTACAAATTTATATCATACATAATATATTTCTGTGTTAGGTATTGTGGCAAAGAAGAACTTGGTCAAAATTTATATCTCACAACTTCTAATGGTCGAAATTTTTGATAGGAACTTGGCCGTTTTTCACATTTATGTTTTTGTGAGGACCTGATTACTTTTTGTAAAGATTTCTATATTAACACTTTTTAAACTTAAAATTTCTAGTGTATTTTATTTCTATTTATGATCCGAAATTTTTGAAAGGAACTTGGCCGTTTTTCACATTTATGTTTTTGTGAGGATTAATATTATACCAGAAACATTCTTATTTTAAAAATAATTTTCAAAAATGCTGCATTTATAAAACGAAAACACACATTTTTGTTTTAAAATTGCTTCGGTATAATAATAAGAATGTTATATATATATATATATGTATATATATATATATATACATTTTTGATAGCTTTTTGTTTGCTTTCATGTTTCATCATGCTCTTAACAATATCCTGAAATGTTGTACTTGTTTCTAACATAGCGTCTATACCTGATATAATATCAAATATATTTCTATCAGCAAACGTCAAATTTCATAGCAGAGCGAATTATATTACGTGTGGACTGCAATATTAGTATTATATTAATATTATATCAGATATTATAATATTGTTTTCGTAATATATATTTAGAAAACAATATTATGATATCAAGTGTCAAAAAACGCACACATACATAGATACGAGAAGAGAATTTTATAAATTTAAATGAAAATGAATATTTTTTGATAAAAAAGTGATGAAATGCTTTAATTATACACGATGTATTAAGGTAATCGCAAAATTTTTATGAAATACTCATTACTATTCAAATAAACAAAGATGTTTACTGCATGGCTGCCTGATATTTATGAAATATTATGATATTTACAAGAGTACGTTTTCCCCTACATAGATATTAATATCAATATTAATATATTTTTCTTCTCATTCTGCCGACGTTCTCTCTCATATTATATCAGATTTAATATCAGGTATAGACGCTATGTAATTAACAAGAAATTAAATTTGTTGACAGGGTGTGAACATACATTTATACATATGAGACACTTAGTGCAATAACTCTGTAAGCCACAAAAACAAAAGATTGAGTAAATAGACTTAAGTTTAAAATAATATATATTCATATGTATGTAGTGAACTACGATCACAAATAATCGATTTTTGTCAAAAAAATGAAGTTAGAATATTATGTCGCCTAAGCTATTTTGGCGGTTACCGGCACGATATATGACATCAAATTATCGAATGTATATTGTTTTTATTCTTCTTTAACTGAAGTAGTTTTAAACAAAAATATTTAGCATTTTATTAAATAAATACACTCAAAATATTTCATAGGTAAAATAAACGAAAAATGTGGCTTATTTTACAAAAATATTCGTTGTTTTTACGGTACGAAATGCTTCGTAGATAGTAGAAATGATATTTGTATATTTTACGAAATACTTTTTGTCTGCAAAGAACAAAATTTTGTATTTTTAATTTTTTTTTAATTTTACGAAACGTAATGCTTATGTTACAGAAGAAATTCGTGAATAATGAAAAGAAATTTTGTGTAATATACGAAATTTTGTATAAACCTAAAATCTGTAAAATATAAAAATCTGAAAAAAAAAAATTAAAAAATAATTTTGTGGAATAATCTGTAATTCTTGGAATTGAAGGTAGTAATAATTAAGGGAAAGAAAAATATAATATAAGGGGAATTGTTGCAGCCTCTGTATTTCTCATACATCAGATACACATATGTACATACATACATACGTATTTTGCACTGAAACTTACGAATTAAACTGGGAACACAACTGGGACGAACAACGAATTTCGTCATAGCAAATAAAACACATTTGTTCATTTGAAAATTAACACACCACCGTCCAATGAAATTTGACGTGCATGACGAGCTCTGCGATAGACTTATTTCTATTTCTTACGCCGATGAAATTACAATGGACCCAATTCGGTCTCGGAGTGGTGGTTCGGTATATTACAACCCTTCCTAACCTTCGCCGGTGAACGACGGAAAAACAATTTTGTCTCTCTTTACACAAGCCAATATCCAACCAATTAACTAATTATCAAGTATAAGATACACAGAAAAAATTATTCCCAAAAAATTTTTAAACAAATATTTGTTTGAAATCAAACTTAGTTTCAGTAAATATTCTGTACTGTTCCACTAAATTAATTTGTACCAAAAAAACTGTGTATAGAAGAAACAGGCCACGACGTTTGTCGGCTACTTTTCGGCATTTACATGTATACAACACGATCAATCAAAATAAACAACAACAACCGCACAACAGCACGTTGTTCCTACCAACAAGCAAGATAAACACCAACACACTGAAGTAATATTTTCTCTCAGCCAAACTATGACTAGTTAAAATTTTTACAAAATTTTTATCAGAATTTACAAAATTATTTATAGGACCGCATTCAAATAAAATATTTACTGATTCAACGAATTTGGTTACTGAAAATGAAATTTAGTTTTTTCTGTGTATGTTACCTTTCGTTGTTGTACCGTGGAGGAGATTTGTCCTTCGTCCCAGTTGTCTTCCTAAATTAAAAAAAAAGAAATTTTTTATTACAAAATTTTTTTATTTTAATCGAAATTTATTGAATAATTTTTTATACAATATTTGTATACAATGACAGGAAAAGAAATGAGGAAAATATTAAAAAGTAAAACAAAACAACAGTTTATATTTTTTTTTTCAAAATATTTTTTTTTCGTAATATTCACGAAACTTGTATAGATTTAAGAATAATTTTGTACTGCAAAAAAAAAAAATGATAACAAAACAAAATTTTTTTATTTTACCAAATTTCTAATTTTATAAAATATTTTTTATTTTCTCTTAAGTTCAATAAAATAAACGAAAAATGTTGTACAATATACGAAAATAATTGTACGAAATAATTTTTGTAACTTAACGAAATTCGTAGAATTACGAAATCTGTTTTCCTGCACATGCTACAAATATTTTCGTAAAATATACAAAATTTTCGTTTAAAATTTTTAAACGCACTAATAATCCCAAATTAATATTTTACTTATTAAGTAAAATACTTTTTTTATTAAAAATACATTGAAATTGATTATTGAGGGGTTTAGCTGGATCCTATGCGCATTTCACTGTTGCTAATGGAGATTATCAGGAAACCTTTACCCAAAGCTTCTTAGAACAACTAGAGTTATTATATTTATTATAAACTTTCATTTAAACAAATGAGAAGCTCAATAACAAATAACAAAGTTGAAACAAGAACTCAATAATCAACATGTTTTTTATTTTCTTACTTTACTATTGCTACATTGGCTGACTTTTTTTCAGCTTCAAATTGTAGTTGTAAGAGTATGTAAAAGAAAATAAATGTAAATAACAACAACAGCTATTTAAGAATAGAGTGTTACAAAATTTTCGTTTATTGAACAAAAATTGAATTACGAAAAAATATTTCGTATTTTTAAGCATGGAATATTTCGAGTGTATTTAAATAATTTTCGACTTTTTGAATTACCATATAGTTAAGTTAAGAATTAAATAATTAAATATTTTTCATTTCATACGTGTAATTTTAGCAAAACCACAATCCTTTTTGATTATTAATATTATATTTTTTTTGCTAAATTATCCTGTAGTTTACATAAAAATCTTGCAGGGAATAAAAGGTTCAGTCAAGCCAGAATTAGTTTTTACTTTCTGTTCTCTAACGAATCAGCTGACTATTTCTTGTTCATAGAAATCTAGTACAAGTCGTTAGTTTTTCTGTTTTGTTCTGTTCTGTTTCGGTTCAACCTGTGAAAATCAAAAAATTGTTAAGTAACTGTAAGTGACAGCATAAATTAAATAAAAATATTTTTAAACAAATTGTGATTGTGATTTTAGAATTAAAAAATAATAATTTTTGAAGGAAAAACATAAATTTATATTGAAACTGAACAATGGAGGTGGCAAAACTCATCGCTTTAGTGGAAAAGTGCCACCCTTCTGGTCCGAAACAGCTGATAAGTTACTACAGAAAAAGTAAGTACTCAAATTTTGAAGCAGAACGGCACAGCACAGAACAGCAACAGAAAGTAAAGACTAATGAAGCCTTTACTTATTCATGTATGTGATTTCTATAATAAAATACAAAACTGAAAATAAAAATTCAAAAAGAGTTTCTAAAAAAATTTCTGTTTATCATTTTTTTGCTGCCTTACACCAATTTGACCCCAATACATACTCGCAGTTGCATTATCAGAACTGCAGGGTACCTACTCGTATGTATATATAATTGCATGCTGTACTTTTGCTTCCTTTCCAATAGTATTAAGTTAAATAAAACTGTATAATACTCAGAGGTTTTAAAACAATCATTTGATACCAATAAAATTATATATTCAAACTAAAATTTAATTAAAATAAATTAATATTTAATTTTATAAAATATTTATGCCAAAATGGACAAAATAATAATATATTGTATAGTTTTTGTAGCTTGCCAGTAATTAACAAGTTGAAAACGGTAAAGTTTTTGCTAATTATATGTGGTATTTTTTTAAACATATTTTTATAATTTAATTATTTGAAAATTTTTTCTGTAAATTGACTTTCCAATTGTCGATTGACATACTACGCCCCTGTGATTGGTTGCGTTCACGCAGCTACACAGATATAAGCTTTTGAGACACCCTGTATAATGTGTGTCTACTATTTACTATTTAACACATTTTTTGCAGTTGGTCGATTTTTAGACCAGTAACTTTATTAAGGCTTATTTCCAATGTTTAATATAGTTTTTTTAAGCTAATCATTAACATATTCCTATGCTTTATGGTAGTGACCAATAATGGGTTAATTGAAATTTCTGTAACACAAACAGCATTTCCAGGCTTTAGTGCATGTGGGCATTTGTGGAAAGAAAAATAAGTCACAGTATAGATTTCAAAATTTCCCTAACTCGTTGTTAGGTGGACTATTTTAACATATATTTAATACATTAAGAACTAACGCCGGTATTCATAAATGATAGTTTAAGTTAAAGCATTCTCTAAAACCGGTTTTTTCATTTATAAATTTCACGCTAATAATAGTAATAATCGCTTAAGGCCGTGATACACTATCATACAAAGTCGTGCGATCTACGAAAAATTACAATGCTGGTATGATGGAGTTTATGCAAATTTTCAAAAGACAATAACAATTCATTACACCAGGGTTGTATATTTTCGTAGATCGCACGACTTTGTATGATAGTGTATCACGGCCTTTACCAGCACTTCTGTTTATGTCTTTCTAACCATTTTCATCATTATTGTTAAACTTGTCAGATATTTTGCATGTTAGTTGCTAAAAATTGCTAAAGTAATGGATTTTTATATGTTTTAACAAACCAATCTCATTTATGCAAACGTCGTCTCAACGTGACAGATTTTAACAGAAAAAAAATGATGACAAAGTAACATTTCCACATATTGTACTCGTACATACAAAATTGTTAACAAAACTATTACAAAAGTGAATAGAGAAACTCAAATATACATATGTATGCATCGTTACCTTAATATAGAAAGGCCATAACTCATTATTTTTTTTTAATTGAAATTTTTTGCATTTTTCGATACATAAGATGTTCTTCTATCGATATATACAAAAATCTCGATTTCAAAAAATATTAATAATTAGAGCCTTTCTATATTAAGTAACGGTATGTATCTTTGTATTGTACATGTCATAATGGCGTAAATGTTTAGCATATACATGCATACATATATACATACAGATGTATGTATGTATGTACATAACATGCACAATTCAACATTAAAAGAAAATTTTGTTATACAAAACAGGACCTTGCCATGTGATTTGTCATTGTGCATGTTTGGAATGATGAATTGCATTTGTAAATTAAAGCTAATCCTTTAATGCTTCTTGAAAGAATTTTCCTGTAACTGCATCATGCTACATATCGGATATTACACGTTATCATGACCACAATGCTGACGTAGCGGCATAAAATTTGCTTCATGTAAAGAGTGTTGTTGCATAAATATATACATATATTAAATAAATTCAGTAAAGTGCTACTTTGACTTTTTTTATTTTGGCGATTTTTTTTCGTTTTGACGATTTATTTTTATTTCGGCGATTTTTTTTCATTTTGGCGATTTTCCGGTCTTTGGCGATTTATTTTAGTCTTAGATTTTTTTTTAATTTGGTGCTTTTTTTCTATTTGGCAACTTTTTCCGGTTTTTGTCATGGTAAGGTTGTCATGGTAAAAATAAATAAAAATAAATATATTCAGTAAAGTGCTACTTTAAATTGCTGATGAAGGGTTCCGTATGGACACCAGATATGTAATAATATACGGACTTTAGCCTATATAATATATAGTTTTGGCATTTTTTTGGTTTTTGGCGTTTTTTCAATTTGGCGATTTTTTTTCATTTTGGAGATTTTTTTCATTTAGGCGATTTTTTTTTAGTTTTGGCGCTTTTTCGCGTTCGGCGATTTTTTCGGTTTTTTTCAATTTGGCGATTTTTTTCATTCCGGCGATTTTTTTTCATTTTGGCGATTTTTTTCATATAAACAATTATTTTGGTTTTGGCGCCTCTTTCGCGTTTTGGCAATTTTTTGCGTTTTTTTTTCATTTTGGCGATTTTTTTCATTTCGGCGATTTTTTCGAATTTTGCGATTTATTTTAGTTAGAATTTTTTTTATTTTGTAGATTTTTTTTATTTTTGGCGATTTTTTTTTTGGTTTGGCGATTTTGTAATTTTCGGTTTTTTTAGTTTTACCGTTTTTGAAAATTTCAAGTGTTTGCCTCTTACGGTTTCCAAGATATAGCAAGTTGTCAAAATTACATAGTCAAAATTGCATTAACTGATGGACCGCCCTTTAATTTTAATTTTTTTTAAATTTTAGTGTTATTTGGTTTAGTCTGTATAAAAATATACTAATTTTACAAAATTCAAGTTTCAATATACATATGTACATTTTATGTATATTTCATGGGATTTTAAAATTTTTCGTTGCTCGTTTTGGAACACCCTTTAATTTTTAATTCTCATGTATTTGTTGTTGTAGCGGCCAAGGATCTACATACTCTGTCCAAATTTCAGGTCCGTAGCTCTTACGGTTCTGAGAAAATACCGTGTGACAGACAGACGGACAGACGGACAGCGTAGCGAAAACAATAGGGTTCCTTTTCACCTTTGGTGTACGGAACCCTAAAAAGGGAAATGAAGATGAAAGTTAAATTGAGCAGTTCAAGGTCTATTGCTACATGACATTGATGCCAAATAGAACCATTTAAAAAGAAAATATATATTAAAAATTTTTCGTTTCTAGGCCAAATAGCACTTTTCTTAAGCTATGTACAGACGATTGTCAGATCTTACAATATTGTCAGATCTGGCAATGTGCTGACAATGTACTGGCGATCGAAAATTGCCAGCACAATATTCCTTGTCAGTTCACACGGTTGTCAGAAAATCTTGCAATTTATTGCCAGACGTTTGTATGACAATAAAATCATCTGACAAAATCGTCAGTAGAAAAATTGTCAGTTCACACGGTTGTCATATGCACAAATTGTTAGATCTGTTGTTATGCGATGCCAGACTTATAATCATTTGTTAGAACTTGTTAAATATTTATCGTTTGTGTTTGTGTTAAATGTTAAAATTTAAAGTATAAATTATTATGGACCATATATTTTATTACCAATTTTTTCTTTAAAATCAAGCGTGTGCAGTGTTGCCCAAAGAAAGAATTCTCTTACAATGACGCCATTGTCAGATGCATAAACTTCGCATATCTGACAATATTAAAATGTATGACAAATATCTGGCAATAATTTTACAATGTGTTCACATGATTGTAAGATGTCTGACAATTTTTTGTCAGCTGCTAGTCTTGCAATGGACTGACAATGCTTT
This sequence comes from Tachina grossa, assembly GCA_949987645.1. NCBI lineage: Eukaryota > Metazoa > Arthropoda > Insecta > Diptera > Tachinidae > Tachina > Tachina grossa. The sequence goes on along the minus strand of OX465278.1, from coordinate 41,191,236 downwards.
TTCTGGCAACGACGTCTGACAAAAATTGTCAGTTCACACGGATGTAAGAAATTTTGAGCACATAGCTCAAAATCTGTACATAGCTTTACAGAAAATTTTGTCACGACACATTTCTTTTATAAAAAAGTTGAATGTGTCTAAGCACAACTTTCTTATAGACAAGTTGACTGTGCTGAAGTTAATTTTTATTTTCGACATTTATCGAGTCATAATTATTCGATTAAAAATGTTCGAATAAAAATTATTCGATTAAAATAAAAAAAAAAAAAAATTGTCCTAAATTTATGTGTTTTCATTTGTATGAGAAGCTGATTTAAGTTCGAACTCTGGTGCTACTTTGGTCAGCTATCGTCCGCAACAACATTGAAGAGATGATATAAAAATCAATTTTATTTTATTGTTTAAAAATTTATTTTCATTTAATTGTATGATAATAAATTTTATTTTCTACTGTAATTACAGTTAAAATGTGATATAATGGAAAATACCACAAATTGTGCTTAAATATTTTTTTTTTTTTTTTTTTTAATGCATGTATTTATTTATTGTATCTTCATATGTGAACTAACAATAAGTATTCAAATCTTAAATCTATAAAAAAAAAATTATTAGGCCCGACCAGTGTCGGACATAAACTTAGTGGTAGTTATAAATAATACATTAGTAGTGATAATCAAAAAAAAGGGGGGGGGAAAGTATTTTCAAGTAGTCCCATCTGGAGTGTTAGGTATAAGAGCCCGTGTGTCCCTCTTTTTTAAGCGGATGTGTCCAGTAAAGTTCAAAATATTACGAGCAAGCGGATTAGGATGTGATTCGAGTTTTGTTAAATATTTGCCTGCGTATTTTGCAATTTCTTCAGTCACTAGTGGCATATTTAAATCACGATGTATAATAGAATTTTGGATGTACCATGGAGCCGATGTTATTAACCGTAAAATTTTGTTTTGCCTTCGTTGGATTCTCTCGACATTGGAAGCTGAAGCAGTGCCCCATAACTGAATTCCGTAGCGCCATATTGGCTTCAAAAGCGACTTGTATAATAAAAGTTTGCAGTCTAGGCTGAGTGTTGAGTTTCTGCCAATCAACCAATATATTTGAGTTAACTTAAGTTTCATCTGAGTTAACTTAGAGTCAATATGATGTTTCCATGTAAGTCTTCGATCAAGGTGTATGCCAATGTATTTCACTTGGGAATGTTGAGGAATATTTTGATTGTTGATTCGAATGGGGGAGCAAGTATCTCTTCTTAGGGTGAACGTTATATGGACACACTTTTGTTCATTGACTTTAATTCTCCATAAGTTCAACCATATTTCCAGCTGAGCGATATGTTCCTGGAGATTGCGGGATGCCTCATAAGGGTTTTCGTGCACACTCATACAGGCTGTATCATCGGCAAAAGTAGAAATATGGATATTATTGCTCACAGGCATATCACAAGTATATATTAAATACAAGACAGGACCCAGAATACTACCCTGGGGCACACCAGAAGATATAGTTTCGGGCACACTCGTGAACTCTCCTTCCACAACAGTGAACTTCCTATCAATAATATAACTTTCCAAAAGCTTTTGAATGTTTATTGGCAGATATGTCTTCAATTTTAAAACTAGGCCTTCGTGCCATACTTTATCAAATGCCTGAGAAACATCAATAAAGAGAGCAGAACAATACTTCTTTTCTTCAAATGTTCTTCTTACAACTTGGACCAGTCTATGCGTTTGTTCAATCGTGCTGTGCTGACTTCTAAAGCCAAATTGATGGTCCGGGATGCACCCATTATCAGTTAAAATTTTGGACAATTTAGTCATGAGCAGCTTTTCGAAAAGCTTTGAGATTGTAGATAGTAAGCTTATAGGCCTATATGACTCAGTCTTGGTAAGATCTTTGCCCGCCTTTGGAATCATTTTGATCTTGGCCAGTTTCCAGTTATGTGGAAAATACTGCATTCTTAAAATAGCATTAAAAGTAAATAGCAGGATTCTTATTGCAATATGAGGCAAGTTCATGAGCATTTTGTTACTAATGCCATCAATACCTGGAGCTTTCTTCGGGTTGAGTTCAGCAATTACTTTTTGTACTTCATGCATCTTAAACCTTAAGGGACGAGGGGGTAGAGAGACTACACTCGGTAAATCAGCAGCACCCGTACATGAATTGGGAGTGAATACAGATTTTAAATGCTCAGAAAATAAGTTACCTTTCTCACTATCACTTCTTGCCCAGCCTCCGGTCGCAGTACGCAATGGTGATTTAAGATCAACGGGTCGTTTAAGATTTCTAGTAGCGCGCCATAAAGAGTAATTAGATGCGGACGTTACATCAAGACCTTCTAAATACTTTTCCAGTAGTGCAGTTTTTTCCGATGATAGCAGCTCTTTGAGTCGTTTAGTACATTCTTTAAGTCTGATTTTATTTAGGGGTGATCTGTGTTGTTGCCATTCTCTTCTAGCTCTCCTTTTTTCACATACAAGACGTTCAATTTCCGTAGAATAAATTCTGTTAAAGCCGATCTGCGGATAGGAGGTAGTGGCGTGTTCAGCAGCCTGTTTAATATTTTCGTTAAGATTGGCAATATTAAATTCAATATCATCGCATGATCTAAGCTGAATGTTTTCTACGCAGTGACTACTAAGATATTTTTTGAATACCAGCCAGTTGATTCCATTAATCATCTTCACATATGAGTTAGTTAAATCACTCCTTAGTGGGTTGAAAATTGTAACTATTGTTGGAGAGTGATCGGAGGACAGATCTAGAGAGGCCTCTACATGAATTAAGTCCCTATGAATATTTTTCGTGACAGCAAAATCGATAACATCTGGAATTTTTCTTACGTCAGTAGGCCAGTAAGTAGGCTCCCCACTCGAAATGACATCTAAGCCCATTTTTGAAATTGTATTGAACAAGGCTCGACCTCTAGGTGTAACAAGACGCGATCCCCAGTACGTATGTTTTGCATTGTAGTCACCAGCTGCCACGAAACAAGATCCAAGCGATTTGTAGAACTTCTCATACTGATCTTCGCTAACTGAAAATCTGGGAGGTGAGTAAATTGATGATATCACGAAATTCGCACAAAAATTTTCTACGAAAATATTCGTTGCTTGCAAATATTCTTCACTAACGTTGTCAAGGACATAGTGCTTGAGTCTTGACTTAATCAGAATTGCTGATCCACCACATGCTCTCTCTCTCGGGTCCTTTGTATCATATAAAGTGTAACCATTTATTTTAAATAAGCTTCTTGAGGTCAAATGAGTCTCAGAAACCAACATTATATCAATATTTTTTTCCATGAGGAAGTGCTCAAGTTCATTTTTATGTTGGCGAATGCCGTTTGCGTTCCAGAAACATATTTTTAACGTGTTCATGGTTTATTAACTAATGCTTGAAGCAGTGTATTCTGCATTCGCAGCATTTCTTGCATCATACTTGTCATATTTGTAGTAAAGTTGTTTATAGTTAGCACCAGATTCTCAATAGTAGCTTCAAGGCGACTAAAGTTAAAGCTTGAGTTTGAATTCGTTGAATTATTTGGCGGTGGAACATTTTGCGTGGGAATTGAACTAGTCTTAGCAGCATCAGCATACGATACACGTGAAGTAACTGGTTGGCTGATTTGAGCAAAAGTGTCGGAGTTCGCGTTTACTTGTAGAGCTGGAGTTAGCTTGGGTTTTTGACCCATAGCCTGTTTAACGAAAGAAAATACAGGGCACCCTCTATAGTTAGCTGTGTGATTACCTCCACAATTACTACATTTTTTTTCTGCTTGATCTTTTGGCTTAGTGCAGCTAGCAGTACCATGCAATTCACCGCAGATAACACACACTATAGGTAATTTGCAGTAAGTTTTCGTATGGCCATATTCTTGGCAATTATGGCACTGTACGGGACCTGAACGCTTACGTGGCTCTTCAACTGTGATTTTTCGATGTAAGAGATACTTTACGTTATAAACTGGATGGGCTTCATTTTTTTTAATTGTATGTCATTCGGCTCCAGTTCAACCCGAAATAGGGGTTGGGGGACCTTTTCTCTATTAAATATGTTGGTAACATTTTTTACCTTGAATCCTTGGTCGACAAGTGCACATTTTACTTCTTCGGGTTCAACATATGAATCTATGCCCTTTAATACTATCTGTAGGCCTTTAGCACTCTTAAGTTGGTATGTGTAAAAATTTGTTTTATTTTTTTCGAATTCAGTAACAATTTTTCGGAAATCTTTTTCATTATATATTTGGATTTTAGTTTCATCAATATTACCTCGTTTAATTGGAATGATGTGAAAAGTATTTTCAAAAATGGTCGACAGTAGTTTTTTTATAAGCGCGTTAGAATTTTTTTCTCTCAGATAAATAGGTGGTGGCTTAAAAGACTTTTGCGATGATGTAGAGGGCTTGTCGTCGGTGTCTTGCAATAATGAAAAACGATTTTGACGATTGGTAGATGATGCGCTGTTATCCCTAGACATCTTTGGAGCAGATGAAATTTTTGAAGAATTTGGGCTTCGCCCACGCTTTACCACTGTTATATATCTGTCCATTCCCACTTGTACCTTGGGTTTTGAGCTACTGTTATCTGTAGTGATAACTTGGTTTAGTGATGAAGGCGAGTCCGATGCGGATGATATCGCAGACTTAAATGAAGAAGTACTAGGCAATGGTAATATTAACGATTCACTAGTTGGCATTGGACAAAGCGAAGTTGATCGCTGACGAAAAATTGGCTTTGCCGTTAAAAAAAGATTTTCATCAGATTTATTATTTATATTTTTTTCATTAAGAGTTTCAGAACTCACAGTAAAATAAGCATTTCTGCCGTTAGAACTCACTTCAAAATTTTTTTCCTTTGAGGTACTCATACAGAGTATTATTCCTCAAGGGAACTTTGTTTGTGTTTACGGTTTTTTTTTTGTTTTTGCTATTTCTTGCTATGTAAAAATATTAGTAAAGCCAATAAGCTTATTTATCAAGGTGAATATGTATTACGAATATTTTTTGTATAATTTTTGATTTTGTTGTTTTTTATATTTGTTTCGTATGTATGTATGTAAAAAAAATCCGCTTTAATGTCTCTTCACTATGAAGGTTCAACGAGAACTCGTGCTTAAATATGAATAAATAAAATAGCCACCGGCAGCAGTCAGCAGCGCCTGGCATAGAATTTACAATCATTTTGGGATGTTTCAAAATTTTACATTTAAAATAATAATATTAAAGAAACCAATAACAGCAGTAATTAAAATTCAATTATATTGTTATTAAATTAATCTTAAAATCTTAAAATATATTCGAAGCAATTATCATTATTACTCTTTATATACGAATGTGTGTTAATGGAAGTGGTTGACAAATAAAGTGTTTTCCAATAATAATGATTATCAGCCATATTCTAAAAACCCAATCCGAGTAAATTTTTCGTTTTCCAAAAATAAATAATGGCCCGATTGATGTGTTTTAAATAATACACACTAAGTTAATTTCAGATATGATATTTCAAGCTATAAAAAATATAAAACTACAAAAAAAGTCTGAAAAAATTCGCCATTTGTGGATTTAGTTTTTCTAAATCGAACGTTCTTAAATCGACTTGATTTATAGAACAAGCAGGAATGATTAGTCGCTAAATAGATTAGGATTCCAAAGCCTTAGAACTAAATAATTTTTTTAAAACATTGCCCTAAAATGTATTTTATGAAACTGTAAAAGTAGAATGGCGGAAACGTGCCCCATTGGTTCCTAAGTAGGAACCTTAAGACTACCACACCTACATATACATACATATTATGTAGTACGTGTGCTCTGCCATATTTTACCAAAATAACCACTAATCTTCTCAAGAATATTATGTTTTAATGTGATTTATGGGCTCTGAGGACACATTTCCACCATCCTATTTTTAAAATTTCATAAAATACATTTTAGAGATAGATAAAAAATAAATTTTTATCTATCTCGTTACAATTTATAAGGCTTTGGAATCCTAATCCATTTAGCATCTACTGTTAAAAATCCAAAGAATTCATTATTATTTTTCACAAATTTAAGATTTATTAAACTGCAATAAAATTTATTGCTGAAAAAAATTTATCCCTAAAGAAGTCTAATTAATCTCTTGCAGTCAGCAGTGATTTTTATTCATTACTGAAGCTCAGAACTATATTTAATTAGATTTACTTACATATGCTTGGTTTCATATGAATAATGGAGATTTTTTTCTATAGTTTTAATTTAATTTTACATAAATTTTCTGTTTTTCTATAATACCCAACTTTGTTTTAAATTACTTCGAGTGCATACTAAACAACTAAGCACAGAAAAATTGATGCTTGACTTAATTTCAGTGGAAAAATTATAAGAAATTAAAAAAGAGATTATAAAAAATTACCTCGACTACAGTATGGCTTGCAATGCCGCATAAGAAATTAATATGAAATAAAAAAATATAATTAGTGTTTTTTTTATGGGAATTGTTACAATTTAAGTTTAAAAATTAATAATCCCAAACTAATATTTTACTTATTAAGTAAAATATTTTTTGTATTAAAAATACATTGAAATTGATTATTGAGGGGTTTAGCTGGATCCTATGCGCATTTCACTGTTGCTAGTCCAAAATCACACTATGCAAGTCTTATTGCTAAGCTGATTAGTTTTAGGGAGAGAGAGACGAGGGGAATAGAAACGTTTCTTTTCCCCCCGTCTCTCTCTCCTAACAAACTAATCAGCTTAGCAATAAGACTTGCATAGTGTAAATTGGGACCTAATGCAGATCATCAGGGAACCTTTACCCAAAGCTTCTTAGAAAAACTAGAGTTATTATATTATAAACTTTCATTTAAACAAATGAGAAGCTCAATAACAAATAACAAAGTTGAAACAAGAACTCAATAATCAACATGTTTTTTACTTTCTTACTTTACCATTAATACATTGGCTGACTTTTTCTCAGCTTCAAATTGTATTTGTAAGAGTATGTAAAAAGAAAATAAATGTAAATAACAACAACAGCTATTTAGAATAGAGTGTTGCCACACAAGTATTTTTTTGACCGGGTGCAGTCAAGTTAATAATTAGTGTTTTTTTATTTTTTATAAAAAATATAATATACATTCATTAAATTAGATTAGATTAAATGTGTGTATTATTTAACTTGCGAAACAAACTAATTTTATGACTTTTTGAGGGGTTGTTAAGCCCTATAGAATTTACGAAGAGGTGAACTGTTAAACGAACTGTCATACTGCGCTCACGTTTGGACATTTATGATCAGTATAATGTAAGTAATCAGCATGAAAGATTGACTCTAGATTTACTTTGACAATCCGTAATAAAATTGAGCAACTTATAAATGATATTTTATCGAAAAATTGTGTTCAGCGAATAGCTTTAGTTTTTGCTTAACGGGTTTGCTGTAGTGTTTTCACACCTAAAGTTAAAATAAAAATCATAAACAGCTGATTTGCCGTTCACACTACAAGTTAAAAAAAAATCAGATTTTAACATACATTTTGTATAGTAATTTTTTTCAAAATAAAATAAAATAAAATAAAATACCAATTTTTGGTAAATATTTCCTTCAAGCCAGCAAACTTGTCCTTGAATGAGAGAATTGTGGTATTTAATGAACAATTTTTAACAATATGAACTTTTTATTTTTACTAATATTAATACATTTTTACTAGATTTTTGTAAAAATTTACTTTAACTTAGAAAAAAATACTTAAACTTAGAAAATTTTTTTGCTTAAATTTAGAAATATTTTTTACTTAATAATAGTCTTTTGTTGAGTGTATCGATGTCAATATGTCATGAATTTGACATAGTGCCAAAGTCCGCCACATCTTCACGAGAGTCGTGCATCTGGAATGCTTCAATCACTGACTCAACTGACACACGACAACTCAGAACATAAATCAGCCTTAACTAACACATTCAGCATAACCAGACAATTTTGCCTCTTAAAACCGCGTTTTTTAATAAAAATTAAACATTGAATCTGCCGGAGAATATTATTTTTAATGTTCACTGGTAAAATATTCATCGCTCTTCAATCCCTTGTAATTGGCATTAAATGACTTTATATTATCAGTTTTTTGATTTTTGCTTATTGAAATTTGTAATTAGCAAATTTTTTTTACTAAGAACAAAATGAAGAAAAATCAATAAAAAGAGAAACTTCAAACTTTACTTGTTCAATTAAATTAATGAACTGCAATTTATTGTGTTTTTTCTTTTACTAATCATTTTTTGCTTGTGCATCTCCAATGATGTTTTTCTTTATTAACAAGAAGAAGAAAAAAACAAACGACAAGAAGATGAAATTATTCTGCTTAATAAATATAGATCCATACACTTCTTTCCTATTGGCCTGACAAGTAGATAATTTAAGTGGAAATTTTCTGCGTCAATCAATAGTGATGCTCTTTTAAGAAAAGAAAATGTGCAAAAAAATTGCCAAGTGGAAGAAAAAGTTGAAAGCGTTTTAATAGTCCTAGGGTGAAAATTATAAATATCTGCTAATAGAAATGTACACAAAAAGAAAAAAAGCCGTGTTAAATTTGAGTTTTTTCTACTTACTTTTAGTACGAATGATACTTAAAAATTTAAATACGAATAGCACTTACATTTACTTAAAACAAACCGAAAACAGGATTACTTTAGAAAATTAATACCTTAGTTTCTTAAATTGAGTATGAAGAGCTTAAATTATGTAAAAAAATTTAAACCAAGTACAAAGTTCTTAAATTGAGTAAAAAACTTATTTAAAGTACGATTTTGTGTACTTACTTTATACACATATGAAAAGAGGAATAAAAAACCTTTTAACCAAAAAATGGCAAGACCGTTGTAAATATAGAGATGGTAAAATTGAGCTTACAATACAAAAAAAGCTTTCAGCAAATTGAAATACGATGAATCAAAACAATTCACATATTCCATTTGCAATAATGCTAAGTATATAAAGCAGAAATCTACATCAACTGACACCACACACAGTGGACCAAACACAAAAGAACGCTGATGATGAAGGTTTAGTGGCCTTCGAAAATGGCTGGCTGTTCCGTTCAACTATGTGTTGTCTAACTTTGGTGTTATTTGTTCATTAATAATTATCACATGTAATTTGGCTGAAAAAGCGATACGAACTTTAGCCTGTTAAAAATCATAAATATAGAAACAAATAGAGTTCGAATAATAATTAAAATTAACCCAAAAATTTCAAGTTCGTTAGTGTGCTTGTGATTGTAATTCAATAAAATGAAAAAATTGATATATTAAAATAAAAATAATAATTGTACTTTTTAACGGAAAATGTTTTATTTAAAAGTGACTAGGCGCGGTTGATTTTTCTCGTGTGCAAAAGTGTTTTTAATAATATAAAAGTGAACAAAACCAAACTATAATATCAATATTAAAATGTAAATTAATAAATAAATAAATAAGACAAAAAGTGAAAGCAAAGGACGACTACAAACTGCTAAAACTTCTGAGGGACTTAGATTGCGAAGCTGTTTCTGTTTAAAGAGCAAGTAAAAATATGAGTTTTTGTTATCGATTGTGCGTATTGTTTTTAACAAGTCCCGTTTGAAATATGGCAATTTTAGTTGAGCAACTTTTTAGTTCATAAGCGGGAGAGAAAAATATGATAGTTCCCATTTTCATTTATCTTCTCTTTCATCCGTAATAAAATCAAAAGTTGCTTAACAGAAATTGACGTCTGTGAACCCAGTATAATAATTGCTTCTGCTCCCGTCTTTGCAAATAATAAAAAAAAACAAAATACACACTTTGTTAACATTATGAAAATTTCATGAAAGTTTTATATATAGAAGTATATTTTAATCTGTAGTTTTTTTATACTATATAAATATACATACATATCTACATAATATGTAATATTATTAGGTAAAAAATAGTAATAGGTACGAAAAATTTCTGCAACGCATGCCTTATAAGTTGTCATTGATAATTATTTTATTTTGCTCAACTCGCTGTAAGACCGGACTCAGAAACATGTTATTGCTCTAGGCGACCAAGAACCCCTAGCTCCTTAATGACATAGTTTCGCTTAGAGCACTGATAAGGTTGCACTTTTGGAACGATGACGATTATAAATGTAATCAGCTTAGAAACGTGGGCTATAGTTGAGAGCAAAACAGATAATTTATTCATTGATGATAAAGAGGCAGTATTGTGCAGGCCAAGTGTCTATTATTATTTAATAAAAAAGCATTCAACAAATAAGTTATTTGTATATAAATTTAAAATCTAGTATTTTTTCTTGGACTCACTTAGCATTCTTCCGTCATAATTTGTTGGCAACACTGTTAGCGATACATGTAACAGAGCGACGTGAAGGAAACAATACCCGCTTTTGGTCTTTTGCATTAAATTTAATTGTTATTACCATAGAAATTCAATAAAAAGCTAATTAAAAATTATATTAAATCTTTTTATTCAAAAAAATCAAGTTAGCATTTCTTAAAACAGGCGCATTTTGAGATTAATTCAATCTAATTGTTTCTTAAATGAATCTCGTTTTTGGATTATTTCAAGTACGGATTCGGGATTAAATCAACCCCATTTTTAGATTAATTCAATCCCAGATTTTCTTAAATCAATCTCATTTTGGGAGTATTTCAAGTACGGATTCGTATTCAATCAACTAAGAAATTCTTGAATCAAACGTATTTTGAAATTAATTTTATCTCAGGTTTTCTGAATCCAATCTGATTTTGGATTTATTTCAAGTACGGAATCGGGATTATGTATGGATAAAATTAAGTATTTAGCTCTTGAATAGTCCGTACTTGAATTAAGTCTTTTGTACTTGATTTGAGTAAATCCGTACTTACCGTACTTATGACAACGCTTTTGATTGATTTAAGTACGGATGGATTGATTTTTATTTTGAGTGTGTGATGATTTTAAGGATATAGCTAACTGAGAGATAAAAGGATAATGCACAAAGTTATTATGTAATAGGCGGACAGATAAATAATTTGTAGTCTTATTTTTACATTCCTAAAGTTTGAAGATTTATTTGCTATTTTAAAATTCAAACTGGCTAAGAAAAAAACCTGATTGGCCTGGAAGAGGCAAACAATATGTAACAGTATGCAACAAATAAAGACTTTTGGAAAAACACACGGACTGGACAGTAGAGGTTCGCTAGTAGCGTCCAAGGGTACTAGAACCCTATTCTATTTAATCGCTAACATGGCCCTTTCATGAAACTTTTGCAGTAGCACAAAATTTTGATAAGAAACTTTAATAAATTATTTTTGCAACTTTTTTTTAAGCTTTTAATTCTTTCACATATAATAATTATTTTATTAAACTGGATAACTTTTTTTTTAAATAAAATTAAACATTTTTGTTCTCAATATTTCGATCGGCCTTTGTGTTACTTCTTGAGGTGAAAATTAAATTAAAATAAATTACATCAATAGTTTTTAGCTCAAAAAGACACAAAGGCATATCGAAATATTATGAATAAAAATTTTTACTTTCATGAGACATTTTTAGATTTAATTGAACTGTAGTGAATTTTAATCAGAAATAATTTCTTATTCGGGCTTATGTTCAGTAATTTCAATTTTTATTGAATGAAATTATTTTTATTAATTAAAGTGAGTTTCTAAAGAAGAGAAGAAAAATTAAACTAGACTTTTTATTAGTTGGGGGTAAATAGCGATATTTTTCTGTGCAGCCACGCACTTCATCAGCCCTTTAGTCTATCTACTTGGGTAGAGATTTATTATTAACATCAGCTATTTAAGGTAAATTTTAATGCAACGGAATATGAGAAATGATTGTTGTGTTTACAATTATTGATTTACCTTTGGTAAATACATTTCTAAGTATCACTATTCATTTTCCATTTTTTCATTTTTCTATTTAGGTTTGCACGTTTTTCCCATTTCCCGGGAAGTACAAAAGTGCGGGAAATCCCAAACCCTAGTTGCAAATGTAATAATATCTAATTATATTAAGAAATTTTTATTTTAGAAGCACAATTATATGTAGTTGTGTAACTACATAAATATCTTTTACATTTCTTTGATAATAATTTTTTAGATGCTCTTTTTTTGTTGTTGTTGTTTCAGCCCTTTAGCTTAAAATATATTCCATTAATTTAATTTGCTTTCAACTTGCTTGAATTCACTGAGCTATATACAGTCATTTGAATTGTTTCATTCAGTTTTATAAGCAGTTCATTTTATTCCATTTAGAAATTTTTTTAAGTTTCTTTATGATTTGTCATTGAAGTATGTTTCGCTGTATTAAGATTTTTACAAGCTACAGTCAAGCAACAAAATGTTATAGAAAGCAAAGCAACAAAACTTTTTTCTTTAAACACTTTTCCATGAGAAATTGGAATGATATTATAAAAAACTTTTTTAAAAGAAAAAACGATTAGGCTTGTATGTTATTTCTATTTAATGAATCGTGCAAACAGGGAAAATGCTTTAAAATGTGTCTTTAGTTTCTTTTATACTATTATATCTTTTTTGGAATATTTTTAGCACAAAATCTAAAAATGCTTGTAAGATAATTATTTTCAAAACAATGTACTTCAATTAACTTCATCAGTTAAAGTTATATATCGAAGGTTTATATTCAAAAAGTGCTATCTGCAATTCTTGAATATTTTAAAAGACAAAATAAAACTGTTATTTTCTCTAAGTCTAAGAGCAATAACTGTATTTGATTAACATTAGTAGAATTAATATGTCTGCTGTAAATGGTACTATTCATCAAAATTTAGTTATTAGCCCTCGCACTTAGAGAAAATAACAGTTTTTTGCGCTCTTCTAAAATATTCAAGCCTTGCAGATAGCACCTTTTGAATATAAGCCCTCGATATATTATATATATCATAATTGTGTCATAACATTTATGTCATAATATATACGTAAATACATGATGACATATCGTTGGCTTAGAGTGCAAAACTGCTAACTCTCTTCAACCAAATTTACAGGAGAGACAAAATGTGGTTAACATTTCCTATATATAGCTTAAGAAACTAGCCTAATACACATTGGCGTAGCTAGACATTTTGGGGGGGGGGGGCAAACAAATTATTTTTTTAATTAGTGTTTTTTATGGGAATTGTTAAAATTTAAGCTTAAAATTTTTTAAACGCACTAATAATCCCAAATTAATATTTTACTTATTAAGTTAAATATATATTTTTTATTAAAAATACATTGAAATTGGAAATTAAAAAAATATATTTTACTTAATAAGTAAAATATTAATAAGTAAAATATTGGTTTGGATTAGTGCGTTTAAAAAATTTTACACAGATTTTTTTTATTTAACATTTTTTTTTATTTAAATTAAAACATAAATTAACAGTCCAGTTTCAATAACAAAAATTAAGTTATAATTAAAACTAGAAAAACAAAACATTCAAAACAAAAACAATATATAGACAAAAAGTAAAGTATGTATTAGAAAAAAACTAAATAATAATAATAATAATAATCTAATAATAATAAACTAAATAATAATAAAATTAATATTCGTTTCCAACAAGTTTATATGTTCATATGGAAAAATTATTTATGTATGTATATACTATATTTGAATACAACATTTTGAAAAGATACAAGTAAGAAATGATTTCATTCATCATTCATGATTTCATTAATTAATAATTTATTATTTAATTTAAAAAAAATTATATGTTGGTGCATAAATAAAAATAGAAAATTGCCATTTATTATTTAGTTACCCTTAAAATATTGAAGTTCTGAATCAATACTATATTGTTGCGATGAATGAACATACATACATAAATAAGTACAAACATATGTATGCAAGTATGTATGTATACGTGTTCAATTGGAAAAAATTTTATGTGCATATATGTATATACATGCATACATATCGATAGTTGAGTTTTTCAGTGATTTCAATAAATTTCACACTAATACACCTCATCACAAAAATTTATTGCAATACACTTTCTATTATGTTTTAGCTTCTCCTGTAAAGTTACAATTATTTGCGTTAGGGCCTTTCCATTTGAGACCAACGATATATTGACCTGTGTAAGTTGATATCCTATCAAAAATTTCGGTCATCAAAAGTACTGATACCAAAATTTGGACCTAGGAATATTTTTCACAAGTTTTCCACTAGTCTAACAAAGTTGTATATGAACATGAATTGTTTTGTTTTGTTTTCTAATAAAAATAAAACATATGTATACATGTTTAAAGAGGAAATTTTGATTTGTTCGATTTTCTGAAGATTTTTCGGACATGAAATGACGATTATTTTATATTTTATCGGGATTTCGGCGATTTTTCCATAATTTTATCTGGCAGCCCTGGATTGAACCATAAATATGCATACATACATACATACATGTGTGTGCACGAGTATATATAGTATATGAAAATATACAAGGTATTTGCAGATCATAATTTTTCGCTATTTTTTAAATTTTACTCTAAATAAAAATTGGTGGCTATTGTTACAAACAATTTGACAGTAGAAAATCTTAAGAACACCTTAAAACAACTTGTCTTGCTACTAACTACGTACACTAATACAATTTTATTAGGAATTTGTTGAAAGCTACATACACACATACATATCTACACACATGCATTATAAATTCACATGGAGTTTACTATTTGTGATGTTTTGAAGTGCTGTAAACTTATAGTTTTTTGGGTATTTGTTATCTAATAAATGTATGCATATTTAGCGATTATTGGAAAAGTTTGTATAAAAATTACTGGTGATTTTCATGAGTAATTTTAAAATAAATAAAAAATAGAATTTTTTAATATTACAGGCAAAAGAATATGTTTTAAAAAGAATTTGTAATAAATCCTGGGAGGGCAAAATCAAGTCTTGGGGGGGGGGCATTACACCCCCAGGAAAAGGAAAAAAACTGAAAAAAACTAAAGCATTTACATGCAGGAATAGTTTTTTAAAATTACATAAATATTTTATTTTTCATTGTTACTTACTACGTTTTGAAAAAATAGGATATTATTTTGCATTGGCTACCAGAAAACGTTAAAAACACGAGTTCGAAAAAATCGAGATACGCCCTTATTACATTAAGCCAGTCGATTAAAATGTCCTATGATATAAAAAGTCGATTTAGCAGTTTTTCACTCTACGCCGACATAGTGTTATTTTTTTATTATTATTATTAAATTTTATTTTTGTTGACATAAATACGTTTCGCATTGTTTTAGCATAAAATATAAATATTTGATGATATAATTTTGTAAACATCCGTATTCTAAGCTCTGTGACAAAATAAAAATTATAAAAAATTAAAATCTTTACATTAATTAAAATATATAAAAATTGTCATTTGTTATAATTTTGTTATATGTCAAAAAGTTTAGAATAGTAGGGTAATTATCAAATTATTTTGTTCAGCTTCAGTTCTACTATATACACAATAAATAATTATGTTATGCTATAAATATATTGCAAAATAACATTATATCATGTCATGTATACTATACCATGAATTACTTATGTCATGAGAGAATTTTTTAATTAGACTAACATAATCATGTTGTGATACAATCATGGTATAATGGTGTCATGATGAAATTATGTATATAGTTATGTCCTTGTATCAATATATCTGTGGCAATAAGCAAAAAGTGCTTAAGTCATATTTTTCTGTTTTGCAGGAGAGCACTTTTAAGCGTTCAAGTCAATTTTCAGACAATTTATATCTTTTACAGTTAAATTGGGAAATTCTTTACTAAACTTAATTTTTTTTAAGTTTAAAATTTTTAAACGCACTAATAATCTCAAATTATTATTTTACTTATTAAGTAAAATATTTTTTTATTAAAAATACATTAAAATTGATTATTGAGGGGCTTAGCTGGATCCTATGCGCATTTCACTGTTGCTAATGCAGATCATCAGGGATCCTTTACCCAAAGCTTCTTAGAACAACTAGAGTTATTATATTATAAACTTTCATTTAAACAAATGAGAAGCTCAATAACAAATAACAAAGTTGAAACAAGAACTCAATAATCAACATGTTTTCTATTTTCTTACTTTACCATTGCTACATTGGCTGACTTTTTTTCAGCTTCAAATTGTAGTTGTAAAAGTATGTAAAAAGAAAATAAATATAAATAACAACACTAGCTATTTAAGAATAGAGTGTTGCCACACAAGTATTTTTTTGACCTTTTACATACTCTTACGACTACAATTTGAAGCTGAAAAAAGTCAGCCAATGTAGCAATAGTAAAGTAAGAAAATAAAAAAAAAGCAATGTGAGTCCGATCACAGAGGAGATGTGTAAACATCTAGTAATGAATTTTTTTTTAAGTTGGAAGTACTTATGCTTTTAGTATCTTTTTTTAAATTAATTAATTAAAAGTATCAAAACTTTCAATATTGTAAATACATAGGAATTTGTTGGTTTTTGTTTGTTTTATTAAACTTATTTGGTTAGTAAATGGGCACACTGCAGTATATGTATATGTACTGCATTCAAAATTGCAGTAAGCAGTAAATTTACTGATTACTAAAAAAATTCAGTAAATTTTTACTGCTAATGAAATTTATATTGCATTACCAGTAAAATCGTAGGGCCGTTATTATAATAGAATTGTAGCAAGTGGCAAAGTTTTTTCATTCAAATTTTGAAACTTTTGTATGAAAAACATTTAGCCACTTGGTAGAATTTCATTATGAATACGGGCATTACTGATTACTGAAAATTCAATGCACCTCATCATATAACAAATCATTTAAGCAATTTATAAAAATTGTAGAAAAAAATTTTAGTAATCAGTAAAAATTTACTTGTTAAACATTTTTTATTATTTTTACTGAAACTTTAGTGGTACTGCAGTGATCATCTATGGTAAATGCCTTTACGTTTTCTTTTTAATTTTTAATTCCTGTTGTTCATCGTTTAGTTGTTGCTGTTCTTGTTGTTGTGTACGCATTGCAATTAAAATAAATTCAGTAAAGTGCGACTTTGACTCGCGCACATTCGGTTTTGATATTTTTTTTTTTTTGATTTAGCTTTCTTCCTTTTTTAAGTTTTTTAAGTTTGAACGATTTTTTTTTAAGTTTTATCGCTTTTTTCTCGTTTTGGCGTTTTTTTCTCTTTTTGGGTTTTTTTAATTTTCGAAATTTTTTTCATTTTGGCGATTTTTTTCTGCTCTTTTGGGATTTTTTTTTCATTTTGGCGATTTAGCCTAATTAAGCTATTATTCCAAATGAGATGAAAAGTCTAAAAAGTCGCAAGTTATAGTGCTATAATTTCCTGAAAAATCCTATGAGTTATTTCAGATATTGACCAAGGGTACTTTCGAGTATGCAGGTTACGGAAATGCCATTAACTCAAAATCAGCTTATCACGACATAAGTTGCAACAGATTTACATATGTACATATGTATGTGTTTATTTTGTAAATTTATAAATATTGCTAAGACAATTTCATGGTCGAATATCTGTTATTCGACGTTTTTTTTATCATTTAAAACTTGTTTGTATGTATTTCCAATATTTTGTAAGTCCATTGTGCTGTTTCTTTATTTGATTCAAGTTATAAAAATTAAAAATTTATGTTTAAACAAGATAAAAATATAGAAGGTACTTCCATTCTCTAATTTTTTCTTGACACTCACCATCTGACAAGTATAAGGATAGTGAAGTTTCTGGTAAAATCGTGCTACCGTATTAATTTAATATTAACCCCCTGTTTCCTGTTTGTTTGAAAATTTTATTCAAAACTTATTTCAAAATTGTTTTTATAAAATACAAAATTTATAAGTTAAACAATTAATGCCTTAATTATATTGGACGAGTGTATCGTTTTGTCTATGGACGAAAAAAAGCCGCAGATTCTTTAAAACAATTATTATTTATTGTCTATGCTAGAAGGTTTGTGTATTTGCTTTATGATTTTGTTCCAACCATTATATCCAACACATATTTTTTCATATATTTTTTCAAACTTTTGTATAATAATTTCATTTAATTTTTATGTTTTAAAAACATGCTAACAATATTTTCATTTTTCATTATGCAAGACAACCATTTTTGAAGAAAATAATTTAGAGAATTCAAAAACAAGAAAATTATTTTCAAACAAAAGAACGTCCTAAATCTTCTCACTGAATTAGGGCATAAGTAAAAATATGAGTGCAGCATCCAGCATTTTTCAAATTCCCTTGATTTCCTGGTGTGAAATAGACTTGGCAAAAGATTTGACCGGTTATTAAACCATTTTTTTTTAGAAAAGGATGTTACAGTCAACGAGAAACATATTATGTAGATTAAACAGAATGCAATATCAATTACTATTTGTTAAACTTAATGAAAGTTCGTTGTTAAATAATCCAAATCATCAATCAATTTGGTTTCTCAGCGCCAAATTTAGATGAAAATATAGTTAAAAGATTTGTATTAAGCAGAAAACCTAAAAATATGAGATAAGTTATGACATAATCACTTTTCAAACAACACAGATATGTAGTTATATATATAGCTTTATTTATTCCCAAATTTTTTTTAAGACAATTAAACATTTTTGTAAAAAAATTTCTAGGGGAAGACTTAAATTTTTTACTAAAGGATGTCCCAACAAGAACGCAAGATTTAAATTTTAAATAAAACACAGATATAAAAAAAAAAACGTGAAACTTTATTATATCGTAAAGTAGACAAAATGAGGTTATGTGTGGAACATCAAATCGGGCAGAAGGCCGCCGCGGCTTTGCTGGCACACACGCGATCTTTTAATGAAATTTTCAATGGCCATTTTGCATAAATGCTGCGGCATTTCATTAATGCAGCGTCCAATTTCCTCTTTTAAGGCTTGAGTCGTCGTTGGCTTATTCGCGCAAACCATCGACTTCAAAAAACCCCAAAGAAAAAAGTCTAATGGTGTTAAATCGCACGATCTAGGTGGCCAATTCTGGTCTCCAAAACGCGAAATAACACGACCGGGAAATGACTGATGTAGCAATTGAATTGTTTCTCTGGCTGTATGACATGTGGCGCCGTCTTGTTGAAACCACATGCCCTCCACATTCATTTCTTCAATTATAGGCACGAAAAACCTGGTTATTATTTCACGATACCAAACACCATTGACTGTTTGCGCTTGACTGCGTTTGAGCGACATCATCAAGTACAGCTGCGACATTTTCGGTCGATCGACCTGGTCGAAGGCGCGTTGTTGTCTTTACATCACTAACAGACCCAGTTTCGGCAAATTTATCCATTAATGTCTTTACAGTTGACTCTTTTGCAGCATTATTGTGACCCCAAATTGATCGCAAATTTGCGAACTGTAGCCGCAAAACTTTCACCATTTTGGTAAAACAATTTCACAATGAGAATGCGTTGTTCATTCGTGTAGCGCTCCATTTTTACTAACCCTTTACCTTCTACTAGCAAACAATAACAATTGCTCAAATGTCAAACAATGACACTTCGAATGGCGCCAAATTTAAATCTTGCGTTCTTGTTGGGACACCCTTTATATGGGAACATTTTTCTTTATTTCTCTCAAAAAACAAACTTCAAAAATCCTTATTTTTCAAAACAAAGAGAGAATGTAAGTACCTTATATATTTATATCATGGCTTATATATTTATATCATGTGTTTAAACATTTCTCAAAATTAACATAAAGTTTTCACTTTTGTTGTTGGTTTATCAACGTTTCTGATTAAAAAACTCATCACTAGACGTCAATAAAATTTTTTTTTCTAATAAAACTAAAAAACTCCACATAATTTAAAAATTGCATCCAATTTGAACAAACCTCGCATATTTGCAAAACATATGTATTTACTGGCTGAGAGATATATTTGCACAAGCATGCATACCAGTAAATTTACATTATTTACGCCTGCAGAGTTTTGTCTGCATAAATTTTGTGCTGCAATAATATTTATTTATTATTGCAGTATAATATACATACAAAAACAGAAGCAACAATATTTGCTTGCATACAAATAAATTAAATAATTGCTTCGAGGTAAAATTTATATAAATACGCACACAAGATATATCACATGCAAAGGAAAAATAAAAAATTCTTAATAAATTAAGAAACAATTGTTGAAAAAAAAAAACATGTGTGTGTAGGTATATAAGAGGAAAAATGTGATAACTTTTATGCACGGCATATATTTGCTACTCATAGAGTACAGTGGAGGCGTTGAGACTCTTAAAAATACTTTAAACATATATATAGTCCACGGTTGTATGGTAATATTTTTGAAATCTTTTATGCCCTGAAAAAATTTTGAGTTTTCGATAACATGCGATTTTTGAAGACTTTTTGTAGCAAAAATTTTTTTGAAATTATTTGGAAAATTTAAACGGTGCACAGTGGTTCTTTAGCAAAAAAACTTGATAATGAATATATAACTTTTGAGCTGGTGGTGAAAACCAAATATATAAAAGAAAAGCTAAGCTTTGTGAAAATTTATTTGCTAGACACCCTGTTGTAATATAATCTGAATTATGCAATTATCAAAGTTGATCACCGCACGCAAAGAAAAGATATGGTTGTAGAATGGTTGAGAAAACAATATTATGTTCTCTGAAAACAATGTGTGGTCGTTGAAAACTAGTTGTTGTTATTTTAAACATTTATTTCGTTACGATAGACAGAGTAATGTTTGAATTTAATAATTACATTGTCACATCCATAAAAAGGTGGGATATGGTTAGAGTTTAACAATATAGTTTTGCTAAAAATTTATGACAACTACATAATTTGTATTATTATTTAAAAATAATATGATGTAAATAACAATACAATATTATCCAAAACCATACTATTTTAAGTTTAAAAAAAATCTTTTTCAGAAACATCTGTCAATTCGGTAGTTCGTTTATGTCAATAATATTAATTTATTTTTATTTCGAATTCAACGCACAGCTGTTTCTACAATAAAAATATGATTAAAAAACAAAATAGTATTATTACATTAAATAATACTGTGGTCGTATTTAACAATATTAATATAATATTAGATCATGGTATGGTGAGTCTCAATTATATTTAAGTCACGTCTTACAATAGTGTTGTCATATTAACAATAATAAGATTAGGTACAACAAATTCTATTGTTCTTGTAGATAATATTATTATTAACTCAGATAATAATATAATTAAAGTTTGCTTTTCTATTAACAATAATATGATTTGACTGCAACCATATAATTCAATCATAGTATGTTGCTGTTTGATTATGGTTGCCTCAACCATATTTTTTCTTTGCGTGCGTGGGCTATGAAAACTTGAGAAACTAAGAAATCTTACAAATCGCAACCGACTGTAATTTTTTTTAGTGTTTTGAAAAGCGAATATGGAAGTTAAAGTTTTTTTTCTTCTAAATAATTAATGCCCCCCTAATTCTGTTCGACGATTGTAATGTCTTGTCTATGAACGAAAAAAGCAGCAGTTGTAATTCTTCAAAACATTTATTATATATTGTCTATGCTAGAAGGTTCGTGTGTTTGCTTTATAATTTCGTTCCAAACATTATTTCCAACACAAGAACTCAAAAGTATTTTCAAGCAAAAACGTCCTAAATCTTCTTACCGAATTAGGGCATAATCTATCTATCTAATTAATGTGGTTTTAAAAATATTTGCATTTTAATTTAAAAATTCTAATTAATTCATTGGTATATTATACAATAATACCTTAGCAAATAATTGAAAAGAAGTAGTAGAGGAAGTAGAAGAGTTACAAAATACGAGTAATAATAGAAATTATTATGAAATTACCCAGCAAACATTTATGGATGTTTGTGTCAAACTGTCTGCAATAATTTTTAACTTCCGGCTTATAAAAAGTTACTGATTTTATGGCAATTTTTGAAAACAGAGTTTTCATCATATCTAGACGTTTTGTGCTCTGGCGAGTTGATTCTAACTATTTTAGCTATGATGTATGTACGGATGTAAGCATATATATATGTATGTGTATGTGCATTTGTCTGCATGTGTGTCCCATAACTTAAGAACGGGTTAACGGTTCGTAAGCAAATTTGCCGCTTTTGGAAGATGTTGAACTAACTTAGATGTCGTAAAGTAGTGAATTGATTCGGTTTGATAGATTTCACAAGTTTTTGAAAATAAAATAATTTTTTTTTTAAAGTAAGTGGTAAGTGGTAGGTTCAAAATCTAAGCATCTTTTAAGTGAATAAAAACACTTCGATTGCTCCTAGTTTGATAAAGATAGTTAATCGATTCAATACGGTAAATTTCGAAAACTTTTGAAGTTTTTCGAAAATAAAATTTTGACAAAATTGTTTCTTAAACAACTTTTAAATGCGTTAGCCGATAAAGTTAAAAATCTGAGCAGCTCTTAAGCTAAAAAAGAGTCACTTCGATTGCTGCCAATTGAACAAATAATTTTTTTGTAATACAGTCAAATCCACTTTAGCGCAACAAGCTTCACTGAAAAAAATCGGTTTACTTAAAGCGATACAAATCCCCGCACTGATCTTAAACGCAGCTAATCTTATTCACTTCGCTTTAGCGAAACATCGCTCTACTGAAAATATTGTAAACTTCGTTTTGTATGAAACTTACTTCGCTTTATTGAAAAAATAAATAATGAAAAATTTATTTATGAGAAATCGATTGCATAACTTAAGGCTGAAAAAATTGTGCATATTTTGTCCGTTAAAAAATTAAATGGCAAGATGTATTTGTCCTTTTCTTTCTTACATACTTTATTGTATTTTTCTACATATTATATTGTCAATGCAAGTGGCTAGATATATTTTTGACTGATTTTAAGCAGTAAGCTTAACTGTAACAAATTTCAGTAAGCCGAACTACGTTTTAGAGAAAAAATCGGATAACTGAAATAAATTGGGTTTTGGTTATTTCCAGTAAAGCGGAGTCGACTGTAACTTCAAAAATCTTCATCATCTTCATTTAACGCCTCAAAATTAACCAAAATTTGTAGCTCAGCGGAAAGGTTCACGGACGGATTGCAATATCAACCGATTGTCATAAATTTTTTTTATAAATTTTTTTTTTAATATTTATTTTATTCTTGCATGTTATGGCTTTCAAATCGTTTTCATATGTTTTCTTGTGAGTTTGGCTGTTCAAGCTTAAATTAAAATTATAAAAAAAAATAATATTATGTGTTCCAGTATAAAAATTTAGAAGAAACTAATTAAAATAGACGACTTAAATTTTTTAAACTTTTTTGCTTCGTTTTGCTTTCACAAGATTATTAAAGGATGCGATATTTTTTTTTTAAATTAAAGCAACAAAATTCAAAAATTTTAAATCGTCTATTTCCATATTTTTTTCTTCTGAATTCGGATGCTAGAACACCTACTGTATTTTAAAGTCGAACTCACAGGAAAATATGTGAAAACGACTCGTGATCCAGAACATACACAATTATTTTACTAACAAATTTTTAATACAAGATCCTTTATGTCAAACTACTGGTTTAATTAAAAAAAAACTGTTAATTTTTTCTCTTTATTTTGTATTCAATTATTAAATTCAAAAATTGTAGTAATATTTTTACTGAAATAGGACCAATCACAGAGTTCATAAAATAAAATGCCTAAATTCGTAAAAATTTAATAAAATTAAAAAAATATTTTTGCTTTATTAAAATAATGTATAATATTCATCAAACCAAATAAAGAATATAATAAAACTTAAAACCTGTTTCGAAAACATGTTAATAAATTTATTAAAAAAACTTTTATAATTTTTTCTCCGTAGTAGCAAAATATTAAAAAAATTACAATATTAGTATTTTAAAATGAATGTTGTATTTACATCGTAAATATATATTTGTACAAATATGCTTGTGTCTTTCATTGGCACAACACTAAAGTTTTCAAAACATTTTATCATGCCATTGCTTATGGAAGCGGCTCTCTGGCTGTTCTACAGCCCAAGGACATCCTTAACAATTAAAACAGCTTTAAAGTAACAAAAACTAAAAAATCACCAAAATACTCATAACAAAAGAAAAACTTGAACTTTTGCACAAAAAGTGAAAAAAATAAACTTTTATTCTTGATATTTCTTTTTTGATTGCAAACTTTTTTAAAACCGTTTAAGTTGCCAGCAAGAAACAAATGTCTAAGTTTCTTTGTGCCACACTCTTTCCTGCAAACAGCAATTCTTGCAACGAAAGTTTTACTTGCACATCTAACTTTATCAGCTGGTGAATGTCCTCATTCTTTTGTTGTCTTTCAATATTTAAAGTTTTATAACACTTTTATTATAATATTTTTTGTTTTTCGAATAAACAGAACAAAAACCAAACTACAAAAATCGTTACCAAACTATAAAACTGTTTGCTTTCATAAATTTTATAATGCTTCTTATTTGGGTGGAAATAATGTAATTGAGGAAGCATGAGTGTGCATGCACATTAGAGTGGTTCGAAAAGAAGTTGAGCCAGTCACCCCCTAGGATAAAAGATAATGTAAAACCAATTCGAAAAATATATTTTTTAAGCTAATTTAATTATTATATTTCGAACTTCATTTGTTTCTATATTTATGATTTGAATAGGCTAAAGTTCGTATCGCTTTTTAAGCCAAATTACATGTGATAATTATTAATGAACAAATAACATCAAAGTCTGTTGTAAATATTCTGACTAACAACACATAGTTGAACGGAACAGCCAGCCGTTTTCGAAGGCCACTAAACCTTCATCATCAACGTTCTTTTATGTTTGGTCCACTGTGTGTGGTGTCAGTTGATGTAGATTTCTGCTTTATATACGAAACTTTTTTGCAAATGGAATATGTGAATTGTTTTGATTCATCGTATTTCAATTTGCAGAAAGATGTTTTGTAATGAAAGCTTACCTTACTATCTCTAAATTTACAACAGTGGACAAAACACAGAAGAACGCTGATGATGAAGGTTTAGTGGCCTTTGAAAACTGATAGCTGTTCCGTTCAACTATGTGTTGTCAGAATATTTACAACTAACTTTGGTGTTATTTGTTCAATATATTTTTTATTTCTTTGCCACCCTTACAAATACCGTCCTTTTTGTAATTTGTTCATTGTGTCGCCATTTTTAGTTCGATCCTAATATTGTATATTGTATATATTTCTATCTTTAATAGTTTTTTACTACCACGTCATATTCTAGTCAAGAGTTTTAAAAACTTGGTTCGTACTCACCCTAATACTAAATATTTTTGAACGGAAGCCATGTCTAGAATATGATGTGGTAGTAAAAAACTATTAAGGACAGAATTGTAGCCCTTACAGAGCTATGAATGTCGGTATAAAAAATGTTATGATCGGACTAAAATTGGCGACACAGTGAACAACATACTAAAAGGGCGGTATTTTTAGGCGTGGCAAAAAAATAAAAAATATATTTTTGGAATTGTTTTTACATTATCTTTAATCCAGGAGGGTGATTGGCACAACTTTTTTTTTTGTATGGAAGGCGAACTCCCCTAATGCACATCTTACGTTGTTTTAATTTGGATGTAGATAATGTAATTGAGGAAGTATGAATGTGCATGTACATCTTGCGTCTGATAACTCTCAGACTAGTGGCTGACTGAGTATCTAACTCTTCTTTTTTTACACTTATTACAAAATTTCCCTGCAGACTAAGTTGAAAGTTATGTGTTCTTGTGAATATTCAAAAAGGAAAATAATTTTTCTTTAAAGAAAGTTTTATTTTTTAAGTAATAAAATAAAACACCTTTGATTGTTTTTTATCACAATTTTCGAAATTTAATTGTACAGCATGTTTGTATGTATTAGAGACCTGCGTAAACAGTCTTGAAATGTAAAAACGTCATGTTTTTTAAATGTATTCACGTCGCATGTCTTATACTAAGCCAATAATAAATGCTGTCGTACTATAAGCGAAGCACGATGGACGCATTGTTGTTCGTGTATATGAGAGTTAACAAGCGATGCCACCAAGACAGCTTATTTGTAACAAACACTCAAAAGAAGTACTGTTGATTTGTGTATGCTTGTTATTTTTCATATTGTAAGTTTGAGTGTGTGTGTAAGATGTACTTATGTGATTAAGCGCATACAACTAATGTTAATGCATGTTTGTGCACATACATGCATTAACATTTGTACACGCACTCATGCGTAGAAAGAAGCAAGCATCACAAATTCTTCCGTCACAAAGTATTTTCTTCTTTACTCCTATACCTACAATACTGAAATAAATTTCTTGCAAACAGTATTGTTAACGTTTGTTTTAGAAGATTTCGCTGTAGTAAAGCATTTGAAAAATCCCTCATGTCTTAAAAGTTCTTATAAGATATCTTGTGCAGGACACTAGTATGTATGTATGTAGTGTTGCTTTACAAATTTTTTAACTTTCGATAGTTTTCGGTTGCATTTTATTTGCGTTCTTTGCATTTTTTTAATGTCTTAAGGTACGTCCACACTTGTCAAATATTTTCCCAAAAAAAGCGTAACCCCTAAATGCTAATGAAAAATCTTTCAATTCAAACAAAAGTTTGTGAAGTTAAAGAGTATCCAATCATGTTGGATTCTATGACATTGTCTATTAGTTGTATCCGAAAATGTTTAATTTGATAATCAAGTGCCTAGATCAAAACTTTTTTCATTAGTGTTTGTTGGTTACGCTTTATTTGGGTAAATGTTTGACAAGTGTGACCGTACCTTTAGTTAAAGTATTAACATGAAGATTAAAGTCGTTGACATTGGATTTTCTTTATGTTTTAAGTTTGCTTTTCAGTAACAATAAGTACTTTATTTTTCTTTTGGTTAATTTTAGTGATTTTTAACATTTCTTTAAATGACTGATGAAAACTGATTTCATTTAAGAATTCATTTCTCTCACTTAGCAAGTTGACAACAAAACTGACGATACAGGGTTTGAGGCCGATTTCGACAGTCATTAAATAACAACACCACGCATTTTTCTGATGTGCATTAGCGTCCCTTTGTATCAGTTGTTGTAGTAAAGTTCAAGTGAGCAGGGCATAGACACTGGTCACTGAACTACTCGTATACCGACTTCACCAGATACGAATCCTAATGTAGCAACAGAGAGCCCTCCTTTATCGGTATTGTGTAGCAGAAGCATCGATAAAGTAAAATTTTAAATTTTTTTTGGAAAATTTAATTGGGCCCCTTGGCACCAGAGGCGCTGCAAACACTGTATTACACAAAACGTGCAAAAAACAGTTTTGTATAAGAAGGAAGCTTTCCTTTACCTCTTCCTTCACTCTCTCTCTCTCTCTCTCTCTCTTCCTTCCTGTCTTCCATATCACTATCCCTTTCCTAAAGAAGATAACATTTCAAAATACTAATAGGAATTAATTGCCTGAAGTGTTACTTCTCTATAACAAAAACTAAATAAATATGCTGCCTGGGGAAATAATGCAGCATTTGCAGTGCCATCACGTCTATTTTAACGAAACTGAATCACTGGGTACCACTATGGGAAATATTGACCTTTTTTTGGCCAAAAATTAAAAAAAAAATTAATAACCAAAATTTGCAAATGTTTTCTGCTCTGATATATCTAAGACATTATAAATTAAATATCTATCTTTCAAACTTGTTCGCCACGTTCCTTTTCTGAGTAGGGATTGTAAGCAGTGAATACAATGCAAACTTTATATGGATGTTTCAGCAATAAGAGTTTCTAAATTCTAAAATTAAGTCACTAGAAGACCATGTCGAAAGTGAGTAATTAAAATACAACAGAATTTTGATGAATTCAAATGTCGATTGAATCGAAATTATTATAAAAAAATCATAATTAGCAAGGACAAATAAACAAATTTGAAATGTTTTAGCTGTAAATATTTGAAATTTAAAAACACAAACTAATTTTTCTAGGTAACTAAAGCAAAATCTTTACTGTGCGGGGTAGAAATCGAAAATCACTTTTTTTATTAAAATAAAAGATTCTTTAATGCATATTTAAACCAAATTAAAAGCTCTAACGCTGTAGCCACACGTTTACTAATTCGCTTTCAATTTTATCACACATGATGTGTATCAAAATGCCTTCAAATTGATAGCTGTGACACAAATTGATAATCAATTACATTTTTTAAATGCCATCGACGAAGAAAGAACTCAAATTTGTAGCTTCAATCAATATGTGCTGTGACCAGTTGTTCAAATTGAAAATTAAATTGCCATATAAGTGGATAGGCGAATTTGAAAGCAAGTTTGATTGTGTTAGTAAAAAAAGTGTGAGTGTATTGCAAATTGAATGGAATTGAAAGGCAAAAATTAATTTAAAAAAGTTTTTTTTTTTAAATTATCAAGCGTGAGAGTGAGTGAGACGGCGTGAGCATGACTGAAAAAATTTTATTTTGCTTTAATATAAAAAAAAAACCATTTTTCAAAATTCTCTGCTACTTAAATTTACTGTCACTTTATCACTTGTTTCGTGTGTAATTTCAAATAACGATAGAATGTAGTAAGTTTTTATACCCTTTACCAAAAACAGTAATGTGTCAAAATAAATATGTCATTCCGTGTGTAATTTCCCAAATATTCATATACATATTTTTTGGGTCCTTATAAATAGGAAATACGAATAAGCTATGTCCATCTGTTTGTAAGTGAAATCGGTTTTCAATGCTTCTAGAAAAGCTAGACACTTTGATCTTAAACTGGTTTATCAAAAATTGTCCGAAATAGGTTGATATTGAAAATCAACAAAATCGAAAAGATGGTTTCAGAGCTGGAAAATCTAAATTTAAAAGTAACTAAAGTAGTAGCTAAAAAGAGTAGCTACAACTAATTTTTTTTTCTCAAATAAACACATTTTATAATTATTGTTTTTTTATGGGAATTTTTACAATTTAAGTTTAAAATTTTTAAACGCACTAATAATCCCAAATTAATATTTTACTTATTAAATAAAATATTTTTGTTTTTTTATTAAAAATACATTGAAATTGATTATTGAGGGGTTTAGCTGGATCCTATGCTCATTTCACTGTTGTTAATGCAGATCATCAGGGAACCTTTACCCAAAGTTTCCTAGAGCAACTAGAGTTATTATGTTATAAACTTTCATTTAAACAAATGAGAAGCTCAACAACAAATAACAAAGTTGAAACAAGAACTCAATAATCAACATGTTTTTTATTTATATCTAATTACTTTTATAATCAACATGTTTTTATCTGTGTATCTGTGTGTCTGTCTGTGTCCACGTACAGGCCAAACGGCTGGACCGATTTTCATTTATTTTTTTTTTTGTTTGAAAGATGACTTGATCGAGAAGGTTCTTAGCTATGTTTGAAAAAAATCGGTCCAGCCGTTTAGAAGATATAACATCTTTTCTGAAAAAAGTCGGGGGGTTTTTAAAATTTTTAATTTTTGTTATTATTTGTTCAATTAATTTAAAAATTTTAAATTTAAATTGTAACAATTCCCATAAAAAACACTAATTATTAACTTAACTGCACCCGGTTAGAAAAATACTTGTGTGGCAACACTCTATTGTTAAATAGCTGTTGTTGTTATTTACATTTATTTTCTTTTTATATACTTTTACAACTACAATTTGAAGCTGAAAAAAGTCAGCCAATGTAGCAATAGTAAAGTAAGAAAATAAAAAACATGTTGATTATTGAGTTCTTGTTTCAACTTTGTTATTTGTTATTGAGCTTCTCATTTGTTTAAGTTAAAGTTTATAATATAATAACTCTAGTTGTTCTAAGAAGCTTTGGGTAAAGGTTCCCTGATGATCTGCATTAGCAACAGTGAAATGCGCATAGCATCCAGCTAAACCCCTCAATAATAAATTTCAATGTATTTTTAACAAAAAAAAATATTTTATTTAATAAGTAAAATATTAATTTGGGATTATTAGTGCGTTTAAAAATTTTAAACACATTTTATATTTGATTAAGAATTTAGTAAATATTAAAAACAAAAAAAAAAAACGATTCCAGGGTTGGAAAATTAAATTTTTTGATATACAAAAGTAACCTATTAAAACAATTTTAAAATTTTTAAATAAATTAAATTTAAACAAGTAGATTGGTATAACAAAAAAAAAAAAAAAAAACAAAACAAAAAAAAAATAACAATATGAAAGGAGAATTCCAGGGCTGAAAAATTTAATCTCTTTTTTATAAACGCAATTAGCTCAAATTTACTTTATTTTTCTCTTTATAAATTAAAAAATATCTTATCTTTTAAAAGGAACGATTTTGGTATAAAAAAATTTCAAAAATATAAAAAAGCCCCATAGCTGGAAAATTTCAAATTTATTTTTGTATATATTGTTACGAAAATAGGCGTCAACAATGTTAAGCAGCATTACACAAAAATATTCCAACAGGGTTAATGTAAATGCTACGCGAAAATATTCCTACAGGGTCAAAGCAAAGAATAGTCTAGAAAGTAGCCAACAACTAAATAAGCATGCCTAGCTTGATTAAACAAGCAAAAGCAACAACAACAAAAAGCGTCTGCTTATTAAGAAGATTCACATATTTACACACATACATACATGCTAATTCAAATGAAAAAGTAAAAGATAAACAACCACCGTGTGTTGCTTAGTTAATGATGTACACACGTACGCATATACACATGTATGTACATAGTTACCACATGAACTTAATTAGGCAGCATATAAGATGATAATGATCGTCTAGACATTGCTTGAAACTTCTAGTGGAATTTCTCTGAAATATAAATTGAGGTGACGCATCCAATGGTGAGTTAGTTGCAGTTGTAAGTCAGTCGCGAACAGTTATAGTTAGTGCTAATCAGAAACTAGTGAAGTTAAGAACTCGTTAGACAGTTGATAATTAAGTTGTGAATTAATAATAGTCTGTCGTGGAATTGAGATTATTGTGGAGTCTATCGTGTCGACTGGAGTAAAGGGAACAGCGCAGCGAATAGACGTGTATAAGGGTGTAAGTAAAGCCAGTGAGTCTTTATTGGTGTATCAACTGTGAGTGTCGGCAGAGTGAGTGCCGTGTGACAAGCAGCAGACAAAGTGGTATTGGTGTATCAACTGTGAGTGACGGCAGAGAGAGTCTCGTAAGTGACGGCAGCAGATAGAGAGGTGTCACGTGAATACTTGCGCAGCCAGCTAAGAAACGTGCGTAAACTACAGCGAGGAAGGCGCAGTGGTAACCAGTTGTGAATATATGTGTGTAATTTATTAGTTTAAGTTGTATTAGTGTATTTAAGCTCTTGATTAATTTAGTATAAGTGTATTTGTAAATAAAACCTGTATCATTCTTAACCCTAATTACTACACTCGGCTCTTGTATTCATTTGCAAATCTGCGGATATACGGAAAAGCGTTTTTATAGAGAGAAAAACGTAACAATATGTATGTGTAAGTAACTACATAGAACTAATTTTTCTTTTCTATGTTAATTAAACATATTTTATATTTTATAAGAAAATAAATTAGTATTAAATTTCCAAAAAATTAGAAATAAGATTTCAGGGTTGGAAAATTGAAATAATTTTTTTTTTGTAAAAATTATGCACAATTATATTTTAAATCATACGTTCGTGTTCGTACGTGTTCATACGGTGACAGCTTGCAACGACTTCTCAATAATTTTTAGTGAATGGAATTAACATAAAATATATTTCGCTATAGTAATAACTATAAAATTAATTAAAGTATATTTTCCATTTCTTTCAAACTGTTCCTTTCTGCTGACTAAAACCGAAAATTTATTTGAGATTAAATAGTTTATACAATATCATGATATATGTGAAAGTGCAATATTTGCAGTAGGAATTGAATTGAAACACTTAACAATTTTGTAATATTAAGTTTTATTTAATACCGACAAATATGAAATAAGTTAGCTTAGTTGGAATGAGGATTGTTTTAGTAAATATAAATCAAATTCTTTTGTCGAATAATACCGTAAGTCACTTGTGGTATATATTTATACAAACGTTCCATTTGTACGTGGGTGAAGGGTATATAAAATTCGTCATAGCCGTATATATCGCTCTTACTTGTTGAAAATTAAAATGAAACGAAAATTATGTCAAAGGTGAGCTTATTATTAATATAAGTCAAAAGTTGTTACGCGAGACAAGACGTGAGCGTAAGTGATCATTTTTTTTCTTGAGATTAAGTGATAAAAATCTTAAGGACGTTAACAGAATTCTGAAGCTTTCTAAATTTGATTTAAAAAATCATTTAAATGGGTCAAATTTCATAAAATGTAAACCGATGAAAAATAGCATCGATTGAAGGTCGTCATAAACTTATCGACTTAAAAATTTGTTTAATTCTCGTAATCAATATTTTTATGCGTATGCAAATTGTGTGATATTTAAATATATATTTGAGAACTAGCTTTTAGCCACTGAAACCTGAAATAGCAGAGTTTTAAAACGAGTTAAGCTTAATAATAATCTATGAAGAAAACAAGTTTGATGTTTTGAATTTACAAACATTTCAAAATTTTCTCCTCAAAAAAATTTTATTCTTCTTTAGAAAGTTGAGCAGACAAGATATTTTTTTAAACTATTTATAAAATTTGAAGAAAGATATAACGACCAATTCTGTATTATTAACTCAAAAATCATATATTCCGAGTTATGACTCTATTGCAGCAAAGGCTCGATATGTGCCAGAATGCTCACTCCACAATTAAGATGTTATCATTTTAAACTGTTTTAAATTTTTTCCTTTCCAGCTTACATTGCACAACTAAAAGTTATCAGCTAAAATCAATTTATGTGGCTTTATTTTATGCTCAACTTTTTGTTTTTCATGCTTCCATAATTGATTTGTTTTCGTGTCAAAATTTCTCCTCCTTCAAAAACAGAAAATGCCACAACTTCGATATCGCAAAAACTTATTTTTAATTAATAAAACAAAAGAAAGTTACTTCGTAGACAAGAAAATTAGTTTTTTAGTTTTCCATTTAAAGTTTTTCAAACGTAAAGTTATGTGTTATTTTTGCTTTGTTTGTTTAAAAACCGAGATAAAGGGTGTTTTTTATTGAGGTATAGAACTTTAAGTTGGCATCACTTTTTTAACTGGCGGCCATTTTGTCAGCTGTCAAGTGATTAATATTTAGTTTGGTTTGCCATTTCATCATGAACAGGTTGACAGAAGAACAACGCTTGCAAATCGTGCAAATTTATTTCGAAAATAATGATTCAGTTCGCGAAGTTTACCGCAAGCTCCGTCCATTTTATGGTCGACATAATCGTCCATCAGAGCAATTAATTCGGTTAACTACGTTTACTCTATGTGATAATACGCATCCGCAGAGACGTCGAACAGTGCGCACCGTTGAAACAATTGCCGCTGTAGAGCAAAGTGTTGAAGAGGACCCGAATGAATCGATTCGACTATTTTGTTCCCAAATTGGATGACATGAATGTGGATGAGTTGTGGTTCCAACAAGACGGCGCTACATGCCACACAGCGCACGTCACAATCGATTTATTGAAGGAAACATTCGATGAGCGCATAATTTTGCGGAATGGACCTGTCAATTGGCCACCAAGATCGTGTGATTTGACACCATTGGATTATTTTCTTTGGGGATATGTGAAGTCGCTCGTCTACGCCATCAAACCAGAAACGTTAGGGGACCTGGAAGCCAACATTCGTGGCGTTATTGTCAACATACGGCCCCATATGCTCGAAAAAGTGGTTGAAAATTGGACCTGTAGAATTGGCTTTATTCGAGCCAGCCGCGGCGGCCACATGCCCGAAATCATATTTAAACATTAATGGCATAAAATTATCCTTCCAATAAAGCCAAATTGATGGACATTAAATCGATTTTCTTGTGTTTTATTTCAATTCGAAGTTCTATACCTCTAAAAAAAACATAAAGAGGAAATTTTTGCGCAGAATACAAATTGTTTTTATAATTTTAAAATATCAAAGAACAATACAAATGCCCACGACCACAATGTACACAACGCTAAATTGGAATCTCATGAATGCGATGATTGCCTCTGAGCGCCTTTATGCTTCTTCTCCTGAAAGTATGCAATTAAATTGTGGTGTTTTAAAGCAAACATTTTAAGATCAAGGGCCTGTCCCACGATGTTGATAACGTTCGACTTAACGCACAGTTACATTGGAAAATTTTAAAATTTTGTTGTTTTTTCCAATCAAATTGTGCTCTTCTTCCTTTGACTTTATAAGCTTTACGTGCTAGTGAAAAAAATATTTAGTTTCACATATATTAAACTGCCAATTTTGGAGTGGGAAAAAATATATTTTGTCATTGAATAAACTACATTTTCTCTTTAAAAATTTTCCAATACATTTTTTTTAGAGTTCAATGAAAAAATAAATAAATAGACAACCAAATCCAACAGCTGCAAAAAAGATTGCAAAAAAATATTTGAGCAACAACAATGACAATGAATAACACCAGCAACAAAATTAATGCATTTTATACTTGATTCAATGTCAAAATGAAAGATTGGCAAGTTAACAGTTTTTTTTATAGATGAATAGTTATTTGTTAAACAGAAATTGATTTATTATTAAGTGACATTAATTTCTGTAAAATTTTTAGAGTTAAATCCAACAAAGTATTTTCTTTAAATCAATATGTATTATGGAAATTTCCATGATGTCGAACGTGAGCATGGTATATATTTAAAGTGAAAAATAAGTCTTAGTAAAAGGGATTGTTACTTTGACATTAAGTGTAACTTATAGTTGTAAATTAGCCCTATAGTTGGCGCTTAGTTTGATTTAGAGTCAGGTTTCGTTTTCAAGATAAAGCATTCGTATGTGACCAAAGCGGAAGTTTTTTTTTGCCGCCCACAATTAAAACACTAATTTCAGCCAAACCTGGAGCAATATTTTAATGTGATTAATTTAAGACTGTTGCGCACTGATATCTCTTTAAAATGATTTTGATTTTATCCAGAAATGATGTATATTTTTTTAAATTCAATTTTAATCACATTCGCACGAGACATGTCGCACGTGATATATATTCTATCATGATATTTATATTGTTTCTGTTGCTCTTTTTATGAAATTATAAGTAGTAAAAAAAAAATTAGTAAAAGTGTATTTATATTAACAAAAGTATTCAAGTACTTTTAGAGCCAATCCCTCGATGTCGACAATGTACGGCTTGTCTCACAGATACATTTGAAATATATATATATATATATATATATATATATATATATATATATATATTAGTTTCTTAGTTTCCGCAGTTCCTATCAGGAGCATAGGGACATACATTTGAAATAACAACAAAATATTAAAATTTGTTTTTGCTCATGGAATCGTGGAATTGGCCCTTAATTTTTTCTTCATGTCATTTGGCAACGCTCTTCATATATCTTGCAGCTTTTGCAAACGTTTGCCTGTATTTGAAGGCTAATTTTGTGTTTGCTCGTTATTTGTTTCAGCTTTTGCCAAATTTATCTCTTACAAATGCAGCCATTCCGTTTTTTCTCTTCAATCATTTCAGTTTCTTCCGTCAGCCAATGCCTGTAAATTTTTCCAAACATTCCTCATTCTTTTTTGAGTTTTTTTATATTTACCATGGTTTTGTCAGAATATTTCATTTTCTAATTTTCTCACCACGGTTTGCCGTCTTGACTGATGTAAATTAAGACTATGCAATATTTTTATTAATTTTTTTTTTGTGGTTGAGCAATGTCTCTATGCATTTCGTTCCTGCTTAACAAGCTCATCAATAGCCTTCAACATAAAAGTTTTTGAAATAAGCTAAAAAGCTTCATATATTTTAAGTAAAACTCTTAAAACTCGTGTGTTAGAGAGAATCATATGTGCAAACATGTGATTCCCCTCTAACCTTTAAAGCTTCAAACAAAACTCACTACAAAACAAACATTTTCATTTGCTTTTTTTTATCACTTTTTTAACTTTTCACAATCTTTCCTAAAACATTAAAGACTAAGGGCCAATTTAACCAACTTATTTAAATATAAATTCATAAAAAGTCACTTTTCCATAAAAAATTAATGAAAATCAATATTATATATATATTTTATTCACGCTATAGGTCTTTTTGTAATCAATTTACAATTTAATTTAATTTATTCGATATTTCGATTCAATTTAATTTCCTGAAGAAGCTACACAAAGTTGAAGCGAAATATCGGATAAATTAAATAAAATTTTAAATTGATTACAAAAAGAATAAAATTTATATATAATTAACAAAAAAGGTCGAATAAACTATTATAATATTTAGAAAATCAATATTTAAATATCAATTGATATTTAAATAGAGTTGGTGAAATTGGCCCTAAATATCAAAAAATGTACTTCGGTTTATCTTATATATGTTGTTATCTTATTTTACAATTACGATCTCACAATTGACTTATTTAATATAGTTACTACCTTTACAAATCTTTATACTTTTCAGTTAATTTTTCTAAATTTTAATTGTATTAAATATCTCTGTATGTACTTCATATTTTATGAGCTTTTTCCACGTACTTTAGACATACTGATAATAAATATTACTTTTCGCACGGGACATCGAAATGAACGATTTCACAATCTTATTGTATTGGCAACCACATAAGTGTTCTACGCTTTGTTTTTTAATGTAATGCAATAGGTTAAATTCACATTGTTTCAACTTTAAATAGCTTTGATCCAACATGATTCTTTATTTTGATTTAGCAGTACGGGGAAATTAAGGGCCTAATTTTGTAAAACGCAACGCCAAGTGTTGACAAATTTTATATGGAAAAAATTTAAATTACAAAAACAAAATATATAAAAAATTTGTCAACGTTAAGAGTTGCGTTTTACAAAATTAGGCTGTAAATCAGCATGAAATAAATTTATTTCAAAAAGTATAAGTTTCTTTGAAGCTTACTGTAAATCATGTTGAATTAACATGAAACACACATGAAGTGAAATCAAAAATTTTTGTTTAATGTCATTTTTGTAAAATTCAATATAATACTTTTATGTATATTTAAATAAAAATAAAAAATAAATAAAAAACAGAAAAATTTGATATCGGAAAAGCAGCATTTTTTTATAAGTTTTGTGACTGTTTGTAGAATAATTCTTTCGTATTTTTTAATCGACTTCAAAAAAAACGAGGTGGTTGTTAATTTGTTTGTATATTTTTTTGGCATTGTTACTTCATAACTTCATACACTGATGGTAAAAATGCTTTTTTTTGTCTGAGAGGAAAGCTATATCCTCAACTGGGTCCCATTGTAAAAAAAGTGGACACGGCCACAAATTTTTTTATTTGATTTTATGACATTCTACTTATTTGATTGCTGCGAAACCTATCAAACACTTTTGGATCTTGTAATTACACAATTTTAAAAAATGGATGGGGTCATGCCCACACTCAAAAAAAAAACTAACTAAAACTTTGGAAAATTTTCTAAATTTGAGTAAAAAAAAAGTTGTCGTATGGCGCCAAAGCTGTTTTTTCCTCGAAACCAGTAAAATATTTACTAAATTTTTAGTTCATTAATGAACTAGTTTATAGTAATTATATTTTTATATTTAAATAAAATTTTTCTAAAATTAAGTCAAATATCTCCATAAAATTCGGAGAATTGCAAAAAAGGTTTTTCATCTTTTATTTCAAATTTAGTAAATTTTTCAAAGTTTTTTTTTTGTCTTTAATTTTGGTACTTTTTTGTTTTTAATTAAATTCTATACCACATGGTATGTTTTTTATTATATCTTCATATTATATTCTTAATTAATTCACCATACATACGTATTAATTCCTTGAGAGGGGGCAAGTATTGAACCAACAACCTTCTGACTGATAGGCAAGCACTCTAACCAATTGCCTAACAGGCAGCCTGAATAAGCATTGAAATTTTTGTGTTTCAAAATTTTATTTTCAAAAAAATTTATTTCAAGTTCAAATATTCGTCGAATATATGAAAAATGTACTTGAATTTTTTGCTTAATGCAAATAAAAAATATATTCTATAATTTAAAGAAAAAATACTTAAAACTGGTAAATATATTTCTAAAATTTAGAATAACTTTTTATATCTTTCAAGTTAGTCAAATTTGATGAACTAATTAGGAGTAAGTCATGTCCTAAAATTTATTTTTTGATTTATAACGAGATTTACTAGTTTTTAGGATACAATTTCCCTAAACTTTTAAACCATTT
Organism: Tachina grossa; assembly: GCA_949987645.1. Classification (NCBI taxonomy): domain Eukaryota; kingdom Metazoa; phylum Arthropoda; class Insecta; order Diptera; family Tachinidae; genus Tachina; species Tachina grossa. The sequence goes on along the minus strand of OX465278.1, from coordinate 41,153,085 downwards.
TCCAATTTTTGGTAAATATTTCCTTTAAACCAGTAAACTTGACCTTGAACGTGAGAATTTTTGTGTGTATTTTTATGAACTACTTTTGAGAATATGAACTTTTTATTTTTTAAGTAATTTTTACTAGATTTTTGTAAAAATTTACTTAAACTTAGAAAAAATTACTTAAACTTAGAAATTTTTTTTACTTTAATTTAGAAAATTTTTTTCCTTAATAATAGTATATGTCTTTTTTTTTTGAGTGCATTAAAATTAATTTTAATATTTCATGTGGATCTACTTAACCGACTTTTACGAAACTTAGCGCACACCTTGAGACTTGAAAAACACCTAATTTGCATATAAAAAATGGGCGAAGTCAAGCCCATTAAAATTTAACTATATATTTCACGCAATCAACAGATTTTTAATTTTTTTTGTTTGAAAGAGTTTACTTCCGCTTTGGTCCATTTTTTTTTCAAAAAAAAAAAAAAAAATGTTCTATCAAATCTTTGCATTGAAGTCGGTTTTTTTTTCGGAAGAATTATTCTATTTTGAACTCTAGATTTAAATAATAATATTATCAAAAATATGAGTACTATCATACACGTTTGTGCAATGTGATTATATACAGGTGTAGCACACTCGATGCCTCTTTAAATACAAAAAAAAAAGCATTGATGATTTTTGCATTTTTAAATAAAAAAATTAGTTTTAACGCCTTGACCAATTTTAAAACAACATTTTATATATAAAAACTTCATGCATCACTCTCCTTAAATAATGTTCTTTGTATTTTTCTTAAACATTTTTTTGCAGGAATAATTTTTTTTTTTTTTTTACAATTTTTATTCACTGTTCAATCAATCAACATCCAACATGTCATTTTTATTATTTTTATTCTGTGTCAACACTATAATCATAAAATCAATGTTAAATATTTTTTTCTTGTATTATTTCCATGGGTGTGTGTGTGTGAAGAGGATGTTGTCACATTCAAAAAAAAATGGCGTGTGGAGTTAAAGGAAAATAATGTTTGTGTGTGTGTGTGTGTGTGTGTGTGTGTGTGTGTGTGTGTGTGTGTGTAAGTGAAATATGACAGGTTTGGAACGTGTTGAGCTCAAACTAAAAGTGATTAATTGTGCTTTGCTTGAAAATTTTGTTTTTAATACATTTATTTATTTATTGTATCTTCAAATATGAACTAACAATAAGTATTCATGAAAATGAAAGTTTTATTTTTTTATTAATGGCACTTTTTCCAAAAATTAAGGCAAAAATAATACCATAATTTGTTTACGAATTGAAGAATTTTAATATTTAAATTGAGTTCATCAATGTTATTATTTATGATTACACAGCTTTTTAATATTGAAGAGTAAGAATATCACAAATTATTACATAAATTCTAAAAAGCCGGTGCAAGTTTCTAAAATAGAAGTCATGCCTCCTTTACTTCAGTCGATCACTTGGAAACTAAAAAAAAAAACACTAAACTTATACAACTACCGCGTTTTTATTTCATTTACTGTTCTTATTCTATATATTTATTGAAAAAAAAAATTGGCAAAAATTTTTCTTTTTGATCTTTAAATTTTTCCATTCAAATTCTTAAGCTCCTGCTGAGAAATATTCTGACTATTGATTCCAATGATTCGCAAAGAAATTTAACATATTGACTGCAATGCTTTAAAGCGCACATAATGGTTACGTTGACATATTTTACAGGCTAAAATAATAAAAGAAACTTTCTTTTTATATTTGCTATGCAATCTAAAGTCTATCAAATATGTATGGCAATTTACTCAACTTATGCGTGTTACTGTACCAAAACAAGAAGTAAATTTAAATAAATTTTTTATTTATAAGAGTAAGTACATTTTAAAATGTATATACTTACATATAGAGCATGCATGTGTATGCATGCACATAAAAATTTTCCATCACCTAAATGTATGCAATACAATTGTGTATAAAATCACATTTTATGGTTTTATAGAAAAAGACTTTTTGAATGGATTTGTGTCAACGGAAAGAAGTTTATTGAAATATTTGGAATTTTTGAAATATTTATAAAAGAGAAAATGCATGCATATAAAAATAAACAAGATTTTAAGTCAGTTTATATTAGACATACATTTTTTTGAAATGAAATGATCAATATACATAAATATAATAATAAAATTTAAAAGTCTCAAATAAATTTTAAAAAACATAGTAAAGTACACAGAGAAAAAACTGCCTCATAGAATCAAGAAGATTTTCTCTATGAAACGCTATGAAACTCTAGGGGGTATCCCAGCAGAAAGAAGCGAAGATTTTTTCATAGAGATTCCTTATTGTTTTTATGTGGTAAATCTTATTAATTTTATCAAGAAGAAAACCACATAAAATCAAGAAGAAATTTTATTATTCACAACTTTTTTACTCAATTTCCGTTATTTTTGGCACCAAAAAAACAATCTATAGAGCAAAACTTCTTGATTCTATTAGGTTTTCTTATAAATTGTGAACTATGGGGATTTCTTATTGATTTTATTACGTTGCCTTATTGATTTTTTTAAAAAGGTTTTCTTCTTGATTTTATTATGCCATCTTATTGAGTTTTTCAATAAGGTTTTCTTCTTGATTTTATTAGGTTCCTGTATGTGACAGCGCATAGAGAAAGGGACCTAAGGGTAAAAAAATCAATTTTCACTTTTTGTTTTTTTGATGTGGACAGCATCTGAGCATCGAATGAGACCGATCCCATGCCCCAAAAGTGTTCCATCCCAGAGATATGCGCGTTTTATGATGTGGTGGTACACCAAAGATACACGTATTTAAATCTTTAAAATGGCTTTCCTGAACAAAACCGGTTTTTACCCTTAGCTCCCTTTCTATTTTGCGCGTCACATATGATTTTTTTTTTATAAGGAAATCTTCTTGATTTTATGAGGTGTCTTGTTATTTCATATTTATGAATAGACATAGAGATAATGTTTTTCATGATCTTTTTCTTTTTAACCCCCGACTAAAAAAAGGGGTGTTATAAGTTTGTAGTGTGTGTCTGTGTGTCTGTGTATCTGTGTATCTATGCATCTGTGTGTCTGTCCGTGTCCACGTACAGGCCAAACGGCTAGACCGATTTTCATTTAGTTTTTTCTGTTTGAAAAATGACTTGATCGAGAGGGTTCTTAGCTATGTTTGAAGAAAATCGGTCTAGCCATTTAGAAGATATAACATCTTTTCTGAAAAAAGTCGGGGGTTTTTAAAATTTTTAATTTTTGTTATTTGTATAAGAATGTTTGCACAATAATTTCAATGGTTATTCAGGCTGCTTGTTAGCATATTGGTTAGAGTGCTTGTCTATCAGTCAGAAGTTTGCTGGTTCAATACTTGGCGAGTAAGTTAGTTAAGAATAGAACATAATGTGTGTGTATGTATTTATAAATAAATAACATCTACAATATATTACATACATACATATGTATTTGGTACACAGAAAAAAATGATTTTGGTATTTGAATACGAAAATCGATGATTCAATAAAAAAATCCTTCGAATTTTCTGTGATGACGATTTTTGCATTATTGATAAATAAAATTGTATGCACGTTTATTGAATATATTTTGTTTTTCAGTCAATAAAGAAATTTAATGAATCAAAGAAAAAAGTTGTTGACTGAAATTTTATTTTCAGTGATAATTGTTATTGTGTTGTGTTGTGTGTGGATGAATGTCACATTTTTCAACCCCTTTTTGTTTGCTTTTGCTTGGCTGCTATTAAAACTAAATGTGTTTGGGATGAGTCGAACCGGCAATCTCTTGACTAATAAACTAACGTACTTACCACTCAGCTAAAGAGCAAATCGCTTTTGGATACGCAAATAATGAATACACGCAAAACATGATTTCTTTTGTTTCTTCTAATCTAAAAATAACTTTGTTGATTAAAAAAAAACAAGCCGCGATATTTTTCGGCTTCTTGTCCGAACTCACACGTATACAACACCAACAATCAAAATAAACAATAACATCAGCACATGACCAGGGGGCAAATCGTCACATCCGTGAACGTACAACTCGTAAAAACACCATTTTCGAATTATGGCATACGTGAACGTATTAAAATCCCATTCAGTTTATACGATTGACGTATTAATTAATTTGTTTTCGTACGATTGCCGATACGATCACGTATGTAACGATTTGAACCCAGGTTGAGTCAATCAACAAGCAAGGAAAACACCAACACAAATAAATAACATTGAATGATATTTTAAAATGTACGGAATTGACAAATACAATATTCAAGTTAATGACAAATATCATTGAAACTAAAATTTTATTCAATAACATGGTTTTATTGAAAATAATTCTTGTCTATTTTTTTTCTGTGTATAGAATTTAAATGAAAATACATAAGTACAGAGAATAAAGACACATTTTTTTATTAGGTCGCCTAATAAAAACAAGAAGAAAACCTTACTGAAAAAATCAATAAAATATCCTAATAAAAACTAAAAGATTTCTTCTTGATTTTTTCAAAAAGGGTTTCCCTATGAAATTAATAAGATTTCCTTATTAAAAAAAAACCATAGAAATTCCTTATTAATTTTGTTCTATTTTATGAGGTATTTATTAGGCACTGTTTTCTCTGTGTAGCTTCCTTCAGTGAGGGCTAACATAATTTATAGTTAAAATATTGTAATAGTTGGAACTTAATTACAAACTGAGAAAAAGTTTATGTTTACACATAATTTCTGCTTGATAATAATGCGTAAGTTAAAGATTCAAAAGATATAAATTTTTTCAACTTATGCTTATGTGGAAGTGCAATTAAAATTTTTCCTGGACGAATGAATTACAGATGCAGTCGAACTTCTCCCTAGTGAACTGCTATGAATGAAGCTCTAACTAAAATTAATTTATTAAAAAAAACTTAGTTTTCTTTTTTTGCTACGATAATGAATTTCTATAGAGTGAAGTTTTCTTTACAAAGAATAAATCTTGCTCATGTATTTTTGACTGAAATGCGTTTAGGTGTCCATATAAGGAATAAATTCAAACGTATACATACTACTTAGACATAGTAACAACACTGTATACCGACAGACTGCAAGTGAGTGAGTCCTTTTAGCGTGACCTCGTTTGGTTTAGCTTGTTATTTTTTTTAAATTACCTTTCTTTTAAATTTTACTTACATTTTGCAACTTGCAAAATTTTTTATACTCTCTCTGATTGCTTCAATAAAATTAATATCTATAAATATTGATTTTTTCCCCTTAAGACTATTATTATGGCATGTTATGTTTTCCTGGCCAACGTTCACCTTTTGCATTACAATTTTGTAATTCTGTTAAGCTGCTTTGTAGTTATTGTTATTGTAGTGGGAAAATTTATATTTATTTTATATTCATATTTGCTTTATTTTGCACTTTTGTTTTATTAATACTTTAAAAATTAATGAAACTATTTTTTAAGCTTTAAGTCAGTAAATTTTATATATTTTTAGTTTTATATCGATATTTCGTTAACCTTTGGTTAACTTCTTCAGGATTATATTTATTTTATTTTTTGGTAATTAGTTTTTGTCTTTTTTCCTTTTAATCAGAAAAAAATATTTGTTGATAATTATAAATAACAATGTGTGTCATATAAAATTTTTTTAACAATTTTTGAAAAGTATTGGTAGAAAAACAAAATAGGTATAAGTCTACAATATTTTTTCATATTAAAAAAATTTTAAATGAAAAACTTTTTAACATATACAATTTTGTAATGGTTTTTGGAAAAGGTAATAAATATTTTTAATAAATTTACATAACATTTTCAAACTTTGAAAATTGTTTAAATTTTTTTTGGAAAAATGTTAACAACATTGGTATTAGTCTAAAATATTTTATCATGTTAGGGCCTTTCTTTATTAAAATAGCGATATAAAATATCTTTTCGATATAATGACTCTCAGTTATATGATTTAACTCAAAAACTTAATTGGTGCCTGAATGTCGTGGACTTTTCTGTGGAAATACCCATATATTAAATTGTTAGAAATTTAATTTTCTTTTTGATGTGATTTCTTTGTTGAGATTTCTTTGCTTTTCTTTCACAGCATTGTCAAATCGGTGTGAGTTATGTATGAGTGTATTAATGTTTGAAAGAAGCAATACCAAGCAGAGAAACAAGTCGACCAGCTCGAAGCCGACGGTGCGCCGCCGCCGGTTATTTTTCTGTATATTTCCGTACACTAAAGGTGAAAATGAACCGTATGAGCTACGGACTTGAAATTTGGACACAATGTGTAGACATTTGGCCACTACAACAAAAAATACATGAGAGTTAAAAACTAAAGGGTGTTCCAAAACGAGCAACGAAAAATGTTAAAATCCCATGTAATATACATACAATTGTATGTACATATATATATACACTTGAAATTTTAAAAGTTAGTGTATTTTTATACAGACTACAACAATTAACACTAAATTTTTTTAAAATTTAAATCAATGGGTGTTCCATCAGTTAATGCAATTTTGACTTTGTAATTTTGACAACTTGTTGTATTTTGGAAACCGTAAGAGCAAAACTCTTGAAATTTTCAAAAACGGTAAAACTAAAAAATCAATAATATATAAAATCGCCAAATATAAAAAAATCGCCAAAAACAAAAAAATCGCCAAAACGAAAAAAAGCATCAATTTAAAAAAAAATCTCTAGGACTGAAATAATTCGCGAAAAACCGGAAAAATCGCCAAAATGAAAAAAATCCTTAAACAAAAAAATCGCCAATATGAAAAAATCGCCAAAATTAAAAAATCGCCTTTATAAAAGAAAACCCAAAAACAGAAAAAAATCGCCAAAATGAAAAAATCGCCAAAATGAAAAAAATTGCGAAAATTAAAAAAACCCAAAAAGAGAAAAAAAGCGCCAAAACGAGAAAAAAGCGATAAAACTGAAAAAAAAATCGTTTAAACTGAAAAAACTTAAAAAAGGAAGAAAGCTAAATTAAACAAAAAAAAAAAATTATCAAAACCGGATGTGCGCGAGTCTAAGTCGCACTTTACTGAATTTATTTTAATTGCAATGCATACACAACAACAAGAATAGCAACAACTAAACGATGAACAACAGGAATTAAAAATTAAAAGTAAAGGCATTTACCATAGATGAGCACTGCAGAACCACTAAAGTTTCAGTAAAAACAATAAAAAATGTTTAACAAGTAAATTTTTACTGATTACTAAAATTTTCATAAATTGCCTAAATGATTTGTTATATGATGCCTGTATTCATAATGAAATTCTACCAAGTGGCTAAATGTTTTTCATACAAAAGTTTCAAAATTTGAATGAAAAAACTTTGCCAATTGCTACAATTTTATTATGATTACGGACGGCCCTACGATTTTACTGGTAATGCAAATTAAACTTCATTAGCAGTAAAAATTTATTGAATTTTTTAGTAATCAGTAAATTTACTGCTTACTGCAATTTTGAATGCAGTATATATACATATACTGCAGTGTGCCCATTTACTAACCAAATAAGTTTAATAAAACAAACAAAAACCAACAAATGCATATGTATTTACAATATTGAAAGTTTTGATACTTTTAATTCATTAATTTAAAAAAAGATACTAAAAGCATAAGTACTTACAACTTAAAAAAAAAATTTCATTACTAGATGTTAACACATCTCCTCTGTGATCGGACTCACATTGCTTTTTTTTTTGTATATTAATCATAATGAAATAATTCCGACAATAATATTAGAATAAAATTTACATGAATGTTTTATATACGAGTATACCTTTGGATAATTACTTTCGGACAAATTTCTAATATTTTCTAATATTAATTACTTATGCATGTAACCAAATGCCTCGCTTTGTTGCTTTATATGAAAAAGTGTTATATTTTTGTTTATTTGCCCAAATTTATTAACCACCAACAGCATTATTAGCATAACACTAATTTCTTTTAATACACAAACAATCTAGTTTTTTGTTGATTCCGGGTCATAAATTTACACGTAATAAATTAATTTAATGTGCACCTTAAATATGAATAAATTAGCAAATTCTTTATAAAATTACTTTGAATGAATTCTAAATGAGACACTGGAAGTTTTTTCAAATTAGTCTACCTTTAATTGCAAATAAGCAAATATATGTTTAATGTGTAATATAAGCCGAAAAACTAGAATACATGCTATGAAAATTTTTCAAATCTCATCGCCCTTTTTAGGGTTCCGTACACCAAAGGTGAAAAGGAACCCTATTGTTTTCTCTACGCTGTCCGTCTGTCCGTGTGTCCGTCACACGGTATTTTCTCAGGAACCGTAAGAGCTACGGGCCTGAAATTTGGACAGAGTATGTAGAACCTTGGCCGCTACAACAACAAATACATGAGAATTAAAAATTATAGGGTGTCCCAAAACGAGCAACGAAAAATGTTAAAATCCCATGTAATATACATACAATTGTATGAACATATGTATATTGAAACTTGAAATTTGTAAAATTAGTGTATTTTTATACAGACTACAACAATTAACACTAAAATTTAAAAAAATTAAAATTAAAGGGTGGTCCATCAGTTAATGCAATTTTGACTATGTAATTTTGACAATTTGCTATATCTTGGAAACCGTAAGAGGCAAACACTTGAAATTTTCAAAAACAGTATAACTAAAAAAAAAACGAAAATTATAAAATCGCCAAACCAAAAAAAAAAATCGCCAAAATTAAAAAAGAAATTCTTACACTAAAATAAATCGCCAAATTCGAAATAATCGTCAAAATGAAAAAAACGCCAAAAATCGAAAAAAATCGCCAAAACGCGAAAATGTCGCCAAAACTAAAAAAAATTATATAAAAAAATTCGCAAAAATGAAAAAATCGCCAAAAATAAAAAAAATCGCCAAAATGAAAAAACGCCAAAAACCGAAAAAATCGCCAAAACGAGAAAATAAAGTTTCAGAACTAAAAAAATAGCCAAAACTTAAAAAAATCGTCAAAACCGAAAAAAAAACGCAAAAAACGCCAAAACAAAAAAACTGAAAAGACCCCAAAAACGAAAAAAATGCCAAAACTATATATTATATAGGATGAAGTTTGTATTAAATTACATATCTAGTGTTCGTACGGAACCCTTCGTGCGCGAGTCAGAGTCGCACTTTACTGAATTTATTTAATAAATATTTTAAGATTTTAAATAACTTGGATTAGAGTTTTAATTAATTGAGCTTTGAACTAATATGAATTTTCACTAACATCGTACGTTTCAAATTAGGGAAAAATCTTGGAAAAATGTCTAAATATGCATATGAAACACAAGTAGTCGGGGACGTTCTAACCTTCAGAAGAATATGCATTTAATTCCAGACCAGTGTGCGACAGTAGACCGTTATTGTTACATTCAAAAAAACAACAAATTTTAAAATTCAGTTTTTCTTCTGCTGTCGACATCGTGAGACAAGCCCTTACTTGACTATTGCACTCCACTTCCCATCTTCGAGAGGAAATTGTGTTGCAATCTGCAAAATAATCCTCCAAGAGGGGAAGGAGGTTCGGTGGAGGGGTATATATTGAAGAATTAGTGACAAGAACACACTTTCTTCTTCCGAATGATTGTAACAAACTTCAAGCAGAAATATTTGCAATCAAAAAACAGCAAAATGGTTATGGTCGCGTCATATAACTAATAGATGTATTCGATTTATGATCGATAAGAAAGCTGTCATTAGATCCATAAGGACTGTATATAACACATTCTAACTCGCAAGCGAATGCCGCAAGTACCTCGAAAGGATGGTGGATCACACCATGAGGACACATATTATAAATCTTTTATACAATAACCTATATTGGTAGGGAAGCTAGCAAAGCTAAAAGTGAAGCGAACAAAGTTTGCTACTGGTTAGAAAAAACATGTAGTCTTTTAATTTATTATTGATTATGAAAGCATTCTCATTATAAATACAGGTTAAATTAAAAGTTTGTAAAAAAGGATATATGGGTGATAGCCATGTCCTTGCACGCAAATAAAATAAAATGTAATTTTTTTAATTTTGTTGTAATCCTGAGTGTATTCTAATCATAAATGCAGTTAAAATTGAGCTTTTACGAAAAAGGATATAGGTAATCATGTCCTTGCGCCGATTGAAACATAATTTACAATAGAGCTAGAACTCACAATTTAATAGATCTTTATTGATTTTCAGTGACATAAATGCAGATTAAAGTCTAGTTTTTGGGGAAAAGGATATACGGGAGGTAATAATGTCCTTGAACCGCATGAAACAAAATTTAAAAAAGACTCAAGACTCATACATTTAGGATTATTTATTAAATTTTAATGCTTTCTAATCATAAATGCAGTCATGTCCTTGCCGCAAATAAAATAATACTTGCAACAGAGCCTCAAGGCATAATTCTAGAATTATTTATTAATTTTTAGAGTTTTGTAATCATACATGCACCTAAAATCTAGTTTTTATATGAAAAAGGATAAATTGAAGGTAGTCATGTCCTTGCACCGAATGAAAAAAAAATTAACAAAAGACCCAAAACTCATAAATTTAGAAATACTTTTTAATTTTTAGTGCTTTCTAATCATAAATACAGTTTAAATTAAATTTTTGTAAAAAAATTTAAAAAAAGGATATATGGGAGCTAGTCGTATCCTTGCACCGAATAAACTTAAATTTACAACAGAGATAGAATTAATAATTTAAGAAACCTTTATTAATTTTCAGTACAGTTAAGCCATAAATGCCGATTAAAATCTAGTTTTTGGGGAAAAGGATATACGGGTGGTAGTCCTATCCTTACCCTGAATAAAAAAAAAATTAAAAAGAAGTAAAACTCATTAATTTAGAATTTTTTCTATTAGTTTTTAGTGCTTTCTAATCATAAATTCAGTTAAAATTTAATATTTGTAAAAAAGGATATATAATAGCTGATCATGTCCTTGCCTTTAATAAAATAATATTTGCAATAGATCTTTAAAGCATAATTTTAGAATTGTTTATTAATTTCTAGTGTTTTGTAATCATAAATGCACCTAAAATCTAACTTTTATGCAAAAAGGATATGTTGGAGGTAGTCATGTCCTTGTACCAAATGAAACTAAATTTGCAAGAGACCTAAAACTCATAAATTTATAAATTTATGAATTTTAAGTGCTTTCTAATCATAAATGGAGTTAAAGGTTAATTTTTGTAAAAAGGATATATGGGAGCTAGTCATGTCCTTTCACCAAATGAAATAAAATTTAGAATAGAGCTAGAATTTATAAATTTAGAAACCTTTATTATTAGTCAGTGCAATCTAGACATAAATGCAGCTAAAATTTATATATTGCGAAAAAGGATATATGGAAGTCAGTTATGTCCTTGCACGGAATGAAATAAAAAAGATTGTTTCTTATTTTTAATTTAATTTTAATGCATTCTAATCACAAATAGAGCTAAAATTTATTTATTTTTGTAAAAAGGATATATGGGAGCTAGTCATGTAATTGCATTGAACGAAACAAAATTAGCAACAGTGCTAAAATGCATAGTTCTAAGATCATTTATTAATTTTCAGTGCATTCTAGGCATAAATGCGCCTACAATTTAGTGTTTGGGAAAAAGGATATATGAAATGTAGTTTTGTACTAGCACCGAATGAAATAAAGTTTACAACATAGCTATAAAACATAATTTTGAAAACGCTTATTTATTTTCAGGGCAGTCGAGACATAAATGTGCCTAAAATTTATTTTTTGAGAATAAGGATATATAGAAGGAGTGATGTCCTTGTACTGAATGAACAAAAAATTCACCAAAAGAGCTAAAACTCATAAACTTTGAAAAATCTTTTAATTTTTAGTGCTCTCTAAACATAAATGCGGCTAAAGTTTAGTTTTTGTTAAAAAAGGATATATGCTAGACATGTCCTTGCAGCGAAAAAAAAAACAAAATTAACAACAGATTTAGAATGTATTATTTTAGAAACATTTATTATTTTTCAGTGCACTCTAGTTTTTTTAAAGGATTTATGGAGTGTAGTCATATCCTTGCACCAAATGAGAAAAATTTAATGTTGCTTAATTGGTAATTGTTATACACAAATAAGCTTTTTTCCTATTTTCTGGTAATAACTCTAGCTAAAATTAAAATGTTCAAATTCAGTATGTATGAAAAGTAGGCAGGTCCTGGCATCGATTTTTGTCTCAAATTAGAATTTTAAATACTAGTATATAAATAGTTAAAATTTTTTACCTTGACCCCTCTACAAGAACGAACTGAGTTTTTTAAATAATCCTTAATTTTATCGCTCTATGAAAAAGTACCAAGGATCTAACAAAATTTATGCATGTTTACAAAAAATAATTTAAGTTTACAACCATTTTTTTATTTTACTTTTTCTCTAATGTGAGTTGTAGACAGGAAAAGACTATTAAACACTCTTTCAACTACAATTTGTTATTTGTATGTTCGAATTTTTTGCAAATTAATTTTTAACGTGGTGATAAATGAGAGTACGTGTTTTTTTTTAAATTTTTTGAACTTAAAATTTATGCAAACATTTGCATTTTTGTATTTTGTGGTAACAGTCAGCAACAATTTGCGTGCAGTGGATGGGAAAATTAATCTATAAAAAAAGTTAAAAATGTTTTGTTAGTGCATAAACGTGTTTAAATAAAAAAAGCAGAATTGTTTCAAAGTTGATTCGAAAATTAATAAGCAAATGAAAATTTCTTATTAAATCCTTAAATTTAATAAAGTGTGAGAAAATTAAATTAATAAAACCAGGGAGAGGTTACAGATATTCTTTAGAAACTTCATTCTAAATATTAAATTCTTCAAAAAGAAATCTCACAATTCTATTTCATCGCTTTTAAATAGTAGGCAGCCACGTTAACCAAACTAAATTCATCTCTAGCAATGTGCTTTTATTTTGTTACAGTCCGATTGAACTTTATATATTAATAATCTCCCCCTTTTTTGAAGTCGGTTCAAAAATAGCACAAAACCTTAAATTTATCGTAATTTCTTATTTAGTTTTACACAAGCCAAAACTAATACGAATTTAAAAAGTTTGTTTGTTGTTGGTTAAGCACGTCTAGAC